>OX439035.1:45031255-48010924 GCA_949317995.1 Acholoe squamosa | reverse complement strand
AGGTGATGTCACATGTGACTTTCCCGGCATCTCATGTAATGCACTTGACAACTCTGAAAGAAATTAGTTGGGGATCGATAATATGACGTACTATAATGAATGGAGCACAACAAGTATTATCAGTAAACTGGTTTTGCTCAGATGCAAAATATTTACAGTAGTTTACAAACTGCTGACCTCTCTAACCTTGACTCTCCTTGGGCAGACAGTATGGCATGTGAACATCTCGAATTGATAAGGCAGGCAGATATTATAGATAAAGGACCGGATGCTATAAACCTATCATCATACGTCACCTTTCATCATAATATACCATATGCCACCCACCGATCAATATCAGCTACATAACATGACTCAATATAACATTACGTATGTATACTGTAACATAGTAGGATAACCACTGTACGATTAGAAATATAGTCTACAAGCGGACATTCACATAACAGGTAGCTCAAAGATTGTTAAGGCCCTATAGAAGTGAGATAATGGCGACAATACTAGTTATACTCGATCAGGTGTCAAGCATATTTGGAATGAATTTCTTTTATGAGTTCAATAAATCTGTTACAACCAGGGGTTTACCACACTTTTTCAAAGGTGTTTGACAGCAAAGCCTTTACATAGCAAAAAATTCTAAAGAAATTTTTTACATTTACTGGGAAAAGGGTTCTTAAGACCCCCTTCACTAAGCCCCATTTTCGCAGATTATTTCAAGTTTTAATCTAAGCTTCCACTGTGGTTGAAGCATTATCCATTGGTTACATGTATATGAACACATAACTGACCATGTCCTAAAAGGAAGTATACATTTGTAGGGGTATGGTATTTTACACTTTAACGTTCATGCACCCGTGAGACTCAGACCTAGGTCCTTCGGGTGTGGTGGGGGAATCCGGATGGCAGGTGGCAGCACCTGCCTCTGGGTTCGTATCCACTACACCAGGGGGCCTACCACTCGTCCGCCACACGTCACGTGGCCGGTCTGAGTTTCGCGGGCTTTTCCCCTATATAAGGCTGGTCCTAGCCCTAGGTTCCTCAGTAGTGGTTTACCCACTGCTCAACCAGGTTGTTACCCGAAAGGGTAACCGAATGCACTAGCAGCATGTAGTCCTCTGAGGCTGTGATCGTATGTAACGCAAGCTCTGAAATAAAAGCTCGGTTGCCTACCCGGAAACTTTTCTCTCTCTTCGTTATGATTTAATCTAACTTAACGAGACGAACCACTACACTGGTGCCATGACCAGGTGGTCTTCGGGTAAGCGCAGTCAGAAATGACTGAGCTGAGCCCAGTTAGGGGAAATGGCTCAAATCGTGAGCTAGACTCCCCGATGGAGGATGGTGAAATCAAGTCACCACCCCAAGGTACGGAGTGGAGGGATCCACTAGAACACTACCCTGATGGGTTAGAAGATGTAAGAAGAAACTTACATCATGAACTGGATGAATTTGGAGACTCCTTATTCATGCCAGGAGGTACTTCGAAACCTGCACCAATGCATAAAAGTACTGCTCAATTTGGTAAATTACCATTTGAGGTACCAAAGCCTAGTGCAGGTATGTTTGAAACTCCATACAGTTCTCGAATTAAACACCAAAAATGTGGATTCGAAAAGAACAAAATGGACGAGCTTGAAGACATGAGAGCTGAATACGAGAAGATCCAGAAGGATCTTATTACACTGACCGGAACCCGAGACAAGATTCTGACTGAAAACAAACAGTTGATATCGGAACGTCTCGATTACGATCAGAGTTGTAGACGCCAACAACAATTGTTGTTGGATCAGATGGAGAAAGAAAAGCAAGATTTTCAACTCCAGCACGAACAGTATCGTGATGCACTATATACGGCGGATCTGGAATACAGAGCCTCGTATGATGAGTTGAATAGAACTAAACAAGAGTTAAATTCAACTCAATCGGCCTACGGCAAGTATCAAGAAGAGCTGAAGAAAATAGAATCAGCCTTCAAAGATGCTCGGGAAACGTACCAAAAACAGACCGATGAGCATGAAAAACTCAAAGATCAATTGATACGCGAATCCACAGATTTGGCTGTTAAACAGACTAAAATGATGGATGATTATTCCGAACTGGAGGCTAAAGCTATCCAGATGTCAAAGTATCTAGAAGATACTGGTCGTGCAGTAGGCACTCTTGAATCAGACTTCACTGTTTCAGGAATTGCCCTAAACACGACAAGTAACCAGATGTTCTCTTTGAGGGGCAATGACGGGGTAACAGAGACAACTGTACCTCGTTATGAAGGAGTAAAGAGTCATCAGGTTAGATTTACAGATAATACCTCTATACCTCTTGGTCTAGGTACGGGAAATAAAGGGGATAATTCTGCGAGTGGAGCTAAACAAAGCCGCTCGGCAGGAAGCTCCACCTTTGACGGCGGATGGCCACAACAGTCACCTTTAGGGGGACCAAATGGCCCGTATGCCCAGTATGGATGGAATCAGTCCCAAACAGGAACGAATCCGTCCAATGGTAACACCCGGAACACGTCCGGAGGAACAACCGGACGAGCACCCGGAGGTTCCAGTACAGCTGGGGGGCAATCCGGATGTGATCAAGGATCCGGACCCTCAAGCGATCGTTCCAGGAGCAGACCCTCTGCCAGTGGGACTGGTTTCAATAATGGAAATCAGTCGTATGGAACAGGAGGAAACACTAAATCCCAATAGTGGTTTCTTTAGCTTTGGTGGAAATACACAACCCACCAATGGTCCAGGGCCGGCTCCCCAAACCAGTGGATACACCTTTTCACAGGTGCCTCCATACGGAGCAGGGGGATCAGGAGGTGGAGGAGGACCACCATCCGGAGGCTTTGGAAGTACTTATGGTACGAATCCTCCAAGGAAAAAGAGACTCAGTCGCCGAGTATCTCTTTCTCCAGGGTTACAAGCGCTGCATGATTCTAATGCAGCGATTGCTAACTTAGGTGTTGATTGTTACAATCAAGGTCTGGACGATACGGAGATCATGGAATGGAGTAAGGGTTTAACCCTTACTGGATCCACGAATCCGGCTCGTAGAGTAGCTAAGATACCTACCCCCTTTAATGCCAAGAACCCTTGGAAGGAGGAGTATCAAGGCTGCGCGGATGTCTTTAACTGCAATGGATGGGGTAAAGCGGAAGCTCTGCCTTATTTAGTATGCTGGTTAAAGGAAGGCGACGGAAAAGGAGCCGTGGAACAATGGAGAGATTCTCAAATAACAGGACTCTCAGCCCATATGAAGTATGATGAACTCATAGAGATTGCTTCATATTTATATGGGAATATAGTTGGAGAAGACCCTTGGCTGACGTTCACTAAAAGAACACAGAAGCCCAAGGAGTCTGCCAAAGTGTTCGGCTTAGAATGTCAACGACTGTTGCATAAAGCCAGACCTCAATGGAGACTAGATGATGAATGCTTCCTAGATGAGATGTTTAAACAATTCATTGAAGGATTGCGGAATCAAGAACACAGGACAGTAGCCTGTGAAGCTTGGAAGAATGATGCCTCTTTGACAGATTTGTTCCAGTCCCTAGATCATTATGATCGAAAGGCCCGTATCTTTGCCGGGAAGGTACCCCAACGGATGTCAGCAATGATAATCCCGGAGGGAATACCCGAAACCGATTCATCCGAATCAGGGGAACCTGACGAAGATGAAAACGTTGGGGCCATTGGCCAAGGGAACCCCCGGTACAACCGGAACTGGGGAAAGAAACCGGGTTACGTCAAGGAGAAAGTGATCACTTCTAAACCTCCTGTGACTCAACCCGATACCAAACCCACGACGGGTCCTTCTTTATCAGAGGACCTGGTTAACAATTTGGTAAAGAAGATTACTGAAAATCTTAGGAGGCCTAAGCCTGATAGGACTGTTGTGACATGCTTCCGATGTCAGGAAACTGGGCATTATGCTGCCGAGTGTGAGGCAGATAAGCCAGTTTATAGAAACACTCGTTACCGGAGCAATCCGGGTAAGGAGGACTCAGTGAAGAAGGAAAACTGAGAGGGGGTGTCCACAATGGCAACCGGATTACCCCCAGAGTGAGTGATTGCCATGACTGCCAGCCTATCGCAGCTTGCGGTACTGGCAAGAATCCTCTAGCGATTTCGCCCAGCAGTGAAGCTAAGGAGCCTGATCAGTTCCTTACTCATGAGGCTGGGGAGACTGATAGTACACCAGGTGTCAAGAACCGGCAGAAGAACACAGAGGGGAAACCCGATATCAGTCCAGAGGGAGCGGCCAATGAGTTGGCCAGGGTGGGGTGTGCCCAGTTCCCCCCGGGTCATCCTTGTCTCGAATTCTTAAAGGGATGTGGATTTGACCTCGGCGCTAAGACGGAACTTGCTAAGTATGCAAGTAGTCCTACCTACTTGAAAGGTAGGAGGTGGTACGCAGTTGTATCTGTGAGTGGTAGATCCGCTGAGTTTCTTGTCGATACGGGTGCTAGCCACTCCTGTATTGCTAAGAGATTCTACGATCTTTTGCCTACGAATCATGAAACTTTCACAACGGAAGGAAATGCTCGTACGGCCGACGGTAGCATGATACAAACGTTCGGTAGAACATGTATGAGGTTCAGTCTACAGGAAGATAAGGACTTCATCCTTACCCCTACTGTGGCGAACATCGCGGATGATGGTATACTCAGTCTGGATTTTGCTGCATTATATGGAGCAAGGTTAGATTCCCAGAGGGGAATATTGGAAGTGAGAGACCCGTACCATCTCGAAGTACAATGTGTACTTAGGCAAGTAAGCAGTGTAGCCAGTGTAGCACAGACTGTTAAGATACCACCAGGCACAGCCTGTGATGTCTTATGTCGAGCGGACAGACAGTTTTCAGGAAAAACTGGAGTTGTAGAGCCAGACATGGCCATGTTGTCAAGTATCGGATTGGAATCCGCTGATGTTCTAGTAGCTAACGCTGCTTGGACGGTGGTTCCTATATCCAATACCGGTAACAAGACTGTCTATGTACAGAAGGATACGATCCTTGGATCGGTTGTCTTATCCGAATTGATAGAAGACTGTAAACATGTTTCGGCACCCGGAGCCCCTTCCTCACCCGAAAGGAGCCCGGAACTAGACACTCTAGTAGCCGAAAGCCATGTAGAAAGTGATGAACAACGTGAAGCTCTAACTGACTTGTTGTACAAGTACCGTAAAGCTTTTGCAGCACCGAGTGAACAATTGGGGCGTACCGATAAAGTACTGCATACGATTGACACTGGTGAGAATGAACCTTTTAAGATTCCTTATAGAAGACTCCCACTAGCCAAAAAAAAGGTAGCTGAGGAGGAGATAGCTAAAATGCTTGAACAGGATGTAATAATTCCATCAACCAGTCCTTGGTCTAGCCCTGTGTGCATGGTGACCAAGAAAGATGGTAGCATCCGTTTCTGCATAGATTACCGGAAATTGAATGGTATGACCAAGAAGAATTCATATCCCTTACCACGGATCGATGAGACTATAGACTCCCTTGGAGGTAAGCAATGGTATTGCTCTCTAGACTTACAATCCGGGTACTGGCAAGTGGGTATGCATCCGAAAGATATGGAGAAGACGGCCTTTTCCAGTCATATTGGATTATTCCAGTATAATGTGATGCCGTTTGGATTGTGCAATGCACCGGCGACATTTGAAGCCATGATGGAAACTTTATTAAGTGACCTTTTATGGAAGAAATGTCTCGTCTATCTAGACGATGTGATTGTCTTTGGAAAGACATACGAAGAATGCTTGGAAAATTTAGGTATGGTCCTGGAAAGGATCATAACTAATGGTTTGAAGCTGAAACCCAAGAAGTGCGATCTTTTCAAAAGATCTATTAATTACTTGGGGCGAATAATCTCGAATGAAGGGATTAAAGCCGATCCGGAGAAACTGGATGCCGTGTCAAATTGGCAAGCACCCACGAATGCGAAAGAAGTTAGGTCCTTCCTCGGATTCTGTTCCTACTACCGGGACTTTATCCCAGGATATTCAAGGGTTGCCTTTCCTATCCAGAGTTTGTCCCACTGGACACCCGGGATCAGAAAGGAACGATTCCCTTGGGGACCCGAGCAAGACGAGGCCTTTATGAAAATAAAGGATTTGTTTGCTATCACACCTGTGTTGAGATACCCCACGGAGAATGATCATTTCATTCTAGATACTGATGCTAGTAATGAAAGCATAGGAGCCGCCCTTTCTCAGGTCCAGGATGGGGTCGAAGTTCCTATAGCCTTCGCTAGTAACACGTTGAGTAAATCTCAAAGAAACTATTGTACCACTAAACGTGAGTTGTTGGCTGTGGTGGTCTATACGAAGAAGTTCAAGCACTTTTTGTGGGGGAGTGATTTCACTCTACGGACTGATCACTCTTCCCTCAGATGGTTATTGAACTTCAAAGATGCAGAGGGGATGATAGGTCGCTGGTTAGCGCACCTATCCGAATTCGGTCTAAATCACAGCCAGATTGAACACCGAGCCGGGGCAAAGCATTTGAATGCAGATGCTTTGTCTAGAATCCCAGTGAGGAAATGTGCAAATGCTGAGTGCACTGATTGTGGAGCACACAATGCTGTGTTGGCAGGGGTTCGAGTTCCATTCGAAACCCATCCGGAACATGTCTTGAATTGGTCCTTGGAGACCATCAGGCAGTTCCAGAAGTCTGATGCAGTCACATCACGTTTGATTAAATTCCTTAATCAGGGTATCTGTCCCCCAAGACCCGTAGTGTCATTGGAGAACAGAGAGATGAGACGATTCTTAGCTCAATGGGCCGAGCTAAAAATCCGGGATGGTATTCTGTTTCGATGGAAGAACCATTCTAATAGGAACAAAACCTTGCAAGTTGTCATACCTAGTGCTATGCGACGAGATATTATGTATTTCTGTCATGGACATAGAACTAGTGGGCACTTTGGAAAGAAAAGGTCTCTAGAACGTCTGACCAGACGATACTATTGGCCCGGCATGAGTACAGATCTCACCCGATGGGTGGAGACCTGTCCCGAGTGCTGTAAGAACAAACCAGGACCCGGGTTAGGCAAGCTGCCATTATCCAAGGAACTGTTTGGTGTAAGGTTTGCTAGAATAGCTGTTGACATTATTAGTGGGATTCCCCCCACTCCTAGTGGCAACACGTGTATGATGGTCGTGTCTGATTATTATACCAAGTACACCCGAGTGTTCCCTTTACCGGATCATAAGGCTGTTACTTGTGCTATGGCCTTTGTAAAAGGGTGGGTGCTGCACCTAGGTGTCCCACTCATGTTACATAGTGACCAAGGCAGAGAATTTGAGTCTAGTCTGTGGCAGGAGATGTGTAATTGTCTGGCGATCTGCAAGACAAGAACTAATCCCTATAGACCACAGAGCGATGGACAAGTAGAGAGATTCAATAGGACTTTGATCCAAGTATTGAAGTCTCTGGTAAATGAGCAGATGGATGATTGGGATGAACAATGTGAATTCGTGGTACATGCCTATAATGGCACTGTGCATTCGAGCACAAACTGTTCTCCTAATCTCCTCGTTTTTGGAGAGGATTTGATTATGCCAGCCGATTTGGTGTTCGGCGTAATAAGAATGAATCCGGAAGCCCCTTGCCAGGTGATGTTTGTAGAATCCCTACGGGATAATTTCAAACAAGCCTATGAGAGGGTTAGAGACGAGTTGCAGAAAACTGCGCGTTGGCAGAAAGTTGGCTATGACACAGGTCTAAAAGCTAGATTTTTTAATCTAGGGGATAGAGTACTGCGTCTACACCAACCTCTAGCTAACCTGAAATTAGCCAGTAATTGGGATGGACCTTTCACTATAACTCAGGTTATTAGTGATTGCACAGTGATTATTAAATCACAGCTTGGTAAATGTTACAAGTCAAATGTAGCGAGACTACGCCCATGGAGGGGGAGGGATACCTCCACCGAAATGTACGGCGATGGTCTATTGGAAGTAATGGAACAGAGTCGTGTTAAGCAACTCGAAGTGGTACCGACCCGAAAGCGAGGACCCGGGCGGCCACGGAAGGTTGCAGACCCGAAGAGGGTGGTGCCCCCTGTCGTAACATCCGGAAAGCAGGGGAAGATACAAAAAGTCTCGGCAGGCGCAGGTAAAAATAAGAGGAAAGGTCCCTCTAAGGCTAAGAAGACCTTGGAAAAGGCTCTTATGGATACCAGGTCAATAAAAGAGGCCTCAAAACCTCTTAGACGCAGTCCAAGGTTGCTACAGACTGCCGTAACCTAGCCTGTTAACACAACGAGTGTGTTGTCCTGTACTGTGTACTGTTATATGTTGTAACCTAGTTCAATGTATATTTGAGCCGGTCAAGAGTCTCTGGAAAAGGTCCTATGACAATGAACCCATGGTTTTGGACGGATAATCCGGTGGATATGCTTATGCTATCCATAAACTCCAGAATACCTAGCGAATTGTCATAGTCGAACCCTGAGTACGGACGGACGACCGATCGGGTATTGTATTGTTTTTATGTAAGGGCGCGTGACCTAATTAAGGGCACGCGGGAAAGTTGTTGACCCATTTTCGAATGGTCACGTGAGGCGCCGGTTTGATCATGCGCAGCGATTCAAGTTCGAGTATCCCGCCATATTGTCTTATTCCTGCGAAGGAAGAAGACGTGGCCGAGGGTGGTCTTGCTCTTGTTGGAGTCTGATAGCCCGTGACAGCCATATTCCGAGGTGTGCCCTCGTTAAAAGGCACCCGCCTTTCACTGGGTAAGCAGTACTCACTGCTTATCCGGTGGATTGGGATATTTTATCCCCGAACAGCCACTTCTGTCGATGGCAGAAGAGGCCGTCCGTCTTGGCGGCGGTGCCGGTGCCAGCACCCCGCCAGAGTATGGAAGTGGTTCTCCCAAGAGTCCCACTTATACATACGACGATCAGCAATACGATGCTGATTGTGATCAAATGGATCAACAAATGAATGTTGATCAGTACTTCTCTGGAGTAGACGATAGCGACGTAGAATCGTTCTACGACGCATCCGACAACTCCAGACAAGTTAGTCCTGAACGCCGAGGCGTTCAACAACAAATTGATGTAGGTGAGCCTTATGTAGCCCCTCCATCCGAAGGTTTGAGTGGAGAACCGGCAGGAGCCCAGTCTCTTGACAGGGCTCTGATGCCACCTCCCCCTCAACTGCCGCCCCGTCTTGGTGGGAGTACCTCATTCGGTGCTTTGGGACCTGCTTCTCCGGTTGACAGGCCAATGCACCTAGAGCTGCCCTTCCCAGACAGTCCCGAATGGCATGATGTAGCCGGTCCATATGACGGACGGATGTTAGCAATTTCCGAGGAAATGCTGATACCCACCTGTTATGGGACGCCCAGAGAGGTTGACGAGCGTGTTGTCAACGCAATCTGGGAATGTGCTCATCCGCAGTGGGCTAATACCTTTCCGGAGTCCTGGTTGATGGATTACCATCAGATGGCCAAAGGATTGGTAGTCCACTTATGGTTTCGTAAAGCCGTCTGGGACGCAGAAATGGCTTTCCGAAGGAATACCTCTTATAGGCCTTCCTATGTGTCTGACAAAACGGGTTACACCGGTGTCAAGGCAGATGAGGTCTCTAGATACATAGACAGAGACCAGATCCTACTGTTAAGCACAGCGGATGAGTATGAAGCAGCAGGTAACGCTGTTGTGGATTACTGTCCAGGGGTCCCTATTACGTCTCAAACCATTGAGGCAGAAGAGGCCCGTATTGGTGTGTCTCCACTAGACAGACTCGGGGTAATACAAGACCTCGTAGTACGTCTATTGGAGAGACAGTATGCACTGGCGCATCCGGAGTTAGTACCCGGACCCGCACCCGTGCAAGTAACAGCCAAGATGGCCGATCGGATGGACCGTCTCATGTCTCCTGCTGAAGCTCCCACCTTGGGAGGCGCAGCAGTAGTACCTGAGAAGGCCCTACCTGATGCAGATGTTTCCCTTAAAACTGCTCAGTCTACCCCTACGAAGACTGAGCAAGTAAAGGAGAAAGCAGCTGGTGGAAAGGGTAAAACAACCCCCACCAAAGGTAAGGGTAAAGGGAAGCGGTCAGGAACCGAACCCTCTACCAGCACGAGTGTGGACGACAGTACCCGAACCCGTCGGGTGTCTCCACGCTCGGCCAATAAGAAGGGCGCTAAGGCTTCGGATGTCTCCGGCAATGAGACGGACGCATCCGAGCCTGGCACTTCTACTAACGGCAGATCCCGCAGGAGGAATAAGAAGAAGGTTGACCAACGCAAACCTGAACCTATCGAGGTAGACGTTCAAGCTGATAATACAGAAGCTGAACCGGCTGTCCCAACCGTAAAAGTTGAGCTCGGTGTGCCAATCGTCAAGCTACACGACGTAATGGCCGATTTGAGTGGAGACGCTCAAGATGCTGCAGCCCAGGTCCTCGCGGGTCAACAACCCGTTGTGCAACCTGTGGATGTACCATCCGACCCGGAGGGAGAGGAGCCGGTTGACCCAGTTGTGGATGTCACTCCGACTGACGAGCAAGAGGCTGCTATCTGGGCTAACGCCAATAGCAACTTTGCCGACTTCATTCCTCTACACAGGGGACACCTGAAGGGGAGTAAATCCGTATGGAGACTGCCCCCTCGGATCACCTGTGAGAGGCAGGAAGATATGGAGGAGTGGCTTCGCAAGAAGCTCTCTGATAGAAAGCCGGCCAATATGTACTGGATCTATTGGGAATTCGTTAAGAATTCGCCCAATGGTCTGTACAATTATGACCAGAAGGGCAAGCTCAAGTTTGCTCTAGATGAGTACTACGGGGAGGATCATAAGGATTGTCCCTTCCAACGTTGTACTCAAAGTGAGGGTGAGGTTGAATTCTTCATCGAGAAAGACGCGTTCCTTCGTCATCTCGTGGAGGTTCATATGCACCAGAGGCCGGAATATGTCTGCGACCGAGAGGTTGGCAAGAAATGTGCTAAATGCACAGGATGTGTCACCCCCCGACGCGGAGACATGGTCCGGCACTATGTGACTTCGCATGGAGAGGGCCTGGAGGCAGCCATAGATCGGGTGATGAAAATTCACTCCGAACTCTATGGCAACCTTAGGGGCCTCAATGCAGAGAAGTTGGCTTCCCTCACACCGAGTACGAAGCAGTTTGCGCCTACGGTTCCTGGTACTAACCAGAAACTAAAGGCTCGGTTTGCCCAGACTCCCGGGTCCGGCAAACTAGAGTACGCTCAGGAGGAGTACGATCTGTTAAACGAATGGAGAAGCAACAAGGCCCGCCGTCGTGGTGGGGCTTATGTAACTCCATCCGGAGAACAGGTCCGAAGCCGCAGGGATTACCGCCAGGGACCCTCTGTAGCAGATAGGAAGAGACAGGCGTCTGAATCTCCAAGCCGAGCCAGGTCACCACTGGAGGCGCTGGAGAGACAGACAAATGGGGGAAGGAAGAAGCCACATCTTCCATCTCCTACTGGAACTCCTTCCCATTATGGGCGAGCACCAACTCCACGAGGTGCACAGAACCCGACATTCTTTGGTGTCAGTGGACCGAGTGGCCAGTCCGCCCGGAAACACGCGCCTTTGAATGTCAAAGACCCGAAGCAGTACCCTGCTATGGGCCCACCCGGACCAGAGATGCAAATCTTTGATCAGTACGGGAGGGTCAAGCAGGAACTGCCGACAGTAGGAGGTCAAGCTCCCCGACCTACAATGAGTGCTGTGGTGAGACAACGTCCACCCGCACCATTGTTGACGGCCAAAGACCTTAGAAGGGAATTGTCACGGTTGCCCCTGGTTCAGGGATTACCAACTCAAGGCCCTTCTTCGACCACTGCTAGTGCGGTTACTACTGCGGTTGCTTCTTCGCACACGCAGGTAGCTGTCACTGCGAGCGGGTCTGGAGCACAGCCGAAGCCTCAGGGTCAGGTACCCCCACCTGGTGCTGTGGTTCATCGGCCTAAGCTGATCCAGACAGTGGAGACCTTCTTCAAGAAGGAGGACAAATTGTCTTGCAATATCCAGAGCAAACAATTTGAGACGCTACAGCACCATCTGGAAAACCTCCACCTGGACATGTATCGTCGGACCGTGTCGAGCACTCTCCAGTGTATTGACGCGATCCAGAAGTCAGAGATCAACCGAATCTCGACTCAGATCAAAGCGGATGTTGCCAAAGATAAGCAGGAAGCTGCTAATCTGCGGCAGGAGGCCCTATCCGAGAAGGAAACAGCTTCTCAGATGCTCGACCTAGAACGAGCAACGAACATGAAGAACCAGCAAAAGTTCTTCAAGGTCTTCGGAGTTATCATGGATAACTGGGACGGTACACCTGAGCATGCTTTGAAGCTGTTCGAAGCACGCCAAAAGGTGAAACTTACACCTGCTGTCCCCGCATTGGCACCTACGGATGGAACTGGTATGAACCCCCCTGTTCAGCCACTGGCTCAACAACCGGGTCCAAACCAGCCACCCGAGGAGAACATGGAACAGTAAAAAACTGTTGCATGAAGATCGGACATAATTGTGTGTCCCGGGGTTCTATTACCCATGCATTGTTGGATAAGAAACCATTTTTTTATCCAACCCGTATTGATTCGGGTACCAAACTGTACCCTAATCCGGAAACTGAAAACAGAAGGAGAAAACAAACAAGCCACTCTGGAGGAGGAGTACGAATGCTGTAAACACCATAATTGTACTGTGCCACAATGTAATGACTGTGCCTATTATAAAATCATGGACAATTTACACTAATATGGACTTTTGAACTACAAACCGGATTTACTACTACACCACTACTATTTGTGAGCTAGCACTACAGGCATCAGGGTTTAGCTACGCCCATAGAGTCCATCAACAGTCTACAACTGGATCTACTATAACCTCCAGTTAGCTAGCACTACAGGCATCAGGGTTTAGCTACACCCACCAACAAGTTTTACTATAGCACTTCAGGCATCAGGGTTCAGCTCGCCCATACCAAGCCATCAGCAGCATCCGACTCCTGTTACATCCTCCAATCATGAAAACAAGTAACTTTGTTGATATTATTATATTGTATGTAAAATTGTATTTATAACTATATAATATCTTTTATAAAGATATATTATTATATAAGGGTACCTATAAATATACTGGATCTGCGAATCCTAAAAGTTATTTAAGGTAATCCTAGACCTATAACTGTCTATATAGGTCATTCCTGGTCTCAATATATTAAGAGACTATAATTCTTCTGTAACTTGTAAATATAAAACACTAAGGTATAAACTGAGCTGCGTCTCAAAAGTATAAATATTTTTCTATAAAATAAGAGAAGGTCCAACGGATTTCTCTAAACTTAGTATTGTATTACTCAGGATAATACCTAATTGTGTTCATATAGTATCAGATTAATTGTCCATATCTGATCATTAATATTTAATTCACTCTGTAAAGTAGACAGAGCTGTTAATTTAAAAAGTCGAAATTTTTTTTCCGGGTTCAATAACCATAATACGATCATTGTTAACAACCACCGGTCCTTTTCAGGACCCTACTGTTGTCAAACGTTACTATAAATCTGTGATAATTGTATATTTATCATTTATGGTTGTTATAAGCTAGTGATGGAAATAACATGAACGACACTCGATGCTATTATTGTATAATTTTTCAGAAATAGGATAGTCTTATACTATAGCCTATTTCACATCGAGCAAGTGTAATTAATACCCCTTTTTAGTATTGTAAACAATCACTTACTAGGTTATTAATACACTGCGGTTTAATTACCCCCAAGTTATTGTCTAAGGGGGGCAGTGTAGGGGTATGGTATTTTACACTTTAACGTTCATGCACCCGTGAGACTCAGACCTAGGTCCTTCGGGTGTGGTGGGGGAATCCGGATGGCAGGTGGCAGCACCTGCCTCTGGGTTCGTATCCACTACACCAGGGGGCCTACCACTCGTCCGCCACACGTCACGTGGCCGGTCTGAGTTTCGCGGGCTTTTCCCCTATATAAGGCTGGTCCTAGCCCTAGGTTCCTCAGTAGTGGTTTACCCACTGCTCAACCAGGTTGTTACCCGAAAGGGTAACCGAATGCACTAGCAGCATGTAGTCCTCTGAGGCTGTGATCGTATGTAACGCAAGCTCTGAAATAAAAGCTCGGTTGCCTACCCGGAAACTTTTCTCTCTCTTCGTTATGATTTAATCTAACTTAACGAGACGAACCACTACACATTCATCAAAAGAATTTTCCACTTTTTCATAGTATTTACATATGTGTTTAACCATTGCTGATTTTTATGCTTTGCATAGTTTCATTTTAGTCTCAGCTACATATGTTGTGGTTTTTTTAAAGTTTGTTGTGTAAAAAATTGATTTAAAAAAACAAAAAAACACGAGAAATACCATATACATTTTTTATCGTTTATTATTTTAAAAATAAAACATATTTTTAATCTTATTGTAAAAATTAAATATAAAGTATATATTTACAAAGAAGGCAACCATTTAATAACTACTTTTGATGATATAAAAATTACATATAAGGTATACATTACAAAGAAGGTAACCAGATATAATCAATTACATAAGACATACTATATATTTTTAATAAACTACATTCAAGACACTTTACTTAAATTTAAAATAAAATACAATTACATTTTAACAAAAAATAGACATATATTTATAATTAATGTTAACATTTATAACCATACTACAAGTAATATTTTTACTAAATAAAATTCTTTAATAGCAGGAATTTATAATTTTAGTTTGTAAAAAATGTGCAATATCATTTCTACGCATATCATGTTTAAGGACATTTATGAATTCTGAGGCAGGTAAAGTCTGCTTCTTTTTCCACAGTTTTAATACTTCTAATGCTCGATTACAAGGATTACTACAAGATGCTTGACTTCTTATCATGTTGAGTGTTTCATATGGTATATCAAGTTGAATTCCTATAATTATCCATTCTTTTCCTATATTTTCTGCTATTTTTGACAATAATATTTGAATTTTTTTTTCATTCATATTAAAGGGATATATATTATTTTCTATACAAAATATGTTAGCCAATTCAATTAGATCTTTTCGTTTGCTTAATTCTAAAGCATTTTTAAGGTCATTAAGGCTATGATTATTTTCCCACCATAAATTTAACATATCTAATGACATATCATACAAAGATTTTTGATCCTCTAGTGACATCAAATCTACTTTTGAGACGTTTAGATATATCCCCATTTTTTTCCAGTCATGATAAAACATGGAGCTTATCTCTTTAAGAGTGTTATCAGAAGGATAAGATTTGATGATAGGAGTAACTATATAGCTATCCATATTTGTTTATTTTATGAAAATGTTTTTTGGTTTTACTTATATGTATATTTAAGATGAAACCACAATCAAATTGTGTAAAAATAGTTATCTTTCCTTATTTCCACCCGCTTTTTCTTTATCCCAAATGTATTTTTACAATGAAATTGAAGAAAAACCTAAACTTTTTATAATACTGTTGGTGGATTTTTTAAAAATGCTTATTTTTATTTTTAATCTATTTCATCTTCATTGGATATATAACTATCACTAGCAATGGAAGCACAAGCCTGTGTTTTATTATTTTCACTTTCATCGTTTTCTCCATCACATACTATTTTTCCATAATTTTTCATGTAGTTAAAATTTCTGTTTTTTCGCTCGTATTCCATGTTATATCGAGCCAAAGTGGCAGCTCGTTTTTGTGCAAAGCCCTCCATTACTTTTTTTTGAGAATCTTGGAGTTGTTCTTTTAATATGTTATTTATACCTTTTTCTTCTTTTAGTTGATTTTGCAAATTATTTTTAATTTGTATGAGCTTGAAAATGTAATTATGTTGAGCATTTGTGATCTTTTCTAAAATATGTAATTCATCCTCATCTTGAATAATTTTGTGGTTGTCCATTTCAATAAACTTTGTATTACTTTTGAATGAAGAAGGCTTTTGCTTTTAATCTCATCCTAGTTTCTCATATGATATTACTTCTCTTTTAAAAAGTTTCATAGGAGTCATTTTTGTGTTCATTGTTAAAATTAATATCTGATGATTCTGTTTTTTTTAAGTTCATTTCAATGTAAGGAACAAATATATCATTGGATGTATCATTTTTTTGAACTGAGCAGCTAAAAAATGATTTTATTTTTATATTATTTTTAAATTGATACCCCGATTCAGAACATGTGAGATATATTTCTTCATTTAATATACCATATTTAATTTCTATTAAAATGCCTATGGTTGTAAGGAAAAAAATAAGTAGTGCTCCAGCTGTTCCAATTTTTTTTTTTTTTATTTTATTAATTGATGATAATCCTTTCATAGTGTTTTTAATAGTTATTTAATTTTTTAACAATAAATGTGTGGAAATTGTGAAAAAAAAAAACATTTAAATTTTTGTTTTTATATAAAGCTTTTCATTTTTTTAAGTTGTTTATGAAATCACAATGTTTAATGCTATATTGTCCATAGTTGGATCCTTTTCTTTTTTTATTCACAGGAGTGTTTATTTGTTTATTTATGTAGAGTTGAATCTTTTTTTCATTCCACAAAGTGTCAGAAGAAAAACTAGATATAATTTTTTGCATGCTTATATTAGAGGCTCTTTTTTTTAAAAAATATAAGCAGTATTCTCCACATCTTAAAGATGTTAGTGCTTGTATAGTATGTGAAGAATATTTGTATTTTTTGGATAATTTTTTTAAAAAAGAATATCTTATTGGAGGTAATCCATATGAATCAAAATATTCAGGAATATTATTTTTAGATTTAAAATAAAATGCTACCCAGTGTTCTCCAGGAAGATAGCTTACATCTGTATTTGCTATGAAAGCTGTAGGATAAGATTTTATAATGGGGATTTTATCTGCTGCATAAATACCATAATTTCCTTTGGTTATATTTTTATCTTTTTCTAAAATGCTTATTAATTCCTCACCGTTCATTTTATTATTTTAATGAAGTGGCATTGTTAGGTCCCAATATTAAAAGAGAATCGTATTCTAAATAAATAACAGCTGCTATTCCATGGGTGGGGACTGTTCCCAATTTAAAAGTGAAGCTTAAAGATCCGTTTTCTGATAGTTCAAACGTTTCTGAATTAATTCCATTTCTTGATAAATCAAAACAGTAAAGCGCATATCCATTTTTAAATTCTTCAGGGGTTATATTCACAGGTTCATTTCTGAATATATTTCCTGTACCTTTTAGCATAGCTAAATATGCCATGAAATATTTATTGTTGGGAAAATCTATATTATATTGATAAAAAGGTGTACCTCCATCGTTAACTTTTAATTCTACTTCTGTTACATTGAAGTTATCAAATTTAAATGGATTATGATTATAATGACCCGCGAAGCCATCGAGTCTTACTAAAGAGATAATGACTCTTTTTGGTAATTCTGTGTTATTTACAATATGTGATCCTTGTAATATTGATTTATTAGGACCAAAAGTAACATATTTCATTAATGTTTTCCTCATATTATATTTTAAAGTGAAATTCTGATCTAATCGTGCTCTCATTAATTCATTGTAAAAACTATCTGTTAGGCGATATCTTTTTATGAACATATTCATATCTTCTATTTGAATTATATATTTTTTGTCAGCTTCTTTTGCCATTAAACAAAACTTTTCATCTGATCTATCGAATTCTATGATAAGAGGTAAATCCCCTGGAAACATCTTAGTTTGTGCGAACAAGTCATTGTGAACTCGACACAACATTTCTATTTCTGTTCCGTTTTTAGTTAAATTATAGCGCTGCTTGACACCTGCATTGTGTGTATTACTATTTACGTTTTCTATTTCATTAAAATCTTTGGTGTCTTTGTAAAATAAAGATAGTATACCCAGTCGGCTAGCAACTAATGGATCATAGCTAAGCAGCATTTCAAACATAGCTTTGTATGCATATAAGTCATTACTTTCTGATATCCTTATACCATTGATGAATGCTTTTACATTTTTAAATATGCTTGCTCCAAAAAAGTTTACTGGAAACACCCTTGCTTCGTCTTTAATTACATTTGGAGTGTTTGCATCAGGAGCACTTGGAGCTGTTTTGTCTTCTTTTAATATTTTTGCTTTTATTTGGATAAAGCTGTCATGTAAAGAAATGAAATCCTTGTTGTTTGACTTAAGAGAAAATTGAACAGTACCACTGTTTGCAGATGCCGTAGGCTCAACTTTTTCATAATAGTTTTTTTCAACAGAAGTATTTGCTAAAGGCACACTGTCAAAATCTAAATCTGAACTTATACAGTGACAAGGACTCTCATCTATGAGTGACATTTTAAATTGTTTTTACTTTTTTAACTTTCTATAGGTGTCTATCCCAGCAGTATATTTTAAGTTTGGCTAATCAAAAATATCTCTTGAGTATGTTTTTTTGTTTTTTTTAATTTTGGATCTTTTGGTGCTAGAGTTAATTCTTTTTTTGGTTTTAGGTTTATTTATTCTGTTTCCTACATAATTTAAAGCGCTTGAACTTAAATCATTTAAGCCGGATTGAGCCTCATCTTTTAATGCCTCTTTTATGTTCCCTCCAGATAAAACATTTTCTGCAACATTTATCCCTCCTTTTAACATTCTTTTGCCTACTCCTTTAGCAGCTGACTTAAGCACTGGTGCTATAAGTGGAACAACTTTTTTGAATAAGCCAGCAAAAATATTACCTAAACCATATCCTTTTTGATATTTAGTCCCCATGAAAACTGGGAGCCCTTGACCATGTTGAATGTATTGAAGAGGATAGGCATTTTTTTTTTCAAATAAGTTGTGATATAATGCTCTATCGTTTTTCCTTTGGTTTGAACTGTAATGTTGGTGCATAACCATTTTTTAAATAAAATTTAAATGAAGGAAAATCGTATAATATATATATGTGCACAATATTTCACGAAGCGGGAAATGTTGGTATATATTGAGACACATAGAGGTCGCTGTTGTATGTATCACTACTCACATTGGTCTTGGGACTATTTCACACTCCCACCGTACCCGCCATATTTGTCAAATCACTCCTACAGCACGGTTCAATTTTTCTTTCTCACAATTCACTTTTGTCACTCAAAATGCCAAAGAAGTGTGACACATGCAATCAGGAATTTGACGGCAGGAGGAGTGAATGTCCGTTCTGTAAGGATGACTGTGATTATATTTCACGTAGAAATGAACGTCGGGCTAGTGTCAGAAATGAAATCGGACCTACCACTGGAACCACAGACACAAGGGCAAGTGTGGCAGAAGACTTGGACGAGAGTATCCAGGATCTTCTAGACATGTCATCTGTCGTCCGTGAGTTCAATAGACTTTCTGTTGATTTAAATTCACGGATGAATAATATTGAAGGTTTAATCAAAGACATCAGTGCTCGACTACCTACGGCAGCCGGTCAAATTCAAGATGGCGGGGGGAGCCATGTTAATCCAATCCTGAACCACCGGTTCAATTTCAGTGCCACTGCTGATCAAACTTCACAAACGAACCCGGCTGCTCCTGTGGGTAATTCAACTACTGTCAACAATTCTATTGGTAGTCAACCCTCAGGTAATTCATCTACAGTTCCTCGTCAAATTTTAGGCAGAGTTGCCATGGAACCGGCCCGTCAGGCTCATGTACAAAGTTTGGATGGTGGTGCTAGAGGTTTTCTCTTATTTTTTTCTCCAGTTTGTTACCCACTCTTTTCCTAAAAACAATTTATTTGGTTTAGGCTTTCGTTTGCTTAAAAGTAAAGACTCTTGCTCATATATTTTTTGTCTAGGATGTAGTTGTACAGATGCTTCTGTGTCCTCATCTTCTTCTCTAGTAAAAATGTCTTTTTTCAATAATGTTTTTTGCTGTAAAACAGGGGATTTACTTACAGTAGGTATAGGTGATGTTTTGGTTAAAGGTGAAAAAACAGGAGTTTTGGTTTCTAAAATTTTTCCAAGTGATATGCTTTTTGGAGTTGAGGTATGCATTTTACTTTTGGAAAAAGGTGGTAAATCTTTGGGAGAAAATAAATTCTTAGATTCATATTCATCATCTGAAGGATATTCATCATTATCATCATCATCATCATCATCCATAGACACATTTGTGAAAGTAGGAGGAGTTATATCTAATATGTTAGTTGCCCCCTCTTTCAGGTCATGAGTTCCTTGTTTTAATTCATCTTCTTTTTTTTTCAGTTTTTTAGTATGATATATTATATCTGTCATTATGTCTTCACTTGGATATGGTCCAGGAATATAAGAGCTCGATCTTTTTTTTTGCACCATACTTGGTTTATTTTTTATCCAAGAAGGGGGTAAGATAGTAATGAGATGTGAATATAATGTTTGCGTACCTGTAGGCTCATTTTTAAAACCAGATTTTGAAAAATATTTCATTATATCAATGATATTTGAATTCGCTATTTTCTTTGAATCATAACTTATTTCTCCAGCTGTGTCCCATTGGTACTTATTTTCTAACATTTTTTCTAAGATCATTTTAATGTTTGGTCTTTGTGCCAAGGGTACTTTGTCAAGAATGTAGTTTATGGTTATACCTATTTGTGATGTTTCCTTAGGTTTAGATTCTAGGTTGTTTACTTCTACAGGAAGTTGATCAGTGTTTTCAGTAGAATATATAGAGTAGGGATTTATTTTAAACACTCGCTGATTTATTAATTCTTCCTGTCTTTTTAAAACAGGATTTTCCTGTTTTAAATTTTCATTTATTTCGCTTTGTATATTTTTGGTTTTTAAAGTATTTGATATATTATCTTCATTTTTATTCATATTTAACATTTTTTCATATTTTTTATATAAAGATAAGGGTATAATTACACTTTCTTTAAAACTGTGACTCATATTTTATTTTATTTTTTCACCTTCCTGTTATAGCACCGGCTATTGCAGGTATAATACCAGACAACAATGGGAGTAAAAATTGTAAAAATCCTCCTTTTTGTTTTAAAGTTGATTTCCTTCTTGCTTCACTAACTCCTTTTTTGCTAACTAGCAACCTCAAAGTATTTTTATGACGTTTTAGCTTTGAATGTGTTTTTTTATCTATAGGCACATTACCAGCTAACACATTAAATATGCATTGGTATATTGCATCTAAGTCTTTTTTTGATGCAAAATCAATTAATATATTTCTTTTTTTGGCATTTTTGGCTGAGGCTAGCAATGAAAGAAAATGCTGATGTTTTATTATATTGCAACATTTCTTTTTTTTAACTCCAACTTTCCTTTTCTTTACCTGTGTTTTAGCCATTTTTTAAAGTATTTTATTTATCCAATATAAAAAATCTGATTTTTTTTTATTGTGCAAGCTTCTTAACTTCACTTATCTCATGTAAGTTTTTACTTTTTATTTGGTATAAATATTCGCTGTGAATCAGAAAAAATATCTGTTCTAAACATGAGATCTTTGTTTCTTTTTTGATGACCATCTATAAATAAATATCCATGAGGAGAATTTGTTGCAGCTGAAAATATATCATGAAAAGTTTTTACTCGATCAGGCATAAGTTTTCTTCCTAAAGAATGGGATATTGTTTGATCCAAAGGAGAATTAAATATTACTAAGTAAGTTGCATTTTTTGCCAATGTTTTTCTTTCTTTTCCTTCACAAAAAAAATTCTGCGTAATAAATACCACACTTAAACCATCATGATGAGAACGCTTAGTAAATAAATCTGTAACTAATGGATCCTTAGAACATTCCATCATTAAATCATCTAACACTATAAGCTCGTGATTATTAGGTGATATATAATCATCAAAAGTATGAGGCAACCCTTGAATAAAATTAATGTTTTTTAAGTTTAAATCAATTACATCAGAAGGGGGACTTTGTCCATAAAACCAGTTTATTTTTTTAAATTCATTGTCTATAATGCGATCCATATTTTTTAAAAGATTAAGAAGAAAACTGGTTTTTCCTGAATTACTAGGGCCTGCTATTATCATAGAAAATGGAGTTTTTAATCTCGCATCAATTAATTCTATGTCTTTAGTTTTAGTTTTTTCTACCATCTTGTATCTTATTTAATTCTTGTGCATAAAAACTACCAGTAAGTATTTCATTGTTTTCATCTAATAATATATAAGTAGGTGGCCATGTTCTAAGCACAAAAGCTACTTGAAATATTTCTTTTTGCCAATTTGGCTTATATCCTTTAGTAAATGTTTTTCTTTTAGTTGTGATTTTTACTTTATCTCCTACTGAGAAAGGAAGTTGTATTCTTCTAGAATGTAAATATGGTTTGTATTGTTTGTCCCAAATTATCTTTTGGTTTTTTTCATCAACTTCAGAGGGGCTAATTCCTAGAGTACGATGTGGACTTTTATTGTAGCTAAGTACAATGTCTTGCAAATCATCGATATATCTCAAGCTTTTTTTAAAGGTTAAAAATCGATGTATTTTATTTTGTATAGTTCTTATAAAACGTTCAACTATTGCAGCCTTTGTGTCTTGTGATGTGCTAAAAGAGTGAATATTTTGGTTAATGAGATATTTCTTAAAAACACCCTTAAATTCACTACCTTCATCTACTTGAATAAGCCTAGGCTTGTGTTTTGCCCTAAATAATATAGCTTTAAAGCCTATTAATGTTGTTTCTGCTTTTTTGTCTTTAAGAGGTTCTATGTAAGCATATCTGGAAAAGCAATCTATAGCAGCTAATAAATATGAAATGTTGTTATTATATCGTCGAATTTGGAAAGTACTTATTAAATCTAACTGCCATTGATCATTTAATCCTTTTACAATAGTTTTTCGTCTTAAAAAGTTATATTGTATAGGTTTGTGTGAAGTATAAGTTCTAGTATTTTGTAAAAATATTTCAGCGTCTTTTAAAGTTATTTTTTTGTCTTTTTTTTTAGCAGATTTATATAACTTTTTCACAGAACTAAAAGATGAAGGATGACTTGGGTTAAAGTAAATACTTTCAAACAACCTTTTTATTTCTTGGTTTCTTTTTATTTCTTCTTTTTTTGCCATATTAAAATTAAACACTTCTTAAGAATAAACATATAAAGATGTAAACATGTTATGTTTGAAACAGGTGCAGTCCTTAAAACAATAAAGCATGCATTTAACCCTCTTGTTTACTAACCATCTCATTACAATTCTTAAGTTATGTTTTACTTTTAACTAGTGTGCGATGGTAAATATGATTTGTCACATTTAGTACATGAAATGAAAACATTTATAAACTATGTTTGGAACAAATGCACGTATCCTGATGAATTAAAAGTAAAATTACATAAAAAAACAATGTTAGGATCTTAGTATTTACACACCCAATAATAAGTTAATATCCTTAAGGACAAATACCAGATTCCTAACAACAACAACAAAGTATCATGATAGCGTATTATTTGATTTGTTCACTAAGCATTTCAATGTAGATATATGACATCAATAAACATCATTTAAAAGTACAAAATATCATTTCACTGAAAAAAAGAAACACAAAAAAAAACTTTTTAGGTTTAAACTAATATATAAGCAGCTAATACTTACTAAATATGAATTCTCTTTTACTATATACACAACTTGTTATAATAATACAAAATAATATTTTCAATACAGGCACATGAAAAAACATTTAAAAGCAAACAAGAAATATTTTAAAGAATGACATCAACAGTTTTAGATTTTTTTGGATAAATATTTCCCTTTTTGCAACTTATTTTAAGAGTAAGCTGTAGTGGCTCATTTGTCTTTTTTGTTAAATTTAAAACTGTATTGTTATCTTTACAAGCAGATGTGTTTTTACCTGTTTCCTTTTCATTTTGACTGTTGCTTAATGTAATTTTTTTACTTTTTTTTTCAGTTAAATCGATAATTTTGTTAGAAAGGAGATTACTTCTTTTTTTCAGATTTTTAGTAATTATTTTTTTTTCTTTTTCGTCCTTTTTTTTAAAAGAATCTTTGCTCTTTGATTTTAATTTCTCCAATTCATATTTTTCATGACATGAATTACATCTAGATGGGTGTCGACTAAAAAAATGAGCGGAATGTAAGGGTCTATGACAGCGGATACATTCTTTGTACATATTTTCATAACAAGGAATACAATATTTTTTTCCAGTTTTTAAGTCATCACAAATACCACAATATATACATAATTCGCCCATTTTAAATATATAAAAATATTTGGAAAACAAACATTAAAAGTTGATTGTTTTTTAGCTAATTATGTTCACCTAAAGATGTCTATCCCACAGACTTTTTCTTAAAATTATTTTTAATCACTGTCAGAATTACTGTCTACATAGGAATTATCGCTATCACTTTCATCACTGTCTCTTTTAACTGATGATTTACTTTTCTTTTTACCTTCATTTTTTGTTTCTGTTTCTTTAGGACTTTTAATCTTTTTTATTCTTTTTTCTATTTTAACCTTTAATTTTATAAGTTCATCATATTCAGATTTTTGCAAGCTCATATTTTTATCTTTAGTCATATCATGCAAATGAATATATTCTTTTCCTCTAAATCTAGTTATATCTATTCTCTTTTTTTTTCCAAAAGGAATGGTGTGAAATTTAGAAGCCATCAGAAGTAATTTCTTTTAAATTAATTTGTGATTTCTTTGAAAATAGATTTTAAAAATATTAACTTTTAAGTGCTTAGAAATGATTTCTTTATGTTGATATAAAATACCCTGCTGTTTAGATCCAAAAGGTGAATTTCATTTGTTTTAAAACAGTACAACACAAGTAATCTCAAGTATATTTTCACTGTTCTATACACAATGTTATGCCTTTTTAGTTTAATTTAAAATTTTTTTTTTTTTAAATTTACAGATGAATCAAAATATTTATGTCTTTTACGCACATTGATCATATGATTCCCATAAGCAAAAGATTTGATTCCATCTTTTTGTAGCCAACGTTTATCTTCAAAAGGTGAAAGAGCCAGTTTATTTTCTTTTATTACATGTACTTTATGATTGTAACTTCTCATAGCATGATATGATTCTCGATGAAATTTCTTTTTAAACAATACTTTTTTAAACTGGTCATGTCTCATATCTCTTATATTACTTTTTTTAACACCTTTTACTCTTTTTGTTTCTTTATTTGATTCAAATAAAATAGAATACATCTTAGGACGTAAACCAATGAATTCTTTTATTTTTTTCCCCTCACTTTCATCCTTAAATTTTCCTAATACTCTACAATTCTCAGTACAGTGCAAGGGGTGATCTAGTTTAAGATTTGAAAAATCAAAATATTCTTTTATACTTTTCAGCTTTTCAATAAAATGTTCATCTTCTATAAAATATATGAATGAATCTGTGTCTGAATATAACAAGTTAATAACAGATAAAGAAAAAGTAGGTAACATTACCTTATAATGGAACCAAAACATGTGCATTTTAGATAATTCTAATATAGTAAATCCAAGATATATCGGCTTGTCCAAATATACTTGTTCTTTAACATTTTGTATTCCTACATAATCTTTGTCTAAAAAATACAAGGAATGAAAAGTAGGTTTTCGAATAAGTTTTTTACATTTAATTTTACATGAAGTAAGGGTTAAATTTTTCCTTTTTTTAACATTTTCCATGCATTTTCCAAAACATGAATTAGTCATTAACTTAAAAAATGCTTTATCGAAAGAAGAAGTTGATTCTCTCCGTTTAGTGTTATTAAAGTCAATATATTTTTTCATCCAAGCAGATTGTTTAAAAGATAGAATTTTATGTATTTTAACTATTTTCATCCCTAATTTAAGGTATAGTTTTAAATTCTTATAGTGAACAACATAATTTTTTTTCTCTCTTAAATCACATATTAGCTTATTCCCACTTTTTTTGTATTTAATATTTAATTTATGTAATAAATCTTTAGCATATGGAGATAACTCATCATGAAATATCTCTTTTTTTTCTGGAGCCAGTGGAAAATCATCATGCAAAAAATGTAAATGCTTTGGATACAATAAAGTAACTTCTAATATATAGCCTTCATCACTGTTGTTAGCTACTTCTAATACATTAAACTTAGAATAACTAGAAGACGGTAACCAAACAAAATCATGAGTGGGAAGTTCTTGACACATAGCATGGCCATAAAGATTATTACAATCATAATAAACCAAATGTTGGGAATCGTTTTTTACTTTAACATATCGTTGTACAACGTTTGTAATACCTCCGCGTATACCTTTTTCAATAAAGTTATGTTTATCTATATCATCTAAAAGATCAAGCTGTATCTTTGTGTGTTTTAACATAGCCTGATAACTAAGAGATGGAGCAGTAAGGAATTTCGCAGGATCTAAACCATAATTTTCTAAACTTCTTTCTCTAAAAGATTCAAATACATCGCATAATAGTAAAACATCAATTTTAAGGTATTCTTTTAAATAGCTTCCTAAAGATTTACAATTCAACAAATTAAACATTGTTTTAGCATGAGTGTAAGCTTCTTTAGATATATTTTCTTTAGTTAGCTTATTATAGAAATGGGATCTAACAGGTAGATTTTTTTCTTTTAATTTTTCCCATGAATCTATGTAATCATAACACATAATTCCCTTTTTTATTACATAAGGTAATAATTCCTTTTTGGTTAAGTTTTTTTTGGTTTCTATGAAATTATCTACATTATTAGCAGCTAAAAGATCTGCCAAGTGTGACAAAGAGGCAGATAAAAATTGGAATGAATCTAAAAAGTAAAAATTTTCAAATTGTAAAGTTAAAAATTTTTCAGAAGATCTAGGAAGAACTCTTATATCATCATTTTGAATATATTTATAGAGCTTTTTTACTATAAAATGTAAATCAAAATTCATAGCATTATGCATAACAATTGGTATTTTCAATGTGTCCATTCTAAGAGAAGAATGGCTTAAATTACATCTATTGCAAGCATAGTTAACATCTCGCCCCTTTCCTTCTCGACCTATATGGGCATGGTCCAATACTTTTTTAATTTTTTTATTTTTAAATGAAACATGACACAAATAACATTCTGTTTGTTCATGAATTCTGCCTATGTCTTCCATTGTTAAAAAAATCGGCTTCCTATTTTTATCTAAAATATGAGATATCTCTGCTCTTTTTTGATATAAGTAATTCACAAATTTTTTTAAAACATAACGTCCTATATATAAAAATGGTGTCTGTGAATATTTCTCATACTTTGAAATTAAAACTGCACCTATAGCATTTAATTTTTGTCTAGTTTTTATTGTGGTATTTCCCCTTTTAACGGGCACTTTTAACTTTTGATTAAATGTTTCAAAGTCTGCATATATGATAAAAGGGTTTTTAATTTGTTTAGAATAATCTTTGTATTCAACTTTGCTTCCTTTTATGGGCATTATATATGATTGACCAAAGAAGCTATTATTGTCACAGGTTTTTTGGGTATGAAAAAGGAGATCATTTTTTTTTAAAAAAGAAGTTAAACATTTATGACAATAATATCTTGTTTTCTTATAAAAAAAGGGTCTAACAAACTTACTCATGTCTCTTATAAGCCAATAATGTTCCCGATATAGTAAAAGGTTAACATGATTTAAATGTTTTTCTTCATTAAAATTAGTAGAAATATACATAGGATATGGATGATAATTTTCATTTTTATTTTTAAATATACCAAAAACATTTACAGTTATGTGGTTTTTTTCTTCAAATTTAGCTATTTGACCAAGTTTTACAGGAAAAGAAAGACAAGATATATTTAAACTTTGCAAGTAAGGTAAATAAGTGCTTGCTCTGTTTGCATTTGTTTTACTTTTAAACAAGGCAGCTAATATGCTAAAAAGAAAACATTTATTTCCTGCTCCTTTAATATTAAGCAATGATCTTTTCTTAAACAAAATACTGTCTATATCAGAAGGCTTATAGCCTCCCAAAGGATTATATCTATAAATAGAAATTCGCAAACATATAATTTCTTTTAAAAACCATCCAGATCCTAGTTGAATAAAAGAATCAAAAAAAGCAGAAATGATTCTGATGGCTTCATAAACTTTTTCTTCTATAGATTTTACATTTAGAATTACAGCTACTGGACTTTGAAACCAAGGTTTTATTTCAAAATGTTGGTTAGTTTCTATTTTATATTTGGCTAAAAATGTATTAAGACCTAATTGGAACTTAACTCCACCATGCTTTAACATCCACTTTTTTATTTTAGATGTAACTCTGTTTGATATATATCTTAAAAAAAATTCTAAGTCATGATTATATATTTTAGGGACCAAATTATATTCTATTGCAATATTCCTGAAACCATTTCTTCGATTCATTATCTGAGTTTACAACGGCGAAAGTGAAGTACTACAAATACTTTGCCATACTCAAATTTTATAAGTTTTCCTTGGTCATCAACTATTTCTATTTCTATTTCGTGTATCTCAGACATTTTAACTTTTTTATAATAGGGAGAAGTAAATATCATTTTAAAATCTTCTCCAAACAAGCCATTACATCTTATAACTCTTAAAAGAGGAACTTGAACATTTCCAACAACTTCATTAGAAACTATATTGGTATATAAATAAATATTTGAAGAACGAGAACTTAAAGAAGGTACTCCTGTTGCTTTATAAGAAGCATAATGTTTATGTATTTTTTTTTGAAATAATAAATTATTATAATCATCTATGGATTCTAAAGGAAGACCATAGTAACCTGTTACTTTTGAATCAGTTTCATCTTTAATACCTCCTTCTGCATTTGTTAAGCAAAGAATATCAGACAAAGAGGAAGGCATCCACACAGTATCTCCCCTTGCTACATGTAAAACAGGCTTTAAATTTTCTTTTTCTATACTAATGTAAGGCTCTCTAGCCAAATGAAAAAAATCTAAATTTTTTTCAGCTAACTCTATTGATTTCATTAACTTATTCATTACATCTATATAATTCTCTATATTACCATAATTTCCATATGGCATCATTTTAGTGTGAAAGCTCATGTCTGTTCTAACAGTGTCTATTTCTCCTTCTTCTAATACATGTAATTCATCATTGACCCCCATTTCTTTTCTGTAAATAGCAAAAGTTCGATCTTGTGGAGGATCCTGTGGAATATTGTACCAGGATACAGGAAGGTTTATTTCTACTATGGCCACCTCCCAATGACCTTCTAAATGAAATTTTCCAGGAATTTCTACAAAAAAATGACTTGTTTTATTAATCCGAGATGAATGAATAGTATTAGAAGGTAGAGTAACATAAAAGTCATCTGAGTGAGCCATTTTTTGTTTACCCATAAGCTTCATTTATTTTTAATCTCATTTTGGTTTACATTAACTTGTTTTTTATGTGACGATTTATGCTAGTTTCATACTCATTTAAACATAGAGCTAAATGATCTGTGGTGTATTTCACCAGGTAAGTAAAATTTTCTCTTTGGTTCCATTTCAGAAACATAGCATCACAAACAGGATTCCCATTAAACCATTTCATGTGACAAAATGGACAATTGATTTCTAAATTAATCACAACTACTTCACCATCATTTTTGGTATATTTTAAATGACAATGAACCACACTTGCGTAGCAATGCTTATGAATAGGTTTGCCACAACATATTGTGTATTCTATATTACTTTCATGTTTTTTGCTTACAAGAACTAGCCTTCTACATAAAGCACATCCCAAATACACATTACTGTAAAATAAACGTTTTTCTCTCACTTTTTCTTTTATTTTACTTTGAAGCCTTGAAGAGGCATACTGTCTTGTGCCTTTACGTTTATTTTTATTTTTTATGAGATGAAATATTGCTTCCTCATTGTAACCAACAAGATCACTTATAAATTTACATATTTCTTTAGTAAAAGAATGATTCTCTCCTAATAAGATACTGGATGTGATTAAAACTCTAGCAGCTTTAATTTCCTCTTGTATTATCATATTTTTGATTTCTGAGAACATAAAATAACATTGGAAATAATGAGAAAAATATACAAGAGCTTCTGTTTTAATGTTTGATATGTCAATGAATTCGTCAGATAAAACAGAAAATATGTTAGAACATTCTTTGGCACTCATAAACGTTTGATTTGGTATGCTCACATTTAAGCAAATTTTAAATTTCTGCATATTTGAAGTAACATTGTTAAAAGAGGACAAACATGAAATGTACTCTACTCTTTCTTTAAGCAGCTCTATGTTCACATCAAGCAACATAGTTACATAGATAAATACAAGTTTAAATATGATAAAATGCTTAACAAATGATTATATTACCTTAACCCTTTCTACCATGAGAACTTGTATCCTAACTTATTTATTTTTATATTGTTTATCAAAGCTGTTTTAATGGAGCTGTACAAACTAAATTCTAATTTATCTATACCTCTATAATAACTAAAAAACCTTTAATTTTACATGTACTTGTTATACTTTACAAATATCAACTAAAATTAAACCAACTTTACAACAAAGATAAGAAGAAAAAATCTTTTATCTTATTTCATTAAGTGGTTTACAAAAGAAATCTATCCTATCTAATATCAGATTTCTACGTATTTCAGTATATTTTTTGTTTTGAAACTTAGCATAAAGAGGGGTGCAAGTAGGTTTTCCATCAAACCAAGGAATAAAACAGTTTTTACATCTTGCAACCCTTTGGTTTTCAACATAAGAGGAAAAATATTGTAAAAATTCGAGACATCTTGTTTTACTTGGGCTCCCACAACATTGCATATATGTTATTTTAGATAATGCTCTTTTTCTGTTTGTCCTGTCTGCTTTGTGAAATCTTCCACAAGATGCACAACAATAAGTTAAAAATCTCAGGCAATTGTTATATATCATATTGGCTATTTTCATCTTTTTTTTAAGTTTTTTCACATGTTTATATTGAGTAAATTTCCTTTTCCTAATAGTCATAGTTAATGCAGTAGTTTCGCTATAATTATCCTCAGAGTCTTTCATACATTCAAGGATTTCATATACTCGAGGTACTCTTAAAAAATCAGCCGCAAACCAAATCATTTCTAAAGAAAACTTGTGAAATTCTCCCATAAAGAAAATAGCCATTTTTATAACGCAAGGAACTTCTTCCACGTTATTTATACACCGACTTTTTATATATTCATACAAGAAATCACTTTGAAAAAAAATTGCAAAAAAAAACAATACTTTTGATATCTCTAATATCATTTAAAAGAATGTGACATAATTCATCTTCTTCTGATAAGGTCATCATTAAATAGGAGCATTCAGAAATATTCATATATTTTATAGCAGGTATTTCTAAGCTAAGCTCTTTCCTTTGTTTACCATAAAAAGATTGATAGCTTTTAAAATAGTGACATCTTTCATACAACAAAGAACTATCTAAATCTATTTCTATAAAACTATCCATGGTTAGTCTTTTATTTTATCGCATAAAATGATGCTTTCTTCTATACAATTCGGGAGATGGTTATTGGGGAACACTTTACAAGTTACTTTCTCTTTTTTTTTAAAATATTTTTTTGTGTTTAAATTACATTGAAATATTTTTTCATTAAGTTTTTTTTTATCAATGAAACGTAAAATATCATCAATATCCATAAGATTTTAAAGATGAAAAGTTTTTTAACTGCTACTTGATTTTACTTTTAGGTCCTCTTCGTCCTTTAGTACCTTTAATTAAAGGAGGTGTGCAATGTAAAAAACAACATGCACATCTGTTTATATTATCTGGTAAAATATTCCTTAAAAATACTTCTGCGTGGCTCTTTATTCTATCGCATATAGCTATAGTCCTTTCCAAATTTGCTCTGCAAGTATCTGTTTGTGGTTCAAATAAAGTAGATGTTGGATTAAATTCAGATAGTTCTTTTACCTGATGGCTTACTGATAAAGGAATTTTTATCTTTTTATTTTGAACTTTATTTTTAAAATCAGTAATTTCTTCCTCACTTAAATCATCATTGCTGTCTGATAAAGTTTTGCTAACTTTCTTTCTTTTTGGAAGAGAATGTGTTCCTTTTATATCTTCTTCATTACTGTCACTTTCTTCTAAATCTTTATGTAAAATACCTAGTAATTTTTGCTGTGATTGAATGAAAGCAGGGTGATCTTTTTTTTTTACTGGGTCATTGTCACTCTCACTTTCTGTAGAACTGTTTTGCTCTGAAGAGGATGGTCGCTGTTTAATGTTAGACTGGCTTTTATTTTTGTCTTTTAATTTTAATTGAGAAGTGGACGTGATGCTCTCTTTTTTACAAGAATTAAAAGAACTTAAAGCTGAATCTGACAATTTTTCTAAAGAAGGCATATGATACAATTCATCATTTACTTTTTCTACTAATGAAGTAAAAAAGTTGAAATACAATGAAAGTCCTTTCCCTGGTTTTAAACTCTGTTTTGAGCTTCTGTATTCTGAAGATTTATCGTGGCTGTAATAAAAAATGATATTTATTTGGAGAATTTCAACCAAACATTTTATCAAAATACTTTCTGAAGAAGTTATATCTTTTATTATACCATTATTTTCTCCGCATAAAACCTCATAAAATTGTCTAATTTTTTTATTTTTTTTAATGTAAGAATGAAGAGACGATTTAGTTTCCTGAATTAAAGGATCTATGTAAGATTCTTTGTTGTGATGATACTTTTTATATAGGTGATGCAAAGCAAAATTTAAGTTATGTTCTTCACATAAATGAACCCTGTCCCAATATTCTGTATTGCTAGGAGTATCCTCTAATAAATAAACCAGTATCACCCTTAATAAATTATCTATGACAGAAGCCATGAATTAATTTATTATTAAAATATAGTTTACAGAGAACCTTAGCTTCATATAACTTTCTCAACAAGATTGCATAAAAACAGAAATTGATTTATATCTTTAGTTATACAACTTCCAGTAAAAGTGTGAGTAAAAGAAAAAGTTGTTCCTTTATTTTTTATTCTAAGAGAAGAAAACCTAATAGCATCAAAAGATTGCTTTGAGTTTAATAAGTTATGGTTTATTTCCAACCATATTGACTCATATGAATTCGATTCTTTAACTTCTATGCTATAGCCCTTTTCTAAACTTGACACTATTTTAAAGCAAAAATCATGAAATTTAATTCCTTCTTTAATTATAGTAAAAGATATTTGAATATTTACAATGTCTAAACTGTATTGAATTATATTATCTTTGCTGTATTTTTCAAAAAAATTAATGCATGAGGAATAAATAAAGTCTTCTATCTTAGATAAAATACGAGGGATACTATTTTTTATAAATATATAACAATAATTATTTTTAGTAAATTTTAAAGTGTAATCTTTTTCAGAGTACACTATAGAACCTCTATAAGAAGAAGAATTCACCACCTCTCTTTGAAATGAAAGTATGTCAAAAGATGACTTAGGTAATGCTGTTAATCCTAACACAACTAGATGGGTAGAATAATCTATAGGCATTGAAAGCAAGCCTAAAATCTATAACTTTGATATTTCTCCCAATGAAGGAAAAAATTCAGCTTCACTACGCAACTTTTTCATAGGAATATAGCCCTCATGCTGAACTATGGAAAATAAAAAAATGCTAGTTGTAAAGTGAAAATCAAAAAAAGGAGCCTGATAATAAGAAGGTGTATTTACTATATCTCGAGGATTTACTTTGGTGTAATCATTAAGAGCTAAATTCGCATTGTATACACATGTTTCTGTTATAATCTGATTAAATGTAATATATTTGGCAGAAAAATCTGCTATGTCTAAAGTATGTAGCATATATGTACAATTATGACAAGAGCAAAGTTCTTCAGTTTGACTATCTTTAAATGCGAGATAAAACCTAGTCATAGAGACAGTAAACAATTTGCTCTCCTATGTGATGTTTCAATAAAATAGGAAGATGGTTTATGCTTAGTCGCCTAGTTTTTTTAATGAAATCTTCTTCAGATAAAATATCATCTACTAAGCTCAAAGGTAAAATTGAAAGGAGCTTTTCTCTCCTAGTGTCTTTAAGGTAAACTTTAGATAAACTTAAACAAAGATTTTTTAAAGTAGTAATTGGATGAAACTGATGATTAATCTGTTCTGCTATTTCTGACACTTTTTCAACTAAGTCATGAGTTATTACCTCATAAGGAGGGCAAATATGTTCATATGGTTTAAAAGATGCATGAAAATGTGTTGTTCCAAGAAAATTACAATAAAAACATTCACAAAATCCTTGACCGTTTGTTGTAAAATTGATTAAAAGATAATAAATATCAATTGGTTTATCCTCTTCTAGTTTAGCCAAATCCATTTACAGCAATAAGGCTTTAAAAGTTTTCAGCGCTTTTCAAGAACAATTTGAATAAACACTTGTTCAATGGACACTTGCATTAGTTTGATAAAAGTTTACAGTGTCTACCTTTAAAAGTGGACTCAGCTTTTATCCTAGGTGAAGCTTTACGAGTTTTCAGCGCTTTCTGAAAAAGATCAGAGTCCAAACAGCTTCACTTAAATCGAGCGATCCTTTTCATGGATGTCTAAAGGTAGACCATCTGTAGCCCATTTGTGGAACGTCTAGGTGACTCTCAGCAAACGAGCATTAAGGAATGGAACCGCAGCTTTCTTCTGTAAGTCAAATAATGTAGATTTAGCATATCAAATATTATATGGCTATTACAAAAAGTTCAGTTTCTTGCTCTTTGTCTTTATAACTTAATGTTTTTAAACTGCTATTAAATTAAGAAAAAGCAACAATTCTCAGTGTTATTAACAATACCGTAATGCATTTGTGTGTATGAGCTTCATTGCACATTTAAAGATTTTTTATAAGTTACTACATGTCTAAAAGTTCATTGAATAATGGAATTCATACAGCTATAAAGCATTCGCACTAACAATATGAAGGAAAAATACACGCTGACATTTTGATATTTAAAATCATATAACAATTTCATGGAGAAATTCACGCTGACAGTTTAATTCAATTATCTGAGTGCTGTTGTCAAATTGTTAATTTTATAAAGTGCTTTTGTCCCTTGTCACTCAGCTCTATAACTATTTTTTATCTTAAAAAGATCTTGCCAATGTGGGTTTTAGCAATTTGAGACCCTAAGCAAGCCAAACTACTAAACCCAGTTTGCCCAAAGCATAATAAGTAAACTTGCAACATAAATGTAACTTAATTTCTCACAATATGAAACCTTAGCCCACTAAATGGGAAAGCCAATTAGTAAAACTGGTCTTTGCTATAGCAATCCATGCTCTCAAAACTAATTGTATGAACCAAAATCCCCTAAGCATAAAAGAATCTCACATACAATATGAGCTATCATGTGTTAACTCTGGCTTGCAAATTCCCTTGAGATATAGCATATCTGCCATTTTTATAAAAAAATTAACAGCTCTAAATCTCTGCTATAAATATATTCCATCACCTTTCAGTTAAAGCTCTATGTAGCGTATTTCCCCGTGTATTGGCTTAGTCAAGTGTATTGGTCTACCTTGTGTATTAACTAAGTTATATTCAAAATATGTGAAAAAAACACTGTAGTCCTTAGCCCATGTATATCCCTACCCTGTGTATATGTTATGCACAATATGGGAATTTGCACAGTTTAGGAATAATAAAGCCTAATAGATAATTCTGTTGGAACAATTTGATTTAAAATCAGATCTCTAAAATTTATGTGTCATTTTATTTTTCACCTCGCCCACAAGCTGTAATGGGTGTTGTATAGGGTATGTTTGAAGCATCTTACATCTAACTTTAGGTGTGAATTAAGCTGTGAGAATGACACATTGGGACTGTCAAACAACAAACTCTGGTGCAATTATGAGTTACCCATCACTCTTTAAACCAAAGGTATCAAGGAATTTTCAAGGATGGACATTTTGCAAACCTTTGTGCAATGTTAGAATGTTTATTTCATTTAACTCTTTAGACCTCAACCAATTGCAGGAAACAATGCTTTATTTCCTCAAGATTTCACCGATTTTAGCTAAAAATGGGCATTTTTTTGGCCCTTCACCTCACTTTAAACCTTTGTAAATTTTCTAATGCTCATATGGTGATAAGAATTCAACTTTTAAGTTCGGCTGAACAGTATCAAACAGGAACAGCAACTTCTGTTAATTTCTCATCGGTGATATTTGCTTTTGTCTTGCCATGAAAAATCAGTGAAAATTGTTCAAAAATCGACCGTCAATGGTCGTTTTGAGGAGACTAGACCCGACCGTTTTTGGCCGTTTTAAGGTCTAAAGGGTTAAATTTTCCTGAACTGCGCAGCCTAAGAGAGGACAATTCCAGAATTGGGCAAAATCAGTAATGGGCAATTCCGGAATTGTGTCCATTCCTACTTGGTGCATAACATATAGACCCAGTTAATTTGACAGTTTTGCTTGTATTAGCTCAGTTTTATACATGGGGAAATACGGTAAACAGGTCCATTCTTTGGTTAGAGTATCAGAACAGCTGGGTCATGTTCCTGGTCTTAATGGCTGGTGTATAAAGCTGTTTACACCTAACTTAAATGGAGAGTATCGACAGAGCGGAATGTAAAATGTAAGTTAACACCATGCGTTCTACTTAAATCATAGATAAAGAATAGGGTCGAGTCTGTTGTTCCCTCAATTCCCTTAGCGAGCTATTCTTTCTTCATTCTAAGCAAGCACCATGTACTGCACGGTTATATTTGTTCTGCTCTCTGCTGTTTCTATCATAGAGGCAAAATCGTGTTTTTGTGAAAAAAAACAGCATTTAAAATGTGACAACTGTCTACCAACACGTGCCACGGTGGACACAGTGAAAAGCTCCTTTGTAGAATGGGAAGATTTCGTTGATATAAACCACATAAATTACAGCACCAATACTTTCCCCTTCTTAAGAAGAATTGAGATACAAGGAATACCTATTTTCTATTGCTCCTATGGAACATGTAGGTAAGTTTGTGAAAAGTTGATACTTAATAATATGACGATCAATGTCCTTTGTGTAGCCAAAGTCAAGTCCTCTGCGCATGTGCAAGTTATAGCCCTGAGAATAGGTCAGCAAGGTAGCAGGTAAGGTCATGCACCAGTGATTTCAGTCAGGTAACAGGTAAACTTACATGCTGCTGGCGACCTCCTGTGAAATATACATGTACTAAACCAATAGATCTATAAACTAAATTTAAAGCTAGTTTTAAGCTCCTCACAAAAGTTTGCAATGAAGCATGCTATGGTATATTTTAAAAGCAGCAATTTATTTAACTTAAACTAAAGAAGCTCACTTTTTCCTTTGTAGTTTATTTCTTGTTTAAATGGGAAAAAAGGGCGACTGAGTGTTATCCTCTCTAACAAAAACCCTGCTAGCTTCAAAAAAATATCTCCCCCAGTCTTCAACACACGTGGCTTCGATTTTTCTCACCTGGGAAAAACTACAATGTATAACCATAATGTGTTTCAGACCTAACTAAAGGTAAACTATCCTAAACATGAGTTTGACCCCCCGGCTTAGATAATAAAAAAATTCTCGGAATTTATCTAACTTAAACTAAAAAAAGCTGACTTTTTCCTTTGTAGTTTATTTCTTGTTTCAATGGGGAAAAAAAGGGCGACTAAGTGTTATCCTCTCTAACAAAAACCCTGCTAGCTTAAAAAAAATATCTCCCCCCAGTCTTCAACACACGTGGCTTCGATTTTTCTCACCTGGGAAAAACTACAATGTATAACCGTAATGTGTTTCAGACCTAACTGAAGGTAAACTATCCTAAACATGAGTTTGACCCCCCAGCTTAGATGATAAAAAATTTCTCGTATAAAAAAATATAGAAAATAATTATTTCCCACAGGAAAATTCAACTTACCTATCCTGAAGGTGTGAGAGCGTCAACTAGCAGCGCTAGCATCTATCCCAAAAGTGAGATAGCATCAACTGAGACCGTTCTCTTCATAAAGAAGTCATCAGCAACTACTAAAGCAGCAAATTATCATATAGAAGTGACCGCTGAAAGTGCTAGCTTAACTACAAAATCAGACAGCACCTCAGCTTATATAGACAATGGCTCAGAAACTCTGGAGAAAAATTCTCCTCGTGCAGACAGCGTGTTGACGTCCACCCGTGTGAATGATGATGCTGATCAGAGCTCCTCCATTTATATAGACAGGGGAAGTGATGTCACCACTGTGGCAAATGTTGCAACATCTTTCCCCTCCTCGCCTTTGAAAGCAGCTGTCACCTCATATTTAAATTTCACATCTGCAGGTGAAACAATGGAAATAAGCGCTGTGTCAGCTAATTTTGAAACAAGTCCAATGCCTGAGGAAAAAACTAACCTTCCATTTCGCCATAGGACTACTCTCATAAATGCCATATCTGGAAGCTTTATGTCTCCAACATATGCCACAACGCAGGATGGAACCTTAGTAACTAATTTGCCTCAAGGTATAAGTCAACAGCTCTCTAACACCTTGGTATATACCAATGTGATCACTGCTTTGGGTTTCATGATTTGTCTCATTCTGGCTATAACTTTTGGCATCAAATTAATGAAGAGGGAAAAAACTAAAGAAAATAAAACCAAAAGAATGGCATACATGGAAAGAGGGGAATCACTATGGAGCGAATGTGCAGAACCACTGTCTGGTGGGGAATCAGTGGAAATGCAGGAATTATAAATTATCCTGCTATATTATATGGTAAAAGCCACCATATTTTTGTTTGAGATAAAACCCAAACAGAAGGATCACTTAAAAAGCAATAAGTTATAAACAGTTAAGCACTAAAAATCATGATAACATCATTTCTGTATCATGATTTAGATCTGATCATAGTCGCCATCCTATGGGTCACTTATTTAAGATATCTTAAAGTATCTCACCCTTAAATAGCAATATGTAAAAGCAATTATTTACTCATCATATTAAGCTCAAAAAGTATCTTAAATAGAACTATATCATAACTTTTTTATATGATATAAAAATAAAGCGCTATTAAAATTGTATAAGATTTCATGGAAACTCCATGTTAACTCTTAAATTACCTATATATGTGCTACATATGCAAGCTATTGTAGTGTTAGATTTCAGCCAGTACAAAAAAGGTTCAAAGGAATCCTAGGTTAACACTTATGCTAACAATCATTTATCTATACTTTAGTGCTGGTGTTTATCAGTCTGCTTATATATTGTACATATAGGTCATCATGATGCTCCAATGAAATATGGATAAATCTGCTCAACAATAATTCATTGGAGCATCCTATAAACCATGCAGAGCTGCTTACGATCTTTTATCTTTAGTTTAGTGGTGGTGTCCATCAGTCTGCTTATATATTATACCCATTGGTCTTCATGATGCTCCAATGAAGTGCTATAAAGCAATCTCACTATCTCTTCATCAATGCATATTAAAAACCAGTAATCAGGATATATACCATAGTCTCTAGTTATCCTTAACTTACTTAGATTTTATATCTGTGTTATATTGCTAAGATAGCACTCATATATGGTATGAATCTTTTAGGTAAAATAAATGCTATCAAGCAAACAAGATAGTGTTTTATTAATGTTTAATTATAACGAAATATTATACCATTATGCAATGTCCAAATGATGTAAATTAAAGTCAACATCTAAAATGTGAACATGAATCAAAGCAAGAAGCTGACCATAAAAAAGTTGCATGTAATTACTTCGAAATGACAACTACCTGGAGCTATATCGTTGTAGTGTCCCTCATAAAAATGGTCAACAGCGGTCAGCTTTAGCCCTAAGCTATGCTGACCTTACTAAGGACATGAGTGATAATGAGATGACCACTGGTCAGCAATTTGCTAAAGGCGCTCCCTACATGATTTCGAAACACACATGACGCCTTACATAAGGCCAACCAAATTTATTGTAAACTTAGTTTAAAAAAACATTGAAAATGATTTTTTTAAAGCTTTATACTTAAACAGGTGTAAATTTTAAAGCTAAAACCAATATTTTTATCATCATAAAAGTTTATAAAGAGAAAGAAGTAAAAAAAAAAAAACAAAATGTTGTGAAACAAATACTTTAATATTGTTTAACCTTACTTAACGCTACAACAAAGAAAGATGCAGGTCAACCCCCAATTTTCATTAGGGTCAAGTTTTTAATAATAACTCACTCTGCTATAACTGCTTGGCGAGACAAGATGGAATCCTTTGGTTTACTTGAGGCTACTATACCTTTTATGAAGGTTTTTCAATACAACATCAATACTAAATTCCTATGGGAGCTAAGAGACAAGAGAGCAGATCCAGTGACACACCGTGGTAAGTGTTCAGCACTTAATGGTACTGCAACAGAATGTCAGAAACCAGCTAAAAAAAACCTGTGTCCTTTTCACAACCATCTGAAATTTCTTGTTGAAAAATTTCAAAAAAATATTGAAGAAAAAGACAGCTCATATACAGCCACAGATTGTGCCCATGGTATACCATTGAGAATGCTAATAAGAGCCACCATGTTCCATGGGATAATGGACGATGCTCATGTTTATTGGCTTGTTCACATCTTATGTCATCGCATTTCAGTTAAAGATATATTAGATATCTTAAAGGTTAACACCAGTGCTCATCGCAATGGGGTAAAAAGTTCAATCATCCAAAGCTGGATAAAAAATGAATCACTTAACAAAAATTCCATAAAAGAAGCACTGGTAGGAACCTTTTGGCATTATAGCAGATTTTTTAACAAGAAAAAACTTTATGTTATCAAAGGCTGTTGTTTCGTATATTCTTCCGATCTGTTCAAATTGTGTTTAAAAAAAATAGAAAAATGTCACACTGGATGTGCTCCTACTGAATACCCCAACGTGTATGATATATTACACAAAATCTACATAAATCAGGGGTTTATATCATAAAGTATCTAAGTTCCTATACATAAACTACATTTTAAAACAGGGAAGTTTTAGACCATTAAGATCAAAATTTAGATGCTGCTCTATAGGATAGCCTTCTCGCGGCGGCAGTGAAGAATTCACATAGAAATAGCCGTATCTTATTACAGCAAAACATTCTATGTTAATTTACCAATGATCCTATTACATATAACAAAATAAAGATTTCACAAGACAGCTTAATTATCTTTAATTGAGCTCTAAATTGGTAGCGTCCACCACTGTGCTAGAGTCAGCGGGTGTAACTCCTCGATCTAAAGCACCTTAAATACCAGCAAATTTTCCTTATACAAAACTAACGAAAAAACAAAAGATACTTACTCAATGTTACTTTTATTAACAAAATTCGTTTAAAAAATAGTAAAACTTCGTTTATCTTAAAATATTAACTTCATAACATGGTGTAAAACACCTCTGTGATTTTTCAAAGTTAAAAAACCATGTGCGTCTGCCAAACAGCGGCTAAAACCAAACACAGACCCAGAGCAATGCACTGGTGACATCTAGCGGATAAAAAATACAACATATATATCAATGCTAGTTCTTCCCACTAGAGGGAGACAACAAAATGCGCCCTGCGTTCAGGAACGCAATGAAAATCTGTCATCTCAATTGTAAGCTAGCGCTGTAAGAAAATCTTGGTTAACTTTATTGAAATCTCACACTATTAGTACCTGGCGCAAGATGAAATTGGCGATCGACGCAGATTGGCGAAATGCGCCTGACAGTTCTTGCTTTTATCGCAAGAGGGAGACAACAAAATGCGTCCTGCGTTCGGAACACGTTCGAAATCTATCGTCTCAATTGTAAGCTACCAATGTAAAATCCTTTAATAACGTAATAGATATTCTTCATTAAGACGAATGAAACATATCAAAAAACAGAAGAGAAAGAGCGCTATACACGAGAAGTATTCCGAATTTAAAAGAATCTATATCCTGATCACTAAAAATGTATTTGCTCGTGTGCTTTAACAGTAAACACCACATCTGTGGTTTCACCAACGTGAGGGGGTTTATAAGAAAGCCGATGTCAAACAGTAAATAGAGAGGTCCGGCCCCCATGTCACGAGCCACCTCACTTCCGCTCACGCCACTGGTGCGTCTGCGTCTGGCTTCGCTGCGCACAAAATCTCTACCATGAGATATGTCCATACCGCCTATGCCGCGGTTATCCAGCTGAAGCCTTCAGAGACTGTCAAAATCTCTCCTCTGCTTCCACTGGTGGCCCTTGAGCCATACGTAATGGTCCTCGTGCTCAGGTAACGCCACCTAGATTGCCGAGCCCCAGTGAGTGCTTCCAGATCTGTGCTGAAAATGAATGTTGCTATACCCGGCTTAACCCGGATGCCCGGCTTAACCCGGAAGAATTACTAAAACCTTAATAAAACGTCGATCATTACTGACTAACTAAAAACCTTAAAAACCGTCGATCATTACTGACGAGTATAATCCTCTCTCCTCCTCACTCCAAAGCACATTCACTAATCAGTTGATTCCTCTGCACCAAAAGCTCAGCGGAAAAAGAACAAGACTCGTGACATGGGTACCACTTGACCTCTTTTATTTAAAACCTAAAGTAGCTTAGTATAAGTTCTATTTCTAAGGCGGTCTCCTATAAATCACACCTTTTGAAATCAAACTTTAAATTGAAATCTTCAATTCAAAAGGTGTGATTTATAGGAGACCGTCTTAGATACTACTGATGTTCACTTTGCCCTAGGATGGGGCCGGATCGTGAACACTTCGTCAATATTGGGTTTCGTATCTGCACCCAGGCAGAGCGCCTACTCTGCCACCAAGAGTGGTCTCATCGGTCTGACAAAGGTAGGCTGACATAATAAATTCAATACTCCATGCACATGCACAGTGTGTAGAAAACATTGAATAGAGGAATGTAACAATATGGAAGGATGTCACTTCATGTCATTAATTCAAGCAGCTGGCCTTTCATCTAATCGTTTTGCTGAGAATTCATATGTTCAGATTCTCTACTGTTATATCTCCGTAACGTAGGCAGCTGTTTAGCCACTGAGACGAAATTTTTAAGATCACCTGTTAATATTTGGCCCTTCTCAAGTCGTAGGGTCCCAATCCTGTCATAGAGACTATTGAAACAAGGTCCAGACGGTGTATTTATGAATTCATGACATCACAAAGATCACCTGTAGGGCATTATGTATAAAGCGGAAGTCCTGTTTTTCTACCTGTCACACCAAACATTTAGAAGGGCTACCATAGAAAAAATGGCACTGGGTCGGACTAAAACAGAATGAAAGAATTTGCTCACAGTGTGAGAACTGTACCATTCAGCATGCCAGATATAATTTGCTCCTGTGGTCTGAGCCACTCCAAGGTAAGCACAAGTGAAAAGATATTGTTGTCACTTTAATTGTATTATCGCCTGTAAATTGCCCCAGGGCAAGTATCTGCTATGTAGGATTCAGGTAAAAAGAAAAAAGAAAAAAAGGGGGATGCGCCTCATGACCCACGGCCCAAATGGAGCATTATATTTACAGCTGAGGGATGGGTAGAGTGCTCATTGGAGAGCACGTCTCTTAAAACGTTATATGGACAATTTTATCTGAATACCTACCTCTCATTGTGTTTTCTCATTCTGGGTTCGTGCTAAGGGTGAACTGGCTGTAGAAGGGATTTGTATGATTGCAGGATAACTGAATGGTTGATTGGTTCGTAAATTGCCCACAGTAGATTCACCACAAAGGCTACTAACTTAGTAAGACAGTCAGCCCGACAGTCAAGCACGTGTGCCAGCCCGGGGTGCCAGCTATAGACTAGGGAGTGAAGAATAGAATGGTAGTTTGAGAAGTACACACAATTAGCATTTTAATGCATTCACTGCCAACTATTACCATAAACTGATCTTAGTTTCAATAGCATGCAATACAGTTAGACCCGAACAGGTCACAGGGTGTTTGGCTCGAGCAAAACCCTACTATATATATATATATATATATATATATATATATATATATATATATATATATATATATATATATATATATATATATGGGTCACAATTACCAGATTTTACCGAATGTTAGATTGAAACCAAAGGTGGTTTAATTCCAATATTCCTTCCTCTATCTTTTAAAGTTGTGTTGGGTCTTTCACATTTTTCATCATGACTGTACACTTTTATAATAACAGTGCAACAACAGGACTGGTTTATTTTCAGGGTGTAGCATTGGAGGTGGCAGAATGTGGTATCACCTGCAATGCTGTCTGTCCAGGAATAGTTATGACGAAAAGTAAGCACATTGCACCAATATATCGCAGTTTTTAGTTGTATTCTCATTAAATATTAGTTACTTTGAATGCTTATCATGAGACCCATATGCCGTAGCTTTCCCAGCAAATTGTCGTTATCTGTCGCCATGATTGGTCATCAATGGTGACTCCTTTTTGAGTGATAACTCACTGCGTCATCTTTCGCCACTGTGTGTCAGTCTCACATGGCATGGTGATTTATCACAACAGTCGCCAACATGATCTCACTCACTGCGTGAGTATGTGCCACTCCTTGTCATCCTTCACAAAGCATGGTGACTTATCACCACCATCGCCAACATGGATCTAACTCACTGCGTGAGTATGTGCAACTGCCTGTCAACTCTCAATCAGAATGGCGGCTTATCACAACCATCGCCAACATGGATCTGACTCACTGTGTGATTATGTGCCACTCCTAGTCAGTTCTCACTCAGAATGGTGACTTATCACCAACATCGCTAATATGAATCTCACTCCCTGCATGAGTATGTGCCACTCCCAGTCAACTCTCACTCAGAATGGCAGCTTATCACCACCATTGCCAACATGGATCTCACTCACTCCGTCAATATGTGCCACTGTCTGTCAACTCTCACTCAGAATGGTGACTTTTTACCTGCATTGCCACATGGTTCTCACTCACTGCGTGAGTTTGTGTCACTCCTAGTTAATCTTCTCTCAAAATGGCGACTTATCACCACCATCGCTGACATGGATGTCACTCGCTGTGTGAGTGTGTGCCACTGCCATCAACTCTCACACAAAATGGCGACTTATCACCACCATTGCCAACATTTGTCTCACTCAATGCGTGAATTTGTGTCACTCCAAGTCAATGCTCTCTGGGGATTGCATCATCTCTCACTCACTCTCACTCAGAATGGCAACTTATCACCACCATTGCCAAAGTTGTTGAGACAGCACCACTGTTCAACATGTAGCCTATCTAGGAAGTGTGGGCATGAAGTATAAGTCCCATACATATCAAATGTGCTTTGTTTCACACTGATTCCCATGTAATACTTCAGAGTTGAATCAACCAAGATTATATAGAGAAAATATCAATTGAATTTAGATAGAGGTATCTCTAAAATGAAGCAACTATCCATAAACACCTTTTCTCTGGTTACAGGAAAAATACATAGGGAAATATCTACATGAACACCTTGTGTGTGGTTAGAGGGAAGATACATATGGCAATACCTTCTCTGGCAAAACATACTTTGATCTGGCAGATGTGAGGCTGCATGATTACCAAGGTCGATGATCATGAGCTTTTCATCTAACAAAGTGAGTGATCACCAGCATCGCCATCACTGGTGAGTCTGAGTGATCACCACTCTCGCCATCCATAGTGAACCTGAGCTATGATGTGGTGCGCGTTTCACCTAGCGAGGTGAGTGATCACTCGTGTCGTCATCCCTGGTGAGTGTGGGTGATCAAGATCCTCACCATCTGTGGTGAACCTGTGCTATCATGAGGTACGCGTTTCATCTAGCGAGGTGAGTGATCACCCAAGTGACCATCCCCTGTGAGTGTGAGTGATCACAATCCTTGCCATCCATGGTGAATGTGCATTATGACATGGTGTGCGTCTCATCTAGCAAAGTGAGTGAATACTCATGTCACCATCCCTGCTGAGGATGAGTGATCACTCATGTCACCATCCCTGCTGAGGATGAGTGATCACTCATGTCGCCATCCCTGGTGAGGATGAGTGATCACCATCCTCGCCATCTGAGGTGAGACCATTGTGATCACCACCATTGCTATTCCTGGTGATCTTGTGCTATAGCGACGTCGTGTTCCATCTAGCGACATGTGTGAGTCACTTCACACAGGTTGACGAGGAGTCACGACCATTTGCTGGGTTGCTAGGCTATCAATATTGCCAGTTAATTAGAGTTTGCCTGTACTATAATGTATTGTAAACATTACTATTTCAGTTGTCACTGATGCTGTGGAGATGTTATCAAAAATAAAGAATATCAGTATCAAGGAGCAAGAGGTATGTGTGAAGTAGACAGTGGGCCTATGATGTAATAACGTTAAATACCGGTGGACAAATGACTCATTTTAACATTGATTTTCTTGAAGCTAGTCATTTTGTCCGCCACATAGAATCTCTTTTCCTTGAAATAAAACATATATTATTTTTACTTTTAGCTGTGGCATACCTTTGTGCCAAAGTATGATTATGCATCGACTGCAATTGCAGCACGAGTTTGTAATAATATCGCAATCACCATGAACGTTTATCAATGACGCAACCTCTGTTTATGGCCATTGGGCAAGGCCGAGTTATGATTTCCTCAATTCTCTATGATCCAGGATGAATTTCTTCAGACCATTCCAACGCGGAAGTTCCTAACACCAGAACAGGTATACTAACATCGCTCATCAATCACATTACAAATTCGTCTTAAAGTTCCTGAAATTCCTCAAATAATTTCATGGCTATCTATGTAGAGGTGAATTGATAAGCCTAGTTGGCTATACGCACAGGAACATGCCATGTAGAATAGTCCCCTTTGCTCACATTACGACTCTGCTGTAATCAATTGCCCAACCCCAAGGTACACATATCAAAAGTTAAACCATAGAAAGGGTATTAGTACAAGTTAATCCATTTGGCCAGGACACTTTACTATAACCTCATGAATTGCAGGTGGCAGAGTTCGTCCTCTTCATCGTAGGCTCAAGTGCCTCAGACCAGATGACTGGAACAGCTTATCTCATAGACGGAGGCTACACGGCACAATGATTTCACTTCTGTGATGGCGTCCTACTGGTGCCCTCCAGTAGTTGGGCAGTTCTAATCATTTGGAAATCTCAACTGCACATGAGTTTTACCCGGTAGAGCCTGTCAAGAGCATTCAACACAGGTTTACCCACCCCTTATAACGACACTTTATCAAACCAAATCATGTGAATAGTAAGACATAAAGGAATGATGAATGTCGGTCAATTGGTGGTGATACAAATCTTTCCTAGTTTAGCTACCCAGAGAGCTTTTGTGATTTATCATATTTCTATTTGTGCGGATTATGTGCAACGCTGTACATATCTCTCTGCCTGTATTTGATGTTTAGGCTAAAACTAAACTAACAAAAAAATATAAGGTGTCTCAAACTTGAATTTAGCCAGAATCCAGCTCCCCCAACTACTCTGATGTCTCGTGACTAGGGTAGATTATCCTAAAGACGACCTTTCCTGTGCAGGCCTTCAATGAGGGATATGTAGTGGGTAATATCTCTGAGAGTTTTAGGTCCTCAGACTTCCAAAAGGCACTGAATAAAAAAAAAAAATTGTTTAGGCTTTTTTACCTGCTATATCTTGAAAATCCATGTATATAATATATATCTAGTTTATCACCCTTACTAAAAACATTCCAAATAGTTCAATTTCACCTTGAGATGACCACTTTTAACCTTGAGACGACCACTTGATACACAGCCTTTGCATAGGGCCATTTTCATTAATCCATAATTTCAAAAAAGAAAAAGTGTCTTTCATAAATATACAATATAATGTTACTGTTGATTGTGCTGTATTGTAATGAAAATGTATGTTTTGCAGCAGCTAAATTGGAGGGGATATTTCAGTAAAGATTATGTTCATTGTAATTGTCATTCCCATCCAATTAGAGGTAATAATCCTAGCCCTGCATTAAAAAGGCTTTGTTTTATGATTATCTATCAATACCCACCACAGTAACATTTAACATTTATGTTCTTGATGTCATATGGTTCCTTTTCATACTACTCATAACAGGAAAACAGCAAAGTTTGAAACCCATGCATAGAGATATCATCTAGAGAATGGTGGTCATCTCATGGTGAAATTGGCATGCCTGGGAAAATGAGTCCTAAACTGAAAGTATTTAACATTTCTGAACATTCTTTATGTCATCATTTACTTATGATATATATCTATGTCTAGAATCAATATTTGGTACATGTGAACAATCTCAATGTTCAGAATCTGCAACCAAAGTTAAGGATTTCTGGAGAAATGGCCAGTTGGCCATGATAGAAACCAGTCAAACATGGGTACTTTGGTGTACTGTTATACAATGATAACTACTCAACATATCATAGGTGGCCAGTCCATGGGATACTATAACACCTCTATTTCAGGAATATTAGAGGTACAGCCCCATACAGTAGATGTAAAAGTGAGAAAAACAAGGTGGCAGGTGGTCAACTCAAGGTATGTGGTCGTGCTTAGGTTAACCTACCCTATGGCTATGTGTCAGCAACTCACAGTCAACTATAAAATCACCTGTAAATAATTATTGCCGAACAGAAAATGGCCAAAACTCTGTCTTTTTAGAATTATTTTTGTTTGCAAAAGCGGTCCAACCCAATTGGAATGTGCATCCTTTCTATCCAAGGCCACTCAATAAGAGTGTAAACTATAGATTTATAAATCTACCCATGGAGGATAGCTGACTATTATAAATAAAAGTGAGTACATGTATAGGTATGAGTGAATGATATAGACTATGTTGGTACAGCTGTATCAAAATAATGGCTATAGACTGGTTATATTTGCAGGCTAATAAAGCTATAAAGCAGTGAATGTTTCCTTTTATTCTAATTACAATTTATTTCCCCGATAATCTCAAGTAAATGAAAGAATAAGTCGCCATTCTAGAATTCTATAAAGCAAGCTTGAGATCTTTCATCGCGAGGAGTCTATATGAGTAGTGCCTATGAGTCATCCGCAACATAATAAGGGAAAACATGTGTTGCAGAATGTAGGTTTCTGGGGCTAGGGAATTGGAGGTTTGGATCCAGGATCCAGGGATTAACAAAGCTCAACGTCAAGGGCGTAATCTGGATGTCCCTGTGGTAGATTGGGAGAAGGGAAATGTAATCATGCTGCTCTTGCCGTGTGGCCCCTGCCCCTGCCTTGACCCTTGCAAAATGGTCCACGTTAACATGGGGTCTTTGTGCTCCGTTTTGTTGGTACTGAGTTCACACACTATTTCGTTTAGCCTAAATGATAAACTAAGTATCATACAAATAACACTATGGTGCATATACAACGTGTGAAGCTGTGGATATACCGGTCACACATAGAGAAAGGTGTAGATCCATAACGTCATGATGGCAAAATTGCTTTTTAACAAAATCCTTCAGTATACTGAGGGATTTTGCTAAAAGCAATTTTCTAGCGAACTATACAATTTAAGATTTCTATTCGAATGGAAATAAGAGCTTAGGGAGTGATCATTTTTTAACAACAGGGGGGGGGCTGGTGGGTTTGCGCCCCCCCCCCTGACAAAAATCACGTGCGAACGTCCCCTTTTCCCCTTTTAGTAGCGCGCAGGGTTTTCCACTGAAAACAGGTGAAATTATTTTGACCCCCCCCCCATCAGAGGTGTTGAAAAAAATCTGACCCCCTGGTCAAGGGGTTGAAAATATTCCTACCCCCCCCCTCAAACCCACCCCCCCCCCTGTTGTTAAAAAATGATCACTCCCTTATGTGATAGCTTTGAAGTCACTCAACCAAGTCACTCAACCAATGTTGCATTTTTTCTTTGCATTGAATATATATACATACACGTAATCCGGCCAATTTGACAAAGAGTTAGGGGTATAAACTGGGCAATGGAGATTGTCTGAAACGGTTGCGGATTTAGACGGGGTAACCTCCTCCTAATATATGCCTCTTTTTACCCCCAAATTTAGCCAAGGTTGGGTCTTAAACATGGCCCGCACCCCAATGTTTGAGAGAGAGAGAGAGAGAGAGAGAGAGAGAGAGAGAGAGAGAGAGAGAGAGAGAGAGAGAGAATGGCACTGAATTTTAGATACTAGTATTGATTTTCAATATGATGTTCCACCTTAATATGATCTATTTCTAGATCTGCTGCTTGCCGTATTCAACTGTGGAGTTTGTTGATGGGAATGGCAGATATGCACGTCTAATTTGATGTACAACACACTACAAAAACATGAATCCTCTCACTGCACGACCAAGAGTTAGGTAGAGTGTGTGGAATAGTCTTATCGTGACGCCGCAGCCGCTGTGGCTACAAACCTAGTCCACAGGGAGGCTAAGATGGAGAGGATTGGGTTCGAGTACGAGGTCTCTGGTAGGGGAGGCTGAGTTGATAATAAATATAGAATCGCCCTTTTTTATGCCATGAAAGAGTAGATATGTAATGCGTCTGTTTGTTATTAGGGAGTGGTCATTATTTATCAACAGGGGGGGTGGTGGGTTTTCGCGCGGACGCGCGAAAATTTTTTACGCCCCCCCTCGACGGCGGTCAAAATTTTTTGTGCCCCCCCTCGACGGAGGTGCGCGGAGAATTTTCGCGTCCTCTTTGATCTATAGTAGCGCGCGGGCTTTTTTGCTAAAAAGAGGGTAAATTTTTTTAGCCCCCCCCCTCAAGAGGAGTCAAAATTTTTTTAGCCCCCCCTCGGGAGGGGTCAGAATTTTTTACGCCCCCCCCTCAAACCCACCACCCCCCCCTGTTGATAAATAATGACCACTCCCTTAGCAGTATATAGTATAGGAGATATAGCATGATTTGGGGCCGACCTTGGGACTTTTGGCAGAAAGCATGAAAGCACATAGGGGTTTTTGAACATGCTGAATCCATTTCTAAGTGGAAACATCATTTTCAAGAAATGTTTCCCCTTCTAAATTGACTTTGAAAAGAAAAAGTAAATAATTAATAATGAATTACATCAAAATTCACTGAGGATGTAATGCGGTGGGAAATAAACAGAAGGAGTATACAAGCCATGTGTTTCCCATTGAAATATATTATATTGAATATGATATCATGCATATGAATTGTTTTTCTCTGAAATAGGAGCCGAAAAAGGTAGCCATTACTGAAATTCCTTATTTGTGCAATAACTCTGCAGGTGGTGATGATAGACACTCAGTTCAAGTGTCTGAATTTTCTCAGAAGTACACTAAGCCTATTATATAGGTCTATTTCTGGTCGCCATTACCGAAATTCACAATTTTTGCAATAACTTTGCTAATAAGATAGATAAGCATTCATACAGTGTGGCTATATCTCCATTTTCAGGGTCAAGGAATACAATAGAAGCATTGTTCTTCCTCTACTATGTATATCTATCAGCTTATCATTAGCCTGGACAAGGAAACCATTACCAAAATTGACTACCATAAATCCTCCCGTATAAGACACGGTTTATACACCAAAATTACACCCACTACGTCCTATAAGATCAAGCCAAACTTAGGGTGCATCTTATATGTGAGGATTTTACACGATAGAACAGTGCTAAAATGACCAAAATTTATCCCTAGATTTTTCCTAACACTGGCAGCGTCCTATGTGCGAGGATTTATGGTACTTTTACTATATTTTGCTACCAAGGCTAATAGTCAACCACTTGATAGGGCTCTCTATATCCACATTCTCAGGGTCTAGGAACATTATAGGGGAATTGTTTCTCCTCTCCTGCGTATTTTTATTGGTGTATGATAGGTATGTACAGGGCAGCCATTATTGAGATTTGAATTCCAGATATATCCATATTATCCCATCTAGGAAAACAATTAAAGTGTCCTTTTTGTTATGCTATGAGTTGCCAAATATGGCCCTACTCATATACCTTATTCAAACTCATTGCTTTCTCCATTCCTTCCCAAACTAGTTTCAAAATAAGATATTTGGTTGCTAATCATGGTGTCAATATATGCGGGTTAATTTACCTCTGGAAGATTTTTAATATGTCAGGTAAACAGTCTAACCAAGGGAATTAAGCCTTTAACATATTCATATTTGTAACACTTTAACTTACTGGGGAGGTTATAACATGTTTTCTGGGGTAGGGGGTGCTTGGGAAAAAAGCTTCTCCCTCCCCATAAGCTGGGATAACTTAGCCCTAGCAGTAAAGCTTTGCTCCTTACTGGCCTAATGATAATTAATCTAGAAATAGTATACCTTCACTTAGATTATGTAGGTTTTTGTATATTTAAAGGCAATCTTTAAATTGAGCTGTATTTAGGCTAGCTTGCTTTTGCCACTTGGTACCCAACATTTGCAGATAGATGCCTTTGGCCAATGTTGTGTGGGCACTTGAGATACCATTTTACCTAAGCAGCACTTGTCATGAAGTAGATAGGATGAGACAGAAATAGCTGCAGCATATGTTTCAGCTATCCTCAGTTATGGTTAGTCATTTATGCTGGACTTAAACCACTCACAAATCTATGATGTCATAAGCTATGTGAATGCTATCAGGATTTAGCACAGTCCATGACAGGGCCAAGCATTGGCAACAAATATGCAGAAGATTTCATAGTTTAGGGTATTATGGTGTGCAGCAAATTGACATTTGCCTATGCTTCATCTTGTGGCAGAGAATAAAATGTTTCCCTATTCTAAGTAACTGAGTACTTTTATAAGCAAATATCTGTATGTTACACATGCCATACTCCAACGCTCCCAGTATAGTGGTCTCAAGATATATGCACAGTCAACTTGCAATAATCAGCAAGAGGGTGGTTAGAAGTTGGATTGAGTGGCAGTTTGAAGAATATGGTTGTAGAGATGGTTGGGTGGGAGGAAAGGGTGTTGGGGCGAGGGTTAGCCATGGCAGATTATGAAAGTAATGTTCAACAGTGTCTACACTGCTAAAGAGGGATATTCTAATAACAGTGACAAAGGAGTTCTGCCATCCAATAAAAATAGTGACCTGTGGGTGGTGAACCATAAAAAAGGCTCATAGTGAGATGATTGTTGAAAGTTTCTTGATTTCCAAAGCAGGTGAGGTCAAAGTAATACCTAATTAAGATGATGAGGGTTGGGATTGCTGACTGGGGTTGCCATAACAGTACTGTGCCAGTAGGCTAGTATCTGTCTGGATACCCTTGTTGCTTGGCCCAGTCTACCATGTTACTGATTCTTCCTTTGGTAATCATTACAAACTACTGACATTTGTCTTATCCAATAGCAAAGCCTGTGACATATACACATAGACAAGGTGACATTGACTATGTCCTTTGTTCCACACTAGTAAACCAACTAACTACCGAAGGCACACCCTAAGGTGAAAGTGTAAGCTAGGCTTTATCCACTTAGTTTCTAGCCTGTTAAGTCTCTAATTTCTGAACCTGAAATTTCTCTAACTGCATTACCAAATAACATTCTGATGTTGAATAGACAGACTGTTTTCCCAAATTCACTGACCGGGACTGGGGGCCACACAACTGGATTGTTAGAGGCAGTTGTAATGGTATAAAAACCATTCCCAGTGGACCCTGACTGTAAGGTGAGGGACAGAATTGTCACAGGCTGGATTATTGTTTCTCGATTCTTGCTAAGAATGATGCTCTTACTAAGGCTTTATAAAGACAACAAAAGATACCGGATGACTGGTATGCCCAGTAATAATTGAAGGGCTTGAATGCTACCAAACAAAGATAGAAAAATAGAAAGAATTCCCCAATTATACACTGCAAAACGGTGTTTAGATTTTAAACATGTTTAGGTCTAAACATGTTTAAAACCTAAACATATAGGTCAATTAGGTGTCTCATCGACTACACATTTAGGAAATGAACACTTTTATTCTAACTACATAAACATTTTTGCTAAACATGTTTAGATGTTTAGAGTTGAAACAGTTGAATAAATGTACCCAAACCGCATGTTTATTATAGTTTCTATTCATTAAATGTCATGAGAATAGAAAGGGCAATAGAAAGTTGACTAGATTCACCTTACACCATCATCATTAGCAGGAAATAATCAATAAGCTTAATGACTGACACTTATTTCTTGTTATTCTGGAATAGACAAAGCTGTTGTACTTTCTCAAGTCTCTCATTCTGATGCAGTGTGTACATACATGCACATGTAAATAGGTGTGGCTGACATCTTTGGGGACTTTGAAATGTAAATACCCCCCCCCAGTAAATGAGAAAACAAACAAAAGACATCTTTTTTTTTAATGTATACATGTCTGCACACCCTAACTCTCTGTCAAAGCATTTAGACATCTAAACACAAAAATTCATAAACATCTAAACACAAAAATTAATAGATATCTAAACAGAAAGTTTAATCAACCAGTAATTACTATGACTACCAATAATATTGACTCAAGCAATATTAGTGTACGATGAAAATATATATTTAGACAAATAAAGTGAATTCAAAAACAAAAAAAAACAAAAAAACCTAAACACCTAGATTTCTAAACACTTGAGCTAAGCACATTGTTCAGCTAAACATGTGTAGGAAATTAATGTGATTACAAAAAACGCTGCAAGAATATGTTTAGAATTGTGCTTAGGATCTAAACACCATTTTTGCAGTGTATTCATTGATCCTGAATGTGGATGTAGACACACTGTGAAAGGATTTAAGAAAAACGACCCTATCATGTCCCTAGACCCTGAGAATGTGGATGCAGACACATAAAATGAGTGTCTACCAACCTTAGTAACAAGAAATGGTAAAAGTAGGCTTCCTTGTCCAGGCTAATGATAGGCTGATAGATATACATAGTAGAGGAAGAACCATGCTTCTATTGTATTCCTTGACCCTGGAAATGGGGATATATATAGCCACACTGTGGTAATGCTTATCTGAAAATGTGCTGGTAGACACTTGAACTGAGTGTCTATCATCACCACCTGCAAAGTTATTACAAAACTTGTGAATTTCGGTAATGCCGATCAGAAATAGACCTATAATAGGCTTAGTGTAGGATGTTACCAATAAGTTCATAGACCCTGAAAATGTGCTGGTAGACACTTGAACTGAGTGTCTATCATCACTACCTGCAGAGTTATTGCAAAAATAAGGAATTTCGGTAATGGTGACCTGAAATAGACATATAATAGGCTTAGCATGTGTCTGAGAAAAATCAGGATGCTACCAATGAGTTCCTAGATCCTGAAAATGTGCTAGTAGACACTTGAAATGAATGTCTATCGTCAACACCTGCAGAGCTATTGCAAAAATAAGGAATTTCGGTAATGGCTACCTTTTTCAGCCCCTATTTCAGAGGAAAACAATTCATATGCATGATATCACACTCAATATAATATATTTCATTGGGAAACACATGGCTTGTATAGTCTTTCTGGTTATTTCCCACCCCATTAAATCCTCAATGAATTTTGATGTAATTTATTAATTATTTACTTTTTTTTTCAAAGTCAATTTAGAAGGGGAAACATTTCTCGAAGATGAAGTTTCCACTTAGAAATGGATTCAGCACTTTCAAAAACCTCTATATACAAACTTTCACGCTTTCTGCTAAAAGTGCCAAGGTTGACAACTTACAGAGAAAGCTTAATCACTCCCCCAGTCTAGCCCACGGCGATACTAGTATAATGCAGACGTCCTGGACCACTTCTTTGAGAGGGGATGAGACGGGTTACCAAACGTCCATGGCTTCTGGAAGCCACAGGATTGGAGAATATATGTTGTATGACCAGAGAGAGGGAGAGAGACCCGGAGAGACCGGGTGAGATCCAGAGAGAGAGAGAGAGAGAGAGAGAGAGAGAGAGAGAGAGAGAGAGAGAGAGAGAGAGAGAGAGAGAGTCTATTTGATTTTTCACCTCGGTTCACAACCCGTTTCGTTTGTTTTCTCTAAATGATCACCCATACTAGGGCACTTTAAACACAAAAGACGTAGATTTGTATCACGTTTTGCGCTTTTGGAGAAAGACTTGGAGTGGACCCTTGCGAGGTGATTTTGGTAAAAAGAAAAAAAGAGTGCCCTTGCCTGCGGTACGAATATGTGCATAGCAAGGTTCATTGGATGCCATCCCGACGCCAAACCTACACGAATGCAACATTGCATCTTACAGGGCGTCCATAGATGAAGATTTGTGGATATCCCGTAGATTTTCGGAGGAGAAAAAGAGCTGCTGAAATCTCGCAATGTTTGATATTAGGTGCCGACTGCGATTCCCAAATCTGACCTTCTGATGCTGTGGGACCCTGATAGCCGACCTCTGCTTGACCGACCACCTATTGCCCTATACCCTACCCATGTGCTGGTTCTGATGGTTCTTTAGTAGTGCAACTATACTGGAGTCAAGCGATCAACAGGCATACTCGACCCATTTCCAAATCAATAGGTCTACCTTCATGTGTGACTAGGTCGAGGTTGCATGGAGGAAAGGGGAGATGTCTGCCCCTGAAAATGGTCAGGCCCAGACTGAAAGGCTTCCGGCTTCACCGCACATCGATAGAATCGCGCCCATCCCGCCACTCATTCAGAGTAACCAACGAATCATACAATCCCTATTTCCAGTTCCTGTTGCCCTCCATTCTGGCTGCCTTTTAACGAGGAGGCGTGCGGTTCACGACGCCCCCGCCAGGGGTCATGACGGCGCCGTGACTCGGTGACAAAGGAAGGCATCCGACCGTCTTATCGCCACTCATGGGGGTGGTGTATTGGGCGGGGCAGGGCGAGGCGGGGTAGAACGTTGATATTCCCCGGGTAACATTACTGCTCCATCTCACCTCCTTCCCACACAAATACACCTTTTTGAAATCATATTTGACTGCTAGATTGATACTGTAGTTCATGGAAGATACATGTTTAGCTGCATTTGGGGTATTGTTTTGGACCGTTTAGTACTGTTCTATGGGAGAAAAAAGACCTCGCCTAGGTGGTGGACCCCAAGCATTTGCTGAACCTAAAAGGCGCAGGAGGGGGTCCATCCTCGTGAATACATAAGCCTCGCCTTATACGCGGGGTAGTACGGTAAGTGCTACACTAGTCTTCCTTCTATATAGCCTCATACATGCAACAAATGAAATGCGTTTATTCACCCAACTTTTATAATATAAACTACGAAACGAACAAAAATACTATATTCTGATACATTAAATGACTGAGATGATGCTTTATTGTAATGACAAACCGATGTAGTACATGACAATACGTTTTACAGGGGAACGATTTTGTGATGAAAATGAATAGATGATAAAGATGCTGAAAATCTGTATGACGTCGTTCATGATTGGTAGCTATATTGAAAGCTATATGCTACATTTAAAATGGATCGAAACATGGCCTAAACCACTGAGAAGTCCTTTTTTCTGACACCAGAGGGCAGAAGTAAATCACAGGGCTTCCGTCTCTTTTTTTGTTGGTTTCCCTTTTTGACACCAGCGGAACGCTGAACCCGGCGTCTCTCGGTGGATGTCGCCCTCTGGTGGGAGATGTTACATCCGGGCAATGATGGGGGCAGTGTCTAGCTGACGAGACCTGAAAGAAAATAAAAGATCAATGTTTTAGAAAAGAGAAAAGAGTGGTAGACTTGGTCCCCTGAGGGCAATCAATATAGATTCATTATATAAAAGGGGAAAAGCTAGAGTTGCCTAAAGGCTTCCAATATAGATTGCATATATCGATGAAAATGCTATGTGTCCCTACCATCCTCCATTTATGGGTCTAGATTATGAAATATATCACAGGAAAGGATAAACATGCCTAAGGACTTTAGAATAGATTGAATATATCAAAGTGAACGACTTAATTCAAATCGATTCCTGTTGGCTTGGGCTTATGTGCAGTTGGGGCATGGGAGGTCTACGCTTCGACATTCAGATTTCTTATGACCGAAAAACGAAAAGTGTTCATTTTCTATCCTGCATTATTTTTAAAGATAGTTAGCTATTCAATTCTCCAATGTAGTACTATCGCTATATTGCTACAGTGTTCTTTTCTCTGAGAACTTAAAAATTTCATGAAAAATCCACCTTTACCCTTACAATTATATATTTTAGACACAATCAGACATGACCCCCTAAAAAATGTCTGCAATCACAGAGAAAAATAAAAGTTAATCAATTGGAACACTGCAATTGATTGTGCAATGACAAATTCAATTTCCCCTTTCCCCCCCCGACTCATGATGAAATTTCCTGAAATTAAATTACTTTCCCTGATAGCTTTCTAGTCCATGATAATCCGTGAGTTTCAAGGTATATGTTATATGTTCTACGAGCAGTAACATCACAATCGTTGTTCCCGAGAAATTACCTAATCATTGGTATACCACACTTGGGTGAGAGGAACAATAAACCCTTGTTGTTATTGTTAATTATGTTGTCTCTTTTCCAAAGACTTAATGCAGTCATGATGAAAATCAAGCTGCTCACATCAACCAGACATCCGATAGTTCTCAATGAAGAGACAAAGCACTCAATCTTGATATAAACATTAAACCTGAGTTATATATGACGGTTATTCTGTTAACATGTCAGTGTTAAGTACTATGACCAAATAATCAAAGCAGCAAACTACGGAAATCGGCAGTGACAGATGACCAGGCCTTGAAGCATTAGCCTAGTGGGATGTTTTTTTAATTGAGAAGGGTAATCAAGTGACGGTCGTTTTTTTTAAGGAGCTGATTCAATGTTTCATTAAAGAGGGCACAGGGAGACAGAGAGTGGGGGTTGCCGCCCAGATTCCTGCTTATAGGGCATTAGCATATTAGGCTATGGAGGCCGCCATCTTGGTTAGGCCCCCGCCTCCAGAACAGAGCATTCTGGGTAAATTTCTTATCAGCCCCCAGAACAATGGTCATTGATAACACTGATAAGCTTTACCCTACCTCTTATCTTAATCACCCCAAGTATCTCTCTATTGTTTCAGGTGTAAAGTAAGGTGATAACCCTGATAGGGAGACAATGCCTTGATTGGCTTACCTGTGGTATTAAACAGAAATTTTAATGATCTATTGGTCTTTAATTTTAAATATTTAATCTATTTCTATATTATCAACTTAAAGATGTTGATATGGAGAATACACACATATGATTTATAGTAAAATACCGTGGGTAGGAATAAATTGGCAGGTTGTCAAATTAGACTATACAAAGAGGTCAAATGATGATCTAGCCCCAACTACATGAGCCACCTAGCTGATTTCCTTATAGTACCAGCAATGTGCTAGTCTCGTATAGTTGGATTAATTGCGAATTTATTGTATCTCTATATATCAGGGAAATATGTATACTCGAGTAAGGCCAAATAAAAAAAAGGGTTGTTTCCAGTAACCAGACCGACCCTAGCAAAACAGGGGGAAAAAAACCTTTTTTTTTTGTGATTTTGAAGAATTTTGATACATCCATTGATATGTGCCCTAACATTTCCTATATAAATGTAAAAAAAAAAAAAAACGACCCTAGCTCTTTGAGCTATGTTACTGGAAACACACCTTTTACTTTTTTGGCCTAACCTTTCTTATGGTGTAAAATGAACTCTTCAGGCCTATTCTATGCTCTGAAGTGCATAGTTGATTCCTTTTAAATGGGAAGTTCCGTCGAACTATTTTATAGCTTCACTACACCCTACAATACAACGCCATATAAAACAGGGCTTCGGTTTTTTGCTAGAAGCCCTTTGTCTCTCTCTAGTCTTGAAATATAAAAATCGTTTACACGCCTAGCAGGCAAATAAGACATCACAATGATGGCAAATGTCTTTATAACAATGGGTGAGTGGAGAGTGATGAGGTACTTCATCTCTATACCCTGACAGATAGAGGAAGGCTACAGAACCAGAGAAAGAATGACGGCGTTTTTAATGTTTCAATGTGTAACAAACAGAAACCCCAATGATGTCAATCACTGTTTGCAATAGAGCTTGATCGTTCATATAATAATAGCCAGGACATGATGGATAGTTTTTATGTGTACCGGGTTATGATAACGTGTGCAGTAGGCTGGGTGGGGCCGTCGGCTAATGGTGACAGGAAGGCTAAAGCTACACTTTAAGAAATAACTGTTGAATCTATACCAGGCATCCTCATAAACCTGAACAGCGAACCAGTGTAATTGTATTGCAGCAAAACTGTGTAGTTTCTACAATGAAGCCCCAGATGGCAATACATTGCCACAAGGAATTCCCGTGAAAATAACGACGAATCTCTGGCAACTTTGGGACAAGACTTTCACCTTTAGTTTGGCTTTCTTTTTTTATGGTGTAGTGGGGTCATTAACGGATTTTCCAGCAAGTAGGTGTGGTGAAGTGGGGTCACATAACTACAAGTCAATTTGCAGTTACGGAAGAATTACTTGCACATCAGAATCTCACCTCAACCTTTAATTAAAAGATAGTATAAACGGGGCACCCTCACCTCTTTACGCATTTTGGTTACTGCAAATTTGAGTGCACAGGGCATTCTATGTAAGGATTGAGGATAGAACACAAGAGCTGAATAGAATCCATAAATTCCCAATACTACTGATAGGAAATCTTCAATTCCCATAAATACTGACATAGAATCCCAAAATTCTATTCTCTACTGATATAGAATCCCCAATATGTATCTAGGTACTACCGTACTCACAGAGAATGCCCATTTTCCATATACTACTGACAGAGAATCCCCAATCATCATACTCCTAACATACTAATTTTTACAACTCCTAATTTCCAGGTACTGTACTTCTGACATAGAACCCCCAAATTCTATTCTCTACTGATATAGAATCCCCAATATGTATCTAGGTACTACCGTACTCACAGAGAATGCCCATTTTCCATATACTACTGACAGAGAATCCCCAATCATCATACTCCTAACATACTAATTTTTACAACTCCTAATTTCCAGGTACTGTACTTCTGACATAGAACCCCCAAATTCTATTCTCTACTGATATAGAATCCCCAATATGTATCTAGGTACTACCGTACTCACAGAGAATGCACTACAAGTACATCTTGAACAAGTGTCTGTCTGCATAGGGGCAGGTTGGTATTATGTCTTCATAATCTGTAAGTGTTAGGACACTTTTTCAGGGTGATAAGGTACCTCAAATGGTTATATTTCATCCTTTATTTCCCGCACAAGCTAGATATCATACTTGTATACAAGAATCAACAGTAGATCTCGTAGGTACCAAGATGGCGGTTACTACCGCTTTATCAGCAAGAGTGTTAAACCACCTGAAGCAACTCCTTTGCCTTTTAACAAACTCCCCAACAATCCCAAAAACACACAGAAGCAAACAGCTCCCATCAGTTATCAAAGACCACACCGCCTGGAGAGACAAGAAGATGGCAGGGTCGTTTATCACTGCAGACACAGGCTGGAATGGCTGTGACTGGATGAAACCCTATTCAACTGTTGCTTTTTGGATCATTAAGGAGCTGTGGGAGTACCTTCAATGGTAAACTAGAAGGAATGCAATGTTTGTAGTTAACAGTAATTTAGCAATTTGAATTTCCTGACTTTCGCCTCTACTGTTCTGATTATTTTGTTTACCTTCAAGGTGTATGCCTATTGGTCCTCACGATTCATGAATGCAGCCCTGCAGAGTGCTGCATTCATGTATCATGCCGATTCTATGCTCCATCCACTCCCACAGGGTCAGTATGATGATACCACCTCAGTAAATTACTCACCACTGACATTGTCACTACATAAGGGAATAAAACCCTGAAAGCATCATGCAACCTTTAAATGGTTAACATTTCTGTAAACTTCCTGAATCTGATTACTGATATCAACAGAGTACATTTTTTGGAGTTGCTTGCCGCGTAGCGGCCGGGAGCGCAGCGACCGTAGCAACTTCATTATGTTTTCAGTTTGTCAGTGACGTCACTGTCCCCTTGTGACGCAATTTGTGACGTCATATGTCGGCTGTGACGTCACACGTCACCGCAGAGTGGCAACTCCTATCCGTGGTCCTTGCCACATTCTTCTTGTTCTCAAGGCTTATAATGAGAATTTTTTCTTTTAGCGTTTTTATTCTATTTTACTTCTTCTGTTATCATTACTCATTCCTCTTTCTACTGTCTGTGATCAGAATTATACATGTCTTTCTTACTGCTTCATCCCAACACTACGAGTCAAGTCAATCGACAAGTGAACTCATCCGACAAGTACAAAACCAATAAGCAAACTACACACAAAGATAATCAAACCTCATTACCTAAATGGTTTTCAACATGGCAGAGTTTTTATATTCCAGAAATGTACTTTTTACAACAGTGTGGGGATGTTGTGGTGGGTAGCGGGATGGAGCGGCGATGGCATGATGACATTATGTCTATCAGACTGGAGCTGGCTTGTCAGACCCAAGTGCATGATCAATCTTCTTTAAAACATGCACCAGTGTGTGTCTGTGGGTCTATTTCTTCTTTTCCCCCAATTACATTGTATTTGTATTTATTTCCAACAAGTTTTTTTTCTTTATGAATGAGAGCAGATTGCCAAGACCTCGCATACTTTTCTTTTCTTCTCAGCAGGTTACATAAATAACTGATCTTTCAATTATAGTGCAAGTTTTCACCAATCTCTAATCCAGCGTGGGTAAAATCAATAACTTGTGGACATGTTGCTGCCTCGTGCACACAGGTTACAAGAGGTTCCTCTGTGTACTAAGGGAATATGTCAGTCATGTATAATAAGAGATTAGGCCACATAAAAAAGAAAAGCTTTGGTTTCTAGATTCCCTGGTCCCTGTTTTCATAAATGTCCTTAAGAAATAAGTAATCTATTATGTCTTATTTTCTTTTGTATCGTTATACATCTAAATCGTCATCTATTACCGTCATAATTCCACCACTGTGGGACTGCTAGAAGATAAGGAATAGTGCCGGATAGCACTCTTTTATAATAAAAAAAATTAGGAAAAATAGTTATTGTGACATCACGTCTATTACAGCTATAAATAGATGTCAGTATCAAATTCATCCGTGAAATTCATTCAGCTTTCCCATATAGTACCTTCCGTGTAGATTAATTTGACGTATACTTGAGGAAAAATTGGTAAATAGCATTGACTTCACACATCTATCATGCCAGATGAAGGGGTGGTATTCCACGTCGCTGGGGTTCGCACAAAAGAATTTACTTCATGACTCCAAACCCAGTGCCTGAGGTTCTGTGGCTCCCCCTAGCAGCATCTACCGGTACCACAGTTACAGAGGAGACACCTTGAGCATTGTGCCTCATGTAATCAGGGAATTATCAAAGAGCCGCCAGGGGAGGAACCCAGTGCCACACTAAATAACAAGCACCCTAATGATTTGTTGGCACTTTATTGCCAGGCAATTATAATTCCATCCGCAAACACATAAGTCTATCACAGAGAGTGACTGAGCCCCAGTGGGTGTGTACTGATGAAGCCTGTCGTCTTGTGTTTTCTTCCCTGTTGTGTGGGCACTCAGCGCCCATTCTGAATATTAACCGCCTTCATGAATTTTAGCCAGTTAGCATTTTAAAGAAGAAGGAACGAGAATTTTTATTCACTGTTCATCCCCTTTTATTACGGCAGCAAACTGGTCTTCTTTAAATTCATAACCTGGAGATTGCATTTGAACAGGAGGGGGAGGTTTTTTTTCTATCTGCCTTGTTTTTAGTATGTCTTCTCTCAAGGAAAAGGACAAGAAATGAATTATTTTCCTTTTCGCCATTCAATCTACTAACTGTAGGTATAACATCACAGGCCCAGTGAATATATTCTAGACAATAAGCAACCAGCTTTTCTAAAGTTCTCTCAAAAATGTATCTAGAAAGAAAATATAGATGGAAGCTGGGTGGAGCATGTCCCTCCTTTTTGCGTACACAAATACATGTAGCTAAGAGCCGTGGAGGGTCAGACTGGAAGGAAGTGTAGATGGAAAGAAGTAAGGCATGAAGGGCGAAATGAGAGAAAGGAAGCAAGCTACACACTGATTAGCTGGGGATAATCATCGACAGAAACAAATGAGACAGGCAGATCATCAGCGAAACCATGAGGAGAACAATACCTTTAGGCAAATAGCCACATGAATAAAGGAAGCACCCAGGGAGAGCCAATGTGGGGGATGGGGCTAATCGAGAGATAGGCACCTGGCACAGGGCGCTAATTATAAACGGTGAACTTAATCAAGCAGGAGAAAACAATTTAATGACCCGCTAATGAAATTACGGCTTGGCAGGACTGGAATTGCCTTTTTGCTGGCCCAGTGCGGATGTCAATTACCACTAACTATACCTGTAATTATTTCTCCGCTATCGCCTAATCGTGATATTACATACAGCCAACTGGGAATTCTTAAGACATGTTTGGATATAAACTGTCCATCTGTAACATTTTATCACAATTTTACATGTTTCAATCCTATAACCCCGACATTCAATATTAATCACCCTACAGTTTATCAAAAGATTGAAATCATTTATGATAGATTTTTTAAGGTATGCATGAATTTCTATTATGACTCTCCATTTACTACAATATGCATGAATGTGTACGGGTTATTTATTTCTATTCACACGAATGCCTTGAAATTTTTCTTCGTCTTGTATTTGTTGCTAGATGTAAATAATCAGACCGTTAACTGGATCAAGCGACAAAAGTTCCTTTCCTGATAGCAAACCTCAAATATTGAACGAGCATTGGAGACGAGAGAAATAATTTCACAAAATTGGGGATGGAAAAAGATTCCTTCGCCTTTCACTTACCAAAACCAATAATTGGTTATTTCATGGGGCATAAAGAGTGAACGGCTACTAAGATACCGACAGAAGTCTTTTTGAGGAGAGGCTGCTGATGGAAATAGGGTCTTCTGTGTGGTTTTCTTGTAAGTAATCAATCAATGGAGCAGTGCATTGAAATCTTTGTGGGCCATGTCGGGCCGAATGTTGCCTCTAGGTTCATGTTACCCTGTCGTCATGATGCATCAATGCAATACTATTCTGGTGCATCAGGCCGACCCTTTGGGAGTGTATCAACTCGATCGGCTCTTCAGGGCGGCATTATGGATGATCAATGTGACCAAAAGCCTTAGTACCTTAAAGCCCTATGCATACCTAAAAGGGTTCAAGAGTACCGTTACTCCCATGCTGCTCTTAATGTTCCTGCTTTTAACACCATTCAAATTCAACACAGCATTGAAAGACCAAGACAAGGTATCTGCCATCGTGAAAGTAGAATAAAAGGGTGTACGTACCTAAGTAATCGTCCATGAGGGAGCCAATGGCGAACTGTAAAATTATGGGAAATCATTCATTATTAGAGATCATGCAGGCCTGTTAGTTTTCTTGTGATGAATGTAAACAAAGATGCATTCTACTATACAAATGTTCACTCAATAAAACTTGAGAATATGTTTGGCCTGGACATATATGCACAAATACACTGTATTTTAGTCGCCTTGATAAAGTCAAAATGTGTTTAGAGAGTTCTACAGGTTGAGCGTGTGAGTTCTTTCTTTCTCTTTCTTCTTCTTCTTCTTTTTTTTTTTTTTTTACCGGGGGTAATCATATCTTCACGATAGCTATATCGTTATTCTATGTTGTACCAGAATAATTTATGACATCCCAGTACATAAAGGTAATGGTTACCGATAGCTTATTTCTAAAAGTGTTTATAACTTACTATGTCGGTGGCGTCTACTCGTGTACCAACGATCTTAATTCTGATTTCGTCATCTTCTTGTATTACCATGTCCTGCAAAGGATGAATGGGCAACAACATTTATTGAATGCTAAAAACCTTCGTCTATTTGGGAAGCAATGGTTTCCTTTATCATACTGGAATAATCTGCTAGTTTTTCTATGTTAAATTAATCTATCTGATAACTAAAAACGACTACGGATTCTTACCTCATCTTTGGTTTTGTAGCATGGCGGATTTGAGTTTGGGTCGAATTCCATATCTGCTGGGATGGACTAAAAGAGAGAGAAAATTCATTAGATTATCAGAGCTGAGCATGTACATAACTCAGGGATGAAAGTCACACGGCATGAAAATCCCTGAAATGGGACAACATCGGCCAAAAAACCTGGGCTTTTACATGAATGTATAGGGCCTGGGAACTTTAAAAATCCCTAAAATCAGGGAAATCCCTGAAGAGTTCCATCCCTGATAACTGATGTAAAGTTACCACGAGCTTAATGAAATGATATGGTAGTATAAAATGTATTCCAATACGTATGGAGAGCTGCTTTTCGTTCATTCATACTTTGGCAGGAAATGCCGCTCTGCAATAGACAAACTGGATAACAAGGGTCTCACCCCGCCAGAGGGAGTCACAGGTCCTGAGCACAATGATCGACGCCCCATACAGTATGGAGTGCTGTTCAAGTAGGTTTACTAAGTTGATAGTCTACTAAATATTCAGCCACATGCATCCATTAGTTTATATTCCTTGATTACTACTTGCATGTACTCATGTTTGATATTATCTGCTGTTTGATAGGTTTGCGATACTCTCTTTTACGGTTTTCACATATATCCCCAGTTTGCAGGAGTCAAAGCTTGTTGCTGACCGCCTGTTGTATCTTCATTATATCATGTCACTATTTCTTGTTCTGTCTGGTTGTCCTATCGCTCAGTCTCTTATTGAGATATAAGTCAATCTTAGAGAAGGATGTCTAATTATTACAAAAACGGTACTCCATAAGGACTGGAGCGAAGATTACATTGGGTGGCATTTATGAGCCAGGCCAGACCATAAATTGCGTTATCGCTGGTGTCGAATTTCATGCATAATTAACAAAGTTATCGAATCATGTCTGTGCATATAAAAGTGTGCCGTAAAGTGGGGCGTGTGGCGGGATGTGGGGAGATAACACATGGGTGATCTATGGAGTATCCCACTGCCTTAAACCTCACCCATGCTTGACTCACCTCACCCATGCTTGACTCACCACTGACTTAAAATTCATCAAGACTATTTGAGGAGACGTGTGTATGCTTACTGGGTTGTTTAACATCTAGTTTGCTCTTCCTTTAACTTATAAAATGCCATGAACTAAAAATGTCCTCAGTCCAAGAGGCTATACGTGCGTTTATGTCACACAATGTGCAAAAATCCACAGCGAAATTTCCCGTGTGATGTCTCTGGAATCTTTTTACTTAGGATCACGTCTACCATCTATACAGTTAACCAGGTAAATGCTATCACTTTTCTCTTTAACGTCATTGAGGAAACCCAACCCGTGCACGTTAAGCACGTAGGAAATATCACTAAGTTTGGGATTTGCCTTCTTACAACGTTTCATGGCAACATATAGCTTATCCTGTAACATTGCTCTAGGTGTACACGTTGTCCTACAAGTTTTGATCTGTTGCATTGTCCGCTAAATCAAACGCCATCCCCAGTGTATGTGTGTTGTGAACAGACCATTTAGGGTAGGTTAACCCTGAGATGTCCATCCTATTCAAGGCCCATAAAAACTGGCCAGGTGCTTAATCAACAATTCAGGGGCGTAGGAAAAAAAGGGGGGGGGGCTGGCCCCCCAATAATGAGAAGGTTCCCTGTATAAGCCTATATAAAAATATAGCAGCCCCCCCAACCGAGACCACTGGGCCCCCTTAATAAAAAGTTGTTTCCTACCCCCCTGTAACATTGTCACATGGTTGATATCAATCAAATAGTTATAGCAACTTGGGTGGGGTGGACGTCTCAGGGTATGTGGACGTCTTAGGGTTAACCTATCCAACATCATTTCATTGAAAGCTGCCCCTTTCCGAGTTAGTAAGTGTAAGTGATCCTGTTCTTAAAGGGCTAAAAATCAGTGATGCATATATGCAAGGTTTAAAGGGTTCCCTTTAGAAAGGTGCCTGGTCAACACTCTTGTAGTGGTGTTTTGAGATTGGGTAGAGCAGAACTAGTTGAGTACCTCAAGGGACACAGAGTGTTAGTGCATCATACCAACCTTAGGGTAATAAGGCCTTTGTATGGTTGTACATATATGTAGGTGGCCTGTTAAAGGGTTAAGGATTACCCCGAGGTGTGACAACATCAATACTCTATTCCCATGTATGAATAATCTGCTAGTAGCCCTCTTAATATGCCTTGTCAACACATTAGATTTATACAGGGTCCCTGTGATATAAGGTAACAGCTTTGCAATGCTCATGGAGACACTGTATCTGCAAAATATGGTAAGGTTTAGATAGATGTAAATACTTGATTGACGTCTAGTCAATCAAGTAAAAGGTTTAGATAGATGTAAATACTTGATTGACGTCTAGTCAATCAAGTAATTACCAAACTTCTGCATATACTGGTAGCAGCTATAAATTTGGGTCATCTAGGCCACACCAAAAAAATAAGTTGGTCTACGGATTTTGGTTTTGAAAAAATGGTGTGAGCAAGCAAAATTTTTCCTCTTTTTTTTGAGAAACTTTTGTTGTCCAATGGATTCCCGGCTGGAAAAGAGAGGCGCGAGCAAATTTTTTATCTTAAAAAAAAAAAGCCAAACATCTGTGGCCCTAGGAGTAAATGCTAGTCACTACCGTACGACTTTTACTTGATTTCAGATTAAAGTATTATGAAGATCATTTCGCTTACACCTGTGGCAACAACAAAACAAACATGATTAAATCCCCTCCCCTTTTCATCTTTGAGTTGTGAACACATACATCCTGGTTTTATTAACAAAACTGTGTTAATCTGAATAAAAAGATCTGTCAATAAAATGAACATCCCTCCCCCAACTCCCTCTCCTTTAGGACCATCAATACATCCCAGATTAAAGGACTCTTAATTAGTTTTCTTTCCATTTTTGTCTGCCTTGAATTTTATGGTGACAGCTTTGTGAAAGAGGGGAATCGTTGGGGGTAGAGAAATTTGTATTGTTATTCCTAATCAGGCATCAAATCACCTCTAAGGCATAAAAGCCCACCCTGCCCCTACCTTCCCAGATCTTCCCCTAAAGCGGAACTGTCACAGTCTCAAAAACATGTTCCTGACAATATCAAACATACGAGAACAGTGCATCATTGAAGGCTTCTTTTTTTCTATCGAGCTCAAATCAAACCATAGCTATATATGAATAAAAGAATTGAAAGCGAAATTTCTATTCTATCCAAATTGAACAAGAGTTAAGCCAATTTTCATCAGTTTTGATGGAAGAAGCACTTAAAGCTATAGTTCCTCTCTATTCTCATCTTTCATCCCTTGCTCTTTATTTTTCACTCTAGTTTACCGTTGTCCACTGTCCTTATTCTCTCCCTGCTCTCCATCTTCTCTCCCTCAATCTTCTCTTCCCGTATCCATAAATATTGTAATACCAAGAAATACTCCTCTCATTTCACACCTCCAATTGATAACAGTCCTGAATTAAATGGTATCTAAATATTCATCGAGCAACCGATTACAGAGGGTGCCCGCCGCAGTGCTGGCACTAGCCCGTGAAATAATTCACATCTCCGCCCTGCCGCATGTCTCTACGCATGATTGAACAGATCAATACACTTATTGATTACTGAAATCACCCCATCCCTCTTCCTGCTGTTCCCTGGCCATAGTCAATGAAGAAGGGGTCGGCGGGGTGGTGAGGGCAGGAGAAGAGTTAAAGCGATGCTCCCATGTCGCATTTCACTTAATTACTTCCTGGAAGGGGGTTATGTACCATACTATCATCAATAGGCCTCTCCAACATTTTAAATTCTATCCTGCCTGAACCCTAGTAACCTGATTAACAGGGAGGTTCAACAAAGAGGAAGGGAAAGGTAGAAAACTATAAGACAACCGTGACGCCTGGTTGGGCAGGACAGGGCAAGGAGATGGAAGGGAAGTACTCTTAAGATAAAGGAGTTATCACAGCTCTTTCTCTCTTTTTTTTAGCGGGACGCGGGGGGGGGGTAGTAAAGATACTGACTGTTCAAGTGCCTGAAGATTTCAGGGGAGGCAGGGAACAGCACCTGGGACCTTTCCTTATTTCCGTCGCATATTACATGGACAGAATGTATGTGTTCTCAGGTGATTGTGTCGAATGGCTGAAGTAAGAAGCCTGAGTTGTGCCAGACAAGCTTTATTGCATTGTAAAACCATCTGATAAAGTCATATTGTATAGGTCTAATATATGTACGACTTTGGTTCCCCAATTTCGATTTATGGGTTTAGTGTCCAATTCTGTGTAATACCGTATTCGTTCGAAAAGCGCACATGTGCGGAAATTAAATTGTTAGATTCCTAAAACACCAATACAAAATTAATTCTAACAAGCGCACCCCCTAAAGCCTAAAAAATCGATGTTTTTGCCCTCAAAAAATGATGCTTTTGCCCTCAAAATCGATGTTTTTGCCCACAAAATCTGTTATTGCACTGTATTTGCATAATTTTAGGTCCCAATAGATGGGGTGTGCACTTATTAGAGCATGTGCGCTAATGAGAACGAATACGGGTAAATCAATTTGTAACAGGCTATTTCAAGTTCGAATAGAAGAACATAAGACACATACTGGTGATAGAAGTTTTTATTTGTTTCATCTGAATGACATTTGAGTACAAAATACATCCGTGCATGATTTATTATATCACAAACTTTACAATGTATATCACAGACATTGGACAAAGTCTTGTATAGGGAATTGACACACACGGCTTATACTCACAAAAAGGCCTCATTGAATATGGTCCTGCATGTATGAAAGGCCTTTTTCACGTGCAATTTCACACAGTATTAGTTACTTAGTGTATGTGTGTTATGTTAGAGGCCTATAGAGGCCATTCCGGCACACAGAGTGTTTAAAGCTGATTGGCATTGCCACAATGCGTATAACTGTAATACCTCGCATGTAAGGCGCACCCCATGTATATGATACATCCTGAGTTTAAGGAAATACAATGTACCATAAGGCGCCCCTTGTGATAATGGGGTATCCTCGCCTATAAGACGCACCTTAACGTATAAGACACACAAACTAATAGGGGTCTATCCTCGCATATAAGCCGTGTTTTATACGCGGGGTATCATGGTATGTATAGGCAGTATATATCACGACCTCGCACTGACTGTAATGAGTTCTAAACTATGACAAGGTGAAACTGAATACTCACTGCACTTTTTTTTAATACTCGTTAGGTTCCCTTCAAAATGAATGAGACAATTCTCTATGCCCATTCCCCTTTCCTCACATTTTAAATATTTAACACTAGCCATATCAAGTGAATTTCAAAAGTTGACTGGATTATGTTATGTACTCACATGTCAACTGTGTAAATAGCTTTTGTACCCGAGTGCTACCACATTTAAATGCCCCTACCCTCCGGTAGTCAGGCTAGTGTACCCTGGTCCTCGTACAAGAAAAGCCTTACATGTGCATGTCAAATACTTGTCACATAAGATAGCTTTTAGTGCTTACGCTTAGTCATATACCCCATGCCTAAATGAGCCAATCTGGTAAAGAACAGTTCGTTTAGATATAAGATACAAGCTGATTAAACTGACAATACTGAGATATAGTTTGCAATTTGACCTTGTAATAACATCAGAAAAATGACGTTGCATTACTATGCACAGCAATACTGATAATAAAGTTAATGAACGATGAAATACATGGACCTAGAAAATACTTATTTGGCTCTTTTAATCCTGCAAATTAGCCAAAAATAAGGGATAAACGAGGGGCGCACCCCCTCCTTTTCAAAATCCTGAATCTGTCACTGCCTGATGGCTCAGACATTGAACACTTTGTATATCATACATTTACTTTCATCCCAGCTTACTACAGCCAGCCGGCCATCATGACTCAAGTCAATCCCTTTGGGGTCATAGAGGAAATTATCAAGACTTGTGAGCAAATCTCTACTGAACTGTCCATCCGTCCGGTACATTGAAACCGTATGTCTTCCGGCATTGGCTACCAGAATATTATCTGCCTCATCCAAGCATATTCCTGTTGGAGTCTGCAGACCTGCACTAGGACCAGAAATGACGTCACCAAGTGGCCGACCGGATGTAGCTGACAGTGACATCACAGCATTCATGTCTGAATCCACCACCAGGAGGCGAGCATTGGAGTCCACAGCCAGCCCTAATGGGTTCCCCATACCTGAAGGTGTGTATGTGTCTATGTGCTGACCATCAGCTGTGAAAGCAAGAATGGCACATTCACGAGGGTCACTGACATAGATGTTTCCTGAGCGATCAGCGGCCACTCCGAATGGCTTTGCAAAATGACCTTTCCCGAATGTGCGCGTAGGTCGGCCACTGTGTGCGCGAGGATCAAACAGACGCACACATGCACTAATAGCATCAGTTGCCACTATCTCACCATATCGAGTACAGGCAAGATTTCGAGGTTCAAAGTCTTTCGCTGAGCAGCTCCCAGCATGGTCTCCATTTGCATTGAGCAGTTGAATGCGATAGTTATAGACATCACTAACTGCAACATGGCGTCCATCCTCTGTAAAGCACACATCGAGCGGCTTGCGGAGTTGCCCCGGCCCATCACCATACGAGTCCACTACAGTGAGCTGCTCGGCACACAGAGACACTGGAGGTACTACCACTTGCTGACCCAACTTCCGCATCATCTTAAAATCTAATTACGGACACCCTGTGTCTCCTTGGTCAGTTGAGTTGTTGAGTTCAGTTCTTTTGATCAAACACTGGGACGCCTTACATTCATCCCTGGGCAACTTTGCCTACCCCAGTATCTTATTTCAATTTTGTGCCATTCCATTAAACCACTGCAAGTATTGGCAGAGACTTGTTGAGTTAACCAACCTTGGATAACTAGCTCTTGATGCCGATATACCCAATACTAACCTACATGTAATTGCTCCTGTCTGACGGAATTAGGATTTAAAGGTTTCTATATTGTTATTAGCAGTTTCATATTTCATTTATCTCATGCACTACTACAAATCTCCAGTGTCCTAGTGCCCCACCTGTAGTCCCAGTAGAGGCTCACTCCATGCTCCTAGATAGTATAATGTTCCATGTGTTACATAGAACTAATCCACTCTTTATGTTGCTGTCTATGATCCATGTAGGTAATCTCAATAATCCCAGGTCCGGCTTTGAACCCTTCACAACACTTAAATATCTCTGATTCCTCCCCCACCTCTCTCAGTCCACTCAGCCTGGTCAAATCTCCATATTTTGTGCAATGGTTCTTATCTCTCTGTGCTCTGTTCCAGAGTCAAACAAGTCTAAGCTATTTAATCAGATATAGATATAGGTAGAGATCACATGTGAAAGCTCCCCATGTTATCTTGTGAGCTGAAGATAACGCCTAAAAGTCAATCTCTTGTTTCCTGTAGATTCCAAAACATGCGACTTGTCTGAACGCTTCATTGGTAATACCTCTCGGTCCAAGGCCTCCTTTCCCATATAATCAGTCTGTTGACTTTTCACATTGGGTCTCGCCCAGCTGGCCCACCTCTCCGTGTGTGGGGAGAGCCTACATGTGTAAGTCTGTGTGTATGCCTGTATACACCTGTGAGTGTGGTTACCTGCCTGCTGACTGGCACCCTGCAGTCCCTGGAGAGGTTACTCTCTTCCTGTGTAGGCCTATCTATAATGTATGACCTGCAACGACCCACCGCCTGGCTGGCCACTAACCATTGGTACTACCGTAATCTCCCGCGTATAAGACGCGTCCTCTAGGCCAAACAATTGCATTGTGCATCTTATAGGATTTCTTCAAGAAGGGGGTGCGTCTTATACGAGGGGTAATTTTACTATAGAACAGTACTGGATTTACAAAATTGAGCCTTAAAATGTGCATCTTATACGCGAAAATGCATTTGCTAAGTTTGGGGTGCGTCTTATACGTGCAGCGCGTCTTCTACACGGGAGATTACGGTACCTGAAGTCCTCGCATATAAGGCACAGCGGACGACACCAACTACAACCCATATTGTCTCAAAGTACATTGTGTGCCATATAGGTGATTTTATATTTAACCAGTACTAAACTTGTTTAAATCAAGCCCCATAAGATCCCCTCAAGTTGAGGATTCGTCTCATAAGTGAGGTGCACCTTATACATGAGGATTTGTCGTATAGGCTATTTAGCGGTAGATGCTTGAGAAAGTGCTTCTGATTTTTCAACATGTTTTAGATTTTTTTTTACATGTTGGAACCTGGACATATCAGATTGAGAAGTCCATATATATATATATATATATATATATATATATATATATATATATATATATATATATATATATATATATATATATATACCTGCTATTTGATGGAGAGTTTTTGATAAAGCACTGGCTCCTAACGAGGGAGGGGATGGGTAAATGAAAAGGTGCAAAATACTCTGAATATCATTGATTAAAGTTGTATGTAGCTAGCATAATTTTAATACATGGTCTTTATAGAAGATATAAATGATAAACATACACACCCTCTACACTCCCACATCACACCTTCCAGACCAGCACGAATGATGGCTTTAAGTTACTCTACAGATTCATCAGTGTTTGTGTTAATCCAAATACTGATACATGTACACTCATACTGCACCAGTTTAGATAACTTCTGTATTTAGTAAACCTTTCACCAAATCTTAGACCACACTTTTTTTTTATTGTTTGGGTTACGGGCCCGCCCGCACTGCAAAAGTAAAAAAACAGAATAAAAATAAAAGTTAAATTAAAATACCTTGTGTGCCCAATTAGTATTTATAAAAGTCAGGGATGTAAATATGCATGGTTTTACAGTATTTGAATCCCAGCATTGTAACTTTTATTTTATTTTTTTATTTCTTTTATTTCGTCCTCCGTCCTGGAGTTTTTGCTTTGGGTGCCCATAACCTAAAGATTAAAAAAATGTGTGGTCTATACTCGAATTAAAAAAGCAAGCAGACCCCCGTGATGATTTGAAGAGGATAGAAAGTTGGTACCAAATATCTTGGAGAGGTTAAAGGAGGGTTTACTGTGTACTTCTGCAAGTCAGATAGAACAAGGAAGTAGACAGATTGGTGTTAGCAACGCCAGCAATAGCGGCCATCCAGGGTAAACAGTAGATATGGTAGGAGTGTCATTGGTATCCATTTTTTCCCGATTTTGAATTATCACTATTTTGGTCTTGATTTTTTCGATTATATCGATTACTTTGATTTGGAAAATAATAATAACACTTAAAAACCTACCATAGGGCACATTTGGTGCTTGGTATACAAGGTTTTCTTTTGACTATAATGGTTCGGGCATCATTACCTCATAATATAGATATGAAACTCCACAAAAATGACTCATAATGTGTTTAAGGCTAGGGCACAGGCCTAAGTTTTATTGGCTTCTTTGTTCAAAGAGCTATAGTCTATACAACCTGATCACACTATAGTGACAAAATATATTGAGGCATGGCACAGCTGTGATGTCAGTTGGTGTTGATGGTTTAAACCTAAGATAATGTTTTATTTGAACATTGTAGATGTCGGACACAAATGTCAACAGCACCAATGGAAACCCCAGGGTCTAATTAAGGGGGGTAGGCATGGTCAAATACCTCCTATACCTGTTGCTAGGCAATGTAGACGTCAAACAGAAATGTCAACTGGCAACAATGGAATCCACAGGTTCTAATTAGGGGGGTTAGGCATGGTCAAATACCTTCTAGACCTGTTGCTAGGCAATTTAGACGTCGAACAGAAATGTCAACGACACCAATAGAATCTCCAGGGACTAACTAGGGGGGGTAGGCATAGTCAAATACCTCCTAGACCTGTTGCTAGGCAATGTAGACATCAAACAGAAATGTCAACAGCACCAATGGAAACCCCAGGGTCTAATTAAGGGGGGTAGGCATGGTCAAATACCTCCTATACCTGTTGCTAGGCAATGTAGATGTCAAACAGAAATGTCAACGGCACTAATGGAATCCACAGGGTCTAATTAGGGGGAGTAGGCATGGTCAAATACCTCCTATACCTGTTGCTAGGCAATGTAGATGTCAAACAGAAATGTCAATGACACCAATGGAATCCACAGGGTCTAATTAGGGGGGGGGTAGGCATGGGCAAATACCTTCTAGACCTGTTGCTAGGCAATGTAGACGTCAAACAGAAATGTCAACGGCAACAATGGAATCCCAATGGAAACCCCAGGGTCTAATTAAGGGGGGTAGGCATGGTCAAATACCTCCTATACCTGTTGCTAGGCAATGTAGATGTCAAACATAAATGTCAACGGCACTAATGGAATCCACAGGGTCTAATTAGGGGGAGTAAGCATGGTCAAATACCTCCTATACCTGTTGCTAGGCAATGTAGATGTCAAACAGAAATGTCAATGACACCAATGGAATCCACAGGGTCTAATTAGGGGGGGTAGGCATGGGCAAATACCTCCTAGACCTGTTGCTAGGCAATGTAGATGTCAAACATAAATGTCAACGGCACTAATGGAATCCACAGGGTCTAATTAGGGGGAGTAGGCATGGTCAAATACCTCCTATACCTGTTGCTAGGCAATGTAGATGTCAAACAGAAATGTCAACGACACCAATGGAATCCACAGGGTCTAATTAGGGGGGGTAGGCATGGGCAAATACCTCCTAGACCTGTTGCTAGGCAATGTAGACGTCAAACAGAAATGTCAACGGCAACAATGGAATCCCCAGGGTCTAATTAGGGGGTAGGCATGGTCAAATACCTCCTATACCTGTTGCTATCCAATGTAGATGTCAAACAGAAATGTCAACGACACCAATAGAATCCACAGGTTCTAATTAGGGGGGTTAGGCATGGTCAAATACCTCCTATACCTGTTGCTAGGCAAAGTAGACGTCAAAAAGAAATGTCAACGACACCAATGGAATCCGAGGGTCTAATTAGGGGGTAGGCATGGGCAAATACCTCCTAGACCTGTTGCTAGGCAATGTAGACGTCGAACAGAAATGTCAACAGCACCAATGGAATCCCCAGGGTCTAATTAGGGGGGTAGGCATGGTCAAATACCTCCTATACCTGTTGCTAGGCAATGTAGACGTCGAACGGAAAGCAACACAGACGTCGGACAAAAACGTCAATGGCACCAATAGAATCCCCAGGGTTTATTGTAGGGGAGGGGGTAACTCCTTCACTTATCCATTATCATTCTATAGTAACAGTTCTATAGTTACAGTTCTAATACAGTTTCCACGGCGGTCGCTGTAAGAATGATAACATGCAGGCAAGGCCCTAATATAGCATGGCTACCCCTATGGCTTAATGCCATTGCTCTTAGGAATAATTGCCATTGCTCTTAGGAATAATTCCTATTAAACTACTCAATTTAGGTTTAGTGTTCAATGGGTCTTAGGGGTAACTCCTACCTCCAATTCAATTCAATTCAATTTTTAAGGTTTTTATTGCTTGACTTACAAATACATGAATTTCAGTAGCAATATTGGCTCGGCCATGCCTCAGGGATAATTTTAATTAGTACAATCTATATATAGTCATCAGTGTTATATACTCTCACATGTTATATACGCTCTAATATATCCATTATGTATGCATCGCTGTTTCAATCAGCACGTTTAATGTGTGTGGTGTATGTTCACAAGTAAGAGGCCTATAATTATAGTAGTGCATTCTGGTGCATATATACATATTCAGTGGCAATTCACTCATCTGATCACCAGTCCAGAGTGTCATGCTTTAGTATACACCATACTTAGCTAATGTATAGATATGTCTGCTGTGTTCCTTAATACGTATCTATCATATAATAATTAACATGTATCCGATCCTAGCAGTTACATATATGTGAATACAGAAAAGAAATGAAAATAAAAGAAAAATACAAACCTAGATTTTAGGTGGTTGTCATATGTATTATACAGTCCTCCCCCCTTCCCTATCTAACATGGTCGTCTTATCATAAAGTGTATGAGGGGATTATCCTCTCGTTATTATGTAGCATAATTAATATATTCACGCAGCATGTAGGCACCTTCACCTAGTACAGATCAACGTCCGCCATCTCGGTATGTATATATAAAAGGATGCTAGTTATCACAGTCAGTGGTAAATGTATATAGATAATTGTGTAGATATGTTGATATATTTCATAAAAAATAAAATAAAGAATATAAAGTAGAATAAGAGTATAAAATACAAATAAGTTAGGCTACATAACTGGAGGCGCAGTCACATAAGCAACAATAACAACAGTCACAGCAAGACAGGGGGGTGGGTCGGGGGCTTCTTAGCACTATAATAGGAATGAGAAGAGTTGTTGGTGTACTGTCTTATTTAACATATTACCTAAAATCAGGTGTATTCATCAGGTGTAAAAATTTGTGACCAACATGGAGCTAGCAGCAGGCCTGCAGCGTGCAGGGTGAAGCACTAACTGGGTCAGCACACCTGCACCAGTCTACCTGTACAGGTGTGGGGACTAGGCTCCCCTAGTGATCAATACTCGCATCAACTATTGATGCTTAACAATCCATGGTATATATATGATAAAGGTAGGGGAGCCCGAGCACCAGTTCTACCCCACTCCTTTAGTGGTTTGGGTTGACTTTTAATATCAATATGTCAGTGACTGTGATAAATATATATATATATATATATATATATATATATATATATATATATATATACAGTAAAATTCCGTTATAGCAAAGTGCTTGGGATAAGCAAAAAGATTCGTTATAAACGAATTTCGTTATAACCAAACCATACAATTATGAGGGTATTAAGGGCCACAGAGCACTTCTCTTATCTCCTGTATCCCTTCTTCCACCCATAGCTCAATAGAGACGGGTTAAGAAGCCCTATCACACACATTTACACCCCCTGACCTCCTGTACCCCTCCTGCCGCCCATAGCTCAATAGAGACAGGTGAAGAAGCCCTATCACACACATTTACACCCCCCCGACCTCCTGTGCCCCTCCTGCCGCCCATAGCTCAATAGAGATGGGTGAAGAAGTCCTATCACACACATTTACACCCCCCGACCTCCTGTGCCCCTCCTGCCGCCCATAGCTCAATAGAGATGGGTGAAGAAGCCCTATCACACACATTTACACCCCCCCCGACCTCCTGTACCCCTCCTGCCGCCCATAGCTCAATAGAGACAGGTGTAGAAGTCCTATCACACATCCTAACACCTCCCAGATCTCCCGTAACCCTTAGGACATTCAGGCTAGAAAAGGAGGAGATGGTGAAACATAGGCTGCAGCTTCCTTTAAAGTCAATTTAAGGCCAGCTAAACTTAATTTAAACTATTGTATAAGCCCGAAAAGTTCTTTGTAAACGATTCCAGGCCTTGTAAAGTTTGTTGTAAAAGATTATTTTACTATAGAAATGTATGGGCCTGTTTTGGGACCATGTGATTTGTTTGTTATAAACGAAAATTCGTTGTAACAGGATTCGTTGTAAGGGAATTTTACTGTATATGTACGGTAGTATGTTGTCTATAGCTCACATGTCTGAGCACCGGCCCACTAGTTTACTGAGCTGAATGACAAGATTTATATTCACTCAAGCGTATTATCATAGTGTCCGAGCACCGGTCCACTATCATTTGTTAAGTTGAGTGATCAGAAATTAATATACACAGAAACTTGTTACCATAGTGTCCGAGCACCGGTCCACAATGGGTCATATTAACACAGGCCTATGCTTAATACCTTTAATACTTAGTTTAAATTGCTCTTTAGTGCGTTTAGTTTGATTATCATAGTGTAGCACTTACCATTCCCAGTTGCCTCTATACATTTGGCTTTTTTGCATATTCTTATAATTGAACCTTTTAACATTGAATTTGATCTTATGATCAGCCCTAGTCCTCCTCCTGTCTTGCTCTGATGACCATGGGTTTTAGAAATTTTATACATATGACATGATAGTTGTGTGAGCCTTCTACTATCAAGTGTACACATATTAAAATAATCATGCAGCTCAGTAGCTGAGCACCTCTCATACATGTTCCATATCTACAGATCCTCAGGCCCCTGTTCTGGAGACATTGGGTTTTTTGTAATAAATCCTGTGTGGCACAATCCACTAAAAAACTGGCATAGTCAGCATATGGGACAATCATTTGCTTGTTGAGGAGAATTTTTCTCCTCTACAAGCTTTTCTTCTGTTAAAAATTTTCTAATTCTGGCAAGGAGGTATAATTTATGGTTAAGGGTTTAGTTCAATTTTTGTGCATGGGGCTTAAAAGTAAAATTTGAGTCAATAATAGCACCTAATTATTTATATTCAGTTACCTCTTGCAGTGTGGTGTTCTCAATTTGGATATTTAATTTTGGTGTATCAAGGGGGATCTTGTTTCTATTAATTCTCATAACCTGGGTTTTTTTACTATTGATTGTCAAGCAATTCTGCTTGCACCACATATGCGTCCTATTAACATCACGTTTTGATATGGCTTCAGACTCTTGGATGTTATTAGCACTAGATATTAAGACGATATCATCTGCATACATATAAACTTTTGATTCTAATATTTTCTGGGGAAAATCATTAACAAAAATTATAAACATTAGAGGCCCTAAGGAGCTTCCCTGTGGTATGCCGTAGCTGACTTTACATTCATTAGACCGTGTATTATTCAACAAGGATACCTGGCGTCTATTGCTAAGATATGATTTCAACCATATGAGGGTGTTTTCATCCAATTTCATAGATTCACATTTTTTTAAATAACATTAAATGATGTACACTGTCGAATGCTTTTGACCCATCAACATAACACAGGCTAAGATTCTTACCATCATCATGTTCATTGTAAATATAAGAGGTAAAATCAAAAAGAGCATCATTAGTTTCAAGTCATGGCAGTTGCTGTAAGAATGATAATATGCAAGCAAGATCCTAATATATCATAGCTACCCCTATGGCTTAATGCCATTGTTCTTAGGAATAATTCATATTAAACTACACAAGTTAGGTTTAGTATTCAATTGCACTGAACGTTCTGGCTCACTGTACACAATTACCGTAAACTCCCGCGTATAAGACGCGTCCTCTACGCCAAACAAATGCCTGGGGGGTCTTATAGAATTTCTTCAAGTTGGGGGGGCGTCTTATACGAGGGGTATTTTTACTATAGAAATGTATTGAATTTACAAATTTCAGCCTTAAAATGTGCGTCTTATACGCGAAAATGCATGTGCTGAGTTTGGGGTGCGTCTTCTACGCGCAGCGCGTCTTCTACGCGGGAGTTTACGGTACTACCAAATTAAGACTATTATACCTGGTCCATCAAGGTGTTTGTGCATGCACATGGCTATTTCTCTTACAGCAAAACTCACCTTAACACAATCTGTGTATTTTACCTTTACATCCAAATACATTTACAGCTTCCACTTAACAAATGGGAGTTGTCTCATTGTATTGAATAATGATTTTAACACACCCTGGTATTTAAAAAACTCTTGTAACATGAGAAATATGTCTTATATTTGAAATATGAAACTGGGTTTTCTCCTTAAAACTTTTAACGAAGCAACCTCAAACCCTAGATCCAGGTACCTTAGACTTGCCCAAGCTATTGGTCTCAGTCTAATCCTATGTGCATGCTAAGGACTTTTATGTCGGCAAGTCTACCCATTTTGCCACATTCCATTGCATCTACTCCCCTTATATGACTATTTTATTGGCCGAGCCAATAAAATAATAACATATACTTGCCTGATTTCAAGATCAATCATAACTCTGGTTCTACTGGGAATATCTCGAAAATTCTTTCAGTTCTAAAAAGTACTCATTTTAAGGAATGAACCTGTAAAATAATAGTATCGATATCAGGGATTTACCCATGCAAATATCAGCATTGTAATGATACATCAATTTAGGGGGTATCGATGACACTCCTAAGATATGGTGTAATGACTTGGCCAATTCAATGTCCCATATAAGTCAAATCCCGCATATATAAGCCGCACCCTGAGTTGAGAGAAAATGTTAAAGGTGCACCTTGGCCTTGATCTTGGACAATTCAGTACTACTCTAATTAACATGGAAATTCCAGTGGGTTGAAGTAAATGGTTCAATTCAATATAATTATTTGCTTTCTGGTCTCTTATCTGATTCAAACAACCAACGAATATATTCCATAGTGTGAGATTTTCCACATGGCTGTGGGTGTTAATACACAACCAAAACTTATATTCTGATTATAGAACAATATGATTAATAATCTTAAGTGGTAAACGAAATTGAATAATTTCAAGACCCCCCCCCCCCTTGTAACACTTTTTAACGCATCAATAAACATCTAGCTATTTTTGCATTCCAATCGTAAATATGCAGGCTTTTCCAATCAAAAGGCCTACTTGGGAAATGTAACTTTATATGACCCCTCCCCCCTTTTAGTTATACATGAAATCTATGAAGATGTTTCAAATGCTTGTATTAAAATAGTCCACTTTTGTCATGTGAGGCATCTATCATTTTTATTATGTAATACCGTAATCTCCCGCGTAGAAGGCGCACCCCCAACCCAGAGAAGGCTGTTTCATGTAGAAGGCGCACCCCTGAGGGCAGATGTTTGTCAGTTTAGTACTGTTCTATAGTAAAAATACCCCCCCCCCTATAAGGCACACCCCAAACGCAAGGCAATTTACCTCCCGCGTATAAGGCGCACCCCCCATCTGATTCGCGTATAAGACCCGCCTTATATGCGGGAGATTACGGTACTTGAGCAGACCCCTGCCCCTGTCACAAAGTGTAATAAATTTCATAACCCCCCCCTCTATCCCTATGGCCTTTGTATTATCCCAATGGTCCCTTTGACTCTGTTCTATTCCACTTTATTGGATATCTACCGTATGTGCACAAATTCCATTGTGTAAATAATTTGAGTTGAGACTTGCCTCCATCTACTCATAATACACATCACTCTCCCTCCAAAGCCTTTTACAATACACCCCCTCCTTATTACCCACTCCGACTGGCCTGCATTCATTGGTATCCACACGGTAAAAGCTCTCTTCCCTCTGGCTATAACATCTTACAAATCTTAATCCGACAACCAATTCAGTCGCCTTTCGGCATGTTAGGACCCCTAGGTGGCCCCAAGGAGGACCCCTACCTACTGCCCCTTAGCCTCCTGGGTTGGAGTAACTTGACTATACAATGGAATAGTGTTGACGACAATGAGGTATAGGAGGCATTCGCTGCATGGTCCATGTGGAGGCAATTCATTGAGTCTCAATGAACATGGCTTCCGACATGCATGTTCAGACTGAAAACCGCCAATGCCCTCACCTACTTCCATTCACAATCACAGTTTCCATAGTGTTGCTTTTATTAATCATACAATTCCAGGTTAGATGGGTGCATGTGAGGGAGAGGAGATAGGGAGGCAGGCGTGGGGACAGGCCGGGAGGGAGTTGAGTAGATTGTCAACTCTGAACCTTTGAACGGATTCTGTACAGTTCATCTAACTGGTTCTGCCAGCTTGCTCTAACTCTACATCCTAATATGGTGTCACTAATAAGCAAACCGTGTTGGTTATTTGCACAATGATTTCATGTCCACACACCCCTCTCTCTAACACACTCAGAGTCACTTTACAGGTACTGGGGCACACCTACTCTGAGCCTTTAGTGGTGGACCATTGCCAAGCCTGTCAAATACTAACATTTATAAACCACTTATCGGTCACCAGCGTGCCCAGCCTACGTTATCATACTGATATTCTATAAACACAATTACTACATCTGAGCCATCGTTAGTGGCACTAACCCAACTCCTACTTGATATTCTTACCCAAACACTCCAGCACCTCCTCCATATAGATGCTTAGGCCAAATAAAAAAAAAGTTTGTTTCCAGTAACCCGACCGACCCTAGCTAGGCAGGGGCAAAAAAAGCTTCTTTTTTTTATTTTGAAGAATTTTGTGTCATTTTTTCATATTTTAAAGAAATTTTTCAATACTTTCTAAGGATTTTTCCTATATCCGTTTCATGTTTTTCCCCTCTCTCACAGTTGTCATTTCCCCATCATTATTTTACAATGAAATCAAAGAATTTGATACATCCATTGATATGTGCCATAACCAGGGATGTAAGTCAGGAATGGGCAAAAATCAGGAAGCCATACATTTACTTGATATAAAAGCTTTCTATTCTTCCAAAAAAAAACCTTCTTTACCATTTGTATAAGGAAAATAAACATCAGTCAAAAATTTCAGAAATCAGGAAATCCTGATAAAACCTGAAGACTTACATCCCTGCATAACATTTCCTGTATAAATGTAACAAAAAAAAATTAAAAGAAAAAAATCCGACCTACCGACCCTACCTTTTCAAGTGATGTTACTGGAAGCACGCCTTTACTTTTTTTTGGCCTTATGTAATTCCTCTAACTGGACTCTCAGAACCATGAAAACATACTTAGTACGACGCCAGTTGGATGGGAGTTTTGCATAATCTTCTGTGACAACTGGCATATCCCACCCTGCACTACAAAACATCCACTCAGTGATAGCCAGTGTATTCTGTACATCACTACAACACACCCACTTAGTGACAGTGTATTCTGCACAGCACTAGAACACACCCACTCAGTGAAAGCCAGTGTCACTGTATTCTGCACTACACTACAACACATTCACTCAGTGACAACCAGTGTATTCTGCACTACACTACAACACATCTACTCAGTGACAACCAGTGTATTCTGCACTACACTACAACACATCCACTCAGTAACAACCAGTGTATTCTGCACAGCACTAGAACACATCCACTCAGTGACAACCAGTGTATTCTGCACTACACTACAACACATCCACTCAGTAACAACCAGTGTATTCTGCACTACACTACAACACATCCACTCAGTAACAACCAGTGTATTCTGCAGAGCACTAGAACACACCCACTCAGTGACAACCAGTGTATTCTGCACTACACTACAACACATCCACTCAGTAACAACCAGTGTATTCTACACAGCACTAGAACACACCCACTCAATGACAACCAGTGTATTCTGCACTACACTACAACACATCCACTCAGTAACAACCAGTGTATTCTGCACAGCACTAGAACACACCCACTCAGTGACAGCCATTGTCACTGTATTCTACAACTACACTACAACACATCCACTCAGTGACAACCAGTGTATTCTGCACTACACTACAACACATCCACTCAGTAACAACCAGTGTATTCTGCACAGCACTAGAACACACCCACTCAATGACAACCAGTGTATTCTGCACTACACTACAACACATCCACTCAGTAACAACCAGTGTATTCTGCACAGCACTAGAACACACCCACTCAGTGACAGCCATTGTCACTGTATTCTACAACTACACTACAACACATCCACTCAGTGACAACCAGTGTATTCTGCACTACACTACAACACATCCACTCAGTAACAACCAGTGTATTCTGCACAGCACTAGAACACACCCACTCAGTGACAGCCATTGTCACTGTATTCTACACTACACTACAACACATCCACTCAGTGACAACCAGTGTATTCTGCACAACACTACAACACACCCACTCAGTGACAACCACTGCACTCTCCACTGCACTACAACACACCCACTCAGTGACAGCCAGTGTATTCTCAGCGAAGTAAGTCGGGTATTGTGAAATTCCCCGTAAAGCTGCTTTCTCGACAATCCCCCCCCCTCAAAAACTGATATTTTTCAATGTATTCTATTTATCTTAGAGGCTCTATCTGAAGAATCAGTTTCATTTCCATGTGGGGTATTGGCTGAAATACTAAAAGATTTTGAGTACATGCCCGGGAATACATGCCTGACATATTCAATACATTACAATACATTTGGGAGGGGCATCAGTATATGTACAGTGTACATATATATAATTGTATGATATCCATTCTCCCTCCCCTTGTTTCAGCCTATATGGGCCAGTGTGTGTGGTGTGGAGTTGAAACATTGGCAGTGTATAGTTGTAGTGTTTGGAGAAAGTGGTGTGGGTTTCATATGGCCCCTAACTCTGAAGGGGATTTCCCAGACCACAACACTCAGATAAGGTTACCAATGACAAGACACCATGTGGGGACACTGTTTTCTACAGTCTTCTAACTAAGCATTTTAGACCAATCAGAGAGCAGAATTCCATTCACTTCTCACTGAACCGGTTCACCCCTGTGGTCCCCTACCCAAAGATTACCCCTGGCCTACCCCTGGGCCAGTAAGTCCCTCTGCTTACACCAGGGGGCCTGCCTACTCCTTAGTGGAGTCACTGGCTGAAGCAGACAACTGAGCCCAGGGCCTCTGTAAAGTAGAGGATTAGGGAAAGAACACAAGCTTCATTTAATTTGTTTTATGATGAACATGTATACCGTATTCAACGTAATTAGCGCACATACTCTAATAAGCACACACCCCCTATTTTTGGTCATATTTCAAACTAGAAAATCGGAAATCTAAGCACAATTAAACTCTTAACTATTGGACATACATTTTAGACATTTCTTTAAGTGCACTGTGTGCTAATCACGTTGAATATGTACTCACATTGTCTACAACCCTGAGGGCTCATGGTATCCCTGTTTTGACTACATTTTTTAAATCCCTATTTTCAGGGAAATCCCTGACAACTTACATATCTGTATTCTGCACAGCACTAGAACACACTGTCAATGGACGATTCTGGGTATAACAATTATTCGATTATATATTTACCTTTCACCACTAGGCTTATCCACAGCTCTGCCTACAAGCCTAGTTCAAACCAAGGTCAACCTATTTTTAGCTTGGCAGGGTGAAGAGTTCACACCTGCCCTCCTCCAGTGGGAAATCCCCAGGCTCCCTCCTGTGGATCCCCCACTGGAGAACTCAACTATATTTAGATTCACCTAGCCAATAGGAGCAGCTCACCCCTCCTACCACAGATTGGGACTGAGCAGAACCACCGACTCAGCATATTTGAGTCGCTCCCTATACTAAAAATAGAAAGTACAGAAATAGACATGACGTCATCTGGGCTTGCTCCTGACTATATAACCTAGCCAGGATCAAGCCTCAGCATCTTATTCTGCTCACAGACCTAGAGGCTGCATCACCCTATACTAAGGCATACATAGGCTTGGCTGGATAAGCTTGGTGAGTGATCATGCTGTACCATCTTATGATCACTCTGTACCAAACTGGAATAAACCTGGATCAACTGAAGACCTCTGAGCTTCTGTCTTCCCTCACTAATAGTCATTTAACGATCTATTGACACTGGTGGAGAACTTAATTAAAATCCCACTATTATTACCTCTTACAAGAACAATAGCAGGATTCTACCAACACCAGAATGCCAGCCAACAGCTCCCAGCCTCCAGCAGCCTACAGCCTATACATACATACTACTACTACTACTCACTGTAGCAGGCCTCCTCCTCCTGTAGCTCCTCCTGTGTGTTACTCCAACCACCAGCACTACCACCACCACAGGTAGTATCACTACCTACTCCACACATACACCAGAGTAGACCAGAGTACCAGAGACTATATGCCATATATACACCATGCTCTCAAATGGCACAAGGAGGATTCAATCCATACAGCAACACTTATATCCACCTGATGATTGGCACCAGCAACTTATGGGCACAAAGGTAGGAAGTCCACATTAATACTGACATAATTGCAAAACAGGTTCTGGTCACAGGTTACAATTTTGTCATGCAGGATCTCTTGTATAATACTCTAAGTCTCTCTATGTACATGTAAAACCCTCTTATTAGCAACTCACTCACAGTGAACTGCTCCTGTCCCAGGTAAAAATACCTTCCTATTTCCCAAATAGCTATCCTATATCAGTCCATGAGAAACCCTAACATTTTAGGCTCATTCTGACAACAATAACCATCCTGTATTAATCCATAAGAAACCCAACAATTTTAGGCCCAATTTGATATCACTTTTGAACCAACCCACCCCAATAACCTGATATGTGTCCCAGTATCTGAATTCAATAAGAAACTGCTACTGTGTATTTCCCTATAACCTATACCATCTGTGGTCAGTCCAGACCCCCCCCCCCTCCCTCTCCCATATACCACCCCCTGGTCATCTCCATGACCTGAGTATGACCCCACCCCTCTCCCTCTTCTCCCCTTTCCCTCTCAGATAGTCAGCTGACTCCTGTCGTCATATAGAACCTATTTCTACAGAATAGTATGTTTTCATATTATCCAAAGCTTCATGTCAAAATTATATCATTGGTCTTTCACATTCATATTGGACTAAAATCTAGTCTTTCTTCACGAAATTCAAACAAAATTCAAACCACTATTACACTTTTAGACTCATTCTTTTTGTAGTATACTTTGGGTTGAACCCTTTCTTTCACAGCAACTCATATGCTATCAAAGAAATCTTTGAACCCATTTGTATTCAAACATCCAAATATGAACCTTCACAAGTTTAGACCAACACTACACCCAGCTGATCAGCTGATCACACCATCAAATAGTGTATAGTCTACAGTCACCCTGTCAGGTCATCACTGAAAGCTAACACTTACCCCTCCCTCTACCCCCCCCATAGACCCACCCTACCAGCTGTTTCCAATACAGCTGACCACCAGGCCTCACACATAGCCTTACTCACCCCCCTCCCCCAACTCTCACCCCACTAAACTTCATCCATCCCTTACTGTACTTAGTGCTACACCATTACTGCAGCCTAGTAACATACCACATAAGCCCCACCTCATTGATTTGTCCATCATAAAACTCTCACACACAGCCAAGAACACTTCACATATTTATAATAATATCCCCTTCCCAATCCATAGCAGATATACCTTCAAAACTTTTACATCAAAGCTTTTACACCTATGTAGTCATAAATAATGTTAGTTTACCCCTCCCCCCCATGTCACACACTAAATACTACCTTGGCAAGGTATTTTTATCCATACTGATAAAATCGTTTATAGTAATATTTTACCAAATGTACTATTTACATTGGTTATATTTATCAAAGCATGATTGTTTCGCATACTGCATCCTATACCAACAATGCATACCTTTCAAAATCATTTAACCAAATCACCTTACCATCCAGAACATGCAATCTTACACAAACTATACCATTACATCAAAGCTAACCACCATTTTACCCAACCCCATTTTCGGTCATTTACCCATTTTTCTTATAGTTTGCCTCCTGCCTTCAAATCTTCTAAACAAATCAATTGAAAGTCACCAGAACTTTAGATCCTTTTCCAAGCATCAATACAAAGATTTAATTTCCCTGACACTAGCTGGCCTCTCCCCACCCTTTCAGGAATAATTTATGTTAGACCCCCTAAGGTCTAAATCCTGTAAATTACTCTTAGATCAAAACCCTCACACCATCTGTATCTCCCTTTTTCCTCTTTTGTCCTCCAAAACACAAAACTTAACAAAATGATAACCATTACTGAAAGCGTATATGCGGACTGTCTTGTTCCAGTTATGGTTGGGTAGCCACATAAATTGCCCACGGCGGCAGTGTATCCTCTGGTACATGCTTTTCAAGCATGCATACACCGGCTAGATAGCTTTTCAGGGCTCCTATTTACCAGTATGGCAAATTGCCAGTCGACACGCCTATTGTAGGAGTCTGTATTCCCCCATGCCCAATCCATGTTTGTACCTCTGTTTAGCACGAGGATGGTGATGCAGGTAGAACACCATATTTATGAGCTGTCAATTAAGAGCAGCTCAGTACCCCCATGCATGATGTTTCTCACACACACATGAATTCATGGTCAGCAATGTTTAGACACGTACACTGACCCTCCCCACTCCCACCTTATCTCGAACCTGACCCCAGGAATTCCAATTATAAGCTTTATTACCGGGGCATAGGTTCCAAATTTGCATAAGGGACATATGCCCAAACTGCAGCCATCCAATAGAATCAGGCTCAGCCTTTTTAGGGCAAGACATACCAACATAGGGAGATCAAGAAGTGAGAAATAGCCACCCTCACGGACAGGTTCATAAGCCTTAGCCCACCCCCATCTTAGCCTTTTTCACAAATATTCTAAAATTCCAACCACATCACCGCAACCAGTGAGCAAGTGCCTGGATTAGGAGCCACATGGCGTCTACAGCGTGCAATAAGCCCAGGTAGGCCTGTCCTATGTGCCCATCTTTAGAACTAGACTATCAGTCGTTCTTATATCGTCAATGGCATAACCTGATGTCATGATACCCAGGTACCTCCATTAACCAATGGCAGTGTGAGTACTAGAATACCCGTAAAAAGTTCGACTGTTCACTTCACAACCCACAGCTAGTCCAACCTGTCTGCCCCTGTACCCCTTCGGATTGGTTTATCAAGAGATAGACTCAATATCATGGAACACCAATATTTGATTACCAATTAGCAACTGATGATTTACAAATTGTAAAGCACTAATTAGTGCTCCTAAACTGACTCCTAAGACCGGCAGAGAATGAACCTCCTAAGACCTGCTGAGTATTGAACCTCCTAAGTCAGGCTGAGAACTGTACAAATGATCGCTCCAAAACCGACTCCTAAGTCCGGCAGAGAATGACCCGCCTAAGACAGGCCGAAAACTGGCAATCCAGAGCATTGTCATCCTAATTTCATCACGAGGTATTTTGGAATCCACCCGTGAACCATACATATATTAGTCTCTATCTCCCCCCTAAAAGCCCTAGTGCTGATCTATTATAGCTAACATAAGCTAAAACCTTTTTATTTATTTTCTTTATTATTATTTATTTATTTGTTTTATTTTATTTTATTTTATTTTATTTTTTTCTCTAAAACCCCAACCTCTTTTTCCACCTACTCTGAGTGCCAGCATGTCATCTTAAGTAACTATTAAAATTCAGACACACCATACAAATCTCCAATCCCCCTCCTCTTCCATATATTATCTTTTGTGTATCCTGAAATAGCTCAAGGCTTGTGTGGGGATGGACAGTTCTATGATCATATCCTTTTTTTCTCACCCCTTTTTTTTTTTTATTCCTTCCCCCCCTTCCCCCCCCCCCATCAACATCCCTTTCTTCACCTACAAATATTTCCAAGCTTGTTTGGGGATGAACATAATTGTATCTTCTCCCTACAGCCCTCCCCCCCCCCGAACTAAGAAAATTTGACATCATTAATACATTCCCCATTTTTTTTAGGCAACATTCAGTGGACAAATTAATTTTGAAATACCTCCACCTTCGTGTGGGGATGGCATCCTCCCATCCTTGTGTGGGGATGGTATCTTCCCATCTTTGTGTGGGGATAGATCAACCACCCCATCCTAACCACCGATTTACCCAACCGCTACCTCAACATAAAAATTCAACACCCCTTTTTACGGAGTACTAGAGGCATACTAGAGGGATCTCTGCCAAAATTGAGTTGATGTGCTGAGATCATCCTGAGTGATAAATTCTATGTAACTAAACATGTGACCCAAGGTTTTGATTGTGTCTACATTTTGTGGCTTCCTGTATTGCCTCTGATAATGCTTGCTAATCCACACTCTCTAATGTGCCTTTTTCCCAATGTATCCAGCATCATCAAAATTAAGCGATTGCAGAGACAGTCCTTACTCTAAGAAGCAGACATGAAGGAGATTGCGGCACCTGACTCCCATTCAACTACGTCTAAGGGCTCCATCTTCCCATTTTCATCAGGGCACATCACAACAGCAACATGGCTTGCCACCACAAACCCTGTCGCCGAATGGAGCTGCAGAAACCAGTTGACCGCAACCTGCCAGAAGTCTAATTTTTTATGTACAGGCACACCTGACACATTAAACAGGATGTCTCTAAACCCTAAGCCCTTTATAAACAACATGTTTGTCATATATCTGTAACAAGTGATTATTCAACTTAGATAGAAAATGCATGCATATTTTCAGTTTTACTCTGTTTGCTGTGCTATTTTTGGTTTGCCTGCCTTAAGGAAGACACTCCAAAAATATATTTAGTTTAGTTTAGAAATTAGATACTTGAACTTTGAGTTTTTCCCCCTCAGCAGTTAATCAAATCATTTCTGTACATCACTGTGCTTAATATCAACATCAAACTTGCACAATACCTTTTGACCTTGACCCTTTTAACCCCTGCACTTCATACATTTAGTATTTTAGTGCTATATCTGTGCAGTGTAGAAGTTATATAGTCAGTTCCATATAGCAATAACATCAATGTGTGTTGTGTGCACATGCATGTGTAGTTTGGCATGTGTATAGATCTACATACTTGAATGGTCTTGTGGGTACCAAACTTATCTATATGTTTATCATTATGCCAAAAGAATCATGTGCATTAGTGCTCTTTTGCATTCACTCCATTATACTTTGCTTTATTTATCTTATCTTATCAATCTCAATGTACTGTTAAAACCCTTTTTGGTATACCACATTGTATATGAAAACCCTTTCGAAGTTGAGCCATATCACCAGTCATTGGTACATGAGGGTGCAAAGTTTTTGGATGAGAATGTATTTAACTCCATTGAAGTAGGGCAAATATCTCAGTCATCACACCCAAAGTACATGTTTTTCATTCCCATAGCCATGTTCAACCACAAAGCGCTCTAACTCGAACTTTCCTAATTCAAAAATTCATACAATCAAACATACCTTCACAACCCTTGAAACAATAGCATAATGTGCAAGATCACTATCAATGAAAGGCCATATCAATTAAGTCGTTCATGAGCCCCCTTCACCCCCCCCCCCAACAGACAGAGGGCTGTGCTTGATAAATTTTGCTCAGTGACTAAAGCATATAATGGCAACAAGCCAATACTCTGTCGACACAAAATCACACATCAGGCACACTGCACATACTCCCTGAAGGAAGGGGACCTGGATGCAAATTGCAGTCAGTTCACCTTTTTCTAAATGGTAGTATACCAAATGGCAACAAGGCCAATACTGTGCCAATATAAACATCAGACACACTGCACATATTTCCTGGATGAAGGGGACCTTGATGCACATTGCAGCTAGTTCACCTTTTTCTAAAATGGCAGTATTGAACAACCAAACAAGCAACAATCAGTCTGAGTGATATAAATTAAAAAAAAAAAGCAAGTATGCTCACATGTCACCAGAGCCCAGCATTTACTCATGCACACCTCATCTGTACCAAGAACCCCCTCCCCAACGATTTCCCCCTTTGGCCCCATGCCTCCATCCATAGTGATATCTCAAAAATGAACCAAACTTCTGATAATACTTACATTAATGAGAAACCAAATTTATATTGGTTTAAAAGCGCACAGTTGTTGAACGGGGATATATGGAATATTGGAAGTCTAGCATCAAACACTCCCTCTCCTAACAGGATTTGCATGCACCTGTCACTCATACGGAGCTGAGTGCTTGTGTGGGGATATCCTCACTCACTTCCATCATTATAAGAGAAACTTCTCAGGCCTTGCTCAGGTCAAAACACTTAATAGAAATGTTTTGAGTACACCCTGAGCTAGGGTTGGGAGTGTATCAGTCACTATCTTGTACTTGTACATTTTTCTTGAGCCCCTTTATGAAAGGACTCCGGAAAAATCAGTCATAAAGACAGCCTTAAAGCCCAGCTCCTAGGCTGATCCTTAAATTTCATACCTTTTCAAGCCCACAATGTCTTGTATTTATGGGTTTTAGTCAATTTAGTCAACATATAATTTGCATGTTTTAAGCATCATTCAGCATTCAGTGTGTCTCCTTGATCAGACCCAATCCAAGCTACCTTGCAAATACTTTAGATACGAATCAGTGAAAGGTATAATTCAAACCCTTAATCAAAATCATATTCCTTAAAGGCTCCTTTTGACTTTACCCTCAATTTACTCATAACCTTATCCTACACTACAAACAAACCTTTAAAGACTTTGAACAATTAAAAACCCTGTGGCAATTGCCTTCATACCGATCAAGATTACACAGATATTTCCTTCTGTAAATATGAAGTTGGTAGACCCAGAATCCTTACTCTTGTAAACCTATATTTTCCCTGCACTCATAGCGGAGATGAGTGGGGGTGTGGGGATATGTCAATGGACGATTCTGGGTATAACAATTATTCGATTATATATTTACCTTTCACCACTAGGCTTATCCACAGCTCTGCCTACAAGCCTAGTTCAAACCAAGGTCAACCTATTTTTAGCTTGGCAGGGTGAAGAGTTCACACCTGCCCTCCTCCAGTGGGAAATCCCCAGGCTCCCTCCTGTGGATCCCCCACTGGAGAACTCAACTATATTTAGATTCACCTAGCCAATAGGAGCAGCTCACCCCTCCTACCACAGATTGGGACTGAGCAGAACCACCGACTCAGCATATTTGAGTCGCTCCCTATACTAAAAATAGAAAGTACAGAAATAGACATGACGTCATCTGGGCTTGCTCCTGACTATATAACCTAGCCAGGATCAAGCCTCAGCATCTTATTCTGCTCACAGACCTAGAGGCTGCATCACCCTATACTAAGGCATACATAGGCTTGGCTGGATAAGCTTGGTGAGTGATCATGCTGTACCATCTTATGATCACTCTGTACCAAACTGGAATAAACCTGGATCAACTGAAGACCTCTGAGCTTCTGTCTTCCCTCACTAATAGTCATTTAACGATCTATTGACAACACCCACTCAGTGACAACCAGTGTATTCTGCACAGCACTAGAAAACACCCACTCAGTGACAACCAGTGCACTCTCCACTGCACTACAACACACCCACTCAGTGATGACCAGCACTCTCTGGACTGCAATACAACACACCCACTCAGTGACAGCCAGTGCACTCTGCACTACACACCAACATACCCCCTCAGTGAAAGCCAGTGCACTCTGCACTGCACTACAACACACCCACTCAGTGACAGCCAGTGTACTCTACCCTACTGGGCCAGTTCACTCTGTACTAGCCTATATTTCTAGCAATGGCCTTTAGAAGGGAATTCTTCATTGGGACCGTATAATAGAATTGTAGAACCAAAACATTTAATAAAGGGACAATATATTAGCACTTTTCAAGATAGTTGAGCCTATAACGAACTAGTGGGATGCATTATCAACCAATGAAATAATTTCCTCTATTCACTGCGGAATTCTTAGGGTGTGACTGGTACCCATCTGTTAATTCATATTGGTGCTGACTCGCTAGTGACCAGCTCCAGCAATGGCTGCACCCACTGGACATTCCACAACACCGATATCCCAAGCTAGTGGGAGCATCAGTGGGAGTGTCATTGCTTGATCTGGTACCTGGTGCAGTAAGTAGTGATAGGCCTACATGGTAGGGACCAGTTGCACCCTATGAATCCTACAGTGAATAAAGGGAATTATCTCACTGGTCGATAATGCATCCACTCTACCTGTCAGTATATGCCCCCAATATATAGGCAGATCGCTAGAAAATTGCAGGTGTATGCAACATGTATTACACTAAACTCTATGAATAAGACTTTGTAACTTACATGTCTTGAGATGAAACAGGAGAGTGGCCCTATCTCTGTGAACAAGCCAACCTGAGCAAAACAAAACACACCAATGATCAATGTAATATATCGCTTTACATATTAAAAATTCAATAGACATCTGACATAGGTCTGACTACTTGCATGTTCTGGACATACCGTTGTACCTTTTTCAAACTAATATGCAGCTTATATTGTCCAGAGTCGACTTCACCACAAGCCGAGGCATCGTTGATATGCAAGCGTGTTTTTTTTAAATCTTATTTTCTTAGGGTTAGTGAGTATTGATTGTGTCCTTCCAATTGTCCTAAAATAATCAACATCTAAAGTAACATAATTATGTACCTTGTTAACCTGTGTGACAACAGCATCCAACACTTCGCCTTTAAAGGGTCTGAAGACTATAGCTCTGTACTTCACAGGGTACACAACAAACCCCCGACCAGCCTGTATCAAACCAGCACCAATGTTGTCTATCGTAGTCACAGCAATGACAAAGCCATATCTGTAGTAAAGAGAAAAGGAAATGAAATCTCGTTAATGTCTATGGGAGAATGGTAATATTTCTCATCTGAAAACCGGGCATTCGTATTTCAGCAAAGATAAGTATATAGTATAATTTAATTTTACATGTTAGGATAAAATACACAAACACTAAAATATGTGACAGTGAATTAGCATTTACATTCGCACCCCCCCCCCCTCTTGTTGTTCTTGTAGTAACATAGGCAAACTTACTTTCCTGTACATGTTCCTTCGACCTCTGTGAACAACTTTTGTTTGACAGTGTTCAGCAAGCTGGGCCCGAAGTATCTTGGATGAAGAAGGATTTCATGTTCTAATTCCACCTGAATAAAACCATAGTATTGTAGATTTTAATACAATAGTAGAGAATAGTCCTGTGAGACATGGCGCGGCGACTTGTAATCTTGTGTCTAGTTTCAGTTGGTGAGACTGATAGATAGGTCATACTATCATATTGGCTTTTGGTACCGGTAGTATACATAGCACAAATTCAACCCGAACTACCCACTGCAGCTAAGTACTTATAGCATGTAGACTGTCCATTCTGCATGCACCTCACTCAGCTGTCAGAGGGACCTGTCTCATTCAATGTCCAATGTCATAGTCAACAAGTGTGTCATTATGAGTGTACCCTGCTCTGCCTCCCCCCCCCCCACACACACACACAACTGCCAATCACCATGTAATAGTCTGTACCTCATCAAGGGCCAGTGGTCAGCAAACTGGCCAGATCACCCCACCTCTCTGTAGAGGAGAAGCACAGTGTAAGGACACCTGCATACATACATGTTTTCAGTGTTCCACAAAATCTTTTATAAAGGGAAATATAATGAAACGGGTAATTAAAGTAATGTTTCATCACTAACAGGATATAGATATTATGAGAAAGCATTATTTCAAGGTGAACTAAAAACTTTTACACAGAGAAGAACATAGCAGTTCCACAAGGTGTCTTTACGCTTAGACCTCCTCTGATATTAAAAAATCCAGATATGGCAACACACACTTTAGCACTGATTTCTCCATAGAGATCTTTACCAGTGAATACCTTGTTCATATACAGAAAATATGATAAGATTGTACCATAACCCTCTGAGATAAAACCTGTACTACATATATATATAGTACCATAATCTCCCGCCTATAAGACGCGTCTTCTACGCCAAACAAAAGCCAAATGGGCCATTTAGATATTGCCAAAAGAGGGGGTGCGTCTTATAGGTGGGGTAAAATTACATTAGATTAGTACTAAACTGGTCCAAATCCTGCCCCAGGTGCATCTTATAGCTCTCCTTTCAACTCAGGGTGCATCTTATACGTGAGATGCGTCTTATACGAGGGAGATTACGGTAGTTTCAGAAGAAACAATTCTAAAACAAAGGCTACAGGGATGCATTTCTGAATCTTATAATGCTCCAATGCTAATCTGCCATAGGGCTCCAAATGATGAAAAGTCTAATCTGTGAATAAAATCAAAAGTATGAGATATATTCTGGAAATTCCTTCACTCATAGTTAAAACACACACAGTGTTGTTATTATATTAGAACATTGTGTAGGAATAGTCCATAGCAGAGGAGCCACAGACAAAAATAGATTGCAGGCTCCCCCTATGCTTAACACCGTGGCGACTCTGAACCATACACTAGTAAACAAGTCTTACGAGTAGTACCTAGAGTCGCCGCGCTAAAAATAAAAGTTGGATAATAAAGTATCTACCGTAATCTCCCGCATATAAGGCGCGTCTTATACGGGGGGTTTTAGTTCTCTTTTGATCCAGAAGGGGGACACCAAGACCTTTCTTTTGATATCTTACATGCCCCCTTGGTCAAAATAGGACAAAATGGGGCCCAGGAGGGCCCAAGGTGGCCCAAGCTACCCATAGATTTTTGAATTTTGAAAATTCATTCAGTAGAACCAAAGTTATGAATTTTTCATTTTTTTGAGAATTTTCCAAAACTCTAGGTGCGCCTTATACGCGGGCTGCGCCTTATACGCGGGAGATTACGGTAGGCTAGCAACTGGCAACTCAACCAAGTGTGTGTGTGTGGGGGGGGGGGCCGGCAATCATTTTTTTCGTGTATCCACACACAATTTTCCCACCCCCCCCGCCTGTAATTAAAGAAATGATCACTCCCTAGCCTGCCTAGGCTATCACTATTGTACCAGTACACTATTCAATTTCAGAAAAGATGGGTCATGGGAGTGGGGTAGATGGGGGGGGGGGCAACCTGAGTATCCAGCTCTGACACTTTGTTCAGAGCTGGAGAGTAAGTTATAGTAAAAACAAGTGACACATTTTCAAAAGCCTTGCACTCAGAGATACATGTACAAGCATGTACCCACCCACTGTTTTCATGTATGTGCCTGGTTGGTATGTATTGTCCTTGGTCTCAACAATTTATGTTGTGTCTTTTCCAAATGGGGAGACCAAAGCTCCTATTTACAACATGGCTGGTCAGCCTGCAGTGACTACTGGGGTAATCTAGGGTAACCAGGTAACAAAAATTAGGTGAAGGTGTTCCAGAGACCATGCAGCCTCGGCCCACGTCTATCCTACCAGGTGGATAGCCTGGGACCAGATATACACCTGACTCACGACCGCTGCATGCTGGTGGCGCTGCAGTCGACTACCAGCGGTCAATGAGTGCTTTTTTTTTTTTTGGGGGGGGGGGGTAAGTTGTACATAATTGTATGTTGTGATTAGGGTTTTAGCCAATTTCACGACTTTGTATTGACTTAGTCTATGATGGAAAATATGAGATTGAATTCTTAAACTCAAGAGAACCATACCAACGCACACACAACTTCTATTCCCTTCTCTAAAAGTCCATTTTTGGGCCCCTCTAAGTCTATGTGCACGATATTACCCTGTGCTATGTTCTTTTCAGCTAGCTTTTATACTTTTTAAATATTTTTTATCAGAAAAAAAAAATCATTCATGTTTGACCAATAATCAACTCATAACATGCTATTAAAATATTGATGAATTCAAAAGCGCCACCAGCATGCAGCAGTCGTGAGTCAGGTGTATATCTGGTCTCAAAGTGCACGATACTGCCTCATTTCACCCTATATGGTAGGCACTGACATATCTGCTGTGTGTGGCTCTGCCTGTGCAGGTGTGAAAGTTGTGATCATGCACACCTGTAACCTCACTTGTCTTTCCAAATTGATTTTGAAGCTATTCATAGGAGTATCAGTACAACCAAGGTACCATTTTAAAGGGCTTGAAGAGATCTATTGGATGCATATTTTAAATTTAAGATCCGGAACAGAGAACAAAACCATTCTCCACACCTAAGTTGAACCAAAACTTTAAAAGCTTTTCATGATATGAAGATGGCATAGCACATAAAAAAGAATGGGTTGCATGCATTCTCTGGTTAAAAATGGTCTAGAAAATGTTTAGATTTATTTTTTTCTATAGGGCCCCCAGATGTGTAACAGACAGCCCCAAAATTGTGACCGGTGGTTTACTCAGAGCCTTCCTCCAGCTTCCTTATGTTAGGTAGTTCCCTGTTTTCCAATACTCTATCCTATGCATTCTATCTATTGTGCAATGGATAGGTATGATGAAAAGAAGGAGTTTTTCTTTTTGAATGATGTCTTTGTCAATTTAAAGGGAAGTTATAACCATTCAAAGCTCTCAGAAAGGACCACACACTTCTGCGATATTCTCATCGACTGCTACAATGTGTCGAAAATTTGAGTCTAAATAAAGAATTTTGAATTATTGTACTGATATAAAATGCATCAATATCCATAACCTTGGGCATAATCTTGCATCTCAAAAAAAGAAAATCATTGAAAATAGTGATATAAGTGAACTACATTCTCCTGTCTTCAACTCGCTTGATTACAAAACTGGGTCCTATTTAAACTCTTAACTATGGCAGAATTATGGGTTCGATTTGACATCTTTAACCAGTCATAATTTCCCTTTAAATTGACATAGGCCTAAAGACTTCATTTAAAAAGCAAATCCACTTCTTTTCATTAGCTCTTTCCAATGCTCAATAGATAAAATCCAAGGAATGAAGTTTTGAAAAATAGGTAAGTGCCTATATACGGTATCTATGTAAAGGCACCCAGTGGTAGGGTGGGATAGAGCGGCTTCATTCCCACCAGGCGAGTTTGCACCACCACCCTGGCGCAAAAGTCGCGTGTATGGGTGTCAGGTAGGGGGTCAGAGCCTGGGGACCATGCAGCCTTCAGTTCACATTGGTGCTCAGTCATGCATGTCAATCAGGTGACCCCAAGTAATTAGCATAGGAAGTGACATAAAGTTCATAAATCAGCCATGTTTGTCAAATGGATCTAGGTAGCCTTGTAGGTCTCCACTTCAGCAGGGAAATGTTGAATATTACAGGTATTGTGACTTCATTGACAATACAGCAACAAGTGGTATGTAGCACTAACAATAATACAATAACAATTAACATGCACTCTGAGTGATTGGAGCAAGGGCAGTAGGTGAGAACAATTTATTCTCAGTGGCACCTGTTTCTGTAAGTACTATCTGTGCGGCTCAGTAATGCACTATACTGAGACCAACCTGTGTCTGGGGGGGGGGGGGGTCAAGCCAAGACTGTAGAAAGGGGGGGGGGGGGTTAAAGAAAGGGGGACATACAGCGGGGCCTCGGGGGCTCTGCAATCAAATCGGCTGTTGAGGGGGGTGCCCGGTATTGTGAATGAAGAATGTGAACCCGTTGGTGCAATAGAGTTTTTTCATGTGACGTCAATTTGCAGTGGATGATGGTGTTGGAGATCTGCCACTGGCCACCCTACTCCCGCTGCCATAGAGAATGCACTGTGGTGATCTACTACCCTGTACAAAATGTTAATTTTCTCATAATTCTGTAGCTTCATCAAAATTTCCTGTTCACCAGTAATAGAGATGTAGGGGAACATGTGAAACTAAGATTTGTGAATGTCCAATTTATATAAATGTAAAAAAATCTGCTGTTGAGGGGGTAGAAGTTGCTTTCCTGGTTAGGGACCCCAGAGAGACTAGAGTGAAGGATCTTTATGTCATGGCTAAGACACTTCCCATTGATCTCAGGAGAGTTTATTTACAAGTAACAACCTGTCACAGGTTGATCTTTTCTGGACAATTAAATATACTGGATTCGGTGGGCACCAGGCATTCTGATGCCCCCCTTATTGAGCAAGCTAGACCCAGAACGGCAGCTAGAGTTAATGATCCCATATACCAGGCTCAACTGCAATGGAATAACCTTTGCCCGAATCTTAGATGGAGGGTAGATAAGGATGAGTTCAAGCGGATAATTAAGAACAAGTTGATTCTGTACTTTCAGCAGCATTGGGACAAAGATAGGATGGTTATACTTTATTAAGGAAGAAGTATATTAAATTGACTGTACATACATAACATGTCATCTAATATGAGCAGAAGTCCTCGTTGTTACCTTTACTGTGGCATACTGCTCTGGTGTTACTATGACTTTGTGGTACTGAACCACAGATGTCACTATCGTTGTGATTCAAAAGCAAGTATTAATCATACTGTAGTGGTCAATACACTAACCTATGTACTATGTTTGTTCCACATGTTTCAGGAGAGGTGTTCAGTACTAAGTATGGCATACAAATTGTTATTACCGTAATCTCCCGCGTATAAGACGCGTCCTCTACGCCAAACAAAATGCTGGGGAGTCTTATAGGATGTATTGAAATTGGGGGTGCATCTTATACGAGGGGTAATTTTACTATAGAAATGTATTGAATTTACAAATTTGGGCCTTAAAATGTGCGTCTTATACGCGAAAATGCATTTGCTAAGTTTGGGGTGCGTCTTCTACGCGCAGTGCGTCTTCTACACGGGAGATTACGGTATATATGTATTGAGATGTTCTTCTGTTTCATATGGGGTCTGCTTTGTATGCCTACCCCCCCTCCTAGACAACATATACCGGCAGAGCAACATACTGTATATGATGAGGTCGTTCTTTGTATGTCTAGGAAAAAATAAACATTTTGAACTTGAACTTGAACTTGACTTGAAGTGGAAAAATATGTTGTGCAGGATCAGCATGGGTAGAGCTGTAAGTGTGTGGCCAGTTAATGTAGTAATTTACTACCCTGAATAAAATCCTAATTTTCTCCCAATTCTTTACCCTGATCAAGAACTCCTTTTCACCACAAATACAACAAATATAGGGGAGTATGCGAAACTAAAAGTTATGAATGTCCTATTTATATAAGTGTTAAAAATCTTATGTGGAAGTGAAAGGATGGCCTACATGAGTTGTGACGGTGACTGGCTTGCTTTATTGTGGCGACCTACTACACTTTAAAAAATCCTGATTTTCTTCCAATCTTTTTGCTTCATAAAAACATCCTTTTCACCAGCAACAGAACAGATGTATGGGAGTAGGTACATTAGATTCCAGTGGTGGCGCCACTGTGCATCTGTCATCATCACTGAGACCATTTCCTGTGACCCAGGCCAGAACCATCTTCCCCTGACATGGGTTTAGCTTTTGATTGATAAAACACATTTCATTGGGCTGTATCATTTAGAATGACCTACTATTTGAAAGTACACTTCAGTTCACATCCTAGTGGAATTCTGAGAGAAAAAAAATTCGTTTTGAGCAAATTATATATCTTAGTATTACTGTAAAACCAATGTCTGAATCCCAATAAACCTAGATGAAACCAAGAAAAGCCAATACTAGGAATCATGCTCTTTCCATTGATGTACTATATTAGTATGTAGCATTAAGAGATCCATATGAAATAACCCCCTCCATTTAGAAAATGAAGGTGTGGCACCAAATTAACATAGCTAATTAGAGTAATTACTGAGAACAATTAGATGTTTTGATTGATTCATTTAAAATGTTGATCCTAAAGTTATTAATAGCTGAAGAACCGTCAAACTAGAAACCTATACATCTCAGTCATTTTTGGTATGCTATTTTAAGAGATATTAATACATTGTATTTATTACAGAAATGATGTCATCATAATTTAATAAGGATAAGTAGGTCACATATATAGGTCACACAAAAATAACTTTTGTTCACATGGCAACGAGGGTCAATTCACTTTTTAGTTGAATCAAATAAATCAATAATACTGAAAGATATATATGTTTCATGATCATGAAACATGAAGTCCTAGAGAATAATCACTCTTTTCCTGGTAGAAAGGTCACAAGATTTACCCATAGAACATTTTGGTACCTTTGTAGAAAGTGAAAATCTTGAATAACCCTGGAACCGATTGGAATTTTTGAAAAATTCCAAAAGCACAATCTAAGTCATTCCTATATCTTTGCATTTCCATATCTTGATAATTCTTAGTTTCGCATACCCCAAATTTTATATAAATATAAAAAAACTAATGTGGAAGTGGAAGTATGTCTGCGTCCCCATAGACTTCAGACTACCGTAAACTCCCGCGTATAAGACGCGTCCTCTATGCCAAACAAAATGCTGGTGCGTCTTATAGGATTTTCTGAAGTTGGGGGTGCGTCTTATACGAGGGGTAATTTTACAATAGAAATGTATTGAATTTACAAAATTGGTACCTAAGAGGTGCGTCTTATACGCGAAAATGCATGTGCTGAGTTTGGGGTGCGTCTTATACGCGCAGCGCGTCTTATACGCGGGAGTTTACGGTAGTTCAGTGAGCGTGCTGCCTATTGTTTACACTTGGGATCTCCACCAGGGCCGCCGAGCCCGAGGCCGAGGGTGTGAATACACATTCGCTGAAAAAACCTCAAGGTCTACAATGGAAAATACCCCTATTATCGCTCAACCCACTATAATTACAGCCGTGGTTTCACCTTTTCGTAGAAAGTTCAACTTGAATTGATCTCAATCGATGATCCAGTATACTTACGTGGTAGAACATGGCGATCTTTGATATTCTGATCGGTATGCTAAGCGCAGTTTAGATATGTTTTATTGCAAAATGTATTCTCAAGCCGACAAATTCGCTGATGCCGCGAAGTGCGTGTAAACTGTGTCCGGATGAGTTTCCGGTATTGAGATTCCTGAATTTTAAGAAGGAACACCTAGCTTAGCTATTATATTTCAGCCTATTGTTTCTAATGAATATATATTAAACTATATAATCCATTTGTTTTATATTTTGCAAAGTACCCTTTTCATTACATGAAGATGTCTCAATGTTCCCGTTAGAACGGGTTTCAATCAGCCGGCTACTTCCGGCCGGAAAAACATGTGAATGTCCCGGGAAGGTTATATTTCTTGTTATTTGTGAATAATTGTATAATCTGTATCATTTGCGATGTTGCGGTATCTAGTAAAACAATGCATACAAAGGAATGTCACAGGAGGCATCTTGTTAACTCAGGTAAGTTGTGTTTTGGGTAAGTACCAGGCTACGGCACTGGTTTGTTTTGACCGAGTTACCTAGACCTGCTAACCGGCCCCTAGCATATGATGTTAGGGACCGGCCTCTCTTCATTAGCAGGTCTGGAGAATAATTTTTCTCAGCCTGTGGGTGAGCGGAAGTTGCAAGTGCTTTGTTTACATGTGTCTGACCGATATATTTAGAGAGAGAACTGAGCCGTGTAAAAGCTACAGATGATAGCTCTTATATATTTCTCCAACATTTGAAAAATTGGAATCTTAATTCACGATATTAATTGAGATATAGCAGCTAGAACATCGCCGAGTGAAGCCTTGCGTATGCGACGGCCGCCATCTTTGTTTTGAAATTTCTGAATCAATGAGTCTTGTAAGAAGTCATATTTTCCTATCCTAGAAAAATCGTAGCTCTCCAAAATTTTCAGAGATTCGAAAGGAGGGTCATATGTATGTGCCTGCCAATTTCTAAAAAGATCCGTTGAGAATTAAAGGCAGTAGAAGTGCGCGGGGTTTCCGGGTGCAGGGTCTCAAAACTTGGTCCTGTCTTTACCCTCCACCGCACATAACGAAGTGCCGAGCGGTGGCCTCCACTAGAGTTACCCAGGGCCAGGCTGTCCCGATGGGCCAATCCCACTCACTGTCCCAGCCTACCCCAGATCCGATCGCAGACTCAACTTGAGTCTCAAGTGAAGAACTGACTCAGTCTCAAAGTCACTTAGACCTTTTTCAGCGAATGTGTATTCACAGCTTCGGCAGCCCTGGTGGAGATCCCAAGTGTAAACAATATATGCAGCAAATGCACTGTAGTCTAGGGGGATGCCGACTTAGCCTTAGGGAGTGGTCATTATTATTTATCAACAGGGGGCAGGTGGTGGATTTTCCGTGCGGATGTGCGAAAAAATTTTACGCCGCCCCCTCGACGACAGTCAAAATTTTTTGAGCCCCCCCCCCCCAAACCGGAGAATTTTAGCGCCGCTCTTCGAGCTATAGTAGCACGCAGGCTTTTTTGCTCAAAAGAGGGTAAATTTTTTTCGCCCCCACCTCAAGAGGGGTCAAAATTTTGTTAGCCCCCCCTCGGGAGGGGTCTGAAATTTTTACGCCCTCCCCCATCAAACCCACCATCCCCCCCCCGTTGATAAATAATGACCACTCCCTTAGTTCTGTTTCCACATTACCGTAATCTCCCGCGTATAATAATTATAAGGCGCGTCTTATACGCCAAACAAAATGCTGCTGGGTCTTATATGCGGGAGTTAAATTGCCTTGAGTTTGGGGTGCGCCTTATAGGGGGGGTATTTTTACTATAGAACAGTACTAAACTGACAAAGATCTGCCCTCAGGGGTGGGCCTTCTACATGAAACTCTCTGGGTTGGTGGTGCACTTTCTACATGAGCTGTGCCTTCTATGTGGGGGATTACGGTAGTATGATTAGATTTTTAACACTTGTATATATCAAACCTTAATAATATTTAATTTCGCATACCCCCCTACATCTTTACTGTTTTTGGTGACAAATATTCTTTAATGAAGCATCAAGTTCGGGATTTTGTAAAGGGTAGTATATCGCCACATTTGACATTACAACAAGTCACTCACTGTCACATCTCGCGCAGGCCATCCTTCCACTTACACTTAAGATTTTCAATAATTATATACATCAGAAATTCTTAATATTTAGTTTCGCATGATGCCCTGTATCTCTACTATCAATGTTGAAAAGAATTTTTTGATCAAGGCACATGATTGGGAGAAATTTAGGATTTTATATAGGGTAGTCGATCGGCCCAGTGCATTCTCTATGGCAGCATGAGTAGGGTGGCCAGTGGCAGATCTCCAACACCATCAAGTACTGCAGACTGACGTCACCTGAAAACCTCTGCCAGTCAGCTCATAATATTGATAATGAGTGGTTATCCTATGCTTTGATGGGGGTTCAATAGGGGTGGTCTATAATGGTTAGTTAGTTGCACCTTATTTCTAGTGTTAGCAATCTTTTTACTATCTAAATTAGGCACTGACGTAACTCCCGTTCGTGGTTCTGGCCGCCACAGCCACTCATAGTGTGATTAACCCTTTGAGGGACACTTTTTACCTCACCTATCTTCAAAAGTCGATTCTGAAGCTATTTATTGGAATATCAAGACAATTAGGGTGTCATATTAACGGGCTTGATGAGATCTATCACATGCATATAAGTTATCAATGATTGGTTGAGAAAAAAATAAGGGTTTGGTCAAGTGAAATTAAAGCCCAACTTTGGAGGCATTTTATTGTATGAAGATCAAGTTGCTCATAAAAATAACTAGTTTGCACGTGTTCTACGGTTAAAAATGTTATAGAATATGCCTTAACATTTCCATTTAGACATGGACCACTATGTTTTATAAGCAACCCCAACATCCTCACCTACAAGCTCTGAGAGGGGTAGGCTGGGACCACCTCCCACACCTCCCACCCCCCCCCCCCCACCCCCCCACTGCACCACTACTCTAGCATAGGTCCTTCACTCCAGGGGCTACATGGTTTTTCTTCTGTAGTACTGACCAGTAGGTCCTTTTAGTGAACATCTTAAGAGAGGACTGACTAGCAGGATTTCTCTATGAAGTAGAGGGGAGGCCAGTACACAAACAGGGGACTTCTTCTGAGAGGGAGGGTGATGCAGAGGCAGAGGACTTTTCAACAGCACATGGGGGCTAGGTGTGAACCCATCTAGTCAGGTGAATACCCCACCAGGCCAAGTGACTAAGAGGGCATCTCTGACTAAAAGGACATCACCAGATGATGTGTTTGTATCTTATTGGTATCTGCAAACTTTCAAATAAAGCTTTGGCAATGAGTCATTGTAGAGTGTCTTTTGACATATGATAGTTATATATCATCACCTTGCCTCTTGGTTTGAAATATCAGTTTTACTTACACAAATAAATGTGATAAATCTTCATGTTAACTGCTTATCTACTTTTTCTATCCTAGAGTTTTTAAAATGGAAGGCAATAGTTGAACAGGACGAAACATGATAATTGGAAATGGTGCCCTGTATTTTAAGATAAACACTATATTTTGCTTTTTAAAACTCATGATCCTTTGCTGACCAAGGATATTCCGTAACTAAAGATATTAAATTTTTTTCAACGGAAGTAGTCATTTATCTAATTTCGCAATATTGACCTTTGACCTTAAAATGACCTTGACCTTAGACAAGGTCACCATATGCAAGGTCTTTTGGTGAGCTTAGACCCATTCTTTATCTCAAATTTCTAGTCTTGATATATCATGAGATGTGTCAATTTTACTCCAATCTCATAACATTGACCTTAGAATGACCTTGACCTTGGGCAAGGTCACCACATGCCTGTTCACACTAATCACTGAAAAAGCCTTCAACTATGTTTTATATCAAAGTTTCTAGCTTTAGTTTTTCATAGGAAGTAGTCATTTACCTAATTTCACAACCTTGACCTTGTCCAAGGTCACCACATGCACAATCACATCGTGATGACCTTCGATCTACTTTTTATATCATAATTCTAGCTGTAATAGTTCATGAGAAATGGGCATTTAACCCATTAAGGGCTGGCTATGAGAGGACTTTGGAAGGCTAGAGGACTGAATTTTGAGCAGTACATTTACCAGAGGGCTGGAGGGTCCAAGGTATAATACACTATCCATGACTTTGATATCATTTTTAACCATTGTACAATGTCTCTATCACTGTAAACTTCTCAAATTCAAATTCCTCAGCCCGAAAATAGGTAATTACCATCATCATACAAAAAATAGTAATCCAATTAAGTCTATCTCAAATTTCCAAACATGGCTGCCACATAATATATCTATGTCAATTATACTCAACATCAGGCCCTACATGGTGTTGAAAATACTCAACATCCGCCCCTACATGGATGTTGAGTATTCTCAACATCAGGCCTTAATGGGTTAACTGATTAAATGACTCCTGATGCCAGCTAGAATGATCACGAAATCTGGATCACAATTAAACTCTTAACTATGGTTAATTGTGGCAGAACGATAGACAGAATTTCAGATCTTTGAATGGCCATAACTTTGCTTCAAATTAACATAAAGACTTCATTCAAAAAGCAAAATCAATCAGTTTTGTGAGATCTATCCATAGATCATTAGCTAGAGTACATAGAACCAAGTTTTAAAAATTAGGTAAGTGCCTATCTAAATAAGGCATTTTGAATCGGGGAAATAATTTTAGTTTTACACTATCATTAAGATATAGACTCCTCCTGTACTACTGAGATCGTATTGTGTACTATACACCTATCTGGGACAGTCTAGGGCATGTATAATGTTGAGTATTTTAGCACTGCGACACATATATAGAGATGAGAATCAAGTGAACAGTTGGTCTTCCTCCTTTGGCTCAGTCAGACCTAGACACAAATTGTCTGTGGCACCATGACGGTAGTTTTCTCAGTTTTTTCTTCTTTTTTTTTTTGAAAATCTATCTAGATCTATCTTGTGAATTGTCCCAATCCAATCAGACCATTGAGATCTTATCCTATCATCTATAAAGGGGGGGGGGGGGGTGTGGACTTATAGTAAGAGAAATAAGACACACGACAGATGGGCGTTTTTTATGTTAGGGGAGGGGAAATATTACCAATAATGCCAGTGTCTTTTCTAAGTTCTCAACTCAACTTCTTTATGTATGTACAGCACATATCTATGTTAGACTGTCTAGTTCACCAAGAAAAATTTGATCCGTAGGTAAGTAATGAATAAGATATATCCTCTGGCCAAGTCCATACCGGGTACCGATTTATTACTGTTATTCTTATAGCATGGATTTTGGGCGGCTAGAGGTTGAAAAAAGGGGAAAAGTCCAATTTTGAGACCAGACCCCCCCCCCCAGCACCACCAAAAAAAATAGATGTAGCCTTATTTACTGTGGATCTGACTGTGTTGTCGTTTCAGCGTCCCCTGACAACATCAGTATGCCAGTGCTTAAGACGTCCTGATATTAGTGAAAATATAAGAACAAGTAAGTACTGATATATTCTATTCGAATAGAATTATGATAATGATAACTGGTACATTTGATAACTGGTTTAGTATAACACACAATAGGCCTCCCATAGTATCGGTAGCCTCACTGCCGTACACACTAACTTAACTTAAGCCTACCGTAAATTCCCGCATATAAGCCGCACCCTGAGTTTGTGGAGAAGCTATAAGCTACAACCTAGGGCTTGAACATTGGCAGTTCAGTACTGTTCTATGATATCAAGCCACAGCTTATACAAGATGATTCATGGTACCCCATTTAATGTCAGCATCACATGTTCATAGAATACATGTGTAGCCTTTAATGGCCTTAATGCCATAATCTCAGTCAGAGAGATTAGAGTATGCCTCAATGTAATGAAATTGCCGTGTTACTGTACGCTCTCTATACCCATACTAGGGTGATAATCTTCATTTAAGGCCATTATAATTGATAAACCTGTATTGCACTGATCAGCCGAGGAGGTCGCTCCAGTTGTGCGGGACCGGAGCCTGCCGATCATCACCTCGCGACGCCTGGAGTATATGCAGCCAAGCAAAGAGTCTAAACAGACATGGCTCGAGTCACTCAGCACTGTGGAGGATGAGAAGCTTGGCATCCTAGACCTACACCCTGATATATTTGCAACATATCCTCGGTAGTATGAATTAAAGTGTTATAGCATAATTATATTTGTTATTTGATTACAGCCTATATAAAGTGTATCCTAGATTTCCCATAAGAATAACCAAGACCATTTCCATTATTATGAAACACACTTTTATCCCTGTACCAATATGTGTTACAGGTTGGACATCTTATGGTGGAATGTGTACTGGCAGCAAACATATAGGAAAATTGTGAGTTGTAATTCATATATAATTTACACAAATCAAAATCGCCTAACAAAGGCATAATAACTTCACGAGAGGCAGAGAAGAGAGAGAGAGGAGAGAGAGAGAAATAGTACTGTAACTCAATTTATGGCCTTGCGAGAGAGAGAGAGAGATTGCTGTAACTCAATTTGTGAAAAAAAGATTTATCATGCTAGATACTTGGGATAATGCGCAAGTAGCACAAGCTTTACCTTGTCGGACTACATGACGTATGTGAAAAATAAGCTTCTTTCATGTTTGCCCTTAGCGATATGAAGTGGCTAAGTCTAGAGCTGAGATGCCTGGGGGAGGCCGCAAACCGTGGCCGCAGAAAGGCACAGGACGTGCAAGACATGGCAGTATCCGTTCTCCCATTTGGATAGGGGGTGAGTGTAAAAGGCTTGCCTCAGTTTAACTTAACGGGGCGTAGTGCGGTGGTTGGTGCTAGAAATCGATCCAGGATGTTTGCATAGCCCAAACTTCCCTACCGTAGTCTAACGCATATCAAGTGCATCCATTGTGTAAGATACACCCTGACGTGAGGGGGATGCTAAGGTACCTGGTGTTTGGCTTTGAACGTTTAGTACTCTACTGTTCTATAGATTATAGATCCCATTTTAGTAGTCCTCCTTAAGACCTACCTAAATTATTATGTTTCATAACAGTATCGAAAAAGTTTGAGTAAAATTTGAAAAAAAGGACTATTCCATTTAGGCTATGTCCATGATGCAATCAAATATGACGAGATTGTGGGCGTACGGGCTCTATAAATAGAATTACATGAAATCGAATTGGAAGTTTGCATCATTTCAAGAGTAATTCCCTTAAGTCAAATGTCAAATTTTACATTCATGAAATAATGTCAATTTTTTTTTTCTATGAATAGGTGGAAAGACATTTGGACCTCGAGGCCCCATAAGTCACTTCTTTATGCTGTCTTCTAGTATGAGAGCCCTCGGTCTGCGTGTAGCACTGAGTTGTAAATATTCACAGGTAAGTTCATTTGGTACCAGTCTCACTTTGGGTCTTTTGAGTGTGCCTCAGTCATATTATTCAATGGCAGGCCATAGCTGAGACCTTTAAGCCCAAAGTCGGTACCTTTTCTGAAAACATATTTATCTTTCATAGAAATGGAATGTCAATTCATTTATTACATTCGAAGTTGATTTGATCTTCAGATATATCTGTGTATAGTACTAAATAGTCAGATATATCTGTGGATAGTACTAAATAGTCAGATATATCTGTGGATAGTACTAAATAGTCAGATATATCTGTGGATAGTACTAAATAGTTAATTCAAACATATGTACTTTATTCCAGCAAAGCTTACATGTGGTCGACTCCCTAGATATTCCAACAGACGATCCTGAGGTAAGTCATAAAAAAAGCAATGATAAAAACTAAACCTACACCTAGGCCTATAGGAAAGTTTTATGTTTGGTTATCATTATGACTGTAACACCATGGGCACTGAAAGTGATATCAATACCATAGCCAATCCAGACACAAAACAAAAACTTTCCCCACAAAAGTGTCAAATTTGCCTACCAGCAAAGATTGCCTTTCTTACTCAACGAATATAGTCTTAACGTAATAACTGTTTTTAACTTTTCACAGTTCCTGAAGGATTTGGTCGAGTCCAGGGGATGGGGACTATCTGTTCTTTTTGTTGACGAGTGAGTACCTAATCCTACATTCAAACATTAAAAATAGCATTGATATATATGGCTACTTTTTCTTCTTTTTGTATACTTTTTTTTTTGTAAACCATTTTTGTTTATTTAGGCAAAATCTTTTCTTTTCTGATTTAACATGGTAATCTCTATATTAAATCGCCACAACTTATATACTTTCTTGCTGTACAGGTTAATCTAACATTCTAATTATTGCTGTTTATCACAAATCTAGCACGGATATCATGCCACAGAACATATCCTTGGCTACAGATGAAATCAAGCCATACAATATCATGCCCGTTTATGGTAAGTGTTCTAGTTCGCCGTGTAAATGGATTGCGAAATATCATTGTATTGGATAATGACATTTTCAGTTTTTCTGTTCCTTTTTTTCGTCTGAATATAGCTGTCAAAATGGCATTAAACAATGTTTGCCCCAGTACCTTGTGTATAAGGTGCACGTTGTTGAAATAACGGTGTGCCTTGTAGGCGGCATAAAAGCACATCAAATTCGTACTAATAAAAAAAAGCCTCAGCTGTGCCTTATAGCTTTCCCCTTAACCCCTATTTTCATTCTCTTTTATCCAGGTCTGAATGTCTACAGTATACTGAAGCATGAAACACTTGTATTGACTCTCCGAGCCGTGGAGAAGCTGGAGGACAAACTTCTACAACAAATGCACTCATCACGGCGGTTAGAACCGCCATTTTCACGCTCACGATGGGCCGCTAATCATGCACAGCGCAAAGGGCCGGGACTATGGTGATGTCAATGTTATTGTGATGTGAATGTATAGTATGTGTGTAATGGTTTTATGTGAAGTGTGTATCTAAGTAATAGAGGATTGAAATAAATAAAGAAAACTGATGTACATATTACTAGTGGTCTTATATCTTATTGTGCATACGCACACACACATAATAATGAAGACACCTAAACATGTGTATTTTTAGGAGTTCCCTACATCTTGATTCAGTAATCTTTGCGAAATTCACATTATGTTAGGCGGATCCTTAGTGGGCTTGAGCTGGTACCTTGCGAGATAAGGACTGATAACAGTCAGCATGATGAGTACCAGGTGCACCCTAAAAAGTCTGCACTGAATAAAAGAAATCGTCTCATTGGTCAATAATGTGTCCCGCTAGGTCGGAATATAGGTAACCCCCCACCAAGAGAGCCTTTTTAAAACCCTTCTCATATTTTTAAGAGGCGATTCAGACCATATATAATTATTTACGATTTAAGTGCAAAGCAGTCCGTTAAACCCAATTTTAAGGACGAGAGCACCAGGTGCCTAGGGGCCGTTGGGGGAACTCATTTAGAGGTATCTGCCAGTTTTTAAAGCAAGTTTCTATCATTATTACCGTAAACTCCCGCGTAGAAGACGCGCTGCGCGTATAAGACGCACCCCAAACTCAGCACATGCATTTTCGCGTATAAGACGCACATTTTAAGGCAGAAATTTGTAAATTCAATACATTTCTATAGTAAAAGTACCCCTCGTATAAGACGCCCCCCCAACTTGAAGAAATTCTATAAGACCCCCCAGGCATTTGTTTGGCGTAGAGGACGCGTCTTATACTCGGGAGTTTACTGTAGTTCTAAAGTTATGCCTTTTAATATAAATGAGTATTTTCATTAAGCTTGGAGAAACTTTTCAAGAGACTGTTACCCCCCTCTGACTACTCCATAGGCTTATGCATTGGGGTACCCTAAACCCTTTCACACACACTCACCTTGTGCAAAAAGTAGCGTTGGAACCCTATGATTTTATATTTCTATATTGATTAACACATGTCGATAGACATAATTGTAGGTTTTGAAAAAAAATTGTTCGTCCAGTTTAGGAATTATTCACCAAAATCCCTCCAAAATCACACTTCACTAGGTAATAGCCCATTCAGCTCAATGCTAAAGCACCCTACAAAAGATGGCTCCTACCTAAGAAAGTAGCATTGCTACCCCAACTTTTTATTTCACTTTTCAATTATACATCATCTAAAGAACAAATATTTCAAGTTACAAGGAAATCCTTTGTCAATTAATCTTTGGTTCACCTGGAGCCCTTGTCCTTAAGATAACGTGCATCTTGCAAATCAGACTTCAGGGAAGTCTATGCAGCACACCCGACACTCGAAATACAGTCTTGTGGGAGACCGCCCGACATCCACAAGAAATTTTGTAAAGAACTAAATGAGACAAGGCCACCCTTAAAAATATTTTCGTTTCCTGTCCAGAGGCCTGGTGGATTTTTTTGTGAGAATGTGAAAATTTTTTCCTGAGTTCTGAAAAACAATTTATTTTTTTCGACCATCAGCACAAGAATCTAGGTTTCCAGTCACTAAATCTTAGAACGTGATGGCAAATTCATGCCGTCCCCGCTTACAATGCTCATGACAAATAAAAATATTTTCATAAAAAAAAAAATTTTCCCTCCCTCCCTCATGGGTCTAAAAAATCCCACCCTCTGGACAGGAAACGGACATATTTTTAAGGGTGGCCTAAGTGTGAAAACCCCTCTGTGCCTCGACACTACCTTGATTCAAATAGATTGGTTGCCAACTGCCCACCTCCAGTAACTAAGGGGGTCTCCATAACAATAATTGTGTAGTACACAAATTTGTGTATCACCTGACCTGAGCCTTGCCATGAGGTCAAACTCTGCTTGGTGAGTGATACTCACAGGGTGAGATTATATAATGCACCAAACCTTTATTTAGTACCCATCAAAGAAATTCAATGATAGTTAGGTGATAGAATAAAGGTTTCGATCCTACTAGATCTCATCAGGTGTCGGTTTGAGGTACACAAGGTGTATGGCTTTGCACTCTTTCATCCAAAAATCTAATTTAGATAATCAGGAAAAATCAAAATGATTTTATTCACATGGAGACTGCTGGCAGTTAACTTAAAAAAATAAATTATTTTTCTGGTTTTTATGCCTAAACAGTGGAATAAATAACCCAGCGAAACCAAATTTTTCACCAATCTCTGGTGTGGGAAATCACTGAACAATTAAGTCATAGAATTAATTAAAATACAGTGTAAAGTTCCCTGATTGAGTACCGTAATCTCCCGCGTATAAGGCGCGTCTTATATGCCAAACAAAATGCTGCTGAGTCTTGTACGTGGGAGGGACATTGCCTTGAGTTTGGGGTGCGCCTTATAGGGGGGGGGGTATTTTTTACTATAGAACAGTACTAAATTAACAAAAATCTGGCCTTAGGGGTGTGCCTTATACGTGGGACAGGCCTCCCTTAGTTGGGGGTGCGCCTTATACGCGGGCTGCGCCTTATGCGCGGGAGATTACGGTACATTGCTCAAATCACTGATATGCCGAGTAAGAAACAAAATATTTGAACAAGGCCTAGGGTATATTTTGGTGTTGCTGGGTCATTTTTCCTGATCTAAAAGTTTGGTGCATCAATTAGATTCAGGCCATAGGGTACCTGGGTCCTTAATTTGAACATCCAGTTCCTCTATATTTTATTACGCAGTTTTTCTGCATAGTCAGTGTGTGGATTTCGATGGATGAAATCAACGATGTGGACTTCCACATCTCGGAGGCCTTGGTGTCCATTTGTGTTGAAGTGGAACCCCATGTCAGTTCCCATCTTCTTTTCAGCAATGTTACCAATGTGCGGGTAGAACCTCTGCATCAGTGTTTGTTTTGTCTGTCCCATGTATTGTTTACCGAATCTTTTGCACGATATACAGTAGATTACATTACTACAGCAGCAAGTAATGTGTATCTTGGCACTGTAAGTAACCTTAGTCTGGCCCGGAATTATCGTGCCACTCTTGTTGAGTAGAGGGCATAGTTTACATTTACTGTTTTGAATTCTTTAGAAGCATTGCCACTCATTGCCGCCTTGTGTTTATCAGGGGTTTCTGGATGGTAATTTACTTTGGACCTCACAAGGGCGTTCCTTAATGAGGGTGGTTTACGCATACCCACAATAAGCTTTGATTCACGTAGGTGCTTGGTCCTTGCCGACATCGACAGGATGTCCCATTTATTCTTTACAATTCTTTGTAGATCATTGAAGGCAGGGGGATAAGTAGTGACCAGAATTAGCGGTCAACTTCGGGCCCACCCTGTAGTTCTGCGGGTTCGGTCGAGGTTGAATCAGTGCTCGAACCAAGGCCTCATCAACCATCTGTTTAGGGTAGCCCCTGCAGACAAAGTGTGCAGCTTTGATCAGACTGTGTCTGATGAAGTCATCCTTCAAAGTGCAGATTCTGCGTATGCGGAGAAATTGCCCGTATGGTATCCCCTTCTTACAGTGGTATGGATGGGCTGATGAGAAGTGGAGATAGTTGTGTGCATCGGTGACTTTGTTGTGTAGGCCTGTCACTAATTTGTTCCCCACTACTTTCACATTTGTGTCAAGGAATGGTAATTCATTCGGTGATATGTCATGTGTAAACTTAATGGAGTCATGTACCTCATTGAGATATTTGATGAAGTTGGTCAATTTACCCTCCCCCTGGTTCCAAATGAGGAAGATGTCGTCTATGAATCTAACCCAAAGGACAGGTTGGTGGGGGTATTCATAGACGAACCTTTCCTCAAAATCTGCCATGAACAGATTTGCTAAAGTGGGTGCTACCCGGGTGCCCATGGCTGTACCTCCCACCTGAAGATAATAGTCCCCGTTAAAATCGAAAATGTTAAATTCAAGGACCATTTTCAATAAGCTAAGGATGCTTGTATTGGAAGGTCCTCCCGTTTGTATACTTGCACCTGGGTGATATTTTATCAACCACCTTGCTACAGCACGTCGTCCCTCCTCATTGGGTATGTTTGTGTATAGGGAAGTGACGTCTAGTGTACAGAGTAGGGTGTTTGGTCCTATTTTGTCCTCTGCTTCTGGACAAAATAGGACCAAACACCTTAAAAAATTTATATAAATACTAAAACGAGATATCATTGGATCTGGATGAACCATAAGATTGACCCTGATGCATCTTTAAAAAAATACTTTTTAGGAGTTAACTTGGCCTTACTTAGAATTAACTTGGCCTTATAGACCCATTTCCAGTTCTGTTTGAATCATCTTCCTAGCTTACATAGATCCATAAAAATCCACAGTTAAGCTGGACCAGACGGAAGGACACCAGACGGGGCCATCTTAAGTGGGGCCACCAGACATTGTACCACCAATAGTGGGCGCCACCGTACAGGGAGGGCCATAAGAAGTAAAACCACCAAATGTGTGGCCACTAGACAGGTGGCCATTGGAAGTGGGGCCACCAGACGGGGACATCAGTAGTGGGGGGCCAACAATCATTGGGCCATCAGAAGATGGGAGAGGGTCATCAGAAGTGGGGTCCACCAATCATTGGGTCATCAGAAATGGGGCCACCAGACAGGGGGGGGGCACCAGACAGGGGGCAATGAGAAATGGGGGCCACCAGACGGGGCTACCAATAATGGGCCATCAGAAGTGGGGGCTACCAGTCATGGGGCAATTTTTAAATGGGTACATCTGACGTGGCATAGAATATAGAGACACTGGAAGGGTAGCTCCGAGGCCTGTGCACTACGGGTGGGACTCATCTTTGTTATCTAGGTCAAGCTCTCCCCAAACTGCTACCTGACTTCCGGTTTTGATATTGCTGGTAGAGTCGCCCATAGGGCTTGTTGTGGGGGTGCAGAAAAATGAATTTTTTCCCTGGAAATATATAATCAAACGTGGGGGTGCAGAAAAATGAATTTTTTCCCTGGAAATATATAATCAAACGTTTGGAAACTTTTAGGGAGTGTTCTAGAGGCATGTATGAATGATGTGAGCTAATGTATGACTATTAAGTCATAAATAGTCTGGTAGATTCAGAGAAGTCTTTGTTCTAGTATGTCATCTATGCACCTTACCTTCTAAGGCTTCTATTCTTACTTCAAGAACTCCATGTGAAGATCTGCAGTGTTCTCCAGTAAATATGAACTGATATTCCATTTGGCACTTGTAAACTGTACTCCACATGCATAGTATACCTCCTTAATTTGATAATCCATATGAAACATTTTAAAAATATCACTCTGGAGTCATGTAGACCTATCACTCTCCAGCTTCATACAACAACTGACTGATGCCTGTGCCATAGCCAATAGGCCTAGATGACTGAATATTCATATGTGTAGAGCCTAATTGTGGGTCAGTCTCCACACCTCTAGGTGTGAACACTCCACACCTCTAGGTGTGATGAGTGATGCAACACACAATTTTTCTCACCTTTGATGTGAACATCAAAGCCACGTCTCACTGATTCTCAGACTCTGTGAGGTAGACTAGTGGTGGGGGTGGGGGTGTGGAAGATTTAACCTTTTAAAAGTCAGCCCTGAAATACATCATTTGGGCCTTAACTGCAAAGCCTGATATCTTTGGACAACTTTCTAATGCACATGTAAAAGATATGTTATTAATCAAATTCTTTGGGAACCACATTGGCAAATCCATTCATATTTATTCATACATGCCTTTAGAACACTCCCCGAGATTTATACAATATTTGGTTGAAGATTTACAGAGAAATTGAGGATTCCATACACTTATATAATATCAGAACTATGGGGGATCTATAGCAAATACCAAAACCGGAAGTGAAGTAGCAGTTTGGGGCTGGGTTGACCTAGATAACGAACATATTGACCTAGATTCGGGAGCGCGCCCTCCAGTCTTATATAGTCTCTCTGGACGTGGGGCCACCTATTATGGGGCCGCCAGAAAGGGGGCCACCAATATTTACATTTTTGAAACAATTTAGATAGATAATTTTGCTACCAAAATCTCCCACGTATTATTTTTGAAAAAAAAATATATAATATTGCTACCATAATGTCCCACGTATAAGGCACATCACGCGTATAATACACACCTAGAATTTCAGAATATGATCAAAAATATTTAAAAAAAATCATATTTTTCTTATACTGAATGGATTTTCAAAATTCAAAAAGCTATCTGTAGCTAGGGCCCCCCAGACCTTCCTATATCGTATTATGGCTTAAAGGCAGTGTAATATATCAAAAGAAAGCTCTTGGTGTCCCCCTTGCGGATGCAGGGAGAACTGAAACCCTGCATATAGCAGACGCACCTCATACGCAAGTCATTACGGTACTTAAAGTAGACCATACCGAAAAACACCCGCCTCCAATACCCAAGGCACTGGGGCCTAGGCCAAAAAAACTATCACTTGAAAAAAAAAAGTTTTTTTTCCCCCAAAGCAATCCACAGTCAGTGTGCAGTTTATATGAGGAGGCATCTTATGCACAGGATTTTACGGCATTCTCAAAATACGCTGGACACCTATGGGCTCCATCGACCACCTCTTGCTGCTGTACAGTTTGCAGGAAGCCGTTGGTAGGGTTTTTAGCTTCCCCTACTCTCTGAGTCTGAATGGATCTACAATTGACGACTTGTGCATGCAAGGTATGAAGGTATTCTAGTTTTACAGAGAACAAGACGCATTTTAGATAAACAAATTTAATGAGTTGATTCTGACAGATAAATAGATTGATAGCTTTTGATACACAGCACACTGTTTCACATTCACATTCATTCTCTTTCAAACAATCTATACAGCCTGTTTAAAATAGTCCATTCATTTTGCATTGCTAATATTTACAACCAGCTACCTAAAAGGACACAACTTGGGCTGGCATTCAGCATAAAAATAAATCCCTAAAATTTCCATCATGATTGTAGATGTGATGATATAAGGTTTTCAGCAGGGTTATCATGTAATAATGTGTTGGTGCCTGAGTTAGCGTCACTGCTAGGCAGACCAAAGAACGAAGGCACTTCTCTATAAGCCTTCTGGCTAGCAGAATTCTTTTCATGGGTACTCCTGCAGGCCAATGTAAAATTATTCATTCCAAACTAAAAGACGCTGCCCTCAATATAGGGCAAGAACTGTGTCACATGTTGCTCTAAGATGTTAATAAAATTATGACCTTAATTAGTAGATAACTACATAACAATTTAGGTTAGTCATAACTGGATGGCGGCATTACACCCTGTGCGAGGTCCTGTCGTACTTGCCACCGGAGTGACTTCCTCTTCTTGTCTGATGGAATGACGTATGTATTGGGTACATACACTTTGTGCGGTTTCTGCAGAAAAAAAAAATCCTGTTTTAATATATGAACTTGTTCAACACATGAACTTGCATAAACTGTATTTATTGATTTAGTTAAGTAGCACTACCCGGGTAAGTGTTTTCTAATGAGAAAAAAAAGTTATCTCCCTGGCATCAAAGGATGACTCGTCATTAGAGCATTATTAAAATATAAATAATAGATGAAAGGTCAATGCTTAAATTGAGTGTCTGAGATCATTCAAGGTCAAGCTAAGCAAATCTTTTCATACCTTCTGAACAACTTGGTCATGATACAACATCTGTTCGCGAACATTCCAGCGGAGATTTTTGTGGCTCTTCTCACCGGGTGCATGCTGAGACTGCCAGCTCTGTCGATACTTTTGGTAACGTGCCACGGGGTCACTCTTACGTATGTCCCGTGTGTGTGGGTCTGCAGTCATTGGCTTGATTACTGAAACAAAAGATAATGCCTTTACATGAAGTAGTAATTGTTGGTGATTCATTCTACAAATGATGAAATATCTGTATTTGACCGATTACAGAAAAGCCATATATGTGATTTTTTCTCTTCCATATCCTTAACGCTTTCAAAAATGTTAAGTTAACATCAGAAATGTTAGTTAACAATTCATCATTTTCCGGTCACGTTTCTTTCACAAAACTATATGGACACTGGTAAACTGTACTCACAAGCAGTAGGTCCTTGGTAATTGTCAGGCAGCCCAAACCTTCCCTGTTTGGAATAAACATCGCAACATTTGATGAAATCATAAAAGCTGCAAAACATAGATATGATATAGACAATGGAAATGTAATCTACACTGTTTGCACAGATGATTGCACTTTTTCATTTTGGGTAATAGTGTATTGTTGGCAGACTGGTTGCTGCAAGAATCTCTGGGAAATTCACAAACAACTCTATAGCTACAAATGTCTGGATTACTGAACTGTCGTATCTTATTAAATACCTACTGTAATTGGGTAATCAAATTAGTACAATAGGAATTGATAGTGTCTTCTGTCATATCATATTAGTATAACCATAGAGTCTCATTTTAGGACTATTACATTTGGCACTTACCCTGCCATCTTGCTGAGCTGTCTTTGGCCTCTCCCTAGTGTGATGATGCTGGTATGGGTCGAAATGGTTCGGGTGGTTGGAGGGAGGAACACTCTGGGCTCCCCTCCTAGTAGGGTCAATAAGCCGGAGGTCATCCAAGCGGTCCCCTAGACATGATATATCATCTGCCTCACTTTCTGTCAATTCATCAGTGATTTCAGCACGGCCATCGCGTTTTCGGAGTACACGCCGCTTGATGAACTTCCGCTCAGATGTTGCTGTGGTATCTAATGTGTCATTTTGGTCAGGAAGATGGTTGTGGTAGTCTGACGGGCCTGCCTCACTGTCCGTACTATACATTGAGGCATTGTGCATGTTATTCTGTCCAGGCCCAACCCGTGACTTTGTGACCACTGAGTGGTGACCAGATTGGTCGTAGAGGACATTCTCTTTGCCATATCGTGGATGATCCGCCTTGAAATTGAAGGTGTTTTTTTCATTACTGTTCATGAGCAATACAGTAGGTCTTGAATTCATTTAATTCATTATTACTGGTAGTATCCAATAAAAGTTGGCTGTAACATGTCTCCTTTATGATATCATTCCTAAATGTGCTCCATTTCAGAGACCCATAACCTCCGGCATATAAACTGCACCCCCATTTTTAAACGGTGCTATAAGCCGCATCTGGAGCTTGAAGTATGCAAGTTTAGTATAGTTCTATAGGCCACACCCATACTTTGAGCTGCAAGACACACTGGCCTGTCAGCCGAGGTTGACACTTGGAGGTTCCCGTAAGAAAACCCCAACTGCTATTGGTGTAGTGTAACAAGAATATGTCATGAATGTTTTTGTGAAGTTTCGACCTACCGTTGAAATAGTGGAATACTTTTGTCGATTACCTCCATTGGAAAATGGATTGCGCTGTACGTCATGTGCTTCTGTAACAAGATTTAGTTTATTTTTTACTAACTTACTACCAGATTTCACCTGTAAAGCCATACAAATCAAAGGGGTTCTTGTTGAACGTTTTCTTTGGCTTGAGTATACTCTTTTCAAGCCAGAAATGGAAAGGAGGCGGGGACACATACATTTGGATTTGTAGATTTATCTTTCACAACGTATAACCTCGAGTGCTAGTATATATATATATATATAAATACAGTGTAAGAAATCTGTCGACTGATCTGTTGTTTTACCTAAATGCCTAGAAGCTAACTTCTTCCACTAAGTACAGGGATGAAAGTCGACGATGACAAAAAACCTTAAAAAAGGAAACAACTTTAAATGCACTGTATATGCCCTCCAGTCCCATCCATAAGTGTGTTACAGGGTTTGAGTGGTTGGGGGGGGGGAGGAGGCAGTAGGTGTTGTATTAGGGTGTAGTTTGTCCTCAAATAACAGGAAAAACTGTTTTTCAAGATGTTGTTCGGATACTATACCCAAAATGTGCACATTATGGCCCTTTTGCAGAGTATGTCCTAGGATCCCTTCAGAATGTTACTGTATAGCTGTTTTCCTCGGATAGCATACCCAAAATATGCACCACCTGATCAACTGGTAGTGGTGCCTTTGCGCAACACAACCTAGGGACCAATTACAATGTTATGTATAGAGATAGGTCAAAGGGTGCAGGGAATAAATGACCAATATAGTTACATGGTGAAATCATAATGAGCAGAAAAGGGGTATACTATCTGACACTCTTCTAGCATAGGAACTATAGCTTGCTGCTAAGACTACACTGAAGAGTGGAACAAACACCAATAAAGAGGGGAGAGTTAACTAAATACTGGCATGCTGCCACTGTATGCAGTGTTGTGGGACCTGACTGTGTGCATGTATGCAACCTCTGGAGGTAATTTGTGACTCCTTTATCCTGTTTTCAGAGGATTTTCTAGAAAACTTATTTTTCTTAAGTGAGTGAAAAAAACGTTGAAATCAAGGAAAACCTTGAACTCTTTCATCCCTTTGAGTACCTGAACTGGCCAACACATAAGGCTTTGTATAAAGTAACTTATTCATACAAGAGGTACACTTACCTGATGAAGTTGTTTCACTACACGTTGACCAGCTGCTGTTTTTGCTCCTCTCGTGATTGACAAGTCTTTCTAAATCTGAAAGGTAAGAATTGCATTGCTTGAATACTAGTATATAAAGACTACAAACTGAGAGTGAAAATGTGTACGACTGATTTAGATTAAGCTACAAGACAGCAGTGTTGTACCTCGTGAACGCCTCATCAAATTATAACAACAAAGATTGGAAGTTTTCTCTGCAAAGAAATTTTCTTAAGACAAAATTGACTTATAGGTACCTTTCTTGAATTCGCCAAGACGTATAGCTGGCACGTCATAATATCCAAGTTTTTCTAACTGCTCTCTAATCTCTTCTTCGGTGAAATTTAAGTCGTCCATCCTGTCTATCTCTCACTTGTGCCCTTAGAGCAAGTTCCTGTTATTCAAAATGTTAAAGTACAATATTTAATGCACATCTCGCATACACTGACGATATTAAGAACAATGTGGTTTCTTTTTTGCCCTTTACCAGTACTGCAAATGCGACCGCAGACGAGCCACACTCAATTGATAACTAAGAAGTATAATCCTGATCCAATCGGGAACATCAAACATGTTTGATAGTGTCAGACTCGATCAGGCTCATCTGCCGTCCCCTTAAGTCAAGTTTCAAGGTTCATTGACCAAAAACTACAAAAGGATGCCCAGCATGTCCACCTTTACGCTGGTGCCCTGCAGGTATTGTGGGCATACATAAACGTATACATGCCCTCAATATACAGGCCGGTATCCAGTTAGTTAGTTAGTTAGTGTTTAACGGCACGTCAGCTACTGGTGATGGCTATTTGTGCCTAAAGGTTTTATGGAAGAAAGTTTCTACTGTTTAAATTTGACTGTAGTATCCCAGGTTCTTGACATATGCAAGTATTGTATCCGGTCTGCAGGTATCAAATAACTCTTTCAGTGTTGTACATTGATGGTATTGTGCCCTGATGGGGCACTGGCTACATTCCACAAGGAAATGTTCCACCGTCAGGTGTTTTTGACACCTGTTGCAAAGCGGTCTGGGTTCTCTCTTCATCAGGTGTGAATGCGTTAGTCTGGTGTGGCCTATTCTTAGTCTGTTCATGACAATTTCTTCTCTTCTGCTCTTGCATTTGGCTTTCTTGGTTGTGCCTATCTTGGGCTGTATTTTGTAGAGTTTATTGTCTCTTTCAGCGTCCCATGACTCTTGCCACTTTTGGTGGATGTATTTCCTGATTTTCCATTTGAGGTCCTCTGATGGTAGAGGCATATCTATTGGAACTTGATTTGTTGCATCCTTGGCAGCAACGTCTGCTAGGTCATTGCCATGGATTCCTTCATGGCCTGGTACCCAAGCATACGCTATCTTCTTTCCAGCTAGAGCAAGACTATTGTGTCGTTCCAACACTCTTTTCACGAGAGGGTGTGTCCACTTGCTATGCTGCATTGCTGACAGTGATGATTTGGAGTCAGATACAATCAGGTAGTTGTTGCCTTCTGATGTCTCAATGTGATCTTGTGCTAGGTATAACGCATGTAGCTCTGCTGTGTAGATGGAGGCTTCGTCTGGCAGGCGTTCTTTGAAGGCATGGGGTCCTAGAACGGCTGCAGATGCTGTTTTGTCTGCCATATGTGATCCGTCGGTGTAGATTGGTACGTGATCTCTGTAACTATCACGCAGTTCATTGAATGCTGCTTGATATGTGGTGCTAGATGTTACCCCTTTCTTAAGCGCGGTAAGGTCCATTCTGACCTCTGGTTTGTGATATGTCCATGGGGGCATTTCCGGGTACTCTACATTAAGTACATTATCCAGAGACATTCCCGCTTCTTCTAATAGGTGGGATACCCTCACCCGAAGGGGTGCAATGTATTGGTTCTTCTTTGCTTCATATTTTGCCTTGTGCTTGGGGTTTGTCAACAATGCTGCGGCTGGGTTGTTAGGATTTGTGGCAATCCGGATAGCATATTCAAGGGAGAGTTTCTCTCGTCTAAGGGCTAAGGGTAGTTCTCTAGCAGCGACTTGCAAACTCTTAATTCTGGATGTTCTGAATGCTCCCAAACAAATGCGTAGTCCATGGCTCTGGATCCGCTCTGCCATTGCTAGGTATGACGCCCAGGTTGATCCATAAACACACAGACCATAGTCCAGTTGAGACTGGACCAGTGCTCTATATAGTTTGAGGAGTGTGTCCTGGTCTCCACCCCAGCATGGATGTGCCACTACTTTCAGTAGGTTGAAAGCTTTGTTACATTTATCCTTGAGGTACTTAATATGTTTATCAAAGATAAGTTTGCGATCTATGACTAGCCCAAGGAATTTGGTATTTTCCACTACAGAAATACGTTTGTTGTTGATTTCAATATTTGGTTGTCTGTCTGTTGTAGTGCGGTAGTGGAAGTGCATAACTGATGTCTTGTCTAGAGAAAATCGGAAGCCATTTTGGTCTGCCCACTTCACTGTTTCATCTATGGCAAGTTGGAGGTGTCGTTCAATGGTTCTCAGGCTCTTGCCACGGAAACACATGAAGAAATCATCAACATATAATGTTCGGCCTATCTCTGGCTTCAGTTCCAGTTTAGAGACGATGTTGTTCATCTTCAACAGAAATAGGGTCACTGAGAGAATGCCTCCCTGTGGAACTCCAGACTCCTGATTGAAGACATCAGAGTGGATGTTGTTTACTCTGATCCTGAAGCAACGGTTTGATAGGTATTGGTTGATGAAATCAGGGAGCCGACCTTTCAGGTCTGCATCTTTGAGGTCCTTAAGGATACCATATTGCCAGGTGGTATCATATGCCTTCTCCAGATCAAAGAAGACTGCTACCACTTGCTCCTTATTTATAAAGGCATCTCGTACATAGGTCTCGAGGGTAGTTAGGGCATCCTGTGTCGAGCGACCCTTTCTGAAGCCACATTGCTCTGTCTTAAGGATCTTTTTCTTTTCTAGGTACCAGACCAGTCTGGTGTTTACCATTCTTTCCAGGGTTTTGCAGATGCAGCTCGTTAGAGCTATGGGTCTATAGTTCTTTGGGTTTGACAAGTCTTTGCTTGGTTTTGGGAATGGAAGCACTATGGCCTCTCGCCAGTGTGGTGGAAAGGTACCTGTTTCCCAAATGTTATTCATGATACCAAGCAAACACTGTTTCGAGGGTTCTGGTAGCTGTCGTAGGAACTCATAAGGGATGTTGTCTGGACCTGGGCAACTGTTGTTACTGCTCCCCAGGGCTGTCTTCAGCTCATCCATTGAGAACTTTAGGTTGTAGTCTTCATCTCTGTTGTTGCCAAAGTCAATGGGCGTTCTTTCTGCCTTCCTCCGGTGAGCATTGAAGCTCTGTGTGCCTCCATTTAGAGAAGATGTTTCTGCCAGTGTTGAACCGATGCTATCAGCAATTTCTTTGGTATCTGTTATTTTTCTCCTACCAATTTGCAAATGGTGCACATATGTCGTAGTGTCTTTGCCTTTCATCTTCCTGATCATCTTCCAGATCTTATACATTGGTGTATTGCTGTTAACCTTGGAGACATAGGCCATCCAGGTTTCCTTCATGGCCTGGCGAAAGGTTCTTCGGGCGTGTGCCTTAGCCCTTTTCCAGGCGATGAGACTGGGTATGATTAGGTTCTTTTTGTAAGTCCTTTCAGCTTCTAGTCGCATCTTGCGGGCTTCTCGACATTCATCATTAAACCAGGGTTTATCTTTGGTTTTAGATTTGTTGGAAGTTTTTGGAATGCTCTTTTCTGCTATTGTTTGGAGGGTGGCTGTAAAGGTAGCCATAGGGTCTTCCTTTTGTAGTAGCTTTTCGAGATTGAGTTCCTTTTTACTGAGTTCCTGGAATGTCTCCCAGTCTGCTTTATACAACTTCCATTTAGGTATTTTGTCCATGGGACCTTGATGGATGTGTTCTATAAGGATTGGGGTATGATCACTGTCATGACTGTCTTCTGCAACATCCCAGGAGTAGTCCAGGAATATGGATGGGCTGCAGAGTGTAATATCAATGTGTGTCCAGGTTTTAGAGGCTGCACTGTAATAGGTTGGTTTTCCAGTGTTCAGCAGGCAAAGGTTTTGTTCATTGATGAGATCCTCAATGAGAATGCCTTCCTGGTCATTTCTGGGGCTGCCCCAGATGGTATTGTGGGCATTAAAATCCCCAAGGAGGAAGAAGGGTTTGGGTAGTTGTTTGATTAGATTTGTCAAGTCCTGTAGACTTGGGTAGGGCAGTGATGGTGGACAATATAAATTACAGATAGTGACAGATTTTTCACAGGTGATTTGGGATGCTACTGCTTGCAGTTGGGTATTTAGTGGAATCTCTGACTGTATAACTGTTCCTTTTACTAGGATTGCCACACCCCCAAGGTTTCTGCCCTGTTGGTCTAGTGTTCCTTCTTTTTGGTATACTGTGTATCCTTTAAGTTTAACCTTAGTTTTAGTCTCTTGTAAGCAAATGGCTATGGGGTTGTATGTTTGACATAGTAGGGCCACTTCTTGGGGTTTGTTACGGAAACTGTTGCAGTTCCACTGAACTATTGTGTTATTATGTGTTTTACCCATAATTTATAATTAGTTAGTGTTTTAGGGGTAGCTAACCGGGCGCATTGACCCTTTGGTGACTCGCCCAGATGGGGAAGTTTTTGCCCCAGTATTGAGTTGAGGTTTCTGGTTTTTCTTATCCTTTTTGGTTTTCTTAGTGCTTGGCTGATTTTCTGGTGGTGTGGGTGGGCTTTTCTCGGTGAAAGAAAGTCTAGCCCCACCCCACGTTGGCTTATTAGAATGCTTAGGGGTTACCACCTCCTGGAGGGGGGCACCTCCAGGTAGTGACGTTTTCCCTGTTTGGTCAGAGGAGCTTGCCACAGGCGGTTCCCTCACATTAGGGGTTGCCAGCTGTGGGGTCTTCTCTTGGCTGTCTTCGTGGTGTCTGCTTGGTTTTTTGGTTGGTTCTTGGGTTTTAGCAGGGGTTTCCGGCTGTACACCTTCCGCCTCTCCCTGTTTCTTCTGTTGTTCTGGTTCCTTGAGTTCGGCTGCCTTAATAAAGTGGAGAAGGGCTTTGACTAACTCCCTCAGTGTTGCGACCGGGATGTCCTTTAGGTCATCCAGGATCGACTGTGTGGTCCTTGTTGCCGCTGCAAAAGTTAGTTGCTGGGGATGGGGCCTTTGGGGAGTAACCCGCTTTCGCGCCTCCCACATGGGGACACCTTCGTCCTCTTTTAGACGGATGGCTTTTTTCTCCAGCAGCCACTGAGGGCAAGCTGGGGAATTCGCTGCGTGGTCTCCTTTGCAATTGGGACAGAAAGGGGAAGATGTGCAGCTATCTTTTTCATGGTCTTGCGATGCACAATTAAGGCATCTGGCTTTCGACCGGCATCTGTCGCTGTGGTGTCCAAATGCTTGGCACTTGAAGCACCGCAAGGGGTTTGGGTAGAAGGTTTCTACCCGGAGTCTGTTGTACATTACATAAATGTACGAAGGGCGCGCTGGTGAGGCAAAGGTGCACACATAAATGTTTAGTGGGCGCTGTTGTCGCTTCGAGAACAGGCGTCTGATGGCCACGACGCCTTGGTCCCTCAGCCCGTCTAAGACTGTTTGCTCTGAGCACTCGCTTAGGATACCTGGGCGGTCAAAAAGAACGCCCTTTGAAGTGTTAAGGCTGGGGTGGGGTTCAACCTTCACCTCCATGCCATCAATCTTTGTAAGTTTCAGCAAGTTCGGGACTTGCGTTTTGGTTGCTACCTCAATTAGGACTTGGCCTGATTGGTAGAGGCATTTCACCTTTTTGGGTGTGCCTATCTGTCCCTCAATGGTTTTGGTGAGGACGAAGGGGTTTACCCTCTTGATGTTTTCCTCTCCCGCAGAGGAGAGGAGGAAGAAAGAGGCCTGTTTAGGGTCTCCCTGGAATTGTTTGTAGGTTTTTTTGTTTGTATCCATGTTTTATTAGAAAGGGTTTCATCATTCTCCGGTCCACCCACCAACTTCACGGAGCCCCAATTTGGGGATGCCACTGAGTCCCGCGGAAATCCTAGCAGACCTAGTTGCTACATGACGCCTTTCGGGGCCATGGGCAGGACAGGGCACCAGACTTAGTTTATTGAGAATGATATACTCTTGTGGGATATAATCCCTCCGCGATTAACCCACTTGGGGCCGATTGGTTGAACTGGGTCAGGTCCAACCCCTTGTCTCAGGTAGAATATGTGAGCCGAAGAGGTGTGTTAGCATGGAGGTTGTACTTTGGCTCCAGGCCCTGACAGTGGTCTCCACCCTCAACCTCCAGGATCTCTTAATCCTACCCTACAAGGATGCAACCCACGGCAAACAGGTTGCCCACTTTGTTTTGTTGCTACTAGCAAAGGCATAAGTAGGAATTTGCCAGGAACCTATTTTTGTCCATCCGGGTTCCCTTCAGTGGAGTTGAATCGCTCTTGGTTTTTGATTGATGAAAAGGTATGAGTGAGAAGGGGTGAAAGGGTTGTCTTTCGCATATGCAAAGAAACAACAAACATGTTAACGATCTATAACACAGAGAGAGGAAAGTAATGAGACCTCCTAAGTTGTGATGAAGGTTTTGTCCTGCTTTTGGCACTCTTTGGACCAGGCTGATCAGGACATAAGCCGGGGCGGAATTTGTTGACCCTCCAAGCCCCATTTGGAGGGTGAGGCCGGTATCCAGCCAAGTCCACCTTAGCCTGAGGGGGGGCAAATTCTTTTATACTTCTTGACCGGGAGAGGGGAGGATAATGTTTCTTTACCCCTCTGAGTGGAGGTTGACAGTTCAGACTTGATATGGAGGACGTCTGCAGCAGACAGAGACTGAATCCCTAAACTAGTAAAGGTGACCACAGACTAGGCCGAGTCGCTCGTTTCTACGGGGATCAGACCTAATTCGATCAGAAACAGTAAAGATGTTTGATACTGATGTGGTCATTCATTCAGACATATGCTCAGACTTCCCTAATCATCAATGGACATGGTCAGCTGATCGTGCCAGGTCCATCTGCAGTTGCCTCTAGATGGTGACCATACCTGGCCCTTCTGAGGTCATGGCTTGATAAAAAAAAAAAAAAAACTTACCTAAGTCAGGCAAGGTAATATGCCTACCTTTTTTAATCAACAAAAACTTAGGGAGTGGCCATTATTTATTAACGGGGAGGGGGGGGGGTGGCTTTTTGCACGGATGCGCGAAAACTTTTTACGCCCCCTCGACAGCAGTCAAATTTTTTTGGGGTTGCAAGCCGCGTCAGCGGCCGGGAGCATAGCGACCGTAGCAACTCCATAATGTTTTCGGTTTTCTCCCTGTCACCTATGACGTCATTGGTGACATCATGCTGCCTCAGTGACGTCACCCGCAGTGGCTAGCAATGGAGTGGCAACTTATTTTTTTGCCCCCCCCTCAGGAATTTTTTACGTCCCCCTCAAACCCATCACCCCACTCCACCCCAGTTGATAAATAATGACCACTCCCTTAGGGAGTGATCGTTGGGGTTGGTTGGTTAAATGGTTTATTGGCCAACAATCTTAGTACAACATACATTGTATAAGCTTTTCATCAATCAGCCGTTTTAAATTTTTTCGACCCCTTAACAGTCAAGCTAAAGACAACATATGTCTAGCGTGTTTCCCGAAATCTGGACCCATGCCTGCACATGTCAGAAGACGCGTGATAGGTTTTTCTGATGCCCTCTCACATTCGTTGGCACAGATATGGTCAGCTGCATACATGCGACATGCTTTGTTTGTTTTCCACTTTATCAACAGGGGGGATGGGGGGCGCAAAAGCTTTTGACTGCTAAGAGGGTGATCATGGCAAAGTCATGCGGCCAACTTGAGCACATACAAGGCTGTCAGTGCTCAAGATCTTGAGAAGTTACAAATAGTGTACCCCTTCCAAACACCCTGACAGTTCTCATCTACCAGCCTAGTTTATCCTGATTCTCTGTAGAGGGCGGCACAAGGCACAACACACAGCTTCTTATGCAAGAGTTTGGCCATAATCCTCAATTTTCCTTCATATGAAGGGCACAAAAGCATTGTGATATTTACCCCGCAATAATGGCAGACATTGTTGTGATGTCACAAGTCGCTTGTGACGTCGCCGCAATTATTCAAAACGGCCCAGCGTGCCAGTGTAGAGTTGCAACGGGTATTAAGAATAGTTTGTTTTTGAACCCCATCCATCGGACTATGCCACATTAATTATTGGGAGGAGTGGACAAAGATTAGAGCTGAGGGTACCCCAGCACAGTCCCACCTTTCAATAATCCCCAGACTCACCCCTCAACCCCTGGTCTCACCATCCCACAACCCTCTTTCTTACCACATCCTCAACCCTACATGAGACTAGTGCAGACTGTTGTCTAGAATGCCTAGATTTCAAATTTCTTTGCTCACTTGGCAAGAAAGAGGGAATGTCAGGGAAAATATGGACTGTCCCAAATTTATAAACCAACTCCTAAGCAGTGGCTGGGAAATTATGACTCAGTCAGTATAGCTCACAAGATGCAACAAATGCCCTTCAATTTTTTTTTTTTTTTTTTTTTTTTTTTTGCTTTCAGGAGGCCATGCCCAGAGATTCCCATTACCAAAGTTGCTTTGCTGCACTTGCCAATTCACATATCTTTGCTTGACAATCTCATCTACCTATTGAGCTAGGACTAGATCCCTTTGCCAAAATGTGTGCCCGGCCTTACTCTGCCCCCTGGAATATTGTGGTAAATCATTTAGAGTAGAATCTATATTTCAAATGCCCCAGAATGCACTAAATCCCTCTAGAATTTGAATATTCTTATAGGCATATCAAAAGACCCCCTACCATTGTTGCCTCAGTATGCCTTGCTTTTGATGCATCTGCCACTATGTCAGCCCATTTAATCATATTCCTTGGCCAAGATGATTTACCCCTTTTCTTAAAATTTGATCCGCTCCTGTATCCAATGTGGTCCTAGGCTACAGCCCTTTGAGCATTGGCTCCAGGATTTTCAGATATGCCCAGCCCTGATGTACAGAGTGATCTTGGAACGGCAGACGGTGTGAATACCCACACTGTGCCACACTATGTAGCCTAGGCCCTATATAGTAGTGTAGATATAATAGTCTACACTAGGGACCCCAGAATCCGCTAGGGGCGCCCCTTAGGGAGTTGCAGTAAAAGCTGTGCAGGGGGCCTAGGCAGACTCCCCAGACACTGCTGTAGAACCTCTTCTGTCAGGGAGTGCTCTTTTAATAGCAACCTTTTACAGGTTAATAGTCATATTTATAGAGGAAAGAAAGGGCTATCTAACCATATATAACACAAGTATTTCCATGTGAGAAAAAAAATGCCTTTGGATATTGTTAAAAACATAGTATTTTCAGAATATGCCCAAACCATGAAGTTATTAATCCTACTGGTTATTACTCAGTAGTTGGGTTGGACTTTACCTCAATATGCACTGTAAAAAATGTCAGAACAATCGGACGATGCTCTCCCGTGCTCTCAAAGGATTTTGTTGATTGAATGGGAAGCTCGGTGACCTCTGAGAGTAAGATCTAGGTCAAAGGTCAAGGTCAAAAGGTCATTTGACTACTTGATTAAATAGGTCACATACATATCCATCTAGGGTTTTTGGATTTTTTTAAAAACTCCTACTAGAAGTGAAACTAGATTTTTCAGGGTGTTTTGGAAAACCCTAGATTTTTTATCTCTTTGGTCACAACCTTTAAAGGGGCCCTGGCACGGAAAAGTACAACATGGGTACTGACCCAAAAATCGTTGGTAAACTCGCAGGAACCAGCGAAGTGCCCTGATTGGTCAATGGGTAGTCACGTGACCTTTTAATGCAGGCATGCATTTGCCGTGCCAGGGCCCCTTTAAGCTCTATCATAATAGAAATGTATGGGTAGCAAATCCTTGGATTTACCGACATATATTTCATAATATCTCCAAAAGATTTAGATTTCCCTGCACAGGCTCTATCCAAAAGAACTAGTCAACTGTGGACACTGTCACTTTGGAGTGTGGTATCTAACAGATTCCATTTTTTTTTTATGGGGTCCCTATCTACACTTCAAAAACTCAGCAGGGCTGAAATTGCCAACGGTTTCCTACACAGAGCTAATACACAGACCTATATGTAAAATGGAGCGAGGTCCTAGCTTGACTGAGTATCATCTGTGTCACGGTACTGCCGTTCTATTTACGGGAGGGAAAAGGGAGTAGATAAGCTAGGGATCCACTGGCGCGAGTTTCTTGCGACTTCCACTCATGCGTGTTTTCTCGCAGAAGACGTTCCAGCAGTGAATCTGCTGCTGCGAGAAACTTCATGCGACGTCGAAGCGGCGTGCGACGACATTCGCAAAAATCAAAATAATTTGATTTTTGCAATGCTCTGCGAGAAAACATGCACGAGTCCAAGTCGCAAGAAACTCGCGCCAGTGGATCCCTAGCTAATGAGCTATGAAAGTGGCAGGGTCCTAGCCTGGCTGAGGTAGCCACTCTCGTGAGGCCTCTGTGTCTGTGTAGACCTGCCCACCGGTCCCTAGGCATATGAACGAAGTGCCGAGCGGTGGCCTCCACTAGGCACTTACCTAGTTTTCAAGACTTTGTCCCATGCAATTTATCTTTTCGGCGATGGATAGATCTCATCAAAAGAAATGGATTTGCTCTTTAAATGAAGTCTTTATGCCAAGTATAAGGGAAGTATAATGAATGATCAAAGACCCCAAATCAAACCCAAAATTATGGAGTTGATATGAGATCTTTAATCGGTCAGAATTTCCCTTTAAATTGATGTTAAGACTTCATTTAAAAAGGAAATCCACTTATTTTTATCAGCTCTATCCATTGCTATATAAATGATATACATAGGATTGGTTTCTAGCAAACAGACAAGGACCTAACATGGAGAAGCTGGTGGAAGGGTGATAGCTAATGGCACGCTAAAATTTTGTTGGGGTCTGGCAAACATCCTGTTCCCCTATGAAATGAAAAAACCTAGACAGTTTCTAAACCTTTTTTTTTTCTGTAGAAAGTGTGCGAACTATTCTCTTTTATGTGCGATTTGACCTTTATACCAAAAAATGATTTCAAAGTTATGGGGTAACTTCACTTGGGGAGAATGGGATGTTTATCTGAATCAATTATTTCTCAAATAGATTCTTATTAAACCCCTAATCAACACCTTTAAAATGAGCCCATGTTAGTTTTGTCCGGCGGGCGCTGACTCTTACCTGACGTGAGAGTCAGGCTTCCTGCATAGGGCTCATTTGTCAGGTGGCTGGAATTGTAGGACATAATTTTTTTTATGTTGATTTCCTTTTAAAGATGGCTTCCTAAGACATGTTTGTTGCCATTTTGTGAGAAACCTTTAATACGGGGGCCCAGATTATTTGGTTCTCGCAAATCTGTTAGCCTTCATATCAAGTTTAGCTGCCACAGTCGGCCATGTTGGATGTGGTTTAAGGTCTCACAACAGAGGTGTTATTCATGAAATAATGCTATTCATGAGAATCTGTCTGGCAGAAAATGCACCTGCTGATAGCTACCCGTTGCAACCCACATGGCATGTGCCAAATCTTGGAAAAGGGTGCGATCTAAAAGTTTCCAACAAAAGACGCTCTTCCCACTCACAGACAGCAAAACTAAGGTGGTACTCTTGTCAATACCATAAGCTGATTGTTGGGGATTTATTTCTGTCAAATGTTATTCTTAGAAACTTGCCGTTTCTAGAGCACCTGAAAGTTTTAGGTATGCCAGTCCCAGCGACTTAGTCCTTAACTGAGTCGCGCCCAGTGACTAGAGGTGTTTGTTTGAGGGAGCTGTCAAACTAAGTTTTATAACTAGGGTCTAAGCCTAAAAGGAGTGGCTGTCATTAATTATCAGCAGGGGGGTGTGGGTTTTCGTGCAGACGTGCAGAGATTTTTTTACGCTCCCCTCCCTGTCAAAATTGTTTGTGTCCCCTGCGCACCCCCCCCCCCCAGCGACTCACTCAGTGAGTCAGTCCTTAACTGAGTCGTGCCCAGTGACTAATGTAGGGATGGGCACCCAAAACTAGATTTTTAACCATCCAATCGAAAAATTATACCCTAGAAAGAAGAAATCTTTGCCAACATTTTGCTTTTTGAATAAATGTAATACAGTAACTAAAAGAGAAGCAATGCATTTTTGAATATAAAAAAGTTAGGAGTATTTTCTGTCACCTTTTCCTGGTCAATATCAGCTCAGTGAGAGAAAATTAGGTCAAATCATGCCTCACTGACCACACTCACTGAGTGGTGCATTTTTGACATTATCTCTTGTAAATGCTCATTATTTTGTAACAGTTTAAGTTAGAGAGAAGCCAGTCACATCAGTGGACAGAGAACAGTTTGGTGGTTCTGGGGGTATAATTTTTTTTATGATTTAATATGGATAAGTCTATCATATTTTGATGGAAACTCAAATTCCCTATGGTTGAGTAAAATCGCACAGGTCAGTTTTGTGCAATTTTAAGCAAAATATGCTGTTACTGTTTTACTTCTAGCACTTTTCAGCACACAGATAGATAGGAATAGATTTTAGATTCTTGTAGAAGACAAAATTACGGACATTTTGGTTGTAGTTCTAAAAGGTGAACAAATACTTTGAAATTTAAAAAAAAATGGTTAAAAATCTGAATTATTTTTTTCCAATTTGAAAATTTCAAAAACTCTGTTTTTCCACATTAGCCAGGAAGCTTAATATCTTAAGTTTCAAATTGCTCCAAAAAAGCATGTTATTTGGTAAAGAACTGTAGGAATTACAACAAATTTAGAAACTGATGTCAGGGTCAGAGGCACTCCGCTCAGAGGCGCAAACATTGTCATTTGAAAACTTCATCTATAAAAAAACTACACATCCCACAAGAACATGCCTATGGTATTCTATGGGTCTTTTTACATAACATACCAAAAGATGCTATTTTTCCATGGAACAGAAGTAATAAAATTCAGGTTTTGAAGTTGCTCTATTTACTATTCATTGAGACGAAAAGTCCCGTAACTACGGCAACGGTCCGACGTCGGCACACCGGATGCCGGGGACAAAGTGGTGCTCTGCGCTTTGCGATCCCTGTCATGTACCATAATAAAGATGCTACACTGGAGCCCTGCACATATTTTAAACACATATTGCGGCCATTATAATGCTCCAATCTCTTATCTATAAATAGAGTATCATCATCCCTCCCATTAGATCTTACTGGCTTATTGATAGTATGATGAGTGTGATATATTTGGAGAATTTAGACATTGAATGGTGCTCGCAATGATGAGGCAGACAAAATTGTCCCCCAGACAATATGGTGCGGTCCGTCTGCACGTGACACGTAACCCTGGTGATGTGCTAGGCATCGTGGTTACCGTCCGCATGAATAGTGACAGAGGGGCAGCGTTTAGCAGTAGCTGCTGGCGCCCATCCCTAACTAATGTAAATGTTAGTTAATAAGATCCTCCAATAAGTAGCTACACAATGAGCTTGCAAAAAAAAGGAGAGTTTAGCACTCCCCAACTTCAGCTTTATCACAGTTTCACACCTCCACTGCAGCAGAACCATGCACTGGGGGTAGGTAAGTGCCTACCTCCACTATGTCTGTGAGGCACACGAAAACGGGGCCAGGAAAACAAGCCCAAACCTGCTGAGCCAACCTGTGCACATCGTTGGAACTTTTTGTTTTAGAATAGAAAATCCAAGTAGCATAATCATAATTTTGGGGTAGGTTCTATCCCTAGTATACCTTTCAACGATGTAGAATGCTATAGCTGTAATTAACATCAGCACTGTTGTCGTATTCATGCAAAATTACTCACAAGTTGCCAGTGAAACCTCGACGAATTTCAAAACAGCGCCATGTCTAAACAAAAAGTGTCGCAGAATAGTTGTCCCTTCGGGAATGAATGATGTGACGTCATCACGCTAGGGGGCGTCACTTGCAAATTCCCGCGTGCAAAGAGGCAACAAAGAGTAGAACCCCCTTTCCTCTTTGGAGGCAAGGACCTTGTGCGATCAGCATGCATGAATGCACTCTATATCGAGTTGAATAAGAATGTTGAAGTCCCATGGGTTTAACCTTGGGGACCCATATTGCCTGGGCTACATTCACTAAGCGTTTAGGAGTGTTCTTTTAACCCATTGAGGGCTAGCATCGACTATAGTCGACACCATGGTAGGCCTAGCATCGACTATAGTCGACACCATGGCAGGCCTAGCGTCGACTATAGTCGATGCCAGTTATATAGGATTAGTATAGGAATTGAAAATAGGCTCGTCCTCTAGGAACTATACTTTTTTCAGAGGCCATCCCCATGGCCAGGGCAACAATTTTTGCTCTGCCCTTAAACTTAAAGGGTTAACAAGAATGGACGGGGGGGGGGGGGGGGGGTGGATTTGATTTGAGGAGGAGACAATAAAATTTCAGAACCCCATTGTGCAAGAAAAATATAGGATAGCAATGTGCATTGCAGGTAACACGTAAAGCTGATATTGAAACTGTATATATATTATTGTATTATCTCCCTTAGATAAGCTGGTATCAGTGAGAAAGTTAAGGCATGCCTACCATCATTGCAAGGCGACGCTTCTTTGCTACAATGTTAAAGTACATGCATTCCATTTTGAAACATTTTGGAACCTTTTTCCTGCCCTTTTGTGATGCTGTTAACCACCATGGACATTTACTGGCTCTCCAAGCAGATGTGTTGTGGTATTAGAAATACATTCGGGGCGTTCGGGCAGCGGTTTTCGATCAATATGCAGTGCATGCTGGGACGGGGTGACCTCGAACGCTAACTACACTACCTTAGCTTGTTCCCTCCACCCCCTTCCCACCCAGTCAGGTCTGGCTAGGTACCAGTCACTAACTATGCTTGGGAGTGTAGTAAGTTGACTCAGGGATCAACATTGACCCACATGGGCAGGACCAATAGGGGGTGGCCTTACAAACCAGCATTGATCCCTCGGCCATTCCCCGAACGCCTCGATTATAACCAGGTTACACTAATTGATATCTGCTTGGAGCTAGTTCCTGCCTGTATGCTGATGTCATCCGCACCACCATCCCTCCTCTTCCTTCTGTTCGCACCACCTGCCTCAATGTGGGCCCTCATTTGCATGTATTTGCACCACCTTAGCCTATTTGCACCACCTCAGTCAAAAAGGACGGGAATGTTGATCCATGGATCAACATCCCATAGGCTTAGCATTGGGCCCAAAAGTGGCTTAATTCTACTCCTCTGAAAATGTGACTGACTACTTTGGTTGTTCCAATCAATATCTCCAAAACCATAAAACAGAAAAACTTAAATCTTTCAATACCTTAAAGAAAACATTCTAACCTAAAACACAATGTACATTTTTTGCAACTTTTGACCTATTTTGATACTTTATTTCAGACATTTATTTCCACTTCCTGTCCCCTATCTGCCTCCAACCAGAGGCACTGAAAATCAGTTGTTTTTTTTTACCTGGCTCTTATAACTTGCTTTTCGAGTTAAAAATCAGTGGGGGGAGGGTGCGGCTTATACACGGGGCTTTTCTGTATAACAGACTACAGTAGGTAGAAGTCACTCACTGGCCTTCAAAAACAGGATAAGTTGCAACCAGAGGGACAAGTCTCACAACTGTAAAGAATGGAAACTTTTTCAAATCCTTGGTGCAGATAATGTCAAAGGTATGAACTCAGGGTGCAGCTCATATGCGGGGCTTTCTGGCGTCGACTCTTTTCGAGTTAAACAAAGGCTATTATCAAGCCTCTTAATATAATCTGTATTTCATGCCCCACACTATAAGCCCAAGGACAATGGAAACGCGTTCTATTTGGAATTATTTTTCACTATATAAAACATATTTATTGATGTACACAAAATATTAATGATCAACTGTACGACGATGGCAGCACATATAGGTCACAAGCACAATTTGTATACATTTGCACTAAGAATGTACAAGTATATATCTCATTCTTCTAAGTCTAAGTGTTTAAATGTTATTTCTCACCTATTTTACATACATATTTCCTGACTAATCCATATCAAGGTGACAGGAAGATCATAATCAAAACTACTAGATACGAGATACTTGCAAGTAAAAGTTCAGAGGAAGGTTTGGATTTTACTCCTTTGATAATATAAACTGTTAATTTTAACCCATCATAATCTCGCTAACCCATCTTCTGAGGAGTGGATAGAAGTGTTACTCCAGATAAAAATAGTTAACGAGATCTGGTCATTAATATTACGTTCGGAAAACAGAATATAGGCTATGTGGACAAAATGCACATACAAAATGTGTGTTTAGTTGTCGGGGTGAAAATAGCCCAGGCACTATACTTTAACCCTTCTTTACCACAAAGAACAAGTACCATACAATATCTCATGTGTGAAACATGCAGAACTGCAATGTAATTCTTACAAACACAACCCTCTTACGTTCCCAAACACTGAGCCTCTGAGCACATCTCCAATTTGATACTGGTGATGTCATACATCAACTGCCCCCATCCTCTTAAAAAAAAGGGGGGAGGCGAAGAAAGAAAAAAATCTGTTATACATGAATAAATATTTTTGAAATATTCTGAAAACACTGAAGACGACAGTGGTAACTTTTTAAAGATTCACCGGCTCAGCCGATGTGAACCCTATTCACAACACTCACTCCCTTGTATTATTCAATATGTAATCAATCATACATGGCAGATTCAGGATCGATAACAACTAAGGTCACTACACATATCTTCTAGGTCTTACATGAAAATGATATTTCTGAGCTTGTAGCAGGAAATTCTTTTGAACAATTTCAGTTTCGCAGGAGAAAGCCAACGTAAAATGGCGACGATGTAGCTAGTCATGCCCATAACTGTCTGTCCTGTGGTTGTAGCGGTCACTATGCGAAGTGTCTGGTGACGTGTGGATCTTGTGGTTTTCCTTTTGACTGGTGTATACAAAGGGATCGACTGACATGATTGGATACATTGGCATGTATTTGTATTACCAATGGCTTTCCACTACTTAGTAAACTCCAGTCACAGGAGACACCTGGTCCAAATATAAAATTTAGCTTTTCATGGCAAGTCAATGATAATGCACCAATTCCGGTATTCCTCAGCTTTTACCTATTTCAGACATATTTTACTGAGCAAATATTCTATAACTTAATACATCAAATCCAAACTGTCAGAGCAAGAATCACACACACCATGCGACAATTGTGACCACCACAGGACAGCGCGTGTTACTCCTAACCCACATTATTACTGCATGCCTTCCGGTTTCTTGCCGCCATAAAACTCCTTGATACAGAGGTGGCAGCTCCAGCTCCCTGAGAATAAAGACACACATTAAGGTTAACAAAATGTAAATTTTATGCTTAATGATATGGCTACTTTATATGATTTGATAGTAAAGATTTGGTTAGAGTCAGTGTATTCATGGAGTGGGCATCAGCATAGGACAAAACCCCAGAGAACCTTATTATAGTGATAATTTTGGGATCACAGCATACAAACATAATTTAGAGAACTTATGTAGAATAGTATGTTCGATTCCCTCTCTTTTTTAATGTTCTTTTTTTCTCCTTTTCTTGACATCACTTTTTTTTTGTAACATTCGTAGCATTAGAAAACTTACCCTCAGGTGGTTCTGAGAGAGGAGGGCTGAGGCAGTACATGTGGTAGCCCCGGTCACAATCGTCACAGAAAAGCAGCTGGTCCTGAAACAAAACAAAAGTAATTCATTGTTCATATCACCATCCTGAAACGAAGCCTTACTTGTAAACTAATAACTCAGTAAATACAGCCCTCATGAAGCCACAGGAGAGCCACGAATATCGAAATTAGAAGTTTGCATTTAGCTTTAGATAGTGATTTCACTATTCTTCTATTATCTGATATTTCTTTTCGTACAAAGTGGTACGAATCATTAAAGGACAAATGTTTCAAAAGAAGTAAGGCATAAACCAGGTCTTACATCATTGTCGGACGTGCCACACAATCCGCATGACTTGCACTCGATACACTGCCAGGGGTATTTCTTAACTGAGATGATCATGTTGGCAGTGAACTGGAGGCAGCTTGGATGGCCTGAAACAATGAAACCATCGTGAACACTTCGCTCGTTTACACAGAAGACACAGAATCTGTCATTACTTACTAAAAAGTGATATGGGAAACCCTTGTACCATAGGAATATACAAATCGTTTTTATTCAATGTTTTCTTTTAAGGGTTATATCTTATTGTATCACTTTAGCCACTGCATGAAAGTCAGTCACATTATAAACTGGTCACTTAAATGAGCCATTTACATATTGGAAGTCTTTTAGATTGCTTAATAAAGTTTGGTATACAGGTATAAAGTAACCCAGCTGACACACAGGCATAGACCCAACACAAGCTGATGTTACATAAACTGATCGTCGAAACATGTAATAGGGATGTACTTTTCTATTCAACATACCTGAGCGACCGCAATCTGCACAACTAACCAGCTCCTCCTTCTGACCGGTCTTCTTATTTTCTGACTCATCTCCGAGACAGAAGTCGCAGTAGTTATTGGTCACCCCCTGTTTGTTACTGGCAGTGTCGGAAGGTGTTGGTGTTGTGGCACCTCCCCCTCTCGGAGGCGCTGCTGGTACAGCCGCTGCTGCTGCTGACGATGACCGAGATTTCCCTATGAATGTCAACACTAGAATGTAGTCCTTCCTCAAAGAAATAAGAGTACTCAAACATGGTTATGTAGCCCAGTGATCTCTTTTCCTACCTGAAACTGTTTCTTAACTAGAATATTAATCATTTCACTGCAATCAAATGGATAGGGGAATATTTAAGGCATAATACTCAGGGCAATTAGACCAGTTAAAGAAGGTTTCATAAGTATAACTCAAAAAGTACAATACATATAATATGTCTTAGATTTAAATCTGTGCCCCTCCCCACCCGAACATTTTTTAAATGTTGTAAGTACGGGAGTCCATTGTTAATGAATTCATTTGTGTAAATCTATGTACATGATATTTGAAGTGTATAAACAATGTACATGCATTTATAATACATATGGGGTATGTGGCATATGTTATAAATGGCTGCATTCTACAGGAAGCAGTATGGACACCGAGGGACAAGCGAGCGACAATACCCAATTTACCTGATTATGAATAGGTGGCATGTTTTTCGCACTATATATGTACAACATCAGGACCACAACGTTGCATACAATACTTATATGCCATTTGTAGGACAGTGGTTCCCTCCATAGATCGACACGCATTCCAGTTGTTTTTCCCCCCTTTCTTTTCTTTACTTAATTTCTAAGACATCTGACAGTGCATAAGTGCATTGTGCCCATTGGCCGGCATGACGCACCACCAAAGTGCTGGCGAGGCTTGTAAAACAGTGTGGTTTATACGCAGGGTTTGATGGTAAAAGAGATTCAATTGAGTTTATTCAAACATTCATTTATCGTTTCATTCCAGCATTGTGTTTTCTTTAGGTGGAAGTACTCAATCTCATTTTTTTATTTAAAATTCATGAGACCAGACCTTTTTTCTGCGTTCGCAAACTAATTCCAAGGAAGAAAGGGTATTTGCAGTCATTTAGAGACAGCAGATAGCACCATACAATGCATCGCCAACAATATACTGATGGAATGGATGCTCATATATATTTGACTTTCCTATATAACACATTTTGCCTCAGTTTTTCAGGATAACATCAGTTGTGAAGCCAAAAAAGTTTTCTCAATCACCTTGGTCTGCATTTTGGAATCTTACATAGGTTAATTGGTCAAAATTGGAATATGTTTAAAAGGACAAAATTCTAAGTAGAGTACTTGAAAGATGCTTTCACCATTAGAAAGCTGAGTTATTGACAGAACAGTATGGTGCTGTTTGAAGGCCCTTCGTCGACGATAAAGATTCTACGTCGGTTAAAGCTGACATACTTACATCATACAAAGGTTTCTTCAGTGGACGCTGTATCACAAGCCAAGAGCTCGCGCATGTCATGCATGGTTATTTCCCAAAGTTATTATCCCATGTGGCATACGACATGTAAATGGGTATCATAACCATCCCGAGGTATCTTTTTTCCCATAAGGTAGGTTAACAAAACAGGATTTTCTCCACAAAGGATATTGAATACCCTATACCGGTATAGATAAAGGGAAATGCTAGACCCCCCCCAAAAAAAACTAAAACTATTGCAACAAATACAGCAGCTTAATTGGGACAGCCACATCTTCATCCATCTAGCCTCAGAACCACCAAGTTACACCATATATCATGACTAAGTTTGTTTGAGGACGGGCTTAAAGCATAAACACTGGGTTGGGGAAGGATAAGAATGACGCTAATAAATATGATGAGTGTGTTTTCTTTGAGCTAGCAATGGATGAATATCAGGGCATTAGATAAAGCTGATACAGCCAGAAGCAATACAATGATTACTCTCGAAGTCAGCGGCACAGACCAGCACACGTACAGGCTACCTGCAATCTGCGATATGCATTAACAGTACCAAGCACAACACAACAGCCCGCAAAATAAACAAACAAGGTAAAATGTAAGAGGCATAGGCCGACGAACAGAACTGACAATGCATATTGACGCGCTCGACAACACGACGGGCAACATGAGCATTAGTAACGCACACAGGCCCACGGGCGTCAGCGGTGCTGAAGCGGCACGTCGGCAAGCTGCAAGGCAACGTCTCTGTGCTGCATAGCGGGTTAATCTAGGGTGATATTAGTCTACCTCTAAGGAAGCAGCAGCGAAAAACATACTGGAACAGTAGTGAGAAACAGAAAGCGAGAGATCCGAAAGCATAGGAGAGTAGCAGGAAAAAGTGGGGATGGTACCAAAGAACTGTGACAATCACAGGAATAAGCATTTAATCACCATTTTAGGTATCACAGTACTTAGTAAGGCTCTTGATTATTCTTTGGATTGTTGAAATAAAAACTTACTTTGAATTGTCGGAAAGATTTACGTTTTTTTCTCTTTACAGTGCCAACATACATCTGAATGACTTCATATTATTTTATTCTATTTTTGTTCACAACAAAAAAACAACTTTCATAAACTCCTTAGCATAACGTTTTGTGTATTCAATTCATATCTACATATCACAGATGTCATCTGTCAGGAATGTTACAAGCAAATCATACTGAAATACATATTCTCAAAATGCATGGCCTGGAAGCGGTACAAAAAGAGCAGTTCTTGGCAGGAGCAGAGAAATAGCAGAAGCGTAAAATAGATAGGACAGCTTGTCCATCAAGGAAGGAACAGTTATAGTGGTAAAAACTAGTAGAGACTACCATTGGTGGAAGGGGTCGAAGGAACCTTGGGCGATGGGGTAGCGGACCCATCGTCGTCGTAGTCGTTGTTTTTCTGGTGGAAATGGGTAAGATGGTAAGTGAGTCCTGGCCGAGTCTTGTACCGAGCCCCGCACACTATGTATGTAAAAGAAGAACAGCCATAATGTCAATGGCCTGTACTTAACCGTTGTGGCTGACGTGGAATGCCCTAAATGGATTATGTTCATTACTTCAAGGTACAACACAACTGCAAACAACAACCTACAAATGTCAAATAACCCTTACTAAAAATAAAATAACAAAAAAAAGACAACAATTATTTCAACAGGCCATACTATTCTCGCATCATGTAAGCGTTCTCAGATAAAACATTATGCACTCATTTTCCTTGTTGATACGGCAACAAAGGAAATGTGATTATCATATTGAATAGAAGCCAATTTGACAACAAATGTCAAATGAAGTAGCATACAATACTGAACTGAATGATGAGGCTTACTAGAAGAAGTAAAGCAAACAATAAAAAATAAATTAAAAAAGCCTAAGCTAGAACTTTTTTGTTTTAGGTGGTCGAGAAGGCAATTTTCACAACTCTCATAATATCCAATTTTGGACAATAGGGACATTCTACTGTTTTTTTTCATTTCCGTGTTTGTTTTTTTTTTGGTGTGTTTTTCTCTTCTTTTTTTGTTCTCTCTTTGGAAGGGCAGGAAGGTTTTGTTTGTTTTTTTGTTTGTTTGTTGTTTTTTTTTTTGGGGGGGGGGAGAAGGGGAGAGGTACTGGGGTAAGGTTCATGCCGGTTAGGGTCACATCACCACAGGAACATGAACTCTCATAGATTAGGGGTTCGCTACATGAACAGAATTCACTACAAGGGACAGCATCTAGAAAACCCCAAACCCAAATAAATATCTAATCAACAGGAAACAAATTAGAAACATGAACGAAAACATGCATGCACAATCAAAGTATAAGAAAACACTCACATGCAAACATTATGAAATATCATGTAAAATACAACTATGGAAAATGTGTGCAATGAGATCTTGCCTGACTGAGGCTAAAGTACAAGGGTAAGTGTATGAGTAATATATCCTGGTTTGGTAAAGACTGACATTATGTAATCTTAGATTTAATAGGTTTTCATTCAATAGTTTAACAGATTGCAGTCTCAGAATACACAAGATGAGAATAATACTGACTGATCAATCATACAACCATAAGAAAAGTATGCGTCCCTTAAATTGTATATGTCATAAATCTCACAATAGAATACACAGTATAGATTGAGATTGTACTCACTGTCACAGCCATAGGGTTTCTCGGTGTCATCTGGACGGTAGTCAATGTCCTTATGAACCGTAGATTTCCTACCGCGGCCAGGACCGCCTTTCTGCAATAAAGAATCAATCAGCATATGAGTAAAACATTAGTGAATTTTAATCACAGCTATGTCTCCTTCTGCAGGTCGAAGTATTCTATCCGCTACTCAACCCTCGGCTCTGCATTGGGCGGACTCAGCAAATTCGTAGACTCTCGACAAAGTATACTAGCAGCAATCCTATTTGGGGTGTGATAAATACTAATGGCCTTAAGAATGAGACACAGCTGGAAATTTGTGAGAGCACAAAGAAAATATTGTAAGGAAAGATTTTCTATAAAACTAATTCAAAACAGAAAATATGGGATCTTGAGACATGCAGCTTGATTCACCTATATGGATATAAATAAATATGGCTGAATATAAAACCACGAATTATTCATATCTTGATAAAATAAAAACATATTACAGGGTATTTTAGCTGAAAAGGACAAATTAACAAATTGTTATTACGCATACTACCGAATACATACACAATGTTCGGACATACCTTTGGCTTTTCCCCCTATTTGTCGTGGAATGGGAAAAGAAAAGGGTCAGAACGAGGGTTTATCACAGCATGGTAGCATATTCTACTAACATAAGGATAATGGTTTTATTCTTTTTTTTTTCTTTTTTTTATACTGACTATAGCTAAAGTGTAATATCAAACTATCCCAAATAACTATATTTATCTATAAGAAATTACTATCATTCTACATACTTAGCTCTATTTAAACTGAAGATGTACTACCATGCATAATTTTATCAATGCCAGCTTACAAAATTTCCCAAAGGTAGGTCCAATATTCAAATAGTTAGATGTTAATACCAGAGGTACGAATTACCTTATGTGTTCAATATTGGTGATAAGATATAAGGGCAATGTGGATTAATACACAGTGAGTGTTTTCTGTTAGTATGACCACTTGCCAACTTTACCACTTGCCATTGTACCTCACGTATAAGGCGCACACGAGTATAGGACGCACCCTGGGTTGAAGCCAGACTTATAAGGTACAGCTGGGGATTGATTTTGGTTTGGTTAGAAGTAATCTGATTTTATCCTACCTGTAAGACGCACCCCCTCCTTGGGGAGGTCCTATAGGGCACAGTAAGCCTCAGATTTGTGTCTGTGCTGCGGCTTATACGCGAGATACTAAGGCACAATCTGCACACAGTCCAACTACACCAGGAGTTCTATCATAATCAATATTTCTGTACAAATACCTGCCTGTAGGCCACAAACCATGCATGTGTTACAGTCTCCCAAATATCTGTAAACCCCTTTTTATATATATATTTCTCTATAGAATTATCTTCACTATTTTATTTGTATAAACGACAACTTAATCATTCTCCAAACTGCTTTACCCCTAAACAGAGATGCCACTCACTGGCCAACAAAAACCAGGAAAACTGGACTTTCGACACATTTCCCCAGGAATTTAACATAATCTAATACAGAAATCTTGGAATCAAAACCAGGAATTCCTGGTAAACCAGGAAAAGTGGCATCTCTGCTAAACATGCCAGTTTTTCCTTGGTTTTCAAACAAAATGTTCTGCAGATTCTTTAGTCATGCACAGTAGTCATTAACAAATTCCTATGACTTTAAACTACCAGTATACAACTAGATCTATATTTGATATTTATCTTAACTTTGGACATACTTAGAGGGAGTCAATATCAATGCGTTAGGACACGAGACGACAGTGAAGACAAGGGGAAGGGGCGCCGAAATTGTTTATAGGACACTTGTTAAGGTAAACATATCTATATGACATATATCATTTTAAAATAATATTTAGATTCCCTACATTGATACTTACATGGTCTCAGTATTTCATAACAGTCACCTGCAAACCTGCTTTACATAAACTACAACTTATGCAAACTTGCTGTTTGAAGTGGAACTTGAATTTGAACTATATAATTCTTTTCATGTGATTGCAATGAAGCCAAAACACAGACCTTAAAATGTCCTGGTCAGTTGTCTTTAGCACAATAAACTTTCATATTTTGCACAATTTGCAAGTATATATACAGGTTTGCACCCAATATAACATGCATGATTTTACACCCAATGTTCAGCTTCGCCCCTAATATATGTATATATTGTCCATTGTTTATGATATGTGTGCTGTCTTTTTGGCTTAAACCAGTACACATTACTTTGTCGCATTGTCACCACATTAAACCAGGAGCAGAAAGGAAAAGAAAAATATGCTCAAACTTAATCTATTATGTTCTCTAACGTTTATCGTTATTTTCTGATTTTGGCGAGAAAGTTGTGTGTAACTCAATGCGCCTTATATTGGGCCTATTAATCAGTATCTATCATTCATTAAACCTACATCAATATTTTCCGTGTTTTTCTTCTTTTTTTTTCTTCTTGTCATTTCCTTAAAGATGGGTAAGGAGATACTTCTTTTTGATAATAACTGACATAGGATAATGATACTTATGGACCTGCTTATCTATCCGGACACTTTTTCCTACTTTGTGAAATTGATAAGCCTAGAACAGCTCAAAATGGTGATAATCTGATAAGGTTCTAAAGATGTTCGTAGAATCAGAATCATGCCCCACACTATTAATCTGATCACCGTTTTCTCTACTTTAAAGACCTTTATTGTCGTCAAAAACATTTTCCACACATTGATCTAAACAATACTAACATTAATCAATGTAAAATGGGTTAGCTCCTGTCCCACCTTTAAGATTAGATATCCACTTAGAATGATCCATACACTTGGGTTAGTCGGGGTACACGTTACGTGTGTTACTACATGTACTAACAACATGAACTGATTCTCAAGTCCAAACAATGCACAATCCATACCTTAGCCTTCTCCGCCTGAAGACAAAACATGATCTAATATTCATTCTCGTCAATTGAACTACATATTTGACAATGAAATCATGTCTTGCTCTATTTTACCTCGAAGAAAAAATTAAGAAAAGATGAACCAAAATGATAAGGAAAAGACGACTAACTGACAGATCACATATCTTCTGTCAATATGATGAAATTGTACCGACTGATAACTATAGTTTTTAACAAAGAAGAAACTACACTAATTTTCTACTCAAATCGTTCAAGGCTTGAAACAAATCTACATTTAAAACTATACATATTTGTTGGTACCATACCTTAGTCTTCTCGGCCTGAAGAAAAATATGAGAAATAATTCCTTAGAAAATGCACCATTTGTGAAAAAAAAGCTTCAAACTGGACACTTTAAAACGGGTGAAGTGTATACCAACATATTATGTAGTTTGTATAGACTCTTAGATTAAGTTTATTGCAGCTAAGAATATATAAAGCTAAAAAGATACTACCCATACATCATGATATCTGAATACATATATCCTAAACACGTAATAATATTACAAGACTACCGTAATCTCCCATGTATAAGGCGCGTCTTATATGGGGGGTTTTAGTTCTCATTGGATCCACAAGGGGGACACCAAGACCTTTCTTTTGATAGCTTACATGCCCCCTTGGTCATAATAGGACATAGGGGGGCCTAGGAGGGTCCGGGGTGGCCCAAGCTACCCATAGGTTTTTGAATTTTGAAAATTCATTAAGTAGAACCAAAGTTATGATTTTTTTCATTTTTTTGAGAATTTTCCAAAACTCTAGGTGCACCTTATACGCAGACTGCGCCTAATACGCGGGAGATTATGGTAGTTCCATGCCACCGTATACTATACTAAACTAAGGGAAAGGGCAAACTGCTACAGGTCATAATTTTCTTGCAAAGTAGTGATGCAATACAATCCATTGTCCACTTTAGTTTATTGTTTTTGAGATATATACAAAGAGGGGAGCAGTTCCAAGTCAATTTAGAGGGGTTTGAATGAAAAATATGAAGGCAAACAATCATGTACACATGCAGGCCACTAAATTATTATCACATTCACCAGCTTTTCCTACTTCAGTCTCGACTGCTCTATGCATTTGAGTATTGAAAGTATGATATAAAAACACCGCCTCAGCGTTACACATACACTGCACGATCTCCAATGGACACGGCTCTAAATCACATGAAGCAAGACCCCACTGACAACTAAATTGGGATTTACTCATCACAAATGCAATATTGTGTAATCAAACTAGATATATACAGTTTAAGACAATAAAAGAAAGGATATTTTATATTTCTCACGGCAAACGATAAATCTAAGCATATGTTATACAAAACGTTGATACAATACCTTCACTTTTTCAATCTGTGAAAAAGGACAGGGGCTCAATTGATAGTGTCCATAGAACATCTAAGAATAGTCATTACGTAGATAAAATATTCAGTTCTATTTAGTTCCAGTTAGCTTCGAGATAAACGACTAGCGGCGATATTATTTTAAAGCTGGAAAATCTATTCTAAATCCTGAAAAGTTGTGCATGCATCTAATAGACTGGCCCATTGAGGGACTACTTTTGATTTCTATATTACTGGCCAAGGACTTACCTTCTTCTTCTTGCGCTTTTTGACATAGGTTTCCTCATAGTCGCTAGAGTCCGAGTTCCGCTCATCTATCTCTCCGGCATCTGGCGGGTCGCTCAAATCATCAAGTTCATCATACCAACGATCCTTACTCGTCTCATTTGCCATGTCGTCTATCTTTGGGTCATGGTCTAATTTCACCACAAGGTTCTCCACCAGTTGGATTTGATGTGGCACGTCAGCTAAAATACAGAGACATTTTTCAATCGCCAAATATTTATCATTAGATACTGACATACATATAACAACAGTCTAGTCCATCTCACATCTAGCCATTCCATTTTCTATTTGAGCACTAGTCTGAAATTCTACTCGGGTTTACCTCTAGCATACATTGGCTTTGCATCTGTCTTGTACTTCCTGGGTGAGTCTACCCAAAGTTTCTCATGTGACGGCATGAGTGATACAGGTACTGTGAAAGAACAGGAACATACGATTAACAAAAAATAAAAGCGCAATCGAAAAGGAAACAGGTTGAAAAAAAGAGATACTGCAGAGATTCCCCAATCTCCCTATTTGGTTTCTGGCAAGGCTGGATGGCCGATGGTGTAGTCTCTCTAGTACCATTACCAAGGTCAAAGGGAGAGGGGCGCAACAGAGCAAGGTCATGCTTTAACCAGGCTGTGGCAGCTGTAGAACTAGAAGTTAAGAATTAGAAGAAAGCTTGCAGCTATTAAGGGAGTATTAAAGACTCTTGAACACCAGAAGTTTCACTTTCACACTGGACACACGAACATGACAAACATATTAATGTATATTAAATAACATGTCATAAGTTTTCGTATGGTGCAAAATGTTACCATAATGGATTTACCACACTGACAAAGTTTTCGTGTGTATGTGCGCAAGCATTATTCTGTTCTTACTAAAGTGTTTAGCAAGTTACAGACGAATTAGTCTACTCTAGAGGCTATTTATGTTATATTTCACCCAAAAATTAACAGATTGACCCATTTATAAATCTGTTTGAACTCACTACCTGTTTCTGATTATATAAACATAGGCAAGGCATACTGTGTAATTATTTGCTTACCTTTGTCTGGTACTACCGGTTTTGTGGGAATCCTATAATCTGGGGGTGGGAAAGGTTTGGATTTTCTCCATCGTTTCGCTGGATAAGAATAAATTCTTCCTGGCTCTGTCCCTATAAACATTGAACAAAGTATTAACAATGATGATGATGATGATGATGATGATGATGATGATAATGATGATGATGATGATGATGATGATGATGATGACAATAATGTGTCATATTTTAACAACATAGTGAATTCATTGTAATCGAATTATCATATAATACCTTCATCTTTGAATCAGGCTGTTTGAAGTTATCATAAGGAGATCATTATTTCTTATCATGCAAAACAGTGCTTTTATACATTCTTTATTGATGTATTATTCATCATGACAACTTATTGCTTCCTGCAATTTTCTGCTTACCTGTACTCCGGTACCGGTAGGGGTGCCAGAGGTTAGTGTGATTCTGAGCGACTCCAGTCTGTGAGTCCAAGAAAGGCAAGCGCTGCCGGCTTTCCAACATGATTCGGGTGTTGAAGCGGGCCGCCTGTTCTACCGACTCGCGGTAGTAGTGGCCGCTCATGTTAGAGCTGTAATGGCGATGACATACATATTCATATATTGCATACTCTAATTGATACTAATGATAGGTATAGTATGGTATGACTACGGGTAATAAAAATTTTAATCAAATTACCGTAGTACTGGTATCACCTCCGTATCCTTGAGAAGTTCTGTATTATATAGAACACGTTTCCCTTCTTTAGAATTATCCACCTTTTAACCATTAACTAATTAAGGTTAAAAAGTAGCCAGTTCATAACGCCACCCGTCCCCCGCCATCTTAAATACCCATAGAAAGGCAAACGCGGTAATAAGCATGGTAGGGGTCTCGGCCCTAAATGCCTTATGATTAGGTTGACAGGTAAAGCTGAATAATTCATTGAGGGGGGCAAAATTTTTTCCTGTCTTCAGCACAAAAAATCTGCGTGTTATTAGAGGTCAAAAGGGCAAGTTCATGTGCCACCCTTCTGAGGACAGCGAAAATTTTTTTATCCTTGTTGGGGGGGGGGGCAAAAATGTTAGATCAAAAACGAGCGCGAAAATTTTCTGGCGCAAAATATTTTGACTGCCGTCAAGGGGGGACATGAAAAGGTTTCACGTGTCTGTGAGAAAACCCACCAACCCACCACACCCCGGGGCCTGTTGATAAATAATGACAAGGGACAAATAATGATAAGGGACAAAAATCGCGTGCAAACGTCCCCTTTTAGCCTATAGTAACATGCAGGCTTTTCCACTGAAAATAGGTGAAATTATTTTGACCCCCCCATCAGAGGTGTTGAAAAAATTCTGACCCCCCAGTCAAGGGGTTGAAAAAATTCTGACCCCCCTCAAACCCACCAGCCCCCCCCCCCCCGTTGTTAAAAAATGATCACTCCCTAAGTTATATAGTGTTTTACTTTTTTATCCATTATGACAGCACCGTAGGCGCTGGTTAAACTACCATATATAAAATACCTCGGCCCTCAAATGCTGGCCACCAGAACTGTCAAAACGGAAGTAGTATTGATGGCGTGATTAGTAAAAGCTTAAAGATAATTATCCATAATTTCTATTATTCCTTTAATTGTATGCATATGATATTCTCTGCAAGAGTAGGCACTGAAGTAACTGCCGTGCTCGGGTCTGCCGTGCGCGGAGGCCAAAAGTGTGATATAACAATACTGGGCCACTTTTTACCTCTCCAATTTTAAAATTATCATTCTGAGCTTGTTTACAGGGGGATCTGGACAATTAAGGTACCATATTAATGGGCTTGAAGAGATCTATCACATGCACCTATTTAATCAGTTATTGTAAGAAGAGAACATAGAGTATTTTTTCTGTACATTTTAACTCAACTTTAAAGCCATTTTTAACCATGAAGACCATGTTGCACCTTAAAATAAATGGTTCCCACCAATTCTATGATTAAATATCTTCTGGAAAATGTTTAGTTTAGTTCATTTAGACAGCCTGCAGTATGGTTTATAGACCCTGCAAAAGTAGTGACCCCACAGGAACTGGAGCTACCTGGAGGGGTGGTGTAAGATGTGGCACTCACACCTACCACCACTGCACCACAGCTACAGGTTCACCGCTTCAGAGTCACACCTGGCTCTTACTGGAGGACTGACTTCCAGGACTTCTCTGTGACCTTCACTGTAAGACCTTTATTAATATTGAAAAAAGTCAACTGATCATTGATTCTATCATTCATCTTGCTAAATATGAACAAATGTTCACTCATTTACAAAAAAAAAAAATCATCAATAAATTCGACCTTAAAATGACCTCGACCTTGATCAAGGTCAGGCCATACATCATTTGAAGCACCCCTTAATCACCTTTCCTCTACTTTTTATTTCAAGTTCCTACTGTCGATATCTTCTGACAAAAAGTGATTTAAGTGTTCCAGGCATTTCTGACCACAACAAACAGGATCACAGAATGTCCCTTTGACATTGACCTTTAGGCCAACTTGACCTTCTTGGTCAAATATTAAAGAAATACTGAGCTGATCATTGATTCTATCCTCCATCTAGCTAAATATCAACAAATGTGAACTCAATTACAAAAAAAAAGCAATAAATTTTACCTTTGACCTTAAAATGACCTTGACCTTGACCTAGATCAAGGTCAGGCCATAGTTTATTGGAAGCACCCCTTAATGACCTTTCCTCTATTTTTTATTTCAAGTTCCTAGTGTCAATATCTTCTGAGAAACAGTGGTTTAAGTGTTCCACAACTAGCATGATCACAAAATTTGAACCCTGATTAAACTCTTAAGTATGGGTTATTGTGGCAAAATATTGGGGTCATTTTGTGGTCTTTGGACGGTCATAACATCACTTTGAATTAAGATAGAGACTTCATTCAAAAAGCAAACCCACTTGTTTTCTTGAGATCTATCCAATGGTATACAAATAGAATAGATATTACATGGTTTTGAAAAATTAGGTAAGTGCCTAGCAAGAGGGTTTCAAAATATGATGCTACAAAGAAGTATTTATAATTAAGACCTTCTAAAGAAAGAAAATCACTCGGGGTTTTGTTAACTTTTCGTCCATTATCACAGCGCTGTAGGCGCTGGTTCCACTAACTTTACCAAAACGGCTACCCCGGAAGTTGTCCGCTTCGACGTGGGATGTTCCCGGAGTTGGCAACTCACACTCTGTCTGATAGCAACCAGCGAAAGTGACCCAGTGAAAAAGAAAACAGTAGAAGTTGTGTGACAAGCACAGAGTAACAACGGTAGAAGTTGCAATGCTTTTGGCGCGTGGTGGCGCCACTTCTTTTCGTGCAAGCAGCGCCGCAGGCGCTGGTACCGGTATAATAAAGTGAACAGATTTTATCATCAAACTGTTGCCCTATTTTCTAGGCCAGACTGAGTCTGGGGGGGGGGGGGGTTTCCATGCGTGGGGGGGGGGGGAGCGTCTGACTGCTTTTGAGGGGTATGTTAAGAAATCGTGTATGTCGGGTTGTGGGGGGGGGGGGGCGCTTGGTCTATTTTGTTCCCATTTGTTTTCGTTAATTTTTATACAGTACTGTCACTACTGACCAGTCTGACTGGCTGGCGTCAGACTGAGTCAGAGGCTGTGTTCCGGGGGCTGTGTACACTTCACATCATTCTCAACAAGCAATCTAAGAGGGAAAAACTGCCACTTCTACTGAAACACAGGGACTGAATCGTGCTCTTTTCGATGGTCTCATCGCTGAATTTAACCAAGGCTCTTATTTGAAGAAATCATTACCTTTTTGGACGACTATAGTGCCAACGCTCGACGGCCGCCATTGTGCTTTCGAACTGCCCCCTGTCGGCAACTTTGGTTCTCGTCAAGAACGAGAGACTGCGAGGGACGCTAACTGCAATCTCCTGCCTGATACTTTATAGTAGCTGTTTCTTTTCACGTTATCAAGAAATCTGATTTAAGATTGTATAGTTGGTATCGGCTTCCATTCGCATCGCGCTCAGTCGGGCCGGTCTGGGCCGGAGCGCAGGGAGTGGTACAGCATTCAAATCAGAATCATCCTCTGAGGTGTGTTTTTAATCTTTTACAGCTATCTAAATTGGTGCCCATCGATATATAAGGTATTGAGAATTAGCACTAGAGGTGAGTTTTGTTCAGATAAGCTGTATTTTCACCAGCCCACCCTGTTGTTTACACCAGCTTTGGGGGAAATTCTAGCTGTCACCAGACATGACTTGAAACATTGCTCAAAATGGTTATTACAATCCCTTATTTTGGGCATTTTTTGGCCTATTCCTACCATCAAGACATCAATCTAATAGTATATGGGTGTTTACACAAGTTATTTGGTTTATTTTCCTTCCAGTGACAGTGCAAACTTGGTTTACTTAATTTCTTCTATTATCACCCAGTGCTTCTTTCCACTGTTTCCATGGCAACCAGTGTGCCCAAGTTCAGCCCATTTTTACTGGAAATACTAGAGACCCATATCTATCTGTAGGTATGATCAAAAATGCAGTCAGGCTAATAATAAAAAATGGGCTGGGGTTTAAAGGCTGGATTTTGGAAAGTGAAAAATGGTTAGTGTCAACAAGTTTCCCTATTACCATGGTAACCACTGCACATGTGCACACTTATTTCACTCCTACCCAAACTATATTTTACCAAGAATATTTTAGCGTATGACATTGTTTCATGAAATCACCAAAAATACCCAGGAAATGACCCCAATGGTGCATTGGTTGGCCCTTTGACCCGAGGTAACCATGATAAAGCTGGCCGTTTCCATGGTAACCATTTAGCGCGAGTCATGAAAATTTCTATTGGAAATACTACTGCCCCAGATAAATGTGATGGTATATAAGATATCACCACTAGGTCATTCATAAAGAATGTGCTGGTGCATATCTGCATACAGACCCCCCCCCCCACCTTGCCTTTGGCCATCCCCAACACCGCCCACACCTTGCTGAGCACACCATTCCTATGTCAGGGGCGGAACCAGGGGGGGGGGGGTCCTGGGGGTCAGTATCTAGAATATAAAAAAAAATTCTCAAAAATTTCTAGCGTGAGCTAATCCAGAAAAAGCACCGTCATATCATACATAGAGATAATGCTTAGCTTAGGCCTATATTAAGGCATAGCTTATACCTTAAACCCATCCCAGGTGAGCTTTATAGGTTGAGTTTGAGTGATATAGGCCGTGGTATAGGAATGGCTCAGGGATGTAGGGTATAATTATATTAGATTAGGGCATAGACTATTTACTCGCTCTAAGATTAGGGTAATCTACTAAATATCATCCCCAATGTGCATGAGTGACCACATAGGCATCTAGGCATTTGGTGTGCCTTATGCGTGGTATACTAATTGGGGTTCCTCAGATAATTTTCTATCAGAATTACATCCCGTTTATTCATCACTTAGGGTGCATCAAGATACTTTAAACAATGAGTTTTTTTTTTTTTAAATTCCAATATTTTCTTGATGGCAGGCTCAAAATCCCTTTCAAATGAAACTACTAGATTCACACCCAATGATATAGAAACACCTTAGACCCTTAGACTACAGGTGTTTGACACCAATATTCAAAAAATGTCCTTGTGGGATAAGCTGTCCAAACCCTATCAAAGAACAATGCATGGTATTATTTTAAAGCAAATTCATCCCGTAGGGCCATGGCATAACATAACATGTAGCTGTCCCACATTCAACCGGGCCTATAAGGCCTCGTTGAATATGGGACCGCTACACCTTGGGGAATACGAGGCAAAATTATTCACTGGTCGTTGACATTTGCTTATATCTCACACCCTCCGAGCCACCATTCTCCTGTACCCTTCTACCATGATAGGCCTACCACCCCATCTCTCGCACCCTTCTGGACATCATTCCCCTGCCCTCCTGTACCATGATAGGCATACCATCTCCCACCCTCTGAAACAACATTTCCGAGATAGGCCTACAGCCCCACCCTGCACGCCTCCCAGACACCATTCCCCCTGTACCATGGTAGGCTTAGTAGGGTTTGGAGGGTCCATATATGCACAATATAGTTTTAACTACCGGTTAGCTTTAATTATTACACGACTTCTGTGATTTTGGGTGCTTTTTCCATGTAAGGAGGCATGTTGTCCTTACATGTCATATGTTACATGTTAAAACCTACGAAATTTTTCATTGCCAGGGTAGGGCGCAAACTTAGTCTCCTATCCCAAATCCAACTCCCTATGCAGTTAGAACCAGGTGTTGATATGATAGGCGGGACGAGTCCCAGTCCGAGTGAATTTTTTTTTTTTTGCGTCCAAACCAAACCAACGGCTGCCGGGCACTGAGGTGTGTGTACCGATGATCTATTGGTTAGAATGCCACCAGAAGCGGCCCGGTGGTCTAGTGGTTAGCGCATTGCGCTCAGCTGCTTGAGATAGGCGGGACGAGTCCTGGCGAATGTTTTTTTTCGCCGTGTGTACACACACTATGGCTGGCTTAGAGTACCGGGGAGGGAAAGATTTTGTTTTCAACTTGAATTTATTGATTATCTATTGATTATCGTGTAATAAAATAAGTAGTTAATGGATATGTCATGGCTTGTGACTATTATCCAACAATATAACCTCGTTGCATGTTATTGTTGGATAACAGTCACCTGTCATGACATATCCATTAGTTACTTGTTTACTAACGGTTACTCTGTTCTTAAGGGTTAGTAGGGCTTGGAGGTGTATACATGCACAATATAGCTTTAATTACCGGGCACTCTGTTCACAAAGGCTTAGGGAGTGATCATTTTTTAACAACAGGGGGGGGGCGGTGGGTTTGAGGGGGGGTCAGAATTTTTTCAACCCCTTGACCGGGGGGGTCAGAATTTTTTCAATACCTCTGATGGGGGGGTCAAAATAATTTCACCTGTTTTCAGTGGAAAACCCTGCGCGTTACTATAGGCTAAAAGGGGACGTTCGCGCGTGATTTTTGTCCCTTATGGGGGGGTCGAAAAAATTTTACCCCCTCGAGAGGGGGGTCGAAATTTTTTTCGCGCGTCCGCGCGCAGACCCACCAACCCCCCCCTGTTGTTAAAAATGATCACTCCCTTAGTAGCTTTAACCAGACGGACCTGGGGCATAGTACAAGTGTATAATTCAATCTGATAGCTGCCAACCCTCCAGGACTTTGTGTATCAACCCTCTAGGGTTGGCATATATAGCCCTGCAAACTCCTCAGTTTTTGCAGTTTTATCAGGGTTTTTTAGATCCACCAGGGTCATTCTTGTGATTCGTCCAGATCCAAGTAGATCTCATTTTAACCTTTATATGGGGGGAGTCTTAGTAAATTTCTAAACTGAGGGTAAAAGACACAAAGAAAAGAAAGGACTTAATGTCCGAGAAACCTTGAATGTCTGAGTTCCTCGATGGCCCCCGGACGTAAAACTAAACAAACAAACAAACAAACCTTTAAAAACCACCCAAGTACATATACCGTATTCGTTCTAATAAGCGCACATGTGCGGAAATTTAATTGTTAGATTCTCAAAACATCAATACAAAATTAATTCTAATAAACGCACCCCCTAGTGCCTAAAAATCGATGTTTTGTCCTCAAAATCAATGTTTTTGCCCACAAAATCTCTGTAATTGCACTGTATTTGCATCATCTTAGGTCCCAATAGGTGGGGTGTGCGCTTATTAGAGCATGTGCGCTTATTAGAAGGAATACGGTATTAGGCCTCTAGATTTACAAAATTTCTTTGGCCCCAGGGGGGACCCCCTATATTCACATTCTCGTGCCTCTTTTTCAAAGTAAAAACTGTGGGTTTTGCGGGCTCAGTTCTTTTTTCTTGCTTGGAGTTTGCAGGCATGATTATATATGTCTCCTTGTATTCCTGTAGCAGTCCCTAATATCTAGGTTCGCAACCTAGGCTGGTCAAATGGATATGTTATTCAACATGTTCAAATAATATGTGATAAGGACAATAAGGGCCAGTGTCCTGATTAGGAACTGCTTGGAATACAAGTGCAGTAATGTAAAAATCTTTATAATATCAGTTTGTATATATAAGGAAAAGGTTCACAAGAATTGGGTCTGACTGAGGGTTGCCTCATGAGGCAAAGGTGCATGAGATAATCTTCAGTCAGACCCACTTAGAGTGAACCTTTATTCTAATGTCAAGGTGAAAATCAATGCTTCATAGAAAGTGCACTGAGGCCTCGTATTGCACCCCTATGTTGAATAACCTGCGACAATTCCGCACAATGATGTCATAGACCCACCGCGCATGTGCAACGTAGATGAAACGTAAACATCTAAGATGGCAGCGCACAGCATTTCTGGGTTGATTACAAGTAAATATGGGTTTATTTTGAATGATACTGATCAAATATTGATTTTTGAGCATTTCTGACTGAAATAAAATGGTAAAGGATAATTAGTTTGAGCCGACAGTTTCTTCACGAGCAGGTCCTGCCTGTTCCGCACGAGGCCGGTAGGACCCGCGAGTGAAGAAACAGGAGGCTCAAACTAATCAGAGTTCATCTTTACATTTATGTCAAGGTGTTTGATTGGAAATTCAATCGATATTTCATCAATATAATCCATAATTAACTCTTATTTACCTGTCGTCTACCCGAAAATGCCGTGTGCCGCCATCTTGAATGTTTACGTTTCAAAAATGCTGCGCATGCGCGGTGGGCGTATGACATCATCGTGCGGATTTGGCGCCAGTTATTTCACGGTGGAGAGCAATACGGGGGCTTAGTGCTTTCTCTATGGAGCATCAATATTCACCTTGACATAACCTTTAATGCTTTCCTCGTTTGATGACTGCATGATAATAGAGAGGTTATGATCACTACAGGCATGGCAACATTTACAGCTAGAATGATTGGAAATGGTAGGCTAGACGTTGCCATACACGCTACAAGTAGGCAAATCTTAACCTTTCTAATAATGCACTGTAAGTGCTATCAAAAACTAAACACGGTAGTTTATATTAATGAGTCTTTATTCCCTGGCCCAGTAGTCATGGCCACACCAGCTAAATCTCTATTTGTTTCTACATGTGAGTATTATGTGGTATACAGAAGCACACTGATGACAAATTTATATAGGTATGTATAGGCGCTATTCCACTCTACACTCTATACTTATCAAGCAGCCCCACTTTGTTCAAAGTGTACATTCAAATTGATGCGATCGGTTGGGTATCTAGAAGTCACGAGGAAACCACACACATTCAATTATTCAGTAAATGTATCTGTAATCTAAAGTATTCCTGCTTGCTTTTTTTCTGAGTAGATATATTTTATCAACATGTTCCTATTACTTTAAGCACAACCTCAGCTTGACCAGACCATTTGTGTACATCACAGGAAGATCAAAAGGACTTCCCTGGAACTTATATACATTCTATACATATTTCTGACTTTAATGAAGTACCTCACTTTGTCCAAGGTGGATTTATATATCGAGTCCATACATATTTACTAATGTGCACACTACTGGATATTGATGCAGGTAGGAGTAAAGCAGCTCTTCGATCTAATTCTGCACTCCTACTGCTGAATAGCTATGCAAGCTGATGCACAGCATGATCAAAGTTGGCCATAACTAATTCTCACAAGTATAGACATTACGTGCTACTATCAGAATGCTAACAATATTCATAATGTAAGAATCCTTTAGAGCGGGGAAAGATTCCTTCACCCTCTCCCTGTCCAAGAACTTGAATAGCTCCTCTGCTAGTTTCTTAGCCAAGTTTTTGGAGAGGCCAGTCACTGCCTCAGGGACCATGCTGTTGGAAACGAGGGCATTTTCATCAGAAAAGTATTCCACCAGCATTCCCTCAGCACAGGCTGCCATATCGAGTGGGACTTTTTGTTCTTCGGATGGAGTTGGTTTAGTGATCATAATACACTCATTGCATTTGCATGCCTCCAGACAATTGTCACAACAAGTGTGCTTGTTGGCAGGTTTCGGGAGGTCAGACTCAAAATATTCCAGCAGGAATTTTCGCCTGCATCCCTCTGTTGTGCAGTAGTTTCTCATCTCGTCATGCATATGTTCTACATTTTCTCCTATGTCGTTGTTGTTAAAAAACAATGTGGCTTTTGCTGGCTTCCCATCTCGTCCACAACGTCCTATCTCCTGTACATATCCTGAAAGTACATGTAATACATGTGAATGTATTTTATCTGACTTGAATTGGAAGGCCACAAACTACATGTACTTGAATGTGGATAGCAGGGTATTTACATCTACTACACAAAGATTGTGATGCAATCAAAAGATCCAGTGACCAACATTGAGTTGAGTAAAATGAAGATGGCAGTTCTTGCAAAAATCTACCTTTCATTAAAAGATAAACAACCTTTTTATTTTTACAAAAAAAAACACCAACAAATTCCTCATGGCAATCAGCGTCAATAGCTTACGCTCAATGCTATTTGGTGGGCCAAGGTGCATAACATGCCGCACATCCGGTGCATCTGCCCCCATGCCATAGGCTTCAGATGCCAGCAAAAGACGTAAATTTCCTGAAGGGTTCTTCATGGATTTTGTTATACGTGACTTCATCTGTAAAAAGAAAACTGACAGTTGGTTTACTATTCACTTGGTTAGTGCCGGAATGCAAATTTGGTGATAGTTCCTAGTCTGATCAAAATGAAAAGAACTATTGAAAACCCATGTTCCCATCTGTCCATCTTAGACTTTCAGATCGACTGTACCCCTTACATTTGCCTTAGTTGGCCTAAGTAGCATGAGCCACATCTCTGATCATAGCATGCATGAAAAGTTGTGATTATGAATTGAAACTATATTCATGTTCAGCATGTCTAGTATATGTTTTGAATGGTAAAAAAGATAAAAGTCAATGTTTCTATGGAATGATTGCTGTATGTGTAGGAAAATAATTACATACCCCTCTAGTCTGGGGTGCATGATACTGGGAAATGAGGCATGTCATCTCCTCATTTTTGGCACTTTGGATGGTTGTTTCATTTGGATGACCCTTCAATGGCCCAGATACTGCCCTGTGATGGGTGTAGGCACACCACTTCAAGGGCAGATATATGATGGTTTTATCAAACTCTGGGCCCTTCTCGGCCAACTCCAAGACAACAGGGTCTAGCACACTGTTGTATGCAACTTCAACAGAGTGTTCGCCCCCTGTTGTCGGCACTCTTCGATCTACTTGGAGAAACACATTTGGTCTGAAGGCAAGAATTGAGATGACAGATTGTAAATGAATAGACAAAGGTCTGAGAGCAGTGAAATGTTCAAAACTCATTTAAAAGGACATAAAATTTTGAGTATTTCCATGTTTTAAGAGTGCTGTTACTGGCCGTGATATACAGATCAAGGTTATCTTACAAGGGGTTTGAGATAGGGACCTCCTAGTTTATACCTATCGGGCTTCCGAATTACACCATTCCAAACATGAAACAAAAAGCCTCAACTACTTTTACAAAATTCTCTTTCTCATTAAGGATTGCATTAAAAGCACAAAGGTCTCAGTCCTGAAGGATATAACTAGCAGTGTAACCACTTGGTAATTATGTCAGCATACCTGTCAGGTGATTCCCAGACAATGCGTGCATTACGCATGTAAAGGACGTCCTTAATTTCTTTTTGTGCTTTTTTTGATGCTGTGGCTGTGAGGGCTATCATCTTCGCTGATGGAATGATCGCCCTCAAAACCCCTAACTTCATGTATACTGGCCTGAATGCAGACTTCCCCCAAGAAATAATAACGTGTGCCTCGTCTACTACGATGTGCGATATCTGGATCAAAAAGGTAGCACATGAAGCACACAGAATTGAAATACAGAATTTCAGAAATTGTTATTTGAAGGACTGTTTATGGCTTAATGTTCAAATAGATATTTTCAGCTAAAGTTAGTATTTACCAAGAGGGTTGTTTGCTGTTCCCCTAATATGTTGTTGGGTGCCAGACCACTTACTTATATGTGATAAATTGAACACCATAGATAACATAATATCTATCAAATAATGATATCCATAATACCTTTGTTGACAGAGGGTCCTCCATAAACAACGTTTTAATCTCAGGGTGCATCAAGTTTTCTGGGTGCCCGATGATAAAATTGACATCCCCTTTCACCATCCGTTCAAAAGAGTTTGTTAACTTTGCCTCAGATTCTGTTGGTGGTCCATAGACTACAAGTTTGCCTGGCTCCTTTTCAGATTTGGATGTTTCCACTATGTACTCTATTAATTCCTCTGTGATTACAATACACCTCTCCCCGAACCTTTGTTCTTGCTCATCAATGATAGCATTTAATGGATTCGCAATTACTACACAGTTATCTCTAGTATGACAGTACATGTAACACCCCCATAACCTTATATAAGCCTCAGGGTCCCATTACCCGGTATATAAGGCCTGTATAGTACATGTAACACCCCCATAACCTTATATAAGCCTCAGGGTCCCACTACCCGGTATATAAGGCCTGTATAGTACATGTAACACCCCCACAACCTTATATAAGCCTCAGGGTCCCACTACCCGGTATATAAGGCCTATATAGTACATGTAACACCCCTCTAAAAAATTTTGACCCCTCTTGAGGGGGGGCTAAAAAAATTCACCCTCTTTATAGCATAAAAGGTCGCATGCTACTATAGATCAAAGAGGGGTGCGAAAACTCTCCGTGCCTCCGGCGCGAGGGGGGGGCGCAAAAAAAGTTGCCTGTTGTCGAGGGGGGGCGTAAAAGTTTTCCGCACGTCAGCGCGATAGCTCCCTACACCTCATACATCACTCACACACCTCAGCTGCTTGTATCTCCTTGTAGATAACTCTATACATCTTTGTAGTGTTGAGCCATCGGCCAATCACAGACCAGTATTCAGGTCATGTGACCTCTTGTGAATAAATAATTAGTTTGAGTCCAGCAGCCATTTTGGTTCAGTGTTGTGTGTGTATCTCCAGGAGTTAAATTCATGGATTATTCAGGTCATAGCCCATAGAACAGTACATTTGTCGACGAGGATGGGATCTAGTAACTCGGTGATCCAGGAGAGATAGGATTTTACACGAGTTATTGGCCGAATAAGGAGAATTTTGGAGAAATAGCTCACTTTCAAGCTGGATTGGAGCTCCCTCCCTGCTTACCTGCTGCTGCTCTGTGTGTACACCTGCCACTGCTGAGGTGCGCTAAGATCCAGGAGCAGGCCAACAGTGTGCTACTACCACCACCACTGTATTGAGGTAGGACTGATAAAGACTTCCAAGACAGGGGGAGTGACTTTACTGACATTAACTGTTGATCCTGTAAGTAACCCTGAGCATCTGTGCTTGAAGGCAATCATGGCTGAGGCTCTGCCACACTTTCCACCTTTTGATCTGTCAGACAGAGACACAGTCGGGGTCAGGTGGAAAAAGTGGGTACGACGCTTTGAACAGCTGATGGTTGGTCTGACAATAACAGATGCTGCAAGGAAGAAGTCTCTAATGCTACACTATGCAGGTGAGGAGGTTGATGACATTTGTGATACACTGACTATCCCAGATCCTGTGGCTGCAAACAATCAGGATGCTTATACAGTAGTGCGTGATGCTCTCAATGACTATTTCATACCTCAAGTGAATCCTGAGTTTGGCATCTATGAGTTCCGCATGAGAGAGCAGGAACCAGGTGAGACTCTGGATATGTATGTCACTGAATTGAGGAAGCTTGCCAAGTACTGTGAATTCACTGATTTAAAGCGTGAACTGAAGTCTCAGGTGATTCAACACTGTAGATCTTCCAAGTTGAGGAAAGACGCTCTGGAGAACAACAACTGGACACTTGACCAGATCTTAGACAAAGGTAGATCTATGGAGATGTCTGAGCAACAATCTAGTACTATTGAGCGAGGTGAGACATCTGTACATAGGCTCAAGTTTAAACAGCAACAGAAGTCATCTCAACAAGAGTCTCAGAAACCTAAACCTGCAGACAAGGGACAACTGACACGATGTAGTTCCTGCAATTTCCGGCATGATCAACGATGGTGTCCTGCCAAAGGGAAGACTTGTAGGAAGTGTGGTAACCTTGATCATTTTGCACGATGCTGTACTTCACCTTCCAAAGAAGAAAAGCCTAAGAAGAAGGCAGAAGTGAAGAAGAAAAAGAAGAAACAGGCACGTGTGAACGAGGTCAGGAAGGATACAAATGATGATACTGGTGAAAAGTACATCTACACACTGAAGCCTACAACTTCTAAGAACAGCAACATGCTGAAGGTGATGGCAGAAGTTGATGGTACCAGGATCCTATTCATTCTTGACACGGGAGCAGGTATCAACATCATTGACAATGCTGCATTTAAGAGTATGGAGATAAAGCCGACGCTGCAACCCGCAGATATTGTTGTGAAAGCCTATACATCTAAAGAACCAATTAATATCCGAGGTAGATTTAGAGCTTGTATTCAGGTTCATGACAAGAAGACAGATGCATTATTCTTTGTCACAGAAGAAAACGAAGGAAGCTTGCTGACTTATGAGACTGGAGAGGCATTAGGTCTCATACAAGCAAACATGGAACGCCTCCTTGCTATATGCTTTGATGACTCAGATCCACTGTTCAAAGGAGTGGGACTGTTGAAAGACTTTACTGTCAAGCTGCATATAGATGAGAGTATTCCACCTGTGGCAAAACCGCACAGAAGGATCCCCATCAATCTGAGAAGTAAGGTTGAAGAAAACAGACAATTGGAGAAAGACGACATCATTGAACGTGTGGAGGGACCAACACCCTGGGTCTCCCAACCTGTCTTTCCACCCAAGTCCAGTGATCCTACAGACATCAGAATGTGTGTGGATATGAAGAGTGCAAACAAGGCTATTCTAAGGGTCAGACACATAATGCCTACTATTGAAGAAATAGTGAGTGATCTGAACGGGTCAGTCAAGTTCTCTAAATTGGACTTGAACCAGGGGTATCATCAGTTACTCTTGGACAAGGAGTCAAGGTACATCACTACCTTCACCACTCATATTGGACTGTGGAGATATAAAAGGCTGAACTTTGGGATATGCTGTGCATCCGAGATATTCCAGAATGCTATGCGTGAGTCACTGGAAGGTATTCCTGGTGTGTTGAATGTCAGTGATGATATTCTGATCTATGGCAAGACCCAAGAGAGCCATGATGACAGTCTACAGAGGGTGCTACAGAGACTCCGTGAGAAGGGCCTAACTTTGAATAGGGCAAAGTGTATTCTGAACAAGGACAATCTTAAGTATCTAGGATATGTCTTCTCGAAGGAAGGTATGTCACCAGACCCAGATAAGGTTGCCGCACTTAACGAAGCTGATGCTCCCCAGACTCCAACAAAAGGTACGTTCTCTGCTTGGTATGGCCAATTACTGTGCTAGGTTCATCCCGAACTATGCAACAATTACTGAGCCTCTGAGAAAGCTTACTAAGAAGGACGTTGAGTGGAACTGGGGTCCCCCTTGCAGATCCAGGGAGTGTATAAGATGTGTCTTATACGGGAGAGATTAGGGAGTGGTCATTATTTATCAACAGGGGGGGGAGGGTGGGTTTGAGGGGGGGGGCGTAAAATTTTCAGACCCCTCCCGAGGGGGGGGGCTAAAAAAATGTTGACCCCTCTTGAGGGGGGGCTAAAAAAATTCACCCTCTTTTTAGCAAAAAAGCCCGCGCGCTACTATAGATCAAAGAGGGGCGTGAAAACTCTCCGCGCCTCCGGCGCGGGGGGGGCACAAAAAATTTTAACTGCCGTCGAGGGGGGGGCGCGAAAACCCACCACCCCCCCCCTGTTGATAAATAATGACCACTAAGAGTAGTATTTGACCCACTAGAGTCTAGACCTACCACTGGCACGGGGGGGGCGCAAAAAAGTTTTGACTGCCGTGAAGGGGGGCATAAAAATGTCTGTGTGTCCGTGCGAAAATCCACCCCCCCCATTGATAAATAATGACCACTCCCTGAAAGGGCTGCCCCTCCACCCCCACGATTTTGCTTAATAGTGACAAAGGACTGGTGATTCAACAATATATACCAAAACGGCAAGGGTCGAGTGGTGGGCTTTCGATGCAGCCGGTACCCCAGATTTGTCACTCAAACTCACTTTGATAGCAACCAGCGAAAGTGGCCCAGTGAGTTGCAGTGCTTTTGGCGTGTGGTAGTGCCACATGCGTACCGGAAGTGTTTACATATCTGTCTGTGTGTCTGCCATTTTCACGCACCAACGTACTCTCTTTTCCGTCATTTTGCCGATAATTTTCTAATCCTCCAATGTGCAAATATATGTTGACCATGCATTATAACAAAAGTAACGAAATCAAGTTTCCATTCTCGCATCAGTGAGAAATGGAACTCTGCCTCCTGTGGTATGCTTCCTCCCTACGTTGTTTGATCACAGCCTGCACAGGGGCCCAGTGTTATGTCAGTGTTAATAGTCTATGTCCAGTCAAGCATGAGTCGGTGCATTCGGGCAGCGGTTTTCTAACCATATGCAGTGCATTGTGGGTAGGGGTGACCTCGAACGCTAACTACACAACCTTAGCTTGTTCCCTCTACCCCTCTCCACCCCAGCCATGTCTGGGTAGGTACCAGTGGTTAACTATGCTTGGGAGTGTAGTAAGTTGACTCAGGGATCAACATTGACCCACATGGGGAGGACCAATAGGAGGTGGCCTTACAAACTAGCATTGATCCCTCGGCCGTACTCCGAACGCACCGAGTGTTGTTTCGGCCGAGTCTGTTGACGTTTTTTGGCCAGGGAGTGACACTGACAGTAGACTGAGTATCGTCTGTGTCATGGGTGGGGAACGGGAGTAGAGTAGAGATACGGTTTTCGGCGAGGTGCATTGGGAGCTAGGTTCCACTGTCACTCTTTCCCATTAGCCAAAAACGTCAACCAACTGGGCCGAAAATGGACCCTATAATATTATACTATCTATTATCCTGAGTGACATGCCATATAAAAGGTTGTGGGAGTTTGCCTTTATCTATCACAAAGGTGGATGGGGCCAGTGGAAATGAGACACAGGATGCAGGAGTGTGTAGAAGTGAGACGCAGGGTGCATGCAGTGTGTACATAAGTGAAACACAGTATCCGGGAGTGTGTAGACCATGTATAGACATGTTTTAGACAACAAATGTAAGGCGCTGGGGTCATGTGCGGGGTTAGGCAGAGGCCCGGGGGCAGAGGGTGCAGGGGTCACATGCAGGGTTAGATGGGGGGGTGCAGGGTTGGACGGGGGGTGCGGGTGTCAAATGCAGGGGTAGTCGGGGATGCAGGGTCATGTGCAGCGTTAGTCGGGTCACATGCAGGGTTAGTCAGGGGTGCGGGATCACACAGGTTAGATGGGGGTCACATGAGGGGTTAGACTGGGGGTGTGGGGGTCACATGCGGGGTTAGACGGGGAATGCGAGGGTCACAAGCGGGGTTAGACTGGGGGTGCGGGGGTCACACATGGGGTTAGGTGGAGGGTGCAGGGGTTACACACATGGTTAGATGGGGGTGCGGGTGTCACGCTGGGTTAGATGGGGTCATGCGCTGGGTTTGATGAGGGGTGTGGGTGTCATGCACACGCTGGGTTAGATGGAGGGTGCTGGTGTCACGCGCTGGGTTAGATGGAGGGTGCGGGGGTCACATGTGGGGTTAGATGGGGGTGCGGGGGCACACACGGGGTTTCTAGATGGAGGGTGCAGGGGTCACACGGACAATTTTTTTTTGGTATGAAACTCATAACCACGTTTATTGTCATGGGGGAAAAACTTAGTCAAAATCTTTTGCACCCCTCCCCCCCCCCCACTGTGGAGGGCGTAAGAGTCAGATGCAGGGTGTACCTGGGGTGTAGGACTTAGACACATAATGGGTGGAGGCTGTAGCAGCCAGACACAGGGTGGGCAGAGGGTGTAACAGCGAGAAACTGAGTTGAAATGCATTACCAGGGGTGTGAAATGGCAAAATTAAAGGGGGGCTGGCATGGAAAATTAACAACATGGGTACTGATTCAAACAGTGATCATAAAATCGCGGGAATCAGCGGAAAAATCGCGACACCCTGGTTGGTCAAGGGGTGATCACGTGACTTTTTAATGCGGGCATGCATTACCATGCCAGGGCCCCTTTAAATTCTCTCAAGCACACTGTATGGCTTCACGACGTCTAGATAATGTTTCACAACATATTAACATGATAACCATAGATAAGCCCACTGAGGTTGCAGGGGTGAAGAAAATTCCAGACCCAGTGGAGGGGTGGGAATATCCTACGTTGGCCGTTTACACTATCCCAGCGCCGAAGGCGCTGGTTTCCGTACACAACACAGCGCCATGTGCGTGCCGCGGGAACGTCCTTCACCTTGCTGCTGGTGCGCGGCGAGAGGCCGACACCAGAGTCTTATCTCGGGGGGCCCAGTGTATATAGTTGGTCACTCTTCAAGCAGAGTCTGTCATGGTTTGAAGTAACGGGTTTGAAGAAAGCATCTGTTTAGAGGTGTGCTTGTCTGATGTGTCATCGTGCACACAAGTTTGAAATCTGCCGGAGTGTACGAGCGTGGAAAAGAGCACTGTGACAATCAACAACGGTTTCAGGGATTCTTATACCTCTTTTGCTAAACTAGGGGCCGTAGAAGGCGAATATATGAGGTGAGTATTGCCAGACTGCATTCCGATTTGGGGTGGGATCGAAGGTAACGCCTGACCGAGGCTGACGCAGTGACGGGCAGCTGACTTTTTGGGATCGGCACCTTTTTGGGGGTTGGGCCGCTGCAAACCTTAGGAAGTTGCGGTCTATCAGGCTGGTCTACCGGGTACTTTGCCCTACCCGGGGCCTAGCCTGGGATTTGCGTTAGTTGTGATCATTTCAAAATGTGATTTTTTAGAACTAATGGCAGTAATGCACTTGGCCTTGGGTAGGCACTGAAATACCTCCACTGTGTGAGTCTGCTGCAGGAGAGGTGTGAAACTGTGATAAAGCTGAAACTGGGTAGTGTTAAACTCTCCTTTCTTTGCAAGCTTATTCTGAAGCTATTTACTGGAGGATCTTTACAAACAAGGGCTCATTTTAACAGGCTTGGCTAGACCTTTAAAATGATTATTTTTTGTACAAGGTTGAGTGCAGGGAATTTTGCCTTTGACCCCATCAAAGTTCAACTAAAAGTTTAGAACCATTTTATTATCAGGGGTGTGAAATTTCCGCGGAAACGCGGAATTCCGCGTTTTTGATGCTCACATGGACCATTCCTGGGATCTGTGCAAATCCACTGAGAAAATGAATTACCATTTATTGGGGGGGGGGGGGGGGTTCTTAGAAATTTCCAAATGTTAGATCTAATGTCAGCCCAAATGGAGGTAGATAAGTATCCCAATGGTAAATTGTGGCCTCATTGTACAGTAGAGAGTAATATAATGTAGCCAATTAAATAGTGAAATCACTTATCTAATGTAATAATGTGAACTAGAAATCCTTGTGAGGTGGTATAATGTGCTTCAGAGGAAACTGTTTTCGGGATTTCACACCCCTGATTATGAGAAGATCATTGAGCACCTAAAAATAAATGGTTCCCACCTGTTCTATGGTTAAAAATGATCTAGAAAATGTTGTCATTTTCTTTTTCTAAGGGGCTGCAGTATGTTTGACAGACCCTGCAAACCTTTTTGGCGAGATTATCTCTGGACACTTATCCCAACCTCCCCAATGTTGGGCACTTACCTATCAATTAAGACCTTATTGTATGTATTTTATATGGTGGGAAATTGATAGCTATGATAACAATAAGTAGTTTTGCTTTTTAGATGAAGTTATTATGTCAATTTAAATGGAAGTTATGATCACTTAAACGTCCTGAGTCAAAGACGATATTCTGCTGTGGTTCTGTCAGAGCGCACAGTTCAAGGGAAAAGATGACATCAAAAATTTGCTTTTACATTGTTTGATTATGATAAAATGTAACATTATTTACATTCTTGAGGGTATATCTTGTTTATCTGAAAAGAAAATTGCCCAAAATAATCATTTTAGTGATCTAGTATACCTTGGATTCATCTTGCTTGATCACAAAATTAGATCCAAATTAAACTCTTAACTATGGCAGAATTCTGGGTCTGATTTGGTACCTTTGACCGGTCGTAACTCCACTTAAAATTGACATAGAGACTTCATTTAAAAAGCAAATCCACTTCTTTTCTCAAGATCCAGCCATTGATAATTAGATAGGTTTAATGGGATAAATTCTTGAAATATTAGGTAAGTGCCTACCTTGGGGGAGTGGTCATGATTTATCAGCCTCAGGCCACCCTTAAAAATATGTTCGTCTTGAGGCCTGGTGGATATTTTTGTGAGAATGGGAATACTTTTTCCTGAGTTCTGAAAAAAGATTTTTTTTTTTCATCTATTACTAATACTACTATTAGCACAAGAATCTAGGCTTCCAATCACTAAATCTTAGAATGTGATGGCAACTTCATGCTGTCCGTGCTTATGATGTTCATGACAAATAAAAATATTCAAAATATTTGCCTAGAAAAAAGTTTTCCCTCCCTCCCTCATGCCGTCATGGGCCTGAAAAATCCCACCCTCTGGACAGGAAACGAACATGTTTTTAAGGGTGGCCTCAGCATTGTAGGCCAAATACCTGCCTGCACGCAAGATATATACAAGTCTATAGTGGCACAAACACATGGCTAGTCTGAACTAAGTACTCACTGTCAGTTCCTGGAAATTGTCCCTCCTATTCACAAACATGTAGTTTTCATGTACATCAGCTTATATTGACTGAAACATGAGATATATCCAATAATTCTGACATGTTTATCTTGAGCTTAGTTATCACTACCTCAATGGCCTCCATTGTCAACATGCTGGGGTGCTACCTAAGAAATTGAGCCTGGGGTGGAGGGCATTATCCCACAATCATGCCCAGCCCGAGGGCATGGCCAGGTCAGGCTGCGCAGCAGCCCCTGGCCATGCCCAAGGGCTGGGCATGATTGTGGGATAATGCCTGACATACCAGGCTCAATTTCGGTTCTACCATAGGTTATTTTGAGTATATTAACTTGAATTATCGTTAGTATGACATCATTGGTCCGAGAGGGCATTATCCTCAGGGCATTATCCCAGGATTAAGCCCTGCTAGCCTCGTTTTGGTTAACATTGAACTCTATGGGATCAAGATGCCCTCTGTTCCTGCCTATGGTAGAACTGGTGTTAATCTGCTCTTAAAAACATAGGGCTCAATTTCGGTTCTACCATAGGTTATTTTGAGTATATTAAGTTGAATTATCGTTAGTATGACATCATTGGTCCGAGAGGGCATTATCCCAGGATTAAGCCCTGCAAGCCTCGTTTTGGTTAACATTGAACTCTATGGGATCAAGATGCCCTCTGTTCCTGCCTATGGTAGAACTGCTCTTAAAAACATAGGGCTGACCAACCAAGAATAGTGTAGTCTTTTTGGCACTACTGCCACTAGGTGGCTACACCTGGCTTCAAGATGGCCGACAATGATTTGGAGTTAGGGAGGGAGATTTGAAAATCACCTGGATTATTAATTATCACAAGTATTTCAAGTGCTTTGTGTATTGTGAATCTTTGAATATACATTGAGGGAAGTGTTACTGTTAGTGGAAGCATTGGACCTGACAGTAAGTACTACTGTGAGAAATGGCTACTCTGCCAGATTGGCTGACCAAACAGACTACAACAGACACACTTGGTCTCTGAGGTTCCCTCAGAGTGTCTACGGAGTACAGCACTGTAGATAACACCAACAGGGTGGGGGTAGCCACTAGTATAAGAAGCTCTGTCACGGAATGCTAGTTCCAATCGTAACTCTATCCTTTGATAAGCTGAGTGAGGATCGCGAACACCAATACCTATAGCGAATATTGAGTTGGAAAGTTCAACAATGGAACACCCACCATGGTCATGGAGAGACGATACTCAGTCTGGGGGAGGGGGGGGACTTGTTTCTCATCACCAAGACCCAACTTCCCAAGTCATGAAAAAAGTGACGAGGGAGGATTTTATTTTATTTTTTTATCCGTAGCGTTTCATTAGGCCATTAATTTAGGGTGTGAATGCATCGCGGGCACATCGCGAACGGCCCTGTGTAAGAAAACTGCATTTAAAAAGTAAAGTTATCATTGACATTATACAGGGATGTAAGTCTTCAGGTTTTATCAGGATTTCCTGATTTCTGAGAATTTTGAATGGAATGTACTTTCATAATACGAGTGGTAAAGGAGGGCTGTTTTCAAAAATAGAAGGCTTTTATATTTAGGTAATGTATGGTTTCCTGATTTTTGCCTATGCCTGACTAACATCCCTGATTATAAAAGTGTGATAATATCTATTATTGATACCAGTAGCCAGATACATTCTCTGGGCCATAAGTTATGGCCAAGAGAATACGGGTACCATGGGCGTAGCCTCCTCTTCTTATGGCATAAAAAGAGGAGGCTACGCCCATGGTACCCGTACAAAGATTTCACAAAAAAATGCTTTATCACTGTTGTTATTTTTGGGTTTTTTTGTGGTGGGCGGGGGATGCAGGAGTGTAAGCTATCTTATCACAGAGTAGCCTAGGGGTGTGGTGCTCCTCCGTGCGAGGGAGACGCCCATCGGCCACTATTACAGAGATAAGTGATCCTCACACCTAGCCAAGACCAAGTAGACTTTTTTAGTAGGGGTACCGGTGTGTAGGGTTATCTGGCCTAAACGGCTAAAGGCTGGCTTTATCCACGACTGGACCTCCAGGACACTAGGACCAACTTTGCACCCGATGTGGGAGGTTTCACTGATGCTCAGATACAAAGCTACATAACCAACTGCAAAGGCTATTATATTTCAGGTGTAATGGGTGGCCCTAGGGCCAGGTGAGTGTGATTGCACATCAGATTACGGCTTATCCCATACCAGGGGGGCAAAGTACTCACTAATGAGCTCCCTGCACGTGCTTGCATACCTGTGTGATGGAAAGGGATGCGGCTAGCAGGGGCCCAAAGGCAAAGCCAAAGGTTGTCGTTTTAGCCCTTTTTTGGATTGACATTGTTTTCGGGGGTTTAGATATTAGGGGTAGATACTAACACTGGTCCAGCTGCCAATCATGGTCAGTAGTTTTGTCTGTGGGTCAGTGGTTTTTTTTTAGATTTCCTTGAAATTAATTGGTCATATGGCCAGTGAAAGATTTTAAGAGTATGCTAGTATAAGCCGCGCCTGGGGCCTGAAAGGAATCCTCACTACGGTCTATACAATGTTTACAACCACTGTGTCCCGTGTATAAGCTACAACTTGACTTCATGAGTCTGATGATTCTATACGCTGCATGAACAGTCTTGAGATGGTCTAAAAGCAGCATAGGTCTTTTAGGACACACAGATGCAACAAGTTCTTGCTTGTTTCCATTGAGTTAACCACAATCAGTCTTCTAAACTAAAGCTCAAGCACTAACAACCGCTAGGCAAACTGCTGCAATGAATAATGGGGGTTACCAAAATAATGACAAAGGATCCATACAAGGTACTCATTTAGATTGTTAGCCCACTGAGTCAACTGCACTCAAACAAATATTTTAGCCAAATATTCTGACAGTTACTCCACTAAATACAGGGATTTAGATTTGTTTGGACTACAGTTCCTTTCAGGCACCATCTTCTGTGCTCTAAATAGAAAGTGTATACCAATTGGTGTTCCCTCAATAAGGCCCTTTGTATTTGTGTTGTTGTGTATTTAGTGCGTTTGGTAATCTTAGTGGGCGGAAACTGTTGTCCATGTTTGTGTAAATATCTGCCTACAGACAGAAACAAGACCTTTTAGAAAATACAATATTGAGAAGCGTAGACCATTTATAGCAGTCAGTCTTCATTATGGTTTACTGTTGTCTTGTATATTGTCGGCTCTCTAGGGCCAGGACATACTTTTTGCACCGACAACACTGAACAAGGATGAATTAGTCAACAACTACATGCAAAGTATATGTACCATATTACCTACGGTAGCATATAAGGCACATCTCGTGTATAAGGCGCATCCTGACATTATGCCAGAACTCCAAGGCACCCCCAGTCAAATTTGAGTAAATTTAGCACAGTTCTCTCGTACGGGCAAGGTTTCAGCAAGGATTTATATGTAGCCTTGTGTGTAAGCCGTGTATGTCTTATATCATATGCGAGGTAGTGTGGTCCCACTTGGCAGAAAAAAAAACACGATTTTTAACGTTAAAAAAGTTTTTATTTGGTTCCAAAGTTTGCCGAAAAATCAAAACAAAACATGTACTCAAAAAAAATTTGGTTGAAAATTGGTTGAAAAAAAAAACACGTTTTTTGCCAAGTGCGGTATGTGTTTCATTTTAGACCTCGATGCTGTAGTGTATCATGGTCCGTGGATTTAGTCTTGGATTTCATCTATGATTGATTCAAAGCTGGTATCTAGCAAAAAATAAACAATAAATCAATAACATCATCAGTCAGCAGTATTCATCAGTGTTTCAGTCGATCTAAGACAGCAGTCTGACAGTAAAAGGTACTTTAAAACCCTTTACTACTGATTTCAAAACTTCTCAGCAGTGCCATAGTTACCTAAAACTCTATGACCACCATAAATTCTGCTCTTGTCAAATTGTCTACCCTTGGTCCCTCCCACCCGGCCACACGTCTACCTGCCATTTAATTTAGCGGTATATTCATTCCATTGTGTTGGGGCACTGCCCTGTCGACAGTGGCAATGTGTGCCAAGAAGGGAGGAGGGGGTGTGCACCCCCCCCCCATCTCTCCCGCCCAGGTTGACGTTCAAGCGGCAGTGTGTTGGGAGGTGTGACGGAGGTATTACAGTACGTGAAAGGAGACAGGTGTTGTGTTGAAGCAGGGTGTCAGTAGTGTCAGGGTTTCCACACCGTCTGCCGCTCAGGAAGCTCTGTACATCATATGCCTAGGCACCGGTTGGCAGGTCTAGGTGTCAGGGCATGATTGGGGAATGAAGTGGTATTTAAAAAGACATCCTCTATCCAGTTTCAACGGGGCTCAACAAATCCGTATTTTATTGCAAGTACAAAGTATACAGATAATGACTCATGTGGCCAGTCCCAACCCACTAGACATAAGTCATGATTTTTTCCGTTGGTGTACTCAGTCGTCGCACAGGTTTCAGTTTAATTTATCGATCTGTGGCCTTAAAATGCTGTTTAATATGTATCATATTTCCCCATGACCTTTCCAAGCACTCTGCCTCAATAAGACAGTACACACCATATGTCTTATGTGGCCCATTGCAGTAAGTTTTACTAGCAATTAAAGCCATGAAGGCCTGTACAGACAATATTGTAGAGGATAGCATCAGGTCGCGCCTATTGTTACCAATGGGGTGATTTACAGTTAGCTCCTGTTCAGTGTTGGATGGGGTTTGGGCGTGTGGACACAATGGGAACAACAATACACCGTGGCAGAGGGCTAGGTACTCAAACCCCTAAACCTACAAGCTACACCCCCAGCCTCCTGCCCACAACGTATTGTGCATGCATGAATAGTCTGCTGTCAAAGTGGTTTGTAAAGAAATAGAGAAATAGCAAAAGACTGTTTTTCTTCTCTTCTTTTTTTTCTCTCTCCATTTTTCTTTTTTTAAATTGCCGCGTCATTTATCATCCTTTAAACAATTGGGCGTTCTTATCATCCAATAGGCTGAAGTAATGAATAATTACATTATGATTTAAGCTTAATCACTGCACAGGCTAGCATTTTAAGAAAAAAAAAAGTTGAAAATAGTTTTCTCTATATACAAGCTCACCTATTTCTGGTACCAACTCTATCAGCCTGTGCATTCCGTGAGAGTTTTTCCCTGGGGGAGGCAGTAGAACTCGGTCAGGTGGAGGTGGCAGGAGGTAGACTCTTGAATGGCTGTTTTCCCCCCTCGAGGTAGAGAGTGGGGAAAAATGTCGTCTGCATGCAGATCCTACCATGCAAGTTTTTTTTCACTAAGACTGACAGTTACATGTGCTCTGTGGAATCCATTGATAAAACACCGTTATATAGACATTAACTCTACAGGTTCTTGATAGACGATATTAGAGACGCCGCAAGGACTAGCGGATATTTAAAGTTAGTTTCAACCTCTTTTTGCTTGTTCTGTCAATTTTTTCCCCTTTGCTTACCTTAAAGATTTGAAAGACATTCCGGCTAGAAAGCCAAAGAAATTGTAAAATGGAACACGTATCAACACATGCCATATCTATGTCCCCCAGCTTATAACCACAAGTTGGGATCTGGAGGTTGTATTATCAGAAATCTTGTTAACGGTTGCACGGTGCCCTGGCAGCAGGCCCGTCAGATAACTTGCACCTAGGCTACCGTATTCCTACACTAGCCCATAGTGGGGAGAGCTGTTCTGACAATAACTCATGATTGTAATATAAGGAACTGGAAAATAAGTTACAGGACAAATACTTGTCTGTTTACAGATTGATCCACAAACGTGGAAGCTTAGAGCAATATATATCATTACATGTATTTGAAAATCCTATTTCCATTCCATTCTCGACAAGCAAAATAGTAACATTCATCTTTGACAAATTCCAACTACCACAAAAGGAGCTGAAATATTGGTACCGGTACCTCCTATTTTGCGGCTGCATTACGTGACCAGCATTCCCCTCCCCCATAGCCATTTCATATTTCATAATGTCACCCATATCTTAACTGTATACTAACATTTCCGAGCACCCTTCAATCGATCACACTCTAACTTACTAGTTCTGTATTCTATTTTTTTGTACAAAGAAAATTGTGCTTTAGACATGATGTTTTTGACCGGAACAGCCCGCTGAACAGTCAGTAAAAGAAGGTATCTATTGGCAGCCCATACGCCACCGCACCTTTACCACGCCCCCATGACCACCCTGGAGCACAATCGGAGCACCTCATCCCCAGGCCCGAGCCACTCCCATCAACACGGTCTACCTGTCCATTGGCGTCATTTGTATTGCCAAAGGCCAAGGCAGTTGGGGTAGAACACCAGGCCGAACACCAGGCTTCAGTGTTATCAGTGAGTTCCTTCAATATCTCCGGCCTCACATTGGTACATGTACCACCCTGTAATGATATTTCCCCAGGTGCTCACGTTCATTTACGGCAGTGAAGCGCTGGTGAGTGATTCGCCAGAGTGCATTGCTGCATCATGCCAGTCCTTTGGGGTCGTACCGACCCTGTGGGGTCAACTTGTCCTGGGTTGGTGTGTGACTATATCAACATTTGTACCATAAAGAGTTATCATATATGAATGGATAGCCATGGTTACATCAAGAGAGCAGCTCCTGTTAGATCCCACTGCAGACTGCAACACGTCAAATTCTCCACACCTTGACCCATCTTCCCCTGGCACCTCCCAGTACAGATTAACACTCGACCTGATGAATGATAGATTAACCTGTCATCATCTCCTCACTACTAGACATGCAATTACTGCAGTCAGGATGGAACTATGTAGAAGATAGAGCAGAAGTGTAAGGCATGAAGCATCTATCGACAATAGTGAGCCTTACAACAAAACAAGACCCCCATTAAACATTTATGAACCTTGAAACACCAAAGTTCATAAATCCCTAAGAGGTGTATTCCATTGGATAAAAAGGTGGAGATATGTAGTCTTGCCTGGTACTGATTCAAATCTATAATTAATAATGTGATGTAACATTTAATTTCGGCTGATACTCATAGATGTAAATATAACGGATTTGTGCCACCTAAACTACCTGGACAGGATAGATGGGATTAATCAATGTTGTCCAAGTCTATTTAAGCCTCACCGGGCTAAACATACCCTATCTGCCAGATTAAGGGCACCACTGGTGTTAGGCATACCAGGGTATCCTAGATTAAACAAGTGGCCATTTGATCAGTCGGTTTGTGGGGAGGGGGTTAATGCTACGAAAGATTGAATGTGCAACTTACGATTTAATAAAGCTCAAATGTGCAAACCCGTCCAATATGTGAGTTGCAAGGGGTGATGCAAAACTTACAAACATTTTCTATAGAAATTTCAGCTCCCCTCCCTCCCGTTATACAATAGTGTGTCCTTCCCCTGGAGGAGTGTTTCAGGCAGGCAGTATATATAATTGATGTGAGGTGAGATGAAGGTATGGCCTGTGGGACCAGTGAGCATCTTCTCCTTCTATATACAAATGAGAGTGAGTATTTCTACCTTAGGGTATTGGGGAACTGATACTGGTCAGATTCACCTGCTGTTACGAGCAGCTCATGTACCTGTAAGAACATTGAATACCAGTAGCAGTTAAGCTATTTAGCCATTTTGTCACTATATTATAATACCAGTGGAATTACTTCGCCGTCTTGACCGTAAACCATATACTAGTACCTGCAGTGGAGCAATTCAAGTACAGTATGTACAAACTGGGAAACAGCTATGCGTTAATGGATACTACCTGTAGTGGATTCGCTTTACAGTCTTATCAAATCGCACATGGACCAGTGGAATTGCGGTAGTATTTAAACTAAGTAACACACAAGTATGATTACTGTGATTATTTCCTGTAGCTTCAGTGTTTCTTTTAAAAGATACACAATGTATATGGAAAAGATTGTTAAGTCTTTGATCGATAACTCATTGCACTTTCAAAATACAGAATCACTGGGCATGACAGGAAACCCTATTGCCCTTTCTTACGTGTACCACGCAACAGGTGGAAACTGAACTTCAGAAATTCCTTACCCAATTTAATTAGGCATGCATAATTGACTAGGCAGCTAATTAGGGCACAGAGTTAGACATAGACTGGGTCGGCCCTATTACTGACATTCGTCACGCTTCTGCTGTTGCTAGTCTGGTAAGGTTCAGCATACCTATACATTTAGATGGCTAGATAAGTTCTGATGATCGTCCCTATAGAGGATGAACCATCGTATGACAGAAAGTTGGACAAAAATCGGTATAACCCATCCAGTATGTTTAATCAAGAGCAATTGCTTTCATGCACACTGCATTTGGGCAATAAGGACAGCTTCTTTCGCATGGAGAGTTCATTTTGGCAGACGGAACAGCCTGATCAAGCTTCTGCTTTAAATCATAGAAGAACGAAGGCGCCAGAACGAATATTACTCCTGCTTTAAATGCATAGAGAGACAGATACAGAGAATTGCTGCACAGTACCCGCCTGACATCTCTGCTTCCTTTTCCTCATACCAAGTATCCTCGCCAGACTTATGACAGGTGACCCTCAATCACACCCTCATTAGTGTCCTCATCGAGCATGACGCCCCCGCCTGCCCCCCCCCCCGTGGTTAAATACCATACGTTTCACCATAGTAACAGATCAGAAGTAGCCTATCAAGAATAGGTCCTTGGGGAAATTTTGGAATTTTATTTGAACGTTTCGGATTGCTCATGTTTGATTCAATCTTGTGCAAGGGTCAATAATAATCAGTAATGTCTAAATGGTTTAAGGGAGTGGTTATTACCTGGTATTTATGAACATGGGGGTGGTGGGTTTGAGGGGTGGGGAGCGTAAAAAAATTACCCTATGTGGCGCCCTAATATCCTGCTGCGATGGAATAATTGGCCGCCCACAGTGGGAAGATAGCTCTACAGCAGGGGGCGGGGTCAGGGGTGATGGGTCAGGGGGCGTGGCACTTAGGTCAGTAGGGGCCTACAGGGTTTAGAATAGTGGGCATGTTTAGGGGTGAGGGAGGGAGGGGGTTGCCTATCTTACTGGTGAGAGTTGTTGGACCCTAGATCATTATTTCTTCCATATTTTACCTTTCTTTATCCGGTCCATTAACTTGGACAAATTGAATGATAAATGCAAGACCTGCTTCTTATCATTGCAAATCTTAACGTATTGGACTGTATATTTGTGAATATTTTGATACTTTGCCTAATGCTATTGCAAATGACTAGTCAACTAGCCCCATATAGAAGCTAAAGGGCCTCTAGCCTCCATGCTATAATTGCCCTCTCCTTCCAGTTGTATACAGACAGAAAGGGTGTGCATAAGCCAAACCCACCAGCCTTCTCCCTACAGTGAGAGCTACTAGATCGGCAGTTGGACGGCCTAGGTGTGCATGGCTCCAGGATATGGCTACCTGTGGGCAGCCTCTGCTCCAAATTGCCCGATTCAAAGCAAAATTTCTTCTGCCCTAGTTGTCAGACTATGTATATACCCACTCTCCCACCTCTATCCCTCCCTCTCACAACCCCCAAGTTTCAGGACGGCGATCAACCGTTGATGTATCTCACTTTTGAAATATGCCACTCAGCTGTGAACAGGACCTTTAGCATTTTTAAATCACGGCCGAATGAAAGTTAAAGAAGTCTATACATGGTTTTAATATTGATGGACTTGACATCCATCCAAATATTTTTGCTTCTCAGATATGTTGTTGACGTTTAGTGTTCATAATATGATGGAGGGCGTAATTTTAGAGAGAGAAAAAAAGACTTGGGTTTTAAGTGTAAAAACCGTTTTGATTTATAAAAAAAAAACGACAGTTAACCATAGGGCGTCGATATCTAGCATGTGACAACGTAGATATCGTGCTCAAAGCTTGAATAATTTGAATTCGATAGTACCCGGTAGTCTGGGTTCCCAAATGCTACAGGTGTATAGTCTACATTGTCTACAGCCATCTGGATGGGCAAGTACGCCTGTCCCGACTGATATATTGTAATAGGCTTATTTGACTTGTGGCCCTCTGGTATTGGGTAGAGACAAAAGTTAACCTCAGAGTAAATGACAGAGTTGATGGTAAAAAAGATGGTGGAGGTACGGATATCAGGTGTCCAGGGGGCCTGCAGGGGGCACAGGTATGAAAAGTGGGCGGAGGTTAGTAATGGGTGCGCTGTGTGTGGGGCTATTTATGTGGGGTTGGTAGATTAGATGGGGTACTTAGCCTTGTCAGTGATGACCAGTCTTTGACAGGTGAACACCAGGTACATCCTGCATCATGTCCGGGTTGGGGTACATCAATTTACACACCCTCTCTGCATGTACACAATGTAGTAAAATATGTTTGATTGAACTAAAGGTGTTACCCCTGGGGGTGTCAATATAAATCACTTTGATTGGATAATATTGAATCATATACGACTGAGGGCTCGTGGAAAAGTTCTCACTGTAATACCTCGTGTATAAGGCACACTCCCAACTGCAGGGACAAAAAGTTTTCAGACCCCTCTTAGGGGTGGGACCAAAAAAGCTTTCACCCCTTTTGAGCAAAATTTTTTATAGCCCACGTGCCCTTAAAGAATAAAAGGGGGGACGATAAATTTCAGACTATGAGAAAAATTGTCATCCAAATGATGTCTTTTTTACGTCAATAAGATGAGTTTTCACGTAAGAATGACGTCAGTTCTAACTTTAGTACCAGGGGTAGTCTCATCCAGGTTCATTCAGTGTGCCTGCCTTAGTTCTATACTACCGTAATCTCCCACGTATAAGACGCATCTTATACGAGGGTTTTTTAGTTCTCCTTGGATCCACAAGGGGGACAGCAAGACCTTTCTTTTGATATGTTACATGCCATAATGGGCGTAAGGGGACCCAGGAGGGGTCCAGTGGGCCCAAGCTACACACAGGTTCACTCAGTAGAACCAAAGTTATGAATTTTTCATTTCTTTGAGAATTTTCTCGTAGTGCATTTGTATGCACCAAAGAACTTGAGTTCGGTCACAAACTCCCTAGCTACCTGCTGTATTCATAAATATGCCAAAGAGGCAACGCTCCAATGTAAACTCCAAAAGACGTACAGGACTGTTTTGGCTCTTTAGCCCTACCGTAATCTCCCGCGTATAAGGCGCAGCTCGCATATAAGGCGCCCCCCCCCAACTCACAGGGGGCTGTTTTGCATATAAGGCGCCCCCCTGAGGGGAGATTTTTGTTAATTTAGTACTGATCTATAGTAAAAATACCCCCCCCCCTATAAGGCGCACCCCAAACTCAAGGCAATTTACCTCCCACGTATAAGACCCAGCAGCATTTTGTTTGGCGTATAAGACGCGCCTTATACGCGAGAGATTACGGTATGTTTTATGACTTGGTCTTTGGCCATATATTCAGTACTCTTTGCACACATAAATGCCATTGAATTCTTTATTAGATTATATATCAAGAAATGCATGAGATTGGAATAGGTGAGAAAATATTTTGCCCATTCGCGTGTGAATCCGTTTTCCTCGAAAATATTTGTACCATTTGCCAGATTTTATTGAAACTTAACCAGTCTGTTATATATGCACAAAAATGCTGGCATTGCATACATGGCATCAATATTCTGTGAATTGTCAAGTAGCCTCCCCATGGTATATACATGGCCCTTTTCCTCATGGGGGTATGGATGCAGAAAATATGTCACATGAAAAAAAAACTCGACGTGATACTGGAACCTTTATCCCGACAAGGGGCCTCTTATAAATACTCGAGCCGTGACTTATTACCTTCTGGAAAAAGAAATGCATTCTTCACAGAGGGTGCTCGTATCAAGAGGGGAGTGAATATCCCTGGCGAGCGTGTCTCCTCTGAATCATAAGTACTTCACAATTAAGGCCCGTTACCTTCAAGTTGAAGTATAGCATTCTACCGAGTCATGTAGCGCGCGAAGTCTCCCTGTGCTGCTGGTTCTCGAAAGGTACAGTGGATTATGTAATGTAAAGCTGGCCACTTTCTCGTGGAAAAAGGCGAGATGGGTGGATCATGTCTGTGTACCCGGACCAAAATGCAGTAGAAATGCAGCACTAAAGCAGCTGGGAAACAGTGTGGTGTGACAGTAGTGATTCAGTGTGAAAGCAGCATCAGAAACAGTATTGTATCAGCATCTACTGTCATTCTACTGCTCAGCACCACAAAACTTGCAGCAGTGGTACAGTAGTAGAACAGTAGTATTAGCAGCAGGCAAGCAGTATCGAATCAGTTGTCCCAATTATGTAAATTAGATGGCAGCATTTGAACAGTATCTACTTGTTTAATGCTGCATGGCCATATATGGGGTTGAGGCAGTGTTCAATCAGCACTACTGAATGGCTGCTGCTATAGCAGTAGTTGAGCAGTAGATCATACTGAAAACTACTGCTGGGGGCAGGTAGAAGCATAAAAGAAGCAGCCCCTGTTCTAGTACTGGCACTACCAATGCCTCTCTAGGTGGTCCTTGCTGGATTTGAACTTGGGATCTTCTGATTACTCTACCAACACATTAGCCCCCTGAGCCACCACCCCCGGGGGGGGCACTTGCCCATGATTTGGATATCGACTGCAGCCCATTGCTCGAGAGCGGTGGCGGTCGATCCCCATTAGATCCCAAATAGGAGGGGTGGTGGATTTCCGTCAGTTCCCTATTATCAGGGCGCTGAATTTTACATCAAATCCCAAAAAGAGTACTATTTATGCACCATACACATGAAGACATAAAATTTGTTAAAAAAAAGTGCTGGACAATAAAAAGAATTTGGTTCATACAAAACCATGAACACAAAAGACCGCTTGTGGAGGGGGGGAGGCTTGCAGGTGGGGGGCGGTCCAGGCAATATTTGGGATTGTGAGAAAAGGGGGGGCGGTCAATGTCCAGCTGATCCACTCAGGTAGGGCGGTCAGATTGCAAGATCACTGAGAGATAGGGCGGTAGAGCGGCAGTTGAGGGTGACCTACAAAGAGTCAGTGCCCCCCCCCCCGGGCCACCGCCCCATCAGCTATGTGGAGCGGTTACTACTTCCTAGTAGTGCATGCAAATCATGTAGGAGGGGGCTAGGGCAGTATTGATTCAGTAGTACTGGGTAACTCTTACCATAGCAAAAGGGTAAGAGTAGACATATCTATAGAGTGCTGCTATAGAATAATGCCTTTCAGTTTACTGATGTTAAGGTGATGAGACAAGCACTTTGCAATTATCAATGATACATGGATACTATGTAAAAAAAAAAATGATTGGGACTAAAAGATTCAGTATATTTGTACCCTATATAAAGTCAGTGAGTAATTCCTCACTTTCATACACCCCAACATCCATGTGTATCCATTACTGGCACTGAATAAGATATTCATATGCAAAGGGGTGAAGTATGCTTGTCTCCACAAACACGGGATAGTTTCATTATTACAATCTTTTGATTGCTGTTCACAACCATACTGACATTCACACTATGGATTGTCTTAGAAGCATCAGGTAAATAATCCGAGAATGGACAGAGTCATACCAGTAGATGGTCAGTAGACTACTGCATCTATGCTGCTGCACAGAGTGTATAATTTCTGGAATCTATTAACATTCAGTTGAGAGTCAGTAGACTACTGATTCTAGTCTGAAATGCAGTGCATATTCAGTTGATAGTCAGTACACTACTGAGTGTAGACTGAAAATGCAGTGTGGAGTCAGCTGTTTCGGAAGTATTTCAGCAGTACCTACTGCAATATGCAGTTGTTGATCAGCCACTGATAGGAGAAGTAGATACTGCCTTCTGGTCCGGGCGATTGGTTGCTATATATCTTAGAATCCATGTTCAATCCAGCTCACAGTATAGCCCAATCAGATATCTGCCTTTACTTCCCCATGGTTGTCAGATCTATACTACATGCTGCTAAACAAGCGTACGGACCCCTCACCCCAGTAGACCTTCCCCATTTAATAGTATGAATGTAGAGATGGCACTTACTTTATTAGTACATGTAGAAGAACAAAGGGCCAAGGCGTAGAGATGGGGGTATGAGAGGAGAGATAAGGTATTGGCGAATACCACTTTTTAATTATTGGAGAATACCACTTTTTAATAGTTCAAGTTCCTACTATACCAAAAGGTTTCTCTATCAAATAACGCAATTCTCCTATAATAACTCCAAAGACTTACACACCCTTTGTTGATACAGGGAGTGATATCTCCATCTGTGTATGTGGAGGGATAAGAGAAAGCAAAGTCCTAAAAGAGAGCTCAAGTTGAGGGCTTTTTTTTTTCATTGTACGAGGGGGGGGGGGGGTCAAAGTGGAAAGAAGTAGATTTACCAGTCTTGAGAGGAGACGTGGCATCTAGAGGAGCTGTTCGTGGGGTGAGGTCATGGGGTAGGGGTCAGCCGCCTGTCTGATGTGGGGCTAAGGTAAACCTGGGTAACTCCCAACATCTCAAATTACAACCGATCTCGTATCTAGTGAAACCTACACACGTACCACAGCATTCAGCAGAGGTGTAGAGGCCAGACTTGTGTAGGATATATACCACACACTGACATAAATACTACTGTGGTATAATGGTCTAAATATGCAGCAGAACATAGACTTAATAAATACCGTATATGAACAAACAGGTTTACATACCCTCCTATCTATATTTCATCAATATTTGCGTGGTATGTACCGAGACAGGACAATGAATAGATGGGTCATTGCCCACCGGGTTTATATGTCCCTCGGTATATCTTTTCAACTTCTAATGATATTAATGGAATATAGCATAAATATGGCAGCACAAGGGTGGTATATTGACGAATATTGCACGAGGCCGTTAGGCCGAGTGCAATATCGTTAATATACCACCCGTGTGCTGGCATATTTATGCTATATTGCATTTATACCACCTTTTCCTCCATTTTGTATTAATTTCTTACCTGATATCCAAAGATTATAGCCACGAGAAGACATTTTGTAAAAGCAAGCGATACGGCCCGGGTCACCGCTCTGCGCGAAGCCATTGTTTTTGTTCCTTGCCGGGAGAGGTACCGCCGTGTTCACACTCACTTTTCGTATGGAATCCAACCATGACAAGTCTTCAAATTAAAACATACACATCCTTAGATAGTCTAGATGATCCCTCCATATGTATTATGTCCAATATATTCAAAATAAAGGAGAATCCATTGATTTTCCAAAATGGTCCCAAATTTTCGCCCTGTTCCTCGTACGGCGAGCGGATGACCTATATCTACATCCGGGCCACTGACACACTTTCGCCGGACAAGGAAGCGGGTGGGAATGGCCGGACCGCGACCCGCGTACGTTGGGAAAATCAATGGATTCTTATTTATATCGAAGAAAATGGAGAAAATTAGCACGCATTCCTCTTCTATGGATCGAATACTTCTTGGGATTTCAATACTATAACATGACAAGCTTGGAATCAAGATGAAAAGTGAGTGCGAAAATGCGGTACCTATCCGGTCAAGGTCTTATTTATTTCCGCATCGGATTTCTTCACCGTTCAGTGTGGCGCTATGGCTAAGGCCTTCGCCTACCACCACTGAGGCCGGGGTTCTATCCACGTACGGGTTTGGACGATTTTTCACATTGAAACAATGGCAAGACTGAATTTGTATGTCTCCCAAATTTCCCAAAATATTCTAAGTCCAACTTGACCTCGAAAAAGTATATCAAAAAATCCCAAAAATGCACATGTGTGTAGGAGAGGGCATAACAGTAAGGGAGGTGCCAGAATAGTGGTATAAGGGAGGATCGTCTCTCCAGTCCCATGAACAGTCTCATGAACATCCTATTCAATTTCATAAAACCACTTAAGTCATTCATAACCAAGGCAACTATGGTTTGATTTTATCATATTTTTATTGCCATTACTTATTCACACGTACATTCATTAGTTTCCTTACTCTAATTAAACTACTGATTTCCATAAAAGGAAGTGGGCTATTAAATTTGATTGTGAGTGAGTGGGTCACGAAGCCACTTTTGACCCAACTGTTAAGTCATTCAAAGTAACGTGGCGGCATGTGTGGTCAAGAAATAACCAATGCTTATTCATTCAAAGACATAGTGACCACGGCACGTATATCATTATGATGTCATTGACAAATTACAGGCACATGATGGACGTGATTTGGCTGAAGTCAAGTGATACGCTCGAGAGAGATGGAGAGCCAAAGGAGTACATGTATAGTCTCTTGCACTGTCTTTGTAACCAAGGAGTATGTATACTTGTAGCTCTTTTGATGGCATCTGTTGTTGACGCTCCTCTGAAGTTACAATTTGTGTATCCCAGGTCCACAATAGGTGTAGGGGAAAAACATTAGTAGGACGAGTTCAATGGGAAAAATAGATACCTGAGCATTGGAATCTTTGAAATGTAGGCCCATTACAGTTGTGATTGAGGTAGGCCTAGTCTCTAGACTGGCTTCAGTCCCCTCCACTTTACTTCACGACAACAGGCAGGGTAGGGGTGGTGAAGGGAGGGTGGGGGGTAGTGATTCACTATATATCCCTCCCTCATTACATCTTTATGAATACTATTTTCTGACAATATATCATAATCATTATCACATATTGAGAGACTTCAGCAAGTCTAACGTAGGCCTTATAATATCAGGGGGAAAATGTTAAAATCTCCATAGCATTAAATAAGTATGGGTGATAAATGTATTGGATTTGAGAGAGGGAATCATCATCAACTCCATACTACACATACGGTTCACACCTACAATCCCGGTCAGTCAGGACATGTCTCTGTGGATGGTGATTACATAGACGTTTAGTTGTCACCTGCCCACCTGGGTGCCAGCACTAATCACCTGTAGAGTGCCAACATCACAGTTATTAACCCTCCACGACCACCTATACTCCATAGGAGACACAACTTGAATGAACTTTTTTTTTTTACCTTTTTTTTTCTTCTTTTTTTTTCTTTTTTTTTTTTTTTGCTCTGTTTAGTGCAGACCGTTCAGTAAAAGATTAATGTGCAGAACTGTTTGTGTTTACCCGGACCAAAATGCGGTAGAAAATCAGTATTTAAACAGTAGAAAAACAGTGTGGTGTGACAATAGTCATTCAGTGTGAAAGCAGCATTAGAAACAGTACCATATCAGCATCTACTGGCATTCTACTGCTCAGTAGACAGAACATGGCAGCGATGGTTCAGTAGCAGAACAGTAGTATTAGCAGCATGGAAGCAGTATTGAATCAGTTGTCCCAATTATGTAAATGAGATGGCAGCATTTAAACAGTATCTACTTATTTAATGCTCCATGACCATATATGGGGTTGGGGCAGTGTTCAATCAGCACTACTGCATGACTGCTGCTATAGCAGTAGGTGAGCAGTAGATCATACTGAAAACTACTGCTGGGGGCAGGTAGAAGAAAAAAGGAGCAGCTGCTGCTTTAGTACTGGCACTACCAATGCCTTTCTAGGTGGTCCTTGCTGGATTTGAACTTGGGATCTTCTGATTACTGTACCATAGGAGTGTCATTGACATCCAATATATATCGATAATGAATATCATCATTTTGGTCTTGATATTTCAAATATATCGATTATTGCTAAATAGAGCAAAATGGCCATGATATGAGCTTTTAACAGGGAAAAGTTTTTTCATATACTCTAATTACTAGGCAAATTAGAGTTATTATATTGCCCTGTACACAAAATTTACAGAATTATTTGATTTATTGGCAAAATGCAATAACAAACTCAAATGAACGATGCATTAATTATAATTTAAAATTGTTGGGATTGGGTAATTCAAAATATATTTGAATCACAATACATTTTTGATCATAACTTTGGTTCTAATAGGAATTTCTGGAAAATTCTTTCAAATTTGGAAAGCCAAAATCCTGTGCATTTATGAGACAAATGACTGTATCAATATAATGGTTTTATCGATGCGATAATCGCGATTTCGTAAATCGCGACGTATCGATTTGGTAGGTATCGATGACACTCCTACTGTACCAACACATTAGCCCCCTGAGCCACCACCCCATCATCTATGTGGAGCTGTCATTACTCCCTAGTAGTGCATGCAACTTATAGGAGGGGGGCAGTATTGATTCAGCAGTACTGGGTAACTTCTATCATAGCAAGAGGGTAAGAGTAGGCATGTCTGATAAAGTACTGCTATAGTAGAATGCCTTGCATTTTATTGATGTTAAGGTGATAAGACAGCAGCTTTGTAATTATCAATGATACATGTATACTATGTAAAAAAAAAAAGTGTCATGATGGTGACCAAAATAATACTTGATGATTCAGTATATTTATGCCCTACATAAAGTCAGTGACTAATTCCTCGTTTTCACACACCCCAACATCCATGTGTATCCGTTACTGGCACTCAATAGCATAATCATATGCAAATGTATAATTATGCTTTTCTTCACAAACACTGGATAGTTTCAGAATTTCATTACTGAATCTTTTGATTACTGTTCACAACCATACTGACATTCACACTATGGACTCTCAGAAGCATCAGGTCAGTAGCCCAATAAATAATCCATGAATGGACAGAGCGCTACCAGTAGATAGTAAGTAGACTACTGCATCTATGCTGCTGTACAGAGTGTGACATTTTTGGTATCTATTAAGATTCAGTTGAGAGTCAGTAGACTACTGATTCTAGCCTGAAAATGCAGTGCATACTCAGTTGATAGTTAGTACACTACTGAGTCTATACTGAAAATGCAGTGTAGAGTCAGCTGTTTTGGAAGTATTTCAGCAGTATCTACTGCAAAATGCAGTTGTTGATCAGCATATTCTCAGTAGCCACTGATAGAAGAAGTAGATACTGCCTTCTGGTCCGGGCAGTCCCAATAAAAAAACATAATCTATAGTTGCACCGTGCTAACCGTATGACCAGGTCTGCCATTTTGAACGTCAGCTAGGTCAACTAACCATATAAATGATTTCTTGGTTCTATGACAACTTTGGACCTAGACCAAATATAGCAGTATTTTGTGTAGAGTTCAGAGGGCCTCTAGTAAACATAACGACAACAGGTCATATCAATCCCATGTCACATTGCGCCCGCTGCCAGCACCACCAGGCAACAAATAGCAGAACTACATACATAGGCGCTAACAGATTATTTGGGTGGTGATCACCGCAACTTGTGATAGTCGGTACATTGTAGTAGTGGGGAGGAGGGATTCATTGAAACAGGGTTCTGGGAAAGAGTTAAAACTTTGAAAATAGACACATGTATTTATGTGGTATGTACTGAGACAGAACAATGAATAGATGGGTCATTGCCCACCGGGTTTATCTCTTTAAAGTGTACCGTAATCTCCCGCCTATAAGGCGCGTCTTATACTTGAATCAAAAGCCTGCTGCACCTTATAGAGCCTTCCAAAAAGAGGGGGTGTGTCTTATAGGCGGGGTACTTTTACTATAGAAAAGTACTAAACCTTTGACAATCAAGCCCCAGGTGCTCCTTATTATTTCTTCTGAACTCAGGGTGCGCCTTAAACGTGGGAGATTATGGTAACTCTTTTAGGTACTCTCCCCCTGCCATTTGTCTTAAAGTCTATTTGGACATGTATCGCAGTTTTCTGTGTGTCAATGGATCCCTCAATATCCTAACCATGATAGGTTTTAGAACACATTAAACTATTCATCATATTCAGTAGAATTTCAATCGTGCTACAGTTTGACAATTATGATCTATATTTATAGAGTTATAGAGTATAATTGTGTCCATGTGTTGGTTCAATTAAATGAAACCATCTTGGGGGTGAGATAAAAATAATGGCACTAAGTGAAAGAAATAAGAACATTGAAACAAACTTTAACCAAAAAGAAAAAAAAATATGCTCATGGTATGCATTTGATGATAGTACCTTGTTTTTGCATTAGCAGTTGAATATATATATGGGGGCGGACCGCAGTGACGGATAGCTGGTTGCCACTGTCTCATTGTGTGTTGCCAACGGAGGTAATTTATAACTCACTCTGGTCCTGACTCACACCAGGCTACCCCCTTTAACCATATTTAGTTACAAAGAAGACCCATCTAAACCATACTAAGGATTCCCATCGCCCTTATCTTTTTTCTGTCATATTCAATCTATGCAAGACAGCGGGCTTCCCTAGCCCACTTAAAAGGGTCTATATCTCCTCTTTCCTATCCCCTCAGGATGTGTGTGGTGCACATATGCGCGGGCACTGACACATTCCTCTGTTAAATTATCAACCTGTGAAGCACGGGATAGCCACTTAGTGCCGCTAAAGTGCTGTAAAACACAAATCAATCAATCAATCAATCAACTATGCAAGACAGTCTTCTCTTGAATTCCCTACTTCAACAATCCCACTCTACCCTTTTCTACCTGTCCTCCACTCCACTCCTTTAATATCATTTGCCACCCCTGATCTCAACCGTTTGGTTCATCAGCTTCCTCCATGTTGTTCCTTAAACCCAAAGTCCACTTGACCCTATTCACGCAAATAAGCCGTACATTTCCAATATAAAAATCTGGTGAATGGGGCCTAGTGAACTATCGGTGTAATTAATACCCATAGTCCACTTGACCTCTGTCACCTGGCTTGGTATGGCTCATTCGCGGGATAGAGGACAAGTGGACTATAGGTTTTACAAAGCAATCTGCTAGCTCCCTTGCCCAACCCTCTATCCATATCTTATTCCCATCCCCCCTCCAACCTCTCCCCATACACCCATTCCCCCTGTAGTTTCAGACATAGAAAGGGAGTGAAGGCTCTGCAAGTGGGAGTTGGAGACATTCTCGCCACGGTGGATCTTGGCACAGGCCTGTGCTCAGTAATAGAACCATAACACGAGTCCACTCCCACAGTTACACAGGAAGGTATGGGGATTAGACCAGTTTCCCAACTCTCCCACCTCACCGCATTTACAGTGTCACCACGACCACGACCACCACTTCTACTCCTACATATAGCAAGATAGAGTTACCTAAGAATGCCTGTCATTTGGAGAGACTGCATTCAGACTTAAGATGGGTTTAATTAATGATAACGGGAGAGTTGCTGCAAACCATTAGGAACAATTTGTTACAAGCTACAGACACGAAAAGAGGCCCCTCAGCGTGTCTAAACCAATGTGAGCCAACGTTAAACAGCTTATCTTTAATAGATATGAAAATGCCACAGGAGAGGTGATAAAACGTATGGCATCTTAGATACATTCAAAGGGCAAATGAAGAATACATGGTCATAAATGCCACTTGACTCCTGTATCGGCCACAGACCCCACTGTAGAGCTGAATAAAGTATAGCTGTCACCTGGAGGCAGTTGGTGCTGTACCTAACAGAGGCCTCGGGATGTACCAGTAACGTACAAGAACTCCAGCTTTATAAGTTAGTGTTGTTGTTGCTAGGCGAAGGGTCAGTATCACACGTGTAAGGTAAGGGGCATCCACACATCCTTAAGGGAAAAATCTACTGTATACAGTGATGCCACCTTTCATGGTTTACCAGGAATTCCTGGTTTTTATTCTAAGATTCCTGTATCAAAGTACCGGTATATTAAATTCCTGGGGAACTGTGGCCAAAAGTCCAGTTTTCCTGGTTTTTGTTGGCCAGTGAGTGGCATCTCTGTGTATATCACCCGTCCACTCCCCTACATGTGTGTTTAGATATTATCCTGGAGATTATTGATAAAGAAATCATAAGACCCCGGTCAGAAGACTACTTTGATGTACGTTTAATACATCACGAAGGGGGTTAAGGGTGCCAGTATAAGGTCAGAAGTTTGTCTCTTTGTACCTCTTTGAATGTGTAGTGCCCTGATGTAAGGATTCACCGAACACAAACTTTGTAGAATTGGCGATAGGAGGTGATTTCAGCCTGGTCAAGCGTTGTCTCCATAGACAAACCAGAGAAACTGTATAGTCCGCTATACTATATACATGCATGTAGCCAGAAGGTATAGCCAATAGAGCTCACAAGACAGAGGAGTGGTAACCCCTGAGGGTGACTGACTACCTGTCAGGGTGACGGAGTGGTGGCAGAGACCACACTCACAGACAGTCTAGTCCTGGATCTCTTACTGTTACTAAAGTTAGGCGTTAATCACAATATATTGTTAGAATCAGAACACCTGGGCTCTGGATCTATCACCCTGAAAGTATCTGCAAACTTGTGCTGGATGGACAACTATGCTAGTTTAGCATGAAATCATATTAATTTCCATGATGGTGCTGTAATACTCCCAAGATGATGTACACGGTAGTGACTGCAAGGAATGTCCCATCATTTCGCATGGTAGTGCATATAGTATGGGTGTGGACCACTAAAATCGACAGGCCGACATGGGCTATTTTAGACTTAGTGACATGGGACATGAACAATTCCTTAAAATTAACATGGTGACATGAACAACTTCTTAAAATCGACATGGTGACATGACCATTTCTTAAAATTGACATAGGGACATGACCATTTTTTAAAATTGACATGTGACATGGGGGACCCCCCATCCACACCCCCTATAGTACACGGAATAAGGATACAGGAGTCTGATGGTGACTCACTGTTAATAACGACCGTTAACGGTAAGCATGGCCCTTTGTGATCTTAGACTGGTTGGACCGTTATGTCCCCATCATGTTTTTCTACACCCATCCATCTCCTGCAGCCTCACACGTCTCACAGCGACTTTTGCAGCTTCAATGACTGAAGGTTCTCACATGAGTTAAGATTCTAATCGATCGATTCAGACTATATCTAGCTATATCTATATGTTTTAGGATGTATATCGGTAGATGCATGCATCCAAGATTAAGGAAGAAGAGAGCAATAGGGACCCAGACAAGACAGACTGTCTGTCCCATCTGCTATGTGACAGACAGACCATAGATAACGACTCTGGGAGTCTAGGAGAATAGCCACACTTGGCTTATCATTAACGCAAACCCAAGACCGATAGATAGACACCCACATCCCTATATCTTATCTATAGACAGCCTATTTTGAAGCCAGTGCTGTGACATTTCCGCATACACTTCCTTTGCCCCCACCCCACTCCCTATAATACACCCATCCAGTAGAAGGTACAGGTATTGGTCTAATAACACGGGAGTTACCTTGATTACACGCCACCTGAGCACTATTAGGCCCACCATGTGACCACTGACTGGTTTTGGCAGCTGTACAGACCAGTTGTGTTAACCTTATGAAGACCACATGATACATGCAGGTTCACGTTCCTGAGGGATCATGATACACCAATGCAGTGCTTCCGAGTCCAGTGCATCACACCGACCCGTCGTAAATTCTCTCGTATAAGCCTCATCCCTGGTATAAGCCGCACCCTGAGTTTGAAAGGAGGCTATGAGGCACAAGTAGGGCTTGAAAATTGACAGTTTAGTACTGTTCTATGGTGTAAAAAAAAACCTCATATAAACCGCACCCTGACTTTAGGTGAATCCTATAAACCGGCTTATACGAGAGAATTTATGGTAGCTGCATCGACCTTGTTGGCTGGGTGTGATGCATGGATGCAGCTATGGCAGACAGTCACCCAAGGGCTGAATCATACATGTATCAAGGGATGGAAGTCTTCATGGATTTCCCTGATTTCAGGAATTTTCAAGTTCCAAAGGATTTTTTGCTCAGTGTATCCTAACGACCCATCCCATACCCATTTGAAATGCTGCAGATATCGTCCTGCACTTCCATATAGGACATATCTTTTCATGGTTAGACTCGGAAAGCTAACTGTCCCACTGTGGGCCTATTTGGACACATTCCTATTCTGCTGTGTCTACTTACTGATACCATTATAGTGTTATGGATCTGAACATACAACAATAACAGTTACTAATGCCACACATTTGAACTATGTCCAACATGTCAACTGCTCTATATACGTATATAAATGCATGTGGATGTGGAAGCATGCCAGAATACTGTTACATGCGGGCAGTGACACTCAATGGGAATTTGTTATTTTAAAAGTACCCGGTACCTTCATTTTTTATGAGTTAATGCATTTCATTGAATAAGAAACATTGACTTTTCAATAGCTTCTCAATGAATCGCCTTTCCACTATAATAATATCTATAATACTGGTATCAGAAACGGTACTTAGTTTACAGCTAAGGGTCATAGGTGTACTGCTGGTGTATGTTCTCCATGTAAACTAACTACCGTAATCTCCCGCGTAGAAGACGCGTTGCACGTATAAGACGCACCCCAAACTCAGCACATGCATTTTCGCGTATAAGACACACATTTTAATGCTGATATTTGTAAGATAAGTACATTTCTATAGTAAAAGTACCCCTCGTATAAGACGCACCCCAAACTTGAGAGAAAGCTATAAGACGCCCCAGCATTTTGTTTGGCCTAGAGGACGCGTCATATACGCTGGAGATTACGGTACATGTATACATGTAAATGTGTGTTGGAAAGGCACCACACCCACTCTCTACCTCACCTCAACCAGGTCATATATTGTATGATGGATGAGCAGGTCTGCATGACATTTATATTATACCCCATTCAGAATCACATAATTTATGTCAACTTTTTGGGGTACCGTGTTCGGGGGAACATTTAATCATCAGAGCATTCTACAAATGGGGGGGGGGGGGGTGTATGAAATTGACCAGCCTAGATTTTACACCAGAAATACATTTATGTTTTGTATTTTTGGTTTTTGCCTAAATACAAAACTACAGACCTATATTCAATTAAACCATTTAATTGGTTTGAATAAAGAAACTATTCTATCCCACTACTGTCCTATGAGTCTAGCCACTAGGTTAGATTTGTTTGGTAGGACTCTGATTACATTTCACGTCCTCAGCATGGGGTGGGCAGGCTATGGTTACATGACGGATGTAGCAGCTCAATGTGGACAGCAGTTTGCCGTGAAGGTATGTCCTACATTATAAAGACCCCAGCAGAGGAGGAGTGGGAGAGTGGGCCAGCCGTTAACAAATAACTTTTTCAGGTATGAGACCCACAGTAGGATTTATAATGAGATCTAGCACCTCCCCATCTGCTCGTCAATGTGGCCAATTAATGTGTATTTTAACGTTGTAAAAGAGGGCTTGAGACTTGCTTGAATGGTCCTTTAAAATGCTTACATGTGGTTAAATGTGGGTTCCTGACTATAGTAGCTAGAATAAGCTGAAAGGAAGAGTTGGTAACCAACTATAGAGCTTCATATAGGGCCAGTAGGGGTTAGCTGATGTAGAGAAAGTGACAAATTCACGTGAGTGTTGAGTAACGTAACTTTTAAATTAGCTTCGTAAAAGATCATTACCGAGGAAGTAAAAAATGTAAACGATGATAGAAAAATCAGTCCAAAATTGTAAGTTTTTGTCAACCAATGAGTGGCATGTTCATCCGAAAAGAGTAGCTTGAACTTAAATAGGATATCCCTGGTTTGATATCCTGGGTCTGCAGATTAAAACTAGGGTGTTTTGCACATTAGGACTGAATAGTTAATTGCATTTTAAGGAGATTGGGCGCCTCTACGGAGGGTTTCCGTGTAAGAATCCACAAAATGTACTTCCTAAATGGGTTTGATGACCTTTAGCTTACATTACAAGAGGCAAGCGTCATACTATAACACTTTGAATCTCATAATTATGCCAAACATGAAAGTTTACAAGGCAGAAATCTTTGACCTCTGATCCGACATAAAATACACTTACCAATGGCATGGAATCTACTATATGCTCCCATTTTTGATAGTTGGATTTATCACTGGAAAATGAAACTGTAGAATAACAAAACAATAGCAAATTTCGCCATCACTATGAGACTGAATGGAGCCAGGTGGCATGGTTACCATTCATTAGTAGAGTGGTACAGGATCTTGGCGCCCAGCTTGGCGCCTCCTGAAGACATTTCACACACTTACATGTGCATTCTGTAGGACCTAAGGTTTGCAGGAGGTGACTTGGACATAGTCTGCTGTGGGATTTTACTTACTCTAATACTGCTGTGGATACAACTAACTGAAACATTGCTGTGGGTTGTGACTCATTCCGAACACCTGTGGGCTCTGGCGTATTCAAACATTGCTATGGGTTGTGCCTCATCCAAACATCGCTGTGGGTTCTGGTTTCGTTCTCGGGCCTCCCCAGCCCCAGGCCATCGTTAAAAGGGGTCTATGTCTTGCTTTTCTATCCTCTCTGAGTGTGGGTGGTGTCCATATGCACGGGCACTGGCACATATTCGTTCCTTGAATCTCCTCTTTCCTGTCCCCTCTTTCTTACATGTGTCTGGTGTCCATATGCACGGGCTCAGGCACATGTATTTCTTTGTGACGTGATGTCTAATGTACTTTTTCCGCCATGAATATGACCTTAGCTGTCGGCTTGGCGTTAAACAACCATTACTCACTCACTCACTGGTTCGTTCAAACATTGCGGTGGGTTGTGCCTCATCCAAACATCGCTGTGGGTTCTGGTTCGTTCAAACATTGCGGTGGGTTGTGCCTCATCCAAACATCGTTGTGGGCTCTGGCTCATTCAAACATTGCTATGGGTTGTGCCTCATCCAAACATCGCTGTGGGTTCTGGTTCGTTCAAACATTGCTGTGGGTGGTGCCTCATCCAAACATCGCTGTGGGCTCTAGCTCATTCAAACATTGCTGTGGATCAATTGGGACCCATCTAAACACTGCTGTGAGCTCATGTGACTCATCTAAACACCGCTGATCCCCGCAGAGGGCTTTGGCTCACCCAAACACTGCTGTGGGCTGTTACTCTCCCAAATACATGCCGGTCTATACTACTATGGGATCAGACTCACCAACTTGTTGATTTGGGCTGCGGTTTACCCATGTTATGCTATGAGCTGTGACTCGCCCACTGGTCCCCATATTCCTGTTGGCTGTGATATTTGCAAATACTGCTATGAGCTGTGAGTCACATCAAGACAGCAAAACATGAGAGGCATATCGGAGATGCTACATCATATTGCACATGTATACTCTGCTCTAAATCCTGAGCTAGTCTCTTGAATTGCCACAATTGAACTTTTCAAATATGCCGTTATGACGTCCCCCTTCCACATTGGCACTAATTACTTTTTGACTTTCTTACTACTGGGTCGCCCTGTGTTGGCAGAAGCACATCTAGGTAGGGTACATGTCTGTCGTGTTGTTGTATAGGTCTACACTGGATCTCTGCCAGATCCCAAGATATGTGGAACTACAGTTAAACCTACACTTCAGTCTTTTAAACTCAAATTACCATAATCTCCCACGTAGAAGACGCCCTGCGCGTATAAGACGCACCCCAAACTCAGCACATGCATTTTCTCGTATAAGACGCACATTTTAATGCTAAAATTTGTAAGACTAGTACATTTCTATAGTAAAATTACCCCTCCTATAAGACGCACACCCATCCTGACAGAAAGCTATAAGACCCCCCAGCATTTTGTTTGGCGTAGAGGACGCGTCTTATACACGGGAGTTTACGGTAATAACGCCATGTCGTATACACTTGACCCTCGTTGTCTATTTCCTTTATGCTCCATTATGGGAAATTGTTGGGGTGTATGGGAAATTGCATGCACTCAAGTGTAAAAATGTGTGGTTAAAAGATATACCAAATACCATTTTAAATTATCGAATCGCAATACCCATTCATAGTTGCAGTTTGAGATATATTGGTTTGAATATTCTCATACTCAGTACTATCGTTTGCACTTTGCAATACAGTACTCAGGGTTCTCCGCAGAATGTAAAATCACACCGTAAAATCCTGCAGCGAGCTGGTGTAAAATTTTATTTGGTAACGTCCAAAGCCTTATGGTAGGCTAAATTTGGCTGTTTAGTCTCATTAATGACAGTGTGGGGATTACAGATGGGAATTTAACAAAGAAATTGAAAGTATTTTCATAAATATGGCCATAACTTCTGTTCTAATTGGCCGATTTGCAAAATTTAAAAACCTATATGAAGCTAAAATGACACCGGCAGTGATTCTGAGATGAAATCACACCGGCGGCAGTAAAAATCACACCGGCAGCCCACCGGTGTCATTACAGTGTGAGGAGAACCCTGTGACACACAAATGACCTTTGAAAATTAACAACAAAGATTCACTCAATGTTAACGCTCTCCTTTGCAGGTACCTTTCCCTGAGATGACCACCACTCCTTGCAGTGACCACTACCACAGGATACCACTACCCCACCTACCAGTACCCTTACCATGGAGGTAGCCATACCCTCCTACCCCCGGCCTGATCTCCAGCCGGACACACAGGGCATTAACTCTCCTCCAGCAGATCCCCCATACCCTACAGCTTCTCACCGTGTCAATAGGGCCAGCAGCAGCCCCAGCACCATGGAGGAGGAAGAGGAGGGGGAGCTGGAGGAAGGAGAAGAGGAGGACGGACTGGGAGAGAAAGGAGGAGGGGAGAGAAGAGATCTTGCTACTGAGGACGAGAGTGAAGGACGGCGGAATAGGAATGACTTGAATGAGAATTCACAGAAGACTTCAGGTAAGGAGGACAGTATTCGATATTGTTAATACTTGTTCTTTTTTTTTCTTTTTTTTTTGGGGGGGGGTGATATAGGGGAAATATAGTAAATTTATATACAACTTATATTGTTTCTGTATGTTATATGTGTGAAATATCTAAAGATCGTCCAATTATTGCTACTACCACTTTAAAAAGAGCAAATAGAAATCTATATTTTCTAAAGGATGTGCCACGATACGTGTGGCTGTGGTCCATGTTAACATACCTTCATGAAGTTTTTTTTTTTGTTTTTTTTTTAAATAATCACAAAGCATTTCAAACAGACAGACGAGTTAAAAAGAAAAAAAAAAGAGTCGAGAGAATGGGACATGTAGACAAACATAACCTGTTCCGTCGATACAACTCAGAGCTAAGGTCAGAGAGCCTGTGGTGAAGTCCCTTGGGCTATATTATAAAGCACAGGTTCCACAGGCATAAATCGGTCGGATTAGTGCTAATCCGACCGATTCTTTTCTCAACTTTTGATATATTATGACTCGTTGGATTAGGGCTATTCTGGCCGATTGTACGGCTGTGGAACCAGTGCTTTACAAGGATAACGGGTGTTAAACAGCTCAGAGGTAAAAGAGGGATCACAGCTCCAGATGCCCTCCAGGGCCAGGCCTGGAGGAGTGTCTGCCATAAACAAAGCCTGAAGCAGCTGCTGCTCCTAAACTACTACTGTAACCCATTCCACCCACCAATTATAGGTCTACCTAACAGCAAAGCCTAGTAGACAACGTGATGATTGAATATATAGAGACCAATATTGGTAAACCGATCATAAAGGATGAGGTGTACAGCTGACAAATGATTTGAGCTGTTTATGTGTATCTACGATTAATGATCTACCTTTCAAAACAATTTCAATTCAATCTTGAGATAGATGTATAGAGATTTTGCAGGGTGTACACCATGTGGGATTGCAATGCCGACCTCTATATTAAAGAGTTGCTATGCTACACGTGATTATGCCAAGAATTCATGCTGAAGGTCAGTAGACAATTTACAACTGAACACGGCCTCATTATACCTCACCCCTCCCACAGGTGTAGACATCAGGTACGCAGCACGTGTGTCAGCTTACACCCCCTCCCCTCCCCGTGCCTCCTAACACAATCACCCTAGACACACATCTGTAGATGTCATTAAGGGTAGATTTTCAATATTGCTGTGGCTGAAGTTGGCAAGGAGGATGGCCATAAAGGTATAAGGGTTTTGGTGCCACGTGCAAATTACCAGGAGACAGAGAGAAAGAAATGTGGGGGAGGGGGGATGCAAGATGTGGCTTGGCTACACCTTTACTTTACTACCCCCCATCCTCTATCACCTGATATTCTATCTGCCAGCCTCCCTGCTTCACCTGCTGAGGCCGACCAGGTGTGTGGCTGAACACCCCCCCCCCCATACACAGAACACTGAGCACTACCTGTGTCCTCAAGCAGTACCGGGGAATTTCCCGGACAACTAGAGCAACTAAATATTCCCCAGAGGTTCCCACTTCACTGCAGCCTAGCATCACTGATGCTAGAGTCTGCTGCACATGGTCTAACTATTTATAGTGCAATTGGTGCCACTGCTAAGGATTGAGAGTCAGAGTATGGATAGACATTTTACCTGTTTACTGAAAATTGTGATAAAATACACCACCACCATTAAGAATCAGAGAGTACTTATTTGTATAACACAAGAGAAAAGGACAGTGTTAACTGGTTATAAAGATTGGGGTAGAGCTACACAATTTCACACACGATTAAGCCAGGACCATAGATAAATGTTATAATGGTTCATTGTCTGTATTTTATTTAGAGATTCACACAATATATAGACGATATTTCTTGCACCTATATTGCATTAATCATTGGTAAAAATGTCACAGTCATCTTTAAATGTTTCAATGATAGTTAGCCTGTTTGCTGGTGGGTTGATAGAGCTCTAGGGCAGACACGCGATGGCACATTCATAACTAGCCCAGTGCACCTATTTATGGATGAAGGGGCTGGTGTGGTGCCAAATCACTCACACTATTATCTCTACACTACACTGATGCCCTGTGCATACCACCAAGGGTAGCTATAGATATAGTCAATCTCATCTTCAGTTAAAAAGATGTGGTTAACCATAGCATCCTGCTAACAAGAGCACTAATAGATTGAAGAAACGGGGATAAATCAAGTTCATTTTTGAATAACTGGGTGTTATACTGCTAATTCTAAATTTTATTTTCTTAAATCATTTTGACATTCTCCCTTTGTGTAGTTTGTGAACTCTATCATCCATGTATCTCTTAAGCCCATGGCTATACTTGGCACGCCCAGGCACTTCATTGGTATTGATCCCCAGACCCTGTATGATCCAATATACCCCCAAGGACGACTGATAAGGTTGTTAATACATGCACATTGCACCAACATATTACACCTGTATAATCCTCTAGACATGTCGCCTGTACTTTAACCTTCAAGAGATTACGTTTATATAGACTCTCTCTCTCTCTCTCTCTCTCTCTCTCTCTCTCTCTCTCTCTCTCTCTCTCTCTCTCTCTCTCTCTTCACAATTCATAGAAGGGAAGCCCATGCTTCATGCTAGCATTGCTGCTAGCATTGATCAGTCCGTCCTATGTTGGCTCATCTAATTGCCTGATGCTACAGACTAGTATTTCGTGTTCCTTAAAGCTTTAGCATTTAAGAGTATTCTGACTCAAGGTTCCTACCCCAGTTCCCTGCAGATGTTTATGCCTGCTATTCGATCATGACGTGGTTATGTACGATTACCACAACGCTTACCCCATCCAGCTACCATTGATCCCACCTAACGTAAATGTTGCTACCAGTGGGTTTGGCTCTGTCCAGACTTCTTATCTCTCAACAGCTTCCCACAGTCTCACAGCACCCACCCCCACCCATACCACTTCAGCCCACCCTAATTCCTACAGTACAGGCTACCTTGCCAACTCACACGGTGCATTAAGCATTTACATGGACTCAAGGGTCCAATGGGCACCTACATCTCCCAAACTAATTAGCCTTGGTTAATTATTCCCATGTATATCACATGTAGTAGTCCCTCTCTGTTGTAGTATTGGAGTAAGCGTATGTCATATTATAGGACCAGAGTTAGATATGCCAAAAAGGGAGGGACATATAAGGGCGAGAAAGAAAAGAAAACTACGGTAGGGCTAATAAGTACCGTCAGGAGAAAGGTGATTACTGGGCCGTAAGCCATTAGTGTATTAGGTGGCAAACCGAATATGATGACAGCAAAATATCACAGCCCTGAGTACTACACAGAACCCATTTTGGACAGGTAAGAAAAATAGAGGGACATACCATAACACGCCATATTTAGTTTGCAATCCTCCCACTCCCATCCCTGTTGGTCTCAGGTCTCTAAGTCTACTTGAATCTATGTTTGCCCTGGTCTGACTGATGTTAGAGAGCGCGTGTGGCAATGTCAAGATGGAGTGGGACTATGAGCTACATGGATAATATCTATGGATCTCTCCCCCACGCCCTGACTGAGGGCAGGTTAGTGTAGACAAACACGAATAACAACCTCTGGAATAACAACTAACTTGGCTCACTGTAAATAGTAGTTATGCAGGTATAATTTTGGCAGAATTGTCTTCATGATAAGAAAGGTAATTTGGCACCGTATGAATACTCTAGGTTTGTCGTATAGACTAACCTAGGGTCAGTTGAGTGTGGGAAGTGTACAATCATGTACTGGGGTAAAGGTCGTGTAGAAAGAGGCCAGGCGTGGTTAGCATCTTACATGTCTACAGGCCTGTAACCGGGACTTATATGGCTTTGGATCTCGTGTAACCTTGAAAAATAATGAACACGACAAAAATTATATTCTCAGACATAAATGGGAAATAGCCTAAATTCATGTAGTGTCACTGACCGCTAATAAATGATAATTTTTCGAAATTTACACACATGACCCAGTTTATCTCTCCCCCCCCCCCCCCCAGGGAATCATGAGATGATTTGGGTATGTGGATTCAATTCCAAGGTGATCAGGGTTCACCTCATTTTCATTGGTGTTTGGTGTGCATGTCGGAGTGTTGGGAGTTCTAGATGTACAGCCTCTCCCTATTACGAAGGCAAGTCTATAGACTAGGTCATACTAATCACGAAATGCGCTCATCCACTTTTCTTTAAACCTGAGGAGGGCAGTTCTGAAACATTGTCAGCACCCCCTACTACCGTAAAACCCCGCTCATAAGCCGACCCCAGTCATAAGCCGGGGGTAGAGTATGAGGAAATGTTATAAGCCGATTTTGGTGCATAATTTTCCCTAATTTCTCTTTAATCTATTGTAATAAAACCCCGCTCATAAGGGGGGGGGTAGAGTTAAGGGGAAATTTAGAAGCCAGTTTTGGACAAAAATAGAAGAAGAAAAAAAACGGCTTATGACCAGGGTTTTACGGTAGGTCTTAATAGACTCCCTCCAAAATACACATTTATTCAGTAGGTTAGAGCAATAAGGTTAAAATATGGCATGGAGTGGTAATAACACGCACATTACGTGTTAGCCACACAAGATAACAATCTGTTGTGTGCTGAAATCATTGACGACGGGACGCTCTACCTGAACCAACTTCTTCATCCGGGACCTGATGTCGCTTACTTTAACCACTGCGCTGTACTGGTTAGAATGACATTGAACATGACTCTGTGACTTCACTTAAAGTTGCAGGGTCCAAAGTCCTCTATTTTCTTAGGTGACAGTCCCGATAGTCCTAAGGAAAAGTCTAGAGCATCTAACAACGGCACATTTCTAATGGCATCGTAGTGTCGGATGTTAATGACCTTATAGATATATACATTATCATTATGAGGACACTATCCGAGAACTAACAGAAAATTGGTGTATATACTCAATGATAAATTGTCCTTTTTTGTGGGTAAATGATTTGCAAGTTTTTCCAAACTACATGTTTTCTTTCCCTACAGGATGTTTTTTCCTGTTGTTTGGCGGTAAGCACCTATACGCCACGTCCCGGCTGGAGGACTGTAGGCCTCTAGGGACAGAGGGCCAGGCCGGGAGTATACCCACAACCACCTACTCATCTGTCAGCAGATGAAGCATTGCATTGCATGATACTGCTTCTACTAGACTGTCATATAAATGATATGCTACTGATATTTGGGTTACCATGGTAACATAGTTTGGTTTCCATGGTAGCCAGGTGTATTTGTTGAGTTGTTAGGTGGGGTTAGAGCTCCGAGCAGCTCGGCTGAGGGGAGGAATGAGTTGTTCCTGCTGTTCCTCCTCCCATGGCATGGGTTAACTCCACTCTCACCTGCCTCGATTTGTCTTGGCGAATCTAGGTCACTCTTAAGCCCGCACACCCTTTCCCCAAAACTTTCTGGCTTCCTACTACCGGTACTTGTAAATTCCAACCAACACTTTCATCTCTCAATGATCTCTCTCAATGTGCTATCAGTCTATGTGCCTAAAGCTCTCTACATCTCAACATTCTCTCGTCATCCCCTTTTACTTTTTGCTCTCAAACATATAAATCTAAAAGCCTTTTCATCTCAACATTCCCCTGTCACATCTCCAATTTCTTGCCATATCTCTGTCTGTACCACATGCGTTTAGGCCAGATAATTAACAAGTTAAGTATCTTAGTGACAACCCAAAGACCTATACCTACCTCATCCACCTTTCAACCTCCCACATCGTTTTTTCTGCGCTAGCCATAACTAAGATTTACTGAGACTCTTTTCACTCCAATTACCCATCCCTAACCTGAGACTTATCCCTCAGCTGAGCAGAGCGAGCCATGTCAGATTGCAACCCCCTTGGTGAGAAAGAAATAGAGTTTCTTGTAGCTACCGTTGGTTGTAGTTCCTGTTTCCTCTGGGAGACCACTCCCATGTGTTCGCCTAAGATGAGTGCCAAGTTACACATTTGTGTCCATGTTAAGTTTGGTTCGACTTTTGCCCTTCTTGAATATTGGTTCATCTATATATAGATGTTGACTGTAGGGCTGTTGGCCGAATGTATAGTTGTAAGCTTTTTTTAGTTCTGAAATTTGTTGTCAAATTCTCGATATGATTTCAATATGAATTCATGCAATAGGCAGTAATAGTAATTACATGTACATGTATATGAAAAAAAGCAAGGGAAGATCTACTTTTGTGTTGAATTCGGACCACCGCATCATTATAGTTATATACACACAGTTTATAAAGTCGCTGAATATTTCACTGTTGTTGAATTAATCTAACACTAACCATTAGAACTACACCACCAATAGTCCTAGAATCCAGCGAACATAATAATGTCTCCCCATGGACGCCATCTACAAATATCCTGAGAGCAATTATCTAAGTCGAAAGTAAATTTCTTCTCAGTTTTTATGTTTAGTTCAGCGTTGATTCAGTTTCATGAGTTCTCCACGTTTTCCCCTCCTTCAATGCTAGTTCTTGCTTAGTGTTGGTTGAATCTCATTGTTGATTAAGAGCCGTGTGCTCTGTGATAGTTTTGTCATGTCTGCCCTGTGTCCTTATCTCTACATGTAGTGTCTACACCATATGGCTGATGTTGCGTTTAATAAACTGTCCTAAAATGCACTGCTTTATAATGTGTGTAAATTAAGTATAACTTTAGAATCATCGGGGAATACATGTAAACATAAAAGTGATGAGAGATGATTTCAACCTTTTCAGAATTAATTCTGAACATCTGCATCTCGGTGTACATTATACCAGCTCTATGTTTGGGATATAAAGAAGGCATGGTTGACCCCAAATAATTAAAGCGGTGTACATCTGGTGAAAAAAAAAATACTGCCATAGTCAAAAAGATATTTCGGAAAGGATAATGATAATAAACCAGATCAAATTCCACCTTACTCAAGGCCTATAGAATGATGATAAAATTGATGAGAACACCTGTGCCCCAAAAGGTAGCTCATACTGACCGTTTAATATGGGTTTGCTAGATGGTCGAGAGCTGGGGACACCGATCATCGAGCAGTTACTGAGCAGGTCCACGAGCAGCTCACCAGGGATCAGGACATCGCAGACACCAGCTGAGCAGATCCACAACCACAATCATAATCACAACATGGAAAAGGGGCAGGATCCAGAGAGCGATGACTCCATAGAGCAGGATGAGATACCCAAAGAAAAGAGTGCGCAGCCCAGAGATGGTTAGAAAACCAGCATGGTCTTGAATCGCCTCTCTGCACCCCAGCCCTACTGATTGGTTGTTTGCAGCATATGTGTTGCTAGTTCTTGACTTACCAGCATGCCCTCGGTGTGGAATGAGCAGATTGAGTAGCTCGATAATGGAACTATTATCAGGGATTTACCAGAGTCTTGTCCCGACTTCTTTTTAACCCATTTACCTTGCTAACTCCTAGAGTGATTACGTTTTCCCCAAATTTATAGTTTCGGAGAATTCCAGAATGGCTAGTCGGCTAGTCTCCGTTAGATGCATGTTTGAAGAGCCATGATCTAACCCCACGATCTATTCTTGATTGTTTGAGTGGACGCTGCTTTAAATGTTAATTTTCTAAATAGGATTTATAACAGTATTCTTGAAATAAGGTTTGAGAATTGAAATGATTACCCAAGATCTCGAATGGCCAAATACTTGGTCCATGCAGGTCCCTCCAAGAATGCTGATTTTCCTCTTAATAACACGTTCAGTCAGTATTTCTTGTACTGTCTCCCTACTTGTTTGTGGTTACAAAACTCTCATTATCAGTATCTACATTATGCATACGTTGTATCTAAATGAATCGTGAAAAGAACACAGTATCCTATGCCATGACAGGCAAAATGTTCCTTCATTATGTACCCACTGCATCGAGTATGCCATTAAGGTTTCCCAGGTACCTCTCACCTCCAACCCACCCGGCCAACCCGATCCAGTTCCACCCACGTTCCAGAGCTAATCATGGGTATGTGGAATGCTCATTGCAGGTATTGCTAACACACCACACAGTACTTACTGCTCGCCCTGTCCTCCTTCCCACCCCCGGGAGCTGCTCCCCTCTCCCATACCACTCACACAGCCTCCAACTTGTGTGTTCTCACATTTGGATTCCAAATGCCAGATATCGCATTCAGTCTTTACCTACATGTGCCTAGCCAGGTAGAAGTCGGCTAACTGCGGCATTGATTTTGGGGAGGAAATTGGGAGGGGGCGGCTTGTAAACCCTCTAAATGGGTTGTGAGATTTTCTTTACTTTTCTTTTCTTTTCTCCCCCCCCCCCCCCTATAGTTTAGTCACTGAATTAACCATTGAAAAAATGGTCATCTGACATATTCTCTGATGCGCTTGTACACGAAAGCCCACACTTTTAATATAAATTGCAGAAAAGCACACTTTCTTAATACCACCCTTCTATTCTGTGAGTGTGCAGGGAGGCTAGCCAAAGAGTGCCTCACGAGCTCAATAGTGCCAGGACTTCTCAAGTATGCCTCCCTCCCCCTCACCCCCCATAACTATCATAAATGTCTACCATCAATCACATACATGAATATTTTATTCTTCATGGCATTAAACTCAGCGCGTCCTTCAATGTAAAGCTCCCGTAGGTGTTCCTTAGTCCTGGCGTAACATAACATTCATTTAAAACTTAGTTATAAAATAAAGAGGATAACAAGGGGAATCTGTTCTTACCAAACCTCCCAATACACTCTAAGTAGGGCATATGTGGATGATTTAATAAGGTATATCTAACTACTGTTAAAGGCTGATTATTGATGTTATATGCTAGAGGCAGTGTCTGTTAGATATAACTGCATGGCATTTGCCTGATGGTGTGGTTTGCTGTGAACTTTTCACACAAAGCGTGATGGACCTTTAATACGAACTACCTCTCCCACCTATATGAACCCACCAAGCATGGACGAATACTGAGTTCGTATATAGCTTATCCAATAGGGTTAGAAATATGACTACATTTGCTGTTACACGTGATACGTGTAGAGTATAAATGTATTCCTTCTCATATACTTTTCATTCAGTATAGAATACATAAGTGGGCAACTGCTGTTTCAAGATTTCCTCATATATTTGTACACACAGGACATTCTTATGAGATGGTGAACTTTAAAACTAAAAGATACGACCATGGTTGTACGCAGCTATATCAGCACCAAGTTATCGGGTAAACCTTCTCCTACCTGCCTATCATTGTTATCTTCTGTAGATAAGGGTTTCGGAGGCTGAGGGTGCACATGAAACACTACCCTTTGTATGTTATCTTTGCCCTGCGTGTGAGAGGTTGATAATGGTTATTTGTTTTACCACCAGGTGGCAGCCCGACCAACGTGGAGGACCTGGCGTCTCAACTCTTCCAGGTAAGTTCTTGGTTTCCTTTATAACATATACATCTATGTATCTCTACAAGAAAACTGATGTTCGGTAGTAATATCATAGAAATCTTTCCAAATTGAGTCTAACAGTGCCAAAAAAAAAACAGTTCTAGTGAAACATTAAAATTTCTAGCCTTGGAGGTCTAGTAGTCTACTGCCTTGTCAAAAGTACGGGGTATGGGTTTGAAAGTATGAGTGGCTATATAACATTTGTCGCACATTTCCAATATCAGGTCTCTTTATCTCCACTAGAAAACGGATCTGTAAGTACCTTAGTTGACACATGTTCATGTTAAGTTCTGAACTTGAAAGAGAGTTGAAAGTTGCCTTCTCTGCAGTCAAGGCATTTGGCCTGGCTGACTGACCCAACATGTCATAAAATGTACCCTCCATCCCCGTCCCTTGGTTCAGTCATAGTTTTACTCTCCGTTTCCCTTTCCTTTTACCTTTCTGTTCATCTTTCTTAATATCCCATCCACACTCCGAACTGATTTCCCACCCTACCTCATCCATAACACAAACTATCTCCCCTCTGAGGCTCCCAATCCACTCCCCCACTTTCACTTTTCCCTCTGGTTTCCCCATCAACACAACCCCCAATGAGTAGCTCTGAGCAGCTCGTTCTGGTCCTTGAGCTGCTCAGTATGAGTTGGGTTAACTAGGGTGTATATATAGGGTGCAGACTGAGGGGGGTAATTAGTGCCCTGTGGGAGCCATAGGCACGTGTGGTCCACTAACACCTACCATAATGGCCTGTTTAAGCGCCGGGTCTTTGAATAAGCGCCGGTCTCTGATAAGCGCTGGGGGTACAGTGGTCTTAAAATTAAAATTTACACTACCGTAATCTCCCTCGTATAAGGCGCGTCTTATAGGCCAAACAAAAGGCTGCTGGGTCTTATACGTGGGAGGAAAATTGCCTTGAGTTTGGGGTGCGCCTTATAGGGGGGGTAATTTTTACTATAGAACAGTACTAAATTAACAAAAATCTGCCCTTGTAGGTGCGCCTTATACATTAAACAGTCCTCTCTTAGTTGGGGGTGCGCCTTATACGCGAGCTGCGCCTTATACGCGAGAGATTACGGTATAAACTATGTCTCGAATAAGCGCCGGTCTTGAATAAGGGCCGGGGGTAGAGTGCTATTGAAATTTATAAGCGCTGGGGCGGTTAAACAGGCCACTACGGTACATGTATAAGACATCCATCATTTCATGCATTCTGGGGCAGGACTTTGAAAGGTATTGTAGTGTGGCATTTTTCTGGTGCTGCCATTAACAGAGATGCCACTTTTTCTGGTTTACCAGGAATTCCTGGTTTTGATTCCAAGATTTCTGTGTTGAATTATGTTAATTTCCTCGGAAAATATGTCCAAAGACCAGTTTTCCTGGGTTTTTGTCGGCCAGTGAGTGGCATCTCTGCATTGAATCCTGTATGGGGCCTAGCTGGTGTTGGGTATGGTTATACAGTATACCGTAAACACAAGGAGATAGAACTAGGAGTGGGCCTCTCAGGACTGTAAACACAAACACAGACTATCTCGATGTAGCCCTGCAGAAATGATAACCCTGTAACTGGCCTCCCTGTAGACTCTATAGACTACCCCCTCTCCTAAAGGATTGCTGTTCTTCAGTATGAACAGGGGAGATTTCACTGTGATTAAACTATGAAAAGACTCTTGATTTTCATCGTTTGGCCTGATCAAATGTAGGATACCACGTGCCTAAACATTTGATACAATTGAAATATATAGGTGTTGCTGATCCACTTTCGGTGGCCCATATAAGTTGAACCCACTTCCCCCTCCTTGACTCCTCTAGGACAGCATCATGCTTCATTACAACTTCCTATTACTTATGGATAACCTGTATTACTTGAAGTCCTTGGCTAATCTCCCTGTGCCTCCTGCAGTTGCAGGGTCTAGTGAAGGACATGCGGGATGGCCTGACCTCGGCCATGGAGGCGCTCACCCACCTGACCCCCGAGTCAGCCCTGGAGGAGAAAGTGAACGCTAACAAGGCAGCGCACGACCAACAACTTGCTGATGTACTCCACATGGTGCTGGCACTTAAGGTATTAAAAACGTGATAATAGTAAATGAATGGAAATTGATAACAAGAAATATATATGAATGTTTTGCATGGATTTTGTGATTAAGAGACAAAGTGGTTGCTTTAGTATAAAATCCGATGTTATCGCCCCGTTGGCTTACTATACTGTCTCTGATCAGGTATAGTATGTTGGAGGGTTGGGGTAGGGGAGAAGGTATGTTTTCGCTGCCACCTTTCGACCCGATTTGTAGGTCTGCTTCAAGCTATGTTTTTGAAGCCAGGGCCCATGTTCGAATCTGTAAGATAATTCCATGTTTTCTCACCAGGGGGAGTTCAGCGTGCTGAATGGTCAGCTGGCTGTGGCTAACGAGACTCAGCAGCAGTTACGGGGTCAGGTAGATGTGCTGCAATATGAGAGGGATATCCTATTGGAGGAACTCGAGACTTATGGAGTTGTCTCTGAAAACGTCAGGTAACGTGGTCTGGCACGCATGAAATTTGTTTCTTATTTCAATACACTTTGATAGGTAAGTCATGGATTGAATACGAGATTATTACATCTTTTTGAACTTTCTCCTGTGGTTTCAAAGACTATATTTTCCCATGCGTTCACTCTTGACAGACAAAAATACCATTCTGGGAGGAAGCGACCAAATGGCTTAACCCGCGCCAATGACTCAACATTATCTGTATTACTGGAGCGGGCGCGAACAGTTTTCAACCCAAATAATGGTAACAGTGATCAGGATAGTGGTGTCAACACTGGTCACCAGGGGGACACGTCTACCTGCGGGGAGGTGACACCACCCAACATATCACCAATGGTGCAGTCTTATATAGCAGGCCTTCCACATGAAAACCATGGTAAGATTCAGTGTTACTTATATATGTGTCGTGCAAGAATATCTTTCCTTTTTAAGGGCATATCTACTTCATGCTCATGCTCACCAAACAAAAACGTAAGAAAGGAAAATCAGTGAATCTTAGCAAAAGGATGTAAGAAGAATAAAGAATATCATCTTCTCTTCAATGAATCATTTCTCTAGAATGACTTGAAATATATTGCATACTCTGAAATTATCTCTTGCAGTGGATGCCCCGATGGATGAGCATTATGACTCAGACTCTTCCATCACTGCGGCAGCTAACAAGTCACTCGACATGAGTCGCTCACTCGGAGACAAGTGTGCTGAACTCACCAATGTCTCCTCGAGCGATGATGAAGAGGACCGGAGAGACACAAAGATGTCAGAGAACAGGAAGCATGCACAAAGTAATTAACTAACATAACTCTCTCAGTTCTGATACTACGTGTAAACATATGATACTCTGCTAGTTGTGTGATTGACTAGACGTAAATCACATACTTATATATACATAGACCGAGGCACAAAACCACATTGAAACAAAGAGGGATTCTGACAGACATAGGAACAAAGAGGGAAATATGGCCCATACATTGCTATTGGTGTATATGTTTTTGGTATATTCTATAATTGAAGGTAGCCCATAGGCCATGTAGATGGTATGGATAGCATTTACACCTCAGAGACAGAGAATAGGTTGTGTACCAGTTCAGTGGCCATGAACAATAGGGGATTAGTCTATTTCTTCCAGGCTTCATGCACCAGTGGTCATTAACCCTTTCAGTGCCACATAGCACCAGTTCACCGGATCAGGAAATGGCATCACATTAACCCTTGAAGGGCTGCAGAATGAATAAAAGAGTAGAGATTCTGTGGTCGCCATTGAACATAGGACATAGTAGTCAATTACATGTAGGTCTAAGGCCTAGCCTTTACCATCATTTTATCTGCTAGTCAGTCTCTCAATAATCCTGTTCATATCTTTCATATCTACTATTTATAGATGCCCCGTCTGTATGCTTCAAGAGGCCCGCTAGTCCCAAGAGGACCCCTCCTCATGAAAAAAGTGCAAAGGAATGTAAGTACATACCCACTATGTGACTTTTTTTCTTTTTTTTTTTTCTTATAAACATTCATCCACATGTAGATGGTATACAATCTTTCGATTTTGTCACATTCAGATTGATAATCACCCATTGCTTTTCTTTTTCTACATAGTGGCACGGTCGCGGGTAGGCCATGAGATACTGGAAACAGAGCGGAAGTACTGCTCATGTTTGTGGACAATACTCGATCACTTCTCAAATCCCCTCCGAGAGAGCGGTATTCTGGCTAGCAAAGAAATGAGGTAAGACTTTCCCTTCTTAGGAGGTCGTAGCAAATTTCTCTGGATGCTTTTACAATGTTTGACTATTTTTCCATGCTGAAGAGAGATGTTTTTATTGTAGCAAAAACGGTTAGTAAAATCAGATAACATATGGAAATGTGTGATTATAATGATGATTCAAACTGAAGCAATGGGGCAATCTAAATTAAAGCATTATACATTTATTCCAGCATCATGTTCCCTGCGTGCCTAACACGGATCTATGAGCACCACTGCGCCTTCCTCCAGAAGCTGGAGGAGCGTATCGCTAACTGGAGGTGGCACAGCGTCATTGGGGATGTCTTCTCAGCCTTCATTGATTCGAGTGATGTGAGTACCAGGTACCGCAATTATAGTAACTCATAATAGCTCCTGGGAGAGTGTCTATTAATCTAGTTATCTTGATCTTACAGTAGTCTGAATGTAAGTCAAAATAAAGTGTAATCTGCGAGATTTGCCAAAGCTTTGATGATACCAGTGATAACAGCAGAGGTGAGGTTGAGCTACACCGACCCAATGCAGAAAAATATCGGTACAACAAAGCTTACATGTTCTGTTTGGAGAAACTGGATTGTCAATGAATATTTTGTCTACTTGCAGTATGATGTCCTTGTCCAATATCGGTCATATGTAAATGAGTTCCCAGCTGCTCTGAACCAACTTAAAAAGTCCTGCCGCCATTCCCTCCGCTTTAGGAAATTCCTACGGGTAAGTATCTTGTCTGCACATTATGGTTACTAGACTGAGTGAATGTACAACAAAGTTCTTTTAATGGCTTTTGCAGCCACATCCACATTCCCCAATAAGCTAGCAATTCAATACATTGCATTTGTGTGATTGAGCACTCAATCGAGTACACTCGGCCGAGTGCAAGATGTAATTGGACATTCTTACTTAATTACCGTTCCAAAAGTTAGAAACTTAATGCCATATGAATCAAACGTTTTAATCCCATTTCAGAAATGTCAACAAGATCCAGTATGTGAAGGACTGGACTTGGCAGCATTCCTCCTTACGCCTGTACAGAGAATACCGCGATATGTACTCCTATTAAAGGTAAGGACTAGTGAACATATAAGATTTAAATTAGCATTTATATTTCAAATGGATATTTAGATAGGCTGAAAGAATCAAAAACTTTGCCCATTGCTTCCTTTGCAATAGGAATGAACAAATTAATTGACCATTAGAATATGACTTTCTTTGCAGGAAATGTTGAAGTATACACTTCCTGAACACATCGACTATTATTACGTGGAAGCATGTCTAGCTAAACTTGGAACCTTCCTAACACAACTCAACGACTCAATAGAATACTCAATGAAGGTGGTCACCAATGACACAACTCCAAAAACCAAAAGGTAGAAATTCTATTTAGCAATCTCGTAATGCATTGTCTGATATATTCATCCGAGAGTTTTTTCTTCAGTTGGTCAAATTTCAGGGCGTTTTAAAAAGTAATTCATACCAGGGCACTTTTTATACTGTAGTACTGTTCAATGTATAAACCTATGTACATCTATGTAAATACGGGCTTCCCTAGCCCACTTAAAAGGGTCTATATCTTCTCTTTGCTATCCACTCAGGATGTGTGTGGTGCACATATGCGTGGGCACAGACACATTCCTCTACAAATTGTGTAATGTAGTTCTCGCCATGAATATGACCTTAGTTGTCGAAATGGCGTTAAACATCTATTACTCACTCACTCTATGTAAATACCAATGCTCTAATATGAAAATATCTTCTTTTTTCATGAATAGGAAACTGAGAGTAGGATCAATGCGTTCCAGTTCAAGTAGTAATGATGGTGGTCAGCTGATGACGCCCCGCGACAGTGGAATACAGTCGGCAGGCGATAACACCTCCATCCTCTCTACTTCCTCCAATGGAAGGTGAGTGCACATACCTAAAACATGTAATTAGAATACCACAATACGATACAGCTCGTATTAAGGCATCTGTAATAAGTTGTAGTAAGCCTCTGTTTCACGTATAACGAGTACTTCAAATACATTTATAAGATAATTATTGCAGTTTTCCTAGGAGTACCTCTAATATGGCCTTACTATAGCAATGTTGTTAATAATAGATTAACCCAGAGAATATTCCTTTTTTTTTCAGAATGTTCCAGTTGTCACTGATGAAGGAGAATCAATCTGATCGTCCACTTGGTGTTCCTGATCCAGACACATTGAGACACTCCTTCATGGGTGAACCCCCGTATGACACCCGCACTATGCCCGCTATGGGCACCAGGCGCCAGCGCGAGCGGTCAAGACGTCCCAAGTCAGGCGATGTGAGAGGCGAGCTAGAAGCCAGTCACAATATGACATCAGGGGATATGGGTGACGATGATGATGCCAGGTTTGTCGCCCCTCAACAACCACCACCTAGATCACGTTCCTTCGCAGAATCAACCAGTTCACAAGCAAAGAAATCTGTCACTCTTCAACAAGGTTTAACACTGGGACGCCAGCTCCCTGTTAGAGGAGTTTCCCCTTTCCGTGTTACATCACCGCATGATCAGGGCACCCCTGTATCAGCCATGAGAGCATCAGTTTCCATGAAGGATCTACCAGAGGGAGGGGATGGCTGTAGGGTGGTGTATTCTGCCAACAACCCATCCCACTCCACACCATATGCTACTAACACAGCCTTGCATAAATCCATGAGCCACCTCCCTGCTGCTAGGTTTGGTGTATTTGGGAGTGAAGAGGGGGAGGAGGAGCCAGAGAATGGCAGTTTCAGTCCCTCACAGGCTGACACTGCTGCCGCCCAGCGGCGAGCAGTTAAACTAGCACACCGATCCCGCAGCCAGGGACACCTGACATTTGCTAATCAATACCAACAAGAAGATGGCAGTAATAACAGTTATGTATCAGGTCCTCCAGGAGGTAGCAGTAGCAGCAGCACTGTCACGTACACCCCCTCCCAGCCGCGTATCAACTTGGCATTAGCTCACAGTTTGACTGACGACCCTACACGACAACCACAGGCAGACCAGCCAGCACCTGCCAACAATAGGGGTGTACTACAGCGACCAAGGTCCTGTCTCCTCCCTTCTGCTGGGCGCTCCTCCCCAGCTTCAGGACTTGTGTCCCCTGGTGCGGTCAGCTTAGATCCGGGCGGCACCGGGTCATTGATGTCCGGTATGAGGCCACGGGCTGCTTCTCTAACCCATGGGGGTACGGTCACCCCTGTTCCATCTGGAAAAGCCTCAGACCGGCCACGGGAACATGTCTGGAATGATTCCAGTATATCTGTTAATGACACAAGTACTTTAAGTGTCTCTGATTTGACAATGGGAGGGAGGAGAAAGGATGTGGGTGCTGGGAAAAAGAAGAAAAAGGACAAGCAGCAAAGGGATGGTAGTCTAGTGACGGACAGTGCAAGGAAGAAGACTGGCATCAAGGATTCACTCAAAAATATATTCTTCAAGAAAAGGTGAGGAATTGTTATTTATTTTTTGTTTTTCTTACTTTACAAGTTTCAGTATTTAATCATTCAAAGGTTTTGTTTCAGTGATTCCCCTTTCAAAACTAACTTTCCACGTTAAAACGAATATAATACCGTAATCTCCCGCGTATAAGGCGCCCCCCCCCCCAACTCACAGGAGGGCTGTTTCGCGTAAAAGGCGCCCCCTTGAGGGCAAATTTTTGTCATTTAGTACTGTTCTATAGTAAAAATACCCCCCCCCCCATTAAGGCGCACCCCAAACTCAAGGCAATGCCCCTCCCGCATATAAGACCCAGCAGCATTTTGTTTGGCGTAGAAGACATGCCTTCTATGCGGGAGATTAGGGTAGTTCTAAATTTGTCACTTCTTCACAAAATATCTTTTTCCAGGTTATTAGGTAGTTTTCATTTTTATTCTGCTTTGATACTATTGAATATCATAATAGTACTCTCTGTGCTAGGAGTGTGCCCATTATAGGCAGCTTATATCAATGGGGATTTCACTTTGGCACTGTGCCAGCAAAGTTGAGCCGTTACCATAGTTACAGTGTGTTTACTTGCAAACATATAGATAATCACTAAAACAGCATTATCATGAGCACAGTCAAGCCTAATATTGCAATCCTACACTTGAAAGGATGTCTGCTTTGTGATATTTGAAATGACAGATGAAAGGAAAGGGGGTACATGTAATAGCTAGTCTGTAAGTCGGGGTTAGGGAAGGCAAACTGGGGGGGGGGGCATTAGCGAAATCAGAATGGGGGGGGGGGTGTAGGCAAGTTCAAATGCCTTCAAGGAAAGGTTTGAAAAATATAAGAAGATAAAAATTTGTTTTCATAGTGTTCCTTTTTCTTTCATTGAATGGTCTAGGACCCTATAACGCTGGACTGAAGAGCAGCCAGCTGCAAGTCAATATCATCCGGTACACGTAGTACAAAGCTGGTGACTCAGGTCACAAAGACGTGTGCTTTTTTTTTCACATATCATCTACAAATCGATTAAGAGGCCATATTACTCACTATTATTTGCAGTTCACTTTGATCTCCTTAGCTGCCTCATCTCAGGCCTGAACCTTTCCCTTTTTCTCAAATAGTGCTCCCTCCCTCTTCATGTCTGTTGATACTTATTGGCCATTTACCGTGGGTAATACAGATGTATCACCTGTACTGTACCTGAACTGGTACGTGGATTGGGATTTCTTGTACATGGTACAAAGTGGCATTGATTCGTTGAATATAGGCCCTAGGGATCTGACAATGTACTACAAAAAGAGCACCAGGTAATAAAAAGGCCATTTATCTGCGTATTTCTGTATGACTGTTAAGTAATCAAAGAATTACAGTGAAACTAGTTGAAAATTTAAATTGTAAAAGAGGTAGCATTTCATAGGTACTAAGGGACCTACTTATAGGTAGAGAACAGGTGGAAAGGTCAGAAGCGGTGTGCATAGTACAGTATTGTATAAGGGAACTTTCCAGGAACAAAGAGATTCATGAGCTATTGAGCACCAGTCAAGGAAAATGAGAACAGATAACACATGTATAGCAGGTACTTTACAACTTAAAACATGATATGAAAGCTGACATTCTTGGATATCGCCACATGAATCCTCCAGGGTTAGAGGAGGCATAATCACATAGTGCAGTGAAGACTAAATGTGGTATTCAGTTTCTATATGATATTATTTTCAAAGAGAAGTAGTGCATTGTTCATAATCAAGTAAATATTCTGTGGACGTTATTCTTCAACTCAGGAAAACTGACAAGGAGAAGATAGCCTTGCAGGACGTGTTAGCGGAGGACACAGAGGTCACTGCCACCAGTATCAAATACCCACTTCGAGATCAAACCTCGCTATTAAATATCATAAGACCAGGTTCTGCCAGGTCCTCACCCAGAGGAGCCAATCAGGGCACTCTGGTTGTACGTAATGGGCAAATCACCCTGGAACAGCCCGGAGATGGGGAGGATGGAGGGAAAGAGTTGTCAGGGCGCTTAAAGAAAAGACCTCACTCGGTGTGTTATGGGGCGGTGACCTGTACCCCACAGGAAAAGAAATCTAGTCTGAAGACGGGGCCCTCCCGATCATCACTGTGAGTAAAGACGGCATGATGTATGAAGCTGCATGTAACAGGGTTGTCGCTCAGATTGTATTGATATTGCGACAAGTGAACAGAGAGCATGTCTTATGTAGATGACAACCAGAAAGTCATGCTTGTCGCAGGGTCAATTCCTGTGAAATACCTTATGAACCTGGTTGGTGTTAGCCTCATCCCTGCCCGTCCCCCCCTTAGGATGCATGAGTAGGGTGCTTTGGATCCCCCAGCCAGAGACATGGTGAAAAGGGGGAACATATTCTTATGGCATAAATCCCTCCCCATCACCTACACTGGATGGCTTTGAAAGCTTGACCCTGGCCTTGGTTTGCATGTTGGTTCCAGGCCAAAGGCTATTCTGGATGGTTATTTTGGTGTAGTCTTGTCTGGCTCTCCTTAGACCCTTAGCACCACCAACTAACTGGTGAACATGTTGCCTATCATTGGAAGATTTCTTGTTGGCTCAATTGAAAAAGGAAAGTAAAATATACACATAATTTTCCAGGTTACGGTACCAATGATATAATATTGAACCGCTATCATTCTCCCTGCCCTTTTTTCTGACTTTTTATAGACAATACTTCAAGAAGCGATCCCAAAACCCAAGACTGCTTTTCATTGTGAAACTCATTGATAATGACAATGGGCATTGTTTTCAAGTTTAGAGGCGTTGTTCAGAACGGCTTTTAGTTTTTCATGTATTTAGTTTTTTAAATAATGTACTACAGTTCCTACTAACATTTATCATGATACGTGCATGCTAACTTTGTTGGGGGATGCATGCTTTGTACAACTTGAAGACTTGCAACAATAAACAGAAATTATGTGTTATTAAGAGGTCACTCTGTTTGAATTTAGGGAGGACCAGGAGAGGTAGGTTTGATGCACTGCAACATTACCTAAAATTTCTGTAAATGGTGACCTTTCTAAAGTTTCGTTTTATCGCAATTAAATAATACACAAATATACCATAACTTCTCTATTTCATTACCTGTGTTGCCTCTACATGCATTGTAAATGTATCTCTTTCTCTTCGAGCCTTGTTCACTTGTTTTGCAATACCCTGTGTTTTCCATCTATCAAATTAAAGTAACTGCCGGTTATTAGGATGGGATTTGATTTGCTCTAATTGTTCCCACGTGTATTTCCGTGTACCCAAGTTAACTCCAATGGCTTCTGCATAATGTCAAATATATTACAATACAACCACAAAATAACTTATTTAATACATACTGAATATATACCGAGGTAGAGGATTATCCTATGGGAGCAGCCATTGCTGAAGCCTGTTACCAGCGGTTATCACCGATAGCAGTTATAAGATGGGTACCAGCTGCCCCCTGAGAGGCCCGCAGTGAATACCGTAAATCCCCGGTCATAAGCTGGATTTTTTTTTCTATTTTGGGCCCAAACCGGCTTCTAAATTTTTCCCAAAGTCCCCCCCGGCTTATGACCGGTTTTTTTTTTACTATAGAATAAAGAGAAAATGGGAAAAATTTGACACCAAAACCGGCTTATAGGATTTCCCTGAACTCACCCCCCGGCTTATGACTGGGGCCGGCTTATGACTGGGGATTTACGGTAGTTGGAATTATTTCATTGGCTAATAATTGATCCCGCTAAGTCGCTATACTATTACAGTAATTAAAACTAAGTGCCACTAACAGTGTAAAAATTCAGTAGGCATAGCCTATTGATTGAAACGATATACGCTACAAAAGTTGGAAAGAATGTGATTTCACAAATCAATACATCGACAAAGGCATGTCTTTCTCCTGTCTTCTTGTAATGCTTAGAAGTGCCTTTTAAGCCTCGTTCAACCCAAACCTCTGTATTATACCACTAGGCGCTGGTCACTGTCACGCCCTATATACCCTAGTATACTCAGGGTGAAATCGTAAGTATACATGCCTGGTACCAGTAGGAATCCACATAACCACCGCCCCTCCCGCAACCAAGGAATGTAGCAGAAAGAATCCCAACTTTAGTTAGAATACTATACCCACCCAGCACTGGTTATCCAAGCGGACATCTCGCTGATGGAGAACAGTGCCAACAATTTTTTTTTCTTGACATAACACCATATCATTGCGAATTCCCAGATATTAATGCTTGAGGTAGGATGATGATGTTATGTGTACTGCTATTTCAGCTCTAGGCCGCCTGCAGTCCCTCAAATAGTGATGGGATGATAGTGAGTTGAATAGTGGATTAACTAGAGGCAAAGTGAAGATACATAAAACTGTATTCAAGTTTCCACACTCAAGTTATAGGCGGACACAAGTACCGTAAAACCTTTAGTAAAAGTCACACCTCTCATAAAATCTGCACTCGGACCTCCACAAATCTTTAAGTCACAGCTATTAAAAGGCTTGATTTTAACAATTTTCAGTCTGATGTTGGTAGGATCTTCCAAACTTTTGGAAGATCCTACAAGCTCCACAGACCCCCCCCCCCCAAAAAAAAAAAAAAAAAATCCATGTATGAGCTATGGATTATAAACAAGATTTTTACCGTAGTGGGAAAGAATGGAACTTCCAAATTTACAATCCGTGCATCGGAAACCACAATTGAGTTTAAAAAGTGTACTTTTAAATGCAAAACAAGCACTTTTATGGAATGTGTGACGTGGGGACACGGTGAATACTGTTTGACATTAAGTGTATTCATAAGAATGTTGAGGAAGCATGTCTGAATACCTCCCTTCCCGGTTGTTTGTTTTGCAACGAGAAAATATCTCTAGTGCTAGGCAGATGTAAGAGATAATAACTTAAGTTGGGTTAAGTTTCTCCAGGCACATAGAAGAAGCAAGTTTACGTTAAGTTTTTTTTTACACCTTACATCTATAAGTTTCCCAAATCCGTACACTATTTCAATCTCACTAAACCAATGGGCGATGCTCCCATGCACATGTTTAACATTAGATCATGAGGTAGGGAGGTGACCAATGCTAAAGAATATGACCTGATATTGAAAAGAAGCAAGGATATTTTGAGTAAATGTTGCTACCCGGTAGTACAGACAGCCTGTGTGCCAACATTTTTTTTTTTTTTTTGCATATAATTACACAGGTTTTAATTTTGCGGTAGGTACCATACCTAATATGAAGCACCGCTCAAAGTTAATATATTCAGTTCACTCGAACTTAAAGCGTCTTAGGCCACTTAAAAAAAAAAAATCAGCTTTGCGGATGGCTTTTTTTTTTAATTTATTTTTATTTGGATTTAAGAGTGACGAGGGAGGGCCTTTTTTAATTTTATTTACTCAATGTCTTTGTGAGATACTATTTCTAAGTAGTATTATCATTAATAAATCGAACAATAACCCAATGTAAATAACTCACTCACACTGTAGTTAGAGAGATGTGGATTAAGTAGTTGCTGAGATATGAACTATTTATTCTTGGGAAAGTTTTTTTTCTCAGTAGATGCAGAATTTTTACACTTTTTTTAATGGAAAATTAGAATAAAAAGCTGCAATGCGGCAATTTTTAGATGGTGCGGGCGGGTCTGTAAAGCTGAAAACTTTTTTTAAGTGGCCTTACAAGCACTTCTTTATAGTCGGGAATCCAGGTTTCTAAATAAGTTTACTATAGTCCGCATTTCAAAAAATGTTATTCAACACCCATTTAACATTGACCCCTTGTTGCAGTATGTTATATCCCTAGCTATCTGATTGACTAATATTGCATGTTCAGATTTTTTCCTACATAAATTCCACACATATATGGTACATTACAGTTACGTCAAGAAATACTTATGCCTCGTAGTTCAGTATCTAACATGTGTTTAGGACGCTTGTATTGATGTTAGTTTAGATAAGGATGATAAAAGACCACATTAAAAAATAGCTTTTAAAAGCTTCCTGACAAAGAATACATTGTATCTCGAGTGTTTAGACGGAATAATCTATTGTGCATAATGGTGTTCTCTCTTGCTACTTAACATTAGATGGTATTCTATTGAATGAATGGCTAAAGCCATATTTTGTTGGTTTTCTTCAGCACTATGCATCAAATATGGTACCTGGCCTAATTACTCGTTAGAATATCTTCCTATAAATGACTGCATGCAATAGTCTCAATGTCCACTTATTCAGTTTTGATATTCACATGTTTCAGGGGAAGTAAAGTGGTTGAGATCGGTCCGGGGTTGGACCATTCGATGGCAACCAGTGAAGCTGACCAATCAACATCTTTCACAGGACTCCGCCAAACAGCACCCCCGACAGACGACAGCCTCATTGTAACATCACGTCATGGTGCTACTCAACCCGACTTTGCGACATATGAGGATGAAAATGGGGATCCCTGTAGTGCTGTTTGAAAACCCAAAGCAAACCCATGCAATCGAAGGCCATAAATGGGCCAATATAAGGAACCCAGAGAAAATTATAAACCCTGTGACCAAAAAATTCCATTCAGCTACCAGTGGCAAAAGAGACTGAATATTTCACGTGTAGATATTACACGCCATCGATTGTATCTTTGAAGAGAAGCACTTCCTGGGTTCTTAATATATGGAGAATTCATTTTTTGATATTATTTGTTCATTGTAGTAAAAGCCTGAGTTAGTTATACAAGAAAAGCGAAGAAAAGGTCAATGACTTGAGATGACAGATACCATTGTTACTCTTTTAACAGACTACTGTTGGCCTCCTGTGTGGTATTTTATTGATGTCATATTTTGTATGATATGGTTTCTATGAAACATTTTGAACATTTATACATGCTGTATGTAAATATGATTATGTCATTGGTAATGTTTGATGAAACTGTCTAGATGTCTGCCCTCTATTATGAAAGCTTTGGGAAATCTTTAACCAAGCTGCTATAAGTGCAGCATATGCCGTATTTGATACTTTGCGTGCTTAGGTGGTGGGGCGAGAATCATATTTTTATATATTTCACTTTGAGAAAAGTATGGTAGTAGACAACAGGAGAAAAGTGGAGCTATTTGCAGACATTACACAAAAAAAAATATATGTACCCAACATGTTAGCTATAGGTAGAACGTGTTGAAATCAAGACTGTTGTCAATAATCCTGGGCAATGTATATAATTGAAGGGAAAGATTAAGTTTAAAAAACAAAACGAAAAAAAACCTGCCAAATCTACAATGATACACAAGATGAAACCGTCCCGGTCTTGTTTTCAAGACCCGCATTCACAATTGTTGATGCTGTGCATCTAGATAATAATGTGCTTCGACATGCAATAAATAAATGTTTATCAGCACTTTCATCTGAGATGTATTCAATGACAAGATGAATTTCTCACTTCACATTGAACCTTTGTCATGGCCATGACCCTTGACAGACTTCTTTCTCCATGCCAAATAAGACTTTGTTTAAGTAGTCTTTCTGTGGGTTAACAAGGTGTACTGTCTAGAATAATGTGTACATTTTGCATTGAATACTCCTCAGTTGTACGAGTGGTTGTTATTACAACACTGCGCATTATCTTCCATGACATTGAAAAGAAGTTTGTCTCCGTCCAAACTGACCAATACTTGTTACCATTTTTAGTGCCCTTTATCAGTAATGAAATATTCTTTGTAGTCGCGTTATCATTACAAGACTCCTTGAATTTAGGACGGTTTGGGTGTCACAATGAAATTGTATAAATGTTTAAGGGTTTAGAAGGTAAGGATGTAGAGAAGTATGTTCACATTCAGTAACATGCATGTGATCGTTATAGAATGATACAAAGTATCGTAACGCCTTGCGCATAAGGGGCACCTCGCGTACAAGACGCACACAAATATTCGTGCTGAACCCATATGGTGCACCTGGAGTCATTTTCTAGGTTTCACTAGTGTTCTATGATATAAAATCCTCTCCAATAAGGTACACCCTGACTCTAGGGAGATTATATCAGTCACAGCTAGAGATTACCTAGCGTATAAGCTGTGCCTTATATGCAACATATTACGGTACATGTAGCTTGATAAAAAAAAAGCGTTCAATTTTGCAAAATATGACACAAGACCCAAATATTACACATGACTAGAAACTAGCAGAGAGTAGAGGGAAGATTCTTAGTGGTGCTGTTTGTATTTGTAACCAACCAGAATCCCCTTCTTTCAATGGAGTAGTTTTCCAATTATTTGGTGAAGACTAGTTTTCGTAGCAGCAAGTTTCTAAGGTTTTATGTTATAGTTTGACCATCTGATCACTTGGAGTGTTTTTTTTTTGTGGTTTTTTTTTTACATCTGAGCCTATAGAGGCATAAGATCAAGATCCATTTGAAACTAGAACATGATTGTATTTATGTAGATCCTACAGTACAGAATCAAGTGACCCTAAAAATCATTAGAAAAGAATATTAATATGGAATATTTCAAATTATCTTTGGTGTATTGGATATTTTGCAAGGTTTCACATATCAAGGAAGCTTGGCTCTTTTCTATGTCAATCTACTCTATATTTATAACTGCCACATTTATTTTGCTGTAAATAGAGCATTTCTATTCATTTATATACTTTTCATACACCTGTATGCACACACACACAAACATTTCCTTGCTACCCATATATTAAATACAATTTGTACACATAATGCACTTCATAATAAGGGGTCAATGTATCCTTTAGTTTGTCCCAGCACTTTTGTGTTGGCAATTTATATCCACCGTTGTTCATTTTAAACCACAATCCTGCCGTATGATACCATTGTTCTTCCGTTTGCACAGTAATCAAATTATTCATGTTGCCTGGCGCACAAGAATAACTTTACAACTTGATTTATTTTAAATCGAAAAATCGATCTTTAGCACAACTATCGTGATTTGTTGTTGCCCTCCACGGTGTATAGAAAACTGTACATAGTTGATTGAGTTCAATACATAATGATGACCACTTTTCTTTTTTGTATGAAATCAAAAAGTTAACTTCTCTGTAAATAGATAAACATTTTATGATTGAGTTATTTACATTTGATGACAGATTAAATAGATGACGAATACTTTCCTTCAAGAATGGCTGGAAATATAAATTGACTATTACCCAAATGGTAATACAGTACGATAATGTGATTACTAGCTACCCAAATCGAATACTATGTGCTAGGAAGCTTTTAATGAATTAAATTACATGAGAAATGTAGTAACAAATGATGTATCTGTGTTGTCTATACAATGTCATATGATTCCTGCACCAGGTAACTAATAACTCTACCTCCACAAGGGGGGGAAACCTACAGTGGAAAGAGTTTGCTACCTATACTTAAAGAACATATTGCTGTCATATAACGGATACCAAAACAATGCAAGTCAAATATGAAAAGTATGGAGAGTCAAATATAACTTTTGCATGAATAAAATATAGAACAGAGGCGACCTATCATCTGGTCTAATCTATCCATTGGCATTGATGCAATGTCATCATTTCATTCAGATGTGGAGAAATCAAAGGTAGATGGTCTGCCTGGTACTGGTAGTTCCACCATAGGATATCCTAACCTCAGCATGTCCTCTACTGCAGCCTGCTCATTCAGGGAAAACAACACTGCTTTGGCAACAATCTTACGAGGGGCAGTTGGGAAAAAGGAGCAGATACGCTCCAATGTTCTGTTTATATCTATCTGCTTGCCAGCAGCATCTGTTTTATTTTCCTTTGAAAATTGATCATCTAGATAAGTAAGCTGCTCATCAATGCATCCAAGTTCAAATTGTGCCTGCTGCCAGAGAACCAGTAGTCGTGCTGTTTGTTTTGAAAGGACTTCAAATGATGGAACTGAATTTATCTTGTGAAGTACCTTTGAACACAAAAGGAGGAAGACAACTATTAGAACTAATATCAAAATAAGGCACCAGTTTTCCTGAAGCCATCCCAGCATTCTTTTGTATGTAGACACCCGAAATATACCCTTCATCCGGTTAATGGTGTCGATTCTGTTTGGGCTCAAGCAGCGATGACCTTTATGGCAAATGCCTGTGTTGTCCCTGCAACTGGAACCAGTGGGGAGATAGAGAGGCCCACCAGATTCTGCCTGCAATCCTAAATCTGCTGATGAAATGCACTGGCCATCTGTGGTTTTGCAGCATAGTTGGCAGTCTGCATCAGTTGAAGTCCTGCAGCTGCATGCTTGCAATCCAAGTATGGAACACCGGCTGATCGAACAGAATCCAGCTGAACAAAGCGCTGTCCCCCCAGAACACAGGCTGCCATCTGGTTTTGAGAGAGCTACTGGGCAGTCAGCATTAACGCCAGCACAAAATGCAGCATTCATACACTCTGATGGCCTGCTGCACATGCGGCCATTAGTGTCTATGCCACATTCCTCTGTACAGCAGATTGATGCTGCAGGACTGCATCTGGAGGAGTTGTAGAGGTGACAAGCATTTGTGAAGTCAGTAACTGGAACACAGCACTGGTCAAATACTGGGCAGTCCTCAGGCAACCCACAATCACATTGTTCTGATCCCTGAATGAAGCCGTCCCCGCAGCGGGGTGACGGCACGGATATGAAGCATGATCCTTTGTTGGTGATGGTAGGTGATATATACTGAGTACTACAACGAGAAAATTTCCAATGGTTAGTCTTGGTGCTATCTGTGGAATATGGATGCATCACATAGACACCTTCTAACCCACCTGGCGCACAGACTGCATCATTTTCATCATCATGAGGACTTCCAAAGGCATGGCCTAATTCATGGGTTGTAGTCAGAGCTGTAACCACATCAGGAAGAGCTGAACCATAATTCAGAGTTGTCACAAGGAAGGTGTTGTAGCTGTATTGTTCTTCACCATAATTGATCATATGCTGACATATACCACCAGGGTAGTCATACAGATTTGAGCTTGCTTGCCAGGCCAGGCCTAGAACACCATCATCAAGGTCCCTATATGTGAACAATGCAGAGAGACAATACCCATTGTGATTCTTTGTAGAAAAGGCATCAAGAATTGCCTCTGCTTGCCTTTCATTTGGAAGTAGATGGGTGTCCATTGGTCCTGTTGAATCTTCCACTATTGTGACTTTGTACAACATAACACCAATATTGTCACTTGCACCATCTCCATTGAAGTCTGTTTTTGTAAATATTGAATTTGCAGTAAGAAAGTAGTAATATATCTTGTTAACTGTCGAACGTAGATTCCCTAGACCAATAGTTGAGAAGTATGGGTAGTCTGCAAAAGCATGAATACCACAAGCAAGGGCATCACCAGCTGCCCTTTTAGTACGCATTCTTACATGCTTTGTTGAAAATCCCGCATTGAGAGCTGGTGGTTTTATTGAACCACCAACCCTCCATGCTAATTCTAGGGCATCAAATCGTAAATCTGAGCTTCTGTAGACTAAAGAGTGACTTGTATTTTTCCTTTCAATAAAGATATCTTCAAAGCCTGCATTAATGACCCCTACAAACACGCCATGGTCAATGTATCCATGCACGATGCCTGATGAACCAGCATCATAGCCACAGTAGTATGAACCTGTTCCATCATCTAGCACAGTCATAATCTCTCCATTGACCTTAATAATTTCCACCTCTGGTTTCTCATAAGGGCAGTGTGCAAGGTGGAGCCTGTAGGTTTCATTAAAAGCTTCGAAAGTTAGACTGAAGCTATGTGCATTTCCATATTCACGAGGTTTACTCTTAAATGATTGTCTCACCTCTTCGTAGTGAGAGACCCATGAAGAATATCCCGTCTTGAATTGTTTTATACTAGGCCTGTTGTGTTGTATGATTTGTGCTGTCTCCTTTGCCTGTAAATAAGGGAAATGGCAATTTACATCGTTTAGACAATTAAATGTTCCAAAGCTTGACCTTTTTATAAACTCCCATAAGTGCACACCTCCCCATTGGCCCATTCTTTATTGTATAGTCCCAGTAGTCCCATTTTGAGGTGTAATAGTGTTTATAGATTGGTGCTAAAATTGATGGGTTTGGAGGAGGGAGTTTAACTCCTGTTAATAGCGTTACACATTCTAGGTCAAATTAAGTGGGCAATGTACTAGTAAAACTGGTTGCTAGGGGCCTGGCAATGGGTCAAATAAAATAGGCAATATACTAGAAAAGCTCGTATTTTTGCCATTTTTTTAATTGGGCTTAGGAAATAGTGCTTCAAGTATGTAATGCAAATTTCTAATATCTTTAAGAATTTGTAATGCACATTGTTATAGGGGTTCTAAATCTTTTCGATGAGGGTTTTACACCTTTTCTAGTACATTTCCTGTTTAATTAAAACCCTCTGGAGTACTCTTTATCAATAGGATGATAAGCCTGATAAGGGCCGCGCTGGTAGTGTGACGTCACTGCTGTGCCCAAGAATAGGCTAGTAAGAGAGTAACCTGGAAACCTTGGCCGTTTCGCAGAGCGTATACTCACTCAGGTATCAGCAAATGCTTAAATGACCTTGATACTACAGCATCTCAATGTGTATTCATGCTAATTACTTACGGTAATCAATTTATTGCCCCTTTGATACTGATAAGAATCTGATTGAAGTAAGATGTGTATTGACCCCCCCCCCCCGTCTACCCCCCTCCTCCCATCCTTCAACCTTTAGTACAATATACATCGCGCAGAAGTGCATCTTCTGAGCCACACTACCTCCTTATCTGACCAATGAGCATTCAGTCCGGTCATTCTACGCTAAAAGCTAAATGGTAAATGGCGGGGGACCAACCCTGAAAGTAGGTCATTAGGGGTGCGCTAGGTTACTAATTTTTATCTCTTTCTATGTCTGCCCACACGCCAGATTCTTTGAAGATTCAGAGAAAAGGTGACTAAAAATTTAGGGGGAATATTTAAAGATTTATTTTGGGGGGGGGTTTAGATGCAAAAATTTAAGTGGGGGTTCGAGGGCAGAGCCCCTGAAAAAGGTTATATTAACTCTATGTCTGTTTTTCAGCGGTACCGAATGCACTGCTCATGACCTGCTTTTGTGACTGGTCCCCCGTCATTTACCTTAAAAGCGCGGCCTATTCTACTAAGGGCCCGGTCGTTGCGGGAGGAAGGTTGGTTTGCTGAGATCTGCCTGTAGTGAAGGTACAAACACAGGTAGCCGGTCAGCCTAGTAAGAGAGGCCAAGAAAGCTGCACTTTAAAAGTGGAGCAAAGCCATACCATGGTCAGCACTTTGAAATTGATACCCGTATCGGTACGCTGACTTTCGTCAACCTATCAAATACTGACTGCTCACCGGTGCAGTCTGGAATATATATATATATATATATATATATATATATATATATATATATATATATATATATATATATATATATATATATTCAGAATCAGGAATTGTTTGGAAAAAGGCTGCTCTAAAACATTTAATGTCAACCACCTGCCTTCCAAATTAGGTGGGTAGGAAAGTAGATCTAAACCTAGGCAGCTGGAAATATCACAAAATTCCAAGAATCAACATGGTAGTGGTCAAAAAGAGTGCTCACAAGCCTCTATGTCTATGACTATGTGAGCACAACTTTTCCCCAATTTTAAACTTCAGCTTTCTCTGCCTCTCTACGGGAGTGAGAGAGGCAACGTCTCCTCACCCTACCTCAGCTAATCAGGGAGGGAGTGTATTATGGGTCTAGACCCCTAAATTTGACAGGGTGACATGGCCATTTCTTAAAATCGACATGTGACATGGAACTTAGTGACAAGGACATGGAGAATGAAAAAGTTAGTGACATGAGACATGACCTTTCCTTAAAATCGACATGTGACATGGAGCTTAGTGACAGGGACATGGGGAAATAGAAATTTAGTGACATGTGACATGGCCTTTTCTTAAAATCGACATGTGACATGGGGACCCCCCATCTAGACCCCCTGTATTTGTGGGTGCTTTAAATAGGGAGTGGGCATTAGGCCCTAAATTGAAGTGCCCCCCCCCCGGGGCATTAGCCTGATTAGGCCTATTCATCAACAAGGACGAATGGTGAGTTCACCTTTTGCTTGGACATGTGAACATTTCACGTCCCTCTGTTGATAAATACCGTAAAGACCACTCCATTAGCCTTAGGTAAAGTAACCCGTAACCCTTAGGTCCAGTAACCCGACCGACCCTAGCAAAACAGGGGCAACAAAAAATTGTTTATGATTTTGATTTTGAAGAATTTTGTCACATTTTTTCACATTTCAAAGATTTTTTTCATTACCTTTTGAGGATTTTTCGTGTTCTTTCCCTCTCTCACAGTTGGGGGTCTAGATGGGGGGTCCCCATGTCACATGTCGATTTTAAGAAAAGGCAATGTCACATGTCATTAAATTTCTATTTTCCCATGTCCTTGTCACTAAGCTCCATGTCACATGTCGATTTTAAGATAAGGCCATGTCTCATGTCACTAAATTTTTACTCCTTCATGTCCTTGTCACTAAGTTCCATGTCACATGTCGAATTTAAGAAATGGCCATGTCACCCTGTCGAATTTAGGGGTCCAGACCCATACAGTTGTCATTTTCCCTACCATTTCAAGTCATGTCACTGGAAACACACCTTTATTTTTTTGGCTTTATGTAGCAACTTGTTCTAAATGGCCCTCTAATTATAATGAAATGCGATTTTAGCTATGCTCATGCGTCTAGATTTAACCATAGAAATAGGAATATTTCTATGAAATAACACAAACAGTAACTAGCTATACAAGTATTACAACCCATTTACAATATGTACCAGTTTTGGGCCTGAAGACCTTTACTCACGGACGAATGACGATGGGTAACTGAAGAGACGAACAGCAGGCATGTGAAGAGCAAACGTTGGTACATTTTGTTATGCCAGTCACTCTAATAAAGACTTTGCAATGAAATGACAGAGCAGCCGACACAAAAAACTCTACTCTGATCTGTAGAACCGGAAATTGCTAGATTATTTCCCCGCCAGATGGCGCGAAAGCACTTGCTTGTTTGGTTTAGTTTGTTCAAGAGCCACTAGTGGGCGTAACTCACCGGACGCCGAAGAAGCCTCACGGCTTTCGGCCATCCGCCACGCGTGGTCAGCGCACTAAGGGAGTGGTCATTATTTATCAACGGGGGGGGGGGGGGGTGGTGGGTTTGAAGGGGGGGGCGAAAAAAATTCTGACCCCTCCCGAGGGGGGGGCTAAAAAAAATTTGACTCCTCTTGAGGGGGGGCTAAAAACCTTGACCCTCTTTTTAGCAAAAAAGCCCGCGCGCTACTATAGATCAAAGAGGACGCGAAAATTCTCCGCGCACCTCAGTCGAGGGGGGGGCGCAAAAAATTTTGACCACCGTCGAGGGGGGGGCGTAAAAAATTTTCGCGCGTCCGCGCGAAAACCCACCACCCCCCCCCCCTGTTGATAAATAATGACCACTCCCTAATAGTTACCTCCTTCTTCTATGAAACCTCTCCCTCTTCTGAAGGACGTGGACCTAGAGTCTGTCTGTTCGTCTGCTTCTTTCACGCACTGACGTGACTTTTTCCACCTAACTCTGCCCCCAATTTCATACATGCCAACATTTCAGGGGCCAAACCCGGGAGATCCAAACTAGAATTGATTCCCCTTGCCAAAAATGCCCTATAATGAAGAGGGTTTTGTGCAAAATCTCGATACAAAAACTAGAATTTTCGAGCTTTTTGGAGCCCTAAATAACCTTTGAGGTTCAAAATCCGGGAGCTTTTGTGGTATAGAAGTGCATTGAAACTTAAAAAACCGGGAGATGTAGGGAAATCCGGGAGTTTTGAGGGGAGAAATCAAATCCGGGAGAATCAATTAAAATTTGTCAAAATCCGGGAGTCTCCCGGCCAATCCGGGAGTGTTGGCATGTATGCAATTTATGTTACTTTTTCACTGTTGAATAGTCTATCCTCACTTTCTCCTCAGCTAAGTCAGTTTGAAATGGATATTGGTAATCTGACTCTTAGAGGAGAGTAATAAAAACATATTTTGTCAGGTGGATCTTTGATTTAGTTCCAACCTCCACATCGCCGCCCTTTACGCTCATTGAGGCAGTCCCACCATGCATCATTATCGTGAATATGGCATAACTGAGGGGTCGGCAAAAGCAAACTTTCCCATGGCTGTGTTAGACGCCACGATCACAGCGCCGTAGGCGCTGGTAATACATAGATAGAACTAAACGACCGTGGTGTACGAGGTGGCCGATCCACCACGAGGGGGAGGTCTCCCCCGAGGGCGTTAAATTAAATTAATTGAATTAAAGTTCTGGTTTGAATTTTCTTCATTGTTCATTCAGCACAACCCTGGAAACAAGGAACGACTTTTCACCACTTTGACACAAGTAAATTTGGTGAAAATTTGGTTCAGCAGAAATTCCTGTGAAATCTTATGAATTTCACGAGTTCTTCACATTTTATTGTCAGATGCATGTAGGCCTACATGTGAAAGTCATGTGAAATTCACATGAAATCGCATGAATTTCATGTGACTGCTAAATTTCACACGAATTGCTGCTCACAAATTCACGTGAATTCACGTGATAAATAACATGAATTTCACCAAATTTACGTGTGAAATCACGTGAATTTCTCGTGAATTCACAAGAAATTGTTTCTAGGGAAACCACCTGTATTATGGAAGTCAATCCATCATAGTGACAATTAAAATGTCATTGCCCATATATCATGTTATTCATGATTCAAGCCATGTGAACAAATGAAATACCACCAATCAAAATGGATTCTGCTATGCGGGCGTTTAGGTGAACAATGAAGAAAGAGAGGACCTTCATTCCCACTGACAAGTTTAGTTCAGCATCAGTGGATTGATAAACTGATCCTCCCTAACATATGACTCAACATTCAATTCTTATACTGTCTCACAAATTAACAAAATAATCCATATTATATATATATATATATATATATATATATATATATATATATATATATATATATATATATATATATACTCTGTCATCTAAATCTAAATTACATTTATGAGTTGATTACAGTAATATCTTTAGCATTTATAAGAATATCCCCAAGTTTAACCCGACAAGACTACAGGAACTCCACAGCAAGTAACTATTTAAACAGAGGTAGACACTATCTTTTCCAGCCACTTGCCAGTCCAGCCTGTAGGTTTAGAAATCTATGGGCTTGGAACTAAAGCTGCAGGCCCAGAATAGCCAGTTTAATTTTTTTTAAAGAGAAATTGATGATGGTCAATGGAATTAACCTTTATAGATGCCCCTCTGTAACCTTCTGTGGGCCATCCCTGACCCACAGGAAGGTAATTCTTGAGAAAACTATGGGCCCACAGCCAAAAGGCCCATGGCTCCCGGGCCAGCATTAGTGTCTACACCTGTTTAAAGATGTTAAGATTTCTTTGAAAATATCAATGTCAAAAGATGTATTATGAATTCTGGGAATGACTTCATAACTTTGATTCTAATAGGGATATTTGAGAAATTCTTTTGCTGTTGAAAAGCCCAGAAATTGGAAATTTTGAAAAAAAAATATTTTTGATAAATCTGCACCTGTTATACACTGGCAATTTTCACATGTCAAATTTTTGACAGAATGGCATGTCTCTTGTCACTTTCATCTTGTTTTCTCATGTCACATGTCAGTTTTAAATGTCAGAATGTCACCTCAAAATGACCAAATGTCACCATGTCATTTTTAACCCCTTGGGGGCCACTATTTTGTGATGAATTGTTTGAGATATCAGGCTCTCAAGATCAACAAATGAACAGAGAAACATGCCAAACACTGTCAGCTTATATAATGTATGAGTCCCTATATGCAGGATGTACCATTTCCATGCCTTATAGTTATACACGGAGTACTATGGTAGTGATCATACACAAGTATTTCCTGTCACAAAAGGGCTTAAAAACTGTCTAGATCAATAGTCCAATACAGTTAATAATCTGCCTTCTTTGCAGCAAAAGTTGTACACTTGTCAGCGAAGAGAAAATCGAGAACAGTTATTATTAAGAATCATATAGTTCAAGAGCTTGAATGTATTGATATATTGAATGTATTGATTTAATCTGTAACTTGAACCATATACAAGTGTAGGCCTACTAGAAAGAGGTTTCAGGCAGAAGACTCTGAGTTTAGTGAGTGGCCTAATAGAAAAAAAATAATCTCAGAAAGGATCACAAATTCTCAGGAGACCATCGATTGCAATCATAGTTCCAATTTATGATCTTACAAAGCAAACGAGTCACCTCAGCATTTTACTGTAGAATCTGCAAATAAGGTCAGTCCGTTCAGAGTTCCATTCAGACAAAGATGTGGAGAGTTTGGGGGGAGGTCCCCTTTACATCTCCCCAAGCATCCCCTCAGTTAAAATAGCAACAGGGTGGTGGAGAGCTCCAGGGGAGTGTTTGTTATTTATCAACAGTGGGACTCCAGGAGGGGGTGGATTGGGGGAGGAGCAAAATAATTTTGACACCTCAAGGGCAGGGGGGGGGGGAATATCACGTCTTTTCAAAAAGAAGCCTGTGGATTACTATGGATGCTGCCCTGAGGCAACAGCAGCAGTTCAGGGGTATTTTAGATGCATCATTTGAGATCCTGAGGGCAGCAGTGGCCCTTTTCAAAAAGGGTTAATTAAATTGGTATAGGTAGGATAGAGTAGTAGTGCCCCGTTATAGTGGCCTGGACATCACCTTTATTTTACACTGACATTGATGGTAGTGACACACATTGAGTGAGATGTCTGAGGAAAGCATGCATGTAGGGCCTATAGGTAATGAATTTATGTCAGATGAATGCATTAAACTTCCCTACCTTTACAAATCTTTGTACAAAAGTTTTTGTTCTTGCCAAAACCAAAGCATATTGTGATTTCTTGATGATATGATGTCATGCAGCCCATGACCCCCCCTCCCCCCTTGTCATGCTTGGTCATGGCAAGTGGGACCCCCCTCCCCCCCTCCCCCCCCTCCCCCCCCTCCTGCATGACGTCATTTGTACACAGCCCCCTAACACATACATCAACCAAACATTCTCCATCTAGCCTGGACATCCACCGAACACTCCCTGCCTAACCAATACATCCACTGAACCCTCCCCGTCTAACCTGTACATCAACTGAACACTCCCCGCCTAACACATACATCAACCAAATATTCTCCGCCTAACCTGTACATCCACCAAACACCCTCTGACTAACCCGTACATCCACCGAATGAGTTTTGCTAGCAGTAGGTAGATTCGGCTACCATTTTAGGGAATGGTCATTTTTTGGCCCCCATTTTTGGACAACAGGGAAGGGGGGGTACCCAGCCTCTTCAGGAGCGGAATTCCCCCTGGGATACCCTATGTGCATTTATTTCTTGGGAGTGGTCATTATCATTAGGGGGTGGTGGGTTTGAATGGGGCATAAAAATTTCAGACCCTTCTTGAAGGGGGGGGGATTTCCCCTTTTTTAGCAAAAAACCCATGTGCTTGAAGATTGAAGAGGGACGCAATAATTCTCCGCACCTCTCCGGTGTGGGGGGGGGGGTCAAAATTTTTTGACTGCCTTCAAGAGTGGGTGATAGGGGGACCACTCGATCCCTTAGTGCAAATAGAATCAAGAATTCGCTTTTTTTTATGGGGAGGGGGAGTAATTGACTATGAATAGCCACACTACATAGGAAACAGTTGGAATTTCTCTATAGGACAGATGTACAATCATATTCATCGTGTTATCCATAGTTAGGCACTGAAAACATGGATATCGCATTGAGTATCCATTATCTGCATATGATTGACTATGGATAGCCACATTATATAGGAATTTTTTGGAATTTTTCTATAGGGGCAGATGTACAATCATATTCATGGTGTTATCCATAGTTAGGCACTATATACATGTCCCATTCAGTATCCATTATCTGCATATGGTTGACTATGGATGTTCATATTGTAATAAACATCGGTCGGCGGCTCGGTGGTGGCCACCGAGTCCGGGCGGTGAGTTCGCATGGTGGCCACTAGGGGGCGCGTCGGCGGTGACATCACAGCCTTGTGACGTCACCCTCAGCGGCCAGGACTATAAAACGGCGTCTTCGGTGGTTTTCTAGTCAGACGTGATCAGACACTCAGGTGGCCTATGTGTAAGCCTTCCTATCGGAGTTCAGTGGCTAGTCTCTAGCCCTTGAACAGAGTGGCGTCTCTAAGCAAGTATAAGTATCGGTATCAGTAGAAGCAAGTAACTGATGACAAGTGCCTGTTAGTCCCTAAGGTCAATAAGAAATAAAACAACAACAACGGCTGTAACTTTATATTCAATTCTTTATACAAGTTGTCGACTCTGGTTATTACAATATTATATATAGAATAGTCAGACTTTTTATATAGGGCAGATCGACAATCGTATACAAGGTGTTATCCATAGTTAGGCACCTTATACACAGATGTCCATTCATTATCCATTATCTCCATGTAATTGACTATGGATAGCCTGTAGTTGTAATTTGTCTATAGCGGCATATTCATAGTTTTATCCATAGTTAGAATTTCTTTATAGGGCAGATGTAGAATCATATTCATGGTGTTATGCATACTTAGGCACTGTATACATAGATGTCCGACTGAGTATCCATTATATTCATGTGGTTGACTATAACTAGGTACAAAATATGGGAAATAGTTGGAATTTCTCTATAGGGCAGATGTAGAATCATTATTGAAGGTGTTATGCATATTTAGGTACCGTATACATTGTACATAGAAGTCACGATGAGTATCCATTATATTTATGTGGTTTACTATGGATAGCTACTTTATAAGGGAAATATTTGGAATTTCTCTATAGGGCAGATGTAGAATCATTATTGAGGGTGTTATGCATATTTAGGTGCCATATACATAGAAGTCACGATGAGTATCCATTATATCCATGTGGTTTACTATGACTAGGTACATAATATGGGAAATAGTTGGAATTTCTCTATAGGGCAGATGTAGAATCATTATTGAAGGTGTTATGCATATTTAGGTACCATAAACATAGAAGTCACGATGAGTATCCATTATATTCATGTGGTTTACTATGGATAGCTACTTTATAAGGGAAATATTTGGAATTTCTCTATAGGGCAGATGTAGAATCATTATTGACGGTGTTATGCATATTTAGGTGCCATATACATAGATGTCCAGCTGGGTATCCATTATATTCGTGTGGTTGACTATGAATAGGTACATAATAAGGGAAATAGTTGGAATTTCTGTATAGGGCAGATGTAGAATCATTATTGAAGGTGTTATGCATATTTAGGTACCGTATACATAGAAGTCACGATGAGTATCCATTATATTCATGTGGTTTACTATGGATAGCTACTTTATAAGGGAAATATTTGGAATTTCTCTATAGGGCAGATGTAGAATCATTATTGAGGGTGTTATGCATATTTAGGTGCCATATACATAGAAGTCACGATGAGTATCCATTATATCCATGTGGTTTACTATGACTAGGTACATAATATGGGAAATAGTTGGAATTTCTCTATAGGGCAGATGTAGAATCATTATTGAGGGTGTTATGCATATTTAGGTGCCATATACATAGAAGTCACGATGAGTATCCATTATATCCATGTGGACTAGGTACATAATATGGGAAATAGTTGGAATTTCTCTATAGGGCAGATGTAGAATCATTATTGAAGGTGTTATGCATATTTAGGTGGTGTGGTGGTCCCGCGTCGTCTTCGAGGTACCTTCGTGGTCCTTGTGGGCGACGTCGAGAGCACCTCTATTACCCGACGCCTGGGGGCGCTGGAGTCCAGCGCCACGTCACCACTTGGTCACGTGGCCCTCGACTCCAGTGTATATAAGGCCATTGTACGGCCTTCCTCAGGGTCAGTCCAGCCCCGACTGACCATCGTGAGCGATGGTTGGCGGCTGCCCGGCTACCATATTCTAGTACTCCTCTGTGCTGCTGCACAGAGGAGGTGTATGTGGAATATCAACTGTAGACACTAGAAGGCCTAGTGTCGAACCTGATTTAGAGTTCAAACTCTGCCACCTGTAACTGTGATCGAGAACGGCTGATGCCTATGTGTTATTAGACAATAAAGTTTTAACTGGAACCTGAATAGTTGTTCTTCGTTGTTTATCGAAAGAGTCGATTGAACATCATGGGGTAGAACACTACAGTACCGTATACATAGAAGTCACGATGAGTATCCATTATATTCATGTGGTTTACTATGGATAGCTACTTTATAAGGGAAATATTTGGAATTTCTCTATAGGGCAGACGTAGAATCATTATTGAGGGTGTTATGCATATTTAGGTACTATATTAGCAATGAGAACGCGATTTTAAATAAACAAGCTACCTCTGATCAGATTGATTTCATTGGTAGAGTTAATCTTGAGGATTAACATACTTTTTGAATTTTTCAAAAATTCAAAATATTTCCAGAGTAATTGAATTTATTAATGCATCCATCTCTAATAGAAATATGTCAGATTTGAGATAGATGTCTATGGAGTTATAACATAGGGGGCTTACTGCCCCATGGACTAAGAAAATAACCCTTCTCCTGCCATCTGTCCTCCAGGGGAGAGGGGATTACAGCATGGTCACGGCCTTCCCCCCTCCATCCTCAGTCAGTGTGGCTACTCCAGACCCTGTCCCCTAACTTTTACTTCAAAATTACTGACCATACTTCACTAAGCCACAGATGTTGACTTCATTTATATCAATAAATTCAACCAAATGAACATGTTTCTACTCCTCTAATTTCAACAATTAAAATGGTGCTTAGAGTATTTTTCTAACTTAGATAGTTTGTAATCGGCATCACATCAAACTTTTCACTACCACGAATTGTAAACTTCTAATCTGAATATAGAGATGCTCTATATACTGTCATGTAGGGCTGGATGTACTCTATGACACTGTACACAACCCCATTAGCTAATCCCCCTTCAAGAGGTCAACATTTGTTGTGAAAGACACAGGGGTTGTGATGGCAGTGGTCCATGGCAAGGGACAGGGAGTAACAAGAGCTGAACATACACCCCTCCACTTCCACACCCCTGTTTGTCCCCTTAATCATTGCACATGTACAAACAAATTTGCCCTGTGATAAAATAACTATTTCTGTCTAATATACAGTTTAGAGCAAGAAAATCCATGCAGGGGTTGTGGAGGTATAGGACAGTAGAGAGAGGGAGGTGAGGGGGCTGTGTACGGCAGCTGGTTGTAGTGGAAATGTTCGCCACCTCCTGCACGGCCCCTCTCGCCTTGCTAACTATATACATAGGGTAACAGGTACTTTAGGGTGCAAGGACACTTAGGGTGCAGACATGTAGGGTGCGAAGACACTTAGGTAACAGACACTTAGGGTGCACAAAAAGGACAGGTAGGCTGCAGGGTGAAAATACCAAGACACTTAGGGTGCAGTCAGTCTATAGCCCATCTGTCTGTAGGGAGTCCCCTCTGAACAGACATCACATGCCTCTAGCTCGCACCACTGATTTTATCTCTATGCGTATAAGGCTATGGGAATAAAATCAGTGGTAGGGCTGGAGGCTGGTGATTTCATCTTTGTATACACAACAAAACTGCCGACTGACGGCGTAGGGACAGTATCCTTAGCCCTTTAATTGTTTCTAGTTCTATTAGAGCTTGGAGTATGATTATTTGGTTTACTATTAATCCCAAATCCTTTTAATTCCACTATCACTGCCGATGGGAGGCCGACTCCCGGCCGCCAGCCTCTGGGGGGGGGGGGCAGACACTCTGAGGGGGGCATAATAGTTCACAAATCTAGACCAGTTTGTTTTGCACCCTAAATGTCCTGCCGTTGCACCCTATGTGTCCTTGCACCCTATATGTCCTGTGGTTTGCACCCTACATGTCCTAGCTCCCAAAGTGTCCACCTGCATGCACCCTAAGTGTCTCTGCTACCTAAGGTACCAGTATTCATACATAGAAGCCCGATGAGTACTCCCTGTACACCAGCCGGGTTATACATATACTGTTAACCCGGTTTTCAGTCAAACAATAGATGCTGGGAGGCAATACCATCCTCTTTGAATTCCTCAAGCCCTGGGCTGGAGGAACTCGCCTAGGTTAGTCCGCAGCACCAGTGTAACGGTTCTTATTAGGTTTGTATGTTGGGTGGCTCTTAGGCTCGCTTAACACTAGATGTATTAACACAACACGAGTAGTTCGGGTTGGGCAAAGCCCTTCAGACTTCCCACCTGTTCGGGTAGGCTTTTATTGGAGAAGTTGACTACACGTCTGGACTGGACCAGGTCCAGTCCCCTTCTGCGGATCGCCTGGCTCCTTAGTAGGAGCTAGATGCGAGGTGTGGTGCTGCCCCCTCTTGTACCAAACGGGTATCGCAAAGTGACACCTGGTTGGCATAGAAGGAACGAGCACCACATGAACACATCTCTCGGATGAGGCGCACTAATATATACACGACGATGCCGGCCCCAACAATACCAATATAGAGCTATTCAAGCTGCTGTCTTGAGATGGTAGTTTAATAAACTATTAAAAGTATGTGCATTTTATGATAACAAAGAAATATATGACATTGACGAAAACTTGATTTCTGTATGCGTCAAGGGAAAGATTGAAAAGGCTAGAAAATGTCAATGTGTCAAGTGGAAGAAATCTCTCAAGAACCCTAGTCTTTGTTTTCTTTCTTCAGATTCTTTTTACTGTCGGCTCTCTTTTTACACAAGATAAATCAAAATTCATTTCCTGTACTGTCATATAGAGATGCTCTACTGAAAGGAAAAAGAAGATGCGCCCATCACCGGTAGTCACTAGAGGTCTCCTCGACCCCTGGTCTCTGCAGGGTGGTGGCAGCACTGTTCGCCTCGTCCCAGCTCCTACCTGGGGCCGGGAAAGGCGTTAGTCTGGCTCTAGCTGCCAACGGAGTCGGACCATTTTCACCTGAGCTTACACTACAGTTAAGCAGTACACTTCGAAGTAGATGTGAAACATATACCGTAATAAATACGTGCCAGTTGCACTAACCCGAGATCCCTTGTCTGGTCTTAACTTCGAACTAGTCAAGACATTGATTCGAACCATTACATTAGCATAAATTATGCTAATTATAGTTGTATCTCATGACCATGGAGACGTAGGGCTTATTGATATTCACGAAATGGTCATACCTACCCATATTTAGCAAGTTATTCCTCCAAAACTAACAGGACTATCTTCACATGCAATATATCACTGTAAAGCTAGTGATCTGAATTTTAAAGTTGACTTTTAGCACGGAGCACCCTTTCTCCTTGCCTCTACACATGTTCTACAGTAACCATGTGCATACAAGGCCTTTGGCCAGATACCCCTTTTAGCAGGGGGGAAATCCACCAAAATATACCCCTTTTGACGCAAAATAGGTTGAAAAGATACCCCTTTCCCTGCTGTTAGGATACAAGAAGACAAGCCCTCAAATTTGGCACCCTTTCAACGTAATATTTTCATATAATGTACCCCTTTCCTGCCAAAACTTGAGAATTTCCTTGAAAAATGTACCCCTTTCCGGGCCAAAATTTGAGAATTTCCTAGAAATATGCACCCCTTTCCCAGCCAAAATCTGAGACTTTCCTGGGAAAAAGGAAAAAAAAACAAACATTACGCCCTAACTTTGGTTCTAGTGGGAATATTTCAGAAATTCTTTCACCATTGGAAAGCCCTTTTCAAAGGGTACCTACCCCTTTTTGACCAAATTGAGCCCAAAAGGACCTTATAATCGGTCCTGGCATACCCCTTCCTATGGTCCAAGAAGTACCCCCTTTCCCGCTAGTTTGTGTAAGCACATGGTATCAACATTTCCATGAGTGGCCCCCCTGGGCCTCAACCCCAGTCCTACCATTCTCCTACTGCCTGTCTCCCCCTACCCTCACCCCCAGTCCTACCATTACCGTACTGCCTGTAAACACCATTGGAACATCATGCCGACCTTATCTGCAGGGTTGATGCATATGCTCCCAGAGGGTCAGCATGATGCTCCAATGAAGTGCTGGCAAGAAGTAAAGCATGCACCAATGGTAAGCCTAAGGAGCCCTGGGAGTGGATGCCCATGTAAACAGCAGGGCTACTGGGCTATATTACACGGTGTTGCGACGATACATGTCACTAACTAAAGGGGCACTGCACTGTAAGGGGAGAAATTGCAGTTGATAGGGGGACAGTTTCCCCTCCCCCCTTTCTCAGAAGAAATAGATATTAACTGTCAGTGACAGGTTATAAGAAGAACAACATTCTCCCACAAAAAGCCAATTTGGAGAACTTTTATGTGTTACCATGAGCAAGAATAAAATGAAAATGAACCTGTCTATTTGGAGTTACCCCTGCTCTAGGTGTCCGGTATATGGACCCAGGGGCAATATTCCAAAGGTATGAGGCCTGTCAAGACACACATAAAGGAAATTGTGATCATATTGACTTGAAAGCCTAAGACTTCAAGATAATTTCCACATCCATGGTGAGGTACGCCCTCCAGGTTTGCCTACTTACCATAGCAGACCCTATGAAAAGTTTTAGTTCTCAGAGAGGTCCAGGTGGACGACTCATGGTCATATTACCCTAGATAGAAACTAGTGTTTGTGAGAGTGAATCAATACCCCACTTTTGTAGCCTCCCTCAAGTGTCCCCAGGGTAAAATTTCTGACAAAATTTATGTTCAGTGTAACCAGTACTTACTACCGGTAGGAGCTAGAGAGTGCTTGATATCCTAATTATTTCGATATTGATTATGACTTCTTTGATATTGATGTTTAAAAGAATGGAAACATGGCTTTAAAAGTCCCAATGACTCCGGCACTAGCTGTGTGCAGTGGCATAATTAAGTGACTTGATTTGTCAAATACTCTATTTCAGGTATGCATTCACCAAGGTTCAGGCAAGGGTGTGCAGTATTGAGCAAAGTGGGATGAAATGAGAGAAGTAAAAATTGATCATCTGAGGAGAAACGCCAGTTCTCACCAGACAATTCTTCTGCTTGAGAAAAGAGCAGGAATGCACATGCTTCGTTCTGCTTGATCCTTCTATGGATATGGGATTCTGGAATTCTCCTTTCTTTAGTGTATTGCTTTTAAAGTCATCTGAAAAGATAGCAGACATAATATTTCTTTTTTTGTGAAATTTATTTTCATTGGTTCAGGTAATTTAATTACAGATCTGATGATTTCTTCAAGAATGAATTCAACCTTCTGTTATTAAGTATATGTCAGCAATAAGTGATTAGGAGATTCAAAGAGAATTTATCCTATAGGGACTCGAAAGTTATATTATAGGTTTTCTACTTTCACATAGGCTTCCTCTCCCCTGACACTTACTAATCATGTCCATGACACCTTGTAAGTGGTAATTCGCCTCATAGGCCAACTCAGGATTAGAAGAGAGTTCCTCTTGAATGTTACTCAACAGGTGGTTGGATCTTACAAGAGCCTGCCCTTTTTTGAGAAAGAAAATAAAATTTGAACATTAGGCCACTCAAAATAAAAAAAAAATTGGTTTCTCATCACCAAGCCATGAAAAATATGACAAGGGCGATTTTATTTTTCCTTTTCTTTTATTTTTACTATTAGTCCAATAGGTAGTTAAATACTGTAATCTCCCACGTAGAAGTGCAGGCCACGTAGAAGGCGCACACCCAACTCAGAGAAGGCTAGTTTGCATAGAAGACGCACCTATTGCTTCTGAATTGATTTTTATAAAACCCCGTGTATAAGGCGCACCCCCAATTAAGGGAGGCTGGTCCGCGTATAAGGCACAACCAGAAGGGTAGGTCAAGCCTTCTCCTAATATCATTTTATTTCCCAACATCCCAACTACCGTAATCTCCCGCATATAAGCCACATCTTATACGTGGGGTTTTAGTTCTCATTGGATCCACAAGGGGGACATCAAGACATTTCTTTTGATATGTTACATGCCCCCTTAGTCATAATAAGATATAAGGGGGCCCAGGGGGGTCTGGGGGGCTCAAGCTACACATAGGTTTTTGAATTTTGAAAATTCATTCAGTAGAACCAAAGTGATTAATTTTTCATTTTTTTGAGAATTTTCCAAAACTCTAGGTGCGTCTTATACGCGCACTGCGTCTTATACGCGGGAGATTACGGTAGTCATGTATTTTCTTTAACCAAAGAAAGGGTGTAGCTGATACCATGGTGCTCTATATACCCATAAACTTATGGGTATATTATACTACTGACCTTTTAATCATGAGAATCCATGCAGCTTCATAAACAATACTCCTGCCATAGTTAAGTGCTGCCACCTGGTGTTATTTTAGGAATCATTTAACTCACTAACTAGATCATATTGCCACAGCATGTTATTTGGCATAATTTTGAAAAGTACAATTGTTAATTCTTTTTTAAAGAAATAATGTTCTGATTTGCATAATGTGTGTTTAAGTTATAGATAAGATAGGTTTCTTTCAATCCGAATCATTTGTCCATATTATACCCTCCCATTTATTTTCTAGGCTTACACTGTTATAACAGGGTAGTAGGCCCCTCTTCTAGAGACATGGCATGCTGGGATATCAGTAGTTTGTAATATAGGTGGGATTTTGGGCACATAGATACAAGTATATTGCGCTCTGTCTTCCCGCCCTTTCAGACCCCTCGCGGCTGGATAACACTGACACAGTCTGCCCCAGGCCCCATGGTGGGGGGTGGGGGGTGGGGGGGGGGTACACTGGCGAGCTGTAAGTATTCCGTCCCTACAGGTATACAGCTGGCCAGTGTGTGTGTGTGTGGGGGGGGGGGGGGGGCTCCGTAGTCTGTGAACGGCAGACCTGTGACACAGACGATACTCAGTCAACTGGGTGCCTATAGCTTATCCTTAAGGATCATTTTTAAGAACAGGGAGGGTGGGGCTGGTGGATTTAAGGGGGGCGTCAGAATTTTTTCAACCCCTTGACCAGGGGGGGGGTCAGAATTTTTTCAACCCCTGTGATGGGGGCACGTTCGCGCGCGATTTTTGGCCCATACTTTAAGTAAAAAATCATGGTAAAAATAGACAAACATGGGCATATTTGGTATCAAATTAAAGCTAACAATGTTGGCAATGCAGTAGACTATAGATTGAGTGCATTTTCACAATTCTCTATAATCAGTAAACTCTTAAGTAGCCTACTAAAATTAAGATTTTAGGTCTCACCCACCCAGTTTTCACCCTGATACGCCTAGGGTGAAAAAAAAAATCACCCTCGTCATAATTTTCAGGGGTTGGTGATGAGAAACCAGTTGTTTTTTGTTTTTTTAGTGGCCTTATGCTCGTCTTATACACAGGTTTCATCAACCATAATACAGTAGGTGGCACTAGTGTTGACCTGACCATTTTGGCCCGATTACAAGGGCACCACTAAAAGGGTGATTCTGAAGGAAAAGAGGGTGGTCAGAGTAGGGTTGTCACCTGTCATTACTGTGGTGGACACTGGAGGAGTGATAATAAACATCAAAGACAGCACCCCCTACCCAGGCCTGAGATAACCATTAACACACTCCTCCATGGTGAGATAATCTATATTTAATTGGCTTAATGCCCCCAAGGGACCTGTCTTGTGGTTTGTTATGACCGCCAACACCTCCAAAACAACAGCAGGGAGAGCAGGATGCTGCCTGTTTCTGTGCAGCACGGGAATGGTCATACTGTGGCAAGCGAAATGTTTACCACCGAGCTCGGAGTTATTATCTCTAATATCAGTTTCAGGAGTTGATACTGCAGTTTTGTAACTTCGATCTCACAGTTTAAAACTTCGATCTCACAGTTTAAAACTTTGATCTCACAGTTTGAAACTCTGATCTCACAGTTTAAAACTTTGATCTCATAGTTTAAAACTTTGATCACAAAGTTTAAAACTCTGATCTCACAGTTTAAAACTCTGATCTCACAGTTTAAAACTTTGATCTCACAGTTTAAAACTCCGATCTCGAGGAGGTTACATATCGCTTGCCATATGCAGCACAGTGCCGTTGTCATAGTTACCTCATAGCGTTATGCACATACAAGTGTAACCCGCAGAAGCGCAGCACGTTCCCGCCAAAGAGAAGAGGTTTTACCAGAGGCAGACCTCGTAGGCCACAGGACCCAGAACAAGAGGGGTCTGGGGCCTAGTTAGTCCTTGCGTATTTTTAATCTGTATGAATCATAGTCCCTCGTGGGGAAACAGATTAGATAGGCCTTTACCTGGTAGGCCTACCTAGATTGGCGGCAGTCCCTGAGGTCTTCTCCCAACGGCACTACGTACACCTCCCATCCCTCTCCTCTCTTGCTATGCTCAGATTCACTAGAAATCAATTCACTACAATTATTTTTTCTTAAATTTCTGTTTTCTCACTTTATGTCAATTCTTTCATATTAAAATCTTGAGCAAGTCTAGTCTATACCCACGTCTCGATTAAAGGGGAGGGCAGGAGGAGGTGGGATCCGAGGTGAGGGGGGCAAGAGAAATTAGGGCATAATAGAACAAAATCAAAGTTACCAATCTTGTGTTACGAAATCGAATTTACCAATCTTGAGCTGTCCTGAAGTTCAATATTTTATATTTTCTTATTACAAAGGCGTAGGAAGCAAATCAAATCTTGATTGGGGGCTAACCGTGCACCACACATGGATCAATTTGTCTTGAGCAGACATAGCCTATACCTTATCCCAAATGTAGTTCCTGCAATAGCCCACGTGTAGGTCTGAGGCACACCTCACATATAAGGCACAACAATAGAGATATAGGCTTCCAAGAAAGAAAGATGAATGTATACGCGTGTGGAATGACACATTGCGATGACAAAGGCCATTCACACCAGTCACTCAGTGCAGTGACATTCGACTATTTTCCCCCCTTCCTAACCTAAACCCTGATTTACTATCACTTAGCCATCATAAAGGTATACTGTATGCAAACAATGTGAAGCTATATTTCTATTCTCTACACATATGAACTTTTTTCTGTAATTTGTGAACTATAAGTGGTACCAGTGCTTTTGTGTGAAGGAGTAAGGGGAAGTGGGTGAAAGGTGCACAGAAAAAATAATGATACTCACCGGGAGCCTAATGTTAGCCTCAGGCAAATGTCGCCAAAATGAGTATATTTTGATACTCAGGGTGAGCCTAGGGTCTAGGCATACTCCAGCAATACCTGACACTCTACTCTAGATTGTTTATGGCCTAGCTGTACCCTCTCTACTGCCCTACTTTCACAGTGCAGGAGTCTCTTTAGAGACAGGCTCAGGGTCAACTGGAGTAACATAATAGAAGAGAATAGGACATTGCCTGAGTATCTCTATGAAGAGGGTCAGGCAATGCTGGATCCTACCTGAACAGGCTCCACCATTGCAGGAGTCTTTCTTACCAATGGTGTAATGCACTGCCAGAGTATCCCAATACATAGGATCACACTTTACTGGATTCTATCTTCAGAGTGAGTCCAGCAACACAACCCGGTGGGCACAACCCCACTTAAAGAGTTACTAATCAGCACTGCATTGTAGGGCTTACAGACAGTCTAAATTGTAATGGTTATGTAGCCCTGCATTTGTAGCCCTTATTGAACTACTAAGCTGTAGGGTGTATTAAGCCCAACACATAATTGGTTTGTTAAACATTATAAAGAAATATAGAAATTAAGGTCACCGTTTGACAAAAGCCAATAATTTAATACACACAAGGATTTCAGATGGTCGAACATTCAACTTCCTAAGGCAGTCTAATTAATCGATGAGTAGTTTATGCATTCCTGGTTTCAGTGTCCTTTTAGCTCCTTGGTGGGATTTGAACCGGGTACCTCCTTATTGTGACTCCTTTGTGCTCCTATATGTGCTAGCGGGTCAGGTGTTGAAAGTGGCACTATCAATATGATATTTCAACCATAGACCTACTACAGTGTGATGTCATTGGTCATATGAGTCATATGAGGCCCAGTAGGCTAATAGGGAACACAGACTGGAGTGACCATAGTAAGGAAAAATGCCCATAGTAAGGACAAATGTCCACAATGTCCTCAGTAAGTATTGCACAGTCCTACTTATATGCCTATTGCAACCTGGCTCAACAGTTGTAGAGGTGGCACAGCGTTAGGATTCTCGCTTTGCATGTGAGGGGTCTAAGGTTCAAGTCTAGGTGGTGCTGAGAAACATTTTTCTTTTTTTCAGTTTAATAGGAAACATCTCATCTATTGCAGTGTATTTTTCTAAGACCTAACTTTGTAACTAATTGAAATAGATGCTTGCTTGAAAACTGACAGAATCTTCAACGTCTGCCAAGTCAGAAAATAGCAAGAAAATAAATCGTTTGCATAACTAAATATTTCAGGTTGAAAACTTGCAACTTTTGAAGAGCATCCCTGGGCTGGAATCTAACTCAGGACCTTCTCATATGAAGGTAAACATGTTACCACTACACCATCTTGACTGTGCTGAAAGATCTCCACTTGAAATCTCATATGATCTGCTCCCTTTGTGTGTTGAAATCTGGTATTCTACTTTTTTCCAAGCCCCAAAACATTAGAAATATGCCTGGGACCATATGTTACTTTTACATTTACTGCAAAGATATGATCATACTCTAAATGTTTTAGTGATTAATTCCTATTATATTCCTATATAGATAAGATTATATTCTTAGATATCATGGTTCTAAGGACTAGAGGATAATAGAAAGGATATTGAGTATGTGCAAGAATGGGTGAGGGGGGGGGGGCTTAATAGGGAAAAATCTTCTCACAACCCTTTTATGAATGCATATTCATGCTCACATTGTAGCAATAAGATTGACTTACCGAGAATGACTTTACAAAAATTCTCAATGGGGCTTAAACTCACCACCTTCAGATGCAGAGTTCAGTGCCATATCAACTGAGCTAATGAGGCACATGGTGTGGTGGGTGCTAGGATATGATATAATCTCAGACATCAGTGTAAGGGCTAGACCCATGCTTTGCCGGAGTATTCAGTTAGATTCAGACTGAGTATGGCACCATGCCTGAGCCTTGTGCCATACTCATGCTGATCCTTTTTCCCAATGTGTGGCATTGAAGCAGGCTCAGCATGAGTATGGCATGTCAGGGGAGAGCCTCTAGCAGAGGCTCTCATGATACTCAGACAGCACAAGAGACTAGGTGAAACTCAGGCTGATCCTCTTTTTTCTGTCAGTGTGCTGTCTGTGGAGGCACCCAATTATGGTACTCAATCTATGAAGTGCCCCAATAACTACTCTGTACAAATATAGAAAACAGGCGGAGGTCATCAGGGCCATTGGTTTGGAGTTAATTACTGTGGATTCCTATGATATAGAGCTACACTTAGAGGTATCCTATGCTCTGATCGGACACCTATAGCCAGAGCAATAACAAAAACTGTAAAAAAAAATAGATTTGATCACCTTCATGGGGGAGGGAATTGGGTATGTGGTAGGACAATGCATTTTCTACTGTGGTAAAATGGAAATGTTCCCGCAAGAATAAGATGGTGGTTTAGAGACATCTTTAATCCAATAATCCAAATAAATTCTGAAAAGTTGACATACACTCCTCCTCCAGGGTCTCCATCTGTTCCCTTTGGGAATTTCCACTGTAGGTTAGGGTTTACAATCCTTCCCCAATGATTTGCAGTCATTTCCTGGAGTCTAACATCCCTCTTCCAGACACTTGGACACCTCCTCCAGGGTGTCCAAAGTCCTCCTGGAGGGTGTTCCATCCATACATCAGTATCTGGACACATTGTCTACTATTTCTAAACCATGTTATATTATGTAATCTCTCCCCATACAGTGTTTTTGATTAAGTGAAATACAATGCCCTTGTCTGAAGTGCACTAATTTGCCACCATCTTGGATTTTCAGCCATCTTGTTATCAAAAGTATCACAATTAATTAGAAAAGTACATAAGCTTTCATAATATATATTTCTGGTAGTAAGGCCGAGGGAGGCGGGGTGAAGCCGAAACCATCGTAGATGGGGGTGGCGGAGCCTCGCCTTCTCCGAGCCCGAGCCAGGTCAGGTCACCCCAGCGTCGGAGACAATCACTACTATATAAGTAAGCTGGGAGTCTATGCTAATTCAGTTTGGCACCGGGGTTTATTGAAGACACTAATAATTACAGTAATACGAGTTATCTCCGAGGACCAGTGAGCTCCAAGTAGATGGTGTGGCCAGATGCCAGGTCAATAAACAGTGTTAAACTGTAGTACCAGTCTTGTGGTGTTTGCTATTGAGTTAGAGTCGGATTTCGCTACAATATACATTCATGCAGTTTCAAATCACTTCTCCCACATTCACATAGGCCTAGATCTTGACTGGAAGCAGGGATCACTTATACTATAGCTCAAAGGGCTTCTGTTTGTCACCTCAAAACCCCTAATCCTTTGCAAAGAATATTTAATAAAAAAAATACCAATGGCAGTAGAACCAGAATTCTTTCAGCATGGCATTACTCTAGTCCCCTTTACCCATTCCGTCCAAAAAGTAAAGGTTTTCTGCGTTTTCTAAACATAGCATGAACACCCTAGTGATGTGTATAGTTGAATGACCCACATTTAGTTTTGACCCCCCCTCGATGTGAAGCATTTTTTTGGGGGTTTTGCCTTCCCCCCAACTGAGAGACTTTTTTTTAAAATGCCCCCACCTCCTATCTAACAAGCTCCCCCCCCCTCCCACCTGGCCTGGTGGGAGGGGGGGGGTATATTTTGGGCCTTTGGCCAACCGGGCCAGTAGCCTGGTATAGAGCAATGCATTTTCAGATATTCTACTGGCCAGATGGCCAATTTCATAGGAAATCTAGATTTAATCACTTAGTCCAAGAGCCCAGATACCTTTATTTTTGTTTTGGGTACCAAAAGGTTTGATGGTAGTTCCTTATGTAAAAAAAGTCTCATGAATTCAGATCTGGACGCCTTACAAAAATCCGGTGGTGCGTTCTCATGCTATTCACACTTAAAATAGGTCACCGTCAATTTCCTAAGGGAAGAAAATTTTTCATTAAGCCTTCACCATTCTAACTATTTCTTCACCACAGAGCTATCAAAACCCATTATTTCAAGGGGCAGGGATCTGTTTTTTTTTATGTTCCTGCATTTGTGATACCATGTCCATCGCAAAATCCAAGATAGGCACCATTCAGGTGTCTGGGCTCTTGGACTAATAAGGTAAGTAGGCTAATCGAACGTATCATGTAAAAAGATTGATCATTGTCACGTTGGCATCTGGAAGAAAGGACTGGTATTTGACGACAATATTACCATTCATACTGAAATAAATGTTTGTTATACTACATTTTGAAAAGGGAGTTTATAGTTAGATATTATAGATATCACATCCAACAATTATTTAATGATTATTGTGAAATTCAAATTCTATTTAAGTTAACATGCAATAGGTATACCTCCTGCATATATGTTCACTTTAAAAACTCGTGCATGTTACACAACATTGGGATTAACCATGAATGGAAGAGTGTGGAGCATTGAACAGTGGTGGATATAGGTTTTAGAATAGTTAGTGAGGGAAAATGTATCTTCTATTTTGGAGCAAAATGTGGAGTGTAAAGTAGACAAATGGACATCTAACTTTGGTATAGAGAAATAGGATTGGATGCGTACCCCGTCACCGTCTAAATCTGCCACTTCACAGCTGGCGCACACGACAATACGTGCTGTTTTATATCATATCTGATTCAACGATTAGAGGATAGCGTTTTTTTTTCTGCCTAAGGCACTGTCTTAATCATAATTTCATTGCTCTTCAATGCATGAGGAAACTCTCACAATGACTGAGTATAAATCAATATGCATACCGGTATTAGCTTATTTTAACCTATTAGGTATATGGGTCTAGACCCCTAAATTCGACAGGGTGACATGGCCATTTCTTAAAATCGACATATGACATGGAGCTTAGTGACAAGGACATGGAAAGAAAAAAAGTAAGTGACATGAGACAAGGCCTTTCCTTAAAATCGACATGTGACATGAAGCCTAGTGACAAGGACATGGGAAAATAGAAATTTAGTGACAAGTGACATGGCCTTTTCTTAAAATCGACATGTGATATGGGGACCCCCCATCTAGACCCCCAGGTATGGTCGCCTTGTGGAAGGGCATCTAAAAATAACTACTTTATCATTATCCTGTTATTTATCATTTACCAATGGGTTATTCTAATTCAATAAGTTTGCTTGGCGTCTATTGCTATGATAAATGTCAATAGTATCAAGACTGACTCATCTTACCAGGCTATATTTGTCAGACCAGAGCATGTTCATAAAGAATGTCAAAGTCATGGTTTTAAGACATTTTCTACATGTAAATGAATATTGAGAATGTTCAAAAGGGCACATGTGTGGTAATAAAATTCTGGGCGATGAGGAAATAGAATAATGTCAAAAGGCGGTCAGGACTATGTTTCTCACCAGCGTTTGGCCGCATGTACGTGAGATGAGACCCTCTTTGGGCGGGAAGATTTAAGAAGGGAAAATAAGCAATGAATAAGAGTGGTAAATATAAACGTGGATGCCTGAGTTAGACACCCACGCAGCATGCATGTCTTCTACAAAGAAAACAGCTCAGCTTATGGTGAAGAGTTCTGTGAAGAAAAAAGGTTTGCATTTATAGAGAACCAATAAACACATCAAGAGAAGTGGAAATATGAAAAAATTTACAGAACAGACGATGCAATATTAATAACTTATAACAATTTCGACTTTCAGACAAACGTGTGATGACGTCAAGTCATAAAGTGAGGACCCAAGATTGCAGGTTTTCAGTGTTTCCAAGACTCAGTTTTCGCACATTGCCATCTTGTAAAAATCGCTATTTTGGTTAATTGTAAATTTATGTGTTACTGCAATAAAGGCTGTGGTATCTCAAGAAATTCTTTTTTCATACTCTATCTCATTTTACATATAAATGACAAAACGTTATAACGCGTGATGTCTGTTGTATTTGGAGTAGATTTAAATGAGTGAGTGAGTGAGTAATAGATGTTTAGTGCCATTTCGACAGCTAAGGCCATATTCATGGCGAGAACTACATTACACAATTTCACAAGAATGTTTCGGTGCCTGCACATGTGTCCACCACACACATCCAAGGCGATAGAAAAGAAGATAAATAGACCCTTTTAAGTGGGCTAGGGAAGCCCAGATTTAAATGAATAAAGTGAGCGTTTCACTGATTGAAAAACGCACATAAAGAACAAAAAAATCATGAGACGATTGCTATCATCTATATAGTGGGAAATCACTCTGTTTGAATTACTTGCATTAACCTTTAAGATTTACAAATTTCACACGGCTGGAATAGGATATAGGATCCAAACATTTCCATTCTAGTACCACCTTTGGAAGTAAAACAACAAACAGTATGCATTAATTGATGTGGGGGGGGGGGGACTGAATAGCCCTTGGTTGAAAAGGGATTTTTTTTCTGGATAAAGGAGCAGCTGTCGTCCCCGAAGAGCACAGTGATATATAAAAAGCAGAGTCGTGTTCCAGTGAGTTAAAAGAAATCAATAGAAATCAATGTCATCAGGACAGCACAGCTCAGCTTATCTCGACCTACTAAATGGATACTTCCAGGGGGAAGCCACTCCTGGGGCTCTCCTGTAGGCCTAACTGTTCAGTACAAGTGATCTACTTTACAACCCTTTCTGGCTTTTTTTTTCTGAAAGGTCCAGTCTTTCGCCCACAGATAATCCTATTTAGTAAAAAATAAAACAATCCACAGTCAGCATTTGCCTGTAGATACAGAGACGGGCATATTTTCTGTTGCTGCATGGGTAATTCGAGTCGGGCGATTATTGGAATTGGGTGCAACTCAAAACATGGTGATTATGGACTTGAGTTAAAGTAATTGCTCGTTTCTCCCAAGGGGTCTCCAATGGAAGCACGGAGAAACAAAGGATTGGACAAAATTAGGCCAAGGGCTGTTCAGTGAAGATTGAATGGAAGTAGAAGCAGTTGGAACTCGCTGATATTGATTACATTGATTATACAGATGTGCATCGGTCAGCTGCAGTTTGGAGTGGTAATGTCTGTTATTAAGAGACCGAAGGACTCTGGGCTCCCTTTTTAATGATCCATAATCTATCGAGCTTTTATCTTTCCTTGAATGCTACTACCTTTAGTTCCCCCACCCAGGAGTCCAGTCATACATATACTTCACTGAACTTAACCACTCCTCCCATGTCACGCGAGGTAGAGGCAACATACTTCGTGCTCTACGCCTACTTTTTTTATTTTCTTCTCCTTCATTTCTCTTTACTTTTTATATTGATTAACTGAAAAGTTTACATTATGCAACCGTATATGGTCGACAATATACTCAAAACTCATAATTATATGGGACAACTGCTCATTATGACCACTGCCCGATTCGAACCCGTGTTACAACTGCTCATAATGACAACTCGTCAAGGAGAAGATTTATATAGTAAGGAATTATCAGTAGGCCTCCTATGGTTGTAAGTCTAGTAGCTGTGTGCAGGCAGTGAATATTATATTATGAAATGATTTATAGAGCAATTGCCATAGATAGGGACGAACAAGCAAGCTGTAAGAAGCGGATCCTTTGAAGTCAAATTACTAGAAATATTGATTTTTTTTTTGCAACGAATATGAAGCTGTATCATCCAGGGTGACCATTATCTGCGGCACAATCTGTAGCAGGAAAAAATCGAGGATCCCTGGGTCGGGGATGCCCATGATGCCCTTCGATTTTGAGAAGTCACCCAGCAATACAGTCATCCTGCTGATTTTAATGAATCACTAAAGTCAATGATACACGGCATAGTTTTGAGCAGACTAGACCATACAAAACATCAGTAGACAAATTTCTGCTTGTGTTGTGGTTTGTGTGGAACAATCTGCATTACCTGATACATGAGATTTATCACAGACCTGTCTGCTGAAGTCTTGAGTAAAATCCATGGTGGAAGTTTGCAAAACTACAGTTTATAGGTCAAATGTTAGATGACTTTGGGGCCGCCCTTATAGGTCGAATCCCACATGGCGATTTAGGGCTTAAATATCTCTGCGATTTTGTCCCTTGCACTCTTGGGGCCTTCCTGAGTCCCTTTATCGCAAGGATAACTGCTTAATTGGTCTCAATTCACTGTTGGATTCGGTATAATTTGAACAATCCTTGCGATCTAAGAGCCCAGGAAGACCCCAACATCGCAAGGGACAAAATCGCAGAGATATTTGAGCCCTAAATCGCCATGTGGGATTCGACCTTATTGCTCAATTTGCTGGAGACTATAGTTAGAACAAGTTTGTTGCCCATGATACATGGTACATTTTGAGCAGACAAAACCAGGTTTGAGCAGAGAGCAGACAGAAAATATCAAATATGTTTGATGTCTGTAGTCAAGTGGAGACTATTGCAGACATTTGTCTCAAAGCATGATACATGTGCACGGCACATTTTGAGCACACAAGACTGCTGCAGTAGTCTTGTGTGCAGTAGTCTGCTGAAAATCACGCTGTGTATCATAGGCTTAAGACCAATATCACAGAGCCCCAAAAGTATCTATGGCATCCTGTCGAGTTTAAGTGTCCGGACCCATAAAAAATGGATGAAGTGTGTAGGATGGAAATGCTGTCGCCGAACACAATTCTGCTGACCTAAGTGAGATGGGGCATCTGGTGAGGCTCTACACATATTGACTAGCTCTTATCCCTGACAGCTGTAGCGACATTGCAGTCAATAGGACCCTGATCCACAGGATATAGAACTATCCTCTTTGTCGTCCTCGCTCCAGGTAAGTATTGGATGTTTGGGACAACACATTAAGCAAAATAAAGTGATGCAGAGTGTGCAAAATCTCCAAAACTAGGCCACTAGGTATGTCTTTATGTAGACATAATGGTTTAAACATGAATATTGAAAATACAGGAGACAGCAAAGGGCATATAATACCAAACATTTGGGGCAATCAAATGGCACCCGTAACGTTATGTTCGCACCTCAAAGGAATTGACGCACATATATTTATCTTCAAAAGATTCTCCTTTGCTAGATTCTCCGAAAATCCCGAGAGGCATTTCTTTTCATCTGCAAAGAATCAAATGGCATACGGTCCTAGACTGATAAATTGTAAGATCCACCTCGAGGGAGCGTCATTCAAGACGCCCCAACACACTGCACTGGGCGGTCGCTGCCTGAACATAACTCACTCTACACTGGTACCCAAAGCACTCTGTTGATGGGTTCTGGTTGCAACAGTAACAAATAGAACAGTGCACCAAAACTTTGTGTGAAATGCTAAGTAATATTGGCAATGAACTATACAAACCTCTCTTTATTATTGATGTTCATTGATACAGTATAGCGAAAGACCCACCCAAACCTGCTCAACTGTGAGCTTGTGGTTAGGCTGGTAAGTGGTGGGCTTTTATGGGATTTATGGCTTTTTAGATAGGAATATGACCGGAAAGATAAAAAGGTCGAATCCCACATGGCGATTTAGGGCTCAAATATCTCTGTGATTTTGTCCCTTGCGATTTTGGGGTCTTCCTGGGCTCTTAGATCGCAAGGATTGTTCAACTTAAATACCGAATCCAACAGTGAATTGAGACCAATTAAGGGAGTGGTCATTATTTATCAACATTATTTATCCCCCTCAATGACAGTCAAAATTTCTTTGTCCCCCCCCCAAACCGGAGGCGCGGAGAATTTTCGCGCCCCTCTATGAGCTATAGTAGTGCGGGGCTTTTTTGCTCAAAAGAGGGTAAATTTTTTTCACCCCCCCCCTCAAGAGGGGTCAAAATTTTGTTAGCCCCCCCTTCGTGAGGGGTCTGAAATTTGTATGCCCCCCCTCAAACCCACCATCCCCCCTGTTGATAAATAATGAACACTCCCTAAGCAGTGATCCTTGCGATATAGGGGCTCAGGAAGGCCCCAAGAGTGCAAGGGACAAAATCGCGGAGATATTTGAGTCCTAAATCGCCAGGTGGGATTCGACCTAACCAGGCAATAAGGTTCTGCACTACACCGATCAGAGACGTGGATCATATTGTTCAGGATGGTCAGATCATATATAGCAATGAAGCTACGACAAGTATGTGTTGTTTAGTGAGGTCATAGGATAAGAATATTTTTCTTCTTCTTTTTTAATCGCTATCTGGAAAAGTGCGAGAGCTCCAACAGGCTGAGAGGAAGATGAAATGCTAGGCCCGGTTATGACAGCATTCCATCTCATTCACCAGCCCACCACTAGAACACACTGCATACTAAGCCAACCAGAATATGGCAAGCATATAACGATCACCGCCATAGCACAGTTTATAAGTATCATAAATTTTTTTTATCATTGACATGGCAGTTTTAGGATTTGATATAAGAGTAAATCTTTGAAGAGAATCTTTGTGTCGGGCTGATAATTGAGTTTCTGTGATATCAATATTTGTAACTTTAATATCAAACTGTAGGCCCCTGATATGTAAGATTGATAACAACGCTTTTACTTTAGATATTAAAGTTTCTAACTGTGATATCAAAGCTGGGAACCTTGATATCAGAATTAGAACTATGATATTAAAGTTAAAATCTGTCACCTATACTGAATATTTGAAGGAAACCCTCGAAGATGGAAACAAGGTATATATTCTATATGTACACATACATTCCCAGGCTTGTCAGCCTTTTTTTGTGGCCTTCAGACTGAAAACTTTAGAGGCTGTCCAGGGTTATATCTTTGAATACTCGGCAGTCACACAAGGTCAAATCCCACATGGCGATTTAGGGCTCAAATATCTCTGCGATTTTGTCCCTTGCACTCTTGGGGCCTTCCTGAACCCATATATCGCAAGGATAACTGCTTTATTGGTCTCGATTCACTGTTGGATTCGGTATAAGTTGAACAATCCTTGCGTTCTAAGAGCCCAGGAAGACCCCTAAATCGCCAAGTGGGATTCGACCTACATCACCCTAACCTTGTCCAGAAATAACCCCCTTTTCTGGTAGATGCCCTTGCTGTGTGAGATACTGATGTAAACATGTATGTACACTAAAGAATTAATTAATCAGATTTTATATTGTTTATAACCATGTTCAGTGGAATAACCATTCATAATATCTAGAGAGAGCATCCGCATTTTTCCGTCCCATTCCAATAGCTTCCATTTTCTATAATACAAACACATGTTTGCATAGTATGTTACTGATGGATGGAAATATCCTTGTACATATATTGTACTGGTATATACCCTATGGCATAAGAAGGGAGTTCAATTGTGTGTAGCACACTGCATACATTCTCCTTGTTTATTTCCAAAATCAATCTTGCAATCTGGGAACTGACCAGACATGAGGGGGAAAAGGGGGGGGGGCGAATAGGCCAACTGCGACACAGGCTACAGAAGCGGAGAGACAGAAATTTAGGGGGTGGTATAAAACTGTGTGCACCTCACAAATGAATAGGGGGTGGTAAATATCTTCTCTCTAGATCGAATCCCACATGGCGATTTAGGGCTCAAATATCTCTGCGATTTTGTCCCTTGCACTCTTGGGGCCTTCCTGAGTCCCTATATCGCAAGGATAACTGCTTAATTGGGCTCAATTCACTGTTGGATTCGGTATAAGTTGAACAATTCTTGCGATCTAGGGGCTCAGGAAGACCCCAAAAATGCAAGGGACAAAATCGCAGAGATATTTGAGCCTTAAATCGCCATGTGGGATTCGACCTTATACCCGATATAGAACTTTACTCTACATACTGCACATAATTGTTTCTGCAAATCTCATGGACAGTCCCTTCAAATGCCCTGAAGGTAGGGGTGGTAAATTCAAATGCCTTGAAATGAGGGGATAGGTCGAATCCCACATGGCGAAAACTGCCTTAAATATCTCTGCGATTTTGAATCTGTTGCGTTTATGGGACCTTCCATAAAATCGCAAGGGTTATAAGTACAACAGTGTGTATAGAACACAAGCAATATTTTTGCGATTTTAGGCCAGAAAATATATAATTTGCAGAGATATAAACATCAACAGAGGCAATTTATCCTAAAGAATACAAGAGAAAACGCAACAGTGCCCTTGTTCTATACACCCTGTTGTACTTTCAACCCTTGCGAGACCAGACCTGAACTTTTGACAACCATAGACTTGGCAGAGGAAGGCTAAGCAGCCAGGTTGTCAATGTGACATTGTATAAACTTTTTTATTTGATGCTGATTAATGCTGTGATTCCGAGGGTGAACATTTGCTTCACCACATTACCATGTCATCCTGCTTCCATTGCTTCTTCATATTTGGCACTGTTAGTATTGTTTCAGGTTCTAACTTGATGTAGATATTCTTCTTCTTTAAGTTCCCTGTAGCACGTAAGTCATCTTATAAACGTGGCACAGATAAGGACATACATATAGATGTATGCCTTTTGCATTTACAGTCTGTATTAATAATCGCTGAGCTGCATGGTAGGCACATTAAATATTTATGCCAGGAAGGCCTTTTCAAATAAACAGTGCCAATATGGTAATACTAATGGAATTATTTCTCGTCCTATCCTTGCTTAAGATGTGCATGTCACAACACAGCTGCAACCTTCACATTTCCAAAAGGTCGAATCCCACATGGCGATTTAGGCCTCTAATATCTCTTGGATTTTGTCTGTTGTGTTATATGGCCCATGCTGAGGCCATAAAACACAAGGGTTACTGCACATTAGTGCATAGCCTACTGTTGGATTCGGTATAAGTTGATCAATCCTTGCATTTATTGGCCTCAGTAAGGTTCATAGAACACAACAGACAAAATCGCAGAGATATTGGAGGCCAAAATCGGCATTCGAGATTTAGGCCCTACATAATTTACTACCCCCGGTACTTAGGCCTCAATTCAGTGGCGGATCCAGGATTTTGAAAAGGAGGGGGCGCGGCCCAAAAGGAGGGAGCGCACCCCCCATTTTTGGGCAAATTTTTGGGTCCAAAATATGTAGTTAAAGCCTTAAGTACTGGGAAAAAGGGGGATGCGGGGACAATCCGCCACTGTCAATACCGTTTTCTCTAAGAAATAACCTCTGGATTTTGAACTCTGAATAAAAAAGATAACAACCTTTCAATCACAACCTTCCTATTTCACTCTTCATGGCCATATCTCTCTTCTGATATCACTGCTCCATATTCTTAATCTCTCCTGCCCCATCCCATTTCCCTGCCTGGCATACGTATACCCCTGCCCCCTCAATCTACCTTGCCTCACCACCCTGCCTCTGTATCTATTCTATAATATTCCCTCCTCTCTATCTCACAATGTTGTTCGCAATGACTGTCTATTATTGCAGGCACTAGCCTACAGTGGTTGGTGTCTATACTGAGTATACTCTCTGGCTGTGCCTCCTCCTCCAGTGCCCCCCTTCAACACACCCATGCAGGCCACAACTCCTGCTGAGTATTAAAGCTAAAAGCTCCTGGCGCTGCCGTCTGTCTGCCTTGCACCTCCCAAAGCGGTACAACAGCCGCAACCAACCTGCTGGAGTAGTCTGAGACCCTGGAGGAGCAAACTTAACACTGCGTATCCACACCAAGCCTATGGTCACCAGGGTCTATTGCCAGCTCTTAGTGTGTACGTGCCGTGGAGGCTATAAGAGGACAGGTCAGGAGGGAGAGTTACAGCCTGGATAAACACTGCTGGAGTACAGGAAAATCTGCGGTACAGGGGAAGCAGGCCTCCTCCACCCCTCCGTTTGGCATGGCGTGTTTGCAGGAGGTAGGCAGTATTACAGAAAACCTATCCAAATAGAACTTTTTTAGGCAATGTGGTATTTTGTTTGCGTTGAATGGATATATATGTGCGCTATTTTACAAATAACATGCAATCATCTCCTGAATTCCTTGGCGTGCTCTATGCTACTGGCATATCAGAGTATTAGAGCATTTGAATTGCCTCATATTTTATAGCTGTAATCAAATTTAGATAGTATAAAAACGGTATTAGATACGACCAGTTCGACACTTTATGGAGGGGTTCCCAGAGTTGGTGCCAGTCTATAAAGTCCATCAAGTTGCCTCAATTGACGAATAATCGACATTTTCACTCGAGATTTCTGGCTGCCATGTCAATCTGTTATTGTTAGCTATATATTATAAAGGGATACATACGACAGTGGAGGGATAGGGGAATCACTAGCAGAAATTCGGCCTCTATCTTATATATGTTTGTGGGTTTGAAACCTCATCTTTAAGTGCATTTGTATAGAGAAATTATGGACGTATTGATTTCCCGTGTTAGGTGCGTATGGATGAATCCCCAACCTGTATCCATTCTGTTCGTTACAAATTTACACCACAAAGAGCATCAATTCACCTTGTGGTATGCGTGTTAGGTCTCCCTATCAATTAATGTGATGCATCACGCAATTTTCTCTGTAACTGCTCACAAGAGGGCATCCCTTAAGGTCGAATCCCACAATGCAATCTAACCCTGGAAAGTTCTTGCAATTTGGGAACTCTTGCAGATAGGGGGACTTGCCTTTACTGCAAATTGCAAGGCTTCTAACATGCCATTGCATTTTACAAATCCGACAGTTGCAATTAAACTGACCCGTCACCCTTGCAATGTAGATCTGTAAGCTGCATTAGATTGCAATGCAATTCTCTTTGATATTGAATTTGCAAGTTGTTGTAAGTAAGCACAGTGCAGAATGAGACCGAAATTGAACTCTGTGTGTAATTTATACAGACATTTTACATACAAATTGCAGGGTATGGGGCATGTTTAGATTGCTTAGTGGGACTTCGGTTGCAAGTTGAAGTGAACACACATCCCTATTTGTCTATGACTTTATCCCCATTTCTGTAAATTGCAAGCAAATTCTGTAAATTGCAGAAACTTTTCACTTAAGCGATGGAAAATATCTAAATATAAAGATTGTAACTTCACTGGAAATCTACAAGGGATTCCTTGCCATTAAAGCCCCCCGTAGCCATTATAGGTCTTGCAATATAAGGAGAGAGCCCCAAATTGCAACAGATGACTAAATTGCAGAAACTTTTCAGCCAAAATTGCATGGTGGAACTTGACCTTTAACGCAGTAAACCGCCCACCTCTGTTGATATAAAGCAGATGATTTAATCTACACCAGGGGACCCATTGACTGTATATCATGACCTTGATGGGGTTAGTGCGGAGAAGTTGAGGGGTGTAGGGGGAAGTACCATGGAGCTTGCATGCGTGATGAGCCCGGGGTGATGAGTAGGCGGTCTGCATGGGGTTCGCGATTGGGAAGCAATCTCGGAGCGGCACTGCTGTTACAGTAAAACTTGGTACATGTAACATCAAACCCCTAATTTTAGGCATAAAAGGTTCCTAGTAAACGAGCGAGCGAGCGAGTGAGTGAGTAAGAATAATAAATGTTTAACGCCATTTTGACACCTAAAGGTTATATTCATGGCAAGAACTACACAATTTCACAGAAATGTGTCGGTGCCCACGCACATGTGCAACACACAGATCTGAGGGGATAGGAAAGAGGAGATATAGACCGTTTTAAGTGGGCTAGGGAAGCCTGTCCTAGTAACGAAACTTTGTTGTAACCAAGTAGAATTTGCATAGCAGTGCCGCTGCCTAAACATGCTTGATTTTCATTTCAAAGTTAGGTGATACATCCATAGGTCGATACTTGTTTATACCCCCGGGCCAATCCACCACCCAGTAGGCACAGAACGTTGAATCAATGTTGATAACTGGCTGATTTGTGTTCACAATGTTGACAGTCGCGACAACAACTTGTTGTCACGACTGATTCAACATTGCCAGCGCAATCTTGTCAACCATGATCTGCATCAACATCTCATTATGATTAGACATGTTAGAATTAAAAGGACTGTTCTCAATTCAACATTCTTCTTGGTGCATTTGAACCAACGCTGTCATTTTGACCCCTTTACTGCTGATTCAGTGTTGATGTCTCAAACAGACATCTAACCAACATGAAATAATATCATATTGGAATGTAGTGAATATAGAGCAACTATGTTGCGTTGAAGTAGAATCATGGAAGATGATACGCTATATCAATATTGATTCAAGTTAAGAGTGCCCACTGGCCACCGACACCCAAACACTTGTTCCCTTAGAGGGGATCGATCTCTATACAGCTAAATACAGGGGGATTGAGAATAAAAGCGTTACCATTCTTATGAATTGGATTGTGCCATGACAGCTGCATGTATGTAAAGTATAGGTATATTTCATCTTCCTTGTACGGCCTTTTTGTCCAAGATAATCTCAGGGTATTACTGCATACACAATGTAGTAACAAGATCTTTTTAGACTGGAACAAATGTGATGGGGTATACATTCCCATCACCTTTGTTATACTCTAGGATCCAATAATGAACTCCTCCAGTGAGAGAGTGCATTTATGTGTCCTCCAGCGTTGTAAAGAGATAGATCACAGGCAGGGAGATGGTGTTGTGAATAGGCACAATGCTAGACGGACCATATGGCTCAATAGGTGCGTTTTATGGCTATGAAGTCTTAACACATTTTGCCAGTGTTTGAGGCCTGATATAGGATGGAGCCTCGCCCCATCTCTCCTCATTTTTCGCTCTTCCTTCCTCTCGACATTATAATATCAGAACGTTTAGCGACTGCCACCAATCCTTATTACTCCCACTCACTCCACGACACAACATGTCTCTACAGTAGATAGAAGCCAGTGTAGCCCATATAGCAGTATAATAAAATGACTAGATACTCCTGTAAAGTGTACTATAAAATGATAAAATGAGGGCCTGCCCTTCTGCAGCCTCTGACCCCCAGGCGGTATTGGAATATACCGCCTGGGCCGGCCGTGTACTTTTGATCACCATGCCCCCACTGCTCCCACCCTGCTAACTATCTCTGCTTTGCAGTAAAGGGCCTTGTCACAGCTGAGTGCACAATACTCCAAGAGCCAAATGAAAGGGACTGCACTGTGCACCACCACAGGCAATTTAATATGTCACTCTGATACCTAGAGCCTATATATGACTTTGCTAAAACACCTACAGACACCTATATGATATTGCCTTCTGACCCCATGGAATATATCTCATGCAATACCTTATAGGTAACACATACACAAGGCCTATGCATAGATCAGACTTCTAGTAGGCTATAGCTTCTTTAAGTAGTATATAGACTAAAATCTTAGGGTACATTTAACAATTATGTCACTGTTTTTTGGCAGTTTCTAGGACCCCCCACCCCAATGTCACTGTTTGTCACTGGTACCAAAAGAGCCCCCCTCCCCCACCCTCTTAGCAGTGATGTAACTGTTGAACAATCCCTTGCATTATATGATTTTGTTTCTCATTTTGGCTAAATACCTTTCCTCTATTAAGCACTCTACATGGGTGTTGTTTATTGCTGAGGGGATGCCCAAGAACCCAAGAACCTTCACTTGGCCCTTGGCCTCCCTCTGCTGAAAATGGGCATCCAAGGCTGCCCATTTTATAGCATCAAAAGTCACAAGTAAAGACCGGTCCAGGCCCTAAGTATGGGCCTGTATTATCGAGGCTGGCCCTTCTGAGGTAGAGGTGTATGCATGCAGTGGTTTCCTGATAGGGAGGAAAGCGTCAGCTGACGACATTTACAGTAATTACGTATAAGGTCGAATCCCACTTGGCGAAAAATGCCTTAAATATCTCTGCGATTTTGAATCTGTTGGGATTTTGAGATCCACCCCAAATTTGCAAGGGAAATAACTACAGTAGGGTACATAGAACGCAAGGGCACTGTTATGTTTTATTGTAAAGCATATGCAACATATTGCCCTGGTTAAAGGGTATATCTCTGTCTAACAGGTTTGATATCCTAAAATTGCAAGGATATAAAACCTTAGCAGTGTCTGCATTTGTACTTTCATATTACACAATGTAACTAGCACTCCTTGTGATTTAGGGCACCAGGAACCCCATAAAATACAGCTGACAAAATCGCAGAGATATTTGAGGCATTTTTCGCCATGTGGGATTCAACCTATAGCAAGTGTTCGGAAGGCTCAATGATTACTAATTGGAAAGAAGGATTCTCACCTAATCGTTGAGAAACAATCCATATCCATTTAAACGGACAATGAATTCACCCTTCCTAGAGATTAAAGCATCTACATTTTATGTGGATATGACAGGTAGTAAGGTCTAGACCAAGAGCTGCTTAGGAATTGATCAACCCTTTTAGCTACAGGGGAGGGTATTTTTACTGAAAGTACTATTTTCCCTCCTAGATGGGACAAATATCACCCCTCCTCCATCAAACGGCTGAAAGATTTATCCCGTCCCACCACCCCCTCCTCAAACCAACCATCACTAGGCCTAACTTGATTTTGGATCCTTCATTGTAGGATATATAGCTTCTGATCATCTAGATTATAGTAGAAATTTGAGGGAAGGCCAGGCCATTTCATCAAAGTAACAACTCCAGTCTGGCTATCTCAGTCAGGTTTACCATACAATATTAAACAGTACTGGTTTCTTGGCACCTAATACGGCTACCTGCCCCAACATTTATATGGTACAAAATTGATATACTGCTATCAATAATCAATAATGGCTGTGTTTGATAGGCATCCTCACCCCTTTTGAGCAACCGTTGTCTGTACGTCATATGCATTACCTTTACCATGTCTTACGTGTAGGCCACCAGTATAGTGGAGTCCAATGAATCAATAGAAGAAGATGTGGTTGGTTGGATATTTTGTTTGGAGCCAATACCAGTGCAACCAGGGCGCAGACATGGCAGGGCAGACACACTGCAGTAGATCTTTGATTAAGCTGATTTGTGACAATCAGTGCAATAGTTTTACCGTTTGTAAGGTGCATATTAAAAATATAAGTGGGTGAATGGTGCCTTACGCAGATACTAGTGGGTTGAGAGCCTGCATCAATCAACTTATCAGCTTGTCAAAGTAGGACTTTCATTTCAGAGGTAGGGACATCTTTTTCTCCATAAAATCCGAAGAGGAATGGGATCCAGCTTAATTACTCTATAGGCTGCAACACCCATAGCCTTTTCTCAGTGATGAATGTCACGGACTTCAGTGAACTAAATAAACATTCCCTACGTTCTCACAAGAAATGGAAAGTTGGTCCTCTCAGCCAGAATGTACATGATTTCGTTTTCTCCCTGATTGGATTCACAATATGAGTAGTACATTGGGAAACGCTGATAGTACGGTGGTCTTTGATGACTGACCGACCCCTAGCCAATACCACCAGTGGAGGAGCCAGGAGTGGGATCATGTTGGTGCAAATATGGGGTTGAGAGAGTGAAGTGATAGTGGAAAGAGTGCAGCAGGGTGTATTATAGAGTCGTCAGGATCCAGGAGAATATCGATCAGAACTGGACACCATCGTTTGGGCCGTCATGAGTGCATTGCAGTTCAAGCCACACATCTATGATTATAAACATAATTCATGTGCAGCTTTTAGGGACATGAGGAAGAGTAACGCGAGGGCAGCAAATGTATTAAATAATGAGGTGACCCCACTGACGAAAAATGCAGTAGACACAAAGACGCAGAGGAAGAGACAGAGGCGAGGTTGTTGTTGTACCTATATTCAATATAGTAACGGTACATTGCACTGAGGCCCTCAAGGAGAGTTGACAATTGGAGCTCATTTCGCTCGGCTCCAGTCGAAATATATATGTTGAACTATATCCGTGATCAATACTCTTCGTGCGTTTGCTTATTTTACGAAATAATGAACAAGTAATTAATGGATAAGTCATGATGCATGTGTGTTAGCAAAGGATAATTACATGAGGGTGCAGCCCAAGTGTAATTATCCTTTGCTAACACACACAAGTCATGAATTATCCATTAACTACTTATTTTATTAAACGATTAATCAATAGATAATCAATAGAATATCAATAAATTCAATAAAAAAATTCGTTCACCTCCATACCAGGACCGGGACTCGACATGCTACTGACTGCTCCATATCTTCTATGAAGCCAAAAAGGTGGACCAGGCCGGGACGGGAATGCCTGTGCTTGTGGTTTGCAGCGCAACTCGCTGACCACTATACTATTGGTACACACACCTCGGCGCCTGGCAGCTGTTGGTTTGGTCTCACTGCATCCCGCAGTCATTGCGGTTATGGGAGCAGCAGCGAGAAACCGGGGGGGGGGGGTCACAACCCAGACTGCAGGGTATTTTCACACTTTGAATGTATAGTAGTTATATGTGAGTGACCTCCCCGGCTTTGTATCATATCAATGACTTATTCCGACCTAGCGGGATACATTATTAACCAATCAGAAAATTCCCTTCATTCAGTGCAGACTTTTTACGGTGCATTATGTAACAACTGGTTCCCATCATGCTGGCTGTTATCGGTCACAAATCATAGAAAGTGTGCATTTGGGGACTTACCTGTCATTCGCCCAGACATGTGCCCAGAAAAAGAATTCTTATAAGTATGCTTCTTTTACAATAGCAAGGACACATCTGACATAAATGATAATATGATTTTCTTAATCTACAAAATAGTCTGGACCTGAGATTTTCATGGAGGTATGAAGATTGTTTCTGTAGGAAATTAAGCCCTCAACATGGCTTGTAACTCAAATGTCATTCTCCCAGACACAATTTCACCCAGAAAATTTTGGTCATTTTGGGCACATTTTACCCCCCTGGAGCCCAAAATATGCATATGGGACCATCAAAACCCATATGTAACATGAAGATCTCATCCAGCCTGACACTTTGAGCCAAATAAATAGAGGGGGAAACTAAAATTCGAAGAGTAGGGGCTGGAATACCTCCAAATTCGTCATATGCAAACCTTCCATGATTTTCGACCTATCAGTCTTTATCTCTCAGGGTACCAGATTCAGCAGGGGTGACCCCACTAAGGATCCAGCTAACCAGGAATAGAGACATGGTTCTAACCAAGCATTTCTCGTCAGTCCCTGTGGCGCACTGCATAGGGAGTTGGATTTGGGATCAGTAGAGTGCAGGTTCGACCCCTACCTCTGGCAATGAAAATTTCGTAGGTAGGTATGTAACAAATGACATGTAAGGTGTTCATGTTATCCATGGATAACCGTACTGGGTGCATGTTATCCTTGGATAACCACACACTTTACAAAAGTCATGATGCATGCATCATGCCATGCAATATCGACAGGTATGTGCATGGGAATATCCAGGAAAAGCACTCAGAACTGTTGATATACAGCATATGGTGACCTGCATTGGGGCCATATTTCTTTTTGTATAGTATGAACGTATTGAAGGAAATGGGGAACTACAGGAGAAATACGAGGGACAGGAAATGAGGCGGCAGTGGCATCAGCGATGGACTGAATGATTGGAGCATCGGGAGATGACATGGTATTGGTGGTGGGTGAAAGAGCTCGACTCTTAGTCTCTGGTGAAAATAGAAACCACTGTGCGGTAATTTATCGAAGTTTGTTTCACCGGTAAGTTCCCCTCAATGATATACAGGGATATTTTCCCATCGAGAGTCTAAGGGGAATGGGAAAGCATATTGAGAGATAGACAGATGCAGAAAATCGACTGCCATCAAATCACTTCCATTGGCATTTGTCTTAAATCCGATTTTGCAAGGAGAGCAGCACGTAGTCTGACACTATCCATTAACCATTTAGTTTTTGGCTTCTTCGCCCAAACACAGTACTGTTCACCCAATAGGTGAGGCTCCACAACGCGATTTTTTGCTGAAAATCGGAGCTATTCTCACAAAAGCAGACACAAACACAGATTATAGAGCGGTATTTGTTATTATTTCAAGGTGTAAATAGAAGATTGAGAGAGCTTTTTGTTTATGTGGGGAAGGCTTTGTGTACCATCTCAGGCACATTTTTGTTGCCAAAAGATGTTTTTGTTTACTGAATCAAGTTGACCTAATGTAAATATTGCCGACTTTCACACTGATGACTCTCTGCAACTCAATATCAGACAGGTTTGATTTTTACAGTACAAGACCCTGCGATCTGTGTGACTGCTGTGTTGTTATTTATATTTTGCTGTGTTGATGTTTATATATTGAACTCCAACCCAATCACATAGACTATGCATGCAGGTACAGGTTAGTTGGTAAATATGACACACAAGGAGATATATCACCCATAAAATAACCCTGAAATCTCATGTTTACAATTGTGAATCTCATGTTTACAATATAGGAATGTCAACACCCTATACCTTAGGCACTATAGGGATAAAATTAGGTGAGAATGTACCAAAAAATCGCGTAGTGGAGCCTCACCTATAGTAGTAAAACCAAATCGTAGACTGACTGAGAAAGACTCAGTCCAAATCAATGCTGAGACCATGTTCCATGTTCCCTTTGGCATGAGAAAATTCATATTGTTCAGCGATGAAGATGTGTTATTACAAGCAGGACCTGGTGTTGATTATAAGGAATAGACGAATTATTATTTTAGCACACTGAGTCATATTACACTGAATTTTATTCATAGTTTGATGTTTTGATTGGCTGAAAAGTAGTGAAAACATTGCACTAACAAGGGGGAGGGGGTCGCTCTAGCCTAAAGTTTAGGCGTCAGTGTGCCCTTTGTATTGAATATAAGGTGTGGTATCCTAGTACGCCTCTATAAATAAGGTTACATTGTAAAATGGCTTAAATATATCATGGAATGTATATTGAAGGAATAACCAATTTTAGGGTGGATTCTTTCTGGGCCAATTTATAATTTAGCCTAAAAAATATGGGTAAAATCTACAGGAGAAACCACCAAAGTCTATCACCTGCAAAGTAATTGATGAGGTCCCATAGGTCGCCTGTGGAGCAAGAATTATTTGGGATAACAAACTTTACGTTTCGGTCAAAATAGACTGGTGATACCCACAAATGACTAAATGATCAGCAGTAAATGAGTTAAATCCCGTCAAAATTAATTTGTCTGCTCAGGCAGAGACGCTTCATCCTGCTGACTTGAGATGATCTAGGCAGGTAGCTCTATAGATGCCTGACATTGTTTTGAGTAAGAGGCCCTGGGATAGGCATAGAACTTGTTAACTTGAAGAGTCTGTGCCAGGTATGAAAAGTGAATTTGACAGGTTTTGCCTGGTTTGTTTTATGATGCTCGCTTTGAAGATCCCATTTGTTAATGTATAAGAGCGAAAAGGACGTGCATCAAAGAAATTGCAACAAAAAGGCCATTCATAGATTCACAAACGATGAGACTGCTCAACAATTTTTTTTTAGAAAGGCAAATTACAATGGGGGTGATATAATCATCACATTGACTGATCTTTGATACATGATAGGGACTATTGGAGCCACTACATTATAAATGGCGTCAATTGACCATTGAGCCAGTCATGTCAGCAGAGAAACACCCATCCCAGTGCCAACTGGACATTATAAAGGGTTACCTTTGTCATTATAGAGCGTATCTTACTGTTCCATGCAAATACAATTTTGTTTGTAACCTAGACCAAGAGACAATCGGCTATGGAGAAATGTTATGGTGTATGGGAAAGGTTATGGAATTTCTTATATACTCATGAAGAAGCTATACATTATGTGCCTTCACAAGAAGATGATGATAATGAACTTTTAAAGCGCAACGGGGCTGGACCTCCACAAGAAACGCACTCAGGGAGATGGTCTCCGGAAGTCACTCACGTGAGGTGCCTGTGTATAGGCTTAGTATGGACGTCCTGTGTATCGCATACCAGAAGGGTCACTGAACAACCAATCGTAACACAGAATACATATACCCTTATCCAATCAGGTCGCTCCTTCTACACCCTACTTCAAAATAGGCCAGCCAATCAGATACTGTGATACTGTGGAGACCCCATACACGTGGAATCGGACGCTGTCAGTGTCACACGAGCTTAGGGCTGTCACGCCAAAGGCAAAGCCACTCTGCACGCGGACACGCAAAAAAAAATCAAACCCCCCCAATAAGAACTGATTTTGCAAATGACCCATCCCAAAAATCGGATAATTAAGCATGTGGAATGAGGCACCAGGGATAAAGAGCTAAGGGATTGATCATTTTTTAACAATTGGGGGGGGGGGCTGGTGGGTTTGAGGGGGGTCAGAATTTTTTTTTCAACCCCTTGACTAGGTCTAGGGGGGGGTCAAAATAATTTCACCTGTTTTCAGTGAAAAAGCTGCATTACAATTGGTTAGGGAGTGGTCATTATTTAAGAACAGGTGGGGTGGTGGGTTTTCGCACGGATGCGCGAAAATTTTTTATGCCCCCCCCCTCGAAAAGAATAGGTTTTGGTGATCAGGGAGGTTCATAGGTGCATGGCAGGGCCTTCAGATATTCCCTCTGTGAATTTCATCCAGCAAATCAGGTAGGATCAGTAGACTCATACATAACACAGATGACAATATTAAACAATAGGAAGTCATCTTTGGTCAAATGAAAATTGGTGATCATGTCATTCTGACCAATTATGTGTACTTCAGTTCAGATAGTAAAATAAATATTGATGATCTCATCAAGTTTTACTAACACTGCAAGAATATAGGGATTTAAGCACTTTGCCGCTGGCCCCTAACAGGCATGTACCTAAACAATTGACTCCTTCATCATACGGCACCTCAGCTAACACTTTTAACCCCTTTAAATTGCTATCTACCAAACTATGCACATTTCAGATCCCTTTTATTTCTAATTATCTAGAATTGATCATGATGATCTTAACAGTTATAAAATATTGAATGTCTGATAAGTCAACTATTTCTCATCTAATCCAATCATAATGAAAACCTACAATCATACCTTTTATTGCCATCGAGGGGGGGGGGGCTTGATGGATTTTGGCAGATCGGCAGATTTTTTTCTGAGCCCCCCCACCACTATGACAAAATTAATCAAGACCCCCCCCCCCAATAAGAACTGATTTTGCAAAATGACCCATCCCAAAAATCAGATAATTAAGCACATGGAATGATGCACCAGGGAATAAATGACTTGGCCCTTTAATAGACATAAGAGCTAAGGGAGTGATAATTTTTTAACAATGGGGGGGGGCTGGGTTTGAAAGGGGCGGACAGAATTTTTCGACTCATTGACCAGAGGGGGTCAGAATTTTTTCAACCCCTTGGACCAGGGAGGGGTCAAAATAATTTCACCTGTTTTTTTTTCAGCAAAAAAGCCTATGCATTACTGTAGGTTAAAAGAGCTCATTCGCACACGATTTTCGGCTCTCCCTTGGGGGAGGGAGGGTTGGTCAAAACAATTTTGGCCTTCAAGGGGGGGTCACAAATTTTTTTCCACGTGTCACAGCATGTAGACCCACCATGTTGTTAAAAAAAATGATCACTCCCTAAGGGGCATATTATCCAAAAGGCTTGAAAGGGCCTCTTACTCTGTCCTACCCTAGGTAGGACAGGGTAAGAGGCAACCCACCAACTCCCCGCCCCCTGTTTATCTAAATTCTGATCCCCCCTCAAACCCACCAGACCCCCCCCCCATTGTTAAAAAATTATCACTCTTAGCTCTTTTGTCTATTAAAGGGCCAAGTCATTTATTCCCTGGTGCATCATTCCACATGCTTGATTATCCGATTTTTGGGATGGATCATTTTCCAAAATCAGTTCTTATTTGGGGGTGGGGGTTCTTGATTAGTAGGGCTACGACCGGGGGCTACGAGAGTGACTACTCCGTCCCTGGCCCCAGGGTACTGGATGAGAGTGAGTGGCTTCAGCTTGACAGCCCTAGACTTATGAGGGTGCCCGGTGACACCGGGCACTGTCAGTGTCACTGGACGAGCGTCACTCGACACCGGTGCAAAACACCATGTAGCTTGATCATTTTTTAACAACAGGGTGGGGGCTGGTGGGTTTGAGGGGGGGTCAGAATTTTTTCAACCCCTTGACCGGGGGGGGGCAGAATTTTTTCAACACCTCTGATGGGGGGGCGGGTCAAAATAATTTCACCTGTTTCAGTGGAAAACCCCACGTTACTATAGGCTAAAAGGGGACGTACGCGCATGATTTTTGTCCCTTATAGGGCGGGGGGGTCGAAAAAATTTATCCCCTTGAAAGGGGGGTTGGAATTTTTTCCGCTTGTCTGCCCGCAAACCCACCAGACCCCCCCCCCCCGTTGTTACAAAATGGTCACTCCCTTATGTCTATTAAAGGGCCAAGTCATTTATTCCCTGGTGCATCATTCCACATGCTTAAGGGAGTGGGGGGTGATGGGTTTGAGGGGGGCGTAAAATTTTCAGACCCCTCCGGAGGTGGCGGGGCTAAAAAAAATTTGACCCCTCTTGAGGGGGGGCTAAAAAAATTCACCCTCTTTTTAGCAAAAAAGCTCGCGCGCTACTATATATCAAAGAGGGGCACGAAAACTCTCCGCGCCTCCGGAGCGGGGGGGGGGGCGCAAAAAATTTTGACTGCCGTAAAAAACTAGACTGAGTATCCTCTCTCCGTGTTGGGTTTTCGCGTAGCCACTATAAGCAGCTCTGTTCCGTGACAGAGCTGCTTTAATATAGTGGCTACGCGAAAACCCACCACCCCCCCCCCCCCCGTTGATAAATAATGACCACTCCCTAATTATCCAATTTTTGGGATGGGTCATTTTCCAAAATCAGTTCTCATTGGCAGGGGGGGGGGGGTAATTTTGTCATAGTGGTTGTGGGGCGTGGGGACTCCATAGTGGAGGCCTCCGTCCCCGGTCCCAGGGTACCGGATGAGAGTGAGTGGCTTCGGCGTGACAGCCCTAGACTACCAGAATGACACTGACAGTGCCCGGTGTCACCGACACCGGTGGGCGCATAGAAAGGTGATGTCTGATTGGCTGGCCTATTTTGAAGTATGGCGTACAAGGAGCACCCTGATTGGCCGAGGGTATATATATTCTGTGTTACGATTGGTTGTTCACTGACCCGTCTGGTATGCCATACCTGTGTGTCCACCATTTTGAATTTCGCTGGTTGAGGTAAACCCCACTGATAAGATATACCATGATGGGTACCTTGTCCCTGGTTAACACCCACTTCCAGGGACATACTGGTTCCATCTTACCAGCTCTTATCAGTGCATGTCGCCAGGAACCAGCTCGAGTGCCGCTTATACCCAATATAGGTATAGCTCTAGATAGAGACTCATTTGCTCCCCTCTCACTTTGATAATCTGCATGTGTACACACACGCACTCCCCTACAGAACTGTAAAATTCATCACCTGACTGGATTTTGGTCTAAATATTTAATCTATTCAGGTTAATGACCAAGCGAAGAGGCTGGGCGTTGCCAAAGAGAAGTAACAGAAGAATATTTCTATACCATTCATTTCTGAAGCATAATCCCATCCATTTTCGGAATACAATGTACCTGACCGCCCATCATTTTATGTTTCATTGCTTAATTGGATACACATTAAAGAATTGAATTAATATGCTGCAGCTTTTTGTGTCATGGACAATCAAAGCGAGAAGAATATGCACTAAATAGACATACTGAGAAAGGAACAAACAATGTGTGTACCAGTAACCCAGTCACACCAACGTGCTTTGCTAGGCCTTTTACAGTAACCACTGTATGGATTCCATATGCATAATTACTGTTTGGGCATAATTGTTGAAAGTAGTTTTCGTCAGGATCAAAAGGTCATCAAAACAGAAGAACCGCCAGATCTTATGAATATCCCTCCACGGGGAATGGTGTTCTCATTGAGCTGGTTTGTGATAGATAACATTTGTTTTGTTATAAAAAATATACCAAGGTTAATGATGCGACATATTAAGAGATGTTTCAGTTTATAAGAACCAAGTGGGATGCATTGTCAAAACTTAATCTGATCATTTCTTTAATTTTGTTGGTACATGTAAGATCTGGTACTCATCATGTTGTTTGGCATTAGTGCTTATCTCGCCAGGTAGCACATTAAGAAATGGCCGACCCACTGGTTGACAATACTAAAGCCCATAGAGATTTTTTACTTGGGTTTATCAGCTTAAATAGGCTTCTTTACTGGAGTTTGTCAGCTTATTTAAGCTGGTTAACTCCAGTAAAGAAGCTCTGTGGATTTAGTATGGACAACCAATGCATCGGCCATTGAATTGTATTTTCAAATGAATGGTCATCACCTTTTTTCATTTTCATAACAAACGGGAATAATTCTTCAATTCCTCTGGGCAGTTAAAAATCTTCTTTGTCAGTTCTGACTCGTTCTACTGAATGATTAAGAAGTTATTGGGCATAATTGCAGCAAATGAAGTGTTCTTCTAGAAGAATACACAAATTTGTTTTCTCCCTGATTGAATTTACAAATTGAGTAGGGTACTGGGGGACTTTAAGAGTGTGGTGGCCTCGGATGATTGACCTCAAGCCACCGCCAGTACCAGGAGAGGGGAAGCTGGGTCAGGGCAGTGGAAATAGTTGGTAGGGTGGCATTGTCAATGGGATAGACGAGGGGGAGGGTTCTTAGGAACCATGGGAATATTGATCAGAATTGACAGACAGCTTTCTCCCTCCTCTCCATCTCCCCCTTCCTTCACCCACTCCTGTTTTGGCTCTCATGGGTGCATGCATAGACAGTGTGAGACCTCAACCCTTCTCGTCACCAGAGGCGTGCGGTGAATACTATGAGGAATGAGGGTAATGTGACCCTTTAAAAGCTTGCAGGGGTTAGTTGACTTTTAAGGCACATGTAACACACTCCTCTTATTCTATGTAGTTGCAAATGTTGCCTTATATCTATCATAGATGACGTTCACCCTCTCTTTTCTCATTCATTCTAGATATCGAGTCCTTGGCACAGCGTCATCTAAATCTTGATGCTTTTGGGGCTAACCAGATATATGTTTCATCAAATAGTTCTTGCGAGATCATCGGGAAAGGTAGGAAAAAGATACTGTGTGTGTGTGGCAGAGCAAATAACAATTCTTTTGTCTTTCAAATCATCATCGTTCTCCTGCAGTTCAGTGGTGCCAGGAGAGCTATTCATGTCATGTTTATCCTTGGTCCTTTAGGGTGACGTTTATTGTGAACCAGCCGGTAGAGGCGTTAGAAGCTCATCTTCATTGAGGGGGCCCAGCTGGGGCCCCACCACGACCACCTTGAACTGTTGGCTCAAGCATGATGACGTCTATACATGCTTATATCGAAATTGTATAGGCAATTGTTGTAACCTTTAGATCTGAAATGAATCCCAGGCCCATATTAACCCTATATCGATAGGGGGCATCCATTAAATATGTACGCACATTTTTGTCCAAAATAGACCCCCATTTCCCCCGTTGCACCATGTACGGCGCCCCATGTACGCACTTGGAATACCCCCTCGCACTATGCGTACATACTTAAACCACACTGACCCCCCCCCCCTTCCCTGCATGCAAGGACATATCCTATACACTCTAGTATGTAAATGTGTATGCATACTATGTACGTATGCCCTTTATTCTTGTAGCTTTAGTAAATCTTTCAAGGTGGGCGTTGTTCACTACAGTCAGCATATTTTGTAAGCTTACAAAAAACCTACCATCACCCCCGCCAAAAAAAAGATAAACCTCATTTTTTCCAAAATTATTAGGCGCTATGCGTACATACTCAAAGCCCATGACCCCCACCCCTACCCCAACCTGTATGCATCTGTACGCATTTGGCTTATCTGGATCCTCAGACATATTCACAACAACCCCCCCCCCCCTATTTTCCTATCTATGCCCTGAGACAGGTTCGCAGTCTTTACGCCGATACAGAGTGGGAAAGACAGTCCTTCGAACATTCCGATGTAGACAATTTGCAATACCTCTCCATCCTAATAAATAGAGGTCATCCAGGGCATGGGAAATCAGTCGCATGCCATGGTGAATACGCATACTGACTATATGGGTTCTTGTATATTGTGGGAAATATATCATGGTGGATTGGAAGAAGTTCCCTTGCTTCATCAGCTGTTCATGGAGGGACTGTTTCCCATGATTCTTCCATCGTAAATGTGTTGACTGAGAACCTTACAGAACTGACTCGAGCATCAGGGTAGACTAGATTTTAAAGTCTTTGGTCCACTTCCACAACACTAGTGAGAAATATCAAGGGGTATAGATGTGGAGTTAGTGAGATCCCTGATATCTCATCAATTTCACTTCAGTATTTCTGTAATATATGCAAGGATAGTACAGTATAGGATGTGTCAGTCCATGCAGCCCTATAGTGAAGGCCAACCCCCCTCTACCCCATATAAACAAAAAAATCATACTAAATCCAAAAATGATGGTCTTTATTCTCAGAATTTGACCGAAAGTACCAAAAAATGATGTTTGATGAGGGTAATATTTTGAAAATGTACAAAAATGATATTGAAAATGACTGGAAATCTTTAAATATAGAACATGTAAATCAGAGTTAATACCTCAATCGACATACCCAAATGATTGCCTTTCTCTCAGTCAGGCAAGTTCTGGGTTGTGCCTTGCTCTGCCCATCTCACATCTCACATACAGCATATCAATAGTGTACATATCACTCATCCTGCCCATCTCTTCAGTCCAAAACATCTACAGTTAATTCTGGTTATCTCTTAAAAGGCTTAACTTATAATACTTATCCCTCACCTTACCGTATCTTATTTGTTCCTTCTTTCCTTTAGTCTACCTATCCTCAATCTGCCTATCTTTCATTTTAGCTATCCCTCCCTAATGTTTAATCTGTTCTGTTTGTCTGCTATATAAGCCTTTATTGGTTAACAGTACATTCCTTACCATATCTATTATATCAATTTTACCTATCCCTGATAATGCTTATCATGAAGCCTACCTATCCCTCATTGTGCCTATCCCCCAACTCTGCACATCCCTCATATTTGACTTGCATATCTATCCCTAGGATCCATGTTTTCTTTTTTTTATGTTTGCTCATCTTACAAGGTACTCTGTGCCTATGTCTCAAATTGTTAATTGCTCATACTACCTATCCCCTTGCTACTCATCCTTACCTATCCCCCATGCTCTCTATGAAGCTCTCTTACCCATCTCAACTCTCTTAACCTACCTATGTAACAACCAACCTTCATTGTGATGACCATTTCTTAGTCAACCTATCATCTAACATACTGGTTACAGTCCTCCTTATTCATACATCTACCTATCATTCATGTTGCTTATCTGTCAGTTTACCTATATAATGGTATGGATGGAGGATAGGCATAATGAATGATAGGTATATTTCACAAGGCATAGACCTGGAGACAGGTGGAAGAAATTGAACAGAAGCTGAGATATGTATAGAGAGAGCAGATTAGACTGACAGAGCTGAGGTGGTAATAAAGCTATATGGAGAACATGAGGGATAGGCATTCAAAAGGACTGGTAGCAAGGGGAATATGTAGCATGAGCAATATCCAGTTTGAGGGATAGGCACAGAAAGTACCTTGTAAGATGACCAAATGTAAAACAAGAAAACACGGGTGCTATCAACAGATATGCAAGTAAAATATGAGGGATATGCAGAGTTGGGGAATAGGTATAATGAAGGATAGGTAGGCTTTATGATAGGCATAGTTAAGGATAGGTAGGATCAAAATGGTAGACATGATAAGATTCAAGATTCAAGAAGAATTTATTTGTCATATTCAAAATTCATACATCATTTACAGTTTAGTATTTCATAACATTGTACATTATAATAATAATAATAATAATATTATACAATAATATATTGAAGCTAGTAGTATATATGACAAAAAGGTTACCGCTTAATAAATTAGTTTTAGTTGGCCACCTGTATTCAACACTTTTAGTTATTAAAGGTGAATATAATACATAAAACTTGATTACACGACTAACAGGACAAGACAATGAGGAAAATGATTATATTTGTAAATTATTTTTAAAGGAGGTACGAATGTATTATAAATTATTTCAGATAACTTGATAAGTATTATATAATATTATGAGCAACATTTATAAATCTAACAGTAATTGGCACAACCATAATCTTATACAAACAATACTCTTTAAATCAAGTAAATCAAACTATTATATATAGCAAGTAATTTAGTTGTAGGAAAAGTAATATATCATACTTAATAAGTATAATAATTGTTAAATCAATTGTTTGTATCTATGTAACACCATTTTTTGTTGGAATAAGCTGTTTCAATTCTCTTTTTAAAAGAGATTTAAAGAAACTTATTTCAGTGTAATTTCTTTTGGTATCTGATAACTTATTCCAAGCAATTGAAACTTTATATTGTACACTTCTTCTATAACCTATTGTACACTTCTTCTATAAGCAATGTACTGTTAACCATTAGGGCCTAGATAAACAGATGAACAATACAGTTTAAACATGGTGGTCTGAGGGATAGTCATCATGAGGGATAGGTAAAATGAATGATAGGCAGATTGAGGATAGGTAAATGATGGCAAACTAGGACCAGAGAAGATTAACTAAAGTAAGGAGTAAGCTTGAGTATATAGGTCTTTTGTGAGCCTCATTTAAGTCAAGATGCTTTGGATTCAAGAGATAGGCAGTATGAGTGATAGGTGAACTAGGGGATAGGCAGTATGTGAGAAAGGCAGAGTAATGCACAGTTAGAATACTTGTCAGATTGGGAGATAGGCAGACATTTGAATATGTGCATTGAGGTACTAACTCTGGTTTACATGTTGTGTCTATAAAGACTTCTCATCATATTGAATATTATTTTTGAACATCTTTAAAATATTTTCTTCATCAAACCTCATTTTTGGGTACTTTTAGTCAAAGAATCATGATCACAAAATTTGAATTAAGCAGGACTTTCTGGTCTAGGTTGTTCCTTTCCCCCCTTTGGTATCACCCTGATAAAGGAATACCACAGCTCCATAAACCACCCAATCCTCTAGAGAAATCAACAATGAAGACACAGGGGCACCTAGTTTGATGGGGGGGGGGGGTAGAGAAGGGGGGTGGCCTGTCTACCCATAGACTATGCTCTCAGTGACCCTTCCTATATAGTATCTAAACTTCTTGATATTTGGAAGTTTGCTTGCATGAACTTTCTTTCCACTCTACCAAAAAGTAGGGGAAGTAGATAGCAACTATATTCCCTCCTGCATAAATACTTCAAGCAAAATTAAGCAAATTGACAGTGTTTAAATCCAAAAGAGCATAATATCAAATGGAATACAAACCCCATGGCCCCCTTGAGGAATGTACAAAGCAGGTATAGAAAATGTGCAGTCTCCGTGAAGTGACCTGGTGGTTTTCTAGTGAAAAAACATTCTGATGAAATATGGTCCTCTTCAATAAAGAAGATCGCCAGGAACTTAAATACCAATGGAATCAAGTGTTTTCCAATCATAGCCATTGGTCACAGTTGAAAATATTGCAACTTTAATATTGCGAGTTGTTGATGGTAAAGGAATTTATTCCAGCTTAGACTAGATAAACAACTAATCCACTATGTTCTAATAGGTATAGGAGAGAAAAGAGGATTTGTCCATGTGATGCTAATGCAAGATTCCCACTTTCGCAGAATTGGTAGCTTTTATACTATGGTATCTCACTTCAACTTTGGGTTCATCCCACCTTTTTGTTTACCTGTGAATCTACTTTACCTGCACTAATGACACCCATTTCACCCCAAGTGAACTCAGGGAGCTGCTACAATGAGCTATTCAATTGGCATTAGCTTTATTGATCCTTACTCTATAAAACCTCTGTAGTGGCTACATGTACGAGTCAAACCTCCAGCATTAGCGGTGTAGTGCACTCTAGGGTAGGACCACATCTACTCCATCAAATTTCACTTCCCAGACACATTCACCATGAAAGCTCTGCTTGCCAGCAAAATGTTTCTTTGCATTGTCAGTAATTCAAACCGATAGTATACGGCCATGAAATGTGCATGGATCGTGTAATTTGAAAGGCTATTTGTATACCTTTAAAACAGGTCTGGTGCTCCATTCAAAAGCAACAAATACATTGAATAAAATTCAATACAAGGAAGCCTTATTAGACCTTATTAGACGCGAGTTCCGAACTCGAGTCTAATATAGGTTTAGTCACTTTTTTTTGCTGAAAGGGGTAACGAGAACCATTAGTCGACCCTTGCAAATTGGTATGGGATAATTTGTAAATTGTATTGGAATCATATACCTTGTAGAACTATTTATGGTACGCTACCCATGCCACAAGTGGATTGCCTGCATGCAATGCTCCCTACACTAAGCTGCGTGTTTAGCAATAGCTGTGAAAGCCTGGTTAGGATAGCCTGCTTAGCTACAGGTACATAGATTATTGTTAGCACTAGTAGAGACGGCCTGGGCCATGAAAATAACTTTGTGTTGGCAATGATTGCATTGATAGAACACCCAGCCCCTTCAGTACCAGTAGAGATGGCCTGGGCCACGAAAATAACTTTGTGTTGGCGATGATTGCATTGTTAGAATGCCCAACCCCTTCAGCACCAGTAGAGACGCCCTGGACCACGAAAATAACTTTGCGTTGGTGATGATTGCATTGCCCATAGATTGATATTAAAGATTGGTTGAAAATTGTATTAAAAACTCGGGTCTTTTGGGTCATAGACCCAACCTACTCCATCTTTACATAATAGGTTAGCATATGATACAGAGTGAAATAGAGAGGCTGAGTCCATCAAACATCCCAATGTAGACATTCTGCATTTACCCTCCATCAAAAGCCTATTGATGTCTTCCAGAGCATGGGAAATTAGTGGCATACCATGGTGGATGAGCATACTGACTATATATGGGCTCTTGTATATTGTGGGAAACAATTTTTCATGTAAAATAAGTGCAAAGCACATCAAACCTGTACCTATCATACATGTGGCCCAACGGGGGAGAACGTGCCTCTGGGGGATTTTTAGTACTGGTTTTGGCCACCAGGGGCAGTATATGGGTAAAACACTGACAAATATGCTAAAAAAAGCTTTAGATCAATTTTTGATAAGGAATCCTGTGGTATGCTTAAAATCATTCCATCTCCACTGAAAATTGGTAGATAAGGCAAATTCTGGTTGCCATGGAAACCACTCCCCTATTCTAATTGGGAGTTTTTGCCACAAACCTTTTTTGAAATTCCTTCAGGGACCCATAACCGAAAACAGAGCTAATAAAATCCCTCTAGAACCAATTTTATGACAAAAACATCACATTTCTTTGGTTAATTTCCCACAAAACTGTATTTTTTTTGCATTACTAGTGTTTATGATAGGATATATAATGGATTTAGAGCTTATTTACGTTTTTCATTTGTACACACCAACCTATGTTTGACAAGCAATCACAGCAAAACTACCAGCGATGTTTTAGCTCAAGATATCTCATTTTAAAGCCCATGACTTAAACCTTAAAAAGCCATTTCCCCCAGGAGGCATCTTTTCCCTCACCTAGCCACACATAGTTGGGGGCGTCATCAATGCCTTTTTCAATTCCCTTCCATAACTTATGGAATGTAAATGGAACAAAAACATACATTCTTTTTTATTTATTTTTTTTTGCTTTAAACAGTATGAGTTGAGGCTGTCTCTTCCGACCCGTTAAGACAAATTTGATTTCATCCTACACATGTATTCCAGCTCAGACTAGATAAATCACTAACCTATTCAAAAGTAATGTTCAAATAAATTGAACAAATACATAAGCAAATGTCAACATTCAGTGAATAATTTTGCATCGTATTTCCTGAGGTGTAAAATTATTCACTGTGAGTTGACATAAATTTTGCATTTATGCCATGGCCTTATAGGATTAATTTGCTTTTAAATAAAGAAATACAACTATATTTACTGATTTTCGATGAATTAGGTCACATGATACAGAGCTAGCCACAGGTGCCAAGCACTTTTAGTTTCGGATTAAATTTCCTTAGGCAAGGCAATATTTTCTCTTTAAACATGGCGCTAATAGTTAGATATACCTTAAACAAGTCATAACATAATATTATTAAACTATTTCAATCATTCTTTTACCGAAAAAATTCTAATAACCATACCTAAATAAGAAACTACCTCTCTAACTAGCTCTGTACAAATTTCAAAATGGTGGCATTGAATATGCGAGCATCGTATTCCATCCCCCATTGAATACGGCATGAATAGGTCTATTCTATAGTAACGATCATATCAGTTATGGCATAAAAGGAAGACTTAGTCTTCAAGATAACATAATATGCTAATGGTGTTCAATACATTGTAATATGAGTTGTATGCAATAACACCAATAAATGTATTAAATATAATGAGTAGATCTACTGAGAGCTGGTGTGTGTATTTGTGAAACAGATGTGCAGTACTGTACCTTTTACAGTAAACACCATGAGGGTGACATATTCATGATTGACTCCCTTTATGTGAAAGCCATCAATAGAGTGTGCTATAGTCTAACTCCAGAGGAGGATAGGAACTTTTTCTTCCATGCTAGCTCGCTCCATACATATAGAGATCCTTAAGGTCGAATCCCACGATGCAATTTTGGCTGAAAAGTTTCTGCAATTTAGTCATCTGTTGCAATCTGGGGCCCTGTCCTTATATTACAAGACCTATAACGGCTGTGGGGGGCTTTAATGACAAGGAATCTGAAGTTAAGATCTTTATATTTAGATATTTTTCCTTGCTTAAGTAAAAGGTTTCTGCAATTTACAGAATTCCCTTGCAATTAACAGAAGTGTGGATAAAGTCACTGATGGATAGGGATGTGTGTTCACTTCAACTTGCAACCCAAGTCCCACTATGCAATCTAAACTTGCCCCATACCCTGCAATTTGTATGCAAAATGTCTGTATAAATTACACACAGAGTTCAATTTCAGTCTCATTCTGCACTGTGCTTGCCTACAACAGCTTGCAAATTCAATATCAAGGAGAATGGCATTGCAATTTAATGCAGCTTAAAGATCTACATTACAAGGGTTAGGGGTCAGTTCAATTGCAACAGTCAGATTTGTAAAGTGCAATGGCATGTTAGAAGCCTTGCAATTTGCAGTAAAGGCAAGTCCCCCTATTTGCAATAGTCCCCAAATTGCAAGAACTTTCCAGGGTTAGATTGCATCGTGGGATTCGACCTTTAACCTCTACAATGAGTCATTCACAAGAGAGTCATAGAAAACCAATTGCATAAGTTTAAAACATCAAGAATAGTGTATTATAAAGTCCAACCACGTTTGTCCTAATTTGTAATAAAGTGCCTTAAGGTCGAATCCCACGATGCAATTATGGCTGAAAAGTTTCTGCAATTTAGTCATCTGTTGCAATTTTAGGCTCTCTCCTTATATTGCAAGACCTATAACGGCTACAGGGGGCTTTAATGGCAAGGAATCCCTTGTAGATTTGCACTGGAGTTTGGATCTTTATATTTAGATATTTTCCCTTGCTTAAGTGAAAAGTTTCTGCAATGTACAGAATTTGCTTGCAATTTACAGAAATGTGGATAAAGACATTGACAAATAGGGATGTGTGTTCACTTCAACTTGCAACCCAAGTCCCACTATGCAATCTAAACTTGCCCCATACCCTGCAATTTGTATGCAAAATGTCTGCATAGATTATACACAGACTTCAATTTCAGTCTCATTCTGCACTGTGCTTACCTACAACAGCTTGCAAATTCAATATCAAGGAAAATTGCATTGCAATTTGATGCAGCTCTCAGATCTACACTGCAAGGGTGAGGGGTCAATTTAATTGCAACAGTCAGATTTGTAAAATGCAATGGCATGTTAGGAACCTTGCAATTTGAAGTAAAGGCAAGTCCCCCTATCTGCAAGAGTTCCCGAATTGCAAGAACTTTCCAGGGTTAGATTGCATCGTGGGATTTGACCTTTAAATCTCTGCAATTTTGACCACATGGTTTTGACTTTTCTGCCATCAGATCTTTTATTTTGAGGGTGTTACTTCACATATTTATTATTAGAAACCTATCGTTATTGTTGATATTTCATTGAATGGTGATAATAAATCAATTACACCTCGTTAATGTTAATTTATAATAATAGACACATTTTTCACAGGGAATCAAGTCAATAGTCTATGAAATTGTATGCTCATTATCTAATAAATAGGTCAAATCCCACGATGCAATTTTGGCTGAGAAGTTTCTGCAATTTAGACATCTGTTGCAATATGAGGCTTTCTCAATAAAACTTGTTAAACTCAACTCAAAACTCCTATTGCAAGACCCATAACAGCTACAGGGGGCTTTAATGGCAAGGTTTCTAACAGGCCATTGCATCTTCCAAATCCCACACTTGCAATCAAAATGACCTTTCAGCCTTGCAATGAAGACTTTATTAGAAAAGTAAGCTGTTTTACATTGTAATGCCTTTCTCATTGATATTGAATTTGCCAGTTATCATGAATTAGACTGAAATTGAACTCTGTGTATGAGCTCAGAATTGACTAAATTGCAGTGCATGTTAAAAGATAAGATTGCATAGTGGGCCTTGGGTTGCATGTTAAGATGGACACATATACCTATTCATCCAGGATTTTGTACAACATTCTGTAAATTGCAAGAGAATCCTGAAAATTGCAGAAACCTTTCACTTAAGGAAGGGGAAATATCTAAATATAAAGATCTTAACTTGTGTCCGAATCTGCAAGAGTTTCCTTCCCAGTAAAGCCCCCTGTAGCCGTTACGGGTCTTGCAATATGATGAGAGAGCCTCATATTGCAACAGATATCTAAATTGCAGCAACTTTCCAAAATTGCATCGTGGGACAATTTGTGCATGCAAGTTTGTGCAAGGTAGCACTCTTTTGTAGTTTATGTGCCTCCCGATTTATTGCAAGAGATACAATTGCTAAAGTGAAGTATAATTCCATCTCTTAAGCCAATAGAGAGACAAATTAAGACCTAGATAATTAGATATTTTCTCTTGCATAAATGAAAAGTGACAAACTCTGTTGCAGTTGGCCAAAATCCAAGTAGAAGCATGGACCTGTATTTATGCCTGTTCCCTTCAATTTGCCAGCCAAGTTCCACCCTGCAATCTAAACCTTTATTATCTGCTGCAATTTATTCTATTCAAATCATATAAGGTTGAATCCAACATGGTGAATTAGGGCTCCAATAATTACAGATCTCTGTGACTTTTGTCTATTGCTTTGGAGAGCCCTTAGAACGCAAAGGTTGTTCAACTCAACCTGAATCTCACAGTAAAAGCACCACGAATCTCTGCTGTATAGGCACAGGTAAGGCATTTACAATACAATGGCCTAAATCCCAGAGATATCTGAGGCTTAGGTAAATCGCCATGTGGGATTCTACCAATACAGAGTTCAATCTTGGTCTTATTGAACACTGTATTTTGCCAAGTTAGCTTGAAATAGCAACATCAAAGAGGATTGCATTTGAATTCAAATTCCAAGAGGAGCCAGGCTTTCAATCTGTACAACCTCCAAAATTGCAAATACCATAAGGTCGAATCCCACGATGCAATCTAACCCTGGAAAGTCTGTGAGCTGCGTTAAATTGCAATGCCATTCTCCTTGATATTGAATTTGCAAGCTGTTATAGATAAGCACAGTGCAGAATTAGACTGAAATTGAACTCTGTATGTAATTTATACATGTACAAACATTTTGCATACGAATTGCAGGGTATGGGGCAAGTTTAGATTGCATAGTGGGATTTAGGTTGCAAGTTGAAGTGAACACACATCCCTTTTTGTCAATGACTTTATCCACATTTCTGTAAATTGCAAGCAAATTCTGTAAATTGTAGAAACATTTCACTTAAGCAAGGGAAATATCTAAATATAAAGACAACTTCAGTGCAAATCTACTAGGGATTCCTTGCCATTAAAGCCCCCTTAGCCATTATAGGTCTTGCAATATAAGGAAAGAGCCACAAATTGCAACAGATGACTAAATTGCAGAAACCTTTCAGCCAAAATTACATCGTGGGATTCGGCCTTTAGAGGGATAGATCTCATTGTGGGATTCTAACTAATATCCATCTCAGTCCCTGATCATCACACACACTGACCAACTCGATCCTTTTATTGATTCTGATAACGTGTTAGGTTAGATTTCTTGAATTTCTACTATGCTGTCCCCAACTAATGCAACATTTTCATAGACCAAGAGGAGATGGCATAAGCATTAACACCATCATTGGTAATTAGGCAAATGACTGGCGGAACCCTTGGTAATGTCACTATGAGCAAATCTAGTCATTTTGCAGAATTGTAAGCATTGGCATCTAGCCTGCCATTTCCTACATGCCCCCCCCCCAAATGTATCAAGCGCTTTTACTTCTGCCTGTGTTGGGTAGAGATTTCCTGATATAATACAGTGGCACATACTACATCTGTGACTTGAATAATCTCTCCTGTGGCAATAAAGACAAGTAGGCCTTCTAGCAACTTGAGAGATTTAGGTAAAGATAATGCTAGGCTTACCTGCTAAAAGATATTGTTAAGGTTGAGCTTGGTTAAGGTTGACTTTATAAAAGTTAAGAGCGGGACAAATAACTGAAGGGGAATTTGGGGACTATAAGGATCAAGTAGAACAGTGCTCATATTAAGGTGGCATGTGATCATTGTGATATAATCTATATAGTTATTGAAATGACAACAGGGTGAATGACTCATGGTTTCTACACCAGCTTCTCAACTTATAACTTCATTTTCCAAAGAATGGACTTCAGTTACTTTGCTTTTTCTGTGTGTTTTCTTTTTACCGTTTTCACAAGATGGAAACAGAAATCATTCTCAGTGACGAACAACACTGATTCCAGTAACTGAACCAGAACTTCCTCATAAGTATGGACTAAAACCATCGAGACAAAGAGATACGATGTAACAACAAAGACTGAGGTAGCGTCAAAGATAGATCGGCAGAAAGTGAAAGAGAAACAGGTTCATGGCGGGTACTGACAGGATAGCACTGGAAAAAAACAAACAAATCTTTTGTCCGTCGAATCATCGTTCTTCTTGAATTAAGTGGTGAATGACAGCTGCATGCAATGTTAATCCGTGTGCTTTTGTGTTAGTTTTCACTGCTCACATAATGGAGCAACTAGCCATTTTAAGGCAATGCAGAATAGCATAGAGAGGGTGGCTCTACACACATCCCAATATAGACCCTCTGCACTGACCCATGCATTCCAATATAGAGGTCCCACATGGATGGAGAGCACCTGTGAGGAGTCTCAAAAAGCCCCTATCCCTCACAATTGTCAGTTTTGAGACATAGGGCCTAGGTAAAGTCCCTATCTGCTAGACGGTCCCTATGTCACAAAATCATTTGCTATATAGGGCCTATGCAAGGTCCCTAAGTCACAAACAAATTTGAAATGACCCCTAAGTCACAAAACATGACAGACCAAGTGTTTATATTTGAACACTCAGTTTTAAACATAGCACCTTCAATTTGTTATGCCCGGGCAATGTGACCTACCCTAATTTTTTTTACCTAGATATCTTGATCCTTGATTTTATATAAACATTTTGTGAGTGATTTTCTTTTGCACTTATCAAAACATATCCCCCATCCCCCATCTCAAATTTGTGTTGCAAAGGCATGAAAATTACAGTCAGCCTTAAACGAATTTCTAAAACAAATTTATAATTGTCCATGTAAAAATGAAAACTATTGTCTCAAGACCTTTGGTCCTTCCTACACACCATCCCCTAAGATCAATAACTAGTGAACCCTTCTTAGGAAAATGGGGCCTTTATATTCAATTTATAAAGCTATTGTGGATCTCATTTTAAACATCTAACATCTTTTGCTCTCGTTGTATCACTACAAACATGTATTCTTTATCAAGGCAGTCAAACAAGAATTAAGAAGAAATGTTCAATAGTTCTGGGTGCAATATGGTTCAAACATCACCCTATCACTAAGGTCCTTACTGTCCTTCCTTTTAGGTTTATGAGGTGTGTGACTATACTTTTCACTGAACCTAGCTGACCTCTCACCTCCTCAAGAAGGTCACATTTAATACATGTAACATTTGTCTGAGAGGGGGGGGGGTGCACTCCCTATGTTACCAAGAAGCTTCAATAGATAGGAGGTGAAACTCAGAGCTTTACCTATGGACACAGTGTAACAGCCCCCCCCCTCTACCCCCCTTCAAAGTAGGCTCCCTTTTGTGTTCAGTATTGAGTCCTATGTAGGATAAGGGGGTTTATAGAGATGTCAAGAATCGTTATCAGAGTGATATCAAATGGAAACAAGGGGCCACCTATACCAGAAAATCCTGCTGAATCCAGAACTTGTGATCTTGATTCTCAAAATTTGACCAAAAGTACCTAAAAAGGAGGTTTGATGATGAGAATATTTTAAAAATGTACAAAAGTTATATTAAAAATGATTGGAACTATTTATAGATGCAACATGCTAATCAAAGTCAATACCTGAATCTACATATCCTAATGTGTGCTTATCTCAACCTGACAAGTACTCTACCTGTGTATGGCTCTGCCTCTCCCACATACTGCCTATCCCTTAGTCTACCTATCACTCATACTACCTATCCCTTGAAACATCTAGAGTTTAATTAGGTTTTCTCTCAAATGGCTTAAAGGATTAAAGTTTACCCTTCACCTTTGTACCTAATTTTCTCTGTACATTCTTACCATTAGTCTACCTATCCTCAATCTGCCTATCATTCACTTTACCTATCCCTCATGGTGACTATCCCCCAACTCTTCACATCCCTCATGTTTGACTGGCACATCTGTGATATTACCTAGCCCCAATGTATCTTTTGAATATGCTCACCTTACAAGGTACCCTCTGTACCTATCTCTTAATCTGTTTATTACCTATCCTCCTTGCTACCCATCCTCTTCAATACCTATCCCTCAAGCTCACTTTATAGCTTTCCTACCTATCACAGCTTGATCAGCTGGGATAGCTCACAACCAACCTTCATTTTGATCGCTTAGTCAGCCTATCCCCTAAGGAACAAATTTACCAGTCTACCTCACACATACATCTGCCTATCGCTCATGCTATATATCATTAAGGTTACCTATCCTTCAGGCTGCCTATCCTTCATGGTATATAGCCCTCAGTTTTTTAACTTGTCAAGTGGGATAGCATGAACGATATGCAGCATGAAGGATAGGAAGAGGGGAATAAACAACATACATGTAGGATAGGAAGTTAGCTAGTCTAATGATAGCCATGGTGAGGCATTTTAGAAAAGCATGATAATTCAATGGCCTGAGGGATATGTAAGGTAAACATGAGTGATATGCAGACTTGAGGATAGGTACAATGAGCGATAGGTATATTTCACAAGGCATAGACTATAAGAGCTACTATAAAGGTAGAAAGAATAGCATACAAGGTGAGAGATACATAGATAGCTGGTTAGGTAGGCAGAGGGCTATATACCATGAAGGATAGGCAGCCTGAAGGATAGGTAACCTCAAGGATATATAGCATGAGTGATCAGTAGATGTATGTTTGAGGTAGACTGTTGGATTTGTTCTTTAGGGGATAGGTTGACTAAGAGATCATAACAAAGGTTGGATGTGAGCTATCCCAGCTGATCAAGCTGTGATAGGCAGGAAAGCTATAAAGTGAGCTTGAGGGATAGGTATTGAAGAGGATGGGTAGCAAGGAGGATAGGTAATAAACAGTTTAAGAGATAGGTACAGAGGGTATCTTGTAAGGTGAGCATATTCAAAAGATACATTGGTGCTAGGTAATATCACACATGTGCCAGTCAAATATGAGGGATGTGCAGATTTGGGGGATAGTCACCATGAGGGATAGGTAAAGTGAATGATAGGCAGATTGAGGATAGGTAGACTAATGGTAAGAATATACAGAGAAAATTAGGTACAAAGGTGAGGGGTAAACTTTAATCCTTTAAGCCATGTGAGGGAAAACCTAATTAAACTCTAGATGTTTCAGGGGATAGGTAGTATGAGTGATAGGCAGACTAAGGGATAGGCAGTATGTGGGAGAGGTAGAGCCATACGCAAGCAGAGTACTTGTCAGGTTCGGATAGGCAAACATTGGGATATGTAGATTGAGGTACTGACTTTGATTAGCATGTTGCATCTATAAAAAGTTCCAATCATTTTCAATATAACTTTTGTACATTTTTAAAATATTCTCATCATCAAACCTCATTTTTAGGTACCTTTGGCCAAATTTTGAGAATCAAAACCACAAATTTTGGATTCAGCAGGATTTTCTGGTATAGGTGGCCCCTTGTTTCCATTTGATATCACTCTGATAACGATTCCTGACATCTCTATAAACCCCCTTATCCTACATAGGACTCAATACTGAACACAAAAGGGAGCCTACTTTGAAGGGGGGGTAGAGGGGGGTGGCTTGCACTATAGGACTCTATGGAGTAACATATCCTAGGGAACCTATACTATTCTTGATGTTACTTTATAGTTTCTATGTTTGAACACACCCTAGATTCAGTACCCTTTGCATCAGAAGAAAAATTGAACAATTTGGGACCCTCTTTGAAGCCGAAGAGTATCCACTTGGGAAAAAGAATTGAATTTTGATTTGAATTGAACTTCATTTATTTATGCTGTACAAGAATAGAACAAGGTCCTGTCTAGAAAGTGTGAGAAACTGATTTATTTTGATCAACATATTTCTAACGTGATTAATAATTTCTTTTAAGTAAGAAAATGGTTGTTAGTGACATTGTTTAACGTCATTCCCTGGGCCCTGCCAGTCCCTGTACAACCTCTTGCGTATTCCCTTGTCTCTCTTAGCCCCTGTACAACCTCCCCATGTCATTCCCTGGTCTCTGTAAGCCCCTGTACGACCTCTCCATGTCATTCCCTGGTCTCTCTAAGCACCTGTACAACCTGCCCATGTCATTCCCTGGTCTCTCTAAGCCCCTGTGCGACATGTCCATGTCATTCCCTGGTCTCTCTAAGCCCATGTACGACCTGCCCATGTCATCCCCTGATCATTCCCTGGTCTATCTAAGCCCCTGTACGACCTTGCCATGCCTGTGTCCATTTTGTAAAGGGCTAATGTAGAGGTATGATGTATAGGTAAATTGTAGGCAATTATTGAATTTAAAATTTGTAATACTGTAGAACTCTGTGCACAATTCACATCTGCATATAGGTCGCACACCCTAACATTGATATCTCAAGGTCTTGAGGGATGAAATCATTTTGAGAGATAGGGGTTTTCAGAGATGGCAACTTTTTGAAACATAGGGGCCTGATAAGTCCCTATCCTACAAATGACCCCTATCTCACAAATATTTGTCAGATAGGGGCCAATTGGACATAGTCCCTATATCTCAAAATTTTGTTGGATAGGGACTTTTTGTAGGCTAGGGGCTTTAGGTGGACCCTAAATCTCAAATGGCCCCTATCCAACATAATTTTGAGGGATAGGGGTTTATTGAGACTTAAGGGCCTCACAGGACCCATGCCTGTAAATGTTGTGCTAAGTGGAGATATACATCAGAGACAGGATGGTGTCATGCATGCTCGATAAGCACACTATATAACCATGGCCCTGGGAGGCTTGTAATGTCATTTCGGAAATGTATCATGATTGAAGATGGATTTGGAGAATTTCATGTAGGGATTCTTACATCATTTGGTAAGTATATCACCTAAGAACCTGACAGTATAATCATACCGTATCGTCGTGTTTGAGCGCCGGGATTTGAATAACCGCCTGTCTCAAATAAGCGCCGGGGGTACAGAGGTCATGAAATAACTCTTAAGCACTAAAACTAGATCTCAAATAAGCGCCTGTCCTGTATAAGGGCCGGGGGTAATGAGGCCTCCAAATCAATGAGCGCCGGGGCGCTTGAACACGACGGTACGGTATTTCACGTCCATATTCCATAGAAACCTACTACCAGGAAAAGGGCAGATAAATTCAGTCAACAATGAACGTTTCTTCTTTATAAAATGTTTTGGGCAAAATTGTGCAAACTGACAGTGATCAGAAGCATGCAAGAATAATCTCAGCCGGAAGGCACAATTCAGATGCACATAATTAAGCAGGAATGGAGAAAATAAGTGCAGCCTCTTTAAAGTGACTCGAAATGGTTTCCGAGTCTTGAGACAATCCCGTGATTTGCATACAAGGGTCTAAATAAATCACCTTAAAATGTGTCCCTGTAGAAAACAGGACAAAAGTGAATAAGGATTCCAGGTATCATGCACTTTGAGTCACAATATATGGAAGAGAATCGTGGACGTCATGGATCTCCATGAGTTAACATCCATAATCGTTTATGTTTGTTTCTCACTCGTGTTATAGTGACGGTCACAATTCTTGGTGTATTTGTAAATTTTCTCTTCCCTTTCCCCATGAACTCCCGTAAATGGGAGCTAACTGACAAAGAAGTGAAAAATGACAAAACGGTCTTTGGGTTGTTAAAGGCCTATGGATGTTCAGACAAGACTGGTCACTAAGGCCTTCCCTGAGAATATGTGGACCCTCCTTTTGGTGGTGAGCTATTGGAACCGCCCATGCATATAGTCGCAAGATACATGACTGTGCAGGTCAGGGATACACAGGCTTGAAGGCCTTTTTTTCTGTAGAACCTGTCAAAGGACTCTTTCAAGCCAGGCCTTCAAGTCATACAACAAACCCTATATAGAAACCCAAAGGCTCTAGTATGGTCAGTCTTCTCTCAGAGGCTACTTATTCAGAAATAACCTCCTGGGATAGGATATCAAACCCATTCCGTTCCTAAATAATTTGTTTCTGCTCCTTTAATCTAATTTAGATGCACTTGTGGTTGCACAATCTCGTTCAATGTAGCCTATCGGTAGGCCTAAATGTATTTCCTCTACGACAGGAAATCTATCCCAACTCACACATCATCAATCATTATACCACGATTTCTGGCTTACACAGTGCTTTTTGGTGGCTATTCCCATACACATATCTGTCGATATTGCACACCCTATAGGCTGTAACATCAATTTTGGAAGGCGTGCGGTTATCCATGGAAGGCGTGCGGTTATCCATGGAAGGCGTGCGGTTATCCAGGATAACCGCACGCCTCTCATGTCCTTCCATGTCATATGTTACATGTTAAAACCAACAGTCTATTTCATTGCCATGGTAGGGGTCGAACCTGCAGCCTCAGGTTCTTAGTCCAACTCCCTATGCAGTGCGCCACAGGGACCGACGAGAAATGCTCGGTTCGAACCACGTCTGGATATGATACAAAGCCGTGTGCGCTATCACTGTCCGCTGCCGGGTGACGAGGTGTATTATACACAAACATAACAGTGAGAAGCATCTTTTTTCACCGTGTGCGCTGTCGCTGTCCGCTGCCGGGCGACGAGGTGTATTATACACAAACATAACAGCGAGAAGCATCTTTTTTCGCCGTGTGCGCTGTCGCTGTCCACTGCCGGGCGACGAGGTGTATTTAGTACACAAACATAACAGCGAGACGCATTGAAATCTTTAGCCGTGTGCCGCTGCCTGTCCGAGCTGAGACGGCCGCTGTCGCTGTCCGCTGCCAGGCAAGGAGCTGTATGTACCTGTGTACACACACTATGGCTGGCTTTGATCGAGTCCCGGGGAGGGGGAATAATTTTTGTTTTCAACTTGAATTTATTGGTATTCTATTGATTATTTATTGGTTTCGTGGTATAAAATAAGTAGTCAATGTGTGTTAGCAAAGGCTAATAACACTCGTGTCATTATCCTTCACTAACACACACTCGTCATGAATTATCCATTGGTTACTTGTTCACTAATCCACTCTGTCCTATGGCAAGGTAGACCTTTGTAGAAGAATTGGTAGCAATTCCATGCTCTATGATATATCTTACTGCACCCTAGGGTCCATCCCACCTATAGGTATTGATTTACCTATTGATCGTCTTTCCTTGCACTAATGTTACTCTGTCTATCTTTTTGTAAGAAAACCCGGAGAGCTTCCACAATGAGCTGCTCAGTATATCGAACCTTACAAAATGTCTGCATTAAGTATTAGCAACCCCCTGCAGGTACAAAAAAAATGTAGTACCGCCTTCCAGACACATTGGATCTCTTAAAGCTCCGCCTGTCGGCTTTTGTCAACAATCAAAACTGACTGCACACCATCGTTTATAATACATAAACGTTGTATAAATGCAATAAAGGCCTACGGTATACAAATAACAATACATATCTGGAACAAATATATAGAAGACATAGACACAATTGAATTCCATTCAGTGCTCTTATGGTCAATAACTGGAAGGGTATGGGTATCGAATGAAGGTCATTGTTGGGGCATTGCAGAGAAGTCCAAAAGCAGTAGAGCAGTGTACACACTGTTTAAGGTGCCAGGACATTAATCAGCATGGCAAGGAGAGATAAGGTTGAACTCTGTGCACTGTTAGAGCTGATAAATTGCTTGATAATCTGTACAATACTGTGGACTGCTATTGCCTGTAAAATCGCCGATGGGTGGATAAGGGACTTAGTGTGTGTTTCTTTCATCAGTGGTCTATAAACAGTGAGCCTATCTGGAGGTTCTTCCCTTGGGACGTTATCAGGCATGTTGCTAGAGTTGTGGTTGGTGCCTCAAACCTGATAACCCCTTGAGGTAATTTGGTACGCAGTGATATAAAGAATCGGGTATCATTGAATATGTTGAAGATATAGGTCGAATCCCACAATGCAATTTTGGCTGAAAGGTTTCTGCAATTTAGTCATCTGTTGCAATCTGGGGCCCTGTCCTTATATTGCAAGACCTATAACGGCTACAGGGGGCTTTAATGGCAAGGAATGCCTTGTAGATTTGCACTGAAGTTAAGGTCAAATCCCACGATGCAATTTTGGCTGAAAAGTTTCTGCAATTTAGTCATCTGTTGCAATTTGGGGCTCTCTCCTTATATTGCAAGAACTATAACGGCTACAGGGGGCTTTAATGTCAAGGAATACCTTGTGGATTTGCACTGAAGTTATTTAGATATTTTGCCTTGCTTAAGTGAAAAGTTTCTGCAATTTACATAATTTGCTTGCAATTTAAAGAAATATGGATAAAGTCATTGACAAATTGGGATGTGTGTTCACTTCAACTTGCAACCCAAGTCCCACTATGCAATCTAAACTTGCCCCATACCCTGCAATTTGTATGCAAAATGTCTATATAAATTACACACAGAGTTCAATTTCGGTCTCATTCTGCACTGTGCTTACTTACAACAACTTGCAAATTCAATATCAAGGAGAATGGCATTGCAATTTAACGCAGCTTACAGATCTACATTGCAAGGGTGAGGGGTCAGTTTAATTGCAACAGTCGGATTTGTAAAATGCAATGGCATGTTAGAAGCCTTGCAATTTGCAGTAAAGGCAAGTCCCCCTATCTGCAAGAGTTCCCAAATTGCAAGAACTTGCCAGGGTTAGATTGCATCGTGGGATTCGACCTTTAAGATCTAAAAGGTCGACTCCCACAATGCAATCTAACCCTGGAAAGTTCTTGCAATTTGAGAACTCTTGCAGATAGGGGGACTTGCCTTTATTGCAAATTGCAAGGCTTCTAACATACCACTGCATTTTACAAATCCACCTGTTGCAATTGAACTGACCCTTCACCCTTGCAATGAAGATCTGTAAGCTGCGTTAAATTGCAATGCCATTCTCCTTGATATTGAATTTGCAAGTTGTTGTTAGTAAGCACAGTGCAGAATGAGACTGAAATTGAACTCTGTGTGTAATTTATACAGACATTTTGCATACAAATTGCAGGGTATGGGGCAAGTTTAGATTGCATAGTGGGACTTGGGTTGCAAGTTGAAGTGAACACACATCCCTATTTGTCAATGACTTTATCCACATTTCTGTAAATTGCAAGCAAATTCTGTAGATTGCAGAAACTTTTCACTTAAGCGATGGAAAATATCTAAATATAAAGATTGTAACTTCAGTGCAAATCTACAAGGGATTCCTTGCCATTAAAGCCCCCCATAGCCGTTTCAGCCACAATTGCATCGTGGGTTTGACCTTTATATTTAGATATTTTTCCTTGCTTTAGCATCGTGGGATTCGACCTTATAGAAAGTACTGAAGACTCATTGTGTATCTCCCAATAATGCCATGTACTACGTGTACAACAGTGACGAATGATATAAAATGGGAAATAACAGGCAAAAAACAAAAAGGTCGAATCCCACTATGCAATTTTCAGGGAAAGATTTCTGCAGTTTAGAAGCCTGTTGGAAGTTGGTGTTCTGTTTGAATATTGCAAGAGATACAACAGGGCAAATTTGGTGACAAAATATGACCTGGATACTTAGATATTAATTTTTCTCCTTGCTTAGCAGAAAGGTTTCTGCAATTTACAGTATAACTGACAGGAGTCAAAATGGAGGGGGTCATTCCAGATATCTATTAGAGCATACAATTTCATTTACTATTGACAGGACATCCTGTGAAATGTGTGTCTGCTATTGTGAATCAACATTAAAGAGGTGTATTTGATTTATTGTCACCATTTGATAAAAATTAATATCAATAATGACAGGTTCCTAGTCATAACTGTGTGAAGTAACACCCCCAAAATAAATATTTCTGACGACTGAAAGATCACAACAGTGTGGTGCAAATTGCAGAGATTCAAGGCACTTTATAACTCACAATGGAGACAATCTAGATACCTAGTATGTTGCATCGTGGGATTCGATCTTTTAGGTAGTTTACGTAGGAAAAATATTTCAGAAGTTTCTTTCAAAGATCTATACTATGATGTAAGCTTTCGCATCATCACAGACACCACAAGACTAACAGTGCCTCTAGTACACTGACGAAAAAAAGAGCATCAGCCTGAGTTTCACCTAGTCTCTGGCGCTGCCTGAGTATCTGCTAGAGGCTCTCACCTGACATGTCATACTCATGCTGAGCCTGCTTCAATGCCACACATTGGGAAAAAGGATCAGCATGAGTATGGCACAAGGCACAGGTATGGTGCCATACTGAGTCTGAATCTAACTGAATACTCCAGCAAAGCAGGGGTCTAGCCCCTACACTGATGTCTGAGATTATATCATATCCTAGCACCAGCCACACCACGTGCCTCATTAGCTCAGTTGATACGGCACTGAACTTTGCATCTAGAGGTGGCAAGTTCAAGCCCCATTGAGAATTTTTGTAAAGATAACTTATTTCGGTAAGTCAATCTTATTACTACAATGTGAGCATCAATATGTATTCATAATGGGTTTGTGTGAAAATTGTTCCCTGTCAAGCCCCCCTCTCACCCATTCTTGCACATACTCAATATCCTTTCTATTATCTTCTAGTCCTTGTATCCAAGATTTCTAAGAATATAATCATATCTATATAGGAATATAATTTAATTAGTCACTAAAACATTTAGAGTATGATCATATCTTTGCAGTAAATGCAAAAGTGACATATGGTCCCAGGCATATTTCTAATGTTTTTGGGCTTGGCATGTTTACCTTCATATCAAAAGATCCTGAGTTCGATTCCAGCCCAGGGATGCTCTTGAAAAGCTGGATGTTTTCAACCAAAATGTTTTTGTTATGCAAAGAATTTATTTTCTTGCTATTTTCTGACTTGGCAGATGTTGAAGATTCTGTCAGTTTTCAAGCAAGCATCTATCTCAATTAGTTACAAAGTTAGGTCTAAGAAAAAATACACTGCAATAGATGAGATGTTTCCTATTAAACTGAAAAAAAAACGAAAAATGTTTCACAGCACCACTGAGACTTGAAGCTGAGACCCCTCACATGCAAAGCGAGAATCCTACCGCTGTGGCACTGCTACAACCGTTGAGCCAGGTTGCAATAGGCATATAAGTAGGACTATGTTTTACTTACTGAGGACATTGTGGATATTTGTCTATATATGTCTGGGCTATACACACTCTATAGTAGTGTGTCAGGCAATGCAGGACATTTGCCTGAGTCTAACACTAGACTCACTCTGAGTATCATTTTTTCCTCGGTGTAGAATTTCACGATTTAGTGTTCTTCTTGATTGAATTGACAAGTTAAGTAGGGTATTTTGCGACCATGAGACTGTAGCTGTCCGAAGGTCAGCTTTCACTTGCCAATATCAGGAATAGGAATGGCTAGATGGTGGGAAAGGAGACAGAAGGGCTGAGGTCGAGAGAGGGGACAGTAGCAGACTGACGCAAATATCGATCAGAACTTCTTTTTTAACGCAATCTGCTGTACCCAGCGTCCATCAGTTCCTCCCCCACCCCTTTTTTGTTCTGGCAAGATGGTATCATTTCATACATAATTATGCAGTTTTGATAAGTCTATCAACATTGGTATCGCTTTGTAATGGTCATCAAAAGGAAGGGAAGATCTACTTTATACCAACCTTCGGACATCTCAATTACCTTAATGCATTTGAAATAAAATGTAGACACGACATATGTGGATCAACACGGTTAAAGGTATGCCCACGCACCCCCTCGTGGGCGTACCTTTTACCGTGTTGATCCACATATGTTATAGTTGATCAAAACCCAGGTCCAGAATGCATATAGAAAGCCAGCCTCCGGCCCCCAGGCGGTATAGGAATGTACATACGGGCTTTGATGAGCGAGGCTGATAGAAAGGTCGAATCCCACAATGCAATCTAACCCTGGAAAGTTCTTGCAATTTGGGGACTATTGCAAATAGGGGGACTTGCCTTTACTGCAAATTGCAAGGCTTCTAGCATGCCATTGCATTTTACAAATCTGACTGCTGCAATTGAACTGACCCCTAAACCTTGCAATGTAGATCTTTAAGTTGCATTAAATTGCAATGCCATTCTCCTCGATATTGAATTTGCAAGGTGTTGTAGGCAAGCACAGTGCAGAATGAGACTGAAATTGAACTCTGTGTGTAATTTATACAGACATTTTGCATACAGATTGCAGGGTATGGGGCAAGTTTAGATTGCATAGTGGGACTTGGGTTGCAAGTTGAAGTGAACACACATCCCTTTTCGTCAGTGACTTTATCCACATTTCTGTAAATTGCAAGCGAATTCTGTAAACTTTTCACTTAAGCAAGGGAAAATATCTAAATATAAAGATCTAAACTTCAGTGCAAATCTACAAGGGATTTCTTGCCATTAAAGCCCCCCATAGCCATTATAGGTCTTGCAATATAAGGAGAGAGCCCCAAATTGCAACAGATGACTAAATTGCAGAAACTTTTCAGCCATAATTGCATTGTGGGATTTGGCCTATATGCCTCCTAGCATGCACCACCAGGCGAAGATGAAAAGAGATGTTACAAAATTAATGTGTAGGTGACAGTATATATGCTGTCAAGAGGAAGACCCTGTATTGAATGATCTATATAGCCTTTTTAATGTCGTATATATGTGTCAGACGAATATTTTGGGACAACACATGGATAGGTTGAATTCCACATTGCAATTTATCCCTGGAAAGTTCTTGCAAATTGGGAACTCTGGCAAAAAGGGGGCCTTGCCTTTACTGTAAATTGCAAGGCTTCTAACATGCCATTATATTTTCCAAATCCCAGTGTTGCAATTAATATGACCTCTCCGCCTTGCAACTTACCCAGGTAGCAAAAATGGTGTGGCCCGAGTCTGGGCCAGAGCGGGCTCCTGATGTGGGCCACACTGGGTTAACACAGTGGGCGCCCGATGGGTTTTGTCCTCAGCAAAGGGTCTGGGCCACACTGGGCTAACCGATTCGGGCACAGATCTGTTTGAAATTGGGCTCACCGATTTGGGCTCAAAGTGAATTTAACATGGGTTTTTGGTGTGGCCTAAAGTGGGCTGCCCGATTTGATGAAAAATTAGTAGTGACATGTTAAAAATTCTTTTTGAGAAATTTATCCAAAATCTTTTCTTTTTTTAAAAAGTCAATAAGCAACAAATCCTTGAGCTAATCTAACCCCCCCCCCCCATATCACCAAAGCAGTAAATGCAATATCTACCCAAGTGGAAAGGCAGAGCAGTACCATTCATTTGAATCAAACTCATTCAGCCAACACAAGGCACTTTGATTCATTAAAGTGACATTCTGGCCTCAATCTTCCCCCACTAATTCCCTATGTAGGAGTAGAGAAGAGAGCCTTCAAGTTCATAATGACTGTACCTCTGCATATCTGCTCTTGTTCCAAGTTCAGTGCAATAGAAATGGTGTTGCCATTCCACTACTACTCAGATTACCTTGATTTGCACTTTTGACTAGAAACATCTAAGTATTTCCAGACTATGAGAAAGTCTGCACATTATTACTTCATATCTGATTTAGTAGTCTATTTCAGTTGTCCTATGTCTAAAAGAAATAAGCTTGGTATGGGTAGTAGAATTCTGCCTGGAGTGCTGTGAAACCACTTTGTAGTGAGTCTGCCATGGACTGGCCTACAGAGGTAGGGGATATTTTTGGTTTCTCAATTGCCTCTATATATAGTCCTCTTATACCTGGCCAAGTGTGGGACCCGCACGGTATTCATTAGCCGCACGCCAGCCACGCGGCGGGCGCCACAGGCGCACCTCCTCTCTAGCTGGAGTGCGAGCACGTTCAGGTCCGGGCGCGCGCCGATGGCTGGGCGTGCCGCCTATTGAATTCCCCTCTGTTTGCCCCCACACCACAAATACACCTTGCAAGCCTACTAGTACAAAGAAAGACATGAAGCTGTTCTTTCCAGGACTAGTCAGTGTTGCCTTTTACATTGAATATCTGGATCCCTACTATGAACCTACCTGTGTATTAATGGTATAGGGAAAGTGTCCTACAGCAGTGGTGGAGGGAAGGGAGGGGGAAAGGGCAGGGCAGGGTGAGAGGAGGGCAGGGCAGGGTGAGAAGAGGGCAAGGCAGGGTGAGATGAGGGCAGGGCAGGGCAGGGTGAGAGCAGGGCAGGGCATGTGAGCAAAGGAGATGCCAGGGCAGTGCAGGGTGAGAGTAGGACAGGGCAGGGTGAGAGCAGGGCAGGGTAAGAGCAGGGCAGGGCAGGGTGAGAGCAGGGCAGGGCAGGGCATGTGAGCGAAGGAGATGCCAGGGCAGTGCAGGATGAGAGTAGGGCATGGCAGGGTGAGAGCTGGGCATGGCAGGGCGAGAGCAGGGCAGGGCAGGGTGAGAGCAGGGCAGGGCAAGGGTGAGAGCAGGGCAGGGCAGGGTGAGAGGAGGGCAGGGCAGGATGACAGTAGGGCAGGGCAGGGCGAGAGCAGGGCAGGGTGAGAGCAGGGCAGGGCAGGGTGAGAGCAGGGCAGGGCAAGGCAGGGTGAGGGCTGGGAGTGAGAGTGAGTGAGTAATAGATGTTTAACGCCATTTCGACAGCTAAGGTCATATTCATGGCGAGATCCTCATTACACAAATTCACAGAGGAATGTGTCAGTGCCTGCGCATATGTGCACCACACACATCCTGAGGGGGTAGGAAAGAGGAGAAATAGACCCTTTTAAGTGGGCTAGGGAGGCCCAGGGAGGGCAGGGTGACAGAAGGGCAGGGCAGAGCGGGGTGAGAGGGGGAAAGGGCAGGGCAGGTTGAGTGGAATGAGGAGGAGATGGAAGGGGTAGGGAATGGATAGGGGAGGGACAAACAAAAAAAGAGAGAGGGAGGGGGAACACTCATCACAGAGTTTAGAACAGTTCAGAAGATGAGGCTGCCCTGTCCAAACCCACTCTCACCCCAGACTGGGAAGACTTTATGCAGCTAAGTACCCATCTTGGGATGCCCATTTTGAAACCATCCTGGGCCCAATGTGGTTGCCCATTTTAAAGCTGACCAGTGCCCAAATCGGGCGGCCCAATGTGGCCCAGACCGTATGCTGAGGACAAAACCGTTGGGAGCCCAATGGGCTCAAGTGGGTTTGCCCGGTTTGGGCTGCCCTGTGTGGCCCTGACTGGAAACCCAGCATCTGCCGAACCCATGTACTTAATACTTCCCGCTTTGAACCACCTTATCCTGGGTAAAACCAATTTGGCCCCGAGCGGGCTTGCTACATGGGTAGACCTTATGAGAAAAGTAAGCTGTTTTAAATCACAATGCCTTTATCTTTGAAATTGAATTTGCAAGCTATTTTGTTCAAACACAGTGTGGATAGGACCTAGACTGAACTCTGTGTATGGACAAAATTGCAACATATGGTAAAAGATCAGATTGCATCATGGGACTTGGTTACAAGTTTAGATGAACACATTTTACCTATTTGTCCATGATTTTATCCAACATTCTGTAAATTGCAAGAGAATCCTAAAATTGCAGAAACTTTTCACTTAAGCAAGGGAAAATATCTAAATATAAAGATCTTAACTTGTGTTCAAATCTGCAAGAGTTTCCTTGCCATTAAAGTCCCCTGTAGCCATTATAGGTCTTGCAATATGAGGAGAGAGCCCCATATTGCAACAGATGACTAGATTGCAGAAACTTTTTGGCCAAAATTGCATCGTGTGATTCTACCTGATAGGAGATGCATTGCACAAAATTGTTTACTGTCTACAAAATTTCATGACGATTTTCGAGATTCTTTCTAAGAATATGGCGAAATTTTATATAGTATATGGTTTAAAACATCACAGACTCTCTACATCAGTTATATACACATGTATAATTTCAATGAAGGTTGTATGTCCTTTTATTGTATCAGCTTCTAAAATAATTTCCCTGCACATTTCCCACGCTATAAAACGTAAAGTGCTTTCAGATGCCAGGTATTGTAGTACTCAATTTATAAGGTCTGGCCTACACACAAAGTACTACAAAGATAACTCCGATAGGCGAAGATATACATTATAGTATTGTGATTATTCTCTCTTTGTGCTCTGTTTGATACATGAAGTGTGTGTGGTATAAATAACGATTCTTCTCTGCACCTTTCTAGCTGCTGTCTATATCTTTTATGAACGCGTCTATCTATCAAGGTTGGTCGCTACTCTTTAGTGAAAATACATAGAATTTCTTCCTTTTTGGTGTGTAAGTACCTTAAATCATGCAGAATCAATATATGAAAAGGGAAATGGGGGTCCCATGCTACCTTTTGAAATATGGAATTTTGAAAAATAAAAGTCTTTGTTTATTTTCTCTAAAATGAGGAATATAAGTGTAAAATTTCTGAATTTTCTATCATATTAACCATCAACCACAGAAACATAAAACCTCACACATAGAAAGCCTATTTATGCAAGATAATTACAAAAATAATTTTTTTGACCCATGGCAAGGCATTCTGGGTAAAGGAGCAATGTCTTAGGAACGAGAAGGAACAATTAGGTTTAATCTTATAACATTTTACCTGAAAAGAATATTCAAAGTAAATAGAATTTTTCTCAGAAAATACCTTACATTAATACCTTTCATAATAAAATGATTTTGACATATGGTCCCGCGCATATGTTTAGGGTTTGGGACCCTTGAAATAAAAAAGTACTCCAAAAATTAACAAAATCTCTAATCTTTAAGTATGCATCATGCTATCCCTAAAGGGTTAAGTGTGCATCAATGCATCATGCAATCTATAAAGGGTTAAGTGTGCATCAATTCATCAGGCTATCCATAAAGGGTTAAGTGTGCACCAATGTATCATGTCATCCATAAAGGTTTCAGTGTGCATCAATGCATCATGCCATCCATAAAGGGTTAAGTGTGCATCAATGTATCATGCCATCTATAAGGGTTAAATGTGCATCAATTCACCATGCAATCTTTAAAGGGTTAAGTGTGCATCAATACATCCCTAAAGGGTTAAGTGTGCACCAATGCATCATGTCATCCATAAAGGTTTAAGTGTGCATCAATGCATCATGCCATCCATAAAGGGTTAAGTGTGCATCAATGCATCATGCAATCTATAAAGGGTTAAGTGTGCATCAATGCATCATGCTATCCATAAAGGTCTAAGTGTGCATCAATGTATCATGTCATCCATAAAGGTTTCAGTGTGCATCAATGCATCATGCCATCCATAAAGGGTCAAGTGTGCATCAATGCATCATGTCATCCATAAAGGTGTAAATGTGCATCAATTCATCATGCCACCCATAAAGGGTTAAGTGTGCTTTTTTTAAGATGTTCGCCTTGATGCTTCAATGAAGAGCTGGCAAGACATCATGATGTGCATCATGACCCCCTTAAATAGCTAATTGGGGCCATGCGCAATGTATCATGATGCACCAATGCAGTGGTAACGATTCTACTCACCAGCACTGTTTTAGTGCATCATGATGCCCTTAAATAGCTAACTGAGGCCCTGCACAATGTATCATGATGCACCAATGCAGTGGTAACGATTCTACTCACCAGCACTGTTTTAGTGCATCATGATGCCCTTAAATAGCTAACTGAGGCCCTGCACAATGTATCATGATGCACCAATGCAGTGGTAATGATTCTACTCACCAGCACTGTTTTAGTGCATCACTGCACAGCCTAGAGGCTATAATCATCTACTTGTCAGTGTGTTTGGAGTGCTTGGGACAGATTGTTATGGTGTATAGGGACTGCACAGCCTAAAGGCTATAATCATCTACCTGTCCACAAGTTTGGAGTGTTTGTGACAGATTGCTATGGTGTACACGGGCATAAAAATAGGTAGGTCTACCTGATTTCAATGGGAACTAAACACTACACCAGGCGCTATGATTCATCTAGTAAGTCTATGCCCGTGGAGGTCTAGGATTTCAGTAGATGAGCTATTGGTCAAAATTTTGAACACATGGTGGCTGATGTAAAATGATTTATTTTATGAATAAAATAAATCAATAAACAGGACAAGTTTAGTTTAGTCACTGAATACATATGATACAAAACCTAACATTTTGAAAGTAACCCTTTATTGTAGGTAAGTCACATTTAATTCAAAAGCACGTTCTATGCCTAAATTTTCATTTACAACCCCTGAGCTGATTTTTCTCTGGGTTTATTTCAAGGTCACAGAGCTAAGAATGTGGATATATGCATATATTGAATATCCATGCAACAGGTGTTTCTATCTTCATTCCTTGTTTCTTCAATAATCTAGCAATACATTAGGTGCATTTCATCAAATGAACTCTGCATCATATCCATTTGTAAAATGTTCCTCGGTCACAACTTATCCTCAGCCATATTTTGTGGTGTCATTCCGTGGAGCTAAGATCCAGCTAGCCTTACCACTTCTCTGCAGGGGGAGGTAGTACTGCCCTACACTGGTCTAGTATTGCCTCCATACTTCACTGACTGTAAGATAGGATGGTTAGCAGTGGGCAAGGAAGTTCAACCCACATACCTATAGAGGTCACAATTGGTGTGAATGAGGTGTTGCCATCTGCCCAAGGGTTCAGAAATGCAAACAGATAATTATATGCACAACAGCACACCACACAGTCCAAAGACGGCCAATATGGATCTAGGATTTTGATAACTGGGACAGTTCTGAGGCTACAACAGTTATAATATAAAGTGTGTGAAATTATGAGAGCTACAAACAAACAAAATAAGGCTTTACTTAGGCCGTTCATGCTGGTCACCCAGTGTGGTGATAATCACACATTTCTCCCAACCTCTCAACCTAAACACTTGATTTTCTATTATTCAGCCATAATAAATGTAGACCACATGCATACCAATGGAAAACTACGATTCCATTCTAGGCATACATAAAAGGTTGTGGTAATTTGATTGCTACATTTGTGAAAAGGAGTAAATGGAAGTGTGTGAAAAGAGCTGCCTGTGGAAGCACCTAATTATGGTAGTAAAGGTATGAAGCAGTGCAATAACTACTCTGTACAAATGTGGAAAACAGGCAAAGCCTATAAGGTCAATTGATCCAGAATTGAGTGAACTAAGCTCCCACAATATAGATCTGTATTTAGAGATATCCCACCTTCTGATCCGACCAGTAGCAGCAGAATTAGAGAGAGAATAATTAAAGAATGGAGTCAAACACCATGCAAATGAATGAAAGTTTGTGTGAGTAAGTACATTTGCTTCCTTTATTCATTTTGTGCTGTCTGTAGAAAAAAAAATATTCCAAAAAGATTAAGTCAGTGTTATGAACAGATATCCAAACCACTATTTTTCCAAAGCTACTGCACTGTGTGTATACCCAGAGTTGGGACAACAGAACCCACTGAATGCATGCCATGCAGGTGTGGTGGGCAGGCAGGTCAGGGGAGTACAGTGCCTCAATATGTACACACAGGTGCTTGTGTCTACCCCAGTACTCCAGAATCATGACCAGAAGCATGAATCCCTTACTATGGCTCAACGGGCCTCAGTTTGTCACCTCAAAACCCCTGACTTTTTTCACAGAATATTCAATAAAAAATCAACCAATACTGGTAGAATCATAATTCCTTCAGCACTGAATTACTCTAGATCCCCTTCACCCATTCTACTAAAAAAGGTGTTTTATGCGTTTTCTATAAATAGCCTGAACAGCCTACATTACTTTTCTGGCCTCTGCTCCGATTGGCCCACAGCTAACCACCCTGGCCTACATTAGTACCAGTATGGGCTCTGTCAAGCTACCTCTGCGCAATACCTCTGTATAAGCATTGTGCGGACAGGTACTAGGGTAACTGCAGTTACCCGATCCAACATTGTGGATGTGGTCTGTCAAATAGAGAAACCAATGGGGAAATTACACTGTATTCCTGTAGATTTGAGAGAACAGCTGTAATCAGTGTTTTAGGATTTGGGTGTACTAGGTCAATTAGGTTGGTCAACAATAACAAGTACTAGAGTAACTACAACAGGGGTACTAGGGTAACTGTACTCTGGTAAAAGGGATGTAAAGAACTCAGATCACTAAATATAAGGTAGTTGGACCACATGTATGACATAAAATCATGTTGTTGATGTTATCTGGATAGTAACTGGTAAAAAGAACTGCAGAATCCCACCCGTATGCCGAACATGAGAAAAGTAGCTCATCACATGGAACATGCTGTCAGATACTAGGGTAACTACAAATTTCTGGAATGGTCTTTCCTGTACTAGGGTAACTTCCCAGGTAGCACACAAAAATTTGCCAATGTTGGCCTGATGCATCGGGCCAACGTTGGGCTAACGTTGGCTGCCCATTGGGCCTACATAGGCCCGACCAGTGGCATTTGCCAACCAAATGCCAACATTGGCCAATCATTGGCAGGACATCGGCAAATGGTCTGCCAGGGGCCGACCATTTGCTGATGCTGATGTTTGCCGACCAAAAGCCAACGTTGGGCCTATGTTGGCATTTGGTTGGCAGCGGCGGGCCTACGTAGGCAGGATGGGCAGCCTATGTAAAGCCGATGGTTGGGCCAACATTGGCCCAACGTTATGCCAATATCTCTGTGCTACCTGGGTTCAGTCCTCTTGCAGGGAGAAATGTCACCTAGAAAAGTACAAGTAATGACACGACAGGTAGCCTACCACTATACACCTTCTGCTACTGCACCTCTGCAGTCTTCAAACACACACTTTGAAGTTTAAGATTTACTGTGATTTACAAGGATTTGCTACGTAACAGCAGTGGCCTGATGTAAAGCATTTACCAAGTGATTAGGTGGATTAATCAAATGAGAGGATGGGAGAAAGGTCCAAAGCCCAGTCCCCCCCGTTAGCAACAATGCTGTCTGGCGACTACTTCTGACCTATAATGTTATATACTTTCTGCATTTACATAAAACATGTGCATTTTAATCTAGTGAATAGGCTTTCTCACGTTACATAAACTAAGATTAGTAATATGGCGTATCATACCTACACACCACAATAAAACGTCTGACACATAATGGTAGCTAGTAGATGAGAGGTCAATCAATCTATGGTTCCTTTATGGTATATTGCCATCTGGTGTAGAACCAATGTATGTGCATTAAATCATACACTAGCATACAGATCTAGACGACTCAAGGTAGAGTTATTAGGGTGAATTTAAGTACATTTCATGATGAAATTAGTGGGACCCCTGCTAAGAATAATGCGGACGTTTCATTACTATAAAAACTGATTGTTGTTTTAGAGATGTGTCTTCATTCATAAAACTTCATGGCTGGTCTACAAAGCGCATTTTAAATTCATAAGGGTGTACAGAAGTTCATTATTTTTCAAGGAATGTTATTATGGCTTGCTTCAAAATAGGTCTGACACCTTCAATTCTAGATGTTTAATTTACATGTATATTGCAGTATTGGTAACAAGTCACGATGTCATTAGAAAGAAAGAAAAAAACATAATCTTGTGGGTCCATTAAAGATAGGATTCCATATGCCACGCACAGTTTGTTGTGTTGTACTGAAAGTGGTCGACTCATGGTAGGAGGTCAGAAATCTATCTGTTCACAAAGAGATAGAAAAAAAGGATTAGTTATCCTAGGACATTTTCCACCAACAAGATCAGTTACCCTAGTACATTTTCTACCAGTTACCCTAGTACCAGTCACATCAGAGGAAATCAGTTACCCTAGTACCAAACAACCAGTTACCCTAGTATCAAAAATTAATTGTTGGCTGATTCCTAAGTAATCCCAGTATTTGAGTACCTCCAGTGCTTGTCTCCATGTGTATCCATACCTGAACTATGATCATACAATGTATCATGAAATATAACAGGGTAATAACAGTATAAAATGAGAAACAGTGTTAACACTGGTGGTATTACCAGCTGCCACGTTGGATCGGGTAACTGCAGTTACCCTAGTACCTGTCCGCACGGTGATAAGGCGCACCCTGCGTATAAGAAGCCCCCCCCCCCCACTTGGCATAAAAACGTGTTTTTAAGTTAAAGAGACGTTTTTATTGGTTTTCCTATTGGTTATTTGGTTGAATATTGGTTGAAAAAACGTTTAAAAACGTTTTTTTTGCCAAGTGGGTGGCCCAGGCGCATCCGAAGTCATATTTTGGTCACTTCAGTACCCTTCACATAATGAGGTGAATACCTCACTTCGGCTGCTTCTATTATGATAGGTCTAGCAGCGGTATATATCCTCACATTAATATTATATATTACTACTCACATATCACGAGTACTTGAAATCATCATTGCTCCACAGAATACCCTACAGCATTGCAAATTGGTCAGGATCCTGGATCCGGGAACAGAAAATCGAGGCTGTTGTTACCCCGTGTTGTTTAATGTGTCAATATGGGAAGGACAATGTACTTGCAGTGACATGTTTTTAGCTAACTTTCCTTCCTGGTCAGTAACAAGCTGTCATAATCAGAGTGCATCTCCTGTCGAGGAATGGTGGCAAAGTGGATGACTGAGGGACAAATGGTTTTACAAATTAAAACATCACATCTGGCCTTTGGTAATCGTTTTTTTAAAAATGACGAATGTTTCGAAACCATCAGTTTTATGCGGTTACCAAACCAAAAGGAGCGGTGGGATTATTTTATTCCACTGCTCTCTCTCTCTCTCTCTCTCTCTCTCTCTCTCTCTCTCTCTCTTTCTCTCTTTTTCTCTCTCTCTCTCTGCCCCCTGCCCCACTTCACTAACTCCCTCCTCTCTCGGTCGGTGCGTTCGTGGAGCGGAAAAGTGATCCAAGTTGTTTGGAAGGCCATTCCCTATAGTGTTGGGCAATCCTATGTGGGTCCATGTTGGAACCAGCTCAGGTTGGGTAAATACCCTTCGAGGAGAGTCCTATCCATGATTATGGATTATGATGCACTAGAAAAGGGAGTGTTCATTATTTATCTACAGGGGGGGATGGTGAGTTTGAGGGTGTGTGTAAAAATTTCAGACCCCTCCCGAGGGGGGGCTCACAAACTTTTGACCCCTCTTGAGGGGGGGCTAAAAAAATTTACCCTCTTTTGAGGAAAAAGGCCAGCGCGCTACTATAGCTCAAAGAGGGGCGCGAAAATTCTCCGCGCCTCCGGTTTGGGGGGGCGCAAAAAGTTTTGACTGTCGTCGAGGGGGGGTATAAAAAAAATTTGCGCGTCCGTGCGTAAACCTACCACCCGCCCCCTGTTGTTAAATAATGACCACTCCCTAAAGTCAACTTTCCGATCAACAAACACTTCGAGTTAGTCATTCACTGCCGGGATTCACTGCACTCTCTCTCTCTCTCTCTCTCTCTCTCGCACTCTCTCCAGTAGCGGATTTAGAGGGAAGCCATGGGCGCCTACCCCCACATTTTGTTGGTACCTAAGACTTTATTTGCTTACTTTGGACCTCAAAATTCACTCAAAAATAGTGGGTTCGCCGCCCAAGTACTGGATTCGCTACTGGAGGCCCCCGACCCCTCTCCGTCCATTAACGATAGCCTCTTCTCCTTGTTCCGGTTTACTTTTTTTCCTATTTGACCTATGATATTTCCCCTAGAGGCAGGGGTGTAACGTAACTGTAGCTGTTACCGGCTGAGCTCCCAGTGATGATTGGTGCCCAGCACAGTGCTTGGATTGGAATGGTGCCAGTAATCACTGCAAATGCCACAGTCTCGATCTTCCAGTTCCCAACACCGCCACAAGATGTACAGTGGGACTGGACCTTTTCTTATCAAATCACTGTATGTTAACACATATCAAAAATGATCTTGGATCCAGGGTCATTTTTCGATGAAGTAGAGCTAGCTAGCAGGCCAGTCAAGTCAAGTAGGTATGACTTGGCTGGTAACAGATCCCACTCAATCCAAGTCATTGTTTCAGGCAGCATGGGGAACTGGTGAATGGACCCATTGGTACGGGCCCTGGCGTTGTACCAATGGCAACAACTTGTGTCTGAGTTGAGGAGAGGTAACTTTGAGTGTCTGTTTTGAACAAACTAAAAGGTTCAGAGTGTACTGAGTCTAGGTGTTACTCTGATGTCTCAACTCTACAACCTACACTGTTGTCGGAGAATAAAAAGTCCCTTTAAGTTGCATCACACATATCTGTAATCTGAAATGTTTGAACTTGCAACCATTACCAGAAAATGTCAATAAATGCCTGGGGCACTACCTGGATTGGTTCTGAACTAGAAATTGATGGTGAGGCCCTCTGGTGTGGTTCATTCATTTCTGCAGCCCAGACTTTTGGAATATATTAAATAACTAGTCCTATAAGCTGCACCCAAGGCTTGAAAATTGAAAATTTTATACTATTCTATTCTAAATGCTCCCCTAACCTGAAAGTGGGTTTTTAATACAGGTTTGCATAATGCACAGGAAAGGTGGGAGGAAAGCTGGCTTTCTCTGGTGGGAATTTAAGTATTGAGCTGTGGGGACACCTAGGGATAGGAAATGACAGGCTGACATGAGGGCTCATGGCAGGAGGGTTTTGGCATTTTGTACAGGGAGTTAATCAGAATATACGATAAATCCATCTTTTGCCAAACTGGCAGTAAGTAACAAGAGCATATAAACCCATAGGTCTACCCAGGGACCACTTAGGGAGTGGTTATTATTTATCAACAGGGGGGGGGGTGGTGGGTTTGAGGAGGGGGGGCGTAAAAAACTCAGACCCCTCCCGAGGAGGGGGGCTAAAACAATTTGGACCCCTCTTGAGGGGGGGGGGCTAAAAAAGATTTGAGATCCATCTAGCCTTACCCCTTTCCCTGCAGGGGGAGGTAGTAGTACCTCAGACTGGTCTAGTACTGCCTTGACACTTCACTGATAATGTGATTGGGTGGTTAACAAGTTCAACCCCCATACCTAGAAGTCACTATTTGTCTGAATCAGGTGTCTCCATCTGCCCAAAGTGGTTAGAAATGCAAACAAATATGCACCAAAGCACACCACACAGTCCAAAGATGGCCAATTTGGATCCAGGATTTTGATAACTGGGACACCTTTGAGGCTACAACAATTATACAGTTAAGTATATGAATCTATGAGAGGTACAGACAAAAAAAATAAGGCATTCCTTTACATATCAACCCACCTTATTGGTCAAGACTAGGATGCTTATCCCTCAAACTCAGTGACTTTCCCAAACCCCACTGATAGAATGGGACACTGTTATCGACTGTACCATACACACTAGGTACAGGCGATGTAAATTGACTAATGTAGAGCATACCTGGGTACAGTGTTAGTACTTCCAATTGAATGTCATGCATAAGTAGGTAGGCTGACAGGTCCTACACTACAAGATGGACCTGGGTTGTTAGCTTTGAACAATCTCAAGCAGAGGTCTGTAATAGGACACAATTCATTAAGATTAATTTATGCTTCAAGCAGTATTTAGCTTTTTATGGCATGTACCCCTAACTGCTGATTAATAACATTGCAGAATATCCACAGTCCCTATCCCAGACTATATATGCTAGTCAGTCTGGGTCAGTAGAAGACTGCCGATGCTACAGTTCCCAAAACATTCCGTTCTAGCGGCTGATCATTATGAAGGTTATTTTCAATACATCACACCAGGAAGGTGTTTGAAAGCAGTTCTAACTCACAATATCCTCTACAATCTTACCTGCAACCAAAGAGGTCAATCTTAGGGTGCAATCTTAGGTGAGCAATGTCCCCCACCACCAAGATATCTACCTTTGTGACCTATATATTTGGACATTTATTATCATTCCCTTGAGCCAACCAACAATACCAGAGAGCCATAAAATTGCACTCTATATTGGCAGTAGCCCAAACACAAAATGGTAAAATCCAAGCACTCTTCCAAAGACACGAGCGGACTATTTCACTATATAGTCTATAGCCTAACATAGTTCCCTCCGAAATGTTTATTTTAGCAATTTTTAGCTGTGGCAGACGAGAGCTGCAGATAACCTACCACTGCTCCACTCAGGGAGCACACAGTTGGCACACTGCAGGCTAGCACAACCCCTGTTTTTTTTATCTTTTATTATAGCTGAACACTACCCCGATCCCCCGTGGAAGCAGCTTGCTCTTTCACCTCTGCAACTGTAATAAAGGTATAAATAAGAGCTGTAGGTATTTTAGTGTACTAACATCGTTGCTTGAAGATAATGCTAATATTGCACATTAACTTTCAAGTAATACCCCATTCAGTACCATGCATGCGCTGATAGGCAGCCCTTCCGATAGTGCATTCTTTATGCTCATGGTAACCGGTGTATTGCAAGCAGCCCCTAAGCACCCTAAGATTGCACTCTAACTTGGCACTAGTCCCCAGATCTTCGCCATAGGATAGTAGGATTGCAGCTCTTCCAATAGCACCAGGTGGGACTGATGGTGCGTTGCATTGAAATAACCTCCTGAAGTGTGAGAGACATAGCGTTGGCAGTGGGGTGGTAGGGTATAGAGGTACTCCTAGAGATATATCTTTCATGATCAGGTGTTTGATATGAGGCTTGAAATGTGGGAAACACAGGAGATATTTCTGTCCAGCTCATTGAGGAGTAACTTTCAAGTATATTGCCACTCAGTGTACAATGTACCAGCAAAGCGTAATTGACAGACGATTTTCTAGAAAGAAACTAGCTTGTGATAGAAATAGTGGTAGTAAATCTTAGGTTTGTGTGAAAGGATCTCCGTGGAATATTGCCGCAAAGCTTAGAACAGGTATTTTGTATATGTGGGTAGCGGTAATTAAAATAAATAAAGTTTAAGATGTGATTCATACTTCTGAAACTTTTGATAAGCCCTATGGTATTAGCAAATGTGTCTGCGCACGCAAATGGGTCATCGTTTCCTCCGGAAATCAAGCTAATCAAGTTGGATCTGGTCTGCACAACGTACTACCGAGCCATGGAGAGGACATCCATTTTCTACACTTTTTTTCTTTTCTTTTTGTTTCTGCAACTTTTATTTTGGGTCTAGAGGGTCTGTCTTTGCAGCAGTTGCCTAGACTTAAATTATAACTTGTGAAAACGAAAATAAACGTTGCAGAAACGAAATAAAAGTTGCAAAATCGAAAAATAAAAAGTTGCGGAAATGAAAATACAAGTTGCAGAAACAAACTCTAGAAAACTCTAGAGGGGGAGGTGAGGCACGCCCCCTATTTGCCCTCCAAATATGTTCCATTTCCTGAAAGAATTTTTCAAATATTCCTAATAGAACCAAAGTTATGAAGTCATTCCTAAAAAAAGAAAAAAAAAAGTTGCGAAAACAAAAATCAAAGTTGCGGAAACGAAAATTTAACTTACGGAAATAGAACTTGCGGAAAACGAAAATAAAACTTGCGGAAACAAACTGTAGAAAAAAGTGTAGAAAACGGATGTCCTTTTAGGGGCTCTGTAATACCCAGTAGACTATCTGTAAAGAATATTATCATAGCGGAACTTCTGTCTTTTAGCTGCAGTAAATTTTAGTTTCAAAAAGATGTATATCATCTACCAACCAGGTATAGAACAGAGGATTCCCTAATTTGATTTTGGGAGCACGGGTCTGTGCAGTCCCATGAGTAATGAAATCATGTCAGTTATGATTTGGCATTTGATACCACACCGCTCCCGGGCCATTAGCACCTCTAGTGCTCTGATGTTGTATTTATACATGTACAATCACGCTATTAATTAACACTGAGACGAATTGGAAACCCAATACACAGAGTGCTAGAGGATTTTCCTGTTCATGTATTAAAACACTGCCAAATCCTGCAGTGGATGGCAATGTTTGCAGAGTCTAATAGGAGACTGCTCAGTATCAAGAGGTATTAAACTCAATATACCTCTACTGCTTCATCAATCCCTGACAAGGCAATGGCAGCTTCACTCTTATGGCTAAACATACAGGACTCTTTCGGATATGACATTATAGCGCACAGTATCTGAGTATGGTCAGTATATATATATATATATATATATATATATATATATATATATATATATATATATATATATATATATATATATATATATACTTGCTTCATTCTTGGACAGGGGGCAGGGTATAAGTATTTCTTGTTCTGTGCATCGTGATTCATTCCATGATTTTAACCTCACCATAATTATAATACCCATAGTCCACCAGGTTTTATATAGGCTTTGTGTGGCTCATTTTTGTGTTAGAGACCGAGTGGGCTTAATACCTTTAGTCCACTTGGCCTCTGTCGCATGATTGAGCCATACACTTCCCATATAGATTACTGCTACAGAGGCCTATAGTGTTGGTAGTCCACTTGGCCTCTGTCGCATGATTGAGCCATACACTTCCCATATAGATTACTGCTACAGAGGCCTATAGTGTTGGTAGTCCACTTGGCTTCTGTCGCACAATTGAGCCATACATTTTCCTATATAAATTTCTATGACAGAGGCCTTGTGGATTATGGGTGTTAGAATGACAAGGCTCTCCTGTCTTGTTCCACCAACGACTTTATGTCTGCACCCATTGAAGTGCACTTCACGTCGCTACAGTAAATGGATCCATACCCCCACAAAAGCGTCAGAAGACCTAGAAATCTAATCCCTCAATTCATTCTGGATGTGCATAGGGTGTGGTTTGGTGTGATCTGAATACAATGGGAGAGAGAATACCCACTTCCTATCGTGATGTTTAGCTCATATATGGACTTGCCGCCGCCTTTCAGTATATCTCTTCAGTGCGCGACGATATCGTCGGGGCTTAGCTTGGCCTGTGACCATTTGCACAGAACCGTCTGTTCAGCAAATAGGGACAGTATCTTTAGGACTCACCTTTTTTCACCCTTTCAATTTGCTATCGCTGATCGGCTGAAATAAACACAGCCAGACAGAGTAAACACAGGCCAGATTTATGGATTTCCCCCTTAGTATCTCTGTTTCACCATCAAAGAGATGTAAACATGGATTTTATTTGATGTAGTTCTGATATGACGGTCGCAATTTAACCTGATGTTGCTTCAGCTTTTTTTCTTCTTCTTTTTATCATGCTTGACAAAAATTGAGTCAGGTTCGATTTCACATTGGTTGCTATGGAAACCAGCATGATGCAGCAAGTAGATGACACACAGGTGGCCTTGTCAGGTCACAAACATGAACCTTTACCTCTCGTGTCACGTGAATGGGCAGGGAGGGGGATATAACTCTTGCCAAAGTATTCCTGAAGGTCGAATCCCACAACGCGGTTTTTGCAGAAAAGCCTCTGCAATTTAGCAACCTGTTGCAGTTCTGTGTTCTGTTTGCAAATTGCAAGAGGTAAAACAGCTGCAGGGAGATTATGAAGGCAAAGAGACTCTTGCGAAATGGGAGACAAATTACACTCCATGGCAGATAATTGGATATTTTCCCTTGCTCAACTGAAAGGTTTCTGCATTTTACAGTATAATAGACAGGAGTCAAGACGGAGGGGGTCACTCCAGATATCTATTAGAATGTGAGCATACAATATCATAGACTTTTGGCATGTAACCCTGTGAAACATGTGTCTACTGTGGTCAGTCAGCATCGAAGATTTGTATTTGCTCAATTGTCACCAGAAATTCAAGGCACTTTATAACTCACAAATTGGATTATAAGCAAGGATCACAATTTGCAAGAGGCCATAATTGCAAAGTCTTTTGAGTGGCAGATTACATCGTGGGATACGACCTTATTCCTCTGGGAAAATATTGAGACTCTCAGTCAGATGGGAGCTCTAAGCCTCCTCGATGCTTAGCTAGCAGTGATCGAGGTTTACGCCTTGATTCTGAAAGATAGGATAAGACAACTGTATGTAAAACTAGAGGGACAGCGTGCATACAGAAGTACGGACTTAGCAGGATCATTTATTAGCCAATGAGATAACCCCAATGAGTCACTGCGGTCCTCTCGGGGGCCGACTGGTACCCATCTGATAGGTCTTATCAGTAGAACTTGCTGGTAAAAAGCTCCAGTAATGGCGGCGCCCATGGGGCGACCTGCTAAGTCGGAATACTTTCGCATCGCATTCAATATTTGTCTTAGAAATGTAGGACTTCAACCAGTTGCCATTGCCGTGACGTTTGGGGGAAAAAGAAACATTCATTCTGAAACTATTCTATTAACTGGCAATGGGCTGGGATCTGTAACAAAGACAGTGGATGGTATCAATCACCACCATGACGGCCACATCGGACTAAACTGGTATGGCCTCTTAAATCTAAGCGGTTATCATCTTAGCATATGCACAAATACCTGAAGCACGAATCCGAAATGGCGGAAAAGGGCTCAAATATCTCTGCGATTTTGAATCTGTCTCGATTTTGGGATATTTTGCCTAGGATGATGTTTATATCTCTGTACATTATATATTCTCAGGTCTAAAGTCATTGTGTATACTCGTTGCTGTATTTATACCCCTAGCAAATTTGAAGAAGAGATATTTGAAGCATTTTTTGCCATGTGAGATTCGACCTATAGAGAAGTGATGCACAAAGCTATTTAGATTGAATCCCTTTCGTGATTTAGGGCTCCAATATCTCTGCGATATTGTGTGTTGTGTTCTATGGAGTTCATGATCTTCTAGAATACTTCTTGGTGTTATCATTGATCGTGGTCTTAATTTTCGGAGAAACAACGAAAAAATAATATCTAGTTTCCGCCACAAGATGTACCAATTAAGACAGTTAAGGAAATTTGTGGATAATAAGCTGTGTCTGACTTTATACAAACAAATGGTTCTACCTGTGCTGGAACATGCAAGTTTTCTACATGAAAGTGGTCCAAAATCCAGTGTTGGCCGCTTACAACTTATGCAGAATCATTGCCTACGTTTATGTCTTCGAATCTTTAATACTCGGGATATATCTATATACGATCTCCATGTTAGAACTTACATGAAAATGCTAAAGGTTAGACATGATAAGAACTTATTATCTATGATGTATGATGTTTCTTGTGATCCAAACTGTGTCAAACTCCCTGCCAGGAACTTGCGCGGCAATGTTAAAAAACAGTTAAAGGTATCCAGATCTAGGTGTTTGACGTATGATAAGTCACCACTGTACAGGGGATGTGTCCTTTGGGACAAATTGGATGCAAATACTCAGCAGATAGGCAGTAAGAAAGAATTCATGAACAAAATCTGAATGTATTTGGTGTATAACCGTCACTTGATAGACTACGCAATTATTTTTGAAAGATGTAATATACATGCTGCCTGCGGATAATCGACTTGTGCAAATCATGGTGATACATACAGCCCCTAAGAGGCTTTAGTTATGTCTTTAGTAATATCGTAATGATCTACACCCAAAATGATGCCTGCCTGATGTAACTTTGTACAACCTGATTGAGTGCTACACTATTTCTTTCCTGTTGCCGTGTTTTGTCCGATCCGAAAAACGTACATGTATGATTTCTGCCAATAAACTTGTTAAAACTCAAACTCAATACAAGGGGTGTTGTAAGGTGAGGCTCCACTACGCGACTTTTGCTGAAAATCGAAGCTATTCTCACAAAAGCAGACACAAGCACAGATTATAGAGTGGTATTTGTCATTATTTCAAGGTGTAAATGGAACATTGAGAGAGCTTTTTGTTTATGTGGGGAAGGCTTTGTGTACAATCTCAGGCACATTTTTGTTGCCAAAAGATGTTTTTGTTTACTAAATCAAGTTGACCTAATGTAAATATTGCAGACTTTCACACTGATGACTCTCTGCAACTCAATATCAGACAGGTTTGATTTTTACAGTACAAGACCCTGCGATCTGTGTGACTGCTGTGTTGTTATTTATATTTTGCTGTGATGTTTATATATTGAACTCCCACCCAATCACAAAGTCTATGCAGGTACAGGTTAGTTGGTAAATATGGCACACAAGGGAAGAGATCACCCATAAAATAACCCTGAAATCTCATGTTTACAATTGTGAATCTCATGTTTACATTATAGGAATGTCAACACCCTATACCTTAGGCACTATAGGGATAAAATTAGGTGAGAATGTACCAAAAAATCAGGTAGTGCAGATAGTGTCTAAGGTATAGGCTTTGTATGCCTACATTGTAAACATGAGATTCAAGGGGTCAGTGTGTTTATCAACAGCTCTGTGTATATCAATACCAAACCTGTATGATTAGGATGGGGGGGTGTGCTAGGGTAGACAGGCATTGGATTTATCAACAGCTGTTGGCCTGGGGCTGGCATGGAAAATTAACAACATGGGTACTGATTCAAACACCGATCATAAAATCGCGGGAACCAGCAGAAAAGTTGCGACACACTGATTGGTCAAGGGGTGATCACGTGACTTTTTAATGCGGGCTTGCATTACCATGCCAGGGCCCCTTTAAGACCCGGGGCATAGGTATAATGAGAACGTGAGACTGAAACTTGATTAATTTGGAGTATACATACGATAAGTGGAAGTTTAACCAAAACATGAACCATAATACCATAAAATATTGAATAACCTGTGTATGTAGGTTTATAATAACAACCTTTGTGTATGTAGGTTTATAATAACAACCTTGTAGTAATATGTGAGGTCATAATAAAATGTGGTACATTGTATCAATGAAGTGATTTTTGACCTATAAAATATCAATTGACCTCATTAACACAGAGGTCATAACCTTTTGATCTAGTTCATATGGTGTCGAAGACAAGTTCATTCTCATCATCCAGAGTTGGAGACATAATACGACACAAGTATTGGAGATGGAATTAAATAAAAAAAAGTACATAGTGTAATACAGATAGTTTTACAGTGTGATTATAATAACATGATAGGAGTGGGAGGGTGGGATAAAAATTACAAACCCCTTGTGAGTTACAATATGGCGAAGTGAAGAGAGGGACGCTACCCATAGTCCCACAATAGTAGTTAATAAGACGCCTGGTGGTGGCGCTGGTGTGAAAGTTTCCCGCCTCTATCTCATTACGCTGTAATTTGCAATTACAGATAATGACTACATACCTGTATATCAGAGGTTGATATTTGGCTTGTATGTTATGTTGTTGAATCACCGAACAGGTGAGGATCAGAATAATGCATCAACCACCTCTGCAGGTTAATTCAAAACATCCTACACACTGTGCACAATGCCTGGCTTATTGCATGAGGCACACAATAAATCGATTGCTGTGGAACACTCCTTTTTACAAAAGGGCGTAAACAATTATTCCTTTTATTCTATGAGCTATTTATAGTGTGTACCAGCTGCTCCTAAAGGAGGGGGAGTTGGTTACTTGACTAATCCCATGTAATGCATGAGTGCCCAGCAAATTGTTGTCATCTGTCGCCATGATCGGTCATCAATGGTGACTCCTTTTTGAGTGATAACTCAGTCCGTCATCTTTCGCCACTGTGTGTTAGACTCACGTGGCATAGCAATTGCTATTCCTGGTGATCTTGTGCTATAATGACGTTGTATTCCATCTAGCGACATGTGTGAGCCACTTCACACAGGTTGACGAGGACTCACGACAATTTGCTGGGTGGCTTTTGAGTAGAAGAGTGGTAATAATATGGACAGCCAGTTCTGTGGCAATTCACTATCTATTTATTACACTGACACAGGGGCCTCTGGTAGCATAGGAAAAGAAATAGTGAATAAGAAATAGCACTTGCTATTTCTTTTTCGGCTAACACAGGGTAAATGAATAGTGCAGTATTACAAGGTCTTATTTAATCCACAATAGTTGCCAACACGACCATTGCTGGGTGATAGCAGGATGTTTTGAATTAACCCCCTGGTACATGTATCGACTTCGACTCGGCATATGAGGGCAATTGGGAGCAAAATGGCCGACTAAGGCAGAATATTATGTTATAAGCTACTGAGAAATTACCCCCTGCTGTGTACGCGCATATACTCAAACTGCCCATTTAGTTTACTGAGCACGCCATCAGCTTGGTGAGCAGAGTCTTGTAACCTCTTCAGGGGATAAAGTGGAAGCCAAGCATGCTAAATAGTGCTTGGCCATGTATTTACAGGTAATTGGGTGTCCGGCTTCAACTGCTGCGGATCAAAAGATCACACAGCTTAAGTGCTATGCTCCATGCAGTCAGGTTCAGATTAAATCACTTCACCAGAAAAAAACCAGGAAGAGTGCATGTATTGTAATTACAATACATGATAATGTATATTCATATTTCTGTTTATACCACGATTTCTGGGTTACACAGTGCTTTTTGGTGGCTATTCCCATCCACATATCTGTCGATATTGCACACCCTGTAGGCTGTAACATCAATTTTGCAAGGTGTGCGGTTATCCATGGATAACAGGCACCCGGTGCCATTTTCCATGGATAACCAGCACACCTTACATGTCACATGTTACATGTTAAAACCCACGAAATACTCCAGGCCAGGGTAGGGATCGAACCTGCAGTCTCACATCCCAAATCCAACTCCCTATGCACTGCGCCACAGGGACTGACGAGATACGCTCGGTTCGAACCACGTCTGGATATGATACAAAGCCGTGTGCGCTGTCGCTGTCCACTGCTGGGCGAGGAGGTGTATTATACACAAACATAACAGTGAGACGCATCTTTTTTCGCCGTGTGCACTGTCACTGTCCGCTGCCTGGCGCAGAAGGAGGAGACGCGGTGGTCTAGCGGTTAGCACGTCACACTCAGCCGTGACAGGTCCATGGATCGAGCCCTGGTCCGGGCGCGTCTTTTTTCGCCATGTGCGCTGTCGCTGTCTACTGCCGGGCGAGGAGGTGTATTATACACAAACATAACAGCAAGACGCGTCTTTCTTCGCCGTGTGCGCTGTCGCTGTCCGCTGCCGGGCGAGGAGGTGTATGTACACTATTTTTCGCCGTCTGCCGCTGCCAAGGCTAGCCGAGACAGGCGCTGTCGCTGTCCGCTGCCGGGCGACGAGGTGTATGTACCTGTGTACACACACTATGTCTGGCTTCGAGTCCCGGGGAGGGGGAATAATTTTTGTTTTAAAATTGAATTTATTGGTATTCTATTGGTTATTTATTGGTTTCGTGGTATAAAATAAGTAGACAATGGATAACTCATGACTCGTGTGTGTTAGCGAAGGCTAATAACACTCAGCCTACGGCCTCGTGTCATTATCCTTCACTAACACACACTCGTCATGAGTTATCTATTGATTACTTGTTCACTATTGCATTAATGCACTGTGAGGACAAATTTTCTAGTATCAAATACTGATATCCTTAGTAGCACAAATAATTATTTTCATCCAATATGGCCAGGGTTTATGGTATCACATGAAAGACAATTACATATTTCAAAGCAGTTACCTTAGAACACATATCCTTGTGGTCACAAATAACCATATATCAAAAGAACTGGGTTTCAGGGCCGTAGACCTTTGATAGCCTTAGAGCCCGCTGCATAAAGTTAATTAAGATATAAACTGGCGTGCAGGGCATATTCCCCCGACTCTCTTTACGTCGAATCCCATATGGCGATTTAAAGCTAAAACATCTCTGCGGTTTACTACCTGTTACTTAGTAACTACAACAGGTAGAATAGAACACAAGTATACACTGCTGTGTTTTCTTATGAATTATTAAAGAAACGATGCCTTTATCTATTTTATATAGCTGTGATTCTGTGTTAGAATTACAAAGGTGCGCTCGTGTTCTATGGACCCTAATGTTAGTTGGGATTTAACCTTTAAGTTATCTGTATTTTGTTATCTCGTGAAATAATGAATGTTCCCCAGGCCAAGAACTCTAGATGGCTGAGCAGATTATTCAAAGATACAGGTGGAAAGGTATGAACGACATGGGAGTATTTCCGTGGGAGACCATCCCTCTGGATTCTGGGTAAAAGAACAGTGTTGTCATAGCAACGCCCCCTCATGGCGGCTGAAGTTACTGAGAAACTTGCCAAGCCCTCAAGGGTGATTATCTTAAAATTTAAATATGCTCTTTTCACCTTAGGTGGCTATGACAATAAGAAGTTTGCAGAAATTAGGTTAGTTTCGACGTAGCAAGGATGCAGCAATGCCAAATTCTACATTTCACTTAACTCATAGAATTCATTGATCCTGGAAGTCAAGCGTTATTGTAGACATAAACGCTGTTTGAATATCAAAATGTATGGCCCTTATGTATGCTAATTAATACACGCCCTCATATCATCATATTGAATTTGACGCATTTTAGCCTAACTGGTAGGCTCAAATCCAATTAGCAAAGCCGACTGAATTATGCTGGATTTCTATAGAAATAGATCAGGCTAGGGGTGTTGGTTAAGTCTGACATATAAGACTAATAAGACACTGTATCAATGTATGAACTAAGCAATGTATGGGCTAACAGGCACCGAATGGCTTGTATTGTAGGATATCGTAACTTGTGGCCTACGGCCACTCGTTACAATATCCTACGATACATGCCATGAGGTGCCTGTTAGCCCATACCTTACTAAGTTTATTGCACGATTAATCAATAAAAAATCAATAAATAATCAATAGAATATCAATAAAAACAAGTTGGAAACAAAAATCCTTCCCCGGGACGCGAAGCCTGCCATAGTGTTTCTACATGATCGGTCTCGCGGTTATGGCAGTGGACACACGGTGAAAAAAAGATGCGCCTGGACCAGGACTCGATCCGCCCACCTCTGACGGCTGAGCGCAATGCGCTAACCACTAGACCACCACGTCTCCTTCTGCAGCATCCAGCCTGGCTTGCTTTCATTTGAATGCTTCTGCGTCCCATGGTTATATATACATGATCGGTACACACGCCTCGGCGCCCGGCTAGGCTTGCTAGGGGGGTCACAACCCAGAATGCTGGGGATTTTCACACTTTAAATGTATAGTAGTTATATGTGAGTGACCTCGCCAGGCTTTGTATCATATCCAGACCTGGTTCTAGCCAACCAACTCTCATCAGTCCCTGTGGCGCAATGCATAGGGAGTTGGATTAGGGATCTGAGACTGTAGGTTCGAGCCCTACCCTGACTATGAAAATTTCATGGGTTTTAACATGTGACATATGACATGTTAGGAGTGCTGATATCCACCCCAAACCATGCTGATATCCACCTCAAAGAGTTCTGGTATCCACCTAGGATCTGCTCATAAGGGTCGCACAATATGCAGGAATATCAGAACTGGGTTATCCAGAAAAAGCACCCAGAATCACAGAGGTTGTGTAATAAACTTGCATAGCACTTGCTGCAGAAGTAAATTTCGTGTTAGAGTCTGTACCATCCTTGAGTTGGACTTCACTGCATTCGGGCAGATCGCATCAGATATTCTAAAGAAATTGTAGCACAGGTATAACCTGATGCCTGCCATTGATTTACGACTTTACGTCATGCCATCCTCTCTCCCTAGATAAACCAAGAAAAACTAGCATGGATCACAAGCATGCAGGAAGCCTGCATGCTTGATAACGGTGACCCTTGATGTAGGATATCATTAGGGTAGATTAACCCAAAAACGACCGTTCCTGCGCAGGTTTTCAATAAGGGAAATGTAGTAGCTAATATCTTTGAGTCTAATAAGTCCTTAGGGTTCCCCAAGGTACTAAGTGAAAGACAATTATTTGGGCTTTTGGACCAATTACCTTTCTCAAATCCATGTGTAAAGTTTATCAATTTTTTTCATCATTTCTAGGACCATCTTAGTTAGTCTATTTTCACCTTGAGATGACCACCTTGCACCTTGAGCATCATAAGAAAATGCATGTTTTTATAGTGACTCAATTAGAATGGAAATTGAAGGCAGCTTTATGGTCATGGATATTGTAAATCTCATCAAATTAGAAGTGGTAATTCCAACCATGCATTGTAGAGGCTTTGTTTTTAATGTACTTTAATAGACCTTCAATATGGACTATAATTACCCATTCCTTTAACTTGATCATCACACTCTCAGCATCAAATAGTTCCTTTACATAGTAATAACCATAGCATTACAGTTAAGATTGAAATGTATGCATCAGAGCATAATCCAGTGAACATTTCTATCCCAAACTATTCTGGCCATGAATCTTGTGATGTAATCCTACATAATCAATGGTTTCTATTCAATTAAATGCACAAATATGTGTATAAGGAGTGGTTGACTCAAGGTGAAATGTTGGTCATCTCAAGGTGAAATTGGTTTGTTCTAGGAAATAAGTCCTATACAGAATGTATTTAACATTTCTGCACTTTTCCTTATGCTATCATTTAGCAAAGATATTTATCTATGCCTAGAGTCAAAAAGTTGTATATGTGAGCACTTGTCATCTTCAAATTATCAAACCAAAGTTGGAGAATTCTGATGAAATGACCAGCTGGTCATGGTAAAAACCATTCAAACATTGGAACTTTAGTTTATTACCATGCATTGACAACTACTTCATATATTCCAGGACATCATTCTACGGGATACTATAACACCTCTATTTCAATAATATGAGGGTTTAAGACCAATGCACTACATGTGAAAGTGAGAAAAACAAACTGACAGGTGGTCGACTCTAGGTATGTGGCCGTCTTAAGGTTGATCTACCCTATGCATGCATTGGTCATCTGTGAATCTGTATGGTCAGAAATTCCATAAGATGTTATCATATATGTTGTCATGTATGCTCTATTTTATGGTGGAAACAGTGAAATACGGCAGTCCCATAGGTTTAACATTAGAGCTCCGTATTCCACACTCCCCATGGAATACCATGTCCCGTATTCAACGGCCTGTAGTGTAGCATCCAAAATGCTCATGTACCCATATCAAAATGACTTTTCGAGGTAATTGAATCTACATTTAACCGATTTTATATCTAAAACCACGAATTAGAACCAATTAAGCTGAAAACGATCGTTATTTGCCCTGTTGCAAGGAGCAAAATGAGATTATTCTATTCAATTTTATGACAGGTGTCCCTCGTTAATTCAATAACAGCACAGATAGACAAGCAAATGTCAATGACCATGGAATATTTTTGCATCATATTCACCGAGGTGAGGCTGTCCTTATTTAATGACGCCGTATAGGCAGAGCCTCACCGAGGCCATATCCAGTGGGTCCACCATTTTGAATTCTGCTGGTTATGCCAAAGGTGGCAAAACACACTGATCAGGCATTGTCATGATGGGTACCTTGTCCCTGGATAACATCTACTTCGAGGGACATACTGGTTCCCATCTTATCAGCTTATCAGAACATGTCGCCAGAACCAGCTCCACTCCCGCTTACACCCAATAGCGAGGACTCATATTGATTCAGTGTGCGTGTCCACGGAATCTCTCGCGAGATCCTGTAGGTACCAGACTTGTAGATAGTATGACATGCCAGTAACAGATGAGTTTGTGAGACCAGGTCGGGAACTAGCTGATGTCAGCCTGCATGTGCAGCTCCTGGGAACCAGTCCAGTTCCGTAAGGTCGCTATACATCTGGCACGCTCCCCATCCTATAGGACTCAGTGGAGCCACCATCTTGAATTTCGCTGGTTGAGCTAAAACACACTGATAAGACATACCATGATGGGTACCTTGTTCCTGGTTAACACCCACTTCCAGGGACATGCTGGTCCCATCTTATCAGTTTTTATCAGTGTATGTCACTGGAACCAGCTCCAGACCAGCTAGTAAGCTAATAGATCATGGATATGGGGGCCCTAGGGCTGTATATGCTGTATATACCTGAGCCGCGAAGCGGCGAGGGTATATACAGCATATACAGCCCGTGGGGCCCCCATATCCATGACCTAATAGGTTTATACCACCATTTCCTCCATTTTGTATCAATTTCTTACCTGAAATCCAAAGAATATAGCCAGGCGAAGACATTTTGTAAGTGCTAGCGACACGGCCCGGGTCAGCACTCTGCGCGAAGCCATTGTTTTTGTTCCTTACGGGAGAGGTACCGCCGTGTATACAGTCACTTTTCGTATGGAATCCAACCATGACATGTTATAATATTAAAATCCCAAGAAGTTTTTGATCCATAGACGAGGAATGCGTGCTAATTTTCTCCATTTTCTTCGATATAAATAAGAATCCATTGATTTTTCCATCGTAAGCGAGTCGCGGTCCGGCCATTCCCACCCGCCTCCTTGTTCGGCGAAAGTGTGTCAGTAGCCCGGATGTGGATATAGGTCATCCGCTCGTCGTGCAAGGAAGACGCCGAAAATTTCGGTCCGGTTTGGAAAATCAATGGATTCTCATTTATTTTGAATATATTGGACATAATACGTATGGAGGGATCATCTAGATTGTCTAAGGATATGTATGTTTTAATTTGAAAACTTGTCATGGTTGGATTCGATACGAAATGCGGGTGCACATACGGACCTATCACCATCAGGTTAGTAGTCTTCAACCTTTGCTTCTGGCTTCCTCACCGTTCAGTGTGGCGCTATGGCTAAGGCCTTCGCCTACCACCACTGCGGCCGGGGTTCAATCCTCATACGAATTGGGACGGTTTTTCACATTGAAACAATGGCGAGGCTAAATTTCTATGTCCGCCAGCGTCTCCAAAAATATTCTAAGTCCAACTTGACACCGAAAAAGTATATACCAAAAATTTCAAAAATGCACAAGGGTGGTATATGCAGAATAATGCACGGCTAAACTGCATATAAACCCACCGGAAGTTCCGAAATCGTGGTATAATGGCCAATATAGATGGGTATAAAGTGACGGTCCTGACGCTTGTGATGGAGGGGTTTTAAAAAGTGACGGTCCTGACGCAGGGGCTTTAGAAAATGTCGGACAGCGACAATTTGAAAAGTTCCCAATACATTGGCATATACATAAAAAGTGACGGGGCCTGCTCCAAATTTGCAAAGGAACTACATACACGATGTCAACACACACACGACGTCATAACCTCATTTACCCATATGCATTTGTATAGTTAGGGTGGGATATCACAAACCCCTGTATTCTGTATCTTGTCACCACGCCATGGTTGAGTCATCACCTCTGGGTGGTGGCGACTAGTAGTTGCTGGATGCAGCAGCCTAGTAATAATGGTTCTCAGGGCTTCAAAGGGGGTCTGGGTGGGCGGTCCCCCATGTCACATGTCGATTTTAAGAAATGCTCATGTCGCATGTCACTTCAATCCTCATGTTTCCTATCACCTTTAAGAACCATTCATGTCGAATTTAAGAAAGCACCGATGTCATGTCATTATTTTTTCACCTCATGTCACTAAAGCTCATGTCACATGTCGATTTGACAAGAATGGCCATGTCAAACTTAGTGGTCCATACCCATTTAAAGCCTTTAGGCCTACCCATGATCTAGTTTCCCATGGGCTGGTCAGAGGTCTACAATAAATCTTATGGGGATAATTATCCCTAGCTGGTAATACTTCCATCGAAAAGTAAATAGACAATGCCTTTCCTTAATGTGTCCGTCATTGTGATCGTACCTATAAACTACATATTATCAGCCACAAATGCATCTCAGAGGGCTGACTATGACTTTCTCCTTGTAATCAGAAAGACGTGCGTGATGTAGGTCAGCAGGCAGTGGGAACCCTGATAGCACAACTCATCTATCTTATTTACGTAAAGCTGATGGATTTCCAGGTAAAGAAAAAATACTAGCTGTGCTAGCAGAGAAGGCACATAAATTATGAGGCTGATACAGCAGAGTTATTTAGGGGTCATTTAGTGTTTGGGGTAAGCACATTAACTATTGAGTAGCATTGTTCTCTGTAGTAAGTCGAGCAATCTTTTTTTAATCATGATATAATATTTCATCTCTGCTTTCGGTGGATATACGTTGGGATGAGGTTGAATCCCACATGGCAAAAAAACGGCTCCAAATATCTGTACGATTTTGAATCTGTTGCTATTTTTGGGACCTACCCAGAATTCATAAGGGATATAAATACAGTATGGTGAATAGAACACAAGGACAATGTTGTGTTTTCTCATGTACCCATATTGTCTGGCCTAAAATCACAAAAGAATGTTTGTGTTCTATATTCCCTGCTGCAGTTATATCCCTTGAAACTTTGGGGTAGACCTTAAAAATCACAACAGTTTCAAAATCGCAGAGATGATTGCTCATGAGGCATTTTTCGCCATGTGGGATTCGAGCTTTAGGGAAAGACAGGAACCCAGATAACATACTCCATCTAATAGAAAAAAAGAGTATTTGAAGTATTTTTCGCCATGTGGGATTCAACCTATAAAGGCTACCGGGGATTGATGTTGATGTCAAGAGTCGTTAGATAGATTGAAGGTTACTATTTCAGGACATAGCTTTCAATGCACATTAAATTCACCATACATTTATGTTTTACAATCTTCAACAATACACCCTCATCTTCCCCGTATAGTACCAGGGTGGTGGAATCATCTATCTAGTAATGACTTTTGCCTCGCTATGATAAAAGATCCTATTCATATCATTCTATCTATAGGTTGTGGTGACAAGTGAGACAAGGCAATAGAGAAATACTAGTGAGATGTTCTTGTGAGATGATTGCAGAATTCTGGGAAACAAATTGGATACTACAATCTATTAGTATCATCAATGGTTGCCCTAGTTCTCTTCATACTCCCACATTGCAGAGCTGATTCCTCCAGTGGTACACATATGCTGGTAGTTGGGAGTAGACCCATTTATCCATCAACTCGTATATTGGAGTAGCCCCTCCCTCCCCTGGGCATGTACCTCTTACAAAACATTAGGGGTAGACATGAATAAGGCTCTCCTCTTCAAAATATCTTCAGGGTACCAAGGGGATGTTTAAAAACCTTTAGACATTTAGTAGGGTTATTAGGGCATAGTATAACCGATTTAAAGGTGTCAATTTTCTAACATACCAGTCTGTTTCTGATATAACTAAAAAAAGGATGCCGACTATAAGATTACAGAGGCGTAGGAAGCAAATCTTCATTGGGGGGGGGCGGCGAGGGCACCATCGCGACTACCTTGAATTGTAGGCTGATGCGTGATGGCGTCTTTATATGCGTATTTAGAATTCATATAGAAAAGTGATTTTTGGTAAATTTTGGATCTGACTTTAGGCTCAGACCCCCATTCTCCCTATGACATCACCATAATAATCTAATTTGAGATATAAAGTTTTAGCTTCTTTTCCATTGTGTTTATGAGTTCTTGGAAAATATTGGGGGGGGGGCCCAGACATACTCAGGCCCCACCTCCTTTATGATTGGGGGGCCCAGGGGAGCGTTACATAAGGTTGAGGTAGAATCTGCCTTAACTTGCCTAGTTGAGGCAAACGTAAAGGTAGCCTTAACCGAGCGTTACATAAAGCTGCCTTTAGGTTGCCGTAAGGGTTGAGGAAAATCCTTAACTTGAATTTCCTTACCTTGAGGGAAAATCCTTAAGGTAAGGAAATCTGTGACGTCATCCGAGGGATTCCCCCTATGACGTCACAATATACGGGGAATCCTAAAGACTTTACCTTAACTGTCGCAAACCCCAAAGGATATCACATGCCCGTCGGCCCGACCTACAAACATAACAAAGGTAAGTTTAATCGATGTTTTATCCCATCCAAAGCTATTCTTAGTGTGCACCACTCATCTAAGTTGCCTTAGGCATGCAATAACAACAATGGATTCACATATATATGAGATTAAGTCGGAATTTCGATATTCGCGTTGGGCGATAATTGGGGTGTTGAGGGTGGATTTTGGGATAAGGAAATTCCTTAACTTACTCGTGTGCGTAAATAACATTTCCTCGGGAGTTTTAGACTGACACAGAATTGATATTTTGGTTTTGTTTCATTTCAGCATCATGCCATGGGGTATTGCCCAAACCACCAAGGTTGCAGAGTCAAAGGGGGGCGACGATGACATGCCAGAAAGTGAACAATCATCTTCTGAGGATACAGATGACTCCACAAAAGACGCTACATTCGACATCGATAAGGCAATGAAGAAGGATGGACCCTCCGATGACTCAGAATCAGAAGAGGACTCTGGTAGTGCCGCCAAGTACCTTTTGAAGAAGGGCAAATCGAAATCCACCTCCTCCAAATCAAAGGATGTTGCTGAACCCAAGGCGTCCACCTCTAAGTCGGCCCCTACAGCCAACGATTCTCTCAATGCAGGGAAGAAATCCCTTTGGTTTACACTTGATGAGAAGGTGGCATTATTCGAGGTTGCTAAGAAGCACCGCCGTCTGTTGCATGAGTATCGCACTGCCAAGATCAGGGACGCCAAAGATGCTGTTAGTCGTAAGATGTTGGGTAAGTAGGATATTCTCTTTACATTGATAATTAGAATTTTCTTAAGGATATCAAGATTCTTTACATCTAAAGTAAATATGTATGTATTTGTAATACTAGATAGAAATTTGAAATATCATGTTAACTTCTGTCATAGAACCTTGCTTTACATTCTACATAAGGTATAATTAATGGTATTACATTTTGATTTGATTTCTGCAGACGCTGTCAACTCTTTTTTCCAAAGTGCCAAACGGACGGACGATGGAGCAGGTACTGAAGAAGCTGGGTGATTTCCCGGGCAAGGCTTCCCTTAAGGTGATTGTTTGGCTTCCCCATTTCAATTGTTGACTTTGCCAAAGACATAGTGTACAGTTATTCTATTAAAGCCACTAAGGCTTCCCCATTTCAATGGTTGACTTATTACACTACTATACAATTTTCTAACTTTCTAACTTTCTTGTCTTTCAGAATGATGCCTTAATCAAAAATTACGTGAGGAAGGGGAGGTTTATTCCGCACGGTATGGAGCTAGATGACGCAGAGGTCCTCGCCTTAAAGTATAAAATGGTCCCCGAGATTGCGGGTAAGTATTTACCAAATAAACAAGATTCTTTTCTAGTAATGGATCCCACGTCATCCCACGTTATCTATTGAATGTGTGTAATGAAGTATCTTAACTGTTGTACAATCCAAGATTCTTTATAGTTATTAATATTAGTATATACTGTGAAGTGTTATATTTCCGACCATAATGGTGATTAAGAACAATTTTTCTTTTAATATCGTTCTATTGAACAGGCCAAGAACGGGGTAACTCATCCAAAGTCAACAAGGACACCAAGGAGAGTGCTTCGAAAGGTTCAAAGAGGCACCTTGATAAAGACACTGACCCAAAGCAGCCTCGTTCTAAGGCAGCCAAAAAGAATGCCGTCAAGGATGTCAAACTAAACAATGATGGGGGTGATGATGATGACCATCCCGATCAGGGGGGGTGGGTGAAGCTTCGTCTTTGACTGGCAAAGCCGATGATGATGTTGATGCCGATAACGCCTTGAATGACGTGAATGACGTGGATGATCATGTTAGCAGTGGCCAGCAGCAGGCTTCTGTACCAGACGCTCTTGACACATCACAGGACCATGCAAGGTCCACCCTAGAAGTTCCCTCTACTCCTACATTCGCATTTATGTCGACCCCACGCGTTCGGGCACAGCCACCTCCAGCAGACCCACAACTCGCAGAGGCCATAAGGACGTTGGCTACTTCTCATGAGCGTTTGTCGGAGGCCCTTCTTGGACTTCTGACCTAAAGTGCAGCCACCCAAGAGCTACTAGCAAGCCGTAAGTATTTCTGTGTTTTGGTCTAATATATATAAGCAAAGTAAAGTAAATGGTAAAAAAATTCTGTCCATGTTATTTGTGTATCATGGAATATTACTGCTCACTCAAGGCACCTTCACACTTAAAGATGTAATTTTGTTAATGATCCACGTGTAGTCTCTTCATCTTTTTAAAATTTCTTAACCTCATAACCTTGGATCTTTAATCTTTGCAGAGTTGCGTGGGGTCCGGGACATTCTTGCAATAGTACATCACCGGTGCCTAGCTCCTGTGTCAGTAGAGACCCAGACTGAACGTGATGTCCGCGAGGGGGAGGTTCAGACCACCCCCCCTACGGTAGCCAACAATGAAGCACAGACATCACATCCTGAGAGTGCCGATGGGGAGGCCCAGACCGAACCAGTTAACCTTTCACGCGTAGAGAGGAGAGTCCTACAAGAATGTAATGGTGATGCAGTTGACGCGCAGGCTGAGGCAGAGGCTCCTATCGAGGAGGCTGGTGGCACAGACAAGGAGAACAGCATTGAACACAAAGTGCCATCCAAAAGGGGGCGTCCACGCCGAGGCGGACGCAAAACCTAACTTTCATATACTGAAACAATCCCACAGATAAAGCCAATTATTAGTACAAGACGCTTGGCCTGTGTGGACCTGTTTTATTCATGGACATGACAATTGCCAAAACGAGCCTTAATTCACACTACCTTAATTTTTTCCTTCAATCTGACTCAACAAGTTAATATTGTCAGACAGTTCTCTTATGATGCTTTGCATGTTATAGGTAATTAGTTTCGGTGCTGTGATAATCAGCACAGTTAGTTTGTCAAAAAATTATTTGAAGAAAAGTACTCATACTACTCAAATATATAGTGAAACTCAGTGCCTGTTGCAAAGAGTTGCCTTTAAAGAAGTTTAACTGACATTACATAGTTTGCAAGCACTCATAGTACTTCAATAATTAGCATAATAATAGAGCAATCGCAGACTTGAATAATCTGTAATTATTACAACGAATTGACACTAGCGTTACATAAGACACTTCCAGCAGTTACTTCTATGTCTACTGTAAAAAAAAATATCTGAAAAATAAAGAGTTTAATTTGATATCTCTGTCGTTCTGTTAGTTACCACAAACTTATGCCATACAAGAAATATAGGGAAATATATTAATATATGTAAAAGGACGCTTACATGGTGCAATATCTATTCTGGAACAGTTTAAAGCCCAAAAATCCAAAAATTACCGGTTAAGGAATTTCCTTAACTTTCGTGTTTTGGGGTGCCCTCTAGCGGGAATCCCGTGCAAATGACATCATTCCGAGGGTGTTTTTCCAACTAAAAGTGCTTCGCGTGTCACCTTAATTATGGCTTCTCCCGTCGACCCGGTAAGCTTTATAGGCCTAAAATACGTTTAACATACAAGAACTTTCATTAAAGAACATGGTTAAATCCATATGGTCTCTTTCCATGCCAGAAATTAGCCATAATCTGTCTCATTTGATCGAAATTTTGTGTGATTTGAGGTTAAGGTTAACCTTAACTTTCTACCTTAACTTTATTGTAGAACATGCCACCAAGTGAGAGCGACTCGGATTGGGCCTCTGACTCTCAGGCCATGGAGGCAGGACCACCTCTTCCTCCCCCACCAAAGAAGAAGAAGACTGAGCGGCGGAAGGCCACACAGAAGAGGGATGTCACGGCGCTCGACAAGCCAGACCCAAGCTTTGATCCATCGGAACATCAACTGCCCCGAGAACTATTTGACTTAACACAAGAACAGACATTCGATGTCGATGATGAGGACATGTCGGAGGATCATGTTGGCTTCTGGCGGGACGAGGACAGGGATGTACTCGTAAAAGCGCTAAACCATTACCGCAAAGACCTCAAAGGAAACTTTGAGGGATGCGGCGGTGGAAAAGCGAAGCGTGTCCGTGCTTGGGAAAAGGTTGTAGGTAAGTTAGACTTGTGTTGGGTGTTGCCGTTCTTTTACTTCTAACAAAGATCACTCATGAAACACTGTATGTCGTTGTCAATAAAAAATTTCTGTCAGCATCCAATAATTAAACAACCAAATTATTTTCTTTTGCTTAGAACATGTGAACCAGCGTTGTAAGACGAAGTGGAATGTCTCACAAGCACAGGGGAAGGCGTCCCGGTATGCGAAGGAAGTAAAGGCAAAGGTAAGATTCTTAATGTACTGTCAATACTTTATTTAACAATAGACAATGGAATAAAAAGAAATCGCTCTGTAGTAATAAATAACATCAGGTTGTATGGTTTAATTATCCCCCCCAAAAAATATATATAAAACCTAATCTAACTCTACCCCCATTTTCCTTGGCAGTACAACGCTCTGCGCCGAGCTAAGCAAAGGACGGGAGGGGGCGTCATCACGGATGACATGTACCTGACACCGATAGAGCAATCGATGTTAGACTATGTTGGTGTGGAAGGTGTTGTTGGTAGGTAAATCCAACTTGTACATCAGAAAAAATATTTGTACAATATCTGAATCACTTAATACCTGAGTATAATATCTGAGATCATTATCACGTTGTCTCACTGTGTAGGTACAGTTTTATAACATTACATACCTGATTTCAAGGTTGAGATCTAAATATATAAAATATACCTATGTCGTTCACTAACACAAACCTATGTACACTCCCCAACCCATGTAGCACCCTCTTAAAGAATCTTTACATATTGCAGGGATACCTGGTTGCAGGGGAGTTCCACTAAAACCGAACACCCCCATGTCTGCTGCCTCTACTAAGGGCTATGAGAAGGCCGCACGCGAGGCCTGGGACTATAAACGTGAGAACATCCCTGACTATGGTGCTGAACTAGAAACTACAAGACTGCACTGCACCTCAAAGAAAAGGAGCAATAAATCTAAGAAATAAGTGTATGACAACGAAAATTTAACATTCTTTAAGAAAGAGATAATGTCTTAATATGTGCTGTAGTCGAGTACAAACATAGCTGTATGGCAAAGAAAATCTAACATTTAAGAGAGATATAATATCCTAACATTTGCTGTAGTCGAGTACCAAAATAAAACAAATACATATCATGTAAAGGTTGACTTAACAGTATTAAAAAAATAAATATAATGTTGTCAATGTCTTATGTATGCTCTTAATCATCACTGCTGCTACTCTCGGACTCTATATTGTCATCTTCGCTACTGCTGCTGCTGCTGCTGTTGGCATCGCGTTGTCGACGTTGGAAATGGGCCTGGACGTACTCGTCACGATGGTCCTGTGCAACCGGCTCAGGGTTATCCTGGTTGAAATCGCGCGGGCCAACAGCAGCAGCGCGCCTTGGTCTGAACCGGTCCGTTCCGTCGTCCTCAGCATCCCGGTGAGGCGTGCTATCCTCCATAGCCATGTTGTGCAAACATGCACATGCAGTTATCACCCTGCAGGCCTTCGCTGGCTCAAGGTGGAGATAGCCTCCACTGCTGTCTATACACCTGTAAATCAAAGGAGCGTTTGTAAAGTTATGGGGCAGTCAAATCATTTTTTAAGAAATTTGGGATCTCTCTGAAAATCACTACAGAACTTACCTCCATCGCTGCTTCATAACACCGATGACATGTTCGACTTTGGACCGGGTGGACCGGTGCCACCTATTGAATGCTCGTTGCTCCGGCGTGCGCGGGTTGTCATATGGGGTCATCATGTATGGCCTTAGAGTGTATCTGTTTAAAATCAAAAGAGAGAAAATTTAACAGCAAACGACATGTAAGTAGTAACTTCATGACAAAATTTTAAAGAAACATAATACACAAAAAATGTAACAGGTTTCAAGTTTACATTTTAACCAATTTCTCCAATTGGTGAATGTTAAGCTACCTACCCTGAGTCACCTAGGAGAAAAAATTCTCCCCACTCCTCGGCCTCTGCCTCATCGTACAGTGCACTGCACGAGAAGGAGTACTGGTCATTTGCTGACCCAGCGAATGATGCATCGATATGGGTTATCCTCATATCAGCATCACAAACGACCTGCAATGATGAAAATACATACAATGAAGTGACAAATACATGGTTTACATTACCTTGAATGAAATGGACCAAAAAAGTGAAGGAAGCGACCTATACCAATGTATTCAACATTTTCGCATTTGTATTTTCATTCAAAGAAATAAGGTTGGGATAAATGAAGATTCTTACCATTGCATTGATTGAGTGGAAGCCCTTACGATTTACAAACACTCCCTCGGGAGGGGTGTGCACCCTCGTAGTCCGTGGCACTTGGGGAGATGATTTGTATGTGGGTGCCGTCAATGCACCCAAACACAAAGGGCCTACGATGATGCCGGTTGTAAAACCGCCGAGCCTTCTGGATCTTTGTGCATGGGGTGTCGGGCCACTGTATATAGCTGGAATAAAGAATAAAGTTGAAATGAAATGTTCAAGGTGAGTAAGAAAACGTTAGGTAGAAGAATTTTTTGGGAATTGATTATAATTACTGCTAAAATAAAGCCAAAAGTTTTTATTGTTACTTAGCACAATACCTTCATTTTAATTAACCGTGAAATTAAAGGTTGATTTTTGATGCAAACTCACCTCGCAGCGTTCTCGTAGAAGAAGTTAGCCACATCCTCGACAACACGGCTTACGGTGGCTATGGACACTTGCTGTGTCTCAGATATGCAGCCGAAGCTAGCTCCGGTTGCAAAAAATCGCAAAGCTAGACAAACCTGTAAAAAAAATTTTGATATATAAATTTAAGGGATCAAAGCCAATTAAAAATTATATTTACCCCCCCCACACACAAAAACAAATAAATAAAAAATTATTCAATTCATGTGAGGTGAGTGAGCAGCTCATGTAGACCGAAATACCAACAAAGACCTAAATAAGTCACTTGACAAAAATTAAATTCAGGATCGTGTGCTAGGTGAGCTCCTCGCTACGTACCTTTACAATATGTCAAGGCTAAGACTTTACCAAAGTTTACCTAAGTGTAGAGTCTTACCTGTTCCATGAAGGAAAGGCCACCCCCAATGCTGGACCCTCTTGTCCTTGTGGTCCAGGCTGCAAACTCTGTACTGATCTTCTTCACTCGTTTTTTGGACAACCGGTACTTTCTGACAAACTTCCTTTCCGACCACTTGCGGTACGGGTTATGTCTTTCCAGGTAAACCTTGCGCAAACGCCCATTTCTGTCTCGCTCCATCGTCAAAAGTCGCCAAAAGAGAAGCTCGGCGCTCTTTTTTTTGCTGGTCACCTTAACGCCAAACACCAGCGAGAAGTTAAGGAAATCCTTAACTTTTTGAAGTTTTCCTTAACTACGCCATTTTGGAGACCTCGAGTTTAACGTCAATTAAAAGTAGGTCATCGTAGACCACCAACGGTGCACAGACGTTGAAAAGTTGACAAAACACATAAAGTTTCATTCCCCAAGAGATAACTGTAATGAAACAATCCTAAGATGAAAAAAAAAAAAGTTACCCTTAAATTTGGTTTGCTCAGAACCGACCAAAACATCGGTTCACAAAAAGCCGAGGTTATGGCAACTTTACTGCCTTAACTTCGAAAAAAAGATTTTTGTTAATTGTAACAGAATCTATCTTAAGGATATCCTCAACTTTGAGGACATCCTTAACCTGTTAAGGAAGTTCTCAAGGACAAAAAAGTTACGGAAAGTTTCAAGATAATTGGTAATTGTAACGGAGATTGTCTTAACCCTACCTTAAGACTTTTCCGAGGTCTTTATGTAACGAGGCCCTGGCCCCCCTGGCCCCCCCTTTTCCTACGCCCCTGGATTAGGGTGTGTATCTCTCCTATATCAAGATGGCTACTTTTGCAACAGATCGATATAATTTTAGCCTATTCTTACCTAGAAATATGGTATAATAATTATGGTATAATTAAGCTTGTATGTTCTGACAATGTTTGTTTAGAACATCAGTATTTTATAGGCTAATAGATCTATATGGGTTTGATTGATTGATTTGTGTTTTACAGCACTTTAGCGGCACTAAGTGGCTATCCTGTGCTTCACAGGTTGATAGGCACTATCAGCGGAAATGGTGGTATGATTTGTCTATGTGGGGGAAGTAATCATCAGGTTTCAACTAGATGTTATTGTACAGCCCAAAGATCTATATGGGTATTTGGATAATGCATTGGAATAACTAACAAACTAATAGATTTTGAGTCACTGAATTTTGATGGGTATATGTCTGACCCATACACTTTACCACCAGATGTAAAAAAAAACAAAAAAATCATTGGAATTACATTTTTTTGTTTCATCAATATATTTTACGGCTACCTTCAAGATGCACATAGCTAAACAGATTGAATCTCGCTAAAATAGAGATATAATAGGTACTATGCCATAATTTACTAGAGCAGGGATGAATATAAGGCCAAATCCCACAACGCAAAAATGGGCAGAAAATCCTTGTGATATAGGATATGTGGTTGCTTAGCCAATATTGAGGTGGAAATATTGTCTAAGAATGGCCTATAAAGGCTAAGAATCCTTGCCAAAGTGCTGGTATTTGGGGAGTGAAATACATCAAAAGCTTTTGATATTTTCTTCACAAAGGGCCAGAAATCTCTGTGATTAAGTATATCATTATGATTCCTCTGTTAAACTGCATATTCCACAGGACTTTGATGCCCAATAACGGCAATAGAATCGAAATCACAGAGATCCAGTGCCCAATATCGCCAATAGACTAAAAATCACAGAGATCTACTGCCTAATAACAGCAATGTAATCAAAATCACAGAGATCCAGTGCTCAATATTGGCTACTGGTAGAATTTGGGTAAGGTTAAGGTGGAGTGAGACCTCTTGTGATTTAGATTATTGGCAATAGGCCAAGGCTGCCAATATCCAAAATCACAGACATTTCAAATCCATTTTTCGCGTAGTGGGATTCGACCTATATCAAATATAGCACCAGAAATTGATATAGCAACTTGTGAAACAGATCTCACTAATATGTCTACCAATACAGGACAGGACCCTCTTGTGAGACAAGGCCTTTTCACGCTGTGCTTTTTGTCTAACATGGTGATAATGTGGCAATGATGGTCTTTCGACACGTTGAGCTGCTTCAGTATTTAGCCTATATAGTTTTGCATGAACACTTTAAGCAATTTGGTTGGGCCAGTTCCCTCCTCAGCATCACAGTGCAGAAGGTATGAGGGTAACTGACAGTTACCCCATCCAACATGAAGGGTCATATACAAACAAGTCTGAAAACATTTCCTCAGTCTATGCTGTTGATAAACTATTCTACTTCATAAAAATATTGCAGAATGTTAGCTAAGGCATGGATACTTATAGAGAAAAAGCCGTGGGGGACTATATTACTTGGATTACATAGAAATCAGGCACAACTGAAAGTTGGGTACAAGGGTAACTCCTAATGAAGTTACCCTTGTTTTAAAATTGATTTCTATGTGCACCTTGAGGTTCCCGTAAAATATAATTATTGAGGAAACTCTTGCATATTTGGACACAAGTCAAGATTTTTAAATTTAGATCTTTTCTCATGCGGAAATGAAAAGTTACTGCAATCTTCAGTATTCTCTTGCAATTTACAGAAAGTTGGATAAAATCTTCGACAAACAGGTGTGTGTGTTCATCTAAACTTGCAACACAAATCCCACTGTGCAATCTGATCCATACACTGCAAAAATGGTGTTTAGATTTTAAACATGTTTAGGTCTAAACACGTTTAAAACCTAAACATATAGGTCAGTTAGGTGTCTCATTGACTACACATTTAGGAAATGAACACTTTTATTCTAACTACATAAACATTTATGCTAAACATGTTTAGATGTTTAGAGTTGAAACAGTTGAATAATAGGTGTTTAGATTTAAACATCAATGTGTTTAGGTACTTGGATGTTGAATCCACACCAGGTAGCAGCACTACCTTTGAATGGACTATCTGCACACAGTTATAATCAATTGTTGTGACAAATGTCCCCAAATCCCATGTTTATCATGTTTTCATTTCATAGAATGTCATGTGAATAGAAAGGGCAATAGAAAATTGACTAGATTCACCTTACTCCACCATCATTAGCATAAAATAATCATAAGCTCCATGACTGACACCTATTTGATGTTATTCTGGAATAGATAAGGCAATGTCCTTCCTGCCAAGCTGTTGTACTTTCTCAAGTCTCTCATTCTGATGCAGTGTGTAATACATGTACATATATATAGCTGTGGCTGACATCTTTGGAGACTTTGCCAAGTAAATACCTGCTGATGTCCCCCCAGTAAATGAGAAAACAAACAAAATATATCTCTTTTTTTTAATGCATAAATGTCTGCAAACCTTAACTCTCCATCAAATCATTTAAACATCTAAACAAAAAAATTCATAAACACCTAAACACAAAAATTCATAGATATCTAAACACAAAGTTTTAACCTAAACACCTACATTTCTAAACACTTGGGCTAAGCACATTGTTTGGCTAAACATGTTTAGAAAATTAATGTGATTACAAAAACGTTGCAAGAATATGTTTAGAATTGTGTTTAGGATCTAAACACCATTTTTGCAGTGTACCATACATTGCAATTTTGTCTATTCTGAGCTCATACACAGAGTTCAATGTCAGTCTTATTCTACACTCTGTAGATCGAATCCCACATGGCGAAAAATGCTTCAAATATCTCTGCGATTTTGAATCTGTTGAGTTTATGGGACCCACTCCAAATTCTCAATGCATATGAATACACATAGAACACAAGGACACTGTTGTATTATCTCATGCACTTGTTGGGATATTTTGCCTTTGTTGATGTTTATATCTCTGTTCATTATGTATTTTCTGGCCTAAAATCACAAAAGATTGCTTGTGTTCTATACACCCTAAGGTAGTTATATGTCTTGCGAATTTAGGGGGTGTCCAATAAACGCAACAGATTAAAAATCGCAGAGATATTTGGAGCATTTTTTGCCATGTGGGATTCGAACTTGTTTGCCCACAATAGCTTACAAATTCCAGATCAATGAGAAAGGCATTGCTTACTTTTCTCATAAAGTCGAATCCCACATGGCGAAAAATGGCTAAAATATCTCTGCGATTTTGTCTGTTGTGTTGTTTGGCCCTCATTGAGGCCATAAAATGCAAGGACTACTGCAAACTTAACCCTAAACCACTGTGGGATTCGAAATTAGTTCATCATTCCTTGCATTTTATGGTCCTCACAAGGACCATACAATGCAACACACAAAATCGCAGAGATATTTCAGCCATTTTTCGCCATGTGGGATTCGACCTAAAAGGTCTATGTTGCAAGGCTGAGATCATGACTGCTTATAAATGCTATCACATAGCAATGATATTTATAGCTTTGCCCAGAGTAAACATATCGTATATGGGAGCAATCTTTATGTTCATAATATGCAACCAAGGTTGGAAAATTCTGGTGAAAATTATGACCAGTTGGTCATGATAGAACCAAGCCAAACAGGGCAACTTCAGGGAATTATTATTCAAAGGCAATTACTTAATCTATCACCGGAAATCATTCCATGGGGGTCTATGACACCAATATCTTAACATTATTAGGCTTGTAAGCTTATAGAATACATGCAAATATGAGTAATTTTACAAGTCGACAGGTGGACGACTAAAGGTATGTGGTCGTCTTTGGGTTAAGCTACCCTACCGCTAATAATACTGCCACGACCTCACAGGAATCATTTTACCTCCTGCTTTTTGTCACTGTGGTTGTATGGATATCCCTCGTGTATAGATCTGGACCTCAAAATGGTGTTAAGTTTCTCTCCACCTCGCCATTAAAGGTCAAGCCCAATTTGAATCCTCTAGGTCCCACATGGTGAAAGATGCTGCAAATATCTGTTGTGATTTTGAAGTTCACTCAAGATTCGCAAAGGATATAACAACAACAGTGAGTATAGGGGCTGGGTACAAATGACGTCATGCTTTTTTTGACCATTTTTGACCCCCCTCCCCCCCTTGTCATGTTTCGTCATACAACACTTGACCCCCCCCTTAACATGACGTCATGCAGAGATACCCCCCCCCACCCAAAGTGCATGAATAGTGTACAGCCTAGATAAACAAATTGAAATGGTTCAAAGGGAAATAATGGGTGTGAATTGGCAATCAAGGATACATGCAACATAAAAAGATGAACTAGCACTGATCAACAAAATTAATGAACAGAAAAACATGCCGAACACTGTCAGCATCAGCTTATGAGTCCCTATATGTGGATTGAATTTCCGTGCCTATGGTATTGATCATACACAAGATATGTCACAAAATATCCTGAAAAAAATCGTGTCTAGATAAAAAAAATCCTGTCTAGATCAATAGTCTAATACATGATAAAGAAAAGGATCAAATTGTCAGAAGACCATCAATTGCAATCAGACATACAAAGCAGTCAGTTTTACTGTAGAACCTGCATAAAAGGCATAGCCCCTAGAGTCTCATTCAGACAAAGGAGAGTAAGGTTGTTTGTTTCCAAGGGAGAAATGATTTTGACACCTCAAGGTGGGGGAGGGGTCAAAAAGATGTTATGCTTTTTAAGTAGGAAAGCCTGTGAATTATTGTAGAACAAGGGGGGTGACCAGGGAAATTGCAACCTGTCCAAAGGGAAGGGGTCAGAAAATTTTCTGCACCTCTGCATGGAAATCTACTGCACCCCTCGCAGTCAATAAAACATGTGGGACCAAGGCCATTGCTGTGAAAATTGCTGCCGGGCCTGCAGAAATGACCAGACTGTGGGACGGAATGACTGACTGTAATCTCAAGACCTTGTGTTCTGGAGGAATCCGGTACTGCTAAAATCAGTCCGAGCCTGCAGAACATTAATGTCTGCAGGACAGAATGGCCCGTTGATAAGTAATGAGAAATCCTTAAGTTACCAATAGGTTTTTGAATTGTGAAATATATCATATAGAATAGAATTTGGGTCATTTTGAAGCTTTCTACCAAATTCTCATAGTCAGGGAGCTTCTTACCTGCAGGGATCAACCTATACATGGGGTCCTATGTATGGTAAAACGTGTCCAACTAAAAGGGTATTTCAAAGTGTTAAGGGGCCTGGGTTAGAGGTAGGATAGGGTAGGCCTAGTCAACCAACACTGACATTGATGGGAGTGATTTTCTTTGAGTGGGATGTCTGAGGAAAGCATGTTTGTATTGGTATTTCATATAAGATGAATGAATTAAACTTCCCTACCTTTAGAAATCTTTTTTTCTTGTTAAAACTTGTGATTTTTTGATGACATGATGTCATACAGCCCATGACCCCCCTCCCCCCTTGTCATGCTTGGTCATGGGGAGTGGGACCCCCCCCTCCCCCCTCCTGCATGACGTCATTTGTACACAGCCCCATAAAACACAAGGACTCTTTTGCGACTTTAGGCCAGAGGATAATTATATTATAAACATCTACAAAGGTGAAATATCTCAAAGAGTGCATGAAACGATGCAACAGTGTCCATGTGTTCTATGCACCCTACTGTAGGTATACCCCTTGCTAATTTGGGGTAGGTCCCAAAACTGCAATTGATTTAAATTCGCAGAGTTATTTGAGTCCTTTTTCGCCATGTGGGATTCAACCTTCTTGGTTAAGATTAGGGGGACTAGGGTGTAATTTATAACAATTAAGGAAGGTTCTTTCAATACAACGATTAGGCTGACTTGATCGTTTCGTGCTCAGAATGATTCTCTCTCTCTAAACGAAAATGGTAATCATTCAAACTGCATGGTCATCATTTATACTTATGTTGTGAATAGCAGCAAAATGATCAGGATTTTTATTTTCCACCATTCTGATCATTTCCAAACAAATTTTATACTTAATAATTGTTTGACTTGTAAATTGCCTTCCAGGACTTATAAGTACATGTCATGTTCACATTCTCCCAATAGGGGTTGATAATAGAGGACAAAAAGATCGGTATGGCGAACAAAAAAAATTGCATTTATTAAGGGTCATTTCATCTACAAAAGTGCAGTCGTTGAATATCTGTCAAAGAAAAGAGGGAGTTACCAATAATTGTCGCAATCAGCACTAGACACTATGACTGCGGGGGACGATCAAAGCAGGACCAGAATACGAAGAATGGGTAGGGAAGCAATGGGGCAGTAACAAGTCTACCTAATAAGAGAAGTAGTGAACACACTATTTGAGAAATGGACGATCTCACTGCTAGGTCGAGCACCACGGGATTCCACTTTAATGAGTTTCACACGACTTGTATTTGAATTGCTTCAAATTGGGAATACTTCGTTTCTGTTGTGCAACTCCGAAAGGCTGTAAGATCCTGCAGGTTTCCAGGGATCTATGTTGAAAATGGCCAGAAGTTACCTAACATTTGATAAATATGTTATGGGATGCTTTTCTGAGTAAGTCTGAAATGACAGTAATTAAGGAGTTCCCCCATTTATGAGCAATGGGTAGGTGTTTGTGTTCAATATACTTGAATTCGGAGCTGTTGTACTAGAATTTGGAAATTTGCTGGATTTGGGGAACTGGTTCCTCTTTATATCGCATTACATCTAGGCTCTGGACTACACTCAAGGATGGTACAGTATAGGATAGGTTACTCCATACAGTCCTATAGTGAAGGCAAACCCCCCTCTACCCCCCCCCCCATGAAACTAGGCTACTTTATGTCTTAACTATTGGGGCCTATGTAGGATAAGGGGGTTTATGGAGCTATCATGTATCTTTATGGAAGGGATATCAAATGAAGCGAAGGGACCACCTAATCCAAAAAATCCTGCTAAATCCAAAAATGATAGTCTTTATTCTCGGACTTTGACTAAAAGTAGCTAAAATTGAGGTTTGATGGGGGAAATATTTTAAAAATGTACTAAAGTGATATTGAAAATAATTGGAAATCTTTAAAGATACATCTCAATCAATGTTAGTACCTCCACCCACATACACAAATGATGCCCATCTCTCAATCTGACAAATACTGTGTCTGTGCATTGCTCTGCCTATCCCACATACACCATATCAATTAGTGTACCTATCACTCATCCTGCCTACCTCTTCAATCTAAAACATCAAGAGTTAAATCTAATTATCTCTTAAAATGCTTGGATTCTCATGCTTACCTCTAACCTTACCTTAGATTATCTCTAACCTTACCTTAGATTATCTGTTCCTTCTTACCATTAGTCTTACCATGAGTAAGCTTCAGTATTTAGGCCTTTTGGGAGATAGTCTGACATTGCTCAGGATGCTTTGGATTTAGGAGATAGGTAGTATGAGTGATAGGTAGACTAAGGGATAGGCAGTATGTGGGATAGGCAGAGCAATGCACAGTTAGAGTATTTGTCAGATTGGGAGATAGGTAGACATTTGGACATGTACACCGAAGTGCAAATTCTGGATTACATTTATTTATCTAATCATTTCAATATTACTTTTGTACATTTTGAAATATTTTCACCATCAAACTTCATTTTTGGGTACTTTTGGTCAATTTCTGAGAATCATGATCACGCATTCTGGATTCAGCAGGATTTTTTGGTCTGGGTAGTTCCTTCTTCCCCTTTGGTATCACCCTGATAAAGGAATACCACAGGTCCATAAACCACCAAATCCTCTATAGAAATATACACTGAAGCCACAAGGTAGCTTAGTTTCAAGGGGGGTAGAGGTTGTCCGGCGGGCGCTGACTCTTACCTGACGGGAGAGTCAGGCTTCCTGCATAGGGCTCGTTTGTCAGGTGGCTGGAATTGTAGGACATAATTTTTTTATGTCAATTTCCTCTTATAGATGGCTTCCTAAGACATGTTTGTTGCCATTTTGTGAGAAAAATACGGGGGCCCAGATTATTTGGTTCTCGCAAATCTGTTAGCCTTCATATCAAGTTTAGCTGCCAAGGTCGGCCATGTTGGATGTGGTTTCAGTTCTCACAACAGAGGTGTTATTCATGAAATAATGTTATTCATGAGAATCTGCTTGGAGATTGGAGATTGACTTCCTGTCTGGCAGAAAATGCACCTGCTGATAGCTACCCTTGCAACCCACACGGCATGTGCCAAATCTTGGAAAGGGTGCGATCTAAAAGTTTCCAACAAAAGACGCTCTTCCCACTCACAGACAGCAAAACTAAGGTGTTACTCTTGTCAATATCATAAGCTGATTGTTGGGGATTTATTTCTGTCAAATGTTATTCTTAGAAACTTGCCGTTTCTAGAGCACCTGAAAGTTTTAGGTATGCCAGTCCCAGCAACTCAGTCCTTGACTGAGTCGCGCCCAGTTACTAGGTAGAGGGGGGTGGCCTGTCACAGTCTACCCATAGACTATACTCTCAGTGACCCTCCTACTGTGTCTAAGCTCCTTGCTACACTGTCCTCCCGGACCATGTAGATTTACAGTGAAGTCTTTTTTTATTCTGAAAGAAAGTAGTAATTACTGTAGATTCACAGGGCCCAGCTACTAATGCACTAGCAGTACATTGCAGTGTATGTGTCACAGCTGCATTTACTATTTACCTATAGTATCTTGCACATAGGATTGAACAGGTGTTGCTAAAGTTAGCCTCTCTAATTATGTGTCAATCACAGACTTCAGTGGTATGTGTGTGAAGCATTTGGAGTGGTCAGGCAGTGTAAAGGGGGGGGCGTCAAATACATTACCAAAATGCAGCTTAGCCTTTCTGGGCCCAACCTCCTGCAGCACCAGGTACATGTACTTCCAAAACTTTGGGTAGCAAACCTCATTTCCTACTAATCATATCAGTATGGTTGAGGAATGTCCATTAGGAGGGAAGGGGTTAGAGAGGACCCCTGCCTCTATTTTGATACATAGACCTCCCCTTTATTGAAAATGACTTCATCCAAATGGGGTGACACACAGAGTTACCTCGTGTGCATAGCATCTTTGAAAGCAATCAGAGTGAGAGACACATTATTAAGAAAGGTGGTGGTGGTGAAAGTTGTGATTACTGACCACTATAGTACCGGACAATTAACAGAAACCCATATATAAGGTGTATAAGACTCCCAGGCCTCTTGAAAGCCATAATACACCTGTTAGGGCTAAGGGGAATGTAAAATATAAAATAAAAAGCCTTAGCCCCCCCCCCTCGAAGGACTAATATCCCCATGTATAAGCCACACCTTATAAATGTGACTGAAAAAATGTATGTAAGACTAGTCCTTTTTAGTAATGAAATCAAATTTCTGAGCCCATGGTGTTCCTTATACCTTTTTTTATAATACAACATACGGTATGTATTACATATTGGTGTGCTTAATAGGAAAGGTTATATGATACAAAGTAGCATAGAACTACATGTTGCAGTAGTCTGTGATATGCCTTCTTGAACCAAATCAAATATGAATTCCCTCCCAAGAGTAACATATGACCATTCCATACTGTGAGTTACAGTTACTTATTGTTACTATTTATGTGTTTCTGCAGGCAAAGAAATCAATGTACTGGGTTGACATATGGGTGTATAGAGGGAAAAGTGACTGTCTCATCTACATGCAGTCAGGCCTGGGTAGGTGAAACCATGTCACCAAAGGATTTTGGGGACAATTACTTGGGGATTTAGCTATACAGGTTTTGGGCTTGCCAATAGTTCAAGAATTTTTCAGATGTTTCTACTAGGACAGAAGTTATGAAGGTATGCCCAGAAGTCACTGAATGCATGTTTTAGAATTAATATATCTAATTGGTTTCCTAGATAAATGTGCCCTACAAATCCTCCCACAAACTAGCTTGTGTGAGGTATTACAGGGGAGGGGGAGAGGTGGTATTACCGTAATCTCCCGCGTATAAGGCGTGTCTTATACGGTAGGGTTTTAGTGTCATTGGATCCACAAGGGGGACACCAAGACCTTTCTTTTGATATCTTACATGCCCCCTTGGTCATAATGGGACAAAATGGGGCCCAGGAGGGCCCAAGGTGGCCCAAGCTACCCATAGGTTTTTGAATTTTGAAAATTCATTCAGTAGAACCAAAGTTATGAATTTTTCATTTTTTTGAGAATTTTCCAAAACTCTAGGTGTGCCTTATACACGGGATGTGCCTTATACGCAGGAGATTACGGTAATTCATGTTGGAAACAGTGGAATAATGTAGCCCCATAGGCTTAACCTTGGAACTCCGTAGCCCTCGTGAGATAACCCATCCTCGTATCTCACAGTCAGTAACTGTACTCCAAATGGTCTTAAAACATGTCAAATTCTGTGGCCAGGTGAGGGAAAACATGCCTCCTGGGGGGAAATGGCTTTTTAAGGTTTAAGTCATGGGCTTTAAAATGGGATATCTTGAGCTAAAATATCCCCGGTAGTTTTTCCGTAAATGCTTGTCAAATGTAGGTTGGTGTGTACAAGTGAAAATAGGAAATAAGCTCTTAAAGCATTATATCCTATCATAAACACTAATAATGCAAAAAATACAGTTTTTTGGAAAAATAATCAAAGAAATGTGATGTTTTTGTCATAAAATTGGTTCTAGAGGGAATTTTTTAGCTCTGTTTGCAGTTCTGGGTTCCTGAGGGAATTTAAAAAAATGCTTGTGGCAAAAATTCATAATTGGAATAAGGGAGTGGTTTCCATGGCAACCAGAAATTGCCATATATACCAATTTTCTATGTTTCCATGGCAACAAACAATCCAAAAATGGAACATTTTCAGTGGAGATGGAATGATTTTAAGCACACCACTGGATTCCTTATAAAAAATTGGGCTAAAACTTTTTTAGCACATTGGTCAGTGTTTTACCCAAATACTGCCCCCTGGTGGCCAAAACCAGTACTAAAAATCCCCCGGAGACGTGTTTTCACCCGTTGAGCTACAAAAAAATCATTATTTTATGCCCTTTTAAATGATTTTTGAACATTTCTCACTCAAATAAAATGAAATAAATACAAAGATTCACTCTTATTGGAATGACTGGGGGTTATCTCACTCGGCTCCACCTCGTGAGATAACCCTTAGTCATTCCTACTACTTGTGAACCTTTGTCTATGTATCTCTCAATCATTTCTTAACTCGTCTCTCTCATCATTCCCTGTCATTCCCTTGAGGTCGAATCCCACTTGGCGAAAAATGACTCAAATATCTCTGTGATTTTGAGTCTGTTGCGATTTTGGGGTATACTCCAAATCCGCAAGGGGTATAACTACAGCAGGGAGTATAGAACACAAGAAATCCTTTGCATTTTTAGACCAGAAAAAATATAATTCAAACATCAATAAAGGCAAATTATCCCAAAGAGTACATGAAAATATGCAACAGTGTCCTTTTGTTCTATACCCCCTACTGCAGTTATAATCCTTGCGAATTTGAGGTAGGTACCAAAATCGCAACAGATTCAAAATCAAAGAGATCTATATTTGAGTCATTTTTCGCTATGTGGGATTCGACCTTTACATACCCCCACCCCTCTTTCTACCCATATTCATGCTCTCCCCTCATTCACCAATTGTCAAAACCCTTGCCTAGAGAGGGTATGTGATTTGTTATATTTAAGTTATGTCTTGATATTCCAGTCTTCATTAAGCCACTTCCCTCACCTATGAGTCACACAACCTCTAAACAGATAGGATTATGGCCATAGAGTTTCATACTTTTTGATTTAGAAACCTGGTCAGTGGTGTCAGCTGATATGCACTCATTTGGTTACCTTCTTCATTTTACCACAAATTGACATAGAATAACGGGGAAAGTTTCACTGGAAGGCCTTGTCAGATATAAAGAGTAAAGTTAGTATTGTTTGGTCTGGTTCCGGTGTCTGTGATGTGTGAGACACAGTCAACCTACCCAACATAGAGGAAGGTAAATATGATACACAGGGTTGCTTGTGAGGACAGACCTATAAATACTTGGAATTAACAGACCACAACATAGCTTTGGCCTATCTTAGTCTTGCTGTACATACTACTGCTAGGAGCTACAGCACATTGCCTTGTATGCCTGATCAGAAGAGGTTAGGTTTCTCAACAGAAGTGACTACTGTAGGTAGCAGGGCAGCAGTATGTGTTATAGGTGCACAGCAATATGCACTGCCTATCTACAATTCGGTCTGAGAGTGTAGGTCATTACATGAGTGTAGACTGTATGTCCATATGTGGATCAACACGGTAAAAGGTACGCCCGCGAGGGGGTGCATGGACATACTTTTTACCGTGTTGATCCACATATCTTCACAGTCTCAGGCTTAAGAGTGATGCCAATAATACCTCCTGGTCCATGGCCGTATCTTATAAAGGTGCATTCGATAGCCGTTAAATATGCCGGCACTGTTGTGCATAGTATGTTGACCTTTGCTGAATGCTTCTCTTACTACAACTTCAGCCATCTTATTCATGGACCATAGGTAATAGAGTGCAAACCTGGCATAATGAAAGTGACCAGCTGCAAAAACAAGGGCATCATCACCTGTACACATGCAAGATGCATAGCCTCGTTTAAATTGCACTCAGCTCTTACATATCTCATTACTATGAGAAGGGCTCATTTTCAGAACATTCATAACCATACTTGAACTTGAAAATGCACTTCTCTGACATGTCTCCCTGGGATAAATACCATCACCACAAATGACTACTGGAATATCCAAGCAGAAAATTATAAAGCATTATGTTGTACTTGCTATAATAACATAAAGCATAGCACAGCTATATATATATATATATATATATATATATATATATATATATATATATATATATATATATATATACCAATATACCACATAAGGTCTATGGTCATGGGCCTACATGCCTTAGAGCGAAGTCACAGGAAATGAGACACTGTAGATTTTCCACCATACATAAGCTTCAAAGTACATATTTAGAACTTTCATCACACAGGCCAGATGCACAGTGAGAACGTTATAGGCCTTTTGCAGACATCAGGATGCTTAATGAACAATGAGAGTGGCATGAGTGGCACCTACAAGCTACATTAAACTACAGTAAAGCAGTTTCTATTATGGTGCAGTTTCTATCATGCCGCAGGATGCTTTATCAATAATCTGCACTGTAGATTTCTAACATCCCCATGAATAAAGTTCCATTCCTGCTTAAAATTTTAAATAGATTTGCAATAAGATTTGACAAGTTGTTCACGGGACTCCAAGAAAACTGAAATTAAAACTGATACTGAAGGCCCTTGCTGTAGGTGGTGCCACCTGGTGAAGTTTTTCGTAAAACTCTGGTGGCCATATTGATTAATATTTCAAAAGGCTGTCACCCACATGATTCTAGGTGCCCTGGTTGGATTCCCTGACTTCAGAAATGTACATTAGGAACCTTTATCTGTGTGTCTAACATGTTTAGAAGGGAAGATATGCAAGTTGCCTTAGCTGGATTTCCTGACTTCAGAAATGTACTTTAGGAGCTTTTATTTGTTAGAAGCCAAGTTATGCAATATTCAAGTTTTTCTTAGAATTCTGGTGGCCATCTTGAATATCTCAATTTCACCAAAGGTCGCATGAACACATCATGCTGTAAATGGTTAACCAGACCCTATAGATGGACAATCAAAAGAGAAAAAAGGTTTATTGGATAATTCCGGGTTAGGCTCAAAATCGGTAATGATTAGTTACTAGGATGACATAAAACGAGTGCAAACTTGGTCCTCTTAAGTCATATCCCTTGTTACCACGTCAGATCCCAAGCAACATAGATGGCGAAATGAAAGGATTCTCTTTGATTTGTACCAAAGAAGTGGAGCTATGGCCAGCTTCTATATACCATAATGCACGCGACTGCCATTGACGGGGTACTTTCAAAAGGGAAATAGAGAATGCAGTGAAGAATGGCACAGTTTTGAGATGTCCCGGGGATGTTATGTACCCAATGTTGGAATGATTTCGAGCCGTATTGTATATAAACAAATAACAAAATTAAAGAAAGGAGTTGTCAAAATTTGATAGCCCTTGTCATTATAGTTCGACATTAGGGGGTTCTATCTAGTTGGGGATAAAACAGGGGACTCACCCAAATGACCTCAATGAAATCTAGTAAAACCCCATGCTACAGTGCTGATTTTACAATAGCAACATCAAAGGAGCGATGGATGACTGAATAACACAATGCCCAAATATCACACTAATATTATTTGCTAGGCCATTAGGATAAAGCTGATGGTTCACATCTGTCTAAAGCAATTATAATTCTTGTTACAATTTATGCATCAGTTCACTTAAAATTGAAATGAGCTAGCACATAACTTCTCCAATACATCAATAACCACATCTGTTGCTGTACCAATTGATGTAACTTTACCAGCTCTCTTCTGAATCTTTATGTTTTTAAAATGCATCAACTTTGATCAATAAGAGATGAACCTAAAGGCTGTGATGAAGATGGCCACAAATGTAGGCTATATTGATTGTCACTATAAATCTCTCATACAGCTAAAAGGGAGTTCCAATACCTGGAATGATGGTATTGTACAAGAAATTCAGATCAGGCAGATTAAAGAACTTTTCAAATTCACTGTGCAACAATGTCAATAAAGCGCCATGCCTAACACCCAGCACTGGCATTACGCTGAGTGGATCGATGTTGTTGGAACCACAGCAAGTCCGATCATTTCACTTAACAGACACTCGTCCCGTCCACATATAGGGTGTGATACTATTGGATGTGTGCAGTGTGTTGGTAGAACCCACTTCCCAGAGTCCATTAAGGGCAAAGGAGTGGGGAATATCTATAAATTACCTAACAGTATACAGTAAACTGTGTACATATCTTAATGGTTCAACTTTTTTTTTTAACTCGTAATCCCCTTGCACTGCCACGTTTAGAATGTACCCGTCAGTACATCTATTCTTTCCACAAAAGGAGTCAGTGGGCTTTGTCTTGGAATATTCTGTAAGGAGATACCGCCGTACCTTGGAGAGTATACACAGCTATATATACTTCCTTTCTGTGAAGAAGTATATACCAACCTTATTGGAGAGCTCCCATCCTCTATGAAGTAAATCACTTTTAATATACTGGAGATGAAGGGACCGCAGGTAACCTGATGTATGTCATGGCCATTTCACATCATGCCGTCCTCTACTCTGGAATAACCAGCATAAAACAGCAGTAAATCACACTGAAGAAAGATGAGCAGCATACAAAAAACGAGGCAAGACCTGTCAAATTTAATTTGTCGGACCTGGCAAAGTCCACAACTTCTATGCATATGTTGACAACCACTCAGAAGACCCTAGGAACCCTGTTTTGACCACGCACTGGGTTTTGACCGCGCCCGACTGCCGGAAAGTGACCGTGCACCGGGTTTTGGCCACGCCTGACTGCCGGGAAATGACCATGCACAGGGGCTTCATACAACCCAACTGCCAGGAAATGACCATGCAATGGGGTTTAAGATACCATAATACCGTAATATCTTGTGTATAAGGCATACATCGTGCATCAGGCACACCTAGACTATATGTGAGAGAAAAAATAAGAATATCATAACTTTGGTTCTATTCAATAGATTTTCAAAATTCAAAAGCCAGGAGCTGACTGCCAGGAGCAAAAAAAAAAGAAACAAAAGGCCATGGAAAACATGGTGCGTGGTCACTTCCTGGCAGTGGGATGCAGTCTAAACCCGGCGCGGTAAAAACCCTGTGCGCGGTCAAAACCCGGCAAAACAAATCCTGCAGTTCTGTGTGCATGACTCATACGCTGAGTCACAAAGTCACTGGTTATAGTATATAAATATTATACAACTATTGCTCATTTCTATACCATCATTGCTGATTGATTCGCATTTCATAGACGCAAACCTCATATTTACAGTCATTTATAGCAATCCCAAAAACATTGTATCCAGGAACAAAAATGAACAATGTTCATTCGAGCTACACAATACGAAGTCTGCATTCGTACAAAAAGGGTAACAGTACATCGTGTCTCGTTCTGAGTAAAAGCCTACATCCAGTATCTCCACCACACAATGCTTCACAAGGTTGGCCAGTGACAGATTCTCCTCAGACGCAATCAACCCAGATGTGGCAGCACATGATGAAGCCTTGCATTACTTATGCATAGGGCTTGATCATATTCATTGTTCGTGTGACATCCTACACAATGGAAGGCGTGCCCCTCTGTCTTGTCTCGAATAGAGAGAGTCAGACACGCAACATGTGTCCCCTACTCCTTCTGTGCACAACCACATGCCTGTGGCAGAAAACTCTGAAGTCTTTTCTTTGCATGACAAAGTCCTTCTTTCAAATATCAAATGTTTACTTCTTAATCTTTGAACAAGGCAAACACTGTTATCTTTGAAGCCAGATAGATCATTCCTGGCCAATCATCACAATAGGGGTTTCCTAGTTAAGTTGTCCAAATGAAAGATAATCTTTATAGGGAAGGAATCTTACATGTTATTTTAAACAAAAGTAAAATTGCCCAAGCACTACTATCGACACACAGGTGTAAAATTCTGTAGATTTTACAGAGAATCATTATTAAATTTTACGGGTTTTCACTGTTATTTCTATTACAATGAAACACCCTTAGATTGAGTGATGGTGCAGTGAATCTCTGTAAAACATTACAGGACAGTACCGTTATTTCTTTAACAGTGAATCTTTGTCATTTCGGAAGTTTCATATCTTCCCACTAGGTGGCCTCAGGCTCACTTTGAGACTTTCTACAATGTCATAGATACTAAACAGACCAAACTGTCACAAAATTCAAATAGCTTTGACTTTGATTCATGCACCATGTTGATAAACTGCAAGTATATTTCATTATTTTCAATATAAGAAATCTGTGAAACTACAATCTATCTTAATGGTGCAAAGGGGAGTAGCAGAGGTATTTTAGACATCCATTTAGTGAGAATAGAAAAAGATATATAGGCATACCACTGCAGTTCTTAAACTATATCACAAGTCAGAGGTATAATCTATGTTCTTAGATTGTGACTCTATCAATGAAATGATGTGTCTTCCAAAGACTCATTTATGAGCATAGTGATTCTGTTGTCCTGGCACTAAGATATCCTGATGAATTGAATGTGGAGCCAAAACATATATGAAGATAATAAAGTCCATTGTGGAATTATAGTGAAATCCTTAGAATGGCATATCATATGCTGAATATTCATATGAAAAGCCAAATCTGGATGACTTTTAAGCAAAAAACAATGTGTAATTAATTACCTTTAGTCATCGTTAAGAGATAACGTTGAAAGTCTGTCAAAAATACGGTGAGTCATTGTTTAGAAATAATGGTGAAAGTCCGTCAAAATTACAGTGACTTTTAAAAAACGGTGACTGTAAAAAAAACAATGAAAGATTGGCACCCGTTGTTGCCAATGATTCTTCGTTTTTTCTACAGAAGATTTTTAACAGTGTAAGCATGAAATACGATAATCCAATATGATTTGTTGTGGGCGTCGCTGCAAGTGCGCTAATGACGTTGCAGCTGAATTCCCGCAGCAATGTCGCTTGGATTTGAGACAACAGCAGACACTCTCCTATGTAGCAGTCGGCTCATGGTATGGAACTGACTCATGATACCATAGCGGCTAACTCATGGTACTGATGAAGAAAACTTCTTAATTCCTTTGGAAATTAAGGCTGGACTCAATGGTAGTGTGAAAGATGACATCTTTCTGACTGGAAATACCAACACCTCGGTACAACATATAACTTTCACATCCATTTTCAGATGCCTCCTCCCACAGGTCAGCCTACTGTAGCTAAGATGCTAAAATAGCTTATAGGTTTCACAAATGTCCGTCTGGACGGCTCCTGGTCACTTTACCCTCCCAGAAAAAAAGTGAACAGCATGAAATAAATGAGTTAAAACCGATCAAATTAAACGTTTCTGCCTGGGCACAGACTCTTCATCCTGATGACTTTAGATGGAAAAGGTGGCTGGCCCTATACCCAACAACCTTTGAACCTGAAGTTGTCATCATAGGCATACAAGTTGTTGAAGAATCTGGTCTGCCAAGTTGAATTTGATGGTTTTGCTTTCTTTATTGAATATAAGAAGCTGCTCACTTTGATGACCCCATTCTTTCAGTGTACCCTGCCGGGTGTAGCCTGTACAGGTCTCACGTAGGAAAATCCCGGGGTCACTCAGTGCATCCTTACCGACAGAATACCTCCGCACTGAATACTACATGAGTTCTGGGTGGATAAAATAGCAAATTTAGTAGAACTCTGTCAAAATTCATAACTGGTCCTGAGTAGGTACTTATTCATATGATACAAAATAAAACATGATTATTGCAGCGATGCCCATTCATTTTGGGCTTGTTTGGATTGGGTCTGAACTGAATTTATTCAATGCAAAAAATTCCAATTATGCAGGTGTCTGTACATTTATGGCCATCATTCCAGATTTTCATGATCGATGCACAGGTTTTTTTTATATGTCGTAATTCGACAGAGGCGTAGGAAGCAAATCTTCATTGGGGGGGCCCGGCGAGGGCACCATGGCGACTACCTTGAATTGTAGGCTGATGTGTGATGGCGTCTATATATGCGTATTTAGAATTCATATAGAAAAGTGATTTTTGGTAAATTTTGGATCTGACCTTAGGCTCAGACCCCCATTCTCCCTATGACATCACCATAATAATCTAATTTGATATGTTAAGTTTTAGCTTCTTTTCCGTTGTGTTTATGAGTTCTTGGAAAATATTGGGGGGGGGTGGCCCAGACATACTCAGGCCCCACCTCCTTCATGATTGAGGGGGGGCCCAGGCCCCCCTGGCCCCCCCTTTTCCTACGCCCCTGTTCGACGTTGCCCCTAAAGATATACCTGGGATTTTTTGCTCAATACCTCCAGGGCACACTAGTTATGGCATGCCATGCTACATTAAAATATAGTGAAAAAGTACTTCCATGGCTGAGGCTTGCATCTCCAATATTTTCTTGTGTACAGACAGATGAGGACTGCTTGTCAAAGGAGCAATAATGCACTGTAGATCTGGGCTGAGGAATGAGGGACAAGGCATGGGCCACTGTTTGGAATGTAATAAAAAGGACAGTTGTTATTCATGAATATCCAAATCGCACCAGATGGCTTCTCTCAAGGACGTTCCCCGAGCAGGCACAACCATACTGCAAGGGGGATACTTATCATATTGTTTAATCTGAACTGATTAGGACATCGGTACCCTGATATCTATATCATATCCAAAACACATATCCCATACATTACACAATGCCACAAAATATAAACTGCATGGTATAACGATATGGCTTATTATACTTTACAGTTGACGTTGCCATTGCTAACGGATGGCAGTCGTCCTTGATAACATCTAAATAGGATAAACATAATAACAAAATACAATAGTGCCAGCTGTAACTGCACTCAGTAGACGCAATAGGGCCATTTGTAACTGCACTCAGTAGACGCCATCTTATCTTTCCAAGCGAGCATAGGGAGGACTTCCGGGGACCAAAAGGCCAATAAAAAGGTGCCTCGCTTTTAAATATGATGAAACATTAATATCACTCGTAGTATATGCATGCTGATAGTGCAACATAGCAATATTGCAATAGCTTATTTCTTTTTTTTAAGGCATGTACTTCAAAACTGTTGCTCCTCTTTTGAAAGTATAATGAAGATGTTGGAAAAAGACACAATATTTTTCTTTCTTATGGTTTGATTGTTATCCAGGTATAAGCAAATCATTTGATTTAATGATACTTTGTTAAAGATGGTCTTGTTGGAGCAGTCGTGCCTTATGGGCCTGCCCTTAAAAAAAAATAATAACGTGCCTTTTAATCTTGTCATTCAACTACGTTTCCGTGATAGTCTTTTGGCCAAGCAGATAACATATCAGTCTCTGAAGAAGCTGAGTAACCATCTATTTGCAGAATCCTTCTGCGGCCATGGGATTAATCAGTTATCTGCTGTGCAATATCAACTAAAAATAATCATATAAGATATTACTGAAGAAATGACAGAAACTCAGGCCAAAAACATCCCTCGATGTAGGTAGCTGTATCATTCCTTTAAGGATTGAGCACAACACCAAGCCACAGCATGTTATTAAGCTAATAGATCATGGATATTGCAGCCCTAGGGCTGTACATGCTAGATATACCCGAGCCGCGCAGCGGCGAGGGTATATCCAGCATGTTAGGCCCATGGGCTGCAATATCCATGACCTAATGGGTTTATACCACGATTTCCTCCATTTTGTATTAATTTCTTACCTGATATCCACAGAATATAGCCACGAGAAGACATTTTGTAAAAGCAAGCGATACGGCCCGTGGCCGCTCTGCGCGAAGCCATTGTTTTTGTTCCTTGCCGACAGATGAACCGCCGTGTTTACACACACGTATCGAATCCAACCATGACAAGTCTTCAAATTAAAACATATATATCCTTAGACCTTCTAGATGATCCCTCCATACGTATTATGTCCAATATATTCAAAATAAAGGAGAATCCATTAATTTTTCCAAACCGGTCCGGAATTTTCGGCATCTTCCTTGCATGACGAGCAGATGACCTATATTTACATCCGGGCAACTGACACACTTTCGCCGGACAAGGAGGCGGGTGGGAATGGCCACACCGCGACTCGCGTATGATGGAAAAATCAATGGATTCTTATTTATATCGAGGAAAATGGAGAAAATTAGCATGCATTCCTCGTCTATGGATCGAATACTTCTTGGGATTTTAATATTATAGCATGACAAGCTTGGAATCAAGACGAAAACTGACTGGAAACATAGCACTAGGACCTCAGGTTAGAACTTATTTACTTTCACATTGGGTTTTATCACTGTACAGTGTGGCGCTATGGCTAAGGCCTTCGCCTACCTCCACTGCGGCCGGGGTTCAATTCTCCTCCGAGTTGGCACGATTTTTCACAATGGAAAATGGATAGATTAACTTTGTATAGCTGCCATAAGTCAAACTTGACCCCGAAAAAGTATATACCAAAAATTTCAAAAATGCACATGTGTGGTATATGCAGAATAATGCACGGCTAAACTGCATATAAACCCACCGGAGGTGCCAGAATCCTGGTATAACAGCTAATTTTCTATAGAACTTCTGTCTCTGTCATACATTTACTCCACCAACTATGGTCCAGCGAGTACGGAGCATGAGCTAACGCGTGTCGGGGACGAGCAACATGTTATAACTCTTGCCACAATCTGGGGGGCATTTCTTAATGTTGTTCGAGGTACGACGGACACACCCAATACCACCTCAAGTCGTGCAGAGATCAGTCATACCAAGTGGCGTTTAACTTGTACGGGGAGGGAGGGGGGTACACTGACGTCTATGGAGAGACGACTGGAGACCCAACGATTGCTCTGTATCAGCATAGTCGTATACCGAATGTCTCTGGTACGATTTGAATGGTTAAATTCTGGAACAATATATGGATGCATCCCCATCCCACTGCAGCCACTGTGAATGCCACGGGAATCCTAAGTAGCCTGATCGCTTCATTTAAAGGGAAACACTATCCTATTTCAATAATAGGATATTTTGATGGCATTTATATCAAATAAAAAGATTCTGCCATGGTTATTCGAATGTCTCACTGTAGAGGAGAGCAGCAGGTTTATCTTATGCATCTGATGACGTCACGATTGTCAAAATGAGTCAGATGCAGCATCGTTAGTTTATGGAGGGTGATACAATATCTTTGTTATTTAGAATGGTAAAAAGTACTGGATGATGATATGGCACAGGGACCTTCTGTTAGGTTATTTATGGATATTCGACAAAAATATAGGATGCCAGACAAAACGATACACCCAGCATCTGATTGCATCCTTCCAATGCTGTGCAAGCACAACTTGGATGCATTTCGGCAATTGTGACGTCATCAGATGTATCAGATAATGTTGCTGCTCTCCTCTACAATGAGACATATTCCAATAACCACGCCAGAATCTTTTTATTTGATATTAATGCCATCAAAAAACGTAAACATTGAAATGGGATACACAGGAAAAAATAATGTTCAAAATCTTAGTCAGATGTTAGTCAAAAAGGCTAACTTTCTAACAATACCTAGTCAAAAGCATGTGCCTAAGTGTCCAAGTTTTTCTTAGTCAAATATGACTAACCATTAGTCAAAGTGCCCAACTTGCCTTGGCTTGCCTGATTTTGACTAAGATTCCTCAGTGCTTTAGACTAAGTATGCAATCTAATAATGGTGAGTGTAAGCTCTGTATAGGATCCACATCCCACAAATAATTATCTCACCATTTAGAAAGCATACATGTGAAATGCCTCATACCATTTTCATTAGAGCCCCGGAGTCAATTACTCTGGGTTTCCCACAAAGAAGCAGATATATTTGTGGATATTTTACTTATATAGATTCCCACAGAAAAGTTGTAATTATCTGTCTACCTAGTTTATTTAACAAATCATTAAACTATTTTGACATATTTTGCCAAGCTTGATGTTATATTGAATTGTGAAAGCCTCAAAATTATACAGTGCCTGAAAATCACCATCATTTTGACATCCATCAAATAGTTTATGGTACACAGCCACCAGAAAAATCCTGTTTCAAACCACGCTGCCACCTGGTGTGTAAAGGCAATACTATGCCAAGATAGCTTAGTCAAAGTCACTAAGAGATCTTAGTCAAAGTGACTAAGTGACAGTGACTAAGATAAGTTAGCTTGCCTGAAACTCCCAGCAGATACCTTATTCAAGATTGGGGTTGGAGAGAGAAACTGATTTGGGAAGTCCATGTGACTAAAATAAACTAGACATTGTTAGTCACACATTAGTCATATGTACTAAGATTATTTGTGTGTTTTGACTAAGTTAAGTTAGACTGACTAACATGGATTTTTTTCTGTGTAGGGTTTCCCTTTAACCGATAGGCAAGTCCGCTGTCCACAGGGTGTGATTCCATTAGCTATGTGCAGTTAGTGACAGCCCTATCTGCTGACCATGGCCCCTAAGGGTAGGGTGCAGAATACATGGCAGGAGACAGATAGAGGGTAGTTAGCTGGTGAGGGCATAGGGAAAAAGATGCATACATGTATATAATGAATGGTGAACGGATGAGTGGGGGAGGTATTATGTAAAGCAAGGGCGTGGGTGGAGACCGAGCATAACTCTTTATACTTTACCAACCACAAGTCATATATTGAACAAGTAATCAATGCTTAATTCATGACGAGTGTGTGTTAGCAAAGGATAATTACATGAGGGCGTAGCCCGAGTGTAATTATCCTTTGCTAACACACACAAGTCATGAATTATCCATTGACTACTTATTTTATTCCACGAAACCAATAGATAATCAATAGAATACCAATAAATTCAAGTTGAAAAATTAATCATATATGTATTAGAAGTTTGTCCCTTTTTCAGTTGACAAATAATGTTGATGAATAAGGACCACTCCCTTATATATTGTCGGACTATTGTGGCCACCTTTCACCTTGACATTATGTTTCTTTTGATGTGTAACATGCCTGTATTGGACAGGAGAAAGACTCTTATTTCCCCCCCCCCCCAAAAAAAAAAAAAAATAATAAAAAAATAATAAAAAAAAGATAAAAAAACAATCCGACCTTCCGACCCTAGCATTGCAGTTCATGTAACTGGAAACACACCCTTGTTTTGCCTAATCTAAAAATAACAACATCAAACAGTCAGTGCCATCTCTACACACCCTACATGGGCAACTTGTCAACAGGTTTTTATCGCACACAGGCAATCCACACATGTGCCCTTTCTGAAGACATCACCAGTACTACCAAGAAATGATTTGTAAAAATAATGACAATTTTAAAATAATGATGGCTGACTGCTCTTCCACTGAAATGGATTCTAACCATTATTGCCCCCCCCCCCAAAAAAAAAAAAAAATGAAAATGTCGAACATACTGGATATGCAGATATAACTTTTCTTGTGTCTGATATTGAGTCATAAAGCAGGTCCACTATAGTCGTTTTACAATTTTACATAAGTAAGTGCCCATCTAGGCCTATATGAAGGTACATGTATTTGTCAGACTGAATCAGTCTGAAAACCTAACACATTGTCTCAGACCCATCGGTACATTTACATATAAAACATACAAGATATGATGCCCCCTGTGCTATTTGCTTGAGAATTTGCCATATATTGGCTGTGCTTGCTCTTAAGAAAATGATTGAATCGGAGAAAATTGTCCACCGTCAGACATCACAACCATAGATTACGGCAACACCGCACACATCCATCTCTCTGACTACTGCCGCATTAGCCATGTAAAGAACAGTAATTATGTTCTGTTGGTGATAACTTCCTCCTCACACTCTAAGAATACTGTTGAATCTACCAAACATCTTTATAAAACTGAACAGTGAACCACTGTAATTGTATTGTAGTAAAGCAGTGTAGTTTTTACAATAAGGCGCCACATAGCAGTACAGTGGCACAAGGAATTTCCCTGAAAATAACGAGGAATCTCTAGGTCGAATCCCACATGGCGATTTATGGCTCAAATATCTCTGCGATTTTGTCCCTTGCATTCTTAATGACTTCCTGAGCCCCTATATCGCAAGGATAACTGCTTAATTGGACTCAATTCACTGTTGGATTCGGTATAAGTTGAACAATTCTTGCAATCTAGGAGCTCAGGAAGACCCCAAAAATGCAAGGGACAAAATCGCAGAGATATTTGAGCCTTAAATCGCCATGTCGGATTCGACCTTCTGGCAATTTTGGAATGAGGAGTTCACCGTTATTTGATATTTTTTAACAGTGCAGGCAAATCAACTAAAACTGGACTCAACCCAGATTAGAATGCCTGATGAAATCCTTATAAATGTAGATTACATTCATGTCAATTCTAGCAGGCCTGTATAACAGTTTACATATATATTCCAATAAACACAGATACGAAGCACACGATTTTCTTGAAGGCGATATCTAAACACAAAGTCATCGACTAGGGTGTGAAATAAGATATGTACAAATTTGAATGCTGAAACCAACACTGGGAACAACTCAATTTCCCTAGATAATGCCACTGTATTTCATTAGAGCTACGGGGGTCCTCTAGTTGTATTCGGCTTCAACTCTATAGGTCGAATCCCACATGGCGAAAAATGGCTAAAATATCTCTGCGATTTTGTCCCTTGCATTGTATGGCCCTTGTGGGGGCCATAAACTGCAAGGATTGATCAACTAATTCCGAATCCCACAGTGGTTTAGGGTCAAGTTTGCAGTAGTCCTTGCATTTTATAGCCTCAACAAGGGCCATACAACACAAGGGACAAAATCGCAGAGATATTTCAGCCATTTTTGCCATGTGGGATTCGACCTTATCAGAGCATGGAAGACATAGGAAACAAACAAACCGACATGTTCAACTGAAAAAGGGACAAACTTCTAATACATATATGATTAATTTTGCATGTATTCTTGGTATAAAGGTTGACATAGACAATCGCAGATTCACAGAAAAAGAGTGATAAGCTTCGCCCCTTATCAATAAAACGTACGACCTAACCCATGAGAAACAAATGAGATCTCGGAAATGTAAGCAATATGCCACCTACTGTGGTCGTACATATTATCCGGTATGAATATTCGCGGAAATGCCAAATAAGACAAATTCATGTGTACTTAAATTCGCGGATTTCCAGAGTGTTTATTAAAAATTCAGGATGGTGAGAAGTTTCCAGTGCTTCTGATGTTATGTATGGTAGTTACATGTATTAGTGACAGCCATTGGGACACAAACTTCTAGTCTAGAGCACCCCACTTAATGTTCGCAGTGATAGCTTTTGTGCTAGCCTTAGTTAGGTCTTGGAAGTGTTCACACCTTAGAATGCTGCATTAATTTGGGTGACAGGGGGGGGGGGTCAGGTACCTAGCCTAAGCTGCTAAATCATTTAAGGAGACAACAAACCAACCACCCCCCCCCCACGCTGACTTATGTCACTACTCCATTGATTAATTTTCACTCAGGACATAAATTCGTGGACTATTTATTCCGCGAAATCCGCGAAAATATATACAGCGCGAAATAAACTACGACCACAGCCTAGCAACCTCATGTTCATTACTGATATGATCGCATTGCCCAATACCACCCTCTTTAAGCTTTTCAGGTACCAAAGCCTTCAGGGATAACTCAGATGTACTCCTTTTAATTAAAGTCATATTACAGAGCTGCTGTTGTCAGGGGATGTGGTTGAATCCAGAGCTTTCCTACAGGATAAGGTCGATTCCCACATCGCGAAAAATGCTAAAAACATCTCTGCGATTTTCAATCTGTTGCGATTGTGGGACTAACACCAAATTCCTAAAGGTTACAACTACAGCAGAGTGTTTAAAACACAAGCACTCCTTTGCGATTTTAGACCAGGGGATACATAATATAAACATCAACAAAGGCAAAATATCCTAAAGAGTACATGATAAAGCACAGTAGAGCCCTTGTGTTCTATGAACCCTACTGTAGTTGTATGCCTTGCTAATTTGTGGTAGGTCCCACAAATGCAACAGATTCAAAATCGCAGAGATGTTTGGGCCATTTTTCGCCATGTGGGATTCGACCTATATGGTCGATTACGGTCGAATCCCACATGGCGAAAAATGGATCGAATATCTCTGCGATTTTGATTCTGTTGCGATTTTTGGGATCTACCCCAAATTTGCAAGGGGTATAACTACGAATGTAATATATAATGAATAGACTTGCACTCGTTGGCTTCAGGGGGTGATAGAAGCATGAGCCGGAGGCGAATGCTTATATCAAACCCATGAAGCCAACGAGTGCAAGTCTATTCATTACATATTGCATATATAACATGGTTTCCACCATTAATTCTAAGTATTTACCCTTAAAAATGATAGAATCCATTTTTTTCTTTTACGAGTCGACAAGATGGCCTCCGCCATCTTGGTTTCATGTTAACGTATGGTTAAGCTGGCGACCTCCTGCAACTCCCATTCTCGTAGGTCTACTACTGCGAATACAATGAGACAGAGCTGCGCCAGTCTATAAGGTCGAATCCCACATGGCGAAAAATGGCTGAAATATCTCTGTGATTTTGTCTGTTGTGTTGTATGGCCCTTATTGAGGCCATAAAATGCAAGGACTACTGCAAACTTAACCCTAAACCACTGTGGGATTCGGAATTATTTGATCAATCCTGACATTTTATGGTCCTCACAAGGGCCATACAATGCAACACACAAAATCGCAGAGATATTTTAGCCATTTTTCGCTATGTGGGATTCGACCTATTGCCTGTACACTCCAGGCGGTGCCACCTGTAGTGTTGACAGAATGCCGAAGACGCACAGCCAGTTGCTCGCTTCGAAACTTTACAATTTTTTTATGTTAAATTCAGCCTTAATATCAAGTAATCTACCCGACAGGGAGTTAGAATAAGGTTTTAACTATGTTATGTCCAAAGCATTTCGCCAGAATTGGTACATAAGCTTCAAAAATGGAGGATTTACTTTCGTGTCAACTCATTGTCAAGGTATGTCCGGTCCGCTGTCAATTTTTGGTTCCTTATCCCGAAATATCAGAACTCATATTATCCATTTTAGGAACTCGAATCAGTGCCTAAATGAGATAACTATGTTATATAATAGGCTACACAGAACACAAGGGCACTGTGGTGTTTTATTGTAAAGCATATGCGAAAAAATCATCCTGGTTAATAGATATATCTGTGTCTGACATGTTTGATATCCAAAATCACAAGGATATAAAACAATAGTACAGTCTGCATTGGTACTTTGATATTATACAATGTAACTAGTACTCCTTGTGATTTATGGCATCAGGAGCCTCAAAGAATGCAACTGACAAAATCGCAGAGATATTTGAGGCATTTTTCGCCATGTCGGATTCGACCTTAAAGGAGCCACTTTCAAAGTGAAGATTGACTTCATGATTATTATAAGGAAGCCTTTGGAGTACCTCCTGTGAAGAAAAGATGGGCGGTAAACAGAACGCAAAGATGTCATTCAATATCCCTCTGGGGCTGCCCTTGAAACAATTCATGTGAATTCACCAGTAAAATCACGTGTTGAACCGGTGTCATTCCCGTGAATTATACACATGAATTAACGGGATTCTGTGAGCAGAAATTCATGTGATATCACGGGATCACATGAAATGACAGTAAATTCACGTGATATCACGGGAATATTGAAAATACTTTTGCAAATAACCCCCACTTCTAACCTCAATTTAAGATTTGAAATCGATAGTTTGTATTCCTATGATGAGACTTTTCTCATTGTATTTGTCTTTGATTTAGATCTAGCCTTGAAATGCCATCCTTTTGATTGATAGATTCTGAGCCATATAGAAATTCACACAAAACTAGACACATTGACTTATATTTTGATTTGAGCCTTTATTTGGATAATAAATACATCTAGAATGGGGGCAATAAATGAGAAAGGTGGATTGCGCCCATAGGCTAAAAATAGCTGAATTTTCGCCAGATTTTCACTTAATAGTACAAAGAAATCAGTCTTATAAACTAGCATAGGGTCCCATGCTGGTTTATGAGATATTTATCTATGAATCTACCATAGGGTTATACAGTGTTTTGCCCTAATTTGCATGGAACCTCATTAAAGAGTAGCTAATTTTTTTGTCTTACTTTCCCAGAATATTTTCATCAACTTTCTGCACCCAGAAAATCTATTACCATCATGGGGTCCATGCACTTTTGACTCGTTTTTTCACATTGAAAATCTCCTGAAAATAATAGAATTACATCATGCAGGCTAAATACTGCTCATAAACCCCCACACAGCCAGCTGGCCTTGTGGCCTAACTAGTAAGTGTGCCTGGTGTAGACACAGAAGGTTGAGAGTTCACCCCAGCTTCATGCCATGGGCCTGCTATGATTTTGTATAGTCGTTCACTAGCCATAGAGAAGTACACATGTGCAGAAACCTGCACAGAGAACATGTTTGGCATTAGAGCCATCTACCTTAAAAAAGCCAGCATCAGTATATCGAATAGAGTAAGCTACACCGCAATGAAAATATTCAGGTTTTTTATCACACATATAGTCTCGAGCAGGTAAACAGGATTGGTACCTAGTTCGTGCTAAATTTATTCCCTAATTTTGCCACGAGGGAGCAAAAGGGAGCGAAAGAAAATCAAGGAACCCATTTGAGGGAATGTTCCATGGTTTACTATGGTGAAGGCTGAAAGAAGATACCATTCTTATATCAGAAGTTATAATGAAATAAATGGATGTATTTCAAGGCCAAATAGAGCTAGAACATATTGAGATTCGGGATATGGTTATAAATACTCATGGGTTCATATCTAGCAAGCTATTTCTCTCAAACTATCAGGAGTATTTTCTTATGAAAGGTGTGATCTCAATTTGATAATTGAAGGCATGATGACTCCAGGGTTGTATTTCCTTTTATCAACAATACAAGCCTCTCAAAGTTTGGTTTCCCTAAATAGCCATAATTAATGTATCTTACTTCTGACAGAACATCTATGACAGCAATAAAAATATCATATGGGTGGCATCACTGTGCTGTTTATCAGCCAGCCCTCTTCTCTGGAGTACCTCTCTTAATATGTGCTATCTAGCAGATTTCACCAAGCTCCTGTATAAAGAAAACAAAACTACATGCCCGTGAGTTAAAGTGAATGTGTGGGTAGTAGTTATTTCAAGTGGAACATGAATCAGGGGCATAGGAAAAGGGGCACCAGCCTCAATTAAGGAAGTTTATCAGGGCTCCTCAAAATTTGCAACGATCCAAAATATATTTATATTGAACAAAAATTACTTTTCTACACAAATTCAAATGATCAATGCATGAGACCACTGATAAAAATTCCACTTATCTTAAAACAAGTCATCTAAATAATATTTTTGGGAAAGTAATCAGTTTCATTATGGAATGATCACAAATTAATCTACTACATGAATATCAATTTGTAAATTGGTTAAATGACTTCTATATAATAATCATCGTTAGTGTATTACAAATTATTGGATAATAGATTGTTTTTGTGTGTCTTTGATACTAACAGTGAATGACAGCATTTGCTCTTCATATTGATTTTTATCCATATGTCATTGCCTCAGTGCAACAAGGTTGTATCTGCATATTTCAAGTTTTGCAGGAGAGGGAAAAGAGGGGTTGCAATCTGTCTATATTTCAGACAAACACATTCTATGATAGTATAGCTTAGGTTAGTAAAAACCGTTTGATAGAGAGGGGGTTTGTCCCAGAAACATCATTATGGATGATGAAAAAAATAGTGACAAACATTGAAAAACGTTTTATGGTAATCAAATTAAAAAATGAAAATCCAAATGTTCCCAAAATATTTGTATAGATGTGTAGAGGCAAGGAGAAAGGGTGCTCCATGCTAGAAGTCAACTTTAAAATTCAGATCACTAGCTTTACAGTGATATATTGCATGAGAAGATACTTCTGTTAGTTTTGGAGGAATGGCTTGCTAAATATGGGTAGGTATGACCATTTGTGAATGTCAATAAGCCATAAGTCCCATTGGTCATGAGATACATCTGTAATTAGCATAATTTATGCTATATTAGTATAAATTTTCATTCTTTTGCTCATTACTTTTGATGTAGAAATGGTATTTTCATTCTGTTTTCACCATAGTGGACCTTGTGAAATCTTCCTTCAAATGGGAACATCGATTTTCTTATTTAGAATGAAAATAATGTTTCCATGACAACAGAATTCAACAAAAATGCCAATTTATTGCCAAATATGGACCCTTTCCCCAAAAAATAGAATGTTTTATCAAAAATCATTGGATTGTCCATAAAAAAGTAGCCTATAGCAGTTTTAGGCATATTTTTCCTATTCTAGCCCATAGTAGTGCCCCCTGGTGGCTAAGTGCTCAGGAAGTTATGAAAAAAATCTGTCAACTTTTGGTTATGAATATGGGGAATAATGTGACAAATTACTGCATAGTCCTATGTAATAATAAAGGTTCTGTATCTCAGAAATATGTATGGGTCCCCCACCAGCGGTAAGCTACAAGCCTTTCCATTCCTCCAGCACTAGCTGACCCCTCCTTCTGCCCATAGTTCAATGGAGAAAAGTGTAGAAGCCCTATCACACACACCCCCGCCTCCCTTACCCCTCCTTACACCCATAGTTCAATGGATACAGGTAAAGAAGTCCTATCACACCCCTCGGTCTCCCTTACCCCTCCAGCCACCCAGAGCTCAATAGATACAGGTAAAGAAGTCCTATTACACCCCTCAGCCTCCCATACCCTTTCTGCCGCTCAGAACTCAATGGAGACAGATGAAGAGGCCCTTTCACACCCTTGGTTTCACAAGCCCCCCCCCCCCATGATTTCCCCCCAAATGGAGACCACCCATTTAGAGGTTCCCCAACACGCCCAGGTGAGAAAGGAGGTGGCTGTAGAAGCCCTGTCACACCAACTCATGCCTCTCAGATCCTCTAGACCCTGTATTCTACACTTTGAAAGGGTGTTTTTATGACAAAATTACTTCATTTTATCTGAATTATTATGCCCAAACTTCATAATAAAGGAATTATTTTACTATAAAATGTATGGCTTGGTACCAAGCATTTTGTTTGTTATAAGGAAATTTCATTATAACAGGATTCATAGTAAAGAATTTTTACTGTATAATACTTTCAGGGAATGTAAATAAGGGTCAGTGGTTGTTAAGGTGGGTTGCTACCATTTGGATCTGGGCCTACTGCACAGGTTCCTGCGCATATAGGTTATCTTCACCAGAATTCATTTCTGCTATGCAAATACCTATATCCTTAATGTCCATGCGATACTTTGGATAATTTTAATTAAAATACTGTGATTTTATATCACTTTTAAAAGTCAGCATATTTGAATCTGTTTACATGTGTTCAGTATGGACTATAGGTTGCAGTTATTATATGTACAAGTGACAAGTAATCAGGGATGGACTATAGTTTTGCATCATATAAATTTTGATGGCCATGCATCAAATGCATCAACTCACCAACCTGAACCACTACATCCCAACTCACCAACCATTACATCCCTTGAAGGACCACTAATGCATTAGTGCATCATGCCCATCGGTCATCATGATGCTACATTCATGCATCATGTCGACCATATGAGTTGATACACACACTGCAAAAGGGTCGGCATAATGCTCCAATTAAGTGTTGGAGAGCACGCAGACTCTAATCCCATCTTACCAACCACTAAAATATAGAACCAGCCTGTACATAGCAGTGTGCGATGCCTACCCCGGTACTGCTGACTGTCCAGGATCACTTTGTGCTAAAACTCTAACCCACATTAACAATTACTAAAATAAACATGTATGTATAAACCCAGCCTGTAAAATGGCAGTGTGTGACACCTACCAATGACTATCCAGGATCGCCTTGTGTTAAATACCTAAAACCGAAAACCACCAATCACTCTGTATGTACCTGAAGTAACCTGGGATGTGTAAAAATAAACACCAGTAAACAGAACAACGGATGTGTAGGTATTACCAATCTGCAACGTGTGTATTTGCAGCAGTAACTGCTCCAAATATAACAATACTATGTGACTGGGCTCCTAATATGGGAACGACATGCTTGTTTACCATTCTAAGACTCCAAATAACCAATGCCATGTCACTTTGAACTCCTATAATGCACTTCATACATTGGTGCATCATGATGCCCAATGGGCATGATGCATTAATGCATCAGAGGCCCTTGAAGGGTTAAGAGTTGTGTGCGGCCCTACTGTGGAGGAAGGGGTATGAGAGCTGTCAAAATCGTGACCATTAGGGTGTGTTACAGTTAGGCCTCTTTGATGTCACAGGGTGGTTAGCTGCAGGCAGACATTGGCAACACATGGTTAGGTGACTACACCATGAGTAGAAGCTCCTCAATATATTAGAATATATTAGATAGGACATTGTTAGATGACTATATGGAATGCTCCTATCATTGGTATGTGAATTACATGATTTAACATGTACAATAGGAGATGAAGATCTAATTGCAATGTGTGTATAGTTTTCAGGTAAGTGCATCCTAGTCATCTTACCCAAAGGTCAACTCAGTGTATTGGTTTGTTTGCCTGAAAAGACCCATAAATAGTAACAATCAGTAACTGTAACACACCCTATGAAGGGCCAAGTGGGGGGGGGGCGGGTCCTCTAGGTGTGTCTCAGTGCTATGGTCACATGACCAGTTCTGAAGGCCAGGTGTACGAGTCAAGCTGACCTGTTCACAGTTTGTTAGATGTGCTTTTTACTGTCAACGAACCGTTACAAGTCGATGTTGTAATGAACACTGAATCCAGAGAAGTTCTTTGATCCTTGTTTATTGCATGATGACAGAGTGTACATATAGGTGGTCACAATGATACGCTTGCCAGCGTGCAGGCTCTGCCCCTAAGCTCCTAGCTCAACCTGTCGTAGGTCCTAGATACTAGGGAGGTTGTACGTGGTATAATGTAAGTAGAAAAGATGAGCTTAGAATAGATCATTGGGAGCTGCTCACTAGGTCTTAAATACTAAGGTGAGCAGCTCACAGGGTGATGAAATGTCCTGGTATGAACAGGTCAGATCTGGTCAGATCTGGTTGGGTCTGATCAGATCTGACGCGTCGCCATACCCGGTAATGATATCATTTATAGATGGACCAATCAGGATGAAGGGAGGTTGTGGAATTTCCCTGCATCCTAGAAATGCGTCCACAGGTATGTTGTGATACTCCCAGTGAGTCAGTGCCCAGAAATAGGATGGGTCCGGCTCTCAGAACATCCTGGTGTGGGTGATGTAAGAGCAGCTCACTGTACACACTGGGGGGGGATTGAGCTGTGAGCTTGTGAGCAGGTCCTGAGCGTATATGGCGAAGTATTTTATAAATGTGTAAAATAATGAATAATACCCAGAATGGTCCATTGACAATACTACAAATAGCATTATTACATAGCTGTAATGGTTAAAGGCTATGGGCCACAAAAACAAAAAAAAAATCTATGACTTTGCCAAGCATGTTGTAGAAATTCATTGTTTCTCCATACTATCAACAATTCAGTGATCATGGTCACTGAATAACAATAATTCTTTGCTGGGTTTTTACTGGTGGGTGTTAGAAGTGTTCATTTCCTGCTTGGGATATCAGAAAAAAAAAATTGGCAAATATGTGCATACATGTCAAATAACAATTTTAGAGAACCTTTGAAAATTTTGAAAAATTCATATGGAGTAGAACGTGTTGTCCTATTGAACCACTAAGTAGGATGTTGCCTCCAGGTCTTCATTGGTCCAACTTCATGCACCTATAAAGACAAATGGTATATCCATTACTCACTAGGTTATGCCAAACCAAACAGAGGGAGGTAGGTGTGGACATAGAGGGAGGTGGGTGTGGACATAGAGGGAGGTGAGAATGGACACAGGTCGAGGTGGGTGTGGACAATGAGGGAGATGGGTGTGGACATAGTGGGGATGTGTAGGAAGATAGAAGGATTTGGATGTGGACATAGAGGGATTTGGGTAGACCCAAAGGGAGGGCGGGTGTGGACCCAGAGGGAGGTGGGTGTAAACACAGAGGGAGGTGGGTGTGAACAAAGAGTGAGGTGGGTGCTGACATAGAGGGAGGTGGATGTGGACACAGAGGGAGGTGGGTGTGGACAAAGAGGGAAATGGATGTGGACCTAGAAGATGAGAGTGGACACAAAGGGATGTGAGTATGAACACAGAGGGATGTGAGTGTGGGCATAGAGGTAGGTGAGAGTGGACAAAGAGGGAGGTGGTGTGGACACAGAGGGAGGTGGGTATGGACACAGAGGGAGGTGGGTGTGGAAATGGATGGAGGTGGGTGTGGACATAGAGGTGAGTGGGTGTGGACAAAAAGGTAAGTGGGTGTGAACAAAGAGGTATGTGGGTGTGGACATAGAGGGAGGTGGGTGTGGACATAGAGGGAGGTGGGTGTGGACACAGAGGGAAATGGATGTGGACATAGAGAGAGGGGAGAGTGGACAAAGAGGGCAGTGGGTGTGGATAGAGAGGGAGGTGTATGTGGACATAAAGGGAGATGAGAGTGGACACAAAGGGATGTGAGTGTGGACATAGAGGGAGGTGGGTGTGAACACAGAGGGATGTGACTGGGGGCATAGAGGAGGTGAGAGTGGACAAAGAGGGAGATGGGAGTGGACAAAGAAGGAGGTGTATGTGGACATAGAGAGAGGTGAGAGTCGACACAGAAGGCAGTGGGTGTGGACAGAGAGGGAGGTGTATGTGGACATAAAGGGAGATGAGAGTGGACACAAAGGGATGTGAGTGTGGACATAGAGGGAGGTGGGTGTGAACACAGAGGGATGTGACTGTGGGCATAGAGGGAGGTGAGAGTGGACAAAGAGGGAGATGGGTGTGGACAAAGAGGGAGGTGTATGTGGACATAGAGAGAGGTGAGATTCGACACAGAAGGCAGTGGGTGTGGACAGAGAGGGAGGTGTATGTGGATATTAAGGGAGGTGAGAGTGGACAAAGAGGGAGGTGGGTTTGGACACAGAGGGAGGTGGGTGTGGAAATGGAGGGAGGTGGGTGTGGACATAGAGATGAGTAGGTGTGGACAAAAAGGTAAGTTGGTGTGGACATAGAGGGAGGTGGGTGTGGACACAGAGGGAAATGGATGTGGACATAGAGGGAGGGGAGAGTGGACAAAGAGGGCAGTGGGTGTGGACAGAGAGGGAGGTGTATGTGGACATAGAGGGAGATGAGAGTGGACACAAAGGGATGTGAGTGTGGACATAGAGGGAGGTGGGTGTGAACACAGAGGTATGTGAGTGTGGGCATAGAGGGAGGTGAATGTGGATAAAGAGGGAGGTGGGTGTGGACAAAGAGGGAGGTGTATGTAGACATAGAGGGGGCGATAGGGGACACAGAGGCAGGTGGGTGTGGACACAGAGGGAGTTTAGTGTGCACAAAGAGGGAGGTGTGTGTGGACATGGAGGGAGATGGGTGTGGACAAAGAGGGAGGTGGGTGTGGACATAGAGGGAGGTGGGTGTGAACATAGAGGGACATGAGAGTGGACACAGAGGGAGGTGGGTGTGGACACAGAAGGAGATGGGTGTTGATATAGAGGGAGGTGAATGTGGGCATAGAGGCAGGTGAGAGTTGACACAGAGGGAGGTGGGTCTAGACCCACAGATCTGGGTGTGGACATAGTGGGGATGGGTAGGAAGATAGAGGGAGGGCGGGTGTGGACACAGAGGGAGATGGGTGTGGATACAGAGGGAGATGGGTGTAGACACAGAGGAAAATGGGTGTGGACACAAAGAGAATTGGGTGTGGACATAGAGGGAGGTGGGTGTGGACACAGAAGGAGGTGGGTGTAAAGTGGGAAGTGGGTGTGACCACAGAGGAAACTGGGTGTTGACATAGAGAGAGGTGGGTGTGGACAAAGAGGTAGGGGTGTGTGGACATAGAGGGAGGTTGGTGTAGACACAGAGGGAGGTGTGTGTGCATATAGAGGGAGGTGTGTGTGCACATAGAGGGGATGTGGACATAGAGAGGGTGTGGATGTGTGAGGGGGTGCATGTGGACATGAGGCATGTGAGTGTATGTGGATAAAAGGGAATGTATGTACATAGATGGATGTGAGTGTGGACACAAATACAGACATGTAAATATACTGGGACAGAAGGGGAATCTGACCATGAGTGTTGCAATCTACAACAACCCTGCATACAAGTAAAGTCACCTTCTGCTAGGTGCTTGTGTGGGTTACCCAAATTAGGCTGGCTGGGAATGGCTACACTGTATAAGAGGTAAGGTAATCAGTACACAATGTGGGCCCACTATGACCTGGATTGGGAAAGGGTCTGACTGCCTCTCACACTTAGTTTAATAGTAGTAGTATGCAGCTGCAATAAGGAGGGCTATTTCTGAACACAGCCAGTGGCCACACAATTACATGTATAGGGTTGCAATCATGCCTTCAGATGTACAATATCAAATATTATTGCAAATAAAGATCCAGTCAAGTACTTAGGATTTCTTTTATGGATCATTGCAAATGCTAGTAAAGTGCTTGAATTAGCATTCATGAATATTGCACACAACAAGGTACAATGCCATTGGTAATATTGAGATACTAGTGCCATATCCTATTTAGGACTGTAAGTGCCCTTATGAATAGAGCAGCAAGAAAATGGTGACCTTTGCATGTCATAATGAAAAGAAAATGGTGAAAAATGGCAAATTTATGCTTACCCACTGTTACCCTCAGTTTTTGGAGACAACAGGTCTTGTGTGTAGGTAAGCCAGGTGGAAATGATAGCCAAGGTGGGGCAGTGTAGCCCAAACTGGTTGGTCCTGTTGGTGTTTGGGAGTGTTCAGTAGGTATCAGCAGGGGGTGAGGGGGCACAGGGGTGGTTCTATTTCCATCTGATATGTCACGTTCATTTTTCAAATCATACTCAAATATGTTCTCGACGGACACATGTCATAACATTGTATTTATGTGTTAATAGTCCATTAAATACCCATAGTTATAGTCCATTGAATATCACATAGTTCATAGTTAGTCTATACATGTGGTGTGATGGACCTAGGCATAAACCTGTTCCAGTGTATTTTCAATGGATGGAACTATGGCATGCATCCCATATGAAGGAAGTCTGGTGTAAATTTGAGATTTCCCCAAATATTTTCCCCCAAATATGACACAAAAGAGAGTCAGAAAAGTTGTCCATGTGAGTATCTTGATGCTCATTATTGAGAAGATTAATTCTTGACACTCAGCAATAATTGCTGGTCTCATATAAGTGCCAGTGGTTAGTGGGGATGGGGAGGTGTTAAAATAACTCTTCAGCACTAAAATTTCATAAGTACCTGTCTTGGATATGGACCAGGGGTAAAGGCCAAACCAAATGTCTGGGTATTTATTTAGTACAGTGAATAAGGCACAGTGAGATTTTGGGCGCTTTTACACGGTTAAGTAGACAGCACAGACAGTGTTAAATGATGCCAGTATTTTTTTCATGGGAGGCTGAGTTTAGGTATACTTTTACATTCACCCACTTATTCCCCAGAAATCCCCCTCCCCATCTGACTAAAATGACCTGTTCTGTAAGTGTGTACCACAGGTGGTTTGCCTGCACCCTACCACCTTGACAGTCAAAATTTAGCTGACTCTTTACCTAGTGCCCGTAAACAACTTAGCATGCCCTATAATCATTGAGTGCCTATTTTCCAGGCCTCTAAACTCTTTAAGGTCTGCTGATGCAGTAGTGTAACATGCCCATTGGCTGGCATGTTTTACCAATGAAGAGCTGTGGAGTCTGCTTGCCAGCACTTCATTTGGGCATCATGTTGATCTTCCCAAAGCGTAAGCTTGAATGTAGCCCTGGCTGTATTAATGCATCATGACAACCAAAATGCATTAATGCATTAGGGTTAGCCCTTAAAGGTTTCAACTCTGTTCAAGACATGTCTAGCAAACATGCACATTTAGTGAGATATCAATAAGGGTCATAATTATGAGAACGGGACACATAACATTATGATTCAATCAACTTTATGTATCAATTATGTCATTAGCTTAGGTCAATCAATTTTCCTTTTTTTGGGGGGGCAAGGCTCTCCCTCTTTTTTTTTCTGCCTTGCTCTCTTTCTATTTTTCTCTCTCTTCCCTACCTCTATTGCCTTCCTCTCTTTCTCCCTTTTCCCTCTCCCTTTCTCTCTCTCCTTTCCCTCTCCCTCTCTCTCTCTCTCTCTCTCTCTCTCTCTCTCTCTTTATATGTATCTCTCATTTCTTTCCATCTCACTCCCTCTCTCTGTTCTTTGGACCAAACCAGGATTCCATGCTCACACAGAGGCCCCTGGTGGACTCTGGCATCTTCACTTTATGCTGAAGAATCAGACTTATGTGTATAAATCTTACTAGAGGGCCCTGTTAAAAGTTGGGGAATATTGGGATAATTCACGGGATTGTAGGTACCATTCCTAGAATCTTCCCGATAATATGTGCTCACAGATTCACCAGTCGGTCACGGGATTTTCCCATGTCTTGTTTCAAGGGTGTGTACAAATGACGTCATGCAGGAGGGGGGAGGGGGGTAGGCCTGGCATGACAGAATTAATTTTCCATATACCTTCAGCATTGCAAAATTGACCAAAAACATGACAAGGGGGGAGGGGGGGGTCAAAATAGTCCAAAAAAGCATGACGTCATTTGTACACAGCCCCTCTCCTGTAGGCAAAAGCTTAGCACGTCTATAATGTAACAGTCGGCCCAAGATCTCACAGCAGCTCCTCAAATTACATTTCAGCCTGAACACTGAATTTCACTCATGTTTGTCTTCAGTCTTGAAGGGGACCTTCCTTCTCTCAGACATTTATCTACATTAATAAATGGTATCAAAAAAATTCCCTCAAGCATCCTGTTACCGTCCTGCCCAGGGCAATCTATCTTTCGTGACCTCTCTGGTTTGCACTTTACAATACTATGCAGATCCACCATCATTAACAACAATGAACATGCTCTTAACCAGCTATCAATACCTACTCTTAACCCCAGGATTCTGTGATCATAAAAGAGAGAATGCAGAGAAAAGAGACAAAGGTGCTAGATTTTGCTCCTTCCTCTTTTACCATACTCAACAACAAAGATATCACAATTACGCTATAGCGTACTGAGTGTAGACGTCTGTCACCATCTCCCGTGATAATAAGACCTTCGTCAATCTGGATATGTATAGACGGAACAGACCAGCGTAGCTCACTATCGGCCAGCTGACTAGTATATGTAAGGTTTCCTAAAGGTCTTCCTAGTATCTTCCAGGAGATTACTTCCGGTCAAAACATCTTCTTTTACCCGAGTACGTGCTCCATTAGTTGGCTATACAACTCTTACCTGTCAGATGTCAGGTAGGCCGACCACCCACATTTCCTTGCCTTCCAAAAACAAAAACAAAAAGAAACACGAGAATCCATTATCATGAAACTCTACAATCACAGGCAAGTAAGTCATCACTTTTCCTATTGTGGCGTGTATGACGTACAAAGCTCATGCATATGGGTACATTTTAGCTAAACAAGACAATAGTGGTATGTTTCTTCGCCGAGTCAACACACTTGACCATCTTAAGTAATGGGGCCTTGATTATAGCTAAATGTCTTACATAACAAATGAATATGAGTCAACAGTACAAATTAAAGAGGTTAACTCATATCTCTTATCCATGTGGATAGGGGCTGCGTCCGGGTGGCTATGTTTCTGTTTTTGGTAATTGATTACTTAATGTGAATCCTATGTCTACAATATTGCTGAGTGCAGAATGGCATAGCAAGTGAAAGCAAAGAGCCCTTGCTGAAACACTATCCTGACTCAAAGTAATATGATACTCAGAAGTGAGTAGTCTATATGTACGCTTCTCTTTACTTTAGTTAGCAACTTTCCTCCGTAATTATTTTTGATAAAACAGTATATGTGATGTAGAGAGGAGGCTATTATTAGTAGAGTGGAGGAGGAGAATATTGCAAAGGCACACCATCTTTGTCAATGTGATCGTTACAAAGTCAAAGAAAATAAAATCGATTTTGTATGAGCTTAGAATAGGTGTATTGTTATGAAGTGCTGAACTAGCTTAGTTGATCACACCTGGCCTTTTAATCAATCAAAGGTGTTCCAGGTAGGCCAGAGGTGAGATGTTATTTCACAGGGCTCTTTTTTTCTTGGTGTATAAGGTCGAATCCCACATGGCGAAAAATGCCTCAAATATCTCTGTGATTTTGTTAGTTGGGTTTTATAGCTTTCCTGGTGTTCTAAATCACAGACAGTGCTAGGAGCATTGTGCAATATCAAAGTACCACTGCAGACTGTGCTTAGGTTTTATGTCCTTGCGATTTTAGGATCTTAAACATGTCAGACAGAGATATATCCATTCACCAGGACAATAAATGACCAATACTTTACAATAAAGCACAACAGTATCACTGTGTTCTATGTACCCTATTACAGTCACATCCTTTGAGAATTTGGGGTAGACTCCAAAATCACAACAGATTCAAAATCTCAGAGATATTTGAGGCATTTTTCGCCATGTGGGATTCGACCTATAGACCCATACACTATTTAGACTTCAGGGAAGGATGCCTTAGTAGGTCCTGATTTATCACGTGGGACCAATTCTGAAAGTTGTAAGACAGCTGATGATGAATGTTCCTAAAGGTCGAATCCCACATGGCGATTTAGGGCTCCAATATCTCTGCGATTTTGCCGTTTGCATTCTATGGGCGTTCCAGAGCCCCTAGATCGCAGGGATAGCTGCCTAATGGGTGTTAACTCACTGTCAGATTCAATATAAGTTGAGCAATCCTTGCGATTTAGGGGCTCAGGAACGCCCCTGAAATCGCAGAGATATTTGAGCACTAAATCGCCATGTGGGATTCGACCTTAATGGAGCTTTTAATATGACATGAGAAAATCTTTTCTATAAAACAACTGAGTCACCTGAGATAACATGAGATTATTTTTACAAGTTCACTTTTTGGACATAACTTGGAAACGGCTCCCACATTTGTTCATTATTTGACCAAGTTTTGGGGCTAACTTCAAATTCGCAAGGATACAGCTACAGTGGGGTGTATAAAACACAAGGGCACTGTTGCATTTATTCCTGTACCCTGGGAGTATTTTGCCTTTGTTGATGTTTGTATCATGTATTCTCTGGCCTAAAATCGCAAAGAAGTGCTTGTGTTCTATACACCCCACTGTAGTTATAACCTTGCAAATTTGGGTTGGCCCCAAAATCGCAACAGATTCAAAATGGCAGAGATATTTAAGCCATTTTTCGCCATGTGGGATTCGACCTACATGTTCAAAATATGTGGCTATCATAGGCAAATAATAGAAAAATATCTGTCCCGTGTCTGCTCTTCCTGCGTTTGCTCTTCCCGTATCTGCTCACTTCAGACCTGCATCATTTTCACTGGACTTGGTCATTTCCTTCACGGCGGTGAATCAGTTAAGTATGTCGGACATAAAACCAGATGGCCAGGTGGTCCCTTCTTGAGTACATGGATACGATATTAACGATACCACACTCTTTTATTATAAGGTCGAATCCCACATGGCGATTTAGGGCTCAAATATCTCTGCGATTTTGTCCCTTGCGATTTTGGGGTCTTCCTGGGCTCTTAGATCGCAAGGATTGTTCAACTTATACCGAATCCAACAGTGATTGAGACCAATTAAGCAGTTATCCTTGCGATATAGGGGCTCAGGAAGACCCCAAGAGTGCAAGGGACAAAATCGCAGAGATATTTGAGTCCTAAATCGCCATGTGGGATTCGACCTATAAAGTCAAGGCTGAGAGAATAATTAATTCCACGATGTTTAAATCTTACTACCCCAGAACATTTGCAATGTGGTACTGGCCCCGGTACTGGCCTTTACCAATTTTTATGTTCTGATTCCACTTATGATTTCATTCGTTATGAATTGATGGTTATTGTCTATTTTCTTCTCTTTTTTCGTTAATACTTTAAACTTCCTGAATACGTCAAACTCACAAATACAGCATCGACTTGAGATGGTATAATATCGTTATGCACTCATGTCAAATCCCACATGGCGAAAAATGCCTCAAATATCTCTGCGATTTTGAATCTGTTGCGTTTATGGGACCATCCCCAAATTTGCAAGGGTTATAAGGTCGAATCCCACTTGGCGAAAAATGACTCAAATATCTCTGCGATTTTGAGTCTGTAGTGATTTTGGGGTAAACTCCAAATTCGCAAGAGGTATAACTACAGTAGGGAGTATAGAAGACAAGCACTCCTTTGCAAATTTTAGACCAGAAAAAAATATAATTCACAGAGATATAAACATGAATAAAGGCAAATTATCCCAATTAGTAAAAATGTGCAACAGTGTCCTTTTGTTCTATACCCCCTACTGCAGTTATAATCCTTGCGAATTTGAGGTAGGTACCAAAATCCCAACAGATTCAAAATCGCAGAGATATTTGAGTCATTTTTCGCCATGTGGAATTCGACCTTATAAATATAACAGGGTGTATCAAACACACAGGCCCTGTTGCGTTTTCTCATGTATTCTTTAGTGTAATTTGCCTTTGTTAATGTTTATATCTCTCTGAATTATATATTTTCTAGCCTAAAATCGCAAAAGAATGCTTGTGTTCTATACACCCTGTTGTACTTATAAAACCCTTTCGAATTTGGGGAAGGCCTCATAAGCACAACAGATTTAAAATCGCAGAGATATCTGAGGCATTTTACGCCATATGGGATTCGATCTTTTGGTGAGTCAATTATGAACTGGTAAAAGCAGCCGATGGGATTGCCCTCTCACGTTTTATCCTATCCCCAATAGCTGGCCAAACAAACAACAGACACAACTCTGTCCTTCCGGACGGTTGATTATTTGGCTGACTGTATACCATAGGACTGGCAATATAAAGGCAGCACTATGGACTCTGTAGATAGAAGGTGGCAGGAGGTGAGGGGCGGGGATCCAGGCCTCACATGAGAGCAGTGTTAGGTGGTCCTCCAAGTAGACAGCTGTCACATACAGTGTTATATACTATGACAAATAGATTAGTTTCCAGGCTCAGTCAGGGCCTTTTTTGCAAGACTGGAGCCTTTCACTGGTATGCTATCTATTCAAGAAAGGATGCGGGTCTGTATGTATGGAATCTAATGAATATGCATAGCTATGTTTTGTGTCAGTCACCTTGTAGGTCGAATCCCACATGGCGATTTAGGGCTCCAATATCTCTGCGATTTTGCCTTTTGCGTTCTAGGGGCATTCCTGAGCCCCTAGATCGCAAGGAAAGCTGCCTAATGGGTGTTAACTCACTGTCAGATTCAATATAAGTTGAGCAATCCTTGTGATTTAGGGGCGCAGGAAAACCCCTGGAACACAATGGACAAAGTCGCAGAGATATTTAAGCCCTAAATCGCCATGTGGGATTCGACCTTGTGTGAATATCATATGGAATACTCATAAGGCCAAATCCCACAATGCGAAAATAGCCAGAAAATCCTTGTGATATAGGATATGTGGTTACTTAGCCGATATTTGGGGTGGTAATATCGTCTAAGGAAGTCCTATAATGGCTAAGAATCCTTGCCAAAGTGTTGTTATTTCAAGGTCGAATCCCACATGGCAATTTAAGGCTCAAATATCTCTGCGATTTTGTCCCTTGCATTCTGGGGGCATTCCTGAGCCCCTAAATCGCAAGGATAGCTGCCTTTTAGACCTTAACTCACTGTGGGAGTCGGTATAAGTTGAACAATCCTTGTGATCTATAGGGTCAGAAAGGCCCATATAATGCAAAGGACAAAATCGCAGAGATGTTTGAGCCCGAAATCGCCATGTGGGATTCGACCTTCAGGAGTGGAATACATCAAAAGCTTTTGATATTTTCCTCACAAGAGGCCAGAAATGTCTGTAATATACGCAAATTCCCTGTGGTTTAGAGGAAAACAAAAATCTCTAGTAAATCACAAGAGGTGTGTTATCTTTTCATAAATCGGGACCCAAGTTCCACACACTATAGGTCGAATCCCACATGCCGATTTAGGGCTCAAATATCTCTGTGATTTTGTCCATTGTGTTCCAGGGGCGTTCCTGAGCCCCTTAATCGCAAGGATTGCTCAACTTATATTGAATCTGACAGTGAATTAAGACCCATTAGGCAGCTATCCTTGCGATCTAGGGGCTCAGGAACACCCCTAGAATGAAAAAGGCAAAATCGCAGAGATATTGGAGCCCTAAATCGCCATGTGGGATTCGACCTTATAGTCATAAGAATGCTATACTTGTGACTAAAAGTAACAACTATTCAGTACAGTGATGAATTTCACAGACATTTCCCTTCCAATATTGGCTAGTAGTGGGGTTTGATAAAGGTAGGGGTGGCATGGGAACCCTTGTGAATTTTGTTTTTGACAAGACTCCAAGACTGCCAATAGCCAGAATAACAGCCGTTTTATACCCATTTTCCATGTAGTGGGATTTGGCTCGTCCATCTCGCTGGTTCCTGATTGTTCCATCTAATCCTTTATAGAGATATACTTGTTGAAATAGAAATATAGAATTTCTTTTTCTCTTTCTATTGTACAATGTCTGCTATGGTAGTGCCTGTATTTTACAGAAGCAGATAAATGATAACCTGTTATGACCTTTCTCACCACATAGCATAAAGATAATTATAGGCTTCCGTACGTGTATCAATACACAAGAATCTCTTAATAGCATTAAACACAAATGGAGGATAACAATGTCATTAATCATGCAAGACAGCGATGTGTACAGTAATATAGCCTACAAGGGCCTAGACCCTTTAACTCTACAGGATTATGTGGAAATTCTTCAAATCGACATATTACATAGAGCTTAATGAAAAGGACAAGAAATTACAAAATTGGTAACATTCTACATGGGGACCCCAATCTAGACCCACTATAACATTGATTTGCACATGCCTACACATCGTCTCAGAGCATGCAATTAAACAGCCTCGATAATCCAGGCCCATACTTAGGGCCTGGGCCGGTCTTTACTTGTGACTTTTGATGCTATAAAATGGGCAGCCTTGGATGCCCATTTTCAGCAGAAGGAGGCCAAGGGCCAAGTTAGGGTTCATGGGTTCTTGGGCACCCTCTCAGCAATAAACAACTCACATGTACAGTGCTTAATAGAGGGAAGTTATTTAGCCAAAATGAGAAACAAAATCATATAATACAAGGAAAGGTTACAATTACATCATTGCTAAGGGGGTGGGGGGGGGTGGCTCTCTTGGTACCAGTGACAAACAGTGACTTTGGGGTGGGGGTCCTAAAATATGCCAAAAAACAGTGACATAATTGTTGAACGTTCCCTAAGATTTTAGTACTGAAAGAAGCTATAGCCTACTAAAGGTATGATCTATGCATAGGCCTTGTGTATGTGTCACCTACAAGGTTATGCATGAGATATACTCCATGGGGTCAGAAGGCAATATCATATATTATAAGATCCAAGGGCAATATATGCTACTACTTCCTGCAGGTGTTTAGCAAAGTCATATAATAGGCCCTAGGTGTCAGAGTGACCTAATAAACTGCTTTTAGAGGTGCACAGTGCCGTCCCTTTCATTTGGCTCTTGGAGTATTGTGCACTCAGCTGTGACCAGGCCCTTTCCTGCAAAGCAGAGGTAGTTAGCAGGTTGAGAGCAGTGGGGGCATGGTGATCAAAAGTACAGGGCCAGCCCAGGCGGTATGTTCCAATACCGCCTGGGGGTCAGAGGCTGGCAATTTGAATGCTGGGCCAATGCTATGTACCCTGTGAATTATTAACTCTCAAGATGAACCTTCTGGTAGTTAACAATTGATTAAATGGATATTCAAATAATGAGATATGTTATCTCTAGCAGTTGTATCTTCAGTAATAGTGTTTGAAATTGTAGAGGTAGGCCAACGATCCGCCAACGATCCGCGTCGTATCAATCATTCAATAGCCTCATCCTAACCCTCATTTTCCTATGCTACTCACGAATGAGCTAGCGTCAAGCCTGCTGTAGTATCAAGTACAATATCAGCTCACTGAAAGTTTTAAGACAAAACGAATGCTCATTTCCCCAATCATGTCTTTGAAACTTAGAACTATTTTTCTTTTTCCCTTTCAGGTGCATTCCTTTCCACCCAATACACCGTGGTGCCACTGAAACGTGCTGGACGACCAAACAAGTGAACCGAAGAATGGCCTCTGACATAGCACAACTTTGTAACTACGAGGAACAACCGTAACGTTTGACCTTTCACCCAAGAACCTCTCCAAGGATAATGGAGTTCCCCTTTGTAGTTAATACCAGTGAGGAGGGGTCCTCCATCCTTATAAATGCTGCTCCTATGATGGTCATCCCCTACGTCACTTGGGTGGGGACGGCGTCTGTGCTGGGCACGTTCGGCAACCTCCTCATCATTGGGACGCTGTTGTGTGCGCGCAAACATCCCATCATGCAGTGTGTGTGTTGCACACCAGAGGGCGCGTCGAAACAGCGAACAACAGGCGATGTTTTCATCTTGAATTTAGCGTGTTCTGATCTAATTGTTACTGCCATCATCAACCCTTTTGCAATTGTAGGTTAGTAATCATCTTTGGTATAGCCATCTTCCTCCTCCCGATAAAAAATCGCATGGCATTCTGGTAGGTTACTCTGTGGGAGTTTGCCACTCGATTGTCTAGGCTTATAACCTGTAAACTTTACGTCTAAGACCAATGTATTTGGCCAATTTTGTTTTCGAAAAAAAAATCGGCCGGAGTTATCCAGTGGACTATTGGTCCAAATAAATAACTTACATCTATTGTTAACTAAATGCCTTAGCCTAATTCAATGACATTACAAGTCTGTATAAAAATCATATGGAGATAAAGAAGTAAACATGGTCTGAACATTTAACGTATCATATCCAACATCAACATGTCTCAGATCCATATGAGTGCTGCACAAGAGAGCGAGAAATTGCCTTATATCGGGCAATGGTTGTCTACGGTGGTAATAGAGAGGAAGGGTGAAGGGGAGTCAATGAAGCAATGGGATGGGGACAGACATTCATATTTCAAGAGGTGCATCCTCCTGGATATATATCTGCTCAGACATACAACAGTGTCCTTCTCCAGGGCATTTCTCAATGTTATCAAGTGTCCTTGGAGAGATAAACTGTAAAACGATGTTGGCCCATATTATCATTTAGGCCGACTGGGCTGTATGAATGGGAACATTTTTCTTTGTAATCAAAACGTTTGAAACACAGACAGCTGGTCTTCTACTGCTCGTCTACCCGCCTCTGGGTTCTTACCATTTCCACTCGCCAGCATTCCTGTAGATAAACCCAATAGCAGACAGGCCCTGTACTGTAGTCCACTGGGACCCAGATAGCACCAAGTTAATCACAGCCTCTGAAAGTGGCTAGCAGTCCTTGGGGATGGTGTCCCTCATGCCCCTCGGTCATGTTGATCCTTTGAGGACACAGTGTAAAGGGAATGGACAGCAGTGTGGGGATGATATGGGTCTGTATAAGAAAGAGACTGGTGGTGGGTGGTAGATGGCGTTTCATCTGATTCAGAAAAGGATATGATATTAGATGCCATAGGATATATACAATAGACTATTCTGTCATTCTGAATGAAAATGATAGCTGTGGTCCATATTGATTTTTTTAGACGTACAAAATAATGGCTATATATATATATATATATATATATATATATATATATATATATAGTGGCGTAGACCGAGGGTGAGGCGGTGGAAGCAAAACAATCCTGGGATGGGGGCGTGGAAGCGGCCGATCGTGGAGTCACCTTAGGATCGAGCATCGCCCATCGGTGTTCGGGGAATCACCGATGCTGGCACCATGCCAACTGTGTCAGCCTCAGGGGAACGGCCAGCATATATATATAGTTGTTGTGTTTCTCCGACAGTGAGTCCGGGTTACGTGCTGGTCGAGACTCATAACAAGGAAGGCCCTAGATGTTGAAAGGTATCAGAGATATTCACCGACCAATTAGATGGTGTGGCCCGAAGCCAGGAAATAAACAGTGTTGATACTTAAGTTGACGGAGTAATTGTAATCCTTTCTCCCTGTGGTAACATAGCATAAGCGGATTCTACATTGGTGACAGCGGTGTTTTTCGAACTCACGCGGGAGAAATGGATCAGTTGAAAAAGGAACTAGACTTTGGGGTTTTAGAAGGGGCAGGATTGCCAGAGGAAGAGGGGACACTTCTACAGGTGGTGGATGAGGACATCACTATCAAACGGGCGGGGGTGGAGAGAAAGGGGGAAGACCGCCCAGCCCGCCAGGAGGAACCACGGAACAGGGAGGGACCGGAGGTGCTGGAGGAGGAAGATGGTGATGTTAACCCAGAGGGTGGTAATAATGAACAATACAGGTGGCCATGGGATATGGCCAGGGCAAGGCCTAAGGTGGAAAAAGGGACGATCGTCCACACAGAGAAGCGGCGGAGAGACCCAGCTAGCACCTTACGTCAAAAAGACGTCCAATACTCGTCATATTCACATTATTACGTGAAACCGACCAGATAATTATGTCATTAGGAGGTAAAGATTTTTATGTGATGAATTTACTAGATGTTGATGTAAAAGATACGTCCTATATGGGACGTAAAAAAGACATGTCCTATTTGACATCATAATCATGTCTTTATCTGGTGCAATCATACACATCATATGCTGTCATAAATATGCTATGATATTAGAAGTGTTTAAAAGATGTGCACCAATTGATATAAATAAAACATATCATAGTAGTTATTTTGTAATGTAATATAGTGACACATGAGTGATGTTAAAATTACATCTTGATCTGGTTAAACTTGGGACATTACAGAATTACATCTATTTCAGTTTTCTATGCTCTTGAGAAAAATGATGTTTTACCAGCAATACTACAAATACTTGTTTATTGAATAATTCAAGCATAGTAAATATTACATGAGATATTTATGTCATTATGATGTGAATTCAAAGCTGTTGAATTGTTGTAACAATAAGACGTCAGTGATATGTCACGATTATATCCCCTAGATAGTTCTGGTATCAGACACAAGGGTCTCATCTAGCACTTTACTCACTACACTGACAGAAAAAAGAGGATCAGCCTGAGTTTCACCTAGTCTCTTGTGCTGTCTGAGTATCAAGAGAGCCTCTGCTAGAGGCTCTCCCCTGACATGCCATACTCATGCTGAGCCTGCTTCAAAGCCACACATTGGGAAAAAGGATCAGCATGAGTATGGCACAAGGCTCAGGCATGGTGCCATACTCAGTCTGAATCTAACTGAATACTCCAACAAAGCAGGGGTCTAGCCCTTACACTGATGTCTGAAATTATATCATATCCTAGCACACACCACACCATGTGCCTCATTAGCTCAGTTGATATGGCACTGAACTCTGCATCTGAAGGTGGTGAGTTCAAGCCCCATTGAGAATTTTTGTAAAGTCATTCTCGATAAGTCAATCTTATTGCTACAATGTGAGCATGAATATGCATTCATAATGGGGTTGTGAGAAGATTTTTCCCTATTAAGCCCCCCCCCTCACCCATTCTTGCACATACTCAATATCCCTCTATTGTCCTCTAGTCCTTAGAACCATGATATCTAAGAATATAATCTTATCTATTTAGGAATATAATAGGAATTAATCACTAAAACATTTAGAGTATGATCTTATCTTTGCAGTAAATGTAAAAGTAACATATGGTCCCAGGCATATTTCTAATGTTTTGGGGGTTGGAAAAAAAGTAGAATACCAGATTTCAACACACAGAGGGAGCAGATCATATGAGATTTCAGTGGAGATCTTTCAGCACAGTCAAGATGGTGTAGTGATAACATGTTTACCTTCATATGAGAAGGTCCTGAGTTCGATTCCAGCCCAGGGATGCTCTTCAAAAGTTGCAAGTTTTTAACCCGAAATATTTTGTTATGCAAACGATTTATTTTCTTGCTATTTTCTGACTTGGCAGACGTTAAAGATTCTGTCAGTTTTCAAGCAAGCATCTATTTCAATTAGTTACAAAATTAGGTCTTAGAAAAATACACTGTAATAGATGAGTTGTTTCCTATTAAACTGAAAAAAAGAAAAATGTTTCTCAGCACCACCTAGACTTGAACCTGAGACCCCTCACATGCAAAGCGAGAATCCTAATGCTGTGCCACCTCTACAACTGGTGAGCCAGGTTGCAATAGGCATATAAGTAGGACTGTGCAATACTTACTGAGGACATTGTGGACATTTGTCCTTACTATGGGCATTTTTCCTTACTACAGTCACTCCAGTCTGTATTCCCTATTAGCCTACTGGGCCTCATATGACCACTGACATCTCACTGTAGTAGGTCTATGGTTGAAATATCATATTGATAGTGCCACTTTCAACACCTGACCCGCTAGCACATATAGGAGCACAAAGGAGTCACAATAAGGAGGTACCCGGTTCAAATCCCACCAAGGAGCAAAAAGGACACTGAAACCAGGAATGCACAAACTATTCATCGATTAATTAGACTGCCTTAGGAAGTTGAATGTTCCACCATCTGAAATCCTTGTGTGTATGAGATTATGGGCTTTTGTCAAACGGTGACCTTAATTTCTATATTTCTTTATAATGTTTAACAAACCAATTATGTGTTGGGCTTAATACACCCTACAGCTTAGTAGTTCAATAAGGGCTACAAATGCAGGGCTACATAACCATTACAATGTAGACTGTCTGTAAGCCCTACAATGCAGTGCTGATTAGTAACTCTTTAAGTGGGGTTGTGCCCACTGGGTAGTGTTGCTGGACTCACCCTGAAGATAGAATCCAGTAAAGTGTGATCCTATGTATTGGGATACTCTGGCAGTGCATTACACCATAGGTAAGAAAGACTCCTGCAATGGTAAAGCCTGTTCAGGTAGGATCCAGCATTGCCTGACCGTCTTCATAGAGATACTCAGGCAATGACCTATTCTCTTCTATTATGTTACTCCAGTTGACCCTGAGCCTGTCTCTAAAGAGACTCCTGCACTGTGAAAGTAGGGCAGTAGAGAGGGTACAGCTAGGCCATAAACAATCTAGAGTCGAGTGTCAGGTATTGCTGGAGTATGCCTACACCCTAGGCTCACCCTGAGTATCAAAATATACTCATTTTGGCGACATTTGCCTGAGGCTAACATTAGGCTCCCAGTGAGTATCATTATTTTTTCTGTTTACCTGATCTGCATTGCCACATTCCCCAATAAATAGTTGGATCAAAGTGAACCAACCGCCTGCAGTTATTGGAATAAACTGAAAGAAAGGTCTTCTTCAATATGTACTCTGTTGTTTCTGTGACATTCAAAGGAGAAATAATGACTAAATAAACAATGCACATGATAGACACCTCTTTTAGGCCTGAAGAAAATATATAAGAACTAATATTGACTTCAAGTAGATATCACACCCCGGCCTCTGGGCTAGGTTAAGTGTGCAGTGCCCTCTCTATTGATATAGAATACCTGTGAATACCTTTCACTAAACAGGTATTTTATGCATATCCTGGGCAGAGTGTCCATGCAGGATGCGATATTTGCAACTTATAAACATAATATCCTTATGTCTTGGGATATCTCTCATTGAGGTATCCTATCTGACCATGATTTGTGGTCAGTATTCCCATTTCAATAGTATCTTTTATGTAATGATGCCATCTTTATATCACGTCACATTTGCATAGTTGCACTGATGTGGAAATTACATCTATGAGTAACATCTTATTTATGACATAAACCATAGTCAGCTTACATGTCAAGATTAACATCATTTTGATGAGTTTCAAGTACGTCATATTGATGTATGATATATACATGCAAAGACATCTCATAGTGACGTGAAAACGTCTTGCACATACGATGGGTTTTTTCCACAAAATTTGCGCGATAATATGATGTATGTGAGGATCAGCACAAGATGTAAAAATGACTAGATTTACTACGAGTTTTGCTAGCTGGGGAATGCATGGGGACGGAGAGAAAAGCAGCGGAGCGTTGGGCTGGTGAAAATAGGGGCAGTGTGGGAGAGTTCATACGCTGGTTAAGGTAGAAGGAAGAGGCGGAGCCGATGGGGAGGGAGCTTTGAAGGGTAAACCCGTGGTGAAACCTACTAAGTATGATGGAACTACAGATTTGGCAGACTAACTGAACCATTTCGATTTATGTGTCAAGGTGAATGGCTGGGGACTGTTGGAGGCCGGGATGTTCCTGGGGTTGAGCTTGACGGGCGTAGCTCGGAGATTGTTAACAGGAAGGAAACCTGCTACGGAGAAGGGGTATGTCGAGCTCCGTAGAGCCCTGATAGAAAGATTTGAGCCGACTAACCAGGAGGAGACATACAAAGCCGTCCTCCAAACAAGAACCCGCAAACCAGGGGAGGGACTGCAGGAGCTGCAGGAGGACTTGATGAAGTACACCAGGTTAGCCTACCCGGAGGCCGATGCAAGAACCACAGATACCCTGGCCCTGGATTGGTTCCTGTTATGTCTGAGTAACCCTCTGCGACAGTGGGTATATCAGTCCCAGCCTAAGGATCTGCAGAGGGCAGTGATGACTGTGGTAAGGGCTGAGGCCTACTTGACAGTGGAGCAGGTGAGCCAGAGAAAGATAAGGGCAGCAGACGCCTCGGTGAATGAGCACTTGAAGACTAACACCGACAAGATGGACCAAATGGCGGAGTTGGTGCAGCGCTTGGTGAAGAAGCTCGGAGATCCCGCCCTAGAGGAAAGGAAGAAGAAAAGTAGTATGGCATGCTTCGGTTGCAGGCAGGAGGGACACTTCAAGAGGGAATGTCCCTTGAGGAAGGGTCAGGAAGCAGAGAGGCTGCCTAAGCAGGGAGGTGGCACGCCGGCGGAAAACTAGACACGACCTCTACCCAGGGCTGGGTAAAGGTCGGGGATCATGGCCCCCGAAATATAGGAGGGAACGGGGCGGGTTAATAGTGGGAGGGGAGTTGAATGGGGTGTCTGTCCAGCTACTAGTGGACACAGGGGCATCCCTCAATCTAATCTCTGAAGGTTGGTGGCGTCATCATAGAGACCCTAGCCATCAGAGATCAACCAGAGAGACGGTGTATGCGGTGGAAGGACATTGGTGCAGGATGGTGGAGGGGCCCGCGGAGATGGAGCAGAAGGCGGTTATTGCCGACCTGGTGGCGGGCACCGAACCTTACCAGCGGAAGGAGCTGGCTGAACTCCTTAGGAGACACTTCCAAGTGTGTAAGAAGGACAAAGGCCACTCTACCCTGGCAAAACACTGGGTCGACACAGGTCGGAGTAGAGGTGGATAAAGATGCTGGAAGTGGGAGTAATTGAAGAGTCGATAAGTCCCTGGGCTTCCCCTGTGGTGTTGGTGAAAAAGAAGGATGGGACCCCACGCTTCTGCGTCAACTACAGGAAGTTGAATGCCGCCACGGTGAAGGACGCCTACCCTCTTCCCCAAGTAGAGGATTGTCTCGATACGATGGCCGGGGCTACCTGGTTTTCCTCTATGGATCTGGCGAGTGGCTATTGGCAGCTGGATATAGAGGGGGACCAGGAGAAGACGGTGTTTACCACACATAGGGGCCTGTATCAGTTCAGATGCATGTCCTTCAGGTTATGTAATGCCCTGGGCATGTTCGAGCGAGTGATGGAGGTGGCCATGAGGGGCCTCCAATGGAGAACCTGTCTAGTATACCTGGATGATATCGTGGTGTTCTCCGGCACCTTCGGGGAGCACCTCCTGCTCCTGGGAGTTGTGCTCAGTCAGGAGCAGGAGGCGGGAGAAAAGGTGCTGGCCTATGGAAGCTGCACCCTGAGTAAACCGGAAAGGAACTTATGTGTCACCAGGAGGGAACTACTGGCCATAGTGTTCAGCCTCCGGAAATTCCGCCACTACTTGGTGGGGCGGCCGGTGGCCGTGCGCACCAACAATGTGTCCCTTCTGTGGCTGCTGGATTTAAAGGAACCTGAAGGACAGCTGGCTAAAAATCATCAGCACCTATGATATCATCATCCACCACTGGCCAGGGAAGAACCATGGCAATGCAGATGGTTTGTTTAGACATCCATGCTCGCAGTGTGGGAGAGAGGAGGAGGAGGTGGTATCCCACTGTCGGGTAGTCACTCGGGCACAAACGCAATATCCTTGAAGGTGCCGGGTAACAGAGGTCGGAGAGCCCCGAGGTGTCGATGGCGGAGTCCCGGGAGGATCTACAAAAGAAAGACGGCCAAAAGACGGTGGTCAGAGGCACTCTGAATCAGAGAAGCAGAGCTTCGAGTGTCGGAGGGATGGAGGAGGTCGGAGGAGGCATGATCACGGTTCCTAAGGGTCGAGTGAAGGACAGAGCCTCCATAAAAAGGGAGAACGGGGATGGGGACCATCAATACCGACAAGCTTGTGGTTGAATCCTGATCTCATAGTTATGGGTCCCAAGCCTTGTGAGGATAAAGCTACACCGATGGAAGTGGTGGAGGGAGTAGAGCTCCCAAAGTTCAGATGTGACAAGTGCCGGAAAGACCCAATTGTCACCAAGAGATGGGCGTTCAAGACGAAGTATGCGATGACCAGACATCTAAATTCTCATGCCGAATACCAGGTGGGGTACAGCTGCCCCAGGTGCGAACACATGGTCGCGAAGGACCGACTGGGGGACCTGCTGAGGCACGTTGAAAGGGCCCATAAAGAGTTGTGGCCATGGAGTTCACGCAAGGAGACAAAACTTTTGCCCTTGGGGATAGTGAAGGAGGCATCCAGTGAAACGGGGGAGTCCACTACGGGATCGACCAAAGGCAGCACCGGCAGGGACAGCCAGGGAGCTGAGGGGTGACTGACCACGCTCAGCTGGGTACATCGACGACAGAGCAAGGGGGGGACACCCGCATCAACGGTGTCCTCTCTCATCTCCCCAGGCATCCGCCTGGGCCTGGAGGACGAGGAGGAGGTGATACATGCCTCGAGGTTCCTGGAAAGTCTGGTCGGCCTAAGGAGCCCAGAGGCGGCGGAGACCCTTGCCAACTTTGGGGTGATGACCCGGAGCGCTGGCAAAGGGACTAAGAGGAGAATGGACTCAGAGGGGGTTGGCCCCGACAAGAAACTAAGGCGGTCACCCTGCCAGGAGGCTACCACTGAAGTGAGGGAGGGGGAGGTTGAAGGAGGGGGGCCGAGGAAAGACCGGAGCCTTACAGAACTTAAGCCAGAGGAGGGTACGGGAAAATACATGCTGTCAGGGGAGGAAGACAAAAAATTGAGATTTTGTGGGGGGAGACTCCTACCAAAACACTCAATCGACTACAGAGGGATTTACCGGTAGACCAGCTGGATATCCCTAGTATAGAGAAGGAGTATGACGCCATAATGGTAGGCCTGCCCATTCCCCGATCTTTGATAAAAATGGACAAGTATGAGGACGTGTCGGGTGCCAATAGTGCGGATGAGCCGGACTCCTCTCCGACCAAGGAGAATTCAGTTCAGATCACTGGGGGTTTGGATAGCAGCCCTGATAAACCCTCGCCCTACCAGCTGTCCGGGGATAGGCCCAGACCCGGATTTGGGAATGCAGTAGCGAGTCCCACCTCTCCTACCAAAGAGGCTGACAGGGGACCAAAGGAGGTAGACCCCCCCAACCCTGCGGTGCTAGACAGGACAGGGTCGGAGATGGGCACCCCGGCCGAGCCTGAGCCCTAGGAGGAGCTGATAGAGATACCTGCCGATGTCAGGGGACTATAGTCGAGAGCATGTCAAGTGAACTCCACCTGCCGCCACCGATGAGAGATCGAGTTGTGGTGGTGACTGGTGGTGGAGATGGAGGAAGTGGGGTTAGCGCCAACCCAGGTACTATTCGGAGTAACAGAAGTGGAGAAACAGGAGGGAGGCGGTGGGAGGGGTGAGGAGGAGCAACTACCATGCCATGGCACCATGACTTCACCGGACCCTCCGCGCTGAGAGCTTATGCTAGGAGGTTGAGACAACCAGTCTCCATGGGACCTGATCTGAAAGTGGTATCATGTCGGCAGCCATAGATGTTGAAAGGTATCAGAGATATTCACCGACAGATTAGAAAGCCAGGAAATAAACAGTGTTGATATTTAAGTTGACGGAGTCGTTGTAATCCTTTCTCCCGGTGGTAATATTGCATAAGCAGATGCTAATATATGTATATATATATATACATACATACATACATACATACATACATACATACATACATACATACATACACACACATATATATATAGCTTTTAACCTTCTCAATAAGACCTCAAATGGTTAGATAGGCCTTTAATGCAAATGAAATAATTGGCTAGAGTAAATAAATACAATTTAGCTATAATCTGATTGGTTTCTAGGTAAATATATTGGTTGCTAGGCAACCATAAACCATAGCTACACGGCCACATCAACAGAAAAACCATGATGATTAATTTAAATGAAGAATGGAGGGGTAAATTACTGTAATAAATGGTTTTTGGCTAGTTTTTGATAAATTGTGAAATAAAATGCCCTGTTGCTAGGCAACCAATTACCCTAGCAACACAACAATCATTCCATTGAAAAGCTAGTAGCTCTGTTGGGGGGGATAGGTGGTCTTCAAAAAGTCCTCTAGATAGCCAAAAATTTTTTAGAGCAAGATCTGGTTTTGAGGTGGTTGCCATGGAAACGGCCATAATAGCCAAATGAGGTCGTACCCTGCCTGGAACACCTTTTTGGGAAGACAGTAAGTCATGTACATTAAGAAAAAAATATAAACATGATAAGTACTACCTAATTTCTAGGCCTTTTTTGAGGCCACGCATTGCAGTCTAAATGTGGAAAGGGGGATTATAATTATCATAAAATATGTCTGTCGCATTATTTGATTCTACCATTTGACCGTCCTTTATGATTATACAGTATGTTGTTCGTCATGATGAACTTTCGTAATCATTCACATTCATTTGCCCACATATAGGTGTTACAGTGGGGGCTGATTTTTTCGAGTCTCGGCCTGGGCTATGTGAGATATTGGCCTCAGTTTGTGTCATCTCCTGTATAGCCTCCTTACTGAGTATAGGCTGTATCAGTGTCAACCGATACATCTATATTTGTCGTCAGAGCTCTTATTCCAAGGTAAGTATGGTACGCGCATATGCCTATATATAGGATACTATGACTAACACACATTGGCCACCTGGTTACAGGAAAATTGCGAAATTGTAGAGGACCTATATTTTGGGAAATTATTATAGGATATTAGCTTGAATATTCTCTAAAGTATGGTAGTGGATCGACTTCGCAATATAACTTATAATATGATTTCGGTAATGATCTAGGCTATTATCATTTTCTTGTGATCCACTGTAGTGAGTGAGTTATAGATGTTTAACGCCATACCGACAGGTAAGGTCATATTCATGGCGAGAACTATATTACACACCCGATGGGTTAGGAAAGAGAAGAAAAAAGACCCTTTTAATTGGGCTAGGGAAGCCCGTGATCCACTGTAAGCCCTATATATGCAGAGTATCGGCATACAAAAATTATGGAACCAGTATGCTCCAAAAGGTTTTCATATTCAATGGAGGCCCATATATGGGATAAACGACTGTGTCTATAATGATGCTTTTATTCATCTCAATTTCAGATTTTCACCCCTACCTACAGTGCCCTAATGTGTGCAGCCGTTTGGGTGGCAGCTACTCTATTTGACCTCCCCAGCATAAACGGATGGAGTCAGAAGTCCTTCGATGGAAAATCTCACAAATGCCTCTGGGATAGGCGAAAGTCTTACTCCTACACCCTCTTCCTGGTTCTAGGGGGCATGGGTGCACCCCTGGTCATCATTGTCATCTTCTACACCCGTATATTCATCCATATGAGCCATGCAAAAGCCAAATTAGCACAATACACCACTCAGCATTCCAGGTGCCACTATCTCTTTTTGCAGCTTCTCCAACAGGCAAGGATGATGCTAGTCATCTTTGTTGCCTTCAGCCTCTGCTGGTTGCCTTATATCTCTGTACTGGCCTTGGATAAGGACGACTCCTTCCCTTTATGGGTTCATTTATACTCCTCTCTGGTGGCACACACTCACGCTAGCATTAACTTTGTCATTTATGGTCTAGCAAATAGGAAGATTCGCAGAAGCTACATTCACTTTCTGAAAACGAAGGTATTTTGTTGCTGTGTCTCAAAGGATGTGCAAGCAGAGGACCATGCCGAGGAACATCACTTTGCTATGATGTCGCCCTCTCACAGTGAATATACTAGTATGGCTGAATTTGACAAAAAGGGACAAACATCTAATGGTACTTTCATAGAAACTAAAGGAAGAAGTTTACGGTTATTGCTCTCACGTCATCGTCAAGAATCTATGAAAATGCGGGAGCCAGCACAACCTCACAAACCACGAAATGATGAAGATGTAGCCACTGATACTCTTCTATGAGGGGAGACATGTCCGCATCAAAACCCCAGATTATGTGATGTGTGATACAAGAAAAGCCAAGATACCCTGTCCTAGATATGATGTGTCTCTGTGTTGATATGATTATATTCAATCATGGAAAGCGATTTGTATATATTGTGTGACACCTGTACCGACGTGCACTTCTATAATGAGTATTACTATAGAATGTCTTCACCATTGTATATTGTCCTTTTATATCAGGGGTACCAATAAACATGTTGTATCAGGAGATTAAGTATAAAGATTCGCTATATCTACTAACAGCCATTGCATGTATATGGAGATGAGATTCATTTGTAATTGATCACAATAGAAACAGTCAAACACAGTGAAAACAAGCCTTATATCCTGTATATGGCTCTTGGGGTTGGATCATTATTTTAGCAGAATGGGATGACAGTGGGATTCTACGTGTTCAAGTAAGGGAATTTATACACAATTCACTACATAATACATCACGTATAGATCGAATCCTGCATGGGGAAAATGCATCAAATATCTCTGCGATTTTGGGTCTGTTACGATATTGGGGTCTACCCCAACTCAGCATGGGGAATAACTACAATAAGGGTTCATAGAAAAGAAGGATACTGTTGTGTTTTATTGTAAAGCATTTATGGTTTATTGTCCTGATTCAAGGGTATATCTGTGTCTGACATGTTTCCTATCTTGAAGGTCGAATCCCACTTGGCGAAAAATGGCTGAGATATCTCTGTGATTTTGAATCTGTTGCGATTTTGGTACCAACTGCAAATTCACAGGGATACAATTACAGTAGGTTGTATAGAACACAAGGACACTGTTGCGATTTTTGGTGTACTCTTTGGGGTATTTTGCCTTTATTCATGTTTAAATCTCTGTATATTGTATATTTTCTGGCCTAAAATCGCAAAAGATTGCTTGAGTTCTATACACCCTTATGTAGTTATACTCCTGCAAATTTGGGGAAGGTCCCAGAATCGCAAAATATTCAAAATCGCAGAGATCTTTCTGCCATTTTCCGCCATGTGGGATTCGACCTTAACATTGCAAGAATATAAAACCTCAGCACACTCTGTAGTGGGACTTTGATATTCGACACTTCCCTACCACTCCTCGCAATTTAGGACACCAGGAAGGCCATAAAATGCAACTGACAAAATCGCAGAGATATTTGAGGCATTTTTCGCCATTTGGAATCCAACCATATAAGGCGCCTTGAGGGTATCTCTTACAGATAAGGTCGAATCCCACATGGCGAAAAATGCCTGAAATATCTGCGATTTTGAATCTTGTGATTTAGGGACCTACCCCCAATTGGCCAGGGGTATAACTACATTAGGGTGTATAGGTTGAATCCAACATGGCGATTTAGGGCTCAAATATCTCTGCGATTTTGTCCCTTGCACTCTTGGGGCTTTCCTGAGCCCCTATATCGCAAGGATAACTGCTTAATTGGTCTTGATTCAGTGTTGGATTCAGTATAAGTTGAACAATCTTTGCGATCTAGGAGCCCAGGAAGACCCCAAAATTGCCAGGGACAAAATCACATATATTTGAGCCCTAAATCGCCATGTGGGATTCGACCTATTAGAACACAAGCACTCTTTTGCGATTTTAGCCCTTATAACAAATAATTCACAAAGAAACAAAGGCAAAATAACCCAAAGGGTAGATGATAAAACACAACAGTGTCCTTGTGTTCTATGCACCCTCTGCCTTGCGAATTTGAAGTGGGCCCCGAAATCGCAGAGATATCTGAGCCAATTTTCGCCATGTGGGATTCGACCTATAGACAACCAGGGAACCCAAACATGATCCCATAAAAGAGGCAATCATGGTAGCCTATCTGGAAGTACTACTCTAAAAGTTGCGATTATTGAAGCACACTTGCCATGGCACTCACAGTAAAAGGAAACGTGTTGGTTTAATAGCAGGATTTGCTGACTGCGTGTGTTTCTTGGCCCAATTCATTGTAATGAATGAAGCAATCGTGACACCACCTGCCCCATCACTATCCTACACATAGAGGAGACTGCTACCTGCCACTCCATGGTATTAAGTTCTGCAATGTCCTTAATTCTCTACCTATCAGTGAGAAGAGTTTCATACTCTGCAAATTAACTTGGGAAAAATAGAGCTAGAAAATAATTATATACTTTGTGGCGAACTAACATTGTACATTTCTCTAGTGCTGTCCTTAAAGTTGCAAATTGAATGAAAATAACAAGTTATGTTAAAACGCAAAATTATGTAATAATTATACACCAATTGAGGTCGCCGTATCTATTTTGTACTAAGGTGATTATATCATGACATTCCAAGATAGCTTGCCCTTAGAGGGGCCTTTAGCTATATCTCTGCAATCTTTTAATGTCCCAGTAGGTCGAATCCCACATGGCAAAAAATGCCTCAAATATCTCTGCGATTTTGTTAGTTGGGTTTTATCAGAGACCTTATATACCACTACCGTTAGTAAGGTCTCTGGTTTTATGGCCTTCCTGGTGTCCTAAATCGCAAGCAGTGCTAGGAGCATTGTGCAATATCAAAGTACCACTGCAGACTGTGCTTAGGTTTTATATCCTTGCGATTTTGGAATATCAAACATGTCAGACACAGATTATACCCATTCACCAGCACAATAAATCACAAATGCTTCACAATAAAGCACAACAGTGTTCTATGTACCCTATTGCAGTCACTTCCCTTGAGAGTTTGGGGTAGACTCCAAAATCGCAAAACAGGTTCAATATCGCAGAGATATTTCAGGCATTTTTCGCCGTGTGGGATTCGACCTTTTCGAATTTCTACCTAGTCCAGAATGCGTTGCACTGCACTTGTTATCCTGGGTATGTAGGTTCATCTGCAACAAGTGCTCTCTCTTTTTACAGTCACTAATCACGTAGAAACAGCTTTGACCCTGTCAGAAATAACACTGAGTACCTCAGATGACCGATTGCCAAATTTCCATGTAATCTAGAGGGACATGCTAATACCCTCTGTGGCGAGGCATGACTGTTCTTAGTTCTCACGCCAATGGCTCTGTCGCATTTGACGTGAAATATATCTTCGGGTTTATAAATGTTGGTATATTAATCTTGGTACGTGTATGCATTGTATTTCATGTAATCTAGGTATTCTTGTGCCTTGTGACTTTCTATCGTGTTGTTCAAGTACATTTTATGAGTGCGCCATATGATACTTTGTGATTATACAGATCATAAATGTGCCAAATAAATTAAATTTTGTACAGGTATCATGTATGCCATAATACCCCGCAAATAAAGTACATCCCACATTTAGGATGCATCCACAGTTTATGGATATTTTGGAGAAGTCGAAAATGACTTCTGTTCTGGTCAATCAGTTTTCAAAATTCTCAAATCTATGGGCAGCCTAGATTTCGCCACACACACTTATACCACTGTAGTGGTCAGCGGAAAATGTCATGGAGAAACTGGGACTCAAACCCTGGACTCTCCAACTTCAAAGCGGAAGCTCTACCCCTGAGCTTCTTCCAGGATTATTTTCTCTAAAAATTCCCCCGTTCAGGTAGAGTGGTGTAGGGGTTCATTCCCCCGTCGGGTGCGCAGAGCCTTCAGAGGGACTGTTCACTTGATTGTGTCACTCCCCCTATGTATACCATACCGATCCAGGGTAGTTGGAAGGAAGAGAATGTCAGGCCAGGCCCCTCAAACCTATAAGGTCAAATCCCACATGGCGAAAAATGGCTCAAACTTCTCTGCGATATTGAATCTGTTGCATTTGTGGGACCAACCACAAATTAGAAAGGCATATAACTAGAGTAGGGTGTAGAAGGTCGAATCCCACATGGCGATTTAGGGCTCAAATATCTCTGCGATTTTGTCCCTTGCACTCTTGGAGCCTTCCTGAGCCCCTTAATCGCAAGGATGGCGATTTAGGGCTCAAATATCTCTGCAATTTTGTCCCTTGCGATTTTGGGGTCTTCCTGGGCTCCTAGATCGCAAAGATTGTTCAACTTATACTGAATCCAACAGTGAATCAAGACTAATTAAGCAGTTATCCTTGCGATATAGGGGCTCAGGAAAGCCCCAAGAAGGTAAGGGACAAAATCGCAGAGATATTTCAGCCCTAAATTGCCATGTGGGATTCGACCTTATGAGGCTATAGGAAGATGGTACACAGCCAATTTATCAAATCGACCCTATTTGTTTTGGCACCCTCAGTCAGGCTCCTAGAGGGCTCTATTTCTCTATATAAATCCATTCAGAACACGAATATTGTACTTAGAGGGCCGTCTATAAATGACGGCATGGTTTTTAGAGTACCCCCCCCCCACCTTGTGATGTGTGCATATAACCCCTATGTAGGGATGGCGATTTAGTGCTCAAATATCTCTGCGATTTTGTCCCTTGCACTCTTGGGGCTTTCCTAAGCCCATATATCGCAAGGATAACTGCTTAATTGGTCTTGATTCAGTGTTGGATTCAGTATAAATTGAACAATCCTTGCGATCTAGGAGCCCAGGAATACCCCAAAATCGCAAGGGACAAAGTCGCAGAGATATGTGAGCCCTAAATCGCCATGTGGGATTCGACCCACTACACCAATTGCAGATGGGTGTGGACAAGCTGATAACTTGGTGTGCTGAAAACGGCATGACTATAAATGCCAAGGCGACTCGAACAGTCAGCTTTGGGTGGAAAAACCTGTCAAAGACAAAGTGGCATGCAATAGGCATATCTATACCATTGATAAGGCTGAGGCGTGTTCATATACAAACTGGCAAACAAACTTGGAATGAATCGAGCAACAACAGGAGGTGAGAACAAGAAGGGACAGAAAGTGAAAATTCACTCGGTAGATGCCTTCCAAATACTTATAAACAGTCTAGAAAGGCCCCATCCATTCCAGATTGATTTTGTTCTTGTCACCTAGATCCAAGACCATAGATTCTTGATCCCAACATTGACTCATTCTGACGTTTTTTAACATTCATTTAGAAAAAAAATTTATGTAAGATTACATAGGAAAATTCTACAGAAATATCTGTCACTATCCCCATACAACCTCTGGACCCAGACAGCCTGCCACCTTGGTGACTACCACCACTGCCCAATGCGATGGCCATCATCCCTGGACCACTTGTCCATTTATTACCACACAGTCCTCCTTGACACCTGATGAGGCCTTTAGGCCGAAACCCGTCTTCTGTAATAAGCTGCTGAGATCCTAAAATGCACAATTCAGCAGTTGTACCCATGCTTTAAACACATAATGCACAATACTGCATGGTTACAGCAAGGACCTGCCAGACTATTGGCATCCACCCACCCACCCTACCTCCCACCACACTGCTGGTACCTGGGTTCACCCCACACACAGAGGTACCAACAGCTTTCCCCTAGGGCACTTGGTAAGGACCCCTTACCTTGTACCCTAGTACAGGAAAGTACCAAGCCTAACTTGAGCCCACTTTCTGTGCTCAGAGGAACCAGCATTAGCTATTCCAGTTGACTTGGATCCAACTTTAGGCAGGACCCCACACCAGCCAATGGGAATAGAGGGGCACCTGGGGCCATCCACTAACTGACCAATGGTCAGTTTGAGGGGGCTAGGATTCCACCTTTTACAGGTCTAGCAGGAATTGGACTCAGGATGAGCAGGAATTTCAACCTGCTTATAAGGTGGAAACCCACAGGGCTGGGTCCAGAATACATGGTCGTGTCAGATTGTGAGTATCAGCCTCGTCTTTAACACATTCATTTAGAATTCAATTTAGAAAGCATAAGTCCAAATAAGACTCAAGTCATCACACGATAGTGTCAGGAATATTAAGTAGGAAATGGTAGTGTTGCATCACATGGCATGGCATTTTCTAATGAATGCTGCATACAACCTACACGAACCTCACTCACAGTTTAGGGTAATATCTCCTCTCTAACATATCACAGAAATACCCAGCTAACTGGGCCCTAGATATGTTCATTCAGAGGCCCGGCAATTGATGTCCACTGAAACCAAGTCCCATGGGTTTGAGGGCAGTTTGTGGCCAAATGATGCCTGTGTGCATTAATTAAAGTAGACCCCTGTCTTGTTTTGACCTTTATGAAGCTGTCCTACTTACTGTGATAATTTATAATTGTCAATATATCCTCCCTGTGTGGCGGGCCTCCCTAGCCCACTTAAAAGGGTCTATTTCTCCTCTTTCCTATCCCCTCAGGATGTGTGTGGTGCACATATGCGCGGGCACTGACACATTCCTCTGAAATTGTGTAATGTAGTTCTCACCATGAATATGACCTTAGCTGTCGAAATGGCGTTAAACCTCTATTACTCACTCACTCACCTCCCTGTGTGTTGGAATTGATCACACATGTCTCAAATGTCAACAAAACATCTCATCCAACAATTTGGGCTTGAACTTCCTGTCCCTAGATGGTCCCTAGGTGGCAGGCCTTTACAGTTCATATTTTACTCACCAGAGGGACCTTGTGTCCCTCCCACCTGTACCACCACAAAAACAACAGTGACCGACCAGGAACCAGCACTTGCCACCTTGCCCAACATGTCTGACTGAGTTCTAGATATCAGGTTACAAAAAACAAAGGCATGGATATGATTTCACATTTCAAAACAATACACAACAAGTAGGTAGGTCCTAGAGTTAAGATATCAAAGACCAACCCCACATAATACTAGAGACCAATTTTTAATTGGGGGCTTGGGAAACTACTCTGAAAGTTCCACCACCACAACACAAGTGCCACTGCTTACCATCGCTCCTTAAGCGATGGTTCCATCTAATCACAGAAACAGAATAGGTTGTCAAAGTATTTCTTTGATAAATTAAGAAGACTTCTACCTTCCATTTAGATTCCCTATACGGTTCATTGACTCCTACATCAGTATGCCTTTCTAGCACCTGCCTCGTTAGCTCAGTTGGTTGAGAGGCTGCCTCAAAATCTGGAGGTTGGGAGTTCAAGTCCCTCTTCGTACTTTCAACTTAAAACTTTTATGTCTTAGCTCATTCAATTCTAAACATGGCTAGGGTCTAAACACACTTCCAAAAGTGGGACAACATTGTGCATTCTGACATCAGCGCCACATTACGTAAAATGCGTCCACTCCAGTAGAGGGTGGCGCTGTAAACAGTACGAACACTGTGCTGTGTTTAGGAATGTGTTTAGATTCGAAACACCTGTTCTGAAAATGTAAACATTTGTGTTCAATGAGTAAGCACCTAAATATGTAATTTTTAGATGTAATGTGATTGTATTGAAAGTCAAAACTGTTAGTTTTACACATGTTTACAATGTTTAGATCATTTAGTGTTTACTACTAAACATTGTTTCTTGGGTAATGTGAAGGAGAGCTAAAAACAAAACAAATGAAAATCCCACATTCTCTGACCTACAATCCCCCCTACCTTTGGAAATAACTGTAATTACTGGACACTATTATCTATATATAGAACATGACCTGTGTCAAATGCAGTAAGTTTGCCCAAGTCATAGAATGAAGCATAATACTACATAGTAAAATACAATGAGGCAAACCAAAAATGAGCGTCTGTGAAACTCCTTCCACAGAAACAAAGTTGTAGTTTGCATACTAGCTGCTCAACGCTAATACAACATTACATAAAGTATATAGAATCCCACAATGCGAAAAAGGGCTCAAATATCTCTAGGTCGAATCCCACATGGCGAAAAATGATTCAAATATCTCTGCGATTATAAATAGGGAGCATTCTTTTGCAATTTTAGACCAGGGAATATGATGCACAGAAATATAAACATCAACAAAGGCAAAATATCCCAAGAGTACAATGTGCTATGTATGCACTATGTATCTACTACATGTGTCATATATAATTATGTATATAACTGCAGTAGGGTGTATCTTTAGCTAGAACACGGACACTGTCTATGATATTTTGCCGTCGGTGATGTTTATATCTCTGTGCATTATATATTCTCTCTCCTACAATCGCAAAAAGTGCCTGTGTTCTAAACTCCACGCTGTAGTTAGATTTCTTACAAATTTGGGATAGAACAATAAATTAATTCTAAATTGCAAATACTTGAAGCATGGTTTTGCCATGTGGGATTCGACCTACACACCCTCAATCTAGGTGATCCAACTCCTGCATGTGTTCTTTCCTCGCAATGTCAACACAAAATCAATGAAAGTGCAATGGATAAAGCTTTGTTAGTCCGTTGCCATGGGGCGAATAATTGAGGTCTAATGTATAATGGATTCATTGGTTTAGCTTTAGCTAAATAGGCCAGGCCGATACCTATAGTTGGTCCGCATGAGGAGCTTCGGTGCTTGTTAGTTGACTTGTTGGCTAGGAAAGAAGGATCTAGAACTTACAAGACTTGGCTTACATACACATGACATTGTATGTTTATGGTTTTTGCATAGGACAAAGTCAGTGTTGAGCCCAACGCCATCCTACAGATTAGCCTGTGGCCTTCGCTGGGACAGGACAGGATTATACAGTTTCACAAGTGTAAGTATGTGCGCCCAGGTATCAATCATAATCATCCATCCATATAGGCTCACTGTACTGCCTTAAAATACTATAGTATCGTTTTAGCTTGAATTATCTAGTAAAGTGAGAGTGAATAAGAGACAGCCAGTGGCAGCCCACTTGGCATAATACATTTAAACGTTTTATTAACCAATTTCCAACCAAATAGGGAAACTAATGAAAACGTTTTTCAACGTATGAAAACGTTTTTATGCCAAGTGGGAGGGGATACGTAAAAAGAAGACAGAATGGGGAGGGAGATAAAACTGTATACAGACCATCCACATGTAGGTTCAGACAGTAGATCAATGTTAAACACTGACAACAACAAAATATGGATTTAGCTGGTCCATAGCTACATGGGAATAGGGTGGGGCAATCTATAATACAGGCTAGAAATGGAAACAAAACATCACATCATTGCGTTTTCATCATGATACACAATGGTGGAAATATCCTTTCATGGTCTCAACTTGGCAAATCTGTAAATCATGCCCACCTGTCTGCAAAGTTGCAACTGATTTTCATAATTATAACAATCTACATTACGACCCACACATTACATGCCTTTTAAAAATATTATTTTCTATGTAGCTTTACACATAGCCTTATAAAACAGGACAAATGGCGAGGCGTAACAAACAAGCCTACTATGGGAGTGGTCATTATTTATCAACAGAGGGGGTGGTACATGATAGAATCTTCGAGATGACAAGGAACATAGGGGTTAAAGTGACATGTGACATGAGGATCTTAAAAATCAACATGTGATGTGGGGGTCCCCCATCCAGGCCACGCTCAAAAGGAAGGATAGGGCCACTCTGAGGCTTATTTCAATATAGCTGACGATTAAGTATTTCCCTTATAGACAAAGGTCTTAAATTGGGTCGCGGCCATTCAACCAAAGTCCCTATAGAATTCCTCCATTTCTTTGTCAGGTCTACTTTAAATCACTAAGAATAAGAAAATGAATAGAAAAGTAGGGGATCCCGAGGTATTTATTATATTGGATTTTGAAGAATAAAAGTATTTTAATCTTCACCTAGAAATTAGAGAAAAAAAATGTGTTTTTGCTTTGAGAATTCTTTTCTGTCATGACCGTCAAATGAAACCTTACATGATAGACGTTCTCATATACTTATTTATTAAGAATTTTTGTTTGTAACTCCATTACATGGCATTCCGGGTAAATTTATCATTTTTCTGAAAATATTCGGGTAAATTTCCTATTATTTTTATAACAAAAACGACTGAAATTCCTATTCTTAAACTTATCTTAGGTATTGTTCACAGAATTTGCCTTTTTATAAGAGTTATTTCGATACGGGGTTCCCATGCATAGTTTTGTAGTTTTGGCCATTTGAAGTAAATGAGTGTTGGGTAGATAAACATAAATCCATATTGAAAGCACTGCATGATGGCTAAAATGTATAAATTCTTGCCATAAAACTGTTTAATTATATACCCTTGGTCATTGTGAGCAGCCTATCACTTCTACAGCACTGTCTAGGTAGTCACTGTGCGCGACTCAGTTAAGGACTGAGTCGCTGGGACTGCCCTAGCTAAAACTTGCAGGTGCTCTAGAAACAGCAAGTTTCTAAGAATAACATTTGACAGAAACAAATCCCCAACAATCAGCTTATAATATTGACAAGAGTACCACCTTAGTTTTGCTGTCTGTGAGTGGGAGGAGCGTCTTTTGTTGGAAACCTTTAGATCGCACCTTTTTCCAAGGTTTGGCACATGCTGTGTGGGCTGCAACAGATAGCTATCAGCAGGTGCATTTTCTGCCAGACAGGAAGTCAATCTCCCCTCACCAAGCAGATTCTCATGGATAACATTATTTCATGAATAACACCTCTGTTGTGAGACCTGAAACCACTTCCATCATGGCTGACCATGGCAGCTAAACTTGATGTGAAGGCTAACAGATTTGCAATAACCAAAAAATCTGGGCCCCCGTATGAAAGGTTTCTCACAAAATGGCAACAAACATGTCTTAGGAAGCTATCCTTAAGAGGAAAATGGACATAAAAAAATTATGTCCTACAATTCCAGCCACCTGACAAATTAGCCCTATGCAGGAAGCCTGACTCTCCCGTTAGGTAAGAGTCAGCGCCCGCCGGACAATGTCTAGGTAAAGTGAGGGTTATCATTTTAATCATTAGGTACAATAGAATACCAGAAAATGATGGAAAAGATCTAGATGTAAATATGCCAAAATTCAAAGTGTCATAAAAAGCACAATTTTGAACAAGATTGCCCAAAAGGTTTTGTGGATATTTTGAGCTGGTATAGGTATGTGCATACCAAAACGTATCTCATTCTGATGAAGACAATGTATATGCCCAAGGACCTGCACTGAAAACAGGTGAAATTATTTCGACCCCCCTGGTCAAGGGGTCGAAATAATTCTGACCCCCCAACACCCCCCCCCCCCGTTGTTAAAAATTATCACTAACTAAGGCCCATAGCGAGAGAGAGAGTATTCATCACTACATGTATTGACACCCCGCCCCCATCACGCCTTTGGAGGCACATCTCTTACATATCTCTTCCAACTTCACTTTTCTCTCTGTGAACATACATGTGAGAGAGATGGTGTAAGCGCAAATGGCAGAACGTATTTTATATCATAGATTCCACATGGTCGTGTGAGGTGTCTTGCCGATTTAAGTTAGGATAAGAACTACCAAACCGACTATTCAGTCCCTTGTGGAATTTTGGCTTCAGGGAAAGTACTGGTCATTATTAGATAGATTTATACGCTCTTGCGAAAAGTTACAGGTATTGCATTCATGCTAAGTATGCTACTAGAATATGGCCAGGATCCAGGATGGTTGCACAAGACTGGACACAGAAACCCCAGCGGCTTATGCATCCATTAGGTTACATTAACCACGACACCAGTTTAGAATGGAGATCCATCTGTATTATTTATAAAGTCAGACAGAGTTGTGACGCTCAGTTGCTTTGGTATCTGAAATACTTGAGTAAGGTGAATGCTGTATCAACCTTTTGGTGCCCAGAATTATTTGAAGATTTTACATTATTTCACAATTATATTACTTAGTTGATAAGCCCATGTGTTATTTTGATCTTATCTTTTGATATTGGCTCTGTATTACATTTCCTGAATACTCATAACTCAGTGAAGACGTGCAGTTAAAGACATGGAATTTATTGGTCAGGTTTGGTAACCATAGTTACCAAAACATTCCATTTTTTGTCATTTGGTAGTATTTGGTCTCTCTTGTTGCCGTTCATTCTTAGGAATGAACGGCTATATGAGGGGACCCATTCTTAAATACAAGCTCTCATAGTGGTGCTTCCTCGCTCTCCATGTATAATCCTGTCATAGGTACAGTATTGAGTATGCCTATACCTGGATTAAAATCTGCAAATCAGTCAAGCATAGAAGTGGTGGCAGTGGTGGTGTTGGTGGACCTGTTATTGTAGACCCTGGGGACAGAGTGGTGGTAGCCCAGGACACCTCAGGTAGAGCCATGGTATATAGTATATATAGCCCCCCCCCCCACCCACCTCTGAATGGTGGTGGTGGCTGTGCTCCTGTGGTGGCCCCATACCTGCCTGGCACCACCTCCCCCAGCACCATGTGGTTCTCTTCTGCTGGTGATGCATTTCTCAGCACCACTGACTATTAACCCACTAAAGGCCACCTACATGTATATTTATGTATACATGTACACATAAGTATGATGCACTTTTTTAGGAGTTTTAAGTGGCGTGGCATTGGATTATTTGGAGTCATGGGACCATTTTCCATGTGTGTCGGCCATCTTGGTTTGCGGAAACACAGGGATCCAGGCCATATATGGTCAATTTTGATCTTCAAAAGTTATGAGATGGATGTTAGTGACCATTGAAAGACCTCAACTACCTAATTCTATTTTTTTCAATATGTGTCGGCCATCTTTGTTTTAGAAAACACAGGGATCCAGGCCATATATGGTCAACTTTGATTTTCAAAAATTATCAGATGGATGTTAGTGACCATTGGGAGACCTCAACTAGCCTATTTTATTGTTTTCCATGTGTGTCGGCCATCTTTGTTTTAGGAAACACAGGGATCCAGCTCATATATTGTCAATTTTAATCTTCAAAAGTTATCAGATGGATGTTAGTGACCATTGGGACACCTCAACTAGCTAATTTTATTGTTCTCTATATATGTCGGCCATCTTTGTTTTAGGAAACACAGGGATCCAGGCCATATATGGTCAACTTCGATCTTCAAAAGTTATCAGATGGATGTTAGTGACCATTGGGACACCTCAAGTACCTAATTTTATTGTTTTCCATGTGTGTCGGCCATCTTGGTTTTCGGAAACACAGGGATCCAGGTCATATGTGGTCAATTTTGATCTTCAAAAGTTATCAGATGGATGTTAGTGACCATTGGGAGACCTCAACTAGCCTATTTTATTGTTTTCCATGTGTGTCGGCCATCTTTGTTTTAGGAAACACAGGGATCCAGGTCATATATGGTCAATTTTGATCTTCAAAAGTTATAAGATGGATATTAGTGACCATTGAAAGACCTCAACTACCTAATTCTATTTTTTTTCAAAATGTGTCGGCCATCTTTGTTTTAGAAAACACAGGGATCCAGGCCATATATGGTCAACTTTGATCTTCAAAATTTATCAGATTGATGTTAGTGACCATTGGGAGACCTAAACTAGCCTATTTTATTGTTTTCCATGTGTGTCAGCCATCTTTGTTTTAGGAAACACAGGGATCCAGGTCATATATGGTCAACTTCGATCTTCAAAAGTTATGAGATGGAAGTTAGTGACCATTGAAAGACCTCAACTACCTAATTCTTTTTTTTTTTTTTTAATATGTGTCAGCCATCTTTGGATTAGAAAACACAGGGTTCCAGGCCATATGTTATGAGTTATATGTTATAAGTTATGAGATGGAAGTTAGTGACCATTGAAAGACCTCAACTACCTAATTTTTTTTTTTCAATATGTGTCGGCCATCTTTGGATTAGAAAACACAGGGTTCCAGGCCATATATGGTCAACTTTGATCTTCAAAAATTATCAGATGGATGTTAGTGACCATTGGGAGACCTCAACTAGCCTATTTTATTGTTTTCCATGTGTGTCGGCCATCTTTGTTTTAGGAAACACAGGGATCCAGCTCATATATTGTCAATTTTAATCTTCAAAAGTTATCAGATGGATGTTAGTGACCATTGGGACACCTCAACTAGCTAGTTTTATTGTTCTCCATATATGTCGGCCATTTTTGTTTTAGGAAACACAGGGATCCAGGCCATATATGGTCAACTTCGATCTTCAAAAGTTATCAGATGGATGTTAGTGACCATTTGGACACCTCAAGTACCTAATTTTATTGTTTTCCATGTGTGTCGGCCATCTTGGTTTTCGGAAACACAGGGATCCAGGTCATATGTGGTCAATTTTGATCTTCAAAAGTTATCAGATGGATGTTAGTGACCATTGGGACACCTCAACTAGCTAATTTTATTGTTCTCCATATATGTCGGCCATCTTTGTTTTAGGAAACACAGGGATCCAGGCCATATAGCTCACATAGCCATTATCAGCTGGGGGCCGCCATTAGACCCCGACGGCACTATGACTAACACCTTCAGCCCCCGACTCCGCAGTATATGCCAGGGATGCCTCCCATTGGTCAATAATACAATAGCCATGTGCCGTATATGGTCAACTTTGATCTTCAAAAGTTATCAGATGGATGTTAGTGACCATTGGGGGACCTCAACTACCCAATTTTGTTGTTTTCCATGTGTGTTGGCCATCTTTGTTTTAGGAAACACAGGGATCCAGGTCATATATGGTCAATTTTGATCTTCAAAAGTTATGGTTAGTGACCATTTAGACACCTCAACTACCCAATTTTATTGTTTTCCATGTGTGTCGGCCATCTTGGTTTTAGGAAACACAGGGATCCAGGTCATATGTGGTCAATTTTGATCTTCAAAAGTTATCAGATAGATGTTAGTGACTATTGGGACACCTCAACTACCTAATTCTTTTGTTTTCCTTGTGTGTCGGCCATCTTGGTTTCAGGAATCACAGGGATCCAGGCCATATATGGTCAATTTTGATCTTCAAAAGTTATCAGATGGATGTTAGTGACCATTGGGACACCTCAACTACCTAATTCTTTTGTTTTCCTTGTGTGTCGGCCATCTTGGTTTAAGGAATCACAGGGATCCAGGCCATATATGGTCAATTTTGATCTTCAAAAGTTATCAGATGGATGTTAGTGACCATTGTGACACCACCACCACCAATACCACCACCACACTACTCCCAACCCTCACACACATTCCTTATTTGCATATTTTAATCCAGGCATAGGTTTACTCCATACTATAGCAATGGGGCAGGATTTTACATGGAGAGCGAGGAAGCACCACAATCAGAGCATATATTTAAGTATAGGTGCATTCCAAAGGCCATAGAGTTCATATATAATGATCTTTTTTCCTTGGATCATCATAGGAATATGCACGGCATTACAGCATTGCTGTGTTTACTTTCCTGAAAGTATGTTATAGATTAATAAATTGCAAAACACACAACATATGAAGGGCTTTTAGATTCCGTATTAAAATAATATTTGTTCTGAAAATTTTGATCTACTATCATATTAAAAATGTTGTAAATCAATTCAATACTTCTTAGAACATGATATGAATATGCACGGCATTACAGCTTTGCTGTGTTTACTTTGCCGAAAATATGGGATAAATTTCTAATCCGGGAAACGCACTGCAATTTAACTGCTTTTAGAATTGATATTAAACTCAGAATTGATCGTCAAATTTAAATATGAAACCCTAATATCTTGATCATAGATGACAGATCCTAAATTGAATCCTCTCAATTGCATCCTTAACACGGGCCTCTTGATCATAGATCTTAGATTCTAAATTTTCAATTGAATCCTTAACATAATCTCCTAACCATGGACCCCTTGTGTAATATATAGACCCCCCCCCCATCCATGATACCTGCAATTCTGAGACCTCGTTCAATTCTGCATATATATGTATACTACCACTCAGGAGACATAATGTGCTAGTAACAATTAATGCATGGATTATCTCTATGGATATGAACATTTCTTTTAGAATCTAATGGTAGTATGGGACATTGGATGTATATGATCTAGCATAATATTGGTGTCATGTCTGGTCTTGGGCCCCTGGAAGGTGGCCCTCTGATGAATCACATAATATGACACCTCATTTTCAGGTTTTGACTCCCTGTGTTAAGTATAATGGTGATAGGGCAAAATGGATGGTTGTATTGTGATGGGGAGGTCATGGCCGTTCTATAGAGGGTCTAACTTTGCAGATTTTACCAGTAGAAGTATCTGGATGATAGTTTCCTTCAATATACATGTATTTAAGCCCCATTTAAGCCCTAAAGCGCGGCACCTAGGGGTTAAAATAGAACACGTTACGTTCCAGACTCTAAAGGTCGAATCCCACATGGCGAAATATGGCTCAAATATCTCTGCGTTTTTGAATCTGTTGTGATTTTTAGACATATCCCAAATTGGCCAGGGATTTAACCAAAGTAGGGTGTATAGAACACAAGTGATCTTAGAAATACATAATGCACAGATATATAGACATCAACAAAGGCAAAATAACCAAAAGTACTTATACACGTTGTGAATTTGGGGTAGGTCCCAAATTCACAACAGATTCAAATTCGCAGAGATGTCTGAGCTATTTTTCGCCATGTGGGATTCGACCTTAAACGTGTAACTGTCCTAGTTCAGACTGTTTGTCTAGCTGAGGGAGTGGTCATTATTTATCAACAGGGGGGGTGGTGGGTTTGAGGGGGCTAATTCAGACCCCTCCCGAGGGGGGGCTAAATAAATTTGGACCCATCTTGAGGGGGGGCTAAAAAAAGCAAAAAGCCTGTGCGCTACTATAGAACAAAGAGTGGTGCGAAAATTCTCTGCACCTCTGGCACAAGGGAGGCACAAAAAAAATTGACAGTCGCCGAGGGGGACGTAAAAAATTTTCGCGCGTCCGCGCGAAAACCCACCGCCCCCCTGCCCACTCCCTAAGCTTGCTATACATGTACACCTATGTAGACTACACAATGTAAATCTAGAAGTGCTGGTAGACACATTCTATTTACCACACTTGGGTGACCAGAAACTGGAAAGGCATGGCTAATATCCTATAAAATATTATTGTATAGGCCCAGCTGTTTGTATGTCGATGTAGTCCACTTGGCATATGGGCCAAATTTTTGAATGTGGTACGTTTGGCCCTGACAAAGCAAAAACAGTGAAACTCAAAATAAGTTAAAACAACTTTACTACATTCAAAGGGCAATGTCTTGGCTACGTAAAAACACCTGACATACACAGTAACTCCTAGCGGGTCCGTTTTTATAAGCGTTCAAAGATAATCTGTTGTAATTTGTGTTACTCCCTGCTCAAAATTCAGATACCAACTGGATATACCTCTTAACTATAGCCTAATGACTCCTAAATCCATTTACAACATCTACTAGTAAGTATGTATCATGATTCAAAAAATCAATATGTTCCTTTAAAAACTGTCAGAGATATCGGATATTGAACTTTTGTCATTGACTGATTTTTCTGAGAATTTTTTCTAAAACCCCAATTTTCATCTAGCTTTGTCAAAAGTTGTCAAAAAATCACCAACATTCATCCATATTAACTTCAATATGCATACTTTAATATGCAACTACCATCTGTTCCATATCTAGCAGTAGTTTGTGATAGAACTGGTCACAAGTTGGACCACAATTTGACTTTTTTGAGCAGAGAGTAATACGTTACTCTCTGCTCAAAATTAATTTCACCCCCCCAAATAGCACAAAGTGCAAATTATGTACACAAATCTACATAAATAGGTTAGGAGGACTCCATAACAAGCAAATGAAACAGTAGTAGGTGGAGTTTGATGGATATTCCTCAAAAAAATAAAACATGTTCCTATCAGGTGTTACTCTCTGCTCAAAATTCAAATTCCCCCATTGATTGGGTTAGTGGGGCTAAATAACTGCATGTAGGTAACATATAACACATTTTTTGAATAAGTGAGGGGTACATCTATCATAAAAGCCACAAAAAAAGCAGTAATCTTTACAATATTAGGGACATGATTTGTGAAAAAGTGGGATAAATCTTTAGGTCCGATGCAGATTTTTTGAATTTCCACACTCAAACAGACACTTAAAGTATTAGGATCATAACCAAATACTGCAGGAAGATGCAGGAGTGTATAATCTATCAGAAGGATATCATAAGTACACATTTTGATAACTGACAGACAGGAGAGTGAGTTTTAGCAGCAGAATCTATTTTTGAGCAGGGAGTAACACACATAGGGCTCGGGCAGGCGACCTGCTTCAACCCCATATAACGCCCATTCATTTAGAAATAATGGCAAAATTCCACCACTTGCCGACGGACAACATCAGTTTTGATCAAAATAAAAGCATTTGGACCCCAACAAAGTATATCAACATGTGCCCTACACCTTCGTACATCTTATAAAGGTGAATTTTTGGCTGATCCCTTGCCTTTCTTTTGCTTTAGGAATAACAATTGTCAGTAAAATTGGACAGAAAGAGGATCAAACGATAGGTGGAAGTGTCCTTGTTGTGATAAGAAAAGACCCGTATGGATGTGCCCTGCGAGGGACGACAGAGATGTCATCTGGTTTAGAGTGAAAGGACTTAGAATTTTGAGCAGAGAGTAACATCCAATCATATTTTATAGTCTACAAATGGCACAAAGATTCAATATGAAACCAATTTTTGTTCATGATTAATTAGGAGGTGCCAATACAATAAGCAAAGCAAAAATTTACTGTATGGAAGCAGTAGAATTTGATTCATTAACCAAAATGTTAAATGTTACTCCCGGCTCAAAAATGTGTATGCCAATACACTTTAGGGCCAGGACTAAAAGAAAATGGGTGTGGCCGCAAATTTTTTACACCATATAAACCCCTTAAATGTCCCTCATAAGTAAGTGCAGCATGGATGGTAGAAACAGAATATTTCATTGGTATTTTGAGAAGTTTTATTTTTGAGCAGGGAGTAGCATAATGCTACCTTTATTCAGTATGAAGGGGAGAAAAAAAATCTAGCATGTACATTAGGTTAAAACCCTTTGGATCTCAGAGTTAACATATGTATTGAATTCCAAAAGTGATTTTAGGGGTGTTGTACAGTATAAGCAACATGTGGGGGTGTGTGAAAATTGTATTTTTTCAGCAAAATACACACATTTTTTTGGTCATTTTTCAACTCTGTAGAGGGCTTCCCTAGCCCACATAAAAGGGTCTATTTCTCCTCTTTCCTATCCCCTCGGGATGTGTGTGGTGCATATATGCGCAGGCACTGCCCTGTGAAATTGTGTAATGTAGTTCTTGCCATGAATATGACCTTAGCTGTCAAAATGGCATTAAACATCTATTACTCACTCACTCACTCAACTCTGTAGACCCATAACTCAAAAAAATTATGGTCTGATTCGCTAAAGTTTACTCTCATTTGAAAGCTTAGGATGTTTTCTCTTGAATGAAACCAAAAAATGCCAGGCTAGTGCACAGGCTTTGACCCTATTGGTAGGTAAAGCTTAAAAACCCTGTAAAATGCTAAAAGTACCACTTTAAAAAAATTGGCCCATATACACCCCTACCCCTATTTTCCATGTTGTGAATGCCAGAATGGTTTCAATGGTTGTGAAGTATAACATACGTGAGATATATACATCTCGTTTGGCAGGCTAGTCACCATATATATAGCCGCCATGGTATATATCTACCACTTCAATTAGGGCATGACAAAACTCTACAGGGGCTTCTTCCATGTAGCACATAAATACAACTTCTAGAATTTTCGACCCAGGCCATGTGCATGTATCAATCGGATTCTGAAGGAATCTGTCAATACCAATTAATGGGAATTTGAGCTGGGATCTGTATGGGTCGCCTCAAGACCACAAGTGACACTTCTGGAAGGCATTTCTCAAGAGGGTACGACTAGATCCCCTTCAAATCGTCCTGGGATTCCTCACTCTATTAAATGCCAGTAGAGCCCTACATCTAGTGGCCACTAATATGATTGCACTGGTACAAATGTCCTAACAAACCCTATGTAAAACCTACATTAAGTGCTGATCGAATAGAGCGGTCGTATGACATCACCTACGATCACTCACTCTAATTCTGGAGGCTTCTAATCGTAGAGGCTAAGTGCAGTCGTAAGCTAGGGATCCACTGCCGCGAGTTTGTTGCGAATTGTACTCATGCGTGTGCCTTCGCAGAAAACATTCCAGCAGTGGATCTGCTGCTGCGAGAAACGTCATGCGACGTCCGAGCGGCGTGCGACGACATTCGCAAAAATCAAAATAATTTGATTTTTGCGAGTGCTCTGCGAGAATACACGCACAAGTGCAAGTCGCAAGAAACTCGCGCCAGTGGATCCCTAGCTGTACCATGTTGAGAAATACCATCCTGGTCTTTATCAAGTTCTTCTTTAATGCGCAGCAAATACGTACGTACATTGACACTCGTTCCCCCATGGCCGTCGGCCGTATTACCAAGCCCTGGAGAGGACATCCGTTTTCTACACTTTTTTCATTTTCGTTTCCACAACTTTTATTTTCGTTTCCGCAACTTTTATTTTCGTTTCCGCAACTTTTATTTTCATTTCCGCAACTTTTATTTCTGTTTCCGCAGCTTTTATTTTCGTTTCTGCAGCTTTTATTTTCGTTTTCGCAACTTGTACTTTTGTCTCCACAACTCTGGCCACAACTTAATAGGTTTTCTTTTGCACAGTCGCTTAATTGTGAATGTTAATTTGCAGAAACAAAGATATAAGTTGCAGAAACAAAACATTAAGTTGCGGAAACGAGATATGAACTTGCAGAAATGAAAAAAAGAAGTTGTGAAAACGAAAATAACATTTGGGAAAACGAAAAGTTGCAGAAACAAACTCTAGAGGGAGAGGTGAGGCACACCCCCTATTTGCCCTCCATATATGTTCCAGGAAATGTCCATTTCCTGGGCTTTCCAATGGAAAAGAATTTTTCAAATATTCCTAATAGAACCAAAGTTATGAAGTCATTCCTAAAAAAAACACAAAAAAACGTTACAAACAAATTAAAGTTGCGGAAACGAAAATTTAACTTGCGGAAACGAAAATAAAAGTTGCGGAAACAAACTCTAGAAAAGAAATGTTTAGAAAACGGATGTCCTTTTAGGGGCTCCGTACTACCTCGACCATCAGGGTGTAGTTAATAGAGTGTAACACCGGGTGCAACAGGACCACCACTCAGTGTGTACAGGAAAGGGCCATTTGGGGACAGGTACTTGGAGCTACACATAGGCCTAACAGTAACAGGTATGGCATTAAGTTAAGTAATCTGTTAGGTAAACTGAGCCATGGCGGTACCATAATACTCCACGTTACATGTAGCTTTCACTGTTAACAGAGTATCAGATACACCAGTTGTACACTACTAGATCCTAACCACGTTTTATAACATGAAACTGGAGTCCGCACATTATCACAAGGTAAGATTTCCCTCTCCAGCCAGACGGACAAAAATAGCATACAATTACTATGGGCCGGAATAGGTAAACTGGAGTCAGCACATTATCACAAGGTAAGATTTCCCTGTCCAGCCAGACGGACAAAAGTAGCATACAATTACTACTGGCCTGAATAGGTGATTGTAAGTTAGACTTCGATGACTGGGATGCTAGAGTGAGTGAGTAATAGATGTTTAACGCCATTTCGACAGCTAAGGTCATATTCATGGCGAGAACTACATTACACAATTTCACAAGGGGAATGTGTCAGTGCCCGCGCATATGTGCACCACACACATCCAGAGGGGATAGGAAAGAGAAGAAATAGGCCCTTTTAAGTGGGCTAGGGATGCCCGTACTAGGATGCTACGTGGATATTTGCAGTGTACCGTCGAATGATGACATATAATATGCCTGATGTTGTTGCATTGGAAAAAAAAGGCTGGCATGTAAATTGCCATGTATACTTTAGAAGACAGCAGTTCACCATAAAAGGAGATGAGGGAGGGGGTGTCCTCGTACTGTCTACTGTTTCATAACTACCAGTTGTTAACAGATTCTTTAGGTCTATACAAGTCTTATGTACCTCATCACATTGGCAATAATATACTTGTCATACGTGATTGTTAAGCGGTTGTGCTCTGAGATGACTGAACCATCTCAGTTTTGCCTTAATCACACAATTTTTAATCACATCAATGTTTCCTATATCATCAAACTGCATCTACATTGTGTTCAACTTACACACACCTTATAACACACATATTTTTAGCAGCATTGTACTCACTTGTTTTATAAGCATACGACACACTTCTGTCAGAGGTGTGTTGCATAAAACATATATGTAAAATATGAAGCATGTCAAAGATATTGTGTGTACTGCTGGAGAACATGTTGACTGAAAGTAAGTAAAATATTAAAGTGTAAAGGAGAGTGCTGGGAGTATTTTAGGTGGGTGAGGTGAGGTGGCAGGGGGTAGGGAGGGGTAGCTGTGAATGTGAATTCTTTATTGCACAGAATCGTCCCGAGGGGACGTTTTCGGTGCACACATTTGTAACATTGCAGATGATCAGAGATGTGGCGGGTCCATTGGTGTTTCGAGCGATTCCAGATAAGAATTATGCATAATGAGTAAATATGAACACAAGAAGAAAGGTGACAACGAAGGAATTGTCAGTATTAACTGAGCTAGATACTATCTGGGTGTGGAGAAACCAAGTGAATTGGACAGACGCATTCTAGCGGTGTAGGAATTTCTCAACAGCGTAATACGGAGCCCTGGAGAGGACATCCGTTTTCTACATATCTTTATCTGGAGTTTGTTTCCGCAACTTCTATTTTCGTTTCCACAAGTTTTATTTTCGTTTCCGCAAGTTATATTTTCATTTCCGCAACTTTTTATTTTCGTTTCCGCAACTTCCATTTTCCTTTTTGCAACTTTGATTTCGTTTTCGCAACTGATACTTTTGTCTCCACAACTTAATGGTTTTTCTTTGTGTATAGTCAATCAATTGTGAATGTTTAAGTTGCGAAAACAAAACATAAAGTTGTGGAAACAAAATGTTTACTTGCGGAAACGAAAGTAAAACTTGCGGAAACGAAAATAAAACTTGCGGAAACAAAAATAAAACTTGCGGAAACGAAAATAAAACTTGCGGAAACAAACTCTAGAAAAAAGTAGGTAGAAAACAGATGTCCTTTCAAGGGCTCCGTAGTACACAGATTCCTTTCAAGGGACCCAAATACTAAGTTGCACAAACCAACTACCATGGCCCTGAACAGTACACATGGACCTGAACAGTAGGCCCTACAATGTGTAGGTCTATAGGTGCAACTAGACTCAGTTGTGAAAATGAAAAAAAAAAGTTGCGCAAACGAAAATAAAAGTTGCGAAAACGAAAATAAAAGTTGCGAAAACGAACTTCAGAAAAAAAAGTGTAGAAAACAGATGTCCCTTCCAGGGCTCCGTAGCTTAAAGCGCCTGGTGGGAAAACGCTAAAGTATCCCAGAGGATGACTCCTCGGTAATATGGTGACTTTTGATAAAGAAAAAAAAACTAGTCTTAACCCGTCTTTTAGCAAATTTAATTTTCCTATCTCCATGGTTCCCGACTTCACGTTGTGCCGATGCTTCCCCATTGACTGATTTCTTCCACATAAGATTAATAGCTGTACACTCCTTCCGTGCTCTAGTTAGTGTGTCTAAGGGAGTGATCATTTTTTGACAACGGGGGGGGGGCGGTGGGTTTGAGGGGGGGTCAGAATTTTTTCAACCCCTTGACCGGGGGGGTCAGAATTTTTTCAATACCTCTGATGGGGAGGGGTCAAAATAATTTCACCTGTTTTCAGTGGAAAACCCCGCGCGTTACTATAGGCTAAAAGGGGACGTTCGCGCACGATTTGTCCCTTATGGGGGGGGTCGAAAAAATTTTACCCCCTCGAGAGGGGGGTCGAAATTTTTTTCGCGCGTCCGCATGCAAACCCGCCAGCCCCCCCTGTTGTTAAAAAATGATCACTCCCTAAGTGGCATTGCTTATGAGGCTCAATGATACTTACGTCTAATACCAATGCCTAGACACACCCTAAGTACATGTTTTTGCATACGTTGGAACTTGGTTAAATCACCTTTAATTTTCATCATTTTTCTGCCAGTGGTAGCTGTGAAAAGCTTTTAATTTCATCATTTTTTTCTGCCATTCTTCGTCATTTTGTTATTAATTACTATGCCCATCAGAACATACAACCATGAAATAACGAACTTAAACACAAAATTGTTGTTTCTGAACATTGATGTCTAGCTAAAAGAGTCTGAATCTCATGTGCATATTCCCGTAATTCATAACTTAGTTCTAATATATAATCACCTGGACATTACATTATAGCCTTGATTGTTCCTTCATTTTACATCGTGTCCCTGAATAATTTTTCAAATGCATACTATAGGCTAAAAGGATACATTCACGCTTGACTTTCAGCCCCTCTTGGGGGGGCAATTTTTTTTTTCGTGTGTTCGCATGCAATCCCACTGGCCCCTTTTGAATGATCACTCCCTAAGCTTGAGCCTGATCTTAATCTTTATTCTGTGAGAACCAAGCAGTAATCATGTGGACTAAAAATAAGATAGAGATACACTTAGATTTGTCCAAACTGATAGCCTCTTTATACCCGTTTGGCCATGGGACACAATTCCCTCAGCTCAGAAAAAGAAATGGCTCATAGGTCAACTCTGAAAAAAATGCCAGTTTTGACAGATTCTTGTGAATCTCTATCACCTATCCTGGTGTTGTACTGCTTATTCCCTGAAAATTATACCCATGTAAATGGGATTTTCTCCTGGGTGTCATGTTTTATCCATCATCAATAATCCTTCATTTGCTGATAACACTTCACTTATCCTGCCTTCCACTTAAACCATCCATATTTTGATTATGGCTACTACATGTATAAGTTTGGAATTTAATTTCCTTGCAGTATTTGATGAACCTGAGCTTTGCTACATCATCCTGAGACGGCATGGGGAACTTTGAAGGGCACGCTTTACCTGGCAGCTTTTTCATCATTTTTGGCCTCTGGGCGACACTATGTCAGTATATGCGCTTTCACCAATCACGCTATTTAAAGAACACTGCACCTTACCGCAATAGCCATACGTTTAAGCCCTTCTGTTTGTGTGGCAAGCTTAAGACTTTGGAACTTGAAGGGATCTTGAAGATTTTCTTCTGCAGTGTTGGCTTGTTTCTAGAAATATACACAGGATCCAGAAATGGGAAGCTGGTTATATTAGGAAATGGACAGCACGCAACAATGTTTTTCTTCTTTGGAATGAGTGGTCTTGTGGACTTGATGTTGCATTATGATGTGCCACTGCCCAAATCCCTAGGTTACCTCATGATGGTACTGGCCTTATTGGTTGAGGGCACTCTTTTTAAATTCCACTTGCATGGGAGAAATGACTTGGATGTTACAATACACACCCTTCTCCTGTACCTCATCTTCATAACAGTCATAGCAATCTTTACTGAAATCAAACTGCCAGAGAGTGTACTTGCAGGACTTGTTCGTTCATTCTTCATCACAGTTCAGGGTACATGGTTCTGGCAAATTGGGTTTATCCTCTACAACCCCCTGCCTGGAGCGCAGCCCTGGGATGGCAATGACCATCAGCAAATACTAATAGCAACTATGATCTTTGCATGGCACCTTGGTGCTGTTTTTATCCTCCAAATGATTATTGGAGGAGCAGTTGCTGCTGTATACTATTTTGAAGGCGGACTACTTGGACTTGGTGGAAATAAAAATAACAAAGTAATAAACACACACCTGTTGGCCAATGGGGATTGCATAGAGCTAGGTTATGAGCAAGTAAACGTAAATGAATCTGACTGTGAAGTCTAAAATTGTTTGTATTAATTAGATATCATATAGATTATGTTCATTTCTCAGGCCGTCATCAATTGTGTCTATCTAGTGTTCGAGGACTGTCTAATGTAAGTGTTTATAGGTATTTTGTTCATTTATAGACATGAGAGGGCAGCGCATGCCTTCTGTGTTGTGTGTCTTGTTAATTGAGTGTCAATTGTTACCGTTAATATATATCACAATATCAATTATTCATGTCTAAATGTAGCTGATTGTTGCCAGGGTGTGCCGGGAGGTTTTGTTTAATTCACCCAAAGTGAGCATGTACTAAATTAAAATCGCAATGGCCCCAGTAAGAACGTACCGAAGCATGTGAATCGTTTGTGTTTCTTGTTTCGTGTTCTTTCTTTGCGTGTAAACACTGCTTTTACATTTGATTTGTTTTAACTTGCTTTCCTTAAACGATTTGCAAATGATATTTCAATCAAATAAATATTGGTTTTTGTTACTCGTTTCTTTTTGTGTTTATCTTTTGTCAGTTTCCCGTGTAGCAGTACATACAAATAATTTTGTTAGAGGAAGTATTTAAATGTCTAAAGTTACATTTGAGGCATTACCAACCGATTCAATCTTACATTAGGCTTGTCAAAGTGATACCAAATAAGCTGAGAATCCACGATATGAACTGTAGAATTGTAGAGAATTACCATAATGAATAAGAAAATGCGAAGGCCCAGTATATAACTGGTCTGTTTCATTAGTTAATTGTAAACTGATAATCTTCGGTTATGTGGGAATGGGTTTATTATGTTTTGTGTTTTTGGACTGTGACTACCATGAGTCGACGGGCCTCCCTAGCCCACTTAAAAGGGTCTATTTCTACTCTTTCCTATCCCCTCAGGATCTGTGTGGTGCACATATGCGTGGGCACTGACACATTCCCCTGTGAAATTGTGTAATGTAGTTCTCACCATGAATATGACCTTAGCTGTCGAAATGGCGTTAAACATCTATTACTCACTCACTACTCACCATGAGTCGTTCCCACAGTCTGATAAGTTGGAGGATAAGAGATAACTGTATGATCATGCAACTATGAAGGTCATGCAACAGCATTGCATATTGCATTTTTCTATATAGCAGGGGTAGACACTAACGTTTTGAACCATGGGCCGACTGGGCCCACAGCTTCAGAGTTCTACTGGCCAACATTTATTTTTATTCTGCGGGCCCAGAACATTTTTTATCTATAGGTCACACTATGGGAAACTCCTATTATTAAGGGAGATACGATTTATTTAGTAAAACTGCCAGTTCTTGGACCTCTCTGCCAGTACCTGGACTGGCGTCTGCCCCCGCGTCCCAAAAAAGCCTATATCTCGATCCATTCCTTCCTCAAACCTGCCCTTTTTCGCCGGTGACACCTAAAACAGATAGGTTTTGGCTGGAGGTAGGGCACAGGTGGACCGGCTCAGGCCGAAAAGGCTGCTAGTTAAAAAAATTATTTCGCTTATTCTTTTCCGAAACTAATTTTTTAGGGGGGCATGTTCTTTAGGGGGACGCAACACCCCAGATTTATACCAAACATTCCATATCCGTGCATATTATTTGCATAATTAGCATAGTTATCCAGTATCTTGGTGCTTTTCCATATATATGTGTGTCATTGCTGATTGGATGTCTTTCTATTTCTCCATTCTCTGGTGTTTGATTGAAAATGTTGACGCCATTCTGTGTTTTAATTTGTGTTTTAATCTGTGTTTTTACGGTACATGTATTGAGTTTGACTACTATATGTACAAAGGAACGGGGTAGATATAGGGGTATATTTCCCCCACTAGATGGACCTCCCCACCACCTGGGTCAGGTGGTTCTGTGCTGCCACACCAGGTTTTTTATAATTGTAATAATTATGCTTCTCTCACAAACAGTGCCTTTTGTTCAGAAATGACTGAACGTGTAATTAGTGAGCTTTCTGAGGAAAAAGTCAGAGTGGATTCTCGACCTAAATGCGTTCATGCTATGGGTGGCGTTCTGAAATCCGACAACACCTTGCGCCCTATCACTGACTGCTCTATGCCTGAGCATGTCAATATCAACTGTTATATGGAAGATTCATGTGAAAAATTCCATTATCATTCTGTAGATGATGTTGTGTCGGACTTGAATCAATTCAATTTCTGCGCAGTGACTGACATCGCCGATGCTTATCGTTCTATTAATGTATTGCCTGCCCATCGTGACTTTCAGGGGTTTGCCTGGGATGTGGGCAATGGCAGTGAATTCTTCCAAGATATGTCATTATGCTTCGGGTTGCACTGTGCTCCCTTCATCTTCACCCAAGTTTCCGACTTCATAGTGAAGTGTGGGGCCAGCGGCAGTTATCCACGCTGTACCAACTATTTAGATGATTACCTCGTTATAGGGAATTCAGAGTCTTCTTGCCAGGAAGCTCAGAGCCAATTGTGTGCAATGTTAAATGGCCTGGGTTTCAAGGTAAAAATGAACAAGCTGGTCCCCCCGTCTCAAGTTACTAAGTTCCTTGGGATTGTTATTGACTCAGTGAACTTGACCTTGTCAATCGATAATGAACGACTTGATCGTGTGCAAGCGGAGGTCAATTACTTCAGGGGCCGTAAATCATGTACTAGGAAATGCTTGGAGAAATTAGCTGGTCTCCTGGGCCATTGTTCGACTGTCGTTAAAGGCGGCCGCACCTTCTCCCGTCGTGTGTATAATGAGCTTCGAGACCTTCCACCCGGCATTCACTGCTTCAACTTGTCTGAAAGTTTATTATTAGACTTGGAGTGGTGGTACCAATTTGTAACTTGGTTCAATGGCAAGGCCCGCATGATAAGAACTGATACCCCGTCCCATACTGTGTATACAGATTCTTCAAAATATGGTTTCGGCGGTCACATCGAAGACGACTTCTTCTATGGTTGTTGGTACAGGGATGACAAGTGTTGTGGCCATCATGAAAATCCCCCGCAGAATGAGTCGTACTGTGATCATATTAACATTGAAGAAATGTGGCCTGTTGTAGTATCTGTGCATCGCTGGGGCAACGAGTGGAAAGATAGCTTTGTGGCTGTGTATACAGATAACACTCAGGTACAGGGCATGATAAATTCTGGCAGGAGTACAAGCCCCCATGCCATGCCTTGGTTGCGGGAATTATTTTGGTGCTGCGCCTTATACAACATTCATCTAAGAGCCTTCAGAATCAGCTCTGAAGATAACATATTAGCCGACGCTTTGTCTCGTCTGAATAATGCCGACCATGTAGTTATTTGTGGCTATACTATTGACACCTTCATCGATTGTTGTTACAGAGCTGGAGGCACTGCGACGCAGTTGGGAGGTTCTGAGATCGAATTGCTGGTCTGCCACCACTTATAAGACAAGGAAATCCCAATGGAAACAATATGAGGACTTCTGTGAGGAATATGATCTGTGTTATTTACCAGCCTCAATAGAAACCGTCTGTCTATATATAACTCATCTTGTTAATCGCGTGGCTTATAACACCATTGAGAACTACATCTCGGGCCTGTGGGCTCTGCATGACTTCATGGGCTACCCTCATCCCACAAGAGCATGTTTCCTTATCAAATCTACCTTGGATGGTGCGAAACGATTGCTGGGCTCAGCATCTAAGCCAGCCGAACCCCTGACAGCCTCTGACTTATTACGTATTAAGGCTGTCCTGAACTTATCTAAGGCTAAAGACAGGAAATTCTGGGCTGCGCTACTGTTGTCCTTCCGTTGCTTGTTGCACGTTGGGCACATCACAAATTCGATACATTCCCTCTTAGTGAGTGATGTGAAATTCTGGGATGGTGGACTTGACTTATGTATTCGCAGCCTGAAGACGGTTCAATTCCGTCAATATAAACAAATTATTCCTGTTATTGCTTCACCTGGCAGTAATCTCTGCCCTGTACAGCTGCTGAAGGATTATATTCTGGAGTCTGGGCTCGATTTCAATGACCAACTATTTTCATGGACTTATAATGTTTATTCATACAAACTCAAGGACTCTTGTTGGATCGCCAAGCTGGAAGGGGATTTCACTACCCACAGTGTGCGTCAGGGTGCCGCCATGTTTTTGGCAGATTTTATGATGTTAAAAGCTATGGCAACTGGAGATCCTGGGCGGTTCTGATTTATTTATCAGATTCTTACCGCTCGCGACGTGTTAAAGACTTACGTGTGGCTCATGAATTGAGCAGGTATTAACTGGGCAAAGTGTTTTTTGTATGCCGTGTGCCGCCCCAATTGTCAGCGATTGTCAGCGACTTGGGCAAAGTGTATATATGTTGTCGTGTCCATCCATCCACGGAAATATGACTACTATATGTACAAAGGAACGGGGTAGATATAGGGGTATATTTCCCCCACTAGATGGACCTCCCCACCACCTGGGTCAGGTGGTTCTGTGCTGCCACACCAGGTGGCACTGCACTGAGACTGAACAAAGGAACTGAGTCATGGACGCCATGGACATTTGGTCATAAAAATTTTTCTTTTTGTTTCTGACATTGTCTGTTAGGTTTAAAGTTTAATAAACCGCCCCAATTGTCAGCGATTGTCAGCGACTTGGGCAAAGTGTATATATGTTGTTGTGTCCATCCATCCAAGGAAATATAAGGCTATAACAGGTTAGTATTAGTGCTATGGTATGATAGTAATTACTTACTATTTGTCAGCGGTTAATCAATATATGTTAGTAATTAATCACCATTTATTAGCAATTAGTCGAAATATGTCAGTATTTACTCATAATTTGTCAGCAATTAGTCAATATACGTCAGTACTTAGTCACTCTATATCAGCAATTATCAATACATGTCAGTATTTACTCACAATCTGTCAGCAAATAGTCAATATATTACAGAGAAATAGCCATTGATTCAATTGTGCATCTTGCCTTGACTGGTATTTGTCAAAATATGTCAGTATCTATGGACTATTTGTAAGAAATTAGTCAATATATGTCAGTATTTACTCGCTATTTGTCAGGAATCCGCCAAATCAGTCAGTACTTGGTCATTATATAACAGCAATTAGTCCATATATGTCAGTACTTAGTCACTAGATATCAGAAATTAGTCAACACATGTCAGTATTTACATACAATTTGTCAGCAATAAGTCAATATATGTCAGTATTTACTCACTTTTTGTCAGCAATCAGTCAATATATGCCAGTACTTAGTCATTATATAACAACAGTCAGCCCATTTATGTCAGTAATTACTCACAATTTGTCAGATATTAGTCAATATATGTCAGTATTTACTCGCATTTTGTCAGCAATAAGTCAATGAATGTCAGTACTTTGTCGCTATTTGTCAGCAATTAGTAAAAATATGTCAGTAGTAATGCCAAATTTGTTAGTTAACATGCACATCCTCCCTTCATCACACTTTTAAAGAAATTTATAGCCTATATAACCCACACTCCTACTCAAAGCCTACCACACATAACTCTTTTGCCAAACCAAAAGGGTCAATGTGATCTAAACGGCCATCTTAACTCCTAAACCCCTCATGAAAGTGGTCTTGCAGCTTTGCTGCACCCTCTCGACCCCTAGCATCCTCGTGTGTAAAGCTGACAAAGGCCAGCCGGGCCCACAGGGTGACAATCCTTGAGAAAACTGCGGGCTCAGTCCATGAATTACGGGCCAGTGGCCCCGGGTCAGTGTTAAGTGTCTACACCTGATATAGGTAGCCTAGTAAATAGGTGGAAAAATCCAAAACCCATTCTGGTTTAAACACTGTTTGCCAGAACACAAACAATAATTACCATGTAGGCTACCCTGACACCACACACATATAGTGGTACATGTTGGCCTGAGGCTGTTGATATTTGATAATTTGCTTAGATAAAATAGCATTTGGTCCTGGTTTGCTAGCTTAATTCTAAAATCTTTGTGAAAATTGGGAACATGAGATTGTCTCCTAAGATGATGGGCTTAAAATGCTATGGAATGTAGACCTACGGTCCCATATAATTCAAGTAAAATGTCAGTTTGTTTTAATATTAAGGATTAATAAGTCAATCAAAAATAATAAGTCAATATATGTCAGTATTTACTCACTATTTGTCAGCAATCAGCCAAATTAGTCAGTACATGGTCATTATATAACAGCAATTAGTCCATATATGTCAGTACTTAGTCCGGGCTTCCCTAGCCCATTTAAAAGGGTCTATATCTCATCTTTCCTATCCCCTCGGATGTGTGTGGTGCACATATGCGCGGGCACCGACACATTCCTCTGTGAAATTGTGTAATGTCGTTCTTGCCATGAATATGACCTTAGCTGTCGAAATGGCATTAAACACCTATTACTCACTTACTCACTCTCAGTACTTAGTCACTAGATATCAGAAATTAGTCAACACATCTCAGTATTTACATACAATTTGTCAGCAATTAGTCAACATTTGTCAGTATTTACTCACTTTTCGTCAGCAAACAGTCAATATATGCCAGTACTTAGTCATTATATAACAACAATTAGTCCATTTATGTCAGTAATTACTCACAATTTGTCAGATATTAGTCAATATATGTCAGTATTTACTTGCATTTTGTCAGCAATAAGTCAATGAATGTCAGTACTTTGTTGCTATTTGTCAGCAATTAGTCAAAATATGTCAGTTATGCACAATTTGTCAGCAATTAATTAAAATATGTCAGTACCTATGCACTATTTGTCAGCAATTAGTCGATATGTCAGTGGGCTTCCCTAGCTCACTTAAAAGGGTCTATTTCTCCTCTTTCCATTCCCCTCTGATGTGTGTGGTGCACATATATGCGCGGGCACTGACACATTCCTCAAATTGTGTAATGTAGTTCCTGCCATGAATATAGCCTCAGCTGTCGAAATGGCGATAAACATCTATTACTCACTCACTCACTCTCGATATGTCAGTAATTGCTCATAATTTGTCAGAAATTAGTCAATATACATCAGTAATTACTCACTCTTTGTCAGCAATTAGTCAATATAATGTCAGTAATTACTCACTATTTGTCAGCAATTAGTCAATATATGTCAGTACTTTCTCAATATTTGTCATCAGTTAGTCAATGTATGTCAGTACTTAGATAACATGTCAAGATTCAAAGCAATTTTTTTTTTCGGTAGGGGTTCATAATTTGGTGGGCTTCCCTAGCTCACTTAAAAGGGTCTATTTCTCCTCTTTCCTTTCCCCTCGGATGTGTGTAGTGCACATATATGCACGGGCACTTACACATTCCTCAAAAATTGTGTAATGTAGTTCTCGCCATGAATTTGACCTCAGCTGTTGAAATGGCGATAAACATCTATTACTCACTCACTCACTCACTCTCGTTATGTCAGTAATTGCTCATAATTTGTCAGAAATTATTCAATATACATCAGTAATTACTCACTCTTTGTCAGCAATTAGTCAATATAATGTTTGTAATTACTCACTATTTGTCAGCAATTAGTCAATATATGTCAGTACTTACTCAATATTTGTCAGCAACTCACTGAGTAAGTACTGACATATATTGACTAATTGCTGACAAATAGTGAGTTATTACTGACATTATATTGACTAATTGCTAACAAATAGTGAGTAATAACTGATGTCTAGTGACTAATTTCTGACAAAGAGTGAGTAATATGCATGTAAAAGTTTGAGAAATGGAATCGGCATGGTGGAAAACCTAATAATTGATATATTTCACTTTGAAATCTATTGGTAAACAGCAGAGAAAATGTGGGTTGATTGATTGGTGCATCATGCCCAGATTGGCATGATGCACTCTATCTCTGAATCCATCAGGAATATGCATGTAAAAGTTTGAGAAATGGAATCGGCATGGTGGAAAACCTTAAAATTGATATATTACACTTTGAAATCTATTGGTAAACAGCAGAGAAACTGTGGGTTGATTCATTGGTGCATCATGCCAATCTGGGCATGATGCACTCTATCTCTGAATCCATCAGGAATATGGATCTAAAAGTTAAAAAAAATGGAATTGGCATGGTTGAAAATCTTGAAATCCATATATTACATGTCCAAATCTGCTAATAAACTACAGAATAATGGGCATTGATTCATTTGTGCATCATGCTTTGCCTGGCATGATGCACTCTAACTCAACAAGTATCAGGAACATGGGTCTATAAGTTGAAAAAATAGAATCAGTATGCATTAAAAACATTAAAATCGATATATTACTCTTTGACCACTTTCCACTGCTTTAGCGGAAGTGGTCATATTACAACTGCATCGGCCCATAGACTTTGCCCTGAGCTCTACCCTCCACTGTAAATCAATGTACCAATCGCACCCCGGTTCCATACCCTCAACTGGTCTATAGCCCCCTCCACTCACCCCCCCCCCCATTGTACACCAATCGGGCTGCCGCGGTGAGGGCTCTATGAGTTCAAGCTGTCATCGGCACACGGTCGGCTTGAACCCGCCGAGCGCCTGTACACCGACTGGTCTGCCGCGGTGCTGGCTCTATGAGTTCAAGCTGTCATCAGCACACGGTCGGCTTGAACCCGCCTAGCGCCTGTACACCGACCGTTCTGCCGCCGTTAGGGCTCTATGAGTTCAAGCTGTCATCGGCACATGGTCGGCTTGAACCCGCCGAGTGCCTATAGCCCCCTCCCCTCACCCCCTCCCCCCGTGGGTCGGTGCAGTGCAGTAGCTGCAGTATCAGTGATAGTTTAATTTTCAAACACTAGCTGTCCCTGACCTACAGTAGTCAGGACTCTCCCTCTAGCGTGAGTTCTACACACTATACCAGCGAAAGTGTTGTTTGTTTACAATGCAGCAATGTGTGTGCGTTTTTGGCCCAAATGTGTTGTTATTTGAAAGAAATCTTGCTTTATTGTCGCAGTACACATGGATTACTATCACAACCCGTCCTTGTTTGCCCCATGGTACCAAGAAATTAAAGGAAAATGTTAGATTTGAACAAATCATGACACCGCGTGCTGCACGGCCCCATTGGTGGTCCGAGATCGGTGGTCCGAGAACAGGTCTGTATCATTCTTTCATCAATACCCTCAAAACATCGCTAAAATTGCTAAAAGTATTGATAGCTTTGTTCCCATTGTGCAGATTTGAAAATAAATATCGCCATGATGATCGCCAGCTCAAAATACCCTTAAATCATAGGTCACACCATGGGAAAACTCCTATATGAGGTTTTTGACCACCCCCTGCACCCCCTTTTGCCAGTCCTGCACTGGCATGTAACCCCCCCCCTCAAAAAAACCTTTTTCGACTTCTTTCTGCCTTAAACTTTTTTTCGCCAGTTGAGCGCAAAACAGGTATCTTTTGGCAGAAGGTAGTGCGCGTCCACACCATGCTAAGGGCACAGGTGGACCGGCTGGGTCGAAAAGGCACCTAGTCAAAAAAATTATTTTGCTTATTCTTTTCCGAAACAAATCTTTTAGGGGGGCATGTTCTTTAGGGGGACGAAACACCCCAGATTGATACCAAACATTCCATATCCGTGCATATTATTTGCATAATTAGCATAATTATCCAGTATCTTGGTGCTTTTCCATATATATAGATGTGTGTCATTGCTGAATGGATGTCTTTCTATTTCTCCATTCTCTGGTGTTTGATTGAAAATGTTGACGCCATTCTGTGTTTTAATTTGTGTTTTAATCTGTGTTTTTACGGTACATGAATTGATCGAGTTTAAGGCTATAACAGGTTAGTATTAGTGCTATTTGTCAGCGGTTAATCAATATGTTAGTAATTAATCACCATTTATTAGCAATTAGTCGAAATATGTCAGTATTTACTCATAATTTGTCAGCAATTAGTCAATATACGTCAGTACTTAGTCACTCTATATCAGCAATTATCAATACATGTCAGTATTTACTCACAATCTGTCAGCAAATAGTCAATATATTACAGAGAAATAGCCATTGATTCAATTGTGCATCTTGCCTTGACTGGTATTTGTCAAAATATGTCAGTATCTATGGACTATTTGTAAGAAATTAGTCAATATATGTCAGTATTTACTCGCTATTTGTCAGGAATCAGCCAAATCAGTCAGTACTTGGTCATTATATAACAGCAATTAGTCCATATATGTCAGTACTTAGTCACTAGATATCAGAAATTAGTCAACACTTGTCAGTATATACATACAATTTGTCAGCAATTAGTCAATATATGTCAGTATTTACTGCCTTTTTGTCAGCAATCAGTCAATATATGCCAGTACTTAGTCATTATATAACAACAATCAGCCCATTTATGTCAGTAATTACTCACAATTTGTCAGATATTAGTCAATATATGTCGGTATTTACTCGCATTTTGTCAGCAATAAGTCAATGAATGTCAGTACTTTGTCGCTATTTGTCAGCAATTAGTAAAAATATGTCAGTAGTAATGCCAAATTTGTTAGTTAACATGCACATCCTCCCTTCATCACACTTTTAAAGAAATTTATAGCCTATATAACCCATACTCAAAGCCTACCACACATGACTCTTTTGCCAAACCAAAAGGGTCAATGTGATCTAAACGGCCATCTAAACTCCTAAACCCCTCATGAAAGTGGTCTTGCAGCTTTGCTGCACCCTCTCGACCCCTAGCATCCTCGTGTGTAAAGCTGACAAAGGCCAGCCAGGCCCACAGGGTGACAATCCTTGAGAAAACTGCGGGCTCAGTCCATGAATTACGGGCCAGTGGCCCCGGGTCAGTGTTAAGTGTCTACACCTGATATAGGTAGCCTAGTAAATAGGTGGAAAAATCCAAAACCCATTCTGGTTTAAACACTGTTTGCCAGAACACAAACAATAATTACCATGTAGGCTACCCTGGCACCACACACATATAGTGGTACATGTTGGCCTGAGGCTGTTGATATTTGATAATTTGCTTAGATAAAATAGCATTTGGTCCTGGTTTGCTAGCTTAATTCTAAAATCTTTGTGAAAATTGGGAACATGAGATTGTCTCCTAAGATGATGGGCTTAAAATGCTATGGAATGTAGACCTACGGTCCCATATTATTCAAGTCAAATGTCAGTTTGTTTTAATATTAAGGATTAATAAGTCAATCAAAAATAACCTAATAACTGCGCCTAATAACTGGCATGTGTTTGGTACGAAACTACACAAAAGTACATAGGCCTACTACAACTTAAGGTGGATGGCGACGGCAGCCCTGTAGCTGAAATCAATGCAATGGGCAGGAGTGACAGCCTTCGGCTTTGGCACCTATCCTATTGGCCTATTGCCTTTTGGTCTTCAGGAGTATAGGGGTAAGGCGGTATAGATTTTAGGCCATCGAAATAATTCCCTTTGTTCACTGCTGAATTCTTAGGGCACAAGTGGTATCTATTGTGATGCATGTTATCAGTCTATGTAACCAAAAACACATTTCGCTTTTGATTTGGTCTGAATCTCAACTCAGTGGCATACTACAAGCTCGCAAGTCGTCTTTAGAAAAACAAATAGTCTCGGTGCCATTTTCATAAAGTTGCATTTTTAAAATATTTTCAGCAAAAGTAGTTCTATGAATAAGGACTGCATCCTTAAGGATGTTTTTCATTAAAATTCTATTAGATCTTAAGGGATAGTTTGCACTGCATACCCTAGGTATCTGGTTTAAGATCAATGCTAAAATGTCAATGAGGTGACTGCACATGTCTCGTGACTACAAGGAAAAGTTAAAGTTAAATGCTCGTCATATGCATCTAGAAAGAAAAGATTCCAGCACACTCTAATTAGAGGGTCAACAATAACCTTGAGTAAGGATAGACATTGAGAACATCCCCAATTGTATCACAGCTACCTTAATAGTCCTCTTTTGTATCATACTTTTCTATCATGGCTTGGAATACTATGTATCAGTAAAGTTTATTCTCTTCCCAACTCTGATCTTTCCTTTCTTCATCTTGTTCTTTATCATATATACTGATAATGGCACTAAAGTTTCTTTGTCATCTTTCTGTTTCTTAGACATTAGTAAAATATAAGTTAACTGGGGGTTGATTCACCCTGTCTGTGAGTGTGATAGATTACTTTGTGCAACCAGTGTCCCTGATTCTGTGTTCAGTCTGACCTCAGCCTTTATCTTCAGTGATTAGGTTGCTGTAATATGTGTACATATAATTCCTCGTGATTAAAAAGATTAAATTTTGTTTCAGTTGTTGAGTATTTGGATGGTGGAACCGTCTCCTGTTGTGTGCTGAAAAACCATGGGCTCCTTTGCAGGACATGCACTTCCAGGCAGCTTCTTCATCATATTTGGCCTTTGGGCCACATTGAACCAGTTCATCCGGTATCACCAGTCACATTACTTGAAGAGCACCGTGCCCTACCGCAATAGCCATACGTTTAAGTTCTTTTGTCTGTGTGGTAGGTTTAGATCATGGGAACTTGAAGGTATTTTGAAGATTTTCTTCACTGGAGTTGGATTGTTTTTAGAGATCTACACAGGATCCAGGAATGGAAGGTTGGTTGCATTAGGAAATGGACAGCATGCAACAATGTACTTCTTCTTTGGTATGAGTGGTCTTGTGGATGTAATGCTACATTACAAAATGCCACTACCAGAGTCCCTCAGTTATACAACATCAGTATTGGCTTTTATTGTAGAGGGCATTCTTTTCAAATTCCACTTGCATGGGAGAAATGACTTGGATGTTACAATACACACCCTTCTCCTTTACCTAATTCTTTTTACCATCCTTGCAATCTTCATGGAAATCAAACTGCCAGAGAGTGTACTTGCAGGACTTGTTCGTTCATTCTTCATCACAGTTCAGGGTACATGGTTCTGGCAAATTGGGTTTATCCTCTACAACCCCCTGCCTGGAGCTCAGCCCTGGGATGGCAATGACCATCAGCAAATAGTGATAGCAACTATGATCTTTGCATGGCACCTTGGTGCTGTTTTTATCCTCCAAATGATTATTGGAGGAGCAGTTGCTGCGGTATATCACATGAAAAGTAGACAAGGGGTTCCTGAGGCGAATAATGATAATGCACTTAGGACACCTTTGCTGGCTAATATGAGTTGTACCGACCTCGAGTATGAGCAACCAAAGCTATCTGAATCTGACTGTGATGTCTAAACTTCTTTCCAAGTGGGCACAGCAGCACCTAGTGACTGAGCAGTACTACATTGAAGAGCGAGAATACAGCAGGTTGAGAGACAAAAATCTTTTGTGATACATGTCCATAGGTGCAGAACTATGTAACAATGCTATACATGCTTTTCACACAGAAATATCAATTTCACTGTAAGTGGAATTACCCTGCCTCGAGCTCAGCCCTGGGATGGCAATGACCACGGAAAATACTGACAGCAACTCTTGCATGGCACCTCGGTTGTGTAATTGCCTTTTCCTGTAATATCAAAATATCAAATACCGCAACTGCCGGTATTTGGGATTCACCCGAAGGCGACCACCTACCATGAGTCGACCAAATATGACATTACTTTATGGAGCTTAATATATATATATATATATATATATATATATATATATATATATATATATATATATATACACACACTTGGAGTAATACTTAGCGTGTTATCATTAGCTATTGAATAAATAGCATTTAAGGTGCATTTGTAATTTTTCTCTTTCTAGATACAACATGTATAAAGTGGCCGACTTGGGGATAAATCTGGCCGACTTAGGGTGGAAATAATAATGACAAATTGCTTTACTTAAGATGGGAATATTGACATAAAAGTAATACAAACATTTCTGAAATATAATGGTAGTTCTCCATTCATCTATCTCAATATCGGTGCTTTGGTATGCGTTGAGGTGATAATCCTTGAATTACTAAGGTCTAAGCAGTACTAGTTGAAAGCATGTACAAGAGCGGTGACTTCCCGTGAATCTGCCCTTTGTGAGATTTTTTTTTTCTGGTGTTTGAACAATCATCATATTTTCGTAGTAGCAAGAAACGCAATGTGTGTCCGATATTTATTTTATGTGAATAACTTCTTCCCGTAGAGATAGCATTGCGGAGCCGATCGCCACACCCCCAGTGGTGTAACGTGTCTCGATCCACCACAGCGGCAGATCCACCACTGCAGCCTCGTTCTGGGTGCATGTAAACATTCAAAATGGCGGACCGGCGCTCGTACGGGGAACTACGGTAATGGATTTTGCTAATTATCACTTAATTAAAGACTCTAAAAACATAAAATAAGCCTCCTCCACCTCGACCCTTCCACAGTCGACCCTTCCACACTCGGTGGCCGATCCACCCCTCGGGAGTTGTCTCCCCCGAGGGCGTTAGACAACTCCCTCATGGAGGATCGACCACCTCGTACACCACGGTCGTTTAGTTCTATCTATGTATACTACTATTGCAATATGGCTATATACTATATGAGATTATCCCAGTTCTTTAATGGATTGAAATTAGAAAACACTTGTAAATATACAGATTATTATACATGTATAACTATAACCTGAAATAACAGTGTCAACGTTGAACTCCGGTTGCCCACAGACCTTAATCAACATTTTCCGATCTTGATTGGTTCTCCCAATATTCATGGAAGATGTGTAGTGATGTAATAATGCAGTGCAAATAATTATTGCTTTTATTGATTCACTGTAGCAATAGCGTCCGCACCAACATCTGCTATCTTATCCATTATCCCCTTCATCAGCTTTGTGTGTTTCATTATTCAGTTTTAGGTATGCGCTAATGATTTCCATAAGGGATATATGATAATGCTATACTGTAGTATGATAACGACGAGCAGCAGTCTTCTCTAATGCAATCTATGATGTGGCGTCACAATAAACCAAATGCATGTGCTGCATTGCTTAAGAGTTTTTAGTTTTAACAGTGCTCCTTGGCCAATAAACTTTTCACAACTACTGGCGTTCTTCTGTTACATCAGTCATTAATACAATTTAGTTGACAATTCCCTTGTACAATATTTATGGCAGAAAAAGTATGATCATTCTGAGGTATATTTCAATCATACACCAATTAAGTTCATTACTTGTCTCTTGAAGCATGTCTCTGTATTCCTGCAGTCAGTTTTATCCATAGCAAATTCCTTCTGTATAAAAGGCTTTTTTTATATAGAATTCTAATTCTGGTCTATTCACCTTCAACTTCAGTTTAAGCACGGAGGGCCCTACCAAACATGTTTTAAATAGTAGAATTAAAGAGAAATCCTACCGGGTACACAGAAGCCACCTGATGGCAGAAATCAGAACTCATCAGTTATACAGCGTACTATTTTAATGATTTTTCTCACACTAACTGGACCACTTTACTTGTACGTATTTTATTCATTTCTGATCACTATACATACATTTATGATTCCCACAGAAAATATTCTGACTATTGTCACCGTCAATATTATGTCATGATAAATGAGGGTTGGCGATATTGGAACAACTCACATTGTATGTTGAGATTTTTTGTGCCAATAAACAAAACAACAACAACACAAGGCCCTATAGGGAAAATTAATATTTTTGAAAAATTCACAACTTTTTCATTTCAACTGTGACCCCCAATTGTTCTTCCTTTAAAATGTTTGTAAAGATGATCTTTATATATTCATAGGGTCTCGTAGATGAATCAATAGAAGATAATTCACTATGATGCAAAATATGAAAATAGTGTTTTTCCATTCACTTCTATAGTTAAGGCATTTTCAATTAGGTGGTCATAAAATGAAAATAAGCACTGTGACATAGGGATTGTTTTGCATTTTCCTATTCTTTATATATCAACCTAATACTATCCAGAGTTATTTGAGATCATCAATAGAAGATCTAACATTGGTCAGCATGTTTGCTGATCAACTTAGTCAAATGAATTGAAAATCAATGAATGGGGCCCCTTTAAAAAAAGGACTTACAATCAATTTCTTATCTAACCCGTTAAGTGCTTGCCTTACGGTACATTTAGGCCAAACTTTTCTTTTAAATCTGGGTTACGGGCCCGCCAACATAGAAAAGTCAAAAACCAAAATGATAATCGTATTACGGTGGCCCAAGAGTGATGTTGTGTTTCGCGTTTGTGTGTTTGCACATTTGTGTGTTTGCATGTTTCATGTTTGGTCTTTTCACATTTTTGTGTTTCGTTTTTCAGTGTTTCGTTGTTTCATGTTTGCACGTTTGGTCTTTTCATGTTTGTCTATTTTGACCTTTCACACTTTGTGTTTCGTGTTTGTGTGTTTCCCTGTTTCATCTTTGGATATTTCGTCTTTTCATGTTTGTCTGTTTTGACATTTCCCACTTTACATAGTGATTTTGCATGTTTCATGTCTGGTCTTTTCATGTTTTTGTGTTTCGTTTTTCAGTGTTTCGTTGTTTCATGTTTGCACGTTTGGTCTTTTCATGTTTGTCTATTTTGACCTTTCACACTTTGTGTTTCGTGTTTGTGTGTTTCCCTGTTTCATCTTTGGATATTTCGTCTTTTCATGTTTGTCTGTTTTGACATTTCCCACTTTACATAGTGATTTTGCATGTTTCATGTCTGGTCTTTTCACTTTCGCGTTTCAGTATTTGGTTGTTTCATGTTTGGATGTTTCATCTTTTCATGTTTGTCTGTTTTGACATTTCGCATTTTGTGTTTGTGTGTTTCCATGTTTCATGTTTGGATGTTTGGTCTTTTTATGTTTTCCTGTTTGTCTGTTTTGATGTTTCACACTTTGTGTTTACTCTTTGTGTGTTTCCATGTTTCATGTTTGATCTTTTCATGTTTTTGTGTTTCTCATTTCAGTGTTTGGTTGTTTCATGGTTGGATGTTTTGTCTTTTCATGTTTTTCTGTTTTGACATTTCGAATTTTGTGATTCGTGTTTGTGTGTTTGGATGTTTCATCTTTTGATGTTTTGCTGTTTGTCTATTTTGACTTTTCACACTCTGTGTTTAGTGTTTGTATGTTTGGTCTTTTCATGATTCACTGTGTGTCTGTTTTAACCTATTACACTTTGTGTTCCGTGTTTGTGTGTTTCCATGTTTAATATTTGGAAGTTTGGTCTTTTCATGTCTTCCTGTTTGTCTGTTTTGCCGTTTCACACTTTGTCCGTTTCCATGTTTCATGTTTGGTCTTTTTATGTTTTTGTGTTTCGTGTTTCAGTGTTGTTTCATGTTTGGATGTTTCGTCTTTTCATGTTTCACTGTTTGTCTGTTTAAACCTTCTACACTTTGTGTTTCCTGTTTGTGTGTTTCCATGATTCATGTTTGGTCTTTTCATGTTTTTGTGTTTCACGTTTCAGTGTTTGGTTGTTTCATGTTTAGATGTTTCGTCTTTTCATGTTTGTCTGTTTTGACATTTTGTATCTTGTGTTTCATGTTTGTGTGTTTGGATATTTCATCTGTTTGTCTATTTTGACCTTTCACACTCTGTGTTTAGTGTTTGTATGTTTGGTCTTTTCATGTTTCACTGTTTGTCTGTTTCAACCTTTTACACTTTGTGTTTTGTTTTTGTGTGTTTCCATGTTTCATGTTTGGATGTTTGGTCTTTTCATGTTTTCCTGTTTGTCTGTTTTGACGTTTCACACTTTGTGTTTCCTGTTTGTGTGTTTGTGTGTTTCATGTTTGGATGTTTCGTCTTTTCATGTTTGTCTGTTTTGTCATTTCATACTTTGTGTTTCGGGTTTGTACGTTTGATCTTTTCATGTTTCCTTTTTTGTCTATTTTGACCTTTCACACTTTCTGTTTCGTGTTTATGTGTTTCCATGTTTCATCTTTGGATGTTTTGTCTTTTCATGTTTGTCTGTTTTGACATTTCACATTTTGTGTTTGGATGTTTCATCTTTTGATGTTTCACTGTTTGTCTATTTTGACCTTTCATACTTTGTGTTTCATGTTTGGATGTTTCATCTTTTCATGTTTGTCTGTTTTTTTTCATTTCACACTTTGTGTTTCATGTTTGTAGGTTTGGTGTTTTCATGTTTCACTGTTTGTCTGTTTTAACCTTTCACACTTTCGGTTTCGAGTTTGTGAGTTTGCATGTTCGTATGTTTTATCTTTTCATGTTTCACTGTTTGTCTATTTTGATCTTTTAAACCATGTGTTTCGTGTTTGTATGTTTGGTCTTTGTGTGTTTCAATGTTTGTTAATCTTTTACACTTTGAGTTTTGTGTTTGTGATTTTCCATGTTTCATGTTTGGATGTTCAGTCTTTTGATGTTTTCGTGTTTCACGTTTCACTTTTTGGTTGTTTTGCATTTTGTGTTTCGTATTTGTTTGGATGTTTCATCTTTTGATGTTTCACTGTTTGTCAAATATGAAACATAAAAAAACCACAAAACTCTAGGTGCGAAATATCAAAACAGACAAACATGAAAAGACCAAACATAAAAGAAGGAAACACTGAAATGTAAAACGCAAAGACGTGAAAAGAACAAAACAGACAAACAGGAAAACATGGAGAGACTAAATATCCAAACATAAAACATGGAAACGCACAAACACAAAATGTGAAATGTCAAAACAGACAAACATGAAAAGATGAAACATCCAAACATGAAACAACCAAACACTGAAATGCAAAACACAAAAACATGAAAAGACCAAACATGAAACATGGAAACACACAAACAGGAAACACAAAGTGCGAAACATCAAAACAGACAAACAGGAAAACATGAAAAGACTAAATATCCAAACATAAAACATGGAAACGCACAAACATGAAAAGATGAAACATCCAAACATGACCAAACACTGAAACGCGAAACACAAAAACATGAAAAGACCAAACATGAAACATGGAAACACACAAACAGGAAACACAAAGTGTGAAACATCCAAACCGACAAACAGGAAAACATAAAAAGACGAAACATCCAAACACAAAATGCGAAATGTCAAAACAGACAAACATGAAAAGACGAAACATCCAAACATGAAACAACCAAACACTGAAATGAGAAACACAAAAACATGATAATATCAAACATGAAACATGGAAACACACAAAGCGGAAACACAAAGTGCAAAGCATCAAAACAGACAAACAGGAAAACATGAAAAGACCCCACACCTCTTTGGACAACAAGATCTAAAAATACTAGATTCTGAGGCTAGTTGAATCCATTGAACTAGAGAGTTTGACATCTAAATCTCAAAATGTTTCTTGAGGGTCCACCCCCCAAAACCTCACAATGGACAAAGCATTATGACATGAGATTTGCATCCCCTTTATTGAAAACTTGCTCACTTCAGGTTTACACCAAAATGCTTTAAAATTTGATATTTATATTTCTGAATTTTTTTAGGGGACATGCCCCCAAGCCTTCCTCAAACACCCACTCCTCTTTCCTATCCCCTTAGAATGTGTGTGGTGCACATATGTGCGGGCACCAATACATTCCTCTGTGAAATTGTGTAATGTCGTTCTCGCCATGAATATGACCTTAGCTGTTGAAATGGCATTAAACATCTATTACTCACTCGCTCTCAGTATATAATAAGATTTTCATTCCCTGTTCGGATAATCATTGGTTTATTAGATTGGGGGTAGATTTCAAAATTTTCTTGGGGGACATGCCCCCAAACCCCCCCAAGATATGACGCGGCGCTGCACTTGCAACATCGCAGCGCTGCGCTTGCGACATTGGGCCAATAGGCCCTTAGGGTTGGACCCCCCCTTTTCAAAATCCTGAATCCCCCCCGGTTAAGTCAATAAATATCGGCATGGTGCGTAAGTGCAGCTAGATGGGGTAGGCTCTACAACATTACATTATTGGATGATGACAATGAAAGCCCAGAACATAGAAGCATAATGCAACCCATATTAAGGCTATAGGGATGACACATGAGTGCAGCTCTGGTGATGACTTGACAATATTGCACCAGTGCATTGTGACAAAAAAAACGGTGATCCCAGAAGCATAATGCAGCCCATTTTACGTTAAAATGGGCCATACCAGACCACAGACACACACACACTGAGACCCACCCTATATCCCCCAGGCAGATTGGAATATATTGCCTTGGCAGGCCCTGTACTTCTAATCACCAGGCCCTCACTGCTGCTACCCTGTTAACTACCTGCCCACTTGGCAAAAAACGTGTTTGTAACGTTTGCAAACGTTTTTATTTGGTTTGGGTAAAAAACGTTTTTAAAAAAATGTTATTTTGACGTTGAAAAAACGTTTTTAAATGTTTTTTCAATCAATTTTCAACCAAATAGAAACGTTTGCTTTTTCAACCAATTTTCAACCAAATAAAAACGTTTTTTATTTACGTTTCTTTTACGTTAAAAAAACAGTTTTTAACCTGATAGAAAAACGTCAAAATAATGTTTTTTTGAGTACATGTAAAAACGTTATTTTGACGTTTAAAAAAAAAAACGTTTTGCAAACTTAGGAACCAAAATAAAACGTTTTTTTGACGTAAAAAAAAAACGTTTTTCTGCCAAGTGGGTAGGCTCTGGATATGCACAAGAAATTTCGGAAAATTGTGCATTTTATGACACCTTGAAGTTTGGGCACAATTTTCTTTTGTACCTTATAAATATAACCCTCACATTTCCTTGATAATGTTGCAGAGGTGACGGGCTGCTCATAATGACTGAGGGTATTTACCGAAACATTTTTTTGCCAAGATTTATACATTCTACCCATAAGGCAGTGCTTTGAATATGGATTCTACTCGAGTTATCTAGTACTTTTTTTATTATAAATGGTCAAAACTTCAAAATTATGCACGGGAACCCATATTAAAATTGCTCTTATCTTGAAGCAAATTATCTGAACAATATTTTAAGTAAGTTTAAGAAAAATCTAGTGGCTGAAAATAGACGATCCAATTGTTTTTCTTATAAAATAGGAGGAAATTGATCCTGACCTTTTGTCAAAATGTAAGAAATATACTCATAATTCTATGTTCTTAATAATTCTAAATTCTTAATGAACAACAATATTAGAACGTTCGTCATGTGAGGTTTCATATATCTGTGATTGATAGTTATCTCAGAAAAAGAAAGTGGTACATTATTTTTTCAATTTTTAGATGAAAATAAAAATACTTATATTTTTCAAAATTCACTAGTAAAAAAAGTAGCATGGGACCCCTATTTTTCCTTTTCAAAATTCTATTCTATTAAGTACATATTAAAATGGAGGAATTGTAGGATCTTTGATTCAATGGTAGCGACCGACCTTAAGTGCTTCTTGCTGTGATGTCGGCCTTAGCTACCATTTTTTATCACAGTGGCTACACCTATGAGCGTAATTAGATCATGCTGTATTCATTAGAGCTTTATATTGTATACCAGTAGGCATGATCTTATGGATGTTGGGATGGGTAGAAGGTTTTGAAATGGATGATCACTTCTGCTAAAAAAAGATATGTCAAGTTAAATTATCTTTCCATTCTTTTTGTTATGTAAGTCTGCATATAGACGTCCGTCCTATTCCATTTTCATTTTCAGATAAAGAATTACAGAAAATATATTTTAGTGGGGGTAAAATAGACAATATGTGTGTACATATTAGGCTGGCAAGGGAGGGGAAAGGGTAAGGTAGGTGATACACTGTCAGAAGTCAACCATAGAAAAATGGGGATTCACCTCTAATCATCAGTCATGTCACTCAACTCTGCTTCATTTTGTATTACCCTGTTATCATTCTTTGAGTTGAAACCCACTTGGCAGAAAAACGTTTTTTTGACGTAAAAAAAAACGTTTTATTTTGGTTCCTAAGTTTGCAAAACGTTTTTTTTTTTAAACGTCAAAATAACATTCTTACATGTACTCAAAAAACGTTATTTTGACGTTTTTATAAAAACGTTTTTATATCAGGTTAAAAAACGTTTTTTTTTTAATGTAAAAGAAACGTAAATAAAAAAACGTTTTTATTTGGTTGAAAATTGGTTGAAAAAGCAAACGTTTCTATTTGGTTGAAAATTGATTGAAAAAAAACATTTAAAAATGTTTTTTCAACATCAAAATAATGTTGTTTTTTTTTAAATGTTTTTTTACCCAAACCAAATAAAAACGTTTGCAAACGTTACAAACACGTTTTTTGCCAAGTGGGTATATATGTATTTACATACCAAAATTCCATTCTGATGAAATTAACCTACATGCGCAGGGAACTGCGCAGTATGTTAAATTGCAATGGTAGCCACCCACCTTAAAGGTGTGCTTTAGTAAATAGGACAGATTCGTGACGATGCCTTTCTCTTCCCCTATGTGCATTTTGGAGAAGGGTCAATCGGTTGGCCTGATTTCATTTGACAATAATTATAATTACAATTACAAATTTGCAAACGTTTATTGTAACTTTCATATACATGATATTTCTGATACAACAAGTGGGTCGACAATTCCCTCGGATTGTTAATCATTATCCAATTGAAATAAGTTGTCAACATGACATGTTGTGTATCACTTAATCACTATCTGGGTATCTATCTCAGACATACTGTTATACAAGGCGTTAAATAAAAATAAATGCTGAAATACATCATCTCGCTTTCTTGTCTTTGCGTAGCATTGTTTAACTTTAAGGCGTGATGCATATCTTAAGTGTCACATACATCAGCTCAAACCATTTGAGCATTAAATCAGATAAATGTTGTGGGCTCACAGTTAACTTTTCATTTAACACAGGCTTATATATAGTACAATATCACCTTTACAATATTTGTATGAGCCTTTATATCTTATGATTAATATTAATCATAAGTGATGGACACTATCGAATGCTTTTGATCCATCCACGTAACATAGACCTGATATCTTATTTTCATCTAATTGTTCATAAATTTATCTTGTGAAATCAAAAAGTGCATCATTGGTCCCCAGTCCAGGTCTGAAACCATATCGCTCTATAGCTAGCAAATTGTTATTTTGTAGGTGCTTCATAATATATGTGTATTGGGTTCCATTATGTCCGCCCATTCCGATGTATCCGCCAGATCCTTAATTCCATTTTGTCCACCGTATTTTGTTCCGAAATGTCTGCCAAAATGTACTTATTTCATTGTGTCCACCAGGTTTTTTGTTCCAAAACATCCACAAAAAGTTCCAAATTCCATTTTGTCTACCAGCTCTTGTTCCAAAATAACCACAAAAATATCTAAATTCCATCTTGTTCACCAGGTTTTGTTTTGAAATATCCACAAAATGTCCAAATTCCATTGTGTCCATCAGCTTTTGTTTTGAATCATCCGCAAACGTTCAAAATTCCATTCTTTCCACCAGTTTTTGTTTCAAAATGTCCACCAAAAGTGTCCAGATTCCATTCTATCCATCAGCTCTTGTTCCAAAATGTCCAAATTCCATTATGTCTGCTAGGTTTTGTTCCGAAATGTCCGCAAACTCCATTTCGTCCACAGAGTTTTGTTCCAAATTGTCCAGAAAAATGCCCAGATTCCATTGTGTCCACTAGGTTTTGTTCCGAAACGTCTGCAAAAAGTTCCAAATTTCACTTTGTCCACAAGCATTTGTTCCAAAATGTCCGCAAAATTGTCCACATTCCATTGTGTCCAAAACGTCGACTAACAATGATTAGTTCCATTTTGTCCATCAGTTTTTGTTCCAAAATGTCCACCAATTCCCTTGTGTCCGCCATATTTTGTTCCAAAACATCCTCTAATTCCATTTTATCTGCAAATGTTCAGATACAATTCTGTCAACCAAAATTTGTTCTGAAATGTCCCTTCCCTGAGTCAGTGTTATGAACACTTTGCATTCAACTTTTAGCTACAACTGCATATATACAAAAAAAATGTACTACTTTTGATTAGAGCAATAACTACATTAATATCAGGGCAAATAAAAAGAAAGGTTTTTTGTTTCCAGTCATCCAACCAACCCTAGCAAAACAGGGCAGACCTTAACTTTTTTTTATTTTGAAAATTTCAGAGATTTTTTTAGTTTTTCTTTTTCTCTCAAAATTTTCCACCAAATTTTCATGAATATACCTGGGTGTCTAGTTGATAGCATCGCAAGGCATAAAGCAGAAAAATCTGACCTACCGACCCTAGGTCATGTCACTGGAAACACATGAAATCTGTTTTTGGCCTCACCTATCTTTGGTTTCTACCATTCCTTATAAAATATTTTTAGCCAATCTCAGACAGCAAGCAGCACCCATGATGAAGAAAAATACCCCTGCATTCATGAAATAACTCTTTTCATGTAGGAACACATGTCTACATCATACAGCATCAATTCTCAACACCATGGCCATTTTAGAAAAATCTATAGAATATCACCAAAATGGGTCTCGGCATGTTAGTCCATAGCAGCCACCATGATGAACAAAAATACCTCTGTATACATGGAATTAATCTTTTGATGTAGGCACATATATCTTTTTATCATTATTAGGGTTTATCCAGTTCCATAAAGAAACAATATCCCATCATATACCACATTACGAAAATGCGTCTGACATGCATGAGACTCAAAATATGGAGTTGAAAATCAAAAAATACCTGTGGTGATGTCGAGTTTAGAGGTAGGGCCAACTTTTTCCCTGCTCAATAGACCTCTTTAGGGACCCTTTTGATTGTGGTTACGTTCAATGAAACCAGACCATTACAACCACTGAGGCCTCATCAGATATCAATTCATCTATAGGCACATTTTAGAAAGAAACCTGTATGGAATTGGTGGACATTTCAGAACAAATTTTGGTGGACAGAATGGTATTTGAACATATGCAGATAAAATGGAATTAGAGGACATTTTGGAACAAAACATGGTGGACACAATGGAATTGGTGGACATTTTAGAACAAAACTTGATGGACAAAATGGTTAGTCACTGTATTGGACATTTTGGACACAATGAAATGGGGACAATTTTACAGAAATTTTGAAACAAATGCTTCTGGACAAAGTGGAATTTGGAACTTTTTGTGGATGTTTCGGAACAAAACCTGGTGGACATAATGGAATTTGGGCATTTTTGTGGACAATATGATACTAAACTCTGTGGATGAAAAGGAGTTTGCTGACATTTCAGAACAAAACCTAGTGGACACAATGGAATTTGGACATTTTTGCGGACATTTTGGAACAAGAGCTGGTGGATAGAATGGAATCTGGACACTTTTAATGGACATTTTGGAACAAAAACTGATGGACAAAATGGAATTTTGAACTTTTTGCAGATGATTCGGAACAAAAGTTGGCGGACACAATGGAATTTGGACATTTTTGCGGATATTTTGCAACAAGAGCTGGTGGACAAAATGGAATTTGGAACTTTTCATGGACATTTTGGAACAAAAACTGGTGGACACAATGGAAATAGTAAATTATGGCGGACATTTCGGAACAGAATGTGGTGGACACAACAGAATTAAGGATCTGGTGGATACTTTGGAATGGGTGGACATAGTGGAACCCAACCTATGTGTTTATGAGTTTCTCAAGCATGCACCCAGGTATTGGTAGAAGATTAATGGGTTTCCAATTCCCTATATTCTTTGGGTCCCCATCCTTGGGTATCGGGATGACTGTACTTATTGACCAATCATCTGGGAACATTCCATTGTCCAGAGAATTTCTAAATATTTTCAGTAACTGTGGTATGCATATTCCTAGCATATCCTTTAGTACCCTAGCATTAATGCCACTTGACTTATTTATATTGATATCAGATATCATTTTCTCTATTACTTCAAATTCCATTACAAGTTCTTGGCATGGCACATTGACATTATAATCCACTGGTTGGCATTTATCTATATCAAAATTCATATTTCCCACCATTGTACATCCAATATTTGCAAAGAATTCATTAAAATAGTCAGCAGCTTGTGCCCTTTGATCAATTCCCTAGTGCTGTGGTGGATGAAGTTGGTCTGTGTCCCTTGTCCTTTGGGACTTATAAGTTCAGATATTCTCCGCCAAAATTCTCTATGCCCATCCCTTTTAATATCATAAGCCTCTTTAATTCTATTCTTTTTTGATTCATCTATCAGTGCACTAAACCTGGTTCTAAGTGTCTTAGCTACCCGAAGATCCTCAGCAATCCCATTTTTCAAAAATTCAGTCATTCTATACTCCCTGTCTTTTATGGCTTCACGGATTTCAGGGGTTATCCAATCAACATCAGACTTCATCCAGGTATGATAATGTAACAGTGATAAGTTCTTTCCATTGAGCATTGGGATTTTTTTCCTTATAAAATTGCCTCCAGTCGTGGTACTTGCTATAAATTTTATAACTCCTACATTCAAACTCAGACTGTGTATATGTTTGTGCACCTTTCTTTTGAACAGCTAATACCGGTAGGTGGTCACTTATGAATATTGGTAACGGTTTATTATAAACCACATTACATGCATTTGTCAGTATATTGTCAATTACAGTTCCCTTATTGACGTGTCCCTCTTTTGGCCTGGTACAATATCTGCAGTGCATAACCCTCAGCAAAGGTGTGCAATCTTTTCGTTTGACACCCCCCCCCCCACCCACAGGTCCTTATCGTTAAATTCAAGTCCATTAATTATTTCCTCCAATTTAGTAAAGAACTCATGGTAGTCCCCATTTGGGGGTCTGTATATGTTACAAATATATTTGCTTTTAACCTTGGGTTTATTAACATACAGTGTTTGCATTTCTATGTTATCATCAATGTAGTTGCCGTATATCCTGAGAGCTCATTATTATTGGCAGTGCGGTCAATTCTAAAGGCTTTATTCCCAATCCATTTTATGTTTTCAATGTCGTGGGTGGAGTTTAATCAGCTTTCATTAATACAGAATATATCAATAGCATTCCTTAATATCAGATAATTTACCCACCATACTTCTCGTGTTCATGTATACTATCCTTAATCCTCTCGGTGCACTATACCACCCATTTCGGTAACTTCTTACTTCCCTAGCCAATACTTGGTTTAACTTAACCCCTTCATGCCTGGTGACCACGGTTCCACAATGATCTCCTGCCTCGTTGATACACATCACAGTTTTCAGGTGGTTACAGTGGTTATATAATATAAGCATCTAGCATGGGTTAGTAGTATACAATAGTCAGAATACTTATGTCAGTATAAATGTAGCAGATCCGTCAATTTATCCACAATACGTGTGTGAATGCAACTGCATACTGATGACAATACATGGTTCATGTATATATATCCTAGATCCCAGTTTATACCTACTTCTTAATCCTACATCAAACTTTATATCCCTGTCAAATGAATATCAAATGAATATGACTAGGCACACATCATATATTCTGTATGACACTTATGTAGGTGAGATGCTTTCACTGTCTCGTCTGTCTTCATATAGTTGTTCATCGGTGCCTCTTTCAGCAGCTGCTGCAGATGGGGGAGGGGTGCTAGAGTTGTCACTAATCGCCAGGCATATTTTGTTGCAGACCTGCACCTGCAGTTGGGTTCCAGCATACACTCCTGATACGTCCTTCAGGTCATGATATGTCTTCCAGAGGCCGGCCCTACTTTGATAATGACACATATTTCTATCATAACGAGAGGGTTTTAGAAGCTTCCTCCTATTTAGCATTTGTATCATGTTGTTTACCTTTGTTACAGTTACGTCCAGGGAGGCCTGGTTCACATCATGTGTGACAGTGTTACTGCCAATAGATCTATTTGCTCTACGCAGTACAGTAGCAAGGATGGGACAGTATACTACTTTCACATGTCTAGTATTCAACTCTACTTCTTTTCCCAAGTCCAACATTTTATATACATAATCAGACAGGCTTAGCATACCCTGGGCCTGGGGTACCTTCTCATAGGTATAGCCACCCTCGTGTGTCATATCAAGTAGGTCCCAGCAATTGAATCTGCAAGCACGTAGATGTCTAGATGGGTTGAGGTGTCTATTCTCCTCGTCCAATAACCAGTTTTTGAAGTCACCTCGTGGAAACGTACATCACTGGGGCACATTTCAACCAGCCTCTCCTTGTAGGCATGGAGTACTTGACCTCCCACAATCAGTGTTCAGGGGTTCCCTCCTGTCATTTTCTGCTTCGGGTTCATTTTCTGGGACAAGCTTGCGCTTCTTGCCTTTCTTTCCAGGAAAATGGTGTCGGGGAATTTGGTCTACATCATTCACAGAGTAAAACTTGCCGTCAATAATCACCCCCTCCGAGGTGGATTTGATTTCATGCAATTTCGTCATCTTGTTTGTCTCTATTACAGCTTTAATCATCCTGCGTCCCCAGCGGATTGTTTGATCTTTCATAGCGCTCAATCCCTATGAATCCCCATTTATTGCTACGCCGTATGTCATGTTTGTTTGTTAGGATTTTCTGTTTGGCTTCAATATTAGACAACATTATTTTGGCTGGTGGTGTTAGGCCGTCAGTTTAGAGCATTGGTAGGGAAGGAATCGTTTTCTATAAGGTTCAGGTAGGTGCATGACAGTGCCATACACATAAATCGGCTGGGGGAAGATTGTCTCCTTGGGCTTCGACACTTAGTAGGGGGGGGGGGGGTCACGATCGTTTTTATCATAGTGGTGGGGGGAGTCCGAAAAAATCTGCCGATCCGCCAAAATCAAGCCCCCCCCCCCAGCTGACAATAACGGAATAATAAATGACTCGGCCCCTTAGCATATAAAGAAGTCACGTTACCAACGACACAGATCGAGAGATATTATCATTATGTTAAATTGATGGTAGGGGGCGATCGTTCTGGGCAAAATTTCTGTCTTAGACTTACGCCCTATATGCCAAAAGGCTTGAGATTTCTGGGGTGCTTGTGACCGTACTACCGAGCCCTGGAGAGGACATCCATTTTTTACACTTTTTTTCATTTTTGTTTCTGCAACTTTTATTTTCGTTTCCGCAACTTTTATTTTCGTTTCCGCAAGTTAGATTTTCGTTTTCATAACTTACACGTTTGTCTCCATGACTTCTCTTTCTTTTGTACAGAAGTTGCGGAAACGAAAATAAAAGTTGCGGAAACGAAAATAAAAGTTGTGGTAACGAAAATTTAACTTAAAATATGTAGAAAACAGATTCCTTTCCAGGGACCCAACTACTAAGTTGTGCAAACCAACTACCATGGACCTGAACCATACACATGGACCTGAACAGTACACTGTGTAGGTCTATAGATACAACTGGACTCAGTTGTGAAAATGAAAAAAAAAGTTGTGAAAACGAAAAAAAAAGTTGCGAAAACGCAAAAATCAACTTGTGATAACGAAAATTTAACTTAATTTGCAAAAACGAACTTCAGATAAAAATATGTAGAAAATGGATGTCCTCTCTAGGGCTTCGTACTACACCCCACATGCACCATATATTGTACTTCCCTCTCCTGAAACTATGGTGAGTTTTTATTGATGCGCGCTGTATTTGCTTTATGGGAAGGCAGGGTTGCCAACTCTCACGCAATTGGCCGTACTGTTTACAGCGGCACTCTGAACTGGAGTGTGTGCCAATGCGCGAGAGTTGGCAATCCTGGGAAGGGGACCATGTCAACGGTGTCAGAATCCCCAGAATCCAGGCCAGGTACTACGGAGCCCCTAAAAGGACATCCGTTTTCTACACATTTTTTAATAGAGTTTTCGCAACTTTTATTTTCGTTTTCGCAACTGCTATCTTCGTTTTCGCAACTTTTATTTTCGCTTTCGCAACTTCTTTTTTTTCATTTCTGCAAGTTTATATTTCGTTTCCGAAACTTAATGTTTTGTTTCCGCAACTTATATCTTTGTTTCCGCAACTTAAAATTCACAATTTGTGGAGACAAAGTACAAGTTGCGAAAATGAAAATAAAAGTTGCGGAAATGAAAATAAAAGTTGCCAAAACAAAATTAAAAAGTTGCGGAAACAAAAATGAAAAAAATGTGTAGAAAACGGATGTCCTCTCTAGGGCTCGGTACATCGCCTCCTACGTTACCTGTGACAACTCACGTATACCGACTTGGCGGGTTGGAGGTGGCGCCGTTGTAGGGGTCAGTTATGTAATACCTTGAGTTACTGGTAGGAATCCACTCTCTCCCACCTTATACTCAACATTACTGTAAGGACTCATTTAAGAAACTCATGGTGGCTTAAGAATATCTAATTATACAGTAGTTTCTCTAAAACTTTGATATCACAGATTTTAACTCTGATATCAATGTCTCTTGCTGTGATATCAGAGATTTTATCTTTGATATCAAAGTTTTTTGATGTTTTCATTTTGATATCAAAGTTATATACCTTGATATCGGAGTTATTAACTGTGATATCAAAATTTAAAACTATGATATCAAAGTTTCTGATAAACTCATGTTTCGCTCTGATACTGGAGTTTACAGAATATGAGAAATAACAGGAAATAATGAACACAAAGGCTTATTTTCTATGTATAAAATAAAAAAGAAGGTGGGGTAATGAATGTATCACAATATCAGTCTGTTATGGCAATATTTCAGAAAAACTTTTGAGGTACAACCAATTAGTCATTTCATGTTATTTGAAAGAAGTTAGGGAGTGGTCATTTTTTAACAACAGGGTTGGTGGGTTTGGGGGGGGGCAAAAAAAATTCAGACCCCTCTAAGGGGGGAAAAAATTTCGCCCTTTTTGAGCCAAAAAGCCCGCGCGCGACTATAGAATAAAAGGGGCGACGGAAAAGTTTCAGACCCCACGTGCGTGCGGAATTTCACCCCCCCCCACCCCCCACCCCCCCACCCCGTTGTTAAAAAATGACCACTCCCTATAGGGTGGTCGACATAAGGTATCAACCCGGGTATCAACATGCCTAGTGGTCGAGTCAGGGGCGACTTACCCTACATGTACTTGCCCACTAGGGCCTGTGGGTAGACCATCTTGTATCTGGAAAAGCAATTTGAATGATTTGTTTCCACGCGATATCAAGTACGTGTGCTACCCCCAGGTTGGTCTGGTAAGTTTGTGCATGGAAACTCATATCCCAATAAACGGTTTTTGAGTATACCGAGGGAACAGGATGTCAAATGGGTTTCAATACTTTCATAGTGGATAGATAAGGATCATTAGATGATAGAACAGAAGTGATGTCAATTTTGTCAAAATGTCAGTCACAACCTTCTTGCACTAAGGCTGTGTGGCCTAAAAGCCATGTGTTACGTGTAATTACAATTCTTCCTATGGTACATAGGGCCACTCTATAGTTTTTGGGGGCTGAAGGCAGGGTGACATGTAGGTCGGTTTGGTACATAAGACTACAAGTCTACTACATGTACTAAATAGGTTTTGTGGTCTAAAAGTAGGATTCTAGCAAAGATCTGTTTGGTACATAAGACCACTGTATATAGGTGTTATGTCTTAAAGGCAAAAGGATTTTGGGGCCTAAAGAATTTTGTGTTGCAAAGGATTGTATGGCCTAATGCCACGTTTATGGCCCAAAGGCTCCATGTGAAGCTTAACCACACACAAGTAATTTTCATTTGTAAATTAAAAATATTAGGTTGAGGCTACACATCCTGCACGTGCATGACCACTGCTATCATGTACTTTGAAATTGATCTTCTTAAAAATCCAAAATGTAAAAAGTACGTTCTTTCCCATCATAATTTTGTTAGATGTGAATGTCATTAAAAATTGATTATGTTTCTGTTTCAGTTACTGATATACATGTGAATTAACTAAGGAGCTAATTACTAATTACGCTGAGTCATCATGGGGTCTTTTGGAGGACATGCACCTCCAGGCAGCTTCTTCATCACTTTTGGCCTATGGGCGACCATTAACCAGTTCTTGCGTTTTCACCAATTCCACCGAACCAATATGGCTAAGCCCTACCATAATAGCCATACATTTAAGTTCTTCTGTCTGTGTGGCTGGTTAAAAACATGGGAAGTGGAAGGATTTCTAAAGATGTTTTTCACATCCATTGGTATTATCATAGAACTCTGGGGAGGACAATGGCCGCATGTGTCATATACTAACATACACCATGCTACAATGTTTTTTTCTTCTTTGGGATGACTGGCTTACTGGATATCATGTTACACCATAATCTCCCACTACCAGAGTCCGTGGCCTACCTTTCCACATGTCTCGCATTGATGGCAGAAGGTGTCCTTTTCAAGTTCCATGTCCATGGAAAATCTCTACTTGAGCAACACGTGCATACCCTCCTTGCCCTTGTGATCTTCTTAACGGTAATAGCGATACTCATTGAGATGAAACTGCCCCATAATGTACTTGTAGGACTTACTCGCTCGTTCTTCATCACAGTTCAGGGAACATGGTTCTGGCAGGTTGGTTTTAGTTTATACAGTCCCCTACTTGGAGCTGTACCGCGAGATGGAAATGACCAATGACCATGAACAAATTATGATAGCAACGTTGATCTTTGTCTGGCACCTTGGAACGGTCTTTGTCATTCAAATGGCCATTGGGGGAGCAGTCGGTGCCATGTATCATTATAAGAAAACAGCATTTGGGGACAGCAATGATAAGGAAATTCAAGAAAAATTGCTGAGAAATGGACGATGCGCAGAAACAAGAAACGTTTGAAAACGTTCAGAAACAATCCTATTTGGTTTGGATGAAAACGTTTGTATCTAGAACGTTTACAAACGTTTTTAAATGTTCTAGATGCAAATGTTTTTATCTAGGACATTTACAAACGTTTTTAAGCATTCTAGGTGCAAACATTTATGTCCAAACCATAGGGAAACGTTTCAAAAAAATTGTGTAAACGTTTTTCAACGTAAATAACCATTGTCAGTGTTTGTTGAGTTGCCAGCTAGGTGGAAGCACTATCCCATTATGATATTCAAGTGACTTCTCCCATCTTTATCGAGATATGATAGGGGTGAAACTATAATCTTCTGGTTAATCTGATATGTGATATCTGTCAAACTAAGAATAGATTAAATACCTATAGCTCACATAGCCATTATCAGCTGGGGGCCGCCATTAGACCCCGACGCCACTATGACTAACACCTTCAGCCCCCGACTCCGCAGTATATGCCAGGGATGCCTCCCATTGGTCAATAATACAATAGCCATGTGCCGTATATATCATTTGTTATTTTTGTATCAATTGTATTACTTCCATATAAAGACCATATTCATAGACACCCTTTTTGCAGGAGTAAGAAATATATATATCTCCAGTTGTATTAGTTCTGTATTATAAGCCGGGAGGCGTGGCGCAGTCGGTAGCGCATCCGCTCACAGGCCATAAGGTCGTGGGTTCGGTTCCCGGCCGGGCCGGGGCACAGTGGTGGTTCCAAACGTCGCCGTAAGGTGTCGGTTGAGTTCCTCCCTGCTCTGGCTAGGCTGTGCTGGAAAGTCTCTCGGCGGTCATGGCAGACAAATGACTTAAAACAGGCCTGTCCATCTCTCACTATGCCTATGTAGTGACGGATGTTAAAGAACCATTGCCTCGGTAAAAGTGTAGGGGCGTGCTTTCTATCTTCCCATAGATGCGGTCACCATCATCCCCCCTCCCCATTAGACTAGGGTCCGGGCAAGCAACGCCACAAGGGTAATCTCACTTCGGTGTGGATACAACCCGCGGGACCTCTCACCCTTGAGTGTCGGCCGCAAGGAAGGCACGAGGTGAGATAAAATTCGAGCCAGCCAGTTCTGTATATAAACTAAAGTGGCATAACATCCCGGCCATACATGTACAGAGAGAGGTATGTTATGCTTTACGGCTGTGGGGGAATGGGCAAAGATCTATCTCCAGTTTTATTAAGACAATAACATATCCTATTTGTGTGGAATTTCGTAGGGCTATGCTGAGGCAATTGGTGTCAGAAAAAACATTATTAAACGTTTATAAACGTTTCACAATAAAACGTTTATTTATAACGTTTTTTACTTTATTTGGAGTCACTTTTTACATTAATCAAACGTTTTATTTCTGATTTTTAAAACGTTTTTCAGCTCCTCAGAGAACGTTATTTTCAGGTGATTTAACATTTTTGTTTGTTTGCTCGGTAAGGACATCTATAGTCGTCATTCAGTACCTCAGAATGGTTTAAGTTAAGAAATAAATTTTCAATCTTAACATAATAGATGTAAACACGTTGGAAGATTTTGCGTGAAAAAAATTTTCAGATTATAATAACAATCATCACAGTCGTACATTGTACAAGGCCATGCTATTGGTGATTATTTTCCATCAAAAGATAATAAGCACTGCCATATAATGACCCCCTTCTTAATCCGTAAATCACCGTGTACTCTTATTGCCACTGCTTTGAGTTTGAATCAGTATGTGAACTGTTAGGGGCCATCCATAAATAACAACACATTTTTGAAAATTCTACCCCCCCCCCTCCGTTGCGCTTTTACCGTAGAAATGTATAGGAGCCCCTCTCCGTCCCCGCCACGTAACTTAATTAATTGAAGGCCCCTTACATGTGTGTTCAACAACATGATATTACATGTATTATACCAGGGTTGTCTATAATTTCGTTTCCGTCATAAATATTGTGTCACGATCAATTTTTTTCTCAAAATGTACCTGAAAATGGGTCATTTTTAATACAATGTACCGATGCATATACAATTTCCACTGTGGACTATTTAGGCCAGTAGCTTCACAAATTCATGTATGGAGCCCCAAATAGGACATATCACAAAAAAATTTTCACCAGAAAAAATATTCTTGCAGGTACTGAACAATTCTTGCGGGTACAGAAACAATTCTTGCTGGTACTGAACAATTCTTGCGGGTACAGAAATAATTCTTGTGGATACTGAACAATTCTTGCGGGTATTGAACAATTCTTGTGGAAACTGAACAATTCTTGCGGATACTGAATAATTCTTGCAGATACTGAACAATTCTTGTGAAAACTGAACAATTCTTGCGGATACTGAACAATTCTTGTGAAAACTGAACAATTCTTGGGGATACTGAACAATTCTTGGGGATACTGAACAATTCTTGCGGGTACAGAAACAATTCTTGCGGGTACAGAAACAGTTCTTGCGGATACTGAACAATTCTTGTGGGTACTGAACAATTCTTGTGGGTACTGAACAATTCTTGCGGATACTGAACAATTCTTGCGGAAACTGAACAATTCTTGCGGAAGCTGAACATTTCTTGCGGGTACTGAACAATTCTTGCGGAAACTGAACAATTCTTGCGGATACTGAACAATTCTTTCAGATACTAAACTGTTCTTGTGGAAACTGAATGATGATAAATTCCTCAAGCCCCAATATGAATGTTTCTGTACCCACAAGAATCGTTTCTGTACCTGCAGGAATAGTTTCTGTACCTGCAAAAATATTTCTCTACCCACAAGAATAGTTGTTACTTAGAAAAAAATATTTTTTACATGTTTTAAACTCTCAAAATTTAAGAATGCTACTGTGTCCAAAGAATTCTCCTGTACATGAAGGAATATATTTTGCATGAAAAAAAAATCTTTTTAGTATGTTCCTCTACCCCCAAAAGAAAATTATTCCTGTGCCCGCAAGAATTGTTCAGTACCAGCAAGAATTGTTCAGTACCAGCAAGAATTCTTCAGTATCTGCAAGAATTCTTCAGTATCCGCAAGAATTCTTCAGTATCCGCAAGAATTCTTCAGTATCCGCAAGAATTCTTCAGTACCCGCAAGAATTCTTCAGTACCTGCAAGAATTCTTCAGTACCCGCAAGAATTCTTCAGTATCCACAATAATTCTTCAGTACCCGCAAGAATTCTTCAGTATCCGCAAGAATACGTCAGTATCCACAAGAATTCTTCAGTACCCGCATGAATATTTTTTCAGGGGAAAATTTTTTTGTGATATGTCCTTTTAGGGGCTCTGTATTTATGGGCTCACACTTAAATCTGCTGGCCAAAAAATGATTATTTTTCTCTTTAGAAAACGCATTTATAAGTATCCATAATCACGTCAAAACATGCCCCTCATTATCACTAACCTAATGACATTTTGGACTTTTACAGTGAGGTATGGGAATCTAGCTTGTGAATAATTATAAATATGATTTATTCACCCCCCGTCCTCTATAATTATGATTGAAGGGTCCAGACCTGTCCCTAACCTCCCCCCCCCCACCTTTTTTTTTTATTAACTAATTATGACAAATAACGTACACAACTCACGATTAGCCTAGACGTACCGTTACTTTAGTTCTACCTTCCAGAATTAACAACATTCGATACGAATGCTGCTGCCACCTGTAGGTACCATTGTGACATAAATGTTGCTCACCTCATCCTGAATGCTTCAGCGAAATGAGTTGTATATACTATTACCAGTAATAAAACACTAATAAAAACGGTATTGTTTTCTATACACTGCACTCTGACTATGGTAAGAGAGTAATGTATGGGCACCGAAGTCAGTGTATCGTAGGATATCGTAATGAGTGGCCATAGGCCATGAGTTACGATATCCTACGATACACTGACTTCGGTGCCCGTTAGCCCATTCATTACTGTCTTTATTACACGGACTCGAAGCCTGCCATAGGCCTAGTGTGTGTACACACGGCGAAAAAAAAAGATGCGCCCGGACCGGGACTCGTCCCGCCTACCTGTAGAAGCTGAGCACAATGCGCTACCCACTAGACCACCACGTCCCACCCCTCAGCGGCCGTCTCGGCTTGGCTTTATTTGAATGTGTCGCACGGTTATGGCAGTGGACAGCCCGCAGTGCGAGCAGTAGCGACAAAGCTGGGGGGGGGGCATAACCCAGACTGCTGGGGATTTTCACACTTTGAATGTATAGAAGTTATATGTGGGAACCCTCCCCGGGCTTTGTATCATATCAAGACCTGGTTCTAGCCAACCATTTCTCGTCAGTCCCTGTGGCGCAATGCATAGGGAGTTGGATTAGGGATCTGAGACTGCAGGTTCGACCCCTACCCTGGCCATGAAAATTTTGTGGGTTTTAACATGTAAAATGTGACATGTTAGGACATGTGACATGTGACATGGACAAGGAGTGCTGATATCCAGGGATATCAGGCACCCAGTGCCTGTTATCCATGGATATCAGGCACACCTTACAAAGGTCATGATGTATGCATCATGGTGTGCAATATCGACAGGTATCCACAAAAAGCACCCAAAGTCACAGAAGTTGTGTAATAAAATTTTAATATCAGTCGACGAGACATTGTCGAATTGCGTAAATGCACATGTATAGTTTCCAGATAACATCTGTACTGTTATTACCCATTTAACAAATTTTATTATTCACATAAAATACGAACGTGCATATGGTTAGTGATAAGAAAGGGTTTATTACTAGTAGTCATACTCCTTAATAGAACTAGAAACATGGCATTGCCATAGACCACAATTATATGGACTAGTTAGCGCAAAGCAACCAGTAACTTAAGTTTCTCAAATATTGTGGTCAGTCAAATGAATAGTGGTGCCTCACTGCAAGTGACAGAAATATTGGAATGCAAAGGAGGTAGTCATCTGCCATTGCCAAATGTTGCTTACTTGATATGTAGTCGGATATTAAAGGGGAGATTTGTGAACTACAACAGCTATTAAAGTCCCTGTGAAGTCACTCTAAGTAGACTACTGTATTGGTATCACTTTGTCAGTACCTTGTACGCTGTTGCACACTAGGCATTCTTGAATAAATTTATATATAGAACTTCGTTTTTAACGTAATTTCTACGAAGGTACTTGACCCTATTTGAACACAGTTTTATACATAATTATAGACTAGTAACTGTTCTGATGTCATACATCGACGTCTTATTAAATAATGTTGCCTCCTTTATGGCCCATATCAAGGATTGGGATAATTGCTTCTATCAGCTGGGGGCTGCCATGCTGCAGGGTCCAATCCAAAGTAAGGGTTACTGAAGCTAGAGATGAGCATGGGTTGGTAGGGGTCAGGATAGAGGGACCTGAGACCATGAGGTGAAGCCTTATAGGAGGCGTTATACGGACTGCTGTAGGGAGGGGGTCCTGCCATGGAGGAAAGTCTTAACGGTGGTTCGGCCACCAGTGGGAAGGGCAATACACGGTCCCTGGCCGCTAAAGATGTCAAATCAGGTCCATGGGGGTAAGAAGGGTGGTGGTGCAAGCCTGGGGTAGCTGAATTGGTGGGTAGTGTTGCACCTGGAGGGAACTGGTGTCCTAGAGGTCCTCCAGGTGGTAGAGCCCCCATGTATGACTGGTGATGGTGTCCTGGTCGTGCAAAATCGGCTCCAGCCGCCTTATGAGCAGGTAAGTAGGGCTCCAGTGGCGCCCCTGGATGGTGATGGGGATGGTGGGGGTCTGTGAGCCACGACGGCTGGATGCCTGCCGGGTAGGATGGAATAGGGGCATGGATGGCAGGGCTCCCAGAAGATGCTCTCCACGCCTGGTGGCTGCCCCCAATATGCCCCTGGTGACTGAATAAGTTAGGGTGCTGCGTGTAGAAGCCCTGGTGGGTCGGATAGCGGCTTGGAAGGGCCTTCATGTCGGGTAAAGGGTCACTGGCGCTCAGCGTCACATTTGGCGGAACTTCAGAGTGGACAGGTGGACTCTTTCTGGTGGAAATGCTAACCTTCTTTTCTATTTCCGGTTCCTCATCATCACTAGAGGACGATTCGGCACCGCTCATGTCCCCGTTGGGTGTCGTCGGAGCGCCCGGCACTACGGCGTTAGGGGGCGCCACCATGTCGAGCTGCTCCGAGCTGGGAATGGACATGACACTAGAGGGCGTCCCGACGCTGCTGCTGTTGCTCTTAGAATCTGGCTGAATCCTCGGTAAGCGCGACTTAACATCATCCGCGTTGTAGTCAACGCTACTTACGTCACTCATAGCACTTACGTCAAGGTCGTCATGTACACTGTTGACGTCATGGATGCTGCTGTTGCTCCGGGGCACGCCTGCTTCGCTGTGTGGAGAGTTCTGATTACCTCCATTCACCACTAGGGCTGGTTGAGGTGAGGTGTGGTTACTGTGAGGTGAATGGTTGCATGAATGCTGAGATGGGGAGGATCCCTGAGAATACACAGGATCGGTATTCACATGAGGAACTGGACCACTGACAATGCCATTAGCAGCATATGGAGCACCGATATTAGGATGGCTATTGGCGGAGGTGAAGTGAGAGGGGGTGCCGGAAGGCATGTGTTGGCCGGCAGAAGTGACGAACGGGTCAGCGCCGGAAGTAGCGTGTGGGCCATGACCGGAAGTGACATGTGCCCCAATAGCGTCATTGGTGAGAGGAGTTGTGTTTCCGAGTCCAGAGGCGGTGGAAGTGGTCGGTAAGTCGGCCAGAGCAATGGCGCCTACCCTTACTGGTACTCGTTGGGGGCATTCCGGTTCCGGTCTATTATAGGGGGCAGGGCGGGGAGTGCCCTTGATTGTTTTACCCTTCTTGCCCTGAGCTTTGCCGTCATCTGAGTACCTGAGGAGCTCGTTCACCACCCCTGATAGGATGTGTTCTGGAACCATCGACTTCTTGTCACCTTCCCCATCTGGAGCCTTAGTCTTGCAGTTCGCAGGTACACCTACTACGTCCTTACGGCGGCGGTTCTGGAACCAGATCTGAAAGGGACAATGTACAAAACTGGAATAAGTCAAAGTATCAGACAATTTGTATATCCGGAGGATGAGAAGAAATGAAAAGAAATAATGCAGTAGCACAGACGGTAGCACTAGAAAGGCTAAGGATGAGAATACTGTGTGAGGTAAGCTTTAATTTTATGACCATACATAGGCTCTTACCTAGTTTTTCAAGACTTCATCCCATTACACTTATCTAATGAGCAATGGATAGATTTTGAGAAAAGAAGTGGATTTGCTTTTTAATTGAAGTCTCTATGTCAATTTGAAGTGGAATTATGACCAGTCAAAAAAACCAAATCAGACCCAGAATTCTGCCATAGATAAGAGTTTAATTTGGATCCAATTTTGTGATCAAGCAAGATGAATCCAAGGTAGACTAGATCACTAAAACCATTATTTTGGGCAATTTTCTTTTCAAATAAGCAAGATATAGCTACAAGAATGTAAATAATGATACATCTTATCATAATCACACAATGTAAAAGCAATTTTTTTATGTCAATTGTCATCTTTTCCCTTGAACTGTGCGCTCTGACAGAACCACATCAGAATAGCGTCTTTGACTCATGATGTTTGAATGATCATAACTTCCATTTAAATTGTCATAAAAACTTCATTTAAAAAGAAAAACAATTTATCTTTATCACAGCTATCAATTTCTTACTATATAAAATGCATACAATAAGGTCTTAATTGATAGGTAAGTGCCCAACATACTGCAGCCCCTTAGAAAAAAGAAAAGCTAGACATTTTCTAGATGATTTTTATACATAGAACAGGTGGGAATCATTTATTTTTAGGTGCTCAGTGATCTTCTCATCATACAATGGTTCTAAACTTTTGTTTGAACTTCAATGGGGCCAAAGGCAAAATTCCCTGCATTCAAGCTTGTACAAAAATATTCATGTTAAAGGTCTAGCCAAGCCTGTTAAAATGAGCCCTTGTTTGTAAAGATCCTCCAGTAAATAGCTTCAAATTAAGCTTGCAAAGAAAGGAGAGTTTAACACTACCCAGTTTCAGCTTTATCACAGTTTCACACCTCTACTGCAGCAGACTCACATACTGGAGGTATTTCAGTGCCTACGGCATACGTGACCACATGTGACATTTTGAATTCCTGCTTTTTGTCAGAAAATGGATATCGGCAAAATAAAATGGATGATAACTAATTCTTCTGTCAGTTTCCATTTAATGTTTACCGTGGTTTACCGTGGATCACATCATATTCACAGTGGTAAACTCACCTTGACTTGGTCCCGTGTGATGCCCACACGTTTAGCAATGAGACGTTTCTGTGCGGCGTTTGGATATCTGACGGCCTCGTACATCCCAGCTAGCACCTCCAGCTGGTACCGCGTGTATGAGAACCGCTCTTTGGCTGGTGGCGGACTCAGCGGTGGGGGCGGAGGTACTAGAAACAGAAATATGATTTTATTTATCTATTCTATCTTCTTTTTTTTTTCATTTTTTGTTTGGTGGGAGGGGGTGTCAGATTGGACATACAGAGATTTAATGGGCTCACAAGAGGATCATCACATTGTCGAGGGGAGATGGGAGGGAAGAGACACGCCAATGTCCCATTATTTGAATTCATCTCCTTTCCACATCCCGGGTTCACATCTTTTACCCTCATTATCCCATGGATGCCATCTCTGTTTACTATAACACCTCAATTTAAATGAAAGGTGGTCTTTGCATACTTTTCAATTGCAATACACGGAATTACACCAATTGCCAATTGTAAATTAAGTAGATAAAAAGAAATAAATTTCATATGGAAAATTGGACTTTTATTTCCTTGGTAAGTTGTGCCACTTTTCATTTCAAGACGTACTGGTAATACATAAAAGAGAAGCGGTAATCTTTTTTTCGTTAAGTGGGAGGTGAAAGAAAGGAAAGAAAGAAAGTCCCCCCCCCCAAAAAAAAAAGAATAAAAAAAATGTCGTGTTCAAATGCTTTCCCGTATTTTCTTTTTGGGTTAGAAAAAAAAAGTGAAATAATTTGTCTCTGCCTTCCATTTGAATATGACCACTAAATCTAGGAGAATCGAATGAGGAATGAATATGAAAAGTGGCCCTTAACCCAGCTAAGCAAAACAAGACGTCCTGGGCTTCAAACAGAGGGATCATAGGCATTTGATCTCGCATTTGACAGATACAACAATTGGATGTGGAAGCTGACCATGTGGGCAACTAAGCCGCTAAGGGTTGCCTCTAGTGGGTGTTGTATGCACTATCACCACTTCAAAGAGGTGGGTCGCGCGGTTATCACAGAGGACACAGGGGAGGTGTTGTTAGAGGTGTTGTTTAGTGACAGCTGGATTAAGGATGGCATGTGAAGCTGTGGGGTGGATTATGACCCTAATACTTATACATTGTGTAGTAGCTTTGATAATCTTTGTGTTTCCTAATGATGTAACTAATACAGGTAGAGATGTAAGTTGTCAGTGATTTCCATGAAAAAAGGGAATTCAAAAATGCTAAAATATAGTCTGAATAGGGATATCCAGGGCCTTCAGGGACAGAATTTATTTACAGTCTTCTTTCCCTAGTCATTTTCTTCACACAGACCCAGTCCTCAGACTCAGTTGTCTAATTCAACTAGGGACTCCACTAAGCCCCCTGGCATAAGCAGAGGGACTCATTGAGCTAGGGGAGACTCTGGGCAGGGAATCTCAGGGACGGTACCGGGACCCATGGCCCTAGAGACCGATGGCCTCGGGGACCGATGGCCCCAAGTGGGACCGATGGCCCTAGAAAATAAGACTGATGGCCCCAACTTTTAAACCAGGGTCCATCCCACATCTTCATTAATCATGCATATCTATGGCACTTTCCATGTTACTTGATTGACAATTATATGGAAAAAAGAAGATTATTAAGAAAAAATGTTGAAAAAATCAAAAAAAAAAATTCACATGTGCTTTCTATATTGAATCCATACATAAACAGAATTAAATCACATGTCTTACATATGTTTTAACCATATATTCTATGAATTATTTGCCATTTTAATAAAATAACAGAATTCAGGTGTGAATGTGTGTTTTTTTTTCAATTTCTATTTAATTTCCTTTATTTTTTTTTTTTTTTTTCAATTTCTTGTGTATTCAAATCAGGTGTGAAAGTAGTAGCTTCCTAGCTGTGAAGAATGTGATTTTTTATTGTGTATTCCATTTTTTTTCAATTTCTATTTAATTTCCTTTATTTTTATTTTTTTTTCTTATCAATTTCTTGTGTATTCAAAGCATTTTCTGGGGCCATCAGTCCCGGGCCAACTGTCCCTAGGGCCATCGGTCCCACATTCCTCAGGGACAGACCCTCCCAGGGAGAAATAAAGGGAATGCTGCTCTCTGATTGGTCTAAAATCATCAGTCAGCAACAATTGTTGAACACCAGGAGGTGCCATGATGCTGTGCTGCCCTAAGCACTCTGCTTATACCAGGCGGCCTGTCAACTCTCCTAGTGTCATGATAACAGCTTTTCAGGGATTTTCCCAGTACTTGACTTACATCTCTGTACAGGATACTAATGGATGTGTATTCTGTATCTAGGTACTGTTCGGGAGGAGAGATTCCACTGAACTGTAGAGATTCAAAATACTATCCTAACTAGAGTTGTCTTTCATGAAAAGGTTGAAAATACTATTTAAATAAAAAATCTAAACATAAGTTGTCAACTAAGCCTTAAAAAGATGATAACCATATTATCAATGTCGATATATAACATGGTGAATTTACATACATTCTGTGCTCTCGTTGGAACAAATATCGTGGACGCTTGTTGTTGTACTGCCTCCCTGGTGCGGCAAATGCTGAGGTGGCTGGGCATGTTGTGGATGTGGTGCATATTGTTGCTTTTGGTGATGATGATGTTGCTGGTGTTCTTGAGTAGGAGGAGAATGCGAAATGCTGTTCTGGCCTTGGGAATATTGTTGTTGCGCCTGAGGAGAATGTGACTGGCCATTGTGGGGTTGAGTTTGGGAATACTGTTGTTGAGGCGGAGATGAATGTGAATGCCCATTCATGTGTTGAGTTTGAGGATACTGTTGTTGAGCCGGAGGAGAATGTGAATGTCCATTATGGTACTGTGGTTGAGCTGGAGGAGAATGGGAATGACCATCGTGATGCTGTTGAGAATACTGCTGTTCTTGTTGAGCCAGTCGAGAATGGCCGTTATGGTGTTGGGGATAGTGCTGCGCATCCTGTTGGTGTGGGTAAAATGGCTGTTGGTGTTGTGAGGGATGGTGTTGCTGTTGATGTTTAACATGGTGTTGATAAGGATCCGGATGCTGAGATGATCCGCACGGGGCACTGTTGTAGCTGCCTTGGGAGCGGGAAGTATAGAGTGAATTCTGCTGGTAGCTGCTTGCAGTAAGGTCTGTGTAAGTTGGACCTCCGGGGAACATCCTGCCCTCCTCACTCAGAGATGGACCAACGGACATGTCTGCCAGATCTGTAGAGATTCATGGAGACTTTCAATATCAAGTGAAAAGTTTATCAAGTTTTATACATGATCCGAATATTATTCTCATGATAATTGGTGAAAAAAATACAGGTCCTTAGCAACAAGAGTCCTGAAAGAGGCAATCGTTATGCACTGGAAGTGGAAAAGTGGAAAAGGTCATCTTTTTGGTTCTTTCTTTTCTGAAATTTGGAGGAAGTCATCGTGCGTACATACCATGTCACATGTGATGCAAATTTTGAGTACCTTTCAGAATTTGTATTCTCGGGAGCAGAACCCTGGTTGCTAGGGACCTGGCAAAGGGTCAACTTATATAGGCAATGTACTAGAAAAATCAACCTTTTTGCTGATTTCGTTACGAATATTAGGATTAGAAAAAAATGGATCAAGTATGTGACGCAAATTTTTAATATCTTTCAGAATTTTAACTCATTTTGCTGTCTGATGTCTAGATCTTTTCTGATAAGGGTTTTGACACCTTTTTCTAGTACATTTCCTTATTAATTTAACCCCTCATGAGGATTCTTATCAGCATGCAGATAAGGCTGATAAGGGCCGCGCTGGTTGCTATGTCTGACCTATGACGTCACTGTTGCTCCCAAGAATTGGGGGGGGGGGGATAACACTGGCCCGGGGCTGGCAGGGGCCGCGCCAGTTGCTCGGCAGTGACGTCGATGTCACAGCAACTGGCGCAGCAGTCCGCTGTGCTCAAGAATTCGTCATTATTCATTTATCGCAATACACATTTCAATACACATCATAAAAGATAGATAGACCATGAATATATACATCGATGTACATGGCAGTCGCACAGTCATAGACGTACATAAGATTGGTGGACTGGATGTGGCTATTCTGTTGGATTTAGACTTGTGTCTATTCTGAGTATTCGTGAAGATACCTTCATGAACCCAAATCATATTATAAAAGCTTCATAAAGCATCTGCCTTTCTTGGTATCCAATTATTCTATACTAGATGATGAAGCCACTAACAACATGGCCAACTCACAAGTGAGGAACTACTAGTGTGGGGGTTTCCACACCGTCTGCCGCTCAAGGAGCTCTGTGCGGTGTGGGATCGGATATAATTTATAAAATGTAAATTTATCTGAAAGAACAAATTAATTATTCCTACCTGCCACACTGACAAAGTTGTCTTCTATTCCAAGCATGTCATCGGATCATCCGTATGAGATCCAATCTCCAATGTCCGATTGCAATCCAAAAGATTAACTTGTGTAAAACTTGAGAAGTGATCTTTCCCCTCCACCAGCACAATTGCAATTGTTAGGAGTTGAAGTCGCCACCAATGTTGCTGAATTCTTGCTTGCTTGTCGTTGGTCAGTTAGCCCCAACCCTGGAGGATGGCCCTGTACGTAGGTAGGGTTAGAGGTGAGGGTGTGTGTGGGGAGGGGGGGCAGTGTCATTGTTTTAAGGCCGGGTTGGGAGCGGGTGGTGTGTGTGTGTGCGCGCGCTGGAGGTGGGGGGGGGGGCGGTTGTTGATGCAACAGGAGGAAAGAAGGAAACGGGTGGGGGAGGAGTTGACACGCCCGCATACCAAGGTGTGCACGCCGGCATGCCATCTCCTTACTAACACTTACGCTCCCATTACGCACACCTTCCCCTTTCAGATTCTCCCTTTCACCTCCATCTCACACGCATTTATTAGTCATGTGTATACATTATTGTATACAATATGATACACGAATTCTACCGATATAAATGATGTATGCTCCATAAATGCACTAAAAGGACAGTGTGGGTTATGAATAAAAGAACTGGCTTTAGCCTAAAGTTTATGTATACTTTAAATCACTGCCTGCATACCCATGTTAGTCAGGAGAAAATGAGAGAAAATACACTATAGCCTAAAAGTAAAAATGAATGCAGATATACTTGCCTAATGATTGATTTACGGTAAAACAGCACAAGTTTTCAATCCAGATTTCTCAGAAAAAAAAGCCTTTCACCGAGTTTCCGGGAGTCATTGCCTATGTCGATGAAATATTTCGTTTGTAGAGCATTTTCAGCGTATGTGTATTCACACCATGGTGGAGATCTCAGTTGTAAACAGTACACATCAGACTCATTGCACTGTATGGAGAAGCAGACATACTCCCACTTTCACCAGAAAGAGTATAGATATAGGGGAGCATGCGGTACTAAGAATTATGAAAGACAGATTTATACAAATGTTGAAAATCTTATGTGGAAGTGGAAGGATGGCCTGTGTGAGATGTGACACCGAGTAATTAGCTTTACTGTGCGATCTACTACCCTCTATACAATCCTGGTTTTCTCCCATCCCTGCTGTTTGATCAAAATATCTTTTCCATCAGTAATAGTAGAGATGTAGGGGAATATGTGAAACTAAGAATTATTAATGTCTGATATCTAAAAATGTTAAAAAAACAAGAATCTTTTACAGGGTAGTAACTTGAGGTAGGTAAGCCACCCATTCACTGCTCAACTCCTGCTGATCCCCCAGGGCACATTCTTCCACTTCCACATAAAATATTCAACATTTAAATAAATCGGACATTCATAATTTTTAGTTCTGCATGTTCCCCTAGATCTCTTCTATAGGAGGTGAAAAGGATATTTTGATCAAGCCACATAGTTAAGAGAAAATCAGGATTTTATACAGGGTAGTATTTTGCCACAGTGCATTCTCTATGGCAGCGGGAGTAGGGTGTCCAGTGGAGGGTCTCCAACACCATCACGCACTGCAAATTGACGTCACATGAAAAAAAAACTCGCCCACATAATAATTAGTTCTATATATGATATGGACAATTTAATATTCTAACAAGTTATGATTGTATATAAGTTTAACTCAAAAATGAAATAAAGCGAAATGAAACCCTCCACAGCTTCATCCAGTTTTAAATGGGACCAAAGAGTTAACAGCTGTGCAACAATTAACATAGCGTTTGTGCGTCTTTTATACTTAAGCCTTTAACGAGTCTTAATGCCCCAGTGCTTATCCCGCTCCACACCCCCGACTATTGTACCCCTAAGACAATGCACTTTGCCAAACACAGGGCGGGGTCTGACCACAAGGGATACTGACAGGACAAACACTGCATGGTAAACGGCTGTTTGAAGGGAAGTCCAATTTAATACTGTATGACTGGCAACTTAGACCAGCTGCATTCATCCCAATCTATACTTTATCCTGTAAGATATATACGGAGAAGTAATCCCATTCGGTCTTTGCATTCGTTAGCTTTATATGCCCCGTATTGGACCATATGATTTCTTTCCTTAATTTACCATCTAGATTTTTCATTATTTCTCATTTTCTGTAACCAATATTGTATGGGTATGATAATCTATCTGGATATTTCAATTTCAAAAAGTTTAATTTCCAGTCACCCGACTAACCTCAGTCAATCAGGGCCGACGTCAGAGATTTTTTTCAAGTTTTTAGCATTATTGGTTGGCAACATATAAGAGTTCGAAATACACGCTTAAAATTGCAGTCCATTTGTTATATTTCCGAAAATAAACTTTTAAGCATCCTATTAAGCATTGGACATCCACTTTTGACGCCATAAGTTAGACCTGAGTCAAGCCTGGGTGTAAAAAAACAACAACAAAAAAAAACATTTACCATGTTAGCGGAAACCTACAATATTTTTCTTTGGCCTTATACTAGGCTGTTCAGTCTATTTTTGGAAAACGGAGAAACACTTTTATTTTTAGACATAATGGATAAAGGGAGTCCTGAGTTATCCAACACTGAAAGAATTGTAATTCTATCATTAGTGTTTCCTTTTTAAAAGAACTTCCCCTGCTGACAGAAAGGGTTCTGGGACAGACAAACTCACCCATAGTCATAGAGAGTGGTCTAGACCTGTGGTCAAGTTTCTGTGAAATGGGGAGGGCCCTGTGTGCACCCTGAGCAGGCTCTGCAGTGAGTGGGGCCTATATATATATATATATATATATATATATATATATATATATATATATATATATATATATATATATATACACTAAAGCACTGAAGCCAGGTACATACAGTGCAGTATTTTGGAACACAAGGGGTATCAATCTCACCATAAGTTTTTCCTGTCCAATCATTTTGACGGAAGATTCTAGAGACACATTGCCCGTTGCATTCAAAGGTACCTTGCTGCATTTCTATTCTCCTAGGCAATATGGGTGTTTTGACACTTGTTTGAACAGATTTTGCTGTACCTTTGCTGTTTGTGCTCTGTTAAAATGCACCACAGATAATTATGTAGGCCTACATCATCTTAGTTCAATTCCAGTTTGATTTGCCCAATCTATAGCCCAGCATTTTAGCCATATCTGGAGAGTGTGTTTTTGGGGAGCTATCAATTTGGTATGCCAAAAGTGTGTGCCTCTAACCAGCTCTGACTTACTCATTCATATAAAATCATGACTAAACTTGTACAAATCATTCCAAAAATGGTATTATACAGTAGTATACACTAACACTGGCCCGGTGGCCAATGGCCAGTAGTTTTGAGTTCTGACCAGTATTTTTTTCAAAAAACAATATTCCTTCTGGCCCGGGTTGAGTCCCCCCTTGGAAGGTCTACTGGATCTGTAGAAAAGGCTGTTTTTTGTTTGTATTTTTATTTAATACTCTTTATACGTTACACAGGTTTTTCAATCTAGAGATATTAGGCAAACAGCTTTAGCTGCTGGCCAATAGAAAAGTTAGTGTCTACCCCTGTGTATAATAGAAAAAAAATCAAACTTGCATTTGGTATACGTATAACTATGCTAATTTGAGTTTTGGGCTTAGGGAGTGGTCATTATTTATCAACAGGGGGGCTGGCGGGATTGAGGGGGGGGTGTAAAATTTTCAGACCCCTCGCGTGGGGGGCTAAAAAAATTTTGACCCCTCTTGAGGGGGGGCCTAAGAAAATTTACCCTCTTTTTAGCCAAAAAGCCCGCATGATACTTTGGATCAAAGAGGGGCGAAAATTCTCAGCGCCTCTGGCACAGGGGGGGCACAAAAATTTTGACCGCCAACGAGGGGCGCATAAAAAATTTGCACGCATTTGCGCGTATCTGCGCGAAAACCCACCAGCCCCCCTGTTGATAAATAATGACCACTCACTTAGAAATGACAGAAGTGTCTGGAGTAGTTGGGAAATACATGTAGCTGATTGTCTGCCCCACTTGGTGAGTGGACTGAACACCCTACTTATACAAGGCCAACCCGGGGAGAGCACTGAAATCTATGAGTGTACCTACCGACTGCCAAATTAATGCCTGTAAATGCCCCCAACAAGGGCGGCGGAACCAGGGGACAGGGGGGCATGTGCCCCCTCAACTTATTTGTTGTTCTTGACCCCTCCCCCCAACTTTTTTTGACATTTCAGGAGTGTATCACTGCACCATTATAGGCCTACATTATACAGCAAACAGATCAGACAACTATGCATTTAAAACGTGTCAAATTGCACCATTTTACTTCTAAAATTTCAACAAATTTCTGTTGGGGGAGGGGAGGGAGAGTAGAGAATAATAGTGAGGGATGGCATTAGTGACAGAATAAAAATATTAGACAACAACTACTGGCACTCTTCACGACACTCCCTGTGCTTGGAGAGTGTATGACGTCATCACAGTGCGTTGATCCTCTGACCAACACCATGATCGTTGGTCCACTGTTTTCTATGGGAGTTGCACTGCCGACTATGATAGAACCCCCTACAACAGTATCAATCATTATTCATATCTGTGCCATTGGAATTATAATGCAACAATACTCTATGAAGTCAAGATGTCTTTTGTGCAAATATCAGTGGAGAGCTACGATACCACCCTCCCACCGTTATTGCCCCCCCCCAGCCCTTAACAGTTTCAGACCATGGGCATGGACCATAATAATGGCGGCCCCCAGCTGATAATGGCTATGTGAGCTATTAGCTCACATAGCCATTATCAGCTGGGGGCCGCCATTAGACCCCGACGGCACTATGACTAACACCTTCAGCCCCCGACTCCGCAGTATATGCCAGGGATGCCTCCCATTGGTCAATAATACAATAGCCATGTGCCGTATACTTGACCCCCACTTTGCCCCCCCCCCCAACTCTCAAATGGTTTCGCCGCCCCTGCCAAAATCCTTACGATTTTACCACCCTCAGTTATCAGCTGGTTACCACCTGCTTTCAAGAGAACCACAGTGAATAGTTGGGATCATTTCATTCGCTGATAATTAAACCTGCTAAGTCGATATTTGTGGGTAGTGGGTAGTCAATAATGTATGGGATACACTATTGACCAATGAGAAAATTTCTTTCATTTATTGCAGACTTTTTAGGGTGCATTACACAACACCTGGTACCCATCATGCTGGCTGCAACTGTCCTTGGAAGGGCTGTGTCTGTACAAGAAAGGCCGTGTATGTATTGGTGAAGGAAGGCTGTGCCTGTGTGTATTGGTGAAGGAAGGCTGTGTATGTGTGTATTGGTGAAGGTAGGCTGTGTATGTGTGTATTGGTGAAGGAAGGCTGTGTATGTGTGTATTGGTGAAGGAAGGCTGTGTATGTGTGTATTGGTGAAGGAAGGCTGTGTATGTGTGTATTGGTGAAGGAAGGCTGTGTATGTGTGTATTGGTGAAGGAAGGCTGTGTATGTGTGTATTGGTGAAGGAAGGCTGTATATGTGTGTATTGGTGAAGGAAGGCTGTGTATGTGTGTATTGGCGAAGGAAGGTTGTGTATTTGTGTATTGGTGAAGGTATGATGTTTATGTGTGTACTGGTGAAGGTAGGCTGTGTCCAAGCATATCGGTGAAGGAAATAAACAGAACTGAACGACCGAAGGATACATTTTCATCAATCAAACCTGAGGGGGAGTCCAGTTCTGTTTCATATAATTTGATTTAAAAGATTTAAATCCACTTGTTTTAGAATCTAAATTGGAAGGCTCTGTTGGACAAATTGGTGATATAAGGCTGTGTATGTGTGCATTGGTCAAGTAAGGCTGCGTCTATTAGCGCCTAAAAGTCCGTGGATATGCTTCTCGAGAGCAGGGGCTGTTTCAAAACTTTTAGATATTTAGTAGAGCTATTGGCCCTTAGTATAACTGATTTAAAATGCCAATTTCCTAATATATTTATCTGTTCAGAACTAAATATACCAAAACTAGGGTGACACCTATATTAGGGTGTGTATCTCTCCTATATTAAGATAGCAACTTTTGAAGCGAATTGATATATCAGGAAACTGGCCCTTTTAGGCTGTTCTGACTTCAAAATGTGGTTATATTTGAGCTCATACGTTCTGACAATGTTTCTTTAAACCATTAACCTCTCTATAGTCTAGTTGTATGCTATTATATCTCTAGTAGATCTATATAGGAGTTTTGAAAATTAATTGGAAAAACTACCAAGCTAAAAGGTACTAAGTCACTAAATTCTAATAGATATGTACGTGTAACACATGTACTTTAGGCCACTTAAAAAAGTTTTCAGCTTTACAGATCCGCCCGCACCATATAGAAATGGCTGCATTGTAGCTTTTTATTGCAAATTTCCGGGGAAAAAAAGTGTAAAAATTCCTCATCCACTGAGAAAAGTTTTCCATAGACAAAACAATTCATGTGATTATTTTGAGTAGAAACATAATGTAAAAAGCTTATTAATCCCCATTTCTCCATCTACAATGTAAGAGTGCAATTTACATAGAGTTGAAGTTCGATCTGTTTATGAAAATACTTAGAAATGATATATTTTTTATACTTACAAAAATAATCAGTAAATAAAAATAAAAAAGACTCACCCTCATCACTCTAGACCCAAATAAAAATAAATAATAAAAAAAACCTCCTTCCCGCACCCTATTTTTCAGAAAAGTATCAGAAAAGTATTTGGCTATAATAGAGAGATGTTAGACACTAGGCCATAATTTATGATAGCAGACATGAAAATATCAAGTAGAGCACCACTAGCTGATATAGCAACTTTGGAAACAGATTTGACTAATGTGTCTACTGATAGAGGTTTTGAAACAGGCCCCTGGGAACGCATGTTGTGTATATGTAACATGTAGAGTGCAGCGGCCGGGACTCTATAACTGCATATTTATGGCACAGTTCTTCATGTATACCCTTATTCGAGTAATCTCTAAGATCCACCAGGTAAGCACAAAGTCAATATTGAAAAGGGGCTGTGGCTTGTTTGAAGTGGCCAATGTAAGCATCAGTAGGAGATTGACTACAAACAGAATGTGTTATATACAGTGACTAACTCGTATAACAGGAGTACACATGAAGGGAACTGGAGGCTAAACACCCACTGTGTCTACAAACAAAAGAATCATGAACATAATATGCATGATAAATCTTCTCTTTGGCCGGGAGTTTTAGTGCTCACTGGTCATTGCTGAAGTGTGGGGTAATGATGATCGTGCCTTGTCTTTCTAATTCCCTTACTCATTGCAAAGGATTATATAAAAGTCTTTAATTGCATTCATATTTTATTTGAATGAATACTACGATCTGCCCACTTTGTTAAGGTATCTAGTGTTGTATAAGGCAGTGTACCTTATTGAAATGTAATGTGTACTTGATTGGCTGATATTGTGCAGAAATAGATATGTACCAATGGTGTTATTATATCAATTCTCATTTGATGGACAGGTTAATGAATTGAATATAAATGATATACAGTGCACAATCTCCACTCAGTGGCAGATTCGCAGGGCACAGTATACATTGTAACCCTAAGATATACATGTACCAGTGCATTCACAATAATGGGTTATTTTCCATATATATATATATATATATATATATATATATATATATATATATATATACATCTACCCTCGATGTGTATTGCTTAAACAAGTCCAATTTGAGACTAAAAATAATTGAACATGCGTGAAAGACAATCGAAAAGGAATAACATTGCTTCAACATCAATGATTTTCAGGAAGCTATAATACAAGGAAAATGCAATCAAAGTAATTTCTAAGACTTTGAACATCAGTCCCTTGGGGATAGAGTGACTAAAATCCAGGATTATGTACATGTAGATACATTGATGTATGTGTATGTACAGGCCACACAAAGGGCGATTTTCACCACCTCCAAGCTGTCTTACAGGGAGATTATCCGTTAGTTCCACATGGATCCAATAGCTGACATACATTTCAAGGCTCAATCACAGAACCACTTAGGCGTTCTAACTGAGGGCTACCCCCTGGTCTATACCACTACCTCGGAGTCCTACCAACCTGAACCGATGTGTTATGTTATTAAATCAGGGCCTGCTGATATGATCATAGCGCTTATGTTGAACTCTGCCTGCTTTATCGCCCAACACTGCCTGGGATACAATATAACTGAGGCCATGGCTTCTGTGGAGGATTACAGTTAATCCATAGACCACATGTGGAGCTGGAGCCGTGTGGTATTTTCCTCCCATGAGATTATCTCAACAGTAAAGTAGCACTACTTGCATAGGTCAGAAGATCCTTTAGATGCAAGGAAAGGGATTTCCAAAACCAATTTGAAGAGGTTCTCTGGCCTCTATTGATGTATTTATCCACGGTCGTCAAAGTTATGCAGGTAATATTTGAAGTAGCATACCTCGCCCTTCTTGGGAGCTATTGTGTGGAAATAAATGAGTAAATTGTTTACTGTACTGGGCGAACATAAGGGCCTACTCTGCAGTACATGAATATACATTGCATGAATTTATTATAAATGCATTGCCATTAAAAGGTGACAAGTTATTTACACTACTTTGCATAGCAAACTTTAACGGGCCTTTCTCTTTAGATCCCACTTGTACCTCATGTTTGAGTGCATTAGTTTACCTCAAGTTCTGAGTAGTTCAGCCTGACTCAAAGGTCGGTCCATTCTTCTTGGGTATAACCTAGGTATCAGGATAACCACAAGCTACTCAATATGAAGGCATGGCACCGTGGTATCCACACAATATATACGCTAACATTTGGTACACGGAGAAATCACCGATACTGCCATAGATATTCCATGTCTTTGATATCCCCATACCTGAGTCTAATTAACGAAGGAAGTCATAGTCGAAATCTATACTTTGACTGGTTGCTACATTCACTTGGTTCACTAAATCCCCGTCCGCCTTTCCCACCACATTTATCTTAGCAGGGTCTTTGTCCAATGGCGGCAGGGATCCCCCGGCCTTCAACTTTGGCCTCCTCGGTGTGACGACAATTTTTGTCGACTTCACAGCCCGTCCCGACGTCACACTTCCGGCGATACTAACGTCGTCGCGGTTACTAGGCGTCGTGCGCCGTGATCCCCCGCCTTCCGCTTCCGCCGGAATTCGGTTCCGCTTGCCGCCGATAATGACGGCGCGCAGGTTGGTAGCGCCCTCAATTTTGCGACTGGTGCGTCCATTGATACCGGAAGTAGTAATGGCGTCGATGTGCTTGTGGGCGACGTTGCGGATGTCCTTCTCCAGCTGCGTCTTGTCCTGGATGTCCTTCTGTAACGTCATCCCTGACACGGTCTGCCGCACGCGCTCCGGGTGGAAGCCAAAGTCCGTCTCCACATACTGACTTACGCTCAAGTTCTGCTCTGGCGCCGTCTTGCTAGTACTTCCGGTCATACTTCCGGTGCCTGGAGTCAGGATGAAAGAACGCGACTTCCCAATAGAGAACTCGGAGCCTTCAACGGGGTCGGATATCTCGGGCTTTTTCTCAGCTTCCTTCGGGGTTGGGACTTTGGTTGATGGGGAACTGTCGTTACACTTAACACCCTCCAGTTCGATGCCGCCTGGGCTGGATTTGGACCTCAAGTTGTGCCCACGGCCCTTCACTTTGTATCCTCCATGTGGATTAACGTCGCCGGTCCCCGCCGCTGTGTAGGCCGTGATCTGCACCTTGCGGCGCACCAGCGGCGGAAAGTGCCCGCCCCCAGGCGTGCGCATCTGTGTGCGGATAATGGCGGCTTCCGCTTCTTGCATCGCAGCTTCCGTTAGACGCCGGAAGCTGCCGTCGCGGGCGGCACTAGGTGCAGGAAAGATACCGAGCCGCTTAAGTGCGGCCTTGTCATCTTTAAGCCCTGCCATCACGTTATCGTACATGGTCGGGTACTTTCCCAGGAACTCACTGACCAGGCGGCGTTCGTAGGTGTTGATCCGGTTAAATTGCGCCACCAGGTCCCTATCTAATGTGTCCAGTTTATCTCCCAGTTGGCGCTCGTGGGTACGATTCTGGCGCTGTGCCTTTTGCAGCGTCTGGCTGGCCTGCCATGCCCGCGGCACCACGATGTTCGAGCCGAGAGCGTCCGCGCGCGAATTCTGTGCCCGTTCCTTGTCTGAGATAATGTGAATCCGGATGTGACGCCTCACAGGACGTACCGTCACATCAGAGCCAGAGGAAGTGGGCCTGTCTAGCGTTCGTGACGCGGATTTACTGGTGTATGTAACCACCTTAATGTGAGTCTTACTTCCCTTCCCACCTCCTCCTGTTCCTCCTCCTGCAACTCCTGATCCACCTCCGCCCTGGAGTGGTCCTCTCCTGCTGCCCCTACTACTCCCCTGCCCTCTACTGGCTGATCCTGAACTAATCTCCACTCCCCCTCTACTACCACAACCACTTGCTCCTGTCGTCGTTAGATCAATATTAACAGTGGCACGCTTACTGCTCCGCCCTCTAGTGGAAGAAGTGGTGGAATACTGACTGCCTCGTTCTGATGTCTCAGTCCGTGGACGCTGCCCTGCTCCTTCAGCACCTGCCCCGTCCCCACTCCAGGCGCTATGTGGCGTCTTGACCCTGATGCCAGTCGCCTCCCGCGCCAGTTGGTTTTTGGCAATGTTCCCAGTGCCGAGCAGACCCAACGCTGACGACTGCATGATAGCCGTCAGTGTGCATGCGCAATGATGTCAGCTCACAGGTGGATGTATGTGTAAAGCAATAATTATTGTGTAGAGCCTTCCTCAATAGGTTTAAATTGTTCTGATTCCGATTGGATTTCGACTCTGTGCACTGATATACTACATGTATGTACTTGGCTCCAAACACTGTGTTCAACGTTTGAGGGCCTTTCTATTTACTCATGTTGGCGACTGTTCAGTCTTACTCCAATACATGCATATATACAATATGGTCCATTATAGCAGGAGGTATAGGCTCATTTAGAAGTCATCGGTATTCAGCTTTAAATCAATGACACAGGGCCCCGGCCTTGGGCAGTCCAATCCTTGGAATACAAGCGCATAATACAGCTCCACGGTTCTGGTATAAACATTGTATCAGGGGGAGGTCCAGACTGGATTCCACGCTATTCACCTGATTAAACTAATGATGTATTGCAGTCAAAAAAATATATTCGTTCTTTTTAAATTGCACTGTCTACTTACGACTCTGCAGAGTAATACTTTCTGTTTATTAATATCTCCCGCCAGGTGTTTTGTGGGGAACTATGGGGGATCATACAAATTGCTTTAACGATGGACGTTACAATATATGTGTATCACCAGTTGGCAAGACTTGAGCAAGACTGTTGATGAATAGAGCAATATCCCTGAGTGAACAGACATACATGGCACATATCGAATCAACTAGTCCTCCTGTACAATAGTGCTTGGTGATGTCTGTCTGCAGTCACTATTTTTATCATGACTTCCTGTCTGTGTGTACTGAATAGGCAAATCCTCAACTTGACATTGATCTGTAAACGTAATCCGCTCCTGGGTTTTTCTCTATGGTGGATAGCCAGGGTAACGTGCCATCCCTAGGTAGGTATCTCAGGTGGTTCACGTGGATGCTGCAGTGGACAGGTGAGAGATATTACCTGCACTATTACATGCACCACCACACCTGCATGATGGACGTGTGCACCTGTGTGCCGGAAACAGATAACTGAGTGGAAGTCTGCGCCTGGTTTAGAGATCGTTAGCACAGCAGTATCGTATAGCTAAAGATAATCCCTTTTACATTAAATAAATCTACAAGTTGGCAGAGGGGGCCGGCGGCAACGCCACAGGGGGTATGGGTAGGAGTCCCATAGCCTAGGCCAGACTGACCCTTAGTTGACCAGCCACCTCAGTGGGAGTAACACTGGCACTATATATACCCCTCTTATACATGCCTTTTATTTCCATACTTCAGAGTCATGTTTTGATGAACAAGAGTGAAAACAGAGCCCTTGTTATAGACTCCACTTAACCAATATTGACTTGGACAGGTTAGCATGTGTGGGCTCATGTAATACATGTATACATGTAAAAGATATTGTGCGCTTGGGTAGGTCATCAATGTTATATCGAGGTCCTATGTAGTTGGTTTAATTCCTCCTGGAAGGTCGTGGGAGTGGATTAATTATCAAGGCATATTGCAATTCTAAGATCCTTTGCTTTAGTCCCTTTATATTGACTGTGCCAGGGCTGAAAAAAAAAACTGTACTCATGCCAACATTGCAAATCTGCCTCATCATTGCCTGCTTTTATCTTTTGGCATTGTGTTTTCTTGGGTAGCTTTCAAATATTGGATTTAGCTTTGGATCCAACTATTAAATGTCCAAACAATGCAGTTATCATGAAACAGAAGAATCTACTTTAATCTATAACATGTATTTTGATGCATGCTAGCCCCCTGGATCACCCCTCTGAACTTTAAAGCTGGAGAAATATTGATTTTATTGATTTTTATTACTATATATACATGACCTATCTCAAGCTTCCAATCATACGTTCGGGGGGCGGGGATGGGTTAAGTGACCAAGAGAGTTATCCTAGAATCATCCTCAAAGATAGCGATCAACCTTATATTTGATGAATTAGGGGCCATCCATTAATTATGTATGCACCGCTGGCACTGGCTATGAACAAAAGGTGTCATTTTGAGAGCCACACTTCATTTATAACAATATTCACCCTGAAGCAAGTTCCCAATTGATTTCAATGGGTCTAGACCCCTAAATTCGACAGGGTGACATGGCCATTTCTTAAAATCGACATGTGACATGGAGCTTAGTGACAAGGACATGGAGAATGAAAAAGTTAGTGACATGAGACATGACCTTTCCTTAAAATCGACATGTGACATGGAGCTTAGTGACAGGGACATGGGGAAACAGAAATTTAGTGACATGTGACATGGCTTTTTCTTAAAATCGACATGTGACATGGGGACCCCCCATTTGGACCCCCATTTTAATATGAATTATACCACTGGATTTTAACCTTACAAGCTTTCTGATGGAAATGGACTAAACTAACAATGATAGGTTTAAAAAAAAAATATGTGGAACACCTACTTATGTGGACAGATGAGGGGAAAGGGTCCTCCAGGGTATTTAGATAAACTATAAAATTTAAAATTGATGTTTTCAGCTTTGGAATGAGGTAAAACACTTGCAGATAGCCCTTCTAGTCTTGGAAATATTGCTTCACGAAAATGGAATGACATACCTGTACAGCCAATACATATTTTACTCTTTTAAATTTTTAACCGTATCTTCCAAGGGAAACCCATATTATTATAAGAATAACAACATGTATGCCTGTGTTTAGGTATTGCTGTTTTTCTTTTTATGGTCAAATTAGTCTGGTTCACGTTGTAATCAATTAATGACATCAATTCAGTCATTTGGCAAATGGCACAGATTTCAGATTTTCCCCCATATACATGCTGAGAGGGTCAATAATGTTTCAGTATGTGCACAAACTTGACAAAGTTGGGAGGGGCCTAGGCCAAATGCGGGCATGGCGCAACAAGGGGGGTGTAGGGGTCAAAGCACATTGTTTCTGATTTTAGGGTCACACAGCTGCGAACAAGCCTAATGCTCAGCTTCTATGAAATTCCCCAAATTTATTTTATGTGAATAACCTTCTTCCCGTAGATGAAATCATTCCATAACATATTCCGGGTTAATGTTGGTGAATGTTACCAAAAACTTTCTTAACCCTTAAAGGTTTAATCTCATTACTTTGATATGATGATAGAAAATATTGGTGAAACCTGACTCGAACATTATGTTTAGAGCACTGACTTATGAGCAATGTTTACACTTACCATGTTACATGTATCCCTTTTCAGATATGAGTCCCTTATCAATGAGTCATGGTTCATCTTTATATCTGTGACAACAACTCTCATTATTTGCAGCGCATTCTTGCCAACCTATTTCATGGCATCCTATGCATATTACAAATCAGCGCTTTTTGGTTTTGCTCTCATCCTGAACGGCATAGTCACAGTCCTGTGGCTATTTGCACCGAAATTGTATGCATTGTATTTCACAGATGAGAATTGCATCAAAGTCACTAACTTTAACTTCAGTAAACCATATGAGGAGCCTGTAACTACTCTGTGGGCCGGAGTGCAATGTCGCTTTTAGCACATAATGTTATATAGCAAGTATACTGTTCAGATTTATCTGGTACATCATATAGTTGCCATGTCGCACCATGTACCTCAGGAGGTTATTGCACAAGATTTTCTACGTAGGACATCCCTCAAATCGTAACGATTGTCCCTGTAGTGTCGCTCATATTGATATGCTTTAGTGACTATAGTGCTACGACAGCTCTGCCTAACTATTATATTGTTGACATAAGGGCCTGTTGTTGAGAGTGGCGTCTATGATCACGACCTGGGGGATTCAAATTGTAGGGACCCAAAGCTAGATTAACTGATTAGTGCGTTGTGAAGTCACAGCCTGACGACCTGATACATGACATTGTATTCAGTGCTTTAAAAAGCAATGCTCTCGAAAAATGCCTCTATTACTAAGATCCCGTTTTAATCAGTCATTATCCTACCCATGAAAGTGAATTGCACCAAAAAAGGGTTATCTACTGGTAGTTGAATATCAAGAAATTTCCCTTGCAATAAGGTAATAAAATGCCATTAAATATACACGCAAATGCAAGACCATGTATGTATACCTAGGCAACTCTTCATAAAAAAAATAAAAATAGATAAATTGCTCCTTACCTATTATTGTTCTGTATATACAGGGGTCGATCCTGCTAATATCTGGTGGTAACAAGCGGCACAATAAGTGTATATTAAACCTTCAAGGTACATGTTCATTTTTTGTGCATTTATTCGTAAGACTGTAGCTACATAAAGCATTGAAGATCGTTTCATTCTGTTTCTTGAATATATCAATGTTTTCAATCTTTCTTTTAACACAATTGAAAAAGAAATGCACAGGGGTCTCTTAACTAAGCAGGGTCGGGTACCCCCTACTTCTATCTCTATGCCACCCCTCCCCACCCCTCACCATCATAGTGACCATGGCTGTATCATCATGACCTGATTCTTCGGGGTGCATAGCCCCCAGGTCTCATGGCCCCCACCCACATAGCCCACTGTCCTGTAGCACTGCGGTGGATCGGCCCCACTCCCCCTTGGCCCCCATTCTTATATCTGAAAAAGCAGTTATTACGACCTAAAACCTTTTCTTATTCTCAATATCTCTTTTTTACTGAAAAAAAATGATGCAATTCATCCTTCCTTGTACGCCCTATAACACCAATCAGTACCTATCCATACCAACCCATACCTACCTCAGTACCTATCCATACCAACCTGTCCCTACCCAGTACCAACCGGTACCAATCCATACCAACCCATATCTACCCAGTACCAATCCATACCAACCCGTACCTACCAGTACCAATCCATACCAATCTGGACCTACCCAGTACCAATCCATACCAACCCGTAACTACCAGTACCAATCCATACCAACCTGTACATATCCAGTGCCTACCAGTACCCTACCACTGGGCACTGTCAAACTATTCCAAGAAGGCCAAAAGACATCAACAAACTAGCCGAAAAACATCAACAAACTCGTCATGATGCACCAATTAAGACATGTAATCAAAATTCTGAAGTAACAGAATGTTTTCAAATATTTTTGTATCCCCTACATGAGATTATTTGCCATATTTCTGCCAATTTTTTTTTAAACGTTTTTTTTTTGGCCATTTTTTGTTGTTGACAATTTATGATGGGAAACTTTGTCCTGATTCTGAGGAGAGTAGGTTCTAGCCTCAGACACCATCTTCATTCTATTCTGTGCTCACATTGCGAGTTGAGCCAGCAGCTAGGGCTATGAGTATGACATCACAGGGTCAAGAGTACCAGTAACCAGAAATGAGTTGTATAACAAATGATGAAATTAGGGAGTAGTCATTTTTTTAACAACAGGGGGGGACAAAAAATTTTCAGAACCCTCTCAGGGGTGGGACCAAAAAAGTTTTCGCCCCTTTGGAGCGAAATTTTTTAAAGCCCACATGCCCTAAAGAATAAAAGAGGGGACAATAAATTTCAGACAGAGATGGAAAAATTCTCATCCAAATGATGTCTTTTTTACATAAATAAGATGAGTTTTCACGTAAGAATGATGTTTACAAATTGCACAAGTAGTGCTAGCTGGGTATTTTGATAGGTATGGATTGGTATGGGTTGGTACTGGCCTGGTACAGGATGGTATTTTGATAGGTATGGTAGGTATGGGTTGTACGGGCCTGGAACAGGATGGTATTTGGTATATGGGGGTAGGTATGGGTAGGTATGTGGACAAAACTGGAACTGGTAGGTACGGTGAAGTATTATGAGGGCCATACATCTGTTGGGCAAGATGACAGGAGGGCCACGGTAGTGGGGGCCATGAGGCCTGGGGGCCACCAACCCTAATTTCCTGGCAACCTGATACCAGAGGTCACTACTTCACTCGTAGTAACCCCTGGTTTTTTGCGCCATGTATTGTGGGATAGAGCCTGTACAAGCTAATTATATGCAGGATCATTGGGCCAGGTGTGATGGGGTGTGTACTGCAGCCCCCAGGGGGGGACACTTAATTTTCTACTGACACGGGTGTGCGGCTGGACCTGTGACTACCCTTACCCTTGGTGAGAGGGATTTTCACCAAAAGTGACCCTTGCTGAGAGGGATTTTTACCAAAAGTGACCCTTCCTGTGAAAGATTTTTGCCAAAAATATCCATTGATGGCAGATTTTTGGTGAAATTTCCTGAAATTGACAAAAATTTTGTCACGCGAGATTGAAATTTGGAGAAAGTGACCCTTGGTGAGAGGGATTTTGACAAAAACTGAACCTTGGTGAGAGGGATTTTGGCAAAGGTCAGACCCTTGGTGAGAGGGATTTTGGCCAAAAAGTGGCCTTGCCAGCCGCACACCCGTGTCTCTGACACATAGTGAGTGCCCCCCCCCCGGGCTGCAGCCCAGAAGGTAGATTATATTGCATGCCACTGCACAGACTTAATATATCTCATACCAGACCCTACTAATGGGATAACCTGCCCATAGATGTACCAATGTGGTGTGTAAATTTATCAAACATAAATGACATGTACAGGTACACCTCGTTAGCTCAGACATACACTAACCTCTCCCCAGTATAATAATTGATAACTCATCATTATATTAGGCCTAAAAAAATAAGTTGTGTTCAGGTATCCCGACCTACCCTAATTTTTTGGCCCGACCCTGATTTTTATTTAGAAATTTTTGGTAAATTTGACCCAAAATTAAAGAAAAATGTGAAAAAAATGACAATATATAGGCATGTTTGGTATCAAATTAAAGCCCACGGCCTCACGAATGCTACTAACATAAAATAATCACCATTTCTATAGTTTTCTTTTTATTTGGTCAATAAAAATAAAATATGATTGGTTAATATGTTTTTGACAGTTTTCGGAATCCAGGAACTTTAAAAAAAAAATTCTAAAAAAAAAAATCCGACCTACCTACCCTAATTTTTATTGAGCATGTTACCTGAACACAAGAATTTTTTTAGGCCTTATATGTGTACACATCTAAAGTTATGTCCGCATCAGCCCAGTATGTGTGGCGCAGTGGTAAAATGCTTGACTCAATATCTGAAGGTGTCAGGTTCAATTCTTGAACATTTTTTTGAATTATTTTTATTTTAGAAGAAACGAGAGGTTTATGTGAAAGCATGGACTAGACTTATCTAAGTAAAAAAATGTCTTTTTAAACAGATGTTCTGAGCATAATATCATATTAAAAGAAAATATTAAGTAATGCTAATTAAAAGAAAGATACTGAATATCAGGGGCTGGGGGGAGAAAAACGTTTTGGCCTTGAAGTGATTCGAACTCACCAATCTTTGAATGAGAGTTCCAAATGATACCCATTATACCAATGGGCTTCCTGTACACAGGCAGGCCTTTACATGGGCAAAATAAAATATCAAAGGGTAATACATTGGTCACATACAGTAACAATTGCACAACTGCATCTCCATCTGGTGTCTAATTTTATCATCAGGCACTACTTTAGGACCCCTTCCCATCATACCTAGGGCAGAAGACCAGAGTCTAGGACGCTAGTACTTAACTCTGGGACCAGTTTGCTGCCCTACTACATATGTGGCCCCCTCTATCCACTGCCATCTGACCCATATACCTGTATAGAATACTCAGTTTACCTGTAAACTATCAGCGCAGAACAACACAGGTAAGTACACTGGGTCCTGTACCACCTCTGCACACCTGTGCCACTACAAGCGACGTGTGTCCACAGGTGTAAACTCCGTGAAGTGTATTGCGGGAAATTTGCAAACTGTACCAGCTAACCCTGACATGACCAAATGAAGTGGATCGCCATGGGATAAAGACGATAGGATGCAATGGTATGGTGTCATAATACATACTTTGGTAGTTGTGGAGGATGGTAAGCCATTTGATGCTGCATCACCATATCATATGGCATATACTACCAATATATAAGAAGGATTCATGACCATAACATTGTAAACACAGACTGCCAGAGACCTTTGGTCCTTACACACTGAGTTCTCGTCTAGTTTCAGAGTAAATTTACCAACCACATGGCATTGTGGTGTATAATGAAAGATAGGCTGCATAGATAGGTTACATAGCCTAGGTCATGGCACTGTATTCTCGCCCCGAGATGTGTATTGTAGTTCTGAAATATACACACAACCGGCATGATGAAACGACAATACAGTGTATATAGTGTCAACATTAACGTAGATACAGGTAGTAGTCTGGGTCCCGGGTATGGGACATGTATATAAGTTAGTCTTTGCCTATATGTGATGTACAGGTACATGTATCACAAGTGTGTGTGCCATGGAGGTACATGTATCACAAGTGTGTGTATCAGGCATCCATCAGTCCTAAGTGACCTACACAAATGACGTCATGTGGCAGGAGTCCATTTCTTCTGTACATTTACCTAGTATAGGGGAATGGGGGTCGAAATGGTTATGGACAGCCCCAGCTTCATCCTACTCAATGCTATACATACTAGTATAGTATACATATAACCTACTTGGTATTTCTAAAAGTTGTCCCTGGTTAACACCCACTTCCATGGACATGCTGGTCCCATGTTATCAGTTCTTATCAGAGTGTGTCGCCGGAACCAGCTCCAGATCAGCTAGTGGCCAATATGCCAGTAGGCATAATCTATTCCCTTAGTCATCATTAGGCCAAAAAAAAAAGGTTTGTTTCCGGTCACCCGACCTACCTCAGCCTGAAGGGGCCGACCTCAGACTATCTCAAGAAAATTTTCATATTTTGATTTTAATTTTTCCTATTTTTTCATAATTTTTGCACATTGACATCATATTTCTAATATTTTTTAGGATTACTTGTATCCAAGTATAGAATCCAACATTTTGGCCAAGTACTCTTAAGTTTTGTGCTGGTGTGATAGAAAAATCGATTCTCCATGACTCAACTATCAATAATATCAATGGAATATATGGGCCAAAATATGATCCAGTAAAAAAAAAAAATTAAAAAAAAAAAATCCGACCTACCTACCTCAACTTTTTGGACCATGTTACCGGAAACTTACAATTTTTTTTAGGCCTTAGTGTTGATATAAAGCTAAAGAGGCCAGCGTGACACATTGTTCCAATGATTTTATTCAACATTGTCATCGTAAGTTTCATCACCCAGGTGTATCGTTTCAAAGTGTTTAATGCCCCGCCGACCTCATAATTTTGTATCCCTTTTCTGTTAAAGGCAATCCGCTGATCCAGAGGAGCATGCAAAGTAAGTGAAGCTCAGTATGTCTGTACTAGTCAGCTGGGGTACAAAAGGGCAAGAGAAAGGCAGCCTCATGCTTCAACGTCTCTGCATAGACCTCGATCCAAACACCTGCCAAGATGAAGAACGAAGAACTCCGGATAATGTTCTCCTTCATCGCTGCCTTGGCTCTCATCCTCATGGTCATCATGTATGTCCAAATGGATGACACAGCACCATGGCAGCGGCTCCCCAGGCACCAACATGGCCTCTTTGACCACGAGCACAACGAGGAGAAGCCTCCGTTGGTAATGCTGCCACCAGAGAAACTCCAGCGTCCGACCAACATCCCATTCTTCCGTCCAACTCCAAGGATGTCACTGCCTAAAGATGTCAACACTGCCATCAAGGAGCGCACAGTGGCTGTGGGTATTGGCATGACAACTAGGGGGGAACTTGATCTGAAACCTGATGCCCCGCCATCTGAATTGCCTTTCTTCAGAAGGCTTGTCCTATCATTCTGCCAGACATCGAGCGCTGGATTTGAGTATCATTTCTATGTTGGCCATGACCATTCAGATCCATACTTTAGGTGCAATATATCACATACCATGTTTACGAAGTACTTTGGAGAGTTTGTAGAGAGAAACTGTCCCAAGGAAATCAATGTTACAGTGCATTTGGTGGAGTGCCAGCATAGTGGGCGGCCTGCTTGGGCACAGAATGATGCTATGATGGCAGCCTACATGGATAACATGGCATACTACTATCGAGTCAATGATGATACCGTTATGGAAACAACAGGCTGGACTGAGCGAATGATCGAACAGCTTCTTCGCTATAATCCACCTAATGTAGGAGTTGTGGGGCCTTGGTTCAGAGACGGTAACACTGCAATTCTTACACATGACTTTGTACATCGAACACATATTGAAATCTTTGGATTCTATTACCCTCGCATCTTCACTGATTGGTTTGCAGATGATTGGATTACTGGTGTATATTGGCCAGAGAGGTGCAAGAAAGTTGCTGGCACCAGAGTGAAGCATACCATGGAGATGGGCAGTAGGTATGTAGTGCACTTTGAAAAAGCCAATCGTGTGGCCATGGAAGTGGAGATTGGAAAGGGAATGGTGTCCAGATATGTTTTAGGCCGTGATGACAATAATCTTGGAGACCTTTGGAACAGGAATTCCACCAGTGTGCTAGCAATGACTCTCTATGGCAATAACCCAGATGACATGTTTGGAGTCATGAGATATGCACAGCTAATGCCAATACTCCTCAAAGGCTGGCGTCTACGAGTCTATGTCTATTTCGCCAAAGAGAAGGAGACCTATTCACGCCTGGCTAAACTAATGGTTCGAAAGCTAGATAAAATGGGTGTAGAGATAGTGACCATAGACCAGGCCATGGGTTCCCAACTTCCACCCACAATGTGGCGCTTACTGGTCGCAGATGATATGAGTGTGCAACGCTTCCTCGTCCGGCGACCTGATGCTCGTCCAACTATGCGAGAGGTCGCCGCCTTGAAGGAATGGCAAACATCAAATGCTCCTTTGCACTGTATACGAGATCATCCAGACCATGCCCAGAAGCCTTTAATTCCTTATCTCATAGGTGGAATGCCAAAGAAACTCCGTCATATTCTTGGAACTTCCTGGCGATCTTTGATGAGGGGCTACACTTCAGATGAAAAGTTTCTTGCTGAGGTTATCTGGCCAAAGTTAAAAGAGCATTGCCTGTGTCATGACAGCGTGTCATGTACTAGATGGAGTAGTTCAAGGCCTTATCCTGTGCTCAGAAGTGAAAACGAGTATGTTGGGCAACACTATGACTCTAATGATGAACCTGAGACAGTAGATTTCCGGTTGTGGAACGATACTTTTAACTCCCCAGATTGTGTGTTCATCAAGAACACTGGCTTTGTTGAAGAGGCTTTGAGAGCAGTAATCAAAATGAGGCCAGTTTTATGGTCGCAGGATTATCATGTCACGCCTATTATGGATATCAAGAGTCTTCTTAAGCCTATTGGAGTGAAGATCATTGATAAAAGTCTGTCCTATTATTGTGGTAAGGTTGGTACCTGTGCTAAGGGTTTGCAGATAATCACTAGGGAGAATGGCATGCGCTTGACTGAGCAAACCATACAGCAGTTTTATAATGTATACAAGAATGACCAAGACATGAAGACAGTCACTGCCTTTGTTTGCACCCTTCCTGTAGCAATGTGCGAGGCGTTCTTGCCATTTAATAAGAGTATCATCGTCATAGCAACCATCCGCTATGAGCAGGGTCGTAATGAGCCCGACAAATGGACACAACTTAATGCAAATCTGAAAACCATCGCTTCACATCCCCACAGTCTGGTGGCAGCAAATAATGCATACGACCAGAAATACATTGAATACTTTACAGGCATCAAGCCTTGGCTGGTACCAAATCTCTGTGCATACCTTCAAAACTCCTATAGTCCAATGCGTAAGCAATTCTTGGTATCCCCTATACATAACAATGACTTATCGGATAAATTCTATATGGAGTTCGATGAAGCAGTCATCAGGCACAAAGTTGATGTTCAAGTCTTCCCATTGAGACAATTGTACCCCCAATATCTGTTCAGTGACCTTGCCTCCCACCCGGGTATTGTCTACGTCCCATACCAAGTGTCCATGGTCAGCCTCACCGAGCAGTACAGAATGAACATCCCACTCTTCTTCCCTACAGTAGAGCTGCTCACCAATTGGCATGCAGAGTACCAGGTAACTATCATCAGCATAATGATAAACTAGCATTATGGTATAGATTCTGCCGGTATTTTCATATTTACAATATGTTATAAATAGTAATTAAGTATTCAAGATCGGGATGTCGGTAGAGTATAGTACAGTATACGGATTGTAAATAAAGGCAGGATCAGTTATGATCTCAGATTTATCTTTTACGGTTTATAACAATTTGGAAGAAGTCCCATCGCCATGTCTTTCAACAAAGAGGGTGGTATCGTATGCGAAACAAGAAAGAATTGACATGGCATTGTGACATGGAGCTTAGACTCTATAGGGACAAGGACATGAGAAAATAGAAATCAAATGGCATCTGCCATTGCCTTTTCTGGAAATAGACATGTGATATCATATTGGTCATCTAGACCCCCGAGCCGTACTGGTCTCAAAAGTCGTATGCCTGTTGGTATAAAACTAATCTATCATTATTTCCTACTTTAAATCCACTGATGTGTCACATTACATAATCATCCCGTAGTACACGCCATAATCCAAACAAAATCCAGGAGATTATCCATAAGACTTGATAAAAACGGTGATGCTGTTGCTGGTTTTGAACGTAAACTCACGGAATGAACGCTTTCGAAGGACATTTCGTGCTTCGGGGTTTACAGTTAGGGGGCAGGGGGCAATTAGTGCACTGAATTGGGTGGCGCCATTCTGAAGTGGGAATATGTCTGGAGTGGAAATGTTGTTCTAAAAGTAATTATGATTTCCACAAAGTAATCATGTATTCGCTCAGAAGAGTAGGGGCGGTGGAAACATGAAGGATACTGGCTTGCATTGCAATTTTCCCTTTGAGCGGTTGCTCAGTGTAAGCTTAGATGTATTCTCACATGCTGCCTTACGACCAGGATAGCGACTTCATTTTAAAAAAATGTCTATAGCTCAGGTCGATAGACCTGATAGGGGTGGGGTTTCCTAGCTCAGCTTAAAATGGTCTTAATACATGTACCATCTTTTCTCTGGCATATTCATCCAGTAATTGATGGGGAATGTGGTTTTCTCGCCATGAATATGATCTAAGCCTAAGAAATCGCGTGTACAACTATTACTCACTCCATAGTGGATATCACATAAAATAATAACAAGAATGGTTTAGGAGCTCCATACTATGGAAGGCCGATGCGACATCCCACTTGCCATTTGTTATTTGTCATTTGCCAATTGCCAATTGATACTAATGTCTTGCCAGTTGCCGATTGTTATTTAAAGTTATTGTCATTTGCCAGTTGCCATTTGCCAATTGATACTTATGTCTTGCCAGTTGCCGATTGTTATTTAAAGTTATTGTCATTTGCCAGTTGCCATTTGCCACTTACATCTTGCCACTTGCCAATTGTTATTTTCATTTGCCATTTGCAAATTGCCAGTTGCCACTTACGTCTTGCCATTTGCCAATTGTTATTCTCATTTGCCATTTGCCAATTGTCACTTGTAGCTTGCCAATTGCCATTTGCCAATTAATAACCATTCATCAATTGTGGGTTAACAACTGGCATAGTGTACGCATAGTCAGCCAGTCGGCGCCACCTTACGATACCAAGATACGGACATAATGACTATTCCAGTTTACTCCTGACTAAGACACAATTAAAGGGGGGCTAGCATGGACTTTTAACAATATGGGTACCTGGCCAAAGATCGTTGAAAGATTCGCGGAAACCAGCGGAAAAGTTGCGACGATCTGATTGGTCGAGGGGTGGTCATGTGATTTTTTTAATGTGGGCATGCATTAGCGTGCTAGTTGCCCTTTAATCACGCTAACAATTATTAACAATTATTTACAATTATTAATATTTTTTTAACAATTACTAATAATTATTTACAAGTATTAATATTTTTAACAATTATTAATAATTATTAACAATTATTTATAATTAAGATGTTAGTGGCAATTGGCAAACGGCAAATGATATTAACAATTGGCAAATGGCAAGACATAAGTAGCAATTGGCAAATGGCAAATGACAAATAACATGCCAAAGGCAAATGGCATGTCGCACCGGCCTTCCATACTTGCCAATAATGTTGATTATTTCTCTTCATTAAAACTAGGTGGTGCGGCAGCGGACATGGGCGGGCTACCTAATGAGACGCAGTGCATCATCATCAATTCGTGGTGGCTATATTAATGATGCCCCAGACCCCAACAATGACGTCGACAAGGATGCCATAGGCTATTGGTTGCGATATGCAGACTTCTATCAATGGCCACATGTTGTGTATTACGAATCCCTGGATGATCTTGTACAGAAACTGGCAAACACAGATCTTAAAAAGGTCAGCGAACGCATGCAAGAACATAATGTCCAAGTTGCTAAGGAAGTAAGGAAAACATGGTCCGATATCATGCTAAGGGTCATCAAATGATTTCTTTTCAAAATATCACCTTTCATTTTTTCACTCAATTATGCGTTCATATAGGTAATTTTAGTCATCCGTCATGTATTGGTAATATCTATCATATATAGCTCTGGTTTTAGAAATGGTAGGGAAATGGATGGAAGCGGATTCACATTCACTGGTCAAATGGTTAATTGTGAATCTTCTATTATTGCCAGCTTGGTTAAGGTGCTATTGATTAATGTACACGTCATCAAGACGCACTGTTTAACATGCATGCGTTCATTTGGTTTTATAAATTTGAATAATTTTCAACAATAGTTTGTAATGTTCAGGGCAGGCAAACCATTTTAATGATCAGCTGTGGTAACTTATGGGAGAATTGTGTTATTCAACTTATTAGCATTAACCAGTTTTGCATTTTCATGTTGACATTGGCATTTTCATGTGACACGCTATCATCCTGATTATAACTGCAGTCCACATTGCCAGTTGAATTTGTTAGTTACGGCATCATTGATCAATATGGTTACTAGAGCACTACACGATGGTTTATCAAATTGCTTAGTCATAGCTAGAAGCTAGTGTTTAGTATCATTGGCCTTAGTGACAAGACTATGATAATTGGAATACCATCAGTCATGTAGGAGAGTCTCGACGTTTCATACTTGCCCCGTGGGCACCAGATATCCAGATTTTTGTGATATAAATATCCCGTGATGTAACATTGATAAATTTTCAACAGTGACGCTCAATAACACCGTAAGAACGACATACTGCATTCATATACTAGTCCCTCCTTAGTCATATGGACGAACCTCTCAGACAGATGTTCTTAAAGGGTCAAAAATTTATTTAGGAGTAGGACGGACAGCACTGGAAGCTTAGAAATACGTCATTCACAAAAAGTACCATAGGTTTGAGTGCATGCCAGCGATTCAATCTCTAGTATCTATAAATAGCTGTTTGGGTTCCCAACTGTAGCACAGTGACAGCACGTGTTTTAGGGATTCGATTGTGTCATCTTATAGAATAAAGAACCACACAGTTATTTTTGTATATATAACATATTTATTTTACTCTATTCATGTATACAATAGATTTCTCTTAGCATTTCAAAAGGAGTAACGATATTTGACCACTTTAATAGGTCCTGTCTGTAAAAGGACTGACTCGAATACATAAATTACAAAATGAAGCGAAATGGCATGGTGATATGCACAATCGAACGACCATCACTATGTATCAACAGCTTTAGCCCCCTAGGCGCAAGAAAAAACATAATATGTAATGAAAAATAAATATAGACAGAGGACTGGATGAAGGCTGTGATGGCAATAATAAACATACATAGATAACATTTTATGTGTGGCTGAAAATGTTTTTGTCCTATAATATATAGCATCTTAGACAATTAGGTCTGCATATGGTATACGTAAAGAGGAGAACACTTGATATGAATTGCGAGTTAACATTTAAGTCTCCTCACCCATTTTGTAGCAAAGACGCTTTGTACTCTTTCTGTATGAACATACCAATGATATCACAGGTGCCTATATGATATATAGAAAAAAATGATAAGTATATTTATTATTAATAATATGAAGACTCCCTTATGTACCGCAGCAACTATCTACAAAACATCTGTGTATGTAAAATGTATATATACAAATAAAAAGATAAATATAGACTAGCATTGAGATCTACGCTTTATATCGAAACACCTACAGGACAAAGGACTGAGAAAAATATCACAGTTCAAGTAGTAACAATATACACACATATGTGCATTCGAATTTGACAAAAGCCGAAACTACTTAACCAACATTTCAATTCCATTATTTAAGATTCTTACATCTGAAAACCCAAATTTAATACATGTACTCCCAACGAATATTGCAGTGATTTTCTCTTTGCTACATATTGATTACAAACATGATTAGATTCTATTTTCTAATTTTAAGATAAGAACATATCAAACTGTGTTGCATAGCAATTGTAAAGTTGCTGACTTCCTTCTTTTCAGAATAAGCTTTATCACATGCGACCTCTAATAGATAAGCTCAATTACGGGACATGTGGAAGTCCATTAAAAATGTTATATACATACAAGCTTCTTCGAGTTTGCCTTGAATCACAATGATGAAGATAGAATATGTATAGTGAAAGACTTTGTAATATGAGATTCACAAATTTTATACATTCTATGATAAGATATCTCTATTATTAAAGACTCGAGAATACATTTCATAACATCGCTTTTTACCAATTGCATTCCCATATAAACTACATGTACCTGGACCTAGCCCAGTGAGATTCAATGTACACTGTACAGTAATGATATATAAAGGTACATGTATAAGACATGTTTTCAGCAAGTATATCAGTCAATTCCAAGATTCATCAGACGCTGCTACATTAAGGGAATACTCCATTAGTGAATTTTGACCAACCGTCTTACACTAGTTCCTCTATTCATTGGCTATGTCAAATGTTTTTGCTTCAGAATGACCGGCCGTTCGAAAATTAGGAAAATGGAATAGCCTTTTTTGCAGCTCCATTAAGATCCAATGTTAAAATAAAAACTCACCGACTTGGTCCAAAGCATGTTTTAATTTCCATGAAATGAATAAGGTGGAGAAAAAAAAAACACTATCATTCTGAAATAGTCACTATACATGACTACCGTAAACTCCCGCGTATAAGACACGTCCTCTACGCCAAGCAAATCCCTACTGGGTCTTATAGGATTTCCTCAAGTTGGGGGTGCGTCTTATACGAGGGGTAATTTTACTATAGAACAGTACTGGATTTACAAAATTGAGCCTTAAAATGTGCGTCTTATACGCGAAAATGCATTTGCTAAGTTTGGGGTGCGTCTTATACGCGCAGCGCGTCTTCTACGCGGGAGATTACGGTAGTAAATATATATGCATACCTCCGGTTCTTTTTATGAAACATTGGCGATCTTGGCAGATAAAAATGGGTATCGATAAGATTTCCTTTCTGATTAAGAAAACTAAGTCATTCTTGTATAGAATGTAGGTTTCACCACCATATAAGGCCGAAGAGAGTGGGAAATAATCAAGTCCCATTCATTGAATGCACCAAACTTTTCCTATTAAGATCAATGTTCAAGTTGATAACCCTTAAGGACTGAAGGTGTTGGTCATTAATAGTATCCGTTGGTCTTCCGGCCTGACTTGACCCTCCGTTTGGGCGGTGCCCCCATGGTGTCCTCGGAGATCAGTTTCTGCGAGTAGGGGCTAGAGGCAGAGTAGGGCCGGGAGTTCACGGAAAGTTTATCTTTTGGTTTCTTGATACCAGTTTTCTTGAAAAGTGGGTTCTTAGCAGAGGCAGGCCTGTTATTGTTGATTCGGTGTGTTGTTGTATTGCCAGTGTTAAGACGAGAGTTGTTTGTAGGACGGTGTATGAGTAGTTGGGATTCGCTCATTCCTCGCTTTGAAACACCATCTGGTTATAGAAAGATATGGACGATTATCTTTTATGCACCAACAGTTGTTACCATAATGATATTCTGTTTATTTCTATTCTTGAAATTCAAGTATTTCTATATGACCCAATATAAGAATAAGGATAGTGTTGTCGATCCACCAATATTAAACCTTTAAGATAATATTGCAATTACTAATTTTTCTTCGTACATGTAAGCAATAACTTTAATGATAGAAATACCACGTACCTAAGGCATCAACATCAATATTGGTGTCCCAAGGATCGCTGACGGATACACCCATTCCAGTTGTCTGGGCAAACACATACTTTAAGAAGTTTTCATACCCAATATAGTCATAAGCACAGTACCGTCCTTTCCACGCAATGTAATCTGTGAACAATACAATCAAATAGAATTCAAAATACATTATGGGAGGTCCCCAGTTAAAGGATTTCGACGAAGAATAGTTTGGCTGATTGAAACAGGAACAAACTCTTTTTTTTCTCTTATTTTTGAGCAAATTTTATTTCATTAGTGCTTAGGAGTCAGCATGTTACACATGTTAATGTACTATGCTGTGACAAAGTTGGAACGACATGGCCAAGACACATTAATTTATTGGCGATAAAGCGCCAATGCCATCAACTATTAATAGGACTCTTTTGGGAACAGGTTATAAAATCCTTACCCCCAGGATGTACAACCACCAACATTGGAACACCTCCCACTCCAAATAGTTTTGTGACATCACTCGCTGATTTTGGAGGGTCTCCAGAATCTACCTCCCCATTGCGATCTAGCGAAAAGAAAGGCAATCGGTTTAGCAAATAGAAGGCCAGATATACAATCATACATTTTGCATATGAAAATACCATTATTCTTGTATATATAGTATGAAAATTCCTAAAATCAGGAAAACCCCTGAAAACTTCCATCCCTGAAATTATACTAAAGCCTAGTAAAGGGAACATTCGAAACCCATAGCAAACCAACTGATTGATCTAGCTACCCTATATCATATACCCTAATGCAAGACATTACTTCTTTGATTACATAAAAAAAACTTACTTTTGATGTACTCAGAACCTATAGTTTTTGAACCAGCTGCACAGTGGCTTGTTACATGCCGAACACTTTTGTCGTCCCTCCAGCCATTCTCTGTAATTATATGTACCAGCTCCTGGCGATCATTTGCTGTAGGGTCATTTGATAAACAAGCGACAGCGATAAAGTCATACTGTGATGTATGTGACCGTGCAAATCGCAAAAACCATCCCAATGCTTTCCATGACGCTGGATTCCTGTAAACAAGGTGCAATAAGGATTAAGTTTTATTATTTGAATATCATGTGTATCTGAAATAAATTATGATATGACTACCAATATAGAGCTGCAAAATTAATTCTATATTTTGAATAGATGATAAAGCTATCGATTATATCCCAGAACGAAATTACTTCTCTGTATAGAATTTAAATGGAAGTGAGACATATCAAGGTTCTACTGGGTCATTAATGACTTCATAACCCGGTTTTATGCTGAGCATCAGGGCACTCACCATTTCGCCCAAAAGAGAATTGCTGTGGGACTGCGAGGGCCTGAGGGTGGGAAGAGAGGGCGGTATTCACCCTCAAACACCTCCATAAGTGTGGCAGCAGGTGGCGGCACATGCCGCTTCAGTAGGCCCTGGTTAATTGTCCGCCGCTCCTTCCTTTCAGTCAGAAGTGTTGGTGCATAGAGTCCACCTGTTTTAGGGCCACTGAAATTCAAATGGTTGCAATGTTAAGGAAATATTAATTTTGTAGATCTGTACAGGTTTCGGCAATTCAAGAAATATATGTATGTGGAATTATATAAATGTCAGATCAGAAAAAAAAAACAATCAACCTGACAATGAGATACTAGGTATTAAGATTTAGATATGAGTATGATTATATCTGGATATGAGTATGATTATATTTCATAACATAATCAGAAGTTTACAGAGGTCTAAGAATTAGACATAAAAATGACTTACTTGGCACCAAGGAAGGAGAAGAAGGAGAAAGGTTTGAATGGCTCGGTGAGTAGCTCAACCACATTGGACTGGATGCTCATGGAGCGGGGCTTATCAGAAATCGATACCATGCTCAAACGGTGACTAGCATGTTGAAGACCAAGCTAAAAAATTGTACAATAAAAATAGAATAAGGATAGAAATTTAGGGACTTTTCTCAATGCATTAGTTTTAAAGTGAAGTCTTTTATTTCACTAGAATCTATACATGTACTTTTACTTTCTCTAAACCGATATTTATTAAACACCTTTCTCTTCATACTTATTTGAAGCCTCAGCTTCAAATTCTACGTAGATATTGCCTCGATCTTTTTAGAGAAATTAGTTATAGATGTCAAGATTACATCTACATGAAAATACAGGCATACCTTTATGCGGACATTTGAGATCCCTGTGTGTAACGTTGTGCCATACTGTTTGCCATCAACAAGTACCCGATAACCAGAGACGTTGATATCCGCATTACTTTGTGGACAGGCCCAGCTTACATGTGCCAACAAGTGACCTACAAATCATAATTATTATCTCAGTATCAAACAAACATAATTGACATGAAAGCTACATTTAGCATCACTCAATTGTCTGTTATTATAGGATTACCCACTCTCTCATGTATTTACCCAAGTTAGACCGTGAGATCAAATAGTATACCTTTATGGGAACTTTATTATTTTGTATAAGATAAATGATTTTATTTTTTGTTTTACATGTGAATTATTCTCTTACCTGTGTAGTGTGTGAGTGATGAGAGGCAGTCGTCGAGCATGTCCTCTACGTGTGCCAAATCTTCCGTTACCTTCTGCAGCACCTGGTCTTCATCGTTAAGACGCAGTGTCTGCGACACTTCACGATTTGTTAGGAAGTTTATTAACCTACAAATGACATTCAGATGATTAAGCTTATTAAGAGTAGTTCAGATGAAATTCACTGCTGATTCCAAAATTGCTCACTTTTATTCTTCTTACACCCAATGATATAATGCCCAATGATACTTATGTGTTATTTGTGTATTAAGTGAGAAATGAGATAGTTTACCTGTCACGCTTATTAATGAGGTCACATGTGACTTTTTCCACTTGTCGCCGCTCATCAAGCCCGATGACTGTAACGGTGATGTGGGGAGGGTCTGGCGTCAAGGTCGGCGTGATGCTCAGTTCTTCTGACTTCACTATTTCATTTGTACCATGTAACTGGAAGTCAATTTGAAATTTTTATAGTCACTTATATATCATGAGTTATGTGAGTGAGTGAGTAATAGAGGTTTAATGCCATTTCGACAGCTAAGGTCATATTCATGGCGAGAACTACATTACACAATTTCAGAGGAATGTGTCAGTGCCCGCGCATATGTGCACCACACACATCCTGAGGGGATAGGAAAGAGGAGAAATAGACCCTTTTAAGTGGGCTAGGGAGGCCCGCATGAGTTATGTACCTGTAACCACATCACCATCATGTGACATATAAAGGCTCTAAGCTGTACTAAATTGCAACCTGATAACAAAATCACCAAAAAGTAATCTCTTAAGTTCATATAACTGTGTACTTGGATCACATCATAGTGAAATCTTAATATGACTCACTATGGTGACACCACATGGGCTAATTTCAATATCCCTGACGACAACATAGGCCTCATAGAAATATGCCCATCAGGGATATTGAAACTAGAGGAATGCGCTGAAGTCACACCTAACTCGGAAGAGAAGGGTTGGCTTGTGGTATGAAATTGAATTTGCTCAATTCTTTTGTTTTTAATTTAGATGAAATAAAATTATGTTTGTAGATCTAGGCTAACACAGCCACCACTGAGGGCGTAGGGGAGGGGTTAGGGGGTATTGAGTAGAGTGGAGTAAACCCTACAGACTGCCACCAATCCAGTATGACATCAGCATTGCAGCTGGTTAACACACCACAAAAGGGCGGGAAAAAAGTTTCAAAAAGGTTTCCAAATGGAATGTATATACTTTAACATTGGACACTGAAAGTGTCCCCTCTGCACAGGTTCCAGACACCAATTTGTTATCAATGATTTATGATAAGATAAGACCTTCTTTGAGTAACCAGATGTAATCTACATGACTTCTACACCTTAGTCTTCACATATGATACCACATTTAAAGAAGAAAACACTTATTTGATGGTTTATTTCAGCAATAATTCCACTTTTTCGTCTCATTTTTAGCACCCTCCAAAAGTCTTAATCCATGGTGCTGCCTATAACTCTTCCGAGTTAATAAGCCCCAGTCCTACATTAGTGAATACCATGACTATAAGTGCGACGACAGCTCTACCAAACCCTATGTCATTGATTGCATAAAGGTCGATTGAGATGGGTGATCGTAGCGCTATACAGGGCTAGATCGCCCCGTATGATATGTATTTGCCTAGTCAACTCTGAAATAACCTCCAGGGGCTTAGGCCCTAAGCCTAATTTAATATCCCTGACAACGTAGGCCTCATAGGCACAATAAAACCACTGTGGTCGTTAGGGATATTGACATAAGTTCCTGGAAGTGCTAGGCTGGTTGTGCAAAAAAAAAGATGGACTTACATGCACTTCACAAATGACATTGTATGAGCCAGCTTTCAGGTTGTGTAGCTCGGCTTCTGTTGTGTCCGGGTGAATTGGGCTCACAATTTGTGCCGGCTGTTGTGACACCTTATCTGTGCAGATGACCTATCATGTACAATGAGAAGACATGGGGACTATAACTTTATGATATCAAATAAGCTACATAAGTTCATGTGTATACTAGTCATTATATGATTGGCTGCCCTTTTATATGCGATAGCAGACAAGTTTTGCATCTTGATAGGATTGGTCAAAAATTGATATTCCTTTAACATTTAGAACATACATATTGGGTGTATGCATGCATTACACAGAGAGAAAACATTTCAATTTCAACAAATATTAGGGAAGAAGTCCATAAGGTAATTTACCATAGAAAAGTCAAAGAGTCAGATAACCTTTAGCAAATCCAAATGATAATTTTACTGTTTTCGCACTATGCAATTTATCTTTACACAAGAAGAAGGTGTCTCCCTACCTTGTACATTTTGATCTTGATGCCTTGAGTAGACTGCGGCATGTCCCAAGCGACCTTGACAGAGTTTCCAGAGATGGCAGGCACACGGTTCAGCACTGGTTGCTGGACACCCGGCCATGTTACCACCAAGGGGTCTGATGGCTTACTGCTCAGGTGCTCACTGGGTCCTATCGCCTGATGAAACAATTATACAACTATTTATATTGATATATATATATGTACATGGTGTTAATGAACAGGGTCGATGTTAATTCCATTTATGTTAGGCTTATTTCAATCAAATAATAGGCGTATATGATTCAAGTAATAGGGTTTACAACTGCTGAACATTGTGTCTTGCTCCTATACTATGATATTGTCCATCTACTGATAAATTATTTAAATTATTTAGCATGGTATAAGCCCTACCTGTACTTGGAAGGCATAATCACGACACCAGTGCCCTGATGTGAGGGAGTAGGTTATTTGATCTGCGGCTAGCACTGCCTCCACTACACCGTTGACGTAAACCTTGTAGCCAGTCACTGGCATATCACCGTAAGTCGTAGGCTTCTCCCATTCAATGGCAATATACTTGAAGTTACATGCCCTGAAAACAGAAGTAATGAAACCATCTTATTCTACCTCATATGCCTATTTACACTAGAGAGATTACATGTGGACGCTGCTTTATTTAGAGTGAGTGCAAATTGTAACTACCAGGATATTTATCAGCATTTCCATGATTGCAATAGTAAAATCTAGCATGCCTTATGTATTTCTCTCTCAGCATATTTACTTTTCATCAATGTGACTGAATGAATATACTTTCTTTAAGTTTTATACATACCTGACTTTAACGACAGGGGTATCCGGTGGTGCACAGGTTTGTACAGTCAACTGGCGCGATACGTCTAACGTGTGCTCCTCCTTTCCCATGGCGTATACCCGTAGGAAGTGGTTCGTTCCCGGGTAACACTTGTGTAGCATACAGCTCCTCTCACCTGCTGGAAGCTTCACCTCCCGCTCCTACAAACATAGATATTATGATTTTTTCTTTAATAAACTGAGTATGTGCAGGAATCCAGATGTTCATTATGTGTATCATTATTCCACTCGCTTAAATGTGGATTCAAATGTTGACTGAAAAATTGATTAAAAGGGTGTGGGTGGTGAATGGGACTACCCGGTACTCCGGTACTAAATAACATAGCTATAATTGTGTATTATATATTTTAAAACGAGGCTTTATGGTACCTACCCTCTGTTTACCATCAGATCTTTAGATTCTTTACAATAGGCACCATAAAAAAGTTTGAATTTCAAAAATTGAAGCCTCTTGGCATATCTTCTGAATGGCACTGGAGGTGATGTAAAAATCTCTGAAATCTGTCAAATCTCATACAGAAATCATACATACCGCAGGTTGGGCGACACTGCTCCATGTTACTCTGTAGTACACAACACCGTCAGGCTCATTGTACTTTATCCAGTCCAGCTGGATAGTTGTGTCCGTCACCTTCACCACTCTCACTGGTAAATCTTCCATATGAACCTCTCCATCCTCCGAAGGCTCAACATAGCGGACATTGTCAGGTGTTATGAGCAGCGTGTTTGACATAACCGAATCGAGGTAGTTGGGATCAGAGCTAATAGCAACCAGGGATACTTTGTAAGTGCGGTTGGGTTTAGAGGGGATGACAGCTTTGCGATGAGAGTGACTGAGTTGGTTGCCCACCTTCTTCCCATTGAGATACACCTATATGGATGAGAATAGTAGCTTCAGTGAGTGTGGGAATTCATGGTATAGAACTATCGGTTATACAAACTTGATAAAATCTCTTTTATGACATACAAGAATTTCAGACAGCTGAAATATCGGGTTAAGAAAATAGGTAGTGGTACAACCTAAATTCTGCAACAACTGAGCTTTTTATAAAAGACCTCACCAGAACTATTGGGCAGGAGAACTTCTGCCACAAGAAAGAAAACTCTTACTGATATACAGCAATTATCACTCCCTTACCTGGTAGCCCTGAACACGAACAGACCAGAGGCGCGGCTCAGCCCACTCTATGATAAACTCTTCCCTACCCGATGAGCGCATCCAGATCTCTGGCGGATCTGGTGGCCCAGGGATTAGCACTTGTGCCTTCTGTGGTTCTGGACCTGTGTATTCTCCTTCATACTGCGGCTCCACATACACATCATAAACACATCTGTAAAGTTAACAGTGAGAAAACAGACCTTATTTTAATACCCTAGCGCCTACGTTCAGGTCAAGATACAAAATTTGTGCAGTGAAAATTCATCCACTGGTAATACTACCGTAATCTCCCGCGTAGAAGACGCGCTGCGCGTATAAGACGCACCCCAAACTTAGCACATGCATTTTCGCGTATAAGACGCACATTTTAATGCTGATATTTGTAAGATTAGTACATTTCTATAGAAAAATTACCCCTCGTATAAGACGCACCCCCAACTTGAGTGAAAGCTATAAGACTCCCCAGCATTTTGTTTGGCGTAGAGGACGCGTCTTATACGCGGGAGTTTATGGTACTTACTAGTAATATGAGAATAGAATTCTAAAACATATGCCACCTATCAAAATTACTAAATCACAATTCTATCTTTTGAAATACAAATCAAAGCATTCTTAAATCTGCTCACTTCATGTTGGTGACAGGGATAGAACAGATGCGCTGGGCCCGGTTTATGACCTTCCGCTGTAACGAGCCATCTACATCACAACGCCATGTCACAAGGAATTCTTCAATCCTATCGGCATTACCTTGTACACCCCATTCCACATGCACATCACCAGAATATGTATCAGCATCAACCCTTCCAGATGGTGCAGCGAAGTTTATGTTTAGATCAGAGAGAATGTCTGCAAAACAAATGGTATTCACTTAGTATGAGAGTCAGCGAGGTGATACTGAGGGATGTTCTAAAACATTTCAATTGGATAGATTTTGGATGCTATATGGAAGGCCATATTTTCTTGATTTAGCGCCTGGTGTTTATCCATTTAAAAGCTTGATTTTTAGAGATACCTTTAGGCCCCTACCCCCAGCATTAATCCAAACTGAGACATTAATTTCCCTAGTAGTCTACTTACTGTCCATGACAGGAGGTAGTGCAACATCGATGGGCTCTGATGGTGATTCATCGATATCGCGATCCTGAAGTTTCTCGTTCCACTCCTGGTTGCCATCTCTGTTGTCTTTTCCCTATGGTCAGAAAATGATTAGGTTTTAAAACTTTCCTCTGGTTATTCAAATATGAGAGTGGGTAAAAAAGAATACCGGTAGTTCATATCGAAAAATTTATAAATTGATCTACCAAGTTGGATGTTCAAAATCAAATTTTAACACAAATAATGCAAATGTAGTTCAGCAATAGTAAATACTGTCAGCTACCTTTCTTTTCCGCTCTCTCCTAGCATCTTCAGTGCATGTCAAGGCCACCAGGACAATCTGGTAGTTCTTGCCAGACCGGCACTTAACAAGTGTGCAGCTCTGTGCCGAAGCCATTAGTTTCATGTGTGGTTTACCATTGATCTCGAGTCGGTATCCCTCTAGTGACATCTTCAGATAGCGAGGAAGGCCATTGGCAGTCTTCCCCACATATCTATATAACAGTGGTTTCTCCCAGTACAGTTGGATTGTTTCATTTGTGTATGATGTAACAAGCAGCTTTGCAGGTTCACATGGGCAGCGACTGCGAACATAGATAGCCTTCGCTGGCACATGTGTCGTGCGCCTGTTACTTTTCTCCTCTTCGGGTATCTTTGAGTCCCCAACAATATTGGTTTTTACGCTAACAACTGCTTCAACAATGACTTTGTACAATACTCCAGGACAAAGATCCTCCAGCGTGGCTTCATTGAGGTCAGCTGTAAAACTCTTGTGGTGCGTCATTTGATCAGTCGAGTGTTCGCTCTTAGCATCTGACCAGCGCACTACAGTACCTTGCAGTCGGTTTGAGCCATATACAACTGGTGGTGTCCATGTTAAAGTAATAGTGTCCAGTGTTGTGGATTTGACCTTCACATTGGTGGGTGCCTCACTGCCAGAGGTCATACCAATCATGCTGCTGCTTGGTAACCATGTGTCCTCTGGTGGGGGTTTGTTTAGGGGTAAAGTCCTCTTACTTCGCACCTCAGAGCCCTCCGGAAGCTGTTCAAAGTACTCCTCGGTAACAAAAGTCACCGTTATCAAGAACTCAACCTTCTCTGGGAGACCTTCTAGTGTTGCTGTAGTAGAATCAGCCAGAACCTCTACTGCCTTATGTTTCGTTTCCCCAGCCGCTTTCATCGCTACGGCATCAATACGTACAGCTGAAAGGAAGTTTTACACATGTATTATTATCAATTTTATGTTCATTTATTCTAGTGACCAATAAAATTTGTAACAACAATCAGAGACCTTGATCAAATATACATATTTGTTGAGAAACCACAAGGTCATGCTGGACGAGTACCTGAAAAACACAGAGAAGACTTACTTGTTATCTCTACACTTCCTTCAATCGGTGGATCCCATGCGACCTGGATAGAGTTGCAGGTGGTGGCCACAATACCAAGGTTGGTTGGTAAGGACGGTGGACGCGCCGTTCGTACCGTCTGCTGTTCTGACTTGCCCGTCAGAATGAACATGTTTCCATAACCATCATCAGCAGGCTGACTACCCTCTGTAATGTTGTAATGTATAATGCAAATTGATGAGATATCTTTTCAAATTAATTTTACACTTGAAATCATGAGAGGTGGTGGGAGCCACCTAGTGAACGGAATATGAACTACTCTCCATTTTTCACATTGTTCCTCTATGTAGAGTTCGTGATTAAGTTACATTATAAAATGCTATTTTCATTTGAGATCAGTAGTTGTTACCAAGTGTGGAATGGAAATCATTCTTACCATTAATGGCAGAATAGTTCTGCATCTTCCGTGCCTCCACCACTACGTTGTACATCGTGTTCGGCTTTAGACCAGTTATTGCCATATGGTCCTCTATAAAAGACATGAATATATAAACATGCACATATCATATTGTATTTAATCTTAATTTATCTAATTAAATTTCCAATAATTCAATCAATTTTGGATAGCTAACAGTAACAGACACTAAAGACAATACTATACGGGTACCCTTTTTATTCACCGAGGGACAATGCTACCCTATGCTAAATCACCTAGAGTGATGCATTCTCAGGAACACTGATAAAATGATAGAGTATTGAAGATACTTACCTTTGGTTGATTGACTGTTAACCTGTTCATTGGGATCATTGCCTTGATCCTTTGGCCACCACGTAACCTGATAATTCTCCGCCTGGATGAAGTGCGCTCTCGGCAGTTTAGCTGAAAAAAGACACATATAATTTATGAAACCTAATTGTTTCTCTCTTATTACTTCTTCTGTAGGGTTCTACCGTTATTTTTCTTCGCTTTTCAGTTACATAGTCACTCTGGCTATTTGTGTCACTAACGTATACATTTGACATAAAATGGGTGTTTGCTTTATACAAGATGACTATGTTTTACTCTGAACGAAATCATTATCATCTGTTCACATTATGTCGAGCGAGTACACACTGTGAGGTCTGGTCGCATGTCTCAAATTCAGTTCCTAGTCATTTATGTCTTAGTCTTCAGCTTCAACCTATCTTACCTGGCTCCCAGACTATCATGGCGGAATGACCGCTGACTTGCTCACACCAGACCCGCTCGGGTTTAGCCACAAGGCCGGTGTAGGTGATGACTAGTGTGGGCCCGGGGCGGCATGCAGAGTAACGGTCACCAATGTATATCTCCTTATACCCTGTAAAATATAAAATGTTATTCTAATCATACATTATACATATTTCTAATTTCCCTCAGGTTGACTTTCTAACTTCTCAGTAGATAACAAAGTCCTGTTGCTTTAACGACTTGACCTTTTTATTTATACTGATAATGAGTAATTGCAGGTTTTGAGTGCTTATCTTATTTATCTTCGCCCATTAGATGCTTATCTCGGTCATGTGACAGCTAGTCATAACCTTCATTACGCAGATAAAATACAAAGGGGTTATTTTTGCTTTTATTATTCGCCGGCTACCTCTATACTTTATTAGATGTTAGATATACCAGTACAAATATTTAGTTGAAAAATATTATTTTTGTTATAGACTAAAAGTTTGTAGCGAAAAAATCCTATCAGCTATTACATTCACCATGCTTATAAGTATTAATGACCTATCCAAGGCCCTAAGTACATTTGTATCAACTGTTAATATGTCGTCTATTCTGTATCAACTTCTACTGCCCGTACTACATGTACGACTACAACCCTACTAGGAACCGATTCTAAACCTAAAACATATATGTGTTAAGCAAGCTTAACAATATCTAATAGTTTATATCTTCTACGATGAGACTTTACAGTATTAGGAATCAAAAGGGTCAAAGAAAAAAAGTTTATTGGTTGTATGAACAGCTGAATTATTTGTACTCACTGGTCATGGATTTCTGTTTAGCTGAAATGGAGTAAGAAAAAGTCAATGTACGAAAAACTAACTCCTTTCGCAAGTTGTTCACGTTTTAAAAGGAAAAACTCAGTACCTTTATCGTCAGTAGCCTGGGTGCCAGTGCCAACGCCAGAGTCACCGTCTTCCTCTGAGCGGCCCTCTTTCATTACAGTTTCTCGGTCCTTGGCCTCGCGGCCTACCGGATGGTCAGTAAGGGCAAGGATCTGCAGCGTCACCCTGTCACCGAGATTGATGTCCTTGATACGCAGGGAATGTATGTCTGGGGGCATGATGGAGCCATACAGCTTACCGTCCTTCATCAACTGATAACCCTGGTAAAAGGACAGAAAAAAAATGACTGGAGAAACTGGTTCAGATTAAAGCCTACGTAATACCTTGCGTATAAGCCGCGCCTTATACACCAATCAGGCAACTTATACACAAACAAGGGCCCATTGAACCTCATTGGGAGTTTATGAACTCAGCTTGCACCTTATATGCGGGGAAGGATTACATTAGATCAATGTAAAACTGCTCAAATCAAGTCCCTTATAGGTCAAGCGTCAAATCAGGAAGTGTCTTATACGCGAGGGGCGTCTTATATGCCAGGTACTACAGTAGTCCCATAGTGGCCCCTTTCAGCACGCCTGTGCTTATATATTTCAACCTAAGATTTACTCTGTGTTTGTGTGGGGACATGCGCTAGTTTTAAGATATGAAAAGCTACGGCAAGTCCTTTTACCCTGCGCTAAAACGAGACCTGGGCTAATTTATGACCTGTGCTAAAACATGATATCATGCCATATAATCAGTACTTCCACAGATCCCAGCAATACTTACTGATATTTGCGCATCTCCAAACTGTTGTGGCATCTCCCAAGTTATGTCGATACCCTGGGTATGCATGCCTTCCACCCGCAGGCAAGGTGACTTAGGCGGTGCAGGACACATAACAGGTACTGTGTTGGACTGCTCGCTCTCCGCAATACAAAACAGTTGGTCCGCTTGGGGATCCACCTTCACTTGACCAGCATATGCCTGACATGAAATGAAATAGAATTTTAGTCACATGGGCTTATTCCAGTGGAAAGGACACAATAGCAGTCTAATACTATATTTTTATTTGTCATTTCAGTTGATTTTAGGGGGATGGGCTGACTTTTTTCCCCAGGTACGGTATTGAATTAGGCTTTAATCGTTTACATGATGTGCAAAGTGAATGTGAATTCACTTGAAGAAACTTGTGATTATTGTACATACCCTAACATTGACATCATATGCCTGGCCAGACTGGAGGTCTGTGAGGTAGTATTGGTAACCGCTCCGGTTTCCTGTCGAAGTAGCTTTCACCTCTCCATGCCACTGGTTGTCCACAAATATCCTACAAATAATGTCAAACATTTTTTTTCAAATTCTGTTTAAACAAAACTTGACACTTAACATGACATTATCAAACAATAGTGTACAGGACTTACATAACCTTTTAAAATCATGGAGTGGATATTGATATGCATCCATTTGCATACTCGGTGCACACACTTTCTAAAGTTATGTAAATCTCTTAAACTAATTTAATGCTCACCAAATTTCCAGAGTATGAAGTACTACTTTGTATATAACAAACTTATATCAGATAGTAATAATTACCTATAGTAAACACAATCTTCTCCATAAGGCACAGCGTAACCTCTGTTCGGTTTCTCCCATCCAACAATGACTGTGCCGCGTTTGTATGAAGGCTGCTGGGCTGCTTGTGGACATGGGGGTCGATTCGGACAGGTTATCTTGACTACATTTGATGGCTCGCTGTTACCCACAGGATGGTTCGTGACAGCGATAACACTAACGTTGATGGTGCGACCGGGCTGAAGGTTGTCGATGGTGGTTTTATGGGTTTGTAGACTCAGCAATTCCCCAAGCTGCAGTCCGTCAACCAGGATCCGGTAACCCGTCAGTTCTACTTCAGCATGCGCCAATGGTGTGTCCCATGCCAAAGTCGCCTAGGTAAGACAAATGATGTGGAACATTTTTAAGACATGGAAGTAGTTGTTGTTTATTATTTATTTTAAAAACAATAACAATAATAGGTGTTGTAGTATAAGTCAGTAGTATACCAGTATCTGAAATCCGCGTGGAAAGACTGAAGTCCAAAATTTACAAGTAAAAATGCTGCGAAGATCCAAATGTTTGAAGTTAGACAGTGCTGCTTCAAGTAATACACTTTCCAGTTTGTAAAGCCCCTCCACTCAATACGAGTCCTTCATTTAAATGTACCAATTAATAAATATTGCAAATAGAAAACATACCTTTTGAATATAATTTGTTGTACCAAACAAGTTACTCTCTAATCACATTCGCAAACACAAGGTATTCCAAAAGCATCCAGACAAAATACAAATTCATTTGCAAAACCATTTGTAGCTCAGGTACAGCACCATTTTCATAGTAGATTTCTTCAAATTCCAATCGTAAAAAAGTTTTGGCACATTCATATTACCATTATACCAAGTTAAGCCAGTATTTCTCCTCCCTGCAGTAATATAAGAGTGACTAACATACTAACAGGCACAACACTGAAGGTGAGTTAACTAGAGTAGAGAGGTACATGCCACAAGAAAAGTGATGGCACAACGTATCTTGCACTAGAAAGCTGCAAAATACCTATATGTAACGAATATGAATAGTGTGAGTACAACAATTATATCAAATAATGACTATTAACTACTGAGAGGTTATCAAGCATGGAAACAAGTTTGTTAGTTAAACTTTTCATGTATTTAATTCTGTGGTTAGTGATTAAAGAAACATGCAAAATTGCTATTTAGTGGGCATTTTTCATAGGAATTCGAGTACTTTTTTCTAGCACTACAAGTAGTACCGTAGTACCTCGCGTAAAAGCCACAGTTTATACACGAACCTGAGCCTTACTGCGCCTTACAGAATTTCCCAAAAGAAGGGGTGTGCCTTATGGGCGGGGTAGAATTACATTAGATTAGTACTTAAATGCTCAAATACATTTACAAGATGTGCCTCATAGATTTTCTCTCAACTCAGGGTGTGGAACATACACTGAATGGGGCTTATACGCGGGGTAATACGGTATGTTCTTATTTCCTAGATTTCCTTATATATCTACAAGCTATATACCAACCAACAGTCTATGTACATGCATAGAAATATAACAATTAAAAAAATAAAAGATTTTGAGAAATAAAGTTCATCCCTCGTCCTACCCGGGAAACACCAGGTGTCAATACCTCTTACCTGATACATGTCGGAGGCGAAAGGTCTGAGGGTTGGAGCCGGAGGTGGTCCGAGCGTGGTAAACTTGATGGGTGAGGACTTGGCCTGCAGCTCGGTTGGGGTCTTAGCATTAACGAGTGCATAGTTCGCTACGACGAATATCCTGGAAGAGTGAGTGCTAGTAGTAAGGTGGGGTAAAGGCAGGGGTCACACTTGAAGTGGTAAATTTGGCCCATGAGGGGTTACCCCCTGAGGTATGTTAGCCATTAAAAACCTGCATGATGTATTAATGCATTATACTCATTGGTCATCGTGATGCATAAAATAATGTAGACCTGGTACGTCTCCTCACTAGGAAAACATCCATACACCATGCGGACCCTTGACCATTGGTAAATCCCAAAGGATAAGCATGATGTATCAATGCAGTGGACGTCCATTGGTACATTGTGCTTACCCTTTGCATTACTGGCGAGTCAAATACATTGATCAGCCAATGATGACGACCAAAAAATACAAGTCTGAAGGCCACATGAGACCATTAAAGGCTTAACAGGTACTTAATGCAATGATCCACAGTAAGTGGACAAGCTGTGGTAGTTTAAAGGACAAGTGTTTGGGGCAAGTCAGCAGGGGGTTTCCACTTGTACGTTATGTTGAACATATTGAATCCACCTGTGTGTTAATATTTTTGCATAATAAATACTACCTTTTGATTATCGCAGTAAGCTGCTACTGTACCATCTGAGTTATCATCAGCGTCCAGAGCTAGTACCACCTCTGCTTACAGATAGTTATGAATTTTCAAGAGTTGATTAAAATTTGGACAAAACAAATGAAAAAAAAAAGAGATATACAGCAATTTCCCATCAAAGAACATGAAAATTGAACTTACGTGTACGAAGTGCCAGCAATGAGGCCCCCTATCTCAACTTCTGTTCCTGAGGTAACATTCCAACAGTGCTGTACAGCTGCAGTGGTAGTATTGCCCTCTTCCTGAAGGCACTCGAAGCTGATGTTACTGTTGACACTCTTTGCAAACTTCTTACCGACCACATTTACAACATTAACCATGAGGCGATAGAGTAGCTCAGCGGAACGGTCAAAGCACCACCGGACCAGGATTCTGTCGCTGCCCCGCCCTTCTGCTGTAATGACCGGTGCAGGGAGGAACTGCTCCTGTGGGTCAAATATGACAGAAAGTTAGTGGTGAAAACTGTACAGTATAGAACTACTGACCATTTGATCAACTGTGACTAATGTACCATATTGAATCCTTTCTATAGCACCAAAATTATCTTAAGTTACTGATACTATTTGGATAAAAATTTTGTGAAAACCCACAATCACTTGAAAGCAGATAACTCAACATATATAGCACTGTAAGTAGCTTTAAAGACCTTCATTATGGCACCTTGAAAATGACAAAACTGAAAGGTAAACGTTCATATCTGTATCTTAGGAAGTGACTTATCTCATCTCAATAGGTAAAATCAGAGAAACGGAAGGAAACTGAAGCTTAGCACCGACCGTCTTTATGCATAAAATTGAATTACCCCTATGATAGTTTTTTTTTCTTTTCTTTTTTCTAAATAAGAATTATGCACAAGTAAAGCACATTTTCTCCTACCTGGCCCTGTTGGTGCCCTATTACGGGTACAGCGGCAGTGGCTGTGGTGCCCTGCGGTGGTGGCCGCTCTTCGTATCTCAGGTGGGCACCCTCCTGTACCTCTACGACTGTCTGACCTGTCTTCTTCTTTTTCTTCTTAGCTGAATAAAGTCAACCAACGTACTCATAAGTCAAGGAAGACCATTTATTTCTTTCATAGAAAAGTTTAAAGAGATTATGCATCTGTTAGGGTACTTTGCTTGTTGTATATTAACCCCACCCCCTATTAGTAGCAGTACATGTGTAATGTCTCCTGAGGCTTTCGCAGTAGTACCGGATCGGCACACCACATTTTGGTTCTTAAATGCTATTGAATACATGGCATGTATGAATGCATCATATGTCAAGATACATGAAGCTCTACTAAAATATGCATATTTGACATACATTATAGATGCCTAAGTATTTATGTGTCCTGTAACGAATATGGAGACATGCAGTCACAGTTTCTATCACAACATGCCACTCAAGGATAATATCCAGACAGTTGAATAATTAACTACCATGCATTACATATAACATATCCTCTAACAATCAGTAATCTGTCGAAGAAACCTTAACAAACACATGTCTGCAAAACACACGTTCTGAAATACATTATGTATATGGCCCAGACACATACTGAAACTAACACTACAACCTACCCATAATTCATGACATGTAATGTAGGGTCATAAAACAACACTGCAAGGTAGATGTATCAAAGCACAGGCATTTTAGAAATACATTTAATATGGCTATGTATCCGGTTTCAGGTAAAGGAAAACCTACCATTACCCATAAGGAACCTGAGAATCTGGGGGTAAGTTCTCATCCAGTGTCTCCTGCCTTTGCACTTTCCCTTTTTCATGGTACCGCGACCAGCAATTGCTGCTACTACTCCGACAGATTAGACGCTAATCTCAAAACACAACCCGGTTTCTCTATGTTGAAATCTGTGTATTATCAGTGGTACACATTCCTTGGCCTTACAAGCTTCAGTGGCCGGCTCTAACTCCAGTAGCAGAATGTTTGACTCTGATATGACTATACCAGGCAGCAGCATGGACTCGGTCACTAAGTTGTGCTTGCTGCAGCCAAACAGGCCAGATAATAGGGCTTAGTGGAAAGGTAGCAGGCCTTTAAGCCTCCTCCACAAACTTAAGACTGCCAACTTCCCATACAGGAGTACCCCATTGTAAGTAAAGCATCTCTTAACTCTTTGATGATATTAGCCATTGCTTAAAGCATAAGGATGCAGGCATTGGTAGAGTATAAGGTAATTGAGTTTGATATCATGATCTATATCTTAATTCAATCAGCAGGGGGAGGGGGCACCTGCTTAATGCTGACACATATGAACATTGTCAGGAAACCTATACCTGCAGGTGCTTATGTAAATGGTGTAAGGTGTTTGTGGATTAGGCATCCATGTATGCTGTTACATAACCAGTCGTCTCTACAGCAAATTTACAGTAAACCCACCTCCATTCAGCTCAAGTCCCTGTTCAAATAGCATTTTAATACATAAGTCTTTAAATTCAACCTGAGTTCGTGCTTCAACTATGTAAAATAACCAACTCTTAAACACACTCCAGTCGAGTGGACAACCCCTTCGTAGAAAAGCCCAATAGTTTAAATCTAGGTAAAATCCAGCTAGATATAAAACGGTTTAAATGATAAGGTCTACTACATTGAGTGTCAACAATAGTCTTGCCAATAAAAGCTACACTAATTTGACAGGTTCAGCATGGCTCTTTGCCTGTTAATGGGGTGCCTTTTCTAGCCTAAGGGCTCTCTCTATCCCCAAGTTAGGCTGTACAAGCCCACCTTTAATCCCACCCCAATTGATTTGCAATAGCCCTGGCACACTCTTATGGTAACTTAGGGACCAGTGGAGCAAGCAAAGTAGGGATATATGAAGGCTGCTAAATTGGACAATGCTCCAGACGTGTTGGGGTGTATATAAGGTTAATACCACATCATAAAGGTGTATTGTATTCAGGGTCTCGGATTTCAGATTTATTCAAGCTGAACTATGTTCTTATAGGATAAAACAGCAGTAATATTAATGTAAACTAGAATGATATAATAATGTAATGTGAACACATCTCTGATGTAAGCTCCAGTCTGGAGCCTTAATATTTCTTTGTGTATCATTATACATGCAGGAGGCCATGCACGACATTAAAAACTTGGGCATGCTACATCTATTTGCATTCAAAATGACATTTTATCATGTGAATTGATAAAATACCATTTTCTTTATCATATCAGTTATTCATGATGTGTGATAATTCACAGCATGTTCATATCATCAAACTTTGTTTTATCATGCACCTTTCTATTTACATTTTATGGGTACAGCATAAATGCAGCATTTTCGCCATACTTGCAATATTCAATGTAAATGATCTTTTTACGACATCTTGTATTTATCTATCATCCTTTTTGGGCAATCACTAACCCATTCCTTATCATGCATATCATGCCTGCACACACAGTAAATATGTACCTACTTTTTCATGCCAATGCCACGTACTTCAAATCATATTCAATCCATGCCCATTCTATCTGGCGATAAAATCAGAACCGCCAGCTTGACCTACCCCTTTGACCTTTGTTTTCTCCACCTTCACTAGGACTGTCAAGGTCACCATGGAGATCAACTACAACACTTCCTGCCGGGACTCCACCGGTTGCCTTTATCTCTGGGGCTTTTTCTGCTATTCCACGCCGCATAGCCACTGATAGCTGAGCAGCACCCTTCATACGGTTTCTCCATGGTCCTTGTTTTAAATGTATTTAGTTTATTCAGTAAAGGGTTACTTGGATTACTGATGGTGCTATGTCTTGTGACAGACAACTTAAATAGTATTTGTAATCACATATTTCTATTGTATGGTTTCATAAAGCATGCATCAGGAATGCCACGGATTACATGTCTCCAGGCAAGTTTATAAAATATACCACTATGGCGCATTTGTTAGGGTCTTCTATCTAATTCACAGGATTGAGTATGGGAACCTTTTAAAAATCTATAACAAAAAACAAAATTATTCATTTACAGGAAAATATAGTTTTTTCACGATACTTCTTTTATTTTCATTACTTACCACAACTTACATGTACTGACATGCAAATGCTGTGCATACATTTTACAATGTCTCATGCAAGTTCGCCCAAACATGAACTTATTTGTGGCATGTTTCCAAGGAAACATGTAGATGGTTCTCGGCTCAGAAATGTTGAAATTTCTGATAAATGTGACACAACATGAAGGCTATAATTACTCCATAAAGCTGACCCTGCCCACAACTAAATGCACATTTAATCATTCGGGGCATGTTGGTGGCCTTGAATACACAAATCATGGGTTTATGTTTGCAGACACTCTAGATAACATGCACAAGACCAAACCATGCAACTTAAGTGTCTCAGAAAATTGTTTGGACTTTTGTATGCCTGGCGACAATGGTTGAATGGCTATGTGACATGCCATAAGCAGTCATTTGAACATTGATCACAGTGTGATTTAAACCTTTGCAGTGAAACAACATACCTTCAATGCTACTTCCATGGCAACCCCAACTGTGGGATGGAATTTAGGCAAGCATTCATTATGGCAGGGGTGTTCAACAATTGTCATGCAACAATACCATTCTCTGTGTCAAGCATTATCAAGGCCATGCATTGTGGTTTTACCTTGGGTTGCGTCTATAAATCCTACTGCCTGATCAGACACTGGAGGAGGGAGAGCATGATACCGCACTCCCTCCATCATTGGGGGTGGTGCCACATCTTGCGGTTGTTGCGGAGGTTTTGGTGGTTTGCCGGTCGGAGGCGTTGGTGGTGGGTGGGGCCTCAGCACATAGTCTGACGACTGACCTGTATTATTTGGTGGTGCTGGCGGGTACTGCATCTGCATTGCTTGCCCATCTCTTGCTGCTGCTTCTACCCCAGCCTTATACTGCATAGACCCTTGGCTGGCTGACCGGATAGCTACCGGTCCTCCCATCTGCTGCGAGACCTGCTGCGGCCCAAGGGACCCCGTCCCAAACCCACCCTGTCCTAATGACCCACTGGAGGATTTAAGTTTCAGTGGCTGGATAGCCATTCCACCTGGAGATCCAGTGACATATTCATCATCTACCTCCTCAGCTTCCTCAACTTGTTCATTGCTATCATCCTGGTAGTCCCCCTCTTGGATACCCTCCAGACCTAATGTCCCAAGGGTTCCAGCATAACCTCGGTAGCCATCCGACTCCGATGGATAACCTTCATCAGAAGGATAAAACCCCTCCCCTTGCATTTGATTCTGACCCTCAAACTCTTCTCCCTGTATTTCATTCTGACCCTCTTCTTCAGTGCCTTCCTCTACCCGTCGGTCTGAAATTTATGCAAGGCCCAAATTTGACATAAATGGAATGCTTTCATTACAATGACATAGGACCTAGATCATTTAGAGTCTGGTGATAAATGAGAAGAAAGAAAATGAGGCACTGCAGAACTGTTTTTGATTGGTTACTTTTTTTTCTTTAAAACATCTATTCTGCATTCTCTTCTATACCTTTAATAGAACAGTAATAGGTTACATGCTCACATGGGAATACTTACCCTTCCAGGTGAATCGTACAATTCAACCTTTTACTTGTGGGTAACATGTATCTACTTACATTTAAAATCTCTGTTTCTACCTAGGTGGATAAGTCAGTATGATTACTGTCACAATCTTTGAGGTACTGTGATTACTGACAATATCTATAAAGCTGTTACTTATGCGACAACTGCTGTGCAAAAAGACAAATCTAACACATTGTTCTATTCACTGCATTGTACATTTTGTCAGATTTTGACTAGATTTCGACAAGGTCTATATGTATCAAGACCAGGCTTTGGGAAGTCATTCCAACATTTACAAATTACCTACTGACATTCATTATCCATGCATGGGGAAGGATATGGGAGGCTTTACTAAAACAAAACAAAATGCAACGTATACCAGACCAATACAAAATCAACGTGTATGCAATACCACTGAAATGAGAGATATGGTAGCTTTCTATCGAAGGCACATTATACTGTGACGTTTCCTCCTAAATTATGAATTCCTTCAGAGACTAAAACTTGGTTAGTATGCTAGATTCTATCATGCGAAGCATTGTTATTTCCATCGCTGTCAGTGAGAAAATTACCTTTCCGTGCAGACCGTTTTTCCTTAGCAGCACTTTCTACATCTAACAGTGCTGTTCTGGGAGAGGCAATGTCATCCATATCGGAACCTTTTGCTGAGTAATCAGATACGTCTGGTAGCCTTAGCGTATGTGTACTCCCCATACTTTCCTGTTCAATTCTACTGGAAGATGCCATGGAGACATCACTGAATGAGAATGATATAGTATCAGTATCATCATCCTTCTTATAGGGTATTCTTTCCCCACTATTTAACAGTTGTTGACTCGTATCCTCTACTTGAAATTCAGGATATACCTCTCTCTTCTCTATCAAACTGAATTGCTCCTTGACTCTCAGCTCTTCCTCTTGATCTTGAAGTGTGGTTCCTTCTGTTTCTGCATGATGTTGGGTAGATATGTTTTCGTCAGTTTGCAGATTTGGTTGATTTTCTTCCTCTCCCTGAAATCCAGGATACAGGTCTCTCTTTTCTATCATACTGAATTCTTCCTTAACTATAAGTTCTTCCTCCTTGTTTTCAAGGATGACTCTTTTAGTTTCAGAGTAATTTTCCGTTTGCTGAATTGTATCTTGTCTCCGAAATCGAGGGTATTTTTTTCCTTGATCTATCGAAGTGAACTCTTCTGTTACTAAACTTAGCTCCTCTTTTTTATTCTGAAGTGTGACTGTCTTACTTTCAGCTAAATGTTCTGTAGATAACATTGGAATAGCTTCTGATTTAACAGGGTTTAAATTATTGGGTCCTTCATTTTTACCTCTCGCTGAACCCTTATCATTCACTGTAGAGTTTTCTTCTTCAGCGCTAGTCTCTTTGGCTTCAGCAGATAAAAACGTATCCCTGTCAATGGCTATATTTTGAGAACCATCACTTTTATTCTCTCCCTCCTTCTTTATCAAGTGTGGGCCAAAATGCTCGGTCTGGCCATTTCTTAAGTAAAGACTCTCATTTCCATTCTCCTCCCTTTTGACTGCTGATTCAGTGCTGTCACGCAGGCCCATGGTCTTCCTGGTAATTGACTGAACATCAGCAGGATCTAGACTTTCATTCACACTTTCACTGTCGTGGGTACTTTCATCATCTTTATCTCCATCAAAACCTTCATCTTCTGGCTTAGATTCATCCTTGTTAATGACATCTTCTGTTAACAACAAATCTTGTTGGTCGCTGTCTGAGGGGCTGGTAGGGTTTGGATTTCTCGAGCCTTCTCGTTCTTTCCCGTCCTCATTCTTAGACCCTGGCTCACTTTCGCTGTTATCACTACTATTGTCAAACACCAGCTCTGTTTCTTCTTCACTGATACCATGGAAACCATTCATATCTCCAACACATTGTGTTCGACTTATAGATGGTGTATTCATTGCTGTGTGAAGCTCATCTTGATCTGCCTGATTATTCAATGTAAGAGGTTCTGCAATTTCTTCAACTTCATTGATAACTTCTGAATCACCCGCAGATGGGTCTGCATTTGTTTCATCATCTATATTATCTTGATGTACTGTTTGAGACTCATTATTTTCATCGTCGAATTCTGGTATTACATACTGAGTGGCTTTATCAGCTGTCAAAATTCCACTCTCACCTTCTGATATTTTAATATCTTGAATCGCCTTTGCTAAAGTAAATGTGTCCAATTTTACTGTTGGAGTGGCAAGTAAAGGAGTGACAAAGGAAAGAAGAGAGGTATAGTGATCGTGCTATTCTTATCAGGATCGAAGGTGAAATTGAAGTAAATGAATAAAGAAAGATTAGGAGGGGTTGGGATTAAGGTACAGGGTATGTCTTGAAAGTGTGGGTATATAAGTACTTTCATGGATAAGTTTTTGGATGGATAGGGGTTACTCTCAAAAAGGCAGATGGGATTCACAATTGCAAAACAGTCCAAAAAGTCTCGTCTGTTAAACTATGGTGATGAAATTCTGTATCTAAAATTCAGGTTATCACAAAGTGTAACAAACCTGAATCGCTGAGATTCTGCTCCGTTAGGTCAAATGTCACAGTTTCTGCCTGGGGCCTGGCAGGGACAGCTAAGGCAGAGAAAGTGAGCAAATAGAGAGGAGGGAAAGAATTTTTTATAAAAGAGTAAGGTTTCTTTAGTAGAGAAAGTAACTGAAACTGAAACACATTCTATAGTATTTGATCTGTTCTGTGTTGCTGCCACCTCTGAATCATGCTTCTATATCGCATCAAACCATTCTGTATACCATAAGGTTTCATGATATCCGCACTCGCGTGCTTTACTTTACGGCATCAATGTCAACTCCCATAACGTAATATGAATGATCCTTACGTAATGTAGACTATCCAAAGAATACAATGTGATCATTCCTATTTCTTTTCATACACACTCTTTTTTTTATGATTTCACGCTGTGGTATTATTTGGCTTACGGATACTTTCAAACTTTGCCACACAGAAGATAGTGTGCTTATAAAGTGACACGCAGTGAAACTTACTTGAGTCTACGTAGCCAGCGCCTTCGCTGACCTCAATGTATTCTCTGTAGAGATCATCATCTGGCACTCTCAGCTCAGCTGGTGGGATACGGATATGCTCCATGTCCAATGGTAACGTTACCTGGACCTCATTGGACATCTTAGGTGTACTGCCATCTAGCAAAAGAAAATTAAAAAAAAAAAATTGAAAACATGTGGATAAGAAAATAGTGAATGCCGATTTTGTTCTCTCGATTTTGACGAAAATGCCACAAAGGTCAATCACAACACTAGATATACATAGTATATGCATCGTGAACTGATTTAGTTGAATCTCTGAATATCCTTTTTAAGATGTCGCATAGCCACTGAGTGATCATTTATTTCAGGCCGAATATGAAAAATAACCGATATTATAGTCTGATTGGAGTATACAATTTTACACAAGTAGTTCTATCAAGATAGCTTTACCTTTAGGAATAGCAGCGACAATGACTTGATACATCCTATCCAGTTCACATCCCTCAATGACCACTTTACATCTGTCACTGTTAGCGTCTGGTACAACCTGAGTGGAGGAAAAAATCATATAATTAAATGCACAAAATAAAGACAGAGCTTGGTTGTTGATTAGATTTGTGTAATTTATTAACAGAACTTTTACTACATGTATAAGATTTTCCTTTTCTACCATTCCCTATCAATACATACCCATTAATCATAAAACGTTTGAATACAGTAAATCATATTCAGTAATTAATATGGGATTACAATGTGGCCTACCTGACTGCCGCACATCTGACCATTGAGGTAGACGCGGTAGCCCTTCATGGGACATTCTGGGGTGGCTATGGCCATCCACACGATGGTCAGTGTGTCCGGCTTCTCTGTCTGTTCGAGCGAGATGAGGGGACCTCCCGTACTTGTTGTCTTGGGGCATTTCATCGTCTGGAATTCCAAGATATTAGCTTTAAGGCAAAAGTTCAACTCAGAGTGAAAGGTATTCAATTCCTACCACTCATTGCTTATCAGAAATAAGAGAATTGCATTTACTCTGTAACTGTTTTCAAGGGGACCAAACTGTGAGCACCTCCACACCTCCACAAAAAAAGACTGTAACTGTTTTCTTATTACCCAATAAACCACTTAAAAAAAGTTGATTAGTTTTATGCGGGAATATACATGATCCTTCTTAGACATTACAGATCTTAAGCAGGAATCCTGGCAAAAGTAAACTTCCAGAGAGTTCTTACATCCTACATCTACTTACCAATTTGTTTGACTTGTGAGGCAGGAACATACTGTTGTTTGGGTACACCTCCAGCATTATCTCATACATGCGACCACCTGCTAGACCTGCTATGTTGACCGAGTTGTGGTTGGAGGGAAATGCAGGACAGTAGGACACACCATTCAGGAACACCTGCAAAAGTTATGAAAGGTTAAGTTGATAAGAAACTGAAATACGTAAGTCATGTCTACCACAGTGATGAGATTTCTCAAATACGTATATTCACTCCACCCATGATAAAGATATACATAATAGCCATTAAGTACCTGATATCCTTTAACTAATGGGCTGGACTCCGGTGGTGGTGGTTCCCAGAAGATCTCTAGTATACCTGGGGCAGTGAAGCAACCCTTGATAACTGGCACAGCCTGCCACCATTGCCAAGAGGCTCCCTGTGAAAAAGAAAGGAATGGAATTGATCGCAAATAGTAATAAATATCTATAGAATATGGGAGGGGATGGATTCGGTTCCCCTCCTTTTAAAGACACTTGTCTAAATATACTAGTATAATTAAGTAATATATAATTATAGAAAATACCCCAAATCTACATAGCAGGACTCATACCATGCACTGATGGTCCCTACAGGGCATTATGGAAGTAACTAATTGATGAGGATTATAAAAAAAAATCTATTGAGAGAACCAAAAAGATATTGACTCACATCATCTGCAGGAGTCTGCTCTGGTTCCTCTGATGACACAGATCGGTTATCGTCATCACCAGGTAGAACCACTAGTCGATTGGCAGTCATGATGTTACTATTGAGCGTGTTCTCAGCGACTGCGATTGCACGTAATATAATCAGCCCTGACTGACGTAGCACCACCCCTTTGTCCGGTTTGTACAGCTGTAGATTGAAACTTTGGTTTAGCTAAATATGCCAATTTGTGTTAGTGTTAGGCCAGGGCGTTCATTAGAATTTATATAATCAAGCCTTGTTAACTGATGATGGGAAAAGGGAGAACAAATTTTTAAAATCAATAAAATATAGATGGTAAATGTGCAATACGAGGTATTCCTTTCAGAGAGAAAGACCCCCTTGGTAACTGCATTATGAAAATAGAATCAGAAAAACGTATGCTGCAGTTAGGTAATAGTGCTGCACTACTACGGGAAAGTGCATATACAGTGTTACGGCTATGATGCATCATACATTTTCAAGAAGCAAATTAAAAATACAGGAACATAATTTTCTCTAACTAGAGTCTAATATGAAATATAGGAATTCTCTCAGATGCCTGTATCCTTACAAACTAAGTAGGGACTTGACTAAAATTCAAAAGTCAAACTATGAAAGCGAGGAGAAATTTGCAGTATCGAAAAAGAGACCAAAAGTCTTGATGACATTACGAGACAGTAAACAGTGCAGAGCACTAAAGTTTTCTTAATCTAATTCTGTTACCTCAGTCCTTCCCCGAACAGCATCCCATAATCCTTTGTGGTTCTGAAAGTATGGTTATCAAAATTGTGTACATCACTCAAAAATTGGCTTCATGTTCAGCAAAAGACCTTAAATATCTCAATGACAACTGCTGTCAAATTGGAATGACGCCACAACAAAAGCTGGACTCACTGAGTAAAAGTCTCAAGTTAAACCTGTATGAAATGCCATTCCATAAATGCCCTTTCGAGAATTCAGTGGCTGCTTCTTCTATGGAAAACCGTGACACCCATGCACTACACATGCTTTCTAATGTTAATATGGTATACTTCATATTGACTTTCTTAAATATGACTATTTTGAAATTATATTACTCGAAAGAATAGGTAAATTGCACGTGATTCGCTATCTACTAGACTAGATGTTTCAAGGCCTTAAACTATGTTACACATCTTGAAAAAAAAAGTGTCCAAAGTGTCCTTCAATTAGGCAGTAATTGCGCTAGTGCATACACTAGTTTGATTAAAAAAAAAAAAAAAAATCCGCTGTTTCACTTCAATCTAAATACCTGTGTCAAAAATGTAGATTCGGATATTTCTCCAAGGACAAATTTTGGGGATCTTGATTTTTTCCCCTAGAATTTAAGCTGAATATCTCTAAGTGTTCTTTTTTGACAAAGTTCATTCTCTACTCCACCTTACCTTTGGAATGACCCTGCTCTGGTCAGGTGCTGAGCCATCTAAGGTGTAATAGATCTGCGCATGCCCCGAATCACACTGAAGATGAATCACCGAGTTCTTCGCCACTTCCCCGGACGGACTCCGGCCCGTAACATAGGGAGTTGACGCCCTTACAGCTGGGGGAATAAAGACATGATATCCAATTTAGCAAACATCCAAAGTTGTTTTACAACTATATATATATATATATATTCTTTTATATGTACATTTTATATAACATCCAGATTTAATACTTACAGTGGTCGAGTACATTGACGACACCTGCAAAGCCTGGTCCCCCTTGTGAAGCCACACAGTAACTGCCCGGTTCATCAAACGTGTAAAGGAAGCTATTCCTTGTTACCGGTCGTCCGCTGTTAAATGACTGTCCGCCTTGTATAACACTTAACGGGGCCTGTAACAACAAAGAAATGTGCGTTTTACTTTAAACAAATATTGAGTTGTCTTTTTTTATTTCAAGGCCATCACTTTGTGAAAGAGGTTTTTCTGTTATCATGTTTCAATACAGTCTAGAGCACGACGGCAGCCATGACCAAGTGCATTATTCCCATTATAACACAGAAAAATAACCTATCAGCCACCTGACACCATATGAATATCAATTGTGAAGTCTAAATGTGAGATGAAGTTGTCCTCCTGTGCTGGGAGTGCATTATCCATCTAGATAATGCACGGCTATTGTACACAATTCTGTATACTGTGTATAGATGATGAGAACACTTTAAATCAAAGTACTTTCCTTTAGATCATTTGCGCTCCTATAGATAGTAACATAAATGAAACAATATCTTTTTGAGTTATGCTTACATCACTGTCAGGAGAGTTGACGTGTATGATATTGTGTGCTTCCTCCCCGGCCTCTTTCCATGTCCACAGAACGCTCTGACCCTGTAACAACAATATTGATTACCTTAGAAATATAGGATAGACTATATCGACACTTAAATATTATGCTTTTAACTGCACATAAATTGCATATTAGAGACTGTCAAATTTGGTCTTCGATCCCAGATTCTACACATCATTATGAGTCACTGTCAAGAACGAACGACAAAATGGTCATTCTAGCAGCAAATGTAGAGATAAGAGAATACTGTAAGGCTCAATAATGAAAAAAGAAAACTGGACTGCTAACCTTGGTGATGTTGACTGATTTTGGGTGGAATCCCTGCGAGTTGATGCGTACAACCATGCTGTCGCTTGGATCGTCAACTAGCAATGAGCTGATACGTGACTTGTCACTTCTCTGCTCTCCCTTCAAGGACAAACATTTAATGTTCAAATTATTTTCATTTTTCTTCAATAAATAACCATGTCGTCCTTGCAAGGTCGTTAAAATGGATGCATCAAGAGTATAAGTTAACTTCATTTCCCTGCACTACATAGAGTACATGTATGTAGTTCTTAGAAATGTTGCCATGATTAACAACCCATTTACCCTTCTACATATAGGTTGCCATGGTGAATTATCCATTTCCATGTACTATTTAGAAATTTTGCCATGTTTAACACCCCTTTTTCCTCTACTACTAATGAGATGCCATGGTGAATTCCCCATTTCACTGTACTACCCGGGTACTGAGAAATATTGCCATGATTAACACCCCTTTTTCCTCTACTACTAAGAGGCATTCATGGTGATTTCCCCATTTCCATGTACTACTTGGAAATTTTGCCATGATTAACACCCTTTTTACCTCTACAACTAACAGGTTGCCATGGCAAATTTCATATTTCCATATACTACTTAGAAATGTTGCAATGATCAACATCCCTTTTCCTCTACTATTAAGAGGTTTTCATGATGAATTGCCATATAAATAATACCATATATAACTCTAGAGGGTGTACCTTGAAAGTAGCAAATGGCATCGAAACATCACAATTTATATTATAGGAAGGCTTGGGGATACATAGCAATGCAGTGATATGTTGATACATGTAGTTCTCTTGTTCACCATTATATCAGCATTGAGACATAAGTGAACTAAGTTTGGGAGAGCATAAAAGCCATACAGTAGCGATAATGATGTTGAACTCTTTTTCATATCGTATAGCAATATGCATGGGAGAAACACCAAACTAAAATACCACACTGCAGCGAGTAATTTTCTCAGAACAGCCTGTCATAACAAACACAATATACAGCAATGAACAGCATTATCATCTCCATGTAGGAAATGCAAAACATATAAGCCATTTTCAATAGCCAAGCGAGCGAACCTTTCTACATCCTTGCAAAAATATTCGAAAAAAAAGTTTGCTTGAAATTCATCAAAAATGTATTTTCCGATGCATTCATGCATGCCTCATAAAATCGAACTTGTGAGATCACGGAAGAAATAATTAAATATCATTCTTTGATGTATTCATTTCGAAGCAATCGTACTAAAAGCTTATACTATACCTTAGGTTTCTACTCCGAATGTAATAAATTGCAAGAATGAACATGTATTGTTAAACTATGGGTGCACATAAAGTCACCTTATGCAAATGTGGCTACTCTTATCCCCACTCAAATATAATACCTGGGTAGCTGATAGGCTAAAATGCTGTATCCAAAATGTTCCCTTGGTGAATACCCTATTTCCAACAACTTACATCTTGAATAAGCTGTTGTCTCGCTAAACTCCATCTACCACTTATATGAGTGATGTTTCCCCATTTCCATCAACTGATACTGCCATGGTTTTTCAACGTTTTTTCACTTGTTGCTTAGCAACATTGCCATTCATAATACCCCATTTCCATCTACTAATAGGTTGCCATGGTGAATTCAAATTTCCCTGCACTACCGTAATCTCCCGCTTATAAGGCGCGTCTTATATGTGAATCAGATCGTGGGTGGGTCTTATACGCAGGAGGATAATTGCCTTGAGTTGGGGGTGCACCTTATATGCAGGGTTCCCCCCATTTCAGATCCATCTGGATGTACACAGACTATTGTATTTTCTTTAGCCAGAGGAAAGGTGTAGTCTATACCATGGTGCTCTATATACCCTTAAACTGCTAAATGGAGCATTCTATTCTGGTCGCCATAAAAGTGTTTGGAAATATGTGTACACCCCACTCACTGATAGCTTTATTAATTATATTATTGACCTATTAATCAAGAGAATCCATGCAGCATTATAAGCAATAATCCTGCCATAATGTTTGCTGCCACCTGGTGTTATTCTAGGAATTAGAGCATAATCTGGTATTATGTTCTGATTCTGCTCATAAAATTAAAATAATATAATTAACCCATAGTTTAATATGTGCACACCCCACTCACTGAGTGGGGTGTGCACATATTTCCAAACACTTTTATGGTGACCAGAATAGCATGCTCCATTCAGCAGTTTAAGGGTATATTGAGCAACATGGGTTAGACTACACCTTTTCTTTGGGTGGTGGGTCTGTTGAAATTGAATATACCTTGGTACATTCTTCCCTTACATCCTGGGGTGCGCCTTCTACGAGAAACACACCCCAGTAGTAAGGGGTGCGCCTTATATGCGAGGTTATTCAATAATATGAATCAGAGGCAGTAGGTGTGCCTTCTACGTGGACCTGCCTTCTCTGAGTTGTGGGTGCACCTTCTACGTGGGCTGTGCCTTCTACACCAGAGATTACTGTATATAGATATGTTGCCATTGTGAATTCCCCATTGTGATTTACCAGGATGTTGCTCTGGTGAATTCCCCATTTCCATGTACTACTTCGAGATGTTACCATGTTAACACCCCCCTATCTTCTACTGCTAACTGGTTGCCATCGTGAATTTCCTATTTCCATGTACTTCTTAGAATTGTTGCGATGATTAACACCCCATTTATCCTACTCCTAACAGGTTGCCATGGTGAATTCCCCGTTTCCCTGTACTACTGAGAAATGTTGCCATGATTAACATCCCTTTTCCTCTACCACTAAGAGGCATTCATGGTGATTTCCCCATTTCCATAAACTACTTGGAAAGGTTGCCATGATTAACACCCCATTTATCCTACTACTAAGAGGTTTCCATGGTGAATTCCCCATATCCATGTACTACATAGAAATTTTGCCATGTTTAACACCCTTTTTACCTCTACTACTAATATAAAATTAATCGAGTACTTACCTGTAAGTATGAAGATTAATTGTTGTTCCAGGAGCAACGATAGATCGTTGCGGGGTACAAAGGAGATGCGCATGCGCAGATCCGTAGATGTCAGACGTCCGCTGGCAGTGAATCAATCGCTGAAAGAAATCTCATTTCTGGTACATAGGAAATCAATATCTAAACTATTCAAAAGTCGTAGTTATATAGATGAATTCGTATCGTCGAATAAAATCTATATATAGATATTATATTCAAGAATGCTTGAATATTGTAGATTAATGATTATGCCTGACTGTCACTAATCTATTCATCCTAGGGAGGATGGGTGGGCCTATGTACCCCACAACGATCTATCGTTGCTCCTGGAACAACAATTAATCTTCATACTTACAGGTAAGTACTCGATTAATTTTATATTCCAGAGCGCAACGATAGATGTCGTTGCGGTCTATCATAGGAGACTTTAAAGTTCAGCTGATTCACTGCCCATTTCCATAGTCCTATCTTATCTAATGTTACTAGTCCTCACAAACTTGTAGGATGTGTAACACAGGACTTTTTAGGAAAAGAAGTGAATAACTTAATTCATCCTGACTAAAGAAGCAGTCAGGTTTCAAAAAAAAAGTCTGTTTGGTTAAACCAAAAGAAAGCTTACTTTCATTTACCCTTCTTTTAGATTCAAAGAGGGCAAACAACAATCACAATCGATTTTAGTTGTAAATAGCACATTAGTCATGTGCTAGAGAGAGGAATTTTCCATTTGGGAAATTCATTAATTAAATTTCCTCAGATTTTGAGTTTCTCAAAGGTTAACGGCTGCTTAACAGTATAGTACCTCCTGATGTTGTACAATCTATGTAGTTCTAATACTACATAATTTGAGATATATAAGCATGTTAAAGTTCCTTAGCAGACATAACATGCAGAAAAGGTACAATCTTGCTGGTAAGTATATAGCAGTCAATTTTGTGCCAAGTAAGCAGGTAAGCCTGCTGCACAATTTTTGTACAGACAAGTAGTTATGACTGTTTTTACTAAAAATAGTAGGCACACAAACAGCTTTCAGTTGTACACCCTAGTGGCATGCATATGTACCATATGAGCAGCTAAGGCTTGCTTGGTCAGTTATGGTATGATACATATCATTCTTGCGTAAGAAGATACTGCTTAAATGGAAAAAAGGTGGGGTATGTACAACTTGTTGTACCATTTAAACAGCTTAATCTGTTAACCCCCACATTCACAATGTAGAAAGAGATTTCTACATTATAATGTAGATTTAAACAGCTCACCATAAAGGTAAGTTGTAAATCATGAGCAGCTGGTACATACATATAGGTGCAAAATATGATACCTACACATGTTGTACAACATAAACAGCTATGACTGCTGGACAAGTATATTAATCCATATGTTGTACAACTTAGCACACTGTAATGTATATAAATCATCTACATTTATAATGTGAGCTTCAGCTGGTGCAGGAAAACAGCGACCACATTTACTATGTAGAGAGTGGTTTCTACATTCATAATTTAAAGTAAAACACTTACAGTCTATACATGATGTACACACTAATCACTAATACTAAATACCAGTATGGTATAGTATAATGACCTTTTGTAGCACACAAGAAACACTCTGTTTGTCTAGTGTCTTGATAGCTTCAAATGAAGCTATTACCTATACTTGTACAAATCAGCAACTATGACTTATTGTACAAGCCAGAACCACTAGGCATAGTAGAGTGACAGTACTTGGATAGCTACTGCTGCAACAGTATAGTGTAAACAGTGAAAGTTGCTAATACTGTAAAGTATACACATGTTTTACTGCATAGATAGGTTCAGCTGATATGGTAAATACATAAGCTGGCCAAATAAATAGCTAAGAAGCTAGTTTATTGGAACTATACGTTTGTACAATTTTGTCCTAGAAAACTGGACATATTGTACTTTATCAACAGCTTGACATATTTACTTATTGTAAATAGACTACCTATGTTATCTAGCATAATCAGCTACCATAACTAGTACCACACATTTATGTGTATGTTGTACAAGAATAAACCGTTATGTTGTTTATACAAGCACAAGCAGTAACAATGATACTGCATACAGTATTATACACCAAGTACACCAGACATGTCCTAAATGCTGATTGGAAGATTAGCTTTCCAGTGTTGTGCCAGGGAGCCACATCTCTGGTGGTGCTGAGTTCGTTTTGCCCACAAACTCTAGTAACAAGTCCTACCACAGGTATGGACAGTTACAAAATGAGATTGAGACTTATACCAAACTTCTTTATTTGGTATGAATGATTAGCCTGACCCATCTTCAATTGACTCAGAGATAAGCAGTGGGTCTGCTTTAATGGTGGCTCACGTAAGAAATTAATTAGTTAAAATACCAAGTTATGTCCACCACCTTAGAAATAGCAAGGTGGGTCAACCGATAGTCTCCATATGAAACTACATCAGTGACAAACTCAGTATTTAGATTTAATTTCATTAACAAGGTCAACCAAGGCTATAAACAAGTCTTAGTTCTTTCACTGAAATAAATTTCACCAGTTGTGAAATTTTTTGGGCCATAAGGTAAGGATATTTTGATTTTGCAAAACACTTCCTATAACCTTGAATCTAGACACCGTTTCTTGAGACTTTTGCCCTCTTTAGAGGAGCAAATCAAGAAAATCATTTTTAGGCAAATGGTAGAGGAGATAGATTCAACTGCGGGTCTATTAGACCAGCAATACTAGTGCTGTGCCAAAGGCCACAGTTCTGGTGGTGTCAAGTTCATCTTAGTCTCCAGCTCCAGTAACAAGTCCCATCGGAGTACGGACATTTTTCAGGAGTCCCTGTTTAGAATTTACCAATAATTCTAAAACAGTCACCTCACTCTACAGCCCTGGTGGTGTCAAAGTCATCTTTGCACAAGCTCCAGTAACAAGTCCTCCAACAGGTTCGGACAGTTACATAGTAGTAGCTGTTAAGAATTTTACTCATAATTCCAAAGTTTATCAGGGTTAATGGCATAACAACAACTATTTACTGCGGTCCTGTCGAGGGGCAGTTGGTAGCCATCTGATATCTAATATCAGTGAAATTACTGGGCTTCAGCAATGGCTACCTCAGTTCTCTTGTTTAATAGGTAAGATTTTGTCCTTCTGTCCTCTTCTGAGTAAACAGAAAAGATTTGTTGGTGTATCCTGATACGTAACTCATTTTTATCACCAATCTTTAGGTGAATTAAGATGGGCACACTACCTCAGTCAACCGCCTTACCACTTTGGCCAACGGTAGACTTTAGTTCATCAAAGTAAACTGAACACCATGAAAGACATCCTAACCTAAGATAAATAAATTCAGAGAATTTATGGCATGAGGTATAGGTTATCAGTAACTTGAGCACTCAAATAACCCAACACAAGCTAGGATACTTGTGGCTGCAATTTGACCTATATGATATTTCTGAAGAAATATTCTAAAGTAAATCATTAGGTCTCAGTGATTTATATATCACTACCAAGCAGAATTCTATGACATTAAGTATGGCTCTTAAGCTGTTAAATACAGGCTTAAAGATTCTCAATTCACAACCTATACAAAAAGTTTTTACGCCAGAATTTAGACACCATTCTGCCCTTCCAAGTGAGGCAGATCAAATTCTCTATCTTTCTCACCATAAATGGTAGAACAGAGAATTTCGGAATGCTGATTAATCAGCTAGTTAATGTTGTGCCAGTGGGCCACAACTGTGGTGGTGTCATGGTCATTTTACACCCAATGCTATTAACAAGTCCCACCGCAGGTCTGGACAGTTACTCAGGAGTTACTGTTAAGAATTTTACCAAATTCTAGACAGTGGCCTAAGGGTAGGGCAAATACAGAAATCTCTGTACTCTTTAAGGGTGTAAGTAACCTGCCTGTTACAGTTTTCAAATAAAACAATTATTGTGTAACTGGCTACCTGATACTCAACTCATTTGGTCACCAGTCTAGGTGATTACTAAATAAGTACACTAGGGTGCCGCTATGGCTCTAGGTAATACTTCAGTGTATCAGTATATAGTTTCAACACCAGGTTGGACAACCTAATCCTGTGCTAGCATAATTTCAGGGAAATTATGGCAAGAGGTATAGGTATTGGAAACTTTAGTGCCCGAAAAACCTGACACAAGTTAACAGGCCTGTGGCTACGCATTGACCTTTTAAGAAAGTTCTGAGGAATTTTCACAGGTAAAGGTCTCAGTGATATTTGAAATCACTACAGGGCAGCTTATCGGTTATTGGCAACATGCCCAGTGAAAACGGTAAAGCTGCCCTCCCAGGTGAGGCAGGTCATAAAATTCTCCACAGAAATTTTTTGGCATTAGGTATAGGTAATTTTGATTGTTTAAATCACAACCTAAACCGCTTGATTTAGACACCTTATTAAGAATCTGCCCTCACCAGTGGGACAGGTCAAATTTTTTCTCAATCATTCTCACCACAAAGGTAGCATAGAGAAATTTGACATTCTGATTAAGATCAGCTTGCCAGTGTTGTGCCAGAAGGTCACAACTCTGGTGGTGTCAATCATCTTACACCTTACTCCAGTAACAAGTCCCACCGCAGGTCTGGACAGTTACACTGGAGTCACTGTTTAGAATTTTACCCAATTTCTAAACACAGTGGTCTATCTGTAGAGCAGGCACAGACTGAGCTGTATTTTAGGAGTAGCTAGCCTGCTCAACTTTACTTAACTTGGTGACATGATAAGGCCATAGACCCTATCTAAAAACCAATCTTAAAATGTCTGGAAATTTATTCCCACCACAGTGAAAATTATTGTAACGAATCTTTACCAGATTCTATAGCAGTAGTTAGTCTAAGCTAACAGCTACCAAAAGACATTAATTGGTGTAAACTGAAAACACAACTCATTTTTATCACCAATCTTAGGTGAAAAACATGAGTAGGAGTGTTCAGCAGATTAAATAACTTTATCTGCACTTATAGTGTATCAGTTTGAAGTCAACCAAGGAGGGGTGATCAACCTAGCCTGTGCCTCTGTACAGTCAGAGAAAAAGGCAAAGGTAAAGGAAATTGTGATATCACAATCTCACTCAACCCCAAGCAAGCTTGTAAGGCTTGTGACTGTAATCGGACCCTCTGGAAAAATTTTCTGAAATTTTTCGGCATAAGGTAAGGGTCTCAAGTGATTCTCTGACTTGCTGCCTTCCGCCTTTAAGATGGCGTTGATTACTGCCGTCTGCTGTCTTAGCGACGTAACTTTTTTCAGGACTTGTGGAAGTTTAACCACCATCAGAGGCATTAATAGTTATTGGTTTTAGTTATAAGCATTTATAACTACTCAATAACATCACAAGCAAAGAAGTTTTTGGGCATAAGGTATGGGTGTTTTTGAATTTTACTATTCAAACCTTACCATTTTAACCCCAACTGTGACAATTTCTCCAATGAAGAAATTTTTCGGCATAAGGTGTAGGTGAAAATATTTTACAGTACAATCACCTATAAAACCTGGCTTGGACACAGTTTTGACTTGAACTCTCACCGAGGAAGTAAGTCAATAATTTCTCCAACTGAGAAATTTTTCGGCATAAGGTATAGGTAAAATCATTTTTCGCTTCACAACCTATACAGGCTTATTTTGACACCATTCTTAAGACTTCTGCCCTCCCCGGGGAGGCAGGTCAAAATTTCAAACGAAATCGAAAAAGTTGAATTTATTATCAACTTACCATAATTGTGCCGGGGGGCCACAATATATGGCGGTGTCAAGGTCACAGTACACCCAACTCCTACGACAAGTCCTACCACAGGCCGGGACTGTTCAATCTGGAGTTACTGTTAAGAAATGTACCCAAATTTCAATAACAGTGGCTATCTGTACTGCGAGCACAGATTCAAGCATCTTAGTTGGTGTAGGCAACCTCCCTGATACACAGCCATTTCATTCACAAGTCAGTCTGTGAGAACAGGATGGCTAAATGCCACTTCATTTCATCAGAAATTAATGTGGAGACCTGCAGCGGTCCGACTTTGAGTGTATCAGGCACAAAATAATTTGAATATACCATAGGTTAAGTCCACCAGCTCAGATCATAGCCAGGTGGGTCAACAGACTGAACTCCATCAAGAGGCATATCTGTGACAATATAACCAGTGCAATGGTGTAATAAAATTATTTCGTTTGATGATGTCAACTCAGGTTCCAGATCATGAACCTATGGGTAAATTGACAAACATCTAGTGTCAATCAAGGCTTCAGAACACAAGCCTAAAATTGACAATTTAGTTAGTTTTTGGGGATAAAAGAGGTAAACAGACAGGTAAAAGGAAGAAAAATCCTTCTAAATTTTATCCTTTTGCAGGAGTGTGGAGGTAGATAACCTCAACCACCACCCCAGCAGGAAGACTGACACTAGAGTGACAGTACAGGCCTTGGTCTATGGGAACTACCTCTATTATCGCCCAAAAACAAACAAACAAAAACATAACATAAAAAACAATCCAAGTAAAACTTGGACAAGAATATGGTAAAAACGGATACAAAAAGGAGTAATCTCACTGTTTTTGGAAGAAAATCCGTCTTATTTGGTACCAAATCAACAATATAAAAGGAAAACGGTGAGCCGAGACGAAAAGTTCGGCGCCGGACCGGAAATGACCGGAAAATACCGGAAACTCCCGAAGATTTTGCCGCCAAACGGCTCTACGTATTGTTGATGTCGTAAAAGGGAAACGAAATCGTATTTTCGTCAAAATAAGACGAGAAAACATCCAAAAACAGTAGATATTAACAATATTTTAAAGGATTACTCTTTAAAACATCAAAAAAGGTGAGAAAACTCGCCAAAAGTTAGAACGATCGGGATAGGAACCCAACTGCTTCTCCGTGATCGGCGGGAAAACAGAGATCGTTAACAAAAAGTGAGAAAATTAGCCTAAAGAGGCCTAATTTTAACTTTTAAGGTGAATTAACCCCCTAACAAAGAATAAAATCAGATATGAAAAATGGAAGTATAGCGAAATTGCTAAAAACTAACTCGAATTGTAAGCCAAATTGCGAGACGTCCTCCTTCTATGGAAATACACAGCATTCTGACATCTACGGATCTGCGCATGCGCATCTCCTATGATAGACCGCAACGACATCTATCGTTGCGCTCTGGAACAGGTTGCCATGGTGAATTTCCGATTTCCATGTACTATTAAGAAATGTTGCCATGATTAACATCCCTTTTCCTCTACTAATATGCGGTTTCCATGGTGAATTCCCCATATCCATGTACGACATGGAAATGTTGCCATGATTAACACCCTTTTTACCTCTACTACTAACAGGTTGCCCTGGTAAATTTCATATTTCCATGTACTACTGATAAATATTGCCATGATTAACACCCCTTTTTCCTCTACTACTTACGGGTTGCCATGTTGAGTTCCCTATTTCCTTGAACTACTTAGAAATGTTGCCATGATTAACACCACATTTACCCTACTACATACAGGTTGCCATGGTGAATTTCCCATTTCCATGTACTACCGTAATAACCCGCTCATAAGGCGCACCCTGCGAAAAAGACGCACCCAGACTTTATGGATCTGCTAGAAGTTTAAAATGATATAACTTTTGTTCTACTCAAGGGATTTTTTAATTCAAAAATGGGTAGCTAAGATATCCCCTAATGGCCTTCAACAACTTTAGAATATATATGGGAGTCAATGGAAAGATTTTGGTCTCAACTTCTTCTCATCCTATAAGGCACACCAGGGGTTTATCCTTGCGTATAAGATGCGCCTTATAAACGAGGTATTATGGTACTTAGATATATTCCTATGATCAACACCCTTTTTTCCTCTACTACTAACTGGTTGCCATGGTCAATTCCCTATTTCCTTGTACTACTTTTTAATTTTCATCCACTACAATATTGCCATGCTAGATCCGAATTCTATTGTGAGTGAGTGAGTGAGTAATAGATGTTTAACCCCATTTCGACAGCTAAGGTCATATTCATGGCGAAAACTACATTACACAATTTCACAGAGGAATGTGTCAGTGCCCGCGCATATGTGCACCACACACATCCTGAGGGGATAGGAAAGAGGAGAAATAGACCCTTTTAAGTGGGCTAGGGAAGCCCAGAATTCTATTGTAAATGCAACTCTGTCATTCTGAACTGTGAATTCCGTACCTCCATATACTACTACTTTCGGCATTTACAATTGTAGCCTGTAGGGGGAAAGACCCAAAATTTCGAAATGTTTATTTTTCAAGGACACTGTGTGCTAACTTTTCAAATACTTAGAGAGGCTGCCTTGTGGAAGTATTCCCCGTTCACCTATGCTACCACCACTCATGTATAAGAGCCAGATTTCAAATTTCGCTCTCAGATGAGCGTCAGGTGTACACAAGGGTCATGAAATATCACACTTATATGAACACTGTGTGTGCGGAGCTATCGCACCAGAGTTCCGCGCTCTGTAATCCTGAACTGTTGCTATATCAAAAGCACTAGAACTAGATCCTGAAATATAGGATACCTCCACGCTGAAGCATGGAATAAATGCGGCGGCGGAAGAATAACAATCTAATCTAACACTTGCCAATCTGTCACGAGTATAACGATGGCGAATTTTTTGTAAGATAGTCTCTGTAGGTACACTTGTCACTCTGATTTTTGAGAGGGAGAGATAGGACAATTTTCATTAAAGTTCAAACTTTCAATCTCTAAAGCATAGACCTACGGTATGGGCGTGACTTCTCGCAATATGCACAAGATATTGCGATACTTCAACCTATCTTAATCCTACCGCCTTATCAGTCCCACTTTTGTCTTCTTGATTCTACCGTCTTATCAGGAACATTTGTTACTTTACTACCTATTTTCCCATAATAATACACTGTTTCGCAAAGAAATATAAGGTTTAAATTGTGTGCCAACATTTTCCCCTTCATTTCCATATAATTAAAATAGAGGATGGTTGAAATTTCTTACTTTTAAGGCAGATTGTAAAAGCAATACATCAACCTCCCCTATACGTGTGCCATGGCTTTTTGGGTGATACTAGAAACGCGGCTCCGCCACGTTAATAAGTACCAGTCTTGAACAGTGACAACCCTGTGTGGTGCAGCCAAAGGGTTGCTTGTATGAATATCCCATAACTATCAACAAATCATATTATCAGTGTTGAAATTTTAGCTTCTATTTCAACTACATGTACTACCAGTATACCATAGTAGTGTTCACGTCTTACCTTGGTACTTTTTAGGAAGGCTTTACTCGTGTAATGGAACACACCCTTCTCTGTGAATAGTCGGCTTAGGGTACGCCTAGAATAGATAGAAACACCTTGTTATTTTACTGAACAAGAAGAGCATCAATCACCCAGCATGTTTGAAATTTGTTTGAAAATGTGGAAAGCTTTTACCCATCCCTTCCACACTGTTAACGATGAGATCTCACAGCCATTGCAATTTGTGTTCATTATAGATACATACCTGGCATGTTGTAGGTATTGTGAATTCATCTGGATGTCGAGTACTTGTTCAAGCGAGTTCAGTTGTTGTACATCGTGGTTACGCAACCCTTTGAAGGTCCAAACTACAACGTCATTCACCGACAAGATGACTGGGTCGGGCGTGATCGAGGCAGCTGTCACTTGCACTTCATGTACCTGTGTAAGACAAAATGGATCTTGATTTATTCAATTAATAATTTTATGGCATGTCAAGGGACACAAATATCTTTGCTGGATTTGATGATTTAAAGCAGTTACTACCTGGTGATCAAGCAATTTGAAGAGCCCACCCATACCACAGAGTTTGTTTAAATGTACACAATGACCTTATATTCATACTTAAAGTCATACACTGGGTTACTATTATAGTGTTACTAACAAAATACTCTATACCCAAACATTATTCTCTATGAGCTATGGTAGCTCATAAGCCAAGCACGTGATTTATCTTAACCTGTTTAAAAGTATGCTTGTACCTTAAATAGCACCTTAAACAACACTTCAGTAGGGTTATTTTGGATAACCAGTGCCTCACGTGATCAATCCAATGTGCGAAACACCTTGGATTGACCAATGTGCACTGGCTATCCCAAGTACCACTACTGAAGTGTGGTTAAAGATGCAATTTCAACTAAAATGGCTTGGTGGAAAGTGACTAATGAATCATACTGTGGTTAATATTGCCTGTTTCCCTTATGAATGGTGTATGCCATTTTGACATGTATGCTCTCTGTGTGTGCACATAGAACACATCTAGGTGTACAATACACCTTCTCTATGGCGGGAAATGAAAGTCAAGTTCATGGTAGTTAAGGATTATAACAGAAGGAGGCTCCACCAGCTGGCTCCTAAGGGTTACGTCTTTTGGGGAGAAGCGCTAACGTGGCGCCATTTTCGCTTGTAAAATATGAGCAGTAGACTTTCGCATTCCCACCGGAACCACTGACACACTTCCGATCATACCGTTTCTCCCCGAAAGGGTTCACGGCTCCTAAGATATTTGTCTTCTCTGACCACCTCATTTACTACCTGCATTCAGTGCATACTTTAGCCACAAGGTGCCACTAATGGGCCATTAGGATACCAGACAACATAGGTGATCACTCATCCATGAAGTACCAAACACTTGGTATGTTATCCGGTGGTTTTAGTGTCGACCTACGGTAAAAATTTTGGTTCTACATGTGCATATTTCAAGCTGAGAAAGTCTGAATATCTTTCAAAAGTTTGGGAATACTTTTAGGTTGAGTCATTCCTTGTAAATATGGTAAGACTGAAAAATGATGAAATTTTAGCTGGGATACGATCTTTAAACTGATTTGATATCCAGGTTTCAATAAGAATCCAATTGCTCTCCAGATTGCAGACACCTACCTTAGGCTGTGATGACACCACTACAGCACCAAATGACTTGGCTAGGCTGGTACTGATGTAGTAGTAGACACCGGGAGTCGCAAACTGTGTCATGAAGGCCGAAGGACAGTCGGACGGAGCACCGCTACAGAAGCCATTTTTGATGTGGTTACCTTGGTGAGACACCTGGTGGGATTTATGAGAATCAGATGTAATCTTTCTCTTATATGATTTCATAATGACTCAAAAAAATGGTCAAACAGTGGATGCTTTTTTTCTCCTCGTGGACCATTATCATTATGAGCCTATGTTGAGCCTATATGGTTTATTCAGGGTCCGATGATAACTATTTAAAAAAGAATCAGAGAGAATAAAGAGAATATTTCTCCAAATTATAGAAATATTAAAGTGTGATTGACAGACCTGTATGATATTGTGTTGTTGTTTTGAGTCCTGCCACACCCACCATACCCGGTCACTTGGGTGGACGGTAACAACCTTTGGTTCGAAACCACTATCTGTCACATGAACTGTGTGATTCTGAAAAATACAGTATCATATCTATCTTAAGTATTATAAAGAATAAAGAATCAGTCTTCGGCATACATGCTAAATGTAAAAATGCGAACATTTTTAAGAGATGACAAGGCATAAGCAGACTATCTTATCTTCTTTTTTCTATTCCTATTCTTTTGGGGTCATATACTGACAACATTTCTTTTCATAATTTTTCAGTATATTTCTTCATGTGGTGTGGACATACCCGTGATCCTGCACTGGAGATAATGGAGCAGGAGGCAATAGAGCGTTGATCAGGGTCAGCTAAGCAGTATGTGTAGACGCCGATACTGCCAAGTTGTATCATCTCCAGCCCAACCTGCACCTTAAGGTTCTCCAGGGCTTCATCCATATAGGAACCCTCACCTGATGTATAAACATTGCATGCAGTGTTATGGTATACTCAGCAAATCTATATTCAAAAGGGTTAGCAGGAGTATTATCTGTGTCACGTTAATAGCTGCCGTTTGGGCTTATTTTTTGGGCGCAGACAGGCCGCATTCCATGGATGTTCTACAAAAATTCTTAAAGCTGTCTCTCTTTCATTACAGGTAAATAGCATGGTTCCTGTGCTTGTATATGGAGTTAAAAAATAATGATGTATCCACCTGTATTTTCTTCTTCGATGGCTGGCCGACTGGCAAGTGGGCTCAGAACTTTGTCGATTTCACGCAGACTGAACTTGGGTATGGTAGCATCTTCACTTTTCCAGGTCCACCAGATGCGGTCCCCTACATCAGCATATAGCACATCTGAAAATGAATATAGAACTGTCAGATAGTCTTAAAAACATGAGACAAATTGTTAAGCACGTTTCTTAAACGCTTCCTAGAAAACAGCTACCAAGAAACGACTTTAACATTTCAGAGCTGTTTTCTCAACGCTACATTTCTTCTAGGACATATCAATGCTACTGGGGTATTTTAGTTCTGAGGAGTTAATTTTCCTCCAAAATCGTAGAAGTATGTGCCTTTCTAGTCCTCAATATGGCCCAAAATGAAGAAGGGAGGCTTACAAGAGGAGGGTGCTTAAAGAATAAAATTTTATAGTCTAAATTACAAAGAAGAAAAAAATGAATACCTGGAGCAAATCCTTCTGCAGTAACCTCAATGAAGTGATCTTTGGTTTTGGGCTTGACAATAATTGTGCCAATGTATTCTGCTGCTTCGTCAAAACTGTGGTCTGAGAAGTAGTAGACGCCTTGCTGGTAGAACTCACACGACATCAGCGCTGATTTACTGTGAACGGGAAAAAAACTTTGAGTATTGTAAAGCAGCAAGCGCTTTGTGGGTACAATCAAATACTTTATTGCAACATACTTTATTTCCCACGGAAAATGTCACAAAATGTCGTTTCCCTAAATTGTAAGCTTCTTAACATGCACAGCACCTGGGGACTTGTCACAGCTCACAGTTAGCAAAGATTTATTTAATGGGATAGGGTTCGCTGGGGATTGTACTAACCTTGGTTGTGGCCACTTGAATCCATTCTTTAATGGCTGGAAATGAGAAAAGAAATCATGATTTTTTTTTTTCATTCAAAAAGAAATATGCGTGATCTGAATTGAGGAATGTTGTGATATATTAACATTAAAGGAAGATGATGATATCCCCTTATCTATGAAGAATACTGACTGTAACTAAAGATTACGTCTTGTTTACAAGGCAACCCAACTTCAAATAATAGATAAAAAGCTATTTCTATAACCCTTGTTTTATCTCCAAAGCTTTGTAAAAGCCAAGTGCCACTCATCGATTCCAAAAATGCGTACATAATTTTCAAAGGAAGCATTATCTATGAATATGTTTGCTACTCACAGAAGAATTAGTACTACCCTATCATAAACCCAGTTTGTTATCCTGGATATTTGTGCCAACTTCTCTCCTATTAGGCATTTTACCTTTTTTTAATCAAATTTAAATGAATTACACTCCAGGTCTGATGTGCAAGTTACATACCAGACCGATGACATGTGACAATTTGACATGAACAGCTTAATACTCTTGTTATATCATGTAAAGTAAACGGCGTTTCTTCTTTTATTGCCATGCTGAAAGACTGTTTTTTGCAGGGCATATGTCAAGTACCTTTGTATCAATCAGAAGAGTGAATGGGAAAGATACAGAATTGAACTTTTATGTCAATATACTAGGTAATGAATACTACAGAAACTAATATATATTTTTTTCACGTTAGGGAGAGGAAAATGGGAGGAGGTTTATGTCACATGTGTGTACTGAAAGTCACTGACTTCTCGGGATAATATTCTAACAGCTTTTGGAAGTTACAAGACTCTCCAGCAAAAAAGACAATACTTAAATTGACCAAATCTTATGAGAATTCGAGAAATTCCCATTTATAATTTCTAAGAACACTAGGTGTGTATTTTGTCCAAGTCACAAAAGACATTTTCTTAGACATGAAGGATTTAAGTGATAAGAGTAAAGAAGGTTTGTGGTAGGAGCTAACAATATATATGACAGTGGCGTGTTGAAATTCCATACGCTATGACGAGCAAGCATTAATTTTATAAATCTGAAGTTCGGTTATTTAGCTATTATCCTTGAAATAGATGCAATTTACTCCCACAAAAAATATAGAATTTGCATCAATAAATTTCATCGGTGAAATATGATACAATCCTAGAAGAAATCCAGGGGGAAATTAGGAAGTTCTAAACGTTGAGAAGAGAAACCGAAATCTCTGAGCCTAGGTGTTTCATCACTGATATTATACTGATATCATGATGTAAGCAATACTTAATATAACAGAAAGGCCAGATGTTAAAAGCAGGTCGTAAGAGCGTATAGCTGTGGTGAATAGCATGTTTTGCCACACAGTGAATGCACACAATGGTTTTTATCTTGTGTATTGTACCTTTTCTTGATTCTGCAAATCAGTTTTTTTTTTCAGTAAAAGATATAAACGAATAACGTGAGTTGAATAAGAAAGTAAGAGGCGGTAGAAAATATTTACATACATTCAATAATCTTTTTTATGTACATGCAAAAGTATCACTTTATATCCAAGCGCTTATTTTGCTCAGTATTGGCTAACGTGTCTGAATACCTCGAATACAGCATCCTTGGAAGTTTTATAAAGAGTGCTATCCATGCCTTGCTGATAATTGCTGCATTCCATTGCACTGTGTTTTATATCACCAAAATGTGATAACGTAATACAATTCTCAAATGCCTTTCATAAAGAATATTTAATTGACAATCGATTATCTCACGGCACACTGGGTAAAACAACACAAGGTATGCATGTAGATATATCATTAGCATTGCAATCAATAATACACAATATATGTGCTGTATATGTGAGTTGTGGCATTCAAAACCATGTATATGTGGATCTAGATACTTTTTAAACCGAGGGAAAGGGTCATTTTGAACTTGGAACTTGAAATTATGGTAAATGGGCGGGTGGGGGGGGCAAGGACAGTATATTACACGAATGGGGTTATGTATAAGAAGCACAATCATTCGACAAACTTACCTTGTAGGATTCATCTTGTGGATGGTGTAGAGCAGGTGGCTCGATTTGGTATATGCAATGGGTCTTCTTACACTGAAAAGGGATATGACATACAATCGTATTTTACTAATGTGGATACAGTGACATCTGAAATATTCCAAGGGGGATGAAAAAAAACTAATTCTCGAGGAAGGCATAGGAGAGTACGGGGTCCCTAAAACACTAACTTTATGTACATTACTTTATGATTATAACTTACATGTGCAGTACACTACCACTCCATATATACAGAGATATCTTGCATCAAACAACCATATATTTTTAACATGTTGTGATTACTAATAGCACTTACAGGGCCACATGGTGATTTAATGAAGTTAAATGCAACCTTAACAAGCTAGGGCTACATTGATAAATTAGCCCAACACTGGTTAGAACACTCCCAGAGGATCATCACACTCCCATAGGAGCAGCATATTCCACAAATGCCAGCCTAGTGGGGTACTGGCCAGGGTTGTGTTAGTGTACCATGACATTATAATGGGTACAGGCCTTCGGTTATTACTCCACCATTATACACTTGACACTTTCAGCGAACCTTTTGTGTTCTGCACATGATACATGATTTCAGCATATAGTTTACCTTGTCCTTGCTCCACGACCACCATATACGGTCTCCCTCCTCTATGACTAGAATAGGCGGTGAGAAAGATCGGTCAAACACCTCGATACGTGTTTCACGTTGGCGCTCACGTACATGTACAATACAAGTGTACTGGGTACCAGTTGTTGATCCTTCCGTTTGAAAGTAATAGATGCCAGGTTTTCTGAAATTAAGATATTGTGTAAGAATACAATCCTGTTGAATGAATGGAATTTGTGTGATGAAGAAATGGTTACGTCAATCTTTAAAAAATGTTTGACTATATTTGACTTAAAAATCACATCTCTCAGTTTTCTACTGCTCCAAAAGCAGGCCAACTGGATAGCATGGATATCATGGGGAGGGAGGTGTATGAAGACCATCTCCTTAAAAACAAAAATAGAAAAGCTATTAACACTCACGGGAATTCTTTACGGAAGCTTCCAGCTTTTGTCGGTATTTGTCTGTTGAAAAAAATGTGAAGGTTATTAATCACGATCATATTTTGCATCATATCAAAGTACTTTTTCACAACAGTTTCTAACTGTCTCTATACTTATCTATCCAGAAAGGAAAACCCATCTTTGTGAGTTAATCTAAATCTACTCATTTCCTCAAGAAAGAAAAAAAAAAGATGCATTAAACTTCGAACTGTTAAAAACTTTTCGTATTTCGACACATTTTTGTATTTCAACAAAGAGTCCTTCCTTAATAAGGCAAACGAATTTCTAGAATCTGCCCAAAAATTGTGGATATGAGGGGCAACATATTTCCTGACATCTTAGCAGCCAATATAATTTTCTATGGAACTTTACCTCTCCATTTGTTCCCTTTGTACCATAGCGCCCCGCTTGTGGTTGTAGCGCACTTCTGAGACAGTGTGCGGGATACTACAACCCGTCCACCTCCATGCCACTGCGCTTCCCTCATCCACGCGGATAATCTTTGGTGCAAAGCCTTGGTCATTAAGTTCGGCTTCTACGTCTTTACGAGGAAAGACCTCAACTGTGAGTGGCGTACAACGGATACCAGCACTGCAAGAAAGTTGTTAAGATGGAAATGTTGTGAGACTCTCTGATTAAATATACAGTGCAAAATGAGCAAAACTATACGGTATTTGATCTTATAACATTTCCTCCCAGGACTCCAGCTTTGATTCTTTAATCCAAGACTCGTCAAACCTCTTCCCTAATTGTAGAATTGAAGGAAATTGGAATTTCATCCAGCCAACCCTTAGCATGAATGGCGTTGTGCGTTTAAGCACACATGGCTCAGGGTCGGTTATCCACATTACTCCACATGTATCAATGTACCTCCACATGTGTCCATGTACCTCCACTTGTGTCCATGTACCTCCACTTGTGTCCATCCATGTACCTACCCATGATTATTCATGTACCAAACCCCAAACCCTCATATAGGAATTCAGGCTTCCCTAGCCCACATAAAAAGGTATATTTCTCCTCTTTCCTATCCCCTTGGATGTGTGTGGTGCACATATATATGTGCGGGCACCGCCACATTCCTCTGTGAAATTTTGTACTGTAGTTCTCGCCATGAATATGACCTTCGTTGTCGAAATGGCATTAAACATCTATTATTCACTCACTCATATAGGAATTAACAGGAAATGGAGTTCTACACCAAAAGCGTCTTAATTTCAGATGGTTTCAGGTCGACCTGTCAACTCTCTATAGGAACGAAAGCAGGAAATTGCCCCAGGAATCTTAGCGCCTATTTTCAAAGTTCAGTGGTTTGTTGATGTGGAGGCATGCCAGACTGTCAAAACATAGTGTTTGAGTGGGAAGGAAAATTTCATTTCCAGTCACTTTCGGACAACTTTGAAGCATTTAACGTAGAGTTCAATGAGGAATTGGGTTGAGCCAGAATTGGCTAAGACATAGGATTCGATGGGGAACACGAAAGTTTGAAAATGAGGTGTTTTTCATGTCATATTTTCAATGGACATTTAAGGCTTTAAATTATCGACCTTTTTCGTTCAAAATGAATTCATAGTGACCACTAGACTGTTTACTGTTTGTTGGCTTCCAAGATTTAATGATAACATTTTATAACTTTAATTTGAGATTCAAAATTTCAAGTCAATCAATTTAAAATTGTCGCCACAACCCGGTGCCTATGACTCAGGGAGGACCCTGAGCCAATAACTATAGTAAAACACACGTACAAAGAGCAACTTATACATGAGGATGGCACTAGGCGCACATATGTATCTGCCCAAAGTTTGATGTGGAAATGCACCTTATGGGTTTTCTATTAACTCAGCCAAATGTTTACGCTGGGAGTGTCTTATGCATGAAGATTTATGGTACTCCTTTTTAATCCATAAATACTACTAACATCTCATGGGACGTTTGTTTCATGCCTAGTGTCTATCCTTTAGCAGCAGACTGAATAACCACGTAATACAATCCCCATCCCCCAGCTAGCAACGCACAAAAGATAAACTGCTCTGAATCATTTATATACACCTGGCAGCTCTCAATGTACCTGGCATACTTATCTAGACCCTCCCATTTGCCACATACCCCATGCATAAAATAATCTCCCTGCTCAAGGAAGGAAGCTTGATCAGAAGCCAGAAGGTGTTCTTCCAATATAGCCTCTAGTCCAAGGTGCAGTGGTTCCTTGCTTGGAGTAGCTTAGCACTGCATTGGTCTATCGGCATTCAATATTGATTGGTTATTGATCTGGTAGCTGTGTAAAACAGTGTGGTGCGGATGGGTGATCCCTGTGGTATTGTGTTAACATGCGTGCCAGCAATGGTCGACCAGTGGTTAGAGCTACCCAGTGTCTTGGTTGTAAAAATAAAAAGCTACCGACCAACACATCAGCTGTTTTTCCATCTTGCGTTTTTTTTCTTTTTACTTTGCATATATTTGCAAGGCATTAGACTTGACGCTCGCTGACAACACGGAGACTAGCGGGTTAATTGTCGCGCATTGTTAACTGATATAGGGCTATATCAAGGGTTGAATCTAAGAATTTGAATCACCTTCCCGGTATCATACTCTGTGTATGGCACATCCATACATCTGTTTCACCATAACTCAAATCATGACTCATCACCTCACTGTAAAGCAACAGGAAGTACTAAAAAGCTTTAATGACGGTTTGATTAATTGCTCTGCCGTGATCAGGATACCTCCTCAATAGAGCTTAACAACTGATGATTTAAAAAAGACTCTAAACTATTACAGCTTTTAGTGGTGGAATGTTTCAATTGAATATTAAGCATCACACCAACATTGATTGGTTCTTTTGTTCCCATTGATTGCCAATATAAGGCGTGAGTGTGGAACTGAGCCAAAGGTTTAGCAGCATCGTTCTTTAGTGCTAAATGGTAGGTGCCCTCCCAAGCATCACGCTTACATCACATACATGGTACTCGGCATGATTATAAAGATGTTGGACATGGGGATAACAGCTGGTATCCTTTTTTAAGCTACATATATTTCGCCTCTTATTACATCAGTTAATTCATTATTCGATATTTCTAATACCAAAGCACCATCTTCAATACCAAATCCTCTCCCTCACTTTTTAAAAACTCATTGCAACTTTGAAATTTTCCCACAGGACCACTCCTCCCCCAATAATATATATCAATATCATCATTATTCGTAGTCACATCACACATAATACATAATAGGGAATACTGTGAGAGTGCTTACCTGACAAATTTGTATTCTCCAGCAAGGTTGAATTGTTGGTCGAAGTGGCCTTGTCTTGTGACTGGCCCGCTGTTGAAGCCCCCAGGCACCGGACGGTACTGGTCACCATCATGGATGACTTGTGTAATGTTGTAACCCTGACTCTCTGGTTCATACCAGTCAAAACTCACCATCTGTAGAGTTACAAACACAGTGTTATATGGTTATTTGATTCATGTGGATGCCATGGAATAAGTTATGTTGAGTTTTGGAATATATTAAGTACTTTAAAATAGAGTTATTTGCTCAATATCTGGAAAGGTGCTTTTAAAATGGGAAGTTCCATGTACTTCGTCTGTTTTCCTCTAAAGATCTCTTGTAGGCGTGATTCCATTATGAGGTCTAATTCTGTTCATAATTGTGGAATTCAAACCAAATGTGACGTTGAGAAATTGGCTACTCACCTGGCCTTCACAGATACGTATGTGTTGAAGGTTAAATCCAGTCTTGTCGATGTTCACTGTGACTGCACTCTTGCGGCCTGGCAGCGATAGAGTTGGAGCAGTTAAAAAAATGTCTCAGGTAATAGGACAAAGTCCTATGAAGCAAGCTTCAATGTCAATTATAATTTTTAAAGACAATTATAAGAAAGCACAGAAGAACGGGCCTATTTTCAATTCCTATTACCGTAATCTCCCGCGTAGAAGACGCGCTGCGCGTATAAGACGCACCCTAAAGTTAGCACATGCATTTTCGCGTATAAGACGCACATTTTAATGCTGATATTTGTAAGATTAGTACATTTCTATAGAAAAATTACCCCTCGTATAAGACGCACCCCCAACTTGAGTGAAAGCTATAAGACTCCCCAGCATTTTGTTTGGTGTAGAGGACGCGTCTTATACGCGGGAGTTTACGGTATATTCCATCAATGTATGGTAGAGGTTTGCGTGGTCAATGACCCATCACCATGCACTAGGGAAGCCCCAGAAGGACCTGTGGCGACAGTACATACTAGTAATAAAAATCAATGGTAGCCTATAGGTATGCGTGGTCAATGACCCATCACCATGCAATTGAGACAACCTAGAAGGACCAGTGGACGCAGTACATAAAGATGGAGCAGGTTAAGTCTACCCAGATTCTAAATAACAGTTTTAGACATTAGTCACTTCATTTAATGAATGTAACAATATGATTGCTCATGAATTTCAAATATTTAGAGCAGGTACATTCATAATTATAGTCTTATTTTTACAATTTCAACATCAGGTGGGCAACTCAAGGCAGTTTACCTCGACCGATTTCTCAGATAATTCTTCTCTGAAAACATCCCATCTGAGTCAAATGAAGCCAGCAAAGCTTGCTTCAATAAAGACTGTCTTTTTGTGGATTTACTTACCAATGGAATTTTCAGATCCTCTAAATAAAACAGAAGTTTTACCCATTTTGGCACTTTTTCTAGATTAAAACAATCATAGTGTCATCTCAGGGAAATGTCCAACCTTGAATATCTTAATTCGAAAAAAAAAATTATTCAAGCTATTTTTAGGGGATAACTTTTAAATCTATGGATAGCCCTGCTAAGGAAGGATACGTACCAAGTGCTATTGCCCTTTCTTTGCGTAGGGCTGGATTTTGAAGACCAGTTCCTTTGAAGGCATTCTTCCATGTATTCCCACTTGAGATGCTGGCTCTTCGGGAGCCTGGTCGGGAGCCAGGCCGTGACCCCGGTCGACTACCCATGGTAGGTGTGTTACGGCCAGATCCACGACTTGATCCCGCTGTGCTAGGAGGCCGCTGTCTCTCCAGTTCTGTCCCTCCTCCCCCCTGTTCCTCTACGGAGCCGGCTGCCCCCATACTGCCCCTGTTGGACTGCCCCTTTTAGGCTCTGTAAGGGAAAGATCAGATCTGAGTACAATTTTTATCAATTTCAATTTGTGTAATTACCAGGCGCTTCCATTTCAGAAGATATTTCAGCTGATTTATTCAGTGCAAAAATGTATTATACCTATGGTATATACCATTCCATAGAGAAATCTTTCAACCCCCCCCCCCGTTCAGACACCAAACCAAACTCTTCCACGCATATGCATATCTGAAACAGATACTGATGTCGGCAAGCAAACTTATGTTATTGTCAAAAACGACACAGAAAAAAATACTTTCTTGGAGGCAGAGACATTTCTACTACCATAACACTGGCAAAGAGTGATACTTCTCCAATTTATACCAGCAGATTAGATTAGCATTTTAGTCCTTTTTTCAAAAGTCACTGACAAGGCTAGTTGGAAGGGAACGTTATGCCTGTTCTGAACAAGCTGGACGAGACAAGGGAAGGCCTTGATTGTTCTGCACAGACAGGGAGTGACACTGATATGTGGTTAGAAGGGAAGCCCATGCCGGTTCTACACACATAACACAGACAGGCCGTAACAAGGCAATGTAGTCAGTACGGAAGCCCATGCCAGTTCTACACAGACGGGGACACGGGTGTGAAGTTAGAAAGGAAGCATAAGCCTGTTCTATACAGACAGGCAGTAGTGACAAGGCACTGTGGTTAGAAACGAAGCCATTGACAGTTCTGCACAGACAGGCAGTGACTGCAGTTAGAAACGAGGGGGTGTGGATGGGGGGGGGGGTCCCCTATGTCACATATCGATTTTAAAAACTGGCCATGTCCCCATGTCAGTTTTAAGAAATGGTCATGATTTTGAGAAATTGTTCATGTCACCATGTCAATTTTAAGAAATTGTTCATGTCTCATGTCACTAAACCTAAAATAGCCTATGTCGCCATGTCGTTTTTAGTGGTCCACACCCATAAACAAAGCCATTGCCAGCTCTGCACAGACAGGCAGTGACTGCAGTTAGAAATGAAGCTATCCCCAGCTCTGCACAGACAGGCAGTGACTGCAGTTAGAAATGAAGCAATCGCCAGCTCTGCACACACAGGCAGTGACTGCAGTTAGAAATGAAGCAATCGCCAGCTCTGCACAGACAGGCAGTGACTGCAGTTAGAAATGAAGCCATTGCTTGTTCATCTCGGACAGGTGGTGACAAGGCACTGTAGTTAGAAGCGAGGCCATTGCCTGGTCCGGGCGTATTTAAGCATTAGTATAACGCACCTTTTGGGTGTTTTGAGGGAAACCCATATCTTTCAAAGTCCATGTCTTTCAAAATCCCCTCGGTGAGTTGTGTCTCATAAGAGACAGGGGTAATGTTTTCTATCATATCAATGCACAGAAACCCTGGGGTAGACTTTAGTCTTTTATGAGACCTAAACGCAGGCTTGGCCTAGCTGAGTTGTGCGCACATTATACTCAGTACCTGCAAGTTTGTGCCTGTCTCCTCTCAGGTAACACATTGATCCTGGACAGCATTGGTAAATAATGTTACCTCATCTAGACTAGATCCCACCAACAGCTGCATTTGCCTTACCCATGTTGTCTTACTAAGGCCGGCCCCATTGTGAGTTGTCACAACAGGCATAGTCCTCCCTTCAAACTACATTCCTTGTTATGCCCTGGTTGTACATAACAGTGTCCAGGAATTTGAAAAGGAGGGGCACGCCCTTTCTTTAGCCTCAATTTTTGGCTAGATTTGATGGTTGCATGAGGCAAATAAACTTAACTACAGGCAAAAGGGAGGGGGGTGCGTGTCCCCGTGCCACCCATCTAAATGGGTCACTGCAGCATAGGCTTCCTTTCTATAGTTACATTGTCTTTCTATAGTTACATAGCATTAAATAAGTAGATACTGTTCAAATGCTGCCATCTAATTTACATAATTGGGACAACTGATTCAATACTGCTTGCATGCTGCTAATACTACTGTTCTACTACTGTACCACTGCTGCAAGTTTTGTGGTGCTGAGCAGTAGAATGACAGTAGGTGCTGATACAATACTGTTTCTGATGCTGCTTTCACACTGAATCGCTACTGTCACACCACACTGTTTCTCAGCTGCTTTAGTGCTGCATTTCTACTGCATTTTGGTCCGGGTGGGGTTAGGGCAGTGTTCAATCAGCACTACTGCATGACTGCTGCTATAGCAGTAGGTGAGCAGTAGACCATACTGAAGACTACTGCTGGGGGCAGGTAGAAGCATAAAAGAAGCAGCCGCTGTTTTAGTACTGTCACTACCAATGCCTTTCTAGGTGGTCCTTGCTGGATTTGAACTTATGATCTTCTGATTACTGCACCAACACATTAGCCCCCTGAGCCACCACCCCATCAGCTATGTGGAGCTGTCAATACTCCCTAGTAGTGCATGCAACTCATATAGGAGGGGGCAGTACTGATTCAGTAGTACTGGGTAACTTCTACCATAGCAAGAGTGTACGAGTAGACCTGTATGATAAAGTGCTGCTATAGTAGAATCTCTTGCACTTTATTTAGCTTTGTAATTATCAATTATACATGTACATACATGTATATTATGTATACACCCTGACATCCATGTTTATCCATTAGGCCCCCCTACTGGCACTCAATAACATAATAATATACAAAGGTATAAGTATGCTTTTCTTCACAAACACTTAATAGTTTCAGAATTTCATTACTGAATCTTTTGATTACTGTTCACAACCATACTGACATTTACACTGGACTGTCTCAGAAGCATCAGGTCAGTAGCCCAGTAAATAATCCATGAATGGACAGAGTGATACCAGTAGATGGCAAGGTTCTCCACACATAGGGAGTACACGGGCGGGGTTCCCGTGTGCTTTTCAGTGCCGCCCGTGTGCTTTAGCTGAAAAGCACCGCCTGTGTGCTTTTCAGGAGACTATAAGCTTTCTATACTTTTTTGAATTTTGCAAATCAGCCAATTAGAACAGAAGTTAGGCCTGAAAAAGTAAAATTTTATCTAAAAATTCCAACAGAATCCAATCTTTTGTCCATTTATAATATAATTTTTCAAAATTCTCCCATGAGACATGCCCATGATCCACACAGCGCTTGTGTTCGAAAGTTACCTGTATGCTTTTTCATCCTGTGGAGAACCCTGGATGGTCAGTAGACTACTGCCTCGATGCTGCTGCACAGAGTGTGACAATTTTGGTATCTTTTAACATTCAGTTGAGAGTCAGTAGACTACTGATTCTAGCCTGAAAATGCAGTGCATGTTCAGTTGATAGTCAGTACTCTACTGAGTCTATGCTGAAAATGCAGTGTAGAGTCAGCTGTTTCAGAAGTATTTCAGCAGTGCCTACTGCAAAATGCAGTTGTTGATCAGCATATTCTCAGTAGCTACTGATAGGAGAAGCAGATACTGCCTTCTGGTCCGGGACCCTATGTTGTAAATGTTCTGTAATCCCCCGATGTGCAGAAATGTACTTCGTTCATCAACATCTCTTTCAGAATACCCAGCTATCCAGTTATTACTGGATATATCACAAACAAAACTTAATGGACAAAATGGAATTGCTAGATATATCCTGGAACATGTTGGACAAAAAAAAATAAGAGTAAGCAGGTGGATATGTGAGGGTCTAGGAGGATTCACCTTAGAATACCTAACCAAATGACATCTTCCGTATATACATATACAATCATATACAGTTTACATATAGGTACTGATGCCATTGATTCTTGAATGAAATGCTGAATTATAAGTACATTAGTATTATCCTTCATTTCTCCCAAGTACGACACTCTTGATATTCTCTCAAAATTAGTTCCGTTGATATGTTCAACATAAAACATGTATGTGAACATGTTTCCTTCCGGAATAGGTTATTAACAATATGGACCGGGTGATAAAATATCTGATATAAGCACCACGTCTGAAGCAGCATTGTTCACCTCAATAGAAAAGTACCATGGTTGGAAAATAGACATTATAGCTGCCTATTGCATTATACTGGGAAATAGAGGGTGGCAGAGTGGGCTGTTGGTTTTAGTGCTGTGCTGCCAATGGTTGCCAAAAGCATCAAAACACAGCAGTGGAACGTGTCTGTGGCCTCTTACACTGTAAGCCACCTCCAGGAATTTCAATAAGACCTCTGTCGATAGGTTCAACAAATACTTGAATAAACACATGAATATTCGATTTTATTGCAGTTCCTAATATCGTTGTGGCTAAATAGATGCAGCTGTTATTATGGGACCCTGCCAGAAAAAAAAAGAAAATTGTGAATTCAGGATTTGTGGATAGTTTTCCGGGCGATTTTTCTTCTCGTTTTTGTGATTCGCATTGAAAATGTTATTGATGACAGCATTCAATCCTGAAAATGCTATTTTTACCATCACACTTGATCTGGTGCTAGCTCCAGTGTTGCCGATATAATATTGGCACATCGGCTAACGGGCTTTCCCCAAATCGTTATGGCCGATGTAAGACTCTTGTATACTCTTGGCCGGCTATAATGTCAGCTTTCAATTAGTGAAAGGATTTTTGAAATTCTCTTCTTAGAAGCAAAGTTATAACTCTCAAATATAGTTCACTGACTTAAATATTTTCAAATAACATTTTCAGGTGCACACATTGGTCTGTGTAAAAAAGTTGTTTTTGGCAACATGCAGCTCTGGTGTAGAAATATATTCTAGCCATCACATCAACCACTTATGAGTTAGTGGTAATTGTGTTTGAACACATCTGCCATGCAAAACATTTCACTAAAATTTGCCTTATTTCTACCCCATGCCTTTGGTAACATTTGATCTAATCTGAGGGACTGAATCACAAATATTCCAGACTTGACTTGAACTGGATGAAAACGATCTGCCTGGTCCTGCGGCAGCCTTATTGACAAGAATGTTAATATTTGATTGGATGCTCAAGTGTACAATATATATATAGAATATTGTTATGTAGATGGCAGACGGTGCTATCCATTATATATAGCTTAGGAGTCTGAACATTCTGGGCTCATATATAATGAACTTACACTCCCGTTCCTCTTTCACCGCACACATATCACAGTCATAAAAACCAAGTCAGTGACCTTCGGTCTAAGTTCCAAAAGTTCTCTCATTATTTGCCCTGATACTTGCTGCCATCAACGAAGAGCACCAAATCAATTTCATGATCATAGACCAATGTGACTGTTTAGAACTGCCTACCTGTCTCACAACGTAGTATACTTACATCTGTTCCCACATGGGGGCCTCCCCATCCATAGACACACACCCACTCACCTCCCATGGGATCAAACAAGGGAAGGGTACTAACAAACAGCTTCACCTGCTAGGTGCTGCAATAAGGCTGCCAGAACGAGCAGGAAACCCTCCCCTTACCTTGCTTGGAGTGAACTCTGCTGTGAATAAAGTCACCAACCACAAAAGCTCCTGAAATCTTCAAAATGGAGGCTCATAAAGGATTTGTATTGAAATGGATATACCTCTCTGGAATTTTAAGCAAACGAGATCTAGGAGATTTTTGTCCTTATTTGCTGGCACTTATATCTCGGTAATCAGGTTGTGTAATATTCTCTGGTTCCATGGAGTGACACTGAGAATGAATGCAGTCTTTTTCCCTTTGTGACATGGGTTCTGTGTAACTTTATGGTATGTGATATTATATCAGGATTTCATATGCATGTTTTACTTAAGAGGTAAACACCAACTAAATGGTAGATTTGGATATTAGGAAAATGCCATGGATAACATCAGTACATATTAACATAATATTATAGTGGTGGAAGTGAAATGATTATGGATGTCTTCTCCTTTGATTTTTATGGGACGACAGAAAGATGGTATGGTCTTTTGGATTTATAGGGTGACATTAGAATATAGTAGGGATATCTTTTCCTTGGGTCTATGGGGTAGTACAGAGCTGATATGGTGCACTGTCTTTTGGCAAAACTGGGTGGCAGTGAAATTCTATGGATACATGTCATTGTCCTGTGGGCCGTCAATAAGAATGCACTTTAATAGCCTCCTTTCTATATATGAAGTGTGAAGATTCCAAGCAGAATATTAGGCATGTTGATGTCCTACTGTACTACATGTATGATATACAAGCTGATATCTGGGTTCCAGCAGACTTGGCTGGTGGCCAGTATGACTCCCTTGGGCTGGAATCTTAATCAGCACCTTGAATCTACTCTCCAATAAGCAATAGATGTAAGAAGATTCTGAATCATGTATCAACATACACAAAGTGATACTCTTATAGTTGTGCCTTCAATAGACTACAAGTACCACAGTCTGCCAGAATTCAGTGAGTCTCGTGGGTAGTGCCCCCTGGTGTATTTTACAGCTGTCATGGCAACCAGCGCACCCATCCCCAGTGGACCATGGTTAATATGCCTTGTACTTCTCTCCCTAACTCAATACTACCTACTCACACGTAACTGCACCTACCCGCTAACACGCCTAGCCAAGCCGCTCGTCTCATGAATCTTATACTAATTGAGCAATTTGTTGGAGTTTTTTCTACTCATCAGGTTGAGACATGTGTTCTACTCACCTGATTAACACTCTCTTATATGAGTCAATACAATACATACTTGAATAGCGATGGTGGTGTTCTATACTGTAAAAGTCATCTTGGTTACTTTGGGATAGTTTACCAGCCAAACAGAACCATTGATCGCACATGTCTGATATATCTGATTTGTAGATTTGTCTCAATGCTCTCAAATATTCTAATTTGAAATTGTCTGGGAAAAAAATGTTACAGGAAAAAGGAAACGATGTGCACAGCTCAGCTTTATATGAAAAAGATGGACTTTGATGTCATTGTGACAATAAATTTTCTTAAAAAGAAGGGCTAAGGTTGCTTTTCTGTTAAAGAGAAAAACATGGATTAGATATAGCTAAGAGAGACCAATATACATAGGATTACCTCTAGTAGCAATAGTCATATTGTATCTACGGGGATACTCTAAATAATGCAAAATAATGTAGCAGTCGGCTGTTATACAAAGTTTGTTGATAAACAAATACTGTGTGGGGCAGACTCAGCAGGTAAGTAGGCAGGTTAACAGATCAATACAGCAGATACACAGGCAATGTGTCAAATGAACAGTTACTCCATAACATAGAAACTGACACTTTTAGTTGCCATGGGCATCAGAATAGCCGTCTGAATATTTACCTGACTACATGGAAATAGTGCTTAGCATATAGCTTACCAGATGCCAACCGAGGTAAAAAGTTAGACAGTTTTTAAAAAGTCAATCAAATAAAAGAGATTTGTTGCCATTTATGAAACAGATCAATAGCAAATCACCACCCACACCATGACTGGGGTGGTGGTGATGGTAGGTCATAGATTATGCCAACGATAAGTCACTGTAGAAGTGACTAGTGAACCAGTTTTAATGACTAAATATGTAAAAAAAAACTCTTGATTTTGTCACCACCAATAGCCTGCACAACATTAAAGTACATGTATTAGTTTTTTTTCTTTTTCTTTGACTCCCAACTGACGATTTTTCTTTCAAAAAGAATGATTGAGGCAATCACTGCATTGAGATCTTCACTTTCAGATTAGTGTCAATAAACAAAAGTCGTTAAAGAAGGTATAGTGTCTCAATGCTTCAGCTTCATTCTCACTTGCTAAGGGATGCACCAATGCACCACCAGTGAGTAACTCATCTGGGATGCACTGGTGCATAGAGACCATTTGGGTGTATCAATCCTATGGGGGTTCCATGAAGAGGACACCAGTGAGTTACTCGCCAGTGCTGCATTTATATACATCATGTCAAGAATATGACATGATGCATTGCAGTTACAGCCTTATGCTGCACTTAAAGGGTTAACAAAACACATCTGCGCCCCCCTCTTGTCATCACTATCCATCATGGGATATTGCAGGATAGGGACTTGCAATGATGAAGTCCTATACTTACAGGACAATCCCTCAATTGTCACTCTTGACAATTCTTCAAATCAAATAATTCTTGTTCCCTCTTTTGTAGACCAGTGCCGATTCTATGTAAATCTAGGTCAGCACATCCAGGTTAGCTCAGCCCCACCCCATGAGCTGCTCCCTGATATTTAGGAGAATGTCTGTTTATTGATCCAACCAGGTCAATAAATATCAACACTTCTTTCATCCTAATACGCTCTCTCTAAACAGGAATGTACTCAGTGGTCTGGGTGGAGTGGTTTTGGTTTGAGGTTCAGGTTCGGAATGACATGCAAAATTGGTCAATTCACTCAAGTACCTAGGTACGTATTCTTTTTCACCAAACCAACTCTTGATAATGCCCTACATAGGTAAGTCATTCGGGGTCTCAAAAATTTGTATCACATGGAAAATCGAGGTTTTACAATTGCTAAAAGGTGTCCAAACTTCATATGACAACATGACATGAGAAACATTTTACCTTCAGTTTAATGACTGATTTTTCAAAAATCCAGCAAAAAATAAATCCTAATAGCCTAATGTTCCTGCTGTACTTGCCAACTATATGTATGATATATCCTATGACAATGTCCTGAGAAGGCATTCCTCACTCAAGTCCAGACCTGAACTGCAATGGGAGTCGTAGGCAAAGGAATCAACTTTAGGACTAGTCTAGCAAGTATACAGCCCGGCTTAGAGGGAGGGGGCAGCCTACACAGAGCCTCTTGTGCACATGCCAATGGTTGCTGCCTGACCTATGTAGTGTGTGTACACTGGAAGGCAAGTGTATTTTGACTTGTGTTTGGCTCAAGTAACCACATACCAAGAAACAAACTCCAATCTGATTCTACATCTAAAATTTACGTTTTTCATATATTTTTATATATTGGTGATATCATCTTGAAGCTGACTTACTAAATGAGTATGGTCATATACAGTCTATTCGTTTCCATGAATGTAGAACTAGTCCGTCTATGTGTTGCCCGGTTGCAACAACCATTATATTTTGAATGAGAATTTCCTTTGTCTTCTGAAGTACACTTAGCCTTAGAATCATTCTATTCATTTAATATTGTTTTATGAAGAAGGCTTTAGCTTGAGCCTATAATAAATGTGGAAAGGCTAATACCTAACACTGCTGCCTCTATTCCAAATCATGCACAGCCTTGGTGGCGTATTTTACAGTAAATATGGATTAAGGTTTTAACTGAGGCAAACCCACTGCTTGTCAGAGATTTGAAGCTCTTTGGGAATTATGTAATTCAACCTTGTTATTAGTCGTCAAATTACCATAACACAGCCGGAGTCAAACAAATCGTTTCGTCAAAGTAGTGATCAAAAGTACCCACTGAAAGCTAAATAAATACAACAGGTAGTTACATGAAAACAATCTGTCTTTTATTTATGAATTAGGCTCCACAAATAATTTGGACTATGAATTGTATCACATACCAAGTCATCGGTCACAAGGATATCAGTAATTAGCTATCAATGGGCCAAATCACATTGTACCATTTTCTAGATTAAATCGATTATATTTGGTATCTTGCCTTGGTTGCAATCCATGAATTCATGCCGATTTATCACATCTATGTATGGTTATCATGAAATGAATTATGAATAAGAAAATCCGATCTCATATTTAAGATATGTGTTGAACTCAGTTGCAATCATTAGTTGGGATGTAGGACTGAGTCTCCATTGTGCCAGACAATACACATTTTCCTAAGTCAGAATCCTTAGGATATCTTTCATATGCCTTTACAGCGGGATCATTAATTAAATGTTGTATTATTATGGGCATTATCAACTAATTTACATGTTTAATTGCAAATGTAATCGATGCATATATAGCTACAGCCATGGCTGCCAACCGGATTATAAATTGAAGCTACATATAGATATCCCATGATTCATTATATGATAGGTGCCAATATGTCCCATGACCATGACAATGATGGTTGTTTTCGACTTTAATTTCATTTACTAATATTTGTGTGTGTGTGTGTGTGTGTAAAATAAAGGTTTTAATCTTAAGTAGTGCGCAATGATTTAAGGTTAGTCTTGGACAGAATTGTCATTTTTTAGAAGAGCAGAACGGATCCACACCAACTCCATAGGAACGAGAAGACGTTCGCGATGATATGGGATGCAAATACATTAATTCTTGGACCTAGCCCTCTGCAAACAAACCCTGGAGAGGTCACTGGTATATTATGATACGTGAATTTATTTACATCTATTCCCACTCCCAATACTGTAGCCACTATTAACACACCATCCCCTAACCGTTCGTATGAACACAAAGTGACAAGTCCATATACTACTCACACGGCCCTCTCCTGATGACAACCCGTAGCTATGGTTACCACACGTATGGTTTCAACCCCGCTCTTTCAAAAACTTCATTCTTCTTTCCTTTTTTTTTAAATTAACAATAATTTTTTTTTCATTCCCCCCCCCCCAATCAACTTGGTATCATTGAGATCAATTACATTTCACCTTTAAATGGCAGCGTTTCAAGAACTTATCTCATTGGTGTGACATAGGTTGAAACTGATAATGGGAAATCCAATTATGAATGCATAATCCGAATAAAGGTAATGATTGACACCCGCTGACCCAGAACAGTGCTATAAGTATGGCATTATGTTTACAATGCCGTAGTTCTGTGAATGTATTATTAATCAACAATGACACAACCCAACCTGTTCGATTACACTACCCTAACCTTACATCCATTATTGATGACATATGGCAGAGCAGTGTGGGGTTATTGGAACCTCTACTTGTTGCCTTGTGTTGACAGTAACACCCCCTGGTTACGGGCTGTGGTTTATGGATATATCTTGTATAAAGGCGGACTTGCAGCCAACCAAATACTATCTGACCAAAGGCATTTGGTCAAAAGGTGGACATGGGATCGTCATTATACCCATTTGTGTATTGATGCACTAAAATATTGATACACCTACAGCCAAAGGACAATACCATGTGTATGACGGAGCATGGCACTTTTCCCAAGAGCTCTATCCCTGTACTTTCATTTATTCTACTTTTGAGTTTTATAATACTTAAAATTTGATATCGCAATTATGTGGGGTTTTTTTTCAACTTTTTCAACCCTTTCTGCTTCGCCTGCAATATGTTACCATGTAGTCGGCCTTATGCAGCTGGTGGAGCTAGCCCCTGGAGTGCATTGAGGCGTGAACGACATCCTCCTCCTGCCGCTGAGGGGCATCCTGATACATATACATGCATAATTCTTTAATGCCAGACTTATTCTGAGTCAGTAACACTATTATGTGAGCTCTGGGACCGCTTGCTTATATGTCTCGTTACTATGCCACCTGTTGATCAACATCAGGTTGGTTTCCATGGAAAAATGACAACACATATTGTTATAAGATCGATACGTCCCGAGTCCTCGTTGGGAATGGGGTAGGGGTATTGCTTTGGTGGTCTGCGACATTTCTGACAGAGGAACCGTGCCTTGTAATTTTCGCCAACGCTGGTGCAGATCTGGCCAACAGTCCAGGCTTGTAACATCAGCCCATAATGATAATGCGCCACCTCATGACTACAGTAATAGAGCCAGCATCTATTATGAGTGAGTAGGGGAATATCTCATCTAACTTTGGTGAACGATATTCCCTCTTGTAATGACATCTCATCAAGGATAGTATACTATCCTTGATCTCATCTTACAACTGTTTCATCGACAGCATTAGTGTCAGGTGGATGTTTAGGCCCCAAAGGGATCATTTGTTTCAGGTAACCCGACCCTACTTTAATAGCACAGCAGGACAGACCCTAGATATTATTTTTTTCTTCAATTTGAATTTCAATAAGTAATATGTTTTGGGGCAATTTTTTGGTTATTTTAGTCGTGAATGGGTCGCCGGAACTTGTCCCTGGGTCACCACGACCCATTGCAGGTCCATGTAGTAGTTTAAAAAAGTTTACAAAATGAAAAAAAATATCCGACCTACCCTACCTAATTTAAGTCAATTGATTCAGGTATGAAAAGAAATCAAACAATCTGAAAAAAATCATAAGACTTCTCGTGAATCAATTGTGCTCGCTGAAGGGGTACTAGAGGAGAGGGTGCAAAGCTTTTACTTTTTAAGGGCCACTAAGGCATCATTGCATCATGCCTATTTTGGTCGTCATGATGCTAGAATGCAGACTGCAGCCTGGTGAGTTACTCCTTTAGTTTGTATTACCCAAGATCCCTTCTCTCCATTCTGCTGGGAAAAAGTAGATTTTATTCACTTCCTAAAAAAAGAAGGCTTAACACCATTAAAGGTATTGTAATCTCCCGTGTATAAGGCGCGTCTTATACGAGGGGTTTTAGTGCTAATTGCATCCACAAGACCTTTCTTTTGACACTTTACATGCCCCCTTAGCCATAATAGGATATATGGGGGCCCAGGGGGGTCCATGATGCCCAAGTTACACATAGGTCTTTGAATTTTGAAAATTCATTCAGTAGAACCAAAGTTATGAATTTTTCATTTTTTTGAGAATTTTCCAAATCTCTAGGTGCGCCTTATACGCGGGCTGCGCCATATACGTAGGAGATTACGGTAGGTAGTTAAGAAGGTGCTCCAGGCGTTGTATGATACAGCACTCAGACTGCGTGTGCAATAAACTTGTCACTCTCAATCGTAAACCTTTGCTAATTTATTTCATGCTGAGAACGATAGACTCTATAATTAAGCATAGGGAAGGTCATTCTCCACAGGGGAGTGAAAAACACATCATATTCTCAATTTTCCCATTCTTCACTTTGCCCATACATGGGTAAAATTCTACATGCGTGACACGGCGACATGGGGGGGGGGGTTAAAATCCGACAAGGCCCTTTTGGAGATCTACGGACACAGGAGTAGGGAGCAGAATGTAGTGCTGATGCTATTAGATAAAAATAGACATGCGACACACAGCAGTTTGCTAAAATCCGACACGCCGACAGAGCCCCTTTTCTCGGCACCTAGGTAGGGGCACTTCACTGTGATATGTCATCCAAATAGCCTCAAACCCTCTATCAAAAAGCGATATTTTTTCAGAGATTTATGTCAATGATACTTGGTCAGCCTCAAAATACTGAAGATCCTCACCCATCTAATAATGTTAACATTTCTTTTAATCTATAAGGAGTGGTTATTTTTCAACAGAGCCCAGTGGGTTGGTGGATTTTAGCACACATACAGAACGTTTTTGCCACCCCCCCCCCCCCTTCACCTTCATTCTATTATATAATAACACCCAGACTTTCTGTCACTGGTGACCATGGTCAGCCTTTGATAGGCTGACTTTCTGTCACAGGTGACGAAAATCAGCCTATCAAAGTGCTGACCATGATGTAAAGGTTTCCTCTACTTTTAAACTACAGCTTTTCTGAACTCTCACGGAGGAATGGAGATGAGAGTTCAGGAACTGAGCTACCCCAACCCACCCCTAGCCAATGCTCGGTCCCTCCACTATCGTTCCAGGGCCGACATTAACCTTGCACTTTCTGAGGTAGCTGGCCAAAGAAATGATCATTGTGATAAAACTGCTTGGTGTATGGTCAATATAAGTTGGTAATTATATTCCTACCACGTATATCTCCCCCTCCAACATGTTCTTACTCCTGTATATGCTACACAAACCTTAATCCTGGATCATTTTGTGTTGAGTCTGTGTATTTCCCTCCATCATGATCTGTCATGTTGTGGTGTTTTGGTACAAAAGGCTAATACTGCATGGGTGGTTATTTTGGTCCTAGGCCAGGGTACTAGGCATTGATTGCCCTACCCAATCAGCCATGACATGATTGAAGTGCCAATTCAGGGTTGTTGATTGGTAAACACCTACCAAAGCTGCCATACATACAGTGGATAGATGTATGGGAGGACACACACTGGTGACAAAAATGCACTGGAATTACTTTTTATGAAAGAGGTGAACTTTAAAAGGTAGGTAGCAATGATTATCAATATGCTCAGAATTAACACATATGTTTTAAGTGAACCCAAAAGTAGCCATTTCTCCACAATGATCAGTTTTTGTCGCAGCTACCCTGTCCAGTGGGTAGTGACTGCCAGCGGTAATGTGCTGTTTAGTTAACGCTGGAGTATAGCTAACCCCACCCCCAGATCGAGGGGTCAAAATAAATGACCTCTCCCTAATTAGGATACCCCATAGACTATATGTTCACAGAATTTTAGTTAAAGCACAAATCACATCCCTGGAAAAGCAGGGTGTAATGAGTGTTGAAGTGACTGAATTCGCAAGTAACTTGGAAAGTATAGGTCTGGCCATTTTGACACTATAGTGACAGCAATGCGGAACACTTACCAACAATTATATAGAGCTGTAGTAGTTGTTAACATTAAGAAATACTCCAAACAAACAAGAAACATACTCCATATGTATTGAGCGCCAGCCATTTTGGATTTTGCCGTCAGTCGGCTAGCTATGTCATCCTGTCCACACCAAATGTTCTCAAATCATTTCAAATCATTGTTATTAGGCCTGTATTTGCATGGGTTCATCTTTTTCCCCCTATGTTGTACCATATTATTATGATTTCTTTAACATCCGCCAGGTTTGTATCAAAGTGACATGCACTCGCAATGTTGTAAAAGTTTAACCGCTCGGACGGTTTTTGGCATAAACATGCCGAGACAAACGCAAATAGTTTCATTGAGAGTTATGGTACTAGAATGATTTTATTATTATGTTTTTAAATATATAAGAAACATAGAGAAATGTCCAATATAGCTATAGAAGGCAAAATAACATGCAATATACGATTTCTATTCGAACTTCACCATGTGTATGACACCCAATCAGACCAGAGCTGACACCCTAAGCGGACACCTCCATAGAAAAGCAATGAGTGCACAAAGTGACTTGCACCCATTTTGAGATCACCTGCTTTTTAAAAACCTCAATATCACAAAGATAAGGCCCAGATAACAGGTAACAATTACACCTCTATGATCCTGAATATGTACACTATCTCATGACATGTTTCATTTTCTCTCATATTTTATCATTTTGATGTACAGTTTAATATTTGAGGGTGAAGTGAGTCCCACCTCTCAAAGTAGGCACTGAAATACCTCCACTGTGTGAGTCTGCTGCAGTAGAGGTGTGAAACTGTATTAAAGCTGAAACTGGGTAGTGTTAAACTCTCCCTTCTTTGCACGCTTATTCTGAAGCTATATACTGGAGGATCTTTACACACAAGGGCTCAATTTAACAGGCTTGGCTAGACCTTCAAAATGAATGTACAAGATTTAATGCAGGGAATTTTGCCTTTGACCCCATTGAAGTTCAACCAAAAGTTTAGAACCATTTTATGATGAGAAGATCACTGAGCACCTAAAAATAAATGGTTCCCACCTGTTCTATGGTTAAAAATGATCTAGAAAATGTATAGCTTTTCTTTTTCTAAGGGGCTGCAGTATGTTTGACAGACCGTGCAAACATTTTGGGCGAGATTATTTCTGGACACTTGTCCCAACCTCCTCCATGTTGGGCACTTACTTTTCAATTAAGACCTTATTGTATGTATTTTATATGGTGAGAAATTGATAGCTGTGATAAAAATAAGTGGTTTTGCTTTTTAAATGAAGTTTTTAAGACAATTTAAATGGAAGTTATGATCATTCAAAAATCCTGAGTCAAAGACAATATTCTGCCGTGGTTCTGTCAGAGCGTGCAGTTCAAGGGAAAAGATGACCTCAAAAATTTGCTTTAACATTGTTTGATTATGATAAAATGTATCATTATTTACATTTCTTGGGGTATATCTTACTTATCTGAAAAGAAAATTGTCCAAAATAATCATTTCAGTGATCTAGTCTACCTTGGATTCATCTTGCTTGATCACAAAACTGGATCCAAATTAAACTCTTAACTATGGCAGAATTCTAGGTCTGATTTGGTACCTTTGGCCGGTCATAATTCCACTTTAAATTGACATAGAGCCTTCATTTAAAAAGCAAGTCCACTTCTTTTCTCAAGATCTATCCATTGCTCATTAGATAAGTTTAATGGGATAAAGACTTGAAAAAATAGGTAGATCTATTAAAGTGCCTACTCAAAGAGGCCATTTTGAGTTCTTAATTTTCGCCATGTCTCTAAAACTTGGAAAAGTAAACTTTCCAAGTTAATAATAACAAGGGGTCCATGGTTAGGAGATTATGTTAAGGATTCAATTGAAAATTTAGAATCTAAGATCTATGATCAAGAGGCCCGTGTTAAGGATGCAATTGAGAGGATTCAATTTAGGATCTGTCATCTATGATCAAGATATTAGGGTTTCATATTTAAATTTGACGATCAATTCTGAGTTTAATATCAATTCTAAAAGCAGTTAAATTGCAGTGCGTTTCCCGGATTAGAAATTTATCCCATATTTTCGGCAAAGTAAACACAGCAAAGCTGTAATGCCGTGCATATTCATATCATGTTCTAAGAAGTATAGAATTGATTTACAACATTTTTAATATGATAGTAGATCAAAATTTTCAGAACAAATATTATTTTAATACGGAATCTAAAAGCCCTTCATATGTTGTGTGTTTTGCAATTTATTAATCTCTAACATACTTTCAGGAAAGTAAACACAGCAATGCTGTAATGCCGTGCATATTCCTATGATGATCCAAGGAAAAAAGATCATTATATATGAACTCTATGGCCTTTGGAATGGACCTATACTTAAATATATGCTCTGATTGTGGTGCTTCCTCGCTCTCCATGTAAAATCCTGCCCCATTGCTATAGTATGGAGTAAACCTATGCCTGGATTAAAATATGCAAATAAGGAATGTGTGTGAGGGTTGGGAGTAGTATGGTGGTGGTATTGGTGGTGGTGGTGTCACAATGGTCACTAACATCCATCTGATAACTTTTGAAGATCAAAATTGACCATATATGGCCTGGATCCCTGTGATTCCTTAAACCAAGATGGCCGACACACAAGGAAAACAAAAGAATTAGGTAGTGGAGGTGTCCCAATGGTCACTAACATCCATCTGATAACTTTTGAAGATCAAAATTGACCATATATGGCCTGGATCCCTGTGATTCCTGAAACCAAGATGGCCGACACACAAGGAAAACAAAAGAATTAGGTAGTTGAGGTGTCCCAATGGTCACTAACATCTATCTGATAACTTTTGAAGATCAAAATTGACCACATATTACCTGGATCCCTGTGTTTCCTAAAACCAAGATGGCCGACACACATGGAAAACTATAAAATTGGGTAGTTGAGGTGTCCAAATGGTCACTAACCATAACTTTTGAAGATCAAAATTGACCATATATGACCTGGATCCCTGTGTTTCCTAAAACAAAGATGGCCGACACACATGGAAAACAACAAAATTGGGTAGTTGAGGTCCCCCAATGGTCACTAACATCCATCTGATAACTTTTGAAGATCGAAGTTGACCATATACGGCACATGGCTATTGTATTATTGACCAATGGGAGGCATCCCTGGCATATACTGCGGAGTCGGGGGCTGAAGGTGTTAGTCATAGTGCCGTCGGGGTCTAATGGCGGCCCCCAGCTGATAATGGCTATGTGAGCTATATGGCCTGGATCACTGTGTTTCCTAAAACAAAGATGGCCGACACATATGGAAAACAATAGAATTAGGTAGTTGAGGTCTTTCAATGGTCACTAACATCCATCTGATAACTTTTGAAGATCAAAATTGACCACATATGACCTGGATCCCTGTGTTTCCAAAAACCAAGATGGCCGACACACATGGAAAACAATAAAATTAGGTACTTGAGGTGTCCCAATGGTCACTAACATCCATCTGATAACTTTTGAAGATCGAAGTTGACCATATATGGATTGGATCCCTGTGTTTCCTAAAACAAAGATGGCCGACATATATGGAGAACAATAAAATTAGCTAGTTGAGGTGTCCCAATGGTCACTAACATCCATCTGATAACTTTTGAAGATTAAAATTGACAATATATGAGCTGGATCCCTGTGTTTCCTAAAACAAAGATGGCCGACACACATGGAAAACAATAAAATAGGCTAGTTTAGGTCTCCCAATGGTCACTAACATCCATCTGATAATTTTTGAAGATCAAAGTTGACCATATATGACCTGGATCCCTGTGTTTCCTAAAACAAAGATGGCCGACACACATGGAAAACAATAAAATAGGCTAGTTGAGGTCTCCCAATGGTCACTAACATCCATCTGATAATTTTTGAAAATCAAAGTTGACCATATATGGCCTGGATCTCTGTTTTTTCTAAAACAAAGATGGCCGACACATATTGAAAAAAATAGAATTAGGTAGTTGAGGTCTTTCAATGGTCACTAAAATCCATCTCATAACTTTTGAAGATCAAAATTGACCATATATGAGCTGGATCCCTGTGATTCCTGAAACCAAGATGGCCGACACATATTGAAAAAAAAAAAAGAATTAGGTAGTTGAGATCTTTCAATGGTCACTAACATCCATCTCATAACTTTTGAAGATCAAAATTGACCATATATGACCTGGATCCCTGTGATTCCTGAAACCAAGATGGCCGACACACATGGAAAACAACAAAATTGGGTAGTTGAGGTCCCCCAATGGTCACTAACATCCATCTGATAACTTTTGAAGATCGAAATTGACCATATATGGCCTGGATCCCTGTGTTTCCTAAAACAAAGATGGCCGACATATATGGAGAACAATAAAATTCGCTAGTTGAGGTGTCCCAATGGTCACTAACATCCATCTGATAACTTTTGAAGATTAAAATTGAAAATATATGAGCTGGATCCCTGTGTTTCCTAAAACAAAGATGGCCGACACACATGGAAAACAATAAAATAGGCTAGTTTAGGTCTCCCAATGGTCACTAACATCCATCTGATAATTTTTGAAGATCAAAGTTGACCATATATGACCTGGATCCCTGTGTTTCCTAAAACAAAGATGGCTGACACACATGGAAAACAATAAAATAGGCTAGTTGAGGTCTCCCAATGGTCACTAACATCCATCTGATAACTTTTGAAGATCGAAGTTGACCATATGTGGATCAACACGGTGAAAGGTACGCCCACGCGGGGGTGCGTGGGCATACCTTTTACCGTGTTGATCCACATATATGGCCTGGATCCCTGTGTTTCCTAAAACAAAGATGGCCGACATATATGGAGAACAATAAAATTAGCTAGTTGAGGTGTCCCAATGGTCACTAACATCCATCTGATAACTTTTGAAGATTAAAATTGACAATATATGAGCTGGATCCCTGTGTTTCCTAAAACAAAGATGGCCGACACATATTGAAAAAAATAGAATTAGGTAGTTCAGGTCTTTCAATGGTCACTAACATCCATCTTATAACTTTTGAAGATCAAAATTGACCATATATGACCTGGATCCCTGTGTTTCCTAAAACAAAGATGGCCGACACACATGGAAAACAATAAAATAGGCTAGTTGAGGTCTCCCAATGGTCACTAACATCCATCTCATAACTTTTGAAGATCAAAATTGACCACATATGACCTGGATCCCTGTGTTTCCAAAAACAAAGATGGCCGACACATATGGAAAACAATAGAATTAGGTAGTTGAGGTCTTTCAATGGTCACTAACATCCATCTGATAACTTTTGAAGATCAAAATTGACCACATATGACCCAGCCTCGGCCAGCGTCTATTGATACTCAGTTCAATAGCCTGGGGTCACCTCTACATTTCACTGGATGTGTATTCCAGTTAATTGTTTTATTGCCCCTTTGATCTAGATAAGGATCTGATTGAACTGGAATGTGTATTCATTCTCCATGCTGAGCCTGGGTCACTACCAGAATTAGGAATATGATTGGGGAGTGAGCTTCGCCGCCTGGGCGACGATCTACCCAGATGAAGGTCTGAAGCCAGCCCGTACTCTGTCGGGCTGGAGAGGGCGAGCCTGCATATGACCTGGATCCCTGTGTTTCCAAAAACCAAGATGGCCGACACACATGGAAAACAATAAAATTAGGTACTTGAGGTGTCCCAATGGTCACTAACATCCATCTGATAACTTTTGAAGATCGAAGTTGACCATATATGGATTGGATCCCTGTGTTTCCTAAAACAAAGATGGCCGACATATATGGAGAACAATAAAATTAGCTAGTTGAGGTGTCCCAATGGTCACTAACATCCATCTGATAACTTTTGAAGATTAAAATTGACAATATATGAGCTGGATCCCTGTGTTTCCTAAAACAAAGATGGCCGACACACATGGAAAACAATAAAATAGGCTAGTTTAGGTCTCCCAATGGTCACTAACATCCATCTGATAATTTTTGAAGATCAAAGTTGACCATATATGACCTGGATCCCTGTGTTTCCTAAAACAAAGATGGCCAACACACATGGAAAACAATAAAATAGGCTAGTTGAGGTCTCCCAATGGTCACTAACATCCATCTGATAATTTTTGAAAATCAAAGTTGACCATATATGGCCTGGATCTCTGTTTTTTCTAAAACAAAGATGGCCGACACATATTGAAAAAAATAGAATTAGGTAGTTGAGGTCTTTCAATGGTCACTAAAATCCATCTCATAACTTTTGAAGATCAAAATTGACCATATATGAGCTGGATCCCTGTGATTCCTGAAACCAAGATGGCCGACACATATTGAAAAAAAAAAAGAATTAGGTAGTTGAGATCTTTCAATGGTCACTAACATCCATCTCATAACTTTTGAAGATCAAAATTGACCATATATGACCTGGATCCCTGTGATTCCTGAAACCAAGATGGCCGACACACATGGAAAACAACAAAATTGGGTAGTTGAGGTCCCCCAATGGTCACTAACATCCATCTGATAACTTTTGAAGATCGAAATTGACCATATATGGCCTGGATCCCTGTGTTTCCTAAAACAAAGATGGCCGACATATATGGAGAACAATAAAATTCGCTAGTTGAGGTGTCCCAATGGTCACTAACATCCATCTGATAACTTTTGAAGATTAAAATTGAAAATATATGAGCTGGATCCCTGTGTTTCCTAAAACAAAGATGGCCGACACACATGGAAAACAATAAAATAGGCTAGTTTAGGTCTCCCAATGGTCACTAACATCCATCTGATAATTTTTGAAGATCAAAGTTGACCATATATGACCTGGATCCCTGTGTTTCCTAAAACAAAGATGGCTGACACACATGGAAAACAATAAAATAGGCTAGTTGAGGTCTCCCAATGGTCACTAACATCCATCTGATAACTTTTGAAGATCGAAGTTGACCATATGTGGATCAACACGGTAAAAGGTACGCCCACGCGGGGGTGCGTGGGCATACCTTTTACCGTGTTGATCCACATATATGGCCTGGATCCCTGTGTTTCCTAAAACAAAGATGGCCGACATATATGGAGAACAATAAAATTAGCTAGTTGAGGTGTCCCAATGGTCACTAACATCCATCTGATAACTTTTGAAGATTAAAATTGACAATATATGAGCTGGATCCCTGTGTTTCCTAAAACAAAGATGGCCGACACATATTGAAAAAAATAGAATTAGGTAGTTCAGGTCTTTCAATGGTCACTAACATCCATCTTATAACTTTTGAAGATCAAAATTGACCATATATGACCTGGATCCCTGTGTTTCCTAAAACAAAGATGGCCGACACACATGGAAAACAATAAAATAGGCTAGTTGAGGTCTCCCAATGGTCACTAACATCCATCTCATAACTTTTGAAGATCAAAATTGACCACATATGACCTGGATCCCTGTGTTTCCAAAAACAAAGATGGCCGACACACATGGAAAACAATAAAATTAGGTACTTGAGGTGTCCCAATGGTCACTAACATCCATCTGATAACTTTTGAAGATCGAAATTGACCATATATGGCCTGGATCCCTGTGTTTCCTAAAACAAAGATGGCCGACATATATGGAGAACAATAAAATTAGCTAGTTGAGGTGTCCCAATGGTCACTAACATCCATCTGATAACTTTTGAAGATTAAAATTGACAATATATGAGCTGGATCCCTGTGTTTCCTAAAACAAAGATGGCCGACACAGATTGAAAAAAATAGAATTAGGTAGTTGAGGTCTTTCAATGGTCACTAACATCCATCTTATAACTTTTGAAGATCAAAATTGACCATATATGACTTGGATCCCTGTGTTTCCTAAAACAAAGATGGCCGACACACATGGAAAACAATAAAATAGGCTAGTTGAGGTCTCCCAATGGTCACTAACATCCATCTCATAACTTTTGAAGATCAAAATTGACCACATATGACCTGGATCCCTGTGTTTCCAAAAACAAAGATGGCCGACACACATGGAAAACAATAAAATTAGGTACTTGAGGTGTCCCAATGGTCACTAACATCCATCTGATAACTTTTGAAGATCGAAGTTGACCATATATGGCCTGGATCCCTGTGTTTCCTAAAACAAAGATGGCCGACATATATGGAGAACAATAAAATTAGCTAGTTGAGGTGTCCCAATGGTCACTAACATCCATCTGATAACTTTTGAAGATTAAAATTGACAATATATGAGCTGGATCCCTGTGTTTCCTAAAACAAAGATGGCCGACACACATGGAAAACAATAAAATAGGCTAGTTGAGGTCTCCCAATGGTCACTAACATCCATCTGATAATTTTTGAAAATCAAAGTTGACCATATATGGCCTGGATCCCTGTGTTTTCTAAAACAAAGATGGCCGACACATATTGAAAAAAATAGAATTAGGTAGTTGAGGTCTTTCAATGGTCACTAAAATCCATCTCATAACTTTTGAAGATCGAAATTGACCATATATGAGCTGGATCCCTGTGATTCCTGAAACCAAGATGGCCGACACATATTGAAAAAAAAAAAGAATTAGGTAGTTGAGGTCTTTCAATGGTCACTAACATCCATCTCATAACTTTTGAAGATCAAAATTGACCATATATGACCTGGATCCCTGTGATTCCTGAAACCAAGATGGCCGACACACATGGAAAACAACAAACTTGGGTAGTTGAGGTCCCCCAATGGTCACTAACATCCATCTGATAAATTTTGAAGATCAAAGTTGACCATATATGGCCTGGATCCCTGTGTTTCCTAAAACAAAGATGGCCGACACACATGGAAAACAATAAAATAGGCTAGTTGAGGTCTCCCAATAGTCACTAACCCCCATCTGATAATTTTTGAAGATCAAAATTGACCATGTATGGCCTGGATCCCTGTGTATCCTAAAACAAAGATGGCCGACACATATGGAAAACAATAGAATTAGGTAGTTAAGGTCTTTCAATGGTCACTAATATCCATCTGATAACATTTGAAGATCAAAATTGACCACAAATGACCTGGATCCCTGTGTTTCCTAAAACCAAGATGGCTGACACACATGGCAAACAATAAAATTGGGTAGTTGAGGTGTCCCAATGGTCACTAACATCCATCTGATAACTTTTTAAGATCAAAATTGACCATATATGGCCTGGATCCCTGTGTTTCCGAAAACTAAGATGGCCGACACACATGGAAAACGGTCCCAAGACTCCAAATAATCCAATGCCACGCCACTTAAAACTCCTAAAAAAGTGCATCATACTTATGTGTACATGTATACATAAATATACATGTAGGTGGCCTTTAGTGGGTTAATAGTCAGTGGTGCTGAGAAATGCCCCACCAGCAGAAGAGAACCACATGGTGCTGGGGGAGGTGGTGGCAGGCAGGTATGGGGCCACCACAGGAGCACAGCCACCACCACTATTCAGAGGTGGGTGGGGGGGGTATATATACTATATACCATGGCTCTGCCTGAGGTGTCCAGGGCTACCACCACTCTGTGCCCAGGGTCTACAATAACAGGTCCACCAACACCACCACTGCCACCACTTCTATGCTTGACTGATTTGCAAATTTTAATCCAGGTATAGGCATACTCAATACTGTACCTATGACAGGATTATACATGGAGAGCGAGGAAGCACCACTATGAGAGCTTGTATTTAAGAATGGGTCCCCTCCTATAGCCGTTCATTCCTAAGAATGAACGGCAATAACTGACATTCCTTGACACCTTTGCTCTGGAGACCATCGGATCGGCCGTAACACGTCGCGGGCGGGTGGTATGCAAGCAGCGGCGGGAACAGCCTGGGGGAACAGTCTCAGTGTGTGCCACACCAACTTGTGACCAAGCTGGAACGTGCAGCCGGGATAGTCCGCGCCCTGAGACTTTTAACTTTCCAATGATGTAAGTCTTTCCAAAGGCGACACTGATATAAAGCAGTCTAGGATTAAATGTGCTTACCTTAAATTGAAGTTTGTCAACTTGCTTCGCTTATCGTACATAGAAGTTCCGAGATTCAGCCATTTCAAAACAACGATGAGATGTTTACGTTCTGCGTTTGGCTGTTGTTGGGGGAAACACGCCGTCACATGACTGGTCCCGCTGGTTTTCGGTATAACGCGCACCTGCTTGGACCAGCGAAGGGATTCCCCTTTCTGGGTCAAGCGTGCAGCAACGACATGCATATTGCTAATTGGGATATTTGTTGCTTTAGCCAAATGGAGGTGAAGATTTTCAAGTGCAAGTTCTAGACTGAAGACCCGCCTGTGTTCCGTAAGCTGCCCACACGTACTACATCGCCTAGTGCCTGCACACTTTGCATGAAAATGTTTTTTCATCGTTAAATAAAAAACACGAAAAAAAAAACACGTTTTTAGATCTAGTTCCTATCATAGAGAGCCAATATGGCCACTAGCTGGTCTGGGGCTGGTTCTGGCGACACACACTGATAAGAACTGATAAGATGGGACCGGCATGTCCCTGGAAGTGGGTGTTATCCAGGGACAAGGTACCCATCATGGTCTTATCAGTGGGTTTTGTAACGTATGCGCTTGGCGCCATCTTGTGTGTAGAATGTTGGGGACCGGAAGTTGAGTGATATTAGGGAATAAACGTTAGTCTAGCACGAGGCACCGAATTGTAAGGTTTTGGTTCTTCCTTCAACACATTACATGGTTGTCAGAAGTGGTTCTACAGCTCTAGAAGAGAAAGCAAACCCACCTGGTAATGCCAATTGATGAATTGATGTATAAGCTTACCAGGAGATGTCATTTTGTGAAGGAATTGAATCCAGGAAATTGTGAGTAGACCAAAGTGTCCAGCCTGGATCTCAAGAACCCTGAAAGTGAAGCCACATGTTGGTGCTTGGTTGAACTCTGCTAGTATACTGTGAATTTGTGTGCTACATGGGCATTTTAATAATTTGCTCCAGCCAATCCCATATTGAACTGACTTTGTGCCATTTGCTTGTTGAGGCCTATTCTAGCTGGTCAAGTGTGTTAGTTTCTAACATTGATTTAGTGCTGCTGGCAGCTAGTTGTGAACATCTACAGTGATTTAAAGGCTCAAAATAGTAAAATGGCTGAGAAAAATATTCCATCCATGGATTGGGATGCCTCAGACCTGGTTAGAGAATGGAAACGGTTTAAACAACACTGTGTTTTCCACTTTTGTGGTCCATTGGCTGGCAAAAGCGAAGTAGAAAAAGTGAATTATTTGATGACATTCATTGGTAACAAAGGTCGCGAATTGTATGATACCTTCCCTTGGGAGCCTGCAGATAGGGATGATGCGGCAGCAGAAAATGAAGTTCTTGAGTCAGTATTCAAAAAGTATGAGGACTATGTCAAACCCTTTAGAGATGAAATCAGGGCTACAGCTAGGTTTTTGCGTCGTAGGCAGAAGCCTGATGAGAAATTTGATGACTTTGTGACTTCTCTGCGTGTACTGGTAAAGGACTGTGGATATGGTACACATGAGGACCGCATGCTCAGAGACATGATAGTTATTAGGTCCCGCCATGCAAAGGTCAAGGAGAAGTGCTTCGACAAAGGGGAGGAACTCAACCCTCAAAGAGGCCATCACATTTGGTCGAAGCTATGAATCCTCCAAAGAGACATTACAGGAGGTGAATTGGGAGGAGGATGACACTGTTAAGGTAGTTAAGAAACAGGAGCCACCCAAAATAAGAAAAAAGCCCTCGACATCTAAAGAGAAACCACCTAAGTTAGAGCTATGTGACAAGTGTGGCTACGATGCCACACATGAATATTGCCCTGCCCGTGGTGCGACCTGTAACTACTGTAAAAGTAAAGGCCATTTCGCAGCAGTCTGTTATAAAGCAAAGAGAAAAGTCAAAAGTAGGTCTCAGAAAGGTGCACATGCGGTCGACGAGCAATCCGAGGACAGTGGTGACGAGTCAGGTAGTGATGATGGGCTTGCTCACCTGGTCAATACTGTGCAACAGCCAAAGGATCCTCAGAGTGAGTGGTGGGAAAAACTGATGATTGGTGGTGTCAAGGTTCGGATTCAGCTCGACACTGGTGCAGCCAAGTCTTTCATGTCAGTGAAGACTTATAATCGGATGGTGGATAAACCTCTGATTCATCCAACCAAGCGTGTTTATCAATCCTATACCCAGCACCCAATCCCACTACTTGGCACTGCAGTATTCCCAGTCATATGGAAGTCTCATGAAATAAACGTTAAGTTTTACATCACAGAGCAGGACCAAACTCCACTCCAATCAGGGTCAGCATGCACACAATTAGGTCTCCTGAAGCGTATCCACACAGTCGATCAAGGCATAGATCAATACCCAGAGCTGAAGAAATTGACAGGAACTCTTCCAGGGATCTACTCTCTCAAGATAGATCCAACCGTAAAGCCAGTTGTGCATGGAGCCCGACGTCAACCCCATGCTCTGCGTGAGAAGATTGTGGTAAAACTGAAAGAAATGGAGGAGGATGGTCACATCACCAAAGTCACAGAACCCACAGACTGGGTAAGTTCCATGGTGGTGGTCCAGAAGAATGATAAAATAAGAATTTGCCTTGATCTACGAGATCTAAACACAGCGATTAGACGGGAACATTACCCAACCCCGACCATTGAGGACATTGTTGCATCCATGGGAGATGCCAAAGTATTCACTGTTATTGATGCAAAATCCGGTTTCTTGCAAATTAAGATGGATTATGAGTCAAGTCTATTGACAACATTCAACACACCGGTTGGAAGGTATCGGTGGCTGAGGCTACCCTTTGGGGTGAAATCCGCACCTGAAATCTACCAGAGGATAATGGATGACATGCTTCAGGATATCTCGGGTGCATATGCAGTGATGGATGACATTCTGATAGCAGGGAGAGACACAACCCACCATGATGCTATTATGAAAAGAGTAGTTGAACGAGCTACAGAGTGGAACTTGAAGTTGAACTTCGGAAAGTGTCAGGTCAGGAAATCTAGCGTCAAGTATGTTGGTCATATTGTCTCGTCAGAAGGTCTAAAGGTTGACCCAGACAAAGTCAAGGCTGTGAGAGAGATGCCGACACCTCAGACAAAGGAATGTGTACGTCGATTTCTGGGGTTTGTTCAGTATATCTCAAAGTTCATCCCTAACCTCAGTGAGATTGCAGCACCTCTACGTGCACTCACAAAGAAAGACTCAGAGTTTGTGTGGGAAGAGCCTGAGCAGTGCAGCTTCGAGAAGCTGAAAGACCTGTGTTGCAATGCCCCAGTACTGGCATACTATGATGTGCGGAAACCAGTCAAGATTCAGTGTGATGCATCCAGCTATGCACTAGGAGGTGTGTTGCTCCAAAATGACAAACCAGTGGCATATACCTCAAGGGCCCTGACAAGTACAGAACGAGGATATGCTCAGATAGAGAAAGAGACGCTAGCTATTGTCCACTGTTGCAAGAAATTTCATCACTATGTCTTTGGCAAAGAAGTGGTTGTGCAGTCAGACCATAAACCACTTCAATCGATCTTCACGAAACCTATCTTAGCAGCGCCAATGAGACTCCAGACGATGATGCTACGCCTTCAGCCCTATGACCTAAATGTCTGCTTTGTTCCAGGAAAGGATATTCCTATGGGAGATGCACTGAGCCGGGCAAACCTGCCAGAAGCAGAAGAAGACATAGAACATATTACAGTTAACATGGTTAACTTTATCGCTGTTACTCCAACCCGGTATCGCAGTTTCCAAGAAACAACAGCTGATGAGATGAATGAGCTGTACAGCATCATACTCAAAGGTTGGCCAGATACAAAAGAACAAGTGCCACACAGCATAAGGGAGTACTGGTCCATTAGAGATGAGCTTGCAGTTTCGGATGGCATTGTATATAAAGGGATGAGGATTGTGGTGCCACCTAGTCTTCGAGAAGAGATGCTCACCCAGGTTCATGGATCCCACCTTGGCATCACAAAGTGTAAACAGAGAGCGAGGGAAGCACTGTACTGGCCAGGGATGAGCCAAAGAATCGAAGAACTGGTCAGTGATTGTGCAACCTGTAATACTTATCAGAATAAGCAGCCATCAGAGACCCTACGTCCAACCCCAACACCCCAACGCCCCTGGCAGGAGGTGGCTAGTGATATATTTGAGTGGAAAGGACAAAACTATTTGCTGACTGTAGACTATATGACTAAATTTATTGAAGTAGACAAACTGCATGACATGTCATCGGCAACTACACAAGAGACTCTGATGCGCCAACTAGCAGTTCATGGCCTACCAGAGACTCTTAGGACAGATAATGGACCTCAGTTCTCCAGTCAGGATTTTAAACGATTTTGTGTTATAAGACACATTACACATGTCACATCATCTCCAAACTACCCTCAATCTAATGGGGAGGCCGAAAGAGCAGTGCAAACAGTGAAAAGACTTTGGGCCAAAGCCAGTGACAAATATATGGCACTGCTAGATCATAGAACAACACCGATGGAGAGTTGTGGCCTGTCACCAGCACAGCTGAGTATGGGCAGAAGGCCACGTAACACAATTCCAATAGCTACAGAGTTACTAAACCCAAAACAGATAGACATTAAGGATGTGAGAAAGGCCTTGGACCAATCTAAAAGGTCACAGAAATATTATCATGATGCCAAGCACCCAAGTGACCTACCACCACTTAAAGTAGGTGATCCAGTAAGGATGTCACCATTCCCAGGATCTAAGAAATGGGTGCCAGGGACTGTTGTGAGACATCATGAGGAGCCAAGGTCTTATGTGGTGGAGCGTGAAGGGCGAAAGTATCGGAGAAACCGTCAGCATATACGATTGGCAACACATGAGGCCAACAAAATTGCTAACAATAACTGTGCTCCTGAAATAACTAGGGCTACTGTGGCCCAGAGAACAACTGTGAACATACCACCTATCGATATAATACCGCAAACACCTGCTGACTTACCATCTCCACCTAAGCCACTCTCGCCACAGAAATCACCTCACCCAACTGTTACTGTTAGTTGCCCAAGAGAAGTGCCTCCAACTCCTACTTGCAGAAAAGACTCTGCTCAAGGTGATGGGGCTCCATATCGCACCAGTAGTGGCAGGTTGAGCAAACCACCCAAAAAGCTCGATCTTTGAAACATTTATGTTATCTTCAAAGGACTGTTCAGTTAGTCATTGTGACATTAACTATAAGTGATCCAAAGGGATTTGATATTATGGTATTTTGCATCGTTTTATCATGAGACTGTTCAAGAAAAGAAGACAGACACTTGATTTTTTTGTTTTGTTTTCTTCACATCAAAGTAGCCGTTGCTATATTGAAGACTGGTTGAGTCATGTTCATTAGTGCAGGTTGTGCTATATAGTAACTTCTCTTTTTAAAAAAAAAATAAATAAAATAAAGAGAAAAAGGGAGATGTAACGTATGCGCTTGGCGCCATCTTGTGTGTAGAATGTTGGGGACTGGAAGTTGAGTGATATTAGGGAATAAACGTTAGTCTAGCACGAGGCACCGAATTGTAAGGTCTTGGTTCTTCCTTCAACACATTACAGGTTTTACCTCAACCAGCGAAATTCAAAATGTCGGCTTTACTAGGCCTCCATACTGAGTCCTATTGAAATTTGCCAAACATTTCTTTTAAATGTAAATAAAAGTCGAAACGTGTACCCAAAATAAATCTTCAACGGTCTATAAAATGTTTTTACTTTTAGGTCAAAACATTTTGATATTTTTTTGACATATTAAGAACAATTAAATGTAATTCCCCTTCCTCTCCCATCTAGATACTAAATAATCTGATTTAAAAAGGATAGGATTGGAGATGGTTGTCCCTCCAGGCTCCACTCATCGGTAAATACAGACATCTTAATTAGGGAGTGATCATTTTTTAACAACAGGGGGGGCTGGTGGGTTTGCGCAGGTACGAGCGAAAAAAAATTTGACCTGCCCCGTAATGGGAGAAAATTGTGCGTGAACGTGCCCTTTTAACTTATAGTAACACGCAGGGTTTTCCACTGAAAACAGGTTGTGGTGGCCTTGGCCAATGATTGCAGACAAAGTCTTTGTTACAAGTTGACTTGTTGACAGGTTTATTGCTGAAGTAGCCACAGGAGGCCTAATCCCCTTTAGTAGACACTTATTTCCTATGGTTGTCACAGTAGCACATAGTAACACACAAATGTCCTCAGGTAATATAACATTTCAGCATAGAGTCCATTGAACATAACTGTGTGCAATAACATTCAGTAGTCCAACCTTAGCATGGATATAACCTTCAGGGTAATCTGGTATAATAACCTGTACAAAGAATATTGCCTTCTCTTAGTCCTCAGGTACAAAGTCCAGTATATCAGCAAGGTAGTCCATAGGGTTGATGTGAACAGCACAGATCAGATGTAGTGATTGAGGAGGGAAGAGAGGGACCTGCTTTTATATGCTATCTAAAGGCTGAGATCAGAGTCTTACATCATCCAGAAGTATGATGTAGGACTGATGTCAGATAGGGAGACAAACAGGTGACTGATGATATCAGCTGAAAGGATGAAGTAAGCACACTGAGTGGTACACATGAGACAAGTATGACATCAGCAGGCATGAGATCAGCCAGTGTATATGTTCCAAGAATGCTGATGTAGGCTTACCACATAATACTAGGTCACTGAAACATACAACCATCAACATACCTTTACTGTACTTTGATTCTAACCCATTTAGTTATAAACTATGACATTCTCAATGTTACAGATATACACCAGAAAATACAAACTTTATTTTATGACAATCTATACAACCCTACTGTATTCTTTACCTTACACTACACAGGTGAACTTATTTTGACTCCCCCATCAGAGAGGTTGAAAAAAATCTGCCCGCCCCCCCTCGGTCAAGGGGTCAAAAAAATTCTGCCCCCTCCTCAAACCCACCAGCCCCCCCCCCCCCTGTTGTTAAAAAGTGATCACTCCCTTAGAATCGGCATGGGACATGTCAGACATATGGGGACGCCCCCACCCCCTGTAAGGGGGTTCTACACAATAGGCCCTATTTATATGTATTCTAAATAATTCAATTATTTCAATCAACATCTCTCAGTTGGGCTGAGTCATTTATTGCCAGGTGGGAGGGGGGGGCTTGATAGATATAGGGGGAGGGTCATTTTGAAAAAAGAGACCCCTGATGGGGGGTTGGGGGGACCCAACTCAATAAACCTTCACACTGGGGGGTGTAAACTAAATATGGGCAATTCAAATACCCATCACAACATGCATTCCACACGCATATCTGTATTTTTCTTTTCTTTTTTTTTAAGGGGGGGTAATTTTGCAAAATCAGTTCTTAGTGTGGGGGTTGCGATAATTATTGTCATAGTGGTGGGGGGTTGAAAGAAAATCTACAATCCACCAAAATCCATCAAGCCCCCCCCCCTCCCGCTAGCAATAAAATTTAATGACTCGGACCTTATCCAACTACATCTAGAGAAAGTTGCCCGAATTAACCTTGCTTCGCAACCGTGCTGCCATGGGTTTGCAATGGATCCTTCATTTAGTAACTATCATGTCGGCTCACTTAAAAAGTTTCACGCGGAAGTCGAGGGAACCCCTATCGTCACCTGTTGCAGTGTAGTTGTCTCAATGAGTTTGAGTAACTTTTGCCCCATAGTTCGAGATAGAATATAATCTTCAAGTATCGAGCTTACTTTAACCTTCTGACAGTAGAGAAAGGAAGATATATGGTACTTTTCTGGTGAGTAGGAAAGTATTTAATTACATAAAATGAACTTCCACCTGTTTCACTATGTCTGACTGCTACTTTTCAGTTTTGTCCTGTGGTAGCCTCCTTGAGGCTGGTTCAGTGGCTATAATTAGACCAAGTGACCTATTTCTTGGTATTCAGGCAAGTTAATAGGATCACCATATCTATTTAGCCTATTTTAGGCCTATAAAATCAGTGAATGTCTGAGAAGTGTCCTCGTGGTCACTATCTAAATGTAATTATGTGTATTGAAATAACACATGTAGACTCTAGTACCGCGGCGGGGGCGGGGCTTTTATTTTCAATCCATTTCATCCAGTATTGTAAGTATTAAAGTAATGATCAAACACATTTACAATGTACCATTTGGGAGAGGTCATCTTTAAGGTAGAAGATACAATTGGCTCAGGGCCCCTCCCTGAGTCTATACCGCAGGATTGGCGGTAGCGCGCCAACAAATTTTTATTTTATTTTTTAAATTATTCATTAAAAATAGAAATTGTTAATTGTTGTACATGGGCATTCCTATATAGATCATCAACTTAATAATTAAAATATTTTAATCAAAATTGATCTTTAAAAGTAGTGCCTTCCCCTTTAAAAGTGTAATTTAAAAAAAGACAACCTTCACAAAAAGTGATAACCACCCATCCACTTCCCCATAGGCCCAACTCCCTCTCTGGCTGAAAACCAGACATTTCTGTCTTTGTTCCTACAGGAGTTAGTGAAAAGTTTTCAAGAGTTAGTGACAACCTTCTGAAATTAAGACGGTGTTACTAACTCCAGTGGACTTGTTATTTGACTTGCTCAAGTCCATATATAGTTCAGTTAAATAAACAGACATTATAACATACTGTCTTATTTTGATTCTTGATAGAATATGATCATTATTTGAAGTATATTTCATATGCACACTGTGGCAGTGTGGGGTGCAACAATGATGGATGGATGGGACTATGGGACGCCATGGGGACGCCCAGCCCAGACTGTACATGTATAGATAATTGTCTCTATTTGTAAGTAATTAGTCAATATTTTGCAAGGGCTGATTCCTGTGATCCTACAGGGTTAATAGAGGGTTTTATGGTACCTACCCTGAGCCTTCTGTGCTTCAATGCACCACGCCCAATTTTTCAAAATTGACCAACTATTTCTCCTACCGTAATCTCCAGTGTATAAGGCGCAGCCCGCGTATAAGGCGCACCTAGAATTTTGGAAAATTCTCAAAAAAAAACAAACTTTGGTTCTACTGAATGAATTTTCAAAATTCAAAAACCTATGTGTAGCTTGGGCCACCCCAGACCCTCCTGGGCCCACTGGGCTCCTATTATGATCAAGGGGACATGTATGATATCAAAAGAAAGGTCTTGGTGTCGCCCTTGTGAATCCAATGAGAACTAAAACCCCCCATATAAGACGCGCTTTATATGCGGGAGATTACGGTAGTAACTTTCAGGGGTTTCAGTTTTATCCTTAGGGACTAGTCATTTTTTAACAACAGGGGGTTGGTGAAATTCTGCGCATGCGCATCAAAAGGTTTTCTGTCCCCCCTCGGAGGGGTCTGAAATTTTTCCGTCTCCCCCTTTTATTCTTAAGTGGCGTGCAGGCTTTTTGTGCTCAAAAGGGCAAAAAAAAAATGTGTCCCCCCCAAGAGGGGTCTGAAATTTGTTTGCCCCCCCCCTTTGTTAAAAAATGACCACTCCCTTAGGTAGGGATTAGGTAACATTTAGAAAAGATAAAAATCATAGGTCAAAGGGTCTGTTTGGCCACTGCAGGGCATTGAAGTTTGGTGGTCTTAAGTTAACTATACTTACTATATGCCTCTGAGAAAATGGATTTTTCTACATTGAATTCCACAGAATAAAATCCTCCAACAATCCTTTAACCAAATTTCAGGTATGCACATGTATGACCATTAGAAACACTTTGAAACTAAGTAATGGCAGGTGATAGGTAAAGCGAAAATTACCTGGATAGAATAATACTATTACTGATTCCTTAAGTATAGGAGTATTGGCACAGAAAATTTGAAATCAAGAGACATGAATGGGTAATGAATCACACCTACTGTGATGCTTAAGATGGATTATACCATGTAAGCTAAGACTGTGAGCAAATATTGTCATATTTGGCAGTTTCTTGTTTTTCACCTAATAAGCAGGCTTTTTTTTTGTAAGAAGGGTGAAAGAAGGGATTAAATGTTAACCCTTAGGAATTATATGGTGTTATTGATTCTAGACTATGATATGCATAAAACATTTTTCCTGTATTCCAGTACGATGTGGGAGACTGATCCAAACTGATTTGTCACCACTAAGTCTTTGATAAACACTGACTTCATATCCTGCCTAATCCATCCCTACTGTGAAGTGATAAGGACATTTATAGGTGGCATCAATGGTACCTAAAGGAGGAAATTCGCCACAGCTATTCGAAAGTTGCTAATTATCAATAAATATAGAAGCAGTGGTTTCAATTAAATACAATAGAGGAGGGCCGTTGAACCCAAGTGCAGAGGGTTTTTGATTAATCTACAACCACGGCAATGAAGTTCTGGTATAGAATTGAATGTAATATTTCTGCGAAATCAGAACTTCAATGTTTGCGGTTGGATACCTAGTGCTGATGAGACAAAACTTACCGTATTGAGACTTCCGCAGACTGTGATTATCGATCAATACAGTTGACTTAGGTAAACTTGACATTCCACTCCCTTATCTGGAACCTTGGACCATGTCACCATTGGGAGGTCACTGTTTAACTAGAGCATATATATAGGTCATACCATCCATACATGTACAATGTATCATGACATTAGGTTTTCTGCTTCTACTTAAGACATCTACACTCTGGGATTTTTACTTCATAATCAATTCCCATTGATGGGGTTTTCATGTATTATACACTGTTTTTTTGCCTGTTACAGATGGTTGTAGAAGTCCTCTATCTCAGTACAACATACATCAGTCTATTACATGAGGATCATGGCAGCGAACGGCCCGAGTCCAGAGAAACAACTGGGGGAGCCCCATTCACTTCCATATTACTTTCCAGACTTGAGGTCATTAACAGAGGTACGTAGGTAGAATGGAGCATAAGAAACCCGGCAACCACACAATACAGTGTATTACACAGAGATGTAAGACCCTCAGAGGTTCATCTATATTCAGAGGTTCAGAGGCTCCTTAAATGGAGACTTTAGTGCAGTTTTATATGTTGAGCAATCCTTCCACTTGTTAAGTGTTCGAGGGTCCTAAAATTTTCAGAGGTTGGACCAACACCCAACTGACACCTCTGATTACACCATATTGTGTGGTTGCCTAGTACTAACCCGACTGACTTGCTACTAGATAGTTATTTCTTAAAATCTATTTGGGCAACTGAGGGCGACATTCTGTTGTTGTTTTCTTTTCTGTCTACCCATTGGAAGTTAAAGTCGGGATTAGAACTGCTTTGGATTAATTCATATCAATGATTGAACATATCTACTATTGATTACTTTCATGATGGTTCACTTAGATTTCTATTGGATAGCAAGTATAATATTAACCCACAAGGGTAATATATTCATTAACATTGAATTCTGTAACAGAATTAATTTAGAGGTAACCATTCATTTGTTCCTCTAAAGAACATGAGCCATAGCTGAAGATGACACTTTCTCTTTTCTAACATTAACTTAGGTTGTTGAACTGCTGAGTTACCACATTGAAGTAAATGGAGCCTTCATTTTAAGAAATAGCAGCAGCGGTGGCCCGAACCACACATTGACTGTTGTGTAAGTAGTTTGAATAAAGTACATCTGTTAAGCATAATTGATTCATACCACCGGTAGGTGAAATTGAAGCTTCGGACCAGAGGCCTTCTGCGGCATATAGAGATTTCCTCAAATTAGGTCGCGGCTTATAAATATGGGCTCAATATAATCGAAGACAACTAAACTACCATAAAACTCCACGCATAAACCACAACCTGACTTTGGTTGGTATAAAAAGTTGCACATGGGGCCTGGAGAATATTATTAAAATGTTATTCCTTTTGATAGTACTAGTATTGTCTACATGTGAAAAACTGTATAAGCCGCTCCAAGGCCATGAAGTGGTCTATGAACCATGCCTTACACGCAGGGGCTTTAGGAGTAAAATTTAGCTCCAAGTGCGGCTTATAGCCTTTTCCAAATGGGAATGCAGTTTCTGCGTGTACTTGGCTTATGCACATTCTGTACGATATACTCAGATGTGAATCGACTTCACACCATTAACACGTCTCTTTTACAATTTTCAGCCATAATGGTGGAGTTAAGCACATAAAAATCCAAGCAGATAAAACTGGTTATCGCTTAGCAAAGAGAAGTTTTGAAAGCTTGTCTGAATTGATCACCTACTATGGTACCCATGATGTACCAAATGTGGAGGAGGTGTCGAGTGTCCGCCTTACCCACCCAGTCAGCCGTGATTACATTAACTCAAATGAGACATCACTACCCAGCCCTACCAGCCCTACCATGCCAATACCCAAGCCACGGTTCACGGCAGAGAAGTATTTAAGGACAGGCCAAGCAGATGAAGGAATAACAGGCCGCCAGCGTTCAGACAGCTCACCAGCTGTTCAGCGGGAGATCCCTAACGTTACCCCAAGCACTACCCAATCTAAGATAAGGGCTGAGTTGGAGAACCTAATAAAGCCTATAAACACTATTTTAAGTCCCAAAGCATGGGCAAATGGAGACGACGAGCCTTCTCCTCGCACAGTTCGACCACCGCCACCACCACCAATCGCTCCAATGGCACCGCCCACCCCCCATGCCCCTCAGCAATCCCCCTATGATTATGCAGCAAACATCACTCATAACCACACCGATGATCTTATCTTAATGCTGAAGCTGACAGAAAGATGTGAGTGTGGGCTCTACATCCAGGAGGCCACCTTACCGGGTGGTTGGACTCTACACCTCACTGAAAATAATGAGCGAAAGGTGTTCTTTGTCAGTCCTGATCAGAAGTCAAGTTGGGAGCTGCCAGAGGAAATCCGCGCCAGCTTACAGCCAAAACACAAAGCAGTCCTTCGAAAATATGATGCCCTGTAGCAAAAATGGATGGATGGGAATCTATATGGTGTAAATATACGTATCACAATCACAATTTCATTCCACTGCTGAAGCCCACAATGTATGTTTGGCCAAACACAAGGGTACTCTTGAGTTTCTAGGTTTTGTAGATTTGTATAGATAGCATTATTACAGGGATGTAAGACTTCAGGTTTTATCGGAATTTCCTGGTTTCTGAAAATTTTGTATTACATTTATTTTCCTTATATGAGTGGTAAGGAGGGCTGAAAAAAATGAAGGCTTTTATATCAAGTAAATGTATGGCTTCCTGATTTTTGTCCATGCCTGACTTAGATCCCTGAGCATATGACTTTTAGGTGTGATGTCAGAGAAATCGACGGTTAAGAGTCAATATAGGCATTGGCATACATATACATAACGTCGCCTTAGTGCAAGAAGGTTGTAACAGCGTTTTTCAAGTTTTGCAGGAGATGCAAAAGAAGCGCCTACTATAGCACCAACATGGTACAATAATATTACACTGGGGCCTGTAGGCACACGTATAGACATAGCTTCAGTACTTTCATAGTAGTGATAGTAGGTAAATAAAGGTCAATAGATGTTAAAACTGAAAAAAAAAACTCAATATGCCGAAATGTCAGTTACAACCTTCTTGCAATAAGGCGACGAACTTTCATTCTATGGAAAAGCTGTATTATCAGCATAAGCTGTATTTTCAAGTAGGCCATTTTCCATATGATTCAACATAGAATTCCAATGCAATTTTGCTGTATTGTAACGTTTTAGGCCTTCTGATGATGTGACCAAGATAAGAATTCTCCATTTCACTTTAGTCCGTTCACGGCAGTAGAGTGATCATATGGTGCCTGACTTTGTGTGAGCTTTGATCATCAGGAAATTTGAATCGTGCAGAGAATTCTCTCAAAATGCGAATCATTTCTCATGCTCATCTGCCAGGTCATCCTGTGACCTGTCTATATCCCATTGACATGATTTATCAAATTTTGTTGAAAGCCATTTTCTAGTGCCAGGGTGGCATATTTTGTTGTATACGGTTAAATCCTTTATAGTTTATATATATATATATATATATATATATATATATATATATATATATATATATATATATATATATATATATATATATATATATATATATATATATACAGTACATAACGATGGGTTGTTTATGAATACATTGCAGTATTCCGCTCACAAGGAGGGTATAAAGATGACTGAAGAAAGTTCAATATTATACTGTGATAATATTTCATCCACAGGTGTCGCCCATGAATGTCTGATGAATTTGTACCCCCACAAAAAAATTCATACTAACCGGGGTATACCCTGTGTTATGAGAGAAAGGGCTCAATCAGGATGAACTGATTGAGTAATTATTGGGTGAGACCAATCCTGATTGGTCTATGTATTGATACGGTCAGTACCACTACTACTCACCCACCTGCTACTCCTACACACACACACACACACACACTGCTACTCCTCCCTGAACATACCTGTGGGCAGTGACCCACTACTGCAGCCTGCCAGCCTAAGGGCACACACACATGGGACTCTTCCACTGCTTCAATTTTTTGTTTTTTTTATGCATCATGGTGGTCTGTTTGGTATGCCAACAGGCATACCATGGCAACAAAAAGCACTGCCCCAACTGTGGAGTGCTAAACCACAAACTCACGGAGGAGACCAGGAGTAATGCAGTTTTTCATGAGGAAGAAGGGGGAGACCAAGGAGCTTCCAATATGGCCACCCCCTTGGGAGAGAGAAGGCAGAGTAATACACAGCCAAAGTCACCAGAAGCTATTCTCCAGGAGAAGATTGCTATAGCAGAAGAGAAGGCAGGACTACTCAGGAAAAAAGGTGACCTCTTAGCATTAGAAGAAAGGCTAGCCTTAATTAACTTAGAGAATGCAGAACTGGAGGAGGATTACAAAAAATCCCTCAAAGACATACAGCAGAAGCAGCAGAGTGCTGCACACAAGAGGAGGGGTGCATTCGTAAGCAGCAGCAGATACGCCGACGACCGAGCGGAGTACACAACATTTACGAATGCAGCCAGCAGCGCCAAAGCCGAAGACGCCCGGACCTTGCCGAGCGCCTCCGATGGCATATCCAACCCGAACACGGCCGGATACATACGGAGATACCCGAACGCCGCCGAAAACGGGCTCGGAGAGAGTCGGGGACGATCGGCAGATGCACGGAGATTACCGAACGCCACTTCGGGTTTCTTCGGCGACGTAAACTGCTACAGCGGATTGAAAAAGAGCGGTCACGACTTGGATTACGATACACACCAGGGAGCAAACGCAAGCGGCATATTAACCAACGAGGATATACCGAGCGCTGCCGACAGCCTAGGTCGGAAACTTTCGGATTACGTCGGCTCGGGCAAGCTCGGCAATGTTCGGGATCGCTCGGGAGTGCAAGATGGCGTTCCTTCCGCTTTCGCCGAGGGAGACAATTTGCAGCAGGAGTTTATGCTTTTTTTAGCTGGAAAACAGCAAAAATTGCTCAATCAGGCCAAGCAGAACCCAGTAGGCAGTGCTCCAGTCCCAACCACAGCAGCACAGGAGGTACCACAGCTGTATTACTTGGATGGGACACCCTACACTGGGTCTTTGCCTGACACACAACATCAACAACACAGGATCACACCACCCAAGCTTCCCCCCTCTGCTACCATCCAGGCTGGATTATCAACTGCAGGCCTGACAGCTGAGAATATGGGCGTGGAGGGGGACCTTGCCGGCTACCTGGATGCAAAGGACCAAGGTGACTTGTTATCCACTTTATTTAAGATAGGTGAAGCTTCTAAGAAAAAGAGGTCACAACACTGGTTAAGGCCAGATTACCATATTCCCACTGACAAAGTCTACTCTGATATGACATACAGAGAGCTAATATATGGTATGACATGTGTCCAGGAGAAGTTAGCTATTGCTAATTTACCACAGTGGTCTGCAAAAAGTTATGGTGACCATATGAGATTTGTAGCTAGGAAGGGTCTCAATGCCACTTATACCTCGAGTGCACTAGCTAAATATGAGCACGATCTCACTACTAGAGTGATTTCAGGGGAGTTACCCGGATTTCAGACAGCTGAGCACGCATCAGTCTCTGATAATTTGGGCTCCGATAACCTACAGGTGGTACAGGATTTGAAGGCTGAATTAGCCAGATTAAAAGCAGGTAACAAACAAGGCACTAAAGGTAAAGGCCCCTCTACTCAAAACAGAATCCATTGCCCTACGGATGTTTGTGCTTTGTTCAATTTCACTAGATGTTGGTATAACCCATGTAACAGGCAACACGTATGCGCGGTATGTAAGGGCCCCCACCCAGCAAAAGGGGGGTGCAAAAATCAGCCAACAACCACAAGCAGTGGAGCAAACAATAATGCGGGAGGGGGGTCAACCTTTTTCGCACCACCGATCCACTCACGTGTATCTTGATGTACAAATAATATTGACGGTGCCCATGATATTCCGGATTCCTACGGTTCCGCGGTCAATGTAACAACCGACAATTTACCAGATATTTATTGTGATAGAGACTCGCTTGTGTGTACTTCGGACATATCAGAATTATTGTCAATTTATGTGAGCTATGCTCCACTGTGGGATATTAACTCCACCCATATCCTAAAAGGGGTCAGATCTCAAATGAAACCCGCAGGCTGGTTATCAATGCTTAGTGGAGGCCCTAATTCGGTTTACGGTACAAATGGTTGGGATTATGACGCCGCATTCCTAATGGACGGCATAATGCACGGGTTTAAAGTAGTGGACCCAAACACACATATTAGTGAGTATAGCACTAAGAACTATGTACCCCAAGAAGCAAGGAACTTCATTGATAATCTGTTAAAGACAGAAGTAGACCAAGGCAAATTGTCTATAGTCACAGCAGCACCTACTTGCATCCACGCCTTAGGTGCGGTTGAGAAAAGAGATGGCGGTTATAGACCGGTAACGGACGCCAGTAGACCAGAAGGTCTATCTATTAATTCACACATGAACGAGACATTCCACCACTTTAGTTACACTAGCATCGATGATGTGACCAAGGTGCTCCGACCCGGTATGTTCATGGCAGTCACAGACATTTCCGCAGCATACCGCTCTATTATGATTAGGCCAAGCGATAGGCAATTCCAGGGCCTACAGTGGACATTCGACTCACAGAAAGTGTATTTAGTGGACAACTTTGTGTCATTCGGCACTAGAATGGCTGCATTCCTCTTTAATAGGATTACTGACAGCATAGCTCGTTATATGAGAGCTAACGGTTATTATTGCTTTAATTATCTCGATGACTTACTTACTATGGGTAACTCATATGCGGAGTGCCAAAAAGCACAGTTGTTTCTACATAGCACACTCCACTCGTTGGGTTTTTTCTTATCCTATAAGAAGGTTCTTTCACCTGCACAAGTTCAAATTTATCTAGGGATAGAAATTGACTCACTACAAATGTGCCTCAGACTACCGGAGAGCAAGATCAATAAATTGCACAGTGAGCTACGTTTCTTTGTAGGTCGTCGAAGGGCAACCAAGAAACAGCTGCGCCGTTTATGCGGGATCTTAGCACACTGCTCTACTTTAGTTAGGGGGGGCAGGACATTCTCTCACAGAGTCATAGGCATGTTATCTGCGTTCACGAGCACTAAAAGGTACATAACCCTCTCTACCGGGTTCTTCAAGGACCTAGACTGGTGGCTAAGATTCGCAAAGTGGTTTAATGGCGAAGCAAAAATTGTCAGCACTCTACCGTCCACAAAAAGTGACTTATACATGGACGCATCAGACAGGGGTTACGGTGTCAGGTACGGCAAGGACTGGATATGTGCAGGTTGGGGATGCAAGATCAGTATGAACATAGACAGTCATGGACACTGCCTCCCGCCACCTAGTCAATTCGTGCCTGAAAACATAAACATCAGGGAGCTATACCCCATCTTAATGGCGATTAATAGGTGGGGACCTTTGTGGCGCAATAGGAAAATTGTCTGTTACACGGATAACACCCATGTAGTAAGCGCACTGAATAAGGGCAAAAGTACAAATACAAGAGCGATGGACTTCCTGAGAGAACTGTTTTGGCTTACAGCTCTTTATAACTGCCATATTGTAGCATTACATATCCCAGGACGACTTAATGTCCTTGCAGATGCTTTGTCAAGAGTGTTATATTACCCGCATAACCTTCCTATGTATCTATGTTGTAGCGGCGGCTAAGCTATGCGAAGATTTGGACATGAAAGCGGCAATAGCGAGAGCGCATGCTTGGAGCGTTTCCACCTGGAAAACTAAATGCAGCCAATGGAAAAGATTTATTGTGTTCTGTACCATCTCTGCCTCTACAGTCGTACCCACTTCGGTTCAGACCATGTGTCGATATTCAGTGTACCTGTCTTCGGACTTGAAGTATAGCACTATAGACAATTATGTGAGTGCAGTGATAAGTTTAAATGCACATTATGGCTACGACGTAGCTTGGATAAGGACTAATTTTATGTTTAAGTGTACTATGTCAGGTCTGCGCAGGATCCTCGGTGACCCTGTACCCACTAGAGTCACACTGTCAGTTTCGCAACTCTTGGACATGTCTACAAGGGTGAATCTAGCAGTACCTGACCATTTAGCTATGTGGGCATGCATCGTTACTAGCTTCAGGACCCTTCTCAGGAAGAGCAACCTAGTAGTAGACAACGCAGCAAAAGCATCACCACACTTTCTAAGAAGAAAGTCTGTATCATTCACTAGCTGGGGTATGATTGTCACGGTTTCAAGCTCAAAAACAATCCAATTTGGACAGAGAGTCCACCACATCCCGGTCGTAGGAGTCCCTAACTCACCACTTTGTGCAGTATCTTTACTCAAGAGACACTTTGACGGTACCCCCACGACAGACCCTGAAGCACCCGCCTTCCTAGTGCGCAAAGGGAATTCGCTGGTCCCATTACAATACTCAGCACTACTTAAGTTCCTGAAACACCTACTAAGTACTATTGGGATAGATACAAACAGGGCCGGAATACATTCTCTGAGACGTTCAGGCGCTGCCTTTATGCACCTGTGCGGTATCCCACTAGAGGACATCAGATACACCGGTGACTGGACAAGCTTGTCTGCTCTTTTGTACTTAGCCAAACCACTTGGTACCAGGATAGATATAGACAATATAGTCGCCACGGCACTGAAAGCTACGTTTTAGACATACTAATGTGTAGAGTATCAGGACTATATCATTGTTCTGGTGTTGCCGGGTCATTTGGACTCAGTTTAGCCCAGACCGCAGCTACTCGTCCTTCATTACTGTTCCAGAATCAATGGGTGAGACCAATCCTGATTGGTCTATGTATTGATACGGTCAGTACCACTACTACTCACCCACCTGCTACTCCTACACACACACACACACACACACTGCTACTCCTCCCTGAACATACCTGTGGGCAGTGACCCACTACTGCAGCCTGCCAGCCTAAGGGCACACACACATGGGACTCTTCCACTGCTTCAATTTTTTTTTATGTAATTTCTCTGTATTAATCTGTTATTACTTGTTAATAAATAGGGCCGGGTCATTTGGACTCAGTTTAGCCCAGACCGCAGCTACTCGTCCTTCATTACTGTTCCAGAATCAATGGGGTGAATTTGATAAATACCTTGTTATAATTTGTCCTGAGGAATATCATTGCCATTGGAAAAATTTCTATAAATTCTATATACATATTTGACATGAAAACCAAGCATTGCTGGGCACCTTTTCTCACAATGTAGCGGTTCTCTGTTTGTTTTTAAACCTCTCATGATAATTATGATTATAATCAGGTGCACTAGATATTATTCTATATTCAATGTGAAATATATTTCAAAATGACCATACATGTATATGGTTGCCTTATTGATGACACTATGCAGTAATTGCTCTCAGAATCATAGATTTACCACGGTGGGCAGTATTACTTTGGTGCTTTGCTATCCAGGGATATAAAACACTTACCCAAACGCATGTCAACCCACGTTTGAATAGAAATGTTGACTAAACCATTGTACCTTTTGTATTATAGAAACAAATATGCATAGCATTCCACTCAATATGTTCATTCGACAATGAGTACCATAGTTTACAGACATGTAACGCTCATTAAAGAAGAATAATGACCAGGCAGGTGAAAATGTCCATCTGAGGGGAAACTTATGACTACAGTGCATGCCACATCCTTTAAAATGAGGTATCTTGAGCAAAGATATTTCCAGTTGTGGCTAATAGACCATTTCAGACCACATGTGCAGCTTATAGCATCAGGCTGACCTCATGGTGCGGCTTATACGGGAGATTTTACATAAATAGGTTCTTGTAGGGAAAGTTTTATGGTAGTTTTTTAGTGGCTCATCACATATCCTAGAGTCATGGACTAAAACATTCTGTGCAGTATGGTTTCCATGGCAACCAGAACGTCATATCTGCCAATTTGCCATGGAATTTTTTTTTTTACATTGAAAATATGGAATGCAATGAAGATAGATTGTTCCAAGTAGGACTTTTCACTGTATTAAAGTAATTTTTGGACTTTTTTTTCTCTCTTCAGCCATTTTAGCCTGCCCTTGTGGCAAAAAGCAGAATAAAATCCCTCTGCAGATGCATGTTTTCTCAGATGTTGAGTATTTATATCTTTTCTAAATAATTGATATCAGTCTTTTAATCAATTGTCACAGTTGCGAACAATCAGGTTGTTAAATAGAGATTTCACTGCCGTTGAGATATGAATAAGTGCAGGAAACTAGGTAGTTCCTCTGTGCCCGCCCTCGTGTATATTGTATATATCAATAGCTTTTTGTATACTACAGGCCATTATTCGTTTCCCTGGTCCTATTTCTCCTTTAGAAAAATATGGAAAAATGTTCTCTCTTGCCAAACAGCTGATTTGTTGAAATGATGTGTATTATCACACAGTTTATCCAATTTCCCTGGTAAGAAAATGATAGGCATACATTTATATTACTATAGCAGAGGCGTAGGAAGCAAATCTTCATTGGGGGGGCCCGGCGAGGGCACCATCGCGACTACCTTGAATTGTAGGCTGATGCGTGATGGCGTCTATATATGCGTATTTAGAATTCATATAGAAAAGTTATTTTTGGTAAATTTTGGATCTGAATTTAGGCTCAGACCCCCATTCTCCCTATGACATGAGATGTAAAGTTTTAGCTTCTTTTCCATTGTGTTTATGAGTTCTTGGAAAATATTGGGGGGGCCCAGACATACTCAGGCCCCACCTCCTTCATGGTTGGGGGACCCGGGCCCCCCTGGCCACCCCTTGTCCTACGCCCCTGTATAGTGTCGATTTGACGTAGTTGATGGCATCGATTTTGTTTCTTTTTAATGGCTCGTCAGTTGGTTAATTTGGTTTGCATGATTTATGCATCAACAGACCCACACACTCAGCTTTCCTTGTGTTTATGTCTCGGCACATGGTGCATTGAATGAATTTATAGATACGATACTTTCGCCACCATGTCGCCTATTATTTGTACTTCACCATTGAGTTCAGCCTTTAAAGGATAACATTGATACGAATTACCATTTGTGTAATTTTTTTTATATTCTTCTATTTTGATCACTTCCCAAGGGGAAGATATGATTGATAATGGTTGAAATGAGTAAGTGAGCCATGTGTAAAAAGTATTTTGTAGTCTTATACTATAGTAAACTAATAAGGAATTATCAATATTGTTAAGGACTGTACTTAATATATGTAAAAAAAATATTGTGAGATATCTTGCTCTTTGTTGGTGTGGGGTTGTTACATAGACAGACCTATGATGGGAGTTGTTTTTACGAAGCTGGTGATGTTTTTACTGGAAAGTAACTGAAGGGCAAAAGCATGAATCAGAGGTATAGACCTAGTTTTATTACCACAATAAAACTAAAAAATGTGTACCGTCTCCTATTTTGTCAAATATCCAATTATGAAAATAATCCCAGAAACGGTGGACAAAAGATTTTATGTAATTCTATCGCTACTTCTCCTCCCTCCCAGTGCTGCCTTGTAGTGGGAAATAGCGGTACTACCGGATGCTTTCAGGTGGAGATTGTGAGGGGACTCCTTTGCTGGCTGCAAAACACTAATTATTTTTCCACTGTTGGCCTATATAGCATATTGGCAAAAATAAAATATTCATGCACATTTCTGAGCTTAGCCATTATTATTTCCTTGTAGGCACACATTTTTCCCATTAATTTAGGGCCATGAGATGTGGTACAATGAGGGTGGACATACCCAGATTTGGGGGTTTTGCAGTGAATGATTTCAATAAATTCTCTAATTAAATAGAGTGCACCCCCCCTCAACTCACCATCAAATATCAGCTTGAATAACACCCAAATCGATTAATATACACCCTAAGGATTGATTTGATGCCTGGTTTGCCTACCCACTGTCAGATTTTAGACCAATAATCTTTGTACAACACCCTTCAGTGCGGAGCTAAAAAGTGTCTCCTGCTGCCACCTCCCGTCAATTGGTGTACTGCAACCTGCTTTTGGTGTTGCGCCTTTGTAAGGAAAAATCAGTAAGATATCTGTAATCATATTGTTCGGAATGCAATTTACCCAGCATCTACCGGGTTGAAAAAATCTTAACTTTCCTCCCACCTCTCCTGGAGGGGGGGGGGGGGCACTCATTATATTTCATAGGCGGCAGAACAGGGAGGGGGGCCAGCTCCCCCCCAAGTAGAAAGTTAGGGGGTCCAAAGTATGCCCCCCCCAACTTTTTGGGAAAGAAAACAGAAAAAAGCCTCAACATGCCCTAAAACATGTAAATATGATGGTAAAATTCCTAAATTTCCTTAAACACCTTCCTAATCCTTCACGAATAAAACATTTTAAAGGTAAAAATTCCAAAAATTTCGACTGACCTATGTTATTTTCAAGCCAATAAACCTTAAGTGGGGGACGGGGGGAACCTGGGGCCCCCTAAGTTCAACCATGTTCTGCCGCCCCTGAATTATTTTGGAGTCACGCATGTAGTTCTCGCCCCCACCAAGGGAACCTTTCACAAAGGGTCACTTTCGGTGAAAATCTCTCTCACGAAATGTCACTTTTGGCGAAAATTCAGGACTCACCAAGGGTAAGGGTCGCAGATTCAGCCGCGCACCTGTGTTAATACAAAATTAAGACCCCCCCCCCCCTCCTTCTCTGGAGACTAACCCTTAGGGAGTGGTGATTTTTCAACAAAAGGGGAGGGGTTGATTGGGGGGAGGACGAACATTTCAGATCCCTCTTAGGGGGGCACAGAAAAAAATTCACCCCTTTTAGCAAAGGAGCCCGCGTGTCACTATAGAACAAGGAGGAGGAAAAAAATATCGGGGCCCTCCGAGGTGCCCTGAAAAATCTTCAGTGCATACATGTGAAAGTATTACCAACATGCATCTCTTCAATGATCATGTTAGGATACAATGTATACGGACTTAGCAAGTTTAATCATTAGCCAATGAGATAATCCCAACTTTTCACTGCGGCCCTGTCAGGGGCCAACTGGTACCCATCTGATAGGTGTTATCAGTAGAACTGGTAATAAGCTCCAGCAATGGTGGCGCCCATGGAACAACCTGCTAAGGGTCTATACACATGTATTAGCTAGGCTAAGCTTTCAGAATCACCCACCAGAGGCCAGTAGTGAGTCGTCAAACCTCAACGGACCTCTAACAAGCCTGCGTTCAGAATCCTGGTTCATCAAGTTAGCATAGTGCCCGGGGGGCACTTCAATTTTTTTTATACGGGTGTGCGGCTGAACCCACGACAACCCTTCCCCTTGCTAGGACACTCATTTGCTGGGTTTTTCTTCGAAAGCCTACCCTTGCTAGGGCACTTTTGACTCAATAATCCTAGATTTATTTCAAAATGTCTTAAATTTACACTGACTGGGGAGAAGATTGAACTTGGTTCATGCTATTTTCATGAAAACTGTGCTGTTCCCAATGAAAATTTTGAAATTTCCCGCTTAATCGGGGTATTTTTCTGAAAGTTGACCCTTGCTAGGGACATTTGTGACTGAAACAGGAGGCTTGGTAGGGACATTTGTGGCTGAAACAGGAGGCTTGCTAGGGACTTTTCCTTGAAAAGGTAAGGTGTATACAATACATAGAGAGTACCCCCCCCCCCCCGGGGCATAGTGTGTTTGTGGTCAGCAGATCCTACATGAAAAATCAGTATCATGCCCGTATTATGTGTATTCTCCACAATATGATATAATCATCTGTGACAGTGTGCATGGTGTAGCGCACTGGAAGTGCAATTCCTCTCTGGTCCTACCTTTGTGTGTATACCTATTGTCAGCATATAGTTACCTATCGTTGCTTCTAACTCCAAGCGCCGGTCTAAAATAAACTCACTCCTCAGTTCCTGAGTTGCGAAAAAGAAAACACCACCTGTCCATATCCCCATATCCGGATCCATGATTTTGTAAAGGAGAGGGGTATGTCCATTGATAAGCCCCTACTTTTGACCAAATCTAAGGCCAAATAGAGGCAGGTAAATTCTTAGCTATACTGATGGGGCGTTCACCTAGAGTCTAAATCTGCCACTATCGATTTGTAAATTCATCCCACCTCCCAAGTTGTATTTAGACGTTTGTAACCTAGAAAAAAAAAGCGTTTTTTTTTTTTTTGTGAATATCATAAACGTTTTTTAATGTTAAATAATGTTTTTTTTTACGTTTCTAACTTCGCATAGCGTTTGTTAAAAACGTTAATAAGCGTGATTCTGCATCAAAACATTTTTTTATGTTCTATGAAAACTTTTTATTTCGACGATAAAGCGTTGCTATTAACCCTTTAAGGGCAGAGCAAAAATTGTTGCCCTGGCCATGGGGACGGCCTCTGAAAAAAGTATAGTTCCTAGAGGACGGGCTTATTTTCAATTCCTATACTAATCCTATATAACTGGCATCGACTATAGTCGATGCTAGGCCTGCCATGGTATCGACTATAGTCGATGCTAGGCCTACCATGGTGTCGACTATAGTCGATGCTAGCCCTCAATGGGTTAAACATACGTTTCCAAGAAGAAAGTAAAAACGGAAATCCTAATGTTAAAATAATGTTCTGTCTTCTATTCTTTTGTTTTCAAGTTAGATATATCGGAGTTTTTCTTCTTTTTATTTGTGTTATTTGAAATAAATAATAAATTAATAGTGACGTTGGCTAGTCTACTTACCTGGCAGCAGTTACCTGGGACATGTAACATTTGATGCACCATATCACGTAACGTGCTTCCAGACGCTGCATGCCGCGTACCAGCACCCCATCCCCCCTCTCATGTCACATGGTGAATATATTAACCGAGTTCCAGTTGGCGCTGACGTTTGAAGGGGTTATGACCCAGTGAACCCTGGAACACCCAAACCTGTGTTGGAAGGGGGAGGGGCAGGGGTGTCAGGGACACCAGCCCTGTACCCAGGTACTGACAGGGAACATGAGATGGTGGGGGGGGGGGTGGTGGAGGACGATTTTGGTTGGTATCAGGATGATATGATCGGTACTCTTGTAAATCTAAAAAAAAAGAGGGTTTGCCATTAGGGAGTGCAAGGTGTTCTCCACACCTTTTTGTAAAAAGATGCACTTATGTTACATATACACACAAAATAATCCACATTAGTAAATCTAATTTAACTTAGGGGAAACACCTAATTAGGCAAAACACCCAACACATGACTAACATCTAACTAACATGTTAGTAGTATTGACTAACCTATTCAGGCAAGCTGACTGAACTTAGACAAAAGAGAAAATTGGTTACTTTGTCTAAGGGGTAGTAGTTTTATCTAAGGGATAGTAGTTTTCATCCTACCAGGTGGCAGTGTGGTTTGCATGAGGATTTTCCCATTATATGTACATAATGTAGAAGCCCGTAGATATGAAAATGATGGTGATTTCAATGACTATTAGCATGATAAGGCTTTTATAATTTAACATGACATAATGATTAACAAAATAACCTAATAGATTTATAAATCATTGAAGGAGGAAGATAGGAGAACATAAAACACATGTTTCATAGATATTTTCAAATATACTCACATATCTAGAGTGATCGTCTGTGACCATGTAATAAACCCAGAGCAATTTAGCTTAGGGGTTGAAAATTATTCCAGGCATTGAATATGCTTCTTAGATGATGAGGCACTGCTGTGGGTGTCTAAACTCTACATAACATAGAGTTTACAATGCTTCAATAATTGAAATGAAGGAACTGCCATGAAACCGCATAAGCTACATCCTAGGGTACAAGCTGCACCTTAGCTTAAAAATGCTGGTAAATACTATTCTTTTGTGTTAAACCCCTGCCTTTAAGGGTCACTCTAAGTTTAGGAATCATCTATAAATGAGAGCAGGCCTAGGAAAATGGTGTGTGATACCTAAGAAAATTCAGGCAAGTTAGGAAATTTTCCTAACAGACTGTCAGTTAGCTGTAAACTTCTAAGAAAAGTTCAGTGGTTTGGGCACGTGCAAACTCTCAACTTTGCTTGAAAGTTAGGCCATTTCAGCTAACGTTTGCCTAAGATAACTAGGTTCATTTTTTTCTGTGTAGCCCTTACCCCTATTAGGAGGTAGCGGGATGCATTATTGACCAATGAGACAATTCCCTCCATTCACAGCTGACCTTTTAGGGTGCATTACATGACAACAGATACCCATTATGCTGGTTGTTGTCAGTGTTTTTAAGGGACCATCCATAAACTACGTACGCAACTTTTGGCCAAAAATGGAACCCCCATCACCCCTATTGCACCATGTACGCATTGGGACTACCCCCCCCCCCCCGCACGTTCATACTCAAACCACATGGACCCGCCGCCTCCCCCCGACATAAGGGGAATTAGAGATGGGGATGGAGGATGAAGAATTCACTTTGTTAACCTATCTGTTTGCTCCGAATTTCAATGGGGAAAAGGGAGCATTAGATTGCACCCACCCCCCCCACCCCCCCCCCCCCCCACCCAAAAAAAAAAAACAAAAAAAACTACCCTTAGGTGGTTAAAATTACGACTTTAGGTCGGACTTTAGGTTGTCAACCTGACCACCTGAGTCGTCAGTATGACGGCTCTGTATTGTTAGTATTGTCATATACTGAAGACTTAGATCATCATTTTGACCACCTAAGCCCAAGGTAGTGGTTATTGTCAACCTGAAGACCTAAGTAGTCACCACTGACTAGTTTCGGATCTTCCAGGTTTTCAGTGTATGGACATGTTATGTACCAATCAAAAGAGAAATTGCCTTGATTATTCTAATTTTGAACTCAAAAGTTCCCCGATGCGTAAGGCAAAATGTACCCAGAACCCCCCTCCCCTTGTACGCATTTGGCTTGACCCCCCCCCCCACCTTGGATGGTCCCTTACCTCTCAGGGTAGACCCAACCTAGTTTGAGTTTTAACAAGTTTATTGGCAGAAATCATACATGTGGGTCAAGTCGCCAGAAACCAGTAGATTTGGTGTTTTTGAGGTCATTTTGGACTCTCATGACTCTGGAATAAAAAGTTGTGAACCAATCTTGTCTTCCATGGTCTCATTTGGGAGAAAACACTTAGGGCTTTCAGAAAAACCAAGATTTGTTGAAATCAGTTGAAAATTCCCAGAGTTGCGACCCGCTAAAGTCGAAAAAAGGCCCAAAATTGTGGTTTTTGTAATTTTTGTAATTTTTACAAGTGTACTGTGTTGAATAAAGAACTCCTGAAGTATCCCAATGTCACTTTTTGTATCCTATATGATCACAGGTATCATTTCCAGGATGTTTGGACATCTTAGTAAGTGTATTTTTTTCCTCAGGTGATTCGGAATATGGAAAAGTATAATTTGTAACGTCCGGTACCAAAATCTAAATCGTAAATAGCTCAGTGAAAAAAGGGGCAACAAATATTTTGTTATTACCCATAGGAATATTGTCCATCCCACCAAATATCCTGAAAAAATTGTGTGTGTATTGGCATTTGCCTCCGTGTGAGAGCCACCCATGTAAAATAATTCTGATAAAAGTACCGGACGTTACATTTACATTTTTGTCCCTCACAGCTAAATAAGTACAAATTGAGTTTCTTTTCGGATCAAACTATGTTCAAAACATCATTTTCTTCAATCGTCAACCAAAAGAATATCCATAATCCCCCCGTACCCCTCCAAACTTGCTTCGATACACAAAATATGAATCGTGTAACGTCCGGTACCTAAAAAATCAGGGCGGGAAAGAAGACGCTGTCAAATGACGTCAGACGACCGGAGGTTGTAACCTACATCCGGGAACTTTAACCCAGTTAATTCCGCGTCAGACCACAACAAGTTTATGAAGATTTTCCCAAAGCAACCCTCCAAAATCTTTCTTCTAAACCCCAAAAAAGGTGAGTTAAGCCCCCGATCGCAATAGAAAAGGATGTTTGTGTATCGATTATGTATCATAGGTGGTTGAATTGATTATATTTTGATTGATATGGACGTAATCCATCAAAATAACACGGCATTGTCGGTGTCAGCCGAGAATTTTGCACCGGGCAAGCCCCAGACTATGTCCGTATGTTTTCGATGTCAAACGGTAACGTCCGGTACCAAAATTCTCGGCGCACCAAAATGCTTACACTCTCGTTGTTTAGGATCAAATCTTGCATTTAGTGGTGTAAATTGAAAGAATGGAGCCGTGTGTATTGCTTGGGGTGGTTTGTGAACCTGATTTGATAGAAATTCTACCTTTTTTGTAGTACAGACTCATGTAACGTCCGGTACCTTTTCGATTTGGACCGTTTAACCCTCACCGAAACCAGAAATATGGCTTGAAATGATGTTCTACTGTATTTTGTTATTCTTAGGCATGCCCCCTACCTCTTCCAAGTATTACAAACACAATATATATTCATTTGGTGGGTGAAATACGAGCAAAATGGATTTTGGTACCGGACGTTACCGTAAGTCTCGGAAATTAGAAAATACCCCAAAATGTGGTAAATTAGGGGTGATATGCTGGCAATCCTGTGTTTCCATGTAAGTAGAATATATTTAGAGGTAGCCCAGCCACAATTTCCATACATTAGGACTGCTTTACCCATGTCAGGGGCAATAATCATTTTGGTACCGGACGTTACAATTTCACATTTTCGATCCAAACCATCACAAAGGCTCGGTGTAGACCCCCCATATTTTGATACAATATGCCCCTATGGTACTAGTATTTGATAGTAACGTTGATTTATCCCCACTACATACTTCAATTTCAACTTTATCAAGCCCTATGAGTATAATACTGCATAATTTACTTTGATACAACTCGTTCTTATGGTAATCATTCCTTGTATTTTAAGAAGATGGGCCGGAAGCCGCTGCCTCCGGACCAGAAAAAGGATCGAAAGGTCATATCGAAAGAGGCCAGACAACGGTCTAAGGAAAAGAAGGGGGAGGACAAGCACAATGCAGATGAAGCCTCTCGCAAGAAGCAGAGTAGAGAGAAAATGAAGGCAGCTCACACGGAAGCACAGAAGCAGCACGAAAGGGAGCTTACCAGACTGCGAGTTGCAAAGAAGCGTCTACGGGACAAACTGGGAGAAGCTGCAGTGCACGATGATCCGCAACCAGGTACATCACAGGAAGGCCGTGACACAACCTCAACCCCCAATACATCCCGTCTACAGGTAATGTAGTTCCATCATTTACCTTCTAATATTTGAGATCCATGAGACACACACATGATTTCATTTTTTGAAAATAAGGTGATTGAACGTGGCGTGTTGTTCCTCTTACCACTACTGCATGAAATTTTGAAAATATGGAACTAATTATTCTCTGTTTCAGGTGGCCCTGTTCACACCTGGGAGGGGACGACTAGGTAAGGCCAGCTCAACACCAGCACAAAAGGAGGCTCCCAAGAGAAGCATAACGTCAAAGGGGAAGGGCCTTGGCAAGACGAAAGGCCAGAAGAAGCCGGTCAAATACAAACCCGTGTCCATGTCCTCGCCTGATGAGGAGGAACCTCCCGAGGTAAGAAATTTGACATTTAAAAAGCCATTTTGACTTATTTGACTGGTGTGCATTGAACTAAGTCTACATCTATTCAGCATCTTACATTAAGAGATGAATTATAAATAATCACACACATGTAATCACACTTTGAATTTAATCCCAAATTCTTGTTGACACCGAGTAGAAATGGAGGTGGAGATTGATCGCCTAAAGTCTGCGATTGACAATATCAGGACACAACAGGAGACAAGTGTTGCACGCAAAGCACATAGAGCTGCCAAGGCAGCACAGCAGACTGTTGCCCCTCGTCATAACCGCATTCCTGGGTCACCATCATGCGCAGACAGAGCAAATGGTGACACCGCTCCACGGGACGCAGGAGTTCCCCGTGTTGAGGAGGGACCCCGCGATGCTGAACCCCGCGACGGCGCTCCACAGGATGCAGGAGTTCCCCGTGTTGAAGAGGGACCCCGCGATGCTGAACCCCGCGACGGCGCTCCACAGGATGCAGGAGTTCCCCGTGTTGAGGAGGGACCCCGCGATGCTGAACCCCGCGACGGCGCTCCACAGGACGCAGGAGTTCCCCGTGTTGAGGAGAGACCACGTGACAGTGCCCTTACTGATCGCCGGAGGTTAGAGCTCTATAGCCTTGTCATGGAAGAGCTGACCACCGCACCCCGGATGAAAAGAGTTGAGGTTGTAAAGTCCCTGCTCCCAGCAGAAACCCTTAAGTCACATCGACTGACCACACAGCTAATGATGGACACTGGACTCAGTCGCAGCTGCCTACTGTCTGGACCACGAAAGGTTGACTGCCGGACAGTGAAGTTCCTGGGAATGGAGGAGCGCATTATTGAGTTCCTGAAGCGACCTGAGCACTCATACACTCTGCCAGGCAAAAAGGACACAGTCACCATCAAAAAGAAAAAGCATCAAAAGGTCATCCTAACTGAATTCACCGAATACCTCTATGAGCTATTTAAGAAGGAGTACCCTAACCACCCCTGCGGCCGGACATACTTTAACGATGTGCGACGGAGGCACAGGTACATCAAGGTTGTGAAGTTCAACATGGTCAGTGTTTGCCTGTGTCTCAAACACCAAAATTTCACGCTCAAACTCCGTGCCGTGGGGATGTGGTATGTGCTCCCTGATGATCTCGTCAGGACGACCACCGTTGAGGAGTTCACTGCGAACCTCCGGGCCAAAGACCTTCCTCCGGGGATCCGCGTTGAAACATGGAAGCGCGTGAGTGTCCCGTACGGCCCGGATGGTAAGACCTGTATGAAGCTCCGACAAGTGGAGGAGGTTATTACAAGAGAACAGTTCATCACCGACCTCGGCAAAGAGTTCGTCACCATGCGGGAGCACAGCATGCGTGCAGAACACCAGCACCGCGTCGTACGCAAGCTCCGTCAGTCCATGTCTCCAGCAGAGTGTACTATCCAGATGGACTTCGCGGAGAATTGGATGGTGACCTATCCGGAGTCTCCCCAAGCCGTCTACTACGCCAAGGAGCCAGTCACACTCCATCCAGCCGTCATTCACCACCGGGAAGGAGATGTGACCACACACTGGTGTGTAGCACTGGTAACTGACGACCGCAAGCATGACTTCGGCGCCATCCTTGCCTTTCTGGAAGTCCTCTGTGTCTATGTCGCCCAGACCCTGCCCCAGGTAACCACCATCCACTACTGCTCCGACTCCCCGAGCTCACAGTATCGCAACAAATCCATCTTCAGCATACTGTGCAAGCACCAACAGCTGTTCAACGGCCTCCGTGCAACCTGGACGTACTTTGAGGCAGGCCACGGCAAAGGGCCGTGCGATGGCGTCGGTGCTGCAGCGAAGCGAAATGCGGACTTGGCAGTCAAGCGCAACATCAAGATCACTGACGCTGCCTCCTTTGCTGAGCAAGGGAATGAGTTGGAGGGGTCTGTGCACTACATCTGTGTCTCTGTCACTGACGTCGCCCGATGCCGTGACGCTGTACCAGAGCTGGTGTGCGAGAACACCGTGCCTGGAACCATGTCAGTCCACGGTGTTGTGCCACTAGCTGCTGACCACACCATCGCAGTGCGACAGACCTCCTGCTTTAACGAGTGTTGCTGGGTTGACTGTGTCTCCAAACGTGGGTGTGCTGGATGGCAGGAGCATGAGCTGTTCCCCACCCAGTTTGTTGAGCCCCCAGCAGAGGAAGAAGAGGAGGTTAACCAGCCAGACCAGGGACATGTCATTATCCCCACTCCGGAAAAGTATGTCATCGGAGACTACCTTGCATGTGTGTACGGCACTTCATGCTACGTCGGCAAAGTCATTGCCTTCCCAGAGGAATGGGACTACACTGTGCACTTCATGTCTCAAGAGGATCCAAAAATCCCAAGGTTCCGATGGCCGCGCCTTGATGACATCATGGACTTGGACAGTGATGACGTCATCATGAAAGTTGGTGAACCCACACGCGAGGGTAAACGGTCCCCACATTACAATTTACCAGTCGACTCCTGGAAGGAAGTGATGACCAGATTTGCCCAGACGAAGGTGTTCCTTTAAGATGTGTTCTTTCATGTGTGACTCTGTGAGTATGTGTGTACAAGTGATCTGTGTGTGCATGTACCTTATACCAGCTGCTATAGCACCAGCAGGCTTGATATAATAGTGTGCAGTAACGTCCGGTACTTTTATTCCATATCCAGCTCATGCCAGGCTGGTTTAGCCCAAGTGATGTAATGGTCCATATTACTGTTGATATTGATAGTCAACATGTTTGCCTTTTAATTTATAGGCTTTTGAACATAACCTGTACCATATTTGTGTATGACTTATGGTCTGTGATCTCGTGAAAACTTGAAAAATCTTGCCAAAAATAATTTATATGGATGGTAGGATGACAAAATGTGTGAAATATATGGTTGTATACAGCTGAAACTAAAGCTTCAAGTGTCTTGTACCTATTTATGAAGTTTAAGAATGATAGGAGGAATATTAGTAGTCTTCCAGATGGTCTCTCTAAGTCATGGTAAAATGCAGCCGCGCGTGTAACGTCCGGTACTTTTATTCCATATCCAGCCCATGCCAGGCTGGTTTAGCCCAAGTGATGTAATGGTCCATATTACTGTTGATATTGATAGTCAACATGTTTGCCTTTTAATTTATAGGCTTTTTAACATAACCTGTACCATATTTGTGTATGACTTATGGTCTGTGATCTCGTGAAAACTTGAAAAATCTTGCCAAAAATAATTTATATGGATGGTAGGATGACAAAATATGTGAAATATATGGTTGTATACAGCTGAAACTAAAGCTACAAGTGTCTTGTACCTATTTATGAAGTTTAAAGATGATAGGAGGAATATTAGTAGTCTTCCAGATGGTCTCTCTAAGTCATGGTAAAATGCATGTTTTGCAGCCGCGCGTGTAACGTCCGGTACTTTTATTCCATATCCAGCTCATGCCAGGCTGGTTTAGCCCAAGTGATGAAATGGTCCATATTACTGTTGATATAGATTGTAAACATGTTTGCCTTTTAATTTATAGGCTTTTTAACATAACCTGTACCATATTTGTGTATGACTTATGGTCTATGATCTCAAGAAAACCTGAAAATTTTGTGAAAAAAAATTTCTTATGGATGGTAGGATGACAAAATATGTGAAATATATGGTTGTATACAGCTGAAACTAAAGCTACAAGTGTCTTGTACCTATTTATGAAGTTTAAAGATGATAGGAGGAATATTAGTAGTCTTCCAGATGGTCTCTCTAAGTCATGGTAAAATGCATGTTTTGCAGCCGCGCGTGTAACGTCCGGTACTTTTATTCCATATCCAGCTCATGCCAGGCTGGTTTAGCCCAAGTGATGAAATGGTCCATATTACTGTTGATATAGAGTGTAAACATGTTTGCCTTTTAATTTATAGGCTTTTTAACATAACCTGTACCATATTTGTGTATGACTTATGGTCTATGATCTCAAGAAAACCTGAAAATTTTGTGAAAAAAAATTTCTTATGGATGGTAGGATGACAAAATATGTGAAATATATGGTTGTATACAGCTGAAACTAAAGCTACAAGTGTCTTGTACCTATTTATGAAGTTTAAAGATGATAGGAGGAATATTAGTAGTCTTCCAGATGGTCTCTCTAAGTCATGGTAAAATGCATGTTTTGCAGCCGCGCGTGTAACGTCCGGTACTTTTATTCCATATCCAGCTCATGCCAGGCTGGTTTAGCCCAAGTGATGAAATGGTCCATATTACTGTTGATATAGATTGTAAACATGTTTGCCTTTTAATTTATAGGCTTTTTAACATAACCTGTACCATATTTGTGTATGACTTATGGTCTATGATCGCAAGAAAACCTGAAAATTTTGTGAAAAAAAATTTCTTATGGATGGTAGGATGACAAAATATGTGAAATATATGGTTGTATACAGCTGAAACTAAAGCTACAAGTGTCTTGTACCTATTTATGAAGTTTAAGGATGATAGGAGGAATATTAGTAGTCTTCCAGATGGTCTCTCTAAGTCATGGTAAAATGCATGTTTTGCGCTCTATCGTGTAACGTCCGGTACTTTTATTTGAGTTTGTTGGATGCATACTACAGAGGTAATGGTACCATGTATGGCTTAAGGAGTTATGTTCTAGAATATAGACATATGGAAGATGTTATGTAGTAATTTGCATGTCCATTGGAGCATTATTGGCAACACTATGGTAAAGTTAGGAAAGCATTTGAGAAAAATGTCGCGAATTTGGTATCCTGTCACGATCGCAATGCTCATATTTTCTAAAATCTGTGGAATACTGCAATTTTTCCTGGTTATTATTGAAAATATATGTTGTGGGCTCCTACAAACTGGTTTAGGAGTCACAGTGGGGTATATAATGATGGTATCATGATATCCTAATTATTTTGGTACCGGACGTTACACAATTCAGTCAAGTTTCATTCCGCAAGCGATAAAAACTGAACCGTTAGGGCTAGAGCGGTATTTTTAAGTGTTTTGAATAGGGGAGACATACCTCTTTAAAGGTAATAAAGTTTTGTGAATGAATTCTAAAATTTGTCATTCTTGACCTCTGGGGGGGAAATCTACTGCTTTCTGGCGACCTGACCCATGTACGTTTTTCAGATCGGCCAAAACACGGCAACAGGAAAGAAATAGTGTAGCGCTCAATCAGGTTGTACAAAGTTACGTCAGGCAGGCATCATTTTGGGTGTACATCATTACGATATTACTAAAGACATAACTAAAGCCTCTTAGTGGCTGTATGTATCACCATGATTTGCACAAGTCGATTATCCGCAGGCAGCATGTATATTACATCTTTCAAAAATAATTGCTTGTCTATCAAGTGACGGTTATACACCAAATACATTCAGATTTTGTTCATTAATTCTTTCTTACTGCCTATCTGCTGAGTATTTGCATCCAATTTGTCCCAAAGGACACACCCCCTGTACAGTGGTGACTTATCATACGTCAAACACCTGGATCTGGATACCTTTAACTGTTTTTTAACATTGCCGCGCAAGTTCCTGGCAGGGAGTTTGACACAGTTTGGATCACAAGAAACATCATACATCATAGATAATAAGTTCTTATCACGTCTAACCTTTAGCATTTTCATGTAAGTTCTAACATGGAGATCGTATATAGATATATCCTGAGTATTAAAGATTCGAAGACATAACCGTAGGCAATGATTCTGCATAAGTTGTAAGCGGCCAACACTGGATTTAGGACCACTTTCATGTAGAAAACTTGCATGTTCCAGCACAGGTAGAACCATTTGTTTGTATAAGGTCAGACACAGCTTATTATCGACAAATTTCCTTAACTGGTACATCTTGTGGCGGAAACTAGCGGGATCCATTATTGACCACTGAGATAATTCCCTTCATTCAGTGCTGACTTTAGGGTGCATTACATAACACCTGGTAAATGCCGGCTACTATCAGTCCTTTTGATATCTCCCCAGGTACCAGATCAAGTAATGGTGCCCCCTACTAAGCAACCTACAAGATAAGTATTTCCGGGTTGTGGGATCCTTAGTGGGGTGACCCCTGCTTAAGCTGGTACCTTGCGAGATAAGCACTGATAACAGCCAGCATAATGGGTACCAAGTGTTATGTAATGTACCCTAAAAGTCTGAACTGAATGAAATAAATTTTCTCACTGGTCAATAATGTATCATGCTAGGTTGGTATAAGATGGTAGACAGAACTTATCAAATATAGGAGAAAATAGTCCAACGGAGTACATATTATACATACTAGTAGCTGTACCTACATAATGGCTTATGCGTCATAGAATGGGTGTGGACCACTAAATTCGACATGGTGACATGGCCATTTCTTAAAATCGACATGTGACGTGGGCATTAGTGACATGAGCCAAAAAATTAGTGACATGACATAGGTGCTTTCTTAAAATCGACATGGGACATGAGAGGTTCTTAGAGGTGACATGGGACACAGGGATTCAAGTGACATGTGACATGACCATTTCTGAAAAAATCAACACGTGACATAGGGGACCCCCCCCCCCATCCACACACCCCCATAGATTCGACCCCCATTACCATTCATGCAGACAGAAGCATATGAACGAATTCAGAGTTACGTGAATGGACATTTAATTTCAGTTTTCATAATTGATAGTTGTTGAAGTCACTATAAGGATTTATGAAATTCATGTAAAAAATTCCGACCGAGTCAAGGGGACTGACTGTCTGACCTAACCATTGAAATGTGCCAACATCTTTTACTTAGATCCCCATACCTTGATCCAGAGCAGATTAGGCGGTCATTATATTAAGGGCGCATTCCATACACCATAACATTTCCCCTTATTAAAGCGCTTTCCGGTTTATGTAAATATAGGCGGTGGAACAGGGGGTCCTGTCCCCCCTCACCTTTGGATTAAGGGGGTGCAAACTATGTTTTGCCCCCATTCCTGATTTTTCTCTGACACTGGCCAAAATCCATTCAGAGTACAGCAATTTAGAAACTTCAAAATTTTCGGGGGCCTCTAGCCACAAGATGGAAATTCATATATATATATATATATATATATATATATATATATATATATATATATATATATATATATATATATATATATATGAAACTATATACACACGTGTATTTATATATATATATATATAATTAGCTGCAGACAGTTAGGGACTACTTGCAGCGCGTAGTGGTATCTATGATGTCATCGTATGATGTCATAGTAAACAGGTCTCCAGTATATAAGGGTCCGCTTTGAATTAACCGTCAGTTGGCTAATCTCACCTGTACACGTAAAACCACGCCGTGTTTTTTCTTGATCTTTAATTGATTTTCTTGACTTACGGATTGATTTTTCAATCAAAATGGGTAGAAAATCAACTAGAGGTGTTAAATGGGCTGCTGCTTCAAAGAAATCGGCCAACTCGGCCAAAAATGCAGCAGAATCGGCCAACTTAGGATTTTCGAGCAATGTGGATTCATCTTGTGAGGGTCAGGTACCATCATCATCCAACCGTGTTACTTGGTTTGAAGATGATCCACTCGTTGACCAGACGGGCAGGATTAACTCGCTGGAGGGTGAATTACAAGAAATCAAAGGACTTCTGCAAGAAGTAATTGCTACTAGAGGGGATCGGAGAGATGAGATGTTGGATTCAACCGAAGGGGCGGGGCGCCCACCTGCCGATGTTTACAAACAAGCTGTGACGTCAGGTTGGCAAGGATGTAGCCGCGTTTCCAGGGAGAGGCAACAGCGCTCACCAAGCATCCATAGCAACGGTTCGAGATGGGAGGAAGTCACTCACCGGGGTCATTGTCGGAGGTCTAAATCGTCATTTTCTGCTTGTCAAGTGGCACGTAACTCCTCAAGAGGGTTGTCAACTGATTCCGCTGCATCTAGGCTCCACGTTGGTACCAAAATTGGTGAGTTTGACCAAGAGAATTATGTTAAAAAAATGTGATAAAATTGATACGGTTGAAAAGTTGGTTTTGGTCAACTTAAATTTTGTACTAGATGCCTACAAGGAAAGCGACGATGAGGAGGGTATGTTGAGGCATTTGCAAGTGCTGGTTGAAAAAGCAGGGACGAAGATATATACTGTTGCAGCCCTGGTGGCTTATGACAAATCTGTTAGAGCTAGAGCTAACAAAGATGGTATAGAAGCATTTGTTATGGTTGAAAATTATCTTTTGCTCCCATTCCTGAATTTTCTCTGACACTGGCCAAAATCCATTCACAGTACAGCAATTTAGAAGCAAAACTTCAAAATTTATATATATATATATATATATATATATATATATATATATATATATATATATTTTCTACCAAACTAAATTTCTGGGCCCCGCCACCCCCCCCCCAACTTCACTCATGTTCCGCCGCCCCTGTGCACGTGAGAAAGAACACATGTGCATGGAAAAGTTGGAGAAGTTGGATGTAACATTATGATTACTGATCTCAAGCTATTTGAAACGTTTTATAACTCCATAACTTGAGTTATGTAGTTAGTTATATGCATGCCTTCCGCAAGTCACCCCATAAATGTAGTCGGGTAACACAACCCAGAGCAGTGAATGGACAATAAGAATGAGTCTACATAAACCGGAGTATTTTTCGGCAAAACTCAACTCATACGTAATTGGGTGATAGACAATTTAATGGCTTTTCCAGACGCACATTCCCTTGCAAATTAACCTGGAACATGCTTTCGTACCTGACTACGCCAAAAGAGGAGGTTGGTCAAATATGCTAAGAGGATGTTTTCCCAAATTAATCTAGCCTGGGCTCCTGCCTGTTATCTCTATACTCGGAGGATATCTCTGTGTTGGTCATCATTACCTGTTCCTGCATTAAAATGTGCATTTTCCCTCACGGGTTATGTTCTATGCAACTCAAGCAGCATTTATGCTTACCAAACCGCCCTCCTGTCCATCTCTGAGTACACGAGAAGTATGTTGGGTATAGATGTAGGTGTAAGTGGAAAAGCTTACAGGGCATGGCTGTACGTGATCTTTACTCCAGATCCAATTTCCTGGGTCCAGTGTAGGAGGAGTTGTCTACGTCATCGCAGGAGCATCTCACCAGAGACCGAGTTTCTCACTCACCTTTCACCCCGGTCTTTATAGTCACATCTCAATCTCTCTTCACACTACAAGATTCACTTGTGGTTGATTGATTTTTTTCCTCTCTTTTTTTGCCAACTGGTAGTCAAGGGTCAGTCTGTTCTGAATAAAGAAAAACAGGTTAGTTGCCCTCAACGGAGGTACTTTCTATAGATCTAAATATGGAGAAAACGCAAGGCTGCAGGCATACATAACAGTTAGTTCAGAAATGTATAAATAAGCCTAATATCATAATGATAATTTTCTTTTGCCAAGTCGAAAAGAATTGTCTTGATCTAAATGGCCGAAGCTTCTCCCCAACATTGAATCGGCATGTTATTCACGGTCCTGTCTGACCATTATTAAGGTTCTTATAATGTAAAACTAAAAGCATTTATATGATTTTCTTCTCAGAACTTTATGAATCCTAATGGATTGTATACAATCATATATGATGAAAATAGAATGTAATATTCTTGGTTTATTATGTATATTTTTCCCCAGAGAATGTCCTTAGGTACTTGTTCTGTTTCGGTCCTGCAAAAATTGAATTAGAAATCTGCAGGACCGAATGTCCTGCATGGAGAAAAACTGTTCGCAAAGACTGTACATGTAATAATAGGCCACAAATAGTTTGTCCAAAATATGGAGGGTGCTTTTGAGAAACAGACCCTGGACATCATTGATGACCGAACTTTCCTTTAGGTGGCAGCTCTGATCCATTTTAGATCTGTACTGTATGGCGAAGTACATTGTAATTGTTCAACTCATTTCCGCCACCCCTTTACCGAGCTAGCGGGATGGATTACCCGTGAAACACAATGTAATTCCAGCAGCTTGGGAATGAATTATCACAATTTTGAGGTTCTATCCCACAAAGAGGAAGAGTATACTTGTTTCAGTGGATTTCCACCCTCTGAAATGATACAAACTTGAGGTCGATGGACGCACATCGTGCACATTGTGACTTATAAAGTGCCCACCGGGGGTCATTTCCAACCAGACCATATACATTTTGTAAACAAAAACAGGTATTTCAATAAAGGTGCGCTGGAAGGATTGTGTTTCGCCATTCTTCTTTTCTGGTATATATGTTCTAACCCCAGAGGTGTTATATAATGCACCCAAAAAATTTACAGTGAATACAGGGAATAATTTGATGGGTTAATAATGCATCCCGGCTCTACCCTATATAGGCGTAAACGTGGGCCTGGCATGACGAGGCCGTCCGGACAATGACTATGGTGTGGAAGAAAAAAGATTTCTAAACTAGCATTATGAAAAATCCATTAAAGCTGAACATGATAAAAGTGGTTATGATATCCGACATATTGTTATGGTCAATCTATTTTGAACGAAAAAGCTGGGTGTTTTTGTCAATTAATGTACACACATATGATCATAATAAAAACCATTATTAATGCCCATATGGGCACTTTTTATATAAAGAACTTGTAGACGCCAAGTCTACCGCTATTATATGGAATAATAAGTACAGCTCCTGAGCCGATAACAAAAAGCAAAATCCATGAGGTACTAATACCCCCCCCCCCTCCCACCGCTTCTTCCATTATCCATATATACATGTACCACCTGCTTTATTGATCACCACCAGGGTTCAACCATGGGTCAACAGCGAATCTATGACGCATGCGTGGTCAGTGTCCAATTGACCGACATTGATCTTAGCTAACTTTCAGAGAGTTACGTCAGAAGTGGGTGAGCGCCGGACAGGTATGGGCACTGGTGTGACATCACTCCCAGACTGGGGGCGGGGTGGGATTGGATATTCGCCTCAGGTAAGTAAGCCTGATTACAGGTGAGTTAAGCAGTGAATGAAGGAGTGCATGAGACGAGAGGAGTGGTCAAGATCCAGGCTATGAACACACAGGTGCCAGCCGCTTGTGTATAGGGGAAAGCCATGTGGAATGAAGTGGGCTGGGGTGAAGTGAAGGGGTGGGGGGGGGGGGAGGGTAGGTGAATAAAGAAAAAAAGAGAAAAGGAAATAGGCTGTCTTAAAAGACCTCTAACGCAGATCCCAAGAGCTCTCCAGGAAGCCACGGATCATTGTACACACACACACACACACACACACACACATATATATATATATATATATATATATATATATGTATATATATATATATATATATATATATATATATATATATATATATATGTTAGAGGGGGCTCTGACTATCTGTATCGTGGCTCACATACATAGATGCCCCCCCCCCCCCTTTTGGCACATGCATTTGACTAGCCTCCTTTAGAAAGTTTCACTTTTCGACTTACTTCTGACTCAGATTTTGAACTTTTTCCCTGTGGGTTAGGCCTAAGTCATAGCAGCTAAGTTAGGCTAATGTGGAAATTGTAAAAGAAAAATATAAATAAACAAATAAATGGCCCTCCTGCCCACCCATCAAATGGACAAACAAAATCAATTATGTGCGTAATGGAACTTGTTGGCCATGTTTATCTTAAAGAAAATTAGCTTAGTCACATAGTCTCTGTTCCGTATTATAGGTAAGTGTGAGTGTCTGATGTGTAATAAGATAGTAAAGTGAATTAATTTATTATTTTGAAGCCCACACAAGATGGACTGGGCGCTGAAGGCCATATATCAGGTCCCGAGAAGGTATAGTGATTGATAAGGGGATAAGGAGGGTGGGATGAAAAGTTAAAAATCTGAAGACAGTAGGTGTATATGAGGGGGGGGGGGTCTACCCAATCACAAATTGTGATCAGTCTGTTCTCATCAACATGTTGATTAGTGCCTGTTGGCCAATGCCTCTCTTACCAGCTCAGACAACAATGATTGTAGGCTAAGCAAGTTGGAAACTAATTAACCCCAATCTTGTGGTTACCACCCAGACTGCTGTCCTGTTCACAAAAGTTACTTTCCACCAATTATTCCTAGAGATGTTTTCACCAATTGTAATTGTCACGTTGCACTAGCATGAAACCATTAAAAACATTAATTGGTGTAATCACATTCATGTTTCACTTCCATATTAATTGTTGATTTAAGCACGACTTTTCTATTTAACCCTTAAGTGCCCAAGCGCGCTTAAATGCGCGGTTTTGGGCTTAAATACATGCACATTGAAGTAATTTTTCATCCAGGAACATCTACTGGTCCAATCTGCCAGGTTTGACCCTCATTAGAACGGCCATGACCCCCTTATTCCAATGAGACCATCCATTTGACTGTATCACCATTACCTCAGACACAGTGAGTCAAAACCCTGAAAATTAGTTGTCATACATGTGACTCTTTGGAAGGGAATCGGCCAAGGAGATAGGATCTAGCATGATAGCAAGGTGGATGATTTGTCCCCTATTGCCACACCTTTGATAGACTTGCTAACCTTACAACTAATCTATTCATAGGAATTGTTCATATCCATGAAAGTAATTTCATGAACTGTGACCAAGACATTTTGCACCCTGGTAGTACACACAGGCAGAACCAGTTGAGTATAGTTATGCAAATATCACACACTATATGATATTATAGCAGGACAGCACTAAAGAGGTTATATACTAGTGAATAACAACAAAAAGAACATTTTGGTTGCTATGGTAACCACACTCGGTCAGAAATTTCTCTCTTAACTGAAGGTTTAAGTAAAAAAGAACCAGATGCATAATTTGAATTCCATATAAAATACCCGTTTAGAATCATATATACATAGTCTTTATCACTGGGGTGATGTATATGTGAAATAAATGGAAAATCATCAAATAATTCTGGGCACGTATACTCTCTGCCGCTCCTTCTATACACTGCAAAAATGGTGTTTAGATCCTAAACACAATTCTAAACATATTCTTGCAACGTTTTTGTAATCACATTAACTTCCTAAACATGTTTAGCCAAACAATGTGCTTAGCTCAAGTGTTTAGAAATGTAGGTGTTTAGGTTAAAACTTTGTGTTTAGATATCTATGAATTTTTGTGTTTAGGTGTTTATGAATTTTTGTGTTTAGATGTTTAAATGATTTAATGGAGGGTTAAGGTTTGCAGACATGTATGCATTAAAAAAAGAGATATATTTTGTTTGTTTTCTCATTTACTGGGGGGGGGGGGATTAGCAGGTATTTACTTGTCAAAGTCTCCAAAGATGTCAGCCACAGCTATGTACATCTATTACACACTGCATTAGAATGAGAGACTTGAGAAAGTACAACATCTTGGCAGGAAGGACATTGCCTTATCTATTCCAGAATAACATCAAATAGGTGTCAGGCATGGAGCTTATTGATTATTTAATGCTAATGATGGTGGCATAAGGTGAATCTAGTCAATTTTCTATTGCCTTTTCTATTCACATGCCATTCTATAAAATGAAACCATGATAAACATGGGATTTGGGGACATTTGTCACAACAATTGATTATAACTATGTGCAGATAGTCCATTCAAAGGTAGTGCTGCTACCTGGTGTGGATTTAACATCCAAGTATCTAAACATATTGATGTTTAAATCTAAACACCTATTATTCAACTGTTTCAACTCTAAACATCTAAACATGTTTAGCGTAAATGTTTATGTAATTAGAATAAAAGTGTTCATTTCCTAAATGTGTAGTCGATGAGACACCTAACTGACCTATATGTTTAGGTTTTAAAGGTGTTTAGATCTAAACATGTTTAAAATCTAAACACCATTTTTGCAGTGTATAGTCTACGCCTTCATACCTCCATCACTTTCTCTCATCATCATCATCACCTCTCTCTCTCTCGCGCTCTCTCTCTTTCCCTCCCCCCCCCCTCTCTCTCTCTCTCCCTCTGTTGCTGTCCCCTTGTTCTACACACTGTCCCTCCATATCTCTCTCAACCTCATAAGCCACACAACAATGCCGTCTCATCACCATCCTCCACACCAACGTCACATCTATACAAAACAGAATAATCAGGTCAGACCGGACCCTAACGCCTAATGAACTGTTGCTAGGTATGCCTAGGTGAGAAGCTGCAATAACAAAAAAGGCAAGCACGTGTCAAAAGAATTCGGTCAGCAGGAGTGATTCAGCAAATGGCCACGTCATGAAACTTTTCGTTGTTTCTTTAATAGCCACTGCACATGTTGACTTTAATAATTAGGCCTATTTACACGTGTGTGATAGTGGTCAAGTATAACTTGATATTTTTTGCCAACTCACTATGTTGCGAAATGACAATACTTTCAGGGATCTGTTTGTGTTTTGTCATTTTTTTTCCAAATTAGCAAGCACATGTACCAAACACAATGCACTAATGAGCTTAACTGAGCTATGTTAGGATTGCCGGGTACTTTACTTATTCAATTTAGAGACTAAATAGATAGCATCATGAAAATGGCGTGGTCCTTTCTCAAAAGTAGCACTATACCCATACAAAAGATGGTTTAGCATAACCTCTGAAAAGATAAGGCATATGCATATATAATAACAATGCATTCTGAATAGCATTGGGTTACATTTTAGTGGCGTGTGTGAGACTAATTCTATCTAACCCAGATGTATTATGTGTGTCGTTTCTTGGAATTGCTGCTGTAGAATTTCCATAGTATTACAGGATTACAAGGCACAGCATATATGCAATATCTAGAGTGTTGTTATTAGACTACGTATACTTGATTACCAAAACAATAATGTTATGCAGCCGAGTACTGTTTATGTATGACGAGCGATCTGACAAACTGAATAACTCAACTGGTAAACTCTGCCTGACCTAAGGGAGTGGTCATTATTTATTAACAGGGGGGGTGGTGTGTTTTTTGCGCAGACGCACGAAAATCTTTTACCCCCCTCTTGACGGCAGTCAAAATTTTTTGCGCCCCCCGCGCCAGAGGCACGGAGAGTTTTCGCGCCCCTCTTTGATCTATAGTAGCGTGCGGGCTTTTTTGCTAAAAAGAGGGGGGTCAAAATCTTGTTAGCCCCCCTCGGGAGGGGTCTGAATATTTTAGCCCCCCCCCTCAAACCCACCACCCTCCCTCCCTGTTGATAAATAATGACCACTCCCTAAGGTCCATTTCAGATATTGTGCAATAGGGAAATACTTACTAGGTTATGGGATAAGTTCTCGTAAGAACTTTAACGAGGAGACAATATAGAACAGTTCTTATTATTTGGCACTATCAAATCATAATACCTATAATTTGGTCAACCTCAGTTGTAGATTTTATACTACATGTGTGTATTGTTAAGTATCGGGTTTGGAAGGATAACAAGTCAGCGGCCTATAGATACCAGATATATGCGGGTACATGTCTCGGAGGTTGAGCATATCCCCGATGCAAAGTCCTCCAATAATAAAAGATTGAGGCTGGCAAATAATAAGCATAGTTAGAAAAAAAATATCGTAGTTACTTCCCAATTAGATAACTGACGAGAGAAATGTCTTGCAGAAACGGCCTCTCTTCCTATACTACTGGCAGTCCTCCATCCCATTACGTCATACTGTAACTTGTGTGACGTCATTGATGGTCGCGCCAGTGGTCAGTGGGTCGGTCATGGAGAGGTCAGGTCAGTTACGGTCACATACTGGTCACCCAGACGACACAACAGGTCAATTAGGCCATAAATGCAAAAAAAAAAGACATCATTCTATTTATTAAAGGTGATGGTGGCGGTAGGTTTTATGATTTTTAATTTATAAATATTTTCAGTACAATTCCAGCTTACGGGATCGGGATTTAATAGTGATTTCAATGGTGCAGCTCTCTGTAAGGCTCATTTCTAATTTCGCTTCTACACAAAGTAATGATCAAGATATTTTTATTGGCGTAAAACCCCGCGTATAAGGGCCACACAAAGTTAGACTAAGCTCACCACCTCCAGTTGATAAATAGGGCCCTATTTATCAACTGGAGGTGGTGAGCTTTTGCGTGGACATGCACACGTTTTATACCCCATTTTGTTGCCCCCCCCCCCCCCCCGAGGAGCGGAAAAGTTTACCTAATAGGTGGGATAAAAAATGTGGAGGCCTCCTCGGGGAGATCAACAGTCTTATGCCTCCCTCACCCCTCGTTGATAAATAAGGACGACTCCCCAATCAATGGCAACTATTGTATAGGCCCCAGCTGCAGCTTGTAGCTTGTCAGAGTGCAGCTTATAGACCTAAGCGGACGCGAGATTTTACGGTTTTCCTTGCGCCCATTTGTTGGATGTGCCCCCGGATGTGCCCCCTATTCTAGAAATAAGGAAACGAAAAGGCGGTAGCTTTCGACACCTTTTAAAGGGTGCGGGTTGTGTCTGCGATTTTAATTCATGTGGCCTTGGTTACCGAGAGGTATCATGGGCTTATCGCCACCCTTGGGCAGTTACACAACATGGCTGGTTCGCCGGATTCACTTGTGGCCGACCCAGAGATGCAATGCCTTTTCATTGCAGGTAATTAAGATGATTTTACGTATAGACTTGGCGAGTAGCACAACTCAAAATGCGAACACTTTATATGAAGAGGTCATGAAATCAATCTAAAGTGCCTACATGGCTATATATGTGTTACATGAGTTGATGGTCAAATTTATTGAGAGCCCTTTACTATTAAGGACATTGATAATGGATTGGGGTTCACTAGGTCTTTTTATCCCAGATAAGGGAACGAGGCCGGAGGCCGAGTTCCCTTTATCTAAGGGATTAAATGTAACATTTTTACCCTTTAAAACCATTAAATTCAATGTTATTTGTTGTGAGTCTATAAACTGTGCCTTTAGTACATACTAAAAGGCACCGTAAAACGGTCCCTAAACTGGATAACCCTGGTATAAAGCTTTATATATATTATCTATTATGACTTTGTGTTCTCAGACGCAACACACTTCGGTGCGCCTAGTTGACAGTTATTGAAAAAGTCTCTTCAACATGAGAAACTTTTGTCAATAAAAATTCAATTCAATTCAAGAACACCTGTTATCTATACCTGCTTTCCCTCACCACATGTTTGTCCATAAATTTAAATCTGCAAACTTGAAATTTAAGACCTTTTCACTTAATTGTTTGGTCGGTCATTAACGGTGCTTTGATTCTAGATATCATTATGAGCAATATTGATCTCGATAAGCCAAACAAAGTAAATACTAGTAATACCCATATAATATTATCGTATTGGATTTTATGTAAAGGGGCATATGAAGATTTTGCCCCGATAGATGTGGTCTAACTTGCAGATTTTGAGGACACTGGATCTCGGTAAAATTTAACGCTTATGTTTTCACCTTTGTTCCAGGTTAGAATATGGTTCTAATTGATACGGGATTCAAGAGATACACTAATAGCTTAGTTCCAAGTAATTCCAAATAGAATGCAGTGTGAAGAAATGGGGTGGACACGGAGATATGATGGTGGGGCATAATGTGTCAAGGGAAAGGGGGCAACAGGAGGGGCTGTGAGAAAAAGGAATATGGGTAAGAGGGGAGTGGGTGAGAGGCAGATTGCTACGGAATGTGTAGAGATTGTTTGATCAGACGACGTTACGGGGTAGTGCGGGGGTGTGGTGTGTGTGAACAGGCTGTGTCAATACCACAGAGCCCCCCCCCCCCACTCCATCTTCACTAGAACTATCCTATGCCCCCCCCCCCACACACACACATATATATATCTGCCCAGCTAGCACTTTTCATCAAAAAGATGTCTTTTACTCTCATATTCATGTAATGACATAATCCTATCCAAATAACGATGGATTTAAGGGGCACACATTTTTTTCATGATAAATTCTAGGTTCGCGCTAACTATTTACCCAATCGCCACTGGCGAATCAAAGTGCATTTTGGCTAACAGGTGAGGCTCCACTACGCGATTTTTGCCAAAAATCGGAGCTATTCTCACAAAAGCAGACACAAACACAGATTATAGAGTGGTATTTGTTATTATTTCAAGGTGTAAATAGAAGATTGAGAGAGCTTTTTGTTTATGTGGGGAAGGCTTTGTGTACAATCTCAGGTATATTTTTGTTGCCAAAAGATGTTTTTTTTACTAAATCAAGTTGACCTATTATAAATTTTGCAGACTGTCACACTGATGACTCTCTGCAACTCAATATCAGACAGGTTTGATTTTTCAGTACAAGACCCTGCAATCTGTGTGACTGCTGTGTTGTTATTTATATTTTGCTGTGTTGATGTTTATATATTGAGCTCCTACCCAATCACAGAGTCTATGCAGGTGCAGGTTAGTTGGTAAATATGGCACACAAGGAGAGAGATCACCGATACAATAACCCCTGAAATCTCATGTTTACAATTTTGAATCTCATGTTTACAATATAGGAATGTCAACACCCTATACCTTAGGCACTATAGGGACAGAATTAGGTGAGAATGTACCAAAAAATCGCGTAGTGGCGCCTCACCTAACTACAATCAATGTATTGAGGCAACAATGTGTGGGAGATTCACCAACCTATGGATATTCTCGAGGACAGTATGAATGTATATCGTTCTCAGTATTTTTTTTCTGTTTTGGTCACATATACCATTGTCTTACTCGATTAATCTATAAGAAATGAAAGCCTTAAACTCGTTTCATGCATATTTTGAAACCGCCTCACATCCAAGGAAAGAGATTCAAAGAAAGAAAAACATAGAAGCCCGAAAATTTTAAACAGGTGACGCCTATGAAACTCACGTTCGTATTTTGTTCCTCACTCTGTAGATCTCTTAAGGTAAGTAACACAAAACAAAATACTCTATTGAACATGGGCGGATCAAAGAGAGGGCCTACTAAGGGGATGCGTGCCCCCCCCCTCCCCTAAACCCCCTACAATGGCGGTTTATGGATGGAGGCGACTTATGGAATCAGTGTGGAAAAAAAACTAGGACCCCCATAATTATATTTATTTATCTACAGACTTTTTAAAATAAAATGTAAAATCCTTAGTGGTACAAACTATGCAACTGGGTGGACACGAGTCAACAAGTCTGCACGAGAAACGGACTCCTGGTAAGAGAGGAATATTTGTAGGGGACAGAAAAAAATCCGAGGCAGGTAACACTTGCCGTAATTTGATAACATGAAAACACGAACTCATGGTGACAGCTTCATTTGGTTTTGCATGATTACTCTGTTGTTTTTTTGTTTGCTTTTCTTTTTGTTTTGTTTCTTGCTCGTTTTGTTACCTTGAGAGAGACACCATACAATGGATGGTAGGCTGATATTAGTAGGACAAATGGAATTATCATAAGGACTTACCCATCCCCAAGTATAGTAAGCTCAGTCAGATGGCAAATTGGTGGCACTGGTTGGTGCATATAAGTCGCTCTGAGAGTGTATCGACCTGCAGGCGTGTACAGTACATGTAATGCAGCCCTGCGGAGTTACTCAGTAGCGAGTCACAATAACAAAACGGCATACCTGTACACACCTAGCCTGGGCGAGAAAATGAAACATAGGGTCCCTTCAAACACAATCTGAGACCTACTCGAGACATTCTCAAGTCATGTCTTTCTCATGCCATAGCATATATCCCGGAAGTGTTCAATTCCCAAAATAACTCAAGATGTCTGTAATCATGTCATAACTTGTGATCTCCAGGAGAATCCACTGTGCCATCAGAATGTTTCATTCTTGAGTCTCATTCACTCTCAATTTCTGGGAAAACTCACAACATAAACTTGTGTAGTGACTTGTGATTGTAATTTCCACAATAATCCCCTGGGTCAATTCTCGGAAATGACTCAAGATGTCAATTGTGTCATGACTTTGTGTACCCCACAAAATCCACTGGTTCATGAGAACATGATCTATTCAGGGGATAGCTCGAGATGTCAACTTGTGTCATAACTTGTGTTTGTCACATAAATACACTCTGTTTATTCCTAGGAATGACTCAAGATAACAGTTGATGTCATAATCTTATGTTCCCAATAAAAATCCACTATGACTTGAGAACATGTCCATTTGATGGGGATACCTCGAGATATAAACTTGTGTCATGACTTGTGATTGCCAGGAGAATCTACTAAGTTAATTTCTGGTAATAACAGTTACTCAAGATGGCAATATTTGCCATGACTTGTAAATCCCCACAAGAATTGACCAGTTCATGAGAACGTTCAATTCTCGAGTCATAGAGGGGTGGGCACCAAAGGGTCATCTCATCTTATCCATCGCATACTCATTGAATTAGACTATAGAGACATTGCTGTATACTATAGTGGATTCCGCCCTACTTTCCTCTCTTTCGGAATGTGTCCCTTTTAAATATATAAAGGCCCACAGTTAAATTGTGCTTTTAAACAACATTTGAATTTTATGCAAATATGAAAGAAAAACTAAGAAATATTAACTTATAATTTATTTTCTTTCCGAATATATGTCTCACCTGTAATGCACAGCCCTTTTCAATGTTATCTTCAACGACACTCCATCAAGTGTATATGCAGACGTCACCCCATCCTCTCATAATCATAATCAGAATATAATAGCTGGTGAAAAAATACCTCCAGGTAGCAGTAATCAGTAGCAGAAATAGGTGTCTGGCTGTCGCCAGAATCCTAAGGATAATAGATACATGTACGAGGATGTGACATGGTATAGGAAATGAGAGGTTGGAAGGCTATGGGGCAATGTCAATCCCATAGTCTGACACATTGGAATGGGAAAGCTGGGGCTCCACTACACGATTATCACAGAGAATCGCAGCTACACTGTAAAAGAGGAGCTTAGGTTTTAAACATGTTGAAGTCTATACATGTTCAAAGTCTAAACACATTGTCTAGGTAGTTGTATCCGTGGCCATCTGTTTAGAATTTAAAGGTAAATCCCAGGGGATTAGCGTACAAGTTTTAGGTCTTGAGGTTATTCTGAGTTGACACGAGGTGATTCTGACTTGACATGTCAGCATTGAATATACATTGAAATTGATATAATTGATTCAACGTTGACAAAATCAATGTTGAATCAACATTGAATTGAGAATTATATGCTGAGAATGGTATGTTGATGTGTCAGCTGTGATCTGCTGTTGGAAAGGTGATGGTTGACAAAATTGAATTAAAATCATTGAAAAAGTGTTGAAGACAGGTTTATCAACATTATCAACACTACCAACTAGTTGTCACATTTGATTTAATGTTCTGTGGCCACTGCATGGGAATAAACAGTTTACTGTTGATATGCAAATTGCAAACGTTGATTCAAGCGGCTACATCACTGAAACAAGGTAAGAATCAAGCAAATGAGCCATTCCGACGTCTTGAAATTGTCCTACCTCTCAACGATCCGAATGGATGAAACAGGGTGACAAACAAATCTAGAAAATAACTCAAAAGGAGACAGGGGTGAAGGGTGAAATCTGGTATCATCTGTTCAACGACCTTTCCTTAATAATTCTTATCTATAGCCTATTTTATGCCTTTTAGACAGGTACAGATATATGTTCTATACAAGACACCGGATGAACCAGGTGCTATAGCTAGACAGACCGAGGCATACAGCGAAGACCACTGTCCATATCCCTTTGTACTCAGTGAATATAATATAAGAATATAGCTGTAGCCCATCCAACAGACCCACTCCTTTCTAAATAGAAAGAGACCTATGGTGTTTGTGTTCATGATTAGGCTATGACGTTCGTCCTTTATAGTAGATATAGGTATATGTATACATACATTGAACTAGCAATGGTCTATAAAGGAGACCAGGAGGCAAAATGTGTTGGCGTTGCTCTGGAAGTCATTTCTCAAACTCTATGGATTAATACTCCCGGTACCTGCCTGGAGGGAGGGGGTAGCGGTATTTCTTACCTTCTCTCTTTTGGTTAGTTTCTCACTTATGATATGTGAAGTGAGCCATATGGCGGATTCTGATACAACTTCATTTGACCCCCTCCCTTTACCTGGGAAGGTATCTACATGTCCCATCCATACCTCACTTAGTATCACAGATGCTACATCACATAATCAAAAACGTCCACGGGGCATAGGGGTGATAAGGTCTCCATGAGATGTACATTTTGTATTCTGTACATCGAAAATGGCGAACTTGCCTAGGCGTTACGTTGTATTACCTGGGTTGCGTTTCTCGGCCATGCATGAGGTAATTTATGGCAGTCTTATATGGACCAGTTACGGCCTCCATAAGGAAAGTTATGGACTTATGGAGTTTTTGAATTACTTGAGATAATCAAATGCTTTAACAAGAAGAATTGTGTCATAGGGTCAACAGAGGCTAGATCCAACTTTCCCATGCAAAAGAATTATTTTTCTAGTGTAGAAAAAGATAAATACTTCAGATACTTCAAAAACATTGAAGAATCTTCAAAAAATCGGAAAAATCTTCAAAAAATCGGAAAAATCTTCAAAAGATCTGATGTCGACCCTCTGTAGCTCAGGTCGGTCGGGTGACCAGAAGCCGAAGTTTTTTTTTGCCTTTGCTGAGGTAAGTTTTTTTTGGTCTAATTGTTGCACTCCTCTTGGAATGGTTACGAGAGGCAAACCAGAAGAGATGTTTCAGAAAGACCCTCTAGTGATTCTGGGTATACTTGTAACTTTTTTAAACCGTTTCATTATAAGCTATTGGACCCTAGGGCGCTAATAGAAGGTTAAGAATAATCGTAGCAAATTACTTTGAAACAATTTGCTATTAAACTCTATAGTGTATCATAACTCAACCTATCCAAAGTCCACTGACCTCTCCTAATTATTAAATTTCAATTATTATGAAAACGGTCTGTAGTGGCCACCTTTTGCTGTTGTTAGTTGGTAAATGTCAATCTGGTCCAAAGAATGAATTAGTAAAGTAGGAAGGTATGATACCTATGCACCGTTAGATAGTATTTTTCTAACTTACCTTTTCGGAATCCTCAGTATCTCTCCTAATAAAATTTCTTCGTTCCCATAGTGAAATCGTGTCCCATCATGCTTGTTTGCGGCCATCTTGTAAGCCATCTCACGATTTTCAACGACTCATCGTGGTACATGGTTTTTGCTATGATTCAACAACCATTACAGCTACATTGATGAAATCTGACCCAGCCCAAAAAAAAGGTGTTTCCAGTTACATGAACTGAAATGCTAGGGTCGATAGGTCGGATTTTTCTTCTTTTTTTTAAATTTTTTTTGTGGGGGGGGGGGGTTGGGGGGTTCCTGTCCTTTACCGCAGAGGAGTCCAATATAGGCATGTTATCAACAGAAACGCAATTTCAAGGCGAATTTGTAGACACAATAATTCCACAATATACTAAGGACTGAGTCATTTATTGCCAGCTGTCAATGCTTGATCACATTTAAATTTGACCCCCCCCCCAGCATGAAGGTTTATTTGGTTTTGACCCCCCCCCCCACCAAGGCCTGTATTGTAAATTTATTTTGACCCCCCCCCCTTCAAACCCACCACCCCTCCTCCTGTTGTTAAAAAATTATCACTCCCTAACCCTAATGATATCTTGACTCTTTTGCCCCCCCCCCCTTACACCTCCTTTTTCTCATACACCTAAATTTTCTACTAGTATGTATCATGCATTTGCTATGAATATCGGGAAACTTTTGATAACTTTTTGTTTGTTTGTTTGTTTTAGTCCATAACTTAAATGAATAAAAATAAGTGTAGTATGAACATTGGCATATTGATCAGCAGATAGAGCCCTTTCCAAAAAGTGGTCTGCCATTTTTGTATGTCTATTGGTACCATTACTATGGTCCTGTCAAAAAGAAGAAAAAAAGAAAAAAGAAATCAGCCCTGTTTTTGCTAGGGTCGGTCAGGTAACTGGAAACAAACCTCTTTTTTTTTGGCCCCATGAGGCCCTTGAGTAATTGTACTTTCCACAAATTGAGCCATCATGACCATGACCAAGGTTAAGGTCACAAGAATTGACCTTCAACATAGAAAAAGCACTAAATTTCTGTATACGGGTCCCTCTCAAATCATATAGAGATTAGGATAATGACTTTTTTAAGCCAAATGGGTTTATTATGGTGACTTGACATCAGTGTGATGCCATTTGACCTTTTTGGAATCATGGCTTTATTGTAAATTCCTGTAGTAACTGGTGGTCTTCTTAATTTGGTATGAATCTGAAAAAAAGAACTTGTTTTGTATTCTAGTATACTAGGTTTTTGTGTTGCAAGCATAATTTTCTGCACGCTTGTTAATCTTGATAGTGACTATGAGTATGTAATGATGTTATGACCTTGACCTGGGTCAAGGTCAAGTGTTTGTCCTTGATCCTTAAAACACAGAAGAAATCTTGGTGATGCCATGTATTCACTTGAATGGATGACTTTAGACATGAATGGTACCTACATAGCAAAGTGATGTATGTAACATATAAATGCTGCTCTACCAGTGCACTGGTGGCTGCCCAAATATCCATACACAGTGGTTCTTGCCTGTCACTCCACTGATGGGCTAGGTTAACAAAAAGATATCCAAATAACTTGAGACAGAAAAAAGATATGTCACAAAAATGGATTTACTACTGAATCAACATTTAGAACAACAGCTTAAGCCTTATGTACAAAAAATAAGGGATATTGCTTATTTGGGTAGATTCTTGGCAACATGGCTAAATCTTACATAAAACACACGCAGATCAAGAATTTTGATGTTGCCAAATTTTCTATTACCACTAGGGGGTGTAACCAGGCAAAATGGCTGCCAACTCCTCTAATTTTCACCTCCTGCAGCAAGAATACTGGTCCGTAATGGATTTTGACCTCACCCACCCCCTGAATTTGGGTATGCATAATCATTTTCTGTGACTGGTTTGTTGCTATGGCAACTGATTGCCTAGGAACAGACACTCGATCTTAGAGGTAATTTCCCCAGCAACGGGTATAAAAGTGTCCTCTAGCACATTTTTAAGGACACCTACTCCCTCTAAAATGGATACAAAGAAATCAACTTCTGCTATTGGTCTGTTGCTATGGCTACTGGTAACCTAGAAACAGTCATCCTTATTTTAAATTCAACTGAAATAGTCGTAATTGTTTTTGTGTTGTTTTTTTTTGCTTTTAATATGCAATGTATTTATGTTGCATGCATTATTTTATGCCGAATTGACCAGGCCAAGGTCATAACTGACCTTTACAGTTCAGAAATCACTAATGGCCTTTGTTGAAAAGAGACATACATTAGTCTAGATAGCATCCAACATGTTACAATGTGAGTAGATTCAAACAACATGACCTGGGGCAACAGGATATCTTAGGATAAAGCACAGAAGTTATGTGTTGAAACGGGTTATTCAGTCCACTATAATATCTCATCTTCATCAAAAAGATGAGATATCTTATCCCCATCTGGTACATCATCCTCCAACTCACCAACAGCTTTCTCCACTAAGTCAATGAGGGGAGGTAGAAGGACAGCACCTCATGACCACACTGGCTCCATCCTTGTCCAACATCTAGGGGGAATAGGTTTCTTAAGAATGTGTTAAAGGCCTCATTTATACCCAGTACTAGGCAAATTACTGATTAGAATGGATGTTGCTAGGCAACCAGTGCCCATAACAGCAAAGCAATAGTTGAAATGGATTGTGCGGTACAGTATGTATTTATGGGAAGAGGTGTCCTTAAATATGTGCTAGGGGCTGGGGCCCATTACTAGGTAAATTACCAAGAAGAATGGCTATTGCTAGGTAATCAATGGCCATAGCAACAAGCCAACAACAGAAATAAATCCCTTGTTCTGAATTAAGGGGGATATGTGTCCTTAAAAATGTGCTAGAGGGCACATTGATAACTGTTGCCAGGTGAATTACCAATAAGGATGATTGTTGCTAGCTAACCAATAGTAAAAGACCAATAGCAGAAATGGTTTCCTTGTACCTAATTTAGAGGGAATGTGTGTCCTTAAAATGTGCTAGAGGACACTTTCATAGCCGTTGCCAGGGAAATTACCTGTAATAATGTCTGTTGCTAGGCACACAATCACAGAAATGGATTCCTCATACTCAAATTAGGGGGATGGGTGATGTCAAAATCCATCCCAGACCAATATCATTTCTGAAGGAGGTGGATGTTACAAGATTTGGCAGCCATTTTCCTGGTTACACCCCCTTGGGGTAAATAGAAAATACAAAAACATAAAAATTCTTGATCTCCTTGTGTTTTATGTCAAATTTAGCCATGTTGCCAAGGATCTACCTGAAAAAGCAATATCCCTTATCATTTGTACATAAGCCCATGTACTAAATATTGATTCAGTAGTAAATCCATTTTTGAGGCATATCTTTTGGGTCTCAAGTTGTGTGGATATCTTCTGGTTAACCTACCCCATCATTTGGTGGAATGGTGCAGTGACAGACTAGACCCATTGGCTATTGATATTTGGGCAGCCACTAGAGCACTGGTAGGACAGTTTTAAGCCTCAGCTTCACCTAGGATTGAAGGTCATGGCCAGTGACCTTGACCTCGGTTAAGGTCATTTATAAGTTACATTCATCACAGTGCTATTTGGGTGACCATTCATGTCTAAAGTTATCCATTCAATGTAAATACATGGCATCAACAAGATTTCTTCTGTGTTTTAAGGATCAGGGTCAAACACATGACCTTGACACTGGCCAAGGTCATAACTTCATCACATACCCATAGTTACTATCAAGATTAACAATCATGCAGAAAAGTATGCTTGCAACACAAAAACCTAGCATATCAGAATCCAAAACAAACTCTTTTGGCCTTTTTTCAGATTCATTCCAAAATAAGAAAATCACCAGTTACTACAGGAATTTACACTGATGTCAAGTCATCATAATAACACCATTATGCTTAAAGAAGGCATTATCCTAATCTCTATAGGATTCGAAAGGGACCCATATACAGAAATTTTGTGCTTTTTCTATGTTGAAGGTGGACACTTGTTACTTTGACCATGTTCATGGTCATGATGGCTCTATTTGTGGAAAGTACAATTATCCAAGGGTCTCATGGTCAGATTTCATCAATGTAGCTATAACGGTTGTCTAATCATAGAAAAAACCATGCATTGCATCATGATGAGTTGTTGAAAATTGTGAGATGGCTGACAAGATGGCCGCAAACAAGCATGATGGGACACGATTTCACTCTGGGAACGATATAATCTGGTTAGTAGAGATACTGAGGATTTCAAAAGTAAATTAGAAAAATACTCTCTGATGGAGCACGGGACCCATACCTTCCTACCCAACTAAGGGAGAGATCATTTTTTAACAACAGGGGGGGCCGGTGGGTTTGAGGGGGGGGTCAGAATTTTTTCAACCCCTTGACCGGGGGGGTCAGAATTTTTTCAATACCTCTGATGGGGGGGTCAAAATAATTTCACCTGTTTTCAGTGGAAAACCCCGCGTGTTACTATAGGCTAAAAGGGGACGTTTGCGCGCGATTTTTGTCCCTTATGGGGGGGGTCGAAAAGATTTTACCCCCTCGAGAGGGGGGGTCGAAATTTTTTTCGCGCGGCCACGCGCAAACCCACCAGCCCCCCCCCTGTTGTTAAAAAATGATCACTCCCTAAATCCCCTGTAGTTTTACAAGTAGAGCTATATTGGCTGGATTTCTATGGAGGCTCAGTGACCAGCGGGTCAGTGAGGGTCACGGAGGGGTCAAAAGGGAGTCACGTCCTCAGATCACACAGCTCAAGATGTGCGGGGTCCTGCACAAGAAAGGGGTCAGGAAAATATACAACACCCCCCCCCCCTTCTACGCTCCCTATATCCCTTCCCTCAGCTTTATAACATGGGGAACTAGCCCCCAGAAATGCAGCATAGGTCTTTTATATGGCTACTGCTCATGTCGGTAATCATGGTATGATATATGCAAATACTGCAATGCCACTTCGCTGAAAAACGTGTTTTTTTTTCATATCAAAAATCTTTTCGGTTGAAGAAGAAACAAACAAAAAATAATGTGAAAAACGTTTCTCTACTTGTCTACCAAGTGGGATGTGCAAAATAAAAAGTATTTGAGTGTGGAAAATGTTTATCATACATGTCAATTGAGGACAATATCAATTTAGGAAAAAAATAGTTCAGTGCTCAGTGGTGGATCCATGAATTTGATAAATTTGGAGATAAAAAGTGCAGGTTGCCACCAAAAGGGGGCACTCAGGAACCCGCAGCATTTTAGCATCTGCAAGACATTACACTGAAGATGATATTTGCATAGAATAAAGTAGAGCAGAAATCTCAATGGAGATTTAGCGAAAGTGTATTTTGAAAAGACGTCCGACTGTCTGTGACGATGCGGAGCCCAAACCCATGATAGTCTGCACCTGGGGAATCATATATATATATATATATATATATATATATATATATATATATATATATATATATATATATATATATATATATATATGTATGTATGTGTGTGTGTGTGTATCAATTTGAGATTTCCATATGATTCTGGCCAATGATATACGAACGAGCTCCTCGTGCATATAGTGCCACTATATGCACGAGGAAAAGGATGTCACAGGACACCATGATGTAGGGGTGGTCACAGGACAACATGAGGCAGGGGTGGTTACAGGACAACATGAGGCAGGGGTGGTCACAGGACAACATGAGGCAGGGGTGGTTACAGGACAATGTGAGGAAAGGGTGGTCACAGGACAAGGTGAGGAAAGGCTGGTCACAGGACTGCACATGGAAAGGCTGGTCACAGGACTGCAAGGAAAATGGGTGGTTACAGGACAACTGGGGGAAGGGGTGGTCACAGGACAACACAAGGAATTGTGTGTCCTGTAACCACCCTTCCTCGTTCTGTCCTGTAACCACCCTCACTATAGCATTGTCCTGTGACCACCCTCTCATGTTACTGTCCTGTAACCACCCTTCCCTCATGCTGTCCTGTAACCACCCTCCCCTCATGCAGTCCTGTAACCACCCTCCCCTCATGCAGTCCTGTAACCACCTTTTCCTTGTGCTGTCCTGTGACCACCCTCTCCTTGTGCTGTCCTGTGACCACCTTTTCCTCGTGCGTATAGTGCCACTATACGCACGAGGCCCTCGTGCGTATATCGCTTCCCTATGATTCTCGCCTCCATCTATTTCTGTTTTTCCATCTAAATTATGGATGATCAGAAACGAAAAGTGTCTTACAAGGCAATTGTAGTGACAGGAGAACTGCTAGATAATATGTCTACCAGTATTTATGTCTTCCCTATATATGATTTTATCTCAAGTTGAATACGAGAGCCCCATAGGCTTAACCAAGAAACTCTGTATCACACCCCACAGTGTGATAACCCTTCCCCGTATCACACTCCCTGGGAAAACATCCAAAACGGTCAAATAACTGATGATAAAATCATTTCTAATGCCAAATAAATCGAATTTTGAACATATCTGACTAAATTAACTTGAGATAAATACAAAGGAGCACTTGAATTGGTCAGCACTGAGGGTTATCACACGAGGCGAAGCCTCGTGTGATAACCCTCAGTGCTGACCAATTCTTGTGCACCTTTGTCTATATATCTCACAACCCTTGGTACGGTGTTGCAACAACGTGATCACGGATATCCATGTCTGTCGTAAGTGTCTGCCTTACAACGACCTTAATTAGAAGTTGACACTTCCATTAGATAAACCCTTGCTAAGATCTAAACTGTCTGCAGGCTCTCGCTCACGTAATAAACCTCCCTTGATTCGTAATGCATGTCTTCTCCAGGTATGTTCTATGTGATCTAACTAATCCTGCCGATGGTGAGATAGTCACAGTGGGGTTAATTCTGCATGTCTCAACATGTAATATTGCCGTGCAGAATTCTGAAACATATTGAAACTGGCTTTACACTTATGAAGGTTGAGAAATTATGCCTTCTATTACACTGAGTGAATGAGTGATAAATGTTTAACGCCATTTCGACAGCTAAGGTCATATTCATGGCGAGAACTATTACACTGAAAATCGTTGGACGAGTGACATTTTCAGTGCAGGGACGACCTATAGATAAAAGAGTTCATAGTGACTGATGCCTCAAGTTCATAGCGTTTAGCATTTTGATATTATGTTTAGCGTGTTTCAGCACATCCTCACACCTGAGATAAGCTCCCTGCTCACACACCCTCGGTATTCTCAGGTAGCGGGACGCCAATGCTTGATCTGGCACCTGCAGATGTGCACTGATAACAGCCAGCATGCATGATGGGGACCAGTTGTTATGCAGTGAATGAAGGGAATTGTCTGATTGGTCGATAACCATTTCCCATAACTTGAAGAGAAACACCTTAAACCCCATATTTTAATATGGAATGCCATATTTCAACTTTTCAAATATGGGAAAATGAACAGAAACACATAATCCACATATGGGCCCCATTCCTAAGCCAAGGCATGTGACCAGGGGTTATCACTGATAACAGTAAGTTGAGTTAGCATCCCGGGGTACCATCTGACCCCGATAAGTCTGCACTGAAAGGTTGGGAATATCTCATTATCAATAATTAATCCAGCTATATAGCTCGCTATGCTGGGGCAGGCCTTATATCTTTTTATCTCGGTCCAAGCACTGATCTGCGTGTCATCGTGTTATCATCACATCCATATCAATATTCCTCCTGTCTAACAACCAAGCAAGGTTAATGACTCAGGTGAATGACTCGTGGTTTCTGCTGAGCAACTCATGGTATACTCAGTGAGTTCATGTTCCGCTCGATGATGATCTGACACGGGGGAAGTGCCATTGATTCGAACTAACCCCCCCCCCCCCGCTGGATCAAAAGAGATCCACCCCAGCCAATACAATGTATTACCACGGAGATGACGAGCAGGAGCTAGCATATAAATGCTAGATTTTTTGCGCCTTGTTAATTGGAATATCATTGAGGTTTTCCGAGAGTGAACTTTAATTTTCAAAAGGGGTTATTTTGCCGTTTACGACCCACATACAATCCTTTAGATACATGTACAAATCATCTCAATCTCCGCATCTTTTTATACGGAAATTTGCTGATTTCCCATTTCAAAAAAATTTTCCACCCCGCGAAGGGGGGCTTGCTACGGCCCTGGGCCACCAACCCTCAGCATTTATAGTGTCTGGAAGAAATAACAATAAAAGGAGGGGATCTTATAATTGTATGAGTTCATTTATCCACACGGTTTGACCAGAAAGTGTCGGGTGAATAATGTGATTACGGTTAATAGAATAACTCATCCAGTACCGGTGAGTGACTCAGGCGATGCCGAGTAGCTCTACAGTTAATTGGTAATTGCTGTCCGTATCAGCAGTCGCTAATTGCTGCTTGGGGGCGACATATGGGTCATTCTCATGAACTGTTGGCAAATGGCCTGAGGGTGACCTGAAAAGGGGTAATTTTTAGATCTATGAGCAGATAAAAATCCTTTTGTCTTAAAATACTATGGGTCTTGGCCTACTCATATACCAAATTGGGAACATCAAATCAGAAAACTGTGGCTATGGCACCTGGCTAAAGACACTATATTAATTATTGTAAGACTGCATGAGGCGTTGACTAACGCATTTACTATTTTAGGCACTACAAGGGTTTATTTTTTATAATATAGGTATGTTATACCTTTGGAGTTAGTAACTCTAGGTAGGGGAGGGGCTATGCCTCATATACACAGAATTTTCCTTCATATTATCATGTGCTGAGTTGCTCTCTTTATATATTCTTTATACAGGTGGTTTTGTGCTATCTTTGTTTGGTTAAGAGAATAAAGTAATCATTTTATTGTAATGTCTTCCAAATAGGTACACAAAGTGGAATTCCACTAAAAGATTTCAATTCTAACATGACTGTATAAAGAGACTATCCTATTTCCAATTGTGGGTGGGTCTTGGGCCTTTTGTACTCTAAATACCTGTGAAGTAGCTATAAAGATGGGGTTCATAAATGCGTTAGTCAACGCTTCATAGACTATACAAGAGCAGATTTTACCTTATTTTCAGAAGCAGGTGAGCTATTCTTTTGCTTTTTATTCATTCTTTTTTCAATTCAGTATCTTTGTAATTATTTGAAAGTGCTGACTTCAGATTGTATGAGGGACTTAGTTTTCTGTTAGGAGTGCCATTGATATGCAATCTATTTCAATGATGATTATCACTATTACAATGGTGATATTTCAAATATATCAATATTCAGAAAAGAATCATAGGATAAAAATGAAAGGACTGGTAGATTATAATTCCATTCCCACTCCTCAGCTCCTATATGAGTACAAGTGATAACTGATCATCATCCTAGGGCAGTGGCCAAAAGTGATATCCCACTTTTCAGACCTGAGGTATTTTCAGCCACCAGGCAGTTGACTCATGAATATTCTATATTATCAATGGATATGGATTCCAAAATTGTCTTTGGCCATAACTCTAGTTCTATTTGGAACAATTTTAAAATTCTTTCATGATTTAAAAGAGCTTGTGCTTGGGATAGCGGCGCATATCATATTTTATCAATGTAATGCTTTTGTCGATGCAATAATCATGAGTCCAGAAATGCTGATACATCAATTCTATTGGTATCAATGACACTCCTATTTTCAGTACTGGTATATACTCAATATTTTCGCTGAAAGGAAAGTAGGAAACAGGTATCTTGATTGCACTATTAATATGGATATCAAACACCCATAAGTAGTATAATTTAGCTGTAGGTTAACATCACCCACTGTACCATGACCATTTTACTTGAAAAACTGTGTGCAGCAGACTTATCTTTTATTTGTTATTTTCTTGATGTGGCAATTCATGCATCAAATGATTACCACAACATTATAGCTGTAAGCTAACCTCATGTATACATGGACTATGACTTTGAAGGGAATACGTTGACCTACATGAACACAATTTAGATGTATTTTTTTCTCTGTATAAGGTAATACTTGAAAAGCCTGACCCATAGCCCAATTGTGAGCATGTGGTAAACAATTGACTTCAATGATAAATAGACATCAAAATTTCCAAAAAGAAATTGTATGTAGTTGAGGGTTTAAGGTAGTTAGATTTATACAGAGCACTGGAACTGTGTAGCTCTACATGACTTTGTTGCGTTAGTCAACACTTCAGAGAGATTAAAGTGTCAGTTAACATTACACACCATGCTGCATGGATTTATGCCGCCCATTATATAGAGGAACTCTCTTGATTAAGTATTTTGTTCTATTGATTGAAAGAGATAGTTTATGTGCAAAATAATGATGTAAATGCACACAATATGGGTGCTGTGTAGATATTTCTTCTTTTTTATGCGTTAGTTAGCACCTCAAGAATTTTGCTGTTAGTCAACATTACATGCAATGTACCTTTGATCTATTACCTTATGTTTGTATAGCAAATCTCTCTCATTTCAATATGTTGCTTACATTATTACAAAGAATATCTATGTGTAAAATGAAAACTTAAATATGCTTAACATGGGGGATGTAGAGATAAATAATTTTGTTTCTGGGTTAGTCAACGCTTCGGGAATATTACACAAATATACCATGAAAATGTTTGATTGGCTACAGAGGCAAGTGTTTTCCATATTTTCCCAATTCCTTTTTAATACATATGTGTATAGGTAGAAAGTGTTACATAGTAACCTATAGACAACATTTATTGTAATTTTGGCAAAAGCTATAGGGGTTCTTTTTTCATCCATTTATGCGTTAGTCAACGCTTCAAAAAACTACACAATCTCATTTTAATGCCCACTACCTGTATTTTAGGAACTTATGAGAGGTTTAAAGCACTCCAGCATTTCATTCATTGTTTATCTATGTGAAAATAATGAAATTGGCTGCATTTTCTTTCCTGATTAAATTTTTTTGTGCCATAGAGCATTCTCTTACTAAGGAAAAATACCTAAAAATATGCTATTTCCACCTGTTTTTTGTTTCTCACGCAGTTAATATTGTCCATAGAGAGGCAAAACTATATACCCAAATGTAGCCAAACATGTTGTGGACCTGATAGAATCAGTGAAAATCAATTCAAAGCAATCCTCTGAGATTTATAACATAATAAGGCTAAAATGCTGATCTGCTAACAGTTCATGAGAATGACCCATATACTCCATGAGATCGTGTCCGTCTTCATCCAGCTCCGCGACAACCATTTTATGTATCTAAAAAGTTCCACCCAAAGATTACAATTAGTGCGTGTGGGACATGGATCGGTAAGAAATTAATCATTTATTATTCGATTCAATTATGTGATCGTCATGTACTCTCTCAATGTCAGGTTCTTGAGTTTGGTCTCTTGCCACGGGGTGCCTTAGCCTCAAGGAGTGATCTTTTTTAACAACAAGGGGGGGGGGGGCTGGTGGGTTTGAGGGGGTTGCAGGGTAGAGAGTAACAAGAGTTGCTTTTTTTTTTTTATAAAAATGACCGCCCCCTAAAGAGGTTCTTTTTTTGTCAATGAGAAAGATTTGCAGGGTATGTGGAATGGGGGACCTGTGCTCATTCTAAACACAGATACTTAAACATTTCTATCTGCTTTCTATCCTGGTGTTTTTTTAGCTTTGAATGACCAGCTGTCACTTTCCTGAAAAAAGAAGAAAAGACAAATGTTATATTTTATAGAAGATTGCCCACATCAGCATAGGGGATAATTATATTGCATGAATTACTAAAAAATAATCTTAATATAGATTGCAAAGAGGCCCAATTAGTCGACTCACGGTCACTGTATCCCATATATATATATATATATATATATATATATATATATATATATATATATATATATATATATATATATATATAGGCCCACATTAATGTTGAATCCTGAATTACCACCTGGAGTATTTACTCTTAGATTCCCCATATGGGGATATAGAATGTCTCCCAGGGTAGCTTTATATCACAATATTTAACCTTCACATATGACGCATACCTGCCATTGAAAGATATTTTCACATTTCTTTTCAATGAATATCGTCAAGTAAGGAATGTGGGCAAAACAAGATTCTCATATGGCGCGCCAAGGGGGCGTGCGTGCTGTGAATCTAAATAGATTAGTCTGGAATCCAAGGTGATGTTCACGGAATTTACCCTAGAGGCGATGATATATAATTATAGTCAAATGTATGCTCCATGTCTTCAACTATTAGACTACGTCATCAATTTCAGATTTGCACCCACTTCACCTTCATCGATTTTCTGTGTGCAAAAGTGGAATTAGGCCAAATAAAAAAAGGGTTGTTTCCAGTTACCTGACCGACCCTAGCAAAATCTTTAGAGAATTTTTATGAATTTTTGAGATTTTCTTTTTCATATTTGGCCCCCTGGAGAAGTTTGCAATCTAGAACAGAAATGGTGCGTTCTGGTGACAACCTTGTTAGATACATCACATGTGCAGAATACCTTCAATTATGTTGCAGAAATTCTGGTGATACATTCTTTTTGGTCAATGTCTGTTGCTCTGTTAGGCCTGTCAGCACTGACCCCCACCCCCACCCATTCTAAAATATTTTCTCAATGGATCATTACAAATCTCAGGAAGTGTCCTGGTGAAGATGAAAAAGTCGGATTTCAGACTTTAGTCAGATTTGACACCCCTGCCCATACATTTCTGTACAAAATAAAAAATAAAAAAAAAACGACCTACCGACCCTTGATATTTGAGTTATGTAACTGGAAACACACAATATTTTTTTTGGCCTTAGTATAAAAATTATGTATCCATTCCATTATTGTCTTTCCCTTTGCAACCCTATACAAATGTGCCCATCATTAATTACAATGATGCTTGAATAGTCCTCTTATGAGAATTTTCCCAATTTTCCCAATTCTGCCTCCTGAAAGCTCTTGCAGTGGCGGATGCAAGATTTTGAAAAGTAGTGGGCGCCCCCTTGTTTAGTCTATTTTTTTCTTTAATTTTAGGCCTAATTGGGGAAATGAACTCTAAACTACTGCCAACACGGAGAAGGCACGCGTCCCTGCGCCCTCATCTAAATCCGCCACTGTAAAAATTGCCTGTAAGTGACTGGCAGATTTGTACAGATTTGAGAATTGAAATAGATCTTGAAATGCCGCTATAGCACACTATCAACACATAAGCCTTATAGATTACCCCTTAATATTACACCTTAATTGAATTAGATTTATTTTCTGTAATTTCATTTGACCTAATGAGGCACTTAAAGAAAAAAACAAAGTGATTGAGTGAGGGTGTGAGGTGGGATTGGGTCCAAGGATGGGATAGTAGTATTTAGGGTTAGGAGTGTAGAAGGTGGGTTCTGAGAATGGATAGGGCATGGTCTGAGGTTGTGTCTGTGTCTGTGAGCTGGCATGATAGGTCCTCCTCCACCAATATTTGTTGTCAGTCTACCTCGGATGAACCCAAGCCTTCCGGTATGGCCATACCCTCCACTGAATAATTATATCGGTAAAGTAAGACCCAAAAAGTAAAACAGTGTCATAGACGATGTAAATTGTGGAAAGTCAGGCGACTTAATGCTTAAAGATATCATAATGTCTGATATTTTGTATGATTATGGTTTACTTCATCAGTTTGTCAAGGTTTGGAGTTTAATTTGACTAATGAAAGAAAAGGTAGGCAGTTATGTAGGCCTATCCAGTATCATTTTATGATAGTACTTGCACAGAAAAAAAAATCCAAGTTAGTCGGTCTAACTTAACTTAATCGAAATGGCCAAATAATCTTAGTTAGTACATATGACTAATGTGTGACTAACAATGTCTAGCTTATGTTAGTCACATTGACTACCAAAATCATTTTCTCTCTCCAAGCACAATCATGAACAAGGTATCTGCTGGGAGTTTCAGGCAAGCTAACTTATCTTAGCCAAGGTCACTAAGGCATCGTAGTCTCTTTGACTAGGATACCTTAATGACTTTGACTGACTATATAGGCGTAGTGTTGCCTTTACACACCAGGTGGAAGCTTGGTTGAAACAGGATTTTTCTGGTGGCTTCTTACCATAAATTGTTCGATGGATGTCAAATGGTGGTGATTTTCAGACATGTATACATTTGAGGCTTTCACAATTCAATATAACATCAAGCTTGGCAAAATATATCAAATAGATTGATGATTTGTTAAATAAACTAGGTAGACACCTTTTCTGCGGGAGTCTAGATGTGTAAAATATCAACAGATGTATCTGCTTTTTGACTCTGGGGTTCTAATAAAAATGACGTGAGACATTTCACATGCTTCCTAAATGATCTGTTGATATTTAGTCAAAACCACCAAGGAATCTTAGTCAAAATCAGGCAAGCCAAGGCAAGTTGTGCACTTTTGACTAATGGTTAGTCATATTTGACTAAGAAAAACTTGGACACTAAGGAACATGCTTTTGACTAGGTATTGGTAGAAAGTTAGCCTTTTGGATGACCATCTGACTAAGATTTTGAACTTAATTTTTTTCTGTGTGTCAAACTATGATTTTTATCACTTATACTCCATGACATCGTTATTTGTAGTTGAACCCATTGCTTAATATCCTGCATGTATTGCTATGTTTCTAAAGAAAAAGAAAATCATAGTAGACATCCCCTTAATGTTTCAAAGGCCATCCGCCAAAGGGTTGTGATAATGTTTTGGTTTTGTTGTCTTATTATCCACAGAGTATAGCGTTCCTTATTTAGTCTGTCGTTCTTTTGTTTAAGAGTGTCTGGCAACTGTGGGCATTTTATCCCTGATAAAATACCCACAGTGAATTTAGAGTTCCATCATTTTGTTAAATAAGGAAGGCTACTTGCTTTATTGATGACGTATATTCTAAAGTAAGACTCAAGTCATTGCACATTTATAACATTTTATCTGTTATATATCATGCCCCGTGGTGCATGAATATAAAAGTAGTCTGTCTCTGACGCATGCAGTGTAAAACAAAACTTCATTAGTATATAATAAAAAAGGGGAACATAAATATAATTAGAAAAGGATGGGGTTCCAAGAAGTTTCTGTTAAAAACACTTAGAATACAAGATCCCACTTGAGGCGGCGAAGGCCGGGACGTGACTCCATGTGTGAACTAGAGATTTTCTTTTCTGAATGTTTTAATGTGTTTTTAACAAGGATCAGTTATGGAGACGGCACCTTGATATGAAGACCACACCCCCTTGGTTAACAGAGAGAGGGTCGGTTGACAGGAACGACACAATAATGAGGATGTCTCTTCTCCGTCTCACTCTCTGCCTCTCTCTCTGTCTGTCGCTGGTTGCCTGTCTGTCTGTCTGTCTATCTATCTGTCTGCACTTCTCTCTCTCTCTCTCTCTCTCTCTCTCTCTCTTGCACTCACACTCGCCCTGTGCCTGATAATATACTTTCTTTTTATACATACAGTGCTAATAAAGTTTTAACACTCAGCATCTGTGGCCGTTCTCTCTGCATCGTATGTCGGGTGATGACTTAATACTGTCTGTATTATAAAAGGGCTTAATACTCAACTCAGGTTCACATTGATCTTTATTCATATTAAATACACGTTGGAGGTATATGGAAAATATCCTTGGTCAATAAGCAATAATATTTACCAAGATGAAGGCCCCACTTTCTTCTAAATGGACATAAGAATGCTTTTGTAATATATTTCAGACATAGAATATATGTATAGATACGTATCTTGTCTCTCTATGATTAGGAGAAAAACTAAAGTAAGTACATGTATACATGTATCACAATTCTAACTGCCCTGTGTATGATACATGTATTTCTACCAGTGAACGGTTTTAATTATATTGGCAGTACTTGGTGATCGACCGATTGACAGACTACCTGGCCTCATTAAGTGCCTGTTAATTAAACATGGCACTGCCACATAAAACGGGCCTCACCTGTCAGTGTGCCTGTGCTGGTGGAGGCTCTAGCAATGTGAAGGATGCATGTGTGGGGGGTAATGAAACATGGAGTAGGGTAGGGTAGGTAGACTAAAGGCCTAGGTTCCGTGGTTATGTTAGGCTTAGACTTGTTGTTTATACATGTACACTGCAAAATAAACCCACAAAAAAACAAGTGTTTATATTGCAAATGCACATGTTAATAACCTATAAAACACTTTTCTGAACTCTTCTCCCACATTTCTTTCTTTTTACGGATATTCCTCAGCACTAAAGAAGTTACCACACTGGTGCCTTAAGTGCCTATATAGACATTATACATTTTGCGAATACACAATTTTATACTTAATTCCACTACGGGGAAATTGTTTTATGCAATGTCTCACGATGGATAAATATGTAGATAATCTAAGCTGGAATGACCAACAGGCTGCGATCATTAACATAAACTGCATGTAGACTTCGGACATAACGACATGCCCGACACGTGAACATTTCAATCATTAAAGTCTGTTAATATTAAACCCGCGAATTAAAGTAAAATTGTATCATGAAGAAAACCGATTATACGTATATATCATAGCGCCACTGGATCTGCTATTGATCCATTCCATTAGAAAGGCCATCATTTCCTGCTGCTGATTTATCGCACAGCAATTACAAACTTTGAAGATAATAATCTAAAATGAGTCAGTGTAGGTGCTGGTAATTAGTGCCCTTTGTGATTACTACTATTTTTTTGACAAATGATGGCATTCTATACCTGGTGATCCCAACCCTCCCGCCACCCACCATCGGGTGTGCTCAAACATTATAGGAAACACGGAGGCCCTATGAGAATACAATGCATGTGTCTTTGCCTGCTTTGTTTATCTACACAATAAAATTTGAAGAACTAGATAAACCAATTCTTCATAGGATGTAGGCCTATGATGAAATAGGTGGCATTGCAGGACCGGCTTGAGGATAGATGTTAATGATAAAAAAATTAACATAACAATTATACTGCCTGACAAGCCATTAACATAATCGTTTCGGCATAGGTAAATCAGCCCGATCTATATTTAGCATTTAATCAATGTTATGAGACAGCACGAGTGGGTTTATGGGTTCAATATTCCATGTGGAATATTGAACCCATAAACCCACGAGTGCTGTCTCATAACATAGATTAAATTTTAAGGCGTTTATCTAATAGATTTCTCCATTTTGTATTAATTTCTTACCTTATAACCCCATAATAAATCCAGGAGATGACATTTTGTAAGTGCATGCGATCCGCACGCTTTGCCAAGCCGCCTTAGCCATTGTTGTTACTCCACCCATCATACCCTCGTCTTTACAAACACTTTTCGGGTAGAATCCAAGCATGTCAAGTCCTGTACCAATCTAACCTCAGCTCGTATTCTCAGGTGAATCCTTCTCTGACATGGTGGGATACTGGGATAGCTGGCTGGGACTACTTTCACCATACCCCCAGCACTGTGGCATAGGAATAAAAATCTTGTCAGATATAGGTCATGCCTTACCCACAATCCCACCGCACCAGTGACGGATTTAGGTCAATCCGAGCTGGCTACCAGTATGGTCCTGTACTTCTAGCACCAACAAATATACGATCTCTAGTTGGTGATCGTCTACATTGTGGCTCCATTTTCTTCTAGATAAATAATAATCTTTGATGAAGCGGGGAGGTGCCCGGATGTAACCTGACATACTTTCGGCTGGAGAACTGGGTCAAATACGCATCATGCAAGGAATGGCCGAGCGCGACCTGCTTACGATGAAAAAATCATTGGATTCTTATTTATTTTGAATGTTATGGAGAAATTAGGTATGGCGTATTCATCTAGGATACCTTAGGAAGTTTCTATGTTAATAACACGAAATGGCACCATTGGATTCTATGCTAACGAGGTGTGCAAAGCCCCAGGTATGCCGGACAACTTATTCAAATCCTTCATATACATTGGCTTCTGGTACCGTTCGGCTTGGTGTAGTGGATAGCGAGTCTGTCTATTGCCACAGCGGCCGGGGTACGATTCCCCATATAACACTGAACAGTTTTAACTGGAAATGTATGGCAAGGTTGACTTTGTATACTTCTACAATTTATTAACATGTCCAGGTTGAAACCAGTTCCTTCTTGAAGACGAGCAAAAGGTGTAAGAGTAGGGTTATGGCCTGATAATGCATGAGGGTTATGACCAAAAAAGCACTGTCCAAGCCAAAAACGTGAGATAATCACCCAAAAGATATGTAGAAAATACACATGAAATAGATTATATAGTGAAGTCAAAATAAGTCACTTCACATATATTACTGGCATATGACCCTTTTTATAAAGGTTTATTGACAATTCTCATGAGACAGCAGTTAAACGCTCCTCTGAATGTGTCAAAGGGACAACAACAGGAACAAGAAGAGCAAGAGCAGACAAAAAAAAATCACTGATCATATTTATGTTAAACTTGATATCAATACAATGCAAAAATGGTGTTTAGATCCTAAACACAATTCTAAACATATTCTTGCAACGTTTTTTTAATCACATTAATTTCCTAAACATGTTTAGCCAAACAATGTGCTTAGCTCACATGTTTAGAAATCTAGGTGTTTAGGTTCAAAATTTGTGTTTAGATATCGATGAAATTTTGCATTTAGATGTTTATGAATTATTATGTTTAGATGTCTAAGTGATTTGGTGGGAAGTAAGGGTTTGCAGACATGTATCCATTAAAAACATAAAGGAATATCTTTTGTTTGTTTTCTCATTTACTGGAGGACATCAGCAGGTATTTATACTGCAAAGTCTCCCAAGGTGTCAGCCACAGCTATATACACATATATGTACACACTGCATTATAGAATAGGAGACTTGGGACGGTACAACAGTTTAGCTGGCTGGCTCGAATTTTATCTCACCTCGTGCCTTCCTTGCGGCCGACACTCAAGGGTGAGAGGTCCCGCGGGTTGTATCCTCACCAAAGTGAGATTACCCTTGTGGCGTTGCTTGCCCGGACCCTAGTCTAATGGGGAGGGGGGATGATGGTGACCGCATCTATGGGAAGATAGAAAGCACGCCCCTACACTTTTACCGAGGCAATGGTTCTTTAACATCCGTCACTACATAGGCATAGTGAGAGATGGACAGGCCTGTTTTAAGTCATTTGTCTGCCATGACTGCCGAGAGACTTTCCAGCACAGCCTAGCCAGAGCAGGGAGGAACTCAACCTACACCTTACGGCGACGTTTGGAAGAGTTTAGCAGGAAGGGCATTGCTTTATACTTTACAAAATAACATGAAATAGGTGTAAGTCATGGAGCTCATTGATTATTTTATGGTAATGATGGCGGTGTAAGTTGAATTTAGTTAATATTATATTGTTGTGTCTATTTTCATAACATTTAATAAAATGACATTATGATAAACAAGGAGTTTGGGGATGTTTGTCACAACAATTGATTATCACTGTGTGCAGATAATCCATTCAGAGGTAGTGCTGCTACCTGGTGTGGATTTGACATCCAAGTATCTAAACATATTGATGTTTAAATCTAAACACCTAATATTCAACTGTTTAAACTCTAAACGTCTGAACATGTTTAGCAAACATGTTTATGTATTTAGAATAAAAGTGTTATTTTCCTAGATGTGTAGTCGATGATACACCTAACTGACATATATGTTTAGGTTTTAAACATGTTTAGACCTAAACATGTTTAAAATCTAAACACCATTTTTGCAGTGTATATGTTGTGGAGAAGGGCATCAGAGTCTGTCTTTTGTTTAATGGTCATATCCATTTAGGTATTATACCATGATTGGATTCTAGTCCCTTGCTATTATGTCCATTAGATAAAAATGGGATATCTCCCGCTGATGAATTGATATTGTTTGAATAATATCAAGACTGTATGGAAATTTCGACTTGGCTTTTGACATGACAGTACATGTCCCGTTGCACCATGTATGCATTGGGCTACCCCCATCCTCCCATTGTCTACATACATCTGGGATAATGCTACGGTTTGTATTATATTAGCCAATTTGGCGATTTCACTCACATTTCAATTGGCCAAATCCAGTAGTCAAACTATTTTTGATCATCTAAAATTAATTAATATTTAGAATAGGAAAAAATATAGGACAATCTTCTTCCATTTTCAATGTCCCAACATGTTAACAAAGCTAAGCAGTGGGCAACATTTTCAAAACTATATGTTCAGGAAACTCATGGCCACAATTAGCCAATTTGACGAATTTTGAGGGTCTTGCATTAGCCAAATTGAGCTGGGATTCGCCATTGGCGATTTGACGAGGGGCTAGCATTATCCCTGATACTCAGATCACCTACCCCCACCCCCACTTCTCCGCAATGGATAAGCAGGTATGGAGGGGGGATCCAAACAACATGTACATATTTGGACCTTTTTTAAGTATTTTGTAGAGTATCTATGATCAACAAGCAATACATGTAATGGATGCTATTCAGGACTAAATCATGACAATTGAGCTCAGGAGATTATTATGCATTATGCCCCTATACACCTAAATTGGCCCCAAAATACATTCAGGCTCAAAGTATCCCCATCATGCGTACACAATATGTGTGCCAAAATTCATAAGACTCCGTATACGCATTTGGCTGGACCCCACCCCACCTCCTTGGTAGGTAACCAATGAATGGTCCCAAACACAATATTGGCGAGGCTTTGATATTTAGACGACGGGGGAGGGGTCCTTATAACATTTCCTTCAACTCAAGGTGTTCCTTATACGCCAGGTGCGATAGGTCTACGGCATAGATCACGATCATGCTCATCCTTGAAATCAGCACCCAGTTTCTTGATTTGCTATATCACGATCAAAAACTGGTTGATATATCACAAACATGCAGAAAATCTCAAGTGGGCATCTCCAATATTGTACCTCTAACTTCATTGTTTAAAGATCGTTATCGATAGGCCTAAGACACCTTTATAATATCAAGGATAGGCCCACTGTATCATTATGTAGAGAAATAGTTGCAGTCTACTGGCTGGATTCGCAATATATACTGCAATGAACCTGTTCTGGACCATCATAAACAAGCGAAGGATTCCCCTCGCTGAGACCTCCTCCACCCTCCCTCCAGGCCCTCTCAGCTGTTTCTGAGTACACCTTGGGTCTTGTATCTCAGCGGTAGCAAGCCAGCCAAGAGCTATACCCTAGACTTGTTAAAGTCCTGCCTGTTTTTCGCTGAAAAAAAGGTTTGTTGCAACTCTTTCAATGTAGGCAAAGTGGAGCGAGATTACAATGGGCTGAGTGTAGGCAAGTCAATTTCTTGCTTGAACCAATACATCAGGGCCCTTTTTCTGTATTTTTAAACGATTATAATAAAGTGTTTCTAAAGGGACCAGACGATTATTGTATGCCCACGATACTCTTTTTATATTGTAAGAGAAATGGATTTGTATAGGACGGGCCTCCCTAGCCCACTTAAAAGGGTCTATTTCTCCTCTTTCCTATCGCCTCGGATGTGTGTGGTGCACATCTGCGTGGGTACTGACACATTCTAATGTGAAATTGTGTAATGCCCTTCTCGCCATGATTATGACCTTAGCTGTCGAAATGGCGTTAAACACCTATTACTCACTCACTTTGTATTGGATTGTACCCAACGATTATTAAAAGGGTATGTAATATCAATTATCCTGAATGTATTTCTGTATGAATTTTTGTTGAGTGGCATTTCTGATTATTCAGACAGTTACTCCTATGGAGATTAAACATTTAAATGATTTTTATAATTTATCAAATGTAAGTCACTTCTGCAAATCAAGTTAAAAGATGAAACGTTGTATTGAAGGTGATTAAATATGTTGAATAATGTATGCCCATATATTTATTGACTTAGTCCGACCTCGGGACCTCATCCTAAACTCCCAATGAGAAATGCCCAAAATGGGCATAACAATTATTTATCAACCCCAGAACTTCTCCTCAAATCACATACAGAAATATAATTCTTACAATTACTTACAATCCATTTCTGTTCAATAAATAAACTGTATAAAAGATTATAAATAATCGCAATATGCCTCCAATAACCTTAAACTCACATCAATTTTAAGGAAATAGAACACACAAATTTTGATTTGCATCAACCTCTAGAATCTGTATTTTTTTGGAGCAATTTGCCCCAAAAGAAAATACTGCAACTCCAGTCATGTACAGTTTCAAATAATCTGACTGCAATTTGCCAACCTGTTCCTCTACAGCACCAATGTTTTGTGTAGGATCAAGTATAATTGATCCGAGTATTGAGAGAAACTAGAGGGAGCCACTATAGGCACAACAGTGCCACCTTGTTTTTTTCTTTAATAAAGGGGCGGTCATATATTTTACGACAAATTTATGTATTATGCGAGCTTTAGGGGCAAATTGCTCCTAAAATTTTCAGAATATCTGTTCTAAATTGGGCTATTGTAGGGGGATGGGGAGGAGGCATAGCACCAAAACATTTCGGGTTCTATCTGACAAGAGATGCCACACACTAGCCGATAAAAACCAGGAAAACTGGACTTTAGACACATTTTCCCAGCACTTTAACATAATTCAATACAAAAAATCTTGGAATCAAAACCAGAAATTCCTGGTAAACCAGGAAAGTGGCATCTCTGTATCTCTAGATGATTATGTTTTAGAGGATTTAGGGGAAGATATATGCCAAGAAAATTTCCAGATTTTACATTATTGATATAGGTATTAGAGAAGACAAGAAATGTATTTGGAGAATGGGCTTGTCGCATAATTCGAATTACATAGATCTGGATTGCTATACTAAATGATGATAAGATAATGTTCACATAAAAAGCCAATGTAGTGGTTGCAATAAAAGGGAAGGTAAATAAAATGTATCTTTATGACCTACTCTTCACTCCTTTATCTTATAGCACCTCTCAGCTAATAATTTTAACCCCTTTAACTTGCTATCCAACAAACCATGCACATTTTAGGACCCTTTGATTATTAATTATCTGAAATTGAACTCAATGATCTTAACAGTTATAAAATATTGAATATATAATTCATAGTCTGATAAGCCAACTATTTCTCATCCATAATAAAAACCTACAAAAGAGGTCTCCTTAAGGTTATCTTTACTTCGAAGTGTTAGGGGAAACTGGGGGGATATGCACCACCTAACAATAGATCTGACAAAAGAGGCCTTTAGAGATATTTTGGAAAATTGATGCTTTGCATTACAATTAAGCCCTCTGGTATCATTGATTATCATTAGGAACAAAAATCCTAATATGCTTTTAATTGGTGATAATGGGCCCCTAGAAATATAGTTTCAATTTCCTGTCCATGCAGTGTAATAAGGGATAGCTCTTTGGGGTAAGAAGGGAAGTACAGTGAAATTACGCTATAACGAATCCTGTTACAACGAATTTACGTTTATGGCAAACAAATTGCAATGTCCCATTTTAACTCCATACATTTCTATGGTAAAAAAATCCCTTTATAGTAAACTTTACATGATTGTATTCGTTTACAACGAATTTCCTTTGGCTATAGAGTGGTTTCAATGCATCTCTACTTACCCCCATATCACCTGTGCAGCAGTATAAGGGGTTCAAAGAGGTGTTAGACCCTGTTTTATGACATCTCTGCCCACCCCTATATCACCTGTGCGGCAGTAGGTGGGTTCAAAGAGGTGTTAGACCCTGTTTTAGGACATCTCGTTCAAAGAGATCTTAGACCCTGTTTTAGGACATCTTAACCCAAAATACCCTTAATTACTTTGTTTGGATACAACGAAATATGTTTATAACGAATTTTTCTGCTGTTCCCTAGTAGTTTGTTATAACGGAATTTTACTGTAGTATAGTATGTATCGGAACGGGATATAGTTAAGTACTGTTTATTACTCACTCGACCTGCAGCCAATCAGAGGGCTCCATTTGGTCACGTGACCAAATGACCTAGTTAGGTGATCACATGATCACCATGTGACCAAGTTAGGTGGTCACGTGACCTGACCTACTTATGTGGTCATGTGACCTCATTTGCATAATAGACCATGCCCCCTTGATTACTTATAAAAGTTTTGAGTTTTTTTTTTGAGAAAAAATATTTAAGTGTTGATAGATTTCAATGTGAATTGATATACTTTTATAGATTTGTTTACTAAGTTATTGACTTGTTTTATAAAAAATATTTTAGGCAAGAAAAATTTGGGGTATTTAGTTTGGCAAGCTAAAAGCTTGCCTTAAAAAAAAAAAAATTGTGGGCTTTTATTTGTTAAAGCTAAAAGCTTGCCCTTAAAAAAAAATTAAAAAAAACACCCCTGTTTCTTATGAAACAGGGTGTGTGTTTTTTACTTGGTGTGTCTACTTAGGTGGTTATGTGACCTCATTTGCATAATAGACTACGCCCCCTTTTATGTTAATGAGTAGCGACCATTATGACCTAGTTAGGTGATCACGTGTCCACTATGTGACCTACTTAGGTGGTCATCTGACCTTATTTGCAAAATAGACCGAGTTTTTCTTATTTTAATGAGTAGCATCCATTATGATTACTCATAAAAGGTCTCAGTTTTTTTTTCAAGAAGAAATATTAAAGCGTTGGTTTTTTTTATAAGAGGACAGGTTTTCTGATTGTGAAATGGATATACTCCTATTGATTTGTTTACCAAGTTATTGTAACCTCTCTAGAAAAAAGCTTTTAAACAGTCTTTCAATGTGAAATTGATGTACTCCCTTATTAAATCTGTCTCCTCCAGAAAGACCTTTCCAGAAAACGTAGTCTGTAGAGTTGTCAGTGTTTTCATGATTAAGGTGTCAAATGAAGTGTGAGGGAACAAAATTTTATTTTCCTTATATACCCGTCCAAGAGGTAAACCTCTTAACTGAGGTTTTAAATTGATCAAAGACTTAAAAGAGATTTAATCCATTTTACTTAACTATAGTCCCATTCTGATACATACTATACCCCTATAAACCTCTTAACTGAGGTTTTAAATTGATCAAAGACTTAAAAGAGATTTAATCCATTTTACAGAGACCTTCGCTCGGTAGGCTATCTGTTTGTTTTTGATTTCCCCTATTGTTTTGATGAAGGTATGGATCCTTAGATTATTAAGTGTGGTTGGTCCCAGAGGGAAAAGATAAAAGACTTTAAGCTTTGATTTTATAGACACCCCTCCGTTTACTGTAGGAGGCTTTTAAAAGAAAAGTTATTACATCATCAAAGAGTGTATTTTTTTCCATTCATAGACATAGAATAGTAACCCACAGTTTAGGTTGACGACAAAAGGAGGAGTAAAAGGAAGGGATTAACTTATTAACTGATTTGTTATACTTAATCTGCTTACTATACATGTGCGTTTGTAGTCACAAAGGTAGGTACGTACAAAGGCAACCACATACAAAGGTAGGCAGGGAGGTGTCAGGGTATGTGTCCGCCATTTTTTGTTGTACACCCCAGGTAGCCCCATACCTTTGGTAGTGAGTAATTTAATTAAAGCTGAAATAAATGTTGGAATAACCTTCTTTAATATTTATTTCAGACAATTTCATGGGTAGAGCTGTGTAGTTAGGTTTCCAATGTAGACCTATTTTAACCCATAGAATACCAGGCTAATTTTTAATAACAGATGGAGCTACTGAGCTGGTCTAATTAGGTGTGTGTTGACATGGATAAAACGCTAGAAACATTTTTTATTTTAAAAACATTTGTATTTTTTTTGGAATTAGCAAGGTTAGAGCTCATAAATCCAAAATAGGATTTAACCACCACACTTAAATTAAAAGAAAATGGGGAAATGAAAAACACATTTTTTAAAAGTCTTGTAGCAGCTTTAAAACTCGATTTATTACAAGATTAATATTTTTCCTTTGTTGTTTATCACCCCCTGTAGTTTTTGTATAAAGACTTTGAACACCTTAAGCTTCTAATGAACCATAAACCTTTTATATGTGTAAGTAGCAGTATTAAGGTGATTATCACAGCTTTTACACCGGTTATCCCACTTTGATATGCTTAATCCAGGGGTGAAAGGGGCCAGGTGAAAATGGGATTACATCACTCTCTCGACTATATAAAGACCCCTGATTTTTTTGGAAGGACAGGTCACGTTTTGACAGCCTCAGCGACAGTGGGGGCAGCAGAAGCAGGAGCATGAGCAAGTGCACCAGCAGAGCATACATGTGCATTGGGAGGTGCAAGTGCAACGACAACACCAGCGGCAGTAGGGCTAACAGAAGCAGGAGCATGAGCAAGTGCAGCAACAGCATCAGTAGAGTATGTGTAGCAGGACCATGTGCATGTGTAGCAGCAAGTGCAACGACAGCACCAGCAGCAGAGTATGTGCAGCGACAGCACCAGCAGAGTATGTGTAGTAGGAGTATGTGCATGTGCAGCAAAAGTATGTACATGTGTAGCAGTAGCAGCAGCAGCAGCAGCAGTAGCAGCAGCAGCAAGTAGTAGCAGCAGTACCAACACCAGCAGTAGCAACACCAGCAGTAGCAAAAACGGTGAGCAAACGGTATAAGGTAGGTGGGTTGTGTTCTCTTTGTATCTTTTTAAAAAGACCAAGTATTTTTTATAGTTATTTAGCTTTTTTGGTGATTTTTATCCACTATAGAAATATGTCAAAATTGAGTAGGACGTCTATGGTACTATAACATAGCGAGCTGACTGGTATACAACCTATGAAAATAAAGCTTTCCAGAAGTGGGGAACCTCCAGGGGAAAAAATTACAGCATGGTGACAACCTTCCCTCTTAGCCGGTACACAGAAGTTACCTAGTGACATAAATTGAAATGCATCAATTGTTCTATTTTAATGATGGTTTTGATACTTTTTTTTGCAAAATACCACCACACAATATAATTCATCTTTTGATTTTCTACAACTTCTATTTATAGCACAGAGATTGTCTATATACTGACATGTAGAGTAGACCTCCATTTATGTAACTGATCGCCATAAGTCTATTAGTTAATCCTTTTTTTTAGCCCAGCACTTGTTACTAAAGACCCAGGGGTTGTAATAATAGGTGTTCGTGGGGTTCATACAGATGTATGAAAGTTTAAAATGTTTTTCAGTCAAAAGGACGAGTACAAAAAACAACCACCAAGAAATAGAGCTAAACTTCCATTGTAGTTTAGATCTACCTATAGTATTTGTGTATTCCCAAAATTTTGGTTGCCGTTGTGTTTTTTATTCTCTAACCGGGTTTAGTGTAAGTGTATCGCTTTTAAAATGGGGGTGTGTGTTTGAAGAGTGCCCGCATGCTTGACTGATCCTTGAACTGTGCACAATTAATTGACAGTCACATGATATCCACTCACACACTTCTCAACCACATATCTTACCTTCTCTACTGAATGTTCTAAACTAAGGAATCTGCTGAATACTAACTGATGTCAGAATGAACTTTTTAAACTGGGGGACATGACAAACCTGAGGATATTAGATTAATTTGGTCTCAAAAGTCAGACAAGATACCTTTGTTTGTTATTTGCCCACAGGGTACACTGAAAGATGTACCACCTATTGACTGGTAAAGAAAATATAGAATTACAAGCATTTAGCATTGAGTAATCTCAGTCTCAATTTACCAATATTGAAACGATACTCAGTCAAGTTGTGAGCGAATGGTCTAAAATTGAGGTAGGTGGGTTGTGTGTGAGTAGGATGTCTATGGAGCTATAACATAGGGAGCTAACTGGTAAATGGACTATGAAAAATATACCTCTCCAAAAGTGGGGTCCTCCAGGGGGGAAAAATTACAGCATGGTAATAACCTTCCCTTTACAGTTTCAGTTTAACTCCTTGGTTAATTTTCTTCCTCTTTAAAGACAAATGCTACCTGATACACAGAAGTCACCTGGTGACATAAATCGGAATACTCTAAGTGAGACAAATGTATGAAAGTTCTCATTCAAAAGGAATGAGTAGATAAAGGATACTGGGTACTAGTGTGTGTTCCAGTAATATCTACAATTGTGTAGGAGAATTTTTTAATACTGGTACTAACAGATTGAGGTCCTACTGGATTCACTAAAGTCCTATTGAAAGGTAAGATCCCTCTAAATTTAATTTCCATGAGACAATAACCTCAACAATCTATCAGACGCACTACATAACACCCATAAGGAAGTCATGATACAAAGTACACCCATAGGTACCTACTACAAGTGGAGAGTGTATGTGCACTGGTAGAATCAAAACAATTTACACTTCACTGTATCCACCCATCAAACTGGGAAAAGTATCTACTTTATTTATAGAACAGAACTATTTTTTTCCTAAAAGATCACTAATCCATCTCCCAAAGTTCCACAATACAGGTGGGAGTACTTGCATCGAACGGATAACTTTTATTCAGAAGGGTGGTTCTGTGGAGAACCTATTGTGACAGCATTTTACCTCAGTGACAAAACCAAACCATTGGACTGGCAACAGTAAAGGAAAGGATGAAGCACATCAATGGAACGTACACATAGAGACGTAAATCATGATGTGTGACAACCGTGAAAAACATCCTGGCTCATGGTTGACCTGTCCAAAAAAGTGAACAGGTCACCAGCTGCAGTTGCAGCGCCCATGCTTACAGACCGCACACTGAATAGTACTTATAAAACTACGGTATCTACCAAAAATAGTGTAGGTCAACGCTGACCGTATATATATTACATTTACACTTTTTCTATTAGTTAAATCCAATACAAATGTAAAGTTTAAGTTTTTTAGCAATGGGTAAAACCAAATTCGCACAGGTTTACACCGAGATAAGTGATTATTACATCTCGGTTTACATGAATGCTGACCGAATTGGGCGGCAACTAGTGAAAAAGTACAAAACTAGCTACCATGGATATATAGTGTGTGTGTATAAGATCCTGGGTGCTAGTTGAATTTAATCCACTATACCCCGACACTTAAACATACTTTTATGCTATGATATAAATACAAGACAAGCAGCATGATGCATTAAATCATACATCATGCACACCATGATGCAGTAGGTAATTTAACTTTGGTTAAAGGAGTGGTTCCTATTCCGACCTAGCGGGATAGGGGTGGTGCCATAGTGTTTAGCTGAATCTGACCACCAGCATGTACCTTACACTGGTTGTAGGGTACAGGTATGTAATAGCTGGTGGGCATTCACTCTGTCCCACCCCACATACAAAAGTACTATTAATACTCATTGATTAACACAGAGTAGCTTAATAATATAAATACAACTTCAAAGGTATGCTTATTGTTAGTTACAGTGAGAAGTGTCATATATATCTACCGGTTTCCAATGTAAAAGCTATCAATGAGTGATAGCTATCAGTATGTCTAAATCAATCGTAATGGGTTGTGAGTGGCTGTCCAATCTTTGATTGGGTGGAAAAAAATAAACAAGTAGGTAATTATAGCTGTGTCTAAACCAATTAAAGCATGCTTTTTAAAGGTCTTTAAAAACACACGTGTCTGTATATACTACTACTACTACCCTCATCAAAATTACATATGTGCAGACAGGGCTCGACAAATCCCTGTGCCCAATGCCCTTGACTCAAAAATAATGCTCTGGGCACAAAATAAATTTCAAGTTGTGCCCAATGGGCACACCTGTTAAAAGACTACAACCCTTTGTTTATTGACTTGGAGGCATATGCTTATTCCACTATTCTTCTACACTGCACAAGTTATCTGTGTGTATTTTTATTGTCTTGAGACTACTGTCTCATTTATCAAAATGTGTAATTTTTTTGTGGTTTATGGTGAAACTTTTTTTGTGGTTTATGGTGAATGTGTAGAGTGTAATTTTAGAAAGCAAAGGTGTCGGGCAGAGAGCATGCCTGCTGGGCACAACTTTTTTTGACCCTTGTGCCCAATGGGTACACATTCTCCAAACTGATTTGTCAAACCCTGCTGCAGAGATGACACACAAACTATAAAATCTAAAAAACATACGAAGGTCAGGGGTATGTCTTAGATATTGTCTGTGGAGTAGCAGGTCACAGAAGGTCAGGGGAGTGCGAAAAAAAATGTCTTCGTACCTCCCAAAAAGCTTCTTTGACCCTCATAGACTATACCCACAACGTTCTAGTGTCAGTAGCTGGGTATTGCAGGGCTATACTAGGATATTGAGCACTATCACTCATCACACTTCCAGGTGTGGAGTATTATGGGTCTAGACCCCTAAAATCGACAGTGTGACATGGCCTTTTTCTTAAAATTTGAAAATACAAATTTCACATGGGCTTTTCTTAAAATCGACAAGGGACATGGGGACCCCCCATCTAGACCCCCAGTACGGGCTTCCCTGGCCCGCTTAAAAGGGTCTATGTCTCCTCTTTCCTATCCCCTCGGGATGTGTGTGGTGCACATATGCGCGGGCACTGACACATTCCTCTGTTAAATTATCAACCTGTGAAGCACAGGATAGCCACTTAGTGCCGCTAAAGTGCTGTAAAACACAAATCAATCAATCAATCAATCAATCAATAGACCCCCAGTATTCACCACACTTCCAGGTGTAGAAACTTACCCATGTATGGAGTGGTTTTTTGACCCCTGGAACTGCATGGCGACATTTTGGAAACCCACCAATTAATGTTTTGTTGTATCCATAGCAACCACCCCAGCCATCTAATTAAAAAATATTAGTACTGATTAAGGATGTACTCACCCTAAAGAATACTGCATCAGTTATCCATGATCATCATACATCTTTTATATTGTCCACAGACTTCTTGGATATCATCTTGAGTTTTCACCATGCTTACACTTGTTGTCTCCAATCATAGGCGTCCTTTGCTGTGTGCTCATGTGGCGTGTGCATGTACATGTATCATGTGACCATACACCTGACCTATGTCTAGACCTAGGTGAGGTGAGATTTCGTCAGCGTCCACATAACTCATCACTCTTCACAGTACACCGGTCGTGGTAAAACCACAATCTTTTTTTTACTAAGCTGAAGGAGATGATTAAGAACGTCAACCATGATTGGTTATCGACCACACCTTTCATCCGCCATTTTGACGCTCAATACTGCAGAAAATGATCCCGAGGAAAAGGGTCTTTCTTCTCAAACCACCAAAGGATAAATCCCTCCTGTTTGATCCTACGCCGGCTGAGAGAGGCACTGACACTTTTGATGGTGAGTTTTTTTACATAAATCCCAAGATCTAATTAGTTTAGATTCATGTGATGATTGTCCTCGGCCCTGCGTCAGATACAGCACCGGATAGGTCGGTGATGACGCTGATGTGGAGATTCCCCTTTTCCCATCCCGCAACACCATCCCCCTACAGAACCTCTCGCCCCCCTTCTTGGGGCCCCCCACTTACACCCAAAGTTTCAATAACATATCAGTTCACCCCGTAACCACTTATCCACCCACGACAACATCAAGTGACAACAGAAGATAAGTTCAGCTAACATGTTATGCACCTTTACTTATCCAAATAACGCCGGCCACAGCGTCTGGTTGAACTTTTCCCGCCAGTCCCATCAGCCCGACGCCATCTTGAATATGCATCAATGTATCGAAACTGACGTCCGTCACAGCCGTCACCATGGTGACCGACCATTTGGTGACGCCCTAAACTGTTGCATGCGTCATAACAACATTGCCATGTGTTTACACGACTTTTTGCTCAGTAAACTTTCACCTACCTCAAAAGCCGTTTTTGAGCCCCTGGCGGCACAATGGTATAAACGATCTGTGTAATGCTGGAAATAAAAGCGAATCTTTCTCTTTAGAAGGGCAAACCAAACACCAAATTAATTCAAAATTCCAAATTTGAGATGCGATCTTTGATAAATTACCCACCTGCCTCTTGTCATGGTGATGGTTAAGTGGAGGATTACCCGTTTGGAAAATTCAGTTCTATTTCGTAGATCTCCATCTTTGTCTATGACATAACGTCTAATTATAGTGCACTGACCCGTGCGTCACGCTTCAAACTTTCGGCATATTTTTTTCAAAAAATTCAATTTTTTCGACCCGTGGTTTCAAACAACAACAACCATTCATTACCAAAAAATCCAGTTATGCACCAATATACTCCAAAACAAAGGTGAGAGCAATTCTTAGCAATTACTCGAGCTTATACAGCATAAATTGATACAAGATCTCGCCATAACGGCACAGTGCTAGCGCAGTGTCGCCACCTGGTGTGTTACCCATGAACTAACCAAAGCGTCCCTGGTAACCAAACCCGCACCTTATCTAGGTCTAAAGAGCTCTATGTATTGTGTTTGTCGAGTTGCTCAGATACACATTTTTTCCAGTGTCATTTCATTGGTAGACAAATAGTTCAATATACACTACTCCCTCATCAGTTGCCTAGTGATTTTCTTAGGATGAATGTTTCAACATTTTTTTACCTTTTGTTCACAGTTATATTATAGAATTTCTACTGGAAAGGTCTTGCTTTTGTCAGCCAATACACACGTCTATTAACCATATTGAAAAGATATGTTATCAGTTCTTTCACATTCAGGGTATTGACAACGTCAAATATGGTACACAACCTTGTAAATTCATTCCAAATATCACCGACAAGCATTCTGACATCTTGAGAAAGTATTGAGGTGTTATGTAGTCGTTAATGCATACTCTATACAGATGCATTGTGTCCGCTTTTTTGGATATATTTTTAACCCTTGACCTTTATAAATGAAAAAAATGAAAACATGAATATTTTGAAAAAAAAATGTATTGATACAAATTATTTTTGTCATTATTAAACATACAAAATATCTGATAAATCTAACTAATAGAAAATTACCTTACCACACAAGTGACCTTTCCTCTATGGGTTCATGGTTATACTGGTAAACAAGGTAAATACTTACTGAAAAGAAGCTAAATCTGTTAGAAAAGCTTTAACCTCGCAAACAGGCATCCTAGAATACATTGTTGATGATATGAAGTGTACAAGACACCAAAAAAAGAAGTTGTGTCCTTTAGACTAAAGCGACAGACATATATATATACCCTTCAAACTTTGCATTCTCACCGTACACTCAGAGTTTGACACGTTTTTCACAGCTAACACTTGAAAGAAAAGTAGCATTTATTTTATCTCCCCTTAGCATGCTGCACACACAATGTGTGAATGCTTGCTGCGAACACAGTATATGAACAAATAAGTACAAAGAAAAAGTAAAAGAAAAAACACGACAGGTGGCGCCACCCACTCATTACGTTACTTTGACGTTTTACTTACGTCAAGTAAAATCCCACCCAAAGGGTAGGGGTGGGTTTACTTTTTTTTTTCTTTTTTTAGGGCAAGCTTTTAGCTTGCTTTAATAAATAAAGGCCCCAATTTTTTCTTTTTTTTTTAAGGCAAGCTTTTAGCTTGCCAAACTAAATACCCCAAATTTTTTTTTAGGCAAGCATTCAGCTTGCCTAAAATGTTTTTATAAAAAAAGTCAACAACTTAGTAAACAAATCTATAAAAGTATATCAATTCACGTCTATCAACACTTAAATATTGTTTCTCAAAAAAAACTCAAAACTTTTTATAAGTAATCAAGTAGGTGTGGTCTATTATGCAAATGAGGTCATGTGACCACATAAGTAGGTCATGTCACGTGGTGATCACATGATCACCTAACTATAGTCCCGTTCTGATACATACTATACTACTAAGGGACCGGGGTGTCATCTTTTATCAAAGGAATCATATTTTTCCAAGTGGAATTGGAATTCTTTTAAGGAAATTCCTTTGATATATATGTCAACAAAACATATATCAATATCAACTGGCACAATACATTATGTAGGTATATCATCACTTCATTTGACACTATGTGGTGATCATTATTTGGACAATGGTTGCCATGGTAACCAGGTTTCCATGATAACTAGGTGTATTTTTTTTATCTGTTTGGATGGATCCCATGGTAATTGATTGGATAGATCATGGCATATTGTTTTCTTATATACTTGTTGTCAGCGATCAAATAAAAAAAAAGACAATGTGCCTAAAACCTCATCTAATAGATAGTAGATGGTTGATCTATCTAGTTGACTTGAATCTGGCGACAAGTACCTTTAGATTTACCTGCAGATCCTGGGCTATCCTCCAGTGAAGGAATTATTCAAATATTCCTACTAGAACTAAAGTTATAAAGTTATTCCCAGAAGTCATCAGAATGCAGGTTTGGACATTGACATTTTCAAAATTTTTCTCAAAAGTTGGACTTTTGCATTGGGTACACTGTAGACCTGCAAGTGCTCCATACCTCTACAATATACTGTAGACCTGTGGGTGGAGGAGTATTGAGAGGATAGGGTAGTAGTGTCTCTAATGGGCAAGGATGTGCCAAAAACTTGTGTCCAATTTGGGTTTAGAAATGCATCTGAATGCACCAAATACAATAGAATTCAAAATTTCCCTAGGGGATGCCCAGATCCCCCCTTACCATATACAGTAGTGAACCATATGGAAAATGCCTTATACCCAATTCCCCATACCCAATTTGTAGAAAGAAATGCCAAAACTGCCAATAAATTGGGTCCAATTTCGGTCTAGAAATGCACCAAATACCCTATAGAATTTTTCTGGGAGGTGCCCCCAGCCCCCCCACCCCCACCTGTTATAGTCAGTTCACTACGCTTGTGATTTCACTAAGCTTCTATACACCCATTCAACTACATTCTTTCACCAAAATGTGTGGGCCCCTTCTCAAAACCTGTGTATTATATAGCTCTGAGATCTAAAGGCAAAAATCAGAAAGGCGTTTATTGCAGGCGGAGGATGGTGAAGGGGTTCCTGATCCTTTGCCCCCCAGTCCATTTTGTTGAAAATTTTGGGGCCACCCAGCTCTAAACTTGTCCCTGCCACTACTTTTCCGATCACCGGCTACAGCTGTGGCCTTGTTCTCATCCGTTCCTAGTGGATCTGGTTCAGGTTGTTCAGGTTCAGGTGTTCCTGGTTCAGGTGTGTCTGCTTGAGGGCTCTCAGCTTGTCGCTGCTCAATTCTAACTTCTCGGACAGATTGTTGAGACTGCATACCTACCAAGACAACATGTGAACCTTTCTCTAAATAGTTCAAAGCCCCCCAAAAAATGAGTTATCTTTATAGCACCTTTGGTAAGTTATAACATACCCATTCCCTTTGTCCACCTCTTTGTCGACCAAAATTTTTATAGTAACCATAGTCAACTGAAAAAAGAACAGGCTTTAGGCCTTTTAACCCCATAACATATATACATTGAACACGGAGGTCCGTGTTTTAAACCTGCGAGCTATGGAAATAAAGGTAAATTTAATAATATTAGAAGTATACTGAAAATGTAGGCCTTAAAAATCATTTGGGCACAACGTCAAATACACATAAAATTAACTCACCCTTTGTTATATTTTGGTCGACTGAGTGGCTCACCGCCGCATTCAGCTGTTGCACTGTTTTCACTATTTCTTGAAGAATCAGCAGTCGCTGCTGTTTGGAGACCAGTGGCACACCTCTTTTGGAGATGGTCTGCATTGATAGTCATAGCATTAAAAGACTGGGACAAAGATAAAACACAGTCCTGCATCCCTATAAAACCCACGTTCATCTTACTTTGGGCGTCAGTCAACTTCTCACAGTTCTCTTTTATTATATCACTCAACTTATCAAGAGCTTTAACTAGTTGAACTTGTTTTCCGACTATTTGGTTCGTCAGTTCTGTGTGCACATTCCCCAGAGCTATACTGTCTTCCTCTACTTGTTCATTTTGTTGCTGTAAGGCTTTACGTTGGATTTCAAGCATTGTGTCTCTTTGAGAAGTCAGACATTTTTCTGTGAATGATCGCGAAGAACATTGGTCAACCCAGTAGTTACCCCTTTTAATGCCTTTACCATAATACATAAGGGTTCTTGGGTACTTTGGGCTAATTCATCTTGGTGTTTGAAAAGAGACTCGCATAATTTTTTATTCTACTCCAAAACAATTTCTGTACTTTGCTCCAGCAATGAGCGGGTAGTAGCCTTCTTTCCAGCCCTCATCTAGTCCATGAGACAAAAAGAGTTTCCTCCTTTTACTGTCCGACCTGTCTATGTTTGAATGATGCGAGGTACTTTCATCTGCTGTCTATTTATAGCTTGCTGCTGCCTCCTCCACCTTTTTCTTTTTAACAGAAGCGGGTGCACTAGTTATGAAAACAGCAGATTTATCAATCTCCTCCACTCCTGAAATGTTAACATCGTCTGTTAAAAGTGAAAAAGATGGAGGTCTTTTTCTCGTTCTCTTTATGGCAGGTTCAGTGTGACTAACGTCCTATGATTTATGTTTGGATGGGCCAGGTCTGATATCAGGTAGGGTATCAACAGGAGGGGCTTTCTCTTTGACCACAGGTTTGCTCGCTGAAACTGTCTTCAAAGTGGAAGAGGTGGACGCCTTCTGGTGGACTACAGGCTGTGGTTTAGCTTTTTTGGGAGTGTTCTTTGCTATCACATTCGCAGCTGCTGCTAAAAGTTCTTTCTTTCTGTCTAACCTCGCTTTGGCATGAGGAGACAATTCCTCTTCCCCCCCCTTGTCCTTCTTTTTCTGCACAGTGTCCTGTTTTTTATCATTTTCCCTTTTGTTGAATCTCAACATGGACTGTCTTGAAACACTTTTAGGAGGAGGACTTTTTAGGTCATAGTCATCAGGCAGTGATTTATTCGGCTTTTTTCCTCCACCTCCTCATGCATGTAGTGATTTACTGCGTTTGTTGGATCGTACTTTTCCTCTGCGTCGGCCTGGTCCGGCAGATCGTTGTACTCATCCTCATCCACCATAGGATCTGAGCCGAAAAAACGGTAAAAATATGATTATTTATATATATTGTTGGAATATAAAATAAAACAAATTCATGAAATATCTGGTCTAGGTTAAAATTTATCTTTCGGGAGTATTTCTGTTTGCTTCATGTAACTCAGAAATTAATTTTTTATTTCTTAGGGTATTATATATAAACCTAAAAAAAATATGCTCCTCTTGGGTAAAGAATGTCTTAAAGGAGTATTTCTTTCTGACTTAGGCTACTGTTAACTTACCTCTGTCTTCATCTACAGCAAGTAAATTGCCCTCTAGTACTGCCGTCAAAATATCGCTGGGCATTTCCATTGACGCATAATCCTCCCGGTGTCTATGTGGGTCGTAACAAGACCATGGTTCCTCAGTCCTGCCTCCTCCTTTAAGGTTCGGGGGCTGCATGCCAGGTATTCCTGCAAAATAAAACAAAATTTAAATAAAAAAATCTACTGTAAAAAAAAGGACATAAAGAATAGAAAATTGAGATATGGACCGCTTAGTGTTAAAAACTTTGTGGCATTAATGTATGGGACATGAAAACCACCCACATTCTTTTTCTCTTTTATATTTATAAAATAGATCCATTCCCTCCTGCAAGTTCACCTACACATTCTTATACTATGTATGTACTTAGGATGCTGTTTGGCGAAAGCCATATCCGGCAATGAAACGGAGATGAGATTCAAGATTACAAACAATGGTAAAAACTCACCCAAGACCACGTCTTCTCCTACCCAGTCCAGGATAGCTTGCTCCAAATCTGTGAGATGATCCTCCTCCTTCCTCTGCCTGCTGCCTGAGCGGTATTTGCTGTCTATCATTTGCCTCTGGAAAAGTTTGAAAATGCTTTTCTTTAACAGGTATGATCATGTGAAGATCAAAACACTTTTCATGTTAAATGCAAAATACTAAGAATGAATAACTACTTCTGTGGTCCGACTATTTATAAAATTTAATTCTTATGAGAAGAGAATGGACCAGAAGTAAATGAGGGTTTAAGGTCACAGTGTGAGTATATGTACAGTAATATATGAATTCATATAGCATAAATAAATTAATGAGCACTTTACCATAATTTATGAAAAAAGGAGGTCTACAGGCTACCTACCTTTTTTTTCGTATCTTGCCCAAAGTATAATAATTTGTCCTTGTACTGTTTGACAGACCAATCTCGTTTACCCATTGACTCCACATATTCTGTTTTTAAAGAGAAATTTCTCTTTAGGTTACGACAATAAGTCTTGTTTTTTATATATTAAATATAGTGGAGTTCATTACTTCTATAAGGAATAACATATTTTTTCAGGAGATCATTTTTAAAGACAATGAATTTCCCTGCACAATAAAGTAAATTAATTAAAACAGACTTACCTGACAACTCCTCCCATGCTAGTTTCTTCATAATAGTGCCATTGCTGCTGGACTTAAATTTGCCTTTTAAAACTGGCTTGAGGTGGTTGGCACCATATATAAGTGCTTAGAGTTCTAACTTATTCCAATTTTTCAATTGGCCTTCGGAAGAGGATGACATGGATGTGTTCCGGGACATGTTGCCTCCACGTCCGCGGCCACTGCCCCGGGTTCCACGGGTTCCAGCAGAGCTCCCATGGGAGGCACCCCTACCAGAAATACCGGACCCTCGGGGCCTACCCCTAGGCCTGCTGGGAGCTCCTCCATGGCTTCCTCTTTCCCCCTACCTCGACCTATTGGACTATATGGAGCAAGAAATTCATTGTCAGGTAGGTAAGTGGGATCTCTCACAGGGTCATCGTCAGGAGGAGGTTGAGAGGCAGGCCTCCTCAGGGGTATGCCATAGTGCATGGGATGCTCCCTGCTTGGGGGCTTTCCATGCTGTCTTTTTTCAGAGAGCTTTTGAGCAGCATATTTCTTTTCTAGTGAATGTCTGAACCTGTAACACCATTTAGTTTATGTCTTGTGTGCTGCCAGAACCAGGAAAATGACAAGGTTTCAAAGAGTCATCGTATTCCTTCTCCTCCTCTGGCACATATTCTTCAAACTCCAGATCGTCTTCATTGTAGTACCCCTCATTCTCGTCATATTCTTCCCCCTCATGGCTTCTCTGGATAAATAGATATGAAACTACAATTAGGTTTCGATTTATTTTTTCATATAGAAACTTACACTATGTTTAGGCCCAAAACCGCTACCCAAATGGGAGAATCAAGGTCCTTTACTCTACTAGAACACACTGATAATTCATGCTGAGAAAGGCACAGGGAGAAGAGAAAGAAGAATAACTCTGTCCAGGTGCTCAGGGCTAAAACAAACTGACCCTGTTAAGAGGGGAAGGTTCATGTTCTCTGTTAACCAGGACATTTTACTTTGAGACAGTGTGGACTCAACTGACGCTGACCAAAACACCTTCCAGTTTCGTTCAAAGAAACCATGACAGTTTAAATTTAATTGTAGCCATCAAGCCTTGTGACCTAGATAGTGACGTAGAAACATATTTTCATAGTTTAGCTTACCTTTTAGCTTGCTTTAGGCATTTTTCGATGTTATTTTGTTGCGCGTCTGCTACAAAACCCGCCTTCCAGAAGGTGAGGGCGGCCATTGACATCCCATAATTCATGATGTCATTGGGGAAACCTGGGAATCCCTGAACTGAAATCATGGGTTAGGCGCCAAAATTTAAATGAAAATAATAAACGCGGAGGGTACAACACGGAGGTCCGTATTCGAAGGTCTGTGTTTAATAAAAAGGGTCCGCGTTTATTTTTAAAAACCGGAGGGCATTACGGTTGAACAAAAGAAACATTTTTAACCCCCAAAAAATTGGAGTCCATGGTAGGGTCCATGTTTCAGGTCTGAGTTTAAAGATATAAAAATAAACGCGGTGAAATGGCCTCCAGGCTGGACCCTGAGATGGAGGTTCCGAAGCTCTATGCATTTAGGTCATGGAGTCTTGTATGCTAAGTTGAGATATTTTGGCAAATTTGTTTATAAAGGCATTTTTGCGTGTATTTAAATTCGCAAATTTCCGATTTTCTCAATCCCCCCCTTGTATGAACATATAAAAAGGAGCTGTGACGTTTCCAAATATATGTACCCATATACTATTGGTAGGGTAAAATAGGGCATTTCCATGCATGGGGATAAATAAAATCGTCCATTTCCCTTGTGAGATGACATAGAGAAGGGTTGTCATCATAGGTGAAAATTGAAAACAGATTTTGCCTGAATAGCCCTAATTTTGATTTTAGGCCTCTCGGAGGCCCCAAACTATATTTAGGCTAATTGTTGAATCATTTTAGATGAACCCTATGATGAAAACGATTGTATGTTAGTCTAATCAATGGAATCATGAAGCTAGTGTCAACAGTCGTTACATGTCATGAAGCGAGGTAACTGGAGTCCAGACAATTCAGTTGATGATCCAGCTTTATTGTAAGATTGGCATGAGAGTAATCAATACGGTATAGAGTATGGTACTCGCCAGTCTGACCAAGCCATATCCTGGGGCCAAGGCACCTGAGTGTCGTAGGGTCTAGGTTGGAGAAGAGTAAGATGATCTGAGCAGGATCCGTCCAGCTTATAAAGGTGGAAAAGGAGCTGCTCGGGGTGACTCATGCCTCCGTATTAGGGCATGTCCAGTGACTCAGTCTTGGGATGAGTAGCTCGGCCCCAGTCTGGTTAGATCCAGTCTGATCCGGATTTGGGGTGGGAGGGGGGGTGAGCTGCTCTCCAAGGTGAGCCACCTGGACAGGTGGGCCTAGAGGTAGTGTATGAGTCATGCATTCCAGTGGGGGTTCACAGGTGGAGCCTGGAGGTTCCCACTGGGAGAGGGAGGGGGTGAGTGAGTCACTCTGGAGGGAGTGAGTCAATCAGCCCGGTAGGCTGAAAATAGGTAACCTTGGGTTCTACAGGGGAAAGCTTGGTCAGCTTGGTTAGAGTATGGCGTTAATAATTATAATACATAGAATAGTCCCTTGACACTAGGGGTAATCGAAAAAAAATCCAAAAGTATTCACTTTTCACATTTATTTTTGTAATGCTTTAATGTTAAGGTAAGAGTCGTGGGGTAGTATCACTCACAAAGTGTGCTATATACTGCCCCATTTTAACCTACGTCTCAATGGCCAAACACCCACCCCACCCACCCTTCACATGCCTCCTGTGAGATAAATTTTCATGATGTACTTAAATTCGCAAAGTTTTATTTTCCGCGAAATTTGCGAAAATATGTACAGGGCGAAGTAAAACAGTATGTCCGCATGTCAGGACGTATGCTCCCTTTCTGAAACGTTTGGATCAGGTTGAAAAAAGGTTAATAATATGAACCTTTTTGAATATTTAGAAAGAGTTCAGAAATGGTTGGAAAAAATGCGTGTTTTTTTCTGAACTTAAAAAAAAACACCAAATAAAACGTTAGAAAAATGGGGGAAAAAAACAAATGTTATTATCTATACCTAATCTGCACCTTTCCTGAACCTTCACAAAATGTGCAGGAAAGGTTCAGATGAAAACGTTTTTATCTGAACCTCAAAATACCCTTTTAAAATGTTCAGAAAATGTTTTCTCTTCGACCTTTTGAATTCCAAATCTAAACCATTTTGATCTGAAATGTTTGCAGAAAAACATATTTTTAAGGTTGAAAATAAGTTTTTCCAAAAACGTTGGAGCAATAACTTTTTAAAAACGTTTTTTTTTGTACGTTAAAAAAAAAAGTTTCTTGTTTTCTGGGAAGACTCCCAACATGATACATTTTTGATGCATCCTGGCCAGTGTTACTTTTTAAGAAAAATATTGAGATTTATATGAAGTGTTCCGTTTTCCCCTAAATGGCTGTACCGGGGATAACCGTGGATGCATGTTGTCCCGTGGATACTAGTACCATACAGGCAGTCCCTACAGGTGTGCTCTTACTGCAGCTACCAGCTCAGGCCTAATTGACATGCATTCTCGTGAGATTTGCCACCTTCAGGTAGGCACTTACCTAGATTTTCAAGACTTTATCCCATTAAACTTATCTAAGGAGCAATGGATAGATCTTGAGAAAAGAAGTGGATTTACTTTTTAAATGAAGTCTCTATGTCAATTTAAAGTGGAATTATGACTGGTCAAAGGTACCAAATCAGACCCAGAATTCTGCCATAGTTAAGAGTTTAATTTAGGTCCAATTTTGTGATCAAGCAAGATGAATCCAAGGTAGACTAGTTCACTAAAATGATTATTTTGGGCAATTTTCTTTTCAGATAAGTGAGTGAGTAATAGATGTTTAACGCCATTTCGACAGCTAAGGTCATATTCATGGCGAGAACAACATTACACAATTTCACAGAGGAATGTGTCAGTGCCCGCGCATATGTGCACCACACACATCCTGAGGGGATAGGAAAGATGAGAAGTAGACCCTTTTAAGTGGGCTAGGGAAGCCCATCTTTTCAGATAAGCAAGATATACCCCCAAGAATGTGAATAATGATACATTTTATCATAATCAAACAATGTAAAAGCAAATTTTTGATGTCATCTTTTCCCTTGATCTGTGCGCTCTGACAGAACCACAGCAGAATAGCGTCTTTGACTCAGGATGTTTGAATGATCATAACTTCCATTTAAATTGTCATAAAAACTTCATTTAAAAAGCAGAACCACTTATTTTTATCACAGCTATCAATTTCTCACCATATAAAATGCATACAATAAGGTCTTAATTGATAGGTAAGTGCCGAACATGGGGGAGGTTGGGACAAGTGTCCAGAGATAATCTCGCCTAAAAAGTTTGCAGGGTCTGTCAAACATACTGCAGCCCCTTAGAAAAAGAAAAGCTAGACATCTTCTAGATGATTTTTATCCGTAGAACAGGTGGGAACCATTTATTTTTAGGTGCTCAGTGATCTTCTCATCATAAAATGGTTCTAAACTTTTGGTTGAACTTCAATGGGGTCAAAGGCAAAATTGCCTGCATTCAACCTTGTACAAAAAATATTCATTTTAAAGGTCTAGCCAAGCCTGTTAAAATGAGCCCTTGTTTGTAAAGATCCACCAGTAAATAGAATAGAATCAAACAGAATTAGCTTGCAAAGTAAGGAGAGTTTAACACTACCCAGTTTCAGCTTTATCACAGTTTCACACCTCTACTGCAGCAGACTCACACACTGGAGGTATTTCAGTACCTACAGTTCAGGGGTCAAGAAGCCACTCTCTGCATAGGTGACTTTTCACAGCTGGAGGTGTGAAAAATCCACACATGGAGGTGTGATGAGTGATAGCCTACACTAACCATACCCTTGATGGTGTAATTAATATTTTCAAGCCACCATGTGGTATTGAATGAGTCATAATAGTCCTTTATTATGTAGGGTAGGACAGAGTGGATTCTCACCAGGTATTACATAACTGACCACTGAAACCAGTGTAAGGCACATGTTAGTTACCAGCTTCAGCTAGACACGTCGGCGCCACCCTCAACACGCTAGGTCGGAATACAGTTAGTACAGGTACCCTAAACATGAGAGCTAAAGGGCCTTTTACCCCATTGAAAGGGCGTCTTACCCCATCCTACCCTAGGGACAATATGCATTAATTGGGAAATATTTTCTTAGAACTAGCTCATTTATGTGTAACATGTGTATTTAGGGTATTTTACCTTATCCTACCCTGTCAGCCCTTGATCTTCAATATGAAATAAATGTATCTAAAGTGTTACTGTACTTGAAGTGGTTTACAATGTTCAGATCTAAGATGAAGCTCATGAAAATTATCTTTAGCACCGTTTTTTATGACAAGAATAAAAATGAAGCAGTTATTCCAATCATGATTCTCTTTTATGTGCATGTGGGCCTTTTACACTAAAGGCTGTCCGCTTTTTACCTCAGCCTAGGCCTGGGCCTATAGACAATGGCATGGGGTAAGAGGCCCACTTTTTTCACACACCTTTTATTGTATAAGGCAGGGATGACAAGCTTAAAATTGCACATGAAGAATATATTAGTCTATCCTTTGATTATGTAAAAACTATTCTGTAAGGAGCATTTTTTTTTTTCTGTTAAGAAACTCATAACGGTTTAATGCTATGATTTTCCGTTACCGGTACACATTGGCGACCGACCTGCATAGGGGTGGGAATTACTGTCTATAACAATTATCAGAGCAAACATACCGTATATCATAGGATATACAAGAAAGGTATATCGGGTACATTATTCTTATTACAATTTGCCGGGGTTGTAGGGTAAACAAATCCGACCACAATTTTAGCTGCAACTATCCGCAGCTGCGCAGACTGTTAACAATAAACCGTGTATATAGGACAGATGATAATTGTGATGAAATTGAAAAGCAAAAAGAAAAAAAGAAAAAAAAAAAGAAAAAAAGGGGGATGGTGAGAGGGAGAAGTTGGCGTATTAACCAGAGCAAAATTCCTTAAATATGACACATTTGTAAATTAGGGTCCTCTTACCCCACCCTACCTTAATAAAATGCACAATGGTTCAATTTAGCCCTTTAAAGGCCGCTGATGCAGGAGTGCATCATGGCCATTGGTCGTCATGGTGCACCAATGAAGTGCTGGTGAGTGCTAGTCCTGGCAAATCCACTTGCCAGCACTTCATTAGAGCATCATGCCAACCCTAGGGGGTCGATACATAAACTCCCAGAGGGTCAGCATGATGCACGAATGAAGTGCTGGTGAGCAGTCTTGCCAGCACTTCATTGGTGCATCATGATGACCAATGGGCATGATGCATTAATGCGTCAGCGGCCCGGGGGGGCACTCAGTTTTCTTCTGACGGGGGTGTGCGGCTGGGGCTCTGACAACCCTTACCCTTGGTGAGAGGGATTTTGGGCAAAAGGTGACCCTTGCTGAGAGGGATTTTGGTCAGAAATGTGCACAATTAAGTCTTTTATCTGAAAATTTACCCTTGATGTGAGGAATTTTTGTCAAAAGTGACCACATTTGGCAGAAATTTGAAATAAAATTCTGAAAACTGACACTTATTTGGACGCGCGGGGTCAAAATATGAGAAAAGTGACCCTTGGTGAGAGGGATTTTGCCTAAAAGTGACCCTTGGTGAGAGGGATTTTGCCTAAAAGTGACCCTTGGTGAGAGGGATTTTGACCAAAACTATACCCTTGGTGAGAGGGATTTTGGCCAAAAAGTGGCCTTGCCAGCCGCACACCCCTGTCAGTGACATATAGTGAGTGCCCCCCCCCCCGGGGTCAGCGGCCCTCAAAGGCTTAGGGAGTGGTCATTATTTTGGCCTGGTGGTAAAGTTTGTACACCCGACCCCTACTCGGTGGCAGGTGTAAAAACTAGAAGGGGTCAAAATTTGTAACCCCCCCCCCGGGAGGAGTCTGAATTTTTTACGCCCCCCCCCTCAAACCCACAACCCCACCCTGTTGATATATAATGACCACTCCTTATAAGTTTTATATTTAATAGGGACACTAGGATAGCCTACCAATTAGTCCAATTTAGGCACCTGGTTCCCTAGAACATTTGGCACACCCTGACTAGAGTAGATTATGTTTATTCGTAAATTATATTAATATCCTAGGTACTATCAAAATATTATATAAGGCTAAAGCAAATCTATACCAACCCCTACCACCTTCCCACCACCACCACCACCATAGGCCTGGGCCTACACATACCAGCGCGGGGTCGCTGCTGGGTCACGGCGCATGCCCAATGCGCTCCGTGCTGCTAGAAGCAGTTATGGCCGAAGAGGATAAACAGATCGCATTGGAACCTTAGCATGACGATTATTACAAGGTTGGTGCATTTTGTCTGCATTATTCTCTATTGTTTTTAGATTGTGCATGCTCTAATGATATTCGAGGGGATAAAGCGACCAGAAAATTGCCTGGAATCGACTGTAGCTGTCTGTCAAGTGAGCGAGCACTCGGCTGTCAGTCGGACTCGTAGAAGTAGTGTGGAAGGCAGGCAGCCTTCCTGCTGCAGCAGTTTGGGGAGATACTGACTCGATACTCTTCTCTCTTGTCAGTCTGTGACTTAGCAGTTAGCTCCTGCTACGCATTTACGGTCAGACAGCTCTGGTAATAGTTCTAGCATAGATCTGTCTTTGTGAATATCTTGTGGATAGTTAGATTTGTCTAATGGCACGACCGATTGAAGGGATGGATTTCGGGCGGGAGGGTGTAGAGAGAAGGGGGCTCCCCCTACCCTCCCCGGGCAGGTATGCCGAGTACCCAGGCATGTAGGTCTAGGCCTAGTCGGTCATCTGGTCATGTTGAGAGGTCACGGTGAACTCTTGAGTGGGATGCTCGAGGATTGTTGTACATGTATATGCCTATCCCACCACCACCACTACCGGGGTGCCACATAAATAATGGTCACACAATTTCACACACAAATAGATAGGATCCAGTCAGTGAATTCACTGAGTGACTGACTCTCAGTCTCACTGAAGTTACTTCTTTTTTTTTTTTATTCTTTTTTTATTTAATCGCTCATAACGAATACAAGTACAAAATGCTATGGTCTACCCGATTAATTTGCACAGGGGTCCTTCTAGATCTATGCTATGATTTAGCAGTAACATCTAAGTTAGCATCTTAGTATGTGATCTCCTTGCTTTACACCCAGTGATTCTGCTGTTTAGAGTACAGTCTGGTAACAGTAGAACATTTATACACTAAACAGATGAATATGTACAGATGATATGAGGTGGTAGAACTTAAAGAAACTCATTTATCAAGACAGATAGATGTCTGCTTATCTGCAGGACTCTACCAGGGCAGTCAACGGATCGAAACTCAGTCCCACTGACATGACAATCACTCAGTTTTTATCTTATGTAAGTTATGGCAGCCATTCTAATTTATAGGGCTAGGCTATTAAGCTATTAATGTATTGATATTTTAGGACAAGGTGAGGTTTGCTTAAAATATTTCAAGCTAACCTCACCGAGTCCTAGAATATCAATGCATTAATACGTTTATCGCACTTATTCATCCATTATGTATGATTTTCTTATCTTATAACCGCAGAATTAATCCAGGAGGAGACATTTTGTAAGTGCATATGATCCGCATAGTTTGCCAAGCCAACGTAGCCATTGTTTTTACTCCACCCGTCATACCCTCGTCTTTCCACACACTTTTCGGGTAGAATCCAAGCGTGTCAAGTCCTGTACTTCTAGCACCCACATATATAAGATCTCTAGTTGGTGTTCGCCTACATTTTGTCTCCATTTTCTTCGAAATAAATGAGAATCCAATGATTTTACATAGTGATCCAACGCACACGGCCCGGTACAGGGCCATTGCATCTTGTTGACGAAGCGGGTAGGTGCCCGGATGTACCTGACCTACTTTTGGCTGAAGAACTGGGTCAGCAAGCCGCAATGGCTAGTGCCGACACATATCGCTATGGAAAATTAATGGATTCTTATTTATTTCGAAGATAATGGAGAAATTAGGCATGGCATGCTCATCTAGGATATCTAAGGATGTTTCCCTGTTAACAACTCCACCTTCCACCATTGGATTCTATGCTAATGAGGTGTGTAAACATCAGGTATGTCGGAACTCTTTTTCAAATCCTCCTTGGGCTTTCGTTTCTAGCACCAGTCAGCTTGGTATAGTGGACAGCTTGCTCATCTCCTGCTACAGCGGCCGGGGATCGATTCCCCATTGAACCTAAATTGTTTTTAATAGGAAATCAATGGTGTAGTTGACTTTGTATGCTTTGCCAATTTATTAACATGTCCAGGTTCTAACCAGGACCGTCTTAGAAAAAAAAAGAACTCTGAGAGTGTGGTTAAACCCCGATAACGGAACAGGGTTATGACCAAAAAGGCACTGTAAAGGCCAGAATCGTGAGATAAGAATATGCGAATGTGTGTCTACAGGCTGTAGTATAGTATAGTGTAGATTATAGACTAGATCTATACCGTGTACCGGTAAGATTAGTCTTTAATCAGTATCACTATCACCCTATGGTCTATACGACTACGGGGTACACAATACCCGGTATTCTAATCTTACCATATGATATTTGATAATGATTATCCAATGGCAATGGTACATAACTAATATTACCCTGGTACCGTTAATACCATTAGCTTTGGCCTATAAATACATTAGTACTAGCCAAAACTGTCCACCAATCTCAAAACTAACATCATAATCTGTTTTAGCCTTTTAATAATTCTCAGTTACTCAACTTACTGCTAACACTAGAGAGAGATCTAGTCTTGTGCAACAGTCAACAACTTGACCCACCTCCTGCTAAGTTTGTTGGAGAGCCCTCCCTCCGTGACCCGGTTGCACAGTGGGTAGGCTGTGAGATGGCTGTGGCTGGCCGAGAAGGGAATCTAGGTTAGTAGTGTGTTGTCGTGTGGGCACCACCACAGGCCCAGCACTTTAGCACAGGCACCGTGGTGCCATTCTTATCATTGATCTGCTAGCCCCACGCACCAAGAATAAACATGGAATTACTCCTTTTGAGGCTTATCAGTCAATGGTAAATATTTAGTGGAAAGCACCAAGGTAATAAGAAATACGTAGAGAGACTTGCATACTCATAGCATAGGTCTACATAGGGCCAGGCTTAAAAAGTTTTGTGGTCAGGTAACATTATTAAAAATAAATCTAGACAAAAAAATAAAGGGTCAGCAGGGGAGAGTCAGGTTACTAGCAGTTGAGCCACCCCCTATCAATCAAAAACAAGTAATGTTTGATAAAAAAATTATACTAGAAAACTCAAATCCAAAAGTCAAGACAATTTGTGAAATTAAAGTGATTAACTTACCTTCTTCAACATTCAACTGTATCCTAGAATATACTTTAGACCTAGCATTGACAGCATCGAAATGTTGTAACATTTTTTTTTGCTATACTCACTACAAAATCGCTCCAGTACATTTCTATAATGCGATGAATACGAGATTTCTATAGCACATGGAGTTCTGTGGGCTCATTGCAATTCAGACGCTAAGATTCAGTCCCTTTGTCTATAACAATCTTGGTTATACACCTTACATTTTGACCCATGCAATTTGATCATGCCTGTTCTCTTATATATGTGAACCGGCATTTCCCCAGGACAGACTTATTTGTGCCATCATATATGCAGCTGTGACCGCCATTTCTCACTCTGGCTGACAAATTCTGTTCATCTCTATACAGGCACCTTACAATAACTTTCCCACACTCTCTGGACTGTATAAGTCGGTTCCTACAGCTAGAAAGACTGTATAAGTCTGTTCATACAGCTAGAAGGACTATAAGTCGGTTCCTACAGCTAGAAGGACTGTATAAGTCGGTTCCTACAGCTAGAAGGACTGCATGAGTCGGTTCCTACAGCTAGAAGGACTGTATAAGTCGGTTCCTACAGCTAGAAGGACTGTATAAGTCGGTTCCTACAGCTAGAAGGACTGAATAAGTCAGTTCCTTAAGCTAGAAGGACTCACCTGGCTGACTTACAAAGTCGGTTCATCTATAGACAAAGGTTCACGAGTAGTGACAGCCATTTCTCACTCTAGCCTCACCTCGTGAGATAACCCTCATTCAGACCAAACATGACAACACATCCTGGCGAAGCCTCGTGAGATAACCCTCAGTCAGACCCACTGCGAGTGAACCATTGTATTTATTTCATGTTATTTGGGTCAGGAAAGGTCAAAACTTTTTTGAAATTGCATAAAAAAGATAAATATTTACATGTTTTATGGTGAGTTTTGGTGGTTTTAGTGGCCGTGAGATACGGGGGTGGGTTATCGCACAGGGGGCGTGCGATACGGAGCTGCAGTGTTAAGCCTATGGCTGTCAGTATCTTGGGCATATCAACATGAAATAAATATATATTCTATCCTTCTTATACTTATATAGTCTGTTCCTTTTCTGGTTGATTTATAAAGTTTGTGCATACCAAACCCTCGGCCATATGTGATATATATCACACGTTAAATCTTATATAACTCATCTTCTATACCTAATCAGAAAATAGTCGAGAGGGAAAGGGAGAAGTTATTATCAAGTAAACGTTTTTTAAGGCTGAAGAAAATTTGAAAAAAAAGATAGACCTATTATGTCTAGTTTGTCATGTTATTTCGTGTTTTGAGGGGGCACACGGCAGGTTGTGGGATGTGTGGGAATGTTGGGTCAAGTGCTGTAGGATTATATGACAGGTCATGGTCCCCATAGGATATGTTGTCATGTTTGGTCATTAAGATTACAGGTCATTGAGGTGTTGTCATACTGGGTCATGTACTCTACGATCATGTGACATGTAATTGGGATGTGACAGATCATGGGAGGTGTTGACATGCTGGTCCATGTGCTGTAGGATTATGTGAAAGGTCATGGGAGGTGTTGTCATGTTGGGCCATGTGCTGTAGGATTATGTGACAGGTCATGGGAGGTGTTGTCATGTTGGGCCATGTGCTGTACTGGGATTATGTGACAGGTCATAGGAGGTGTTGTCATGTTGGGCCATGTGCTGTAGAATCATGTGACAGGTCATCAGGATGTTATTATGTTGGGCCATGTGCTATAGGATCATGTGGCATGTCATGGAATGTGTCATCATTTTAACTCTTGTACTGTAGGGTCATATTACAGGTCATTGGGATGTTGTCATGTTGGACCATGTAATCTATAATCATGTTACAACTTACAGGTCATTGGGGGGGGGGGGGTTTCATACATGGTAGGGTCACGTGACAGGGCATTGATTGTGTTCGTGATGGGTCATATGCTGTAGGGGCATTGGCTTTATGCAGTTGTGTTTTTTTTCAAAATTGAAGAAAAACATCTTGGGTCGACTGTCTTGAAGTAGGGTCTGGTTTCCTGAAACAAACAATTTTCTTTCATTTTTGGCCTAAATCAAAGTGAAAATTTGAAAGTGGGTGGATGTAGAGACATGTATGAGATTCTCTACATATTATGATATATTATACTGTAATCTCCCGCTGATGCTGATCATATATTTTTTTTAATGCCACAAATGAGGTGTGACCTGAAGTAGAACTTATCTCTAACATTGTATCATCAGTTCTTTTGATTTCTTTTCCTACATTCATGCATTCTATCAATGTTGTAGCCTGTTAGGTAATGGATTTAAATCATAACATTATCTAAACATAGTTGGAACATCTGTTTTTAAGTCAAACATATAGCAAGTGTATATAAATGGTATACTAGCTCCATCTGGTGGCACTTCTAGGAACCATTCCTATTGAATACATGATAATAAATGATCATGATCAAGGTACAGTTTGAGGTAAATTTCAATTGTATACTATCTTCTGGCACAGGTTTGACAAATCAACCACATCATGATGATCTATTGACACGATAACATGAAATGTATCATGTAAAAGCATGGATAACCTAAAATCCATTTACAACTACAGTACTGGGAATACAATCTAGCACATAATAATAATGCAAACTGTATCTTAATCATGATCATTTATATTCCTGTATTCAATAGGAATGATTCCTAGAAGTGCCACCAGATGGAGCCAGTATACCATTTATATACACTTGCTATGTGTTTGACTTAAGAATAGATGTTCAAACTATGTTTAGATAATGTTTTGATTTAAATTAATTCTATAACATGCTACATCCTGATCTTAACCCTAACTAAGGCTATCCCCAACTACAAGGAGACCCTTGTAGGCAGGCCATGCACAAGGTGCGGCTTGTACATGGACCAGACCTCCTGAGATGGGGGTGCGCCTTATACGCGGGTTTTTCAAAATACCAATTCAGGGGTCGCAGGTGTGCCTTCTAAGTGAACCAGCCTTCCCTGAGTTGGGGGTGCGCCTTCTACGCGGGAGATTACGGTACATGCACTTTGTCAAAGAGCTTGGTAGTAGTAAACTAGTTGTGTGTCATTCTAGCCTGTGACTCATGCTCTAAATACGGGTATATTCTTAGGAATAGGTGAAAACCAGGATATAGGTCAGGGGTGGCTCTACTTTCACTAAGTTCCAGATCTGTTGATAGTTCGCAGGGCTTGAAGAAAAGCTTCCTGTTTTTTTGTGTGTTTTTTCCCCCTCTTTAAGTTCATTGCATTAGGATTGTATGGTAAGCTCCACTCCATCAATGCAATTGCAAACAGCTGTATTGTCTGAGGAGCAATTTAGTACCGGGTGGTAGTGCCCACACTGTATAAGTCAACATCTGGCTTGGGCTTGACTCTTTTTGATCCTTGTACTAATTTTAGAATATTAAAAGTAGATCGTGAATGTGTGCCAGATATTGCCTGTGTGTTGTGTCTAGAGAGTTGGTTCTCAGTCTCTCTCTGTATTGAAATGACTGGCTGATCCCTAGAGGTCTCTCCCCCCCCCCCCACCTATTCTTATAACAGCGAGCGCGGCAAGCATTCAATGTATTTAAATATAAGCCTCAGTTTCTGTCTGGAGATTGGAGGCAAATGATTGTACTTTCTACTATGTATGGTCATAGGTGCAATACCTACTGCAAATGCCATATCTTCCAGTGTAGTTAACTTCTGGGCGATCCAATAGGTCCAGTTCTGAATGCACAAAACCAGACAAGACACTATACTGAGTGGGATGAATATACCTGTATAAACTACCGCTATGTATGTCCTACAGCTAGGTTGCTAATGAGTCGGTATTGAATATTCTGATCACCAAGCAGACAGATAATGATGTAAACCCCTACCTCGGTGCCTTGGGAAGAGGTGCATGGATGAGGTGTGGCATAGACAGCTGTAGTTACCGTATGTTAATAACACAAGCAGGAGTACTTGTCAGTATCTGAGAAAAGTGACCAGAATAGTTGTTTTTACCATCGATATAGAAAAGATGTTTTTACTATACTATACCGGTACCGGTATATCATGCACTAATGAATAGGTAGCTACTTGGACACAAACGTGTGTCCTTACGTTTCTGTACAATTTTCATGACAGCAGGGGCATGATAGTGTCATTTAATATGAGCCTGGTCGGATACTAAGTCACGTGGCAGTATTATTCATAACCTAAGGCCACTAAAAAACTGGTTTCTCATCACCGTGCACATCATAAAATTGTGTTTTGGATTTTTTTTTTAGATTTTTTTACAGGTCTTTAGTCAAAAACATGATAAAAATCGAAAAACATGGGCATATTTGGTATCAAATCAAAGCTAACGATTGAGTGCATTTTCACAAATCTTTGTAATCGGTACCTCTTAATCAAAATTTTGACTGTGACGGCCCAACTTAGTTATGCCCCGATATGCCCAGCGAAAAAGAAAAAAAAAAAAATCGCCGATATGCCCAGCGAAAAAAGAAAAAAAAAATCGCCTGCTTCATATTTTTCATGGGTTGGTGATGAGAAACCTTTCTTTTAGGGGCCTAAGTAGCATTGAACGCCATGGTTGCCCTGGAGAAAGTAACATTGTTCTGAGTGCAGCTAAGTGACTGACCACTGGCATTCCTCTCAGCAACAGCAGCTTAAAATGTAGGGCTTTGTACCAGGCCTGTTAGCCCTTCAAGGACATCACATTGCTTTCATGCAGATTGTAGATTTGTTGGTATCAACCTGTGAGCATCTTGAAACTACTTTGTCAAAGTTAAAGAAAAAGAAGAAGAAACCAACACATATGTAAGGGGGGAAATGCCTATCGAGCTCACAATAGCCAGTCACCACTTGTATGTTTGACTCACTTTGCAAGTCTTTTCAAAATGCATTTCACGCCCATTTGACATCTGTGACGGTGTGTGAGGTTTTTTATGAGGTGTGAGGTTAAACCCTTTTATTAGTTATAGACCCCCCTCCACCCGCTACCCACAACTCTATCCACTCACCATCCGAATAAAATCCAACAAAATAATTCGGGAGAATGACTAAGGAAAAAAAATGAGACTGCAACTCTCCAAAAACGAGACCAGTGTTGGAGCAAGTAAAGCTTGTTAAGAAAGAAAAGTAAAGAGAAAACAAGTAAGTTGAGAATAAATAGAACCATGTGAAGGAGATTAAGAAAAACAGGGGGAGGTTGGATTTACATTTAAACAGAATACAAGTGGAAGGAGTGTGGTTCGGGGAGTGTGGCCTAGGCTTACAGGGCTACTCGTTTCTTTTACTTGTATACATTTAGAGTAGGGTGGTGCCTACTTGTGGGGGCGGTATACTTAGGGAGACTGCAGGGTCGTTTACTGGTGTATAAAAGGTGGGGCCCACACCCCCTCATATCTAATCACCTCTATACCCCATCCTCAAGCTCACATGTTGACAGGGGGTGGGGGATCCATCCCACTGCCGCCTCCTCGCACGAAATCAATAGAACCAAGTGGCGCGAGGAACCACTGTGTCGGCAGTGGTGGTAGTGGGCAGAATAGTTGGTGTTGTGAGATGGCGATCCTCAGTTGTAGGGACAGAGCTGCGATCTATACTACATCCCTGTGCATATCGTGCTATAAGTAAAATGTCATTGGCAGAACCAGCAGCACAGAGTTCCAGTATAGATGGCGTTAGTGAGGGACGCTGCCACCAGGGGCTTGCCTGCTGCACCGACGCAGACACATTGATCCTGGCGAGGGCCACAAACAACATGAACAAAACAATATTACCAAGCAGGGCGTCAAGACTGGCATGGGAAGGGGGCTGAAAAGCACCCAACTTAACACATTGGAACAGTCTGGCTAGGACCTACCGCCATCCCATCAGCTCTTTCAGGACAAAACTAGAAAAAAAAAACTCCTCCTGCAGTTAGTCTTACTATAGGAACATCTACCATTAGATGGACAACATAACAATAGACTGTATTATATATCTATACATATAATGTATTCATGTCCTATGCATTAACGTCGGGGGTTACCACAAAGAAATCTCCTTTCATCTCAGGGAATTCAGTCCAAACAGACATGTGTCAGAACATGATTTGAGAAAGTGCTGACAGGTACAGAAATATTAGTAGGCAACAATTCAATGATCCATCAATATTGTTATCTGCAATTTTCCATTTTATGGCTTTGTCAGGACTGCCCTTTGTAATATTTCATAATTATCAGAAATCACAGAAAAAAAATACATGAGATTTTTTGATTTATAAAGTGTGACCACTGTGCCTAAATGAGGAATGCTAGAAAGGTTCTGAGCAGGATGTTTGGTCTATTTGACCAGTCAAGTGCTTCAAAAGGTCATGTCAGGGCTCTGTCCGGGCAGATGCAAGATGGTGATGGTGGGTTTGGGGTGGTCGGTCAGGTAGGAGGGTGGTGTGTTTGGTAGGGGGCGGGGGGATCCTCAGAAGAGGTCAGAGTCCAGGGAATCCTCTGTGATAACCTTATCAGTGGCACGTATGAGCGTTCATGAGGTTTCTCACCAGCTTCCTTTTATGCCTTTTGCCTCCAATTTTAGAAGACAGTTCTCATCTGTAAAATGTTTAGGTACAATATCATAGTGAATGTATGTACATTGTATCATAATCAACCAGGTACTGATGACTCGATTTACCCATTGTCAATTCATTGTAATGTATAAGGATAATCATATTCAAGAAGAATAAGCTTATCAACTCTGTGCACTGTATACAGAAAAAGTAGGGCTTCATTCATGCATGGGTACTTTAGTTGCGTTTAGTTTAACTGGTGTACAACAGTCAAGCAGGGTTTATATTCCTTTGAAAAGTTGGCCAGCTTCAGTGTACAACTTAGAATACATACACACCATAGGTCACTGAGCTTGAGCCATCTGTGTTAACCTAGCCTAACTTGGCACTGGTCGACCTGATTCAGCCAAAAAAAAAACAACCCAGAAAAATGTTCAAATGTAGGAACAATAGAGTTTTAAGAATAAAAGGAAGGCTGGAATTATGAGAAGAAATTTCCCCAATAGGAGTGACTTCAGGATGTGTTCAGAGTGCACAGACCGTGTTAGAGGTCTATGCCCCGTGGCCACTTTCACACACTAGCTTCATTGTAAGTTTACGTTGTACAAAAAGCTATTATGCTCAGTTATAGCCCCCCCCCCCCATTCCTCTCTCGTAGGTGGTGGAGTTTAGGACGAGTGGGGGAAGTCAGGTAGAGGTAACCATTACAGTTACTATGTATGTGTGCCATTTAGGATATAAAATCACATAGAGGTTTGTCTTGGGGGTGGGGGGATTGTCTTCGACAATTGTTCCAAAGGTCGCTAAGGACAATATTGCCTATCGAAAATGCATCTCGCGACAGTGGAGCAGTCGTAGAATTTAGGCTTCTCTTTCCCCCCAACAAGTAGAAATAATGTCTGCAGGTGATGTATATAGTGCCAGTAAATATGTACACATCACTATATATTGGTTTTATTCCATACCCATGTGCCCTTGGTGAACTAGGTCGGCCAGAAAACAGTTAAAGGTTCTGAAAAAGATGGCTCTATTACAAGTCTGTTCATTCAAAGGTCGATGCTGATAAATGTAAAACAAAGGACCACAAAATGCCCTTGAAATTTCACAATTCAACTCACTGGAAATGTGGAATTAAGCAAGTGGTCGCCAATAGGCCAGTTATGCCAAAAACTTGAGCCATGAGCTATCCTGTTTGGCCATGTCTTCCCATGAGTTTACAAAATATCTGGAGGCTAGAATCGTTCTCAGATAATCCTTCAGTCTGCCAATGGCCCCTTGTGTAGTATCGGATATGTGCCTTTATGTTAGTTCACATTCCAGGGTAACTGACCCCAAGTCCCTGGTCCCACCTGGATCGCCTTCACCATAAAGGGATCAATAATCAATCACTACTACCAGGCTTACCATTGTCAATCAACTGCCTTCGAGGTCAGTTGTAACTCGAACAGCCCTAAAAGGCTCTGGAACCTTTTGTTGCTTTGTCTTTCTATTTCCTCATCTTTATGAAAGAGAAATGCATTGTAATTTTCCCTCAGTACATCTCTTTGCTCAGTGTAATCAAGCTGGTTCAGAGATGGCAAATGCAATCGGATAGCCACATAGAAATTAGACAAATTCCATGATACCAATTTTCGAATAGGCCATTGATCAAAGATTTGTATGTCTGATAACAATTTGCTCTCGTTTGGAAAAATGTACCAAAACATGAAAAAATGGCACACAGGCAAATCTATGACGTGGACAATATCATTATTCCATTTCCTGCATAGCGCTGTCAAAAAGCGATGTGGTCCAATTGAGAACAGCGCATGTGCCTTACTAATAAATTCAGTGATGTTGTTCCGCATGCTGAGAAGTAGTTCTGTAGCTTTTCTGGGTTCTGGTTTCGGTAATGGACTGACAATTGAGGAGCCTGTAAAGTGTGGCTGGTCCCCTGTTCAGTTTCCCTCTTAATACTGTTGGCATCCCCACATATAAATGTAGGTCTTGGTATTATCAAATAAATGCCTGGTACTACCTTGAATTACTGGCTGGTCAGAATCCAAGTTGAATGTATCACTTTCCTGACTTTTAAATCCACTATCATTTTGTTTTGACTGGAAGTGCCTCACTGAGGATGTGATATGATTTCTACTTCCAGTTCCTGGTGGTGGGAACTTTGAAAGCATTTCTGAACATTTGCTCAAGGAACTCACCTGAAATTTGCATTATTCATGGTAAATATGTATTGCAGAACAATGGACGGATTTAGAGGATTGTTTCAGGATGTACATGTGAGTAATCATTACAGGAATTGGTTTCACCATCCCTGAGTTTGGAGAGTGTAAAGCTAAAAACATAGGCATTGTGACTTGTAGCTGTAAGGGAAACCAGGCCTACGATACAGTGTATTCGTAGGCCAAACACAGGGATGTAAGTCTTCAGGATTTATCAGGATTTCCTGATTTCTGAAAATTTTGAATGCCATGTACTTTCCTTATACGAGTGGTAAGGAGGGCTGTTTGGAAAAATAGAAGGCTTTCATATCAAGTTAATGTATGGCTTCCTGATTTTTGCCTATGCCTGACTTACATCCCTGCAAACAGGCCTAGCTGAGAAGGTATGTTGCTGGTCTGAGATCATAGAAATATGATGGTTCTGTTCTGAGCAGGAAGCCAAGCCATGTGCACAATTCACCAGGTGCTGGTGATGTTGGACATGCCAACACCATTTCTCGCATGAGCGCTTTCACATTATTGAACTGGATGGATATCGAGTTGGCCACACTGGTTGGTGTTTTCCCTGTATGTGTTAGGTTCGAGGGGAAGTGGAATTTCTATTATTATTTTCATATCGATAGAATAAAAAACCTCTTACTGTGTAACTGGGGTATTTGCTCTCTCTAAAGGTGTTAAATGCGTCATGGGTACACTGGTTTAGAAAAAAATAGACACTGAAAAGCCACATCGATATTCCCTAAATATCAAAGAAAGCACGCCAATCTACTCATCAAGTACATGCTCTGCCAGCCACCTTCGTATTAAGAGCTAGCTCTGTGTTGAGATAAAAACTCCATGCTGCTTGTTTACACAAGTGCCGGCGCCTAAGTGCCCATTAATACCGGTAATGACAGTAATGGTCTTCATTTGGACAGGATAGCCACTATTACATCGTTTTACATTGAATTACTACCCAAGTGGTATGTTACGACTGAGGAAGTCCTGAAGAGATTGTGCTACATTGAGGTACTACAGAGTTGCAGTTTAGGAGCTGATTGTAAATATTTATGTACATTGTTAGGTGTGTATACCGATGATCCAACAGGTGGAGATACTTAACAGACAAGTACCGTAATCTCCCGCGTATAAGGTGCATCTTATACGCGAGGTTTTAGTTCTCCCTGGATCCACAAGGGGGAGATCAAGACCTTCATTTTGATATGTTACACTCCCCTGAAGTCCTGGTAGGACATAAGGGATTTCATTGGGGTCCATGGGACACTAGCTACACATAGCTTTTTGAATTTTTAAAATCCATTCAGTAGAACAAAAGTTATGATTTTTCTATTTTTCGGTTCAAATCCTAAAACTCTAGGTGCGCCTTATAGGCGGACTGCGCCTTATACGCGGGAGATTACGGTACTTTTAATAGTACCTTGCACACAAGCTGCGTCTAATAAAATCTGCCTGAAGTCCGGGTGCGCTTTATATGCGAGGATCTTTTACCATAGAAGAGTGCTCAACTGCACCTTATACATGTAGCTTTTTAAGATGATGCACCTTATACTGCGGGTATCAGATTATATCCTTGTCTTCAGGTATAACAATCGAAAAAGTAAAACCAAAAAATCTACAACTTTGAAACCAGCTGAATGATCGAGGCATAAGTGTATTGGTTGAATTAACCTTTGGCTAGTAAACGCCAAGCCAAGAAAAGAAAAGATATGACCCATGTAGTTGGCCTACCCCAGTATTTTAAAATTCTCCACTATATCCTGAATTCAGGTCTATTCTATTATAAATGGCCCCTCCCTTTGACCTCTAACTTGGCACATATTTTAGTAGAAGCGTGTTAGGCATTTATGATTAAACACAAGGGATAGAAATGAAAGTGTAAGACTAATATCTAGGGACTCTAGCTGGTCAGTCTAACATGTCACTGATACATGTACCTGTGACCAGCGACAAGTGTACTTCAAAATCAACGTTGCCAACTTAGATCTACTTATTTTGAAGATAAAAAGCGGGCAATGCAATTTTGATATTGTCGTTGAATTCACAAAGTGCACTAAACTAACCCTAGCTAGCTATTCAGGCCTAAAGCAGACCAGGCAAAGCAGTAGCCAGATACAAAAAAACAACGCACATACTAGTAACCTATTCTCCCAAGTTGTCATCGGAAGCAGATTTTAGCCATTGAATTGCAAATTTGCAAATATACATTTAATCTTTGAACCTATTAAATCTCCGTGAGATTTATCAAATCTCCGTGAGATTTAATAAGATCCCTGAAGTGATAATCGAAAAGCCGAACTCTCAACGTTATCCTGGTCAATAAACAGTGTTAAAACTTGAAACTTGATTTCAAGGCTGAATAAACCTTGCCTTTAAACCAATATGATGAGAGAGTCTTCTTTGGAAGTGTATCAACCCCATAGAATTGGCATGATACATCAATACAGCAGTAGCTGGCGACCCATTTGATATAGTTGTTAACATAAATGGACTCAGGTATGGTGCTACAGTAGTAAATGTAAAGTAAGAATATTCTGAAATATTGTATTCTCAGTTACAGGAGCTGGTAGGGTGAAGGCAGTAGGCCATGGGGTGGGGGGTATGTTCGTGCCGTGACCAGGTGACCGACGACTGTTTGTGTGCTACTTTGGACGGCATTCAGAGCATGGAGAGATGGGGTCAAGGATAGTGTTCCCAAAGTGGGCCAAATGGATGTGTGTGGCGGGGTACCGCTCACCTGTGACGTTATGATAATAAATAGGGATCCAAGTTTCTACAAATGTATAGATGCTGTAAGGGTGTTGTTACTCTTCCATGACAGACATGTGCCATAGTATTTCATAATTAAACCATGGTCACACCTAAGAACAAAAGAACCTTACTCTGAATATATCACATAACCTGGTGTATAGAAAAATCTCCCATATACACTAGGTGTGACAAACCTGGACCATGGTTTAAAGCTTCGCACCGGGTATATATTCACGTAACCTGGTTAACCCATAGTTTATCTACTACTTAATCGCGACAGAGTAAAACATGTAAAGGGGTCATGTCGAAATTCTTAAGTCGCAGTGGCGGATTTAGATAGCATGGGGGCATGCGCACCCCATTATTCTCAGTACTTAAGAGTTTAATTACATATTTTGGACCCCAAAATTTGCTCAAAAGGTAGGGATTGCGCCCCCTCCCTTTGGGCCGCGCCCCCTCCTTTTCCAGATCCTGGATCCTCCATTGCAGTCTTAAAATCAGTCTTAGCTTAGACGAAACATTTTCAGAAGATATGTATGAACGGACCGGTATGTAAAACTAATAAATCTACCACCTCCATTCCATGACCCCCATCCCCAAACGCCCATCGAGCTCCATGCCCCCAAACAAGTTTCCTGGTCTGAAGTCTCTAAACAACCCCACATTTCAAACTTTACTCTTTGCTCACTCTGCAGTCTCCAGCCTCTCCGTCCAGATTCCAGTCCATCCACTTCCCCCAGGCACTCTACGCTACCCCCAATCCCTCCCAATGAACAGAAAAAAAAATCACATGAGTCATCTCTTCTGCTTGGCGGCAGTTCTTGTGGTGTCATGGGGACATAAGAGCTGGTTACTTGGTGGTTTCTGTCCATACTAACCTACCATTTCGTGTCCAGTAAACGACTGGATCTCCCCATAAATATAATAAAGACGTATAAGCCTCGCACCATCTAGGACTAGAGATCACCTCCTATATCTCCTCTAGCTCCCATTCAGGGAATGTAGAGAGGGGGCAATATACCCCTTCTGCCCCCATCATCCTCTCAGCCTTCCCCCTCTCCATGTGGAGCCATGGGGCAGTGTGATGCATATTTTATGTGCACTTGGACTCTTCGATCCGCGCCCTTCCCACTTCCATGTGGCTCTGGAGGTGGCCCAGCTGCCTCAACTGCTGCTTTGGCTGCTTCTGTAGCGAGTCTATCGACTCGTGTTTCTTATGTCTCATATTCTGTTCTGAGTACGGTGTTCACTCGAATACCATACACTCCATATTTCCGTCCATGCCACTCTTCTCTGAATTATGCACTCTATATTTAACTCGAAAAGCGAGTTATAAGGAGACACCCTGGGGCCCTGCACTTTCAGTCATTTTGGTGGTGTGAATAGGTTTAAAAAAAGATGGAAATTTTGTATATAAGAGGCAGAATTACTTAATGAATTTGTAGTACCATTTAAAGGAGGAGATGTAGGGGTCTTGCAGGAAAAGGTATTTCATTACAAAGTTTTGTAAATTTTGAGAAATTGTCAATATCGTACAGACTCAGCTGGTTGGCAGCCATAAGACGCTTTTTGCCTCCAATGGTGAAGGTATATGATGTTGATCCATGTATCAACTTTCCTGCCTTTTTTGGCAATGTGGTGCGAATAGCACAGTTTTGGGGGGAGTTATGCGAATAGTGGCTTGGTGGTGCGAATAACCTGGGTAAGGGAGTGCTGATGCAACAGGATGAGAGCCAATCACAGGCTTTTCACTTTTTGAGTTATCAGAAATTTACATGTATCGTCCACCGTGGTTCGTCCTTCTATACTATTACAATGGCTTATTCTGTTGCCTTTTAACTATGATAATACATGTATAATGCCCCCCTTAACCCATTGAGGGCTAGCATCGACGATAGTCGACACCATGGCAGGCCTAGCGTCGACTACAGTCGACGCCCATTATATAGGATTAGTATAGGAATTGAAAATAGGCTTGTCCTCTATGAACTATACTTTTTTTCAGAGGCCGTACCCATGGCCAGGGCAACAATATGTGCTCTGCCCTTAAAGTGTTAATGGCCTATGCCTCATTCCCTTTCTCTGGCAGTCCCACAGCCGTCCCATATAAGGAGGTAGCGGGATGCATTTTGACCAATGAGATAATTCCCTTCATTCACTGCCGACTTTTAAGGCGACATTACATAAGTTCAGCGATGCCACTTTTTCTGATTTATCAGGAATTCCTGGTTTTTGATAGAAATTTCTGTATTGAATCGTATTGATTTCCTGAGAAAATGTGTCCAAAATAGTACATTTTCCTGGTTTTTGTCTGCCAGCAAGTGGCAACTCTGCTTAACACCTAGAACCCATCATTGCTTATCTCGCCGGATACCAGATCAACATAAGCGTCGCCAGTGAATAATCTGGAACCTCGGTATATGTCTACGTTATATTATAAATATAAGAGAGCTGAAAGCCCTAGACAAGTCTACGCCATCCCCTGCTTGATCCTGGCTCATCTACTGGAATAATGGGGACTCAGATGTGGTAGATACACAGGTCTTTACAGGGGAAATTACAATCGTTAGTGCTCAATCAAGGGCTTGAACAAGTCCAGCAATGAGCAACTCTGCGCTGTGAGCAACTTGGGGCTACTTGTGTATGTGTGTTTGTTTTTGCACGAGGTGCAAGATGGGGGGGGGTACCACCATGTGAAGTTTACATATATACATTCATTCTGTACATGTAGGATTTAATTGGTCTCATAAAGATATTCACTTAAGATAAAGCACCTTGTCCACACACAACTTATAGACACATGTAGATATATTATGTAATTCCTGCTACATGCACTTTCGCGAGCACTTAAATCTGCCTTAACAACAGCACACTTGAAGGATTGCCCTCACCAATAGAGAACAAAACGAGGGCCCATTAAACATGAATAAATAGCTACAGATTCAAATGTTTGTTTCACGATATTTTCCTAATCAAAGTGAATTTGTGCCACTGCTTACATAGTAGATGCAGAGGCGTAGGAAGCAAATCTTCATTGGGGGGGCCCGGCGAGGGCACCATCGCGACCACCTTGAATTGTCGGCTGATGCGTGATTGCATCTATATAAAAATTATGCATATATAGAATTCATATAGAAAAGTAATTTTTGGTAAATTTTGGATCTGCCTTTAGGCTCAGACCCCCATTTTCCCTATAACATCACCATAATAATCTAATTTGAGATGTAAAGTTTTAGTTTCTTTTTCATTGTGTTTATGAGTTCTTGGAAAATATTGGGGGGGCCCAGACATACTCAGGCCCCACCTCCTTCATGATTGGGGGGGGGGCCCAGGCCCCCCTGGCCCCCCTTTTCCTACGCCCCTGAGATGTACAGTTGTGAAGGGGTTACAATAACATATGGCCTATAACCAGTGCTTCACGCAGTCAATCCCAGGTGCTAAAACAGTTATCTAACAATATTCATGCTCATAATGGTATGCCACACACATGCACACTAAACCTATTTTCACTACACTTCCTTGGCAGTAACTACATGTAACGACCTTCGCAATGTTATCCCTGTGAGATGTTTGAAGCGCTTAGAAGTATCTGAACAAATCTAAATGGAGCTCATACAGTTATTAAGCCAATGGTCCTTGGACCTATTGGCTTTTACTACGGAGGGTATGGGTCTGAGCTCAAAAATCACCAGATCCTGTATTCAAGGAAACCCTTGCTCAAAGTAGGAACAGGGGGTGGATTATTTCCAGTCTGAAGAGTCTATAGCCTAGAGTCTGTAATTCCCTAACATTTTGTAGTGTTAATTTAGTCATGAGTGCTCAGGGCATAGAAAGCTCAATGTCAGATCTGGGAATGTCCTGTGGGTGTCACATACACATAGCTAGCAAAAGACTCTTACCTGTGATGGAAAGTCTGTAGTGGCCCTTTAAGAATGTTTATGACACAAACAGAATACCAGATAATTACGCGGTGTTTACATATCTCCCATGCCTCTAACACTCCCCCCTCATACACACACATATAGAAGAGAACCTCTGTCCACCACCATGACAGCTATCACGGTCACTGGGTGAGGATTAGCACTAACAACCCCCCCCCCCCCACCACCAATCCACCTCACACATATATACATACTACTGTAGTACCTGCTGATATTTGCCGTCAGCACAGTGTAGTCAACTCATTGTTTTTATTCCATGACATGGTGCATGGATGCAGCACTCTCATGTCCTAAATATAATAGAGACCATTGGCCTTACAACTCCGTTGTATAATCCCATGGCATTGCCCCCTAGTGTATAGCTTTGGTAGGAGCCTCCTGATGTTGAGTTCCTCGCGTATAAGCCATATACTCAGGGTGCACCTTATAGATATAGGAAGGGTATATGTTTAATATAGAACAGTATTAAAGTGCCCAAAATCAAGTCCCAGCTGCGCTTCACTATGTGTTTGGCGGAAGAAGCGGCCTTCCCCAGATAATTGCCAATCTCACTTTTTCAGTCTAGCAAAAGCCACAGTTTCATTATTTTAGAAGCAGTTTTTAAATGTTAACATAACGTCAACTACTGTATAGTCTTTTACTTCCAATCCGGGTGTAGCGTGTATGTGATTTACCCCTTGTAGATCTTAGTATTTAATAGGGGGGGGGGAGGTTATTTCATTAAAATGAAGTTATGAATGAGGGGCCCATGTCAAAATATGGTAATCATAGGTGTCCCTATTTGCTTTAGCTTAACTCAAGGTGCATCATATATGCGAGGGGCATCCTTTACGCAAGGTTTTACGGTAGCTCAGTTTAGTTAATTCTATTCACATATTGCCTCTTGAAATGTTTCTATGCATGTTTCATGCCTGTCTAATGCTAGAAAATGCCCATCTGAGGCCATTTATAGCCGATGGTGGCCATCTTGGATTTTCGGGTGACGAAAAATAGCTTAGTTAGTGCCCTCTATTTTTATACAGCATCCTGACATGGTTTGATGCATGTAATAAGTGAAGAAAAGACTGTGAAAAAAATTAATATGAATTTTAATTAATATGAACTTAATTAATTATTTTTCTACTTTCTATCTTCGGAAGGGGTGACAAAGTGGGTTCCAGTCCTCAAATTCAAAAACGAAGGTGATATTCTTGTTTCTCATGATGAGTACCATATTTTGAGATGGGCCCCGCAAAAACTCCCCCCCCCCCATTAGTATGGACGCTCAATGGGTCCGTATTTTTTAATTTTGCTGGTTGAGGTAAATCCACTGATAAAGAACACACGCCATGATGAGAACGTTGTCCCTTGGTAATTTGCTAATACCCACTTCCAGTGACAAGTTGTTCCCGATCGTATTAGTGTATGTCGCCAAAACCAGCTCCAGTCATCCTTGTAGCCTATACGAGAAGTACTACGGCACTAGACGATTGACTCTAATATACACAGCAGACAGAACATCTTAAATCATATCACTATGTTGGCGAGGGCCCCGCCCACACTATGTATATATAGTAATAATATACCACTAGTCTATAGACTTGTCTAAGCTATCGGCTATTTCTACCTAAGCATGTACACAATAAATACCACTCTGAGGACCTTTGTTGAAACCATAGTAAATGTTATGTGACTCAAAAATTACTCAGAATTGTTGTTAAAAAGGTAGTGTTTTGTAGACGTTCATAGACAGCCACGTAGAAAATATGCTCTATGTTAGGAGCTATGGATCATCTTTTCTCTTTCACTTGCTTTGATTGCATCAACTTCCAATTTTCTTCTTAGGAAGTAAATGTTGCAATATGTGTTTTGATTATTGTATGTGTGTCCATGGAGTGGATCTGATGGGGATTATGTAATATCCGTGCAGACATTAGTTACCAGACAAGGGGAATGTAACCTGAGTATAGATCAATACACAGGTAGTAATCCTCAGGTGAGAATCAGCTCCAAATCGACAACAACACGCTCTAATCTGCTCCCCTCTAGTGACAAGAACTTGGCTTGCCTGTTTGTCTGTCTGTAATACCGAGGTGCCTGCCTGCCTGCCTGCCTGCCTAGTTGCCTGTCTACAATGTACATTATCCAAAGCATCCACTCCCTCCTGCCTCCCGTTCGCTTTCCCACCGTAGTCCCACTGTTTCTTCCTTACTCCATCCCTCATCCTCAAACCCTTCCTCTCTGACTCTTTCATTTCCAGCCCCTTCTTCCTTTCCAATCTTGCCAGTCGTACATGCACATTCTTATAGAAATATCCACATATAGTTTGTAACCAAAAACTCTGCTTCCTCCCTCAGCTCTCCCAGCCCTTACCAGCCAACACTATGATGACGATGCCAAGCCCACTATTTCAGTCAGCCCAGTATATATGTATACTAGTAGAGGCTGACAAAATAAGGGGAAAAAAGGTACACGAGAGCAAAACTACACCAGTACAAAAACCAAAGCTCTCTTGCCGTCGTCCGCTAGTGCCGACCGGGAGGCGGTGGCAGAGATAGGGCGCTATCGGTGCTGTATATATGTACTGTATTATGGTGTAAAATGGTCGGCCACTAACACTAGTTCAGTATTGATACCCGGCATCCAGCTAGGGTAGATCCACACCTAGACTTGCCACAGCGTTGGATTTATAAATTTCTTTAGGGCAGTGAATAAGTTCCTATATCGAATTATCGTTGTAGTTGTATGGGTATGGTGAGAAGGGAATGTAGTGAAATGCTGAACCCAAGTCAGAGATGTTATTAATGTGTGGAACGGCCGCAGAGGTTTTTGAGGGAAAGTGTGTGTGAGTGAGAGTAATTTCAAGGTTATCGCAGAATTGCACTTATATGATATTTTTGTACATCCTATCGAGAAGAAAGAGGAGCCCTGGGATGGTTTACACTAGTAGAGGACCTATTGACCCTACAAAAATATATGTAAAAACGTGAATGGACATGTCATGTATTTAATCAAGTAGGGCGCACACACACTTTGAATTTTGTAAAGGGATTAGGGGTCATGCCCGAAAAAAAGATTCTGGAAAGTTGTATGTCTTTCCTGCTATTTTAGGTTGATTTGTGAGTGAATTACCAAGTTCATAATGTTAGTGTATTCTGGTTTCCAGATTTTTTATTTTTTTTATTTTTATTTTTATTTTTTTTTGGGGGGGGGGGTTGGCACATCCTGGCCCTCAATGTCCGTTGAGACACCCCGGCCAGGTCAAATTTCTCTGAATGTGTGCGCCCGAGCAGGCCCTGTAACTAGTGGGGCATACAGGAGTTAATTACGGGTACTGAGACCATTCGTAGGGGTTGGTTGCCATTGCTTGATCCGGTACCTGGAGAGATAAGCACTGATAACAGCCAGCATGATGGGGACAGGCCATGTAATGCACCCTAAAAATTCTGCAGTTACTGAAGGGAATTCTCATTGGTTGGTATTGGTAATGTGTCAGTATACTAAGGGAGTGATCAATTTTTAACAACAGGGGGAGGGGGGGCTGGTGGGTTCACAATTTTTTAACCCCTTGACCGGGGGGGTCAGAATTTTTTCAAAACCTTTGATGGGGGGGTCAAAATAATTTCACCTGTTTTCAGTGGAAAACCCCGCATGTTACTATAGGCTAAAAGGGGACGTTCGCGCGCGATTTTTGTCCCTTATGGGGGGGGGTCGAAAAATTTTTTCCCCTTCAAGAGGGGGGTCAAAACTTTTTTCGCGTGTCCCAGCGCAAACCCACCAGCCCCCCCCCCTGTTGTTAAAAAATGATCACTCCCTAAAGGTACTGTAATGTCCCCCGTAGAAGGCGCAGCTCGCGTTGAAGGTGCACCCCCAACCCAGAGAAGGTTGTTTCACGTAGAAGGCGCACCCCTGAGGGCAGATTTTTGTCAGTTTAGTACTGTTCTATAGTAAAAATACCCCCCTACAAGGCACACCCCCAACTCAAGGCAATGTCCCTCCCACGTATAAGGTGCACCCCAATCTGATTCACGTATAAGACACGCTTTATACGCGGGAGATTACAGTACATACAGTTATGATTGGGAAATACAGGGGGCATCAATCTAACTATAAAATGCTAAGTTGTTGGACAGTAGATCTAGAGACATAACATTCAAATGTATCCTGCTGCATTTCTCTGCAATAATGGTGTTTTGACACTTCTTAGTACAGATTCTGCTGTAGTTTTGCTGTTTGTGCTCTGATTTAAATGCAGCAGAGATAATAATGTAGGCCTAAATCATAGCATTTCAATAAGGCTTCTGCGGTTGACTATATATAGTAAATTGCCTGAGCCAAGGGGAGCACTTATATGTGTGAACAACAAGCCCTATTACTTCTGTATTGAATAGCAAAAGTGAACGTGTGTATTGGGTGGCAAATAGCTCAAGGTCCATACACTTGGTGGGCCTGTACACTTAGTGGACTGAAAATCCTATTTAGACTGCTTCAAGTCTATCCTGAAACAAAGCCAGGCTACTAGAGCCTAGGCTAGGCTGGTACTCAGTGGGGCAATACGGAGGTTGTTCCTCTTATACTTTGAGCCTTTCTTTTTGCAAGAAACTATCTTAGCAATCTCAGGCATGTATCTACACTGGTCTTCTGACGGTGCTGACGCTGTTTTGGCTTCTCCACACTGGCCTTGGAATAGTGCTAGGTAGTATTAGAATTAGTGGTTGCCTATGGGGCTCTGCTCTAGTCAGCTACATCTACAGTGTTGACCCAGTCCAGCATTGAGGTGAGTGGGGCACTGGTTGACCTATATACCCAGTTGGTTCCACCAGCACCAAAGGTGGTGCTGGTGGTGCTAGAAGTGGTGCTGGTGGTGTGGTATCTGTCCTGTTGGAGGAGGAGGGTGTGTGCTGCTGCCAGGGTCTACCACCCAGTGTTAGTTTGTGTTGTGGAGAAGTGAGTATGGATAGAGCATTTTTTGTTGTCTATTTGGATTCTGACTGAGGACAACACACTGTTCAGGCTCGCCCTCTCCAGTCCGACAGAGTATGGGCTGGCTTCAGCCCTTCATCTGACTAGATCGTGGCCCAGGCAGTGAGCTAGCTCTCCCAGCAGAGGCAATGCTACTGTAGTATTACTTAACATCTGCTGGAGAGTAAATGCACATCCAGGTTCAATAAGATTCTTATCTACATAAAAGAGGGCAATAAAACAATAAAATGGAATACACATCCAGTTGAATATAGGGATGCTCCCAGGCTATTAAACTGAGTATTAATAGCCGCTGGCCGAGGCTACACACTGGTTTGCTGCGCAGATTGCTGGGTTATTAAACGCCCAACTCTCGGTGCCCCGGTACCGAATTTGGAGGCATGTTATTGGACAGGGGTGGTAGGCCCATGAGCCGTGCAGGAAGCTGCAGCATCTGGTGTATGTCATCCCAAGGTGTTGACAACCCCAGGGTGAGAGGTCACAGACCAGATAAGGGACAGTTGGGTTTGAATCTAGACACCAAAACAAAAAGCAGCAAGTATACTAGAATGACATATTTTATAATTCAAACCATTCTCTTCATCGTAAGACATTTATTTAGGTGTGTGAAAATGGCAAATAACCTGTTGCTCCTTAGTGAGTAATAAGCAGATTTATAAAATGCTGTGCCCAGTCTCAGGCATCCACATGGTGTTGTGTATGTCTGTGGTGCTGTATACCACACCACTGGTGGTGTCAGCAAGAAGCTTCAATAGATAGGAGGTGAAACTCAGAGCTTTACCTATGGACACAGTGTAACAGCCCCCCCCCTCTACCCCCCCCTTCAAAGTAGGCTCCCTTTTGTGTTCAGTATTGAGTCCTATGTAGGATAAGGGGGTTTATAGAGATGTCAGGAATCTTTATCAGAGTGATATCAAATGGAAACAAGGGGCCACCTATACCAGAAAATCCTGCTGAATCCAGAATTTGTGATCTTGATTCTCAAAATTTGACCAAAGGTACCTAAAAAGGAGGTTTGATGATGAGAATATTTTAAAAATGTACAAAAGTTATATTGAAAATGATTGGAACTATTTATAGATGCAACATGCTAATCAAAGTCAATACCTGAATCTACATATCCTAATGTGTGCCTATCTCAACCTGACAAGTACTCTACCTGTGTATGGCTCTGCCTCTCCCACATATACTGCCTATCCCTTAGTCTACCTATCACTCATACTACCTATCCCTTGAAACATCTAGAGTTTAATTAGGTTTTCTCTCAAATGGCTTAAAGGATTAAAGTTTACCCTTCACCTTTGTACCTAATTTTCTCTGTACATTCTTACCATTAGTCTACCTATCCTCAATCTGCCTATCATTCACTTTACCTATCCCTCATGGTGACTATCCCCCAAATCTGCACATCCCTGATATTTGACTGGCACATCACAACACAAATTAGGTACAAAGGTGAGGGGTAAACTCTAATCCTTTAAGCCATGTGAGGGAAAACCTAATTAAACTCTAGATGTTTCAGGGGATAGGTAGTATGAGTGATAGGCAGACTAAGGGATAGGCAGTATGTGGGAGAGGTAGAGCCATACGCAAGCAGAGTACTTGTCAGGTTCGGATAGGCAAACATTGGGATATGTAGATTGAGGTACTGACTTTGATTAGCATGTTGCATCTATAAAAAGTTCCAATCATTTTCAATATAACTTTTGTACATTTTTAAAATATTCTCATCATCAAACCTCATTTTTAGGTACCTTTGGCCAAATTTTGAGAATCAAGACCATAAATTTTGGATTCAGCAGGATTTTCTGGTATAGGTGGCCCCTTGTTTCCATTTGATATCACTCTGATAAAGATTCCTGACATCTCTATAAACCCCCTTATCCTACATAGGACTCAATACTGAACACAAAAGGGAGCCTACTTTGAAGGGGGGGTAGAGGGGGGTGGCTTGCACTATAGGACTCTATGGAGTAACATATCCTAGGGAACCTATACTACCGTAATCTCCCGCGTAGAAGACGCGGTGCGCGTAGAACACGCTCCCCAAACTCACGGTAGGCTGGTTCGCGTAGAAGACGCATCCAACCCCTCTGAATCGATTTGTGAAAAAAAACCCGTACAAGACGCCCCCCGAACTCAGCGGGGGGGGGGGGGGGGGTTCGCGTATAAGACGCACCCCCCCACCCCCTCCCCCCAAAAATTTAAAAGAAATGTTAAGTCTATGCTGTCGTCGGCCCATGCGTTCCCTACACCCCGGCAGGCGTGCGGACCATTCCCCGGTCTGCCGCGGCGCTAGCGCTATGAGTCTATGCTGTCATCGTCCCACATGTTCCCTACACCCCGGCAAGCCATGCCGCTTTGTCTATAGTGTCAACCTGTTGAGTCTATGCTGTCATCGGCACACGGTGTGACGGTCGGCGTCAAACCCGCCGAGCAAATCTACACCGACCGGGCTGCCGCGGTACAGGCTCTATGAGTACAAGCTGTCATCGGCACACGGTCGGCGTCAAACCCGCCGAGCAAATCTACACCGACCGGTCTGCCGCGGTACAGGCTCTATGAGTACAAGCTGTCATCGGCACACGGTCGGCGTCAAACCCGCCGAGCAAATCTACACCGACCGGTCTGCCGCGGTGCAGGCTCTATGAGTTCAAGCTGTCATCGGCACACGGTCGGCGTCAAACCCGCCGAGCGCCCGTCGACACCTCCCGGTCTGCCGCGGTGCTGGCACTATGAGTTCAAGCTGTCATCGGCGCATTTTCCCAAATGAGATGTTGGAAAACCCCGCGTATAAGACGCACCCCCAACTTGTAGAGATCCTATAAGACGCACAAGGCATTTGTTTGGCGTAGAGGACGCGTCTTATACGCGGGAGATTACGGTATTCTTGGTGTCAGTGAATACCCACTCAAGGGGGACTACCCTGTCTCTGCCTGTCACTCAGCCCTACAAGCGGTTTTCTGTGTGAAAATATTTGAATTTATATTGGCTCTCATTACAATATAAGTTGTTTTTTTTTTGTGGTCATAATTGGTTAGGTTTTAAAAAGCAAGGGTTTGATATATTCAGAGTTATCCTTGAATATATTGCCGATCTGTGTTCATCAGCTGTCTGAGAGGACATTTAAAAAGGGGTATGGCCTGCAGTTCATATAGTCAATGACCATATGAATATAGAGAATCAGAAACCACAAACACAGGGAACTCCTCTCTAATCCATACGCTGTAGTTTCAGAAGAGATAAATGTAATAATGGTACTGTGTCTATCATCCCCTTTTGGAGTCCATGAAACAGAAATTCTTCTTCCATTACTAACAGTGGACATACCAGATTCGTGATAGGTGACAAACTTGAGGTGGGTTTCTGAGCAATGGTGTCCACATGTGTGGGCCCGGGCCTATGGGCTTGTTTTTTTTTGTCATGGATTCCCCCTCAGTGAACGATGTCTGAGTGATCAAAGGCTTGTCTGTTTTATCTGGCCCTGTCTATGGGACCAGGCAAATAAAAGAACACTGGCTATTTTTTTTTAGAAGAGTAGAGGAACGAAAGAGTTTTCTCCCTCACCCCTCCTTATAGATTCGATCATTCATCTCATAGATTCGGTCGTCCATAGATGCGATCACTGCTGTGTTGGGCAAGCAGCATATAAATACCTGTTCAGCTGTTTGGACAAGCAGTATTTAAACTGAGAAAAGAAAGGACTCACTGTTTATAAACCCCAGTCTCTGCTAACTTTCAATTACAATTAGTGGAGGTAAAATAAACCAAACCAAACCAAATCACGTCTATCATATGTTCGACCAGTGTGATATACATTTGGATATGTGTATAGTGAATAGTAGTGCAATAACTCAGACAATAAATACATTGATAACATGATACATATATACAAGTACATAGTCACAGATGGTGGTTTCCCATGCCTCATGTTGTGTATATTATAATGCATCGTCAAGTAAGGCATATATCATCACCAACAGCTATGGATGGCAGATATAGAATACCAAACAGTTGAAAATATGTGTTGAAATAATATGTATATTTTAAGGTGAATTATGTGTACTTTATGTACAATTAATTTTGCCTCTTTATGCTTAGATTGCAATAAGTACTGGGTAGTTTTAATCAGGATAGGGAAACTGAAACTTGGGAACCGGATAAAAGTGATTTTAGCTCTGCTGTAGGTACAAAGCTTAATGTTTACATTTATATACTAATTGATAGATACTGTAGGTGCAACAATGTTGCACTAAAACCTGCTCTCTATATACCCGGATGTTGTGTCCAAATAAACAAACCTTGTTCACTTTTCTATTCTGGTATCAAAAGGTTTTTTTCTTTTTTTTTAAGCAATATACCCGCTATGTCGGCTAGTTTATTGCGCTGCTATACACATAATAGGCAATATCAGTGTCGCCTGATATCCATGCATTACATTTGGGATAATCAATATGTTTTTTCGGATATGCTATAAAAACATAAACAAGAAGTCAGGCATCATGAAATGCCATTAATTTAGTTGACATTCTAGACAACAGAGTAGTAATATACATCCCTCGCCTGGCTTCTACGTGTCCCAGGATTAGGGATCAGCCCAGAGATTTACATTAAGATTCCAGTGTGGTCGAGCGGGTATGTAGTACTACTGTCTGGGATCTGATGATTGTGTCTAGGCCTAAATGATTATTGGTCTTATCTCTTGTGTAAGTTTTGACGGTGAGTGAAGATTAATGTGGTTGTACTTATTTTGTCTGTACCACCCGTTACTGATGTGCATTGTTGCATGTTGGTGATAGAAGTAAAAAGAAGTTCTGAGTCATTTATCACTGGGTTTGACAAACCCTACCCCCTCCCCAGCCCCCCCCCCCCCAAAAAAAAAAAAAAAGAAAAAAAAGAAAAGGGTAAAAGGTAGGGGGGCAGAGAAAATAGATAGCAAATTAAAGGGAAAAAAATAGTCTTGGGGAGCGATTCTCCTCTTCCGTCCTCAACACCAAATGTTTCAGGAATGGGGGGGGGGGGGTACTCAAAATACTTGAGAAGTCTCATGGTGTAGATATGTAGTTTCAGTCCCTTTTCGGGCGACGGAACCAGTCGCAATTGCTGCCAGATTGTAGGGAACCCAGTATAGGACCGGTGGACACATCATCATAAAGCTCAGTATCAGCATCCTGGCCCCCTATGTTGATGTTGCTGTCCCAGTTTAATACTGGCTATGGCTGCTGCAGGCATGTGTGTGTGGTCTGGTGTGGTGTACGGCAGAAAGCAGGCTCAGACGTGGTGGTGTTGGTGGTCAGTAGTTCATGATTACATACTGTTACGTCCATCTCTGTAACCTCTCATCATGTAACCAGCCCACCAGTCAGTCCCCGCACCCACCTCCTGTCCTCGTCTGGCTGTCTGACAGTTACGTATTCCCTGGCTGGCTGGCTGCATGAGAGGTATTGGCGGGGGGTTGGGGGATTTACTTGAACTAAGAGGAGTGAGGGAGAGGATGGTTGCTGGTTTTCACATGAACTGGTTGTATGATCGGACTGTTGTTATGAGTTTGTCTAATACATACCTATAATTCAAGATAAACAGTTTGGCTCCTGTAATTTTGCAACAAATAATCGCAATTCATAACTGCATGAATGATGATACGTGTAGCATAGTCCAGTCGTGACCCATCTAATTACTACCTGGACAGGTCCAGAATAAACAACCCCATCATTGAGTATAATTATCAACATCCTCATAAAGATGCCCATGATCAGCAGGAGTCTAATTATCTTGGGGCACTTATTGCAATCAAATCATGTAGGACATGGCAATATTGCCATATCGTCTTTGAAATGCCCGGGGAAACACCATAGCCTTTAGAATAATGGGCTTTGACAATCATCCAGGCTATCGTAACATATGTATACACTAAAGGTGATTGAGGTCCCCTGGAGGAAGTAGGTAAAGGTAAAACTTGCAGGTGGGTATATAGTGGATTGTGATACTGGGAGATAAGGTATACAGCCATATGCAACTGGGAATAGCTAGGGGATGCTGCATGTTTGGTAGATGCAATATATAATGTAGAATTAAGCAACATGATGGTGAACATGTCTCTAGGTTAGGTGAGACTGCTGTTGTAAGATGCTGCAGATATAGTTCCACCTGGAGGACATAAATTTGTTAATGCTACCAAAATAGTATTTTGCTGATCAAGAAGCCCCTTACCCAGGTAACAAGTGGCAAATTGCACTATTGAATAACTGGATAATTTTCCCTCATTTCCCTTGAAGATCTCAACAAAGTATTAGTCTTTTACCGGCCTAGGCCAATCATAATGTTAAGCCATTTATGAAAAGAATCATTTCGTCTTCCTATGATATTGCCCGATTAAATAGAAACATATAATTGTATATCTAATGTTGAATATTGATATTAATCATTATGATTTAAGCTGCACTCATAACCTCCAATGCTGTGTCCCCCGAACATGGCAACACTCATTATCATGTCACCCATAGGTGATCCCCCCCCCCTTATACACGTCATGGCGTGCACTCCTTGTTCCGATCACGTCACGTGATGGAAGCAGCGTCTCTTGGCCCATCTATCAAAATCATCTGCGCGGCACAGGAATGCAGCGCTGGTTGCCTTTGCATGTTTTAAGGGATCCTACAAGCGCATTTAATACATAAATATGTACACATCATGGAAAACCGAAGCCATTAAAGCATTTAGGAACCTGTCTCAAACAGATCTTTAGTTCTCACAATTTCTGGACGATCATCTGTCTGTAGACATCAGATTTGAGGTCTGTAAATGTAAGGTTGAAAGTGATTCATGTGGTTCTACAACTGAGTGTGTCTTAAATAGAGATTAAGATGAGATTATTCAGGTAAATCTTGTCAAGGTCAGGACTGTCATCTTTGGGATAATCCATCTTTATATTTTGAAGGTCAAATCCATAGCGTATGTGATTGTATTCCTGCAGTTATTCAGACGATGATACAGAGAAAAATGAGACCGTGGGAAAACGCCATCGTATTTATCAAAGATTTTTCACCATAATGGGAAAATGGATGTCCTACTATACATGACTTCCTCCAGACGTTTACATTGTCTTACATGTCTATCCGAGACATTATGAATATGTAAACATTAAAAGTTTACCGTTTGGAACTATTACCATTGAATCCCACCAAATGCACCATTAGTACAACATGCAATGCATAATGAAAAGAAAACTATCAGTGTTGAGGCAACCTATCAACATGCCATACAATCACCTGATACACCTACTGGCCCAACCTATTGAACCTCAAAAGTAACCTTCCACTTCCACCCCAGTGACCCACAAACCGACTCCACAGTCTCCACGGGCTTCCCTAGCCCACTTAAAAGGGTCTATATCTCCTCTTTCCTCTCCCCTCAGGATGTGTGTGGTGCACATATGCGCGGGCACTGACACATTCCTCTGTTAGATTATCAACTTGTGAAGCACGGGATAGCCACTTAGTGCCGCTAAAGTGCTGTAAAACACAAATCAATCAATCAATCAATCCACAGTCTCCAACAATATACAGCAGGTTGTTTAACCTTTTATAGGCATCTGGTGCATTAATGGATGCTGCCCATTGGTCATGATCCATGAAAGCAGCCCTGGTGAGGTACTCTGATACACTCCCGCTCGACAGCACTTCATTGGTGTATCATGACGGTCAATGTACATGTATATTATGTACTCCTGCATTAGCGACCCTTAAAGAGTTAGCCTTAACTTAGCTCTATCTGCGTCACCTCTACAATACCCAGTCATACTCTAATTGAACAGGTTGTCCTGGTAACCTCCAGACCCAACCAGCCATAAATCACATGTACTGAAGCCATGCAGGTATCCATAATGGTCTATGTGATGCTTCTGCTCTCCTGACCCACTCCCACGACCCCATCATCTAATTAATGAGTATTTTTAGACAGAAGAAGGAAGGCTTTGGATCCAGTCCTCTTGCGGGGGAGTTCCATTTGCTACTTAAGCGGGGGCAATAGAGAGCTTCGCCTTGATTAATCGTCGTCTTCAAGGACATAATAGAGGTAGGGGATAGCAAGTTGAACTATTGTGGTATCGTAACATATTTCTTAATTGTACAAAGGCTATTGAACCATTCATTTGACTGACTCTCGTGCCAATTCACGTTATGGGCTGTCAAAGGTCGTACATAGACATTTATCAAATTTTGTAATACATGAAGTGCTTTAAAGACTTTGAAATGCCAGAGGCTGCTTATTCAGGGCTTTACGCTGCAAGGGTATTAAAATTGAAATATTTTCTCTTTAGGCAAAAGGACAATGTAATTTGTATATATAATATGGCTTGTGTCATCTCTTATATAAACCTATTAGCTGATAAATTTGTATGTCAAGTCATGTATGTAAAACTCCAAGTATAGTAGAGGGCCACGCCAGGACACGCTCTAAGATAAATATATATACATCTATAGATAATACACATGTATCTCCCCTTTTCCTGATAACATGGTTAATAATCCAGAGTACACTGTCTTATCGGGACCTACCCGGTATCAGATACTATTGAGATTGACGGCCAATTGTTTTCTATCATTTGCAGGGCTATCTAGTAGAACAATAGGTACAAACTAGCAAACCTGTTGTCACTTCAGAGGTTGTTACAGTACTAACTACTAACTCCCATGGGTATCCTATTAAAGATCCAATGTCTTGGATATTGGTGAGGATCTAAATCAGACTACATAGTACATGACGGCTGGTATGTTTGAGAATTAGCAAACTATCTTGCTAATATAAATCTATCAGGAAGTATTCACATGACTATGCATGAAACAGTGAAACAGGTGCCACTTGCCCACTTTCCCTCCTTATACAGGAAGCTTTTAATGATAAGTTTTCCTGCCAAGTTATGCCTGATAGTTTTGTTAAAAGTCACTATAGAAATGTAGACAAAAGAATCGATGAAAAGAAGTACTCAATTACATGGCCCAACCGGCCTAATTTTGCTCGGTAGTATCGGATTGTCTGAAACACAACTTTAGTTTTAGACCTAAAGCATTGCTAGGAGTCAGACATAGACTGCATACACGTATATACATACATAAATGTATTCTATCTGGTATTTTACCTTGGTCTGAATGAGATTCTAATGCATCATTTCGGCTGATTTGTTTGAGCCTACATGTAGTTTATGGCTGTTTATGTTAGTTTTATGCTGTGTCAGCGTGTAGGCTTTGCTGTAGACTGGCTGCAGACCCTGAGCTCTCCCCCACAACCCCACTATACCCCCCCCCCACATGCCTCTCCTCCTCTGGCTGCTGGGCTCACTAGAAATAGATTCACTAGAAATGTTTTCAATTTTCATTTTTCCATTTTCTTTCAATTATCGCATAATAAAATCAATGGACTTCAGCCATTGACTCACTAGAAATAGATTCACTAGAAATGTTTTCAATTTTCATTTTCCCATTTTCTTTAAATTATCTCATAATAAAACCAATGGACTGCAGCCAGTCTAGCTTTGCTGTTGATATAGTGTATATGCTGTTCATCAAAGATGCTCATCACGCTACTTTGTACAACTATTGTTGCAAAGAGTCAGCCAGACATGCACACAGGTCGATTTTACTTACTTTACGATCTCAGCTAGGAATTGGATGTTTTTAATTGGAAATCCGACCTACATTGTGTTTGGGATGATTAGAGGAGTATGAATCATTATCCATTAGATTAGTTGTAAAAATATGTAGAAGTTGATTTAATGCCCTATTGTTTAGAGAGAGAAAATAGCATTTGAATAGAATTACACCAAGAAACATTGCTTTAATTGAATTGATACTGAATAAAATAGGATTATATCATAAGGCTGAAATTCAAATATGCATGTAGTTATATAATCTATTAGCAATGGCAGAAGAAGCGGGCAGAGAAACAGTACTGTAAATTCTCTCGTATAAGCCGCGGCTAGTACCAGAATCCAAATTTAAATTAGGCTTATAGTTACACTATATATAAAAATGCCTTATTTGATCGCTGGTTAGAAATGGGCACTTTGTGACTGCTTCAGCCTAGAGTACCCTTGAGGTACCAGATGAAGCAAAATTTTCAGGCTGTGAAGCAGTGAGGAAAGTGCCAGCTAACTCGACCTGGCGAAAGAATATTTCAACAAGAACATTTCAAGAACTGTGTAGTATATTCCCTACCTGAAACATCCCAAAAGGTTCATATTTACGTTGTCTTTTATTCATACTTTGTTAAAATATTTTATAGCCTCAAAACTCATGTCATGCTGGAATGGCTGCCATCTTGGATCTCCACTCAAAAGAATCGGCAGCCCCCATGGATTAATTCATACATGAATCTGCTCCAGAATCAAATATCTGAGTAATACTCCCCGAGATCTTTAATTTGATAGGTCATATGTTAAGATGTGATGAATAGTTCCAAAGATTGGGCCTATTCACTGACACATGTCACTAAGCGACGTCATGTTACTAGGAAACGTCACGTCACTAAACAACGTCATTAAGCTGCACCAAACTACTGCTCCAAACTCTAGTGGCGAAGCCACTAGTAATGGCCTAACATTGGGTGCGGCTTATATGAGGGTATTTTACACTATAAAATAGTAATGAACTGCCAATTTTCAAGCCTTTGCTATGGCTTCAAGTTTCTCCCAAAGTCGGGGGTGCGGCTTATATGAGGGTGCGGCTAATACGAGAGAGTTTATGGTACTACTTGTATGATATTGCAGGGGCATACACACATATAATTTTACGAGTTGATAGCATTGCTACTGAACCTAGTTGTCAGAGAGAATTCCTAACTGTGATAGAATCTAAACATGGAATGACACCATGTTATGGATATGGTTGGTGTTGGTGACTGGTGTCAGTTACTGCTATAGAGAGTTGGTGATATCCACGGCTGACCGCTATTGTGTCGGGTTTCAACGGAACATGCCAAGAGCCGAGGGCGTTGGTGTCTAACTGTGTTATCTATCCGTTTACCCATACAGATACATGTTAGGTCCAAAACTCACTTTATTCTTTCATTCTTTGCATTTTGCAGCACAACAATTATTTTACTAGAAATTTAAACCTGATATCATATAATTTTTGGTATCTGACAGTCATTTCTCAATCTAAAGTGTTGATGCTCACACCTCTGTTGTTAATTAAATCACCTGTGCATTATTACCGGCACCTGTCATCGGTGACTGCTGCATTCTATTTATATGCTCCCCTCTGCGCCAGTTTTTGACCCCCAACTATAAAAAAAACAAATATAGCTAACCTAGATTCAACGCTGGTATTAATTAATAACAGACAAGTGAAAATAAAATCACAATTATCAACCAGGAGAGGATAAGGTTTACCAAGCTTCATTATGAGTTAGGACTACCCTGTTGTGCAGCTAACTTTGCGCGACGCTGCCGGCAATCTGATAGCGTACCTGGATACGTCTAGGTAATCCCTTACCCCACAGGAGGCTTACTGTTTCAATCAAATTGCCAAGTCTGTATTATTCAGGCAGTTTTCATGGAAGATTGTTAACGTCAATGGCAATCAGATTATGCTGAGTGTGAGGGTGTCGATGATTGCGTGATTGATATGCTTAATGATCCATTGATTCTTCATAACCTTAATGGTCCCCCATCTTTGGGATGGGAGTAGGATATGTTTCAGGGGGTTTCTACGTAGGGTTATGTCCATTATTGCCCATTTTGGGTATCATAAAAACCATGTAAATAAGCTGCATGCTAGATGCTTAATTTAAAGTTAATACATCTGAAAATGGGATTTTCTAATTCCTGCTTAAATATGTTCCAAACACTGTATTAATTACATATTTAAAGGATACGTAATGATAAAATGTGATCGTTGGGCAGAAGAGGGCCAGGCCTGGGGATTCATAATATTTAGCCTCAGGCTACCTTCAGTGCATTTCTAATGGGTGCAACTTGATTCGTGCCCTCCAAAATGTGCACCTCAGGCTTAAATCTATCAATAACATTAAAATCTTAATGGAATTGCTGAGAATAAGGATGATTAAAGTGTAATAATAGTTGAGTAATAATAGTCTATTTGAACATCCGGTTGCATTTTAGAGAAGATTTATTTTTGAGACCCAATCGTCGGATATACTAACTTTAACTATGAATGATCGGGCCCATTAATTGGAACGTGTGCAGCATGCAGCCTTAATAAAAGAAAATCAACATCCAACTGGACTAGCCATTTTGTTGAATGTGATGAAATTAAAGTCACAAGTGGGATATTTGACTGGCAGAGAATTTACTTTATGAAGTGGAAGTGTATATATACATTAGGTTAAATTTTCGGTATGTCAGAATCTAAATCTACTTACCAAGGCTTTTGATAAGCCGCCCCTCTCCTCCTAAACTGCAACACTAAATGTTTGTAGACTCATGTGTACATGATTGTTTTCGGTCTTAACTAATATTTGAGGCCAAAAGAATTGTAAGTGACTCAAAGCGATCAATTCTAGTTCAGATGAAATTGGATTTAAAAAGTAATGAAATTTCAAGAGAAGAAAATCGATTGCACTAGGGAAAGAAAAAGTAGACTGCCATTTATAAACGTTTTTATGGAGACCGCACTTATTGAATTAAAAATCAGTTTTCTGATTTCACAGTCTGTCTTCTTACTTCTCTCTCAGTACATTATTCTGCTGTTCCCTCTGTGATTTTCTGGTGTCCACAGAAGGAAATTGGGAGCCCAAGAAAGCCCAATACATATACACCTTGAAGGAAACACCAAAGAACCCCACATTGACTATTGGACCAGGCAAATAAAAGAACATTTGCTTTCCTTCGAAAAGAGTAGGGGAATGAAGCCCCGGTAGCGGTTTTCCCCCTCACCCTTCCTCATAGGTGCGGTCATTCATCTCATAGATTCGGTCATCCAAAGATGCGGTCAATGCTGTGTGGGGCAAGCAGCATATAAATACCTGTCCTAAGAGAAAAAAAAGGACTTCATGTCCGAAATCAAATGTCTGAGTTTCTCGATGGCCCCTGGACGTAAAACTAAACAAACAAACAAACAAACCCCACATTGAAGTCAAATCTACGTATTATTAGCTGTGCCTTGTACGAGGGGTAGTACAGTACTTTAAAATGTCCATTTACCCTTGTTTATTGGTCATACCAGTCTTTGCTGTCGCCAAGGATACATAATGTTTAGTCTATTTAAATAATGTCATATGAGGTGTGATGCTGCAGTGACTTACATGTAATTCTGCCGACATAAGTCATTTAGTAATAGGTTAGTTGGTGTGGATGTATGATATGTTCTTTTCTTCTGCCATATATATACATGTACAAAAAACCTCAGGGGCGTAGGAAGCAAATTTTTATTGGGGGGACCCAGGGGTCTCGGTTGAGGGGGGGCCTGCTATATTTTTATATAGGCTTATATAGGGAACCTCATTATTTTCCTACGCCCCTGCACCTGTGTGCTATTCTATATATTCTTTTTCTAAGACATTGTCATTTTGAACTCATTGCACTGCTCTGAATAATGACGTCAAACTTCTTTCTGACAGTCCTCCTTTCTTTTTTCATTTCAGGTAAGAATCAATTCAAATGTAGTGGCAGTGGAGTATTGTCACCGATGTCCGACACCAATGCTAGTGATGTGTATTTGTAAGTACTGTCTCATAATAATTTCATCAACGGCAAATTGAACAATTGACTAGTAGAGGACGTAATTGAATTCCATCTTGCCCAGACAGTAAAAAGTACATGTATCGATCCAGAGATGCCACTTTTCCTAACTTTTTAGGAATTCCGAATTTTGGAATTCGTTTCCTGTAGGCATTTCCTATTGAGAGTACACAAAATAAGGATGATTTCCGAATTTTCATTGATCAGTGAGTGGCATCCCTGATCGATCCCATGTATCAGCCGATCGGAATCTCGCTTCAGGCATGGAATAAGAGGTGTTAGTGCGTTTGCTCCTGACCGAGACCGCTCGGTGTTTACATCGTGCCCCTTGGTCAGACCTGGTGAGTAGTTCACTGGCGGTAATTCACCAGAGAAACATTCATCATGCACTGATGATACAGACTGTATGGGTTTGATACACTTTCTAATGCATCCGGACCAGAAGGCAGTATCTACTTATCCTATCAGTAGCTACTGAGAATATGCTGATCAACAACTGCATTTTGCAGTAGGTACCGTAAACTCCCGCATATAAGGCGCGTCTTATACGAGGGGTTTTGGTTCTTCCTGGATCCGCAAGGGGGACACCAAGAGCTTTATTTTGATATGTTACATTCCCCATAACTCAACAAATAACATAGGGGGATTCAATGGGGTGTGGGGGTCCTTAGCTACACAGAGCTTTTTAAATTGTGAAAGTTCATTCAGTAGAACCAAAGTTATGAATTTTTAATTTTTTTGACAATATTCTTCAACTCTAGGAGCGCCTTGTACGCGAGATGCACCTTATAGGCGAGATATTACAGTACTAGTATACACTCAGTAGTGTACTGACTATCAACTGAGTATGCACTGCATTTTCAGGCTAGAATCAGTAGTCTACTGACTCTCAACTGAATCTTAATAGATACCAAAAATGTCACACTCTGTGCAGCAGCATAGATGCAGTAGTCTACTGACTATCTACTGGTATCGCTCTGTCCATTCATCGGTTATTGATTGGGCTACTGACCTGATGCTTCTGAGACAGTCCATAGTGTGAATGTCAGTATGGTTGTGAACAGTAATCAAAAGATTCAGTTATGAAATTCTGAAACTATCCAGTGTTTGTTGAGAAAAGCATAATTATACCTTTGCATTTGATTGTTATTGAGTGCCAGTAATGGATACACATGGATGTTGGGGTGTGTAAAAGCGAGGAATTAGTCACTGACTTTATGAAGGGCATAAATGTACTGAATCATCAAGTATTACTTCGGTCACCATCATGCCACTTTTTTTTTACATAGTATACATGTATCATTGATAATTACAAAGCTGCTGTCTTATCACCTTAACATCAATAAAATGCAAGGCATTCTACTATAGCAGTACTTTATCAGACATGCCTACTCTTACCTTCTTGTTATGATAGAAGTTACCCAGTATTACTGAATCAATACTGCCCCCCACCTATATGAGTTGCATGCAGTACTAGGGAGTAATGACAGCTCCACATATCTGATGGGGTGGTGGCTCAGGGGGCTAATGCGTTGGTACAGTAATCAGAAGGTCCCAAGTTCAAATCCAGCGAGGACCACCTAGAAAGGCATTGGTAGTGCCAGTACTAAAGCAGCGGCTGCTCCTTTTATGCTTCTACCTGCCCCCCAGCAGTAGTTTTCAGTATGATCTAATGCTCACCTACTGCTATAGCAGCAGTTATGCAGTAGTGCTGATTGAACACTGCCCCAACCCCATATATGGTCATGCAGCATTAAATAAGTAGATACTGTTTAAATGCTGCCATCTCATTTACATAATTGGGACAACTGATTCAATACTGATTGCATGCTGCTAATACTACTTTTCTGCTACTGAACCACCGCTGCCATGTTCTGTGTGCTGAGCAGTAGAATGCCAGTAGATGCTGATATAGTACTGTTTCTGATGCTGCTTTCACACTGAATGACTACTGTCACACCACACTGTTTTTCTACTGTTTAAATACTGATTTTCTATTGCATTTTGGTCCGGGCATGTAGCCACGTCAGTGAGTTACTCACCAGGACAACATTGGGGCAAAGGAATGTGAGCTTTGCGGCGTGGTTTGGCCATTAAAGGGTTAAACCGCTAGCCAGGTAATGTGATCCTTGTAAGGCTTCCCTTCTGCGTAGCTACTCAAACATAGCATCAGAAGTATTCTTGTTATCTATGCTTCTGTTATTGCCAATTCATGCACAGGTACATACAGGTAGGCTGTCTCTACCTGCCGCTAATCTCAGAGATATCCTGCGGGTGCAATGATTCCATACAAATCAGATCTCTTGTTGACACCGTTAATCAAATTGTTCCCCCAACCATGTACCAGACTACTTGCTCCTACTTATTTGTAGACGTGCTCCAGCCTTACAGCCGAAATAACCTTTCTAATTTTCTTCTATTGGTTGTTGAATCAATGGGGTTGCTTGTTCACCTGTTGGTTAGTTTTGGATGCTGATATCTGATGATGGCTGAGCAATTGAATCTGCAATCTGAAACTTCAGCCGCCTTCGGGAATTGTTGATAGCGGTGACAGGTAGAGTAGGAGAAGACGTATTGTGGTGTTAGGTTATTTCTGGCTGTCATATTTGACATTCAGGTGTGAAAGTCATAGGATGGTTAGTGTTCGGAATAAAAATTACTTTAGTAGAATTGCTCAGTTTTATGAGCATCTCTGATTGTGGGACCTTTTCCAGGACAACCACCAACTCTTGATGGATAACACATGTAGACACCAGACCCAAACAATGTTTTCTTATGGATAAACCCTGGGGTCCCACTTGCCACGCATCTTAATATCCCATCTAGGTCCAACTATTTTAGAACAGAGAGGGGACATGCACTATGTAGAAAATAAAGAGGAATTTACACATTTATCAATTGGATACACACTGGGGAGGTATTGCCATACACCTAATTGACTCCGCCTGTAACACACAGAACAATGTTTCCCAGGGATGTACCTACAGAGAAATGGCGATGGGACAAAAATGAAAAGTTTGTAAATAATTCAGTATAGAAATATGACTCATACTCTTGGCACTCATACTTGGCCTCCTCCTTGGCAGACAGACTCGTGCCACATTCTTCACACGATGTAGTTCGGCAGATATAGTAAATAATGAGAGCTCAAAAAACAAAGAGAAGCCTCCTCCGTCTGTTAATTCATTAAGCAAAGAATGTGATATACGTAGATATGACAAGGCCTTGAATACGGAACATGTGGAACAGTCAATTATAGGCTATTAAGGCTTAAGCGCATAGATAATGATTTTCCCCATTTCAAAGGCAAATATTTAAGGTTTACTGTTGTCAATGTACTTTTTACCAGAATCGGTCAGATTTTCCAAAAATCCCGTCGTCCAGAAGAAAAAAAAATTAAAAAGATAGGACCCCCCCCCCCCCTTTGCTCATTAATGAACAGGAGCGTACCCCACCATCTCAGGGTCGTTTCAGTTCCCATCTAAATTTCATTGATAGTAGTAGGGGAGGAGGCACTGTCGGTCTCATTGACCGGAGAGTGGCCTCGCGCCGACCCGTGGAAACGAGTCGCGCGAACTCAATTTTTGCACTATTTTGGACAGGAGCCAGCCATTCTTTTACCACAGTGTGTAGCTAAGGAAGGGAAGAGGGGAAAAGGTTAGTCCAGGTTCAAATAAGCTAAACAAGGCTTCTTTAAAGGTGGAATACGGTTTTATCCTTGAAGCACATTACCCCTGTTGGGTGAAGAATATCAAATGCTTGTTGGAACAAAACAAACTTAAATAATAATGCTTGCTGGAACAAAACAAACTTAGATAATAATTTTCGGTGAAAAAAATATAAAACGTTAGCAGGAAGGCAATAAACTTCCAAGGCATCAGTAGGATTTCATTACGAAGCCTGAATATTTCAGACCATATAGCGAATTGCCAATCCAGGAAGTAATAGTTGGGAGTGGTAAATAATAAAGCCACACTTTCTTAATGTATATACCTCTTGAATCCCTGGAAGAAAACTTTGAATTCAAGACCAAATATGTGATTAAAAACTTTCTTGTCACAAGTAAGGACACCAATAAGATTATCCACACCTGTATGTCTGGAATTGGTGATCGCCCTAGGCACAGTAAAGGGAATAGGGAGAGAGATACGGTGAAATAGGACTATTTTGATATAAGGAAGAGGGATACATATAATACCAGTACGTATTGCTAAACAGTGGGATGGGGGAAGGACAGAAGTGAGAGACATTGGAGGTATTACATGAACAGCAAACAGATAGTAATGTAAATGAGAGGAGTGAGGAAAATGTAAACCGGGTACATGTATTACCAAGGCACGAAGGTGCATCGTTCGAAGGATTATCGACACTGGTTTAAGATTTAGGAGTGAAGACTATGTCCAAATGAAATCAAAATAAAATCAAAAGGGCAGCGAGGGACAGCGGATATATATGGCCAACGTACAATTGGCGGCAAAATCATACTATAGCCCCCTGTCAAAACAGGGATCCTGTACTGAATAAACGGAATACACTTTACTCTGTGACAACTAACGAGAGAAGAGGGGGTTAAAGTATTCTAGCTAGAGAGGGGGCTAAAGTCGGAGTAATCTAGTCAGGGAGGGGGCTAAAGTCAGAGTAATATATACCAATGCCTCCATTCCATGATACAAACTTAAATCAGTACCAGGGGGAGGAACCCCCCTCAAGGTAAAAGGGCTCTATAAGGGGGGAATTATAGGAAAACGGGGCTTGGTCTTTTTGGGGTAGTTCATATGTGTTCATAACAGTGTAATTTCGTCATAGAGGGGGCTAAAATCTGAGTATTCTTGTCAGAGAGGGGGCTAAAGTCGGAGTATTCTAGCTAGAGAGGGGGCTAAAGTTGGAGTATTATATACCAATGCCTCCATTCCATAATACAAACTTAAATCAGTACCAGGGCTATAATATACATGCACCTTATTCAGTGACAATTAACAAAATGAGGGGGCTAATGCCACGGAATAAGGGCTATGATATACATGTACCTTATTTAGTGACAATTATCAAAAAGAGGAGGTTAATGTCCCGTGATAAGGGCTATGATATACATGTACCTTATTTAGTGACAATTATCAAAAAGAGGGGGCTAATGTCACGGAATAAGGGCTATGATATACATGTACCTTATTCAGTGACAATTATCAAAAAAAGGGGGGTAAAGTCAAGGAATAAGGGCTATGATATACATGTACCTTATTTAGTGACAATTATCAAAAAGAGGGGGCTAATGTGGCCGCTAATGTCACGGAATAAGGGCTATAATATACATGTACCTGGTACCTTATTTGGTGACAATTATCAAAAAGAGAGGGGTTAAGTCATGGAATAAGGGCTATGATATACATGTACCTTAGGGAGTGGTCATTATTTATCAACAGGGGGGGGGGGTGGTGGGTTTTCACGCGGATGCGCGAAAAATTTTTACGCCCCCCCTTGACGGCAGTCAAAATTTTTCGCGCCCCCCGCGCCGGAGGCGTGGAGAGTTTTCGTGCCCCTCTTTGATCTATAGTAGAGCGCGGGCTTTTTTGCTAAAAAGAGGGTGAATTTTTTTAGCCCCCCCTCAAGAGGGGTCAAAATTTTTTTAGCCCCCCCCTCGGGAGGGGTTTGAAAGTTTTACGCCCCCCCCTCAAACCCACCACCCCCCCTGTTGATAAATAATGACCACTCCCTTATTTAGTGACAATTAACAAAAAGAAGGGGCTAATGTCACTGAATAAGGGCTATAATATACATGTACCTTATTTGGTGACAATTAACAAAAAAAGGGGGGTAAAGTCACGGAATAAGGGCTATGATATACATGTACCTTATTCAATTCAGTGACAATTATCAAAAAGAGGGGGCTAATGTTACGGAATAAGGGCTATGATATACATGTTCCTTATTTCGTGACAATTATCAAAAAGAGGGGGGTAAAGTCATGGAATAAGGGAAATAATATATGCATTCATTTCATTCTATTAATTAAAAATGGTTCCTTCCTTTATAAGTACGATTAAAATAGAATGTAGATGCAGCTCTGGCCATTGTGGGTTGTTATTACATTTCCGTTCGGGATGTATACATTCCAGTTTTTACCAAAAACTCAGGTAAACAAGCAAATACGCATGCGTGAGCACTGCCTCGTGTAACAGAGGGGATTATAGTAGGAGAAAGCCGAATTGGCATCTGCTATTCTTACCTTCAACTCACGATCTACAGGTGGCACCATGACCTCCTACGGGCCAAGAGGCATCTTGTGACCCTCTGATGACCTTTGCGAATTTTAAAGGTGTTTTTCACACATATAGGTTGCCTTACTGTTGAAGGCAGCCGAGGCTATTTTCTTGGACCAACTTTGGATTTTAACACCCCCTAACTCTTGTATGCCTGGCGGCTTAGACTTTGAACAATACGGATGGTCTCAAGAATACTGAATGCATTGGATGCCTTTAGGGCCTTTCACGCGGGAAAATTAAAAGACAACCCGAAGGGACATGTGTCGATTCAGAGCGCAAATCAGATACCATACATTGACTCTAAAGAATAAACCCTCACGATTTTACCTTGCACACTTTGTGCGTTTCCTCTGTGACACACATTAATATTGCTTGACACATATGGTCGTATGGAAAAAAAGTCGAATGGCTGACATTAAAGCTAATCCTTATAAGTGTCCTTCCTATTCAATCAGCTTGATCACCTAATTCAAATTGACGTGTGGATACCAGGAAATTGGAAATAAAACTGGCCGTCATTGGAAAATGACACATCTACCTGTACAAACTGTATTACTTTGGAAGCACGATACATTTCCGTTGGGAGCGCAAATGTTAATAAAGGGTTTCAAGTCTACATTCAAATATAATTGGTTTCTATCAATAGTAACAGTCGAAAAGACGAAGTCGTTATGACCAAAATAATGAACTTTCTCTAAAAATGAAATGCATCAATAATACTATAAAAAGACAAAAAAAAATAGAAAGAAAAATGAGAGAAGGGACCCGTGTAGGGACGCTGGCTTTGAACATGTGTTTGGCGAGACCCACGTTTTGACTTGGCTTTGGCCGACCTTGTTTTAGATTCTAATAACGACCACAACCAAGCCAAGATCAAACCACCCAACGAGCATGTGTGTGCCCCCTCTCCCTCGCTCCTCCCGATCTCGCCACCACACCCATATGCTCACTCACCTATCCAGCCATTAGGCCAAGTATTGCCTTGACCAAGCCATCATAGTCTGTCAGAATAAATAGGGGAATTTGCCATTACCCAACATGCGTGGTATATAGATATTCTAGAGCGCATCTACTCACCAAGGAAGTGACATTGATTCATCCTTCAAATCAAGTAGATTATTTACTTGAAAAGCGAGTTATAAGGAGACACCCTGGGGCCCTGCACTTTCAGTCATTTTGGTGGTGCGAATAAGTTTAAAAAAAAAAGATGGAAATTTTGTATAAAAGAGGCAGACTTACTTAATGAATTTGTAGTGCCAATACAGGAGGAGATGTAGGGGTCTTGCAGGAAAAGGTATTTCATTACATAGTTTAGTAAATTTTGAGAAATTGTCAATACTGTACAGACTCAGGTGGTTGGCAGCCATAAGACACTTTTTGCTCGCTTTAGACTCAGTTTCAACAAGTTTTCTCTTTGTGATGTTTGGCAAAAATTTTAGAAAAATAAAATTTGTTCGCTCGCCTCAATTTCCCAGCAAGGAATCCATTGGACGCCAAAAAATTCTTAAAAAAGAAAAAAAAAATTTCGCTTGTTCACACCATTTTTTCAAAACCAAAATCTGTAGACCAACTTATATTTTTTGGTGTGGCCTTACATAATTAAAGCAGTTGTTATGGGGAACCCATAGATATATTTTTTAGAAAATTCCAGTGTGAGGTAATTAATTGGCAGGTAAATTTGACTATATAAAGAGGCCAAAGGTGGGTCTAGCCCCCGACTATATGAGCCACCTAGATGATCCTCCTAGCACTTGCAATGTGCTAGTCCCGTTATACCTAGGCCTAGAGATACAGAGGAACAGACATCTATAGATTATCAGACCTGGAAAGCTGCAGATGAGAGTGGGTATGGAAGGAGAGGCGGAATCTCATATACTCCGCCAGAGGGGGGTTGTTGTCGGCCGTGCCGAGTCACTCACTCTCCCCCCATATCAGTGGTTGATCCACTCCCCGAGCTGCTCCGCCTCCTTGGGACTACTACCAGCTCTGTTGGCTTTGACCTGGCGACGCACGGATACATATTAAGTCCTATATATTGCCAAGTCTGGATGCTTTACTCTGGGAGGCAGCACACACTGGTGGGTGGTGTTATTGTTATTATGTGTGAGCAACTCATTGTCAGTGCTAGTCTGGCTCCTTCAATTCCAAATATGCTGCTGTTTTGTGTAATTACACCACTATGATTATGTCTGGATATACATGTGTATTTACAATTATAGAATTCATTATTATCTGTCTTACAACTGTTAAATATATATATAAAAAAAGACATTGTACAAAAAGTGAGAAGTATAGACGTGAATTAATGAGTGGTTTAATGCAGTCGTATTGACGAATGTCATTGCATTGTCCTCCAGAGTGGTGATGTCTAAGCCTGGTATCATGTAGGGGTACATGTATCGGAAAGACATGGCGGTGTCCTTCCCTCCAGGGAGAGACAGGGTAGGGAGGGGGGGGGGATAGATGGGGGCAGGTGTGGTTGAGGACCGATGGGGGAGGGGGTTTGGCTGACTATTGAGGTCGAACAGACAGGTGAGCTTAGTTAATATACATGTTTATATTCACACAGGTAAGTATATCCATACAAGTACTCTAGGATTAAAGGTGCTCTCTTTCATGTCGTATCAGTTTTCTCCAGGTATCAGTGCATGTGAATAGACTAGCTCTAGTCAGACTAGCTCTAGTCACTCTATTACTGTTACTTTGAATTTCGAATTAGCCTTATAAATGAAAGGAAATATTTTCTTAAGTAAAAAAAAAACATTGTATAAAGGCTACCTGTTGTTCACTTTGGATAATTTAGGGTGGTATTTCATTCCACTATCAAGTAAATCCTAGTCGCCCGGTATTAATAGGATAATCGGCACACACACTCGTCAATGGATAACCTATGCCAAATCACCAATGAGTGCTCTATAAAACGGATTAGGGCCTAGGGAAACATTAAACCGAATCAACAAATTGTGTGCTTTTCTACTTAAATTGATTACCCAAACAGAGATTCCTTGCATCGAGCAGAGCAACTCCTCGTTCAGGCAGCCTCCAATTGCAGAATAGATTACTTACTCGGATAATTAAAGGGCAAATTGTTAGCCTATTAGTGTGTAGAGGCTTATCGGCGAGCAGCAGCGGTTAGAACTGCCTTCGGTTTCCATGGCCAGTGCGTTAGACTTAATTACTTGATCGCAGACCAGGGTGCATGATACCACTCCCTGCTGTCTCAGTCGAAACTGTTTGGCACTCCTCCCAGCGCCATCTTCATTCTTGGTGTGCCTTGATTCCTCAGAAGATATGGCAACAACCTAGACGTGTCCTTGTCTGTAAGTCATGACTTAATGATAAATAAAAAAAAACAAAAAAACAAAACAAAACAATATGAATAGACTTCGGGTTTTCAACTTAACACCAAATACATGTAGTAGAACGTGAGGCAACTGGTGGATTTGAGTCGATGTGAGCAGTTTGGATATATGCCCCCATGTTACCCATACCATTAGCATACCCATAGGAGACCTAAACGCCAGCGTCACACCCAGTCCTGCCCCTGCAGGTAGATATGAATATTGCCTGAGGTCATATTTCATCTCTTTTTGTAATGCTATATTCATGATGTGTCGTTCAGACCAACTGCCGTCCGTTCGTAACGCAGTCAGCATATTAACATCAGGAATGTCCTCCATCAATATAGGGATATGGGGGTAACAATAGGGACAGGTTCTTTATTCATATTAATGCAGCAATTCACTGCCCATTTATTACTTACTTCCACAAGCTTTATGCAGGGGTTAGGAAAGTAGAATCCAAACAGATTGCTTTTTTTTTCTCCCAAGAAAGAATTGAATCTAACCAGGGATGCACACTTCTTTGTATGGAGACATACAGACAGATGGGGGTTGGTCAAGCAATAAAAAAACAACAACAAAGAGTTGGGTAAACGGGTACTCTATGCCAGCTGTACTAGTACCACTAAAGAGGCAGACAGATTGGCGGGGTATGGACACAGTCTTTGGCATCATTTTGTGTGTCCTTGCTAGGTGCTAGACTGAGACTACATATTTACGTGTGACTAAATGTAGATCCTTAGCGCCATTAATTCACACTTTGGAAAAAATAGGTCGATTATATGCACAAGCAGCTGCGGTTCTAGGAAAGGAATTACCGGTAAGAAATGAGACATTTCCCTTGGCAAATTCAGTCTGCCCTCCTCTGTGGCAACTTTATTAACTCGGAAAGAGTTTTAGGAATCACAGCTGAGCCAGGCTGTTTTAAGACGCGCGTTTTGGGGTGAAAAGTGAGGAATTTTTTATTTGTTCAAAATCCATTGAAATTCTTTAAAGGTTCATATGGGTCTTAAATCAATTTGTATATGATAGATTACCTTTCGTATCAACTGCAGGACTATAGATTATAGGGGGGAATCAAGTTCATTAAGAGATATAAAAATAATCAAAATAAAAATTTCGGGGCGAAGCTTTGGGGTCGTCAATGCAGGGGCATAGGAAAAGGGGGTGGATTTAGACGCTGGCCTTTTTGACTGTAGTAAAGGGCCGTTTATGCATTGAATTTGATCCAAAAATAAGGGCTAAACCGGGGGCTAAACAAGGGACGTGCCCCTTCCTTTTCAAATATCGTATCCTCCACCAGGGGCGTAGGAAAAGGGGGGCCAGGGGGGCCAGGGAGGCCCCCCCAATCATGAAGGAGGTGGGGCCTGAGTATGTCTGCCCCCCCCCCCAATATTTTCCAAGAACTCATAAACACAATGGAAAAGAAGCTAAAACTTTACATATCAAATTAGATTATTATGGTGACGTCATAGGGAGAATGGGGGTCTGAGCCTAAAGTCAGATCCAAAATTTACCAAAAATCACTTTTCTATATGAATTCTAAATACGCATATATAGACGCCATCACGCATCAGCCTACAATTCAAGGTAGTCGCGATGGTGCCCTCGCCGGGCTCCCCCAATGAAGATTATTGTCTACCCCTGCACCATGGTGTCATCCTGCGCATGCGCAGCTCACCTACGCATGTCTACTATGTACTACAACGATGGAGAAGGTATGGTCTTTCCTACGCTGGGCATCTGCGGTCTGTATAACTACCGCAGGCATAGGCTTATGTAGTGGGAGAGTAGCGGGATTCAGGGGTAGGTCTCCAGCCTAGGTCTTTCCGAGTTATGAGTGCGTCTAGCACTGTGCCCTATGTTTTCAAGGAAGATATTAATGAAGTGGGGAAGGACGAGTGGCAAATGGAGGTAAGGCAATCTCTGCCTACTATGCAGTACAGAATCCTGGATACAGGTATTGTATCCATGTCTAGCAACCTGTGCTGCCACTATAAGGCTGTCTGTCTGGTAGCTGTGTACCTAGTATCACGTTTGAGATGTTGTTCATTCTCTTGCACACTCTCCTCAAAAAAATATATCACAGTCTCAGAGTAGCAGTCCCCAGTAGTTCTTATTAATTGCCAATTTCCCACAACCAATTGAAGGCTCGCTCACTCTTAATAATCGCTCAATGCTGACCTCCGATTACATGCCCATTATCGATACGCACTTCTACAATGTACATGTACTTGCTGGTCACTATTTGCATATGATACCCATTTCTTATTGCATATCACTAATTACACATCAACGCCATATTGTCCATCGCTAAGATAAAATCCCACGTATAAGCCTCTGCTTTTAGGCCATTTCAGTGGCTCACGATGGTTCACAGCAAATTAGGGTACAATATAATACTTCAGCTGTAAGCTGTGGCTAATACGTCAAAGGAAGTGTTTCTGCTGCTCATAGGATGAGCCTAAAAGTTAGGATACATGCGCATGTCTAAAAGGTGGGGTAATATTTGCATAGAAAGCCTCAAACTAAAGCCTCAAAAATCACCCTCCAAGGCCACCCTTAAAAATATGTTCGTTTCCTGTCCAGAGGGCTGGTGAATTTTTTTTTGAGAATGGGAAAATTTTTTCTTGAGTTCTGAAAAGAATTTTTTTTTCGTCCATTAGCACAAGAATATAGGTTTCCAATCATCGAATCCTAGAACGCAATGACAAATTCAAGGCGACAAATAAAAATTTTTTACTGAAAAAAGATTTTCCCCTCCCTCCCTCATAGGTCTGAAAAATCCCACCCTCTGGACAGGAAACGGATATATTTTTAAGGGTGGCCCAAGTGCGCCTTACAAGTTTTCCCTCGAAGCCAGGGTGTATATTGACTAGACCCTTAAGCTGAAGGCGCTATGAAATTTAATCAATCATTATACCCAGCTGTCTATTTAGGCGCCCTCTTTTATGTCAATAGAATACGACTAAGTGCTCATCCATCATTAAACCGAATGGTCATTAAACCAGGCACATCAGAAACATTTTTACTCTATGTAGAATACCCATACCTATCTTACCATCAATGCACATTGACCACCCAAGGCCATTTTCCAGAACCAACATAATACCCACCTTTTAACCCATACCTGTTGAAATCGTCAAGAATGCAGCTGTCTTTTAATCAGCGCCCAATACTGTTCCCGTTGACTATGCCTGCTCAGAACCCCCTCACATTAGATTGCTTACATATTTGGATTGAGAAGAACTTTGTTAGGGTGGAGTAGTCTGGCCTGACGTGTGTAGCAGGGATGGGCAACCAGCCAAACTCAGCCTCCACAACCACCCAACCCTTTCTTCCCCATCCACGGTTCCACCCAAACATTCACCCACCCTGATGCAGATTAGATTACTGCAAATGTCATTTCAAATTCAAGGTTTTGTAGGTGCATTGTGATTGTATTGTGATGTTTCTTGCAGGTACAGACTTTTACCTCTCTCTTTTGTGCTTCTGCAGGTATTTTTTTTTCTTTTCCTTTTGCTTGAATTCTTGTTAATTTTTTGTCACATTCTGGCATGAAATTGATCAAGATTTGGCTTTTTGGCCACCAGTGAGTGCTATCTCTGCTTATTGATTGCTGCCAGGGGACTGATAACGGGGCCGGGGTCTGAGGTGACGGAGCCAAGACAAAGAGTAGACAGGGAACGAGGACAGGGGACAAGAATAGTTGACCCAGGGAAGGCAGACAAAGAGGAGCAGGGACTTGGAGAACTGACATAGGGATGGCAGACAGGGAAAGAGGAGAAGGGACAGATTGACATAGGGACGACGGTCAGGGAATCGGGGGAGGGGGACGACAGGGATGGCAGACAGGGAAATAGAAGAAGGGACAGGAAGAATTAACACAAGGGAGGCAGATTGGAAGTGAGGAGAAAGGATAGGAGGGTTTCGCATAGGGATTCCAGATAGGGCGAGTAGGGAGTAAGGACATGGGATAGGAGGGATTGACATAAAAATTGCAGATAGGGACTGAGGAGAAGGGAGAGGAGGGGTTGACATGTGAAGCTTTTTGATACTTGGTGCGTGTTAAGTTACAAGGTATATACAATTACACAGGTAGTTTAGGACAGATAGGTGTTCTTGGATCACCTTTACGAATCACCTGTCAGCGCCAGGAACAAGTGCGGGGAGGGTGTCAGCGGCTGGTAAGGAATACTGGTAATCAAAACATTATAATACATGCATTGGCTTAGAACAAGGTATGAGGTGGGGGCGACTGGGTGAGGAATAGAGAGTCAATGAAAATCTAGGTGACAGTTCCCGTTTTTTTCCCTGCCAGCCCAGGTATATATATACAGGGCACAGGGATGATACACATGGGAGATGTGATAATTGTCACCCTTAGCTATAGTGCCCCATCACCCAGAGCATTTGATATAGAATCCTTGATCATTGGCTTTTTCATCGGTCTAGGTGAAGAGATTCAGACGGACCCACGTTGTCTTTTATACATGGTCCCCACTGTTTATGAGTACTCTTCTTGTAAAGGTTGTTCAAACATTTTAAAGCTGAATGATTAGCGGGGTAGTTGAATTCGAAGGAAAAGAAACCCATTGGGAATGTATTTAGAATCATCATCAGAATAATGGACTATTGTTGGGTATATATGACGTCTGGTATGTTATCAGACAGGTAGCAGAGTCATGGGTGGGGGTGGGAGGAGGTGGCAGACTTATTATGATAATAACATACACATAGGTCTGGTACTGGAGGAGAAAGCAGAGGCAGGGCAACAACATGTCCCCGTCTTTACCTGCCCATCCCTACTCAGCTGTACCTTTTGATGTGGTACCTTCAGGCCAGGTGTGTCAACCCCACCCTCCCACACAGGCCCTAACATCCCAGCCTCCAGTCTACCTACACTGGGCCTCGTCACTGTATCATGGTACGCTGGTATTTATATAGGCGTAGACGGCGCAGGGAACTCACCCTCTCCAGCATAGTAGGGCCTCATTGATCCCACATGTCAGGCACAGGTAGCAGAGACACCTGGCGAGAATACCAGCAATCACTGCACCCCACACCAAGGGACACTTTCGGATAACTTACTAAGTGTACTGTGTAGTGGTTCTAGACATTGACATCATCAGATCCCCGGATCAGATCCCAGGTAGTAGATTGGAAGGTATTTCTTGCTAGGTGCCCTGCAAGCTTAGAAAGGATGGTACAGGCTGCCACCTGATCAACCCCAACAAGCACTTGTAGCTTTGGTGATTCAAATATCTTCATATCATAGATCTTGCAAACAACGGGATCCCAAGATATGATAAATCAAAGCAGAAAGGCTTTTCAACCCTATAGCACAAGTTCTGAAAATGAATTGGAGCCTTTAATTCGGTGGTGGATTTAGACGCTGGCCTTTTTTACTGTGTAGTAAAGGGCCGTTTATGCATCGAATTTGATCCAAAAATAAGGGCTAAACCGGGGGCTAAACAAGGGACGTGTCCCTTCCTTTTCAAATATCCTCCACTGCATGCATAGATCATGCCGACTGTCTTACATGATGCACAAGGATACCTATCGGTCTTTCAGGGCATACCGACATTGTCCATGTACGCTGGTGGTTCCTGGGCGGTGATATTCGAACAGACCGTCAGGTAGACTTGGATGTATCGGGGACTGATGAGGAGGCGGCCAGGTAGGAAGGAGAGGCGGAGACGGCATGTTATCGTGTGGCGGACATGCACTATGTGACTGTCTACATACAGTCCGTCTTCTTATTGATTCCGCCATCACAAACAATATGTGAGCGTGCCAGCATCGTCCTGCTACTGGAGGGTTTGGGGGGGGGGTGGAAGTTAGAGGTGGTTTTTGGAGAGAATATAGGTGGGGATGGAGTTGGAGGTAGACTTGCTCAGTAGTCTTTGCGTGTAAAGGTATAAAATTAGTATGGTATAAGCATGTCAGGATTGAGAGAGGGAAATGCACTCATCATCATGCTTCTAGGATGAAGAAGGGAGGACAGGAGTCAGTGGTGGATCCAGGGGATGACCCGGGGGGGGGGGGCACGTGCGTGCACTAGCCCATAAAGTTGGGCTTTGGGATGACTCGTATTAATCTAATGAAATGTGGTCCGAGACCCTACCTGTACCGCCCTCTCCCGGACCAAATTTTCCTGGCTGGGGTAGGGGTGGGGGTGGCAGGAACAGAAAAGTCACGATTTGGGCGTGGTTTCATGGAACTAATATAAAGTCTATACTTGCGTTAATGTTTGATCTTTGTCACAGTTATATAATCATCAATTACCGTTATAAAAATCTGATAGGTACCGTTACGTCATACACCCACAACATAAAAATACACAAGCCTTATGAGTGATTGCATAAGGACAATATTGATTATGGTAGACTGAATAAAGAATTAGGGATGTGTCATCTTTCTGGATGGGGATGGAAAAGGGGAATCTGGTTGCAGTAATAAAGCATACATGTAGAAGAGAGGCTGATGTTGGGTTGGCTGGTATCGCCTATTGGTAGAGTGTATAGGAGGAGGGGTGGGTGCATGTGACTGGTGACGTCTGCAGGCAGGGACCAACCTGACATGCTAATGTAGACATGCCCTGGTCACATTGATCATTAAATGTATACAAATTGCATGATGTTTATTAATATGTATACATGTATGATGTTGAAATGAATTGTATATTAAAATGTAGTCCCAGAAGTGGAGAAATTTCCATAGAAAGGAAAAGGTGAATTGACCCAAGACAAATAGGGTAGAACTGTAACTCTGTGGGGGTTGACTTTCTTAGGAATGTTAATAAGGAAAGTCAGAAACTTCGCACACTCACAAAAGGAGTGGTCATTATTTATCAACAGGGGGGTGTTGGGTTTTACTGTGGATGCGCAAAAAATTTTTATCCCCCCTCAACTGCAGTCAACATATTTTGTGCCCCATCCCCACGCCGAAGGTGCAGAAAATTGTCACGCCCCCTTTGATCTATAGTAGCGCGCTGACTTTTTTTTGCTAAAAAGAGGTTTGTTTTTTTAGCCCCCCTCAAGAGGTGTCAAAATCTTTTTTACGCCCCCCCCCCTTAAACCCACCACCCCCCTGTTGATAAATAATGATAAATAAAGGATAAGAGAAATGACTGACAAGAACATGATACTTGTGAGTTGTGTGAGTAATAAACAAAGTGTATATATAGTTTGTAAAGTACATGTCACCGTACTAAGTACTAGCTGAAGTAGAAGTAGAGTGTCTGGCATTTATCCCTTTCTACAGGACCTCTTATCACCTGTACTCCCTACACTAACCCAAAACGCCACCCACAAAGCCACCAATTCACCCGCTTACATGTAGACCCCTGCCGACCTTGTACTGTTCTGTACTCCATAGTCTTAACGTCTTCTTCCAATGCCAAACCCTAGTCAATGCCCGCCAAGGGCTCTGTCTCTAATGACGCTTCTTGCTGACAACGCGTTTATCTGGGGTAGTTTGACCTTGTTAATTGGTCGCCATGGATACTCATTGCATGTCGATTGCACATGCAATTCCAAGTGGTCAATTTTAGGGATAATTTGTTTGAGGGTTTGGCAATAAAGGATACGGGTAAGAGGGCCTCAAACAGGATCTGATTTTTACCTGTGGATATTTAGGACAGGTAATACGAGATGACATTTAAATCAGAAATAGTGGGGGCCTAGTAACATGGGCTCCGCTTGAGGGAGGGGGAAGAAAACACTTAGCCCAGAATCAATCTAAAATGGCGAATTTTCTCATTTATTATCATTATGGTCACGCATATTTGAGCAAGTCAAAAATGCTTAAATTGTAAATTACATGTCATTGCGCATCTTCCATTGGTATCAAGAAGTTTAGATACTGTACCATCCTTGTTGGTATGTCACTTAAATCCCTATGTCCCATGTCACCTCTAGGAAACGTCCCCCATGTCATGCCACTTAATCTTTTCATCATGTCATTAATGGCAAAGTCACATGTCAATTTTAAGAAATTCCCATGTCACGAATGCTAGTGGTGCAGACCCATGGGCATGGTGTGTATATGTACATGTACAATGTATATACCAGGCCTGACAGTTCACCTATGGCTATGTCCTCCAGCTGCTGGTTTAATTATGAAAATTGGGTTGCATGGTGAGTGGAACTACAGGCATGCTTGCATGTCTCGTCTTAGGGTCTGGTTTCATAATGTCTATTCATAATAGTCTGGTAGGGTTCACTGGCGGGCAGGTGGCATACGCCGAATGCAGGTGGCGTAGCCCATGACAGTACTGTGTATACTGCTGAAAAGTGGCGTATGCCTACGATGCTCAGCGGATGTGTAGGGACCAACACTGGTCGATGGTGGCGTACGCCGATAGGTATGTGGCGTACGCCATACCCTATCTGGCGTACGTTGAATGGGAAAGTAGGACTTAGCTGCACAGTAGAGTTCACGCCCCGGTCACTGTGGCCGACTCTGGCCGTCCAGTCACCGGGTCAGGTGGGGCTACTAGACGTGATCCTCGCCTCCCGCCCCCAGTCTGTAAACAAGGTTAGACCTCGGGCAGCCTCCAGTTATACATGCCTCCAGGCGGCCGCGAAAACAGTGGCAGATTGTGAACTGTGTATATATGTTTTATCATCATATCGTGAGCTGAAGCACAATGATAACATGACATAAATAAATAACTGACCCGCAAATAACGGAATTTGCCATGGGGATCTATAGTGCAGGTGTAAAGAAGGATGAGTGAGTGAATGATAGATGTTTAACGCTATTTCGATAGCTAAGGTCATATTCATGGCAAGAACTACATTACACCAATTCACATCCAGGGGGTAGGAAAGAGGAGATATAGACCCTTTTAAGTGGGCTAGGGAAGCCCAACATGCAAAGAATAAAAAATAAAGAATGGTGTTTCTAGTGAGCAGCAGTGAAGTCATAGCAACCAGCGCGGCCCTTATCAGGCTTATCTGCCTAGTGATAAGAATCCCCATGAAGGGATATATTAAATAGGAAATCTACTAGAAAAAGGTGTAAAATCCTTATCAGAAATGATCTAGACATCATACAGAAAAATGCATCCCAAAATCAGAAAGATATTCAGAATTTACATCACATACTTGATGCATTATGTTCTAATCCCAATATTTGAATACAATAGAAAACAGCAAAATGCTACTTTTTCTAGTACATTGCCTACATAATTTGCCAGGTCCCTAGCAACCAGGGTTCTGCTCCCGAGAATATGTATCTCGTGAAATCGTCAAACATATTTATCTTCAGTGGTTACTCTCATTTGTCCAGTATGTCATGCATGTACATGCATGAAATACATGCATTGTGAGAGGTTGATAATTCATCGGTCTTTAAGTATGAACTAAATCAAAAGAGATATGACGTTTGTGAGTGGAACCACACTGCATCCCGACATTCAAACAATTTGTAGACGATGTGGCCAAAAGACGATGTGGCCAAGACGTTGTGACCAAAGTTGTGGACGATGTGACCAAACAGGGTGGACTTTGTGGCCAATGTTTTGTAGGGCAATCTAACATAAGAATATGGGTTCTCACAAGGGTTTCATAACGAACCCATTTACCTACCCTAACATGATTTCTCCCTGTGACATACATGTACTTTTATTTTTACCTATAGTCTAAAAAAACTACTCTTAATTTTGCAATAATATGCATGGACGATGTGGCAAAAAGACGATGTGGCTAAAGGATGATGTGGCCAAAGTTAAAAAGATATGGTTTTGGTATAAATATACTTATAAATTGGCCACATCGTCCATTTTCTCTGATTGTCCACATCGTCCATTTTTGGCCACATCGTCCATTAATTTGGCCACATCGTCCTTCATTTGGCCACGTCGTCAATTTGCCACATAGTCCATTGGCCACATCGTCCATCCAGTATTCAGACTGGTATTCGTTGTCGTGGACAAACATATTCCGACCTAGCGGGATAGTGGCGGCGCTGTAGTGTCTAGCTGAAGCTGGGTATCAGCATGTGCTTTACACTGGTTGTAGGGTACAGTTATGTAATACCTGGTGAGAATCCACTCTGTCCCACCCTACACACAGAAGTTCTGTTAAGACTCATTAATTAGCACATAGTGGCTTAATAATAAAAATGCAAGTTCAAAGGTATGGTTAGTGTAGAAGACCACTCATCACACCTCCAGATGTGTAGTTTTCACACCTACAGGTGTTAAGACTCACCCATGTATAGAGTGGCTTCTGACCCCTGAAAGCTCCAAATCTCACGAGAATGCATGTTAATTAGGCCTTAGCTGGTGGCTGCAGTGGACCCACACCCCCATGCCCAGCTTGTATGGTACTAGCACCCACTGGTAAACATGCAAAGTCGGTATACCGATTTTGGATGTTTACCAGTGGGTGCTAGTACCATACAGGCTAGGGATTCAGGTGTGACTGCACTGCAACCACCAGCTAAGGCCTACATGCATTCTCGTGAGATTTGGAGCTTTCAGGGGTCAGAAACCACTCTATACATGCGTGATTGTACTAACTTCATACATCGAGTTTAAGAGTTTAGATGCAGGGAATGTAAACTGACTATGCCGGTATGTCCAAGACTGACCGAAATGATTCCATCCTAAATATGCACTTATAGAAAGAACACTGCTGGAGATATGTTTACGGACATGAGTTTTTGGATATCAGCTATTCTTTCTACAGGGATTCTACTTCAGGTCCTGTGCCAGTCTAATGCAAGAACACATAGGTACCTCGTCTCTCAGCTACCTCCCGCCCTCTATCTTCAAGAAGATAACACTGGCTGACCTTCCGTGCAGCCATGCACGACCAAAGGTTGATGTTGGGGGGCATCAGGGCTACAATACAGACAGAGCACAAGGCTGCATTTGGCTGTACACTCACAATGCCTAAGGTGTGTCATGCGAGGCAATGGGCGACATGGGTGCTACATGCGAGGCAATCCCAGCGTCTCCTCTCGTGGGGGTCACAGGGGTCAAAGGAACATACAATATTGGTTTTGGTCTTTGGTCTTTGTAGTCCCGACATGAGGAATAAATAGCGTGTGGTGACAGGAACGGGTTGGAGAAGATTGGGGGGGGGGGGTCTAATGGGCTATTTTCATGAAATTGGTGTTTATTCTATGTAGAGGAACCTACAATTTATAGGTCATTACAAGGCCAAGCCCAAGGGGAATCGGGAAGTATTAAGCCCTCTTATGATTGTACAGCCTAAAAAGATGAAAGGAGGTAGCTTACTTGTATCCTTTTGCATTTGGCTTACAATGTTCCAATACTAGCCGAATGTCTTCCATATTAAACATAAAGGAAGTAATCGAGTGAAGGTAGATTGAAGAAGTAAGGACATAAAATAAAAAGGAAGTGCATGTAGTCAAAATGTCCCATTTCTTATGTTCTGACTGATGTCAGCTCTAGCCTCAATAAATCCCTACCAAATCACAGTCCTTCCAATACGTCCCCGCTTGGCTGCGTTAATATCTATAGTACAACAAAATATAAGAGAGCAAATTGCCAACGGTTCCATTTATTGCGCTGCACCAGACTCCACAACCAAGGACTCAGGGGTAATATTCTAATTTGGGTGAGTATGCCAAATACCTTGGTACTGTGCCCAGCATAGTTCCAAGTGCGGCTAAAAGGGGTCTGACCCCTGAGTCAAGTGACTGGATGCTAAAAGTACACAGTCACGGCAGGGCAGAGCAGGTGCTCTTGCAACATATGGAGCAAGAAGAAAAGGTTAGAAAAAGTAGGGAAGAAAACGGAATAAAACAGAAATAGGTCGACCGCACTGTGTGCTCATTCAACAACATTGGGTTTAGACCAATTATTATGCGCGTGGGTGACATGCCTGTGATGTCGTTATGTGCTTTTGATGATATTGTCTTTTTTGTCGTCCACACCGATAACATTTGATAGGGGAAAAAGAGAAAAGATGAATGAACATGTGGGTTATGCATTTAAACCACCTGTTAGTGTCCAAAGTGACATCATGAAATATCTTTTCGGTCACTAAGTTCAGTGGGTAGGTAACTAAATTGAGGATTCGTTCTGTGTGTGTGTTTTTTTTTCATTGTGTCGTGATCGTTTTTATAAGTCCGCTGCTTGCTTTGACTATACAGATTAACTATTCATGCAATGCAGTGGTCCATATCTGAATCCACTAAATACTGATTTTTCAAGAAAGTTATCTGTCCTGTATGTTATCATTGTTATATTCTAAAAACAGTTCTATTTCATCTTGCAGGTAAGAATCTTCTCGTTATGGTGGGGACCATCGGTAAGGGCAATATGGAGAAATATGGAGTGAGTACCCTCAGAATATTTATCAAATCCAACAGACAGAAACTTCCACACAAATGGAAGATGTACGTACATTAACATGCCGCATTTACACCAGCCCCAATCAGCATTCCTTAGTGGACCTAGACAACTTTGTATCTAAATGGCGTAATTCCTCATTTATACATGTATGAATTTAGGCCAGCTCAGGTGGTGGGTGCCCCTTATCATCACCTCTATAATTATTTAGGCCTCACCGGACAAACTAACCTCTCAACTGCAATGATCTCTGGGTGTATGTAGGATAAGGTGAATATTGATTTCAATACAGGCATTTAGATAAGTCATTTTCTGGAGGTGGAATCGTAGAATTCTCTCAATTAGGAGATAAGTTCCGATAGATTACAGATTGGGGGAGGGGTGTTTATTTATTTCAGAGTGTTGATCAGGGATGCAAGTTTTTAGAATTTTGTCTGATTTCAGAATTTTCAGAGTTGGGATGCCTATAGATTTAATCAAATTTCTATTCTCGGATGATTTTCTAGTACCGTAATCTCCCGCGTATAAGACGCAGTGCATGTATAAGACGCACCTAGAGTTTTAGAAAATTCTCAAAAAATTGAAAAATTCATAACTTTGGTTCTATTGAGTGAATTTTCAAAATTTAAAAACCTGTGTGTAGCTTGGGCCCCTTGGACCCCCCTGGGGCCCCTTATGCCCTATTATGCCCATTATGGCATGTAACATATCAAAAGAAAGGTCTTGGTGTCCCCCTTGTGGATCCAAGGAGTACTAAAACCCCTCGTATAAGACGCGTCTTACACGCGGGAGATTACGGTAGTATTTTCCAATGAATTTAGAACTTTTATGTGTATATTCAGAATTTTTCATACACCCTGACTTACATCCCTGGTTTATTAAGTACCTGGTAGATTAAACGTGCCCCCCCCCCCCGCGATGACCGGAATTGTGCACCAGAATAATCAGGAGAAAGCAAGTTAATGCTTTGAATTATTGAGGGGCTGCTATGGTGCAGTGAAACAAAGCATTATACTCACCTGTTATGGAGCTATAGTGAAGGAGCTTAGGGGGCCATCGACAAATGACGTCATGCTAGAGGGGGTGGGTCAGGTCCAGCATAACAGGATTAATTTTCCATATACCTTGAGCATTGCAAAATTGGCAACAACAAAACATGATGAGCATGGGGGGGGATCAATGGACAAATCTGGGATGACGTCATTTATGGATGGCCCCTAGCTGCTGAACTTAGAAAAGGGAGGTTGATATCTTGTGTGGACGGGCGGCTAGGGTGCTGAGTTACATAGCTCAGGTGGGCGGGAGGTAATGACTGGTGACAGATTGAGGTGTGCAGACAGCTCACCTGTCTAGCTGAGGCAATACATGTGTAGTTACATAGAGCACCAACCTTCCAGCTACATACCGTATTGCCACGTAAGAACCCTCTGGTACTTTTTGGTGTCGGCCTAAAGTTAGTACCCTTGCACCTTTACAAACCTGCACTCATTTAACATTCGCCCATAGTGCATTGGCTCGATCATTTGAATAGCTGAACTCTTAGGTTGCGTCATCAAGTTCAGGGCTAACTTCCATTCCAAGACCTGACTATTGATCACAGCAATATCCGCTCAACAGGTAAATACGGTATACAGTACAGGCATAGCCTGGGGAAATGAGACTGATTCCATCATTTTGTGGGGTGTGGAAGGGTCACTGCCAGAAAATCGTCGACGATTTCTATGAGAAAACAGGATCTCACCTAATTAGCGGAATCGCGAGTACAGTATATGTAGCATGGTGTCATGTCAACCAAGCCCTATGAATTAGCCGCTAAATGGCTCTCGGTTCTCCTAGTCTCTACAGCTTAATCCTGCAATGGACACTCGACCAGAAAGTTCTAAAATCACATACACAAGCACTTATAGGAATCTTATCAACATGAATACGTTAGGCTAATTTGAAAATAGGAAAATCTGCTTCTACATCACGGACATTTCTTTACCAACCTGTAAAGGGAAATTGTTAGATAGAAATACCATCTGTATTAGACTATGCACATAGTATATATGACAATGTGATATTCAAGTCACCTTCTTGCACTTGATGAGTCAGTTGTGGGGCCAGGTGAGTTTGTAGTCTGTAACAGTATAAAGTTGAGCTGTTCTTGTCTAGCAGGGTGGGACGGGAGCTGGTTTGAATAATTGGTACCCTGGTACAGGTGGGGTATTATTCAACAACTTAGATGAGTACCTGCTGAATTGCTCGCGAAATGAGGTCACTCAGACACAGAGGGAAGTGACAGGTGGACGTTGGCACCCTGCACTGCCCCCAGTGGTCATATGGAGAAGCTAATTATCCCAACACAAAGACCCAATATAGCGAAAGTGACACCCGCAGGTAAAAACAGTGTGTCACTAGTTGTGCTATTAGCTTCAGGTGGTTTTCCCATGGTTTTATTTAGTCAGGCAAAAATTGTTGACATTCTTCACCCCGCCCATAAGATTGTGTCATTTTGAGGTATTAATAATTAAATGTATGAAATTGTAAAAAAAAAAAAAAAAAAAAAAAAAAGAGAGAAGAAAACGGCCATGGGCGTATAAATCATCATATCATCCTCTATCCAGTACTAATAACGAGTATAGAGAATTCTATATAATACAAAGGTAAGTGTGATAGGTTCAGACTGTCCAGCTGGGCTATCACTAATAAGCATTATTATGACCTATGTAGAGAATGGTCAGTCAATTAACCTGATTCTGAAACCCCATTTACGGTTGCAATTAGCTGCTGTGTAAAAGGAAAAATACTGGGCAGTTTTAGATCTAGACAGCTCTAGAAGAATTGCGCATGTATATAAGGCGAGAAGTGCTAATGATGGTCTAAATTTCATTCGATGCAATCTCCTTAGCGGGTAGCTTAATAACAAAACCCCTAAGGAATTAACATTAACAGCGTACACCAACAGCAAACATATACCTTCCTATCCACGGTTTTCAGATAAACACACCTCCTAAAAACGTTTTTATGCCTAAAACACTCCCTATGTAACAGGTAATCTGAAATCTGTGGTTTCAAAACACCCAACCAGACATTCATATTTTAAATATTTATGAATATCTTTGCAAATATGTACAAATTCATTCAACCAGATATGATTAAAATCAAAGAGGATATATGATATCCATGTTATTAGCCCACCTATGAAATATGCTTTAGGGACTCTATTGAAAGTCAGCTATCCTATTCTATTTTGAGAAATATACACATACAAGTCATATGGGACTGTCCAGAATGTCAGTGAAGTGATGAAGTGCAGGACACCGGTACACATCTACTAAAGGGTAGATTCAATTACAGCAATAATAGTTTTGCCTCGTATAGAAATATCGCCCACATAAAATTGATAACATTAACTAGCCCAATCCCCTCCCCCTTCAGTTAGAAAAAAGGTAGATGTGTATAGGGACAATTTTGTAGAGGTGAGTAGCCATTCCGTGGATCCCACACACTGGGTGCATTTCCTGGTACGCCGGCTGGACTTACTTCCCGTCTGGTGCATCTGAAAGCTTCCAGAGGTGGTGAAAAGGGATTGTGTGCATGGGGGGGGGGGGGCAGGACAGAAGCAGAGGGAGGATTATATGTGTATTTGGGTAGGGGTAAAAGGGGTATAGAGGTCCAGTCAGACTCTAGTTACAGGAATGCGTATCAGTTATGGAGAGCCTGATTAGTACAAAATAGATGCTGAATCACTTCAAGGCCTTCATTTTCAATGGATACATAGCTTATCTCTGGCCTCTTGACAATCCCTTAATTAGTATGCTAATGACTGGAAATGTCATTGCTTGATGGAGATTGGCACAGCGATACCAACGTGTTTAGTACATTTTTCAGTAATAGAGTATACACGGTGTCTTTGTCAGACTATATCCTCATAATTCATGTATGGAGTGCCCTATTCTTTAAATATAGTCAATTCATATTAAATCTAAAGCCAACTGACATTAGAGCATTGCTGTATTTTCTTCCATATGTAAATTAGCAGCTCTTTAAAACCGTGACAAATTGTCCCCTCGTTTTTAACCTTAGATTATAGATAAGACTGGTGTTTTGCCTAAACGACCTGCCATGTGCAAGGGACGTGAAGTTTTCCTGGGCTCAGTGGTGTCCTCAAGCCCCATGCCTGTTGACATGGCCCTTCTCTGCCCTATTGATAAATACACACAAGTAGAAAAGAAGGTTGGGCGGGGGCAGGGGTAAGGGGGTTGCCAGCCGATGTAGGAAGTTTAAGGGGCACTCTTCAATGAAATGGTTGGTTGACGGCATATAATGCCATCCCTACCCTCTGAATAGCAATTTGCTTCAGAGAAATTATACTCCAGTCTATGCGAAATCAGAAGTGTTCAGAGGATGTGTGGAGACCGGTTCAACAATAGAGATAAATACACTGAGCAAAATTTCCATGTACAGGGCCATTTCTGTTGTGGGGAGGCATATGGCAAGTAAAAAAATGGAGATCAATATGCACAAAGTGCATTGATATACGTTATTTGTTAGAGATAGATGTCTGTAGCTAACATTGTGCAGGGTGTGTTAAAGATCAATAAGTTTTGATTCGTTTTGTCAACCCACACATATATTTGGGGCATGTGATATATGATTTGAAGTAACAGTCCTCACAATGCTACATCTCGGCAGTTACAAAATATCACTTAGGAGTGGTTAATCTTTTGTGTTTTGGCTGTGTACAGAGTGCATATAAGTCATAGTGCCAACCATGGCGATTTCAAATTAATTCTTAAGCACAACGACTAAATCACGATTAGATATGCATGAGACAAATATTTCGCTTCATCCGTTGGTTATACAATGTATAGCGGTAGAGCACCTATAGAGAATACTCCCGGGAGAACAAACGAGAATAAAACCGAAAGAATTATTTAATTTGAGGGATATTGTAATTTGAGGGATATTTGAAACAGGTAGATCTTACCGGCAAGTAATGGTGTATATGTACACCATAGGATGTGAGCCAGATATTTGTATAGGTCTGAATATTTCTTTTTGTGGTAATCACATTAGTCCTATCCTTAGTGTATTCTTCTAGACATGCACATTTCGTCGAATCGATTCTTAAAACAAGTTGTCAGCTAGAGTATAGGGCACAGGGCTTCAAAAAGACTGGATCTGAATTTGGTTTGTTTATCCTTGACCAAGTTTCCCACCAAGAGGATATGGGGGAGTGTGTGAGGGGAGGGGAGGGGGTGTGCTTGGACAATCCTGGCACCTGTTTCCAGGCAGCATCAGCCCTATATAGAATGTAATTACAAAACATTCCATAGATAGGAGCTTGGCACATGCAAAGCGTCATAACTTTGATATTGCGCTCTCTACTTGGCCAATATTGTCATTTCCTATAATCTGGATTAAGTTGTGAAAGAAAGGTTGACCTGAACCCAAAGGTGACCAGCATTCGTTCAGGCCAAACAGCCCACGTGACTGACCAGATAAACACCTGATTCACTCTCCAGGCTGAGTTGTTGTAAACAACCCTTGAATATACCCATATGACAGAGATCGTGTGTGGAGAGTGACCTTAGGTGACCTCTCCAAGCATAAGCCAGGCCCATGGCATATATCCACTATACACCATAACAGAGATTATGACTGGAGAGCTACCTGAAGAGACCTCTCCAAGCACAGTAGTTGTATTTACGTCTTCTATACAGACCAATATCAGAACAACGAAGGATGTGCCTGGAGAGTGTCCTGAAGTGACCTCTGGCGGGATCCGAGAATTGCGGCAGGGGGGCGGGGGCACGAGGTCACATGGGGGGGTAAGGTGTTGTTGGGCGCGGTGCAGGACGGGAACCATCAGACGCTGAGCAGTAGCAGTGGAACTAAGTTGTGCTTGGAAGTTCATATCAAGGGGAGGTACCATTGAATTATATACATACATGTACTCAAAAGGTAATTGCAAGGATAAAGAAAAAGGTACAAATACCGTTGACACATATATGGAGATACGCTACAAATTTCTTCACTAATCTGTCTGAGGAGTGCATTATGTATATACCCTGGAGGAGGGAGGACTGACACACCCCTCTATTTAATACCACATGTATGTACATTCCAGCAACTACAGGCCCCACTTTATGCTCCTCTAATTACCATGGATAATTTCAGAAACAATAAGGACTCAAGTCTTTACCGTTACACAACCCACAAGGAGTGGTCTACCAGTATAACAACCCTTTGGATCACATAGGTTGGTCTAGATAGAAATTGGAATTGAATGACACCAACAAGAGGAAAGTTATCAGCAGCTCCAAACCTGAAAGCTTCTTCCACCACTGACCCCTTGTGAACCCTCTCAGGCAACCAGGCCATTTTGGATCCTAACAGGAGGGCCACTGGTGGGTGGGTGGTATGTGGGGGAGTGGATCCCCCTGTTGTTGAGTCGTGAGGACACACTCAGAGGGTGATGTGCATAACTTTGGACCACTTTCCCAGTTTTTGGGATTCACACAAGGCGGGGGCGACATGTTTATGTGTACACAGGGGCCCTTTTCTGGGAAGTAACCATTGTGGCTAGCTCACATTAGGTTAAAGGTACAGGGAGCGGAGGACCTTTGTCTGACCCACAGGAGGAGCAGTGTATTGTATAGTGGAGATACCAGGTATAACGCTGGAGGAGATTGTGGAGTACTTGTAACCTCCCCCCAAAAAAAGTTTCTCCAAAGACTCACGTGTATGCAAGCTTCCGGGATATTTGACAAGTGTTGGTTAATTCCACGTAAACTTAATAGGAGTTGTGTCAAAGTTAACAACACTTAGTCTAAATATCACAGTTATACTGCAGCTTTTATAAACTCATATGGCCACGCAATCAATTGATTATCATATCCATATATCTGTATTATGGTGTGAGGTCCATGGATAGTCGACTCCTGTTTTCACATATCAGTGTATTGTCTCCCATGTCAAGGATCACTATCACCCATCAGCTCTCGAACTACATTATGTTTTATGTGTAGTCTCATGATTAGGAGAGCTTATCTAAACTTTCATCCCATGCTGTAGAAAAATCAACAAGCCCAGTAGGGGCACTAAGAAGGGTCCGGGCGTACTCTCAGGGCGGTTGTCACTAGCCTGGAGGTGGGTGCACAAGTCTCTGGTGTGGAAGAAAGCACAGATCACTGGGCATTCTTCCACAGTCTTCAAGCAGAGGGAATAGTACTAGACTGGACGCAGTCACTGAGTGCTTTCTCCCCAAGTGCCATTCCCACACTACCCCTAGTTGCTGGATCCCCCAACACCCCCAACCAGTCTCACTGGCACTTTATTTAGTCCCCAAGTTTTCTGTCACTTCATTCCCCTGTGTACAGCCCATGGGTCGACTGCTATATCATAGCTTTCTCCAATTCCTTCAGAAACTTGTAAAACCCACATCCATTCCTTTGGCGGAATGAACATGGGAGGGATATACATATTGTACATTGTAGCACATAGGATTACAACTACACCTGCCTGGAGTCCTGACCAAGCATTGTAACTTGGAAGGATTTACCACTGAGATAAGGTTAAAAAAAATCGATCTTTGGAGGATCCATCTTATCTCTGCGCTCCAGGTCAGCAGGCGATTGGACTAATTTTTTTAAATCAAAATAATCTCATGCTAAAATTAGAAATAGATAGGAGGCAACAAGTTGAACGGCCCTTGCCAAGTGTGTTACTTTGCCCTGGGAGTCCAGTGTACTGACCCCTCCTGCCCCTAGTGCCAGGACCCCATGGTGCTATGTGACCTTTCTGACCTTGAAATGTAACAAGATCAGGTGTATTAATATCACTACAGGATACAGTTTAGGCCTTATCAGGCTAGGCAAAATGTTTATCTCCAGTTTACATAAATAAGAGTCGCCGGCCGTTATTCACAAGATACCCAACGTGTGGAAAGTGTCTCCAAAGCCCCTAGACTGCCCCATCACGCTTGCCATCCCTCAGTCACACAAAGAGGCCTATGTATCTGTATCTTTGGTGTCTGGCGTTGGCGGAACTGGATCTTTGCTATAGCGGCTTGGCAATTGGAGTTAGTCGGTCACACAAACAGAGCCACCTGAGTTAATCAGAGCTAATGTGAGCATTTAAGAACTGGAGCAAATTTCCTTTAAGCGTAATAGCCTGAATGGTTATATGTGTCTTGGAATGGGATCTTTTGTACTTGGGATATAAAGGTCCTTTGGTGCACGCCTTCTCATCAAGCGTTTGCTTAATACCTCTGCACCCTATTTTGAGGATAGGATACTTCTGTTGTCAATAATCCCGATCAACTGAACAAGTGGACAAACATCACCTTCTCAACAGCTGTATTTTCTACATGAAGTCATTTACAGAGCAGTGAGTTATGAATATATGTATACGAGTTTCTTTCTAGGTGCCTCCTTTTTCCTCATACTCAGGTAACTTCAGTGCTAAGAGCTTGGAAATTGCCAGCGGCATTACCGAAGGATAGGTACCAGTGAACAGCCAGACAGTGTTTAAACCGCAGCTATTACACGCCATATGCCAGTTGGACATACCTCTGTTAGGCCTAATGTGAGCAAGTCACGGAGCTGCATATTACATAGGAACTGTTAGGGCTGTGCAGTGCCCAGAACTGCTAAAGGTCGGAGTCCAGTGGGAATAACCATTGGACGTACAGATTGGGCACTTATTTTGTCTTAAAGTGCTGAGCTATTTTTCTTTGTGAAAGAAGTAGTAAGTAATACGTAACAATGCTTTCTGGGCCACATAATAATTATTTGCCATTGCTATTTAGCCAGAGCTGTCTGATTTATAAGTCAAATGGCAATAGTGAGCAAAAACTTCAAGCCGACTGACTAGACGATTGACATAAAGAAATCAGCATTGTACCCTATAGGTTGCACATTATCATCTCTAACTGATAGCTCCCAGACCGAGTTGCTCCCCGACCCAAAACCAACCCACCACCTTATTATACACTCGGCCACTCTAAGCTGCTCATCGACAAGTGGAGCCTCATTGACCAAGGAGGAGCTGCTCACCTCACCAATAAACCCACCAACAGGTGTCGTCGTGCTGGGAGTTGTCAAACAGGCCCACCAGGTGGCGGTGGTGGCCAGGGTCTGAGTGGATGAGTGAGTAGGTGACTTACAGGTGTCAGTGGAAGGAGTAGCTCAGGTAGATAGACAGCCCAGACAAGAGCAGCTCAGCTGCTGCTGGTGGTCTCACAGCGCTGGGGACACGGGATATACTTATACCTAAAACGTAGTTCCCGGCTGTATACATCTAATACCACTGTAGGGATGTGTTGATATCTAGTGAGACTCTTGGGGCTTAATTTAAGCACTTTTATGTTGGATCTCTCATGTAAGTAGAGCAAACAAAATAGAAACGAAGCGATGACACTATACCCTGCATGGACCCAAATCTACATACAATAGTTATCTATGATCAAAAAGGAGTTCTTTTATACTCTATGAGTAGCACAGGGACAACGTGGAGAAATTTGTTACAAATCATAAGGTCGGCGGTCTTTTTGGACAATACGAGGAAAGGAAGAGAAACTCAAACGCATATTATGGTAAAAAGATTGAGACTTTCAAGAGGAGTAATCTAGGACTGGCTTACTCAGGAGGACTCATTGATCATTTGTCTGGACTTGGCGCCAGGGCGATATATCCTGTAGGTATTGCGCCAATTACTCTGATCTGGTTTACACCTGATCCTGCCGTATAAACTGAGATCATATACATGGCCATCAGACTGGTCTCTTTTTCTCCTCCCACAAAGACTATCTGCTCAGCAAGAGAATAGCAAGTATCTGTAACCACCTGTCTACCTGTTGCTCACCTGTGGCGTCCGGTGCGTGACTGAGCTGCTCAGAGGAAGGTGTACCAAGATTTGGCAGTTGTTAGTGAGTGGGGGAGCTGCTCTTACGGGCTCAGCTTACCTCCCTCCCCTGGACTTTACCTGACAGACCGCCCACCAGGACATCCATTGTCCCTGGGTCATAAGGGCTGTAGCTCGACCACCCCTATTCCCACCCATGTGAATATCCTGGCAGAAGTGACAGTCAGATTGAGTGACACTTAATTTCATCGACCTGCTATCGCAGACAAGTGCCCTATTTGTACCCACCCCTAGAGATGGATTTGTTCACCTGTTGTTTGTGAGGTATTGGAGGCGGAGCTTTCACGTGATACTGATTCTCCCCTGGAGCTGCATTTCCATTGGACTAAGGTCTTATTACTCTCCACTGGGAAAGGTGGTAATTGGAGGCTAGCACCTATCAAATAGGGTGCCTTTACGACTAGCATTAAAACCCACCAGTGTGCCTGTCATAATTGGAGAAGGGGACTCAACATTGTTAGGTATTAAGGTCTCCACGAGGAGAGTTTCTCCAGACGCCTTCATAAGACAGTCTCACTTACACCTGGGATAGTTGCCCACCTTGGATATTGGAGGTGGACAGAATCTCCCTTTATCGGGAAAGGGAATGAAAATTTGCTTATATTCTAAACTACCGAAGCTCACTCCATAAAAAAAGGTACAAGTACGCTAAGCACGTGAAGTATGTGTCATTGCCACACCTGACTGCTACAACTATCACTACTACACTGTTAACACCCGTCAAGGGACAGGATAAGAAGTAGGCGTGTCTCACCAACCCATGCCGATGTTCCATCAGGGGGGTGGGGGCGTGGCCTACCCAGGCTACGAGGGGGACTGGATGATGGGTGGTGCCCCCGGCCCACACCATGTACCCCTCTCGGACGGACCCCAGAACATAGGACAAGCCATGCCGGGATCATTCACAAGCTTCCTCAACAGTGTCGACGGTAAGATACAATTTTCAAAAAAACAAAATCAGTTGATTTCGTATAGAGTGATGAGAAAATACTTGTATTTAACGGCAATTGAGTTGTTATTTGGAATCTAGAACACATGTGGTTTAGTCGAGTGTCGGCGTTGATCCCCGGGCTTCGATCTAACTTCTAACTCTAAGGATATCGTCCCTAAAATTATGTATTATTATCAGTGACAACTCATCCCAATACATACTGAAGATGGGGAATGAAGCCATACATGGCTCGTGTTAAGAGCAAGAAAGGTGGAACTTTAGTGAGCAGCTCAGCAAACCTAACCTAATTGTAACAACCCCCGTGCACTGTCCTAATTGCACATGGAATTACCTGCCCACAGGGGTCCTCCAAAGTGGACAGCAACTTTTAAATGGGAAATAGTTCTGGGTTAAATAATGTCAGTCAGAGCAGGCCAAACTTATTTCTTGCACTTAAAACGCACATTTCTATTAAATGTCTAGACTTAGTTTTGGTCTTTTAATGTTGCTGGTTTGATAAGACTTCTTATCAGCGGTCTTTATTTATGATCCTGATATCCATAATATGTCTGAAGTGCCTAGACGGCGACAAGGCCCTGGTGAGCTAGTGTAGCATATGGAAAATCTTTATCTGAAAACCAAAAAAAAAAAAAAAATCACGTACAATGATCTAAGTATTACTGGACAAGAGTGGATATTTGATTACAAATTTGTTTCAATTAGTCCAAAGGTGTATTTTGTCTTTGATATGAGGTAGACACGCATATGATATTTTAGGTACATACGTTATCGGTACTTTCAAAAGTTATTCAGTCATAGCCTAAACAAGTAGGCCATATTGGGCATTTGGACTTGATCAAAAGCATAGACTTGTCAAGGACTTTCATGGCTAGATCTACACTGCCCTTATTTCCCATTATGCCACTGTCAGTAAACTTTGGATAATGTAAGTTATGGGCTTTTAGACCTTGAGATCATACCTATTGCTGTATGGTTGTGGAGACCTAGACAAAGCTACCTATTCAACAAAATAATATCAATCAGCCAAGAAAAGCAAAAAGTAAATAGATGGGGAAAAAGACATAAGGAGCTAAGAGCTGAGAATTAGTGACGTTCTTATTAAAACTCATTCAAATTGATATATTTGCTATCAAAATTAACCTTGTTGTGTTAGTCATGTAGACAGACACGGTGGGCCTGAATTTCTTTTTCCTCTTTAGAGTATCGTAGATGCCCAGGATTTTGGGAAGAGGTTACGGTAGCATTAAGGATGATCAACATGTTGAATGTACCTAAATCTCATGGGAAAAATGCCTTCACTCGATAGAACTTGTCCTTTAGGCGCCAGTACATGCTAGCTAGAGGAGACTTGTATAGAGATACGGAGAAAGCCGGGACTAACGGAGGCTAAGGCCATGGCCCCCCTCTTCTCCGTCCCACTATCACCTCCCCCTCCCTCCACCCCCTCCAGGGCCTGCAGATCGTTCAGGTGAGGTCGTGGTAACCTGGGGTGCCCTATGAGGATTAAATACCGGCGTCGTACCTGGGCCAGGACCTGGAGGGCTTGTAGGAGTGGTATGTGGAAAGGGACGGATTAAGGCTAGAGAGAGACAAATAAGGTGAAGAATTCGACCTGTAGCTCTCTTGTGAAAGACTCACATGGCTTCACACCGGGTGAACCTAAATAAACCCATTCCCTTAGTAACTAGACATGGAATGACTGTAGGCATGGAGGATCCTTAATTATATTCTTGTGGGCGCTCAAGGATTATACAATATAAAATGATGCAGTCATTTTGTGTGAAAGGAGGTTCTGTGGCAGTTGTGTAGGCCCCTACAAATTAGTGGGATTTAATCGAAATGTGAGGATTCTTCCAGAGAATCAAAGAGGCCATATATAATAAGGCTAGTGATAGAAGAAGACCTGCCAGATACGTCCGAGTCATATTGATCAAGTTATCTTTTTTCTCATTCAGCTGTAGTTTTATAATCCACACGCTCAAAGTGAAAGAGGAGTTACTGGATGGAAATAGACTTTAGACGCTGATTCCACAAAATGATTAGGTTTTCATTTTAAATTCAAAGGTCCTGTACAAGTATAAAATCACCCATTCCTCATCCTTTTTAGCATGTTAGTATGAGAGTTTGCAGGGCATGTATGGGTGGGGGTAATACTGTATAAAATCAGGTCGCAGTTCAATACTACCACTGCTGTCGCCCCTTCTTTGTAGGGCTGCCAGATCCCCCTTTGTTGGCGTCCAGTCCACGTGTATAATGCTGTTCTCACGTGACAAGAGGCTGAACAAAAAAAAACACCTTTTTTTCATACCAAATGAAATGTTTGCTTGTTGCATAGCACATGATAAATAGATCTATTTATACGGATGACTATTCCATATTATACAGGTTTCTCTTTTGAGGGTCACTTCTTCATTAGTGACAATTTTCTGATTCGTGGGAATATTATATTTGACCCTAACAATATAAGCAGGTATTTAGTGTTTGTACTTAAGAAGCAGTCAGTAACTTATCTTAGCTATAAGGATTAGCGCCTCCAGAAAGCACTACCATTACATGTAAGTGCCTGTAAACTGATTGCAATCCACACTTATGGACACAATGTCATTGTCAGCCAGTGCATGTGAACTGTTTCCTGTGCAAACTCAGTATCAAGCCATACTTGTAGACTGGCTGCAGAACAGACTGTCAAAATCACTCAATACCTGGAAACAGGCTTCAGGACATATCACCGATCCCAAGAAACGTTAAAATCTTTCATAAACATCCCTAGCTTATACGTGGATGTGACTATAGCATCGATTATGAGGTCCAATTCTATGACCCTATACCATAGTGATATCGTCCAAAATGTCCACAAAGGGACCGCAGTGTGACATCTTGGTAGAAGATCGGCTAGGACATACATGTACTTTCTGAAAGGCTTTTGGATTGAAACTGCCATCTTCATGTCCATTATGAACTCCCAACTGCCTGTATGTATTCCAAGTATTTTTTTTAATGTAAAATTACATTAATTTGATGTTGATCATCGATACCGATAACATACTTGTAAGCCCTGAATGGACCGCAGATGCTCGAAATTGATGGAGATCCAATGGAGATATATTGTGCATTGGTTGTAGCTTGATAAACCAGACAACCTTGTAATAGCAAGTTGCAGTTTCTGCAAGTTTCCTATAGCTCACATAGACATTATCAGCTGGGGGCCGCCATTAGACCCCGACGGCACTATGACTAACAGCTTCAGCCCCCGACTCCGCAGTATATGCCAGGGATGCCTCCCATTGGTCAATAATACAATAGCCATGTGCCGTATACATCGTTAGCATGTTTATGTGCCAGCTAGCACCTCCAGCGACTAGATGGATACTAGTTTTATAAGCTGTTATCAGCCTTGGGCCTCCCACATCTAATCATGCTTGTATCCTCTCTATAATAGTAGGTCAATTGCACGGAAATGTCTGAGAAGCCAGGTATGTACATGTAATACCATTGTCTATACCTGAACCTTCCACACCCACCGGTAAATGGCTATCACTGTCTGTACTTTAAAGGCCCGCATATACATTGTGTCCAGGTTCATTATCCTATTGCCAGTATAATCATGCACTGATGCAATGCAGCAGAGCTTACTCACCAACAATGTATTGGTGCATTATGCCGTCACGTTGTGTTCATGTTACATATAGGGTCAGTGTGATGATCGGATGTGTCTTTGGGGAATTCCGTGAGATGCTCACTAATAGGGGCTACATGATAAATCATTATGACCAACAGGTACAATGCACAGAATCTCCGGCGTATAAGGCATGTCTTATACGAGGGGTTTTAGTTTTCTCTGGATCCGCAAGGGGTCACCAAGACCTTTCTTTTGATATGTTACACTCTCCCTACGTCCTAATAGGACATATGGGGGTGCAGGCGGTCCCAGGGGTCCTAGCTACACTACACATAGCCTTATGAATTTTATAAAATCCATTCAGTAGAACAAAAGTTATGAATTAAAAAAAAAAAGAAGAAATTTGACCATATTGCAAAACTCGAGGTGCGTCTTATATGCGGGATGCACCTTATACGCAGGAGATTATGGTAGTAGATAATGCATTATGCGGCCGTTAATGGTGAAAGCTTCAGTGTGGTCAGCAGACTGAGTAGTAGTTAATAGCAGCATATTGCACTTATTTTGAATTCCTGGGAGAAATCGAAGTAACAAGAAGACCACCTCCGGTTATGTATGAAAGTGGCATTAATTCAGAGGATATTGAGTCGTCCCCAAGGCCTGCCACAGTTGTCACCTCTTTGCCCTGAGCGAATTGTAGTAAAAGGATACGGTGTAAGATGGTTTTAAAGAAACTTGATTTAAAGGACGGAAATTGGTAGACACCCAATGCCGAATACATCAGGAGACATACATCCGTACTAACGTACTCATATTTTTGACATTTCATGTATAATTTTGCCCAATAGAAATAAAGGCCAATGTCCTCCTATCCCATCAAACCATTCTTTAATATTTATTGTTCCCCTTGATTGCAAACCGATTCCTCCTGCCTCATGGGGGGGGGGGGAGGGTCAGGTTAGAATTGGTTACTACTTGAACGAGATAAACACGCCCTTGTCAGAATAGGAGCAGTTACTATATATAATTATGTCCAAAAAGTAGAGAACAGTAACTATCTGTACTCTGTGAAGTGCACGTCATAATTAGGAACAGTGGTTAATTCTATCCAAATCTGAATTAAGTATTGCAGTAGTTTTGCAGTTTCCCCAAGAAAAAACCTTAAGAGAGACTACCCCCCCCCAAAAAAAAAACAAAAAAAAAAAACAAAACAACAACAACAACAAAACACACGCACATACGGCTCATTATCATACCAGGGCATACATCACTTGATGTGTCTGTGGCAGGTTACAATGAAAATTTGAAAAAATCTGAATGCCTTCTCAAGACAGGAGTTTCATTGCTGCCGGTCAGTCACCTTTCCCACATAGTAACCCAATGCCCCACTTCTGGCAAACTGACCGGCCCACAGCTCCATAGTCTTCTGGATTTCAGTCCATGGCAGATCGATAACGATCAAGGTATCAGGTCCTGGATGGAAAGGAACTGTTTTCCTTCATACTGCCTTCTTGAATTGTGGTTCTTACCAACTCACCAAAATGAACACTACTGATGACATCGCCTCAATGCTTGCCATGTATTTATCTTCCCTATCTGGTGTGAAATAGAGAAAATGGAACCAGCAAGGTTTTGACTGCAAATTAAATATTAAAGCTGGGTTTCACGTATACATACCAGGGAAAGTTGGGCATAACTTGATGAAGATAGTTCTATTGCTTTGGTCAAGGGGAAATGGAAAAGTAAAACCACGTGCACGTACAAGCCTCACCCTCGCACAAGCCGCATTTCCAACTTTGAGAAATGCTATAATTGGCCGCACCTTAAGTCTTGAAATTGCACGCTTTCTGTTCTAATCAACGGAATTTCAAAAATAAAAAGAACAACAACTATGGTTTCCTGAATGTCTATCGGACCCCCGTTTTCATCTAAAGACGTTGACAAGTAAGAGGCCTTAAAATTGGATTTTCAGAAATGCACCAGCGCTAAAACGCGCCAGTACAATAAAGCGGTAGGCATGGGACTGACAGCTCAATTCACACCTATGGTTTTAGCTTTCAGGTGCTTTTCCAGGAAGATGACGATGTTCTACCTGTATATATGTACAAATATTGGGTTAATTGATCCTGATATACCAGACAACTGAGGAGTGGTCAAACTATTTGCACTGACACCTTTTCGTAAGGCTGTCAAGATGTGCTCTGACGATGCCGGTTTATCATGAAAGTGCGCGATGGTGGTTTATCAAACGACTAGGTACATATACTCATGAAATTCTGACGATGGGCATTCTGTTCAATGGTGTAACAAATTTGATAATGGTTTGTAGTCTAGCACTTGCGATGGTCTATGGACCTCTTTGACATGTCATTAGGAGAAAAAGAGTAGAGTTGTTTTTCTTGTTTTTTACCCTAGGGCCTAGTCTAGTCTAATCAACTGTTTGTAGTAGGGGAAAATGCGTAGTTTATGAAGCACTTAGATTTTAGCTCTTTGTTCTTTCAAAGACTCGGTAGTGACCTGAATTAGACAAATAAGTTAGTTGCGCCTATTGGTGAATCAACTGAAACGGAAAAACAGAGGGACTGGCTAATGTGACAGATTATTATTGTTTTCAGGTGGAAAGGGAAATAATTTGTGGACATTTGAAATGGGCCCTCTTAAGGTCAAAATGCCTGTGTATCAAGTCTAGTGGTTCTGTTTTTGGAAACTAGTGGTAAGCGTATGGATTATCAGAATGTTGTTTACATTGCTGCTTTGGTAGAGGTCTCATATCAAATATTGGATATCTTTACATGTGGCGAATCAGAATGTATTCATTACCTTGGATACTAAACAGTGTGCAATTAATATATTCCATGGGGCAACCCCTTAGGTTGACCCTGTTTGAACCATTGGTCTTTGCTCGAATTGCCCAAGTGCTGGACTGGCCTCATCTTCTGTGGGCTACAGCTGGATAATGTACTGTTGATGGCTAGCAGAGTGTAAGGGTTAAACTAGCAGTAGGAGGAGAAGGCTCTTTTACTTTCAGAAGGACAGGTAGGGGGTCTAACTAATAGGGCGGGGGCACAGAGCATATACCTGTGGAGGTGAAAAGGTAAGGGGGTGCAGCTTTAGATGGTGTCTCGTAGGGATCCCTGCTTACCTTGGATGACCCTCCTAATGCTTTAAGCCATAGACTTGAGACGCTGGCTGGTTACCTGAACCCTCAAAGGAAGACAAAGTTGAGTAAATTGGGAACTGTGCACAATGTGGTAATAAAAGTGACCATTTCAATAGATATTTGCAGGTATATTATTATTAGAAGGCAGGAAGGCACATATTTGTACAGTGTCTGTCTGATGTAACACACCATTTCATTAGTATGTAGGTCTTACTAAATGATATATCGAAGCATCCCCGCCCTCAGCCTCGAAGAATTAGACTTCTTCTCGAACACTGTGGACGTTAGAAAAAAAAAATTATGAAAGGGTTAGACCTTCTTTGGGTATCTGCGTAGTTGTACTTGGAGGAAGAGGTTGGAATGTAGTGCCGAACATGATTGTCTCAAATACAGAATGCAAGAAGAATGTGTCGTGTCTAAGGCAGACGTATGCTGTCGAGAAGGGTTTAAGGGTTAGATTTAGGAATGTCACCCAAACAGGATGCATTGGTAAACCCCTCAACGAGACCCAAGATACTCAATACAGCATTGCAGACCCTGTCCCCTCCTCCGCCCCTCTCTTATAGAGGGTAGACTAGCTGCACTCGACCACTTGATGTTTACTACCTAATTTCGACCATTACGCCTCCACGCGTAAAAACACATGCATGGTATTTTCAGGTTTTTAAGCAATCAATAGAGGATGGTTAGATTATCCTACGAAGTACGGCCATATTTTAAGGAAGCCAGCCTTAAATTGGTCGACTCTAGGCACCAAAACTATTTTAGTGGTGGGTTCTAGTGGTGGTCTATCCCTACCCAACACGCACATAATAGCTTTTATCTTTACCCACTTACTGATCTAAAGCACCACAGCAATTTAACAGAATGTAGCATTTGCTGGTGGACATTAAACAGAATTATAATGAATCGTAAAGATGGAGACGACAAGTGTCTGTAGTAAATCTGTCTGTTTGGCCCTTGGTGTCCAGTCATGCATGGAGACCTCCAGGAAGGATGGCCATGAGCATGTGAAACCGTGTGTGTCGGTGAGGGGTTACTTTGTAAGCCCCTATACATGTACTTTTACGTCATGGTAATGGTATGCCACATGCTTGTGGAAGTTAGCGTCCAGGGTCTTCATTGAAAGCACGTAGAGGGGGGAATCAGTGATATAGCCTAGGACAAGTTTCATAATGGACTAATGGATGGACATGGTCTTTGATCTTCAGTTGATGAGGTCATCACAGTCTATTTTATGTCTATACCATGTGTGAATAGACTATGGATCACACCATGATGTCCAATCTATCGATTGGAGGTCTTAGGTTAGCAAGACACCAATATGAACAGGTGTATAGTCCGAGCATAGAGCTCTTGTAGCCCTCTATACCCGGACCTCAGAGGTAGAGATCAAACCAGTTGACGGAGAAAGTCCATTGTGCCACTGACGGCAGATGTTCATTGTACGTACTGTGCCAGTTGTGGCCCAGTGCTGAATTTTAGATATAATATATATTGTACTATATGCCATTGTGTGAAATGACAGAGGAAATCTTTCTGCGAGCTATTCGATGAAATACATTTTTAAATTAGATATAGAAATTATTATTACCGATAGAAATTTTCTCAGCCATTCCCAGCTCTTACATCTCTCTGAAGTACAGTACTGAATATACGTTGGTAGCACAATGACAGCCCTTCTTAAAAGTGTCGGGTTTAGTTTTATATAGTCAGGGTGGCTGGCTTGGCTTTTAACTGACCTCAGCTCACCTGCAGGTCTCTCAAATAGCCGCCTCCTCCAGTTACTAAAACATGGCCTGTTTAACTCTGGTCACAGCCCCTTCCTAAAACGCCACCCTCCCGCCAACCAGACACACCAACGAATGTACCTGATTTTGACTGGTCAGAATAATATAAAGCAACTTTCCTATTTTGACGTACCAGGTATATAAATACAGGTGTGTTTTATCGTTGAATTTGCATACTTTATAAAACTAACTGGGAGGATGAGCCTTGTTTTGGAAGTTAGAAAATGGAATCTCAACATAACCCTGTCCAAATTGTTTTCTGTATAAGTACATGTATTGTATTTCACAAGTGCAGTAAAACCAGCACCCTTGTAATTGATTAAACGCAGAATATTGGTTACTGGAATAGTTTTGATTTGCCAATTTACCCTATTGGTAATACATTTAACAACAATGTAGCTTTATCCTTTCTTTTGCCCCCCCCCCTTACACACAATAAATGCTACCAAGCGGTATGTAAGAAATAAGTAATATATGAGTAGACATTTTAAGCTCATAACTTATACATACCCATGTGCTGGAATACATACCATTGAACTCTGATACTCCCCAATCCTAAACTATGTCCAGGCGACCATGTGTAGACACTAAATCAAATTTTATTTACATATGGTTTTATACAATGGCATATGTAAGGTTTTAGGGGCTTACAACACAGCCATTGTTTTTCGTAGACACTCATAAATTGTACAGTTAGCTCTAGTTAATAGGTTTTAGTCCGCCTCGTCGCTGAACAACTGATGTGGATGGTCATGTCATGCTGAAACATAAAGACGCTATACCGAGGTTGCAGGTTCGTTAGCAGGGGGCACCATCTGGTACCTGGAAAGATTTATAAGCAGTGATAACAACATGGCAACAACACCAGCAACAGCAATACTGAGTACCAGCTATTATGTAATGCACCCCAAAAAGTATGCACCAAATGAAGGGAATTATCTCATTGACCAATAGGTCGGTATATCACCAAACCCGGCTATCAGCCAAACTCTAACTTTGGGAGGATGCTAATTATAAACCCGCTTGATCTGTTCTACATTAATAAATGCCTAGTTTACCGACTTAGCTGGTTTAATTATCAGCCAATGAAGTCACACTACCTATTCACTGCGGTCCTCTCGTGAGGAGGGGGCAGTAGGTACCCATCTGATAAATGCTATCAGTGGTAAATGCTGGTAATCAGTTCAGCAATGGTCGCACCCATTGGACTATCCACTACCTCGGTATAGGTTGTACCAAGTGTTCTGGAGCATCTCATACGCCCTGGTAGGTTAAGCATATAAGCTATGGCTCATATGCCATATTTTATGATACCATGATAGTCCTGATTAACTTGTCTGTTTTGTTTATGGCATATATGATACACCAAATAGAATTTTGGAATTGAGCCATTACAAAGGGGAGTGTAGGTGAATAGTTAGGATATTTTCTCGATGTCTCGGTGGTAAGTATTTGCAATATTCGCCATAAGCATGGTGGAAAAACTGCTGAAGTATCGATTTCAACAACCACACAACTCATCTTGAGCCGTCAAAGAAAAATAAAACGAAAAGAGAAAAGATAATGGAGGTACCTGTGCTGTAATCGAAATTTATTAGTCACTGACAGAAAAAGTGGAGGCATAGGCCAGCGGGCTCTTCTTTTATATGAGCATGTATTAAGTTGGTAGCTCCCGACGTCGGAGAGGTTTCTTTGCTTTGAATGTACACTCTCAGTAACCACTCTAAGTAGGTTATTTCGGAATGAGTGGAGGTTATAGATCTATATGTTGGGATAGTCAGATAGTCTCCTAATAAAAGAATATGCCAATCCTTTCCAAGTTTCTAATGATGGACGTTAGTCCAAAGTGAATTTTGATCAGGACAATAAGTTTGACAATTTCCTTAAATGCCCACTTATGAGCCGGACCTTTGGATAAGCCGCACACCCGACTATGGGAAAAGCTATAAGCGGCACACAAAGCTTGAAAATTAAAGGTTTTATACTGTCATTCTGCGACTTTTACAAGAGAATAAATGTAGGCCTAGGGTTGTGTATCAGGACAACATTATATTTAACCCAAAAGGGTTGTAAGGCACGGGGTAAAAATGTTTTTTTTCAGTGGCTATTAACAGTGAGAAAAACTAAGACGCTTTTCCGGCCTATGTTAAATCCCATAGGAGGTGCGAATGGGATCAATGTTCCCGCGTTTTTGGTCCGGAGTGGTGCAAATAATTGATGAATGTTGATGAATTTCCCGTAATTTGATCCGCGCGCGCGTCTCTATTGTTGTGATAATGGTCGTTATTATTTTTTTTTCAATTATTCAGTGTTATAATATAGAAATATGATAAAGTATGGCAAGAGGATATGATTTGAATCAATATGTTTTATTAAAAAGATGAAAAAATTACGTCTTCGCCCTGTCGTTAATTCGCATCCCAAAGCCTGTGGTGGTGCAAATTGACCCAAATCCCCATGGAAATTGGGTCGGGCATGGGCAGAAAGAACCAAAATCCAAAATGGCGGACAGTGAGACGAATGACTTAGTAGGATTATAACAAAATGGAGGAAAATTACACTGTCTCATGCCTTTTTATGGTTAATATGGATCCTTATTCAAGACCTGCTGCTGTTTTGCAATGCTTAACTCGCCAAGAGAGGAGTTATTCGCCAATGGAACATACAAGCAATAATGGATGCATTCTCCATAGGCTTAACCATTGACAGTGATAACGCTCGAACAAAACATGAGGTTAGTATCAGAAGGGGCCTAAAAGAAAAGATTAATTGCGCTTTTGTGTTACTTGCATTGCAAAATGCTATCCTATATTTACATGTACATCGCCCTGACTCATTCTAACACTGAGTTACCAATACAGGGTGTACTGAATCTTAACATTTTCCTATTTTCATCTTAGGCCACGTCTTGTGATCTCAGCTGTACATCAGATTCCAATTACATGTAGTGTGCTAAATGTCCGTAAACAACAAACTGTGGCCTGTGTCAGTATATAGGACACATTCTACCTTTAAAAGAAATTTACTGTAAAAACTCGGGTAGCTCGTAAGCAGCACTCACATATAAGCTGCATTTCCCAACTTGGGAACAAGCTGCATCTAGGACTTAACAATTACATGTACAAGAGCAATAGCTTGCAAATAAGTAGGTCTCTGAAATGGCCTATAAGCCGCGGCTTTATGGTAATATAAAGAAATGAATGTTATCGGTAATACAAACTTGAGGCTTAGGGTGTGACACTTCACAACAAGATTAATAAAATAAGTAAATAGATAAGTAAACTCAAGTCAAACAGGCAAATACTCGCCAACACATCCAACTAGCTGTACGTGCTACACACATAGAAAACAGTCATTTTGTAGGTCTGCCAGTTAAGCCCTCTTTTCGGTCCAAAGTTGACAAATGACAAATAATACCATATTGAATGCACCGTTAAACCATATACATATTAAAATACATATAACTGTTCAATTTGTATGTCACTGAAAATAATATATCGAATCATAATCATCGCCGTTTTTCTTTTAACTCGGGACATGGATAATGTGGCTAGCAATTTTCTTTTCGGTGCACACCGTTTCTTGCTTATTTGTACGCCTCTATAGTTTATTTCATTCCCAGTATAAGTAAACTGAATTTGTTAGTACTTTTTTTAACTCCTGGCTCAGAAGTAACTACGTATAACCGAATGGAAGAAACAGTGCAATTACTCACTTTGGAGTACAGTTGGTCGAAAAAGTAGTCGAAGGAGCTGTATAGAGATGGCGAATATCAAATTGGGGTGAAAGAGAGAGAAAAAAAAGCTTTACATACGTCTAGATGCGGACGTAAATATTATTTACGGGGGACACAGGGGGCACATGGCGTAATTTGATAACTAATATAAGAACAAAGATCAAAGTCCGATTGGTGAGAGCATAGAAGGGAAGAAAAATAATGCATAAACGAAGACAGAGGTCCATGAGAACCTGTCCCAACTAGCAGGTTTCTTAGGGGTGAATGGATGGTAAGAGCGTCAAGTTGATGGAGATTGTATTAGTAAAGGTCGTGCTATAATGAAATTTATATGTTGGATGCAAAACAGGAAGCTTGAACAATACCAACGAGAATAGAACTCTATTACCCTCAGACAAAGAAGTATATTCCCTCTAGAAGAAACACATTGGTAACTAAAGAAAGACTGGAAATATTAGGAAAGTTCAAACAAGCACACTCGAATCATTAGGTAGAAGTATTGAAATGTATTTGAGGGTGTTTCACATGAAATAATACGGTGTACTGAAGGACGTTCTGTATAGGAAACATGTCAACATATTGATAACGTGTCCTCATCCTGTTTAGTATCAAATAACAAAGAGATGGATCAGAACCTTATCTAAAATCTGGACGTACACATATCGTGTATATATGTGTGTTTCATACACATTGTTGGTACATATAACCTATGTATTCGCTAATCTTCATGTAAGTACACAGTGGTGGCTTTAGAGGGGCGCACGGGGGTGTGCGCACCCCCCCCCCCCAAAAAAAAAAAAAAAAAAAAAAATTCTGAAAAATAGGGGGTGCACCACCTCCTTTTCGGCCGCGCCCCCTACTTTTCCAGATCCTGGATTCGCCACTGGTACATGTATCTTTCTGATGGCTTCGTTGTTGTTAGATGTCATTGCTTTCAATGTCATTATCCATAATTCGATTCCTCAGTCATTGAACTGTCTTGATACAGTTTTGAGGAAAGAGGGATGTATTTCAGGTAAATCATATTATGGGCGTAGCATTTCCAAAAGTAGAAACATGATCAGTTCTTGTGTGTCTAGAACATAGAACTCCATAAGTACACAAAGGGTGTTGCCGAGTTTACACATATTCTTATGTTATATGATAGTTTCCCCTCAAAGTACTGGTGCACATCAGGCCTCTTCTCACCTCTAAAAAAATAATGATTACTACATAGCATGAGTAGTAGCGTGACAACCTGTTAGACTATCTATTCTCTGTAGTGATGGCTTTAAGCCGATAGATGTATAACATTTACAATGTATATGGACAAGGTGTCAGTTTTGATAGGCGACTTAAATGATTAATGGTTATGTTAGTTCTCTAGTGCAGTTATGCTGATCTCATCACCCCGATACGTGCTGTAAAATAGGCCCAAATGGTGATTGTAGTAAGTATTCTATAGTAACTACTGCCGGCACTAGGATTAAATACTACTAGATTAAATGAGTTAAAGAGCAATGAGTAGAGGTTGTGGAAATGTTCACAATTGATGTCATCAGGTGTATATATCACATGGGGATAGATGACCGCGTGGTTTAATAAGTGACATTTATAGGCAAAGGGAGACCATTTTGTGGATACTTAATGTAAATGTGTTAACGCAACGAAAGAAAACCCATGGGGCCAATTTATGAATCAAGACCAGTGTCAACATCCTAAGGATTAACCAAAAGGGGAAAAATACAAATAGAATGGATCTTTTAAAACAGTTTGAGCCTTAAGCAAGTCTTATTTTGTATCTTAAAAGGTGGAAATAGAGTCCTGATTGTAGGACATGGAGTGGGAGCAATTTAGTACATTCCTTTATGCTTCCCTACTCTAGACAACCATAAATAGAAATACCGGGTAATCATCCCCAGGGAATTGGCCGGCAGATGGGGTGGGCTGTAGGGTGTAGGCACGATGGGGTAAGGAGAGGATCCAGCCAGAAGTGGGAGGGGGGGCATTGCCGTTATAATACCCCATCCTCCTGCCCCTCCACATTGATTGAAGACGTAGCTGTTGGTGTTCAGGCACTGGGACCCCCTACTATGCATAAGGAGGCATCTATAGCATGATATAGACTTGCTCAATGCTTTGATATAATTGATTTGATTTATTCTTGATCGGAATGATTGCACTTTGAAGTTATTTATAGGGATTGATAAAGGTTGAAGGCCGACTTTCAACTGATCATAAATTATCATATATCAGCCTAATCGTACTAAATGGGAGTGAGAACCCGTGCCTAATCGTATCGGGGAAATTCTAGCGTTTTAGGGAGTGTAGTTTTGTACGGCAGCTACCCAATATTAGATACTGTGAGGGAGGAAGAGATGTTTCGCCTGTAGTGTAGGTTGAAGTGGCAGCTTTGGGATTACAGATACATATATAGCACAGAGATGATGGCGACCCCCTGGCTATGTTTGATCTAATCACTAACACTGGGTTAGGTCCTACCCACAGCTGGAAGGCAACAGCTGTATACTCTATTCAGTACAAAATTCTTCTGTCCTGGAAATCTCTTCCGGTTCTCCCACCAACTATTTTAATAGTACATGTAGTAGATCTGCCCCTAACAGCGCAAATCTATTCTTGATTACAGTGCTAATGTAACGGTACATGGAATATGGGTATATATAGGTAGCTCTTATAGCGGAAGAAAGTTTGAGGTGGAAAGGGAAATCTGACTAAGAGGCAAAGGATGAGATGTATCCTTCCCAGTGCCACTATTTCCCCTGGTAGTCCTCGATACTCAAAGAAATAGCAACGTTAAAGAAAAGAACCTTCCGTACTTTGTGAACCTGGCGGAGCCATCTCCAGGCACAACGTGGAATGAGACACTCTCCAAGCATCAGATCAGTCTTAAAGAACTGGAGTAGTAACGTTAAAAAGGACAGAGTGGTCTAGCAGAAAGAAAAGTAGAAGGAGAACATGTATTTTAGCTAGACAGTGTATTACTTATTTATAGGAAAATTCATTATACCGTTGCTTCATTTGAACTTGGCATTAATATATACAACCTTATCCTTTCAAAAATCATATTAAATGCAGCATAGTATTTAATGCACTTTTGATGGATGCATCATTGACGCTGTATCGGTGGCTCATGGCCTCATATATGTAAACGAAACCTGGAGGGATTATGACATCATTAACAGATTACGTAAAGTTATCACAATATATCAGCGACATGTTATATTAGCTGCTTAAAACAAGATTCCCAAATAAATGTAGTTTGAAGTTAATGGTCCACATGTATAACATGTAGAAAGGGATACATCTAGTTGACTGGGATCGAGAGGAAGGATGGAAACTTTTTAGTGGAACTGACACGTATCCTGGTCCACTAGGACAGGCACAGTATTTCATGTGCATGGCGAGTAATACCATCCTGTGTACATAATGCTCCATCTGCTTGAAGATTGTAGTCGTGTGGAGAACTTGGTCAACCCATGACCTCTGCTAAGTTACGTATTAAGCTTGTAGCTGTGCCTCCAATGAGCCCATTGACCGGTTTCTTATGTCACAATTATGATTTGATGTGATGATAAGTAAATGCTGAGAGCCTACCGATAATATAGAACATAATTCAACGTGTATTGCAATTAGAGCTTTTGTAAGTTGAAAAGAAAAGCAGGACAGAAAGGTCATTGACTGGTTGGTGTGAAATGAGTTACTATATTGAAAACATGTGAATATCATCTGGAATTCATATTTACTAGATAATGCTTTATGCATTGATTATACCGTACTCTATTTCTGAAAAAGAGACACAATGAAATTAGTGTGATGCTGTATGCTTGCCCTAACTGAATAAGAAAACTCAGGCTACCTACCAAGTATACATATTGTACATCTTACATCAACGATACATATAGATTATAGATTTACGAGCTGTGGTGATAATGTAGGCCCTAGGAATACGCCAATTCCACGCTGTTACCATGGGGATCGAGTGGAATCACAGCCCGTGATTGTTTAGTCTTGTTCCGGGGCCCTCTGGGAGCAGTTGTGGCCCTGAAGATGGATGCTTCAATATCCCACATGACTTGCTTCCTATTACGTTGGCGCCTGGTCATTTACTGCTTTTATTAGGTGCTTTTTTCCCTCCTCCCCCCCCCCCTCGCGACCAGTTCATTGTAATTGTTCGCTCTGGGGACTGGACCTGCAACTGGTAGAATTAGCAGGCATTACTAAAGGGTGTTTGCTATCTGGTGGTTCTATGGCACACCACGGTTGGACATCTCCGACTTGGATGTGCTATATCTATCAATGTTAGTTAGACTTCCAATAGGCCTAAATGCCGTTTCTCATTTCCTCTAGCGAACAATGCACCATACTGATCATAAAGGCAATCTTCACCCTGGCCCTGAAAAAAAGGATCAGAATAAACTTCAGCTATCATTCATGTCATAGTAATGGCTCACTGCAAACCTAAGATCGAAATGCCAAAATCTACCGGTACAAACATAGGTCGTCGTTTTGAGGATTCTATGTCATCAGATTAAGGACCATTCACCTTCACTGGCACATTGTCACCCTCTGGTGCCTCATGTTGGAACTATTACCAATACCGTAGATCACACTCTCAAAATCTGATCTAGTTTCAAAAGGTTGGTGTTGCATAGATTAACGGCTAGGGACGCAATCGCAAAGAAGGGATTAACTTTACACTCCAACTTAGTTACTTGTATATCAAGAAAAAAAAAGAAAAGAAAAACATGTAACATCACATCTTTTTGCCAAATAATGACCACTGCCTAGAAGGACACACAATATTGCAAGGTACCAGGTGATTGCTGATAGAATATAACAGATTCATTGCCAGCAATCCCATCAATTCGTTCAGCCACAGTGTACAGGAAAGAGTATTATAGAGATCATGTTTATACTAAATGCTCATAATAAAGCAGGAAGGGGGTGTCTCAGTTGTTGGACACATGGAGGCCATTCCCAGAACTTGTCCATAGAACTGGGCCAGGTAACGCGTCTGTCTAGTCGGACGGGTGTAAATCTATATCTGACCCCTGGTTAGCCCCTAGACATTAGTGTTGACCAAACCCACCACACTGTACACACCGTATTGAATTTCTCATCTTGTACTGTAACAACATAGTGAGGATAGTTGACATGCTATAGAGAGTAGGCTATGTTGGCAAGGAAAAAAAAAGAAGAAAAAACTCTCTCTTTTGAAGCTGGGTCAAATAGTATGTTTCTTAAGATCTATAAGCAGTGTTCTGAAATGTCATTTCGGACAAAATGTTAACCCCATGTGGAAAGAAAAGAAGCTGGTCCAACTTGGATTCAATGCATTGTGCCCTGTTTTATGACCTTTACCCGTAATGTGTAGGGAATGCCGGCACCATATCCCACACCTTTATCACAATTGGCAGAGTCCTTATATGTCATTACCCTCACGCAGCTGCCTCTGACAGGTGGACTGCCGGAGAATGCAGAACACAACGATTCCTATGCATTCCCTCTTGGCTACCCGACCACGCCCGGATTCTGTAGCCCTGACATAAGGGGTTAGTTGTGTCAAAGAAAGGTAAAGAGGACACCGTGTGTCACTGACACTTGGGCTGTATGAGGGGTGTTAAAATATTGCGTTGTGTCAGGGACAGGGTAGTCATTGCATAGACGCCATAGGGATTTGTTCACCTCACATGGTATCTATACATTCCGGTAGTTTGATATTCAAAATGATAAAATTACAGGTCATCTGTAGCCAGTAGAATGATTATAGCAGACTTGCCCTTTGAGGTAGACAGACTTGGTCTTTTTTTTATGTTATTGGTTATTTTCCATTGAAGCGCCCTTTATTGGTCAAAACCTGGCATTTTAATAAATACTGTCATAGGGTAATTGTATGCAACATGCACATAAACCCCTCTCATCGAAATCTTTAACACCTGCAGCAACGCCGACTTTGGTCAGCTGACAGTTTGATGCTGTATCACTATATCACTTTCATTTGCCACATATATCATATTATAGTAGCTAGTAGTATATGATGGTATGAATATTTAGGTGTGCCACTGGCATCGACATTTGACACTGCCATGCCTGTTTAAGGCTGTATGTCAGTGGAACATGAATGATATCCTTGGTTCCTGGTGTCCCTATATATATAGAAGGCCAGACAATCACAGGTAGTATAACAGTTGACATATGTGTGGCTCTGGGGTTTAGCCTCAGGAGAGAAATAACCCACAGCTAATGTGCATGGATTATGAGAAACACAGCATTGTAGGGTTCCCATCGGTCAGAGAAATCTGCTAGTATACATGTACATTATAGCAACCAAACGTCGCGTGAAGCAGCAAATTAAGACCAATGGTTTTGGGGCGGGAATGGTGAGTTCAAAGTTATTCTTTCAAACAGCTTGACCGGCTGTAGGTTTGAATGTCACATTTCTTCACACATGTGTATTGATTGACACTAAACATTTCTATGGCTTTTTTGTCTTCTTCTTTTTGTAATGCAGCCACCGCCCTTTTATAACCTGCCAAAGCTTTGTATTATAAAGCATATGAGATAATACGATGTAATATAAAGAATGTTTTTTTAGGAGTAATTGTAGGTATCAATGACAGAGGAAAGCCATTTGAGCATAAAGGAATGGTGGAGCGTGTGGTTAGGGGGAAGAAATTTCACAAAAGACATCACTTTGCCTCTATGATATCGATACCTGCATGAGTAATGGTTTTGCTCTAGGTTATTGAACCTACGTAGGTGACATACGTCCCTTATGCCATGTTTCAGTTTGATAAGCGGTTTGATTCATTGTATACCGGTATATGCAATGTCCATTTGCATAATATGGATCTAACATTGGTGATGGATGATATAATGAATTGGAAACACGTTGATGAAATTGACACCCTCTTTTGCTGTCTTTTATTTTCTGTAAGCCGATCATAGTGAATAAAATGTCACAAAAATCTTTTAAACCCATTAATTACAATCTAGAAGTTCCTTAGTTACTAAATGACTGTCCCGATGTAGCTTGGGATGAGATCCCAAGCACCAGCAGGCCATAGACCTTAACCCAGCAGATAACGAGGGCCTTTCTCCTCCTAGTCCCAGACTATCCTCTACACACCCATTCCCTATAGCTAGCCCCTTCCACCCAAACCCTCACTGACCACATGGCCTGCTTTACCGGTGATGCCCTGACAACAGGGCGGGATCCCTGGTACGATTACATGCCTTGTCCAGTCGCCGACAGGGCCTGACCCTAGAGCCCCAATCCTGGGCCGCTGTAGTTCTCTTCCACTTGCCCACCAATTGTCGGAGATGTGTGGGTGGGGCGGGGGGGGGGTAAGGAGATGGGTGGGGAAGGATTGAGAAGGGGTAGCGGATGTGAGAGGGGACATGTAAACTATAGGACATGCGGATAAAGCAGGAGTGCGATGTATAGACACCAAGGCAGAGGCGGGGGTGCGCGGAGGGAATGCATCGGGGGGAAGGGAGGCTGAGGCCACTGACCTCCTCCTGCGTGATTACCTGCCCCGACCAACCTGTGAGGACCCGGGATGGGGTAGCACGCGGGTATTAAACCTGCCATTAGCCACTGGAGACATCCAGTGAACTGGCATCTAAGTACAAGGCTGTGTTAGTATGGTAGGGTGTGGTCTTACTTCAGGACTCAAGGTCAATGCCCTATAAGAGACGATATGGAATAGAATAGATAATAAATATAGCAATTGTAAATGGGACGTGTTTTTGTAAATTTGCAAGACTCTTTACATGTTAAAACTCAAGACACGTTTCTCGAAATTAAAGAGACAGACCCACCAGAATGGCAAAACCATTTTCTTCGGTCCGAAACATCGTTTAAATAGCCATTGATTTCGAGGCAAAACAGCACATATGGTTGGAGAGGACGTCATAAGGTGTTGCTTCCGGTTGTATTGGGAGTTTCTTTTCAAGTTTCCCCCGATGCCATCGTACCATTTTGCATACGTACACTTGCCTGGCAGTTATAATAAAGACTCAGTTATGGAAACGCAAGATATTGCATTAAATGTGGATAACGACATAAGCAAATGTCCACGACCATGTGATATTTTTACATCGTATTCCCTGAGGTGGGACTGGTGTATTCCAGGAAGCCATTATATGACTGAGTGGGATACGACTAGTCCCACAGAGGGGAATACGGTGTAAAAAATCCCATGGAAGTGGACATTTGCATTTATGTCATGGCCTAGGGGGTTATTTTGCATTTAAATACAGAAAAAAACTGCTCAGATCTGTTCAAAATCCAATATGGTGGACACCCATTGAATACGGCTACATTGTATTCCACCCCCCCCCCCCCCCCATTGAATACGGAATGTCCAGTACTGTTCTTTAGTAACGCTCGTATCTGCCATGACATAAAAGAAAGTATACCCTATGAGATATTATCTATAATCAGGTCAGTGCATATACCTATGTGCAAAGAACATTTATAAGCCTTTCCCAGAGGGATGCACTCAGAGTAGGCTACATAGCAGAGCTGCGATAGCATTCAACCAAGGCCTAAAAAAAGGTTTGTTTCCAGTTACCCGACCGACCCTAGCAAAACAGGGCCGATCCTGGAATTATTATTTTTTATTTTGTAAATTCTTTCGATATTTTTGCAATTTTTACACATTTTTCTCATTTTTCATATTTTTTCATCAATTTTCGTGGATTTTATCTACGTCCTCATCTATTGTTATACAATTCATAACAGTCATTCATATCTTTTACATGTGCTTCACATTTCTAATGTTTTTCATATTTCTACTGTAAAATTATAGGACCCAACATGTCTGCCCATACATTTCTATATAAAATAAAAAAAAAAAATCAAAAAAAAAATATGACCTACCGACCCTGCATATTTGAGGCATGTAACTGGAAACACAACTTTATTTTTTTTTGGCCTCAACCTTTCCTCCCACTCACCAGATCATGTTCTGGAACCCAAACTCCAACTTGGTGTTCGGCTTTTTTCTCCCACTCAATAGTTATCAGCCCAGCCACTGTTACACACCCGAACACATCCACGTGGAAGGGGTGATAGAAGTTAGTTGTGATGCCACAGTCTCTTCTTCTGACACCCTTTTGTCCCAGTATATGACCCAGGGAAAATGCTCCGTTTGTATATACTACTCAGCATGTACCCAGTTTTCTGCACACGTCGCAGCACTCCCCGGGCCCTGCAGCACCCTGCGACTCCTGTCAACAGACCTGCCCCTAGACTGGCTGCAATCCCTGAGCTCTCCTCCCAACGTCGCTACCCCCCCCCCCCCCATGCCTCTCCTCCTCTGAGCTCAATTCACAAGAGGTCGTCTTAATTTTTCTGTTTAAAACTTGAAATCATTTCAATTTTTATTTCAATTCTCTTGCATTAAAATTGAGAGACTTGAGCAAGTCTAACCTGCCCCCTCCTCCAGGACATGCACCAATACTTCAGCACTGACTCCACTCCAGCCTCCAGGGTGCCCTTCAGCCCCAATCCTTGTCTTAGAGGTATCATCAACTTGACCCCCTCCTGTTGCTAACCCAGAACCTACTCTTGAAGCAGTAATGCAATTGTAGGACACCAGTCTGGGATGCGTTAACTGCCAAGAAACAATCTATTTTTTACCATCTTTAGTTTTACTTTTCCTTCTACCATATTAGGTACCATTGGCCTGTCCACTAGATTGTTTTCCGACTAGAGAACAATGGAGAAAAATGTTGAAATATTACTGGGGACAACCTTACCCAGAGACGTTGTTAGGAGAGCAAGGAGTGTGATCTCCTGGGTGTTATTACTACAGTGACCACATCACTCCAAGTACCGACTACCCTCACCCCCCTCCCCCCGTGGCTGCATATTAGACCACAGTTAGTTAGTACCGTACTTTCTGCCCACCTCTTTGCTTAATCATAACCCTGTATTATCCATAAAGTCCTTATAATTAACTCGGAAAGAGTTATAGCACCTCGATGGATTAAGACGCTTTTTTTTGGGGGGGGGGTCCTCTAAAAGAGCCAGAGATGGCTAAACTTTGTGGAAATAAAGCATGAAAGAAGTCGAATTGTATGAAAAATAAATTCATATATTGGTAAGGTAATATGTATGGATCTTGAATGTGGTAATAAATAATTGAATAAATTTGTGATGTTTTCAAAATTTAGGGATTAAAAATAGTGTCTAGAATGTATAGGGAGGCGGCCCTTTGGGTCTCCAATGGTGAAGAATACACATTCCATTGGGAAACCTTTTTTCCCGCCCTTTTGGGCTGGTTAACTCATGTGTTAACCACAGCATGGGCTATAACTAGCTCTTCAAGCAGATGTGTAAGGCAGAAGTGTAGGACTGTACAGTCAGATCAGTTGTGAACATCTGTTTGGAGCTAGTGTCTGCTTGTGAGTGGCAGTGCTGATGTCAGAATGAATGACCATCTCTATCAATAGTGTATTACTGCATCTTAATTCTTATTTGTGGAACACACACAATAGATAAGAAATGGACAGCCTTTCCGAGTTATCAGCATTTGAATGCTTTCCTCTAGTTACAAAGCCTCTCATACAGGCCTCTAGGGGGTATTAGTCAGAAGTTAATCCCTGGAAATACCATAATGTACTTCCTTGGCCACTATCCTTCTCAACTGTCCACCAGATCAGATTGGCCAGGAAGATGGCCACTTTCGCGGTAACCATGACAACCATAGGGACGCTACCAGTGGTCAGGGTAACGGAAACGGAAAGATGTGCGCCTGTGCACTAATGGACATCCGGAGGACTTGAGTTGGTATGGGCATGGTTTCAGTTGGCCCTCATTTCTCCACTTTTCCTTCCTCCAACTTCTTCGATGTTTTCTCTGCCCCATCTTCGAGAAAGTCTCATGCTGTGAGAGTGAACACAATGATCGGGAAAAGAACCGTTAATGCCTATATTGACTGGAGAGTTCAGATGACTTTTATAGGGGTACACTCTCTGATGAGACGAAAAAAAATATATTGTGTTTCCAGTAACAAAGACCAAATATCTAGGGTCGGTAGGTCGGATTTTTTTTTTGTATATATATTTTGTATAGAAATTATGGGTAGATATCCCAGATTCTTTCCTTTTGTGGTAGAAAATATGAAAAGCAAATGAGAAATGTGAAAAATGTGTTAAAATATGTACAGTCAGACCTTGATAGTCCGACATACACAGGATCCGCCATGCCTTTTCTGGGACAGTTCTTATACAGTGACAAGTATGACTTGATAGTCCGTCAGATTTGTTATCCGCCATTAATTTGCCTGCAACCACAAGAGGCAGACTATCAAGGTCTCACTGTATATGTAAAATATTGACTCAAGACCCAGAGAAAATGGATGAAAATCACGAAAAATACCTAAAAATTCATGAAAAATATGAGAAATTTCTTAAAAATTCTCAAAAAAAAAACACAAAAAAAAATTTAGGGTCGGCCCTGTTTTGCTTGGGTCGGTCGGGTTACTGGAAACACACCTTTTTTTAAGCCTAATAATATGACATTAATTCACTGGCCAGAGAACGTCGGTTACTTAGTCCATTCTTTTGCATGAATGCATTTTATTTCCCCAATTAGTACCTCAATTGGGAGCCTCTTTGACAATGGAGAGAGCTTGCCTGGTACAATATGTACATGTACCTGTTGTTGTATCAGAGAAATTGCCGATATGGATCGATTTCATTTCTTTGCAAAAGCATAACACTTCATTGTCTGTATTTTTTGCCATATCACATGTGTCTTTTAGAATAGGATGGCACAAGAAAGCAAAACTGGAATCCATGTACCCTGTAGTGTAAGCAGATTGGTAACTAAGGATTTAGGAAGTGGTTGTGTCGAGCAGACGACAATTGATCCAGTGCATTATTAATACCTGGTACCGCGTGCCTGTGACCTGAGACGCTGAGGACACAAGGGTCAAATCTGAGTCACAGAGATTACATCACAATGGGGACTCACATGACCACAGGGGGAATATGACTAACACATTCCTCTCAATAATAGATGAAGTATGGTGCAGGCTGGCAGGCACCAGAAACAACCTTGGCTTGGGCACATCATTATTACTTCAACATAACAAAATTGTTTAGAAATGGACATTGGGTTTAGCATAATCGTAAAGCCAAAGGGCAACTGGAAAGATAAAGGTGCAAAAAATAGGACAGAATGTACCAAGTATCATATTAAGCCTATACTCTGTGTCATTAGAACTGTTGAAGGGCAGCATCTTGGGCACTACTCAATAGGAAGTAGGTGGTCACGAGTTAACAATGAGGTGGATAGGAGGAGGTAAGGGGTCAGCAAAGTTACGCTGTTGATAATTAATAGGTGAAACGAAATAACTCTATATGAGTCCTAGCTCGTGGAGGTGGCCGATAATAGATGGAGTTAGCTCACATGCCACGTGACTTGATGTCACTGGTTCCTGGTTCCTGGTCAGTGTTTGCGCACAGCCTACATGACAGACGAAAGGTCAGCGGCAGCAAGCATGACCCCAGAAACAAGTCACAGGTGAAGCAGTTGTTTGTGTGTCCCTTCAAGGACAGCAGATCCAGGCCTAACGGTTTCATGTTCAGTTATCATTTTGTGCATCCATGTACGGGGTAGGCTTATATCTGGTGAGTTGCTCAGCAACTCTGGCCAGTGGCGTATCCAGGATTTCGAAAAGGAGGTTCTGTCCCTCTAGCAAATGCCAAACTATCTTTCTTTCTTTCTTTCTTTCTTTCTTTCTTTCTTTCTTTCTTTCTTTCTTTCTTTCTTTCTTTCTTTCTTTCTTTCTTTCTTTCTTTCTTTCTTTCTTTCTTTCTTTCTTTCTTTCTTTCTTTCTTTCTTTCTTTCTTTCTTTCTTTCGCACATCAAAATGAGTTACAAAATCTGAAAGATATTAGAAATGTGCATCACATACTTTATGCACTATTTCCCAATCCTAATATTAGGGAAGAAATCTGCAAAAAGCTTACATTTTCTAGTACATTGCCTATATAAAATGACCCTTTGCCAGATCCCTAGCAACCAGAGTTCTGCTTCCGAGAATTCGGTCATACTAGGCGTTGTGTCCAGAAATCCTACCCCTTTTCCCCTTCAAGTCCCTACTGTTTTTTCCCTCGATCAAATACTGGCTAAAAACCATATTGTAATAGAGGACTTGATCAAGTCTATTCATTCCCTCCCTTCATTGCTGGATCCTTGCGGGCTTCCCTAGCCCACTTAAAAGGGTCTATTTCTCCTCTTTTCTATCCCCTCAGGATGTGTATGGTGCACATATGCGCGGGCACCCCGGGGGGGGGGGACTCCATATATGATCTATAGTAACCATGTGCGTACAAAAAGTAGCGGGAAAGGGGTACTTTTTGGGAGTTGTGGGTGGGTCCTGCCGGATCCGTTAAAAGGGGTGCACTTTTGGACATTTAAATTTGGGCCAAAAGGGGTACCTTTTTAGGTCCAGAAACCAAACCAATTTTTCAAAAATTGCCAGTGAAAAAGAGGTATATTTTGGTAATTTTTTCAAATGTTTTAAGGTAACACCACAAAACAGTGCAAAAAGGGGTATGTTTTTTATCAATTAGGGGCTGTCCCGCCAAAAGGGGTACGATTTCTTGCAAATTAGGGGGGGAAATCCGCCCAAAATGGGGTGTTTTTGTGAAAATTTGCCCCGCTGAAAGGGGTACCACCTTCATTGCAATATACGCACATGGTTTCCATAAATTTTAGAGTGCCCCCCCCCCGGGGCGGGCACTGACACATTCCTCTGTGAAATGGTAATGTAGTTCTCACCATGAATATGACCTAAGCTGTCGAAATGGCTTTAAACATCTATTACTCACTCACTCACTGGATCCTTGTCAAGTACGATGACCAGCGTCTGAGTGACCTGGTACGACCCTGGGGTCAAGGCAGGTCGGTGTATGACGCAACAGTCCCTCTTTGTTGTCAATGTGCATTATGATTGGTCATTGACCGCTATATCAGGCCGGGTATCAGCACTGCGCTGACAATAACGCATGCAGCTCAACCAGTAGGTGCCCCCGCAGGTGCCCCCACTGAGGCTTTTAATGTGTATTTAATTATGAATATTTCTATCTCTACAATTTGCTTCCCCCCCCCCCCCCCCAATTTAACCTTCCCTGGCTATACTGAGGGGTATTCATTAGCCGCACGCCAGCCACGCGGCGCGCGCCACGTCCTCTGGTGGCTGGAGTGCAAGCGTGTTCAGGTCCAGGAGCGCGCCGACTGCTGGGCGTGCGGCCTATTGAATGCCCCTCTAGTTGCTAGACGCCCTGATCAATCCATTGACTTGATCAATGTGTAACTGGAACTACACATTCCAGATGAATACAGACGCCAGATTCTAATTATAGGTCCTAATAAATCTAACATTTTAGTTTAATATTTATGGACAGTGGTATAAATCTCTTCTGACATCCAAAGCTCTGTGATTCTATAGGGACTTTATGACATGTGTACTCATAGATTACTTATGAAGGCCATTATTAAGCAGACGACATTTTACTGATGAATAGAGTGATATGCAGGCAGGATGTTGACAACCTGAACCTCGACACTGGGTAGCTCGATCTCAGCTGCAGGAACGAGTCACATCTAATATTGCATCCCCACTGGACAGTAAATAGATACTTCTGGTACTAGCTTTTCACCAGGTTGTTCAGACATGTTTGTATGTTTATTGTGTTTTTGTTTGTGTTTTTTTTTTTTCTGTTCTATTCCATCATAAAAGCAACTATTCTGTAAATAGGCAGGGTTCCCACTGGTCAATTAAAAGTCAGTTAAACCCATTTTTCTTTAAAGGTCAGTTAAAAGTTAGTTAAGAAGATATTTTGGGGAAAAGTCATTTAAATGTCAGTTAAAAATAGTATTTTGACTAATTTAAGGGGGTGATTAAGATTTCACGCGAATATGAAAAACATCCTTGCTTGAGAGTGGAGAAATTTTTTTCGTGAGTTCCATAAACTATCCAATATTTGGTCAGGTAAAAGCTGATAAATGTCAGGTAAAAGTCAGTTAAAACCATGACCCATAAATGGCGGGAACCCTGAAATAGACAAGGGACTTTACAGTAACAGAACAATGGACATGCAGCCAAGGGAGGATTGATACAAAGAAAACAATTCTATTTCCCGTCTGGTCACTCCAGTGGCTTCTGACTTTCTGATATGAATGAGGTAGCATTCATATTCAATGCTCTATAGATTAAGTGAATAGGTATAGAGAGTGTACATCGCTAAAGTCGACCTTCGTATTGGGGTTTGAAGGGAAATATTGCTGTATGTAGAGTAGCATTGAACTGGTCACGAGGAATATATTGAATAAAACTATAGATAGATTAGTAACCTTGAGATGTCCAAATATTGAGATGTGCATCCACCAAATTGGTACTGGATCAATTTTACAAACTCGTTGACTCAATGCTGATCAACGAGATGTCAGTACTGATTCAGCACCAAACTGATTTCTATGGCCAATGAGTGGGATTGATGTTACAGGGTATGTGGAGTCAAGTGCAACCAGAGTATACATGTATGTTTGGTCATGTGAATAGCGTAAAACGAAAATCTATCAGATTGTTGGCAAAGTTCTGCATATCAGACAATAATGGACACATGCACAAAGCCTTTGTGCATGATATGTCGGATGACTTAGATGGAAATATGCTCAAAATGGAGGCGTAGCATATACGTCATAGAAGTCAGATTACATACATCTATGAATCACAGGTAGTGCACAGACATATAGGTACGTATGTATTGGACTCCAGTCAGCAGCGGAAGAATCCGAAGCAGCAAATAGATATCTAGCCAGCTGGAGGTCTTCATTGTGGAATGAGTCATTGGTTTACCTGTTCCACAACAGGGGGCGCCGTGTCCGGACTCTCCGCGAGACAATCAAAGCAGGCGGCTTTTAATCAAAGATGTGCAGAGATTTTATTTTCTGTTTCCTACTTTCCCGCTATAGTGGTCTAAGCAAAAGAGAAACGACAGATTGGGTAATATATGTTGATAGATTGTTGTCTACAACACCCTTTCACCAGAATAATATGTTCATGCACACCCTGCTCTTGAATTTGGCAGATATCTTTGTACTAATTTAGTAGAAAATATAGATCCACGAATATCCAATATTGTATTCTACAGCTCTAAGCTCTTCGCCCACGGATGAAAACCTTTGGCCACAATGAGGTTTATTGTAACGTCATACATAGGTCTGTCTATGCAGAAGAGTTTTCTTTTGCGCTCTTGTGATTCTTGTGATGAGTTCTTTTGCGCTCTTGCAACGGCAGCATGTGATGGTGCAGGCTTCTTTCTTGTTTGTGTAGAACGAAGAGAGGCGTAGGAGTGGGGGCGGGGGTTAGGGGGTTGGAATACTATATCTGTGGTGGGTAAGGCTGTCAATATCGAATGTGTTACAATTCATTCATAGAGAATTGGGGAAGAGACGGGGGGGGGGCATTATTGCTTAAGACTGCAGAGATGTCAGAGTTTCAGATTTTCTCTGATTTCAGAGTTTCAAAGGTGATATTTTACTACAGAAATAATAAGAAAAAAAATTTAAAATGAATATTTTATAATTCTGATAATCCTTAAAGATACACCAACCCCAAGTGATTAATTTTGAAGGTATTTGTCACTCTGATTAGGGTATAACCCCACTTTTGAAGTGCCCAAAAAATTTAAATAATTTTCAGAGTTTCGCCAAATATCGAACTGACATCTCTGTATTAAGAGCTCTTGTGTTAAATCGTGGATGTTGAGTATTTCATGTATCTAGTTAGATGTGCCTTGGCAGGGGTTTGACTATATTATACTTAAATGATTAGAAATTGCTAACACCGCTCTTGCGCTTCATCAGTCATCAGGGATATATTATTTCTTTTATGAAAACGAGAACCCACAACACAAGATATACACCAACAACTGTAGACAATATGTGCGTTTGTATATACTCATATAATTGTCATTATATCTAGCAATTCTTAAAATATATTTTCAACCTTTGATGCCCGTGTTACATTATTAGCTTTCTCACGCTGTCATTTTCCTGTCTTTGCAGGTCTGGGGTTAGACTATGACGTCACCATGAATCCTACGCCAATTACAGAGTCCGTCTCCATGGCGATGCCGGGTAAACTAAAGGGTCCTCTGTGCAAGGTGTGCGGGGACGAGGCATCCGGCTTCCATTATGGGGTAGACTCCTGCGAGGGATGTAAGGTATGTGCATGTGTCAACAAAACCAATTTTGAATGAAAACGGTCATGTAAAATTTGGTAATGGTTACATGGCTATACGGCTTTAGCTGGTTTGATTATTAGCCAATGAGATGACACCAACTATTCACTGCTGTCCTCTCGGGGGCTAACTGGTACCCGTCTGATAGGTGTTATCAGTAGAACTTGCTGATAACAAGCTTCAGTAATGGCGGCGCCCATAGGACAACCTGCTAACTCGGAATAGGCCAAGGTCGGCCTCTGTCTTCCGTTTTTCCCATAAAGAGAAATCCAACATTGCAAAATTTCCAGCAGCAAGGAATGGCATTTCGGAGATGCAACTTCGTGAGAAGAGATGCCAATACCATGCCTTACACATCCTAATACCAAATCTTACACATCCCAATATAATGCCTTGCTCTAATCTCATTATCATACCTCACCCGCCCAAATACCAAACCTCACCAATCCAAAATTCATATCGCATCCATCCCAATACCATACTTCACCCATCCCAAAACCATACCTCGCTCTGATCCCAATACCAAACCTCATCCATCCCAATATTATACCCTATACTCTGATCCCATTACCATACATACTTCACCCATCCAAATACCATACCTCGCCCATTCCAATATCATATCTCACCCTATCCAATACCCTACCTCACAACCACCCTACTACCAGTACATTAGTTTTATATGGTATTCCGGGCTTCCCTAGCCCACTTAAAAGGGTCTAGTTCTCCTCTTTCCTTTCCCCTCAGATGTGTGTGGTGCACATATGCGCGGGCACTGACACATTCCTCTGTGAAATTGTGTAATGTAGTTCTCTTCATGAATATGACCTCAGTTGTTGAAAGGGCGTTAAACATCTAATACTCACTCACTATATGGTATTCACTTCAATCTTCTGGTAACTGCTTTTTGGATTTTTCCGTTCCAATCTTAAGACAGTTTCCAAATGCTGCCCATGGAAAGGTTAATGTGGTGTGGTCACGCACTCTTCCATTTCTTTCAATCGTTTCTTTATTTCAATTTCTTTTTCCAATTCGGAGAAAGAGGAATAAAAGTAGGTGACTTAGAGTCAGAGATGATATTTTTATCTTTGTCTTTTCTTTTGTTCCAATAAAACAAGTTAAGCCAAAATCTTTTCACTTGGTATGATTATACAGGGATTTGGTTTCTTCCTACACTTTTATTCCAAAAGGTTGACCCTCGGGATTTTCCTAGCTCCATTGAGAAAATCTTTAGACATTCATGTGGGCGTTACATGGTTGCTAAAATGAAATCACATGCCTGTTGTACACATGTACATGTAGTAGGTATGAAATGAGTGAGCTGCAGATGCTTTACACATTGCACGCTTGTGAAATACATGTATCATTATGTGTGTGAAAGAAAATAGAGAGCCATTGTAATTCTTACTACAGCCTATGGCATAGGAAGAATGGAAATATGCTTAAATATAAATGTGAAAGTGATTACGTTTATTACGGAAATGGAGACTTTCTCACTTCTGAATGAAAATTTGTCGAGGATTATGTACAAAATCAGAAGAGTGCTTCTCAAAAGTGAGGGCCTAATACTTAGACTTGATGATGTCCCTGGTGTTTCTGCCTTTTCTACAGCCTGTAGAAGGTACATCCTAGCTGGTATGGTATTTAGATGAGTGGTGGATGGCTCATGTCCTCCAACTGATTCACCATGCTTTCCTAGACAGATATCAATTCAACTAATAGCATTGCCTTCCTGTAGTAGATTCTGCATCCAAATACCTGGTTAATTAGGCTACACAGTCTCAGCTGGAAGGGCAGACTGTTACCATAGGAACACCTGCGACTGTAGACAGTAACCATAGTAACATAAATATAAGCAGTGCCCATGGGCCCAGCTTTCACTTCCTGCATCGCCTAACTCTCATAAAAAACACCCAAAACCATCTGTAATGGGCCTCTGCTGAGCACCCGGAAGTGGATGCCCGGATATTACACCGCGCACAGTGCGAAGTCATTGTCTACCCGTGCTGCGACTCCACAGTAGGGCATAGACCCTTCCGGGAGGCAATAACCATGAGGTTTTTGCCTGTTGGGATGGTATTCTTCCCTGATCAGTTTACCAGGTATGCAGTGAACGATGGAAACAAAAGGGAATAAATGTATTAGGAAATTGTATTTTGCGAGTTGACCCTACTGGTTGTAGTCTACAGTAATGAAATCTTATTCAATATGCAAGAATAATCCTTTGTACCTCATCAGGATAGCAGGCATATTTCATATGCGGTGGAGTGGGGCACTCTAATCACCGTTCTTCATTAGCATATGCCCCTCCCCTGTCGTCCTTCCCTTTTCCATTACTTGACCAATCTAGTAAATGTGGAAGGGAAGATGTATACAATGTACCTTTTATATTTACCACAAGGTCTTTACTCTTAGCCTTTTCTTTGGGAGTGGAAGGGGGGTGGGCACTATGCCACATATGGTTAACAACCCCGTTGATGAATCCATGCCACTTCCCAATCCCTGTTTGAATGTTGATTCTTCCTTTAACATTTTGCGAATAACGTCCCTGGTATGATGGCACGTTGAAAACTTGAGTATTCAGTGTTCTGTATATAACATGGGCTCAATGTTTACCATCGTTACTGATAACATTTTAAAAGCAATTATGTATATATTTCAGGGCTTCTTCCGACGATGTATCACCCAAGGCATGACACACCGATGTTCAAATGATGAGAAATGTGAGATCACACCATTCAGTCGGAATAGCTGCCAATATTGCCGGCTTAAAAAATGCTTTGGTGTGGGCATGTCCCGAGAAGGTAGGAAGAGATCATATATACAGTCAGACATCTTGTATTTAATATTTCATTTTCATTTCATATTCTAGTGCTGAATTGTAGTTAGCATTGTCTGAGTTTCATGAATAGCATGGTTAATAACTGCAAAGCCATAACTGCTCTTAAAGAATTGAATGCGTCCCTGCAGTCGACCCCTATATTACCGTAATCTCCCGCGTATAAGACGCAGCCCGTGTATAAGGCGCACCTAGAGTTTGAAAATATTGCCCAAAAAAAAAAATTCATATCTTTTGTTCTACCAAATGGATTTAAAAAATTCAAAAAGCTACGTGTACCTAGGGTCCCCCAGACCCCTCTGGCCCACATTATGTCCTATTAAGACTTAGGGGAAGGTCTTGGTGTCCCCCTTGCGGATTTGGGGATTACTAAAACCCCTCGTATAAGATGCGCCTTATACGCGGGAGATTACAGTAGATATAGTATACTTTGACCATACACGCTATCCATGTCTGTACTCGGTGTATAAACATTGTCAGTAATAAGTGAGGGCCTATTTGGAAAATAACCAAAATTCATTGGCAAAATTTGAGTTGTAATAAGTTTCATTTTCATTTTGTAGCCTCCCGTTTAGGGCGCCGTCCGAAGCGGCTAAAAGAGTCAAACGAGGCACAGTGTCAGTCACGACCATCAATGCCGGGCAATCCATCTCGCATTGCACCCTATCCGCCGCAGCAGACGGCACACCCGGGCCTCACTGCGCAGCAGATGAACCAAATGAGTATGGCTGAACTGCAGCGACTATTGCAAAGCATCAATGGTGGCCAGAAGACTGGTGGACATGCACCAGATGGTTTTCTTCCACCACATATGGTGCAGCTGAAGACTGAACCGGGCACTGGCGGGCTAGGCCCGGACGGTGCCGGAAACCTTGTGTGTAACCCGGCTAGTAATGCCACAGACAATGAATCAGGCTACTCGAGCTATGGTGGTGACACACCCTCCAGTGCCAAGAGCCACTCCCCAGTGGCATCCTCAAACTCGTCCTCTTCGTCCTCATCATCATCGTCATCGACACACGTGCCTGGCACCACAAGTGCTACTGTGAAGACAGAGCCCCAGATGTGTGCCAATGTGAACAATAGCCTTAACCTCCTGCCTCAACACCCGCAGTACCTGCTGAACGGCCATGGTCACCCACACCATAGCCACACGCACCCGCACCATCACCACCAACAGCAGCAGCATTCACAACAACGACAACAACACCAACAACATAAAGACCAACACCGCATACAGCTGTCTCCACACTCCTTGCAACCCCAAGAACTGTCCCAACAACACCTGCATCTCGCCCAACAGCAACAGCAATTACAACACCAACAGCAGCAGCAACAACAACAACAACAGTCCCATATGTCCCCATCTATGTCATTAAGCCCAACCCTCATTTCTTCAAATGAACATTCACCCCTTGGACAGCAACGGCACTCGCCACTCTCCGGGGCCCACATGATGCCCCCACCTCCGGTTGCACTTACTTCAGTGTCCGGGGCGCATGGCAGCAGCGCTGGCCTACCGCCCCTTGCTGCCATGAGTAGTACCATCTCCAACTTGTCCATGGTTGGGCAACCTGACCTTGGTGAGCAACAACAACAGCAACAGCATCATATGCCTCACCAGCAAGACCCTCAGCAACAAGCGCTGCCCCAAATGCCTGTCATCAAGATGGAGCCTTCGCCAGACTTGTCGCCAGGGGTACCAATGGCAGACATCAAGATGACTGATCTAGCGCTGATGTTCGATGCGGATGATTTACCACCGCTGCAATACATACAGCAGGCAATTGAGGAAGCGCGACAAGAGGCAGACCCCACACGACATAAGCTCATTTACCAAGTCATTAATGCTGTGTCAGATGCACACATGGCTACGTGTAACTACACATCTGAAAAGGTGATAGCGGGAATGAAGAAGTACCAGGAGATTCAACAGGCCAAAGCCACAAAGGTAAGAATACCTACTACCGGTAAGACCAGTCCAGGCTTACATAATGTAGGGCCTCAAGATTTCTCTTTTGAATAAGGCTTTTATTTTGTTTCAGTAGTAGGTTTCTATTTGAAAAAAAAATCAACATCTTGAGTGATCAGTTATGAATACAGGTCAGCACATTTAAAGTCTTCAATGGAAGCGTATAGGACAGCTTATAAACATGTACTTGCTGAAAAGTCCATGAAATGTGAGATCCACTAATCAAAGCAGGAGTTCTGTCAAAATGTCTCTACTTCTATGATTTACACATTAGCAATCACCTGTCCATTGCCAGAGTGGACTCACGCTCCCTACTATGCCAATCTTCAGCTTTTACCCACAGGAGTTTACCACCTTACATTGTCACTGTTTTGATTCATATTAGATGTAATGGGGAAAGGTTTGCATTGCAGGCATCATTCCACCAGTTTTGTTTTCAATCCCTACTCCTCCCTTGTTCTACAATATTTATGGTATACAGGTCAGCCCCGGGACTTGAAACCAGACCTTTGGCATGCCAATCCAACTTGTTAACCATTACACCACAGTCCCTTGCCTGACACTCTCACCTTCCACCTACAACTAGATCGGCGTGATAGAAATACTGGGGGGGGGGGGGGGGGGAGACTACTCTCGGCCAACAATGGGTGGTAACTGACTACCACCCATGGATGTGTCAGGCATGGGGCGAGCTGACAAGTATTAGTTCGATGCCCAACAGATATATAAACTGATAGCTAGCCATACATTTAGATTATGGAGGGGGGGGGGGGGGAACTTAGGAGGACCTCATAGTTCAAGACTCAACTACTTAATAAGTTAATTCAAATATCCTTTTTTTCAATTGTAGACGGTGATCAGGTCTTAATCTGTTCCTGAAAATGTACATAACAGTTTCTAAATTTTCATTTCAGACTGGATTACCGATGGACTCCCCAATGTCTATGTTTCCACCAGACATGGAGGCTTCGTCCATGTGGCAACGTTTTGTCCAAAACATGGTCCCAGTGATAACACGAGTTGTGCGATTCTGCAAACGCTTGCCAGGTTAGTATTCAAATAAAATCTACAACCCAAATTATACATTGACTATACTGTTAATGATGCAATGCAGCATGTATGGAATGGAGTCCTGGCCAGTTATTTACAATGGCTCATCTTGGGACTTGATGCAGTCCCTTGACATATATGTAACGCCTAAATACTGTCAGGTAGAAAAAATGTTGAGTATCACTGGTACTGCACAGGCATCTACAAATATTGGTTATTCTAAAGACCGTTCTATTGAATTATAATTTCAGGATTTAGTGTTTTGGAACAGGGGGATCAGATTAAGTTGATTAAGCAGGGCTCATTTGAAGTCGTCTTGGCTCGCTACACATCACTCTTCCAGGAAGATGGCATGTTTATTCCAAGTATGGAGATGAAAATACCACGGTAAGTGAAAGCCAAGTGAGCTATGCTGATCATGATCATTAGTCTAAGATATATTATACAGGACTCCCACCGCTAACAAGATTGAAGAAGATTAGAGTAGGAGATGTTTGCTGTCTAGCAGATACATATAAATTGAATTCTTTAATTTGTCAATGCTGGGTGGTGTTTACGCCCTTCTCTAGTGGCGGAATGCTTGTGCGAAACTTCCATACCACATTTTACAAAAATTATTTCCAACCATTATCAAGCTAAAGTATCATGACTTCAAGGAAACAAAAATAAAATTTGTTGATGTATTACCATCATATATCGCATATATATGAGGCACGGCCTCTACGTGAATCTCACATGTAGAATGTCCCTGGACTCAGCCTCAGGGTGCGCCTTGAAGGCGGGTTAGTACATTTATGTCATGGCTGATACCGACGATACTATAGATTAGTACATGTACCACTCACGCCGTATTTAATGGGGGGGGGGGTGGAATACAATGCTCACGTATTCAATGCCGCCATTTTGAAATGTGTACAGAGCTAGCCGTTGGTGCCAAACCCTATTAGTTTCGCATCGCACGGGAAATTTCTTCTTTTTTTTTCAATATTATATGGCGGTTACTCTTATATATACATCAAACAACTCATAACGTGATATTATTTGACTATTTCAATCATTTATTTACCGTCAAAACCTTCTAATTGTCATGCCTAGTGCTATGTGCGTAAGACTAAATCCGAAACTAATCACTTTTGAAACCACTGGCTAGCTCTGTTCTAATTTCAAAATGGCAATGTAAAACATGAAGTGGGAAATGGAGTGAGTCCTCCTTAAAAGTAATTCAACCTTGTAGCCATGACATAAATGTAAATGTCCACTTCCATGGTGTATTTTTGCTTATGTATTACATGTACATTAGGTTTGTATTCAACTGCTCAAAAAGCCTAGGTACATTGCATTCAGTGTGCCTAAAGTACTGCAGTACTATCACCTCTTCATGTATTGGCCAGTCAATAAGCATAAGAAAGAAAGGGAAAAAAAGAACCACTGTTGATATCCATCGTTTTCAATTTCAGCGACAAGGTAACAGCAATGCCAATGGGGGAGTTCTTCAATGAGCAGTTTGAGTTCGCTCAGATATTCAACCTGCTGAAGTTGGATGACAGTGAAGTCGGTCTCTACACTGCCATAGTGATTATGAATCCATGTAAGTGGTGTACCTACTATGCTTGTAAAATCTTTTCTACGCCTGTGTGTCTAACATAATATAATGGGAATCCATTTACTAGGAAGAGAATGGCTACGGGGACATTTTTACAGTGGCAGGTCACTTTTAATGTTACAATATTAAGATTACATTCTCTCATAACTTTAAGGCAATTTTGGTTCCCTGTGATAAATAATGGATGGATTTGCATTTCCATTATCAAAAGAAGTACTGGTGTTAATGTGATGTTTCAAAAATTTCAGGTCGATCATACCTAAAGAACAAGAAGGCAGTCATGAAGCTCCAGGGACTGTTCTTCCAGGCACTCTATTACTATATGCGGCAGTCACGGATAGGTGGGTCATACTCCCTTTTTTGATTAACTATGAATTTGATAACCGACAGCAGTGGCGGAGTAGGTGAAAAGTGCGGGGATGAACTATGTATATATGTGATTAATTCTATTTTAAAAATTGCTGAAAATTGAGACGAAATAGTGTGGGGACTGCATCCCTGACACCCCTTTCTGCCGTGAGTGAAAAAAAGAACAACTTAAAAATGTATTTATTGAATTATCCATATTACTAAAAGAAAATCTGGAATGATTTAGGTTTGCTGGTAGCCAAGATTAAAATTGAGCCTTAGGGACTGGAAACAATATCCGGTAGATATTACAGTAATTAGGTGTTATTGATATTTTATTGAATACCGAAGTGTCTCGTCAAACAAATACTCACTTAATATCCTCTCTGTTACTCTACAGGTGACTATGATGCCCAGTTCCAAAGGACCTGTGCAACGTTTCCACTCATACACCGCATTAACGAGGAACACTCCAAGTCACTAAACGACATGAAGATGGAACTACCTGCTCTTCACAAGGAAGTGTTCCATAACCCCTCTTCAGAATGAGACTGGGCTAGGTTGGCCAGACAATGGACTGTTATTGCAACCCCTCAACACTAGAAATGAGAGCATGAGGGTGACTTAAACTACATCAGTACCACAAAGTGGCCAACACATAATTGTATGAGCTAGAGAGGTGGTACGAAGACGGAGCATTAGTGCAGGGTGGACTGAAACAGAGAAGTCGGGTCTTGCCATTAGTGGTTTTGGCGCGGTGCGTTACTTACCCCCTGACGCTCCAGACAGTGACACCAGCCAGCTCTTTTCATCAGGTCTCAGAAAGAAGATTTCATTTAGGATTTTATTTTCATGTTGTGTTCCATTCGCCCTTCTTATCTCTTAAATGTTACACGTTTGTTACATTACTTGATAATCTATAGGAACGTTACAAAAAGTGCCTGGTATGAACCGCAGGAATTCAAGCGATGACGAAGGAGATATCTTTTCCCCTCAGAAGTAAGAAAAGACATAACATTGATGATACTCTGTATTGATTGTTGTAGCCTGGTTTGTGAATCATAACACATAACGTGTGTATATAGTCGCATACATAAACACATGCATGCATAAGCAGGATTGTGTGTCGTACCAGTTAACGGTTTCACTATGAGTATAAGTTTGTGCGGTCATAATGTTAGGACACAGTTGTTATATGTCAACGAGTTCAGTCCGTAATCATCCGGCCACTTGGATTTGATATTCTCATAACGGATCTCGCGACCAACATTGCCTATACAGCAGTTCGGGTACAGAAAGCGGGAACGCGCTACAGCCCAGCATCTGCCCATGGGGTGCTTTCAGTGCCCCTGGCAGGAGCCGCAAACAGCTCTGAGAGAGCAGCTCCTTGTTCAAGAGTGCAGGGTTCCTACACGGGGGACATCCAGTGAGGATGCTTTCTCAGCGGCAGCAGTAGCAGCAGCTTTGGCTGTTCGTCGGTGAAACAGGGTGGTCCAAACTCGGGTTTAAACTAGCCTTCTGTCCCATCCCACATACCCTTTCCCCAACCCAACAGCAGCAGGTGGTCAGTATCTTAAGCCCATGGTAATAGGTGATAGAATCGCTTAAGTGAGTTATCCTAAAGGTCCCATACATTTCAACTTCAGGCCAGGTAACCTGCAGTAGTGTCAGTCGCAAAGTTACTTAATGCTCTTGCACACGTCACAACTTTCTGTAAATGCACGTTAAGCTTGAACTCATTCTAAACAATATAATACACAATGGTGTCTGTGGAATTGAAATAGCTTTTATATAGAACTGAATGAAATCAGTGAGAATTTAAGGAAATCTCCCCTCCCCATACCCATAGCAAATAGCTACCAGTAGCCATTTCAAAGTACAAGTAGAATGAAAACATAAACGCCACCGAGAAATACCGGCTTGTTCCTGGAAAAACAAAATCGTATTGATTCATAGGGAAAAATTCGAGGTGTGACATTGATTAGGATCGACTCTGCTGCCTAAGCCTGCGCACCCATGTGTGATCTTACAGCCTGTCAGGGGTTTGCTAGGCAAGTATGGCAGACCTTGACCTAAGACAGGGTTAAAAAAAAACTCAGTGATTAGAGAATATGAGAAATCACTGCGACCTTAGTGCCCCTGCTGTGATGACCGTCCAGATTTCATCTGTAAAATTGAGATGTGAAATTTGAAATATGTAAAAGAGGAAAGTTAGAAAAAGGTACTCTTTGATAGAGAGATCAGGAGAATGCATTTATCAATGATTATGTCCATGAATTATAGAAATATATATACATATAATATAGCTGCATACTTATAACCAGAAAAAAAAAAGAAGAGAAAACGAGTGCATACATTGCTCTGCCATGTATCTGCATAGTTTTCCAGGTGTGTGTATATTTGAAATTATCTTACAATTATGTAGTATATAACAAACACCGCCTACACCCCCATCCCCCGCTAGATAAATCGAATCCATATGTAAATCTTGTACAGTCTTGACTAGCGTTGAAGCGCATGGCTTACTAGAAGAAGTGTTATATAAATATTACATGTGATGTTTACACACGAATATCTCAGTCTACATTGTAGCATATATAGAAACTGATTGGCAGTCGGTGATGATATGAGAAACAGGGTCAATTCAGAGGAAATACCCTGTATGATATCTCCCAGTATTAGAGATCCTCATCCGCGAACAAGTCGGACAGTCTAAAAGGGGGAAAATAACCTTTTTCAATGAAAACAGTTCCTCGGACTTCATGGACTCACCAGGCGTTAATGAGTTATATATGAGATGTTAGTATATATAAAAGTATATATATAGAGAGAGATGTATGATATAGATATGTAGTACATTGTTTCAGTCATAAGATATATATTGCTTATGCCAGGGTGGGTAGGGATGATTTGGGATAAGGATGGGTAGGGTTAGGATGGGATAAGGATGGGTAGGGTTAGGATGGGATAAGGATGGGTAGGGTTAGGATGGGATAAGGATGGGTAGGGTTAGGATGGGATAAGGATGGGTAGGGTTAGGATGGGATGTATCGAAAGTGGCTTTACTAGACTAAGGCAAGTTGGAAATATACAGAAGTGCCAGTGCTTACCATGTCTCATATTATATCACAAAAATAGGGTGGGTAGGGAACCCAAGTGCATGTTTTCGCACATACTGAAGCTAGGTATATAAGAGAAGTAGCGTACACACGAAAATCCAACTGATGTTATAACGAAGGGAGACATATATGGCTGTGTCCGAAGTTGAGTTCATTGCATCTATCTTTAATTCTTCCCTCAGCTTCCTCGTCTTTTCACACATACACATAAAAAAGAAATAAATTCAGTGTTACGTACAGCACAACCCCATGTAGATATGAGCTGGATATAGTTTTCTTTTCTCTTGAAAAGAAGTCGTTACTAGAATTGTAAAAATTTAAACCAAACAAATGCCTTGTGTGCTTCTTAATCATGTCTGTTAGATATACATTTTAAAGACCCACAGGGAAAAGAAATCCTACAATCGTATGCAACGATGGTGATGTCATTGTAGTGGTGATGATTATTTCAGTAAATATTGGCTGTTGTAGGTTGCCTTGGCAACTCAAACCCCCGGTGGATGATCAGCGAGAAATTCATAATTTGTCTGCGAATTGGTTCTCCATGAACGATTTTACTCTCTAAGACAAATTTCTCTTTAATCTCTGAAAGAAAATGTAAAATAATTCATGTTGGCTGTTTAAATCTTTTTGCTGGTGTAGAGTCCTGTTCTTCACTTTTCATAGATGACGATAGTTGAGCACCGTTAAGATGTGAACTTAACAATTTGTAATTATTAAAATGTATGAATCCCATGTACGTGAGTCACTTTTCCAGACGAACTCTTTGTCAGGGGGTAATTGTGTAATCCATCCATGTTATTGTCTTGTCATTCTGTATAACTGTTAATAACTGGTAGTCTGTTTTAGAAATATTTTGTGAAACAAAAAAAAAAAGAAAACAACTGAAAGGCAATTTTCCACTTAGGTAGACCACAGATTTAAGAACACAACATTGAGAATCCAATGTTAATATTGAAGCGCCTAACTATACTCATAGGTATGTAATATGTGTGACTGATTTTTTAGGAAAGAAACCTCATAATCACAGGTAGCAAATACTGTCTCATTACACAGTGACTGACCCTTGGTTAATGGTTAACTCCTTAATACAGCAATATGCTTTAATGCTTGATGCCCTTTTGTCATGTTCAGGCATACACATAGTCATTTCATGTCATTTGACTGTGCTACAATCATCAGCAGACTGATACACTCCTAAAAGATTTTGCATCAGCGCCATCGAGTTACTCGCTGATGGCGACTTGGTGCATCATGGCCACAAATGGATATGAAGTTTAAGGTATCATGCCGTCCCTAAGGAGTTGACTATTTCTGCCTCTGTTGGATGATACCTACCTGTTGTCTGTTAACTAGGACAAGTCATGTATCATTATAGGGCGATCTTTTTATAATGTTTTAGAAATAGATGGTGTTATGGTAATGATAAAAATACCTCAAATCTCAACAAATGAGTTCACCAGCACTCATTCCTCGTTGTCAGACATTTCACAAGCAAAATAGCAATTTGGTATGAGCCATATTACCCGTAGTCTCAATAGCATATAGGTAATTTGATGGGACATGTATCCATATGTTTGTAGTTATAAACTATAGTTTTGATAATTGGATTTTAATTTGCAAAATATTGAACATTTTGGTGAATAGGCCTTTACCAATGACAAGTATTAAATGAATCCGTGTATTTAAAGGTCACCATTTTTGTCAATGTTAGATGCATTTGCATGTTATCATTTATTGGCAACAATCGGTTCTGACTCAAAAATGCAATGTTGGCAGTACCGGTAGGTTAAAATATTCAAACCTTTCAAAAGGAACTAGAAAATCCTATTGTCTGTTCTGATGTGGCATTACCTCTATACAGATATGTATAAAAGAGATACGTCCAGCACTTTTTGATCTAGTAAATGGACTGAACAATAATGATAATGTAAACACATATACACATACTTAAACTATGATGCAGCCTGAATCACCTCACGGGTAACTAGATATAGGACTTCAGTGGATTTATATTGTTAGACTGTGTACATCAGTGCATATATGCTCATTGCTTAAGTCTTGGTTTGAATATCAATTATTTAGTCCCAGACATACTGGTTGGCTCTCTTTCTTGTACCTAATATTTCACATTTGCTCATGTCACATGTCTTTGCTACTTCATGTACCACTTCGGGTGCTTATGTTTATACATATGTAGATTTTTTTTCATTATTTGTTACTGTAGTGTTTTAACACAAGATTTGCATGTAAACCTCCCATCCATCACCTAATTTGGCTAAACGGTTTTTACTACTGAGAAAAGGGAATGTAATGTCAAAGTGGTATAAACTAAACTGGCACACCAAGGTCTATAAAAAATGTTTAAAAACTAATTTACTTTTGCATGAAAAGTGGTAATATGGTAGAGCAGTTATGCTATTACCTAGTCATACTTAAAATCCAGTTGTCATTTAGTGTGCAATTTTCAGTATAGGTGAAATAGAGGAAAGAATGTGTTCATTTTACCCTTCCAAATCTGTAAAATACAAAATCCGGCTTCAAGTACAACAAATCACCCTTAGTGCTTATCCTGTTAAACTACTGGTTGACTTTGTCCATTGTTGACATTTCCAAGTGTGCTTATTTACTAATGATAGAATAATGTTAGCAGGTGAAGGCATTGCGGAACTACTCAGATTCACTTATGTTTTTAATAGAAATAATACAGTAGATTTTGAAATCTACGCCGAAGACTACAGGTTACAAAAAATATGGATCAAGACATAGGAAAACTTGCATTTTTGGTACTATCATTGGCCCCTTGTCTGATTATTTCCATATTTGAGATTTTGAGAGAACCTCTTTAAAAGTGGGATGATGTTCTATGGGGGCTGAGGAGCGTATGTAGGAAGGAGAGACATGTTTAGTGGAAGATACAATATTGAGACTTACATTGATGTGTATATACAATGTTCTTCAATCTTCTGCTGTAGTGGTTTTGTTATGTCAAAATTATGCCTCACCACGCTCGCATTTATTACAAAAGAATTAGTGCATTTAATTGGAAGCAAAGAAAAATATGGAAGTTTTCAAAAGTGGCCTTTAATTAGACTGAGATGCGTAATGATAGAGTAATACTTACGTTTCGTATTGCCTCATGGAAACATAAACCATTATTTGGTGGAACCCGTGCAGGTTATTGATATTATAAATGAAAAAAAAAATCCAGGAAGGTTATGTTACTGAAAATTAACAGTAGTTTCTACATTTTTACTTATGTCCAAGCCAAGAATACGGTACCTACAATAATGAACAAGAGTGTTGGACCAGGCCTACCCAATGGGGAATCCTGGAATTGATGTACCAAAGTGTTAGACCAGGCATACCATGTTGGTAACCCTGGAAGTGATGTCCCAGAGTGTTGGACGAGGCCCACCATGTGGGAACCCTGGCTGTTGTATGTAGAAACATTAGAAATCGAAGGGTGCCATATTACGAGAGGTACGAGAGGAGAGGTTCAGAAAGCAATAGCCCTTTTACCTGAAATGTCCTGCTCTCTTCTTTCTTCTTACATTGAGTTAATGATTTTAATGTTTCTTTTCATCTAGCTTGTGCCATAATTTTAAAGAAACCATAAATGTACGTGTTTATATATGTCATTGTTGAGAGTATTTTGGAGGGATATGAATGGCTCATCAGTTCCTATTATGGTAATGTTAAAGAGCAGGTAGACATTGTGAAACCCATGAGGTCACTAAATCATTTATCAATGAGACTGTATTTAGGGATATGTGAAATGGGGAAATACTGCAGACCGGTTTGAATTGACCCCCTTAGGACAGACAATCTGGTGGTTGTTACATGCAGGTTAAGGTAGAGTAGGCCATTAAAATATTAAAATGAAATATACAAAAGGGTAGTATGGACACTATTACATGTGTAGCATATATTTTTATAATTTAACACATTTCACCAGGGATCTGATAATCTGGTCACATCACTGGCAATAACAGAACTAATGCATTGAAATTAAGATGATTAAAAAAAGAGACGATGAGGGATTTTAAGAGAATTGTATTATAGATAATAAAGTGAGAAAACTGTAATGCCTGGACATTTTGTACCTTATTAACTTTGTGTATCATATATCCCCGCTGTGTATCATAAGGTAATATATTTCCCCCTACATATAAAGGTGACTTATGTCTCAGAATATATAGAAAGAGGAAAAAAAAAACATTACGGACCGGTCCGGACATATAGCTTGATCACTGTTAGTGTCTAATGATATGAAGTTGTATATTTGTTCACAGAATAATGCTAAACATATGGCCAATGATTGCCAAGGTGGCCATGCATGTATGTATCGTCCTATTGGGACTTAGTTTACTCCTCGCCTTCACAGTGACGACCTTGAGGGGTGACTAGATTATTAAAATAATTGCCAGGGATGATGTATAGAATCTGTAGTGTGTGTACACATACCTAGTTAATGCTTATACACTGAGGGACTGATACATGTATAACAGATGTCCAACAATGTCATGAATTGGGTGTTGTGGCTAATTAATGCTGAGCTTCTCCACAAGTGAAGGTTAGCTTAGCATTGTGAAGGTTAGCTTATGTCCTGGAGTTGACCCACCTGTAGGACATTTGCAATACAAGTATCAGGATGTTCATGTTGTATACATTGTATTCAGTATCCAGCCAGCAGTGCAGTGCCACACAGTGCCCTACTCACTCAAGCATATACTAAGAGTATATATATCCGAATTGTGTTGCGTGTCCTTTATTAAGTCGTCCTTCGTGTTAAAAGTATGTGGACGTAGCTCCAACAAGAAATGTTAAGGTTTATATATGGTTATGTGGCTATTGACATGGCTCACTAAGGCATAATATTTAAAAAAAAAAATACACACAAAAAGGGAACATTTAAAAAGAAAGTTTAAAATGTCTAACAGTATTGCTTATGTTTTATGGCGAGGAAGGGAAGGTTTTCATTGCCTTTCTTCAGAATTGAGTACTGTTAACAAACAGTGTTCTCCTCTCATTACAGGGAGTATCTATCACTTACGGTTGTGTACTTGTTGGCTGTTAGACTAATTTATATAATCACCTTGAAACAAGATGTTAGTTTCATATTACAACTAATTATTTCTTTTGTCATGTGATTTCGGTGTGAAGTTTTAGCAAAGGAAATAGACTTTGAACTGCCACTTGAACGTGAAGAAACGCAGGAGTCATGGTTATACTTATGTTTGTATAAATGATGTGAAGAGGTTCCTTATGGCAAGTGACAATAAAAATGGATTCATATGCTCTACATAAGTGTTTGTCTATGGTTCATGGGTATTGGCGGAACATCTCCTATACCCAAAATGTAAATGACTTAAAAGATTTCTTGGAATTTTGCAAACTGGTTATTGAGCTGAGGAGGGATTACCGTTCTATAATGGAGAGGATGCTTATGAAACAGGCGCTTATAACACAGGGGAGAGAAAATTTCTCGTTCACACAAAATTTCACCACCTCTTTCTGTCAATTGTCTGCCAGTAAAGGCTAGCTAGCTACCGTGAGTACGCCCGTCTGGTGTGTATGGTGGTGCCCACTACCTACAGGGGTGTGAAATGCCGAAAGTGAAATGATCTAAAGTGCACTCAAAGGCTGGAAACCTACCCCTGAATTATAGGTATTTCCTATTGTAAATTGACAAAATTAGGATGATTTCCGAATTTTTGGGGATCAGTGAGTGGCATCCCTGTATTTCTTTAATCCCCCCTCTCCCTGTCTGTGACCTGACCTTGACAGCAGGAAGTAAGGGGGTGGGGGGTGGGGCCCTATGCCTGCGATAGTTATACAGATATGCCCAGCGTAGTGCACTCACTACGACCTCATGGCAACGTCAGATAACGTTTCACAACAGAATAGTTATTAAAGGGTCCATTGATCAATATTGTAACAAATCTTTGGTATCCAGGGTTTAAATTTGACATTGGGATATTTAATTGAAATATACAGAATATGCAAAGGGATCACATATGTGATGCCAGACCCCCCCCCCCCCTCCCATATAGATAAAAAGATTTTCCCAGTGGATTTAGAGATCTCAGCAACTATCTTTTTGAAGAAAAACAAAAATTGGATTTCCTAGTTTCCTCGGGAGATTTCACACCCCTGACCTATCGATACTGCAGTCAAAATTATTTTTTCATGCTTGGAAATCAATTTTTATGGGACAAAATTCACTTGATTCTGTCGTTGATAATCCTTATGCGTAGCTTATATGCGATGTATTACAGTATATTGTGAATAAAGTTATTAAGGGGAATGTAATACAACACAGGCAACATGATTTTCGATCAAGTTTTTATTTCTGTAGCATTCATCTGTCACATCCAATATATGGGCATCTTCCTTAATTTTTTTCATGAAGTATGATCCCCATCTCTACACACACAAATTTATTATCAATATTTGCAATCAAATGCTGCCCTGGCGAATGACCCTATTGATCCTTATTATTGACACTATCTGGATTGAGGTGGTGGTCCTTTGCGTTCCTCGCCCTTCATGTTTTCTTGTTCCTCTTCTTGTTCCTCTTTTTGCATCTGTTCAATGAGTCGTTTTCGTTCTTGTGCTTGTCTCATTCTCATCAGCACTAAGCTCTCGTAGTCACCTCCCCCTCCGCCAGATGAAGCCATCTTTAAACAAGGGAAAAGAATTTGTTTTAAACTTTGAAATGACAGGTACATTAGGCTCACCATCTGAGGAGAGAATATATTCACAGGTTATGAAACAAATGCTATCACCTGAAAGTCGGCTTGATTATGGGACAAACAAAAACAAAATTAGAAGAAGAAAAAAACCACCAAATACTAGAAAAAGTACTCACTTGTGGTGTAGCAGCAGAGGAGGCAAAGGATGGAAATAGTGGTGTGGATGTATGTGTGTTGGGGACAGTGAATGTAGATCTGGTTGGTGCACTATCTGTAGGTTGTCCTGATATCCACGTTAATGTCAATGGGTTGCTAGGACGCCCATGCTCCATCTGCACAGCAACAACCTACAAAAAGAATTAAAGTGAAGCATCAATGAGCAATTTTAGTGTAAGTATAAATGCCGGTACTGTATAAATACCTGTATAGCATCCCTGGGTAAAGTGGTCTTAGGGTACTACTTATATCAATATCAAAAGACATCTGTGATAAATGACTTTAAAATCATAATGAAGTGTTCTTGGAGAAAGTTGACTGAATTATATTTGAATAACCACAGAAAGATTTCACTCCTTTCTTATTTCATCTACATTGGACTGGATAATCACCTTTTACCTTCCAGGTACATAAAGTTGCTATAAAAAAGTGGTACAAGTTTACACTACAGATAAGATGAACTTACAGCAGCATGGGCGGATTCAAACTCTACAACAGCAGTCCCCTTCTTCTTAGTCGATATCAGTAGTGCTGATATATCTCCATACTAAAAGTATAACAGAATAACCAACCTGTATTCAAATCATGGTTATTTCAATGAAAACTAGAGGTAAATGATCTGTTAGCTATCCTTTGGGAACACTCGGCGGTTCCGAGAACCTACGACGTATATTCCCTGAATTGCCAGGTTCCCTCAGTATATTCTCGATTATACCTCAACTTACAGGTAAGTCTCAAATAATCTTAAAATCATAATAAATGCCAATAAGGGATAATGTACGAAAAATGATTTACAATGCGGGTACATCTTCTGACTCTGGTCAGTTTCCTGAGTAGTATAAGCCCTGCTTATGGAAGACCTCAACCCAGATTAGTTCTCCCCTCCCTTTTTCACCATTTGATTGCTTCGGCTTAAATCCTAGCGCTGACCATGGACTCGGACTCTGAACCACATTTCTCATTGCACCTAGATACACCCCACCCTAGGCTGTTGCCTTTCAGTCTATATTTTCTGTAAATGGTACCTACTGATGGTTATACTTCACATATATCTTAGGTATAACTGTTTAACCTGTATATTGCACTATTATCATGTCTATTACTACTGACTGACAAACTCATCTCTCACTGTTATCATTACTCCATACCTGTTATTTGTTTATTGTTACTGACTACTTAAATGTAGCGTATATCTAAACCGTTGGTAAGGAAGACCATCTGAACTGCTGATTATCAATAAAAAAATCAATAACCTGGATAGCTTTGTGACAAATACGAAATTCAATGTAATTCCTATATTCACCTTGGAAAGAATCTCAGTCAAGTCTTCCTTAGTATATTCTGGTTCATCGACATCACCCTTCTTAGCTTTCCACTTCACCTGTAACAGCCATCATACATAAGATAACTTATTTCAATTTGTTGAACAATTTTCATATCTACAAACAGGTGTTTTACTTCTTGGTGCTTCTGACAGTTTAGACAATAACTCAGATGATTGACTTGGCATAGCTCAGATAATCAAAATGCCGCGTTTCAGCTTGGTATAACATCATATAGATAAACAAACGGATAAGCTATGAATTACATGTACATACCTTCAGTCGAGGTGCCACTTGTGGGTCTTCGATATCTGTGAAAATTGTAATGTAGATTGATCTTAAGCAGTTGCTGATATATGCCATGCAATTTGATTCTTTAAGTTCAATTTTGGAAATACATGTATTCAACTTTCTAATCCGAGTTATCCCAGAAACACTATCGGGACGACTATGCTCCATGTGCATAATGTATTAACGTACAAGAAAATCTATGCTAAAGGAAAAGGGTTTAACAGTTCTCTGTTGCCTGTATCCATTTATCATAGGTTTGTCATACCTGTTGGTTCTTCGGGTTTCTGTGTTTTTAGTTCTTCTTCAAGACGTGTTTGTTCTTCCCTCAAAATACGAGAACCCTCTTTGCGCAGACGTTCAATCTGCATTTGGACATATACAGGGAATCAATTATTTGACAGCAATGGCTGCACAAAAAAGAATTCTTATGATTGAAAACATTATTGATGATAGATTTACTTAAAGGAACTCACCTCTTTTGCAAGATCCTGTGCAGCAACTGTCTCATTTGCTTGTTTTTGGAAGGCCGATTGCTCCCTTGCTTCAAGATCTGTAATACCGGGTAAACGTTTATTTATACCTTTTTTCACAGTAAATAAGTTCCTTCTTTGCCCCCTGTTCTTTCAATTGAGAAAGAAGGTAGCTCTGCTTATGTAATCTAAGTTTCTTGAACAAATCTTCGAATTATAATTATGATTGATTGTCACATTTAAGTTTCTTGAAGAATACATCAATTTACATCCTGACTATGTATAATTGATTTTATTAGAATAGAATAGATAATTGCCTTCTAAAAACGGAATTAACCAGTAACTTACCCTCTTTCATCTTCTTCCTTTTTGAGTCCAAAACTCTATTGCGTAACTCAGCTGCCTTCCTTGCTCTCAAGGCTTTGTCATACGCATCCTATGAGAGACACAATATTAACGATCAGCTATATGAACATTAGGCTGCATCCAAATAACTACCGTAAACTCCCGCGTAGAAGACGCGCTGCGCGTATAAGACGCACCCCAAACTCAGCACATGCATTTTCGCGTATAAGACGCACATTTTAAGGCTGAAATTTGTAAGATAAGTACATTTCTATAGTAAAAGTACCCCTCGTATAAGACGCCCCCCCCCCAACTTGAAGAAATTCTATAAGACCCCCCAGGCATTTGTTTGGCGTAGAGGACGCGTCTTATACGCGGGAGTTTATGGTATGCATGATGATCTAAAAGTATTCTATTTGATAATATGTATATATGTACCAAGTGCACAAGGTTTATTCCTCTGTTGCTTAATTTCCCTTTATTCAGTTTTCTGATATTGGGTGCCGATAGTTGTTATTTTACTACTTATACATGTGTAGTTATAAAAAGGAGCACATGTTTTCTCAAAGTTCATGCGCTTTGGTCATGATAATGCATTACTGTAGTGCTGTCGAATCAGACTCATCAGGACTGAAAGGATTGTATCAACCCTGTCGGGTCAGCATGATGCATCATTGTAACCCTGGTGAGTTACTCGCCAAGGATGTATTCATGCCTCATGTCGACAAATGTGGCCAGGTGAGGGAAAACATGCCTCCTGGGGGGAAATGGCTTTTTAAGGGTCAAGTCATGGGCTTTAAAATGAGGCATCTTGAGCTAAAATATCCCCGGTAGTTTTGTTGTAATTGCTTCTCAAACATAAGTTGGTGTGTACAACGGAAAATGGTAAATAAGCTCTAAATGCATTATGTCCTATCATAAACACTAATAATGCAAAAAATACAGTTTTGTGGGAAAATAACCAAAGAAATGTGATGTTTTTATCATAAAATTGATTCTAGAGGGAATTTTTGAGCTCTGTTTTCAGTTCTGGGTTCCTGAAGGAATTTCAAAGAAATGTTTGTGGCAAAAATTCCCAATTGGAATAGGGGAGTGGTTTCCATGGCAACCAGAAATTGCCTTATCTACCAATTTTCTATGTTTCCATGGCAACCAACAGTCCAAAAATGGAACATTTTCAGTGGAGATGGAATGATTTTAAGCAAACCACTGGATTCCTTATCAAAATTGGTCTAAATCATTTTTTAGCATATTTGTCAGTATTTTACCCATATACTGCCCCCTGGTGGCAAAATCCAGTACTAAAAATCCCCCCCCCCCGGAGGCGCGTTCTCGCCCGTTGAGCCACAAATGGTCATAATTGTAGTGCATTAATCATCTCTATAGTCGTAAATTGCTGAGTGGACTGACCTTGGCCGCTTCATCTGTAAGCACCTCGAGTGCTTTTGACAGTTGGTGGAACTCATCAGCTGTTTTGAGGGGAAGACACATGTATAGAGTTATCGAAATAAGTTTATTCCAAAGGTTGATAATCAAAGTCTTGTTATTCGTTAGTATGTATGATCACAGAAGTAAAATAGAGAGAAGCATCGGTTACCTGCAGGAAAATTATAAGTAGACAGTCAAGTGGGAGTGCCCCCTCCCTTTGCCAGTATTTTAGAGTCTATTTGCTTATTTGGGACACATAAATTTGCTCAAAAATAAGGGGTGCACCCCTCCCTTTTGGGGCACGCCCCCTGCTTTTTCAGTTCCTGAATCCCCCACTGTTAGACACATGACAAGATTTCTGAATAGAATGTTTTTGTAGGCCAAATAACTAAGCAGACCAGTATTTTGTACATATCAATACCGTAAATGATTTATACCTACCAGCCTTCGGATTGTCCGGGTTTTTATCTGGATGGCATTTCAGGGCCCTTTTCCTGTATGCTTTGAGAATCTATAAAGAGAAATGAATTGAATATTTACCATATACATGTACCTCATATATAACGGTGCACCTCGCATAGAAGCCGCACCTGGCCTGGGGTGATATTTTATTCACTTTCTTTAGTACTGTTCTATACACCCCCCCCCCCCCCCCACTACTACACCCTGACATCAGAAATAAGGGGTTTGGGAGGACAGGTAGTGAGATGACGACCTTACTCGCATGAGGCAAAAAGAACAGCTTTACAAAAAAAGAATAGACCCTTGCATATCCTGGCCCTGGGCCTTGTCTCCTACGTTCATGCAGCTCTCAGTCACTGAGTCAGGTTGGTGCACTTTTTCCTTTCTCAGTCTTTGTAATGTTTAGGCCAAAAGGAGGCCTTTAATACGGTATACCGGTACCTTGGCCTAGCCCTTCAGTATCAATACCAGGTAATCTTATATTCTTTACTCGATCAAGATCTAGATATGGTTAACTCATAGGTTAAACCACGGAATTACACAAGGTACCGTAATCTCTTGCGTATACGACCCTTTCATGAGCTATGATACAGCAGATGGCGCTAGTGGCGACCATGTCACTTTGCTACTCCAACAGGGGCATGGCTGGTTTGGACTCCAGTACCTATAATAGGTCAACATGTTTCTAATGATGTGCTTTATATTTGGCTCAATATTTTCTTTAAATATTGATAGTGATTATTACCACACTATTTCTTTGTGCCTAGCTTTAATTAGTAAGTCCTAGAGCTCTATTTCATATTGGAAATGGGCATTTTTGTGAGGGGTGTTTGAGTACTATTAAGGGTAAACCTATGGAGCCCTTGGAGTAGATGCTGGACATGCCCATGTAAGCAGTGGGGCTACTGGAGCGTCATCTAGTGTATCAACTTGGTAAAACTAATGTATAAGGCGCATCTCGCATATAAGGCGCACCTAGAGTTGAAGAATATTGTCAAAAAAATTCATAACTTTGGTTCTACTGAATAAATTTTCAAAATTCAAAAAGCTATGTGTAGCTAGGGCCCCCCACACCCCATTGAACCCCCCCCCCCCATGCTATTTTTTGAGTTAGGGGGAGTGTAACATATCAAAATAAAGCTGTTGGTGTCCCCCTTGCGGATCCAGGAAGAACTAAAACCCCTCGTATAAGACACGCCTCATACGCTACACCGAAACCCGCTCGAGCGCTGTCAGTGCCTAGTGGCCGCTAGCGCTATATGGCACTGATATCACGTTATTTGGATCCGCCAAAAGTGGCTGGAAGTGGCTTGAGCCTCAAACCCCCTGTTTTGTTCTGTTTTTCAAAAGATGGCTTTCTCTTCCTACTGTTGAGTGGAAATGTATAGGGTTTGGACAAGAAAAAAAATTAGATATATAATGTATATCATATACCAATATTTATCAGTTTTTATACACAAAGGTTTGAGACTACAGGTGCTCAAATCAAAACAACCCAAAAGCAAGATGGTGGCCAACAGTTTCTCAAGGCCATTCTTGACTGAATTCAAGCAACTGTTACTCATTTAGATCTTAAAATCAAACAACCATTTCTTGACTAGGGCTAGATGACTATCATGAAAGTAGCCTCGTAAGATTAAAATATTGTCTGAACATCTCTAAAGTACCAAACTCGAATGTCAACAAAGGGATTTGTTACGTACGGACGTACGGGGGTCGCGCAGGAGGTGAACACAGCGCCTTCTGTATCCTGGCGCTGTGAGGCACGGACGTACTCATACGCAGGAGATTACGGTAGTTTACTATTGTGTAGGACTATGGTTAAACTTTTGATGGTTTGTATTAAGGGTTGAGTCATTTATTGCCAGCTGGAACGGTGGGGGGGGGGGGGCTTAATGAATGTTAGGGAAGCAGCATAGAGTTACTGTGACCCCTACATTTATTTTTCATATGATATAAGCCAAATTTTTTCCCTTGAACTCAAATTCGGCTTTATGGTTGAGGTTTTATTTGAATAGAATAAATAAAAGAGAAAATCGATTATTTTCTATAGGCCGAATTTTTTCCATCAAAGTCACTTTCAGCTCATAGATCTAGGTGAGGTAGGCTTACCACGGTACTTGAATTGAATATTACCAGGTAGGTTTATTTTGGCTTTTGGCCCCCCAAGGAACTCTTTTTTAAAATGGCCCACCCTATATAGGAGCCTAGACTCATATCCAGTGGTTCCACCATTTTGAATTTTGCTGGTTCTGCTAAATATGGCAAATCACACTGATATAAGGCATTGTTATGATGGGTACCTTGTCCCTGGATAACATTCACTTCAAGGGACACGCTGGTTCCTATCTTATCAGTGGATGTTACCAGAGCCAGTTCCACTCCCACTTACACTCAATCTAACAAGCCCCCCCCCCCTCCGGCAATAGATGACTCAGTTCTATTAAAGTGAGCCCGCTCAAGACTATTTAATTTGGCCTTATCTAGCTTGGTATCTACACCCAGGTACCGCACAAAAATGTGCTGACTTTGGCCTGATGCGTTGGGCCACTGTTGGGCCACTGTTGGCTGACCATCAGGCCTACATTACCCCGACCATTTGCATTTTGCCGACCAATCATGTCGGCAGGACATTGTCATAATCATTGGCAAAAGTGGCCAACCATTTGATAAATTGATTTGCCGATGCTGATGTGTGCCGTTCTAACACTCGAGTGCAGTTGGGTCGGTTTTCCTGCAATCTGATTCGTCGAGAGCCAGTGCTGGGTCAGCGGACCCAGCACTGAGAGCTACTTCCGGTTTTAGAAGTACTTCCTGTATGCAGCATTAAAGGGGCCCTGGCACGGCAAATGCATGCCCGCATTAAAAGTTCACATGACCACCCATTGACCAATCAGGGCGCACCGCTGATTCCTGCAAGTTTACCAACGATCTTTGGGTCGGTACCCATGTTGTACTTTGCCGTGCCAGGGCCCCTTTAAGTCATATTTTGTGATCATTTTGAGGAAAATTAAAGTAATTTCTCATGTCAGAACGTAAACAAAGGGCTCCAGTTTGTCTCTGTCCCAGAGACCCAAGGCCCTCGGTCCTCAGGCTTGGGTCTCCGGACAGAGACGCATCGTCACCCTTTGTTAGGTACATCACACAATGCCTGCACCACTCCTCTGGGAGTGTCCATCATTTGTGATGCATTTCTTGTGACCCAACAAATTGCTGCACTGGAAATTAAACTGCACTGAAATTGGCATAATCTTACAGAACAAAGAATAAATGAACACATATAAGAAATTATCTTGGTATTTCATGGCTTATTTTACCTGTATGAATATTTTTCGGGGAAATTGGTGCATTTCTAGACATTTTTGTAGATTTCTGAAGTGGATGACTGAAAAGGTCATCTAAATCAAGTTGTCCAAATTGAAAAAGTAGAATGAAACTAAAAGAAAGTAATAGTATGTTTCATGGCGTTTCATATAAGGTCTAGTTTGTGCATGTGGACTGAATAGTACAGCTGGTGACTGCAAAAGAAATTAGAAAAATCACATTTTCCTGTGTGAAGGTGCGAAATGGTGATTTGGCAGTTTTAAAACCGTCACTGCATGACCCATGTACATCATACAGGTGTGACACTTACAATACCTGCTAAGATAAACTTATTTCACAGGCTCCCCAACTTTGGGAGAAATTAACTGATTTTTTTACGATTTCCCGACCATGTGAACTTGCTACCACACAGGAAAAAAAATTTTGATCATGTCATCAAAATCTAGGTCATGAGCTAATGTTGGTCAAACATATAGGGTACGTGGTCTAAATCTAGGTCAATAGGAAACCCATTAGATGTTAATGTTAGGGTCAAATACCAGTGGTTAGGTTATTAGGATGTCTACTTCTTCATATTTTACAGCGTCTGTTTCATTTCTTCATTTATTATGGCTAATTGGCCCATTATTGGGATCCAGAAGGTCACAACAAATTGCCTGAATACTTAGGACAAAAATGTCAGATGTCTAGATACTAATTCTGTGATTCTGTGAGAACGCATTGAGATATCAACATGATTCCAAAACATTTAAAATCCTTGCACTCTCCTGCACAACTAAGACACAGGGGTTTAGCTCTAACTCCTTATCTTAATTTTCATGTGACGTACCTACCTTTGTTATTACGACCAAAAGCCATTGAATGTTGGGCCTATGTTGGCATTGCCATTAGTTGGCACCGTCAGGCCTACTTAGGCAGGATATGCAGCCAATGAAAATTCGATGGTTGGGCCAACGTTATGCCAATGTGTCTGTGCTACCTGGGGCTGGGCATGTACGGTATCATCTAAGACTATGTTGCATATGGCCTATGCCTATGGCATCTTCCTTTATTATCGCTCAGCCACGAAAATAACAGGATCTCTGTAGTAATGTTTGATATATTCCTTTTAAATACTGTTACTTTTATGGAGCTTTTACATACCTCTTTCTCTGTGGCATCCGGTGAAACATCGAGTATTCCATATAAGTCTAGCTTAGAAACATCTATTGCCTTTGGTTTTGCCATTTTGCCTGGCTCCGCTGCTCGCTCAAGTGCGTTTACATAACACCAGGGGGCAGTCGCTCACACCGGCCACGGTCCTTATTCTGTGATGTGCACTACGCTCTGTCTTCCCGCCCTTTTTCACCCCTCGCGGTCAGCTAACACTGGCGCAGTCTGGCCTAAGGGAGTGATCATTTTTTAACGGGGGGGGGGGGGGGGGGTGAGTGGGTTTAAGCAGAGTTGTTTACTTGCCACTAATGTAGCTCAATGAACAGACATGTCTTACCACCTCTGGTATACATGTACCATACTAAATACAGTCCCTCTGAAGCCAATTTTAAATGTATGCAGATATAATGATGAAAAATTTTGACCCCTCTTGAGGGGGGGCTAAAAAAATTCACCATCTTTTTAGCAAAAAAGCCAGCGCGCTACTATAGATCAAAGAGGGGCGCGAAAACTCTCCGCGCCTCCGGCGCAGGGGGCGCAAAAAATTTGGCCTCCCCTCGAGGGGGTGGGCGTAAAAAATTGCCACGCGTCCGCGCAAAAACCCACCACCCCCCCTTGTTGATAAATAATGACCACTCCCTTAGAGGCCAGGGAAAAGTTCATGGAACCTGATTGTAAGCTAGGCTTATGTGAATGTCCGAGATGGGGCGAAATGATTAAGGTTTTTTTCCTGAACTCAATAGGGTAAACTACTGATGTGATTCCCAAAGTCACCAGAAAGCATGTTTTGACATTAAATTTCTTATAATTTCCCCAGGTAAAAATGACCCCAACCCTCCTACACATTCCCATAAAGCAGCTACTGTTTTTGTTTTTTTGTGTCATTGTTGTTGTTGTTCTTTTTGTGTGTTTTTGGAGGGGGTGGGAATGTAGTGTTTATATGCCTTTCTCCTCCTCACATCCTTTCCTATTCCATTTGTGGACTAGATTCACACCCAATGATACAGAGATTCCTTAGACTACATGCAGTGTTTGACACCAATAGTTCAAAAATTCCCTTGGGGGACAAGCTGTCCAAGCCCTATCAAAGAATAATGTATGATATCAGCACATAAATTTACATCCCTTGCTGAAAATGCTTGCCTATACCAAAATGCTTTAAATATAAGTTTTATGATTATGTTAAAAGATTTCTTTTTACCTAAAACTCCCTTAATCACCAGTACATAAACATGCTCCTGAGGGTACACCAAAATGCTTTAAACTTCAAGGTTTGACTTCAATTTTTCAAAAAAATTCCCAGGGGTGGGGGCAGGTCCCCACACCCCCTTAGACGACAATATCTTAAAATACTAGATTCACATCAAGGCTATTTGAATCCCTTAAAATAGAGAGTTTGACATCTATATTTCAAACATTTTCTTAAGGGACCAGCCCCCAAAACCTCTCAAAGGACAAAGTATTACCACATAAGATTTGCATCCCCATTATGGAAACCCTGCCCATCCCAGGTTTACACCAAAATGCTTTAGAAAATTTGGAGTTTGATATTTATATTTCTGAAATTGTCTAGGGGACAGGCTCCCAAGCCTCCCTCAAACACCATTGTGCAATCAAAATCTAATAAGATTTTTATTCCCTGTTCTCATAATCATGGGTTTACTATTGATGGTACACTAAAATGGTTTACTGTTGGGGTCTAGAAATGCATCAGAATGCACCATTTGAATTTTCCCCCAAACCACATTAGATATGTCTTGGCACTGTGCTTGCGACATTGTGGCACTGTCCTTACGACATCGCGGCGATAGGCCCCAGGTTGGGGTTCTAGGAATGCACCAAATGCCCTCTAAATTTTTTTTTTTTTTGGGGGGGGTGGGATATCAAGGGTGTGGCTTAGTCTGTTTTTTTTTTGGAAAACTCTGGATTCGGTCAAGGGGTCAAAAATATTCTGACCCCCCCCTCAAACACACCAGCCCCCCCCCCCGTTGTTAAAAAATGATCACTCCCTAACTGTTATTTTTTGCAATTAGGGTGTGGGGCCTGTAGTATGCTGTCTGCTTCTGTGTAGCGCGGGAATGGTGCAGCACGGCGCCGTTGCCATAGTTACGTCATAGCGTTATGCACGTACAAGCCTAACCGCAACGCTTGCTGAACGCAGCAAAACGCCCGCCTACTCAGACTCTACAGACAAAATCTGAGTTTTATGATTATGTTAAAAGATTTCTTTTTACCTAAAACTCCCTTAATCACCAGTACATAAACATGCTCCTGAGGGTACACCAAAATGCTTTAAACTTCAAGGTTTGACTTCAATTTTTCAAAAAAATTCCCAGGGGTGGGGGCAGGTCCCCACACCCCCTTAGACGACAATATCTTAAAATACTAGATTCACATCAAGGCTATTTGAATCCCTTAAAATAGAGAGTTTGACATCTATATTTCAAACATTTTCTTAAGGGACCAGCCCCCAAAACCTCTCAAAGGACAAAGTATTACCACATAAGATTTGCATCCCCATTATGGAAACCCTGCCCATCCCAGGTTTACACCAAAATGCTTTAGAAAATTTGGAGTTTGATATTTATATTTCTGAAATTGTCTAGGGGACAGGCTCCCAAGCCTCCCTCAAACACCATTGTGCAATCAAAATCTAATAAGATTTTTATTCCCTGTTCTCATAATCATGGGTTTACTATTGATGGTACACTAAAATGGTTTACTGTTGGGGTCTAGAAATGCATCAGAATGCACCATTTGAATTTTCCCCCAAACCACATTAGATATGTCTTGGCACTGTGCTTGCGACATTGTGGCACTGTCCTTACGACATCGCGGCGATAGGCCCCAGGTTGGGGTTCTAGGAATGCACCAAATGCCCTCTAAATTTTTTTTTTTTTTTGGGGGGGGGGGTGGGATATCAAGGGTGTGGCTTAGTCTGGTTTTTTTTTGGAAAACTCTGGATTCGGTCAAGGGGTCAAAAATATTCTGACCCCCCCCTCAAACACACCAGCCCCCCCCCCCGTTGTTAAAAAATGATCACTCCCTAACTGTTATTTTTTGCAATTAGGGTGTGGGGCCTGTAGTATGCTGTCTGCTTCTGTGTAGCGCGGGAATGGTGCAGCACGGCGCCGTTGCCATAGTTACGTCATAGCGTTATGCACGTACAAGCCTAACCGCAACGCTTGCTGAACGCAGCAAAACGCCCGCCTACTCAGACTCTACAGACAAAGTAGCAAAAAGGAGTTAATAGCAAAAAGGGGTGAAATTCATTCCCTCTTTTCACCACAGACACAGAAGAAAGATTTTACGGTTTTGCTGCAGATGAACAGAGGGAGGGGTTGAGGAAGATTTTTTAAAGGGTCTGTCATCAAAGCTCAGAAAGAAAGAAAAATCCCTATTGGTGTGGGGGAGGGGTTAGGGTTAGAAATCCCACCCAAAGGGACCATCCATACATGGCCTCATGCAAAATTTGACCATTTTAACCCCCCCCCTCCCTTGTCATTTTTTGTTGTTGCCAATTTTGCAATGCTGAAGGTATATGTCATGCAACATTTCACCATTTTAGACCCCCCCCCTCCCCCCTTGTCATGTTTTTGCCAATTTTGCAATGCGGAAGGTATATGGGAAATGAAGTTTTAAAAGCATAATAGGGGTTCCCTTCCCAGGAGAGGTATGGGACCCTAGTATAAGACTATGATCTGAAATTAAAAGAGGGAAAAGTGCAAAACACAAAGGCTCTCCCCCTTGGGCTCTCCTGGCTTCCAGAAGTTTTACTAACCCCAAGGTGCCCAAGCGTGCTTTAAAGCGTGGTTTTTGGGCTTAAATGGGACTTAATTACATGTATATTGAAGTTAACTATCATCCACATACTTCTACTGGTCCACTCTGGGCTTCCCTAGCACACTTAAAAGGGTCTATTTCTCCTCTTTCCTATCCCCCTCGGGATGTGTGTGGTGCACATATGCGCGGGCACTGACACATTCCCCTGTGAAATTGTGTAATGTAGTTCTCGCCATGAATATGACCACAGCTGTCGAAATGGTGTTAAACATCTATTACTCACTCACTCACTGGTCCAATCTGCAAAGTTAGACCCTCTAGAGAATGGCCATGACATCCCAATCACAATACAACCATCCATTTTGTTCTAGCTCTATTATACCAAACACAGGGAGTAGAAACTTGAACATGAGCTCTAATATTATGTGATTCATTAGAGGGCCACCCTCCAGGGGATGAAGACAAGACATGACACCAATATTATGCTAGATCATAAACATCTGATGTCCCGAACTCCCATTAGAGTCTAAAAGAAATGTTCATATCCATAGAGTCAATCCATGCATTGTTATTAGCACATTATGTCTCCTAAGTGGTGGTACACATATATGCAGAATTGAATGTGGCCTCAGAATTGCAGGTATTATGGATGGGGGGAGGCTATATATTACACAAGAGAGACCAAATACTACCAAATGACAACAAATGGAATGTTTTGGTAACTATGGTTACCAAACCTGACCAATAAATTCCATGTCCTTCACTGATAGTCTTCACTGAGTGAAGAGTATTTGGGAAATGTAATACAGAGCCAATATCAAAAGAGGAGATCAAAATAGCACATGGGCTTATCAACTAAGTGATATAATTGTGAAATGATGTAAAATCTTGAAATAATTCTGGGCACCAAAAGGCTATGGTAAAACCAACTGATAACAGATACCATGATGGGTACCTTGACCCTGGTTAACACCCACTTCCAGGGACATGCTAGCCCCATCTTATCAATTATTATCAGTGTGTGTTGCTGGAACCAGCTCCAGACCAGCTAGTGGCCAATAGGGCACAAAGGAGGTCTCACGTAGGGAAATCCCGGGGTCACTCAGTGCATCCTTACAGACAGAAGACCTCCGCACTGAATACTACATGAGTTCTGGTTGGATAAAATAGTTAGCTAATTTAGTAGAACTCTGTAAAAATTCATAACTGGTCCTGAGTAGGTACTTATTCATATGATATAAAATAAAACATGATTATTGCAGTAATGCCCATTCATTTTTGGGCTTGTTTGGATTGGGTCTGAACTGAATTTATTCACTGCAAAAAATGCCAATTATGCAGGTGTCTGTACATTTATGGCCAGCATTCCAGATTTTCGTGATCGATGCGCAGTTTTTTTTTTTTATATGTCGTAAATCGAGGTTGCCCCTAAAGATATACATGGGATTTTTTGCTCAATACCTCCGGGGCACACTACAGCTCATTGCCGTATATTGGGGACCAAAAACTTAGTTTTTCCTATTTTTGCACCTTCAAAATGGTGCTGTGTCTCTCATAGTTGGCCGATCTACACAATTCTTTCACCATGTAAAAGTACACAATTAGGGCATTATTTCTAGATACCTCATTAAGTTTTTGGTGAAAATTAAAAATATTTTATCTTGTATCAAATTGTGAGTTTCAGAAGTGAAAACCATGAAAAAACACCTACTTCTCCATCTTTAGGCTAAAATTACTATGAAAAAGTGAGTGATGACCCCCTATGTTCATTAATTCATCTTTTAGAGTGAGAAACAAGCTTTTTAAATATGTTTTTACATTTTATATGCCTCTAATAGTTCAAATTCTACCAAAAGATATGTATTTTTTTGAAAACTAACTAAAATCGCCATTTTGACCCGTCCTTTGATACAATTTTTCCCTATAGCATTTAACATGATCCCTATATATGAGAAAAAATGGAGCAAGAAAAAGAAAAAACATGGATTTTGTATCACATTTATGAGTTCTTTCAATATACTGGATAGCTTAGATATTCATGCATTTGTTGGGATTATCCATTGCGGTACTTCATGGTGACCTAATTCAACCTTGACCCCAATAACTGTGATTCAAGGTCAGACAGTGACCTACTTATACAAATGTAAGATATATGGTAACTAATATGATTTATATACTTCTGAAAAGTGTCAATGATATCTCTGACTTGGATTTGATGTCCCTGGTCCATTAAATCAAGATTTTGTTGTTTTATTAAGAGAGAAATCCATAATTTGCACCCAACCACCTGCTATTAATGCAGCTATTTTGCCCCAAATGGGCAGCAATTGGGCAGTATTTGCCCTGTTGTAATAATATGGCAGCTGAAAAAATTATCAAATATCTTCCAATTTCCAATAATTTTCAGTATAGATATTCAAAACACCCTATACAAGACTAGGGTTGTGAAAAAACTAGGATATTTTATCATTAATTAGAAAAAAATAAGGCCCTCATGCTGCAAATGCACCAGTCCCCAATATAGAGGAACGGACTATAGTTAAGGCATGCCATGCTACATTAAAATATAGAGTCTATTGAAAAAGTATTTCCATGGCTGAGACCTAGGAGCGAGGAGGAGCGGAGCGAAGCGAGGGAACTCAGTGCTGGCGTCTGGCGGGAAAGAGTGAAAGTGCGGCCCGGCGGAAGTGCGAGATCCGATGCGCAACAAGTAGTACGCATGACCGGAAGCCGATGTGATGAAGGAGATTTGGATTTCATGAAAACAAATGATGGTATATGTTGGAATGTGCCTTTTTGCGTCGACATGAAGTCTTTCTCACGAGATTAATCTCCCCAAACGGATAAAATGTGTGCTGCTGCCTTCGCTGATATTTCAAGGCGGAATCCTCAGGATGATTTTGAGCTCTTACAGCGCGTTGGGAGTGGGACTTATGGGGACGTTTACAAGGTAAGAGACCCCTCCTCGACAGCCGAAAGAGTTTGGAACAAATCCTCATAGATACTTCACCTGTCTCTGTTTTGGGGTTGCTTACTGCTTATTGTCACAATATTGTAAACTTATATACCCATATGAAGTTATTTGTTCATTCATGACTGCTGTGGAAATAAGAGGATTAAAGTTTTGACAGTATACACTAAGGCAAATTGACAAAGGGATGAACTCCCAATCATGAGTCCACTCCTACCCCATCCCCATGCGTTGTTGATTTGAGCTGTCAAAATGCAAGGGTGGGCGGGTACACGATTCATCTAGAGGTGACTTATACGTCACAAGTCTGAGAACTGTCTCTGTGAGTCACATAAAATAGACGTGTATTTGGAGAGTGGGGTGTGTAATGGGAGAATCGTGATGCCATTATGACATCTATACTAAGACTAACCTACTACCGGTACTAATACTCCTATGTATTAAGTCTTAGAGTTAGACTAGACTCTGGTTGGCAATGGTTGAGTGAGGAGACGTTGTGAGTGCTCCCGAGAGTTGGTCCATCGTCATATAGATCTACCGGTAGTATTGACAGTGAGGGGATGAATTAAATACAAAGTAGGCTCAGCTGACATGCCCAGCAACATGAAATTTAGTCATTATTATCTAAGATAGCTGGTAGTTACAAATAATAGAAGTACTGCCCACTCAGTCTCGGGGCCACTGGTAGTACCAGTCAGTATAGTCTAGGTCACACGGTACATTCTACGATTTCTACAATATGTGGAGTTATGATAGTAGAAATGGTACCATGATATAATCTTGAAGTGACATTATGTTAGTGTACAGAATGTAATGAGAAAAGATCAACGTGAAGAACTACACACATATTAACTTTAAAATCAAACCAGGAAAAAAACCCACTTATGACGTTATGTCAGAAAATGTCTGCAGTGGTCTTCTTAAGTTAGGGTATAGATACATATATACTCCTTTGAAAATATCCCCTTATGATTATTCCAGTAGTATGCCTTTGTCAACAGGTGCGGTAGTTGCTTTAATGTTAATGTCAACACTGGTAAATGGTAATCAGTAAGATCTATTAGGGTTCAATTTCAGAAATACTCCCAATTAGAAGTGAAGGTTTTTTGTTGTTTTGTTTTGCTGTTGTTGTTTCTTTCAAACACATTTCTGCATATTCAAACATATTCCAATCCTGTAAGTTTATATGACCTGTCTCAGAGAGAAATGGCCTCTGACAGGCCCTGTAAGATACGTACCAAGACGTAGGTCAAGGTACAATGTGAATAAGTTTTTAGCAACGCTGCAGAAGATAGTGATCTCAAATATTGTTGAAATATATTTCTGTAGGTCTGGTAAGACATGACACTTTGTGCAAGACAGGGAGTCTTTGTTTGCATCAGACACACAGGGTATCAAATGCACAATACAAAATACAACCACAGTACCGGTAGCGACTTTGTCAAGCGGAAAGACTCCCAACTCCCGTCTAGCCGTTGTAGGTAATATGGTGATTTTACCAATCAAATATAATAATAACATGTGCCAAGAAGATGTACTTGGTTTGACTACACACGTAAAATACACATATCGTAAACCCTTTGCATATCATGTAGAAGGAATTTGATATGTACATTGTACAAACCCAAGTTTAAATACTGTCATGAATTGATGAAGCACCCCTTTTAATTCTTATCACATTAAACTCCAACGATGGACAGGGATGAGTTTTTTCAGGTGACATCACACCTTGCTGTTGAGAGGTGCTGGAGATCCTCTGATGGACCTCCAACCCACACTGCCCATAAAGAATGAATAGCGGCGATCTACTTCCCTGTGCAAAATCATAATTACCTTGTGATCCTGTGGCTTTATCAAAATATCCTTTTCACTAGTAATATTAGAGAAATCAAGGAACATTCAAGATCAAATTTTTATAAATGTCTGATATCAATAAATGTCAATAATGTTAAGTGTAAGTGGAAGGATGCACTGCACAGTCTTAGTGAGGGGTAGGGCAGTTAGGGCTAGCTTTACTGTGCCAATCTACTACCCTGTACAAAATCCTGATTTTCCCTTAATTCTGTGTCTTGATCAAAATATCTTTTCCACCAGTAATAGTAGAGGTATTGGGGGACACTCGAAACTAAGAATTATGAATGTCTAATTTATATTAGCATTTGAAATTTGATGTGGAATTGGAGGGATGTGCTGTGCGAGATCTGCAGTTGCACCTAAGAGTAACTGCCTGACACTGAGCTTTTCGAAATTCTAAGGCGGCACTGAAAATACTCTCTGGTCAGGGCTTTTGACAGGGCTGCGCAGTGCGTAATACACACATTTAATGCTTAAATGTCGCATTTAAATGGCTAGAATGGCCATTCATTTACAGAATGGCGCATTGTTTTTGCTAAGAAGTGTGCAATTGGCCCATTGCAAAAAATCCTGTCAAAAGCCCTGTCTGGTGATTGTCAGTTGTTGTGCAAATAAAAATTTTGAATATACGCATAACCCTCTATATCTGAGCTTGATTAAAATGTTTATACATAGTGTGAGGGTCAAATAGTTCCATAGACATGGCAGTTGTTTTTCACCTACTGTGCAGTGGGCCCAGTGTGCATTGTCTACACCTCGGATCTCCACCAGGACCGCCGAGGCTGTGAATACACATTCACTCAAAAAGGTCTATATGGCTTGTGGAGAAGGGCACCCTAAGGTGTATTCACCACTAGAGTTTGGGGCAATACCATCAGTGATACTAAGGTTTGCCTACTGGTACTGCTCACAGTAAAATGTGCCTACTGATCCCGGCAAAATGTGCCTACTGATCCTGGCAAATTGTGGCCACTTTCACAACGCCACTGACATTGCCTAGTGACCTGATGTTACCTTGTAACATGACGTTGCCTAGTGATGCATTGTTACGTATAAAAGGGACAGCAACATCACTCTCTAAGCAGATTCTCTCAAAGGTCCCCACTTCAGGATTTAGGGCTTGAATATTTTGACTATTTCAAGTGATTTTGAGATGATATTTGGGTAGTAATATATTTTGTGCATCCTCTTCTCATATCACACTTATAAGATCAATATCTCTCAACGGATATGCTATTTTGATGATTTCTCTTTGCAGAAAACAATGGCTGATATTCAATATTTGTTCTGCCTGCTGTTGTCATGCAAACATGATGAGGTTATTTGTTCAAATATTGTTTGCATTTATTTACAATCATGTTTATCAATTTATGTGCTGGTGAGAAGTTTTATCACATATGGGTCCCTCAAAATATTAAATCTCTTCAAAATATAAAGAAAATCGAGATAACTTTGAAAAAGTACATACATTTGTCTAGTCTCTGTTGGTTTATCTGTTCCTGGCAAGCATTCTAGGTTTTTTTTTAATGGGGTGGGGACCAGCGATGAACTAATGCCTTTTTATATATAGGGTAACCAGTAAGGCTGTAAATGCAGTGCAATATCAAAATGATGGAAAGTGCTAAGGAAAAATACCTTATCGGCGGTAAGGCCATTTTATTCTGATAACTTGGATTACAGATCCAGCGGTGAAATTTTGAGCAAAAGAGGGGGGGGGAATTATTTTTATTCTTTTACCTCTGGCCGACGGGATTTTTGAGGAATCTTGCTAAAAAAAGTTGTCCTTTGAAAAAGTAAAGGATATTGTGAGCCTTAAACAAAAAAATATCGTTATTTACACATTTGATGGTATGAAAGTCACTTTTCCATGCCTTTTTTTTTTTTTGCTCTGGTGATGGGATATGTTGGTAGTCAGATAGGGGCTTGAGGAAACTTTTATTTTTATTTGTTTACCGATGGCCGACCAAATACTTGACTGAAAAATTCTGTAATCCAAGTTATTAGAATTACATGGCCTTAGTTTCAAGGGGCTTCCCTAGCCCACTTAAAAGGGTCTGTATCTCCTCTTTCCTCTCCCCTCGGATGTGTGGTGCACATATGCGCAGGCACTGACACATTCTTCTGTGAAATTGTGTAATGTCGTTCTTGCCATGAATATGACCTTAGTTGTTGAAATAGCGTTAAACATCTATTACTCACTCACTCCTTAGTTTCAACCACAAAACAGTAGTCCTTGAATAAGTTCCTGTCTTGTAAGTTTATAAGGACTGCAGGTAATCATGCCATTTATATGCGATAAAGCATTAATTGTAGAGAGTACAGTAAAATCCCAAATCTGGGAAAAGCTATAAGCAGCACCTTCATTTTGGCTTGGAAATTTTAAGTTTGGTACTATTCTATAGAGTTAAATCCACCTATAGGCTGCACGCTCAGTTGAGGAAGACCCTATATTCCACCGTAATCATGTTAAGTAGCATGTATGTCCCATAAACTATGTGTTTACACATGGGGTTGGAGTGTTGCTCCCCTGACCAACCCACGTGGCCAAGGCCGCTTGGTTCTATCATTGTCTCACATTATCTGAATAAAACAAACCTACTTGTGTACATCTATTACAAGGAAAGAACGTTACATAAGCAAAGCATAACAGGACAAATTTGTAACCACCAGTAAGTTATGATTTAAGCTGTCAGCATTAAGGCAATATTTCCTAACACTTGTACTTTAGAAACTATTGGAAACTTAGTTCACCATCAGAGGAGATATATATCCTGTTTCACTTATGAAACATAATTTGTGCAAGCATGGGAGGGTTAACATTTTTAACCCTTTTCCTCAAGTTATGCATCCCTACCTATTTGGAGGTTATCGACGCCATAGAGTCAGTATCATTTATAAATTCATGCAAAATGTTGAGAAAGGGACAACCCCGAGTGCGTCCTGCTTTTAAACGGTCATTGGTCAGGTGGTCACTCTAACCCCTACCTTATCCTATCTTCTGTCATACCTCCAATTCCTGTCTTAAATCTGCCTCATGCTCTCTCTACAGTTCCAGGCATATTCCCATATTCCAATCTCTACATCATCCGTACCTACCTCCAGTCCCTGCCTCATCCCTGCCTCCCTCCAGTCCCTGCCTAATCCCCACCTGCCTCTAACTAATCCCTACCTTATCCCTGCTTCCCAATGTCCCTACAATCCCTGCCTCCCTCCAGTCCCTGCCTCATCCCTGCCTCCCTCCAGTCCCTGACTCATCCCCACCTGCCTCTAACTAATCCCTGCCTTATCCCTGCTTCCCAATGTCCCTACAATCCCTGCCTCCCTCCAGTCCCTGCCTCATCCCTGCCCCCTCCAGTCCCTGACTCACCCCTGCCTCCCCCTTACTTATCCCTGCTTCCCAATGTCCCTACAAGCCCTGCCTCCCTCCAGTCCCTGCCTCATCCCTGCCCCCCTCCAGTCCCTGCCTCATCCCTGCCTCCCTCCAGTCCCTGCCTCATCCCTGCCTCCCTCCAGTCCCTGACTCATCCCTGCCTCCCTCCACTCATTGCCTCATTCCTGCCTCCTTCTGCCTTATCCCTGCTTCCCAATGGCCATACAATCCCTGCCTCCCTCCAGTCTCTGCTTCATCCTTGCCTCCCACTGCCCCTTCAATCACTGCATGCTTCACAATATATACCTCCTTCCAGTATTTGCCTTATCCCCACCTCTCTCCAATTCCTGCCTCATCCTTGCTTCCCACTGTTCTCATGATCCTTTTCTACATCCCTTCACTCCTTGCCTCACCCCCACCTGCGTCCACTGCCTTAACTCTCTTGATACCCCCCTTCTCTACCTAATCCCCCTCTCCATCCCACCACTCCCTTCTCCCTTGGCTTCCTCATCTTCCACCCCTCACTAAAACCCATCTCGCGCTAGGCTAGCCAGTCTGGCGAATCCAATGGGAAAATGGTTAGCCAAATTGTATTTTGATTCGCCACTGGCGAATGGCTAGCGCGAGCCTAGTCGCGCACACCCCAATTCCACATAATACACATTCACCCCTTCTGTACCTCACCCTGGAGAGAGTGCTGCCTGATCGTTGTGACTGTGTGTAGTAGGATGGGGCCGTGCTGAGCAGAACGTAGAGTTAATTCGTGCCGTATGTATTATGTAGAGAACGTCGCCGACGTATCTCCCCATCTAGCTCGTGTTTATACCTGCCTATTGTTACTCACTCACCAGCCTCTACCCCTCCCCCTGCCCGACTACCTGACTCCACTGCCGTATCGCCGGTAAAGACCAGCCAGTTTATGGTAGTTTACCCACCCTCCTCCAAAGCAGAACATGACAATGACAGGGATACATGTACTTCGTTTCTTTATATCATGATCTCTTGAAAATACTACGAGGCCATAATATCGGTATGTGCAAAAACAGCATCAGTATCAGGGTTCAGCAAGTTTGTTCTACTGGACTTCGTCCTGGGGTTTGGATTGGGATTCTTTTTGGTGTTTCATTAAAGGGTTAGGATAAAGCTGCTGTAAAACTCACAGGGTGACCGTGAGTTAGTAATCGGCCACTCAGGCAGACACTACTACAGTCACTACATGTCAGGCCTGCTCTGTTTTACCAGGTTAACACAGTCAGCACTACTCCCGGTTTGGTGGCACTATGTCAAAGGTATAATCTAATATAGAGAATAAAGGCTTGTCTTGAGAAATTGATAAGGGATGTGTGTGACCTTCTCTGAGGGACAATGGAGAAAACATTGAAATATGATAGAAGAATAATGCTACATGTATTGATATACGATTATTTGATTTGATAAACTCGTGATTATTGAAAATTGACCCTACCTTGTTGCAGGGTACAAGTACCAGGAGAGGCGTGGGTGTGGCATTAGTGAGCAGCGGCCAACAAACGCTTTTCGAGCTCAAAAAGTGGTTCCACCTTTCCAACGTAATTTTCTGAAATAGTATACATGGACTATATTTTGCTAAAAATGCAGAAGGCTAAAAGCCTAAAGATCCCTAAGATTGCCAACAGGGAGAGGCATATTAAGGTAGAAATGATTAACCGAAGGATAGTCAAAGGTTGTAAATCAAAGAAGGTAGAAAATAAAGGGAGGAGAAAGAGCATGGTTAGTAACGGTATATGACAGTAAGGGAGGGAAATAACGTTTACCCCCTTAGTAAAACTGGTGATCTAGTGAAGAGAGTGAGGAAATTGAGGAAGACGGCAAGTGAACAAGGTGGGTATGACATTAAGAACTGGGGATGGAGAGGTGGTGAAGTGGAATCATTAGAGGATGTGCAGATTAGGACATACCGTAAAACACTGCGTATAAGTCTCCGCTTATATGTGAACCAGAACCAGAATGCGGCTAATAGGCGGTTGTATCACACTATAAAACAGTACATGTAATAAACCTTTACTTTTCAAGGGTCGGGTGGGGCTTTTAGCTCATTCCAAAGTCGGCTTAAACGTGAGTGCGGCTTATGTGCGGGAATTGACGATAGGATGGGATTAAGAGAAGAAGTGAGGAAGAAGAGAGGTTATTGGTGAAAGGGCAGATGAGGAATAGATAATGAGATATGATTGCCGACATATGGGGAGGCAGTGAAGTGAGGTTGTTGGTGGAAGTACATATGGGGAGGCAATGAAGTGAGGTTGTTGATGAGAGGGAAGATGGGGAGGCAGTGAAGTGAGGTTGTTGGTGAGAGAGCAAATGGGGAGGCAGTGAAGTGAGGTTGTTGATGAGAGGGGGGATTATGAGGCAGTGAAGTGAGTTTGTTGGTGAGAGAGCAAATGGGGAGGCAGTGAAGTGAGGTTGTTAGTGAGAGGGCAGATTGGGAGGCAGTGAAGTGAGGTTTTTGGTAAGAGGGCAGATAGGGAGGTAGTGAAGTGAGGTTGCTGGTGGAAGGGCAGATGGGGAGGCAGTGAAGTGAGATTGTTAGTGAGAGGGCAGATGGGGAGGCAGTGAAGTGAGGTTGCTCGCGAGAGGGCAGATGGGGAGGCAGTGAAGTGAGGTTTTTGGTAAGAGGGCAGATAGGGAGGTAGTGAAGTGAGGTTGCTGGTGGAAGGGCAGATGGGGAGGCAGTGAAGTGAGATTGTTAGTGAGAGGGCAGATGGGGAGGCAGTGAAGTGAGGTTGCTCGCGAGAGGGCAGATGGGGAGGCAGTGAAGTGAGGTTGCTCGCGAGAGGGCAGATGGGGAGGCAGTAGCCGGTTGTCTGTTATATATGTGTGGTCATAACGGCGTGTGGACCTCTAGCAGACATAAATGGTGATTAACAGCACAGTGACAACACGACCTACTCACATTACACTAGACCTAGACTTGCACAAGTCTCTTTGTGACTTTGCTGAATATAATCCAGATAAAAATGAGGCAAATGAATACAACCACTACACAATGTATAGATCTCTTTGTATTCAGACTTGTCAATTGAGGACTGAAGTCTGAATTGAGGCATAAGGGACGGAAGCAGCGATTGAACATTCTACTTGGGAAAAGTGTTATGGGACAGTATGGTATGAATACTTCCTGAGATATGTCTGTGTTAGGCGGCTGGGTAGTATTCCATGCAAGTTATATCATGGGAATAGATCAGAAATGAAAATATATTCAGGCAAACATGAGACTGATTCAAGTCTACACCTAGTAGTAACACAGTAATAGCATGTCGGCTCACTAGGCTCTAATGTGCTGAGACTCTGACAGAGTCGTCGACACACTGCGGTACAGGCAGTGCTATGCTAAAGTAGATACTAGTAGCTGAAAACACAACTGACAATATCCATCATCTGCAACATTCCTGAGACAGACTTTGACACAGCGTCCTCTCCTCTACCTCTCCCTCCTACTCACTCCTACGTTAGTTCCTCCCTGTCATTATATTTGATATCTGTCTGGTCGTATCTCTATAAGATTCAGTATGGAGGCCGAGTGGAGCCGCCATTTTGAATGTTGCTGGTTGTTGTAAAACCCACTGATAAGACATAACATGATGGGTACCTTGTCTCTGGGTAACACCCACTTCCAGGGACATGCTGGTCCCATCTTTTCAGTTCTTATCAGTGTGTGTCGCCGGAACCAGCTCCAGACCAGCTAGTAGCCAATATCTGATACCAACGTTCAGTCCGTGACTGTGTACCTTGTGACCAATTTAGTAGTACAAGAAAATGACACATTTTCTCAGATCAGTTGTGTTCTTAGTAGTTATTCTCAAGGGTTAAACAGTTTCTTATTTTCATGAAGATAACTACAACTTCTGTTCATATAAGTTAGATCCACAAAATTAAAAAAAACAAACTGTGTATGGCTAAAATACGACTAGTGGCGTTTTTAAATGACATCAGCAGCAGTTAAAAGGATACCAGTGGCGTGCTAGTGTCATTACAGTGTCTCTATATGTCGCGGTTGGGATCTAATTTGCGATTTAGCGGTCGTTTCTGTGCAGGAATTCATGGGAGATATATGATATATAATTAAAGCAAGGGTCAGTGGGCAAAACATTGATATGTCTGTACTTTTGCAGCCTATTTTTTAAAATGACTGAAGCATTTTTTGTCTTTTTACAGGCGCGCAACCTCCGGACCAATGATCTGTCTGCAATTAAAGTTATTAAACTGGAGCCGGGTAAGTAAAGACAGTAATAAATCATCGAATTGTACATTAATTGCCATCAGAAAATATTTCCTGTTACTCACATGCAACCTTAAGATAAGATATAAAGTAATGTAAAATGCTCATTATTTTTCGATCCAAATCGGGGGTGACCAAGCAAAACTTTATTTTGCCATACCATACACAGACTAATGGGTTGATGCCCCCCCCCCTCCCCATGAAACTGATATTGTTTGTAATCAAAAGAACGGGGATATAAGAAATTCGCTTTTGGAGATGAATCGAAAAATAAAAATTTCTAAGATATCTTGAAAAGACAACATCACAAGAAATACCATGAAACCCACGTCGTTAACCACTTAAGGACCACTGTCCCTGCTTATGGTCGGCATGGTACATGGACCCTGCCCTAGCGACCCCTACCTGCATCATGCCGACTCTATATCAACCCTGTCGAGTGTGGTGGGCTTGAAACTAAATTTTAATGCTGTAAGATGTTGCTAGAGCTTCATATCGAGCAATTTGATACAAATATAGCGTAAAAACACCCCACCTATAATGCACACCCTGATCTTAGGAAAATCCTAAATTTAAAGGGTGAAACCTAGAGTTAGTTTCACTAATATGCCATGTCTTTTACGTGAAGTGTTAAGGTAATAAAGTGAAAGACTTAGCCTTAGGTTGAATCCTGAGCATGTGCTTATTGTCCAGTACTTGGCAGGCTGTTTTATAGTGACGGCAGCAGTTTTAGCTGCATGTGCTGTAGGTATTTAGTAAGCACAGGAGACGCTAGGAGGTGCTTGACAGGAGACGCCCGATGGACGCTGAGGCCACACATAATGTTTCCGCCCCTATCTATAGAGCCCATATAAGAGCGGGGTGTGATGGGAGGTGCCAGGGCGCAGGCCGGGTCGGGGTGTGAATTTAGAGATGGAAACCGTCAAGTTGTCCCAAGCCGCTATAAGCTTGCCATGTCTCCTCTCTAGACCCTCCCTCCATCTCATTCTGCTCAGTTCATATATTTTATCTGACCTGTCCCAGGCGTCCTCTAACTCCATATTCAGAGTGAATATTAAAAAAACAACTGTTCATGGCACTGATTCCCCGCGTTTTAACAAATTAGTAGATTGGCTTGCTTTTAGGTCCTGGCCTGGCTTCCCTAGAGACTTTCACCCGGTTTTTCTTTGAGCAATTCTCGGGGTGCTTTCTATTGGGCTCTGACTTTGCTACTCAATAGACCATTCACAGGAGCTTCAACTCATTCCTTTCAGCCCTCCTCTAGATCACTCACCGGACTTTAATTTGGACCAGTTACAAATATTACTTCCATTAGGGAAGCACACATGCCTTTCCTTTTGATCAGTGGAATTGTTTGAAAATAAACTGGCATTCGGACCATCTTCCGGTTTTCTTTTTGAGCTTCAAGTGTATGTCAGGTCTTCCCTCGGAACCATCACCTTATTCCCCTAATCAGTCTGACTTGAGTCCCTTTCGGCCCCTGATGCAAGCTAGAGCTAACATATTCATGACATCTTTTAAGTCTTTACTTGAGTTAGGTTTACCTATATAATCCTGATATTCAAATCAAATGCAGTATTAATAATGCCAAGGAAATGCATGCCACAAAACAAAGTGTACTACTTACACATTGAGACAGCACGTGGCCTCCAATATTGCCTGTCCAATACACTATTTCCACTGCCACCACAACCCCATTGTGCGCCTCCATCTCTCCAATGGCTATCTTATGTCCTCTCTGCGGCCTCTTACTAGCCACCTTACTGGTCTCACTGCCCCCTATCTACCCCGCAGTCCCACCACTTTATTCCTAGCTTGTTCTCCAGTTGGCCGTCACTCAGGTCCCATGCCTGTCTTAACACAGCTTGGCCATCCTTTAATGCCTCCAAAGGCGATAAAAAATGGGTAATATTGAGTCGGGGAGGGGCACAGGGTATGGGGTTAGGTCGTATAGGAATGCTGGGGCCAGACATGGCACTGAGGCCCGGACCAAAATGCAGTAGAAATGCAGCACTAAAGCAGCTGGGAAACAGTGTGGTGTGACAGTAGTGATTCAGTGTGAAAGCAGCATCAGAAACAGTATTGTATCAGCATCTACTGTCATTCTACTGCTCAGCACCACAAAACTTGCAGCAGTGGTACAGTAGTAGAACAGTAGTATTAGCAGCATGCAAGCAGTATTGAATCAGTTGTCCCAATTATGTAAATTAGATGGCAGCATTTGAACAGTATCTACTTAATTAATGCTGCATGACCATATATAGGGTTGGGGCAGTGTTCAATCAGCACTACTGAATGGCTGCTGCTATAGCAGTAGTTTAGCAGTAGATCATACTGAAAACTACTGCTAACGGGTAAGAGTAGACATATCTATAGAGTGCTGCTATAGTATAATGCCTTTCGGTTTACTGATGTTAAGGTGATGAGACAAGCACTTTGCAATTATCAATGATACATGTATACTATGTAAAAAAAAAATGTCATGATGGGGACCAAAAGATTCAGTATATTTGTACCCTATATGAAGTCAGTGAGTAATTCCTCACTTTCATACACCCCAACATCCATGTATATCCATTACTGGCACTGAATAAGATATTCATATGCAAAGGGGTGAAGTATGCTTGTCTCCACAAACACTGGATAGTTTAATTATTACATTACTGATTTTTTTTATTGTTGTTCACAACCATACTGACATTCACACTATGGACTGTCTTAGAAGCATCAGGTAAATAATCCGTGAATGGACAGAGTCATACCAGTAGATGGTCAGTAGACTACTGCATCTATGCTGCTGCACAGAGTGTATAATTTCTGGAATCTATTAACATTCAGTTGAGAGTCAGTAGACTACTGATTCTAGTCTGAAATGCAGTGCATATTCAGTTGATAGTCAGTACACTACTGAGTGTAGACTGAAAATGCAGTGTGGATTCAGCTGTTTCGGAAGTATTTCAGCAGTACCTACTGCAATATGCAGTTGTTGATCAGCATATTTTCAGTAGCCACTGATAGGAGAAGTAGATACTGCCTTCTGGTCCGGGGGGGCCAGGTCTGGATCTTACACCATCTTCATCAATACCCCCTGAGTCAACCCTACCCACTGCCCCTGTCTGAGAAAAAGTACTGGATGGGGGTGGGGTAGTACTTAATTTAATGTATGTTAAACTTTTAAGGGTAGCACACTGCTTTAATGCACTACCGGTACGTCCTTTGGTCTTCATGATACGGGAATTAAAAAATATGGGGAAATGCCATCAAAAGCTCAAATAATTGAAAGATCATAACAAAGACTTGACATACAACTTGTTATTAATATATGATGCAGGTATGGTGTATCGACTCCAATCACACACAGGTAAAAACCACCAACGTATAGAGTTTACCCTACCTGATTGTATACCTGTGCTTCATGCTTAACCAATACTCTACAGTCTATCCAGAATTAACGGTTACTTAAAGTAATTAGTTGAAGTTCTTAGAACATGCCACATCCAAATGGCTACATAGATAAATAAGACTACATGATTTGGACAGATGGTCAATTATGGTTGCGAGATCTGACCATTCACATACCGTTACGTTCAATTTTGAATTGAAAGCTAATAAACTATTATGAGTTTCATTGCAAAAGGAAATAAATCTAAGAAAAAAAGAATAGGAATTCTGGATGGACTTGAGATACAAAAAAATAAGCCAAAAAATAAACAAGATATAAGTTTTCTCCTGCAGCTTCCTATATGGACATCAAATTCTCAACTGGGTTCTAATTTTTCTTCTATAATATCGCTTTTCATCCTAGCGGCAATTCAAAACCAGTGTCTATCATTTTTGTCAAGTTGGGTGAGGTGAATCAACACATTGTTGAACTAATACCTTGAGGTTAACAAGTTTGACTTTGATTTTGTGGATGTTGTTGGTCAGTGGGTTGATCGGTGATGGCCTCTGGCCCCAGGGCCTCTAGCAGTGACCTGGTGATGTCGATTGATGCGATCCTTGCCCTCTCTAATCCTTCATCCTTTCATTTTTGGAGGTTGATAAAAAAAATTAAAAAAGTTCATGTTGTGACCCAAGTTTTTATATTGTTCTTGGTGTTAGTCAGATTGTTGCCCTTCGCCCCTTGCCTGAATTACCACATTCTGGTTATAAATGATTAGAACATTTGTCAAGATGATAATTGGTGTGATATTTGATGTAGGCTTGAAGCATCTGGCTATTAAGGTACTTAGCTTCTTAAGCATTGCCAGAATGTATTATTTGTTAATCAGGCCGAAAAAGAACTAATAAAAACAAAGCACAAGCACATACTGAGTGTACATAAACGTAGAATGCTAGTTCACTTTGATTTAAGATTACTTAATGCGTTGATAAGATATCAATTTAGGCTTCTTAATACAACTAGACGATAAAGAAAAGATCGATTCGCAGAAGGACGGGTGTTATTTTTGTGTATGTCATTGTATACCAGTAGGTCTACCCGGTATGTGATATGTCAATATACATGTATGAAAAAGAAATAAAGATCTCAAAATTTGGATGTCAGTACACCAGTCATGGCCCCTTCGGATCCCCTCCGAAGTCGCTGAGCTAAGTCTATAATAAGTTGTAATGATTTAATTGAAAAGAGAAGGGATTGATCAAAGGTATAGCTCAATTTCAGTACACCTGTAGTGAACATGTACACGGTACCATGTCAGTAGTTGGTATGCAAACCAGCAGTAACGCAGATTGAGCAGTCGTCAATATGCTATGGTGTGATGGCATGTCATTGATCGATCAATGATCACCCCTGGACGCACACACCATCACGCTGTATAGTCACACAGAAAAGATCGTTGCTGATGTGCGCATGGAGCACCCTTCCTGTTTGGCTGCAGGCATTTACCTAGGGCTGTCGCACTTACTGCACGGGCGTGGTAGAATAGCATGGGGGTGCGGGTGGGGGGGGGGGTGTCAGGAGGTATACGACATGACAATCTGCTGTAATAGTTACTTCGCCATGTTTCCTATATTGATTGGAAGGTGTTCCTCATTTCCATGACTCCTAGCGCGGCCCGCCATTGCTTAATCTTTTTCGTATTGAATATTATTGAATGGGTACCAGTTACGCTGTTAATAGAGAAAATTATATTTTTGTTCGGTTTATATTTTAGTGACTTTTTTATGCTAATTTGACTCGGAATCCTGATCTCCCCGTTTATCCCCTGCCCTAAACAAAATAAATTTTATGGAATAGGTCCCCATAAAATGCATATCATAGCCCCCACCCCCACCCCCACCCCCACCCCCCCCCCCAAAAAAAAAAAAGAAAAAAAAGAAGAAGGTAGGTAGCATTACTTGAACATAACAATATCTTTTCTGGGGCTAATAAAATTACGTCCTCTGTGCACGATGCAATAAAAAATGCAAAAATAATAGGACTAAATTCAGTAACAGCCCACACACATACCATAGACCATAAAACCTTGGTTTGACCAAGAAGATCGTCTGAAATATAACCTACGCTCGCCCTAATTTTGTGGGTAAATCGGGTTATCTGGAAGATGGCATTTCCATTGATTTCCTGATTACATGAACCAGATGCGGACAATGCTTGTAGGGGTGGGTGCACATGATAGATCTCTTTACAACATATACACATATGGTTTCCACAGTGAATTGTCTCAAAGACGCACCAATGGCATATTAATAGTTAACGATTTAAAAAGCCACTTCAGGTAAAAACCTCATCGTTTATGTTTCTTGGTCGTCAAGATGCACCAATGAAACGCTGGAGAGGCTGATCAGCAGTATTTAATCGAAGCATCATTCTGATCCTCCGGGAATGTATCTATTCTATCCTGTAGGGTCAGTATGATGCATGCGTGCATCATGGAGACTCATCAGTGTATCATGCAGCCCATAAGGGGTTAGTGATGTTCATTACACACATAGATGAACTTGCTGACCATAGCAAAGTTCGTGTATACACACTGCATACCTGAGTTATTGATAAGGTAGGCAGGCACTGAGGTAGGGCTGGCGTCCAACTGGGTGACCATTGGTCTAGTGTCTGTTCTGACCCTTGACCACTGAATGTAGCTGCCATGGACAAATATGAAAGAGCACCAGCCTACATGTGACTTGGTCGAGAGAAGTTCAAATTTACTCTGGTTGGATAGATACTAATGTGGCATAACTAAGGCCACACCAAAAAAATAAGTTGGTCTACGGATTTTAGTTTTGAAAAAAATGGTGCAAGCAAGCGATTTTTTTTTTTAAGAATATTTTGGCATCCAATGGATTCCTTGCTGGAAAAGTGAGGCGAGCGAAAAAATGTTATTTAAAAAAAAAAAAAAATTGACAAACATCATAAAGAGAAAACTTGTAGAAATTCAGGCAAGCGAAATCCGTAGACAAGGTTTGTTTTTTTTTTCAAAGAAAAAAAATTGTATTTCCAAAAGTATGGAGAGGGAAATCCGTAGACCAACTTATTTTTTTTGGTGTGGCCTAAGGGCCCTCAGGAAAGAGAAGGTGAGGTGGGAGGAGGGGGGGGGCAACCAACCATTCTTCATCAAAATTACTATACGAATGATACAATGTTGATACTTGATACTTTATCTTTTTGTTGGCCTTATCAGAATTATGTGTTAGGTTTATCATATGTGGACCTTAAAGGAAGTAAACTACCGGTACCACTTGACATGATGCGCTCGTACAGCTTATCTGATTAACACTGATGGGTAAACGATGTGACACATACCATAAATCCATGTGTATGGTCTGCTTACCGACCATTCTAGAGGCCTATTGCAACTTATACAATCACAAACTCAGGGTGCGGCTTATACAATTTTACAGTTTTACTTATATACACTATAATAGGGAATAACAACCAGTTCGGATCCACAGTATGGCTTATATCAAAACTACGAACTCAGCGTGTGGCTTATGTGGTTGCAGCTTACACACAAGGTTTTACGGTAGTAAATCATATTAGTCAGTAAATGATATAAACTATTTACCAATGTGAGAGATGGTATTAAACAGTGCAGGTATTTTGACATTGTTTTGGGTTATTGTTTAAAAAAAAAATTAAAAAAAAAATCTGCAACTGGTAACGTCAGAGGGGCTTGAGCTTAGTATGTGTCTGTTCAATTGCGTTTGGGTTTCCGTGTGGTGATCATGGGCTATGGTAGGGTTGCCTAATCGTACTGTGGAAGAAGACTAGGATATACGGCTACACACTCAGCATCATCTGGCTAGAGCATATGAATTGATACCACCATTCATACATGTATTAGTATAAGGGGACCATTCATGTCACCTTACTGTAAGTGTAAGGGGGTCATTTATATGTGACCTTTAGTATAAGCAAGCCGTCCACATAACCTTAGCTTAAGGCATCCATTCGTGTGACCTTAGCTTAAGCCAGCAGCTCATGTGACCTTAGCATAAGGGAGGCATTCGTGTGACTTTAGCATTAGGCAGCCATTCATGTGACCTTAGCAAATGTTAACAAAAAGTTATTCTGCAAAGCAGTTGGAGGAATCGTCCCTACAATGGGTTTCATGTTCAGCAACCAATTACTATAGACCTACGGTTACAGAGCCATGCAATATTGTGCAATGTTTATGGCTATACCTGAAGGCTATGTCATATTACCACGATGAGGGAGCATGGTTATGTAGTACATATTATACTCCTATAAGCCGATTCAATGCAATGCCCATGGCAGTGTGCTGTGCAGATGAGGTCCATTCCCTGGCACATAGCATGGTAATCACTCGTATGTATAGGGTGATATCAATAAGTCCTATAGCATCACCCTATTAAGTATCTCTAGTGTATGGGTATCCTCCATACACCCCTTGTCCATCCATTAGGCAATAATGATCATGAAAGTGTGTGTGTGTGGGGGGGGGGGGGTGATTCCCCCACTCTGTAACTGTAAGGCCCATTTATGCATTTGCATGGTTGAAAAAGTACAATTTTAAGGATATCAGGGCCTGAAATCTAGTATATATCATGCATATCAAACTGCATTTGCATAAAAAAAATTCAGTTCATGCAAACTTTGATTTGATATCCCATAAGAAAAATCAAAATAGATTTGATATTGACGATATTTACCATAGAGTCAAGGAAAAGCAGTCAATGGGCAGAATCCATAGACGGATAAGTGCCAGTATCTGGGTAGGTGGAACAACAAACCCCAGATAAGACCCTCCACCAGCCCTTATTCCCTTAGCATCAGTTGCCCACATACCGTAAACTCCCGCGTATAAGACGCGTCCTCTACGCCAAACAAATGCCTGGTGCGTCTTATAGGATTTTTTCAAGTTGGGTGTGCGTCTTATACGAGGGGTAATTTTACTATAGAACAGTACTGGATTGACAAAAATCGCCCTTAAAATGTGCGTCTTATACACGAAAATGCATGTGCTAAGTTTGGGGTGCGTCTTATACGCGCAGCGCGTCTTATACGCGGGAGATTACGGTAGTTCTACACTGTCCCTATGGAGTACTAGACCTGGCCCCCTCTAGGCTGTGTTACGTCGCTAAGGAGAAGCAAATATTGACACATTAGCCCGACCGCATTCCACTCCAGACTCCCTTTGGTACTGTACGAAGTCATTGTATCCTGATACAACATTGTACCGTCTGGATAAGTGAACATAAGATGTAGGAATATAGACTTGATTTTGTAGTTTTGGCTTACCGTAATACCTCGCGTATAAGGGGAACCCCTGAGTTAAGGCCACACCAAAAAAATAAGTTGGTCTACAGATTTTTGGTTTTGAAAAAATGGTGCAAGCGAGCGAATTTTTTGTTGTTTTTTTTAAAGAATTTTTTGACGTCTAATGGATTCCTTGCTGGGAAATTAAGGCAAGCAAACAAATTTTTTTTTTTAATTTTGCCAAACATCACAAAGAGAAAACTTGTAGAAACTGAAGCGAGCGAAATCCGTAGACATAAATTGTGTTTCCAAAAATGTGGAGAGGGCAATCAGTAGACCAACTTATTTTTTTGGTGTGGCCTAAAGGGAATGCTATATGGTGCAGCTAGGGCTTGGTTTTGAAGTGCACGCCAGGCCAATCCTATAAGGCGCACTAGAGCTCCATCCTCATGTATAAGCCGCGCCTTATACACAGGGTATTAAGGTACATTGTATATGTACATGTATTACCATGTGATCAATCCATATTGTAGTAACATAACCTTCCTGAGCCTAGTCGTATTTGGTGAGCCAGTAATATGCATCTGCCTCAAAGTTTAAGAGTAAGCTATTATCTCTGAAAAACCCATCTCTATATAGATTATGAAATTATGAGCGTTTTAGATCAGGGGTTTTCATTCACGTCTTAACAAAACTGACTGTCTCCCAGAAAATAGACGGTTAACCATACTTCTGTTTCGTTGTAAGTCACATCAAAATATTATGTGTCAAAGAAGATGACTTCTTTCCTCACATATTACAGTGCAAAGATCTTTTTTCTTTTGTTTCAGGGGATGACTTTGCGGTGATACAACAGGAGATCCTAATGATGAAAGACTGCAAACATGAGAACATTGTTGCGTACTATGGAAGCTATCTCAGGTAAGATGGTTTTCGGTTTCAATGAAAAAAAAAGTGGAGTTTATAGCAAATAACTACCCCAGCACTTAAGAAAGAAATACATCCGAAGAAATTAAGAATAAGAAGATGGTGCTATCGTACTAACTATATAGAAGAAAAATACAGTTCATAAGGATATAGAAATTACTTGTTTCTATAGAAACACATACGTTGTGTGGCACCCTGCGATGTGTTAACATGAAAAACGATTTCCAATCTTAATTTTCACTTCAGTCTACTTCATATTGATGCAAATATGAGAAAAATAGTATTCTCTCCAAATTAATTCTGAGAAAAAAAAAAGCAATAAGTTAGTTGAAGATCCCTAACATGTGAACATGGTTAGAGTGATATAGCTTCTTGTGGATTGCATTGTGTGCCTGTATGCTTCAGAGATGCCACTTTTCCTGGTTTACCAGGAATTCCTGGTTTTGATTCCGAGATTTCTGTATTAAAATATGTTAAATTCCTGGGAAAATGTGTCCAAAGTCCAGTTTTCCTGGTGTTTGTCAGCCAGTGAGTGTCATCTCTGATGCTTGCAAATGTGGTGGAAGGACTAAATGAATCCTTGCTTTTGTGATGATGTGAGTCTAGAATTCACATATTTGTAATTGCACACACTTATCAAGCCGAATTGAACTAACATTAGGATAGGTACATAACTGAATATAACTGCATCCACACAAGTGACGGAATGTGTATAGGCTTGGGTATGATGGAGCCATCTTTCCTAAAGTTAAAAAATAGTAAAGGGTTTATACACTACACTACCGTAATCTCCCGCATATAAGACGCGTCCTCTAGGCCAAACAAATGCCTTGTGCGTCTTATAGGATTTCTTCAAGTTGGGGGTGCGTCTTATACGAGGGGTAATTTTACTATAGAACAGTACTGGATTGACAAAAATCACCCCTAAGAGGTGCGTCTTATACGCGAAAATGCATGTAATGAGCTTGGGGTGCGTCTTATACGCGCAGCGCGTCTTCTGCGCAGGAGATTACGGTAGTTTCCAATTTCACCTTTCACACTAGTTCCCTCCCAACTCCCCTACAATGATACTGACTAATTGAAATCAACTTGCGCTCTTTTCTACCTTATGCTCCTTTGAATATGCTCGCTTTTAATAAAGGTTAATGTGCATCATTCATCTGATGGGGAAGGTTTAGGAGTTCACTCATATGCTGGTGTGCTTCTTGAGAAAGAAATACTCCATGATGACAACCTATTATGTCAAAATTGCTAAATTGTGCCAAGGATGGCAATGCATGTAGCTTATGGAAGTATCCGAGATATATAGCCAGGTATATGTCTTGTGAATATTGCCCAAGTGTTGCTTGGGCAGCTGAAAGGTATCAAAAAGCATGTTTATCTCTATTCTTTATCCATAATATGCAAAGGAACTTGCGATAGAAGGTTGTCTTTTAATTTTGGTGGAACATTATAGTACCTAGCTATGGAACTCTTTTTGTTGCATCTATCATGGCATGAAGGGAATGGGCATAGGCTTTAACGGCTAGTCAATTGGAGCTAATGGGCACTGTTTCTCTTTACTACTGCTTGGCTCAGTTCTTGGGCCCACGCTGAAGTGCGGTAAGTGTCCCCTCCTCTCACCTGCATGGTTCCCCTCTCTGCATGTCTCCATAGCCCCAGCCCACCACCATCCCGCCCTGCCCCACACCAGCCAGTCAACCAGGTGCACACACAGTAAAGTAAATGTGATGTGATATTTCCACACGCATGGGGAAATGATTTCATATCAGTATAATGTGGGGGGATACAGTGGCTAAAATTAGTAATATGTGGTTTCACAGTGTGTTATAAGTTGTAGAATTTTTCAACACAAATACTTTATATGCTGCACTGTGCACCATTGCTCTGTCACTGTTGGTGCATACTATCACAAACATTAACTTTAACAAACTTTCTTCTCGAAACATCACTGTATACATGTGACTTGTAAAGACTGGAAGTTAATTTTTTCTTCACCTTTTTATTTTATTTTTGTTTTATTGACACTCATATTAAAGGTTAACAAATATCATTTCATGACAAAGTCTTCTCCCAGCAAAGCTGGAATCACAGAAGAAGGAATGGTTAGTTAAACCACACTTAGGTGGGTGTACTTGAGGTAACCATTTAATCCAACGTACAAACACCTTGGATTGACCGTTGCAGGCATTGGTTAACCAATTGATTTAAGTTTCAACCCATGGTCACAAGAAATAAGCACAGCTTGTTTCCTTTGTTATATGGTGTCACCATTGGTAAAAGATATTTTCACTGTTGATGCTATGAGAGAGTAGGCTCAGCACAGATTTTGTTAAATGAAAACAAAACAAAACACTCCCAGTTTACCGTTGTGCAAGACCGATAATATTTTCTGTTTCCACTAGTTAGATCAATATCAATACTACCATCATCTAGACCTGAGTAGACCAGGTTTTAGTCTTATAATGACCCTTTAACTAGAGTAAAATGATTTTCAAAGTTTCACCCTTGATACAGGTAGTCTATATGTTTGCTATACACTCGCAAATACTAGAATAGAATTAATTTTTAACATTTTACGTGATTCTGATTTTGACATGATATCCATACTTCTGTTTTGTTTTTGTTTTCTTCACACCAATATCAAGTTTAATACCTAGCTATGTACATACTTCTTCCGTGGTTGACATCATTTAGTGCTTACGATTCTGTCCACTTTTCTGTGAGAAGTCCTGCAATATCTAATTTCATGCTCTCTATAAAAGCAGTCAACACACACACACTTGATATTGCAATAACCTGCCAAGCTAATGCTAGCTGCCTGTACTAAATATACGTTTATTGTGAAGCACATTCTCAGTGGCTCACTTAATGCTCAGTGGAGTCGTTGAATTGTCTTAACAGAACAACGATATGCTACAAGAAATATTCTTCACACTTCCATAATTTCACTTGCAGGAAATACATATATACAAATTTAGACATGCATTCCAGCAGGGTTCTCCCCAAACTGAAAATGTGAAATCTGGTGGCAGACTGTATCCCCAACCCTCTGTATGCTGTAGCTTAGAGCCAAGTCAAGTGTCGACTGTGGCTTATAGGGCTGCCTTGAACTCAGGCTGTGCCTTGCAGAACAAGGATATGTCTCTCTGTCCAGCCATAAAGAATGGCAATAAATTCTGTTCTATTGGGCTGGTTTACAAAATTCCAAATTATATGTGTAGCCAAAATGATACCGGCAGCTGTTCTGGGCTAAAATGGTACAAGCGGCAGTAAGAAGGACAACAGTGGCCCCGCAGTGTCATTGCAGATTGGGGGAATCCTGATTCCATAAATATATACCGTATTCATTCTTACAAGCGCACATTCTCTGATAAGCGCACACCCCACCTTTTAGGACCTCAAATCATGCAAATCCAGTGCAATAACGATTTTTAGGCTTGAGGGGGTGCGCTTATTAAAACTAATATTGTATTGATGTTTTGACCATCTAACAATTAAGTTTCCGCACATGTGCGCTTATTAGAATTAATACGGTATGCAATTTTTACATTATGTCCATGGTACATGCACTTACCTATGTTTGCTAGATTAAATTGAATGAGAGATTGGATGTCATAGTGATATTCTCTTGGTGGTTATAGACTACCCAGTCCATGTAAAAATATTTTATTTCCCATTTGCATTGTATACAAAATGAAAAGGGTATTGATCAAAGAGACTTCCATGTAGCATGTATGTGTGAGTATGAGTTTGACAATTGAAAATTGTAATATTTCAATACATTGACTCATAGATACCCATTATCACTGTGCTAGACTACCAGATGAATGATGATAATCCCCCAATACGTATGCATAATAATGTAGACTTGGTCTATTGATGTTGTGGAAGAATGTGGCATGGGGAGTAGACTGAATGGGCTAGAGATAAGAAGAGAATCCTTATACCAATGCATTTACAAACAAATCGATATGCCATACGGTAAGAATCTAAACTTCTGCTTGCTAAAAAGCAGACATGGTAGGAGATTATCATGTCGCACTGAAAGAGTTATTTTTCAGTTGCATAATTAGTACAGTGGCATGTCATAGTACCGTAAATTCTCTCGTATAAGCCGCGGCTTATACCAGAATCAAAATCAAAATTCGGCTTATAGAAAAAGCCTCAAGTCATGGTGCGGCTTATATGAGGGTTTTTTACTCTATGAAACAGTACTAAACCTTCAATTTCCAAGCATTGGCAATGGCCTATAGCTTATCCCAAAGTCGGGGGTGAGGCCTATATAAGGGATGCGGCTAATACGATATAATTTACGGTATTAGGCATAATTGAATACAGTCTACTTATAGCAGAAAACATTAATTGATGTACCTCACCAGGTACATTTTGCCTGGGGGTTCATAGACAGGTTTTGAAAAAAGAATTGATGAAGAAAATGTCTTGATGTAAATTGATCTCTTTATCTTGGTATGTCATTTCAGGCGAGACAAGTTATGGATCTGCATGGAGTACTGTGGTGGGGGATCCATGCAAGACATATATCACAGTAAGTTGGTTTACATGAAAAGATGAAATGAAGTTTAAAATATATTTCGTCCTAGAGTTTTTTTTATGTAGACACTAGGTGGAAGTTTACAATAATGAGTGCAATAGGAAACTAAACAATGACATATACAATTCAATTACTATGGTAAATGAAGAGTTAACTACTGACGATTTTACTTTAACAGGAGGAATTATTTATCTATTGTAAAATAATTTATATTATCCATTGCAGTCACAGGTCCATTGACTGAGTTACAGATCGCCTATGTGTGTCGAGAAACGTTGAAGGGTCTCCATTATCTTCACAGCCGAGGGAAAATGCATAGGGATATTAAGGTCAGTCAGCCATGCACTAAGACGTGCTCTCTAATGACTTGAAGTCTTTCTAATAATACGCAAATCTGGGTTGATGTATTATCCAACCATCACTACGGTATATCCATATCTATTTAGTGGATTTTCTCATGTATTATAATCATCCTTATGAACTATATTGGACTACACCAATAATAAACTTACTCTCTTGGTGTTTCACTGTAGGGTGCCAACATTCTCTTGACTGAAGACGGTGATGTCAAACTAGGTATGTTTCAACTGTTAGTACCATGAAAAAAAATACATATAATTCACAGCTATTATCCAAGTCAGACCCAGGAATAGTTGTTGAGGTCACTGTAATATCTCCCCAAGTCTTCCCCCATCCTTACAGCAGCATGTTGGGCACCCCCAAACATATTTATAAGGTTTTATGGTACTTATTTTCTGAATAGCCCTATTTATTTATAAAGAAAACCTTTTTTCCCCTTTATTTTAAAAGTCCTTACTTCATGTAGCGGTAGTTGAAACGGATAGGTATACTCTTATAATTCCTTTTGAATTATATACTTATGTTTTCTTACATTTCAGCTGACTTTGGTGTCTCCGCCCAGATAACGGCGACGATGTGCAAAAGAAAATCATTTATTGGCACACCTTACTGGTGAGTATAAATTTTCAAGTAGACTGGATGCTGTTATACAAAAAATAAGTGTATAAAGTCAGAATTGGTCATTTATTATAGACAGGGGAAGATGGTGGGTTGAGCTGGGGGAATGTTGACCACTCAGAGGGGGGGGGGGTTACTATCATAAACCTCCAACTCAATGTTATACTGAATCTCTGGGTGAATATTTCAATTAAATGACAAGTCCTATTTATTAAAAGGATGGCACCAGAGGTTGCTGCAGTGGAGCGAAAAGGTGGATATAACCAACAATGTGACATATGGGCAGTTGGTATCACAGCTATCGAGTTCGCAGAACTTCAGCCTCCCATGTTCGACTTGCACCCAATGAGGTAAACATTTCACTTTCTCTTGGAACAAGCTGTGATAGTGTCACATGGTTTTCATTGAAGTAATGATATGAATATAGATAGAAATATGAGTTCAAATACCTATTTTAGAATCTAATCATGTTTACTGATTGAGTTACAAATAGTGCTCTGTAAAAAGCATGTCTGCAACACACTGGTGTGGTCAGGTCTGTTGACTACTGGTATATCAAGGCCCTCATCATTCTTAAATCCAGACAGACCTCTCCCCATGAAAGTGGATCTATACTAGAGGACGCATCATTTGAAATCCAGCACCATCTGTAATTGAAGATATAGTAATAATTTACCCCCATGCATCATAAAGAGGAAAATATTGATTATCTATCATAAGTTTTAGTATGGACAACAGAATTGTGTTAATTTGTCAGGTAGAGTCTAATAACTTTTCTTGTCTTTTACAGGGCCTTGTTTCTTATGTCAAAAAGTGGCTTCAGGCCCCCACAACTGAAGGACAAAACAAAATGGTAAGCATTAGTAATCTAGATTTTAGTAAACTAAAATCTGTAATACTTAAGTATGTCTTTTCTTCGGTTACTGTTGATTTTATTACTAGGAGAGAGCTTAGTTTGACATGAAAGAATCCACACTGTATCTACTAAAATACTCAAATATGTAAGTTAACTGCTACAATATAGAAATACATGGATGTTATTACTGTGTTTTTTTCTTCTTTCTTTCTCATGGTGACTTTTCTCTTTCAGGTCTGTGACTTTCCAGAATTTTGTAAAGGTGGGACTTACAAAGAACCCTAAAAAAAGACCAAATGCAGAAAAACTGTTAGAGGTACGTTTTCATAAGACTCCTTTGTAAAATGAATATTGATAAAACCTAGAGCAGTTACATGTGTTGCATGAATTCAAATATGCATAGATTCAATTAACATGGGGGTCAATGTTTCTTACTCAACTGCTTGTCTGGGTGTGGGGATGAGCTAGTATTTTCCATAAATGGTAGATGCAGTTTGTTATATGAGGCAACTTAAATATATATGAGGTAAATTAGATATAGTTTGACTGTATTAGGTACTAATGGGAACTATTGCTTCCATATAGGGACAGTCATCTCTTTTTGAGATATTGTTAGTGAACTATTGTTAGTGGACAGATATAAATCGATCACTTGAGAAAAGGACACTTGATAATTCAATCTGGCAGTCCAGGAATGTTTTCAAATGTCATATACAGATGTACAAGTTAGTGTTTTTTCTTTCAGCATCCATTTGTAACTGCAGACCTTACACGACGACTAGCCAAGGAGATTCTAGAAAAATGTTACAGTTCAAACTCACACTATGTAGACCCTACCGATCAGGATGATGAGTCAGAAGGGGTAAGGATATTCAGGTTTCTGCTTTTAATTCATCCACAAACCCCAGTGGCGGATTTAGATGGGAGCGCGGGGGCGCACACCCCCCCCCCTTTTTCCCAGTACTTAAGAGTTTAATTACATATTTTGGACCCCAAAATTTGCTCAAAATTAGGGGGTGCGCCCCCTCCTTTTGGGCCGTGCCCCCTCCTTTTCCAAATCCTGGATCCGCCACTGAAATCCTTTCAAGTAATGTGCTATAAAGATTAGGATAATTTGTTCTAATTCAGATTTTACAGCGGAACTAGTCATGTTGCTTCTTGAATTTACATACATTTATTGAAACTTGTCTGAAGTCAAAAGATGGAAGATTTAGGTCTTGTGTGGATGTGACCTTTTAATGTTCAACCTGACAACTGTGACCAGAACCTAACCTGATTTTTTATTTTAAAACGATAAACCCTTTAAAGTAAAGACAGCCAGTCATAAAGATGAAACACGTTGGTTAGGACATGTGTCATCTCTCCTGCTATGTGCATGTCAAAAGAATCATTGTGCAATTGTATTGAAACAGATGGTTTCTCATGTCCGATTCGCAAAGAAGATAGACCAATAATTCCGGATTTCTTTAAACACTGACTTCATTCATTATTGAGTACCTATAATTCTGCTGGTATTTACTTTAGACAATCACTTTATTTTTGGAATGTGGCATTAGTAATATGACTGTTTCTTATGATTTTACAGGCAACACCCAATGTTCCAACTAGGATAGCCCCAAATCGTTCTGCACAGTATAAGCAACGCACAAAGTCAGAAATCAACAGTAAGAATTCCATTTTTTCTTTTGCAAAATAATGCTTCAGGATCAGTGGTGGTGGAGCAGCTGAAAGAGTGTTTGGGATGAAATGTGTAAATCTACTATATTTCATTATAATCTATAGTGAAACTTAAAAGGGTGTAAGGGATGCACACCCAACGGCTTCACCGCGAGTTCAGAATTATAGTTTGGCCAAATAAAAAAAAGGTTTGTTTCTAGTTATCCGACCAACCCTAGCAAAACAGGGGCAAAAAAAACTTTTTTATGTGATTTTGAAGAATTTTGTCTCATTTTTTCATATTTTAAAGAATTTTTTCATTACTTTTTGAGGATTTTTCCTGTATCCTTTTCGTGTTCTTTCCCTCTCTCACAGTTGTCATTTTCCCATCATTATTTTACAATAAAAACAAAGAATTTCATACATCCATTGATATGTGCCCTAACATTTCCTATATAAATGTAAAAAAAAAAATTTAAAAAAAAAATAATTCCAACCTACCGACCCTAGCTCTTTGAGCTATGTTACTGGAAACACCTTTTATTTTTCTTGGCCCTTGGCCATCAAACTGTGTATGTCTTTATATATTTAATACAATACTACTGTTAAACCCCGGTCATAAGCCGGGGGGTGAGTTCAGGCAAAATCTATAAGCTGGTTTTGGTGCATTTTAGACTTTTGCAAAAATCATGGTCATAAGTCGGGGGGTGAGTTTAGCCCCTTAAGCCCCCCCTTACCCCCCTAAACTAAAAAATCTCACAAATTCTTGAGGAAAATTAGCTTAATTTTTATTAATATTTTATTGATTTCTTATAGAAAACACATTGAAATGAACTCGTATGGTAAAAATCATACATATTAAAGTAATGGAGGGTCTCTGGTTTTTAAGCTGTTATTTTCTATTGATTCCTATTGAAATATGGTTAAAAATAACTTAAACCTTTTAAAAACCCCGGTCATAAGCCGGGGGTAGACTTTGGGAGAAATTTAGAAGCCGTTTTTAGTCAAAAATAGAAAAAAAATCCGGCTGAAGACCAGGGTTTTACGGTAGTTTCTTTGTTGAAGCCATCAACGATTAAGCTGACATTCTGCCTAAGGAATAAACTAGCTGCTTTTGATGTAATTATATGATGATTGTTGATCACCATATTTGTTGTTTATTCCAGTGGAGAGCGTTAATTTCGAACCACCGCTTGTCAGAGAGACCCAGTCTGAACAGGTATGTGCAATGCTACAATCACATTTGATAATCTTAGCAATGTTAGTCAAAGATTACCCCAAGCAGAATGTCGATTACAAGATATATGAACAAATCATCAACAGTACAGCTTCTTGAATGAGACAAGTGCATGTAGCCTCCATCGAAGACACCTTTCTCCGACCCAGTCTCTGCTTTCCGCCTTCCTCACTGAAATGTTAGATGATGTTAAGATGTGGTGTACAAGGCAAGAATCTACTGCTCGGACTAAAGTGATGTTTGTTACACATGTCCTTTTTGGCCTGAAAAAGTTCATTCCATCAATATGTTGGTGATTATCAGTAGCTATGACGCCACATTTGCCATTATTGTATACTACATAAGTATAGTCAATATCATATAATTGGATCAGAGTGTCTCAAAATGAATAAGGCATGTGTAATGAACATCCTATCTATCTGACTCTTAAGACAGTGTTAACAAAAGGTGCAAGTACCCACACACATGAATCAGTATTCATACAGCCAAACCAGCTCTTGTGGTGGTAGCATTATCCTTGAGTGGTATTAGTCGACAAAATATAAGTGTATATATAAGTGGAGCTGTCATCTTGCAGGGTTCGGGCGGCTATGAGTTGACACAGGCCTGGGGCCTGACCGAGGACGAGAAACAAGTACTAAGCTTTAGGCTCATCTCTGCATGCATCCATTCGCCTATACATATATCGCATGCCTGTCTTGTTTGTGTTCACTGTGCCAATTGCCATCTATATATTGTCAGCGCTAGATGAGAAGCTTTGTTTTACATTTCACTTGATTGGTGCTAAATTCTTCTCACTGTACAAGAACAAAAAGGATATGAGGGATGTGAAGGGTGTTGTTTTTGCATGGTAGATATTAGCCACTTAACATGAGAAATTGTTGTTGTTCTTTTTCTTTCTTTTTTTTTTTTTTTTTGAGAAGCCACCTCTTCCATACTTTTTTCTCACACACACTCGAGTGATTTTTTTCCAAAAAAGGAAGAAAGAATTTATTCTACACCCTCGGGCCACCCTTTGGAGACAGTAGGAAATGTGAAATCACCTTATCCATATTGTTTTTAGCTATGCTGAGAGTTCTTAAAATTAAATTGCAGAGTTATCTAAAGGGTAAATGTCATATGTCGTAATAAAATCTTGAATAAGACAGTGGCACTAAATACAATTCAATTTTATTTGACTAAAACAGAAACAAATATTGTATTTGCCTCTATGGACAGAGGGATGCAAAATAAGTACTGGTTTCAAATAAGCACCAAGAGTAGAGTGATATGTTGGATGCACTCTATTTAGGTCTTAAGGCCACACCAAAAAAAATTAGTTGGTCTACAGAGTTTGGTTTTGAAAAAATGGTGCGAGCGGGCGAAATTTTTTTTTTTCCTTTTTAAAGATTTTCTTTACGTCCAATGGATTCCTTGCTGGAAAAGTGAGGCGAGCGAAAAAAATTTATTTAAAAAAATAAAAATTGCCAAACATCACAAAGAGAAAACTCTTAGAAAGTGAGGCATGCGAAATCCGTAGACGAGATTTTTTTCAAATAAAAAAAAAAATTGAATTTCCAAAAATATGGAGAGGGGAAATCCGTAGACCAACTGATTTTTTTGGTGTGGCCTAACTAAGAATTTTCTTTTAGTGCAAGTGGTAAAAATGAAAATGAGGACCCCTATGCGCTTATACATGTCAATATTGCAAATGAGTTGATCAGAACATGAGGGTTTGCTTAAAGATGATCCTCAAATAACCCCTTCATCCCTAGAATCAAAGTATACCATAGCATGCAGTCACCCTAGTTCTGGCACACAGTAGCACCGAGATGTTTCAGAACTTGCGAAAACTTGGAATCTGCATAAAGACCAGCTAGATACACTATTGAGAATTCAAATGGAAACTACTGTTGTAAATTTGATGATATGATATTGTATTCCTTTGATGAAGGACTAAACATGATACTGTATTGTGTAGATTCCAAGTCCACATAAAATGTAGTCGTACTACACACGCTATGCGCTTCCCCTTCAAACAGTATGATTTACCAAGTTGCAGTAGACATCAGGAGATACATGTATTATTAGATGCTTTAAGAAGAAAGGAAAGGCTAATATGAAATTATGACTGTGATTTTTTTTTTTGGTTTTGTGACTCTTGATTGGTGTTAAATATTATATGTATGTATTTTGTATTACTGTTGAAAAGGTGGGCAGTGATATTTGCTGTCTTTACCAGTACATTTATACAAAAGGTGTTGGAATCCCGAGATTTTGGTCAATATACTTTTTAAGTTTAATGAACAATTTAGCATGTAATGAAATTCGATAAATACATTTTAGACTCATTTTGATTAAGCTGATAGTATCCTGTAGATATTCTTCAGTGTATCCATGCAATTCTTCATTACTACCGTAATCTCCCGCGTATAAGACGCGTCTTATACGCGAGGTTTTAGTTCTTCCTGGATCCGCAAGGGGGACACCAAGAGCTTTATTTTGATATATTACACTCCCCCTAAGTCTTATTATGACATAGATGACTCCAGTGGTATCTGGGAGGCCAGAGCTACATATAGCTTTTTAAATCTAGGTGCGTCTTATACGCGCACTGCGTCTTATACGCGGGAGATTACGGTAAGTATGCGTAATATTCATAAAAAGAAAAACACAAACAAAAAATGAGTTTTTATCTTCTTCAAAAGTGGGTAGCTTTATAATCCGTTCTAATAGATCCAACTCAGCTAATAATGCTACTCCATTCTTTTTCAACTACAAAAACTTGTTGCAACAGATTTGATATGCTGTACATAGCTATACTGCCAGTCCTTATTTTGCTATTTGTCAATAGGAAAATAAGGATCTTTCATAATCTCGGGTTTCGTGCATCTTGACTATATAAGCATGCTGACAGTACCATAGTATGAAAGTGTCACTAGGTGTGTTTTTGTAGCAATTTGTATGGAATTTGAATACGTGTCATATTTTATTCGGTTCATCATGTGTTTTACCTTTTATGCTTCCAAATTTTATCCTTGTACTCTTTCATTTCCTCAGTGCATGGTTTGGCCATAGTTATATTTGTAGAAATATGTATCCTTACTTTTTTTATATGTATATGAAAGGGGGTCTTCCCTTGATGTGTTGGAAATGGCAAAATCTGCCTCTTAAGCATACAGCTTTTTACTACCAAGGTCCTTTAAAACGGTTTGATTCTCAGTTGTGAAAGGTAATATGGAGTTTTCACCTTTGTATTGAATTTCTTATGCAGGATGATGATCTAAACCAGGAGTGGGCTCCACGGAAAGACGACGATGTAAAGTAAGTACTCCCTTCATCTTCTTCATGCCACTGTCACAGAACATAATTGACCTTTGTATTGTATGTCTGTGCCACTAAATTGTGGCACCACTGTTCAGTTTGTTTAATGTCTGCCCCTGACAGGTCTTGTCTACACTTCCCTGTACTGTGTTACCAAGTCATTGGGCCACTATTATTGTAATGGTAGTTAGGCAATGAACAGCGAAGGTGTGCTAAGCGGTAGTAGAATGATTATAATAGAGTATCAGATGATGGTGAACAGGGGGCTGAAAACATTAATTATTATTTACTTTATCTTTCTCCAAGTGAACAGAAATTGCAAAAAGGATATACAAAAGGAAAAACAATTAGCAACTCCGCCTTTTAGTGCATTATACAAGTGCACCAACAGGTACTGAGGAGAATTAAGGAGTCGAATTGTTTTCCACACAGATTTATGTACAAAGTATTGTACTGAATATTTTTTTTTCCAGCTTCTCCCTAAACATTATCAGGTACCCAAGTAACCATGTGTAAATCATGACCCAGGGGCATTTAGCGGAAATCTGGTGCTATTTTTTTTTTATCTCCACTAACACAGTATAGGAATAAAGATGTAATTTTCCCCTATAGTAGTTAGATACAGGTTGCCAGGCCGGAGAAACTGCCCATGTGATAGAAAAGTTGCACTTCTTCCTTGAGGGGAAGATACCACCCACCTATCTTGGAAAACTTGTTAATCTGCAGGATAGACATTGAACATTGCCATCCCCGAGTCCCATTTGTGTGTCATAAGCATGTTATTCGTTGTGACTTTGTGTGTATATCTGATGTGGCATGATTTTGTTTTCAATCCTGTCCGTTCATTTTTATGTTAACTGCTGTTTTATAAGTAGTGCCTGTGCCAACTTGACCTTCATATTTCTGTAGTAAATCTCTCATTAAGTATTTGTTCATTATTTAGCAACAAAATGCCTTTGTAAAGAAGAGTAAACACAAGTGTGATTTCCACTAAATTTTGCACAGCTACACAAATCAATTATGTCAATGAATCTTTGTGAGTTGGATAAGTTTGTGAAATTATCTAATGTTGTAAGCTTCTTTAACAGAGTGAGCCTTTCTCTCTTTGATCACAATGGTCTTACTGTGGCACCACCCCCTAAATACACCAGACACCTGCTGATGATTTTCTGTTTGGTTCTTGACTTTTTTAGGACTTTACTGCAAAAAATTGATGAGGATTTGTTACACAGGTAACACAGGTGCTTTCTTTCTGTGGCTGAGGTGCTACCACCGCTCGTGTCTGAAGCACGCTGTATGCGCGCAGCTTCTGTGCGTGCGCCCATCAAAGACTGAAACCTGGCTTCACACAGTTGACACTGACATGACACCAGCCTAAATTCAAAAATTCTGATTGAAAATCGTGAAAATGAATAGAGAAGAAAAAAAGATGGAATTAAAGAACAGAAAATAATTTGGAGAAATAATTCTAAAGATATATATTATCTTGAAGATAACCCTGTCGAATGATAGACAGGGCTGTGCTGGGAAGGCAACTTTTTCTCTGACAATGCACTGCACAATTAGATAACTGATGCTATTTATCAATGCACATGGGGTGTGGAGATTAACATTAAGCTCAGGAATGAACAGTTGAATGATTATGATTAGATGAATGGATCTGAGAGAAACCTCCTAGAGAAAGTGAAATTTCAGGTGTGGGTTTCCCAAAATTAAGTTCTTATTCAATTCATTTAATTACATCTGGATAGTAACATAAGACTTCTTTTCCATGCTGTACTTCTAAGGCACTCATTATCTATCCTTCTAAATTCTCTTTTCTTTGTATTAGAAAACTAGAGTCTGTAACAACTTTTAGTGTTGCTTTTGATTCCCTAAGACCTTTAGTCTGCAGTATCTTAACCCTAACATAACCCCTTTTGTAGATATAGTGTGTTGTTGAGAGAGAATGTATGCCTTTCGGCAAAGATGGACTGGACCGCTCTGAAGCCAGGCCATTGCGGACTACACATGTGCGTGTTACTCAACATGTACAGAGCATGACTCGACAACCCAGACCTGCATAGATCCAGACTTCTGTCATGTAGACAATAGACCCTGTTGCTGTGACAACCTTCTGTACCCATGCCCAACACAACCTGCCCTTTACCTCCATGGATTAAACAACTGAAAATGAATGATAAGATCCCATAGCTGTATGAGGCAAGTGCCTCAAATTTTCATTGCAGTTCTAGCTCCCTCTTGTTTATCCTATCAATGATAACCATCTTTTGTTTTCCTTTTACCTTGATATTACGATGAACTTTGCATGTATCCTTGAACTTCTTTTATGAGGTTGTAGCCCTCTTCCTATATACAGTGTTTTATCAATGTAATACTTGAAGTTGTCTCATGTATTACTTGTTTAAGGTATTCAACTTTGCAATGGGACCCTCACCAGACACTATTACCTGAGCATAGCTTTTACTGTGGCACAAACCTAAACCCAAAGAACATTCGATTGAACAAAAATATTTTGTTTCCCAGTGGATCTATGACTCCCCCTCTCCGACCTATGACTGACCGACGAGTAAACTTAGAGAAATTAGTGGTTATGTACATGTACAAGAACATTGAGTCTTCTTTGTACATGCCCCAAAAGCACTGTCCATAGCGTGAATACTATACACATAGTGCAGGTCTAGAAGTAAGAGATCGGTGACATAATGATAGTGTGTAATCATTTTATTTGATCTCTCTTCCAGTAAGCTGTAATGATAAAGTCAATATTATAAAGTCAAATATTGAATACAAATATTTCGGATTCTAATATTGACATGTTGATTTGAGTTATGTTGTTGTTTGTTCTGCTCTCTCATACCACATGTTTACAATAATCATAATAATACAGCTTATTTCTGCACCTTAATACTTTTAATTTCTCCACGAAGTTAACATAACTTGTGAAACACCTTTTCCATTAATCGGTTTCACTCGCGTAAAATCTCCAAAATTTTATGTTTTGAATTCAAAATGTATATTGTTCTTCACAATAAGAATGTTTAAAAATTTAATATCTCATCGTCCACACCTTAGTCAAGCACAATAGAAAACACCCGTGCAGTACATGGGCTCGAAGTAAAACAAATGGTTCAAACTAGAATTAAAGTTTCCCCATGACCTATGAGTAGGATAGATATAAGCTTAGCATTGAACAGAGGCTATAGACTGTGCCGTTGTGTTGCAGGGGTCATCGGAGTAGCTTAGTAGAGCTTGACGAAGACTTACAGTATTCACAACAGTAAGCGGCCTCCTTGTTTATGCACCCCAGTCACTGCTTGTCAAAAATATACTTTACATCTTTTGTTGTCTAAACTGAACTCTGTTACTAAAAAGCTCACCAAAACACACCAGGAAAATATCAAATAGTCATTACCAACTGGAACAAGAAATAATGGTGAAACTTTTGTTAATATGCAGCATTTTAATTAAATGCTTTCTCCCATCTCTCTTTAGGCCACCCTTCATATACTTTACCCGATTCCACCTTCTCTTATCTCCATCCAGACCTTATCTCTACCGCAATTCTCCCTCTTCCCCTTTACTCCACTCCCTTCCATCTACCACCTCCCTCTCTGTCTTCTGGCACTTATCCAACACCCTGTTCCCTCCATGCGCCCTCCATCAGTGCCTTGTTTATCCCCCCCCCCCAACATTCCCGCCTCTCCTGCCTCCCAACATGTATCCCCATCCTCTCCATTCTGCCTCTCCCTCTATGTAATAAGTACACACACTCCAACAAGTGAACACATTTCTTTTGGTCGAATTTTCGGTCTGACTAGAGATATTGAATAGTCTGTTTTCTTGGGTGTCTTTTTGGCTATGTGGTTATTTGTGAAAGGCAGTAACGCCTGTGTGCTTATTACGTTGACTGTACACAAAGTAAAACTCACCAAATTCATCTCCCACAATTGCCCTTTTCAATGTATAACTTACATAATACATAGGATTTTCCTTCTTCCATTGGTGATGACTTTTTATTCACAGATATTTCTTTCTCCAATCTCATACCCCTAATACATTGATAACCCTATTAGAATTTGAAACCTCTGATAATACTGGTATTCCGCATTTCTTGACGCTTTATTTTGGTGTCATTCTGCATGTTTGTTCCTTGTGCATATTACTCTCATCCTTTCCCTCTACTCATATGAATTAAATAGAAAGGGAATGTGCAATGCACAGTGATAAAGAATTATCTTTAAATCTGATAACACAAGTAGTGGATCGTGCTAATGATAGAAAGCCCCTGCTGTAGATAGCCTTGACTACTTTATTCAGTAAAATAACTCTTTATAGTAAGTTTCTAACAAATTATTATGAAGTGAGGGTGTTTTAATTTTGTATATCAGACTTAAAGAACTTCATAGTACATAAATATATGTTTTAGTTCTATTATCATTGTTGATGATAAAATAATAATGTACATTGGTTAGGTGCTTGTTAGAAGGTCCCCTGGTTCTGACTGTAGTAGCCCCTACCCAGTATGTATCTTCATAGATATGTTTCATGCAAGTTGGTTTAGCAGCATGTTTGCATGCCCCTATTTCATATTCGTTTTTGATTCCCAGTGTGTTAGGTCCAAACACCATAACAGTTTGGCAGAAAGGAACTTTAATACCCTTTTTTTTTTAGCCTGGGGAATTTTAACACAGAAGCGACAATTTACACAAATATGTTCTAATTTATGTATGCTGTGCAAGTACTGACACATTAGATTATCTGATTAGTGTTCCCAATACGGTGAAGAAAAAATACTTTCCTGAAAGAAAAAAATACAGTGTTCTGTTTTATTTACTTTTTGACTTAGAATGAATCAATCTGTCATGTTGAAAAAAAAAGATCATAACACGAATCGTTTCGCACTCTAGTCTAAGTGATGGGTGATGCTTTTTTAACCCTGGTGGTTTGGGACCTTTGCATTTGCATTTTGTTGAAACATGTACATATGGAGCAATAACAGTTCAGTACACATTTCATGCTGAAATCTCTTGATTCTTGCCTATGAGCTCACTGAGCTGTAGAACAAGTGAAGTAAGATAAGTGAAGTGAGATGGTGCTGACCTGTTCTGTACAACTTTTAGCATAAAATTCAGTCAAAAGTCTTGGACATGCCAATAGAAAAATTGGTTTCATAGGAACTTTTTTTGTCTTGGGAAATCTGAACTCTATTTCTATATGTTTTAGGTGAAGAATAATGCATGCTTTCATTATGTCAAGAGCCAATTACATCGTTATTTATCTTTTTGTAGTATTCAATATTGTTCACTTGCGTGAAGCATTGCATTGTTACATTTGTTTTGTTCCTAGAGTGTGTGGTTCTTTGCTGTGCATTCTTACTTTGATAGTCTCAGCACTTAAAACATTTATATTATGCTTATTTTATGCTCCTTTATTTCCAGAGCCACGTTACCACTTGGACCCTCACCATTGCCACCAGAGGTAGGTAATCAATATACATTGTGTTTTTTTTTTGTATAAGTGTCATAATAACTAAGTACATGCAAAATTCAAATAGCCTATTTGACATGACAGTGTCTACTTTGATTAACCTTTACCCTACTGGCCTTTCTAGGCATGGAGGGCTTCCCTAGCCAGGGTTTTAATCTCATCTTTTTCTGCCCCCTCTGTGTGTCTGGTGCACTTATATGCGCGGGCACTATTCATCTATCCATTGATGTGTAATGTAGTTCTCATACCATAGATATGATTGTAGCTGTCAAAGTGATGTTAAACAACCATTACTCAGTCACACATTTAGCAATAAAATGCCATTTAGCCCTGAAATGCATAATCAAAACCCAATAGGGGGAGGTTGGTTTCTAGTCAAATATTTTACGAAAAAGTAGCACATGTCGTTAATAGTGTATAAGCTACTCGAACATTGAATATGGCATGTACTGTCCACTTTCTGTCTGCAGAATAAAGATGATGATGGGCCAGACACTCCATCTGGAGGGGAGGAGGAGAATGGTAATATCAACATGGAGGGTCTTGCCGATTACATGGCCACACTAGTACCAGGCACTTCACTACCGTCAGACCCACCTGGCCACACAGAGGCGAGGATGCCTCCCTTGCCACCAAAACAAAGAGTGCGTAATGATAATGGCAATGCTGATATAGAGGTTAATGGAAGTCATTCTGATGAAGAAACGGCAATGACGCCACCTCAAGAGGAGCCATCCACAACGCCACCACAAGATGCGCCTCCGGTGGTTCCTCCAAGGCGGCGAGACCACAGGAAGCAGACGCCACCTGTGAGTCAGCCCCACAATGTAGGATGCTGTTTTGTTTGTTCCTAATTTACTATTTTGAGTGATTATTAAGTTGAAAACCCATTCGTGTGGCCGTTCTCATAATATTAGTCCTTATAGTAAGGTCGAAAAAATGCCTTTCATATTTGAATGTAAAAGGTCCGGAATAGAAATAACGTGCCGACAATATTACCAGAGTAGATTGATATGTTGTTGTTTTTTATTTGTAATTTTTATTTTGCATGTATTGTACTGCGCATGAGAGTAAGACCTTACAGTGCATGTCTAACCCATAGGTTTTGTGGTTAGTAATATAAAATGCTTTGTTTTTTTTCTGGATTTTACTGCTCAAGGTTAAAATATTTTCACAAGATATATATTTCTCCTTTTGTTATCAGAGTCCTATCCTCAAATTCCATTTCACATTATTTTCAGCGACCTACAAGTAATGGATTACCACCTACTCCACAAGTTCATGTAAGTTGAAATCATTCACCCAAGAAAGTCTGTGACGAAGACGACCGGTTGAGACTTGAGGACTAATCTGAACAATTTTTCAAATCTAAACAGAATACAGAAAAAAAAATTCTTTTGACATATTCTATTGATGTGACCTTTGTATTTGACCCCCATGAGTGTATTGCAATTTTGGTAAGATGCTAATTGGTTTTGTAGATGGGAGCCTGCTTTTCCAAAGTCTTCAATGGGTGCCCACTTCACATCAACTGCTCGGCTAGCTGGGTGCATCCAGACACTAAAGGTGGGTTGGTTGTCTACGATTTTGATACTTGGTTCAGTCATGATTCTGTCATTTCATTGCAGCCTTGTAGTCTTTCCAAAAGGTTATAAATTTGGTAACAGATTTTTAGATGTATGAACATTTATCACTGTTAGTTCTCAAAACTTTGTTTACAAACACTGAGTTGTTTAGTACTACTGGTAATCTCAGTGAAATGGGCCATACCTCAGGGATCTACCCTTGGACTCTATATTCCATGAGACCGACCTGAGAGAGTGGGAATCTTCCATCAATCTAAATTCTATTCATAATCAATGTCTTTGCTTACAGACCAACACATTCTGCTAGGGGCCAATGAAGGCATTTACACCCTGAACTTGACACAGATCCATGAAGGAGCATTAGATTTGGTGAGTAACCTTGATGATTTTTCCATGCCATTCCTCTTTGTGCCAAGTTTTACCTCATTAATGTCACTAAATGCAAATTATTGAATATACAAGTATAAAATTAGTACTTGCACATTTATCCTGCTTTTTAATTGTTTAATCAGTTAATCTTTCTATTTACAGCTGCACGCGCGAAGATGTATTTGGCTATATGTGATAAAAGATGTCATGATGTCATTATCGGGTAAGCATTAGCCTACCAGTACTTTTTATTTCAAGACAATTAAAGGATATTTCTAGTTTAAGTAGATCCAAGGTACATGATGCATATAAGGCACACCCTAGCTTTGAGATAATCCTGTAAGATACATCTTATTGTGAGTAATTGGACTCCCACTATCGGCAGTATAAATGGAAAGCATTCATTTGTATTCTTAGATTCTTATATCAATGGATAAAGTTACAAGGGTGAGATGTGTGTTTCATCTTCAGGAAAGACACCACAGCTCTACCGGCATGACGTGTTGGCGTTGATGAGTAAACAGAGTCATAGGTTCTCTCTACCCATGAATAAAATTCCAGAAAAACTAGTCCCACGGTAAGAGCCTACAACTCCTGAATAGATATGATGAAAAGTGAAGGAAGAATTCTGAGCATTATAAATTAAGAATTTTTGACTGCACTCATATTCTATGCCACATATATGTCTTCATGTCTTTGCAATATTTTGATAGATTGCTTTAGTTTCATCAGTGTAAAAAACAAATTGGCCTCATTAAAAACGATATTGCATTAGTAGTATCCTTGACAGGAAATCACTTGAAACAAAAACTTCAAAAACTTCTGTTCTGACAATCCTACTCCTCACCTTTTACTCTTGGTAAACCAGGAAGTTTTTGTTTTTTCAGAAAATTTGTGACGACGACAAAGGTGCCAGAAACGAAAGGGTGCTTGAGGTGCTCAGTAGGCCGGAATCCATACAATGGCTACAAATACCTTTGTGGGGCTATGCCGAACAGTGTCTTTCTCATGCAGTGGTATGAACCACTAAACAAGTTCATGTTGCTTAAGGTCAGTTGACAAGAACATTTACAAAGAAATATCCTCAAGACCTTTCTTTGAAATAATACCATAAAACCTTTTGTATTAGCTGTGCCTTTGCCTATACACCTAGTTCTGTGACACTCCTCAAGTATCAAGTACAAGTATAGAAGAATGTATAATAAGATGGTATTTTGATGATGGTCACGTTTTCAAAGTTCCTCAAGTATTATGAAAAGAGGAGAAAAAATGGAGGTGGATTGCTTGTGGTGCTTAAATTATATCTTTCCTTTAGCAGCAATTTGAGACCCCGATTACCTCCCCACTGAGAGTGTTCGAGATGCTGATCACACCAGAGCTGGAATACCCTCTTATATGTGTTGGAGTTAGCAAAGGGTAGGTACAAGTATGACATCCTGGGTTGGGGGATCAGGCCCTTTCGTGGAAGCATAAATAGAATAGAATAAAGATGTAGTTTGCCATATTTGGATAATAATGGTGAAAAGCGGGATGATGGCAAGTAACTGAAATTCTGTGCAATGTTAGGAGTTCGCTGAGATGATTTCTTTGGTTGTCGTAGGGTCAGGTTTAGACATCAAGAATAGCAATTTTACCACTCATAATGCAGCCTATATCGTTTGACTTTCAGGTCAAGTCGAACACATGTGAAGTTTGATATCATCAACTTAAATTCCACATCTAACTGGTTCACGGAACAAGCGCCATGTAAGTTTTTAACAATGCAACTGAGATTTTGGAATTGAAAATTATCTCCTGATCGTATAGCAGAAAGAGTCACATAGGAGCTATGTCTTTCTAAATGCTTACAAGATCAGCGCCATGTCTCCAATACAATTATCCAGTGTGGATGTATAATGAATTGCCTCGTTAAAGACTATCAATGCAAGATACCGATGGTCATTAAGAAAGTTAAATTTAGTAGGCCTATGTGTAACCAAGTACAATGTAGATGTTCTTTTGACAGCACCCGACCAAGAATTAGACGTGGTGAATGTGACTCAGTTGGAGAAAGATACAATACTCGTCTGCTATGAACGTAGGTTTGAGCAACCCTTTACTTTTTAGGTACCAGTATACAGTGGCAGGTTTAGACGGTTAGATGTGGGCGCGCACCCTCTCCCTTTTGTCTATATTAAAGAATAATTTTAGATGAAAAAGATTCTCAAAAAGGGGGTTATGTCCCCTCTTATTGGATCACACTTCCTCCTTTTCTAAATCCTGAATCCGCCACTGGTAGTGTATAGAGAGTTTTTATCCGTTGTCATTGACATGATAGATCTATCTCATATGTTTAAAAAAACTTTTGATGTAAGCATCTTTCCTAAATCGTGGGCTAAGGCGACAGGCACTCCACTCCCTAAGCCATGGGACCCTTCTAGAGTCACAAATCTTAGGCCTGTATTCTGCAGGCCATCGGGAAATTGCAGGGAAAATTAGCGCATGACTATCACTATAATTTTGTTTAAAAAAATGGGTTTCTTACTAAAAGCCAATAAGGGTTAACTTCAAGAAGGAAAGAGTTGTTACTCAGTCTCATGTACCGGGGGGAAAAAAAGTGACCCCTGCAGTCACAGAAAGGTTTACGAGAGCCAATGGTAAATTTAACTTCCCTAGGCGCTGGCCAAAATCGCAAATGTACAAAAAACGTCCACTGTATAGGGGTATTTCCTTATGGGAATCGCTTAGTGCTGATATACAGCTAGCTCCAAATAAGCAAATTTTGAAGTCATGCTTAGCAGCCACCCTGTTCTGAGTTATTGTTTGTCCTGTAATACCTGTAAATACATGTATGATACTTTCTTATTAAATACTGTGATATTCATTGTACATTACCCAACTTCACGATCTCATTTCTGTACAAAGTTTGACGTACTACTGTATAGTACACCTTGTAACTACCTACCAGGGATGTAAGATTTCTGATATTCTTCGACATACCATACTCAAAGTGCATCCTCGGAATTTGTTCACACATCCTGTCTTTCATCTGTGCACGTACTCAAATCCAATGTGTTTGCATTTGTATGGAACGAGGCCAGATAAATGTTGTGTATGATCATTTGATTGTGATTCCTACTTGATATTAAAACTGATCTTTAATGGGTCCGCCTGTACAGATTATGTGAAAGTGGTGAACATGAATGGAAAGCTTAAGTCATCGCGAAGACAAGCTGCAGAGTTACACTTCGACTTCCAAGTAGAATCTATAGGTGAGTTTAGATACTACGCTTAGAATCTTTCGTCATTTCTGATCTCCATATGGTACCAAAAGGTATGTATCATACAAGTACCGGTAAATTAATTAACTACATGTAATTTCTGTTCTTTCAGTTTGCCTACAAGACAGTGTGCTGGCCTTCCACAGCCATGGGATGCAAGGTCGCAGCTTCAAGGCTAATGAGGTAAGATATAACGTTCCTGCCCCTCTCCCTCAATGGTGCTTTAGGATTAAAATTGACCTGGTCATATCTTCTGTTGAAGTTAAAGACTTAGATGAATGAGCTTTGCAGTTACAATAATAATAGGTGTACCGGTAGTTCAATTGCCAGATACTGTGGAGTGGGGACCTTCATGTGAGGGCATGGAGGAGCAGAATAACTTCATTGGGAGTCCACAAGGAGAAATATCCTTCCATACTGACAGTGGGCATACCAGATTCGTAAAAGGTGAAAAGCTGGGGTTTCTTGTGGCTTGGGGGTGGGCATGTGGGCAGCTGGTGTCCATATGCGCGGACCCAGGTCTACATGCTTGTCTTTTGCCATGCGCTTCCCCCTCAGTGACCCATGTCTGAGTGATCAAAGGCCGTGGTTTGTCTGGCCCTGCCTATGGGACCAGGCAAATAAAAGAAAACTTGCTATCCTTCGAAAAGAGTAGGGGAATGAAGCCCCGGTAGCGATTTCCCCCCTCACCCCTCCTTATAGATTCGGTCATTCATCTCATAGATTCGGTCACTGCTGTGTCGGGCAAGCAGCATATAAATACCTGTCCAAAAAGAAAAGAAAGGACTTAATGTCCAAGAACCCTTAAATGTCTGAGTTCCTCGATGGCCCCCGGACGTAAAACTAAACAAACAAACTCAGTTGAGTTTTGAACTTCCATCTCCCTAAAATGTTTTGTACAAAGTAGACTGGAGGCCTACTGTTCTCATTACACAGTGCCTCTTCTGCTGCTCTTCATGTAACCTCTATGTTGTAATTTCCAGGTTACCCAAGAGATATGCGACAAGACAAGGCGGTTCCGTCTATTGGGATCTGATAGGTAGGTACTTCTCATAGTTTCTATCCTACCATTCAATAGGCGGTCATGATAAATTGTAAAAAAAAAAAATGGCTGCTGTATATTAAATTTTGATAATTTCAAAGTATCTTCCACCAATGCTTAGAATGTAAAGCAACTTTGGAATCTACAAGTACAATGGTTAAGTATTGTTAATATATCTGAAAGGTATTTTGGAATAACCCTTCTTCCTTACTCGGGCTTCCCTAGCCCACTTAAAAGGGTCTATTTCTCATCTTTCCTCTCCTCTCAGGATGTGTGTGGTGCACATATGCGCAGGCACTGACACATTCCTCTGTGAAATTGTGTAATGTAGTTCTCGCCATGAATATGACCTTAGCTGTCGAAATGGCGTTAAACATCTATTACTCACTCACTCACTCTTCCTTACTCAGCAATGTATGATTGTGTAAATACAAAAGAAAATGTGTAAAACCTTCCTTTTACAGAGTAATTTGCTTGGAGAGCAGGCCAACGGACGACTTAAACTCACCATGTAACCTATATGTGCTAGCAGGCCACGAAAGCACATACTGAAGACCTACGGGCACCTGAAGTTATACCAATGTATAAACATACCAAAGGTAGTAGTCACGTTAAAGCGGGATAATGGTGAGGGTCGGTGGGACGTGCCTGATAAATAGACCTGTGTCGTCACTGTCAAGGAAAGACAGGATTTTTGACATATCCGTGCTATTGATATCTTGGATATTATGAAATACTTCTATCCGCTTGTCTTGGTGCACTGCGATATGAAGTCTTAATTACAGTAGTATATCTGTAAGAGCCTTGACCCTGTCCCATGGTGGAAGTTGAGCCTTGATGCTGGCAGGGCTTGCGATAGATGTACATAGCTGGGATGGTTAAATACTTCATATGCTGTAATTGTGCATTTGAGGTGGACACAACTGCAGTAACGCCACAATGCGGAACCGCGTCATCCTGCGTCCCACCACCCTGCAGATTAATCCCGACTCATGGAGGTGCATGCCGCACTTCCTCACGGTGCTTGCTGATGGATTGGTTGGAATCAATTTCAATTCGTTTTTGATAGATACCTTGTTGTTTTTCTTAATTTAAGAGTCTGGTATTGAAAAGGCCATGGAGAAATGATACAAGAAAAGACAATGTTAGTACAGTTATATAAAAAAATGTATATGATAATACCACGATATCACCAATATGTGTGGTTTGTCACTAGGTGAAACTAGCCAGAATAAGCATCTATGTAAAATGTAAAAATCATAATACCGGTAGTCCAAGTTTGTGTACAGCATTTCCCCCATCCCTAGGCTGCATACGTTATTGAAGCATGCCTTGTATCTCAATTACTATCCTTATTCATAAGAACAATTGAAGGCCTTTATTTCCCCTGACTTGGTACTTTAAAAAATATATCTTCACAAGTTTAGTTGTTAACAGATACAAAATGTTTACAAGTACTTTTTGGTGGGTTGGCTAATGCCAGAATGTCGAGGCTGGGTTTGGTACATTTCAGGAGATTGTTTTAAGATGTATAGATATGAGAACCAAACTTGTGATTAGCGTTACATCTTCAGTCTTCCACCATTAGCTGGAGCCTGTTGGTTGTTTGCATACATTTAATTGTAATGTTTAAAATAAAGACTTAAAATAGGTTTGCGAAATGCTAAGATGAAAGGTAACAGGTAGTGTATTTTCGGACTCCAACCTTGATTCAGTATTAACGTAAGATGGGCATGATTCTAGTCGATAGCTACAGTCCCCACAACCTACGTGTGACAGCATTTAGTTTCACACCTGACAACTATATAGCAAGTTCATACACTACCCAGCTCCTAGATTCATGCATAGGTTTCCATTTTACGCAGTGTTTTCATAGGCTGAGGGGTGAAATAAGACAAGTGTGTAAACAAATGGTTGTCAAAATAGGAAAATAAAGTGGATGTAATAATTGAGCTTCAATATTCAAGTACTCTTGAAAGGAAATTTCCCCCCTCACTAAAGCAAATGTTGTGCTGTACCAAGTTTTATGCAAATAATATTATTGTGTAGATATATATTGACCGTGGTATATTTTTCACCCTGTACAGTGCACCTGTAATACTGCGCAGCGTGTGTGCAAAACTTGCCATTGAGCACGCAATGGCTCATGCGAAGTCCACTCGCTGAATTATTAGAAATTTAAACTAGAAATATGGAGATCCTCTCAGAGAGGTTTAGTGTTTGTTCCCTGTACAAAATGATAGATGTACAGTCGTCCCACTGTAAAGTTAGTCAGTGTGTAACTGTACGCAGTTAGCGTCTTACTCACAAAACATTGAGTACAATTTATCCTGCTAAGGAAAATATTTAAGCAACACTATATGAAACCACTCTTGATATGTAACGTTTGGCTTTAAATTGTCGTCTTCATTTCCTAATCTGTCGTGTAATTTGAAGCATAGATTCATCTTAATGAGTTCAGGACAACTTGTGTTCATTATGGTTCTTAAGAATAGGTTTGTAAAAATGACAGGGTTTTGTGCAATTATCCTATCCATTATCGATAAAATCGGGTAAAAACCCCAAAGTACAAGGCTCATTCTGACTTACGAATGATCCTATAAGGCGCACCTTCTGGGGTTTGACTTATTGCAATTTAATGCTGGTCTATAGTGTTATACACTTAATGTATAAGGTGCACCATACCTTTGCAAGTGCAAGGGCCTCTCAGACCATCTGATTTGAATAAGCCACAGTACACGGGGTTTTACTATGTCTTTTTTTCCATGTCCATCTTCAAATATCAGAGAAAAGAAACTGATTATCCAAAAAACTTTTCTTAATGATTTTAAATAATAAGGAAGCCATAAGGCGATATAGCATTTACAATTTTCTACTGAAATCTGGGATAGTTCATGCGTTTTCTTTTGGTTTGGGTTGGGCAACTGATGTCAATTAGATTTATGTCATGATAAATCTGAAGGAAGAGTGCATTTTGTATATTGTGTACTCTAACAGAATCGTGAAGATCATCTATGTACAATGTTATTACTTGCATTCACTTGATTTAGTATAAAGGATTGACTGTCCAATAGATCTGCAACAGTGATGGTGTCATTAAAGCCACAAGTAGAAGTTCTGTAGTAGTCAAAGACATGTAAATAGGCTTTGTATTGATAATTTAAATGAGCTGAGCCAACTGCATTTCGTCAGTTATGTATGTACAAAGACTACCTTGAAAGAAGAACGTCTCGCTTATATAGGTTGTGTTCAACATTATCATACATAACATTGGAGAGTTACATTGTAAGGTATCCCACGATCCAGTCTGTAATACATTTCCTATAAGTCAAGAACAATGAATTGCCTGTTAGGATTACCTTCCCAGCTTGAACCGTTAAAATGGGATTTTAGTATAATCTTTGCAATTGTCTTAATTAATAGCGATCATTGCTCATGTCAGTGACAAAGATTGTTCAGTGCTTAAAAAGGAAAAGAGACCATAAACATGATAGGTTGTTTGATAGAGCCAGTATATTGATTCCTACAAAAGTTTAATTGGTTATGTCGGCGTGGGTGGCATGTGGGTTGATACTGGAAGATATACATGTATACATATTCAATGATGATCAAGTGACCCATAGATTGCTTTTCTAAGCTTATGTTTCTAAATGAACATAAAGGCCAAGATGCCTGTAAATCTCTATAAAGAGTAATACTTTGTAATGCTTCAACTAGTCATATTAACCAACCATCCCCTTTTCTTGTGCCTGACTAGATTGCCCGCCTGGAGCAAATATCTCCCTTGTTCAACGGTTATCATTTAAAAAAAATGGTTAAATATTATTTACCCATCCATTCATGAAAAATAAGGAGTTAGGAAAAGTTTGCATGTTTTTGGTGCTAGCGCTCCCTGCATGGCCTAGAAATGAGGTCTATATGTACATTGAATAATAAAAACGTTACACCCAGCTCTGGTCATACATATTTAAGTAGTCAGTAAGCGTGTATTCTGAAGCGTCGTGTGACCAGACCGTAAGATTAAGACACGAAAAAGATGGTATTATACTCAGTTTTGTGGACAAGAGAAACATAGTTATAATTGTCAGATGAAGCGACGTATATTGGATAGCATTCACATGTGTTAACTTGAGCCCACGGCACAACTTTGTTATCGCTGAGGGTATACCGCAAGGGATATTAACGCACAGATGCAGTATGGTGTCATTTATATAGCGTGCCAATGTTGAGCATTCTTTGGTAGCTTTAAATATGAAGCCTGTAACCTTATAGTCTGTACATACCGGTCAGTTCCTTGTACAGTTTGCTTGCCAACTACCTTCGGAAAAGGTGACCCCAAAGGCACATAATCCCCAACTTGCCAGAAGACCGAACCCATCCTATCCATTTTAATTATAAGTTGGGTGGGTTTGGTCATTCTAGAGAGAGATGACTAAAATTGCTCCCTAATTGATCTTTTTTTTTGTATGCGAGTAGGGCAATCTCTGATATGAAATAGACGATACACAGATGACAAACACCAATGATCTTAATTCTGTAATCACATAGTGTAAATTGGTCAATAATGATAGTAAATAGAAGTGGTGGCTTTACACTGACTAGTGTGTAGAATCACCAAGGTGATGTGAAGCAAAGCAGGATAGCTCAAATTCACAATAGACTCAGTAATTATGATAGAAAAAGGGAATGGTATGGTGCGGCGTGGGTGCCCTTGCTCCAGATGGATGTAAATTGCAAGCGTTAAGCAATGTATATTTACTTTTGTATGATTCATTTTGTATGATAGCCTTGCTGCTCTCAGTGCTCGGTCACGCTGAATAAAATATACATAGAGAAACAAATGGTCTGTTGTTTTCTTGTTTAAGAGAAACGTATCTCCAGTTGAATAAAGCCGGGCCTTAGCCTTAGGTTTGACCAAGGAGCCCCGAATCGCTGTTGCCAACTACCGGTAACTGGAACTTTGAGTATCTGACTAAAAATGATACTACCGTAATCTCCCGCGTAGAAGGCGCAGCTCGCGTAGAAGGCGCCCCCCCAACTCAGAGAAGGCCTTTTCACGTAGAAGGCGCACGTACCTCTTCTGGATTGATTTCCGGAAAAACCCGCGTATAAGGCGCCCCCCCAACTCACAGGGGGGCTGTTTCGCGTAGAAGGCCCCCCCCCTCCCCACCCCCCTATATGAGTTCAAGCTGTCATCGGCACACGGTCGGCGTCAAACCCGCCGAGCGCCCGTCGACACCTCCCGGTCTGCCGCGGTGCTGGCTATATGAGTTCAAGCTGTCATCGGCACACGGTCGGCGTTAAAAAAACGGCGAGCAAATCTACAACGACCGCTCTGCCGCGGTGCTGGCTATATGAGTTCAAGCTGGCATCGGCACACGGTGTGACGGTCGGCGTCAAACCCGCCGAGCAAATCTACAGCGACCGGGCTGCCGAATTGCTGGCTATATGAGTTCAAGCTGTCATCGGCGCATGGTGGGCCTTATCCCTGGCGTGCGCGTTGACACCTCCCGGTCTGCCGCGGTGCTGGCGCCAAGAGTTCAAGCTGTCATCGGCACATTTTCCCAAATGAGATGTTGAAAAAACCCGCGTATAAGGCGCACCCCAAACTCAAGGCAATTTACCTCCCGCGTATAAGACCCATGAACGATCTGATTCGCGTATAAGACGCGCCTTCTACGCGGGAGATTACGGTAATTCGCCTGACAGAGGGTTATCACATAGGTTGAGTGTCATAACCCAAATGAGCAATTTCAGTGAATTTCTTCAGCGCCACCTAAAAACAAAAAAAAAAATCTAGAAAATCATAAAGCATGACAGTAACATTAATCTGTATAAAACAAGAAAGATTTATTCAAACTACCAGGCCAGCACATAATTATGTCGTCAATTTAACAATTTACATACAATATCAGTTGTGGCATTATCTGAATCCGCTATGAGATTTGTATAGTCTGCACGTCATTCTCTTTTGGGAGTCAGTACTTCCTGCATTGTTGTCTGCTTTGAATCCACGGATAATCCTTCAATGGATATTGATGCTACATTTGATTTAGCTGGTGACATCAGAGACATGTACTTTTGAGCTGAAAATGAAAAGAATTACATGTGCCAGTTGACATACCAGGTCTTGTCATCTTCATTCATGACGACAGTGCCTAAATTAGGCTAAATGTTGATTACGTTTCTCACTCTAATACAGTGTCTTATCATTTTTAGCAATCTAGGTTAAAGTATTCTAAAATTATATTTTGTAAAACATGATATGGTCATAGGTATCATTGCCATGAAGTTTTAAGTTAAATTAACATAGTGTTAAGATTGATTTGTTTAACGTCCAAAAGTGGAATCCCCACTTCACGGGAGTGCCTCGTTAGTTTAAGAACATGATTAAGTACTTTCATTTCAATTATTGGGTGAGGCGGTCTTGACATGTATTTAAAAGCTGCTTGTCTAAAACAGCTAGACAGGTATATCATATACCGTCTAGCGGTTTTGGACAAGCAGCTTTCATACTATACCCTGTTAGTATTATATAAATCATTATTTATGCTGCTTGTTCTGACATCTCAGCTCTAAGGGAATGGTCATTATTTATCAACAGTGGGGGTGGCGGAAAGCTATAATCGCACCTCTACGATGTGTGTATAGCGTTCCTTATTCTCACCTCGCCGAGGTGCGTATAATCGGCCTTATACACAGCTTGCCGTGGTGAAAATAAAATCCTTATTCTCACCTCGAGGATGTGGCTATAAGACCCCTATCTATAACTCCAAGTGGTGAAAGCCCAGCATGGCTTAGGTCAGGGGTAGGGGGCGGGTTACAAAAAGTTAGAGAATCATCATTTTTTAAAAGGGGGGCTCAATTGTTTTTAAGCCCCTTAAATTTGGCATAAAATAGTTAAAGGAGCTCTGAATCGGCTACGTCCGCCGATTCAGAGTGCCTTTAAAGGGGGGCTAGCACAGCGATTTTCATCATTGGTACCAGCTCAAAGAACATTCATAAAATCGCGGGACCCAGCGGAAAAAATCGCAACTCCCTGATTGGTCAAGGCGTAGTCATGTGACTTGCTAAGGCGGGTACGTCTTAGCCGTGCTAGTTCCCCTTTAAATTTTGACGGGGGTGTTGGTGGGTTTGGGGGTGGACAAAACAATTTCAGACCCCTCTTAGGGAGTGGTCATTATTAATGGGGGGGGGGGGGTGATGGTGGGTTTGAGGGATGTGTAAAATTTTCAGACCCCTCCCAATAGGGGGCCGGGGGAGACAAAAAATGTTGCCCCTTTTTTGCTAAAAAGTGGTTCAATTTTTAACCCCCCTGCAAGAGGGGTCTGAACTTATTTCACGGCCCCATCCTCCCCTTTTTATTAAAAATGACCATTCCCCAAAATCTTCAACATTTTTTAACCCCCCACCCCCATGGTCATTTGAAATTTCTTGTCCCCCCCCCTTGCAGATCACACCTCCTCGAGGTGTGGATAAATTTGCAAACCACACCTCCAGGAGGTGTGAATAAGAACATATCTCCTCGAGGTGAGAATAAGGATTCTTATTTTCACCTCGATGTGGTACACCTCCTCGAGATGAGAATAAGGCCACTGCTCGCACCTCGAGGAGGTGATCGCTTATTCGCGCCTCAGGGATGTGTGTATATCTTCGGCCGGGGTGGCGCGCCCAAATTTTTTTGGCTGCCCCCTCTCATCTGGAAAAAGTAGTGCACTGACTTTTTGCTAAAAAGAGGGTAAATTTTTTACCCCCCCCCTTAAAGGGGCCCTGGCACCGCACATTAACAACATGGGTACCGATTCAAACAGCGATCATAAAATCGCGGGAACCAGCGGAAAAATCGTGGCACCCTGATTGGTCAAGGAGTGGTCACGTGACATTTTAATGCGGGCGTGCATTACGGTGCCAGGGCCCCTTTAAGAAAGGTTAGAATTTTTTGCTGCACCCCCCCCCCCTCAGCGGGGCTCAGGCTCAGGAGGGGTCTGATTCTCTGAATTTGTTGATAAATAATGATTTGTTGATAAATAATGACCACACCCTGAACATTATATGGTCATGGAGTGTCATATCCCAAATGCTGGGCTGGTTTGGTATCACATCAATATGATCCCTGTTCTACTTACTGGCACTTTGGTTCTCCCACCTGTCGTCATCTTCTTTCCGTCGACTATCATACCATTTGTACAGCACCAGGCCAAAGACGTTCCATCCGATGGCGAAGTAGACGATGTTCGCCCAGGGTACTTTCTTTTTCCCCCCGATTCCTCCTGGAAATTTTCTCATTCTTATGTATTCTAATCAGCTAAACGGGTTTACAGGATCTCGTACTTTAGGGTTCTCCCTTTAGATGCGTGAATAAGAGTTGGTACATTGACATAAGGACAGAAAATACATTATCTGTAAGTGTCAAATGTCATTCACTTGTTACTTGTCCGCCATGTTTGTTTCTACCGGAAGTGGCATTGTAAACTTGGCTGTGATTGGGTAGTAACTAAATTGACCAATCATGTATAGTCTCTCATATTGGCGGTAATTTCAATCAGAGCTAAAACTTTTGACACCCATACATATACAACATATCTTGATTTGTGTTAGATTTTGGATTGTTTACACTATGTCAATCACAATAGACTGTCAGTCAAGGGGCTCTGCAGTGTCAGACCCCGTTATACACCACGTACCAGTAGAAATACACCTGGACGGAGAGGCGAAAGTCACAGAATATTTCAAGACTGGAATTCGACCAGACCCAAACAAAAGTGAAGGTATTATACGACCCTTTCATCAGCTTTGATACAACAGATGGCGCTAGTGGCAGGGGCATGGCTGGGTTAGACTCCAGTACCTGTAATAGGCCCACATGTTTGTAATGGTCTGCCTTATGTTTGGCTCTCCATTTTCTTTAAATATTGATAGTGAGTATAGCCACACTATTTCTCTGTGTACAACTTTGATTTCTAAGATGTGAAGCTCTATTTTACATTGCAAATGAGCAAATTGGTGAGGGGTGTCTGTGCACCAATGGTAAGTCTATGGGGCCCTTGGAGTGGATGCTGGACATGCCCATGTAAACAGCAGGGCTACTGGAGCGCCATCTACTATGATCTATAGCTCATTGCCGTATATTGGGGACCAAAAACTTAGTTTTTCCTATTTTTGCACCTTCAAAATAGTGCTGTGTCTCTCATAGTTGGCCGATCTACACAATTCTTTCACCATGTAAAAGTACACAATTAGGGCATTATTTCTAGATACCTCATTAAGTTTTTGGTGAAAATTAAAAATATTTTATCTTGTATCAAAGTGTGAGTTTCAGAAGCAAAAACCATGAAAAAACACCTACTTCTCCATCTTTAGGCTAAAATTACTATGAAAAAGTGAGTGATGACCCCCTATTTTCATTAATTCATCTTTTAGAGTGAGAAACAAGCTTTTTAAATATGTTTTTACATTTTATATGCCTCTAATAGTTCAAATTCTACCAAAAGATATGTATTTTTTTGAAAACTAACTAAAATCGCCATTTTGACCCGTCCTTTGATACAATTTTTCCCTATAGCATTTAACATGATCCCTATATATGAGAAAAAATGGAGCAAGAAAAAGAAAAAACATGGATTTTGTATCACATTTATGAGTTCTTTCAATATACTGGATAGCTTAGATATTCATGCATTTGTTGGGATTATCCATTGCGGTACTTCATGGTGACCTAATTCAACCTTGACCCCAATAACTGTGATTCAAGGTCAGACAGTGACCTACTTATACAAATGTAAGATATATGGTAACTAATATGATTTATATACTTCTGAAAAGTGTCAATGATATCTCTGACTTGGATTTGATGTCCCTGGTCCATTAAATCAAGATTTTGTTGTTTTATTAAGAGAGAAATCCATAATTTGCACCCAACCACCTGCTATTAATGCAGCTATTTTGCCCCAAATGGGCAGCAATTGGGCAGTATTTGCCCTGTTGTAATAATATGGCAGCTGAAAAAATTATCAAATATCTTCCAATTTCCAATAATTTTCAGTATAGATATTCAAAACACCCTATACAAGACTAGGGTTGTGAAAAAACTAGGATATTTTATCATTAATTAGAAAAAAATAAGGCCCTCATGCTGCAAATGCACCAGTCCCCAATATAGAGGAACGGACTATAGTGTATCGACCTGATAAAACCAATGTATAGGGAGTGATCTTTTTTTAACAACGGGGGGGGGGGGTCTGGTGGGTTTGAGGGGGGGTCAGAATTTTTTTAACCCCTTGACCGGGGGGGTCAGAATTTTTACAACACCTCTGCAGGCCTTTTGACAGGATTTTTTTGCAATGGGCCAATTGCACACTTCTTAGCAAAAACAATGCGCCATTCTGTAAATGAAGGGAAGCGATATTCGCACCTCTACGAGGTGCGTATAACTGTCCTTATTTTCACCTCGGCGAGATGCATATAATCACCCTTATACGCACCTCACCGAGGTGAGAATAGCAGCACTATTCTCACCTCGACATGGTGAAGACAAAGTTCCTTATTTTAACCTCGAGGAGGTAGAGTTACAGCAGCCTGAGCAGGCCATACCAGGGGGGCTTCCCGGCCCCAAAATGGCCAAAATTTTTGATTTCATTTGCCCCATGTGATGAGGTCTCACAATACAAAATAACAGTGGGAGGCGTTTTTTACGCGGTCACAACGGCATTTCTTGTTACACCCCCCCCCTTTTGTTAGGGAGTGGTCATATTTTAACAACAGAGGGGGTTGGTGGGTTTGGGGGGGACAAAAAAATTTCAGACCCCTCTTAGGGAGTGGTCATTATTTATCAACAGGGGGGGTGGTGGGTTTTCACGTGGATGCGCGAAAATTTTTTACGCCAGCCCCTCGACGGCAGTCAAAATCTTTTGCGCCCCCCGCGCCAGAGGTGCGGAGAATTTCGCGCCCCTCTTTGATCTATAGTAGTGCGCGGGCTTTTTTGCTAAAAAGAGGGTGAATATTTTTAGCCCCCCTCAAGAGGGGTCAAAATTTTTTTAGCCCCCCCCTCGGGAGGGGTCTGAAAATTGTATGCCCCCCCTAAAACCCACCACCCCCCTGTTGATAAATAATGACCACTCCCTTAGGAGGGGACAAAAAAAATGTCGCCCCTTTTGAGCGAAAAAGACCGCGCGCCACTAAAGAATAAAAGGGGGGCACGGAAAAATTTCAGACCCCTCTGAGGGGGGACGGAAAATTTTTTGCCGCGCACACGCGGAATTTCACCAACCCCCCCTGTTGTTAAAAATTGATCATTCCCTTACCAAAAAGAACTTTTTTAAGAAGAGTCTCAATTTTTTTTATCCCCCAAAGCCACCCTGCTCTAGTAGGGACAAGTCATTTATTGCCAGCTTGGGGGGTTGGTGAAATTCCGAGGGGTCTAAACATTTTTGCTCAAAAGGGGCCCCCCCTTAGAGGGGTCTGAAATTTTTTGTCCACCCCCAACCCAACTCCCCCTGTTGTTAAAAAATGACCACTCCCTATGGGGTATGGGGAGACAAATAAATGTTGCCCCTTTTTTGCTAAAAAGGGGTGAAACTTTTAAACCCCCCTGCAAGAGCGGTCTGAAATCATTTTACAGCCCCATCCTCCCCTTTTATTAAAAATTACTATTCCCCAAAAACTTCAACATTTTTTAACCCCCCACCCCCATGGTCATTTGAAATTTCTTGTCCCCCCCCCCCCTTGCAGATCACACCTCCTCGAGGTGTGAATAAATTTGCAAACCACACCTCCAGGAGGTGTGAATAAGAGCATACCTCCTCGAGGTGAGAATAAGGATTCTTATTTTCACCTCGATGTGGTACACCTCCTCGAGGTGAGAATAAGGCCACTGCTCGCACCTCGAGGAGGTGAGCGCTTATTCGCACCTCGAGGATGTGTGTATATCATCGGCCGTAAATGAATGGCCATTCTAGCCATTTAAATGCAACATTTAAGCATTAAATGTGTGTATTACGCGCTGCGCAGCCCTGTCAAAAGCCCTGCCTCTGCTGGGGGGTCAAAATAATTTCACCTGTTTTCAGTGGAAAACCCTGCGCATTACTATAGGCTAAAAGGGAATGTGCGCATGCGATTTTTGCCCCTTATGATGGGGGGGTCGGAATTTTTTTCGAGCGTGTGCGCGCAAACCCACCAGCCCCCCTGTTGTTAAAAAAAATGATCACTCCCTTACTTTTACCCTGTTGTTAAAAAATGATCACTCCCTAAGGTTTACTAGTCTAAGGGAGTGGTCATATTAAATGTTGATATTTATCAATGGGGGGGGGGTCATTAAAATTTCAGATCCCTCCTATTAGGCCGTTTATTTCTAATAACTTGTACATGTATTACGGATCCGGCGACGAGATTATTGCCTTTTTCAAAAAAAAATAAAAAAAAAATACTTTGCCAGAACGACACAGGAACAAATCACAAAAACTTCATTGACCGAAGACTTGCCTTAAAACCTATAATTTCTAAAATAGTTTAGACATGTATGGATGGCTCAGAGGGGTGGCGAGAACCAAAGCACCATGTTGGGCACAGGGGTTTGTAGTTATGCTGGCTAGTTATAATCGTAATCATTTTATTGACCAATTATGGAGCGATGCCCTTAAACAACGGTTGGGATGGGGGCTGGTTGTGGGTTTTATGTATCAAAATAAAAAAAAAAAGCCATCATTCAAAACAAATTTTTGCGCCTAAGTCAAAACCACCTCTGCCTCCTTTGAAGTGCAGGTAGCTTTTTTTTCTTTATGTTTTAGGCAAAACTTTGTATGTCCACACGGTAGGGATTGGGATTCGCTCGGCTGACATCCTCGTTGTCAAGTGCTGATATCAAATGAACAGACACCCGCTTTTCTCTTTATTTTTCCTTGGTCATTCAAGATAAATGTAACATATTAACTCATCTGTTTCAGTCCAAACTGCCTCATTCAGGGGAAGACCACTCCAGGGATCCAAAGTATCAGTACCAGAGGGATTCACAGGTAATTGAATGGTTTAGCTCTTTCTTTATATAAGCCTATAATGGTATCGGCACATCTTCATTCTGTACTGATAAAACGTCTAAAGATAGGGTATGTGCCTGGTACGTGAAATGCTGAAGTATTGATTATGAGACTTGTAAAGTGATAATTGGGCCTAAACAAATATTGGTCATTCAAGTAACCCAATTTACCTAGCAAAACAGGTCCGCCTCTAGAATTTCTTATTCAATTATGTATTTGAAACATATTTATGGTGTTTCAGGTATCATAATGAAAGAACTGCACAAACCGTTTAGTGAGGAAGAAGAACGTGAATTCAAGATTACACATGAATTCAAAGAATTTACTGCCTGGAACCTCGACCAGCCCCCAAGTAATAACGACAAAATACAGCAGGCGTTACAATGGGCAAGACTCTCTTCATCTGTAAGTGTGTTTTTTTTTGTTATCTTTATTCTAATCATGTTTCATTGGGCAACTGATGAAAGCATTAAAGTATAACAATGTATTTGAATCGGAGATTGATTTGCTGGATATATGTCCATCCTGATAATAATGTTTAACATTTTGTAGGCAGCATAGTGTTATATTGCACCACGGGTATTTTAGCTCAGCATGATTTAAGATTCCATAGAGAGTCTGTCTGTTATACAGGTTAATTTTTACTGAAGCATTGGGATTTCATTCAAAATTTATTTTAAGTGCTCTTCTAAAACCATTTTCCAGATACACAACCCTGTAAAAGACGACAGTAGTCCAAAGAGCGATACAAGTAGATAAGCAAAGCCGGAAAAGTGGGGATGAGTTACAGGATTTTCTAACTAGGATTTAAACAAGTATTATCAGTTTGTAGCTTCCCGATGAAATCATAATTATGTACATTACACGATTCTTGTAATCTTATATGAGTGATTAATAAATGACGATTCGATAATTGTGTATTATGTTTTACTGTTCAGATAAAGACCCAATGAATCAGGTTTTTGACAAGAAAAAGTAAAAGAATTGAAATGATTTATACCTTTATAGACATTTCTTTATATATAACACAAACGAGCATAATCAACGGTAGGCCGAGATGTCTGAACATAATCGTCTAGAGCCTACAAACTATCCTCTCTCTCCCTGACCCCTCCTACCTATACCCCCCAGAATGTCCCTTCAAAACACCCCCAACTATTACATGCCCTAGCCGCAATCCCTTTTCTCCCCTTATTCCATGGTTGCCAATTGTCAGGGAAATAAAAAATTCCTTCCAGGTCAGGGAAATATCAGGGAATTGCAAATTCTTTTCAGTGAATCCCAGGTTTTGTGAAAATGTCAAGGAATATTTTGCTGTCATGGAAATGTGCTCTGGTCAGGGAAATTTGGAAGGCTTAAGGGGCATGCATAATGATAAGAAAAGTGAGGCACTGCACTTCAATTAGGACAGCAAGGCTTATGTAAAAGAGAATTAAAACAGCGCATATACACACTTCTCTTGTATATATTAGAGTCTAAACTAGACAGCAATTTTAAGTGAGAGCAGTTCAAATTGTTACCAGTATGGGGGGCCGTGGAACAACAGTGCAGAGAAAGTGGGAAAAACAGGATTGCATCATTCCCACCAGAGACCTTATATGGATATTCCCACAAGTAAACAAACATAATGTATGTTAATGACCAGATGCCTGCTCCTCCTCCCAACCTCCCTTACCATATAAGGAAATGCAACTCTGGTCTACTGCCCTGAGAAAATAGTTCTGGCAATCTTTATAATATTGTACCACATTCCCTGTCATAAACATACCGTTTTGATATATCAATTTGTAAACAACTTGAAACATTCATTCAGATTACCATGCACCAAAAACATAAAGAAAACCCAAAAAATTCCCTGGTCCTTCTTCAACCTACAATATATTTTACAAGGCAAGTACAATTACAGTTCCCTGCAACAAACAATTTTATGGTGAGGTCGTAAAATCAAATACAAAAATGGGAATATCTCTGTCACTATTCATACAAAAAACATGAAATTTCTCAGACATACTGCTGATGGGATATCCTAACATCTGACTGAAAATGACATTCCTACAAGCAGTAAGAAAAAAGTCGATATACTATGGAGCTCTATGGACAATTTGGGCACCGTCAATAAACCTCTACTTATTGGCCCAGGGTCCCCTGGGTCATTGGAGCTGGGTTTTCAGCCAAATTCATAATCACCAACTTTAGGGTGTAATCATTCAGTGATATACTGTTAGTTTACACATTTTTCAAAAGCCAAAGGAAAGGTTCAAATCTCATCTGGGCTTTCCTAGCCCACTTAAAAGGGTCTATATCTCCTCTTTCCTATCCCCTTGGATGTGTGTGGTGCACATGTGCACAGTCACTAACACATTCCCCTGTGAAATTGTGTCATGTAGTTCTCGCCATGAATATGACCTTAGCTGTTGAAATGGCGTTAAACATCTATTACTCATTGCCCCAGGGTATCCCCTGGGCTATTGGAGCCGGGTTTTCAGTCAGATCCACAAATTTGTAATCACCAACTTTAGGGTGTTATCATTCAGTGACATACTGTTAGTTTACACATTTTTCCAAAGCCAAAGGAAAGTTTCAAATCTCATCTATCAGACAACATTTTGTCCTTTATGGTGAATGATGTCTTTCTCTACGAAAAAAGCTGCTATACTTATGTCATGTTTTTGGGAGCTATACTGACTACAAGTTCTTTAACCATTGGGTCTATGGGTCAGATAGATTTTGGCGATGAAATTAGCACATGGAGTCCTATGGGTAATCACCAAGTGAGACACTTTTTTCCAGCAGGCAATGTTTACAGTGTCCAAGCTATACACATAACACATTGGGGACTGAGCGATAAACTAAGCATGCTAAGGATAAAGTTTTCAGTGGGGGCTAGGTGTCCAGGGGGCCAGGTGTCCAGGGGGCCAGGTGTCCGGGGGCCAAGTGGCCAGGTGTATGGGGGCCAGGCGTACAGGGGACCAGCACACCAGGGGGCCAGCGGTCCAAGGGGTTTAGTAAGAGAAGATTATGCCAGACTGATGTCAGTACATGTATAGATAATAGTCTCTATTTGTAAGTAATTAGTCAATATTTCGCAAGTGAGCGATCCTGACACTTGTCTAACTGCTGGCCTTAGCTGTTGTTATGCCTTTTTACTGCAACCATATCATGTTTAGGCCTTAAATCGTTACTGTGTCTGGCAACTAGCAGCTTACAGGTGGGGATGGCGTAAACCGATTTGCAACGTGTGTGTTCAGTCCCAGTACTGGCATTACCTGTGTGTTTAACTCAACAATTGCTATCTTTGTTCAAACTAGGAGTACAAGACAATGTAGTATACAGAGATGCCACTTTTCCTAACTTTTTAGGAATTCCGAATTTTTGGAATTGTTTCCTCTAGGTATTTCCTATTGGGAATCCAGAAAATTAGAATGATTTCCAAATTTTCATTGATCAGTGAGTGGCATCCCTAAGTATATCATTTGGCACAGTGTGTGATGGAGATTAAGATAAGAGCATCATATTTCAACTTTGAGTAAGATTAAAAAAATTAGTGTACAAATAGATTGAAAAAGGGCTTATACAGCAGATTTTCACCTTGGTTCTTCATGATAATGGCCTTACTATGCTAAATATTAATTGCATAGATAGTAGTTTTGACTTATCAGTTTGGGTATCTCAACTGAGATTTTGAGCGACATATTTCTACTTATACATTGTACTTACAGGTTGTAGCAAAACAGTTCATTGCATGAAGCCCTGGGCCATATGTGATCTATATCACATGTTCAATCTTCTATACTTCAATCATCACATTTTAACAATTCCTACAAATTGGTCGTTTAACTTTCTCACAGTACTCTCAGATTAAACACATTCCAATTACTGCCTTTGCTTTTCAGCTCAAACTTTTTCTTAATTTTTCGCCAAAACCCCAATGTAAAGAATGTGGGGCCGTTCTCTATGACGACATAGCTCCACAGTAGGGCACGCCCCCCCACAAAACTATGTTCTCTCAATAAGATATTTGTTTGAGACGATATGACTCAATCCATGTGATGTGCCCAGATCAGTTGAGAAACATAAGTTGAATGGGGATTTGGGTTAGGTATAACTGCTACAGTGGGCATATGAATGTAGTAATTCTGTTTGTAGAATGAAAGAGTGATCAAAAGGGAGGTTTAATAGAGGCAATTCCAACATATATTAGAATGTGTAACCACCTATAAGTATCTGGGTCTACTTCTATCTAGAGACGGTAGTGTAAAACAAATGCAAATCGACAGAGTGTCTAAGGCCAAACGTGCATCATTTGCCATTAGACAGGCCCTAAGCACCTCGCAAAACGAATCAGTTAAATTATTCATGTCACTTTTTGATAAACAGATAGAGCCCATATTGCTCTATAGTTGCCCAGTCTGGGGCATGCCCCAAAGCACTTGTATAATTAAAGTAAGTAACAGAGCAATAATAACCAGATTAGATTGGTGTAGAATACTTGAAGTTCTAGGGATAGATGACATACATGCTAAATCCTTTAGATTCTATAGAAATACAATGGAAGGGTATGTAGCATTAGAAAATATCTGTGACAAAATTAAGCTTATTGCCATTTTGAATCTAAAGATCACATGACCTGTCTGTGTAACACGCCCCCTACGTATTACACAGCTCCTGTGTAATACGGCCTTGTAAGGCAAAGTCTATGGCATCTCAGTATTTCAACGTATTTACCATGAGATAATCAAACATAACAAAAAGGCTGCCTGTGGACACCACTCTGTGAGTGCATGTGCACTGAGAGGGCTATTTCAAATTCATATCCAGAGAAACTAAAGGCTTATCTATCTGTCTCTAAGTCATTGGGACAATCATACATGGCCTGTGCACTTTGCCCTGTGACCAGATTGGATAGGTTAAGGTGGAGAGATTCTAGGGCGAAAAGAAAATTGGTGACCTTCACCTTCACAACAAATACATGAGTTTCACAATCCGGTTCGTGAGTTTCATAATTTGACAATTGTAAGGTACCATATGAGATAATAGAAATATCCCTTGGTTTTCTCTGGGAATCAAAACATTTCATTTCACTCCACTGTAGGGTGGACCAAAATTTGACTTGGTCACTTGTGGGGGGTATTTCATAAATAAAAGTGATGCAAACAAGTAAACTTGACAAGCAGAACATACAAATGTTTTCTACACCATGCTACCATAGTCTCTTTTTGAGGATCTTTTTTTTTTAGATCTCAGATTTGGTAAGTTTGGAGTTTAGACACTGGCATTTGATAAGACTGGTTAAGGAGGACATAACCAAAAATAACAAAGTGTAACCAAAAATAAACATTTACAAACCAAAGTCACCAAAATAACCCAAAGACCCCTGTGAACAGACATCACATGCCTCTAGCTCGCAGCATGCTATTGGAGTTGTGATCAGTGTGAAGGCTAGAGGCAGGTGATTATAATCAGGCTGCTGCTAGAGGCACATAATTTTTGAGAGCCTCATTTTGACACTCAACTAGGTCATGACGTCATATGCAGCAATGGTAGGTGGCCGTCAGCAGTTATAGTGGAATTAAAAAGATTTGGGATGAATAATGAACCAAATAATCATACTCCAAGCTCTAATGGAACTAGAAACAATTAAAGGGCTAAGGATACTGTCCCTACACCATTCGTCAGTGACTGACGGCCATCAGTCGGCCGTGAATCAGGGGTTTTGTTGTGTATACAGTGCCTCTAGCTCACAGTACTGATTACAGACAGACCTTAACGCTATGGGAGTTGTGATCAGTGCTGTGAGCTAGAGGCACGTGATGTCTGTTCAAAGGGGACACCCGAAGTAGGAAGCAACTATCTTTGACATACACTGGTAGACCCCTCTGCACTATCTGTGGCCCCTTTTTGCAGATTGTGTCACATTTTAAACAATAGTGCCAATTGTGGCTTTATGGAACGGATTGTAATCATAGATTACTCACTATATGTGAACACCCCTAAATGAGAATTCTTTTAATTCCCAATTTGGCTTCCAGGGAATATTGTTTGTTTCAGCCACTGGCCTCCCAGACCCAATAATATAGCATATAAATCTATGTGCCTGGAAAACTTGACTTCTCAGCACAGTACTACTGTCCCGCTGTAGGGCCCACAATTTCAATCTAATACAGCATTCAATGATGCTTTTAAAACTCCACAAAGTGCACCAGGATTATATAAGGTTAATGTCATAACAACAGCTTGCTGAAGGCATAACCTTCAACTTTATTGTCCATACATGAATGAAGCTGAAACTTGAGTTTATTTATGTACACTTGTATGTGTTCACTTATACCTATCATATCTTATAATGCCTACTATTTTTGTCAATCTGCCAACTACTAAGGGCAATAAAGATGAAATTTGTTTAAAAAAAAAAGTAGATGCATAGGTCCACATGAATAATGATGATTCTTAGAAGGGCAAAGTACATGCAGGGTCCATTAGTGGATCTGAGGTAATCGTATGGGTGGATACCTACCAAAATGTATGACACCCCCATATTGATATCAAAATATTTCCTCATCAGATCGATCTGTACAAATTACAAGAATGACACATTCTCCCTTCAAATTTTCAAAATGTCATCAATTACCTTAAAAATCTTATGCCTGATTTAATGTAAGCCTTCCAAATCTTTTTAAGGGTGCATACCCTTTATCTGAGGTTTTGTCAATTAGGTCCTTAATTAGGCCTGGGCTTCCCTAGCCCACTTAAAAGGGTCTATTTCTCCTCTTTCCTATCCCCTCGGATGTGTGTGGTGCACATATATATGGGCACCAACACATTCCCTTATGAAATTGTGTAATGTAGTTCTCGCCATGAATATGACCATGGCTGTCAAAATGGCGTTAAACCTCTTATTACTCACTCACTTAATTAGGCCTATGGTCTATATGATGAGGAGGTCTTACTCTCATAACAAATTGTTAACAGGTCCTTAAAATGCATTAGAATGCATGTTTTGGCTAAGCAATTTTCAAAAATTTCCTGGGGGGATGCCCCCAGTAGGCCTACTGCAACCATATTCCATGTATGAATTAATGTACATGGAAGAAACAACTAATTTAAAGCTTCACTTTTTTGGGGTGCTAGGGTTTGCAGGTGCCTAGTCTCAATGACTCCCCCCCCCCCCCAATGGCTCTGACATGGACCAATTCCTGATTTTGCACCCCCCCCTCCAAACATTCTAATGGTTCCGCCTCCCCTGTACAAGGAATTTGTTTGACCTCTATGCTTATATCTATTGTACTACCCTGTATTGAGTATTTTGTTGACTGAAACCCTTCATTGACTGGCCCATTCTGAGTGTGCCCAGCCATGCATGAACAGGTGCCACTGGCTAAACTAGAATATACTGAGAAGTTTGGGGCAAAATAGTCACAGAGATAACATATCTTTATTGCGATTGTTGCAATAGACCTCTCAGACTCTCCCCTTTGCACCTGACCAATTGTATTGGGGCTCTTTCCATAAGTTATTTTTCGCCTAACTTCCCTACTAATATCCCTTTTAACAGATAAGTCAAGTCGTATATTGGCACAAACACAGCAGACTGGACATCATGTAATATCAGGAAGAACCCTTATTGACTGGATGGTTCTAGTCCCATTCGAGTCAAATCTCAGACCCCAGAAAACATCACAGTCTGCTCCAGGTTGGACACAGCCTCTCTTAGACAGTCTGCATTCTGAAAATATCTTCTTCTTTTTTAAACCATGTCACACAGTAGTATCAAGGTGGTGTAGAGATGTCCTAACACCATCCTCCTGAGTTCTGATAAAGGGATTTTGAAATGGTACATTAAATACTCCCCAAAATGCGTCATTGGTCGCAAGATGGGCATGATCTCAAAATAAGTGAGATAATTTTCCAGTAACCTGAGATGTATAGGAAACATAGTAGAGTTATATACCATTGGAAAGCTAAGTTTATGACAAAAACAGCCATCAGCATCTCACTTTGATTCATAGTTACGGGAATCTTTTTTTTTTTTCTTTTTTTTTTTTTGGGGGGGGGGTCCTAAAGGCAGTTTCTGATATTAGGCCATTTAGAAACTCTATCGACCACAAGTGCATTGCAATTAATGATTTCAAATCGACATTCAATAATAAGAAAGTTATAATCATATCTGCATTGTACCTGGTACATGAAATTCTCCTGAACTCAGTGTCAGTCAAATTTAATGGGGTGTGTCTAATGTTTAGTATTTCCTTTTATAAGATGCCAGGGTTTACCATACTAGAATCGTACCATCCCTTTACTCTGAATTTGTATCACTGTTTGCTCAAAATCATAATGAAAATAGTAAGAGAAAGAAAAATAAGACCCATAGGCACTCATGACGTTCATGGGAGTCCCCACTAGACCCCCTAACTGAATGTAGCATGTATCCAAGGTCTTAGTCTGCTTTAAACAAATGAATTACGCTTGAAAAAAAAAAGAAGATACCAAAGGTAACCTTTGTGAAGTTTAGATACTGTATTCTATGTAATGAATGCACATACCCAAATAAGTGCACACACCCTTTATGGTCACATTCTAGACTACAAATGACTAAAAAAATCCGATTTTGAGGCCCACCTTAACTCCTGGACATAGATTTCAGATACCTTTCTAAACGCTCTATAGGGTGTGCCTAGGAGAGTGCTACAAGGTACAGTAGAGTATAGTTTCACGCATTTATAAGCCATGCCTTATGTGTCTGCTACTGCAGTAAATCTAATTAATATTGTCAGGGAGATAGATTGCCATGTCAGGGAAAAGTCAGTAGGTATATGTAATAGGGACATGGGGCATGCCCCGATAGCCACATGGGTCATAGACACATGGGGCATACCTCAGTAGGTACATGGGGCATGTGCAAATGGGGAATACCCCAGTAAGGACATGGGGCATAGAGTCATAGGGCATAGGAATATGGGGCATACCCCAGTAGACATGGGTCATAGAGTCATCGGGCATAGGAATATGGGGCATAGCCCAGTAGACATGGGTGATAGGTACATAGGGCATACTGAAATGCATCACAAGCATTTTAGTGAGTGGCTATTATTAATCTTAACAGCTAGGGTGGTGAGATTTTGCCCGAACATGCAAAAACTTTCATACCCCCCCCCCCAGTGCAAAGGTGCAAATTTTTGTGTGCGCCCCACCACTACGAAAACTCTGTGATCAGACCAACCATGTGTTGTCAGTGCATGAGTTTGAGTGTATCCTCCCTACTTATTTCTGGTTTGACCATACAGTTAGATGCCTGAGCTTAATTTCTATGCATATGTAATGGATATGTGGGCAGAAAATTGATTTCAAACTTAATCTTATCACTGATTTTATCCTTGAAACCACCCAGAACATGGGTTATTTTGACGGGAATGGGGCAATTTCTCCCACTGTTCAAGGTTCCTCAATCAGATTTATTTCTCCTTGCGGCTGCCAAATCACAAGTCTTTGTCTGATTTGAATGTGTGAGGGGTCGATTTCATGCAGAATTTCAGTGCCTTTCACCTCAATTATCTCCCTAAGCTCTCAGATACATTCCAAACTGGTTTATAGGGCCATGGACATTGGAAAACACTATCAAATGATTTAAAAAAATATCACAGGAATAATTCTGTAGCATAGAGTTTTCAGCCATACTTGAGACCGACCCCAATAGGTACACGGGGCATAAATACATGCATAGGCCCAAGGGGCATACCCCAGTAGGCACATGGGGCAAACAGTAGGCACATGGGACATCGGGCATAGGTATGTGGGGCATACCCGGAACCCCATAAGGTATGGGGCTTAGGCACATTAACCTTATGACTCCATGGGGTTCGAACACATCGCCTCACAAGTTCTTCCTTGTTAACTAGATCCGAGTATAACCCAACACCACCACTCTACACAGGCAACCTGAGTAAGCTGGGTCCAAGCTGCTATGGAATTTGGGAGATAGGGTTCCCGTACCAGGAGCAGATCACAGTTAGGCTGCATGGTTGTCTTCAGCACATGCCTTCAATAAACACTCATCATTAACTGATTTTTGACTCAGGAGTTTTGACCTCATTAGGCACCTAAAACGGTTTTTTTACACAACTGCAAAGAACAAAGCCTATGTTTGGTCATTGAATAGTTAATATCTTCAATAGTCAGAAAATTATCTTATTCTTTTCATATAAAACAAATCAGTGTTCCACATCTGCTTTTTCACGTGAACACCGCCACCTAGGTCACCCTGTGCCGTCTTTTGTCTTTAGGCCGTAAGGGGCCGTCCATGAATTATGTACCATTTTCTGGCCATTTTCAACACACACACACACACCCCATCCCCCTGTCACACTTCGATATCATCTATTGATTCAGCCCAGCTTCCAATAATAACATCTTATCTGAATCTTATTAGAATGTTACCTGAGTAACGGGCATTTGGCGGTAAAATAGAATCTTATCTGACCATGGGATGGGGGTTGGGGGCAGAGCCCCCATATTTCATGACTACCATTACAGTGCTGACCTTCTGTAGTTCCCTTTTAGCTAACATATTTAGGGAGTGATCATTTTTAACAACGGGGGGAGGGCTGGTGGGGTTTGAGGGGGGGGACTCAGAATTTTTTCAACCCCTTGACCGGGGGTTCAACTATTTCAACCCCTCTGGTGGGGGGGGTCCAAATAATTTCACCTGTTTTCAGTCGAAAACCCCGTGTGTTACTATAGGTTAAAATGGCACGTTTGCGCGCAATTTTTGTCCCTTATGGGGGGGGGGTCAAACCCACCAACCCCCTTAGCTTGTTTCATATCATGTCTTTAATATAGGTGTTAAAATTGATTTTTAAAAATGTAACATTACACAACCCTTGACACCTCAGCCCCCACCCTCCCTGTCACACTTTTTAACAATCAGAAAATACCCTCCCCACCTCCTCCTGGGTGACGTAATTTATGGACGGCCCCTAAAAGAATAGCACAAACATCGGTGTGATATTAGAGCTGGAGAATAAAGCACGTCTACACCTTTTCTTAACCTTCTCAACTCCTCCTATATGCCCTCTCTTTGTTACCTCCTTCCTATTCCAAACCAGCCTCGTGCCAGCATACATGGCTGGTCGCCCATCTCATGCTGGGGTAGACCTGTTATATAGAATTGCACACTGACACGCGCATGGCACCTGGTTCTTATGGTTCTTATATTGTCCACGGTGCTTTACTACCTCAGCTCCCCCTCCCTCCTGCTCCCCCTCCCCCAAACCAGGCAAGCCAATCTCCTCCAGTGTATGTACTGGTGGTACTCCAGGCAGGATCGGCGGGCCGGCTCCAGCATTATATGGGATATCAGGCTCGTGCTAGGAACTCTGAAAGGCAGGAACAGGATCCAAAATTGAACAGTGAGGTAAGTGAGAGAAACTTGTATAAGTTGTTAACATCAGAAATATCATGCAGCCTCAATAACCATGTTACCAGACCTGTTGCGATTCTAGGGGATCACCCACCCCTCCCCCGTTCACGTTTTGGGGGAAATCATTTTCTATTGTTACATCTGCCTTAGAAGGCCATTGGGAAGAAATAACCCCTGTTTTCAAATTTCTGGACCGGCCACTGCTTAAAATTATATGCCAATTTTTATTGCCAATAATCATAGGTGCTAACCTTCTTGTTAAATCCACGATGGTGTCCATTACCAAACGACCAATATAGGCGTATATGAAATGAAGAATATCATTGATGCCCATTTTATATATACAACTCAGCTTACAGCTACAACCTGTAATGTATTACATGTAAGTGTATTACATCTTCGCTAGACTGCTTATAAAATTAATGTTCTTTACAAGTTTAGCATGAGCATATATTCTGGGGATCAGAAGCCACCCTACGATGATAAGAGCCTCATCATATTTAGACTTGAGCTATTGATGAAATCTATTTCTCTCCTTAATGGCATAATGTATCACACCATCCATGCTATAAGCCTGCTCAGCTGTTCCATCGATCTGTTTTCAAGTATAGTAACTACGGCCGCCGTGACTCAATGTATGCTTTGGTAATCGACCAAAGCACAATTAACACCTAAATGTAATTGCATGTGGACCTGTATGATGGTCTTAGTACAGAAAGGGCATTGCTATTAAAGATGGTATATCTACATGGCAATTGTACAGACACTAATGATTTTAATACAGTTTTATCACGGCCTTACTGATGACAATTACATGTACATGCATAGCGATACCCTGAAATTTACCACATGAATTCTCAGATAAACATAACACACCAAGAGGACTAGCAATGTTCCAGAAAAATGCACAGCCAAATGATAGCAAAATTACACCTTAGCTTTTAACTATAGTTTCAACCAACACATGTACTTAAGGCCCATAAAGGTTCCATCTGCAAGCAATCACCTAATGTTTGTCTGGGCTCCCCTGCCAACATGGCTTCTTGTTTCAGAAGAGATCAGACCTCCTTTGGTGTCTTAGTGCAAACCTACCACAAACAAGGCTCAAATTTCCATCCACTCTGCCAAATCAATGCTACTGCATTTTAGTCGTGTTTGTGTACTGCAAAAATATATAGCATTAACTAAGATAACACACTCTGCTCTTTTATGTCCTTAAGTTTATGGCAATGAATGGCAACGTGCAATGGTGGTATATAATATGTGGGTAAGCCCAGTGTAAATGTAGCCCGAGTACATTTAGTCATAAGATATCTGCACCCAAAGAGAATGCGTCAGCTGTTATCTGAACGGAGCTACAATGGACTACATATTATATATTTTCAGAGTAAATGTGTGTCCAGATTTAGTAGACACCAGCTTCAAGGAGGCGTGTACTGTAGCTAGTTCTTCCCTGATATATTCCTATGTCAACAGTCAAACACTTGAACCTTTAGACCTATATGTATAGCCAGAACAATAATCTGCTGGTATATAGATACATATACTAAAGGCATGAATGCATTAGTATTGTCAGTCGCTGGTCGGTCATTGACAGAAAGGATATCGATCATGGCAAATTCTGTGCGTAGAGCAAGCATACATGATTGGAAGGGTAATCATAGATTATAATCATATGAGTCGACTCTAAATAGAACCTTTTTTTAATTGATGGACGTGCAGAGACGTGGGTTTCTATTATATTCCTGAACTCAAGAAAAAGATGATGGAATGAAATATTAGAGAGCCGGCAAGCAGAAATGGGGTTCCTGCGGGATTTAGTACCTGATTTAGCCACCAGGGGGCACCACTAGGGGCTAGAAGAGCAAACATATGCCTAAAACTGCCATTAATTACCTTTTTTATGGAGAATTCAATGATTTTTGATAAAATGTTCCATTTTGGGTGGAAAGGTTCCAAATTTGACATGTGAAAAGAAGTTTTTTTGGGCCTAAATAGGTATTTTGTTGATTTCTGTTACCATGGAAACATGATTTTCATTCTAAATATAAAAATCAATGATCCCAATTGAAGGAGCGTTTCACAAGGGTTACTATGGTGAAAACAGAATAAAAATACCATTTTTAGATCAAAAGTTATGGACAAAATAATAAAAATTTATGCTAATTAGCATAAATTATGCTAATCATAGATGTATCTCATGGCCAACTAAACATAGAGCTTATTGACATTCTGGAAATGGTCATGCCTACCCATATTTAACAAGGCATTCCTCCAAAACCTACAGGAGTATCTTCCCATTCAATATATCACTGAAAAGCTAGTGATCTGAAAGTTAACTTTTAGCACGGAGCACCCTTTCTCTTTGCCTGTACACTGATAGTCCATCAGAAATTTGAGTACCCATACATAGACGCACACACGTCTCTATTATGGCATGCTGTTGCAGCGACAAAGTGTTAACAAACTTGGATTCATCGCATGTATTTGATTATTAGGATTGTAGATTTAAGAAGAATGGATTCTCTAAGATTCTTTATGAGAAGGTGATAGTATTGAAATATTTTTTTGATAAAATACTGTCGAATGTGATTAGATGCAATGCAAGTAAATGAGAAGTTAGCACTTTAGAGGCCATGTATACTGGATTGAAGTACCATGCATAATATTATTTATCCGCATGATGCATGAATGCAGCCCAGGCTGAGAAGTAAATGGCCAGTGCATTCATGCATCATACCCATGCACCCTACGCAGTTGATCCACCCCGAAGGAGCAGCATGATGCACCAATGCATACAGTGTTGGCATGAAGAGACACATCATTATGTATGCAGCCTATACAGTACTGTACTGACAGTACTGTACTGGTGCATCACTACTACAAAGCAATGTGAATCTAAAGAAACTAAACGTTACAGCTGATGATATTTCCATTTCATTGTGCACGGCTGAAGGTGAAATTTATCTATTTGGATTAATCTAATGTTCAATGTCCCTTTTAAATGAAATCAAAATAATGTGTCCCAGCAAGCCATAAAAAGGTACATCTCTATTCCAATTTAAATACAGTTGATTTGACTACATACATTTATACTCACTCCATGCTTTTATATCGATATCGATGATATAGTCTTCCATTTTTTCATGGAGCGAATTTCTTTTAACACCAAAAGCACCGGCAACTATAAAAGAGAATTTGATACACCAATTTTGTATGAAAAGGTTAAAGGTTTGTTTGGCACAGCGATGTATCAGATTTTGGGGTCAACCTGAGTTCAACCTTGCATTGGAGTAATGATATAGCGTTTAGTCCATAAGGGCACCAGCTATTTCATATTATAATGATAAGCAGTAAACGGAACCATTTCCTTTTGGTCAATTGAGAAATAGAAATAATGCCACCCCACAGATATGATTATTGCATTGTTGATGTACATTATAGCCAAAGAACAGTTATATGCCCCTTACTCTAAAATGGATCAGCATAGGGTAGTTATATTAACACGTATCCATATATAGCTTATTTAAATAACGACTTTATTGGATTACTAAAGGAATTGTGGATGTGGAATAATTTAAATGGATGTATGCACATGGTCCAATGAGCTGGTCGGCTGAGCATTCCAAATTTCGAGTAAATATTGGCAACTCACAGACCAACTGAAAATGCTGAAACATATTTGTAGACACTTTCAAATTCTTATGTTATAGCCTTTATCATACTACATTAAAAAATCACGTTTAATACTACCTGGGGTCCAACCGGACCCCAGACTAATAAGAAATTGCTACACAGTGATGGTTAAAGATACAAACTTGATCTCATGTACACTGCAAAAATGGTGTTTAGATTTTAAACATGTTTAGGTCTAAACACGTTTAAAACCTAAACATATAGGTCAGTTAGGTGTCTCATCGACTACACATTTAGGAAATGAACACTTTTATTCTAACTACATAAACATTTATGCTAAACATGTTTAGATGTTTAGAGTTGAGACAGTTGAAAAATAGGTGTTTTGATTTAAACATCAATATGTTTAGATACTTGGATGTTGAATCCACACCAGGTAGCAGCACTACATTTGACTGGACTATCTGCACACAGTTATAATCAATTGTTGTGACAAATGTCCCCAAATCCCATGTTTATCATGGTTTCATTTCATAGAATGTCATGTGAATAGAAAGGGCAATAGAAAATTGACTAGATTCACCTCATGCCACCATCATTACCCTAAAATAATCAATAAACTCCATGACTGACACCTATTTGATGTTATTCTGGAATAGATAAGGCAATTTCCTTCCTGCCAAGCTGTTGGTCGGGAGGCGTGGCGCAGTCGGTAGCGCGTCCGCTCACAGGCCGTAAGGTCGTGGGTTCGGTTCCCGGCCCGGCCGGGGCATAGTGGTGGTTCCAAACGTCGCCGTAAGGTGTCGTTTGAGTTCCTCCCTGCTCTGGCTAGGCTGTGCTGGAAAGTCTCTCGGCGGTCATGGCAGACAAATGACTTGAAACAGGCCTGTCCATCTCTCACTATGCCTATGTAGTGACGGATGTTAAAGAACCATTGCCTCGGTAAATGTGTAGGGGCGTGATTTCTACCTTAGCTCCCTCTAGTGTACGGGTCCGGGTTTCACGCCACGGGACCTCTCACCCTTGACGTGTCCAAAGGGCACATAGGTGAGGTTAAAATTCAAAGCAAGCAAGCAAAGCCAAGCTGTTGTACTTTCTCAAGTCTCTCATTCTGATGCAGTGTGTAATATATGTACATGTACCGTAATCTCCCGCGTATAAGGCGCGTCTTATACGGGGGGTTTTAGTTCTCATTGGATCCACAAGGGGGACACCAAGACCTTTCTTTTGATATCTCACATGCCCCCTTGGTCGAAATAGGACAAAATGGGGCCCAGGAGGGCCCAAGGTGGCCCAAGCTACCCATTGGTTTTTGAATTTTGAAAATTCATTCAGTAGAACCAAAGTTAAGAATTTTTCATTTTTTTGAGAACTCTAGGTGTGCCTTATACGCGGGCTGCGCCTTATACGCGGGAGATTACGGTATATAGCAGTGGCTGACATCTTTGGAAACTTTGACAAGTAAATACCTGCTGATGACCCCCCCCAGTAAATGAGAAAAAAAAATATATCTCTGTTTTTTTAATGCATACATGTCTGCAAACCTTAAATCTCCATCAAATCATTTAAACATCTAAACACAAAAATTCATAAACACCTAAACACAAAAATTCATATATCTAAACACAAAAGTTTTAACCTAAACACCTACATTTCTAAACACTTGAGCTAAGCACATTGTTTGGCTAAACATGTTTAGGAAATTAATGTGATTACAAAAACGTTGCAAGAATATGTTTAGAATTGTGTTTAGGATCTAAACACCATTTTTGCAGTGTATGTTTATTCCTTGAGATATTAAGCATCTTTACAAGTGGTAATCATGTTATCATCATGAATTTTGATATATCTATTTCATACCTAATTAATGGAAGAAAAAATGAAAAAGTGACAAAATGATGCCAATCAAAAAATTTAGTGACCAAATGTGGTTTTTCTGTTTTATATGGTAGAAACCCCAAATATCTACATGCCTACCAAATTTGATGGAAAAAGCCTGGGTCAATTTTTCATAAATCAACAATATGTGTCATTTTCTGGTGGAGTTCGCATGGACCCCAATATTGTATTAGACCTTATTCCTGCAGCAGGAAAAACATCTAGAAGGCTCTGATGCTTAAATTTGTCTCCAAAAGTTCCAACTTGGCAACTTCTACTTGAGTAAAACTATTTTCCATGGGAAGGATACATGTTTCGCTTAAATTCTAAACTTTTACAGTCAATTTTAGGCTAACACTGGAAGACAGATGTATATGATCTCATCTAGTCTTTTGTTATGTACAAAATGTTCTTATGAACCCAAAACGTAGGGTCTTTCCTACATATTAACACCCTTGTGGTCCCAATAAAAAAAAAAAGAATGGTCTGAGTCCAAAAATCTGTCTAAGGACATCAACATTATGTATCGAGAGCTTACAGCTACACATATCAGAAACACAGCCAATCATAACACAAATTACACTTAAAATTGCCTACAATTAGCCTGGTGCCATTCAAAATAATATATAGGTCTAATAGAAGTAAAATACAAAGCAAGGGACTCTTTGTCCATATTCTACGTCAGCTAAAGTATATATGTTTTTATATTGGATTTGACTGGGGTCCGTGTGGACCCCATAGGATAATTGTTTCTAGCGTAAAAGATCCTTGAGATATGCTTATGGTATTCAGGCATTTTAAATAAAACAGTATTAGTGACAATTAGATCAAATTTGGCGAAGATCGGAACATTATTTCTATGCTTTTCACAAGAAATTAGATGCTTGGGGTCCGGTTGGACCCCAGGTAGTAAGATAAGGGTTAAAGCCTCTAAAACTATATAAAAGTGGCCTTATATATCAGAAGGGTATTGTATAAAGGGGCAAAGCATGACCCAGCAAATTGTCGTGACTCCTCGTCAACCTGTGTGAAGTGGCTCACACATGTTGCTAGATGGAACACGACGTCGCTATAGCACAAGTTCACCAGGAATAGCAATGGTGGTGATCACATGGCCTGACCTCAGATGGCGAGGATGGTGATCACTCAGACTCACCAGGGATGGCGACGCGGGTGATCACTCACCTCGCTAGATGAAACACGCACCTCGTCATAGCACATGTTCACCAGGGATGGCGAGGATCGTGATCACTCATCCTCACCAGGGATGGCGACATGAGTGATCACTCATCCTCACCAGGGATGACGACATGAGTGATCACTCACTTCGCTAGATGAGACGCACACCACGTCATAATACACATTCACCACAGATGGCAAGGATTGTGATCAGTCACCTCGCTAGATAAAACGCGTACCTCGTGATAGCACAGGTTCACCACAGAGGGTGAGGATCTTGATCACCCACACTCACCAGGGATGGCGACACGAGTGATCACTCACCTCGCTAGATGAAACTCGCACCACATCATAGCGCAGGTTCACCATGGATGGCGAGAGTGGTGATCACTCAGACTCACCAGTGATGGCGACGCTGGTGATCACTCACCTTGTTAGATGAAAAGCTCATGATCATGGACATTGGTAATCATGCAGCCTCACATCTGCCAGATCAAAGTATGTTTTGCCAGAGAAGGTATTGCCATATGTATCTTCCCTCTAACCACAGACAAGGTGTTCATGTTGATATTTCCCTATGTATTTTTCCTGTAACCAGAGAAAAGGTGTTTATGGATAGTTGCTTTCATTTTGAAGATACCTCTATCTAAATTCAATTGATATTCTCTCTATATAATCTTGTTTGATTCAACTCTGAAGTATTACATGGAAATCAGTGTGAAACAAAGCACATTTGATACGTATGGGACTTATACTTCATGCCCACACTTCCTAGATAGGCTACATGTTGAACAGTGGTGCTGTCTCAACAACTTTGGCAATGGTGGTGATAAGTTGCCACTGTGAGTGAGAGTGAGTGACAGATGATGCAATCCTCAGAGAGCATTGACCTGGAGTGACACAAATTCACGTATTGAGTGAGACCAATGTTGGCAATGGTGGTGATAAGTCGCCATTTTGAGAGAAGATTAACTAGGAGTGATACACACTCACGCAGTGAGTGAGAGCCATGTGGCAATGCAGGTGAAAAGTTGCCATTCTGACTGAGAGTTGACAGGCAGTGGCACATACTCACGCAGTGAGTTAGATCCATGTTGGCGATGGTGGTGATAAGTCACCATGCTTTGTGAGGGATGACAAGGGGTGGCACATACTCACGCAGTGAGTGAGATCATGTTGGCGACTGTTGTGATAAATCGCCATGCCATGTGAGACTGACACACAGTGGCGAAAGATGACGCAGTGAGTTATCACTCAGAAAGGAGTCACCATTGATGACCAATCATGGCGACAGATAACGACAATTTGCTGGGGAGCTAGGTGCCCGCTGTTAAGGTCGAATCCCACGATGCAATCTAACCCTGGAAAGTTCTTGCAATTTGGGAACTTTTGCAGATAGGGGGACTTGCCTTTACTGTAAATTGCAAGGCTCCTAACATGCCATTGCATTTTACAAATCTGACTGTTGCAATTAAATTGACCCCTCACCCTTGCAATGTAGATCTAAGAGCTGCGTCAAATTGCAATGCAATTCTCCTTGATATTGAATTTGCTAGCTGTTGTAGGTAAGCACAGTACAGAATGAGACCAAAAGTGAAGTCTGTGTATAATTTATGCAGACATTTTGCATACGAATTGCAGGGTATGGGGCAAGTTTAGATTGCATAGTGGGACTTGGGTTGCAAGTTGAAGTGAACACACATCCCTATTCGTCAATGACTTTATCCACATTTCTGTAAATTGCAAGCGAATTCTGTAAATTGCAGAAACTTTTCACTTAAGCAAGGGAAAATATCTAAATATAAAGATCCAAACTCCAGTGCAAATCTACAAGGGATTCCTTGCCATTGAAGCTCCCTGTAGCCGATATAGGTCTTGCAATATAAGGAGAGAGCCTCAAATTGCAACGGATGACTAAATTGCAGAAACTTTTCAGCCATAATTGCATTGTGGGATTCGACCTTTAGGTGTCAAATACATACACAAAGCTCAGCCCTTTATAAATGCAGCTGTTATTGCATATAATCTATGATTTGCTATCCAACAGTATCGAGCCTAGACAATGAGCTGAATAGAGCACACTGCTATTGGCCACACATCAGTTTTGGCCGTGCTTCACAATAGAGGAAGGATTTCATATAATACAGACCCCTCTATATAATATTATGTTATGGTGAACTGCAGTGCTGCCATTCTGACTATGAGCAGGTTTTATACATCGGCTGCCAGTGTATGAATAGAGAGAGACCCTATTCTATTATTCTGTGGTGACCTTCATTCATTGCGGTTTAATCGCTCGCAATATTCTTAGCCTATAGGAAAAAAGGTGTGTTTTAGGTTACATGATCCGAAAATTAAGGTGACTAGGTTGAACTTCAGTTCTCTTCAATTTGAAAGTTTCAGAAGTGCCAGAACACAGGAACTGGTGGGTTATCACTGCCGTGCAGATTCCGGTGGTACTCCTGGGGTACAGCCCATAAAGAAATGATTGAAATAAGAAATAGCAATGAAAAAAGGGTAAAGTTTCACTTTCTCATATGCATGGACCATCCAGCTTCAATTTAGATTGTTTTAGGCTATTTCATAAGTGAATTAACTTGTGTCACGGGACGACCCAACGCAGGACTAAGGCCCTATTTCACATATTTCACACTATACGTCTATTTCAAAATGAAATAAAGTTTGTGGACCGCAACTCTGAATAGTAGTAGTACCAATGTACATGTCTGGGGGAAAATCCTTGAAGTCTTGTGCCCATCAAAGATATTGTATTGCTGGGTTGGGAAATAACTCGTAATTCTCAGTACAGTCCATGACGTTCCCATCACCACTGATCTCAGGACCATGTAATCAGCTCCTGAAATTATTTTTTCTTCTTAAATTCAGCAACGGTAGTAAAATCGCTGTCAGCAGTATCAAAATAGAGTCCCCGGGGTGTCCCATAAAGAATTGAGTGAAATGAGAAATAAGGATGAAATAAGAAGCAGAATTTTGGTTTCTGAAATAACTCTCATCTACAAATTTGGCTAGGTATCATAGATTGCTTCCTGATTGAAATAACTTACTTAATGAGAGCCTCCCAACACAGAAATAGGGCCTCTTTTCACCCATCTCCGGCTATTTCAAATTGAGAAAACTGTAATATGGGACGGCAAAATGCTGAAATAAGTCTATTTCAAAATGAAGTAAAGTTTCGGCCCCTACCCTGATCATTTTTTTAAAACTTATAAGCTGTTTTTTTTTTCATTTTGAGACCTGCCTCCTTATTATGGCCTTGACAACTGAGAGAAAGAAAAGTAAGCTATATGAGACCAGGGAATCCGCACTGAAGACCCCTGTATAATCCTTCTCACACTCTACACGTAGGTAAGGCTCAACAAATCACAGCTTTATAGTCTAGGTGGAAACAATGGGATTTATTCTATATCCACAACTTCCCACTGTGATCACAAAGTTCCATATTAACACCTTAAAGCCCCATCAGCATATTCCACCTCCAACTGTTCCCTCTCCCGCCCACCACCTCCCCCATGCACCCCACCCTCACACCACCTTGGCATTAATTGTATTTGCGGTAGTTCTTATTGGGGACTATGTTGGTAAGCTTGCAGTACATACTTGTATACATATTGCCTCCATATAAGCACCTAACGAGGATTATGTAGGAGATGGCGTAACGCCTACCACTTAAGGACCGCATATCTCAGTTAATGCATCATACCCATTGGTCGGCATGATGCATGAATGCAGTCTATATTCATGAGCGCTGCATTCATGCATCATGCTGACCCAACGGGTTTGATGCACTCTTGGTGTTTGGCATGGTGCCTAATAACACACTTTTGGTCAGTAGATTTGCCAGCACTGCATCGTTACATCATGGCGATCAAGAAACCTTTATAAATCTTGAGGTATCATGCGGCCCTTGAAGGGGTTACTTAACAGCCGACCCACAAGGAACCTGCATAGTGTTTCTACTAGCTCTCAAGGAGGATCATCAATCGAGGTGTCGACTCAACAGGTCGCATGAAAAGTAAGCCTATAGATCCCATGGCGCAGGTACCTTATAGCTCTATGTAAGATGCATTTGTTGACGGAAGGAAAATTATGATATGCGCCCTCTGATAAGGAAAACGAGGTCATGTAGAGCAGAGATCCGATTGCCCGGTTCCAGATGACGACATCTATTGAAATATGGCTGTATTGATTGCTTCATGGGATTTACTTACTAGGCATTGGCATGACTACACATGGTCCCGGGCACATGTATATATCCACATAGAACAGAGAATTCTAAAGGGCGAGGAAATACCTCTTATCTTAGCTATCATATAATATAATGAACAATAAAAAATGTTGTTTATTATCGTGCCCAGTGGCGCATCCAGGAGTTCACAAAGGACGGGGCGCTCCCATTGTTTGGAGCCTTTTTTTGGACTAAATTTTGGGGTTAAAGGAGGCAATTAAACTCTTAACTACTGGCAAAAGTCTAAATCCGCCACTGAGATCCGTTGGGATGCTGGACACTTTGATGGAGATCTATTTATGGTAGGTCATAGTATTGGTTAAGAGCTGGTTCCACTGCGTCGGTCGGGTATATGGCTTGATACTGACCAGTTTACATGTAGTAGTAATTCAATGTAAATATACATCGGCTGTATAACGCGCACTCTGGCGTTGGGAATTTTCCCAAGGCACAGCTTTTATTGGGAAATGGCATCCAGAGTCTAGTAGAACTGCACTAACATTCCAGTGGCCACATTCAGAAAGTAAAGTCTAGTAAATGTCGAAAAGAAACATTGGCAAGTCCTTCCTCGTCACATCGCAGGTAGCGGATCCAGGGGGTGGACGTGCTCCCTCTCCTAGACCCCCTGAAATTGGACCTTGGTTTAACTCTTAACTATAGGAAATGTGGTGCTGAACCCTGGCTGTACCCCCTCCCCACACCCCCTAGACCGAATGCTCGTGGCTGTACCCCCCCCCCCCCCCCAGACCATCCCTTCTGGATCCGCCACTGTCTATGGTGGTTTCAATCAACGCAGCGGCAAGGCAGGGGCCTGTGGGTTATTCCATTATTTGACGTGATAATACTATATTGCGTCAGGACCGGTTAGGGCCTAAACCCATTAGCCGATTGTATAACTGGCCGATCATTAGGGTACACGTCAAAATCGGTAGCATAATCGGCCATTGTAGGGGTTTAAAAGGGCAATCAAAGTGCCAGGGGATGCACATTGGGTGGGAATCAATGCTACAACAAAATAATACCTCAAAGGATAATGATACAATCCAGTACAGTACCTACCAGGATTTTCTAACATGTTTGATATGTTCAAATTGGGAATGAAAAGTAGTGTATTGCACAATCGGCCACAGAATCGGGGACTTATTCCTAAATTATACCACCAAATAAGATAAAATTGATCATTATTGGTATGCATTCTGCAATATTTGGCTGATAAAGGTGCCGATTATTGCAAAATCGGATAATGGGTTTTTGGCCTTACATATATATGCATCGGAACCTGTAGGCCTAACCGGTCCATTTAGATGATTTGGATAAAGCTTGTCGTGCAAATACTATGTAGCTCTCATGTAGTTGCAAAATACTTGTAAACAGTGGCCTTCGGTAGGCATGGACATACTACTATAGGCCTCGTAAGAGCAGCAGTTTTGGTTCTTTTGCCAAGTTGGTTGGTACATGTAGTGTACCATGTATATAACTCAATATACATGTCCCGGATACATGCATATGTTTTATGTATAGGATGGGCCATTCTACTCCTGATTGCATGGAGTCGTCAATATGTTGGTCGTTATAAAAATTGGAATTATGTCACAGACACCTATGGCCTTGGCCTATAGGTATCGGACCACCAAAACATTCTGCACTATAATTAAATGTAACTCATACACCTGTAAAAGTGGAATTTCATCTTTCAAACACTCAAAATCACTCAAAATCATGAAGAGGCACATTTTCCCCCTCTCTGGGTGCCAGATCCAGACATCGTTCACCAAACCAGTTTTTACTGTATGAGCATATGTTTGAACCCACCCCCATTTTGGCCTATTCTGCAAACAATTAGGGATTATTTCCAACCTTTTATAGAATAAATATTTTGGGATCCTAGACAAAGAAGCTGTCCCTTGTACTCCATATATTCTGAATCACAACAGGTTAATCATTTTATCTATGCTTTATTTAAAAGTTTGCAGTGATTTTGAACTCTAATATAGACCAATCACAGCCCTCCAAGTCATAAATCCGTACATCTCAGTGTATTACCGGAAGTGATGTCATTATCAATAGTGGAACGATAGCTATACCATGGTGCTAGCACAGTTGTGAAGTAATTGTCTCAGGACTTTTACTATACAGCTATTGGAGCACAATGCTCAAAGCTTATACTTTTAAAAGAAATATCATATATTCGCCTAAACCTTCCTATAGGTCCCGTTCAAGCGTTTTATTTGTACTATTTTGCTCAAGTCGCCCTCAGTCAATATGCTTGATAAACCTATTTATCTATTCATGGTTTAACTCACATAGTAACAATCTATTCTTCACATTACAGAGATGATGGAAGAGAGGGACAAAGCCATCCCTCTTGGGGACGCAGTAAAACCTTAGAACAAAAGTCGTCTGCTGAAGGAACGCTGACGTTAGTCAGTCACTTAACGTCATGTATCGACGACATACAGCGAGCGCAACCGCCGTGGTAGGAAGCATCTATTTAATTCTGATTCAGTTTTATATGTTGGTTCGTCCAGAAGGTCTTCCCCTTGTAGGGCCTTCTAATCATCTAAAGTACAGGAACATGGCCGGAGGGGGTCATACCTTTTAATTTTAATGTTGCTTACTGAGCATCAAGGCAGTTATCAAAACTTTAAGCATGGTAAGACGTATCAAGCTTCAAATGCATTTGTTGTTATCAAGCACTGATGCAGCATCGAGAAAAACTCATTGATGCACCCTGTCAACCTCGGGGTACAGCTAATGCTTGGTGTCGGCATAATACATGGATGCAGCAATGGTGTACTAGCCTTCAGAGCTAAAATGACGCAACATGACAAGAAAATGACAAGGCTTATCAAAGCAAAATGCAGGCATTAAATGGTTAAGGGAAATGCCCATTCACGACCTTTGCATGTACCCTATAATCAATGAAGTCACGGTTGTTTCCGATAAGTCTCTTTACTCATAAATTTAGGACCGCTCCCAAAATCTTTAATTCTTTGACGCAGAAGGAAATGTAATTACTGCGAGGCACCGCTGGTGCAACATTTGCCAAGTAAGAGGAGGGATGGTCTGTTTTGAAAACATTTCTCTGGCCGTTGATGTAATTGCTTGGCATTACATTGCAACCGATTCTTATCAACGCTATGGAAATAGCCTAAACCAATCTCGGGATTTACAATAAACATTATGTGTCCGTAAGCTCGGACATGTGTCTCAGCAGTAAATAACTACATTGCGAAGTTCGTATTTGTTATACAAGTAGGCTATATCTACCCTAGTGATACAAATTGGGCTAACCATCTATGACAAACTGTTTAAAATGTAATGACATGCCACCCGACTTCTTCAGTCCATAGTCCACTTGACCTCTGTCGCGCGATGGAGCCATACATTTCCTAGGCCTATATAAATTTCTGCGACAGAGGCCTAGTGGACTATATAAGTGGACTATCGATGTTCTACTTGATTAACTGATTTGTAAAAGAGACCTCGCATTTCGCGAATTTGTCTACATTGTATACTAAATCTCTACAGCTAAATCTTTCAACGGTTCCTACAATCGCAGATATCTTATTTGAATCAATAATGCCGCTGTATTATATACCTTTGGCGATTAGCTCTAATACATGAATCTATCTGTCCCTAAGGTCGTATCTGATCGGAGTATTGTAAGTTCTTTAAGTCATGAACAAATTTTTCATATTTTGGTTGGCATTTTGCCACATCAAAGCACAAAACATAACATTTTCCTTGAATTCTATTTAGTGTGGTTTATCTCTATTCATCTTGCACACATTTTTATACTAGTAATTCCAATGTCCCCTTTCTATTGTGGCCTCTCTGGCTATACTTTTGATTTCAAGAAAGATACCAGTATGCACAGACTGTTTTGTGTGTGTTTTTTTTCAATACCACGTGCCATTTTTCGGATAAATTCTCTTAAAGCATAAATGATTATTATCAAGACGTACCTCTCTGTACACTCTCTTTCTTTATTCGGATATTGTGTTGTGGTATGTGATTCATTGATTGGTGCCGTAAGGAAAAGGTGTCAGAAACACCACATACATGTTGTCAAGTTTGTACACAAGATTATATGACATTGTTGTTATATGTATTTTGCACAGGTGTATGTATGCCAACCCTTTCGCACATTTGATTCATGTGACATGGTTTTCTCCCATCCAGGTGCGCTTGCCGCCCCTCCCACGACGTCCAAAGACCAATGTGTCCGTCATAGAGGATGCCACGGGTAAGCAAGAGGCTATAAGGTATCTCTGGGGTCGTTTCTATAGTACATTACTTCTGTCTTCTAGCCTTGTGACATTTAGCCTATTCATAATAAACGCCACCCACAGTGTGGCTTGCTGTCCGGCTTGCTGTTTACAAGTATTGCATATCTACTGAACTGACCCCGGTTCTATGTGAGAAGCAATAAATATAGGACTGCATATCACAACAAGAGAAATGCAGTAGGCCTGCCTTTCAAGAATGCTGTGCGACATATGACTAGAAATAGCCTGAAATCCAGGTTAACTGGGACATAAAGCTAATTATCACCCATGAAGATGTCAAATGGACCTTCCTGCCATACTGAATAGCCTTAAAACAGGTTGAATTTTATCGGCTATTAGTCTGATTAATTCTATGGCAAATTATAAACGATCATTGCATAGCTGCAGTGTCTATTAAGATCCTGGCATTTCCGTTTTCAGAAAATCCGTGGGGTCTGGACAACCCAGCGCTGAGGCAGCTCTCGACGGTAAGCAAGGACAGTCTCACACTTTTGAAATTTCATATTTAGGCCAATATCAAGAACTTCTCAAGTTTTTTTTTCCAATGCCTGTAGGCCTTAGTCAATTCTAATGCGGGTAGAGTAACAGGGGAATTTCACTGCCCTGTTAAATGAATCTCCCATGGGTTTGACTGTTAACAAGCCAAATGAAAATTAAGGTATACATGCCGTTTAATCCCGGGGGAGGGCACTGCGGCTGAACCTGTGACAACCCTTGCCCTTCCTGGGGCACTCGGTCGCGGGTTTTTTCTTCAAAAGCCTAGCCTTGCTAGGGCACTTTTGACATAATAATCCTAGATTTGGCTCAAAATGTCTTAAATTTACATTGTATGGGGAAATGCGAATTTGGTTCATGCTATTTTCATGAAAACTGTGCTGATCTTCATGAAAATTTCAAAATTTCCTGAGTAAATTGGGGTATTTTGCTGAAAGCTGACCCTTGCTAGGGACATTTTGCTCAAAAGTAGGCCCTTGCTAGGGACATTTTGGTATGAAACTGGACCCTTGGTAGGGAGATTTTGCTGAAAAACTACACTTGCCAGTCGCACATATGTGTATGTCCCAAATATGAAGTGCCCCATCCCCGGGATTAAATATTGTCCTTCCACAGCATGGCAGCACTAGGGGGACGCGCAACAGAAGTCGGACAACTCGGCGCAGCTTCCGGAGCAGCAAGATCACCCTGCCAGATATCAACGGCAGGAAGACACGTCAGCCAGGAAGTGCACGGAGCATGCGTAGTACTTACAGCACACTCAGTGCCACCACCGTGAAAAGTACCAAAAGGTCAGAGTCTACCTTGATGTAGAATAGATTTACATCTAATGTTACATGGCATTTGTGTGTCTATAATTGCTTATCCTTTGACCCTGGGATTGTTAGTATGAGCAATCCTTTGTATTTTGGACATTTTCCAAGAGGTAAGGACCAGGGTCCAAGAGCAATCTTCTCTTAAACATTTTAGGTATGGGCAAGTGAACACCACATGTATCTCTGCTTGCAGTTCTTAATTACTGCTCATCGATAGATGCAAAGGCCATCTTCTTCTCCACATAGTTTAACAAGAGAACCTGCCTGATTCTGAAAAAAAAATAACATCGGCTTTGGACTACCAAGTATATGTATAGCTCCATTCAGTAACCCTGCATGTGTAATATCCAACATTGGATACCAATACTTTGTTAATCTCTGGCATGTTTTTTTTTTGTACACAGTCTGGACATGTTCCGTTACAACATGACGGGACTAAAGACACCCGCCAGCATCAGTAGCGTTCCCAACTTGCAGGTTCCAACACCACACTACAACCGGAAGTGGCAAACTCCCGGAAGTGCCATCAGCATTAACAGCGTCTCCACCATCCCGCTACCGCCAATAGAACTCACGGTGCACAGGTCAGTGTAGATCACCTATATAGTTCACCTGAACCCTCCTCCTTGTGCCTCCAAGGGAATGCAGAGTATCTGTAGTTCATATATGAGAAAATCCTCTAAGGCATCCATTTATGTGGCCCCTTATACTTGAAACATGGTTTAATAATGTGTTAAAAATAGTGGATAGTCTGATATTACCCTGTGGGACCTTTATCATACAAATTGCCTTTATACCTCAAAATAATATCATTTTCTAGGATAAAGGCCCGTGTTGGCCGTTATCCTACGAAATGACACTATTTTGAGGGATAAAGGCATTTTGTAAGATAAAGGCCCCACATACCCCTTTACATTCCTCCCACTTTTGTGATTCAGATTTCAATTCTTATATATTTCACGAGCATTTTCTTACGCCCAATCCCTCCTCAGGTACATATATACTTACTTACTCGCAATGATCTGGTCAACACTACATACGGCGGATTTAATAGGGGAGGTGACTGATATGGGTAACTAGTGGGGTGAATTATCGACAATCGACAATGATATTAAGTGAACTCTCGTTGTAATCAGCTCAGGTAATGGCTGACAGTACCATCCACAGTCACCTTATAGCACAACCTCGGCCAGCGGCTTTTGATACAAGTTCAATATTCTGTCGGGCTGGAGGGGGCGAGCCTGGTTATAGTATGGTTCTGTTTGCTACGCCTATGAATCAGGATCGTGTTTCAATAGTTTCCACGACTGGACACCCTCAAATCGTAGTGGGAGGTGTAAGAAATGACTCCATACCAGTGACTACATAGTGAGCTCCAGTAGAGGCCTCAAAATAGCAGCTGCTATTTATTCAACTACTGGCTCAATACACACCACTATGAAGTCATAGCACCCAGTCCTAGGGGCCACTATTGGCTACATAGTGACCAGTCATACCTCCTTCATGGTCTAGTATGCACTCCTCTGTTCAAATGAGCATAGGGTTGCAGTAACTACCGTAATGTCTCATATAGAAGCCGGGCCTTGAATAGCAGCCTCCCTTGAATAGGGGCCAGGGTAGGAGGGCTGTCAAATCAATAGGAGTCAGGCCTTGAATAGGGGCCTGGTGGGGCCAGTTTTAGGTGGTCTTAGGAAGACAATCAAGACCCCCAGCCCAAATGATGTATAATTGTTCTAGATAGTTCCCTTTCAAATCACATATGATAGATCTATATCTAATGACCTAATTGTATCTAAAACAATGTACGCTCTGTTATTCTTTCTTGATAGTAGGGCTGAGGTGTCAGCTAGGTGTAATATCCTTTGTAATATTATTAGAAAGCCATGGTGGGTGAGGGTTGGGTATGACAGACATAATGTAATACTCAATCCTTAGGTGAAACACCACACTTTTCAAAATGATATTTTATTCTTTAGAAAAAAAAAATGCCATCCCAGCGCCAAAGGCGCTGGCCACAGGGTTATAGGTAGTAGTGTAAAGAGCCCAGATTGGGTACATTTGAGCAAAGGAGTGCAGAGGGCAGCAGCTAAGGCTACCCACTAAATATTCACAGGGAGGGCTGTCATACAGGATCCCTTATTGAGTCACTGCTGTGGTGGCTATTTAGCCAGCAGGCAGTATGATCACCCAGTAATGTAGCCAGCTATTTAGTCACCAAGGCCAAAATCCTAAGATCACCTGCTAAGATTTGACCCATCTCCAGTCGTAGCTGGCTGAACCTGTCGTGGAAACTATTGAAACACCATCCAGGCATATAAATGTTTGACAAAAATTTAATACTAACTCATTTCTGTCATACACAGGGCCTACAGCAGAGACGACCTAGCAAGCACAGGTTAGTTCTTTTTACTACCTGGGTAAAATGTACAAACGAATCATTAAGTAAAAGTAAAAACAGCGAAAAGGGTATTTAGGGCGGCATTAATCAAATAACCTCTAGGCATAGTGGCACTCATGGACTGACGTAAACCATTAAGTATCTCATAACGCATAAAAACACTGTGTCGTCGTGATGAATGTATGCATTAAAGCACTTAGCGACTCAAAAGGGCCAATAAGGAAATGGATGTAGGATCTAACAGAGGAGAGTATAAAAACAACATCGTGAATTGATTGTTGTACATGTATATATCGGGCATTCCATTGAGAACGCATGTCATAGCAGCCCCAGTTTTAAAACAATGACAAAAGATCTGCCGTTCAAATTGAGTTCCAGAATCCAAACAAAATCGAAATTCTGAGGTCGCTGGTCAGATGCAGGCCCCAAATCTGACAGGTACCCTGAAGACACAGTGCATAGAGAGCATGTGTTGATTGGCACTTATGTCCTTGTACATGTAGCAGATTCCTATCACATGGCATGCTGTATAATTTAGACTGTAGCTGGTTCACCATAGCCTACCATTAAGTAGACATAATATATAGACTATGGGGTTTCCCCAATTTAAAATAAGGTGCCAATGTATGATACTACATGTAAACCACTTTTATTACAAACATAGAGAATCCACACGGAGTTTGAAATCATTGTGTTTATAGTGATCGTGCCCTTAATATTATATCTTGAAACAGCTTAAAAATAAATGGAGTTCATACAGAACACGATTATCATTGGTTTGGAAGTTTTCTTAATTTATAATTCATATCTTACATTATATGGTGGTGAAGTTTCATTCGAGAGTTGGATTCTTCTGTGTGTGGTGTATTTTTTGAACATTTTAAGGGTATAGTGTTTAGATACCTTTATACCTTGCGCAAATCTTCCAGTGCGCCTTGCACATGCATTACACTGGATGATTATGGGGTAAAACAGGGCGTGGAAATGATTGAATAAGGGCTTTATGAATACGAAAATAGAGTATACGAGATGAAATATCTAAAATTGTAGGCCCTACCTACTTTCTTGTATATCATTCCCTGCTTGTTCATCCTGCAGTGATTCCAGACGAACTAGAGCATGGGGATGAGGAAGATGATGACATGTCTGTGTGGCCTGGAGCTGGGTACGATTCCCCCAGCTACAGTCAATCAAACGTCTTAGATGAGGACTTCAAGGTTGAACACCGGCCACCCCCTGATAACCACCATCTCTCTGACCACTCTGAAGAAGCATCAACACAAGGACATGTGCTGTCCGATAGATACAGGGGCGACACCAACAATAATGATATCGTCGTCAGTGATCGCGGAAATACTCATGCCGACTTCCGGTACAGGACCCAACCGGAAGCAGAAGAGGTCGACCGTAGTCAAACACCATCAAAGGACAAGCTTTTTCAGGAAAATAACTTTGAGCAGACAGGCATGCTGAAACAGCAAGATGCCAATGATGCATCCACCAACTTCCAGTATGCCGATTACACTGAACAGGAAGCTACCAGGAAATTATCGGAACCAGAAGTTGAGGCACATGCGAGACCAGCGGAGGCAGCAGAGGCGGAGTCCAAACCATATAAAAAGAAACAGGCGGATGGGGAGTTTGTAGGAATAACAGTCACGGGAGGCGATGCTCCACCTGAAGACGACACCAATGAAGGGGAACAAGAAGAGGACCATAACATGAAGAGACTGACACCTGAGGAGGAGGAACGACGCTTCCGGTCACTGCCCCCTGCTGTACAGGTCGCCCGGGTTTTCGCCGGCGACTTCCGGTTCCTGCCGCCCATGACTAGAACGTCAGTTCGTGTGTTCTTTTGGGCATCGCCAAACGGTAAGAAATTGGACTTAAGCTTTTGCCGTTATAGTTGTTAGTCTTGCCGTATAACTTATACTCCATTAGCCTGTTTACCCTTTAAATTCTATTGCTTTAAATGTGCATCATGCCAATTGCTCACAATGATGCATGAATGCAAGCAATCTGCCGGTGCTGCATTCACACGTAGGATTCGTATATCGAGCCAATCTCACCCTTAGGTGCAGTCATTAATTGTTTCTTCAATGCCATAGAAGTTCTAAGCCCTTAAAGCAATTAAGACAAGATACGTGAGTGGGCACAGCATATTGAATATTCAAAACTTGTCCTGTCCTCATAATATATATTTTATCGAAATCACTAGCATGTCAAAATTGAAATAGGATATGTCTCTATTGGGATTTGCCTTCATAGAAAGAATCTACGTTTTATATCTTGCTCTAGATTAGAAGAAATATTACCCTGATAAATATAATGTTATACCCTATTTGCGTCGTACTTGTTATAGGCTTCCACGAGGAGAGGGAATGGATCCACACAAAGTGTCACAGCGACCTGCAGGAGTTCTGTGCAACCAAGGGTCTAGATTTCCATCTGGTTGACCTTCACCTCCCAGGCTATGATCACGTCTCACATGAGATTATGGACGAGATCTTCAGAGATCAACTATCCCTATGTCAACGCCTATCAGTAGGACCCACTGTTCTTGTACGTTATTTTTCTTAACTTATATTTCGGAGTTGATAAGTATGGCCGTGGGAATCGCAGCAGTGGCTGCGAAGCCATAAGTATGCATCCCCCACACTTTTTCGGTTGCCCCACCACTGCTGCCCACTGAATGAAGAACGGAAACACCCCTTTTTATATCAGCTACTTACATTGAGTTTTTCAACGAGAAGCTTTTAATGACCATTTATTAGTCGTATCCCAAATCTGCCATCATGCTTTACATACTGTATGTATATGATAATAACATTGCTAGTAACTGTTGCAATTAGAATTTTCTGGTTAAAGGTAACAGTACATGTTCAATTTTCCCCCATCTAGTATGAGGAGCTGTTCATGTGTTGTCCTTGAGAGTTCGATGATAAGGCAATGAGTTGCCCTTAACGAAGGTATTATGTGCTAATCATCTGACTTTGTCACCAGGCTTTGGTAAATGGAGACGATATGCCACGTGCCTTACCTCCCTCCATATCTGCCCCCGACTTCAGCGCCATCTGTGAGATCGCTGACCGGAAGGAGCTACCACACCGTGAGCTGCTCACCAGCCACTTCCGGCCGCTGGTGCTCACCACTGGTGATCCTGTGGAAAGGTACCAGCTTCAGGTAGGCATTATTATTGTATGAGTGCCGAGTTTTTTTTTATGAAAATACACGAGAAGCATTGTAAAAAGGTAGATAATTGATATGATCATACACTTTTTAATGTTTTTGAAGTCTTTGCTTGTGAATCGTGCTTGATTATTCACACTGCGTACACAAAAGAACCTGGATTTTGATTTCAAAGGTATGCTTGATGTTTCTCAGTGAGAAGGGATTCGTTTTCACAGTGTTTCTTGATAGCTTGGACTAAAAATATCACAACACTGTTAAGATTTAGGGGCATAGAAGAACATGTTTGTCTGTCTTCAATGGCCACAGCCCACTCAAACGTTAATAATGACGTTATTGAAAATTGAAAACAGATGTTCATTGTATTGATCCAAAGTACTTTTTAACAATTCAGACAACCACCTTGGGTAGGAAGGGCAGCACAAGCGGGGCGGAGACAGAGAGGAGAGAGCTGCTCGGGGAGTGGGATATGGCAGCTGTGCGACTCAGAGAGCTGCTCAGGAAGACCCTTGTTACTGCTGTCGTAGAACGCAAGATCACTAAGGTCCAAGCCAAAGCCTACCTAGATTCAGGTATGCATATAGAGAATCATCCCACTTTAACACACAGCAACGCATGTGTATAAATTTACATGGACCTTGAGCGAGAATGTCATTTTATGGTGATATGGCTGTAGGATCTGCAAATGAACGTAAATGTATAGATCACGTATGCATATACCTTTACCATCATGATGTTAAAGGGAACATAATGGGAACGTTCGTTACCATGGTCATAACTATATCCTCTTGGTCAAACCCCATGTCTACCGCCAATTTCGATCAAAGCATTGCATAGGAGATTCCTTGTGAATGAGGAGTTCAACTATGTGCATCAATTTGACCCAAGACGCACTGATACTGGTGCAAAATTGTCTAGGAGGAATCATACGTATAGATGTGTTATGATAGATTAATACCTATAGCTCATTGTTGGAACATATTTGAATCATATGTAGCAATGTCGCAGCACGGAGGGTGGTACTAGAGGAAATGTTATTTTGAACTTGATGAACATTTTCCAGAATCTTTTGACAACCAGGAAGGTGACCCGGGCTCAGGTAGAGTTCTCTAATTTTGTTTTTCGTGTCGGTGGCCTTTCTTCACTTTTCTCATTAATGGATATATGATTTTATTGTTGTTACAGCATGCATTACGTGAGATATGCTACACATATTTCTGGGTGCAACCATAGTGCAATTTTTGGTGTTGAATGACACAAAGTGTTTTCTCAGCGACGATTGTGATCAGAAACAAAATGCACATGTATTTGCTTCTTTAATTTTGTGTGTGAGTTCATACACATGAATATGGATCGAGAATGTCTTATATATGTCCAGCCCAGCACACAACACATCCAAGACCTTTATTTCAGTTGTATACAGAATAAATTCATTGGGCTTGCATGCTGTGCATTACTAAAAGTGTTAATCTAAAATGTTATTTTTGAGAGAAATATCACAAAGAGAATACAAAAATGTTACTTTGGACAATTTATTTGTATTGTATCAGAAAATTTATATAATGTCAAATATATCAGGTTATTTGCACTAATTGCATGAATAACCAGCTTTCCCAATGGCGTATTGGTTACTGTTTTACCTTGTACATAGCTGTTATGTTAATTATTCACTCTTTCAACTGCCAATATTCATTCAAACTTGTTCACTGAAATGAGCCGCAAAGTATATTGTATAAATTGCCATTATTAAAAAAAGATATGTAGGCTTTGCTCATGCAGTCCTCTAGGGTTTTATGCCATCTTTTAGACTTCATACTTTCATCCTTTATGTTAAATCTGGCAATATGTCAAAATAGCGACTTAACATCTTTTTATTAATGTTTCATCTAGAAGCTCATATTTATAACATGTGACTGAGTTAAACATTTCATTCAACTCTAAACATTTCTGCTAATCTTAATCTGTAGATATGACAGGGGGTGCCTAGTACACAATGAAGCAAATGTCTCCATAGTAGATTCTCATAACAAAAGTAGTGTGCAACGCCTACACATTAAGGTTTTTTCAAATTTCTAAACCAGGAATACACTAGGAGACAGCTGATGCAGACAGCTAGATAAATAGATAAATTATCTTATCAAAATTAAATTACAAAATAATTGACCATGCATCAACTGAACATAAACATCGAATTTAGGAAAGGTGTCGTGAGTAACATTTGGAAAATAATAGACATTAAATTCACTAAACACCTCACCATATAGACCAGAAAAGAGAAAAAGACTTATTGCATCACAATTGTAAGGTATCAGGGAGATCAACAAATAATACAAGGCGTGTGATAAAAAAAGTTTATGATAAGGCTTAAATGATATAAATCCTATTCAAAGTTGTACACAAAAGACTCATATCATATTAAACAAAGAAAAAAATACGCAGAGACAACAAATTCAACAGTATGCCAATTGCCATGTGTCTATAGAGATCGAAACCATCACTACATTGAAATATTTTTGAAAATATCTTCTTCGTCCCTGACTTCATCATTTGCTATTTCCAGACCCAGGAGACCAGGTACGACAGATGGTGAGCTCTTACCCAGGTCAGACCCTGTGCTACATCCGCCAACACCTGGAGGAGAGTGAAGCAGACCCCCAGGGTCTCTCCAGGGCTTCAACCTCAGCATCCATTACCTCCTCCTCAGAAAGGGACAGAAGTAGTGCTGCCATTAATGCCATGATTGGAGGAAGGCTAAGTGTAGACATCAGTAAGAAATTGAACTTTCTGACCTATCCAGTACCATCGATGGGTAGTCATGGCAGAGTCTACAACCTTCAGCCTCTCAGAGATGAAGAAGCAGAGCCTGCTAACCTTAGCCAACAGCAGAGAACTTACCTCACCAAGCTGTGTGATGATATCCTTTGTGACGTGAAGGGTGTGGTAAATGCCTCTACAAGAGGAAAGTCAGAGCTGGAGAAGTGTTGGATGAGCTCACCTTTACACTGTGAAGTGCTTCACCATGCCCGCCTGTGTTCCTCACGTGCTGCGGCATATTGTGGCCAACAGGCGTATCTATCCAAGGTGAGGGATTACCTCCTAGATGACAATTACTCCATGGTACCCCTGGTCATATCTGGTGGGGCTGATAAAAACAAGTCTAAATTAATGGCACAGGTTGGTCAACAAGTTCACCAATGGCTCCAGACGGAATGCGCAGTCATCGTTCGGTTCATTGGCACTTCAACTGACAGTAGTGATATCAAGAGAATTCTACTGGGTATCATATATCAAATATGCGTTGTATATTCAATGGCCATGCCAAAGCTGGAGGAAGTGACTAGTTTTGATGCAACATTAAGTTGTTTCAATGCTCTCCTTGCTTCGGTTGCAATTAAACACTGTCCATTTAAACCCTTGGTGCTACTTCTTGACTGCCTGGAAAAGGCAACTTCAACTGAAGGGAATCACACTGCTGCTTGGTTGCCCCAGCTTTGCCCACCCAATGTCTATTTGATAACAAGCATTGCCTCAGACTGTCAACACCTTCTGGACGTACTGAAAGTGAAGCTTGTTGAGGATGTGTGTTTCCTATCACTGGATAAACCACTTGAGAAACCTCCCTCTCCACCCATCCCTATTCATCAGAAACACCCAACAACCAAACACAGAGAGGACAAGTCCACAGATTCCTCTGACATCTCTGACACTGATTCCTGTGCTAGTGACGGTACACTTGAGGCTGGTGGGGAGGAGGAGATGGATGGAGAGACAGGTCTAGCCGAGCTAGTATCTAAAAGACTTGACACCCTGGAGGACCGTCATGGGGAGGTAGTAATTACATGGATGCTTTCCTACCTGTCCATAGGTGAAGGTCTCACTGAAGTGGAACTCCTTGATGCATTGTCATGTAATGAGGAGGTCATGGAGGAGGTCTACATTGGCAGTGATGTGCCACTTGGGAATCGGCAAAGGTTTCCACAGAAACTCTGGGCAATGGTTCAAAGAGACATCCGTGGCTTCCTCGAGGAGCGTTACATAGACAAGAAACTGGTGCTAAGTCTCAGTGATGAGCAGGTTCAAGAAACTATAGAAAGCAGGTATCTCAATGAAGGACGATTGTGTGAGTGTTGCACTCAGATGGCCAATATGCTTCAAGGTTCACAGAACGGTCTCCTTTATGATGATGATGAGGATGACGATATACCAGTACAACGACTGGTAGCTCCACAGCCACTCTCAGTGACCAATCACAGAAAGTTACGAAGGTTGCCTCTTCTGTTATACAGATCACAGCCTTTTGACTGTATCAGTAATGAACTTAAGTCTCGAATGCTCTGTGACTTCACATGGCTTCTAACAAAATTGAAGTCACACCAATTTCACAATATCATTGAAGATTTCCACATGGTAAGGGAAAGTGATGATGATATTGAGTATGTAAGAGATCTGCTGTTGCTTTGTAAATCGGTCATTGAGCGCGATCCTGATATGCTATGTGCAGAAATTCTATCGAGACTCTCTGAGCAAGACTATTCTAGCAAGCCATTTCTGCACCAGCTACGACTGGATGCTTCCTCTTGGTGTTCAAACCTAAGTCAGGGTATGTATATAGTACCAAAGTTCCCCTGTTTTCCTAGTCCTAGTGGCTTCCTGCGAAGAACAATCCGTGGTCCATGGCACATTATGGGGATGTGTGGGGACAGCCTGATGATACTGTGGGGGAGGGAAACTGGGTTGGAAGTATGGAATGCCACAACAAGTGAGTGCTTACATCATTTCTGTAATCCTTTCACATGGGAGGACACATGTTTAACAGAGGATTGCAGATCTGTGTACCAAACACACGACACACATCTAGTTGGTTGGGATGTCCATACAGCCAAGAAGATCTGTGATATCAATATTCTGCCAGCAGTATCAGACACTGGGAGAAGGCAGAACCCAAACAGAGATGACTCTTTCATGACACCAATGGCTATATCTGGAGACAGAATGTTTGCTGCAATACGAATTAATAAACCAGAAATGCTACTGGATGGAAAAGGGTTGGTTCTAGTAGACCTTCATAGAGAGTTAGTAGCTCACACAGCAATAGATTCCATGGGAGATAGGGTTAGTAACTGTAGATTCACTAAAGACAACAATAGACTGGTTGTCACAGAAACCCAAATCATGCCTGGACAAGTCAGTGAGATTCATATCTTTGACTGTCTAACAATGGAGTCTATGGGTGAACAGAAACTTGATGACAGATACACCATTCTTCCAGACACTGCATTCTTCTCAGCAGATGAATCGAAATTGATTGTTGGATGCAGGCCAGACAACTTTCTTGTCTTCTCAGTAATCGACTGCTCCCCAGTGTTTATACCCCTGGAACCAGCTGATGAGGACATGTCAAGGTTTGTTGATATGAAAGTTCTGCCAACTGACAAAGTAGTCCTCCTCTCAGTTGATATTGCTCAGTCAGCAGTGCTTCGAGTATCTGGTCTTGATGGTATTATTCAGGGCCCCATCATGACTTCTAACACTGGCAGACCTAAATTTCTTGAAGTTGCTTCTTTGCAATCCTTGGCATTCATTGGATACCTGGACGTTGGGTCAGTAGATATATGGGATCTGGAGAAGGGATACCTTGTGTACGCTCTACGAGCACATTCAGGACACTTGACCAGCACAGTAATATCACCAAGCGGCCATAGCTTGTACACTGGAGCTACAGATGGTGCCATCAAAGTGTGGAAATTTGGGGATATGTTGAGAAGCAAAGGAAGAACCATAGAATCTGCTCGCACTCCTCGGCCCTTGTTAGAGCCCAACCTAGGAAATGAAAGAGTACCTCCTATTAGAGATGCTGTCTCCTTAATACCCACAGATGTTGATGAAATCCTTGAGTTGGATGGCGGTGAAAGTCTTGTGGATAGCGGGGATGAGCAAAAGCTAGAGGACGATAACAAAGTAGATGACCAAGAAGTAGATGGGGAATCCATGTGGTCAACGATCTCTGAAAGTAACCCGACGGAACATGACATAAATGACAATGAAGAAGAATTTGACTCTGATGATAGCGAAGATGCATCTTGTTATGATACGGTAACTGGGGAAATGATGTCAACCGCCACTGGTAGTCGCTTCCAATCGGGTTCCACCAGGTGCACATCTAAAGCCATGTCAAAAGCCCAACGTGATCAATCATCATCAACCCAACATCGCCAATCAGCTGACTTTCGAAGGACAACTGACAGTGCAAGGTCTGCCAGGAGTAGTGGAAGCAAACAAAGCGCAAGCACTCGTCGAAATAATCCTTCGGCTCCTGGATGGGCAAGAGATGGAAGCTTCCTTAATCGCACTATCAAGGAAGATGAAATGGTTGCTAATAGCCCTGGAATAGGCATCCAACAGCTTGTCAGTGGCCAGAGGTTATCATCAAGGACTCATATTAGAGATGGTAGCTTCTCTAATCGCAGTGGTTATAGTGTTAAAAGTCACCAAAGTCAAAAAAGTAGTCAAGGTGAGCGTGATTCCACTGCCAACACTGATCGGACATCAGATACCAATGCCAAATTGGAGGAGATTTTCAGAAAGCTTGACCAACAGGTTCTAGAGGAGACACCTCGATTTGACAGCTTTAGAGAAACGTCATTAACGACAACGGTACTTGGGAAATATGGTGAGGTGTTAGACAATCAGGATGTTGAGACAAAAGATGTGAACACGTTTCAGCCTACAGAGGATGGGATCCATATGGTAACGACTCACAGGAAAGGGCCTCCCATATTGTGGAGTATAGACAGAGCGGAGATTGTCCATCGTTTGGAAGTACCTTGGGACACAGGTACACCTCTAGGTTTTGATAATAAAAAAAAGAAAAAGGGTCCATTAATTATATGCTTCTCTTTAGAAAAAAACAACAAGTATTGCGATGGACTGGGAATCTTAGAAAGCGTCGTCCTTTTTTTCAATTTACCCATATTCTATTCACAGATATTGCTCGAGATCATTGAGCTTTAATGTAATAATCTTGTATCTTTGATGTTTCATAATCCTGTTATTCTTTGTAGCTCAATTACTAAAGTTTCATTATCTTTACATTCAGGTACAACAACAGAACTGTTGCTGGCTCCTGATGGAAAAAGGGTGTTTGGTCTTTCACGACTTGGCTATGAAGCAGCAGAAGATTCTGGATATGAAAACTGTGTCAGGGTAAGTGTCTAACATTAAGCCTATACAGGTCTGCACTCCTTTTTGAAGAGATTCGTGTAGCCATTCATTGACAGCGAAAGAGTAACTCAAGACATCTGAAGTCAGTCATGAGATAATCGCTTAGATTTGGGGAATTCACATATGTCCTATATTAAATTCTGTTGTTTATTCGAATTGTCATATCATTTCATTATATCTATACTCCGATATCCATCAGAGCCCTGCACACCCCACGGTGTTGAATCAAATACCTATTATTACATAGAATAGTAAAGACCTTTACACAATGGTAATTTTGAGATTTGGGGTTTGCACATAGGTATGGGATCTGGAGACTGGAATATGTGAGCCCATGCCGAGTGAACCTTTGTATGCCGATGCCTTCGTGCTCACCCCTGACAAGAAACGGCTGCTTCTTCTAAGAAAGCGGGACAATGGTTAGTATCTTTAATAGCTACTGTACTACATTGGATAGGTCTGCATTGTGGGAGTGCCAGGACAATAGTAAGTATGTCTAATACGTCATGGATATGCCTACAGGGTCGCATGCTTGGTCACAGTTACATGTACTAAATTGTCTGGCCTTTTAATCAAATTCAGTTCAGTTTTCTCTGAAGCATTTGGGACCGTTCAACGTAGGCTAATTCTTCTACTTGCCAGATAGTGTCTACAAAATGCTATGCCTCAAGTTCTTATTGATTATATCAGGCCACACGAGGTTCTTGGTGCTGGACGCCGAAAGCCTGGAGCGCCTCCTTCTGGGAGAAGTCGGCAGTACACTGTGCTCACCTTACGTCCACGTCACGTCCGACGTGCGCTACGTCATCACCTGTGATCCCGGATGCAAGGTAGGTATCAGCTGTCCATCAAAGCTCTGATGAGCGTATTTTGAAATGAAGGACATGTACTAGATCAAAATACTTATGCATTCCGGTACCCAAATAAATGTCTCCCTCTTACAGTCTCCAAGCAGCAATTCTTGTTCTATATGTGTCGTATCATTACCCCGGATGATTACCTGTGTCAGACCAACAGTAGGCAAGTGCTGTATTGGCTGGAAGCGGGCCTGGAACTGGTTTCTGGTGACAACTGACATGCACTGATAAGAACTGATAACATGGGACCAGCATGTCTCTGGACAACTGTTAATGTATATAATTATGTTTCTTCAGTGGCTTTCTAATCTCAGCAATGTATCCCCAATACAAGTCTCACTGATACCTCCCTACCATCAAGATGAGTGTTTCCCATCTTCTAGTCATAGGGTCATTTTTTGGCAGGGATAGCCTATAGGGCTTAGTTGACGTCCTGTGGATCCACCATTTTGACTTTTGCTGGTTGAGGTAAACCCCACTGATAAGACATACTATGATGATGATGGGTACCTTGTCCCTGGGTAACACCCACTTGTCCATTAGGGAGACATTAAAGTGACCTACACTGCAAAAAAGGTGTTTAAAAATACACACCAAATTTTCTCAACACCAACATTTAAACACCTAAACACATGAAGTGTTTAGGTGTTTAGCTTTTAAACACTTGTCTAAACACTGAAGTGTTTAAGTGTTTAGCATTTAAACACTTGGTTAAACACTTCATGGTTAAACACGTTTAAAATTGAACGCGTTTAGCACTAAAATAGTGTTTAGAAAAGCTGGACAAATAAGTGTTTAAACAAGTGTTTAAGTTCTAAACACTAGTGTTTAATCCCTAAACACTGTTTTTACAGTGTAGGCCTACATTAACATTGGAGAGATATTGATTTATTGACGAGACCTTATTTTTACATTTACATTAGGGGCTATTGCCGAGACCTACATTTTGGCCTACATTTAATAGTTAAACTTTGAGGAGATTTACGTTGACATTAGGTAACCACTGCTGAAAATTCTATTTTATCAAGAGAGATTGCGGTTCGAGATCGATTCAAAGCATTAAAGATTAGTTTGACATCGTGTATACATGTGTTTTAAAACAGGTGAGCATCTGGGACGTTCTAAATGAGGATGAGTACGGTGTGACCCGGCACACTGACCTACCACTGGCCACTATCCCGCCAGCCATGACGCTCCTGGATAAAGAACAAACTCTACTGCTCGGCACCGGATTCGGAAACGTCCTTGCTCTTCCGCTGAGCCGTGTCGCCGACCTCCCCCATCAGCCAGACGCCGCGCTGTTGGCTGCTGAGGACAGACACCAGGGGGAGGTGCTGTGCCTGGAACTGTCACGTGACAAGAAGTTGCTGGTGACGTCAGCGTCGGATAATACCATTCGGGTAGTAGAGAGAGAGGAGAAGAAGACGCGGCATGTTCTCAGGGGACACACAGACCTGGTTTGTATAATTATATGTGATTGGTAAACGTAGAAACGTCCGCGCATCTAATCATTCACGCACCTAGCATAGATGGACATTTCTGCGCAATCAAACTTTCACGCACCTGCTGGTGTTGCATAATACCCAATGACATAATATTCAGGAGGCCGTTTCACCGCGTTCATCATGATTCAATCAAACACGGACGTCCGTCTCCGCAACACGGATGTCCGTCTTTGCAAACACGGACGTCCGTGTATCACATTTTATGTCCATATTCGAACACCTACTGCTCCCTACCCCCTGCGTGTTCCAACTACGGACCCTAAAACCGATACACGTACATCCGTCTTTGCAAAGACAGACGTCCGTGTTTGATTGATGAACGCGGTGAAACGGCCTCCAGGGGCGGCGGAACCATTGAAATGTTGGGGGGGCAAACTCAGATATTGGTCCATGAGCCCACCCTGTAGCCACATGTAGCTTTTTGAATTTTGAAAATCCATTTAGTAGATCAAAAGTTTTTGAGCATATTCTTAAACTCTAGGTGCATCTTATACGCGAGGTGCGCCTTATACGCGAGAGATTACGTTAGTGTATGAAGATGACGGTTATCCCCAGAGTACTAAGATTCTGACCAAGTAGTATATGAAAATAACGGTTATCCCGAAAGTACTAACATTCTGACCAAGTAGTATATGAAGATGACGGTTATCCCCAGAGTACTAAGATTCTGACCAAGTAGTATAATTATGAAGATGACGGTTATCCCCAGAGTACTAAGATTCTGACCAAGTAGTATATTGAAGATGATGGTTATCCCCGGAATACTAAGATACCGACTGAGTAGTACATGAAGATGATGGTTTTTACCCTGGTTGTTGTCAGGGTACTAAGAGTCTGTGTGGGTAGTATATGAACAAGATGATTATTATCAGTGTGCTAGAATTCTGTCTGAGTAGTATAGGAAGCGGGATAGGACTGAGTCGTGTATGAAGATGATGGTTGTAGTCAGGGTACTGAGATTCTGACTGAGTAGTATATGAAGAAGATGATTGTTGTCAGGGTGCTGGAATTAGTATATGAAGACAATGGTTGTTATCAGGGTACTAGCACTTACCTTCTGACTGAGTAGTATATGCAGATGATGATTATCCTCAGGGTACTAACATTTTGTTTGAGTAGTACATGAAGATTCTGTCTGAGTATTATATATGAAGATGATGGTTATTACGAAACCAGGGTGCTAGCATTTTGTCTGAGTAGGATATGAAGATGGTAATTGTTGACAGGGTCCTAAGAATCTGTCTGAGTTATACATAGGCCTAAAGATAATGGTTCTACCAGGGTACTAAGATTCTGACCCAGTGGTGTATGAAAATGGTGGTTAGGGTAGGCCTACTAAGATTTAGTCTGAGTAGTATACAAAGATGGTGGTTAGTGTCAGGATACTAAGATTCTATCTGAGTAATACATGAAGATTATGGCTATCACCAAGGCTCTAGTATTCCATCTAAATAGTATATATGAAGGTGATGGTAAATTGAGTTCCGATATTCTGTGTGATTATTCTTTGGAAATGATGGTTAGCTGGAGGGAACTCCTAATGAAGTATTTGATACTTACCTACAGTGTAGTGATATTACCTCGGTGAGGAGCAAACATGGGTTATTGTGAGTTTGTTCACATTTTCTATTTCATTAACATCAGGACAAATGAGGGCACGTGAGTACAGAAATTGGTTTCAACATTGAATCAGCATAACAAAACGCTATCGCACAAGTAAAGCAACTTTTGGTGCCTATACAATCACAGCAACCACACAACAATAATAACGTTCATTGCATTTCAAACTTCTATTTCTGACAGATAACGTGTCTGAAGCTATCAGAGGACAAACAGTGGTTGGTGTCAGGATCCCATGATAAAACCCTAAGGATGTGGAATATGGCCACTGGTCAGATAACCAGCTCTTTCCACACCTACCATGACGTCTTCAACGTTCATCTCTCACTAGATAATCGCACTATCAGCTGCCTGGTAGACCAGCATGGTGCCAGGAGGCTTATCATGCTGGATGTGGTCAGGGCAAGGCAGAAAGAAACTACAGGTACATCAGTGTATAGTTAGCACCCTGTGGGCTCAGTCAACTCTGGAGAGGAGAATTCATTCAAGTGCGAGCTCTCATTCTCATTTAGGCATTTTCAAAGGCTCTCATTCATTAATAATATAATTATGTCTCCTTTGAAAGGAATTAGATCACAGGGTCGGGTCCAGAATTTTGAAAAGGGGGGCGCGCCCCTCATTTAGCCCCTAATTTTGGCTAAATTCTAGGGTAAAAAAAGTTAGGTAAACTCTTAAGTACAGGGAAAGGGGGGGGGCGCCCCCGCGCCCCCTCTAAATCCGCCACTGGGATCATGTCCATACCGAAGGAGTATGTTATCATTACCGATGTATCCCCTCAAGCTTTGGAATCCTTCATTTGCCGAATCAGGCATATTGTAATCCAAATATTCGTATGGGTATACTACATACTTTAGACCTTGGCTTTGTGTAAAACCTAGGTACCTCGTGTAGGTTGACTTTGCAATAACCTATATATATAGCCCTACGTGTACATGTACCAATAACCGAGATTCGAATTCTTTTATTTTGAGCACATGAGAAATCTTTATTCTGCAAAATACACATACTGTGTTGTAATTATCATGGATAGTCAAATATCCCTCATTATACATAGACTGAGCTGAAGCAACCTGTACATTATACTTTTCAATGTGTATGTGATACATATAGAATAGGAAAATATCTGCATTGTGTGCATTAATAAATTAATGGTTTATCACATGTGACTAGGCACCCCTGTAACCTATATCTTTGCTGGACATAGCTATTGGCCAACGGGGTCCTGTATATAAATTCCAAAATTAATCTATACGTTTATCTGTGTATCATATATATATATATATATATATATATATATATATATATATATATATATATATATATATATATATAATGTACAAAGAAAGCTGTGATACATCAGTGCCATTAAATCTGCTACATATAAGTGTGGAATTTCAGATATGCTCTCATCTGAATATTACTGTATCCTTATTTGAATTGAGATGCATTTACATGTATACTGTGAGGTAGTATATAGTTTGTAACCGTTTAATATTATTTTGAACCTCTGCAGACGCAGAAGATATTCCAACAAATATTCCATACAAGTAATGAAGGGGACACTCACAGATTTTGGGTAAAACTGCCATATTATTGGGAGGCAAGCTTGTGATATTTAAAATGTGTATATATTCTTTACAAAATGGAATGATTATTTTGGCTTATGTCACTGTAATTTGGCTTTATCTTTATGGCAATTGTAAAGGTTGAAAGAGAAACTTGTGAATTAAAACACATTTGCCTGTCAGATAATGGGATAAAAAGGGTAAGGTAAACTGAGTTAACCACATACACATATATACTAAAATAGTAATGGTGGGTGTGCACATGTTCAAATAATTGCTCAATCACTCAGATTATTAAAATATATGGGAGAATAAAGAGCATGATTTGTCTTTGATGAAATATGTGAGTAAAAAAGGAAACAATTTAACCAATAGTTGTGGTGGAAATAAACACAAATAGGAACCATGGATGAGAAATAAAATTGTTTTATTCAATGCAATTGAACAAAGTCGTGAAGGTTTTGTTTTATACTAAGGTACTTCACCATGTTGTAATGTAATCATAGTCTGGTGCCGCTGATCTAGTATACATCCAACTTTATATATATATATATATATATATATATATATATATATATATATATATATATATATATATATATATATATATAGCCAATAAATGTAATATAGTTGTCTCTTTAACTATTAGTCATTATGATATGGCCAGGCGAATCCTGTTTGCTATAACCTTCTTGTTCAATACTTGGTATTATCACAGATCGACTTTGCCTGAACTTCAGGTATGACAGTATCCAATAGGATACGAAATACCTCTGGTACAGCCTGTACATGCATCTAGGGCCTGGAGGCTTGCTCTACATATGATATATAATTAACAGTTTATACACACAGGAACAACACATAACAATATTTACAAACAATGAAATAGTGTAATGCTTACTCCCTTACTGCCACCATACTGTGGCATAGAAATCAACTAAAGTCATTTTTTTTCACTTAAAAAAAAGTTAGCCAAAGAATTTGAATCAAGATAAATATAACTTGAAAATTCGTTCTTATTTTGGCATTGTCTGCCTCATTCTGAATGATATTATAAAGGAGACAATTACTCTATGTCAGTCTTATCCCAAAACCTGGGTTGAAGAGCTACAATGTCATCATTTCATTAAAAATGATATAATAGATACAACATCACCTGAGAGGTTTTTTAGACATTATTTGGAATTTGACATGGCCCAGTTCACGGAAGGAACATGAGTGTGAAAATGTACATGATGCACTTGAAAATGAGTCTTGGGATATGATCGGCAAAGATTTACGTGGGGCTATCGATCTTTTTGAGCAATTGCTCACAATACTTTTGGGGTGTTGGTTTTAAGATAGATATACATTTCCTATATCAAATTGGCAAGATTTGTATCACCAAGAGTAATATGGCAAATTGTGTTTGTGCTCTGTATATATACAGTAACGTTTCTGCTGCAACCACCCTGAATGGTTTAACAGACTGTACCTTATGGTGGCGTAGAAGCTAAAAATCTATGCAAGTTGTAGAGTCTGCCAGTACCATATTAGGGCCTACACGGAGTTCTTTATATGGAAACCGTTGCTACTGTCCAATGTTCCAGAAAGATGAAAGACAATTAGCATCAGAATGTTATATCCAGATATAGATGGTCGGGCAGGACTTATCTATGATGTCGATCCCTATTGTTATGACCTGCAACGTTTCAAATGTTCCCGAGCTGTTTTGCGATGGCTCAAATGTCATATTCATGGCTTCATACCAAGAAACTTACTTTCCTCGCCCTTTTAACTTTTGCTTTTTGGTACTATAATCTGATATGACAGCTTGGGCTACCGTTCATTCCAAACCCGTACAGATTCTCAGCTTGCTTACGACATTATACCTGAAATGTGATTGATCTTAGCAAAAGGACACAGTGTTCATAAGCTAGCATGCTGACAGAGCTCGGATCTCCTCCCTGGTCCTCTTGTAACGGTCAGGTGTGGGCTCGGGGATATGGTTCTTGACATGTACAAGGCACCCTGAGAGTGTGTGCCACAGATAGAGATCCTTGTGAGAGGGGACAGGGTGTACATAGGTGGATGGTACACTCTGGTGGTGCACCAGTCGTACATCGGCTGGGTACTGCCTCTTAACAACCCGAGAAGACACTGGCACATGCCCCATGCTATATCCACGATTCATGTCATATCGATTGATGAAGCTCTTCTGGGTTGTAGGCGCAGTCTTCGACCGTTGTACAGCTGCCGTCTTGGCTGCAGAGATATCAGGGAAGAAGCCGAGGTTGGAGAAAGGGCGAGAATAGTCGAAAGGTCCTTCGGGCTTCTTTGGCTTCAATCTGTCTTCAGCCTGACGCCTGAGCATGTCTGGTTTTCCCAAGAAGCCATAGTCTTGGTTAGTGGTACAGGGTTTGTCCTTAGACCATTGGTAGTATGTTGGAGCACGGGCAGGCATGCTGAAGGCTTGTGGATGGAGGTTACGTCTTTCTGTGGAGAGACAAGAAGGGAATTAAGAAAAAGACAAATTTCAAAGAAATCATAATGCGATGTGTGAACTTTGTGTTGTCTTTGTGATTTTGGTGTAGAGCTCCTAAACTTTAGACTAAGTAAAGGGAGCTCTTCACTATCATATTTGGTTAGGGTAACGCGATGAAACCAAATATTGATTGTTTTAGCCTATACGTCTATAGTAAACAGGCTTATGTCTTTCTCTGTGCCCGGTAATTTTATCAATGGTTCTATCATAGGCATTATTATTTAACCCAGCAAATTGTCGTTATCTGTCGCCATGATTGGTCATCAATGGTGACTCCTTTCTGAGTGATAACTCACTGCGTCATCTTTCGCCACTGTGTGTCAGTCTCACATGGCATGGCAATTTATCACAACAGTCACCAACATGATCTCACTCACTGCGTGAGTATGTGCCACCCCTTGTCATCCCTCACAAAGCATGGTGACTTATCACCACCGTCGCCAACATGGATCTAACTCACTGCGTGAGTATGTGCCACTGCCTGTCAACTCTCACTCAGAATGGCGGCTTATCACAAGCATCGCCAACATGGATCTGACTCACTGTGTGATTATGTACCACTCCCGTGCCACTGGCATCAACTCTCACACATAATGGCTACTTATCACTACCATTGCCAACATTGGTCTCACTCAATGCGTGAACTTGTGTCACTCCATGTCAATGCTCTCTAAGGATTGCATCATCTGTCACTCACTCTCACTCAGAATGGCAACTTATCACCACCATTGCCAGCCTTTGTCTCACTCAATGCGTGAATTTGTGTCACTCCAAGTCAATGCTCTCTGAGGATTGCATCATCTGTCACTCACTCTCACTCACAGTGGCAACTTATCACCACCATTGCCAAAGGTGTTGAGACAGCACCACTGTTCCACATGTAGCCTATCTAGGAAGTGTGGGCATGAAGTATAAGTCCCATACGTATCAAATGTGCTTTGTTTCACACTGATTTCCATGTAATACTTCAGAGTTGAATCAAACAAGATTATATAGAGAAAATATCAATTGAATTTAGATAGAGGTATCTCTAAAATGAAAGCAACTATCCATAAACACCTTTTCTCTGGTTACAGGAAAAATACATAGGGAAATATCAAGATGAACACCTTGTCTGTGGTTAGAGGGAAGATACATATGGCAATACCTTCTCTGGCAAAACATACTTTGATCTGGCAGATGTGAGGCTGCATGATTACCAATGTCGATGATCATGAGCTTTTCATCTAACAAGGTGAGTGATCACCAGCGTCGCCATCACTGGTGAGTCTGAGTGATCACCACTCTCGCCATCCATGGTGAACCTACGCTATGATGTGGTGCGCGTTTCATCTAGCGAGGTGAGTGATCAACCGCCTTGCCATCCCTGGTGAGTGTGAGTCATCACGATCCTCGCCAACCGTGGTGAACATGCGCTATGGCATGGTGTGTGTTTCATCTAGCGAGGTGAGTGATCACTCGTGTCGCCATCCCTGGTGAGTGTGGGTGATCAAAATCCTCACCATCTGTGGTGAACCTGTGCTATCACGAGGTACGCGTTTTATCTAGGGAGGTGACTGATCACAATCCTTGCCATCCGTGGTGAATGTGCATTATGACGTGGTGTGCGTCTCATCTAGCGAAGTGAGTGATCACTCATGTCGCCATCCCTGGTGAGGATGAGTGATCACTCATGTCACCATCCCTGGTGAGGATGAGTGATCACGATCCTTGCCATCCCTGGTGAACATGTGCTATGACAAGGTGCGTGTTTCATCTAGCGAGGTGAGTGATCACCCGCGTCGCCATCCCTGGTGAGTCTGAGTGATCACCATCCTCGCCATCTGAGGTGAGGCCATGTGATCACCACCATTGCTATTCCTGGTGATCTTGTGCTATAGCGACGTCGTGTTCCATCTAGCGACATGTGTGAGCCACTTCACACAGGTTGACGAGGAGTCACAACAATTTGCTGGGAAGGTTCAAGTCTGTACCCATGCAACCTAAAGGTCGAATCCCGCATGGCGAAAAATGCCTCAAATATCTCTGCGATTTTGTTAGTTGGGTTTTATGGCCTTCCTGGTGTCCTAAATCGCAAGCAGTGCTAGCAGCATTGTGCAATATCAAAGTACCACTGCAGACTGTGCTTAGGTTTTATATCCTTGCAAGTTTGGGATATCAAACATGTCAGACACAGATAATACCCATTCACCAGCACAATAAATCACAAATGCTTCACAATAAAGCACAATAGTATCCTTGTGTTCTATGTACCCTATTGCAGTCACATACCTTGCGAGTTTTGGGTAGACTCCAAAATCGCAACAGATTCAAAATCGCAGAGATAATTCAGGCATTTTTCGCCATGTGGGATTCGACCTTATAGGCCTATCTATATAAGGTCTACTTTTGCATTAATTCCTGGTATCTATATGTGGTTAATATAGCTAACATTCCAAACTTCAAGAAAACTCTTCTTTACAAAGTTACTTACAATACAATATATGCCTATTCATGGCCATTCAGCATATGGCATACAATGGGCATTCTTATTACTGTTTGGGCAACCATAGAAAAGCTGCACAAGGGCCTCTTGTGATATATACATAACACTTAAGTAACTATATTATATGTGGCTACGACACACCTTGATGCAATGTCAAGTACATATGAAGAGTTCTTACATGTGTATACAGGGTCAGATTTAATTGCCCTCTTGATGCAGAATAGTGTGGGCAAGGCATTGTGCATTAAACTGTATGCAATGCAAACTATAAGAAAGAAGTGAAAAAAATCATAATGGAATTTGCTTTAGGATGAGTATTGCAATAACCAATCTATAAACTCTGCATGTTACATACTTAGGAATAATCAAGCAACTCTCCGCGATGATTATTCTTGAACTATTATAAGGGCTCGGGTACAACTCATTTACATCATTTTAGGTAAAAAAAAAAAGAAGAAGAAAAAAGTGGTATTTTTACAGATATAAGGAAGGTAAAGACAAATGATTCATGATATAGAAGTTGATTTCATTGTATATTTCTGGTTTGGAATATCTAGTATGCCTTCTTTGTAGGTAGGCCTAACCATAGATTGCTGAACACTTAACAGCATGTGTGTGTGTGATTGACCAAGTCATTCATGCTTTGTATATGTCATTGGTTGATTCTGATTTTAATCGAGTTATGGCCCAATAGTTAAAATTGAGTAAGACTTCAAGTTACATTTCTGTTTAAACTTTCGTAACTTCCACTGTTCCTACCAGGGATCGGTGGGCACTTGATAAAGGAAGTGAAAGGTGCACATCAATTTCATCGTAATGGGGGGAAATGCATTTGTATAGTAGTCAAAACAAATTTGATGTGGATTTGCTATGGTGTTACAGGGCACATAATGAGTCAGCAGAGCGATATGTGTGCTCTCTCTGACCTTCAAAACCCATGGGTCTACAACACAGGTTTACTTCCTATTCTCAGGGATTACCTGCAGCAACCTGTAAGGCGATTTCACATTCTCTTTAGGAGAGGGAACTGGCTTTGATCCACGCAAACAATAAAGGGTTAGTACAGCCATTGGATGTTACCGATAGTAATGGATATGGCGCTTGATATTACATCTTCTTGGACATGGTTGCAAACATTCAAGTTCAAAAGGGCCAAGTTATAGAGAGAGTGACCATTTCATCAGCCTATACACGTGGATTTATCTCTGTAAGGAGAGGTGCTGAGCCTTTGTGTCCCAGAGGCAAAGTATCGTAGGTTGAGTTGTAATCCAGGTTTGAAAACAACACAAAGATCTGTGTCCTATGTACGAAATTATAGCCTACTCAGACCCCAAGATTGGAAATCATTCTGAGTGATATTCTGAATAATCATCAGTAAAAATTACAACCGTATAGAAACATGCGTGGGTTATGGGTAAAACATTGACTGGTGGTCACTATACTACTAATGTACCCGTTTCCGCCTTACAATGACCATACTTTGACTGTTAACTCGCACTAAAAGGGTCACCTTCAAATATTTGTATTATCTTAGCTCACATATGGCAACCAAGCCGTAGTAGTGCCAATAATCGATCTTGGGGAGTGCACATGAATGTGCTCAAGGTCGAGCCATTCCGCAAAGCAAGAAGATCAACAGTTGTCCAGTAAGGGGTTGGGGGCCTTAGCAGTAGGCCAGCCCACCACAAATCAATGCTAATGTTTAATGTGGATGTCTGTGAGCGGGCTCCCTTGTTGTCCAACTATAGATCTTTCTCAACTAATGCTTTTTTTTCATATATATGGTCAATTCTCACGAAAATGGAGCACAGGCTCACTATACCTTTCCCCATCCATGTACACTTAACAGGGGGTCTAACTGCTGTTTTGTTTATACATTCACATAGCTGCTAACATTATCATACTATGGGTACCCACTTTTGCCCATGTAGTGATCTAATGTATGCCAATAACAGGGTAAAATGTGGATATTTCAAAGGTTTTCAACTAAAAAAATATAAGTAAAACACATCAGGTGATTTATTTGAGGTACAATAAGGTCCATAATAACACTTTTCATATGGACTATTGTAGAATTGAAAAACGAAAATTTTGACACCATCAGAGCTCATTTTCAATTATTTTCTTGTTATTTATAAGGAAAAATGTAGTTGTGTAACATTTGCATCACCATACATAGGTACAGTATGGTGATGCAAATGAGTATAATGTCAAGGAGAAAATCCTCTTGGGATATATAGATGTCTCAGTTTTTATGGCTCAATGGGGGGCAATATAATATTAATATAAAATATTTCAAACATGCATATGTCAATGACCTATAGGACTGACAAGCATGTGGTGTACCCCTTAGCATCACCATATGTAGGTACATTGAATCATTGATTTAAAGAGAGTAATTAATATATAGTGAATTATTTCATAACATGTTAATATATGTGGTCCAGGGAATATCCATGCAAAATATTGTCATAACTAGATGAATACAATTTTACAACCTATTGGGAGAAATCATGGAAATATCACCGTACGTAGGTACATCACCATGCATAGGTAAATGATTGAAACCTATGCCATGGAATGATAGGAATAGCTAATGCTATCTATAAACCTGTTGATATACTTCAATTGACCAAGGATGAATACTATGGACCAGTTACAATACCAGAAATCAGTAAATTTGTGAAGATAATGACTGCAATGCATAGACATCACCGTATGTAGGTACATCACCATACTTAGGTCCAGCTTCATAAGTGGGTATAATTAATTGCAGCATAATCTTTTCTTATTATAGATATAAATGATAAAGACCCCTAGCCAACATGTTGTTATGACTGTATGAACAAAATATATCAGTTTTCTTGCAAATAATTCTGTTTTATAGCAACCCATGTAATTTGTTCATATACAAGATTCATCACCGTACATAGGTCCACCAGTTTTCTTCCTAAAACTGTCATAAAATCTTTAATTTTCATAGTTAGTGTTCCCAATTTTGCGAGTAATTAATATTATATACTGCCTTTCAGCCCACAAGAAATACAAAACATCTGAGCAGTTCAGATTTTTTCTCCTCCTTGGCCATGTGCTCCATTTTCATGAGAATTGACCATATACTGTATGACATATAATGCGGACTTTCATTATGCATGCGTGCATGTCCATGTGTGGCTGGTTGTCCAACCACTAGTGCAAATGTCAATACGTGAGTAAAAAAGCCATGCATAATGCAGACCAAAGAAAATAAAAGACATAAAAATACATTAAGGTCAATGTAGGTAAATGTATCCCCTCTATAATGTTACTTAATATCGTTAATTGATCTTCTATAACAGACCCCAAATGGATTGGTGCTGCGATTAGTGTGCATGATGATCCCCGCCCTCAATCCCCCTATTACGTCATCTGCACAAGAAATAATTGGAGCTGCTCATAGCATGTTTTCTATTTGAGGAGCAATGGTCGCACTTGCTATTCCACTCTTGTTTGGTCTCATCTCAAGGCATGCCTTTCTAAGTTTTCTCTCGTGTCTTATCTAAGTTTTCTCTTGTGTCTAATCCGAAGACCTAAGGCGCGCTCTTATTCCAGTCAATATATGTGAACTATAGGCCATAAGAAAGACGCGTTTATAAATACATAAATAGTAATATGTTCATAAAACCTCAGCTATATGTAGGTAGGCCTAGTCCTCGATTCTGTTTTCTCTTGAATGTCTTGCATGACAAGAGCAAATTTCTGGACATCTTTCTTCCTGGCTGCGAATCCCCCCCCCCCAACAGTATAACAGTATGAGGAAAAATATGGGGAATAATTCCGAAAGTTTCTATAGAATTAGCCATAGAATCAGCTCTATCGTCATCTTAGCTCAATACATGCATCGTCTTTCTCATTGCACCTGTTCCTGTTATCAGATCAACCATTAATCAATCAAGTATACCTCTCGCCATAGTCCAAGATCGAATGTTTACCTTCCTGAATTAATAAATTGCTTGTACATGAATACAGTTATGGAAGGAGAAACAGTAGCCACATATAGGGACCAATTATACCTATAAACATGTAGGCTATATTCATATTCAATCATTACCATAGAGAGGTACATCCATCTTCTTCCCCGCCCGTTCTTGTTGTGTATTTGAATGAACGGCTTATGAATTGCCTAATCCCATTGCAGAGGCGTAGGAAGCAAATCTTCATTGGGGGGGCCCGGGGAGGGCACCATTGCGACCACCTTGAATTGTCAGCTGATACGTGATCGCGTCTATATATCCATATTTAGAATTCATATAGATAAGTGATTTTTGGTAAATTTTGGATCTGACTTTAGGCTCAGACCCCCATTCTCCCTATGACATCACCATAATAATCAATTTGAGATGTAAAGTTTTAGCTTCTTTTCCATTGTGTTTATGAGTTCGTGGAAAATATTGGGGGGCCCAGACATACTCAGGCCCCACCTCATTCATGATTGGGGGGGCCCAGGCCCCCCTGGCCCCCCTTTTCCTACGCCCCTGCATTGATACAAGCGGTTCTCTTGTTATGATATCCACTAACTGAGTGAGCTATATAAAACAGGTTCTATGCTTTCTCAATCCCCTTATCCAATTGGAAGAGGATTACTTCAGCAACAGTCAGAATACTAGAATCTTAGTTCATTAAGTGCCAATTTGAGAGGGGATACAGAATGGTCAACGATTTCGGTGCCTTTTGTGACTTGGGAATAAGTATGGCCATTATCTTATAAACCATGCATTGACATTAAGTTTGCAATGGTGAAAGGAATAGGCCTTTGTGTAGACAGACCTATGACTAATATCATACAAGAGCAAATGTATGAAATGTCTGTTTTGGCACCAGGACAGGGAAATGACAGAGTAGGTTAATGTATTTACATGGGTTCTAAGCCACTCCAACAAAAACCTTATGGCCGGTCCATAGCATTAGCCTGCACCCCTGGCCCTTCACATTGGCCTGTCCGCTGCCAGAAATTGGCTGTGTTCTGCAAGTAATCTCCTGTACCTTGGAGTATACACATACAGACGTACATCTATGGGCATTCTAGCTCTGTCTGCTGGGGGAGTTGAAAAGTAATCGCTTTAGTTGGGTTGGAAAATGTTCAAATTGATTTGGGAGGTGCAGGTCATGGGGGAGGTGGAGTTATAAGGGGCATACACAAAGGTATGCATTGCGTGCAGAGGTGCAGCCTTGATTAACTTTATAGAGCTCTAACCTACACTATTGACGTGGTCTCCAATGGCCACCAGCCGACTGAAGCTAAATTACCTTCCTCTAGACATACTCAATGTAGAGTGCGCCCTTAGTTTATGTTTAAAGGCGGAAAACAACAACCCTTTGAATAAATGATGCTGATAAAAACGCCGCTCCCTCCTCTTGTATGCTATTTTAATATATAGAGTTTACCATTGGTTTCATTCATTGCGTTTTGACTTTCCTTGAAGGTACATGTATCATGTATGGTTCTGGCTGCTAGAACTATGGGAGGTCTATATATGCCTTTGTATGAAGTAGTACACATGGCCGTATAGCTAAGAAGAATATGGGATATAGTGCCTATATTATTGACTTTATTCACGTCCTCTCTTGAAACAAATCGGCTATCGGGATCTCAAAAAGGGGGGAAATTAAAAAGACTGATTATCAAGAAATTAATGAGAGATCAATGATCAGTATTAGTCAATGCGTCTTGTTTTAGCTATTTAATCCTACAATTGAGAAAATTTGTAGATTTACATATCACTGAACTGGGGACTGAACATGTATAAACATGCATCTGTGTTTTAGAGGTATGGTGAGAGTATAGTTGTAAACACCAAAACTAAGTAAGCATGGCGTGCAATGTGTGTTATGATAAGACAAATGGCTCGTGATATATAGGTTGTGATTAACTCCATCCATGAAGTACATTCAGCATACTTAGTATATGTATGTAGCTTCCGGGTTCAGTATGATTATTCTAGTATACATGTGCCGATGGGGTATATTTGAATACACTAACGTATAAACAGGTTCTTAGCCAGCCATGGACAAAACAGGAAAAGGAGTGCCCTAAGATGCTGCGCTCTGTCCTATCCTCGTATGTATCTTCTGGTCGTACAAGAGATGTATTCCATGCAAGAGTCACTTTTATTTTAATCATGAAAGCACTAAAATGTATAAAATTATTGTTTTGCAAATCTCTACATCAGATTACTGCAGTTAATTACCATGAATAAATAAAAGATAATGTCAGTGAGGTATGTTTATAGAAATTCTGACTATTTGAATCGTACTTTGTTTTGCAAAGGCCGCTCCGCCCAAATGAAGAGGGAAAAGAGAAAATGCTAGGGTCGTGCTGATAATCTGTAAAAACCTAGTATGTATTTAGTATATCATTAATTATCATCTGACTGCTGCCAGTAGGTATTTACTCACAAAATAATCACGTTTAACTGACAAATAAGAAATAAAGGAGAGTTTGGCTCGATGTTAAAAAAAATATGCCAGAGTCGTTCGTGTTTTTTGGGGAAGGGCTGTGTTGCTTGAAACATAGTTTCCCATTTTCCCTATTTCTAGTTTGGCCTACGAATGGTGAAATACTAGACAGATGACATCTTACAGGGATAACTGTTATTTCTTTTTGCGTAAAACAAAACTGTGTTTAACACAGCTTGAAGTTGGTCACAGTTGCCGCATGGTGTAATTTCAGCGTTCACACTTCTAGCACTCATGTAAACACCTACAAATCCCCAGGCCAACCCTTACGTCACAAAGCCACCCCATACTGAGAGGCAGCTTTCTATCCGGCAACCAAAGAATAGATCCTTTTAATACATTATTAATACGAACAAAATACAACAGCTTGGCAGCAATTGGAAATGATTTAAATATTCATGCTTTTCCCCATCACTTGGTCGGTGTGTATTTCAAGGGAAATGCGGTATTCAACTTTTCATTTGATGTGGATAAGGGGTGAATTTGTGAAATCCAGCGCATGAATGATAGATATCAGTGTGTATAATTATTGTTTTACGTTTGTAATTACAAGTATGGCACAAGCTGGTACACATAAACGAATCACATCAATTAATTTCCCTATACTGAGGCGGAGGGGGGGGGGGTAAAGGTAGGCAATACTTAACACAGCTGTAGATATGTGTCCGTATACATGTATAGGCTTTTACGTGAAGAAGAAAAAAAAACGACCACTTAACTATACTAAATGGGTGTTTCAAACAACCTGCCAGGAGAAGGGTGGGATTAGCGCTGGTCAGATGTCGGGGTCAAGCAAATAAGGAATCATCAAAGTTGTATGTCTGTAATCTTAGACCTCCAGTAGAAGATAATGCCATATCATGCTGTATTTACGTAAAGCATTACTATTGATATACCGTCTGTGGGTATATATTATAACATAGCAAGATATCAATATAACAATGCACTGCATATCAATGCTTGCATAAATTGAGAAAGATGAATTTGTTTCGTCGTCATATGATACTATTGCTCTACATGTATAAGGATGCATTCAGAATAGTGTGTGTGTCGGGGGGAGGGGTAGGGGGGTGGGTTACCCCCTGATAAGAGGAATCTTACCCTTTTGGGAGCGCAAGGTGGGTATATTTCGCCTCTTTTTAGGTATTAGGAATAAAAAAAAACCTTGGATCTGAGTATACCAAAAAGATGTATTTGCGAATAATTTTCTAATCACTTCAGTGGGGAGGGGAAAAAGGAGATGTAACTCCCTCCAAAGAATTAGACATCTCTATGATCTGTCTATGGAAAGGTAGGGGCAGGGGTCTACCCTTTTCATCAATAAAGTCTGGATGTTTCTATAGCTACATCAAAATATGCAACCCCTAATAATTTATGAAACTTCGAGGGGTAGGGAGAAACGAATCGCATGAAATTCCCATTTCCTTCTCCTGTTAAAAAATAAAACACTTTCCAAAGAGATAAATAGTGTTTCAAAATAATAATGCCGATTTCAGCATATTCCATTTATATCCAAGTCCCTTAATGTGCGTATATATGAGTCCTACATTAAGTATGTAGGTTTGCATAGCTTTATGAACTAGTGGGTGTACAGCTAAGCTACCGGATTAACCATGATATACAGGCATGTGGGAAGTTTATGGCTCTATCTCCACAAGAGCCCAAGTCCATATAGTCAAAGGCTGATAAGGATTAACTTTTTAATATAGATCTACCACGGTCTACTCACAAACTCCTATCTTGAGATTACATTTGCTAGGTCCATGTTTTTTTCCTGATATGTCTCGGATATGTAATACTACACCTGATATCCATGTTTTTATTGATAAAGGACTTAAGGTGGTGGGGATTTATTAGAGTGGCATATGCCCATGGTGTAGGTCCAATGTGTTGGCTACCCATATCACTCTAGGTAGAAGTGGATGTAAACAATGTGGCAGCCTATGTAACTTGAGTAATATAGACATGCTGTGTAGGCTGTGGTGAGCGAGTTGTACACACGACTCAAACCCTTGTCAATAAATGCTGTGGTTCACTGCACTTAATGATATGAGCTCCTGTGCTTCCCATTGAGGTTTAGTGTTTGTGAAAGGATTTTAAGGAAATAGGGCTAACTTTTCTTCCCATTGGGAATGTACAGAACCAGTCAATAAAGTCCATTCTGTTAGAAAATGAGTTTATGGGAAATACATTTTGCATACCTCATAAGGCATATACCATCCACATTGCATATACTAGAGGAACCTACTGGGAAAAGACCTATATAGTGGATAAAAGTTTGCCTAGAATATAAAAAACTTACCTGACAGGTAGAATCCACACGCTTAGACCTCCTGATACAAGTGTGGCAAATCAAGCTTGGCCTTCACCACCCTTGCCCGTATCGGTCGGCTAGTAGAACGGTCCAGCGGTTAGAGCTCCAGCAAGTGCTAGCAACGTGTTGCCATGCACGCTACACATGCGCACAACACACAGGCAAGATTAAGTGGTCTACCTCCAGCCCTTGTTCCGGCACCACTCCTCATGCCACAGTCTGCCCCAGGGTCGGCTTAGGTGAACGCCTATAGGGCCTACAGACAGAGTTAGAGCTGGAGCAGTTTGCAGCCAGAAAGGAGCAGAACTGCCAATGTAATCGCCATGACATTAGAGCTATACCCTAGTTTAGATAAGCCTTTCCAGTGTATGAGGCCCATGGGAAATCACATTTAATGGTTTAGCAGTATCTTGTGAATGAGTAGAAAAAATGTCCATCTTTTAATTCATTCTGCCTCTAAGGCATATCTCGGCTTCATAAATCTGCTTAATTAGATAGAAACTTTTGTCTACACTCTCAGCCCCTATTGTACAGGGACCATCCACTGACCACCCCACCCCCCGCCCACTCCCTTAAATGAGTTTGACTTCATGGGGTGGGGTGAAACCAAATATGTTTAGGTCCGTATTTGAAGGTATTCTGTAAATGGATATGTTCTTTTGTATGTAAAAGAAATACATGCAATACAAATGAATGATCGATTGAGTACAGAAGTTATTCATTTTGCCCTAACCAAATAGCCCAAAAATCTTAAAATTTCCACAAAGAAGCAGGTATACAACTATGGATATCAAATTTATCTAGATGACCACAGAATGGGGGTTTATATTTGACTACCCAGGAGGGTGTTGCGAAAGGACAGGAATTCAATTCTGTCGGAGGTGCTATTCCCAAATGGGAACTGACTACCCTTAGGTGATGACTTCTCCCCTGTTTTACAGCAAGGTAATAGGTTATAGAATTGATTCTTAAGTTTCCATGAATTGGGGAATGCTTCCCAGTATTATTCACACAAAGAGGATCGATTCTGAGTGTAGGGTGAGAAGTTGGTTCTAAGCAGCAGACCAGCCAGGAACTGGAATGTGAGTTACGACAGTGAGAATCCGTTTCCGATTCTTTTCGCAATAGCCTCCAGTTCATATTACGACTTATCAACCTATTTGGTATATTTTGCCAAGCCTAATGTTGGATCAAATTTTGAAAGCTTCAAATATGCATATTTTCTGAAAAATACCCTCATTTTGACATCTATGGAACTATTATTCATGGTCCACACCCACCAAAAATTCTGTTTCAAACCAGGCTGCCACCTAGTGAGTAGAGGCAACACCATGCTGTTATCCCTTAGTTAAAGTTACTAAAGGATTTGAGTCGAAGTGACTAAGATCCTTTATTGAAGTTAGCTTGCCTGACACTCGCCTGTTCAAAATTGTGTTTGGAGAGTGACCTTGTATTTTTTTTCTGTGCAGTAGAATGCCACCCCCCCCCATGTTGACATGTTTATATTTATTACCCGGTACTGGAAGGCTTGACCACTGGCCCTGAATTGGGCCAAGCTTGAAAATGGTTACATTGACTATTTTGGCACAATGTTGGCCCATCATTTTGATGTTATAACATTGGCCCAGTATTGGTCCGATGTCTGATTCTCAAATATTGGCTCAGTAGGCCTATAGCAAATAATGAAAAATGCCCAATGCAATTTTCTTTATTGCCATTAAGTATTCAATGTTTATAATTTGTATAAATAGCATGGTTCTTGTAGACATCTTATAGCAGCTGTCAACAGCCCATATGTCTGTAGAGATCCCTTAGAAAGACAGGGCTGTCAAGTATCATGCAGATAAGAAAGAGCCATTTCTGCCTTTGAAGGTCATCTCAATTTTAGCCCCAAAAGGATAAGAAATGATACTTGACCAATATTGGGCCAGTGGTCAGGCCAGCATTAGCCTAATACTAGAAGCCATATGTTAGCCCAGTGTTCCATTTCCTATATCATTTTATGTATAACATTGGAGTTTGTCCAATGTACCAATGTCTGCTTTTACACATTGGGTCAATGCCTATAAAGATTGCGAAGGTGTCGTTATAGCTAACATTGGGCCAATGTATCCTTGCTAACTGGGAATGGAGAGTCCAGTCAGGAGTCTTATAGCATAGATGTCCTTTATTAAAGATGGTATCCCAACTAAAATTCTGTTATTTTTGAGTCATGGCATATGTGAATGGGTCGTACTCAGGGGCGTAGGAAAAGGGGGGCCAGGGGGACCCGCCCCCCCCAATTATGAAGGAGGTGGGGCCTGAGTATGTCTGGGCCCCCCCAATATTTTCCAAGAACTCATAAACACAATGGAAAAGAAGCTAAAACTTTACATCTCCAATTAGATTATTATGGTGATGTCATAGGGAGAATGGGGGTCTGAGCCTAAAGTCAGATCCAAAATTTACCAAAAATCACTTTTCTATATGAATTCTAAATATGCATATATAGACGCCATCACGCATCAGCCTACAATTCAAGGTAGTCGCGATGGTGCCCTCTCTGGGCCCCCCCAATGAAGATTTGCTTCCTACGCCTCTGGCAGGGGCGTAGGAAAAGGGGGGACCAGGGGGGCCTTGCCCCCCCCCCCAATTATAAAGGAGGTGGGGCCTACGTATGTCTGGGCCCCCCAAAAATTTGCCAAGAATTCATAATGAATTGAACCAGAAGCTAACACTTTGCATCTCAAAATAGATTGATATAGTAATGGGATAGGGAAGAGAGGCACCTGGGCCTCAATACAGATCTAATATTCATCAAAAATTACTTTTCTATACAAAAATTTATGTAGGTATGTATAGGCGGTACTGCGCTTGAGCTGACAATTCAATGTGGTTGAGGTGGGGCTCCCGTTGGGAGTGTCCTCTCATGCTTATTCCAAAGAACCATGTCACTAGGGAGGAAATGTAGGAGGAGGATGTTAACGATCAAGAATGATAGGGTTGTTCTTAGGCATATGGGATTTTTATCAATTATTGGGAGTATACAGATACTAGGCTTCTAACAAATTATCTCTATAGATGCAGTATGAGCTTCTGTATATGGAGCCACATTGTCTATCGTACAGCATGGGGACAGCGTGCCCTAGTGCAGTATGGGGCTTCATAGTCTCTATATGGGGAAGCACAGATACATGGTGCAGTATATAGCCTTGGGCCATATTGTCTCCATGGCGCAGTCTGGTGATTTTTAATGGTGCCTTCATGTGTGTACCACATAATATCTATGGTGCAGTATAGGGTCATACTGTCGCTATGGCTATGGTGCAGTTTGGGCGAAATTGTTCCTGTGGTGCAGTACAGAGACATAGTGTGTCTTTAGTGCACATTGCCTACAACATGGTATAGTGTTAGAGCAACACTGTCACTATGGTGCAGTATAGATAAGAAGGGTCTATGACCCATCCTAATATGCTCGGTATGGGGCCATATTGGATGTAAGCCCTATGGTATGGCTTTGCGGTTAGCTGGCAACCTGCTGCAACTCCCATGCTCATAGTGTTGTCTAGGAGATATACATGTAGCATGATTTTGGGCCGACCTTGGCACTTTTATCAGAAAGCATGTAAGTTTGTATATACTGTAAGGCCACTCCAAAAAAAAAGTTGTTTCTCATCACCAAGTGATCAAAAATGTGACGAGGGAGGATTTTATTTATTTATTTTTTTCTTTTTGGATAAATAGTTGAAACCTATGTGTCGCAGTTGTTGACGGATAGGCCTTGTAAAAGTAAAGTTTACATTAACATTTAAAAATGTTGTTATTCATAGCTAGCTGCATTGCTGGGGCCCTAAGCTTCAATTTGATACCAAACTTGACTACCTTTGTCCCTTTAAAATATATTTTTATCAGAAAATACTGACATTTCGCGCACATACCTGCATGCGCGAAAATATGATGTACGTGAAAATTTCACCCAAGAAATTAGCTTTCCAATGATGTGTAATACTTTATATTGGGTCAAATATTAATGAACCAATGGCTAGGGAAGGGTTGGGGCCGACAACTTTCAAGACATAAACCAGGATTCCACTGAAGCCGATGATTTTCCTGGTTTTTGTCGGGCCGACAGAGGCCCGATTGGCTCTTTTTAGTTCGTCGGCCTGTTGTCGGTCCGACAAAAAAGTCGGCCCGATAACTGGCCGACAGTACAAAGTTCCACAATCGGTTATCCAACCCCTACCCGATTTCTGCTCTTCCACCAAACTGGCATACTGTCGGATACAGTCTCCGACAGGTGTCCGACAGTCGTCGCCGATATCTAGGCCAGCTCTTCCACTGATCACGTGATTGGCGATGACCTACTTTCAAGAACAAGATGGAGGTCGAGGAGATCGTGCTGCTCGCGAACGCCACTATTGGTATTTTAGCTCTAGAGGAGGGAGACATCGATGTTATCCAAGGGGTGAAAAGGAAGCACAGGTTCCATGCTGCACCCTACCTGAAGGACAGGACAGATGAGAGGCAAAGGAACACCTTCACCAAGCTCCATCGTGATCTGATAGCTGTAAGTATATTGTATAATAAGGGCCCATCCATACAAGGTAATCACATGGGATGGGTATTTTTACAGCCTTTTACCAAACGCGCTGAATCGGTAGGGGGGGGGGTAAATAAATTCTGTATATATATATATATATATATATATATATATATATATATATATCTTCATCTTGTATGTATGTATGTAATTTGTGACTTACAACATGACAGAGCAGTTCAGGTCATCTTACTCAATTGATGGACAGGCCCTACATAAATGGCAGGGGTGGGGTCCAGGACCTGGCATGGCAGGGGGGGGGGGACAATGGCTCTTGTTCTGTTAATTTAGCTTTTCTCTTTTTTTCAGATGGGAGAGGACGCAGAATTCAAGCATACTTTGCGGATGGGGCCCGACTTGTACCACGAGCTGCTCGCCAAGGTCACCCCACTGATTTATCGGAGCGACACCAACTTCAGGCCCTCTGTGAAGCCAGACGAGAGGTTGGACATAACCCTCCGATACCTTGCCTTAGGTAACTTGATATATGTGTATTATCAGAGACAGATCATGTTTTGTTCAAGGTTGGTAAGGTTAAACAGAACCTCTCCCTTTTTAATTTTATTAAAGCTGGAAAAAAAAAATGAAAGTCATGTTTATATAATTTAATGTTTGCTTCAAAAACACTGATTTCTTTTTTTTTTTGCAGGCGACAGCAGCCAGACACTCCACCATGGCCATCTGGTGGGCGGGTCTACGGTGTATCCTATTATCCGCGACACGTGCATAGCTTTGACGGCTGTGTTGAGAGAAGAGTACATGAAGGTAAATAAAAAAAAATAATTATTTCTTTGTAATAAAATAAAGAGCTGGAGGAAACTTTTTGGTTATGCTCCTGCTTGTCTCTATCATGTTCTTATCTTTTTACAATAAAAAAAAAAAATATTGTCTTGCCCATCCAAGATGAAAAGATCTAAGATTTTTTTTAAATATTTTTCATGCAGGTACCTAGCACGACGGAGGAATGGCTAGAGATAGCCTACGGCTACGCCAGTTCCTGGCAGGTGCCCCACTGCATAGGATCTGTAGATGGTAAGCACATACGGATCAAGAAGCCAAAGAAGAGTGGGGCCACTTACTTCAACTATAAGAAGTTTTACAGCATCGTGCTGATGGCCGTCGTGGACGCTCAGTACAGGTTCCTGTACGTGGACGTGGGCTCTGAGGGGAAGGCTGGAGATTCCAGGATCTGGAAGGAAGGTCCCATGCACAGAGATATGAGTGACCCCACTAACCCCCTTCAGATTCCTCCAGCCTCTGGGATCAAAGGAATGAGGGACCTTTTGCCCTATTTCATGATCGGCGACGATGCTTTCGGGCTTTCTACCCATCTGATGAAGCCTTACGCCGTCAAGGACCAAGGGATGAAACAGGTGGCATACAACTACAGGATGTCCAGGGGTCGTAGGTGTGTTGAGAATTCCTTCGGCATCTGGGTGACCAGATTTCGCCTCTTCCTGAGGCAACAGGACATGGAACCCAAAGGAGTCAAGATCCTAGTCATGGCCTCCCTTGCCCTTCACAATTTCCTGCGCACCCGATCCCCCTCTGAGTATATACCTCATGGGGCTGTAGATTATGAAGACAGGGAACACGACCTTCACCCAGGAGAGTGGAGAGAGGAAGGGGGCCTGGAAGGTCTAGACAGGGCGGCGGCACCTAGGAACATGCCTCAGGACGCCAAGACCATGCACCATAGCCTGTGTGAATGGTTTTCCTCCAGAGCCGGCCGGGTCCCATGGCAGGACCGATACCTGCGGAAAAGGTATGGGTATCTGTTTGAGAGAGAAGCTGCCAGGGAGGCTGGTCCAGATGATGTCCCGGACGAGGACAGTGAGTGAAGCCTGTACAGCATGTGTCTTCTGAAAGGAAATGTCGGACGTACTATGACCAAGAGAGCATATTATTGAATATTTTTATGTACCAGAACCACAAGAGGTTATAACAAATTATTTTTTTTTATTGACAAATCTGAACTTGAACTGTTAGCTTCACATGCCTTTTGTCTGATACAATATGTATGTGGCACTGTCTGAGGTGTCATGCTGTAACATGCATGAAGTCGGCTTGTACATAGAAATTGAATAATATAACCTGTGTGAATCGGGCACAACATTGTCGTACATGAACTATCATGTGAAGTGAATCCTGAGCGACAGTTTTGGTCTGACATGTGTCATGTCGGCTGGTGAGATCTTAATATATATATTTATTATGCACAGGAACAAAGATACATTCAGTCACATGTGACCTCTGTAAATGTCAGTGGAAATCCTTGTATATTGACCCGTATTTGAGGACTACATCTTATATGATCAGAGTCAATGGAACAAATACATGTAGTTATGATATGTTCATCCTCACAAGAGTGTATCGTGACCGACAGCACCTCACATGTATTCAGCATGTCTACAAGAAATGAAAATCCTGAGCGATTGTTTTTATCTCATCCATGTAAAAACCACAAAATTTCCTGCATGCACAGAGCAAGTTAGTGAACCTTATCTGACAAGTTATATCTTGTATAGTGCTGGATAATGAGTTTTTATTCCTGAGAGACAGTTCTTGATCCTAACATGCTAGCATGTCAGTAAGGCAGGGGTAGATCGTTGTCCAACAGGAGAACAAATGTCTCAACTTTGAAATATAACATGTTAATAAAAATAAATCTTTTATCAGTAGCATCCGAACACACTGTCTCTTTTCTGTCACCTGGAATTAAAATCACGGCTTTTTTATAACAAACAGAGAGTAAAACATCCTTGACAACCTTGTCAACAATCTAAACAGATTCTAGGATAAAAAATGAACACATCGGCCAACGTGGGCAACAGTTATATATAAAATTGTCTCTGACCAAGGGGCACCAAGAAATTGTGCTTTCTTCAAGCTAAAGCTAGAGCAACTATACATGATGGGGGCTTATCTGCAGAGCTACATGCCGTCCCATTCGCCATTCACCGCCATCATGGCGGTTTGATAAACATGCACCTTGAACTTGTCTTTGATCTTTTGGGTCATCTGACCCATCTCCAATTCTAGCATTTTACACCACTGAGTATCGGCCGACACCTCCTTTACCGGGGGGGAGGGGGAGGAGGCTGATCGGTTGCCTTAGATCTGCTTTGTACTATCTGCACCAGATTATTTAGGGATTCACCATAAGATTCATAATATTTCTCTCTAGACTGTAAGATTTCTCCCACACTCTTTTTCTTCTTACTGCCAGGTTTGAGGTGCTGGGGCTCCCGTTTGGCTAGGTACTCTGCCTTTGCCAGATCTGCTGCCTCGTTCTTCTTACCAGAGTCTTTTTTTTTAGGAATGTTATAGTCGATGGTTTTGTTCTCTCCACTGGTAGAAGGCTGGGGCTTTTTAGTACCCGATGAAGACTTCCCAGCCCCACTCCCCTTGGGTTCTCTGGCAGGAGTCTGATCAGATTTCCACTTCCTTTTGCCGGGGGTTCCATCTGATCGTGCTGAACCTGCAGAGTCAGAAGTGCCTTTCCTGAGAGGAGAGAAACGGGTCCTAGTGGCGATAGCACTGTCATCGTCATCAGAAGACTCCCCATCTGGATTGTAGTTTGGGTCGTCTTGAACATCGTCCTGATGATTGTCCTCGTCCTTGTCTCCCTGTTCATCGTCCTGCTTGTCGTCCTGATCTTCCTCCATTTCCTGGGCCAGTTCCTCTTGGGGTTCAGGTGACTTCTCCTTCTGCAAGAGAAGAATTAAAACAAACCGATATATCAAGGTGTAAAACACCTTAGTAAGAAATCAAGTTACTGTTACCATGGAGACTCTTTATAAAAAATCGTAGATGAAAATGTAGGTGATATGTGAATCTAGGCGGCTTCTAAATATATAGAGAGGATTTAGGGCAATATTTCTCTGCTTTTATAATTAATATACAGACATATTACAAGAGAAGAATTAATTTTTTACCTTTTTCTTATTAGGATAGTTGGTGTCGCTCTCCATCTTCTTGCACCAAGGATGTAAGAAGCCACACAATCTCTTTATCAGAGCCTTCATATACGGCAGTTTACCCTCCTCTCCAGACGCCCCCGATTTAACTTTCCCCGACACGATTTTCTGATAATCTGAACGTAAGGAAGTCATCCGCATGTTGATGAAGAAAGCTGGAAAAAAAAGAAGGCAGATATATTATTTGACAAAAGAAACCATGACCTCTCTTAGAATTAACAAAATTATTAGAAATAATTAAAAAATAGACAAACTGTTGAGAGAAATAATTTATTTTTTAAACTAAGAACATGAAAAATGATTTTTACCTGGGATGTCCAGTTCATCGCCGATGACACCTAAAGTAGTCCACTTTGCTTTAGGGTCTTTATATAAAGAATGACTCTTGTCATATAGGTGGGTGTTTTGTTCCCACAACTCACACAATCGTTCAAGCACTTTCAGGTCTTTGAAGTACTGCCTCCCACTACCTGCATTTGTTCCTGCAGGTTTTTTTTTAAGCTGACCGATAGTTTTTTTGGTAGTTTTTTTTTGGGGGGTGACCATCTTGGACGGGGTAGATTCCTGATTTTCCTCTTCCTGTTGCCCTTCTCCCTCTTCTTCGTCATCGTCGTCCTCTACCTGCTGCCCACTCCTCTCAGAAAGGGTGTATGGAGCGGTCTTCCATGCCTTGGGCCCAGCAGAACATGAACTAGTAGACGATTCTCTATCGTTTCGAGATTTCTTAGGAAGAGGGGGGGTGGGAGATCTAGGTGATCGTGCAGGACTGTCTTGACCCTCCCCCTTATCCAAATCAGGCATCAGGTTCCGCTTCGTACCCATTTTTTTCAGCAGTCGGGGAATTGGGCCAGATGACCCTCTTTTGTCCCCCCCCAGATTATTGTTTGACTAAGGAGTAGACAGTTCATCTTGTGTCTGGTCCTGTCCGCTATCAGAGCCGACAATGTCAATTATGTCTATGTCCTCCTGTACTACAACTTCCTCAGTAGTGGCACCCTTCTTTTTACCTTTCTTGGCCATTGCCAGGCGTGCAGCGTCGATCTCTTCGTCGGTGACAGCGGGTAATTGGGGTTTTCCTCTCACTGTTTTGCGTCTCACAGGTTCCTTGGTGACTTCCTCTTGCTCTATCACCTCTTCTTCGGCCTGTTTCTTTGTTCTCGGGGGGTTAAAGGCCTTAGATCCCCTCCCGTGGCGTCTGTTTCCTCCTCGGCCCGACATTTTGTTTGTTTACGACCAAAGCGAAGGTCACATGACTTGCACGTGACACGCCGCCCGGTAGCGATACCCCAAGCGAGAGAAAGATGAACTATTTTTGTCGGCCCGACAGCGGGACCAGGCCGACAGGTACCCGATTTTTTCTAACTGATTAGAAAAAATCGGGTACCTGTCGGCTACTCTCGACTCCTGTCGGAGATCATCGGAGACGCATCTCCGACAGTTCCCGATGGAAAAATTCTACCTCTTCCACTGAAGACGATTTCTGCCCGATTTTTGGCCGACAGGAGCCCGACAGCTCCCGACAGGTGCCCGATCCTCCCCGATGCTCCCCGATGCATGCCCGACGCAACCCGATGACCCGATCGGACAACAATCGGCTCCGGTGGAATCAACGCTATACACTGTCACACTGTCCACCTGTATGTGTTCATTTTGATTGTTTGGTGTGTATAACTCGATGTTCATGTATGACCTTTGTTCTTTTTTTTTGGATTTTCACAATTAAATCCCAAACAAACAATGCTTTTAGTTAGTATTATTCACCAAGGTGCTAAATTCTTTGTATCAATTTGGGTATTTCATCATAGTTCCCCGGAAAGGAAAGGAGGCAGGATGAATAAGTTTAAAGTAAAAAACATCTGTTGGACTGTAAATCTTTAATAATTATCCGATTTAGATGCTGTAAAAACTGACATATAGCTCATTGATTCCTCCTTACAGATGCGTGAAAACAATTATTGCGCGAAAGTGTTCTATTATGCCTTTTGCGCGAAAATTTAGCTGCGCGAAAATGTATACATTTACAGTAGGTTTTTTTTTTAATAGGCTGAATCCATTTCTAAGTGGAAACATCTTTTTCGAGAAACGTTTCCTCTTCAAAATTGACTTTGAAAAGTAAAAGTAAGTAATTCATATTAACTTACATTAAAACTCATTGTGGATTTAATGGTGTGGGAAATAACCCTAAGAGCAATAAAAGCCATGTGTTACCCATTGAAATTATTATATTGAGTATGATATCATGCATGCAAATCATTTTTCTCTGAACTAGGGCCCAAAAAGGTAGCCATTACCTCTACAGGTGGGGATGATAGACACTCATTTCAAGTGTCTACTAACACATTTTCAGGGTCTATGAACTCATTGGTAGCATCCTGATTTTTCTCAGAAGCACATTTAGCCTATTATAGGTCTATTTCAGGTCACCATTACAGAAATTCACAATTCTTGTAATAACTTTGCCAATAAAACAGATAAGCATTCATTCAGTGTGTCTATATCCCTATTTTCAGAGTCAAGGAATACAATAGAAGCATTGTTCTTCCTCGCCTATGTATAATTATCTTTCAGCCCATCAAAAGCCTGAATATGGAAGCCCTTACCAAAATTGACTAATTTTACCATGGTTTTGCTACCAAGCCATCCATCTGATGGGGCTATATCCACATTTTCAGGGTCTAGGAACATTATAGGGGCATTGTTCCTCCTCTCATGCATATGTTTATTGGTGTATGATAGGCATGTACAGGCCAGCCATTATTGAGATCCCAAATCCATATCTATATTATCCTGTCTAGGAACACAATTAAGGTTTCTTGTTTTTCTGTGCATGAGTTGCCAAATATGGCCCTTCTCATATCTTTCTTATTCATGATTTATTAACTACTTTCAAACAAAGATATTTGGTTGCTAATTATGGTGACAATATATTTATGCCTCTGGAAATGGTTAATAGGTTGCTTGTACACCGACTAAGGGAATTATGCTTATAATATATTCATGTTTGTAACACTTTAATTTACTGGGGAGGTTATAGCATGTTTTTGGGAGAGGGGGTGATTGGGGCGGAAGCTTTCACCTTTCCCATAAACTGGGATACCTGGGCCCAAGCAGTAAAGGTTTGCTCCTTCCTGGAAAAAAGATAATCAATCTAGAAATATTACAGCTTCACTTAAATTATGTAGGTTTTTTTATATTCAAAAGTAATTTTTAAATTGTCAGAGCTGTATTTAGGCTAGATTGCTTTTGCCAATTGGTACCCAACATTTGCAGATAGATACTTTTGACCAGTGTTGTGTTGGAACTTGTATTCATTTTGTCTATTGTGGCATTAGTGTCAGCTAAAGCTACTCAACAATCGTGTTTGCCTTGGCAGAGTTTTTTTTTCAATATAATTGATATACCATTTAACCTGATCAGAATTTGTCATAGAGTTGATAGGATGAGATAGAAATAGCTGCAGAATATGTTTCAGTTATCCATCAGTTATGGTTAGTCACTTATGCTGGACTTGAAATAAGTTTGTGTATCTTCAAATGTATAACCACTCACAAATCAAGGATGCCATAGGCTACGTGAGTACATCTGGGTACCTGATGTCCCAATACTCAACGTCCCAGTACCAGGGACATCATGGGATAGACAGTACAGGGGTGTTTTCCAACATCCATTCCCCCAACATCCAATACAGAAGGTAGGGGGTTTTCTGACATCTATTCTCCCAACATCAGAGTCCCACCCAATGTCCAAGTAACCATTGTCTGAGTATCAACGTCCGAGGTCTACCTTACATCCGAGTAGCCAATGTCTGAATAGCAAACCTCCAAGTACAGGCCTACCAAACATCCAAGTACCCAACATCCATGTATAGGCCTACCCAACATTCGAATACCATGTCCAAGTAACCAACATGCGAATATCCTATGTCCTAGTACCCAACATGCGAATACCCAATGTCTGAATAACCAATGTCTGAGTACAGACCTAACAACATCCAAGTACCCAACATCCAAATACCAAATGCACGAGTACATCAAGGATAGATAGTACAGTTGTGTTTTCCAACATTTATTCCCCCAACATCCGATCACACAAGGTATGGGATGCAGGCTGGTAAATTTTGAGCACCCACGTAAACACTTCTCTTATATGCAGGGTTTTACGGTACTTTTGGTAGCAGGAAATACTTCAGTGCATTCCTAACCTTTTGAAGTACTATTAAACGTCATATCAGGAGCAGCTTTTATGTGCGCCTGAGCTGTAGCTATAGATTATTGATAAAGTCAGGTGTACCTTACATAATGATATAACTTCCTCGAACAGTGGGTGAATGGGCACTATAGGTCAGAAGTTATGTACTCGGACGTTAGGTACTCGGTCATTTGTTACTCAGACTTTAGGTACTCGGTCGTTAGGTACTAGGACATTAGATGTATATCGGATATTGGGTAATCGGATGCTGGGTATTTGGATGTTAGTTACTCGGACGTTGGATGTATGGACATTGAGTGTATGGACGTTGGGTATATGGACGATTGATATACGGACAAAACTTCCTTGGACAGTGGGTGAATGAGCATTTTAAATCTGCAGATGATACCTTGGGGTTAGGTACTTGGATGTTAGGTACTCAGACACTGGGTAATTAGATGTTGGGAATTGGAAGCTGGGTATTTGGATGTTAGGTACTCAAAGATTAGGTACTTGGACATTAGATGTATGGTCATTGAGTTTATGGACACTGGGTAAATCGAGATAACTTCCTCGGACAGTGGGTGAATGGGCAGATGATACCTTGGGGGTTAAGTACTTGGACGTTAAGTACTCGGACATTGGTTACTTGGATGGTGGGTACTCGAATGCTGGGTACTCGGATGTTGGGTAATCAGACATTGGGTACTCTTGCTTGGATGTTGGGTAGGCCTGTCCTCGGACTTTGAGGTCCGCAGACATATCCCTTTTATATGATGTCAAACTGCTTGGACATGTTGGATTATGTAGAGACAGTGAGACATAGGAGAGAGAGACATCAGGGGGCCCATCATCAAGGGGCCTACATTCCTCAGGGCCTAAGGGAGTGATCAGTTTTAACAACAGGGGGGGGGGGCTGGTGGGTTTGACCCCTTGACCAGGGGGGTCAGAATTTTTTCAACCCCCTGACCAGGGGGGTCAAAATAATTTCACCTGTTTTCAGTGAAAAAGCCAGTGCGTTACTATAGGTTAAAAGGGCGCTCTCGCACACGATTTTCAGCCCTTTGGCGGGGGGGGGTAAAAAAAAATTTGACCCATCGAGAGGGGGTCGGAATTTATTTTGTGCATCCATGTGCTAAACCCACCAGCCCCCCCCCCCCCTCCGTTGTTAAAAAATGATCAGCCCCTAAGCCCCGCACACCACTACGGTAAGGAGCCCGGGAGTCGGGCGCGAGAATCGGTCCGTGGTAGTCTGTGTGGCGCAGTATGGGTGCGGCGTCGACTGCAACAAACGGCGCGATACGAGAGAGGTAGCGCGGGGCACAGGGGAAATGCAGGGAGTGCGCTAGGTCGCGAGTCGCAATACGCGCGGTCAGCGGTGTAATTCAGGAGGCGTAAATTTTGGGTATACTGAGGCTAAACAGGAAGCGAAAAACCGCGCTGTGCGAATGTTTACAAAGTTCCCAACATCATGTCACAAAACCGCAACTACAGAGAACATTCCTGACTTACACAACTATTTTGGTGAGCTGAATAATTTAGAATAGGTCATGTTCTCGGTCTGTCTCAAATTATGTCACTGTAGGCTATGTGGGCTTCAAATTATAGCTTGTTCTCTTACTTCTGGGCGATAATTCAGGATTTCTTAAACACTTGTCACGTAGATTTATGATATTAGATCTAGATATACCAACTAAGGGAGTGGTCATTATTTACCAACGGGGGTGGGGGGTGGGGGCTTTTCGCGTGGCCGCAACGACATTTTTTTTACGCCCCCCCATGGCAGTCAATTTTTTTGTGCCCCCCCGCCGGAGAATTTTCGCACCCCAATTTGATCTATAGTAGCGTAAAGGTAAAATTTTTTAGCCCCCCAATATGGGTCAAAATTATTTTAGCCCCTCCCCCCTCGGGGAGTGATAATTTTTTTTTAAAACGGGGGGGGGGGAGGGGCTGGTGTTCACAGATGTCATAAATTCAGTTCAGACCCAATACTACAGAAACCCGGCGCAACACACCAGTTTCAAGAATTTGCCCCTTCATGAAATTTTGCCTCTTCCTGTGAAAAATTTGCCTCTTCCCATGATTTAGTTCTGTTATGAACCCAGACAATAGCTTTTCTGGGTTCTGGTTTGGGTAATGGGCTGACAATTGAGTAGCCTGTAAAGTGTGGCTGGTCCCCTTTTCAGTTTCCCTCTTTATACTGTTGGCATCTACACATAATAATCTGGGGCTTGGTATTATCAAATCAATGCCTGGTACTACCTTGAATTAATAGCTGGTCAGAATCCAAGTTGAATGTATCACCTCCCTACCTTTTAAATCCACCACCATTTTGTTTTGACTGGCAGTGCCTCAGGGAGCATGTGCAAGGGGTAGGCCCTAAGCTGGTAACTAGCAAGGGTTACCTGCTGTGTTAGGAGAGTGATCCCATGTGTGGGGATGTCAACAATGACTCAGATGTCAACAATGTCCACCTTGCCAACACTGACCCATGGCCATGCCACCTGGCCCATGTGTGACCTTGGTCAGAATGTAAACATTGCCATGTGCTTTCTCACTCTCCAGGCACAACTCCCCAAAAGCAAAACTTTACCTTGCATGTGTGCAGAGCAGTACTTCCTCTTATGGCCATTCCCACAACAAAGTTTGAAAACCATTCTGACAATAACTGTCCAAAAATGATTGAAAGGGATTAATAACACATGCTGACAACAATGTAGGCTTGCAGAGAAGTGTTTTATGAAGTGATTTGAGAAAACTGTATAACATTTGGTGGTACCATCCCAGAGTTTGGAGACTGTGAAATGGTAAAGCTAGGCATTCTGACTCATAGCTGTAAGGGGAAACCAGGCCTACGATACAGTGTACTCGTAGGCCAAACAGGCCTACCCATGATTATGATATTTGCTTGTTTTCAGTCCACTGCTTTAATTAACAGTGCCTACCCAGTCTTTCATTTTTGTTTGGTAATCTCTTAGGCCTGGCCCAGCCTAAAGGCTAAAGGTACCCCATTTTCCATGGATATTACCATAAATCACATATATATATATATATATATATATATATATATATATATATATATATATATATATATACACACATATATAGGATGCTCCTTGCATATAGGACGCACCCTGCGTTAGGCTAAATCCTATAGGATGGACCTGGTGTCAAATTTTAGTCACCTTGGCACTTCTATATAGGCCTAGTAAAAATCCTTGCATACCTAAGATGCACCCTGACTTGGATTAAGGGGTGCTGATGGGTTTGCGCATTGACGCATGAAAAAAAATGTTGACTTCCACCCCCCCTCTCAAGGGTAAATTTCTATTTACCCCCCACCATAGGGAATGAAAATCGTGCATGTTATATTCTGGAACAACTGTTTATTACATGAGCCGGTACTTTTACATATGTACGAACATAGACGCATACACCACAGTGCACAAACGTGCCCTGTTTTGACCTATAGTAACCTGAAACCCACTGATTTTGCAAAATGATCCCACCCCCTCCCCCAATTTAATCGGATATGTGTGTCGAATGGCGCATCACAATGGATGAGCAAATTCTAGGCAACTGGCAAATATTGGTCTATCAGAAGAGCAAATTTTGTTGAAATGGCAAATTTTACCAAAAGGGCAAATTATCACAAAGGGGCAAATTCTATTGAAATGGCAAACTTTGGCCAACTGGGTTCAAAGAGGCAAAGCTATCAGAAGAGCAAATTTTGTTGAAAGGGCACATTTGTTGAAATGGCAAATAATAGAACCCTCAGAAGAGTAAATTTTGTTGAAAGGGCAAATTTTTCTGAAAAGGCAAAAAATAGGAAAGGGCAAATTCTACAACGAGCATGTCGCACTGGCTTTCCGTACAATCCAAACAAGCCCTAAAATGAATAAACAAGCCTGCAATAATCATGTTTTATTATGTTTGAGACAAATCTCGGCCCTGTCTAACTCTTACTGCCTATGTACAGTTGTAACTGCCTTCTCTTTACAGATGTTTAAGATTAGATCTAAGTCAACCACATCTATGTACATTTGTAGTTACGTATCTTATACATTGTTTTCAGCAGCGAATTCAAATTCTGTCATGAATAACACTCTGACGTAACGCCACAGCATAAAGCATTGATAACCATGAACAAACCACGACAGACCACACTCTTTCAGAGCTGGCAGTCCTCTCAGACTGGTCGATCAGGCTCAGCCACCGTTCAACCATCAACATCAACTACCGGTCGGTCTGGTAATGATCAGTTTGGTGATGAAGATGAAGATGAGGACTTGCTGCGGGCTATGGAGCTCAGCCTCCAGGAGTCCTTACAGAGTAAGGCAGCTCTCCAGGCACATAACCCTGCCCCAACAACAGGAAAAAGCAACTCATCATCTGGCCTATTCTCCTCTGTCTATGGGCAAAATGAATCAAAGAGACCGACTCAGGTTCTCAGCGAACTCACCAATAACAGCAGACAAAAGTCATGCAACCCATCTAGCCTGGGCCTGTTTAAAAAGAACCAACCCAAACAAGGCACACTATCGAAGTACTCAGAGAGAAATGAAATGACAGAAGGGGAGCAGTATGAGGAGCCAGAAGAGGAGCTCACTGAGGAGCAACTCGCAGCGCTCGAGGATATACCTGGTTTTGACAAAGGGGCCGGGCAGATGTGGATCTATCCAACCAACTATCCGGTGCGAGAGTATCAGTTCAGTATAGTGAAAGAAGCTCTCTTCACTAACACATTAGTCGTTTTACCGACTGGGCTTGGAAAAACTTTTATCTCAGCAGTTGTGATGTATAACTTCTACCGATGGTACCCGCAGGGTAAAATTATTTTCATGGCGCCAACTAAACCACTTGTCGCTCAGCAGATTGAGGCCTGCCACAACATTATGGGTATTCCACAGAGAGATACTGCTGAAATGACTGGTATGTACCGTTACTTTATTTATTTATGCCCCTGATTTATTTTAAGATGTACATGTATTATATGCTTCATGATTGCCCATGTGCAATATTGATTGTTTGAGGCTGTGTCCCAGGAACATGCCTTGAGTAAAATGAAATGGCAGGGCATACTATTTACATCTATGGTACCCCGTGTATAAGTTGTCCACAATTAGAAGACACATTTAACATATATCACTATGGTACTGCTCCTACAATATAGGCTATAACACAGGCTATAAGGAGGACCCTGACTTTGGGCCATTCCTATATCAAAGCGCAGCAGTATGTATGCATGGATTAACTTAGAACCCTGCATATACGCCATTGCTTATAGACCATTTGAGATCCTAGCTACAGTTTATATGCTCACCCTGAGGCTTACACATGGATGTGGCTTATACACAGTGTTTTATGGTAGTTTTTAAATAACAAGGGCTTAGTAGATCATGTTTTTAACAAAGACTGTTGCCTTGCCACATCTAATTTCATAGGTGCAATGCAGCCAGCAGATCGAAAGCAGGCATGGCAGTCACGACGAGTCTTCTTTCTCACGCCCCAAGTACTTACCAATGATTTGAGCCGTGAAGCATGTCCGGGTCATCTCGTGAAGTGTTTAGTTGTTGATGAGGCACACAAGGCCCAAGGAAACCATGCCTACTGCCAGGTAAATGAAACCCTTAAGTATGCATTAAAAATGTATATTTCCCATTTAATTTACTGGATCCAAAAATCTCAATCCACATACACATACAAGTATGTTCCCTCATCGTTACAATTACAATGAATGCTAGCAATGACTTCCCGAAAACGACCAAATGGGAACCAGCTTACACGCACTTACTGATGATACCGAATAGTTATGGATAATCTCTCCTGATTTGCTTATAGGTTGTCAAGGAGCTTGCAAAGTATGAGGGAGAATTCAGAGTATTGGCATTGAGTGCAACACCTGGAAGTGACATGAAGGTTGGTTGACATCTTCCTTAAGTGTATATGTTTTCTTGAAGCGTATCTTTTATAAATATACCGGTATATTATTTATTTGATATAGATTAGAAACCAATTCTATTTACGGATATGGTTAATACATGTTTTTGGAACAGGCTCTAGCCTGTTCCATTGCACTCACATGGGACGTCGATTGCACACGGAATCGGACAGTCCAACTTCCCATGAGTCGACCTGTGCTATTGTATCAGTAAATAGCACTAATAGCACTGACTAACTGCTGATAGATGGGCGATTTATGTTAGTTTACCACAGCCCAGTGCTTCCCGTCAGGACGCACGGTCAATGCGTCCTGCTGGGTAAACTGCCATAAATCGACCATCTATCAGCAGTTAGTCAGTGATAGACTAATTGCTGATAAATTGTGAGTAAATACTGATATATATTGACTATTTGCTGACAAATTGTGAGTAATTACCGATATATATTGACTAATATCTGACAGATTTTGAGTAATTACTGACATATAATGACTAAGTACTGGCATATATTGACTGATTGCTGACAAATAGTGAGTAAATACTGTCATATATTGACTAATTGCTGACAAATAGTTAACAATTACTAACATATTGACTAAATGCTGACAAAATGTAAGTAATTACTACCACGTTTTGACTATTTGCTGACAAATAGTGAATACTTACTAACATATACCGTAAACTCCCGCGTATAAGACGCGTCCTCTACGCCAAACAAATGCCTTATAGGATTTTTTCAAGTTGGGTGTGCGTCTTATACGAGGGGTAATTTTACTATAGAACAGTACTGGATTGACAAAAATCACCCTTAAAATGTGCGTCTTATACGCGAAAATGCATGTGCTAAGTTTGGGGTGCGTCTTATACGCGCAGCGCGTCTTCTACGTGGGAGATTACGGTAATATTATTAAGTAATTGCTGAAAAATAGTCCATAGATACTGACATATTTTGAATAATTGCTGACAAATTGTGAGTAAATACTGATATATATGTTATAGAGTGACTAAGTACTGACATATATTGATTAATTACTGACAAATAGTGAGTAATAACTAGTATATATTGACTAATTGCTGATAAATGGTGAGTAATTACTGACATATATTGACTAATATCTGACAAATTGTGAGTAGTTACTGACATATGTAGACTAATTACTAACATATATTGACTAAATACTGATAAAATGTAAGTAACTACTACCATGCATGACTAATTGGTGACAAATAGTGAATAATTACTGTCATCTGAACTCTCTTAGGGATGGGGAAGGGTGTGCACATGATAAGCAGGATGGGGGAGGGTGTGTGCAAGATACGCAGGATGGAGAAGGGTGTGCGCATGATATGCAGGATGGGGAAGGGTGTGCACATGATAAGCAGGATGGGGGAAGGGTGTGCGCAAGATACGCAGGTTGGGGGAGGGTGTGCGCATGATACGCAGGATGGGGAAGGGTGTGCACATGACAAGCAGGATGGGGGAGGGTGTGTGCAAGATACGCAGGATGGAGAAGGGTGTGCGCATGATATGCAGGATGGGGAAGGGTGTGCACATGATAAGCAGGATGGGGGAAGGGTGTGCGCAAGATACGCAGGTTGGGGGAGGGTGTGCGCATGATACGCAGGATGGGGAAGGGTGTGCACATGACAAGCAGGATGGGGGAAGGGTGTGAGCAAGATACGCAGGATGGTGGAGGGTGTGTGCAAGATACACAGGTGGGGGGAGGGGTATAAACGATGCAGAGGGTGGGGGAGGGTTTATGCATGATACGCAGCATGGGGGAGGGTGTGTGCCAGTCCGAGAGAGGGGTATGAATGATGCAGAGGGTGGGGGAGGGTTTATGCAATATACACAGGATGGGGGAGGGTGTGCACATTATATGCAGGGTGGGGGAGGGTTTATGCATGATACGCAGGATAGGGGAGGATGTGCGCATGATACACAGGATGGGGGAGGGTGTACACATTATATGCAGGGTGGGGGAGGGTGTGTGCATGATACGCAGTGTGGGGGCAGGGTGTGTAGATGATACGCAGGATGGGGGAGGGTGTGCGCATGATACGCAGGACGGGGGAGGATGTGCGCATGATACACAGGATGGGGGAGGGTGTACACATTATATGCAGGATTGGGGAGGGTGTGCGCATGATACGCAGGGTGGGGGAGGGTGTGCGCAAGATACGCAGGGTGGGGGAGGGTTTGCACATAATACGCAGGATGGGGGGAGGGTGTGCACAAGATAAGCAGGGTGGGGGAGGGTGTGCGCATGATACGCAGGATGGGGGAGGGTGTGCACAAGATACGCAGGGTGGGGGAGGGTTTGCGCATGATACGCAGGGTGGGGGAGGGTGTGCACATGATATGCAGGATGGGGGAGGGTGTGCATAAGATATGCAGGGTGGGGGAGGGTGTGCGCATGATACGCAGGATGGGGGAGGGTGTGCACAAGATATGCAGGGTGGGGGAGGGTGTGCGCATGATACGCAGGGTGGGCCAGGGTGTGCGCAAGATACGCAGGGTGGGCGAGGGTGTGCGCATGATACGCAGGATGGGGGGAGGGTGTGCACAAGATAAGCAGGGTGGGGGAGGGTGTGCGCATGACACGCAGGATGGGGGGAAGGTGTGCGCAAGATACGCAGGGTGGGGGAGGGTTTGCGCATGATACGCAGGGTGGGGGAGGGTCTGCCCATGATACGCAGGGTGGGGGGAGGGTGTGCACAAGATATGCAGGGTGGGGGAGGGTGTGCGCAAGATATGCAGGATGGGGGGAGGGTCCCTAACATTTATACATGGGCCGTTTACACTATCCCAGCGCTGAAGGCGCTGGTCAAAACCCCAAACAGATGGTCGATTTATGGCAGTTTACCCAGCCGGACGCAGGACGCATTGACCGTGCGTCCCCGTCTTTAATTGGCTGACGGAGTGGCGTGATCCGTCACCCTCATGCATACTCGCCATTTGATTGGCTGTTGGTAGTGGCCTGACCCAGTTTTTTCGCGCAGAAGCCACGTGTTCGCTGGTACCGCTGGTACTGCTGCAGTAGCTGCAGCACCAGCAAAAGTGTTTACAGCGTCCCCGTCTTTAATTGGCTGACGGAGTGGCGTGATCCGTCACCCTCATGCATACTCACCATTTGATTGGCTGTTGGTAGTGGCCTGACCCAGTTTTTTCGCGCCAGAAGCCACGTGTTCGCTGGTACTGCTGCAGCACCAGCAAAAGTGCTGTTTGTTTACAATGCAGCGATGTGTCTGCGTTTTTGGCCCAAATGTGTTGTTATTTGAAAGAAATCTTGCTTTATTGTCACAGTACACATGGATTATTATCACAACTCGTCCTTGTTTGCCGCATGGTGCCGAGAAATTGCAGGAAATTGTTCGATTTGAACAAATCATGACACCGCCTGCTGCGCGGCCCCATTGGTGGTCCGATATTGGTGGTCCGAGAACAGGTCTGTATCATTCTTTCATGAATACCCTCAAAACATCGCTGTAGAGGCCAAAAATGCTGGGGAAAGGCCAAAATGGCCTGAAGACAGAGAGACATCGTTGGGCGATAATAGGGTTCCGAGAGAAAAACGATTTTCCAGGGGAGTCCATAGCTGTTTGAATTTTTTTCCTACGATGATTTGGTGGAAAGTTATGGCCATTTTTGTGATGTCATAGCTTTAAAACATTGATAACTTTGTTCCCATTGTGCAGATCTGAAAATAAAGACCGCCATGACGTTCGCCAGCTCGAGCTACCCTTTATCTATAGGTCACACTATGGGAAACTCCTATTATTAAGGGAGATACGATTTATTTTGTAAAACTGCCAGTTCTTGGACCTCTCTGCCAGTGCCTGGACTGGCGTCTGCCCCCGCGTCCCAAAAAAGCCTATATTTTCGATCCATTCCTTCCTCAAACCTGCCCTTTTTCGCCGGTGACACTTAAAACAGATAGGTTTTGGCAGGAGGTAGGGCGCAGGTGGACCGGCCCAGGCCGAAAAGGCTGCTAGTTAAAAAATTTATTTCGCTTATTCTTTTCCGAAACAAATTTTTTAGGGGGGCATGTTCTTTAGGGGGACGAAACACCCCAGATTAATACCGAACATTCCATATCCGCGCATATTATTTGCATAATTAGCATAATTATGCAGTATCTTGGTACTCTTCAATATAATATAGATATGTTCCATTGGTCCCTTATAGAATTCATATGCTTGCAAGTATAAACTACTGACTGCACCTAGTGACTAGTGGAATCTGAACAGTAGAAAAGAAAGACCCCTCCTCTACCTTTGTATAGCATCAAACAAGTTGTTCAGTGGAGGCAGCCATTGCTTGATCAGATGCTTAAACCTTTTAGATCCAAATGCTAGTTACCAGTGCATTATCACTGTTAATAAGCTTTACACATCAATACCTGCGCAAGCCCTGTTTGCACTGAATGGATGTCTTTCCATTTCTCCATTCTCTGGTGTTTGATTGAAAATGTTGACGTCATTCTGTGTTTTAATTTGTGTTTTAATCTGTGTTTTTATGGTACAAATATTGAGTTTAGGGCTATAAAAGGTTAGTGTTAGTGCTATGGTATGATAGTAATTACTCACTATTTGTCAGCGGTTAATCAATATAATTTTTATGTTAGTAATTACTCACTATTTGTTAGCAATTAGTCGAAATATGTCAGTATTTACTCACAATTTGTCAGCAATTAGTCAGTATACACCTAGTGACTAAGTATTGACATTAAAAAGATTAATGGCATTTTAATCATTTGTGCATCATGCCCAGATTGATATGATGCACTCACTTTTTGTCAGTAATTAGTCAAAATATGTCAGAAATAATGCACGATTTGTCAGCAATTAGTCAATATATGTCAGTAATTACTCACTATTTGTCAGCAATTAGTCAATATATGTCAGTACTTAGTCATTGAATATCAGCAATTATCAATACATGGTAGTAGTTACTTACATTTTATCAGTATTTAGTCAATATATGTTAGTAATTGCTCACTATTTGTCAGCAATTAGTCTATATGTTAGTATTTGCTCACTATTTGTCAGCAATTATTCAATATATATTAGTAATGACTCACTATTTGTCAGCAAATAGTCAATATATATCAGTATTTACTCACAATTTGTCAGCAATTAGTCAATATATGACAGTATTTAATCACTATTTGTCAGCAATCAGTCAATATATGCCAGTACTTAGTCGTTATATAACAACACTTAGTCCATATATGTCAGTAATTACTCAAAATTTGTCAGATATTAGTCAATATATGTCAGTAATTACTCACAATTTGGCAGCAATTAGTCAATATGTCAGTATTTACTCACATTTTGTCGGCAATAACTCAATGTACCGGTATGTCAGTACTTTGTTATTCCTACACTGTAAAAAATGTGTGTTGAACTTACACTGTCTTGTTAAAATGTCAGTGCCTAATCATTATTTGTTGGCAATTAGTCAAAATATATCAGTAATTAGTCACTATTTGTCAGCAAATAGTCATAATATGTCAGTAATAGTCACTGTTTTTCAGCACTTAATTAAAACATGTCAGTACTTAGTCACTATTTGTCAGCAATTAGCCAAAATATATCACTACTTAGTCACTATTTGTCAGTAACTAATCAAAATATGTCAGTAGCTCCATACTATCACTGACCACTTGTCAATTGACAGTTGACATTTGACATTGAAGCCTGTTCCTTAGGACTGAGTCCTTCACCTGTGACATTTTTGTTTTTGTTTAATCCCATGTAGGCAGTGCAGCAAGTGATAACCAACTTAATGGTGGCACATGTAGAACTGCGAGGTGAAGACTCACCTGATATCAAACAGTACACCCATGAGCGGACAGTGGAGAAGGTGGTTGTACCCCTGGGTCAGGAACTCACTGCAGTCAAGGAGAAGTACCTCCGGGTATGGAACTTCTATTGCCATATACATGTAGTTCACAGAATATACTTTTACCATGCATATCGGTTGTACGTGATCTGAATTTTCTAGTCTTTGTTCAAATTAAATAAGTTGATGAAATTCATATTTTTATAAACAGTCATACAAAATATATCGCAAATACCTGTAGAAAATGGAACAATCTTTCCCTCTTTTGATAACTACAAACAGGTGATGAACACAGTCGTCAATAGACTTAAGCGTCTTGGAGTTGTGTATAACAGAGAAGTGACCAGCTTATCCAAGTTCCTCATCTTAAAGTCCAGGGAAGCCTTCAGACAAAATCCACCCCACAACCTACCAGTATGTACTGATAACTCTTCTAATATCTGGTAACAGAAATGTTGGCCATAGTGAAAGAAAGGTGCCACATGTATATATTTTGAGAGATAATCTTGTTTAATAATTATTTGACGTATGAGGCAGTTTTAAAGGTGTTTAGAAGATGTGCATCTCTGTTCTCTGGAACAGGCAGGTATATGAAATTTGATTAAAAAAGAGTAAGATGTAATACTAAATTTCTTTGCTTTCATTTCATAGAACCAGCAGTTTGGTGCAGTTGAGGGAGACTTTGCACTGGCTATTAGTCTTTACCATGGCTACGACCTCCTACAGCAGCACGGGCTGCGATCGCTGCAAAGCTACTTGCTCAGTTTGGTGAGCGGTGACAAGGGTTACGGTCGAACACGGGCTGAGCTACTTCGCAACAACGACTTCACTGACATGATGGAAATGATTAAGAGATTCACCCCTGTCAAGTAAGTTTACCCATTATATTATGTTCTAAATATATCACACTTTTCCATCAATTTTTTTAGTCAAGTTAATAGTCTGTGAAGAGTCCTTGATACAAGCAAAAAGTCCTATCTTTATTTTAGGAACACCCTACCATGTACACAGTTGACTCAGTCGGCCAGTCAGTTGGCAACACCGTATGAAGTTGGACATCCCAAAATGGCCAAACTTCAAGAAATTGCATTGGAACACTTTACCAACTTTCAGGGTCAGTACAGCTGTTAACTTAGGTTTAATTTTTGGTTAATAATGAGGGTTGAGAGAGCAGAAGATTATAGGATATTTAATACAAATCGACGCAACATTTAGGTTTTGATCGTAATATATCGTTTCGTATTTTTCTATGTTGAATATGTAAATTTACAAAATGAATTTGATCTAGTGGATGAAAATTACTGTCTACAGGTGACATTGACAATGCCCCAGGGGCAGCTTCAACTCGTATCATGGTATTCGCCCAGTATCGTGACAGTGTTAGTGAGATTACGGAGATGCTAAACCGGCATCGCCCGCTCATCAAATGTATGAGCTTTATTGGCCAGTCATCAGTTGGCAAGGCAACTAAAGGTTTCACCCAGAAGGAGCAACTCTTGGTGAGAACAAATCTAGTTTTGAATGCACAGTTGTGGTGGGAAATACCCATTCTAATATGAAGCAGATCAGTCAAATGGACCCCTGACCCCTAACATAATCTATGTATACATGTATATTCCTATTACATTTGTACACTATGTTACATTTCCTCCTGCCAGAGTGTATATCTAACAAAATGATGTTGCCATTTACATTACAGAATAAACAATTGTGCATAATGTCGGTCTACATCCGCCCCTGTCAAACGAAAAACCGTTTTGAGGGATTAAAACATACAACTACTCCTATCTCTATGTACAGGTTATGAAGAAGTTCCGAGAAGGTGGCTACAACACACTCGTGTCAACCTGTGTGGGTGAAGAGGGATTGGATATTGGAGACGTTGACCTTATCATCTGCTTTGATGCACACAAGAGCCCCATACGTCTTGTTCAGCGCATGGGGCGTACAGGCAGGAAACGACAGGGACGCATTATCATGCTCGTTACTGCAGGCAAAGAGGAACAGGTCTCAATTTTACAATGGTCATATGTAAGATGTAGAGTTAGATTTATGTGATATGTGCGTGAATTAATACAATATTTGCAAATCATAATTTGAGTTGTAATTCACCTATCCACAACCTATGATAATTCTATACAGATCTAGTATTTCTTATATTAGCCCAGGGATGTAAGTCTTCAGGTTTTATCAGGATTTTCTGATTTCTGAAAATTTTGAATGACATGCATTTTCCTTATAATATATGAGTGGTAAGGAGGGCTGTTTGGAAAAACAGAAGGCTTTTATATCAAGTTCTTGTATGACTTCCTGATTTTTGCCCCTGCCTGATTTGCATCCCTGTATTACTAATACATATTAAACCAAGGCTATGCTAGAATTAAAACTATTGTAATTGTGAGGGGTTAAAGCAGACTCTTTTCTTTTTTTTTTGTCAGATCTACAACCAATCACAGTATACAAAGCGCAGTATACATAAGGCTATACAAAATGGTGCCCGCTCCCTCATCTTCTACCCCAACAGTAGTCGCATGGTGCCTGATGGACTTAGACCCCGGTGTCACCGCATGCACATCACAGTCAGAGAAGCATATGTCCAACGGACTAAAGGCACTAAAGCCACAAAGACAACTGCCAAACCTTCAACCACAAAGACTGCAGGTTTGTTAAGCATATCGTTTGTCATTACATGATAGGACAGAAATTCAGTTTCAAAGAGGATATTCGCGTATTTGTTTTTTTTAATCTAATGGTTCAGGCTGCCAATAACCTAATTGGAATTTCACTGGATACTCTCTTTTTTTACAGCTGTTGGGAGAAAACCAGTGGCAGATGGCTTCCTAACATCAGAGGAACTTCGATATTGGAGTGAGCATTACAAAGTTAAAGAAGAAGAAATCCCAAAACTGCCAACATCCAACTTTGTTTCACTCAAGCAGGTACAAAATAATACCTCATCTTGTCCAGTCTAAAATGGATGTGATGTCAAGTAATATCTACCAGTCTCATATTTCATCGTACAATTCAGGAACACGTTTGTGTGTGCTAGGTATCAGCAGTTTATCCTCTGTAATATGTTACCTGAATATAAATCTTTCAGTCAACAAATCGTGCCGCACCACAGAAGGGCCCACTGCTGTCGCTCAGTGAGTGGATGCCGTGGCAGAATCGACTGCAGCCGACCGTCCTTGTCGGACACTCCATGCAGTCAAGACATCTGGTGGATGTAGTAGAGTTTATGCAGATACAAGGTGAGTGTGGAGAAATGTTCGTTGATATATAACTATACGGGATTAGCACATTACTGGTACTAAGGAAATCAGCTAGGTGGCTCATGTAGTCGGGGGCTAGATCATCATTTGGCCTCTTTGTATAGTCTAATTTAACAACCTGCCAATTTATTACTACCCATGGGATTTTTCTATAAATCATATGTGTGGATTCTCCATATCAACATCTTTAAGTAGATAATCTAGAAATAGATTAAATTTTAAAAATTAAAGACCATTAGATCATTGAAATTTCTGTTTGATACCACAGGTAAGCCAATAAAGGCATTGTGTCCCTATCAGGGTTATCACCTTACTTCACACCTGGAACAATAGAGAGGTACTTGTGGTAATTAAGATAAGGGGTAGGGTAAAGCTTATTAGTGTTATCACTGACCATTGTTCTGGGGGCTGATAAGAAATTTACCCAGAATGCACTGCTCTGGAGTCGGGGGCCTAACCAAGATAGCGGCCTCCATAGCCTAATATGCTAATGCCCTATAGACTATGTGTAGGTTCATGGTCCTTTATCGTTGTCTGTCTTTGTGCTGCTGAGGGCTCACCAGCATTGGTGGTGCAGCATACCATCCTTTCAGTTAGTATCAAACCTTTAGTGCTGGCATCATGAAACCATGGCGAGCTTCACGCCAGTGCTTCACTCATGCATCATAACAACCAGTGGGCTTCGTACAATAATGAACTATACTGCGTTTAAAGCGATAACCACTATATAACATGATATGCTCATTTATATGCCAAATTTGTGCCTCAAGAGGGCACCTTAAAGCAAGTATTACTGTATCTTTGCAGCTACTATCGGGGACGATGAGGATCCGTACGGCCAGGAGATGCAGACCTATCTTAACAAAGAGGACGTCAATGTAAAAAGTAAATCACAGGGAATGATGAGGTAAGGAAGTCAGATCGAGAATGCATGGATAACCTAGGCTTTTCAGGTACACCGTATCATAGATATTGCAATTTTAACTGCTACATTATTTTTGATTTTGGTATTCTTAAATGGTAATAAACCCATGTAAAAATTAATACTCGGACTACTTCTCTCTTATTCTTTAAATACCTTGTAATGCATTTTGTTGTTTTAGTGCATGAAGGTACCTTTTACTTTGTTGACCGAGATGCAGTTTAAACCATCTTGCACTATGATAACGATTTGATATTGAGAAAACTCAGTACCGGTATGTCTTTTTTCACGCGTTATTGAATCTGGTGTCCATTTTCATACAGGTACTGCACACCTTCAGTAGCACCCGCAAAGACTGCGACGACAGTGGACAAAGTGTCCCATCCGCGTCGTAGTAAGCAGCTTCCAACCTTCAGCTCAGATGAGGAAAATCTTGGTTATTCATCGGATGAAGACCTTCCAACATTTGACGGTATCAAAGCAAAAGGGGATTTACCTGCAAGGACAAAGGGAGCTGGCAGGAAGTCCTGCAAAGAAAGTGTTCTGATCGAAATTGTGCAGGAGCATCGAGTTACAACTTCAGAAGATGACATAAATTTGGTTACGGCAGAAGGTGGTGACGAAAGACCAAGGCCACCTGATCCAGATGAGTTAGCTGAAGTTGGTGCGACCCGGCTGTTGGTAAGCCCAAAAGGCAAAGGCAAGGGGAAGACAACCAAAAGTGTGAGTAAGACTACAAATGAAACTGTTCAGAAAATGGTTTCAAAGTCCCCTAGGGATGATGTCAGTAGAAAGGTGAAGAAAAAGAAGAAGCGATCGTCCAGTGACAGAATCAACCAATCCCTTATAGCCCTGATTGATGATCCAACTGATGCGGACTTTGAAGGAGTTTCCACCGTTAAACCCAAAATAGACTGCAAAACTACGGTACATGAGAAATCCCACTACATAGATCACGGACAACATCAGAATATAGATATTCAGAATAGAAATGAAGTAAATTCAGAAAAGTGTAATGTGGCTTCAGATGAAGTAGTTATGGTCAGCGACTCAGATGGTAATAACGGAGATATGGACTGTGCTCCGCCTTCCCCAGATATACTTTCCTCAAAGTGTGACTCTCGTTTGAGCCAAGCATTCCCACTCTTCACACCACATAAAGCATTTGCTGAAGAATGTCACGAAAAAGAGGTGTCATCTGATGCAAGTGGAATGAAACGTGTAAGAACACCGCCTCCTGTCGAAGAGTTGCAGAGTGCGCTAACTGATCTGGACTACAATGGCCGGCTTAGTCCTGTAGACATGCTGAAGTTGATAGACAAATGGGAGCAAGAGAAGATGGCCAGTTCTCAATCCAGACCGCCCCCATGTCCGACAGCCAAGGAGGTCTACATAAAAGGAAAAATATCCATAGCAACAACACCGATCAGGATAAGAGGCGCTTTTCCCCGACCACCCATACCAAAAGGTGTGTGTACAACGAGTGGTTCTAATTCAAAGGAGGCTCAGGAATCACTCGATGCAGACCTAACTGAGGAAATGCTCTTTGATGAATCTATGGTAATGGATGAGCCTCAGCCCATGCCCAAAAGCGACAGAGTAGAGGCGGTTCAAATTCCAGAGCAACACAGACAAAGTGAGCGCAGCCCTATATTAAAGCCTTCAGAACACTCAACAGAGCAAAAAATAGGGGAGATAAGCAGAATCTCTAACACAAGCACCCCACCTAGTAAATCTCCCGTGCCAGTGACCCCTTTCTATCCACGGAGCAGCAGAAATTTTCGTTTCCAGAGTAACACCAGTACCCCGATGTGTAATGCAACCGCACCTAATTTGGGAACTTCTCCTACTCTAAAAGAATCCAACAAAGCTAAGAATGCCATGACATTAAAAGAGAAATTGATAAATGCCAAAGAAAACAGAAGGAAAAGCGATCCTTGTGCATCTCCTAGTGTTCTTTGCACTAAGACGAAAGCAGTACAACCGTCCCGGCGCAGTGCGTCTCCAATACATGAATCCTTCTTCAGTGACTTAAATGACTCTGCTTTTGCTGACATAGAAACACAAGCTCCTGTTGTGGAGACCCCGCCTGTTGTTAAAGGAATATCACCTGTTGCTATGAAACCACCATCTGCAGTTACAGATAAGACGCCCGTTGGAAGAGCAAACCTGATTCCCTTTTCTCATGTAGCTAAGGTTACTCCAGTGTCTGCCTTAGAGACATCTCAGTTGACTTTCACACAGGCTTTAGCTTGTGTAAATGACAGTACTGACACATCAAGGTCTGCTAACAGTCTATCACCCAGCCCTCGGCCAAGTGGCAATAAGTCAGGCCGCCCTCAGGACAGGCAGATGGAATCTGGGGGATTAAGCATGGATATAAGTGGAGCAGAGCATCTAGGGCGTAGAGATAATTCCCCGTTAGAGGCACCGTGTGTTAACAATGCACCTAACATTCATCCAATTATTGGAAATGCAGTTACCACTGCAGCCTCAGAAGAAGCAGAGGAGGACCCACAGTTTGATCTTGGGTTTGATTTTGATGATGACTTTGATGACGAAATAGTTGTGCCGCCAAGCCCACCCCAGACAACTTCATCACAAGAGTTCTCTGTACGACTGCGTGCCGATACTACAACGTCTACATCTAGTCATATCATTCCAAATCAGACTGATCCAGGAGTAAGGGAGCAAAGCATAGACAAATGCGAAGCTATTCCTGACATTAACCATTCTGATGATGAATCGAGGGCATCTTGTGTGTCGCCAGTGTTTGTCTCAATGACACAGCAGGGTGGGATAGTGGGAAGAACATCTAAATCCACATCATCAGATGTTATTGCACCTCTCCCTGCCATGACGACAACAGAGAGCGCTGTGGCTGATTCTGAAGTCAATTTCTCAGACAGCCTTGCGGCAAATTTTGCTGACTGTGATTCTGAGGAATTATTCGATGATGAAGATGACGTGGAGCCAGGGCAGGATGATACAGAGAAGGGCAACGTGTCTCCCATTCCTGAAGAAGTATCTGGTCGCCCTTCTAGTCCGGTCATCGTCAGATCACCAGGCAAAGCACATTTTAAAACACCGGTCAAGCCAGCGCCAAGGACTAGCAGACCGTACAAAGTATGTTGGTTTATCTCTATTCAGACTAATGAGAAAATATCAGTGCTGGTACTCTTCATTAGGACAAAGAACAATTAAAAAGTTGTTTATGACTTGTGCTATCAAATCTTTATTTGCAATTCATGTATGTTAGCTTGTAACCATATATTCAGTGTTCCACATCCTCATTATCTGCATCTTCAAATCACTTTAACAAGTGTGGAAAAGATTACCACTATTTCTATTATGATTGATTTAACACAGAAAAAATTTTTTTTTTCAGCAGCCGATGACTGCGGCCAACTTTGCTGAGGATTCTCCAATCCTCCCATCTCAGAAAAGGCAGAGGCCTTCAGCAATGGACGATGAAGCCAATGAAGATTCGCCCATCGCCCCACCAAGCAAGCGGCACCGCCCACTTGTTGGTCTTGAATCTGACGAGGATTCTCCAATTGCACGAGCACGAGCACGACAACACTCAAATGTTACTATGGAGGATTCTTCAATTGCACCACCTAGGAAACGGTACCCACCCATTGTGGGATTGGAGTCTGATGAAGACTCTCCTGTTGCTCCAGCACGCACCCGAAATCGCAGACCAGCTGTGTTAGATGACTCACCAGTCGCACCACCGAGCAAGCGGCAACTGCCAATGGTGTGGCAAGAACCTAATGAGGATTCTCCAATTGCTCCAGCACGGCAACGCACAACAGCTATTGTAGATCTCACTGCAGATGACGAAGATGACTTTGTCAGTGAGTAAAGATTTCCCAAAAGATAGATCAGGTCATTCTAGTACATATCTAACTTTAAATGTCAGGCATTTTGTCTTGGAGGTCTATTCCCTCCTGTTAACCAGTGAATAAATGATCGAGTAGCAATAGAAAAAGGGATGCGTGCTACCACTTTAGGGATAACCTCTTCAAAGTATAAACCAACATCGTCATCAAAGATGGTCAACCAGTAGTTTTCCTTAGTCTCTTTATTATAAAAAGCTCTCCCGATTCAATGTTCCTTTCATGATGTTACTTCCAGGTTCCAATAAACATAAAAGAGCAAACGCCAGCACCAAGCGATCATCTCACACTGTGGTACACAAGAAGTCTTCAGTTGTCCCGAAGCCCAGAAAGGTAAAAGCTCTATATCTAGATGTAGAGCTCGGTGAGGTACATACTGATTCTATAAAAGATTTGATAAAGAAATATTAAACACTCAGAGGACGGGTGTAAGACCCATCCACACCTCAACACTTAAAAAAAAAAAAAAAAAGAAAAGAAATATTAAACAGCCTTGTTTGATGGCAAGAAATTTGGGGAATTCATAAAGCTCCTTAAATATACATTAATTTTTCTTTTGTTCAAATCTATTTTTTGATCACCACTGGTTTCAGGTATCTGCAGCAGCAGATTTCCTGGATGTTGAGGCCGAGCGGTCAGAAGACGATTGCTCCGAAGATGAATTGGATGAAGAAAATGATGAGTATGATCAGAGCTTCGTTAATGACTGCAGCCAAATGACACAGGCAGACAGAGGTAACTATATCATGACATGACCCGATTTGTTCTTTAATATGTCCCTTTGCTACCCCACCCCCCATATAAATCATAAGCCGTCAATGACCCATTTCAGATCCTAGATGTCACTTGTAGAGTCACTCTGAACTCATAATGCGGCTTTTAGGCGGGCCTTTGACACTATAAACATTGACTTAAATAGGTCCGTTCTATCAAACAGTATTAAACAGCTATTTTCAAACTGAAGGTGCGACTTATGTCTTAGTGCAAAGTTAGGAGTGCGACTTAGATGGTAGCCTTTGATGTAAGCTGCTGCTAGAATAATACCATATTGTCCCTTTTTCAGAGAATGCCCCGGACATGCGTGCAGTGTATTTGCAGTCTGTGCGCAGCCCGATACGCAGTGGTGGGTACCGTTTCGCACGGCCTCGGAATGATGTCATGGATGTCTTTTCTCAAGTGCCCCAACAGGACACTGATTATATGGAGGACAGCTTTGTCGTTGATGGTGAAGACTCTGAAGGTAGGATGCATATCTGATGGTCCCATCTCATTGGAGTTCTATTATAATACTTTGTGTAAGTAATTGTATTTAACCTTCTTCCCCCCCCTCCCCCACAAGCCCCTATAGGGGCTTGTGGGGGGAAGAGTGTGGGGAATCTGGTGGAGAGAGGGTTAAGATCTAGAAATGTGTGTTATCTATGTAGTTGGGAATCATCACTGTTCTTAGCTTCAACCTATACCATTAGAACTACCCTTTTCCATTTGTTCATGACTCCCTCTTGTCTCCAACCTGAATACAGACTATGCTGATGATGGTACTGAAGACGAGGTAACACTTTTGGACCTTGGGCACAATGAAACAATGTCCCGTCAGACTAGGCGCCAGGCGAGAGCAGCACGGCGAGCACCACCCAAAGCAGCTCCGCGTCCAAAGGTCGGTCGCAGAGTGGTGAGAGTGATAGATTCATCTAGTGAAGAGGAGGCTGAGAGAATAGCGCCATCACAGGCACCTGCTGTGAAAAAGGTTGGTCTTGTGTTCCAGAGCGCAACGATAGATGTCGTTGCGGTCTATCATAGGAGATGCGCATGCGCAGATCCGTAGATGTCAGACTGCTGTGTATTTCCATAGGAGGAGGACGTCTCGCAATTTGGCTTTACAATTCGAGTGAGTTTTGACAATTTTTAGTACTTCCATTTTTCATATCTGATTTTATTCTTCTTTTAGGGGGTTAATTCGCCTTCAAAGTCTAAATTAGGCCTCTTTAGGCTAAATTTCTCAAAATTTGTAACGATCTCTGTTTTCCCGCCGTGTACGGAGAAGCAGTTTGGGTTTCTATCCCGATCGTTCTACTTTAGGCGAGTTTTTTCACCCCGTATTCATTTATTAAAGATCATTTCTTTAATATTTTGTTAATATCTACTGTTTTTGGGTTTTTTCCGTCTTATTTTGATCGAAATTACGATTCGTATACTTTTACGACACCAACAATGACTTAGAACCGTTTGGCGGCAAAATCCTCGGCTGTTTCCGGTATTTTCCGTCAATTTCCGGTTCGGCGCCGAACTTTTCGTCTCGGCTTGCCGTTTTCTCTTTTATATTGTTATTTTGGTGCAATTAAGACGGATTTTCCTCCAAAAACAGTGAGATTACTCCTTTTTGTATCCGTTTTTACTATATTCTTGTCCATTTTACTTGGCTTGCTTTGTATGTTATGTTTTTGTTGGTTTGTTTTTGGGCGATAATTGAGGAAGTTCCCATAGACCAAGGCCTGTACTGTCACTCTAGTGTCAGTCTGCCTGCTGGGGTGGTGGTTGAGGTTATCTACCTCCACACTCCTGCTAAGGGTAACTTAGGAGGATTTCTGCTTCCTTTTACCTGTCAGTTTACCTCTTTTATCTCCAAAACTAACCAAGTTGTCAATTTTAGGCTTGTGTTCTGAAGCCTTGATTGACACTTGATGTTTGTCAATCTACCCATAGGTTCATGATCTGGAACCTCAGTTGACATCATCAAACGAAATAATTTTAGTAGACCTTTGCACTGGTTAGATAGTCACAGATATGCCTCTTGATGGAGTTCAGTCTGTTGACCCACCTGGCTATGTTCTGAGCTGGTGGACTTAACCTATGGTATATTAAAATTATTTTGTGCCTGATACACTCAAAGTCGGACCGCTGCAGGTCTCCACATTAATTTCTGATGAAGTGAAGTGGAACGAGCCATCCTGTACTCACAGACTGACTTGTGATGAAATGGCTGTGTATCAGGGAGGTTATCTACACCATTAAGACGCTGGACTCTGTGCTCGCTGTACAGATAGGCCACTGTTTTTTAGAATTTGGGTACAATTCTTAAACAGTAACTCCTTCGTAACTGTCCGGACCTGTGGTGGGACTTGCTACTGGAGTTTGGGTGTAAGAGGACCTTGACACCACCAGAGTTGTGGCCCCCTGGCACAACACTGGCTAGCTGATTCAATCAGTGGTTCGATTTTCTACCATTTTCGCTGATTATGATAGAAAATTTTGACCTGTCTCCCTGGGGAGGGCAGAAGTCTTAAGAACGGTGTCTAAACACGGCTGTATAGGTTGATACTTGTAAATTCATTTTTACCTATACCTTATGCCGAAAAATTTCTCATTTAGAGAAATTTGAAAGACTAGCCTCCTCGCGGAGGACTGAATTGTCTTTTATGGCTGTGCCCCGTGGCTGTCTAGGTTGTGAATTGCTAATTCAGTGTACCTATACTTTATGCCGGGGAAATAAGTTTTCAAACTGAGAAATATCACAGTTGGTCACTGGCTAGGTTAGGTGTGTTTTCTAAACTAAATACCTATACCTTATGCCCATAAAATGTTCACTTGTTGTGAAATTGTGTTAATGTTATAATGTTTTATAACTGTGACCGATGACTTATACAAAAATTCTTTGAATTTTTGCAGATGTCTGTCAAGGTGCGTCTACCGCAAGTAGACAAGAAAGTCAAGACCCTAAGACAACAAACGGCTGTTATAGACGCCATGATGAAGCAGGGCGATAGCTCCAGAGTAACTACTAAAGCCCAGGTCTACCGTCAGTCTGACGAGATCGAGGAGCTGAGTTCTGAGCCTGTCGAAACCCCCAAGAAAGGCAAGACGAGGAAAGTCTACACTCGCCGTGATGCCTCGAGGAAGACTAGAACACCGTCTCCTCCGGCTTTGGAGCCAGCTGAAAAGCAACGGCCCAAACAAGAGCCGAAAGACCTTCCCTCACACAAGGCCAAGTCTAAGACTAAGGTAAAGCCAGCTCCCACCAAACAGTATAAGCCGGCTTCTTCAGAAGAAGAAGAAGAAGAGGAGCAGGTGGAAGAAGAGGAGGAAGAAGAAGAGCAGGAAGGCTCTCAAAAGGGCTCAGACCATCAGGAAACTGATGAAGAGGAGGAAGAAGAGGAAGAACCTCCAAGTCCACATAGACCTCGCCATAGATCAAAGCAGAGATCAAGTCACAAGAGACACAGAAGGTCGCGTTCTTACTCCCGACGCAGACACAGGTCTCGGACCAGGTCCAGATCCCGGTCACGGTCTAGACAGGGCAGATACAGGTCGAGATCCAGATCTTACACAAGATCACGAAGGCATAGGTACAGAACCAGATCAAGGTCCAGGTCACATAGACATAGATCAAGATCCACATCCTCTTCTCCCAGCTCAAGGTCAAGGTCTCGGTCTAGGCACCGTTCAAGACCTCGCTCCAGGCGACAAAGACCAAAACACTCAAAAGGTCAGCAGAAGAAACGAGCCCAATTGTCCCCGGTTGAGACGGAGAGACATTCAAAAAAGAATAAGACATCCAGTAAGTCATCTGATGAAGATGACTACACGCATGAGGATGATGATGACGTTAAAGACCCTTTTGCAGGTCAGAAGAGTGGGGCATTTGCTGAAAAAGCCCGAGAAATTCTGAACAAGGAAAGTGGCCCCAAAAAGTCTGCCCCTATAAATGCAGGTCTGGCTGCTACTATTCAAAGACTGCTCTTAAACGCTAATGCCAAAGACTGTGAGCCCAAAGTAACCGAAGAGTACCCACCACCTAAAAACGTGTCTGCCATGGTAGTGCCACCACTCGAAGCCTCTATCAAGAAGAAGCTAGAGAGAAAAGAGATTATCCCGGATGAATTTATGTGCAAGGCGCAAGCTGCCATTATGGCAGCCATGACTGCTATCATCCCAACCTTAACGTTGATGGTGGACAGGGGTGAGGAAGACGAACAGTTAAACGATTGTGCAAAAGGGGCCATTGACTGTCTAGAGTTGATGGGATACGCCAACAACATCCTAGTGAGGCGTAGAAGGGAGAATTTGAGGCACAAGATCAACGAAGACATTAAACAAGAGGTCATGGATGCTCCCATGGGAGGGGCCACGTTATTTGCTGAGGCAAAAACAATTGTGTCTGAAACTGCAGAAGAGCGTGAGTTCACAAAGAAAATACTGAAGTTGCGACAATCTACGGGTAAGAGGCGAGGTAAGAAGACTTACCAGAAGAAATCCAGGTCGGATTTTCGCCGGAGAGACCGGAGCCGCAGAGGCGGAGGGGGTCGCACAAACTATCAGAAAAACAGAAGCTACAGCAACCAGGCCAAGCGGGGCGGTCGAGGAGGTCACTCAAAACGAGGAGCAAAAAAGTAGAAAATGTGCGTAGTTCGAAGGCCTCCCTACACCTTCAGAACACACCAGATAACTTTCTTGGTGGGCAGACTGTCCATTTCCTGGACAATTGGAGGACAATCACTAGTGATCCTTGGGTGTTAAAAAATGCGGGTGGTATTGAAATCCCGTTTATAGCTATCCCGCACCAAAAACACGAACCGCGACCCTATAATCTTAGAGATTATGATCCGCGTAAGATTGACCTAGAAATGGATAGAATGCTTGCCAAAAAGATTATCGAAAGGGTGGAGGATGAAGAGGGCCAATGGATTTCGTGTATCTTTCCTGTTGCGAAATCTAATGGCGATACTCGAATCATCCTAGATCTCACAGAACTGAATAATCTCATTCCATATGAACATTTTAAAATGGAAAATTTAGATACTGCTATCAACTTGATAGGAGAGGGTACGTATATGGCATCTATTGATCTCAAAGATGCATACTACACTTTCCCTATCAGGGAACCCGATCGGAAATATCTAAAATTTGTATGGAACAAGGAGCTTTTTCAGTACCGTGTAATTCCCAATGGAATAGCTTGTGCCCCTCGAATTTTCACAAAGTTACTAGCACCAGTGTTCTGTAATCTGCGACAACAGGGATATATGGCTTTTCCCTACATTGATGATACCTTCATTGTAGGTGAAACATTCTCTGAATGTAGAGAAGCCATGACCAAGTTGGCACAATTGCTAGATTCTCTAGGACTTGTAGTTCATCCAGAAAAATCGGTCTTGACACCTTCTACTTCCTTGGAATTCTTGGGGTTTCTGATAGATACACAAGATATGACTGTGTCGCTACCTCAGAATAAAGTAGATAAAATTCAGGAGGTAGCATCAGAAATCTTGAACGCCCATAATCCCAGCATTAGAAATGTAGCTGGATTGGTGGGAATGTTCAATGCCTATTCCAAAGGGGTAGAATATGGTATGAGTCACTACAAGGCTCTAGAACGTTGCAAGAATCGAGCACTGAAAGTTTCTAAGGGAAATTACGAAGCTACCATGACTTTAGACAAAGAAGCTAAGATAGACATCAAATGGTGGATGATTAATTCCCAAGACCCTTGCTTAATTCGTAAATTCACCCCACATCTCACCATTGACACAGATGCCAGCATGCAGGGTTGGGGAGCCCATCTAGGTGACCATACCATAGGTGGGCGGTGGTTGCCGGAGGAAAAGGACCATATTAATGTCCTTGAACTCTGTGCAATCAACCTAGCCTTACATAGCTTAGGGCGAGTCAGGGATATCCACGTACACGTACGCACGGATAACATGACCGCTTTGCACTATGTGTCAAAGATGGGTGGAGTGAGATCTCCTGGATGTGACAAAATTGCTAGGCTCATTTGGGGTTGGGCTGAGGCAAGAAGGTCCTGGATCACGGCATCCTTTGTCCCTGGTATCTTGAATATCAAAGCGGACAGAGCATCCCGGGTCTTTAAAGACAATCTCGAGTGGAGCCTCAATGATCGCATATTCAATAGAATATGCAGGATCTGGGGCAAACCAGAGTGGGACCTTTTTGCCTCCAGGCTAAATCACAAATGTGACCTCTACTGCTCTTGGATGCCAGACCCAGGAGCATCCCATGTTAATGCATTTACCATGTCTTGGGAGGGAATTAATGCTTATGCTTTCCCTCCTTTCAGTTTGGTCGCACGAGTCGTGAGGAAGGCCAGAAGCGAGAAACCTAACAAGCTGGTTTTAGTAGTGCCAGACTGGCCGGGCAGGGCCTGGTATCCTCTAATTCACAAGTTTCCCAGCATCAAAATCCACCCTCGTCCCGGAAATCTAGAATCGAAGGGAAGAGGGGGGTTCGTAAGAGGCATAGGCCTTCAGGTTTTAAGACTGTGAAACTTGACCTTATTCAGAACCAGGGGTGTGATAGGAAAACCGCTGAATTCTTGCTAGAAAGCTGGTCTGCTGGTACACGTAAAGTGTACGAGACATACATGAGTCAGTGGGCCACTTTCTGCATAATTCACCATGTCTCCTATCGCTCCCCTTCCCCTTTTGAGGTGTGCCGTTTCTTACGGCTTCTTTCAGAAAAGGGCAAGGCCTTCGGCACCATTAACGCTGCAAGATGTGCGTTGTCGGTTTTAGTGCAAAACCTTGACAACGGGGCGACCATGGGTACCCATTATTGGGTACGCAGGGCCGTCCAGACCGCCTACAGAAGGAATCCTCCTTCTCCCAGATATTCCCAGTTCTGGGATGTTAGGCTGGTCTTCAGCATGTTCCGGCGTTGGGGTGCCAACGAGACCCTGTCCCTTCAGTCTTTGGGTCTCAAGTTGGTCATGTTGATTATGCTAGTCACAGGCCAACGGGGTCAAGTCATTCCAGCGCTTGATCTCCGAAATATGACTTATTTGGCCTCGGGTTCTGTGCGTTTTGTTTTAAAGAATCTAATGAAAACAGCACGTACGGGGGAACCACTCAAGGAACTGGTCCTGGAACCGTTCCATGAGGAGGAGACTCTGTGTGTCGTCTGTGCTTTGAAACAATACGTTCAGATCACGAAGCCTTTCAGAAAGGACAAGAAAGGGCGAATGAAGCATTCGCTCTTCTTGTCCTACATTAGGCCACATAAGGAGATCACGCAGGACTCCTCAAAGAGGTGGATCCTCGCGGTACTTACTGCGGCTGGAATCGACACCAGGGTATACCGAGCTCACTCCACCAGGGGTGCTAGCACCTCTGCTGGAGGGAGACTCGGTGTATCCACTGCTGTCTTGCTTCGCCATGGATCTTGGAAAAATGCCAAGACCATGGCGAAGCACTACAACAAACCCATTGAGAAGCCCAACCCTCCTAAAACTCTTGCCAGACTTTTATTGGAGGACTCAATTGAGTGACTGTACAAAAGGGGAGAATTTTCCCATAAGTATTTTTGCTAAATACTCAATGCGAGATTGTTAGCACCATTTTTAGGTGCTCCACTTGATTAAATCAGTTAGTCTTTTGATTTGGCATTGTTTTTTGCCTTTTGAAACCCGCAGATAAGGGTAAAAGAAAATTAGCCTTTTCTTTTGGTTGGCTGAGAACAACCACTTTTTCCTTTTCTTCGCCTGACTATTGTTAGAGTCAGGTTGAATAAATTTATTCACTTTTCCTAAACAGTCCTGTGTTACAGTCCTTTGTGGGAATTAGTAAACAGATAAGATAGGACTATGGAAATGGGCAGTGAATCAGCTGAACTTTAAAGTCTCCTATGATAGACCGCAACGACATCTATCATTGCGCTCTGGAATATAAAATTAATCGATACTTACATGTAAGTTGATGATTAATTGTTGTTCCAGGAGCAACGATAGATCGTTGCGGGGTACATAGGCCCACCCATCCTCCCTAGGATGAATAGATTAGTGACAGTTAGGCATAATCATTAATCTACAATATTCAAGCATTCTTGAATATAATATCTACATATAGATCTTATTCGACGATACGAATTCATCTATATAACTACGACAATTGAATAGTATAGATATTGATTCCTATGTACCATAAACGAAATTCCTTTTCAGCGATTGATTCACTGCCAGCGGACGTCTGACATCTACGGATCTGCGCATGCGCATCTCCTATGTACCCCGCAACGATCTATCGTTGCTCCTGGAACAACAATTAATCATCAACTTACATGTAAGTATCGATTAATTTTATATTAATGATTTACTGTTTGATTGATTTATTTAATACTAAGATTAAAGTACCAAGATTATCACAGCCTGTTAGAAATATTCTATAGTACACTTATTTTTTCAGAAACATGCTGCCCTGAGTACGTCCTCATCATCTTCAAACACAACTCCCAGTCCCCAACGCCCTGAAACTAGTAAGGAACGTCAGAAGAATGTGAATGAAAAACATACTGGTGCAATTCGCCAGCATCCTTTGTCTCCCCTGAAGGTCTCTGAAGAGGGTAAAGCCCTGCTGACTGGTCTCCATGCGCGATGCATGCAAAGACTACAGAAGGCGGCAGTCAAAGGATGTAATCCTACAAGCATAGACAGTGCTGACTCTAGCACTTCAACCAAACCTCCCTCTACAAAGACTCATAAGCAGCTGATTCCTCCAGTAGAGTCAAAACCTTCTCCTGTGTATGAAGACTCCACTTTTTCACTTGGTGTTGACTTTTTAGACATGGATGATAACTGGAATGATGATGATGGCGATCCAATTCCTGACGCAGCAAGCCCCGTGCTAAAATCTAAATCAGATCTCCAGCCAAAACAGAGGTCAAACACCAATGCAGCACACAGCAGTGTATGCAATACAAACAGTGAAACGAATAGAACATCAAATGAGTCGAGTATATCTGACAGAGAGCGAAGGATCCAACTTTCCCGTCAACGCCAAGAGGAGTTTCGGCGGAAGATGGCTGCCCCATCTGCGTCTACCTCCACGAGTCATCAGACTGTTAGCCATTTCGGTTCCCAGATCCACCCTCCTAGTCAGAGTCCACAGGTGACGACTAACCGGCGAAGTGATATTGCCCCAACACCAACTCCAGCTCCAACACGGTCCGAGAGTGTCCAAAGTCTTGTAACACCAGAGGTGAGGAGTCTCTTAGTCATGCCTAATTTGTACGTTGAAATATCAATCAAAGTCTTGTCACACCAGATGCGATAAACAAATATTCATTTCAGTTCCATCTACTTATAAATAATTTGTACGTTGAAGTATCATAATGTAATTTAATGGATTTAAACTAGGTATACTGTATACGTAGAATCGAGTCCCCATACAAATACAGGGCTAGCATTTGAAATTGAACATTTCTCATCATTAAAACGTTTCATTTCCTTCAGCGAAACGCCTCCAAAGGACGAATGGTTGTCCTTGTCGATTCTAGGGAGATAAATGGAGCACGTGTAAGTGATGACCTTATATTCATTAATGTTTGCTTTCTAATTGTTAGCTGGTCTTTCATTTAATTCAATTACAAGGGATGTAGTGTGTCTTCACGCAGCCCATACTTTATAGTTCATTTTCATCTTAACTCTCTCCTATATCTATAAGATTCATTTTGATTCTAGGAGCTGATATCAAGCTTGAGATTCAAACATAATGCACAAACAGTCATCAGACAACTCACCGAGTGCGATTTCATAATCAGTAACAGAATGGCAGTCGACAGAATACTACATTCCAGTGAGTAGTTGCTCTGTGTTCTTCTGCCCTCATCCCTATTTTATAAATCACCGTATAATAGTACCCGCAAGCTATTTCAGTTTACTAACGCTGACAGTATAAGATGTTTCAGGCTTTAGCTATTGAAATCTTCAATAACCAAACAATAGCCAAGACCTTATCACCCCACATCACTAAAAACGTTCTGCGTCTAATACTGCAAAAGGCATTCAGAGTACGGTATTAGCTGTTTCTGTTATGTATCTCTGATAGTATACTTTCATCCGTTATACCGAGGTTCCGGATTCCTTAAAAGGGGGGCACTTGATCTTAACCCTGCGAGATAAGGGAGTGGTCATTATTTATCAACAGGGGGGGATGGTGGGTTTGAGGGGGGGCGTAAAAATTTCAGACCCCTCCCGAGGGGGGGGGCTTAAAAAATTTTGACCCCTTTTGAGGGGGGGGGGCTAAAAAAATTTACCCTCTTTTGAGCAAAAAAGCCCGCGTGCTACTATAGCTCAAAAGAGGGGTGCGAAAATTCTCTGCACCTCCGGTTGGGGGGGGCGCAAAATATTTTGACTCAGCGAGGGGGGGGCGCGTCCGCGCGGAAACCCACCACCCACCCCCTGTTGAATGACCACTCCCTAAGCACTGATAATAACCAGATGACGGGTACCAGTTGTTATGTAATGCACCCTGCACTGAATGAAGGGAATTATCTCATTGATCAATGATGTATCCCGCTATGTCTGTAAACTTGACTATATTTTCCTACCAACTTGACTATATTTTCCTACCAACTCCGCGCGGAAACCCACCACCCACTCCCTGTTGATAAATAATGACCACTCCCTAAGCACTGATAATAACCAGATGACGGGTACCAGTTGCTATGTAATGCACCCTGCACTGAATGAAGGGAATTATCTCATTGATCAATGATGTATCCCGCTATGTCTGTAAACTTGACTATATTTTCCTACCAACTTTGTGGACTTCCTTCATTAACTTTAATCTTGTGCTGTAGTCTTTACAAATGGATCAAGGAAGGACAAGCTAGTGCGCCGGGTTCGGGCTATGTGCGAGTTGTATGACCGCCCGTGTATCATCGTTGAGAAGGACCCTCTAAAACCTGATCAGCAACAGGCAGCCAAGCAACAGTAAGATTCCTCTTTGAGCAATTAGACATAGATCCTGTGATTTAGATATTTTAAAGATGTACTAGCATCACACATGTGTCAGTACATATATAAGCATAAGGACAACTATAAATGTTGTAACCGATATCTACCCCAGCCGATTTTTCATCCTCCAGTCTTCCACTCCATTCCTCAGCTTTTCCAGAGTCAAACGTATAATTGTTTAATTTTAGGCCCAACACGAAGTACACAGACAGCATTATGGCTGCCCTAGCACAGACGCATATTAAACTTCTGTTTTCCAATTCTCAAGGTAAGTCATTTCTTTCATTCTTATTTTTTTAATAAATATATTTAGCCGTACCAGGTTAAGTTAGATTTAATACCTTTTTAATGTAATGGGACTAGGAAAGAGAGTTTTTCAAGTTTTGTGCAATATTCAGTATTTTACAACATAATGACTTATATTTCCTACAGAGCATACTGCAGGACTGATGGCGGATTTGGCAATTCAGGAGGCAAAGAAAGAACAAGCTATCCGGGTGCCAACAGATCTTACAGAACCACAGGAACAGGTGATTTTTTGTGACTTACTGTTGTAATGTTTATAGCACCGTTGAGTAGCTGCAGGTAAACGAAGACCTATGTAGGATATTTATACAAGTATTTCCAAGATAAGAAGTGGCCAAATTATTACAGCATTAGTAAAACAAAACAGGTGTTTGAGTTTTTAACTTACCTGTACAACAAAAAAGAACAACCAGGGTACTTGCATTGCTTGCCCGTCTTGGTTTTGTGAATCGCAATATGTAAACTTCCTCTATTTTCGTTTTCAGATGCTGCGTTTCTACATGTCACTACCACGCATCAGTTATGTGGTGGCTCTTAATCTGGTTCATGGTTTCCGCAGTGTAGTGGACATGGTGCGTGGAACAGAGGCCCAGTTTGTGAGAAGCGGAAAGATGTCGCAGGTCCGTGCCACGGAACTTCGGATTCACCTACGGCGGAAGTTTGACCTACAGATGCTAAGCATACACTCATGACCCAGGCCACGCCCCAATGAGGGGTAAAGGCATTGGGATCTCATCTTTCCAGATTATTTGGTGCTGGCAGAAACTGCTAAAAACCTTGTATCTTGTACATATGGCTTGTCAGCGTTTGTGATAATTGTATTGAATATTGCAAGTATTTCCGGGTGTAGCCTAAGATGTGAATACTAAAGATGTTGAGAATAAGTATTATAATACCCTTGTACTAAATTTATATAATTTTCGGTATTGGTCGACAATACCTTTAAATAATGAAATACTTTTTCAGAACCAGATCATTTGCAATGTCATAGGTATCGGATACTTAAGTTCCTATCCTAAATATTTTTTTCAATAATGTATTTCTCCTCGCTTCACAGCTCAAGAATATACAATCTGTTTAAGGAGCTAGTTGTTTCTTCTTCGATAAAGGAAACTAAGTTAACACACTTAAACTTTGTTCCAGTGAAGTCTTCTAGAACTAGACGCAACTTTTGTTAATTACCGTGTTAATAACTTATTTAATGTATCTATTTGGTTATCAATATCCATGATATGGAAACAGTTGATATAACTTGCAAAGGGAACGTGCAATACATTGTTTCTGAATGAAAAGTGAAATAGAATAAAAAATTCACTCGTTAAATGAAGTGTTCATTATCTTTTTACTGTAAATATGAATGAACTAGGGATAGCAGATATCATAAGAGGTGTACACCAAATTGATGTATTTTGGGTTACCTTTAACTGATGGGGATAATTTTGTCCTTATAAACGTTCAGACTGGGTACTCATGGTGCGCCTTTTAAGTGGGTGAAGAGAAGTATCAACTACCTTATTCGACATGATAGCACACATACTCTATTAAGCACACGTCCCTATGTATGTTTTTTAGCAGAGAAGTGCAGAGACATGTATACAGGCAGGCGTGGCCTGCCTGTATACATGTCTCCATTATACAGGCAGGTAGCCAGCCAATATTGCACCAGTTCTGTAGATGGAAAGGCTGAAGAGTACCCGCTTATAGCTTAGTACTCAAGTTATAGCATCGTTATATACCTTCTGGACCCATACCAAAAGAGGTATGTGCTTATTGGATTTCTTTTTATATTCTAGGGCATCACACTTTTAAAGATGCAATTTCAACTAAAACGACCTGATGGAAAGTTATTAAAGAACCATACTGTGGTCAATGTTACCTCTTTCCCAGATTAATGGTATATATTCTGTTGACATATTATATGCTCCCTATTATGCAAACAGAGGAGATATGCAATACCACTATTCCATGGCGGGAAAGTTTCTGACTAGTTCAGGGGCAGGTAATGAATATAACTAAAGATGGCACCACCAGCTGACCCCTACAATGACAGGTATAATACCAACAGTGCTAATTGTCTGTCTTCCCTATTAGAATATGCAGAAGCAGTTGTATTTCATGCCCCATTTTAAGTTAGAATTTTAGCTGGGATACGATCTTTAAGTGCACTACCGGTAATTATGTCAAATACAGTAGTAACGCCCATTTTTCTCCAGTAAACTATATTCCATAGCTAACAGATAGCCTTATGGGAGCACAAATTTGATAAAGGTATGACAGCCAGTGATTGTGATATATAATACGTAGAGGTGTGACACATCTTGAAATTAGAGAAGAAAAACTGATTTTGGTGAATTTTGGGTGCTGAGAGCCCTTAAAGGGGTCAGATTGAGAACCCACCTGTCTCCTATAATTAATTAGGTAAAGTGCATCGTATTGAGTGTAGAACGAAAGTTTTGTACTCTCAAAGTTACTTTTCTGGCTTCCCTAGCCCACATAAAGGGTCTACTTCTCATCTTTCCTATCCCCTCAGGATGTGTTTAACACCATTTCGACAGCTAAGGTCATATTCATGGCGAGAACGACATTACACAATTTCACAGAGGAATGTGAATGCGCGCGAAATGGCGTTAAACATCTATTACTCACTCACTCAGTTACTTTTGAGGTCACAAATATTTCTTAATTGTGTAACGTTCAGTGAGAACATGTGGGCGCTGTATTGCATGTACACGAATTCTATATCTCTACATTCAGGTACTTTCCATAGGCTAGGGTTCAGACATTTCGTTGCTGTTTAGAGTAAGGACTGGGCACTGATAGTAGGAAAATGGTTGATTCTAAAACGATTATCAGGGTTTGTTGTTAAGAGATAATTAGGACACTGGTGCCTGTTAGTTGATTTAGTGAAAATAAACACACACAAAAAAAACAAACACGCTGAATATAGTTTGGTATCTAAAATGTCCCAAACGTCAAGTTTAGATTCTATGTAGAAAGACACAGCGAAGTCTTGGCATTACATATTGATTTATTTACTAAAATACTTTTCCGGGATTACTCACTTATGTACACATGACGCTTTATCAAATGTTGAAAACCTCCACATACCCTGAAGAGTTGGTTGTTTCTGATGCCTCACTAAAAGCTATTGAATTTATCCATACATTTAGACATTATTATAGACTCTATCAGCGTCTCTTTTCTATGTACATACACTTATTCACTTTACATTATAACAGTTTCGGCTACTGTTGGTACAAGCACACATAAGGTTTACTACCAGTATATCAAATAGGTATGATATGGAGTATCCAGCAACGTATGACTTTTAACATCTCTTTATTGATATTGACGATGACAGCAAAGAAGACCTCGAGTCAAATTTGTATATTCCAGATACCATTTTGACAAAAATATATAACATTCACGTGTGTAAAATATACATAGGGCAGTGTATAAACGAGAATATCTTTCGATATAGATTAGATGCCGCAGAACACTCTCAAACATTCACTCTCATACATTCTCACTCTTACTAATAGATATTTCTTTTCACTTGTCTGGTTCCGTTTCTTTTGTGTCTTCTGTTCTAGGCCTCTTGGTTGGAACTTGGTCCTCCCTACAACAAATTGAAAAGGGAAGATGTATATTTATTTCTGCCGTTTGCACAAGTATTTCTATATAGATCTTATCGCAATGTGTAACCTATGCTTATCACTTGCAATCAATATTTCCAGTTTTCTCTTTGTATCGTTTAGAAAAAATTAAAACCCACTCATGTGATTTTTGTGTTCAACGTTATAGTGCCCTTTCCATAATAACACCCAGAAAAGAAAAAGCTTTTTGTGGAATTTAAGGTATAAACTAAAGTAAAGGGCCATAAAACAAGTTACTGTTTTAACTACTTATTATGTCAAATGTGATCTATCTACTTACATTCCCTCAACTTCATTCTGTATTTCCACTGGTATCTGGCTTTTCACTTTAGTCTTCTCCTTTTGGCCTGTCTTCTTTGCCTTTTCTCCGCTGTCCTCATCGCTATCACTGTCTGCTCCAGGGTGCTCCTCCATTGGGTTATCATGCTCCACTGGTCGCGGTTCTCGCTTGCTCTGTCCACCTGAGCGGAATTTGGGCTCTGAGAGTTGTCTTGGTGCATTGCGGTACTGGAGTAAGCAAATTGATCAAGATAGATTAGATAATTATGCTCCCATTTCATTGATCAAGATAGATTAGATAATTATGCTCCCATTTTATTGATCAAGATAGATTAGATAATTATGCTCCCATTTCACAGCAGAGAAAGGAAACCTTATTATGTGCATTGAAAATGGAAAGAAAAGAATTCAACTGGTGAAAATGATTTCCATTCGACAATACATAGGTTGAGGGCTACTGACGAATTTGGCCAGATTTTACACGTTCATTCTGTAAGTCATTCAGATTATGTAAGTCATTCTATTTTAAACCTAGAGTCATTTCAAGGTAAACTTACCCCTTGTTGTCGCATGAGCTGCTCCACCCGTGAGCAGTAGAAGTCATAGACAAACTGTGCCATTTGCGGCATATCCTCCATGATCAGTGGCTGGCCATATGGTGCATCGGTGTACTGTAATAGTAGCAGTACATTTTTTTGTTAGATTACCCTCTTTATTAAACAACTGACCCACCATAATCTAGACTGGAAAACTCAGTATAATGTAAGATATAATGTATTCAGTGTAATTTTCTAGTTTGTTCGTTTTCCGTGACTCACCTTTCTGTTTGTGGGATAGGGTTCTGATGGGCTCAAATGCAGCTTTGTTGGACGCTGCATCAGCTGAAAAAAAAAAGATATAACATTGAAATATTGTTATGTCTTGTCTTCAAATCACGGTATGATTAGTTACTACTGGTTGGACTCTTAAACAACATCATCGGTAATGAAAATGAAAATCTGTTTCAAACTTGCTTTCTTTGAGGCCAGCTTATTCGTCATAATTTATATAATGCATGTATGTATGTATGAATAACTATCAATATGCAGGCAGAATTTAAAAGCCACTTGGCCTACAGTAATGTGGGGTGTTTATCAATTAGATTGTGATGTTTCCATACCTTGTTGAATGCTGGCGTTAGCTCAAAGCAGTTCTCGAAGAGATTGACTCTTGCAAAGACGTAGAGCCCAAGTCGAGCTCGAGACATGGCCACAACCAAACGTCGCACATCTCTGCAAGGAATATGTAGGGGATTATTCATGTTTTTATTAATCGTTTGATGCGGAAAGTGCAAAATGGCTTTGAACACGTAAATACCCACAGAAAACCTGCCACTCCATACTAAACTGGAGGTAATAGAGCAAATCAAATGAACATATTAAATGTACAGCTTGCCTTGCACAATCAAACAGGCGAGTTTAAGCCTTCAATCTTGACGACATGGGTGATGATCTCAGACCTACCGTAGATGTCCAACTGCCTTAGTCCTGACTAGGGACAAGAGGATGTAGTCATTTTGTTGGCCTTGGAACCGATCAACAGTTGTCACCTTGTGGGGCCTGCCGATGAGTGGGTTATCGGCACATCGCTGCTGGATTACATCCCGGATGAGATGTTTCTGACCGTTGTATGTTGTTAGAATGCTAATCTTGTTAGCCGCATAACCCAGGAGACGCATGTACATGAAGACTGCCACAACATACTCAGCCTCTGCCAGGTTCTGAAACCGTCACGAAGAGTTAATAGTTAGTATAATTATTTTTTCAAAGTACATGTACAAAAAGTAAGTATATGAACATGAAGAAGGTGATGACATGTCATACACATATTTTCCATATTTCTTTAAAATGAGTCTTACCTTGGTGCAAAAATATGGTTATAAATTCATGTCAGGGCATGAAATTCATTCATTGTAATATCTACATCTTTTAACATAGAAACATTACCTGGTAGAAGTAGGGGTTGGGTTCTGACTCTCCGACTCGATTGAAGTCGCCAACATCGATGAGTTGGTAGTCAAAGAAGAACCCGGCGTTTGCAGTGCGGTACTCTGCCCAACTGCTGACATGTGGTAGGTTCCCCAGCTTCTTGTACCGCCAGTTATACAGGTTACACAGACTGAAAGTAGTCATACATGGAGACATGGTCAATCCACATTCATATTATAGCACGGGGGTAGTACAGGGTACTCGGTCTAATCATGATAATCATGTGGTTACTTTTTGCAAGTACCCGGGTAAACCTAAAATTCTGAAGTTTATAGTGTAATAAACAACTAGTTTGCTACTTTGGACGACTTTAGGCTTGGTGCCATGAACAAGTTTAACAAGAGCCTCACCTTGCTCTAGCTCTGCCCTGTGCATCGAGATCTATTGTGGGGACGCCATAGTGCACAAAGCGTGTGAACAGCGACTGCTCCATGTTGGAGAACTTTTGGAACGCCATGTTTTTGATGACGGGAGGCAGTTGGTGATGGTCTCCGATCATGATCCACCGCTTTAACCGATTTGTACGGTCCTTGGTGATTGGGTTCTGCAGACAGAAGCAATATCCATGTTAGAGATTCTGCATGTGACCAGCCATGTATATTTGATGCCCCATGTTAAAGTGCAGGGATGGAAGTCACTAAGCACCAAAATCCCTGAAATGCTCGAAAAGAACCCCTTAAATATAGGTTTTGTATAGGAATGTATAGGTTTTAGTAGGATAGTTACCCTCTGGCTTTATTGTGAGCGGCCAGGGCCAGGGTGAACCAAATGACATGCCCTTTAAAGATGATTGCTTCGCTACGAGAAAAATCCATACAGATTTTTGATATCATCATATATTTGAACAAACATAATCTGGGTATACCTGAAGAAGTAACGGGATGAAGGTTTCAATCTCCAGGATCTGTGCAGACTCCTCCATCAGAATATTGTCATACTGTAAGGCGAGAAACACCATCCATATCAATAAACTCCAGTGTTCATATGACTTATAATATTAACTTGCATATAAAGCCCACCAATTTATAAGCTGCAGCTCAGGTCTACCTGGTGTGAGCCTCCATCTATACACGGGGATGATATACAATCCCATTAATCTCATTTCATCTCTTCATTACAATGAATATTATTTGTACTAAAATGGATATATTTGGATATTTGATCATACATACTTGGAAGTCAGCCTCGACCAAGTCTCTCCGTTTGAGCGCTGCATGGGTACATGTCATGGCAATGATCTTTGCCTCTTTGACGAGGAGGTAGCGCGATCGCTCTGCACCACTCCGCAACAACTCAAAACTCCGGAAGTCCTGCGACCAAATGAAATGGAAGAATTAGCAATACATGTACATGCATATTATAACAGTGTGTGTTTTAGTTCAAGGAATAGTCTTGAAAGTAGAAACTACTCATCTTTCTTTAGTTTGGACTGACCTTAAGTTGTGTGAAGATTTGTTCGATGTAGCGGTAGCAACCCTCCGCTATGTCCATGTCTTCTGCATAGGTCCGCCCCTTGAACAAAGGTTGGGGCGCATTCTCAAAATATTTGTTGAACGGGAAATGGGTGGCTACATCCTCAACCGTTGCATCCTATAAGGAAAAGAAAAAATTATTTACCAAATACCCCAGTATCTTAAGTATCATGATAGTGTAGAACAATTCTAAACCTCCATCTTTATGCCTAAGTTGCGGCTCAGAGCCTCTTCCAAATTTTCGGGAGGTTTACTGTAAACCCTCTGGGAAATGCCACATACTGTTCAAACGTGCCTTATATACGAGGTACTACGGTAGCATTTAACATGCCCATATCAAAATCAAGAAGTTTTTGTTTCATAGATTTTAATAGTTGTTATTAGCGATATACTGAGGATTACCAACCTTGCCCTTCTTGTACTTTGTCTTGCTAAGGAACTCCTCCCATCTGGCTATAACATGGTACAAATGGAAGTGAGCGGCTGTCTCACATGTGTATCCTACATCACCTGGGACGTTCATACTACGCTGTAGGCGTCCTACCTCCTCCAGTAACTCCAACCGCTTACCCAGTACATAATTAACACGACCATACCTACAAACACAGGTAAACTCATTAGCATATCTCTGCACATAAAGGCTTTAGACTTACAATTTGGTTTTTCAATGTTGAAATATTTTGAAAAAGACAAATGGGTGACTTAGCATTTGTAGACTAAGGCATTAGATTTCAAAGGTATAAGTACAATGCTTACTGTTGAAATATTTAAGAATAAATATGATTATGCCTGCTTAGTATTATATACTGATTCTTCAGGGTACCGACCTACTGAAATCTTTTTCAGTCTCCAGTGCTTCCTCACCGTGACCAAGACGGAGCAGATGGCGCTCCTCAATGTCCAGGGCGATGATCTTCTCAAACAGCTGATTCAATGCCTACAACACACACAAAAAAAAACACATACATGTACGCCTATGCCAGTATCAACACTTTTTACACCTATTCTATCACCATTAGTTGTTCTGGGATGTACTTTTTTTTCAAGTTCTTAACAGGTATTCCCTAAAATGTTTCAGGTTTAAACGGATGAAAATGACAATTGAAGATACAGCTTCTAATCTGATCCTCAGTGTACATACCTGGTTTGAATGTGTAACAATCAGAGTACGCTGATCAGGGAAGTTGTGATAAAGATTAGAGATGATCTGTACAGCGACGTCTGTTTTACCAGTACCCGGTGGACCAACGACCTGCAAAGTAGAAAAAAAAGTTCAATATTTCATCCCAGCAAACATACCGGTTGTGTCAAACTATGCTTGACAATTCACTTTCTAGCCCGCAGGAAAAGTTGGTTGGTGAACCCATTGAGGGCTGGCATTGACTATAATCGACACCATAGTAGGCCTAGCTTTGACTATAGTTGACACCCATTATATGGGATTTGTATAGGAATTGAAAATTGGCTCATTCTCTAGGAACCATACTTTTTCAGAGGCCATCCCCATGGCCAGGACGACAATTTTTGTTCTGCCCTTAAAGGGTTGATTTATAAAATACACATTCATTTGACAGATATGCATTTTCACGAATGTTCATAAGATGATTATGATATCCACTTACCATTGTTAGGCCAGGTTGCATCCCCGCCCGAATAGCTTCAATCTGTGTAGGTGTGAAGGGCACCGAGTTCCTGAGAAGGGGAAAAAATTTATTTGGGAATATTATAAAGTTAAAACTGCAAGATTATTGAGAACCAAATTATTCTCGTGCAATATGCAGTAACATGTAACGGACACTAACACTGTTCTTGATGAGGTCACACTAATTAAAGGTGGTGGTTTTTTGGCGAGTTAAAGTGCTGTGGACCCAGGGTTTCGCCAATAACTTTTGGAGTTAATAACAATGGGCACTGGTTATACCGCGTAACCCTACATAAGTGTTTTTTAACTAATAAATATCAAGTCGTGGTTCTTTCAAATAACTTTATAACCCTAAACAAGAATTCCCGATTCTTAAATTACTCGGAAAACTGGTGCTCGATTTAATGGGATAAATGCTCACTTTTTGGGCTGGTTGTAGGGGTAGGGTCCTCTGTTGGGGATGATGTGGGGCTCTACTTTGATCACTTTCTCCTTTGGGAGCTCCACTGAATCGTCATGAGGTAAAGCGTCATTGAAGGTCAACCTATAGAAAAAAAAGTTACTGAGTTAAGCACATTGCCCATGGATACACAAACTCATTCAACTGTATCCATTTTTATGTTAAAAATGTCCCATCCTTTTTTTTTCAAATCTTTATTTTAACAGAGTAATTATTTTTTTTTTCATCAATCAAAGGTGCTAATTAAGATAATTTAGATACTAAACTAGACAGCAATTAAAAGATAGAGGAAAAAATATGTAACAAATTAGTACTTTTATGGGGGACCGTAGTTAGACTGCTCTACCTTGGAAAACATACCATCAATTATATGACTACTCCTCCCTTACATCATGCCCGTCTTATACACCTACTGACTTAAAACTAATTCTAAATCTTTCCACTTGCAAGTACCAATTGAGTAAAAGTCCCCCCTTCAGCATGCCTGTCTGAGCTATATATATCTACAGCATTACACTGTACAATCATAATAACACGAAAAATATCACCACCAATCATCCTTAGGGGAACATCCAATCAACTACAGAGAATGGCCAATCAAGGTAGTGAACTACCTAATTAAGACATGTCTAGACATGAGGTCAGCACTTGTTGATGAAAATACACATCTACAGCTGATGCAATGTCTCACACCACCCAGCCTGCTATCTATTAGACTATTTAATTTTACAATAGACTAAAAACCAATCTTCTAACCATAGGTTTTTGCTCATATTCCCGGTTTCTACTTCTTTATGATCTACTTCCTAATGCCACACAAACTTGTAGTAAAAAAGCTTCATTAGTTTTGGAGACAATTTTACTATAGAAGTCTACGGGAACTTCCACTTTCCCTATCCACTACCCAAAATTGAGCCACAGGATTTCACTCAAAAAAAAACAAAAACATAATTAGACAACACTTCTGTACACTTAATTAAATTTCAATAAACTTCTATCGACCAGTTTTATCACAAATGCCATCAGAGTGATTACTCCTTTTTCTTGCCAACCCCCTCTCATAAAATTTGGGACTGACGTCATATGCTATTTATAGCTGCAACGTTACACTGACGGTCCCCAATAACAATTGATGAGAAATAGTAGTGATAACTGAAATAGCAAATGCCATATTATGTAATGAATATAATTCAGGGAAGTAATATTTTACCTGAATGGAGGTTTTGCTTCTTTTGTGCTGACCGGGGGGAACTCAACACGATAGTCAGGGAAGCACGACCGCAGATGGTCTGCGCTGAGAAACGTGTCATTCCAGTTCATCTTGGCAATTTGATTGGGCATCCTGCATTTAGTGTAAAACCAATTCAATCAATCAATTTTTTTCTTTGAAGAAATAACAGCAATAAGCCACAAATAATTTACAACAGTTAAAAAAGTTGTCTTCAAATAAGTCCATAATGAGGAATGAAGGGTTAAGATGCTGCTTCTGCAGTCTTATAGACGGAACGACCAAAAAGGGAGATGTTTTTAGAGTTAGTGGGCCGTGAAAGATGGGACAGTTTAGTGCGGGACGAAAGAATTGAATTCAATTTAATATAGATGAAGATAGCAATGTTTTATAACATACATTTTGTAGTGGGCTGTCCCTGGATCACCAAGTCCAAGAATAACCCTGCGTAACCAGTCTGGTACGACACACTGCGTGTTCATTAGGTCACGAATGGTCTCCAGTACTGCCTTGAAGTTGTTCTCCTTTGGCTTTCGTCGCATGATCAGGTTGAATGTGCTGTATATATCCTATTTGAGAATAAAATACAATTCAGTGAAGAAAACGTTGACGTCTAAATGACAGGCGAGTATCGACAAATTAAATATCTAACAGATTAATTATGCAAACATTATAAGATACCCTTTTTACAAGCATAGCAGTAATAAAATAGCCTCTTGATTAATTCATCTTTATCATTTAATACATTACTCACCCTTTCACTATGTACAGTCTCTGCCATGTCCTGCTGATATTGGTTAGGGTCTAACCACACTCGGAAGGTCCGAGTGTCTCCTTGAAGCTCTGGCTTAGGCTCTGGGCCTTCCTCAATAACGCGACCCTCTGCATCAAGCATACCTTCAATCTCACACCCCCGTACATATAATAATCCAACTTGAGTAAGGAAGGGTAGGTCTCTTTTATAGGGTGTGCCAATGGCATGTGGTGGGCGCAGTGTTATAAGGAACGCAACGTCATGTTTCCGTAGCGATTCCCATTCGTGTTTGATTTCAGGGCGGAGGTTGAGATTGACTGTAACATCAGCTCGAACACGAGCCGGATACTCTTCTCCAAGGTTTGGCTTTGCCACTTCTACAACATTGAAGGCCTCAATGGGGTGAGCCATACGTGCCCAGCCACCAAAGTAACAGCTCCCATCCTCTGCTTTCCATGGCTTGGTGCGGATAACACCATCCTCAATGTCCTGTCTGATCTCATATGTAGACTCAAGCCGGAAGAGTTTGAAGTTACGGAGTAGGTAGTCGTGTAATGTTAGGAACTGTAGGTGGAGTTTTGGCAAAGCAAGACAGCCTTCGCCTGAGTAGTACTCCATGGGTACTACATTCTCATCCCAGATGATCTCCTCGGTCGGGTACAGAGGCATCTTATTGACACCTTCCAGTTGGTATGTTGTACGCTCATGATGGGTTATCTGTTGTAAAACGAGAAAAGAATGTGATAGTTCACTTTAGTTAATTTGAAGTTCGGAGAATACACGAATGACTTGAGTAGAATCCAAACAACAGAAAATCTTGTCAAAGTGAATGATTAAGGATAAAAAGAGAGATAACCTACCAGGAGCTCTAGTAGATAGTCCCTACTTAGTTCTGACTCGAGTTCTTTCTCTTTAGGCACCAGGTTACAATGGATTGCTAACTGTTTCAACTCTTGGTCACTGAAAAATAATGATTATACATATCAAAATATATTGTCATGAATCCATAATTTTGATCATAATGTTTGATTAAGAATAGATACTTGAATACACGTACTAAATATTGCATCAAATTGTGTGGTAGGACTACAATTTTCAGGGAAGAATAGTTCTCAACATTATAAGAAATGAAGCCTCTATTGCCCCGACACATCTGATTCCTTGATCTATTATACCCACAGTATATAAAAGCATATAGAGCATAATAAATACTTACTCGAGAGGTTTGAGTAGGGCAGAGAGGTTTCCCCTCGAGTCGATACTGCCTACATTGATGAGAGCAAACCGCTTCAATTCCGAGTACTCTTCTAGTTTTTCACGGAAATGTTTGAATACTCCAATCTGGCCAAAGAAATCAAAAAGTTTTTAAGCATGTCAACTTAAAATAAATTCTAAGGAACGGTACCCTATAAGAGAACCTTTAACATCTCTGCTTTGTTGCCCCCCCTCAAAAAAAAAGAGACTTTTTAGCCCTGCCACCCCAACCCACCCATCCATAACAGTTTTACTTCAGATTTTAACAAGGCAATTAGAACATAGCATTTCTCTATGCCGATTTTGTAATACACCCTTTGAACTGAACTTACCTGAAGGTGATTGACTTTTTTGTAGTGGATCTCATCCATCTCGTCGTCAGTGAGCGCTTCTCCTGTCTGGTCATTAATTTGGAATTTGGTGTAGAATCGCAGCATGTCCAGCAGCTATTTGTAGGGAGGAATGGAAGCATTTTCATTTTCAATATTTTTTTAAGTCGCTCTATATTATGTGACAGGATATGCAATCCAGCATGACTCTGCAAAGTATGTGCAACTGATTTGACATTTATTGTTTTATCAATTTATTGTGTAATATTTTAGTAATATACTTATCCTTCTTGAATCATATGATTATATCACTCTCAGAGGCTTCATCATATTTTTGAGTTCTTACTTCAGTGAAGAGTTTTCCATCCTCTCGTTGCGTGATTGGTGCTTGTGTTGAGCGTACTACAACATGGGCGTCATCCATCAGCGTGTTGAAGTAGCGGCGGACGATGGGCAGCGACTGCAGGTCTACCATTAACTCCATGAACCGCTCACAATAATGTACTCGGTCAGCAGTTACATCTCCTACAAAGGTCATTATACTGAATGAAGTCCAACTTTCTGCAGGCCAAACAGATTTACATGTTATATACATGGCATTTGTAACATGTTATGGACAGACAAATCTTTAAGTATGAACAATAAATTTTGAGATATTGATGGATTACTGATTAGAGTTGATTGACTACTTTGCTCTCTCTAAATATGTCTACGGTAATTTTTTTTTTAATTATCCAGATTAATGGAATATAGCAAACATAAATCCAATCTCTGAAGAGTGAAATAAGTGGTGCTTGATTTGTGTTAGATTTACTACTACATGTAAGATTCTGGAAAAGTCTGCATATGAGAAAACTCTACAAGAGGTTATATGCGTGTATGTGTCTTAAGAGAAACAGACAGGCTTATCATATTCTTTAGCTATCTAATGAAGTCTTAGTTGTAGTATTCACAAGGATTTAAGTTACTTAAGCTCCCCGAATATGGTTTCTCCGAAGAGATTGTAAAATGGTATGGTATTGATTTATATGGCAGAACACAAATGTTAAAAGTATAGGGTATTACATAAAGGATTTTATCCGTAACACATCCATGTCCACCATATATGTTGCTGATTTATAAATCTGGATTTGTATTGTTATATCCTGAAGTGTTGAACATACTTATCCTGTTGGTAAATTGGTGTGATGCAACTGGATTAACTATAAATGTGATGGTTATATCCTGGACAATACTACACAACAACATCCATTTGTGTTAAGGCATTGTTCCAAAAGAGGTAATTCATTTAGTACATTCTACGGGTCTCTATTGTTATTTGTTCCCAATAGCTGAGTAATACAATAGAGAAATCTTTTCCTGGCAGCATGTCCCTAGCCATTGTGAAAACGTTGTTAAGAGGTTAGCCTTTTAATGACTTTAGTACAATCATTCTCTTCAGTGGTGTTAGACTACTTCATATGACCTAACTACAATACTGTTATTAGAATTTGTTATGATATCATAGACCCACCACCAGTATCTGTAAAAAAGATTAAAAGGAGGATATAAGACAGTAGGACTAACGCCTTGCTAACGCTGGGGATGGCTCATTAGTCAAAATATTTACAGCTTATGAATTCAAAATGGTTAGTGTCATGTACAGTAGTAAACATATAACTGAGTATTTTTTGGAGGTTTTGTACTTAATAAAAGTTATTTACATATAGAAAATATATTCGATTTTGTCAACTTTGTGTGCCTTGGGGACATGAAAACATTATATAATGATTTTTATAATTTTATGTAATATGATTGTCTAGAGTAAATTTAATGTGGTTGAAGAAACATATTAAAGAGATGTAATCAGCCGCTCCCCTCAGCATTTAACTTACCATACCATATAGATTAATTACTTTGCAAAACACTTACCCTCTGCAGGTACAGAGTCCAAGACTTTGTAATACTTCTGTATCAGGCGGTACAAGTAATTTCTATCGAAATCCTTCTTCTTTTTGGTAGCTGCATCGATTTGGCCGTCTCTTTTCATCATGTTATTCCATATCTTTTCATACTTTGGCTGGTTCTTAAAGATGTATGCTCTCCGACCCTATATGAATAAAGATATCATTTCATACACTACCGCGGTACATGTATATCAAAGACTAAAGCAGCGAAAGAGTATGTTTTAGATACTGAGAATTGTTCAAGTGTAAATAGCTCAAGTTTATAACTCCAAGTGGCTCTCTACCTTGAAATATCTATTTCATCAGTAAAAGAATTTCATTAAGTACACAATATCATTTTTAGAAAGTTTCAACAGAATGCTATTTCGATCCTGAAGTGACAACTTACCGGCAGGAGATTAGTCCAAATCGAGAAGCCAACCATACCCTGAATCTGTTTTCGGATCAGATCCACCTCCTATAAAGTAAGAAAAATGAATATTAATATCAACTATCCAGCCTTCGTCCAGACCTATAACTGTGGATAAATAAAGGACGCAAAATGTCTCACTTTTCCTGAGCTACCTGGTGATGCAATTTCAATACTCGATAGATTAGCATAGCTAAACTCACATGACCAAAAGACACTTGACCAAAGACTCAAAACCTAAATGTGCTAAACCCCAGCGTATCTTATTACAAAAAAAGGTCATATGTTACCAGACTGTTGAAGATATGGATGACAAAGATCAGGAGGACTGTCTGCTCTTTCATAGAGTAGCCAGAGGTTTCCAGGCTAGCCTCGTAAACGCGTCTTACAAAAGCTGCAAAGTGTGTTGGTTCTTTCTTCATTGGCTTGAATTTAAAAAGTACAAACACGATCACCAATGCAAGCAACGATTCAATTACAGACCGACGAAGCCATTTCAGGAACACTTATTTTAGGCCCATTTTCATTTTTACAGCAAGAGATGTTCCTCTTTTCTTACATCACGTATAGTTGATTTTATGTTTAAATAGACTTTTACTTATTCCATGAAATAAAACCATAGTGTTGTAGATTTTAATACAATAGTAGAGAATAGTTCTGTGAGACATGGCGCGGCGACTTGTAATCTTGTGTCTAGTTTCAGTTGGTGAGACAGATAGGGCATACTATCATCTGGGCTTTTGGTAGTATATAGCACAAATTCAACCTGAACTACCCACTGCAGCTAAGTACTTATAGTGTGTAGACTGTCCATTCTGCATGCACCTCACTCAGCTGCCACAGGGACCTGTCTTATTCAATGTTCAATGCCATAGTCAACAGGTGTGTCATTATGAGTGTACACTTTCTCAGATTGCCAGGAGCCTGCTCTGCCTCCCCCCCCCCCACACACACACACACCCAACTGCCAATCACTTGTAATAGTCTGTACCTCGTCACAAACCGGCCAGATCACTCCACCTCTCTGTAGAGGGGGAGCACAGTGTAAGTACATACATCTTTTCAGTGTTCCACAAAATCGTTTATATAATGAAAGGAGTAATCAAATTAATCTTTCATCACCAATAGTAGATACATATTCTGAGAAAGCATTATTTCAATGTAAACTAAAAATTTTACACAGAAAAGAATGTAGCAGTTCCACAAGGTGGCCTTACACTTCAACCTCCTCTGATTTACAAAAATGCACATATGGCAACACACACTTTAGCACTGATTTCTCCATAGAGATCTTTGACAGTGAATACTTTGTTCAAATACAGAAAATATGATCCAATTGTACCATAACCCACTGAGATAAAACCTGTACTACATATATATAGTAGTTTCAAAACGAACAATACTAAAACAAAGGCTACAGGGATGCATTTCTGAATCTTAAAATGCTCTAATGCTAATCTGCCATAGGGCTCCAAATGATGAAATGTCTTATCTGCGAATAAAATCAAAAGTATGAGATATATTCTGAAAATTCCTTCACTGATAAGTAAAGTACACACACTGTTGTTATTACATTAGAATAGTGAGCAGGAATAGTCCATAGCAGAGGAGCCACAAACAAAAATAGATTGCAAGGCCTCCCTATCCCTTACACCGTGGGACTGTGAACCATACACTAGTCTACTCATCTCACGAGTAGTACTCACTAGTCGCCGCGCTAATAAAACACAAGTACGAATTCCAGTCAATACTTGTATAGGAAGAGCTACATGTACCAGGCAATAATGAAATAGACATTCTTAGGCCCTCGATGAAGATTTCATCACTCACCTCCCATGCTGGAACACGTTCACGAAACTTCTCATTCACCATTGTAACAATAGACATCATGTGAGCCTTGCTAGACTGTATAAAGTGAATAAAGGGGTCATTTTAGTACTTGTTTTAAATATACACATACATCAAGAGTTTTCAACTAAAATCTGGCCTGAGACAATTGCTATACGCACTGTAAAGTGCGGTTATTTATTAATGTTGATTATACAAGACCACTCTTTATATCATATATTTGATTGAACAATACCTGCTCTGTGTAGTTTGGCCACAAGTAATTCTCGAGATATTGACTAAACTCAAGCAGCATCACTCGACGAATTCCAAACCTGTCAATTGAAAGGGAAAATGTGAATGGGCGTTATTACAACCTACTCCGTTGAGATGAAATGCTTTGACATTGACGCGTCAACCCTATTCTACATATTAATTATAGGGTGCCACTTAACGCTATGATAAAACAATAAACACTTACTTTGAGCCAAGCAACTCGCGTTGATATATTTCATCAATTATCTGGAAAAATAGACAGAAAAGTTCAAGTTCATGTTGTTTTCCAACAACAACAACAACAACACAAAAACAGTCAAATAAATTCAGATCGATCTGTGCTAAAAAATCCTATTCGATAGGAGTTAGAGAAAAAAGACAGTAAATACCTTTGGATTGTATGCTGATCGGGGCCGGTTACTGTGTGGTGCCCAGTACTCATTTGCAAGCTTGAAAGGAGAAAACATTATTTATGATCAAAATTCAATGAAAAATATTACTACCGTAATCTCCCGCGTATAAGGCGCGTCTTATACGGGGGGTTTTAGTTCTCATTGGATCCACAAGGGGGACACCAAGACCTTTCTTTTGATATCTTACATGCCCCCTTGGTCATAATAGGACAAAATGGGGCCCAGGAGGGCCCAAGGTGGCCCAAGCTACCCATAGGTTTTTGAATTTTGAAAATTCATTCAGTAGAACCAAAGTTATGAATTTTTCATTTTTTTTGAGAATTTTCCAAAACCCTAGGTGCGCCTTATACGCGGGCTGCGCTTTATATGCGGGAGATTACGGTAATGATTATCATAATGGTTAGTGGTACCAGTTTTAGATGTGGGCTATAAAGCATAACTTAAATTGTAATAGTATGAGAGCAAAAAGATAGTCTTCGTTTTTCCCTTTTTTTCTTTGTTTCACAATGAATTTAAGTCAATGTCTGAATTTTCTATTGGCCTTAAGTTGAGATAAGATACAAACACTGGTATGGTAATCACCTGTGTAATGATATCCGACTGTATTTGTTCAACGGTTGGAGCAGGCCCAATCCCCTTCTTCTGGCTAGTGGGAGCTGGCCCGGCTCCCTTCTTCTGGCCCGACATGGCTATATAGGTATGATGCCTTGTGGTCTACAAATTTAAATATGAAGAATTTGCCTTTTAAGGTACCCTCTTCACGGTGGTGAAATACCTGAATATAAATAATTCCCCATACCTCCGTTGGCAAGAACATTGCTAGTAATATTAGATATCTGGAGAATTTGCATGGATGGCCCAGTATATAAGCATAGAAGGTTTATCTGGGAGAAAATGGCACTGTTGGGGGGGGGGGGGGTGCAATGTGTTCCCTCAATGACTTGTAGGGTGGTTACCATTTGCAAGAATGATGCTCACTAGCCCTAGCAGTGGGTTTAAACAGTTTATACAAAATGTTTTCCCCCTCATACTCGCAGGCCATTCAGACCTGTAGATTTTATTGTTTTATATGCCTGGATTGGTTTTGGCAGATACCTCAAGATTATCATAGTCAGGAGAGAAATAATGAAAAAAAAAAATAACAAGGATTGACTCACTATTTTAAAACTCTTTAAACCTCAACAAACAGGAATGCCTTTTGTTTTAGGCTGTAAAAACCATAATTAAAAATGATCTGATTTGCAAGCCGCAATAAAAAAAAATGTAGCCCAAGGTCCCAAGATTTCAGCCAGACATTTGGTCTGGCAGTTTGACAATCTTAACTGGCGTGGCAGCGATTTTGCCACCAAAAGCCGATGTTCGACGAGTTTTCATATTGACTGTTTAAAGTGATCATATCCACTAACAAATTTGAGTGTTTTTATCAATCACAATTTACACTAGCCCTATTGACGAGGGAGACAGCTAGGCCCCTCCTGGTCCTGTGTGGACCCAAACAGTTTTCAGGACGAACTTCCTTTTAAAGTCTTGAATCTTGGAGAAAATGTCATACCATTCCTCAAATATGTCCCGAAATGATGAATAAATATGTTATGAAGAACCCTAACATATAGTCTTACCAATTGTATCTTTAATCAGATAATATCTGCTCTGAATTTTGGGGAATTCTTTGCTCAACGATCTAGACAAGACAAGATAGCAATGATTAATAATAATAGCTTTTTTATTGACAACAAAAAGTGAGGTCATTGCTGACCTATGTGTCATACAGTAAGTCCACTACAATAATGTATATATGCTCTATGTTCTACAAACTACATGCATAGTATACAATACTACAGAACTAAATCTATGAAAACAGATACTTCTGTATAAGACAGATCACTCACACAATCACTCACACAGTCACACACACAGAAATCCCTACAGAGATACACAAATACAGACACGGCATACATAACCTAGGTGGGTCAACTGTACCATACCTACAACTCATATATTTATATACATTACATTTATGAATGTGATGATATAATACTACCGTAATCTCCCGCGTATAAGGCGCGTCTTATACGCCAAACAAAATGCTGCTGAGTCTTATACGTGGGAGGGACATTGCCTTGAGTTTGGGGTGCGCCTTATAGGGGGGGTATTTTTACTATAGAACAGTACTAAATTAACAAAAATCTGGCCTTAGGGGTGCGCCTTATACGTGGGAAAGGCCTCCCTTAGTTGGGTGTGCGCCTTATACGCGGGCTGCGCCTTATACGCGGGAGATTACGGTAGGTGAAACCGTACAATATACATAGCACCTAGGATAATAGTTGGATTCTACAGAGGGTAGAGTATGGGCCAAATTTCCCTCTTTGTTCCTATGTCTGTCAGAATCCCTCTTTGTTTCAATGTGATTTTGTGCTGCGGTCTATGTATATATAAGTATGTGATTGACGTCTAGTCAATCACATAATTATCATAGTCAAAATATTCAGTGTATGGAGGAGTTTGCTGTTTCTTAAAATATGCAACAAAGGTTTCAATTGGGATGTCACACTGTTTTGATTTACTCTATAATTTTTGCCAGGATTTCCAAAATCTTTCACTGTTTTCTTTTTCAATCATGTTCTCAAGCTCTTTAGCCTCATTCCTTTTAGCTGTTCTTTTAGATTTTTGAATTATTCTCTTGTATTTTTTCTTGAGTTCAGAGTATCTTTCCCTGTGGACTCGAGATTCAATGTCATGCATTTTACTATACTCATGTACCATTTTTCTAGCTGTTTTGCAGTCTTCATTATACCATCTATTGCACGGGCGGGAATCTTGATTTAGTTATTCGCTTGCATTTATCTCCAGGTATAGCTGTATCTAGAAACCTATAATATATTTGAACTATTTCATCAATGTTAGCTTGTGCATCTGATGCTAATTCTAAAATACGGTTTTTAAGCTCTCTGATGATTTGAACTCTTCTATAAAAGAGGGATAAAGGAGAGAAGGAAGTTGCTACTGCCCATGTACAAAGCAGGAAAAACAATGGCGGCATTTCCAAATCTAGTAGCATCCTAGCTTTTTGCAATTTATTTGATTGTATTTTCTTCAGCGCCGACCTTTCAAATGTAATCGCCGATCTAGTAGACATTGTGGAAGAGAAATTTGCAAAGAATCTGACCAGAATCTGTACATGGAAGGTAGATTAAGTGTTTGAAGTGGTGGGTTTATGGGGCAATCTGTGACTGAATGAAGCCATAGCATAATGAAGTCATGGGTGGCTCTACACGAACATTCTAAACCATGTGTTAAAAAGATCTAATAATTACATGAAATATTTCTGCTCTAAAACAAAGAAAAACTCTCTCCAGTATTTATTTCTATCCTGGACTAGTAATAAATCAGAGGTGAGTCTAATTTCCTATAGGGGGAGCCTATGTGCTGTGGATGAATATAGCCACTCCTTATTTTCAAGATGTACTTATACTACTCAAAGTCTGTCATACTAGCCAAAATGTGGTACCATGGAATGATGGATGGAGGTACTGGGGTGAGCAGGGAATGGCAAGACTTCACTTCAGGCTTGAGTCAAGGGCTGTCCAGTGAAGTATTCTCTTCTGATTAGATTAAGTAGTGATTGGAACAACATAAGCATGGCACAAGAGTTGAACATTTACAAACTACTAGTACTTAGATATTTTAAACAAGTTTTCAAATCTATCCCCATTTGCCAAATTTATTTTAGTGGGAGTAAACTTTTTACGACTCCGTGAACTTTGAAGGCTTGAACTCTCATATTTGTACCACCGTGAGAGTTTAGAAAAGCTATTCTTCCCCAGTGGGAGAACGGCCGCATATCCCAATCAAAACTGCACTTTTTCAGCCATTTAGAAACTGAATTTAAAGTTCCCTGAATAGGCTGATCAATGTGTTGACCACAAACACACCGATTTTTTAAATCAGATGGCTTATAATAAAGATTTTAGAGCAGATTTCCTGCGCACACCTCTTGTTATTCTACCACCTTCTTGGCTGAGCAAGAAAATGGTGGAGGTATAAGGTTGCAGAACACCAATTGACGAGAGGTGGCAGCAGGAGACACTTTGTAGCTCCACACTGAAGGGTGTTGTACAATGATTATTGGTCTAAAATCTGACAGTGGGTAGGCAAACCAGGCATCAAATTAATTTAATAATAATAAATTAATAAACAGAATTTATTGCAATCATTCACTGCAAAACCATGTCTGCACTCTATGGCCAATAGCGGAAAAGTTAATCACATTGTACCACATCTCATGGCCCTAAATTAATGGGAAAATGGGTGCCTACAAGAAAATAACAGTGACTAAGCCCAGAAATTCGCACAAATATTTTATTTTCGCCCATATGCTATATAAGCTAACAGTGAGAAAATAGTTAGCAGCCATAAATAGACCTGAAAGTAGGTTAGAAACTCTGTGCTTCCTCCCCTGCACACTTCAGAGCTCTTTGTCCATCTGTAATTACAGTGTAAACATCCACTTTCCTAAACTCTCACGGCGGTACAGATAGCAAAGTCAGCCAAAAACCGGGACTTCCGTGGAATAAGTGAAATCTTATATCCAGTGAAAGAGCTTAAAAATGGAATTCAGAGCTTTTTAAATCAAATTGATACGCCTATTAGAACTGATTTTATACCACTTTATATATCAGCAGTATAGAAATCTTTCTGCCATTCTCCACACTGCATTTATGCCCAAATATACTGATAACACCGACAAAAAAAACATGCACTACACACGGGGAGTTTTGACACTCTTGCACATATTAACTGATAGATTCTTATTGGAAAGGCCTATCTGATAACCAATTACACCATATTAAAGCTGAATTTTGGGAGATTGACATATCTGAATGGCATTTAATCAATAGAGTTATAAGCATTTTAAAATTCAAGTTGAAACCAGATTATTTCAGCATTAATTTTTGTCAATTTTGGTAGTATGCATTCAGCAAATTAAAAATCACAGAAAATCGCAGCACTATACCTATATAAACTGACCATATTCTAATTAAATTGATGTTGTAGAATAGCCCTGTATGTTCTGATAGCTTCTGTAAATTATTTTTATTTAGGAAAATTGGTCCAAAGTTGGATAAGTTTGTGACCCCGCCCTGCTCTTAATAATAACTGGAAAATTATCAAAATCCCCTCAAAATATAGGTCTATAAATTGGTTACAAGTATGTAATATTGTATTCCATGTAACTTTTTATAGAAAGGGTAATATTCATGCATATCTGCAATAACTGCATGGCTGCTCATGTGACACAAACCGGATGATATCACAGAATCACTGAAGTCACCCAAATGTTGACTGCCTGAAGTACCCGTTAGTAGAGAAATAGGAATATAAAGCAAAATATCGGCTGTGGGACAGTTGGACAGATTGGCAGTTCGCCAGGTCTGCCAATTCGACAGAATTTTGTATTCAGTGAGACAGTTGGACAGGACGATTTGTGCAATTAAAAGCAAGATAACCCAGCTAGCACACAAAAATTTGCCGGCGGACGTTGGCCCGACGCATCGACCAACGTTGGGTGCCCGACCTGTGGCATTTGCCAAACGAATGCCAACGTTAGCCCAACGTTGGCAGGACATCGGCAAATGGTCGGTCCCTGGCTGACCATTTGCCGATGCTGATGGTTGCCGACCAAAAGTCAATGTTGGGCCTATGTTGGCATTTGGTTGGTACTGTCGGGCCTACGTAGGCAGGATGGGCAGCCTATGTAAAGCCGATGATTCGGCCAACGTCAGCCCAACGTTATGCCAATGTCTCGGTGCTACCTGGGAATATCCCTCTTCTTATAGAATTTGAAGAGAAACAACCCTAATGATACTGTCCCTACGCCGTAGAATCATAGATTGGGAAAAATTGTTTTGAAATGTCAAAATTATTATTTTTAAGATGTTTTTCATATCAATCAGAATCTGTCGAATTGTCCCAAAAATCTGTCCTATAGTCCTTTCTATTTCTGTCCAATAGTCCTGTCAAATTGTCCTGTTGAATCGGCAATCTGTCAAACTGTCCATTCCCCAAAATATCATGCAAATGAAATAGAGCCATATTTACCTTTAATTTGATACTATAAAGAAATAAATCTGTCCAGTAGAACCCCTGGAATCAATGTTTTACCAACACCTGTTTACCACTGTGAAAGATATGGGGAGTGAGCAGCCAGATTCGGCTGACTTCGCTAGCTAGTACAGAGATGAGAGTTTAGTTTTCTAAGAAGGGAAAACATGCCAAACTTTTAGTTTATATTTTCCCAGATTATTTTACACCACCGGGAAGCTGACAACTTGAATAATTTAATGGCGTTTAAATTGCCTTTCTATTGGTACTAGAACAGAAGTTATGGTGGATTGAAAATGGAATTTCTATCATATTTTCTGTCAGTGGATTCACTGCCATTGTGGGTCTTATCAGTCACTGCACACAGCCTGCACTGGGACTCCCTTATTTTAGACCTTGCATCACTTAATGTCAAATTAAACTTGACTGAATGATCATAGAGACTACCGTAATCTCCCGCGTATAAGGTGCAGCCCCCGTATAAGGCGCACCCCCAAGTCAGAGCAGGCAGGTCCATGTATAAGGCGCACCTACTGCCTCTGAATGGGTATTTTGGAAAAACCCGCGTATAAGGACGCACCCCTAATTTGGGATAAGCTGTCCACATAGAAGGCACACCTTACACATGGAGTTGAAAGAAATTTGCTGCTGCTCGAATTTTATCTCACCTCGTGCCTTCCTTACGGCCGACACTCAAGGGTGAGAGGTCCTGCGGGTTGTATCCACACCGAAGTGAGATTACCCTTGTGGCGTTGTGCCCGGACCCTAGTCTAATGGGGAGGCGGATGATGGTGACCGAATCTATGGGAAGATAGAAAGCATGCCCCTACACATTTACCGAGGCAATGGTTCTTTAACATCCGTCACTACATAGGCATAGTGAGAGATGGACAGGCCTGTTTAAGTCATTTGTCTGCCATGACCGCCGAGAGACTTTCCAGCATAGGCTAGCCAGAGCAGGGAGGAACGACACCTTACGGCGACGTTTGGAGCCTCCACTGTGCCCCAGCCGGGCCGGGAACCGAACTCACGACCTTACGGCCAAAGAAATTTGGCTATGATGCTGGTCATATAATTTTCAGGATGCCACAAATAAGGTGTTAACAGAAGTATTTTAAATCTATCATTGTATCATCAGTTTTTTTCTCTCCATTTGAGCATTTCACTGATGTTGTGGCATGTTAGGGAATGAACTTAAATCATCACGTTATTTAAAAAAAGTTTAAATATCTCTTTTTTGAGTGATCTTAGTTCATCTAAGCACTTCAATTATATTGAAATTGTAGGGTGCTGCCACCCAGTGTAAAACCTACCGTAATCTCCCGCGTATAAGACGCGTCTTATACGAGGGGTTTTAGTTCTCCTTGGATCCACAAGGGGGACACCAAGACCTTTCTTTTGATATGTTATATGCCATAATGGTCATAATGGGCATAAGGGAACCCAGGAGGGGTCCAGGGGGCCCAAGCTACACACAGGTTTTTAAATTTTGAAAATTCACTCAGTAGAACCAAAGTTATGAATTTTTCATTTTTTTGAGAATTTTCCAAAACTCTAGGTGCGTCTTATACGCGCACTGCGTCTTATACGCGGGAGATTACGGTAGGAATCATTCAGATGGCAGCACACATATAAGAGAATTGTATTGCTTGATCTATGATTCTCTTGATTAAAAGATCAATATTATAATTAATAAAACTGTCAGTAAGTGGGCTGTACATATGTTTTCAAACACTTTTATGGTTATCAGAATGGTATGCTTCATTTAGTCATATATAGGTGTATAGCCTACCATGTTATCAACAACACCTTTTCTATGGTTAAATCAAACACATGACCTTGTGTACATAGCTGGCCTATTCTGAATCGGCAAATTGAGGGTACCCCGCGTATAAGGCGCACCCCCAACTTGGGGAAATGCTATAAGGCACACACCCTATCTGATTCACGTATAAGACGCGCCTTATACGCGGGAGATTACAGTAACCAATTATACCACTGTAAGCACAACAGTTTGGCGATTATAGGGCTATATTTTGCACCACAAGGAACTATGATAAGTATTATAGATCATGGTGGAAAGTCAAAATTTTCAGTGTGATAAGCTGACCTGAATAGTTGAATTGTTTACTCAACTCTCTTATAATAAATACTCTTTAGCTTTGGGCTGATTTGGGCTAATAGATAATGAATAGCTGATTAAAAATCCTAAAAGTACACTTTTGTGAGTGAGTGAGTGAGTAATAGGTGTTTAACGCCATTTCGACAGCTATGGTCATATTCATGGCGAGAACGACATTACACAATTTCACAGAGGAATGTGCCGGTGCCCGACCCGTGCATATGTGCACCACACACATCCGAGGGGATAGGAAAGAGGAGAAATAGACCCTTTTAAGTGGGCTAGGGAAACCCCACACTTTTGTGGTTATCCCTATATAAGTTCAAAAAAGTTAGGAAAATATTTGGTTTTAATATTTTCTGTTTCATTTCAAAACTCTTCTGAATTATATACAATCTTTCCAGATATTTCATTATTTCTCTCTCTATGGTAAATAATGATATCTTGAGATTTCATTAAAGGTCTCAACCTCAAAAATCGACCAAGAATTAACAAAAATATCAGCAATTTACATTTTAAGGTTTCATAGAAATTCCACTCTGTGCACACCCATACCCCTTGAGAACTGATAAGATATCAAATTAATGGCTGGATCTAGAGTAAAACGACCCACAAATTCTAATTCCTTGCCCTTGGGTATTTTTACCCTTGATGCTGGAATATAGTCAATTTTGAGTGTGGAAAAGGGTCCGAAAATAGAAATACACATTTGGTGATTTACTATTGTAGGCACTGACGCAACTCCCGTGTGCGGGTCTGCCGTGCGTGGAGGCCCAAAGTGAGATAGAGCAAAAATAGCAGACTTCAATCTGACATATCTTTACTTATTGATTCTGAAGCTGTTTGCTGGTGGATTTGGACAAATAGGGTGTCATTTTAAAGGCCTTGGAGAGGGCTACAATATGCATGTATTTGTTTAATGACTTGGAGAAAAAACGAATATATTTCTCCCAGGTGAATTTAGAACTTAACTTCAGGAGCATTTTATGGCATGAAGTTCACATCTCACATTAATAAAAATCATACTCACATGTTCCCTGGTTAAATAAGGTCTAGAAAATGTTAAGTTTTTTGTATTTCCAATAGGGAACAGTATGTTTTCTATGCAGCAACAAAATCATGATCTATTAGCACTGTGAGGGGAGTGAGAGATTAGCACTCACACCTCCTCCACTGCACCACACCTATAGGCTCTCCACTGGAGGGACCACCTGGAGGTGCCCCTGAGCCCAGACTGAGGCTGAGGGGTGACTACCAGGGCTTCTCTGTGACTGACTAGTAGGACTTTTCTTTGAAGTTTGAACATCAGTCATAGGGTTGGGGGGGGGGGAGAAGGGCCCAGGGAGAGGACTCCCAAGTTTCTAGCCTTGATACATCATGAGATGTGTTAATTTTATTCCTATTTCATAACATTACGCTTGGAATGGCCTTGAACTTGGCCAAGGTCACAACATGCCTGTTCACATCAATCTCTGAAAAAGCCTTCAACTATGTTTTATTCCAAGTTTCTAGCTTAATTTTTTCATGAGGAGAAGTCATTTACCTAATTCCACAACATTGACCTTTGACCTTAAAATGACCTTGACCTTGGACAAGGTCACCACATGCATGGTTACCTCATAAAATTGACCTTGACATGACCTTGATCTTTCCAAGGTCACCAGGAGGTCACAATATGCATGGTCATCTGTCTTTTGCTGACCTTAGACCCAGTCTTTATCTGAAGTTTCTAGCCTTGTTATATCACGCGATTGTGTTGATTTTACTCCAATTTCATAAATTCGACCTTGGAGTGACCTTGACCTTGGCCAAGGTCACTACATGCCTGTTCACTGAAAAAAACCTTCAACTATGTCTTATATCAAGTTTCTAGCTTAAGTTTTTCATGGGAAGTACTCATTTACCTAATTCTGCAGCATTGACCTTTGACATTAAAATGACCTTGACCTTGGAAAAGGTCATCACATGCATGGTCACATCTGCCTTGTGATGACCTTCAATCCATGTTTTAAATCATGTTTCTAGCTTCAATAGTTCATGAGAAATAGGCATTTAAGTAATTAAATGACTCTTGATACCAGCTTGGTCGATCACAAAATTTGGATCACAATTAAACTCTTAACTATGGTTAATTGTGGCAGAACGTAGGCACTTACCTACCCCCAGTGCATGCTTCTGCTGCAGTGGAGGTGTGAAACCGTGATAAAGCTGAAATTGGGGAGTGCTAAACTCTCCTTTCTTTGCAAGCTCATTGTGTAGCTATTTATTGGAGGATCTTAACAAACATGGGCTCATTTTAAAGGGATTGATTAGGGGTTTATTAAGAATCTTTTTGAGAAATAATTGATTCAGATAAACATCCCATTCTCCACAAGTGAATTTACCCCATAACTTTGAAAGCGTTTTTTGGTATTAAAGCCAATCTCACATAAAAGAGAATAGTTCCCACACTTTCTACAGAAAAAAAATGGTTTAGAAAATGTCTAGGGTTATTCGTTTCATAGGGGAACAGGATGTTTGCCAGACTGCACAAAAATGTTAGCGTGCCATTCGCTATCACCCTACCTCCAGCTTTTCCATGTTAGGTCTTTGTCTGTTTGCTAGAATCCAATCCTATGTATATCATTTATATAGCAATGGATAGAGCTGATAAAAATAATTGGATTTCCTTTTTAAATGAAGTCTTTACATCAATTTAAAGGGAAATTCTGACCGATTAAAGATCTCATATCAACTCCATAATTTTGCGCCAATTCTGTCAGATCGCTAAATCACAGATGATATTAGGTCAAGATAAAATCCATTTAAATTGTTAAATTTTGATATGATACATTGATTTTCAATCTTTTATGGGGAACTCTTCCATACATGAAAAGAAAATAGTCCAAAATAATGATTTAAGAGATGTAGCCGCTCCTGTATCAGATATGCTTGATCACAAATCTGGACCCTATTTAAACTCCTAACAGTGGCAGAATTTTGGGTTTGATTTGGGGTCTTTAATCATTCATAACTTCCCTTATACTTGGCATAAAGACTTCATTTAAAGAGCAAATCCATTTCTTTTGATGAGATCTATCCATTGATTAAAAGATAAAATGCATGGGACAAAGTCTTGAAAACTAGTTAAGTGCCTACAGAACGATAGGCTGAATTTCAGGTCTTTGAATGGCCATAACTTTGCTTTAAAGGGGCCCTGGCATGGTAATGCATGCCCGCATTTAAAAGTCATGTGATCACCCCTTGACCAATCAGGGTGTCGCGATTTTTCCGCTGGTTCCCGCGATTTTATGATCGCTGTTTGAATCAGTACCCATGTTGTTAATTTCCCATGCCAGCCCCCCTTTAAATTGACATAAAGACTTCATTCAAAAAGCAAAATCAATCAGTTTTGCAAGATCTACCCATAGATCACTAGCTAGAGTGCATAGAAGCAAGTCTCAAAAACTAGGTAAGTGCTTAACTATTGTGACAGATAGGGATTTGCACCGCAAATTGCGGGAGCGGGTGGTGGGGGCAAAAGACTTCGGTGATCGGGGATACCATAAATAACGAGTGTCCTTCCGAGAGTCCTTAAGTTAATGTTTGCATTGTCATTTGCAAAAGATAATGGCATGCTCTATAAGGATAGATGTCTAGTGAAGTATCAAAATAAAGCTCATTCAGTCATTGTCATTATACTCCGTAGACGCTCTGAGGGAACGTCAGAGACCCAAGTGTGTCTGTTGTAGTCTGTTTGGTCAGCCAATCTGGCAGAGTGGCCATTTCTCACATAAGTACTTACTGTTCAGGTCCAATGCTTCCACCAACACTTACCTCAATGTATATCCAAAGATTCACAATACACAAATCACTTGAAATACTTGTAATAATTAATAATCCAGGTGATTTTCAAATCTCCCTCCCTAACTCCAAATCATTGTCGGCCATCTTGAAGGGCAGGTGAAGCCACCTAGTGCCAAAAAGAGTACACTATTCTTGGTTGGTTAGCCCTATGTTTCAAAAGGAGGCTAACACCAGGTGGCATTCCCAGCATGTTGACAATGGAGGCCATTGAGGTAGTGATATCTAAGCTCAAGATAAACATGTCAGATTTATTGGATATATCTCATGCTTCAGCCATTATAAGCTGATGTACATAAAAACTACATGTTTGTGAATAGGAGGGACAATTTCCAGGAACTGAAAGTGAGTACTTAGTTCAGACTAGCCATGTGTTTGTGCCACTATAGACTTGTATACATCTTGGATCCTGCCTGTGAGCAGGCAGGTATTTCTAGACCTGCCCACCGGTCCCTAGGCATATGATGTTAGGGACCGGCTCCTCTCCCATAGAAGGGTTGGAGAATGATTTTGCTGTTATGTATGGGCAAACGGAAGTTGCTAGCACTTTGTTTACATGTGTCTCACCGATATATTTAGAGGCAAAACTGAGTGCTGTAAATTCTATGGATTATAGTTTATGTTAAAATCTACAATATTTGAAAGATTGGAAACTTAATTCAATGTATTAATTGAGATATAGCAGTTAGAACATCGTTGAGTGAAGCCTTGCGTATGCGACGGCCGCCATCTTTGTTTTGAAATTTCCGAATCAGTGACTCTTAAGAGAAGTCAGATTTTCCTACATTTAAATTTCCGTAGAAGGCCCAAATTTTCAGGAATGCTAAAGTAGGCACTTACCTAGTTTTCAATACTTTGTCCCATGCAATTTATCTTTTAAGCAATGGATAGATCTCATCAAAAGAAATGGATTTGCTCTTTAAATGAAGTCTTTATGCCAAGTATAAGGGAAGTTATGAATGATCAAAGACCCCCAATTCTAGCAAACAAGCAAGGACCTAACATGGAGAAGCTGGTGGAAGGGTGATAGCGAATGGCACGCTAAAATTTTGTTGGGGTCTGGCAAACATCCTGTTCCCCTATGAAATGAAAAAACCTAGACAGTTTCTAAACCATTTTTTTTTGTAGAAAGTGTGGGAACTATTCTCTTTTATGTGAGATTTGGCCTTTATACCAAAAAATGATTTCAAAGTTATGGGGTAACTTCACTTGGGGAGAATGGGATGTTTATCTGAATCAATTATTTCTCAAATAGATTCTTATTAAACCCCTAATCAATCCCTTTAAAATGAGCCCATGTTTGTTAAGATCCTCCGATAAATAGCTACACAATGAGCTTGCAAAAAAAGGAGAGTTTAGCACTCCCCAGTTTCAGCTATATCACAGTTTCACACCTCCACTGCAGAAGAACCATGCACTGGGGGTAGGTAAGTGCCTAGCTAAAGGAGGCCTGGAGGGTGTATACCGATTTCTAAAAAGATCTGTTGAGTATTTAAGGCAGTATATTTGCGCGGGGTTTCCGGGTGCAGTATCTCAAAACTTGGACCTATCTTTACCCTCCACCGCACAGAACGAAGTGCCGAGCGGTGGCCTCCACTAGGTATTTCGGCCTATGTCATTATTGAACTGTGTACCGGTGGGCGATAATAGAAGACGCACAGTTGAACTAAGCTAAACCATCCGAGACGAGGGATAATATCATTCTTAACCACATGTTCCGCGTAATGTGGATCCGTATCAATATTCAGGATTGCATTACCTATCTGATTATCCCTTTATTGTTAAGTATTTACAAACTTACCTGTTGTACAATTACGCGCCGGTTACGAAGCGTGCGGAGCAATGAAGAATCTGCTTGGAGTATACATCGCTGGTTTTCGGCGGCTACAAATTCGTGCGCCACGAAGAGATAGAGTGAAGTCAGGAGTTTTCCGAGATTATTTTCACTTTATTACAATCAAACTATATACATGTCAGTCTAATTTTTGAGCACGGTGGCTATCAGCGCACGGCAACAAGGTATGTTCCTAACCTTTAAGTTGTCTAGGTCTTGAAATATTGTTGGTAAATGTTTATTCTTCCTATATTATCGCTCATTACAGAGATGCCACTTTTCCTGGTAGGTATTCAGGCCAGACGATGACAGCAAAGTTGGCTAGCCTCATAGACAACAAAAACCTCATGCGAAAATAAACTTTCCCTTCACTGTCCTCCTCGCAACTTCTCATATACCTAAAAAAACACTTAATTGTCCTGTCGGTAATGGCCACTGTAACGACTGTTTACAGAGGGTAGGGAGTTCAGGTGAATTTTATACATGGTTCAGATCCTTTAACAAACTAGCAGGCCTGGTAGAGCTCAGTCATATGATTCTAATGCACCAAGAATCAATTCTCTACTGCTATTATTTGCTGAGATATTTACATTTGAACATCCGAGATTTGGTCTTCTTTGGTGACAACCTCCCAATGGTTAAAGGGGGGCTGGCATGGAAAATTAACAACATGAGTACCGATTCAAACAGCGATCATAAAATCGCGGGAACCAGCCAAAAAATCGCGATGCCCTGATTGGTCAAGGGGTGATCACGTGACTTTTTAATGCGGGCATGCATTACCATGCCAGGGCCCCTTTAAGGAACCTCAAATGTGGCACATTTCTTGATACTGAGGGACCACAGCCATTGGAACCAGCCAGAATAGTAAAATGTAATGAATTTGATATTGGTGTATTTCAAGAACTGTCCAATATATTGGCTTGAAATTTTCGGCATATACCCGCCTAAGGTTCTGGTGCCTGCCAGTTATGTGTCAGTGACCTTGACCTTGGCTCAAGGTCAAATGTCACAACTAACAGGTTTTGAGGTAAAATGGCCCAAAATCATTATATTTCCCATAATTATACTCAATAATCATGAACTAGCATACAAAATACATTAGGGAACTATGCAAAGGGTTTACATGACCTTCAGCACCAATCAAGGTCACATAAGCAAGGTCAAGGTCAGAGACTTGTTTTCACAAGAATTTAGCAAAAAAAAACAATAGTTTTGCACACTGGATACTGTTTTCATGGTGGTTTAGTGTACAATTTATACAAATAGGTACATTTTTCTTTTTTCTTAATATTTATTCCATGGCCAGAGGTCATAGGTCAAGGTCATAGAAATCTTCAATAATGAATATCTCAGCAAATATATGGAGTAGAGACTTGATTCCAAGTGCACTGAAATCGTAAATGCGTATTCTACAAGACCTGTTGGTTGGCTAAAGGATCTGGAGCATATCTAAATGTGACCTAAACTTCCTATATAACGAATTCAACTCACTGCTGAGTACGACCAACCATGTCACTATAGTCGGGTGCCGATATCTGCCAGTTTATGCTTCAAAACAATTCAACTATCTATTATCATATATATGCACATATATGACCTCAAGTCACCCGAGGGATTCAAAGCAAACAATAGGGCACAGATATGCATTCCATAGCCATTTGTAAGTTTCCTGTTCATAGTCCCCCCACGACAGTCAATATTTTTTGCCCCACAGTGACAGAGACGCGTAGCATTTTCGCGCCCCTCTTTTTTGTGCTAAAAAAGAGGGTACATATTTTTAGCCCCCTCAAAAGGGATCAACATTTTTTTAGGCCCCCCCTTGGGAGGGGTCTGACATTTTTACGCCCCCCTCAAACCCACCATCCCCCCTGTTGATAAATAATGACCACTCCCTAAATAATGACTTCCTTATAGGGAGTGCTCATTTTTTAACAACAGAGGGGGGAGGGGGGGCTGGTGGGTTTGACAGGGGGTCAGAATTATTTTGACCTCTTGACAAGGATGGGTCAAAATAATTTCACCCGTTTTCAACGAAAAAGTCTGCGTGTTACTATACGATAAAAGGGCGCATTTGCACACGATATTTGGCCCTTCGAGGGGTCAAAAAAATTTGACCTAAAAGAGGGGGGGCAAAATGTTTTTTGCTTAAACCCACCAGCCCCCCCTTCCAAGTTGTTAAAAAATAATCACTCCCTTACTATGAAACAAAGGGGCCTATCATGAAAATTTTGGCACGTCGGGGGGAGGATTTAATTTTCAATCCCTCCTAAGAAAGGGGGGGGGGCAAAAAAATTGCATCTGCACAAAATCCACCAACCCCCTCTACTTGAATAATAAGCACTCCCTCGGTGAAACAAATATTCTAGTGTCCTATTGAATGCTTCATTGTGAAAACCTCATAGGGATAGCATTGGGATGGTGCAAAGAGAAAATTCTTCAAATTTTAATCTTCAATTCCGGCACCCTAAAATTCATCCTACAGGTCTGTTCTTGGGCTTATTTTAAAGAATAAGTAATAAATAATTTAAATATCAGTGAGGCTTCAATAATGAAATACAGATATTCCTGCTAAACAGTAGTTTGTGCATTGCTAAGATGAAAAAGCGTCACAGGGTGTGCTGCGCTCCATAGGCTTAACATAGAGACGGCAAAATTCCAACTCTCCAAAATTTAAAACTCAATTCCGGCTAACTAATATTTATCCTACAAGGGTCTAGGTAGACTCATTTGAAAGAAGAGACTGTGAATAATTCAGATATCGGTGAGGGAAGGTTGACATCTTATTCTATAACCATGATATAACTGCGTTTTTTTTCAATTTCTTACCTCATTTTAGACTTAACTTTACATGAGCACAGAAACGCATCAAATTGTCACCCAAACTTCCACCAAATATCTCCTTGTAGCTTAACTTGAAACCTGTTGAATGAAACCAGTCAGGTGTATACCAGTTTATACAGGTGATTAACCCACCAATCAGAAACCAGCTTACATACAGCCTAAACTGGTGCCCGGCAGCACTCAGCCACCATGCAGTGACCACTAAATGTGCCACTTCCTCAGAAGCAAAATGTTAACAAGTACTCCATCTTCCAACAGCTTCAGCTCCCGTAATATTTACATCTCAGGCGTCTAACAAACATTTTTAGAATGCCAAGACAATAATAAAAACAACCAGATACCTCCCAAGTCTGAGTTCCAAAGATAATGCCTGTTTTGAAGCAAAAACCGGCCAAAATTGGCACTCGGCGATCGTGACCCGGTTTGTCACTGACTCACGGGTGCGAGTTGAACATGCTACAGAGGGTAGGCACTTTGATAATGATATGGCCACTGTGGAGGGTGAGAAAAGCTGGCACACTGGGTTGACACTTTCTGCCAAGTGGGAGTGTGGCCGATAATCGAGACCTTGCTGATATCGCCAATTTAGGGTTCTACTAGGGTATTTCTCTTTGTATTTTAATAGTTATCCTTAAAGTCTAGATATCAAGGTACCCACCAGCGAAATCTGGGAGAAAAAAATTCCAATTATTAAGCGTTTTACAATGACTTTAGTATGAAGGTAATATTGAAGCTTTGAAAAACATATTAACCACTGGAGACACCAAAAAACTAATATCAGACACAGTTAAAGTGCATAATAAACTAGCAGCATGTATAATTTCATGCATTTATATGACTTTGCCCAATGATACTTTTGAGAGGACCAAAATATGAAACAATAGAAAAGAAATGGATGTGTGTAGAGCCGCCATGTTACGATTTTTATTAGCATTTTAATACTACTTAGAATCAATTTGGAAATGGATTAAAGATATCAACTGAAAGCTAAGTTTCTAAATATCATAGAAAACTAAATTTTATTTAGATCTGATCATTAGAACATCACTTTCCAGGCCCTTAGATATCAAGTGAAAACACAGAAAATTGCCACCAGTACATGCTGCCACACACTGGGCCCACTGTGCAGCTGAACTTACATCACAGATATTATAACTCCTTTTCTACCATTACTATAGTAGTACTTGCCTCAATATTTGCCCTGTATCTCTGTTTCTATACAAGATATAAACAAAATTCCAAAAGATTTAAAAACATCGCAATGGCCTTGATCAAATGCGGTCACAGGGATCTTTCGGTATTCACTGCTATTATTCAGTTTAATTTTGTTGTTGAAGTGCCTACAGAGGGAGCCACCTCCAATACACATGTAAATGCCAGGATGTTGTTGCAAACAAAGGCCTCGGCACTGTGTGCTCCCCTCTTTGAAGCATAGTGAGGATACTACACTGGCCACCTGTTCCAACTTCAACACCCCATTGGTACGGACGAAACCCAACCTAAGTGAGGTGAAAGTTGTAAGGATCCCGTTGTAACTGATAAGGCCACCATTTAATGGAGGTGAATCCTCGCGCAGGGGTCCCATAGCCTCAGCCTGATTGGCAATGGAGTAATGATTTCAAACTTCATTATATCAAAATCTACTAAAGGGAATTACTTCATTTTCACACATAACATTCATTCATTAGACCCGAGGTTCGACCTCGGGTCTACTTCTAGTGGACACGTTTTCGCCGAAGCTTTTTGCGTATAGGGGTAATGTGCACCATAAATCGACCACTGCCCATTTTATGTGAAATTGTTTTTTTTTAAATTTGCAATGGTATTGTATACATATTAATGTTAAATTGACCATTGCAAAGTACTGTGGATTAACTTGGAAATCAATTTGGTATATTGTGCATATTACTTACCCAGCTAACTGGGCCCTAGATATGTTCATTCAGAGGCCCAGCAATTGATGTCCACTGAAACCAAGTCCCATGGGTTTGAGGGCAGTTTGTGGCCAAATGATGCCTGTGTGCATTAATTAAAGTAGACCCCTGTCTTGTTTTGACCTTTATGAAGCTGTCCTACTTACTGTGATAATTTATAATTGTCAATATATCCTCCCTGTGGGTTGGAATTGATCACACATGTCTCAAATATCAACAAAACATCTCATCCATCAAGTTGGGATTGAACTTCCTGTCCCTAGATGGTCCCTAGGTGGCAGGCCTATACAGTTCATGTTTTACTCACCAGAGGGACCTTGTGTCCCTCCCACCTGTACCACCACAAAGACAACAGTCAGACCGACCAGGAACCAGCACTTGCCAGCTTGTCCAAGATGTCTGACTGAGTTCTAGATATCAGGTTACAAAAAACAAAGGCATGGATATGATTTCACATTTCAAAACAATACACAACAAGTAGGTAGGTCCTAGAGTTAAGATATCAAAGACCAACCCCACATAAGACTGGAGACCAAGTTTTCATTGGGGGCTTGGGAAACTACTCTGAAAGTTCCACCACCACAACACCAGTGCCACCGCTTACCATCGCTCCTTAAGCGATGGTTCCATCTACATATTACTATGGAAAAAAATTGTAAATCATATAGGTATTGTATAGTGTTGGTCGATTTATGGTAGGTCTACCCAGCACAGCTTTTGGCGGGCTCCCTTCTTGATAAACAATTTCGTTCTGGTCTGATGACCACACACCAAAGCAGCTCTCTGTACTGACGTAGTTCTGAGTACTTTACTTTAACCCTCTGCACATTTAACCCTTTATGAATGGCATGATGCATTGGTACACAGTTAACCCTTTATGAATGGCATGATGCATTTATGCACATTTAACCCTTTATGAATGGCATGATGTATTGATGCACATTTAACCCTTTATGAATGGCATGATGCATTGATGCACATTTAACCCTTTATGAATGGCATGATGCATTGATTCACTTTAAGCCTTTATGAATGGCATGTAGCATTGATGCACAGTTAACCCTTTATGGATATCATGATGCATTGATGCACAATTAACCCTTTATGGATAGCATGATGCATTGATGCAGTTAACCCTTTATGGATAGCATGATGCATTGATGCACATTAAACCCTTTATGAATGTCATGATGCATTGATTCACTTTAAGCCTTTATGAATGGCATGATGCATTGATTCACTTTAAGCCTTTATGAATGGCATGTAGCATTAATGCACAGTTAACCCTTTATGGATAGCATGATGCATTGATATACAGTTAACCCTTTATGGATAGCATGATGCATTGATGCAGTTAACCCTTTATGGATAGCATGATGCATTGATGCACATTTAACCCTTAATGAATGGCATGATGCATTGATGCACATTTAACCCTTTATGAATGGCATGATGCATTGATTCACTTTAAGCCTTTATGAATGGCATGATGCATTGATGCACATTTAACCCTTTATGAATGGCATGATGCATTGATTCACATTTAACCCTTTATGAATGGCATGATGCATTGATTCACTTTAAGCCTTTATGAATGGCATGTAGCATTGATGCACAGTTAACCCTTTATGGATATCATGATGCATTGATGCACAATTAACCCTTTATGGATAGCATGATGCATTGATGCAGTTAACCCTTTATGGATAGCATGATGCATTGATGCACATTAAACCCTTTATGAATGGCATGATGCATTGATTCACTTTAACCCTTTATGAATGGCATGATGCATTGATTCACTTTAAGCCTTTATGAATGGCATGTAGCATTAATGCACAGTTAACCCTTTATGGATAGCATGATGCATTGATATACAGTTAACCCTTTATGGATAGCATGATGCATTGATGCAGTTAACCCTTTATGGATAGCATGATGCATTGATGCACATTTAACCCTTAATGAATGGCATGATGCATTGATGCACATTTAACCCTTTATGAATGGCATGATGCATTGATTCACATTTAACCCTTTATGAATGGCATGATGCATTGATTCACTTTAAGCCTTTATGAATGGCATGTAGCATTGATGCACATTTAACCCTTTATGGATAGCATGATGCATTGATGCACATTTAACCCTTTATGAATGGCATGATGCATTGATGCACATTTAACCCTTTATGAATGGCATGATGCATTGATACACAGTTAACCCTTTATGAATGGCATGATGCATTGATGCACATTTAACCCTTTATGAATGGCATGATGCATTGATGCACATTTAACCCTTTATGAATGGCATGATGCATTGATACACAGTTAACCCTTTATGAATGGCATGATGCATTGATGCACATTTAACCCTTTATGAATGGCATGATGCATTGATTCACTTTAAGCCTTTATGAATGGCATGTAGCATTGATGCACAGTTAACCCTTTATGGATAGCATGATGCATTGATGCACATTTAACCCTTTATGAATGGCATGATGCATTGATGCACATTTAATCCTTTATGAATGGCATGATGCATTGATACACAGTTAACCCTTTATGAATGGATTGATGCACATTTAACCCTTTATGAATGGCATTATGCATTGATACACAGTTAACCCTTTATGAATGGCATGATGCATTGATGCACATTTAACCCTTTATGAATGGCATGATGCATTGATTCACTTTAAGCCTTTATGAATGGCATGTAGCATTGATGCACAGTTAACCCTTTATGGATAGCTTGATGCATTGATGCACAGTTAACCCCTTAGGGATAGCATAATGCATTGATGCACAGTCAACCCTTTATTGATAGACAAGGCATTGATGTGCAGTTGACCCTTTTATAGATGTCATGATGCATTGTCAGCAAATATGTCAGTAATAATGCACTATTTGTCAGCAATTAGTCAATTTATGTTAGTAATTGCTCATTATTGGTCAGCAGTTCATCAACATATGTCAGTAATCACTCACTATTTGTCAATATCTGAATATTGAAAATTGAATTGAAAATTGCATTAAAAACTCGGGTCTTTTAGGTCTTAGACCTAACCTGCTCCATCTTATATTTAGGTGACTCGCTAAAACTTGCAAATGATTTGATGGAATAGTTTTAGAGAAAAACGATATTTCTTGCAACCCCATGATGTAACAGGCAGACTGCCAATGGTGGGCACTGGTTTGTTATGGTTACTGGAACGATGATCCCAAGGAACGATGATCCCACGGGAACGATGATCCCATTTTCTCCTCCCCAGGAACGATGATCCCATCTTAAGGAACCATGATCTCACATGAGAATATCTCTCATTGCTTATATTGACTGACCCATCTGCACTAGTATTCCATGATTTGTTGATTTAAGCATGGAAATTGATAGAAATGATGAATAATAATGATTCAATGCCCAGAAATGTCTGAAAAGGATTTTTTCCACACTGCAGGCTACTTCTCCAGGCTACTTACATACCCTACACATAATAGGCACAGTAATATCCAATTTTTAATGATTTGTTGGTGATTTATGCATAGAAATAGATAGAAATGATGAATATGACTAAAATGCAAAAAAAAAAAAAAATGTCTGAAATTGTCTGTACCTATAAAACTAGATCTATCATTGGAGTGATTTTTTTTCATAATTATTTTACATAGAAGTAATTATTTTGTATATATTTATTTTTTACTTATATTTCTTTTGATTATTGGGGATACATATCATTTACATGGATTAATCATAGGGTTTCATGGATTAACAGACAAACTGTAAGTACTGTACCTACACACACATTAGCATATTGTCACTCTCAAATTCTTCCTAGATTTCATGGAAAACTCTTGATCTAAATACCACTTTGTCAATTACATGTTCAGAGATAAGATACAAACACAATATAGCCATATTTGAAAAGTGGGGCCATCATTTCGTTAAGATGGGATCATGGTTCCTCAAAAGCTGGGGTCATCGTTCTGGGATCATCGTTCCTTGGGATCATCGTTCATGTAATCGTTTGTTATTCACCTCCAAATTATGTCTGCCCTAGGTGCGTGGTGGCGCCCCCTGTAAACAAATCATTGCTTCTCGTCCAGACGAATAGTCTGCGCCCACATGACATCATCCCTTGCTGCAGGGTAGTGTTGGAAGTACTCCACTGGAAACCCCATCTACGCTCCCATAGGGAATGCACTGTCGCGAGTCACTAGCCTTTATTAAATCATCATTTTCTCTAAATCTGAAAAATGAAAAATCCTCTCAACCATAAATAGATATAGACCAGGCGCATCAATAGAGACTATATTTGCCAAGATTGGCCAAGAATAAGTGATAGAAAATTAATGTGAAAGTGGAAATTTGTGCTGCGCGAGATCGGCACTGGGGCTATGTGGACCATTGCCAGTGGCTACTGTGACGATGTACTACCCTATAAATAATTCTAATTTTCTCTGTATTGACATGGCACCATATTTGTTAAAATTGATCGAGGAATAGTGGTGGAAGCTTAATGTATAAGAGGAAAGTTTTGCTGAGCGAGATCGGCAGTAGGAGTGGCCACTGTGGCTCAATATTACCCTGTACAAAATTCCTATTTTCTCTCTAATTACGGTACTGGACAAAACAAAAAAACCCTCTTAACCGTAGAGAGAAATACATCATAGCTATCAAAAGAGACCCAAATGGCTAAGATTAGCTGAGAATAAGTGCTGGAAACCTTATGTTCAAGATGAGCATTTTGCTGTGCGAGATTGGCAGTAAAGCAATGTGTAGGAGGGTGTTGTTTACATTCTAGTATTTCCAAAATGACCATGGTCGGCAGGAATACACATGCAGTGGGCACACTCTTATAGAGCTAAATTCTCATCAAAATTTCTTTAGCTAAACACATGTTAAACTTCAACATATATTCTCTAACATACGTAGACACCAAAGCCCTATCTTTGGTATTTGTGAAGAAATCAAACATTTAAAGAATCTCGCCATAGGGGCAATGGTGGACATGCCCCTATTCTAGGCACTGAAATACCTCCACTGCGTGAGTCTGCTGCAGTGGAGGTGTGAAACTGTGATAAAGCTGAAACTGAGTAGTGTTAAACTGTCCTTTCTTTGCAAGCTTATTCTGAAGCTATTTACTGGAAGATCTTTACAAACAAGGGCTCATTTTAACAGGCTTGGCTAGACCTTTAAAATGAATATTTTGTACAAGATTGAATGCAGAGAATTTTGCCTTAGACCCCATTGAAGTTCAACCAAAAGTTTAGAACCATTTTATGATGAGAAGATCACTGAGCACCTAAAAATAAGTGGTTCCCACCTGTTCTATGGTTAAAAATGATCTAGAAAATGTTTTCCTTTTCTTTTTCAAAGGGGCTGCAGTATGTTTGACAGACCCTGCAAACTTTTTGAGCGAGATTATCTCTGTACACTTGTCCCAACCTCCCCAATGTTGGGCACTTACCATTCAATTAACACCTTATTGTATGCATTTTATATGGTGATAAATTGATAGCTGTGATACAAATAAGTGGTTTTGCTTTTTAAATGAAGTTTTATGTCAATTTAAATGGAAATTATGATCATTTAAACATCCTGAGTCAAAGACGATATTCTGCCGTGGTTCTGTCAGAGCGCACAGATCAAGGGAAAAGATGACATCAAAAATTTGCTTTTACATTGTTTGATTATGATAAAATGTATTATTATTTACATTCTTAAGGGTATATCTTGCATATCTGAAAAGAAAATTGCCCAAAATAATCATTTTAGTGATCTAGTATACCTTGGATTCATCTTGCTTGATCACAAAATTGGATCCAAATTAAACTCTTAACTATGGCAGAATTCTGGGTCTGATTTGGTACCTCTGGCCGGTCGTAATTCCACTTAAAATTGACATAGAGACTTCAATTAAAAAGCAAATCCACTTCTTTTCTCAAGATCTATCCATTGATCATTAGAAAGGTTTAATGGGATAAAGTCTTGAAATATTAGGTAAGTGCCTACCTATTCGCCTGTGCTACTGCTGCTCTGCTTACAAACTGCAGAGTAGGAGCAGGGCCCCAGTGTAGCTCACAGGAATCGCTATCCAACAGGGAGAATCTTCACTATTTTGGCTTTAATTACCCTTATTTTGACAAAATTTAGAAAATTTGAGGGAGTAACCTTGACCTTGGCACAGAGCCAAAGCAAGGCTTTTACTAAATTTATTGCAGCCAGTAGATATAAAATAGGGGATTATAAGGTAATTAAAGGTTATAACTTCTCATCTAAGCTCATGTGGCAAGGAAAGTATCTCATAGTTGTATGTCTGAAGTTTGGAGAGCAGACATTAAGGGGAAGTTTGTTAAAAATCATTCGGTACTATGGTACCAAATTTTAAACTGCAACAAAGGGGTTTACGCTCTGCTGCTCCCGGGAGGAAAAGTCGGCAGTGGGCTCGGCCTATTCAGGCAATACACTCTGTTCCTGGAGGTTTCCTGTTAATTACCATAATTAGGTCAGTCATGTGACCTGCTCTGGCCAATGGCATTGGTCATGTGACTGACCTACTTATGGTAATTAACAGGAAACCTCCACAAACAGAGTGTATTATGGGAAACCTCAATTAGGCATGGCAGGGGGTTTGCAAATATTTTTCAAAAAAATCAAAAAGCAGAATTTAACAATACTTTAGGATGCTAGAAGTCTGAGAAATGGGTTTTTATCAGGATTTGATATGGGTTTGATAGTCAAATCCATCATCTTGTGATGCTGTCAGAGACAGGTTTTTTCATTCAAAATGGCCTGAATCTGCACAAAGAGGGGGTGCTGGTGAGAATCCAAGAAAATTAAAAATCCATCTTACAGCTATCTATTACCAGTCATTCTCCTCCAGGGTGGGGTCAAAGTTGACCTTACCCAGATAGAGGAGGTCGGGCAGAAATGGCAGCCTCAGCAGGCAGAGTGTTTGGCACGCCACCTAGTGAGTACTACCATGCCTACCTCAATAGCCTGAATGTGACTTAAAATTTGAAATACATGAGATCTCTTGTTTTTTAGCACAGTCCTTTCCGCAAATATGTGAGAAGCAACATGCTTTTTGAATTGTAATTTTAGGGACATTTTTGGGTGAGTTATTGGGGTTTTTGTGAGACAAGGTTGGGCAAATTTTCGTTGTGAAATTAAAGTCTACAAAGAGGGATTGTCTGTGACCTATAGCTGCATTTTTACCAATATTTGAAAAGAGATATATCATAGAAAACCATATATTTCCTGAAAGCCAATGACTTTATCGATACAATGCAGTTTAAATGAAGCTGATATGACCACTAGGATCCGAGATATGACTTTATGAAAATAAAAAGTTGAGAAAAACCATAAAAATTAGCTAAAATTAATTGATCATCAAAGTCTGCTGATCCTAGAAACCTATGTGCTCATCGATAGATTTCTTTCAAACTTGGCAGAGATAAGGTTAAGACTGTGTACTTGTTGTTCTATATGTTTTTATTCGACTTCCTAACTTTTATCATGGAATAAATGAGAGATTAATTAAACATTGCCCTAATTAAGGTGCTAATTAATTAACCAATTAGAGTTCATACAAAATTGAAACACTAAAACAAAGGAAATCTTGTCTACTTTACATATAAAATATCAGGCACCCTATGCCTTGACTATTTTTCAATTTTTAAAGCTAATCACTGAGACCTATCCCTGCACACACCTTCCAAACCAGTCACAGTTTTCTAGGACATGGTCCATGCTCATAGCAGCCCCTTCATTCACGTATTTTTAATCCCAGGGTGTCCGGCTATCCTACTTTTCCTACTTTTTCCTCTTTTTTTTATGATTTTGCTATTTTTCCTACTTTTTCTCCAAAATACCTACTTTTTCCTACTTTTTTATTTTGCTTTAGCGCATGCAATATAAAAATACTGTTAGATGCTTTGAAGCACATCTTGCTTGTGTCAGTACATGTTTATTGTAACTTATGTCAAGTGAAATCAACCCTCAAGTCTTAGTGTGTGCCATGCATAGGTTATTGTAGTTCCCAATGAGGTAGGTACCTGAGGGAACTTATCACAGGCATGGTAAATTATTAAGGAGTACCTGATTTTATTACCAAAACTATGGCATGTGAACGATTTTCCTCCTCTTATGTTTTATCCATTTAGTCTCCTACTGGCTAGTAACATTACTTTGGGTAGAGAGCAAATTCTGTAATATCATTTGCAATATTATTTGGTACTCAAATTTTGCCTTGTCTGTCACGCTCGTTTAGAACTTGCAAGAAACTGAGTACCGGATACTGGAGTTGTAGCGCTACTACATTTAGCCTCCACATGGTTTATAAATAGTGCAGTTTTACTGTTATCTAAGATATCTATGACTCAGCATGTGAGTTGTATCATTGCAATTTGCAGTATTTATTAATCACATCTTCATTAAAGATTCAGAGATTTTGGCTTGTGGAATGAAAGAGCTAATTCTGACACCATTATTGTATCAATTGATGTTTGATTATGCTAAAGTTAGTTGTGTGGTGATGGTTAGTGATTGACTTGGTGGACATATATGCTTTGAGCATTAGAACTAGTATTATACGAAAGTTTTATCAAGGATATACAGCAGATGGCGTTAGTGTAGACCAGGCCAAAATCCTCCTGCTACAGGGGCATGGTAAGTTCTCTCTTACTCACTGCAGAGTGTACCTCAAGATTTGAAATGCTACAGAAGGTGTTTGGTACGATTTTTCAATCCAATATCGATGGGGTACCTAGATACACTCTTTCTCTCTGAATATCTCTGATTTCTAACCTCTTGGAACCGTTTTTCATTTTCAAAACAGTATAATTGTGAGAGGTGTTTCTGCCCCCTCAATAGGCCTATGGTGCTGGGTGGGTGAGTAGCCCCTGTAGCCTAGGGGTTGACTACGACACCATCTACCGTAATCTCCCGCGTATAAGGCGCGTCTTATACGCCAAACAAAAGGCTGCTGGGTCTTATACGTGGGAGGAAAATTGCCTTGAGTTTGGGGTGCGCCTTATAGGGGGGGTATTTTTACTATAGAACAGTACTACATTAACAAAAATCTGCTCTTAGGGGTGTGCCTTATACGTGGGACAGGCCTCCCTTAGTTGGGGGTGCGCCTTATACGCGGGCTGCGCCTTATACGCGGGAGATTACGGTAGTGTATCAAACTGATAAAACGATTGTATACTAATGTTTCACTCATAAACTCTTTAACACAATATGTGCAAACACCTGACTGATAGTGATTAGGGAGGTAATATCAAAAGGTGGCTCATGAAACGTCAATAAGAGACTAATGGTGTCAGTGTTGGCTGCAATCTATATTTCAAACCATGGAGTGCCAGTGTAGAAAACACTCAGAATTGCTTGCAGTTATGTTGTTATGAAGCCTACCACACACTATGCAACAAATCATTTCAAATAGACAATACAGATCTCCTGTAAGTTCTAGCCCATGCGTCAAGGGTTAAGCATACTGGTTTTGCTAAAGCCAGATTTGGAAGCACACAAGGCCACTTCGAAAAGAAAAGTGTTAGTGCAGCAGCTAGTGCATCTGTATCAGATGGTGCTGAACCAACCATAAGTGCCAAAACAGTACCCAGTGCAAGCACCTCTGCTAAGCCTAGTTCATTCATGGTGCAGACAGCTTCCCAGCAAGAACAGACTGCCATTGCTGAAATCCTATGGGCCCACAAAGTATGTGAGAGCAACTTCAGCTTTCGGTCTTGTTAATGATTGTCTGACTTATTTAAGAGAATGTTTCTCTGTGAGAGTGATATTGTGACATACCCTCTGTGTAGTACATGGATACATTGTACAAAAACTGTGTCTATTAAGTTAGTTCTATAGAGGGGTTTCACAAAATTAGTACCTCACAGATCTTGTATCTTGTTGAGGCAAAACTTTTGCCATAGACTTATCATTACAAGTTTCACCTGTTAGGGTGCTGAAACAACTTGCCAATTTTTCAATCTCAATCTAGGATCAGTAATCCCAATACATTGACAACAATTCATGACAAAGAAACAATTTACTGTTTTATTTCACACATTGTGCTCCAACATGGCCACTGTACATCATTTTGACATAACATACTCGCAGTAAATGCCTTCATGAAACCACTGGTTATCATGTTTCACATACCAATGACACAGGTACAACCTGAGCACCATTTAAATATGTTCTGGAATATTATCCTAATAGATTCTACATATAAGCTTATCAATTCTGAGGATAAATAGGTTTGTTACACATACATTGTTTATTCTACATACCGTAATCTCCCGCCTATAAGGCACGTCTTATACGGGGGGGGGGTTTAGTTCTCATTGGATCCACAAGGAGGACACCTTTCTTTAGATATCTTACATGCCCCATGGTCATAATAGGACAAAATGGGGCCCAAGCTACCCATAGGTTTTTGAATTTTGAAAATTCATTCAGTAGAACCAAAGTTATGAATTTTTCATTTTTTTGAGAATTTTCCAAAACTCTAGGTGCGCCTTATACGCGGGCTGCGCCTTATACATTGGAGATTACAGTATGTCCTATTTTTTCTTATATTTTCCTTCTTTAGTCCTACTTTTTGAAAATTTTCAGTCCTACTTTTTCAAAGGGGTCTGCCGGACACCCTGCTTTTGCCGTAGACAGCCATAGTAAAATCTTGTCCACTTTTTCTTTTCCCTCTAGTGCTTTTATTTCTTATTTCCTACTTAAATCCTCCCAAAACATGTGAGTTGAATATTTGTTCTGTAGGGGACAACCATAGATTTTGAAAAATTTCATCATTTAATGTGCTTTTGAAGACTGTTAAAATGGACATCCTGGAGGTTTGGTTTTAGCAATTATGTATCCTTTTCCCTTGCATAGTAATAACAGGTAATCCAAAAGTGGATGGTCGTATTTACTGAAGTAGGTTCAATAAGTTCAAGTAGTTAGCCATCATTAATTGGGTAAGTAGGGTCATCCAGTGCAACTTCAAAACACTCAAGTAAGTACAAGTGTCCTCAGGTACATGTGTCCTCAGGTACATCTGTCTTCAGGCATACATGAGGTAGTGGGTGGAGAGGGAGGGAAGGGGAGTTTCTAGGTGTCCAATAAATGGATGTAGTTGATACACTACCATAAGAGGTAGAGTGAGGTATTGGGTCTGGAACTTGTTCTTTGCCTTTACAATGCCCCAGTAACAGAATCAAATATTAGGAGTCCTAAGTGACATGGCATTGCTTTATTTGGAGTCTCAGGACCATAAAGAAGCGTGTTATTGCAATATTAGGAGCCCAATCACGTAGCATTGTTAAATTTGGAGGACTTATTGTGTCTAGCAGATCCACAGGGCTATCAGTGATTCAGGGGGGGTCTCTGTATGTCCAATATATGCACCACTATGACGACCATATAATGATTATATTATCCCCTAAGAGGTACAGTGTGGTCTTCGGTCTGGAACTAGTTCTATGTCCTTATAATTTGCGCATTGATGCTAGGAACTTACTAAAACTGTATAATAATTTGTAGGGTCAAGCTGATACCCTACTGATTTTCTTTTGTTCTATAGTTCTAAAGTCCTATAGTAATAGTTTCATAGTTCTACATGTGTGAGCAGACAGATAGAAAAGATTATTCATGCGGGGTATTAAATCCTGCCTCCTGATAAAACTTTAGCTTATAATGGTGGACATACAAACTCACAGTTTTGATATATACACATATAGTAACATGGACTGCTACAGAATTAGACTGCTCTATATCTTTTTTAACAACAGAGGGAGGTGGGTTTGCACACAGTGCTAGGCTCGCGCTAGCCATTCGCCAGATCGCCAGTGGTGAATCTAATCACAATCTGGCTAACACTTTTCTCATTTGATTAGCCAGACTGGCTAATCCTCCTTCCAGAAGTCCCAACTGGGAATATGATATATGGAGTGTAGCATACCGTTGGAGAGCTCATAACATGACAAAAAATAAGCACACTGTCTCTATTCATATGCAATGAATCTGAAATTTTCAGACTTTAAAAAAAAAAAAAAAAATAGAAGAAATTATGAAATCCCAACATCTTCCATATTGTTTGTTATATCGTTTTAGGCATTTAACTTTACAAATCTAGCATATTACAATTACTCTCTGCCTCTGGAGATTGAGCTTCTCCTTTATATGTTCCTATGAGTAGCTGGTCCTGTCACTTTTCAGAAACATGGAAAAAAATTGGAATAGTGGAGGGAAATGCCAACACCTTTGTCAACCCCTTTAACCAAACTACTGCATAGGTCTATAGTCCACTGATTAAGACCTTATTTTCAACAGATATAAGAAGGGGAATTAAAACTGTCCTTTTATATTTTTATACTCCACCTCAAATCTTAGCTAGAAGATGAAAGTGTACATGTCCTTTGATCACATGGAAATTAAGTGTCTTTTATTGCATTGTCCATTGGTTCTTTTGGCTAATTGATTTCGTATCTGGCTAATCAGAATTGATACAAAATCGCAAGACTGGCTACCTGAAAATATTTACTAGCGCTAGCCTAGACAAATAGTTGCCCCCCCCCCACTCTTGAGGGTCAAGATTTTTTGGCAACCCCTCAATTAAGGGGCCACAAAGTCACACGCAAAAGTGTCCTTTTAACCTATAGTAACGCAGGTGACATTAAAGATTTGACCCCCCCCCCCACCCTCAAACCCACCAGCCCCTCCCCCCTGTTATCACTCCCTTATATGCAATGGAATTTTACTGATATTAAGGGCCGACATGTTTGATATCCCAGATCCGATCGATTGGCTGTCCTTAGTTGCCGATCGAACATGGCCTGTCTGTTGCCCGGGGTGGGGGGGGGGGCACTCACAGAATTATGGATACAATGTGCCTACACAAACTAGAGGGAAAGAGGTATATTTTTTGCCCCATGAACGGATCCGGCAGTGTTTTTTGGCCAAAAGGGTATGCTTTTTAGGGGTAAATTTCTAAGTAAAATTTTGAAAATGTTCAGTAAAAGGGGTAGGCTTTCTGGGGATTTTTCCCGTTGTAAGGGGTATGGGTTTTCTTCATTTTTTTAGAGATACCCATCAAAGGGGTACCAAATTTAATCTGTAATTTATACTGTGAACAAAAAAAGAAGGTACTTAATGGTGATTCCCGCCAAAAAGGGTATTTTGGTAGAAATTTGCCCCGCTATAAGGGGTACCAAGTCAAGGGTGGTGTATGCACATGGTTACTATAGGACCTATAGGGAGTGGCCCCCCCGGGGTCCGTGGTCACCTTTGGAAACCTAAACTCTCTGTGCCAGTGTTGCCGAAATCTCAACGCAGGCCTGCATCTTGGCATCTTACGGAGTCCATTCCCCTCTCACACAGGCCATATGCGTATTGACATTTTAAGGTGACTTTTTATTAACTTCATTATTACTTGTTTTTCATGATACAAAACCTAAAAGAAATAGGAAAATGTTCAAGTATAAACAATTTTACACAAATTGTCCTAACTCTGCTTCTAATAGGCTGATTTGAAAAATTCTTTCACCATTAGAAAGCTTGCATCGTAGCAGGCTAAGGCCCTACGCCAGCCATTAAGATTCTACACTGGCTTTTTAGGCAACAGTGCCACTCCCTAAAGTCTGTACGGTGCACACTATTCAAAATGCTTAGCCTTAGTCTGGTATGTTGGCAGTAGTTATGAATTGTGAAGTAATTGAGTTTTAGGCATGTGCTTATTTTCATTATTTGTTCCAGATGCGATTGGTAAGCATCAAAGGGAAGTTGCCTCTTCTGTTGGTAGCTGCAGTTTTACTGTCCATGACATGGCTAGGATACTGGATAGGCTACATGACTTATCGATCTCACATCAAGAACCTGCAGGATCAGCTGGACCGTATTGTCCCAACAGAAATACACACAGCTACTCATGATTCACCACCACAAAAGGGACAGGACGACATATCTCCACTGCATAAATTGAGAAATTTTGGTGGCAGGAAAGGTGACAATGTATATGTGGTGGGCAGTCAAAGCAAATTTAACGAACCCAAGAACCGAGTCGATGAGATTGACTCCGTTCGTCATGCCATTGGCATCCATGAGGGCCATGCTAGTCAGATTAGCCAACATGTCAATAGTGTTTGGAATAAGGATCTCAATACTCGGTTTGGTAAAAGTGATTCAGAGGATTCTGTTAAGAATAAAGGTGTCATCGAAGCAATCAAGGAGGAACGGGAAAAGATCAAGTCCAGAAGAAAGCAACAATCAAATCCAGCCTTTATTCAAAATCCCGAATCTTCACAAGGGTCCTTACCAAAACTATCATTACACAAAGATAACAATATCCAACAGAGAGGGAATGATAATGAGATTGATGTGCCAAAGCAACGTAGTGATTCAACTCGAAAAGAAGATCTAGATCCTGCAGCCGTCAAAGAATTTCACGCTCTGCGTAAAAGGCTGCGTGCCAAGGTACCCGCTGAGCCAACAGCATTCAAGCCACTGCCATCAGTGCACCATGCAAACCCCTTCTTTGATCCTTTCCAAAATGAGGTTCCAGTGGACACATTTGGGAAGTACTATGCACTTCTACATAGCGGGGAGGCAACTAAGGTGCATGGGGAGTTGCACGCTGAACTTCAGGCTATACCTAAAACTGTACCTACTGAGGCATATACCTTCAAATCTAAAGAGTAAGTTTGTCTTTTATTTTATATACGGTAAGCCAAATTGTCATACTCCTATGCAAAAAGAGATGGTTAAGTATTAGTTAATCCACAGTTGTGTAGGGTTACGAGGTATAACCAGTGCCTCAAGTGGTCAATCGAAGGTGTGAAACACCTTCGATTGACGTGCCTTATACGCGGGAGATCACGGTACCACTATTCAATAAATCCTAAACTACCGTCAGTTTCTCCAAATCACTTGGGATTATATTAGTTTTATGTATTATGAGATGGATGAAGCAATAAAAACCATGGTTCATTGTGCTAGTTTCAGATTTATTGATATCTGAAGATGCGGAATCCTTAACTATTGCCGCTTATGGGAGAAACCCCCATTTTCCAACATTTTCTTAAATATTAAAAAATTGACCAGTGACATCTTAATGAAACTTTTCATAGTTGTAGTAGAGATCATCTGTACCATTATGAAGCAATAAAACAAGTAGTCATTGGACAAACCAAAGAGCCATGAATAATTCAAAGAAAAAACAGAAATTAAAAGTATTGTAATTTCTCACTACAGGAAAGAAACTATCAGGAATTTCTTTAGCAGACTTTGTAGGGATTAAAATACAATCATTATGAAAATTTTAGATGCAAATAATTGAAGAGTTACTGGCAGAATCGAGAAGCTACAGATTTTGGGGAAAAAATTCTTTCATCCCAACTACAGAAATCTTAGAGTTGGCTGGTATTGAATCTTAGTGCTATGGTAGGAAAAATGCAAAATTCTATCATTCAACAGCTTGATAGTGCTGAGTTTGGGCAATATTAGGTAGTTTCAATTTTTCGCGACCTCGGTTACATGAAATAACCACACCTTGTTTCCTTTGTTCTAAGGTGTCACCGTGGTTTAAATACCCAGGTATCATAAAGTAATTATTGTACTATCCCGCATATGAGGTAATCATGCATGTCGGACACAGTATAAATAAGAGCAGACGAAAAAGGCACAGTTAGAGGTTGATTTTGAGCAGTGCGATTTCCTATAGTTTTACCTGTACACCTAAGTACAGCAGATTCCTTAAAGGTGCAGTTTGGCTTTGTTTCATACCATAGCCGTGAACTGCATGTAGGGTACTTGGAAGGAGAGAAGTATTAAATTATGATTTGAGGTACTTTATGATATAAAGCAAATTGTATTGCGATGGTAATTTAGAAAAATAATAAAATTCAACGTCTTACACAATTAATGTACCGTAGTGAATTAAGTATGAAAAAGAAGAAAGAAACCTCTGATTTACTCTTCTTTGAATTGAATTGAAATCTTAGTTATCATTAACACGGTCTATTGTTCTCCAAGGTTGCCCAGAAACCCACGCTTCAGACCGAGTGTGGCCAATGGTCAGCTAGGGACTGCGATACACAATGAAGAGGTGTACATGAATGGGGTATACAATGGGTACCAGAATCAATCACACCGAGCGGTCATCCCCTCCACAGTCTCCTTTAACATCACTGCCACTGAGCCGGCCTCCAACTTCACCCGCACCTACATACTCAATACTGGAGATGGTATGTTAATAAACATGTGTACTGACTGCATGGTATCCCAGCAATTATTAGACAGATGTACCGGTCAGACTGGTCGTAGAATATCTACGACTACGACGGGAAATCCATGACTACGACTCCACAATTTCCAAAGTTGTGCATACCAAACTTTCACGATTTTAAAATCGTGAGATTTTGGCTGATTTTTGGAGTCGTAGGACTATGCCACACTGTACGATTTTATCCCCAATTTTCCGGCCGAAAATCGCGTTGTACTTTTTATCTTCCTATGACCAGTCTGATCGGCCCTTAAAGACAAAGGAAATTTCTAAATGCAAATTCAATGGTACAGCATTTAATTTTAGGAGAATATTTTCTATTCTTTCTATTTTGTACCATAATACCAATAGGAAGGCAAGGTTCTCAGTAAAGCAAAATCAAAATCAATGTTGTTATGTACAAATGTTCACATGCTGTATTTTTCATTTTGCAATATATGACACACAAGTTCTTTTTCATCAGGTGTCTACAGTGAAGAGTCAGTGAGTGAGTCTTACACCCTTACACAGAGGATATATGCGCATCGTCGCTACAGTCGACTGTTGGTCGTTGAGGTAGATCTGGCACGGCAGACACTTCGGACACCTCTCAAACTACTTGTCAAACTTAACCGATGGAAAGCCTCTGCCGACATTACCTTTCTTGGCCATCCTAGTGGCATGGATGAAGTCAGGTAAGCTAGCCAGGACAATTCAGCCGATTATTCTCACTAATATCCAATCATATGAAATACAAGGTAAAAGATCACAATAAAGGAAATGTAGCTAAAATGATATAAAAGATTGAAACCCGGTAGCTTGTATTTAGGATTTTCTTTTTTTTTTTTTTTTTTTTTTGGACTAGCTCATTGCGTTAATGAACTGTCAGGTTCATTTATGTAACGCTATAGAGCCGACCAATTTTATTTATATTTCAAACAGATACCAAACAGTTGAAGTAAATATAGACTCCACATAATCAGACATATGTCATTATGTACAATAACAGTAAGGAAGCAGGCAAGTGTATCAAATCAATCACATAGTATTTGTTGAGATATATATCAATATGACACAAGAAACACAAAATAAAATCAAATGATCATCAATGATATAATATTATATAATGATGAAAATATGCTGATCACATAAATAATATTTGGAGCGGCGCGGTGACTACACCGTCTCCATCAACCTTTGTTCCTTAGTTATATCCAACCTTTAGCCTTGATCTGAGATTTTTTAACTTTTTAACCTCATTCTTAAATTTAACTTTTGTGGTAGCCCTCTGTACCTCCTCAGATAGTAGGTCCCAGAGGACTACACCCCTGTACCATGGCGATCTTTTATAATGGCGAGATATACTTCTTGGCAATTTAAAACATATCTTATTTTGCGATCTTGTATTATATGCATGACCATGATTTATCTGATCCTTGGATTTCTTATACATCAAACTTAAAAGTAACATATCAAATCTTTGTTCTAATTTTTCCACTTTACAGATGACATGTAACTCATCAACACTATATTTAACAATATTACATCTAAGGCAAATTCTCAAAGCTCTATTCTGTAAACGTTGTAATGCCTTTAAACCTTCCTCATTACAACTAGTACTTATAAAAGAGCAATATTCAATAATCGGCCGGATGGTACAACAATATATTTTTATGCTTTCTTCTTGTGTGAGATATTTCCTTAATTTAGCAAATCTAAATAATTTATTACAAATGTTTCTTTTAATAAGCTTAATTTGTTTGTCAAAACTTAACTTACTGTCTACTGTAACTCCTAGGTAGGGGAAAAAACTTACAGTTTCTACTCTGGTACCATTTATTACAATATCTGTATCTGGACAATTTTTCAATTTGTGAGCACTACAAAACCACATAAATTTTGTTTTCTTTGGATTAACAGTCAAACTGTTGTGAAATACCCATGTCTTAAAGCGTTCAAGATCCTCATTTAACACTCTCATTACATCTTGGGGTGTTTTCGCTGCATGATATAAAACAATGTCATCTGCATACATTTTAATTTTGCACTCGTTCAACTTTTTAATCACGTCATCTATGTATAAAACAAACAACAGGGGGCCTAAAACAGACCCTTGTGGGACACCATATTTGATTTCAGATTCTTGAGAGACATTATTGCCATAACTAGTTCTTTGTTTGCGGTTTTTTAGATAACTATTAAACCAGAGAAAGTTATTTTTGCTGAAACCTAATTTGCTAATTTTTTCCAGAAGTCTAACATGAATTACACTGTCAAACGCTTTAGTAAAGTCAATAAATAGGGCCCCTGTTATTAAACCATCATTTCGATACTCATATAGATCATTAACAAAGTCAAAGGTGGCATAACCTGTACCACTACCTTTCTTGTAACCATATTGCTCATCTGAAAAATTATCGTGATCTTTCATGGCACAACTTAAATAATAATACATTATTTTTTCAATAATTTTTGAGGGCATTGGCAATAGCGAAATAGGCCTCCAATTCTTAACTTGTGATAAATCTCCGTCTTTGGGTAATGGCTTGACCAATGCAGAAGCCCATTTGACAGGAAAACCACCACTATCAAAACTTCTCTGAACAAGAAAAGTAAATTGATCTAGCAGGCATATTATTGCACATTGTAGTATATCACCTCTGATCCCCTCTATTCTGGATGATTTATTTTTATCAATCTCTTTTACTGTATAATAGATATCCCAGGAATTAATCTTTATATTCGATTCAGAGAAAATTCCACCCTGAATGATTTCCTCTATACTCACATTATTATCCATATCACACTGTACTTTACCAACAGAAGCCACATGTAAGTCTTTTCCAATATTGCAAAAGTATTGATTAATATATTCACAAGCAGTTTCGGATGGGACCTTAACACCATCTACATGGTGCTTCATATCTGGATAAATCTCAGACCCATTACCCTTAAACATGTTATTAATATATTTCCAAAAACTCTTAGGATTTCCTCTACATTCATGTAATTCTTGCATAATACCACCAATTTGATTAGCTTATATTTTTTTCCTAATTTTTCTCCTGCAATCTTTAATAGCTTGCTTCTCTTCATCACTTTTATTCACCTTATACAACCTTAACCACCCTTCCCTCTCAAAAACAAGATCCATTACTTCATCATCTATCCAACTTTTTCTTGTTTTTTTTAACTAATCTCTCAACAAAGGGATGATATTTATCCAGATACTGATTAATAGGTGTTAGAAACATGTCCCACAGCACATCAGTACTCAAATTTTTATCATAATACAATGTCCAATCACAAGATTGCAGGAAATCTTTGAAATTACTTTCTTTAAAATTCCTATAATCACGGCCCGAATAAGTTGTTTTAGTATACTTGTAATTCTCACGGCCCTTACAGCCAAATACAGGAATGTGATCAGAAATGAATGCTTCTACCGTACCTGCATCAGTAATGTGTCTGGAAATGTTGTGAACATTTAAATCGTAGGTACTGTTATAAAGCCTGTCCAGAGGTTGTCACATGTACTACCATCAAGTTCGCTTTACACCGCCCAAACTATTCAGCCAAACGACAAAGTACGCTGGAGGGGGTGGTATCCTCGTTAATCCATATTTGATATTACCCTATGAAATCTGGACCAAAGTCTTGAATCAACGGTTTAATACATCGTTTTATCTGACCTTGGGGTTTGAACTAAGAATGTACTGCGTGAGAGACCTGGATGAGAGACTAACATTCTACCACTATTGGTATGTCTCTACTGCTGCTGATAAAAAATTTTCATTTAGGATATTATTATCTTTCAGGAAATTATTCCTCTAGAACCGTATCAATACTGCCCCCTTTTCCTGTTCTTACAGTTATAAAGTTGGCCATATAAACGCACCTGAGACAGATGATTCAGAGCGGACAAATGTGCATATATACTACGACCATGTACCAAGTGAACTGGTGCCGGTTAAGGGTGCCATGAGAACAAAATGGGTCTTCCTCACTGCCATAGGAAAAACCAAAGAAGAGGCGCTACAAGCATACAAACAAGGTATTGAAGTGTTATTTCATACTACACACCACCTGATATCGCCCTCAAGGCCTTCTATGCTTATGGGTGTCCCACGCACGAGGTCTAGACTCCCAATGGGAGTTATAGCATTAAGAGTCAAAAAGTGGATTTCCGACCTTCTCACTGGAATGTTACCTATACATGTGTTCAACTCAGTTCAGTTTGAATTTAAAGAACCTCTCTGTTCCTATAAATGATTTTACCTCCTCACAATAGGTATATATGCTCCATATGAGTAATGATTTCAGAGGGGTATTCAATAGGCGGCACGCCCAGCCATCGGCGCGCGCCCGGACCTGAACGTGCTCGCACTCCAGCTAGAGAGGAGGTGCGCCTGTGGCGCCCGCCGCATGGCTGGCGTGCGGCTAATGAATACCGCTCAGGTGTCCCTCCCTGTTCCTATTGACCTCTACACCACACTGGGTATAGAATCTTTTATCCTACTGTTTTGGCTCTATGCTTCACCCTATAAAGGAGTCTGTTTTAGGTGTCCCTCCCCGTTCTTTAATCTTTTACCCTAATGTTTTGGCTCTATGCTTAACCCTATAAAGGAGACTGTTTTTAGGTTTCCCTCCCTATTCTTGTATGTTTTACCTTAATTTTTTGGCTATATGCCTCATCCTATAAAGGAGTGTTTTTAGGTGTACCTCCCCGTTCTTGAATCTTTTAGCTTAATGTTTTGGCTCTATGCTTCACCCTATAAAGGAGTCTGTTTTAGGTGTCCCTCCCTGTTCTTGTATGTTTTACCTTAATGTTTTGGCTATATGCCTCATCCTATAAAGAAGTCTCTCTTTAGGTGTCCCTCCCCGTTCTTGAATCTTTTACCTGTTTTGGCTGTATGCTTCACCCTATAAAGGAGTGTTTTTAGGTGTCTCTCCCCATTCTTAAATTTTTACCTTAATGTTTTGGCTCTATGCTTGTAAATTTAGATGTCCCAATCAGGATTTAGCTTCCTACACTAAATAAAGGCACATATTCCCTTTATTAAGTGAGGAATATATTGTAGTTATCTTCCCCTTATTCATATTAAGTGCAGACTGTGGTCAGTGGAAAATAGAGACACCTAAAGTATATTTGTTAAAGATTAGAGCTACAAGATGAGGCCAGTGAGGGACATCTAAAAATACATTTCTTGATAGGGTGAATATAAAGTGATAAGTGATATTATAAGTTCTGGCAAGGACACCTAAAAGCAGACTCCTTTATAGGAGAAAGATGAGCTACAATATAGACACACGCGGTAAGATTCTAGCAATCAGGTGAATAGACATGCCTGCTACAAATCCCCCTCTCCCTATACTACTCACACAAGTAGTGTCCGTACCCAGTATCTTTTATTGTCATTTTCTTTCATTTCTTTCTGAAATATTTAATCAATCTTTGGCTATATCTATAGCCATCACTATCCTACAGCAGGGAGAGAGCGGTGTGTCTGCACCCTTCTATACGCTACCACAAAGTGTCAATATTTGACTCAAAGCATCCACTGTGTTAACCATGACAACCCATGTACTGGCCAATCAGGTGGCAGTATATGGTCATGTGTCATATACAAAATCCCAAAGTGAGGCTGCTCATCCAAGACTATCCTACAGCATTAGCTGTTGTAATAGCTTTGTAGTCCTGTATATGGATGAGATGGGGCCAAATTTTAAAGTGTACCATTCCAGTTCAGAGGTATGTGATCCATTTTTTGGTTAACTCCGTAGGGACACCTATAATAATACATGGCCGATAGGGCCCCCTATCAAATTCTCCGTTCTAACACTCGAGTGCAGTTGGGTCACCTTTCCTGCAATCTGATTGGTCAAGAGCGCATGTTGGGTCAGGGGACCCAGGGAAAGCACTTCTGGTCTCACTTTCTGTTTGTGGCTTTTCTGTGTTATTTGTGGATAATTTGAGATAGATCAAAGTTTTTTCTCGTGTCAGAACGTAAATAAAGCCCTCAGATGCGAGTTTGTACCCTGCCCACGGCCCTTGGTCCTCGAGCCTTGCCTGATCACTTTAGGCGATCTTGGGCAAAGCCCTCGGGTCAGGGTACAAACTCGCATCTTCGTGCTTTGTTATTACTTGATTGACTAGACGTCAATCAAGTATTTACATCTATCTAAACCTTACCATATTTTGCTGATACAGTGTCTCCATGAGCATTGCAAAGCTGTTACCTTATAGGACAGGGACCCTGTATAAATCTATTGTGCTGACAAGGCATATTAAAAGGGCTACCAGCAGATTATTTACACATGGGGATAGAGTATTGATGTTGTCACACCTCCGGGTAATCCTTAACCCTTTAACAGGCCACCTACATATATGTACAACCACACAAAGGCCTTATTACCCTAAGCCTAAGGTAGGTATGATGCACTAACATTCTGTGTCCCTTGAGGTACTCAACTAGTTCTGCTCTAGCCAATCTCAAAACACCACTACAAGAGTGTTGTTCAGTCCCCACTGCCACTCTTACAGGCACTCTCAGACTCAGTCTGCCATAGACAGATATACCCTGTCCCGTACAGAGTGATCTTGTCCTGGGGCTCCTCCTGTACAGAAGGGAACCTTTAAACCTTGCACACATGCATCACTGACTTTTAGCCCTTTAAAAACAGGATCACTTACACACTCTTATTATCTGATTGACTAGACGTTAATGTCTAACATTGCAGCCCTGGTGAGTTATGGCCATAGTACATGATAGTCAATCATACTTGTGCCTGTGGCACAGCCTTAGACATTTTTACGTCAAAAATGCTACTTCCAGCAGGACGATACACGGTACGTTCGACCCCTGGCTTTGTAACTTACGGAGTTTCGCTCCAATTACCAACTGGGTTTACTTGAGTAAGGCCAGACCCGGACACATGTAACACAGGAAGTCATGTGACATCTGTTTGTAGCATAGGAATGGTGCACTGTGGGATACAAACAGAGGTCTGAGGCTCTGTATCTTACACAACAACCTGCCCTGACCCATTTATGATGTCACAGACTGGTAGCCAATCCGATAACCCGGCAGGTTACTCAAGTAACTAACGCAAGTCAGTTTGGCCAGGGGTCGAACATACCGTCCGAGAGAATCAAAATCCAAAATGGCAGACAGGGAGATGATCAGTTTACGGTCCTATCTAAAATGCGGAATTATAATAAATTTGAGCAGAAATACACTCTCTCAGGCCATCTGATGATACTACAGGCAGTTATTTGAAACCTGCAGGTGTTTTCAATATATACAAATTGGCCTGCGGAAGACCTGAGCGATAATGGGTGCACTCTCCATAAGCTTAACCATTGACAACTCGGACACACTGTCACTATATTGACAGTCCCCTACGGTAGGATACCCTGGGCCAGTCGTACATTGCACCCGTTAAATTTTATGTACTAGTATCATCATTTTGTTTTTTTTCAACAGGTGCTCGCCTTGTCAAATCTAATGATGATCTCTATGCGGAACACATCCGTGCATGGGCCAGCGTGTGGGCAGCAGGGCGGGTGGACGTAGTCGGTAACCTGGGACTGGCTCAGGATATCTATGGTGCCTTCTACTATATCCTAAGCTCCATGCCGCTCTCCGATGATCCCACTGCACCATTTGTAGGACTTAGTCCCAGTGGTCTGCCTTTTGGTGATCTTCAAAAGGTAATAGAAAACTTTCTTGCGTTAATACCTTCATTATATATCCTAGATATTGATAGTTTACTTGATCATCATTGAGCATTTATATACAAAACTCAGAGGATTTTCTCACCAAGGTGAAACATATCTAATGCACTTGTAATTTCTAGTGAATGTTTGTAATGTTGTGTATCTTCCTTACCTGTAAATAAAGTGGAAAGCAATGATATTAGATGCACTGTAGTATCTCGCGTATAAGGCACAATCTGAGTTTAGAGAAATGCTCGAAGCTGGTGATTGATTTTGGGTGTTTAGTACTGTTCTCTGGTATAAATCCTCGCCTATGATGCACACCCTGACTTCAGACAGACTATAAAGTGCATCAAGCGGCTATCCTCGACTATAAACCGCGCCTTAAGCACAAAGTACTATGCTAATTCAAATGTGAGAGGCAAACAGGCTTACATTAAATACCATCTTGTAGGACTATCAGGGGCATGTGTTCTGGGACCAGGAGACCTGGATGCTGCCTGCGATTCTGCCACTGTGGCCGTCCCTGGCCCGCGTCTTGCTCGGCACCCGCCGTAGGACCATGGATGCCGCAAAGCACAATGCACAGAAAAACAAACGCAATGGCCTGCAGTTTCCATGGGAAAGTGCAATGACTGGTGAGTTTAGAAAGGAAGCTGTAGACATTTGGTATGGGTAGAATTTGCATTTACATGTATGTGTATATACGATTGGCAGAAAAAGAGAGACAGTAATAAAACAGAGCAGTATCATGGTAAAGAGATTTTTTATGAGAATTTTTGTTCATATCTTGTCTGTAAATATGAATAGTTTAGCTGTAAATACACTTATTTTTATAATTCATATTTGTAGATGACAAAATACCTTATATTCTACTTAGGTACTGAGGTATGCCCTGACGCGGTCTTTGCTGAAAAAGAAATACATGTCTCTGGTGACATATCCAACGCTATACTCCGTTATGTTTACGCCACCAACGACACTTCAATTCTACGAGACGATCAGAAGTTTGGATCTTTGTTGACTGGCATCGCATATTTCTATGCCAGTGTTGTCAGGTGGAATGATACCCGAGGCTTTTATGAAATAAGAGGTAATATACTTTTACAAAGTACCAGTCAGAGGTTTATGTTCAAATGGCTATTGAATATGATACTCGTAATATAACTTTAAAGTTTAACAATTATAGACATCTCAGCACCACCAACCACAAAATATTTGATTTTGGGACATGCATTTTTAGTTATTTGTTAGTACCGTTTGCTTTTCATATTTCCCTTCATCATTGATGTAATGAGGATTTATGCGCTCATAACTTTCACTTAGATCAGTCGAAAATATCTTGATATTCCCTATATATCTAATACACGTTATCACATGGTTCTGCAGGAGTGATACCACCAGATGAGTACCACAAGAACGTTAACAACTCGGTCTACACTAATGCCGTTGCTAAGATAGCGTTGGAGGCCCCAGAAATCATCTACAAACGTGTCAATAAGACCGTGGACTCGTTTACACACATCGCCAAAGACATGTACATTCCTTACAGCATAGCCAAGAAGTACCACCCTGAGTACGATGGGTATGTTGAAGGTAAGGATCACTCTATGTTATCCACAGAGCGCACCATACTGTTGATGTATCATGGCCATTGTTCGCCATGATATATGGGTGCAGTCTAGTCGCTAGTGTTGTATTCATGCATCATGCCAATCCTGCAGGATTGATGCACTCCTGCAGGATTGATGCACTCCTGCAGGATTGGGACACCCCTAAAGGATTGGGACACTCCTAAAGGATTGATGCACTCCTAAAGGATTGATACACTCCTAAAGGATTGGGACACTCCTAAAGGATTGGGACACTCCTAAAGGATTGATGCACTCCTAAAGGATTGATACACTCCTAAAGGATTGATACACTTCTAAAGGATTGATGCACTCCTGCAGGATTGGGACACTCCTAAAGGATTGGTACACTCCTAAAGGATTGATGCACTCCTGCAGGATTGATGCACTCCTAAAGGATTGATGCACTCCTAAAGGATTGGGACACTGCTAAAGGATTGGGACACTGCTAAAGGATTGATACACTCCTAAAGGATTGGGACACTCCTAAAGGATTGATACACTCCTAAAGGATTGATGCACTCCTAAAGGATTGATGCACTCCTAAAGGATTGATGCACTCCTAAAGGATTGATGCACTCCTAAAGGATTGGGACACTCCTAAAGGATTGATGCACTCCTAAAGGATTGATGCACTCCTAAAGGATTGATGCACTCCTAAAGGATTGATGCACTCCTAAAGGATTGATGCACTCCTAAAGGATTGGGACACTCCTAAAGGATTGATGCACTCCTAAAGGATTGATGCACTCCTAAAGGATTGATGCACTCCTAAAGGATTGGGACACTCCTAAAATATTGATACACTCCTAAAGGATTGGCATTATAGGGTTCATATACTCCCAGTTAAATGAGTCGAGATGACGCATCAATGCAGTGCTGGTGAGTAGATGCGCCAGCACTGTATTTCGTGCACCTAGAACATTCGCCTGGAAGTATCGTGTTGCCCTTAAAAAGATTAAGAATAACATAATGTTTTAAGTCTCCGTGTATATTGCCATGATACGTCAAAATTAAGCTCACTGCACAGCATTGATGCAGTATTCAAAGCTTTAAGGGACAGTAAGATTTGCATGCAAATCCCGTTGATTTATAAAACGCATACTAGGGGCGAAAGGGTTTTAATTCAGACTTGTTAGGTTGGCGTATGCCAAATAGCCCGTATCTTATGGGAGGGGGAGTGGGGTCAGAATGCAGGAGTGAAGCGCATGTGCATCATTTTAGTTTTGCTAGATGTTCAAGTGACCTTTACATCTCAGATTAACTCTTTGTTGCAGGTACCAAAGTGAAACAGGCAGATGCCATTTTATTGGGATACCCCCTCAATGTAGAGATGGACATCAGCGCCCGGAGAAACGACCTTAAGAAATATGAAAAGGTAAATAAATATACATTGATATAGTCTAGTACTATACATTTCTATAGAGACTATTGTATTGATGGAAACTTTGCTGTGACATCATTGTGATATTTTCGTAAATATTATAGTAATAATCTTGGAAATAATATGGTAAGAAGGTTTTCCATGTAGAAAATATTTTCAATCCTGAGAAGGATGTCAAAATCTACATCCATGAAGAAATAAACACCTTATATCTGTTGTATATCATAATTACCTAACAATTACATTGTAGGTGACTGATGTCACTGGACCGGCCATGTCGTGGTCCATGTTCTCTATCGGATGGCTGGAGGTTGGTGATGAAGTTCGTGCAGACACCATGTTCAGGCGAAACTTACAGTACATCAAGAATGAATTCAAAGTATGTCAAATGTTTTACTACTAAAAAATCAATATTTATTTTTTCCTCCTATTTTTGCCAAATCCTTCTACCAGTACCGTAATCTCCCGCGTATAAGGCGCAGCTCATGTATAAAGCGCCTCCCCAACTAAGAGAATGCAATTCCACGTATAAGGCGCACCTCTAAGGGCAGATTTGTCAATTTAGTACTGTTCTATAGTAAAATTACCCCCCCCCTATAAGGCGCACCACAAACTCAAGGCAATGTCCCTCCCACGTATAAGACTCAGCAGCATTTTGTTTGGCGTATAAGACACGCCTTATATGCGGGAGATTACAGTAGCCTCCTATTTTTGCCACATCTTTTTACCAATAACTTTTCTATGTCAATCTGGTAAAGGAGCTAAGATATAAACCGATGGTATGCTGTGAATTTAATCCCAAAAAATTGACTGAATTGACACAACACAACTTTCATATCTTACAGGTCTGGCACGAGGTATTGTTCGGTACAGGTGCCACCAATTTCATAACGGGGCAGGGTGGCTTTCTGCAGTCGGTGATATACGGCTATGGGGGGTTGCGGTTCTACCATGATCGACTCGACCTGAATCCTTTCCTGCCTCTCGACTGTACAGAGCTACACTTCACAGGGCTCAGTTACTTAGGCTCAAACCTCAATGTGTTTATACAGAAAGACTCTATTCTTGTAAATTTGATCAGTAGGGGCAAATCTGCGCCTGATTTGCTATTATATATTTACAAGACTGAAGAGGTGCATACGTTAGAGTTAAACCATGCTGTGCGCATACCCCGTCAAAAGGCGGCGATAACTGTCCTGACTCATAGTAACCATGCTTAATACCAATATGTTGATCTTTTTCTTTTGGACTTGTATATATGTATATAGAATGCACATAGTAAAATACAGCGAAAGAAAAATTCTGTGATCTACATGTGAATCAGCATTAGCACTGTGACATTCCATCCCTATACGTGTACAATATATGGATGTTTTATTACACAAGGATATTGCCATTGCTGTCAGCTTTACCAAGTCAATGGGGTATTTTAGAAGACATGAAAAATGTTGTTATTTGGATATTCTATATTTGGATGTAGTTATAGGCTTGGCTTTTTATGTGTGATAAATGGTCTGTCAAGGGGCTTAGCTTTGATGAATTTGAGATACCTGTATATGAAAAATGTCACCAAAGTCATGATAAAATTTACTTGCCAGTTATTATAGTACAGTATGATTTGAAATGAAATGGAGATGCTCTTAAGGATATATTGACTAGTGTTTCATTGTGTAAGATGTGAATGCCCTGTAGTAGGACGAGATCTCATGATGGCGTGTCCATAAGTAAGAATGTTGGTTAAATATCTTGTAGGCCCATCGACAAAACCCGCTTTTAGTAGACCTGCTTTCTTCTTCAGTAGAAGTGGTGAACGACCAGAGCAACATGCAATTTGTTCCCCCCCCCTACTACATTTATTTTGAGGGTCCAAGCGGTAATTGAGTACGATAGTTGCCCCGTGGTGTGTGAAAAACAAATCCTCTATTACCACATAGATGAGAGGTCTGTTCATTCCTCTTATGAGGAAACCACTTCAGGATATTTTAGTGATTCCTACATGAACATAGCCCCGAAGTGGTGATGTGCCAATTGAAGTGCCATTTTTATTTGTCATGATGATCCACCCAGCGCAGGCGAGTAACTCGCCAAACACATCATATAATCGTAAACCCAGTCGGTCCATGAGAACTACCATGTTGCGTATAAATCTGACAAGTTATTCGCTGGTGCTGCATGAATACATCACTCTGTGAATTCTAAAGGCTGGGGAAAATACATGGTAACCGTAGCGGTGTTTCTATTTTTATTGAATTCTGAGAAGTGGTAAATACATAGCATTGCAGGTAAAGATTATTTGTTATGCGCTGTGCCTTGTACTAATGTAAAAAATGAGAGTACACATTGCTTTATATCACATTGTATAAAGAATAGCCTTTCTGTCCATTCATGACACAATCTCAATGTTAATCTAATGAAATTAGAAAAGGTGGAAACGATTTTCAGTGCCAGTATATACATTTTGTGTGTATATACAAAAATGTTGGCTGTTTTTTGCTAAGGTTTATCACTGTGTATAGATCTTACTGCTGATCACTCAGGGACCCTGTTTCACCGGCGGAGTACCCCTTCTACCATACACGACTTCAAAAATGAACCCAGAATATATTGTATATAGGATAATCCATACTAAGACTACGAAGTACTGTAAATTATTGCATCTCACACATGATGGTGAGGACAAAGGAAGAGTTGCAAAAAGACACATAGTTAAATACAGCGCCGGCTCAATGTAGATATGACGAAAAGCTAGCGGGGTATATATATCTGTGTGAATAAGAAATGGACTAAATGATGGAGAGAAGAAAACACCAAATCTGATATGTAAATACTTTATTGTGTAAATTGGCCAAATCGATATAACGGGCATGGGAAGCTGGTTCGGAGTGGGGTCATGGTTTTATGACCATCCAGTTTTCTAATACAGCTTTGTATCACTATCCACGTGTACGGGTAGTAGCCATTAGGCAAATTTAACTTAATCACTAATCAAAGTCGCCAAGCCCACAGCCCACAAGGCCTTGCCATAGGTACAATACATATGAAAATAGGCTACCATAATACCTTGCATATTAGGTGCGGCTTACACCTTAGGGTAGCCCCCCCCCCCCGCTGCACCTTATAGAATCTTTGTGAAATTGGGGTGCGCCCCATAGCCGAGGATAGTATACTATAGATCAGTACTAAATTGAGCCTTGGGTGAGCCTTATATGCCTGGATGAACAGATAGTGCATGAGTTTGCCACTAGGTGCTTATAGTACTTCTGGTGCCATGACTCGGGCAGATGCCTCTGTGTAGAGCCAGCATTGCATGTAGAATAATGTCTTAATGTCTTGGACACTTAAGATAGTTCAAACAAATAGTGAGTGATAGTTCTAACATAATACATATAAGTGTCGTTGACACTGAATTCAATACATCAAAGGATAAGACACCCCCTCCTTTCCCATGTGCAACTGAGGCCTCTCTAAGCCTAAGGAAAGCTGTGAAAACTGCCCGAGGTACCTGCTACTGACCAGGGCGGATGTACTATTAGCTCCTGGTGGTAAAGACTCAAACCATTTGTTCATCCAGACGTATATGTCTAACATGAACTCTCGGGCCTCCCCAGCCCCAGGCCATCTTTAAAAGGGGTCTATGTCTTGCTTTTCTATCCTCTCTGAGTGTGGGTGGTGTCCATATGCGCGGGCACTGGCACATATTCGTTCCTTGAATCTCCTCTTTCCTATCCCCTCTTTCTTACATGTGTCTGGTGTCCATATGCACGGGCACAGGCACATGTATTCCTTTGTGACGTGATGTCTAATGTACTTTTTCCGCCATGAATATGACCTTAGCTGTCGGCTTGGCGTTAAACAACCATTACTCACTCACTAACATGAACTCAGGTTCCATCTTATGTGCAAGGTACTCCTTATATGCGAGGTACTCCTTATATGCGAGGTACTTCTTATATGCAAGGTATTACGGTAGTTTGTGTTACATGTTATTGTACTGGACTGAAAAAAGGGAGAGCTGAACAATGTTTATCGTTAGTGTGTTCATTTAGTGTGTTCAATGCATCTCATTCTCTCAATTGGACCCAGGGATGCTTCAGTTATTGTGAATAAATCACATTATATTACAAGGGGATTCCTCTTGATTGTAATTGATTCTCTCAATCATTTTGGTCATGATCGGAAGTCCCTTCATGGAGGTTTAAAAGAGTAAAATTCTGCGTCTGAAACAGTACCCATGGCCCATTGGGCGCAGTTGAATATTTTTTTAATTGAAAGGCTGGAAACAAAACCTTTTTTTTAGGCCTTAGTTTCCTGGGCTACTTGTGGAAACGTGCCTCCCCCCACATTATACATTGCAGGTAGATGTAATAGACATACACAGTGGGAAAGAGACTATTGAATGGTTGGGTAATTGCCATCCTAAATGATGAATGGTGGATTGAAATAAATTGTTTCAATCCATTGAATTATAGTTCTATTTTTGCTATCGAAAACAATATCCTAAGAGTATGAAATCAAGGTTACATCACTAATATGTTGGTGCTATAACTCTAGTGAATATAGAACGAGGGATATCCGCTAGTATCTACCTAACTGTATGTTGTTGAATATACCATTTCAGCGGACATTGAAGTGTGAAAATAGATATAAGTTGCATTAGGAAGGGCTTAAATATAGCCTCTTGAGACGAGCTTATATCTCAGCTGTTGGTACTCAAATAGCTAGTTTTCAGTAAAGCACTACATACCTCTAAAATTATACTCCCCGATGTACTTTAAGAAGAAATGTATGACGTAATAAGCCATTCATTTCTACATTCTGGTAATCATTTGTTATAGAGCCTTCACATATTTGTTTTCAACTACCAAAAATACACAAAAAATTTGCATATTATCTCTGCATATTGATAATTACCGTAAATCCCCGGTCATAAGCCGGATTTTTTTTTCTATTTTGGGCCCAAACCGGCTTCTTAATTTTTCCCAAAGTTCCCACGGCTTATGACCGTTATTTTACTATAGAATAAAGAGAAAATGGTAAAAATTTGACTCCAAAACTGGCTTTTAGGATTTTCCTGAACTCGCCCCCCGGCTTATGACCGGGGCCGGCTTGTGACCGGGGATTTAGGGTAACTCGAAAAGCGAGTTATAAGGAGACACCCTGGGGCCCTGCACTTTCAGTCATTTTGGTGGTGTGAATAAGTTTAAAAAAAGATGGAAATTTTATATATAAGAGGCAGAATTACTTAATGAATTTGTAGTGCCATCAATGAAGTATTATATGATGAATAGACTTGCACGAGTTGGCTTCAGGGGGTGATATAAGCATGAGCCATAGGCGAATGCTTATATGAAACCCCTGAAGCCAACAAGTGCAAGTCTATTCATTATACATTGCCCTTATAACACGGTTTCCACCATTAATTCTTAGTATTTACCTTTAAATTATATAGAATCCATTCATTTCTTTTGCGAGTCGACAAGACGGCCCTCCGCCATCTTGGTTTCATGTTAACGTATGGTTAAGCTGGCGACCTCCTGCAACTCCCAGTCTCATAGGCCTACTACCGCGAACACGTTGAGACAGCTGCGCCAGTCTAAAATATAATCCATTCTGTACACACCAGACGGTGGCACCTGTAGTGTTGACAGAATGGTGAAGACGCACGGCAAGTCGCTCGCTTCGAAAGTTTAATATTTTTTTATGTTAAATTCAGCCTTAATATCAAGTAATTTACCCGACAGGGAGTTAGAATGAGGTTTCAACTATGTTATGTCCAAAGCATTTTGCTAGATTTAGTACATAAGCTTCAAAAATGGAGGATTTACTTTCGTGTCAACTCCTTGTCAAGGTAGGATTAAATATGTCCACTCCACTGCACGTCCGCTGTCAATTTTGGGTTCTTATATCGCTAGGTATCAGAACTCATATTATCCATTTCAGCACTGAAAACTCGCTAACCGTGTTATAAAGGAGGATATGTAGGGGTTATTTGCCTAACGTCCACTCAACAGCAGTCTGTATTTCTTTCCCGCTAATTAATTTGATGATTAACGTCCTGTTGCAAATCCCACTTAACCTATTCATACACTAGGTGTGACAAACCTGGACCATGGTTTAAAGCAGATATATCATGGGTTTAAGTGGGTTACGTAATATTTTCACGCCGGGTATATATTCACATAACCCCTTAAACCCATGATATATCTACTACGTATACTGGGCCTCCCTAGCCCACTTAAAAGGGTCTATTACTCCTCTTTCCTATCCCCTCAGGATGTGTGTGGTTCACATATGTGTGGGCACTGACACATTCCTCTGTGAAATTGTGTAATGTAGTTCTCACCATGAATATGACCTTAGCTGTCGAAATGGCGTTAAACATCTATTACTCACTCACTACGTATACTACTCACATTGGTTGCTGCCCGTTATGATTAACTTTATATTAACGCTATGCATTCATTTTCTTTATGGTCTCTGGTCTGCTTTTAGAGACTAGTCAATCTTAGAGGGGCTTTATATTATTTTTTTCTGTCCCACTTAAAGGGATCTTTATCTCATCTTTTTGTCCTCTCTGAGTGTATGGTCCACCTTATACACATTGAACACGTCTGGGGTTGTCGAAATGGTGTGAAACAACTACAACGTATCACTCGTTCACTCTAAGTCTAAAATTTAATGGTAACCGGTTATGCTAGTGTCTTACATTCGGGTGAACCACTAGGTCATGTGTATCCACTCAGGACATGCACAGCATCTTTTTTATGATGTGTAAGTTGAATGCCAGGGGTTGAATGTGGCCTGTATATAGGCATGTCGCATGGTTGCCACCTGTCAGGGAAATGTCAGGGAAAGCAAATATTCCTTCCAGGTCAGGGAAATTTCAAGGGATTTCAAATTCTTGTCAGGGAAATCCAGGTTTTGTGAAAGTGTCAGGGAATTAGTTTGCTATCAGGGAAATCTTAGAATCTGGTCAGGGAAATTCGGAAGGTTTGAGAGGGACACATAAGAAAAGTAAGGCAATATGCTTCAATGAAGACAGCAAGGCTTCTGTAAAAGACAGGAGAATGTAAAGAGGGCATGTAAACACTTCACTGGTATCACGAGGTAGAGGATTGTTCAATGGGCGTGGCCATTGCTGAAGCTGCATGTATCACTGATAGCTGACCGCAGACCCGACACAGACTGGATGGAAATTGAGTCCCGTCTGCAATGTTTGCGCCTAGAATCTGCCCTAAATCTGAAAGGGATGAAAATGAGAGGGCATGGAAGGGGGGGGGGTACAGTTTTCACAGATGCTCCATATTCTGTGTTGGGTGTCAGTCCAGTCTGTACTGAGTCAAGTCTGATATTGGCACAAACATAGCAATCAAGGCATCCCTTGATATCAGTCTTAGAGGGGTGGGGGTCAGAATTTTTTTAACCCCTTAACCAGGGGTCCCCTGTGGGGGGGGGGGGTTAAAATAATTTTGACCCTTGAGAGGTGGGAGGTGAGGAAACTTTTTTCGCGCGTCCGCACATAAAGCCACCTGCCCCCTGTTGTTAAAAAATGATCACTCCCTTAACCCTATCCTAACCATACAGTGCACCAAGGTATTGGGAGAGTGCTATAAGGTACAGTAGGGCAAAGTGTCACTCATAAGACATGCCTTTTATTTTGGCTACTACAGTAAATCTAAGTAATGTGGTCAGGGAAAAATATCGCCGTGTCAGGGAAATGTCAGGGAAAAGTCAGGGAATTCCGAAGTGCCATGTTGCTGGCAACCATGATAGGCCTACATCCCGGGGAGGGGGGCATTTGAGGATTTTTGGAAACCATGTGCGTACAAAAACTAGAGGGAAAGGGGGTACTTTTTTCACCCCATGAGCGGACCCGCCTGGATCCGTTAAAAGGGCTTTCCAACGGGGAAAGAATTTTCAAAATATTCCAAATAGAACCAAAGTTAGGGGTTAATATCAAGGGTTTATTGATTTATTTTCATGTATGAAAATAAATCATTTACATCTATAGCCAGGGGGTGAAATTTTGACCAATAGCTCATCTACTGAAATCCTAGGCATGGGCACTAACTTAATAGGTACTAATATCTGGGGCCAGCACACAGAACCCATAGACTTTAGCATAGGCAGTTTTCTGGCCTTACTACTTTATGCCCATGGATTATATCTGACCAAGACAAGTGGTACTGCCCTCCTTACCCCTGGTTTTCCCTAGGCACACTCCAAACTTGTGGACAGGTAGATGATTATAGCCTCTAGGCTTTGCAGTCCCTATACACCATGGCAATCTGTCACAAACGGGTTCCAGTCCTATGGCCTATAAGCCAAGTAGCCCTGCGACTTATAGCCCCATGACACATGGCCGAAAAATGTATGGCCTAAAAGACATTTAGCCGAAATGTCATTTGGCCGAAATGACACATGGCCGAAATGACACATGGCCGAAATACTTGAAAATCATTTTATGCTAACCCATTTTTCAACATTTTCAAAGAACCTTTTCAAATACAACCCCAGTACCACACCATACCACACCAGTACAACACCATACGACACCATACAACACCATACAACACCAGTACGACACCATACAACACCATACATACAACACCATACAACACCATACAACACCAGTACAACACATGGTGTCGTACTGGTGTCGTACTGGTGTTGTATGGTGTGGTACTGGTGTTGTACTGGTGTTGTATGTATGGTGTGGTACTGGTGTTGTATGGTGTGGTACGGTACTGGTGTTGTATGGTGTCGTACTGGTGTTGTATGGTGTTGTACTGGTGTTGTATGGTGTTGTATGTATGGTGTTGTATGGTGTGGTACTGGTGTTGTATGGTGTCGTACTGGTGTTGTATGGTGTTGTATGGTGTTGTACTGGTGTTGTATGTATGGTGTGGTACTGGTGTTGTATGGTGTTGTACTGGTGTTGTATGGTGTTGTATGTATGGTGTGGTACTGGTGTTGTATGGTGTTGTACTGGTGTTGTATGGTGTGGTACGGTACTGGTGTTGTATGGTGTTGTATGGTGTCGTACTGGTGTTGTATGGTGTTGTACTGGTGTTGTATGGTGTTGTATGGTGTGGTACTGGTGTTGTATGGTGTCGTATGGTGTTGTATGGTGTCGTACTGGTGTGGTATGGTGTTGTATTGTGAATGGGGGCCGTCAATGGGTTGTCAACATTAAATAATAAATGACAATTTCAATGATTCAAGTTGGGATATCCACTCGAAATGAGGAGAAAGCTATAAATGGGATGAATATATAAACAAGATTGAAGGTCCAACATTGAACTTCAAATCAACTTTTGATACATGTATACAAACATTTAAAATAAGTTGATTCAACAATCTGTCCACTGGATCAGGTTGGAGAAGTATGGAATTCAGTGACATTTCGGCCATCTGACATTTCGGCCATATGTCATTTCGGCCATATGTCATTTCGGCCACTAATATTTCGGCCATGTGACATGGTGCCAAATGACATGGTGCCATAAGACTTAAGGGCCATGCGCCATGGAACCGAACGTCACAAACACTCCAAACTTGTGGACAGGTAGATGATTATAGCCTTTAGGCTGTGCAGTCCCTATACACCATAACAATCCCTCCCAAACACTCCAAACTCACTGACAAGTAGATGATTATAGCCTCTAGGCTGTGGAGTGATGCACTAAAACAGTGCTGGTGAGTAGAATCCTTACCACTGCATTGGTGCATCATGATACATTGTGCAGGGCCTCAGTTAGCTATTTAAGGGCATCATGATGCACTAAAACAGTGCTGGTGAGTAGAATCATTACCACTGCATTGGTGCATCATGATACATTGTGCAGGGCCTCAGTTAGCTATTTAAGGGCATCATGATGCATTAAAACAGTGCTGGTGAGTAGAATTATTACCACTGCATTGGTGCATCATGATACATTGTGCAGTGCCTCAATTAGCTATTTAAGAGGGTCATGATGCACGTCATGATGTCTCACCATCTCTTCATTGAAGCATCAAGACGAACATCTTCAAAAAAGCACAGTTAACCCTTTATGGATGGTATGATGAATTGATGCACATTTAAAGCTTTATGGATGGCATGATGCATTGATGCACACTTAAACCTTTATGGATGGCATGATGCATTGATGCACATTTAAACCTTTATGGATGGCATGATGCATTGATGCCCATTTAAACCTTTATGGATGGCATGATGCATTGATGCACACTTAAACCTTTATGGATGGCATGATGCATTGATGCACATTTAAACCTTTATGGATGGCATGATGCACACTTAACCCTTTATGGATGTATTGATGTACACTTAACCCTTTGTAGATTGCATGATGCATTGATGCACACTTAACCCTTTATGGATGTATTGATGCACACTTAACCCTTTATGGATAACATGATGCATTGGTGCACACTTAGACCTTTATGGATAGCATGATTCATTGATGCACACTTAACCCTTTATAGATGGCATGATGCATTGATGCACACTTAACCTTTTAGGGATGTATTGATGCAAACTTAACCCTTTATAGATGGCATGATGCATTGATGCACACTTAACCCTTTTGGGATGCATTGATGCACACTTAACCCTTGAGGGATGGCATGATGCATTGATGCACACTTAACCCTTTATAGATTGCATGATGCATTGATGCACATTTAACCCTTCATGGATGCATTGATGCACACTTAACCCTTTAGAGATGGCATGGTGCATTGATGCACACTTAACCCTTTATGGATGGCATGATGCATAATTAACCCTTTATGGGTGACCTGCTACATTGATGCACACTTTAAGCATTATCATTAACCATGACAAAATAAATCACCACGGCTATGCCGTGCTTAACTGATTTCCTTAATCCATCAAATACACGCCTCCTAGTTATTTTTCTCAAACTTTGGCCAGGAAAGGGGTACTTTTTTTTTATCAAACTTTGGCCGGGAAAGGGGTACCCTTCTTACACAACATCTCAAAATATGGTGGGGAAAGGGGTATATTTTATAAAAAATATAGCACTGAAAGGGTGCCAAAATCGAGGGTTACTCATCTTGCATTTTGGGAAGAGGGAAAGGGGTACTTTTTAACATCATTGCCGTGAAAAGGGGTACATTTTGGTGAAAATTGCCCCCGCTAAAAGGGGTATATGGTCAAGGGCCTTGTACGCACATGGTTACTATATATAGAACATATAGGGAGTGACCCCCCCGGGGCCTACATGTACATTGTATATCAATCAATCAATCAAGATGGCTTTATTGACTAATGTACAGGTACACTTATGTCAGCACCAGGTTTCATTTACAATGTTGTAGACCGATTTTATATATGAGTATATACAGTTCACAGCCCCTGGCCTTTTAGATGATTTGCAATATGGGGCCACTGCTACTATTTGAGAAAGTTTCCTAGTGTCATCGTGTCTTTTATAGTAATCAACGAACTTGAGGTATTTTGTTTCAAACACTGACCGTGCGTTTCTCATCTCGGGCATGTTACAATGTAAGAAGACATGATTGACATCTTGCATAGCATTACAGAATGTGCACTTAGAATTGACAGGTTTCTTTCCTCTATATCTTTTTGACAGGCTGTCAAGTGTACAGTTATTGTCAGTCTGGAGTTTAGCAATAATGGTTCTAATTTAAGGTGATTCTGTATGCGTTAGGTATTCACGGTCTTCATAAATGTCATTGAGATCATCTTTACACATCTTGATAATTCTACACTTGCTAGTATTCTCTGGGTTATCAATGTACTGGTTGTATTTCTGAATATGTGCATCATTTAACCTTCTCTTTATATTGTTTTTGAGTGAGGACTTTGACCAAACATAAGAATCGAGCCAGACATTCTTACAACCGATTTTAAACAAGAGGTATTGGATATCTTTAAGCCATTGGTGGTTTTCACTCTTCATGGTAGAGAAGGCCTCATTTAGAATAGGGTTTTTCGATCCATGCTCATGCCTCAGCCAATATAGAATGTTCAGTACGATTATTTTGGATTCAATAGGAAATCTCCCTAACTCACCTAGTGTGAGAGTAGTACTTGGATATTTTGATATACCCAGAGCAAACTTACAACTTGTAGAGTAAAACACTTCTACCGGACAGGCCTTTCTGACGCCTTCAGAGGTTAAGTCCTCAATTATAAGAGTTACCGGTTGCTTTCTCTATGCAGACAGGATTTTGATTTTGTCACAGATATTGGCTAGAGTCACATAAGCTACCTGTGTTTTCTTATAGAATCTACAAGATAATATGTTTATATCCACGACACCTAACAGTTTAAATAGTGTTAACAGATCTCTTTTTGATTTTACCTCAGATCCACTTATAGATATAGAACAGTTACTACATGGCATACCCCATACTGGGCATCCGTATAAAAGGATAGGGTCGATCTGCTTGTCAAAAAGTGACATAAACAATTTAGTGGATACATTCTGTGATGTACTCAAGGCTTGTCTAATAGAGAATAGTGCACGCTTTGCCTTTAAAATCCTTTCTGATTTCATTTTCTTTAGACTCCCATCCCAAGATAGAAGTAAACCTAAATATTTATATGAGGACACACATTCTAGTAAATTATCTTGAAAAAAGATTTGTGTTGATATCTCCCTTGCTTGAGACAAAACCATAATTTTTGTTTTCTTCGTATTAACTGAGAGTTTCCACATTTGGCAGTATCTGTCAAGCCTGTTCAGACTCTCCTGAAGGCCAGCTTCTGATCTGGAGATCAGGACTAAGTCATCTGCCCATGAGAGTGAATTCATAGATATATCACCAAGATCAACAGGGTCACAGTTTTTGTCGAACATTTCATGGAGGTCGTTCTGAAATAGGTTTGATAGAGTAGGGCTAAGATTGCATCCTTGTTTTACACCTGTTGTTGATATGAAGCTCTCAGTTATGCCACAGTCAGTTTTTATAGCATACTTGTTCCGGTCATAGGCTGCTGTAATGATATTCCTGCCTTTAGGAGTTTGTAGAAAAGGCATGGTCTGTCTATTGTATATACAGCAGTCACCGAAAATAGTGTAGATCATGAGATTAGATGTACATTTTTACTAGGTTATCTACCTGCTGCATGTCAGGTGTATAGGCATGTTTATGATAGACGCACATAGAGGCATATATACGACATTTACCTTCGCCCAAATATTTTTCATTTGATGCACTACTCTGATACAGCAAATAGCAGAAACAACTATGCTAAACTTAGTTTAAAGCGCATAGAAAAATCTTCCCTCGCAAAACATACAATGACCAATCTACGTGTATAATGTTGCACCCCCTATGCTAAGGTGAAATGCGGTCAATATAAATATTCACAAACTGCTTAGGCTATCCCATGATAGTCTTGTGACATGATCATTTACACTAGCCAGTTGCAAACAGGTGCCGCCTGGGTAGGTTGGGCAGTACTAGACTAATCCCATTATTGATGTGCATGAATTATCCTTTTTTTTTCTTTTTTTTTCTGTATCTAGTAGCAGTGTGCTACACATCTTTCTTGTAAAAAAAAGGAAATAAAGAAAAAAAAATAAAAGGACAGTATTATTAATACTGTCCTTTTATTTTTTTTCTTTATTTCTTTTTTTCCCAGGACAGTACATGTAACAGTAATAAAATGCAGCGGCCTAGCCCCGGGGACCTAGCTTATAATCTGGGAGTTTATTGTCAAATGATCACCCTTGTTGCGATCTCGTGACATAAGTCGAAAACAGATTAGAAGCAAAAAGCCCAGGGGAATAATTAACCTAGTATAAGCCATTGCCTACGTGTACTGCATCATGTATTACGTGTGTTGTGATCCCTGTTGTGTCTTAACTATCGAATATTTAGTGTGCCTTACTTGTTTGTGCCTATGTTGTCACTGAAGTACGGTCCTATGACCATCACTCACTAACCTCAATGTAAAAAAGAAGAAATAAAAATTGACCTAGATCAAAACAATCCAGTCGCTTGGGCCCGGGTGCTTGGGTCCTATGACATGCCTTTGGGGTAAAAGTTTTGCAGACTGAACTCAAGCACAGTCTGCTAAGGTCTGAGCTTTGGTCATGCTAGCCAAAGCTAACTAATGCTTAAAGCTTAGGGTACATTTACTGAATTGTCTTATTGTGTGTCATAAACTTCAAGGTACTTACTAACTTAGCACGATCTATGCAAATTCTTGTGGCAAAAAATGAAACTGCCAAATATTACAATTTTTACTTGTATTCCTAACTTATATGGCATAACCCATCTTTATCATCACTTTAGGTGTGATACATTGACATTTTACACATTCTTATGGCTTAAATTCATAATTCCCATACCCAAAGACTTCCTACTTAAGGAATTGGAAATATATTTAGTTTATTGGGGAAATTATTTATTTTGCCTGTGGCAACCTACATTTTGGTTCTAAAATGTTTCTAATGATCTTAAATGTATACAAACAAGGTTTGGTTAAGGAAATTGTTTCAAGATTTTTTGCTTTGCATGGGATTTAATGTAGAAAAATCCGGGGGGGGCACTGAAGTTTTGAAAGTAAGTAACAGGTGCCGCCCTACAGCCCACCCTTTTGAAGGCTTTGAAAGTTGACAGCTCCCCTTTTCAGTCAAATGGCACCAACAGCCCCCTTTTTCAGTCATAATGGTACCGACATCCCCTATTTTCAGTCATAATGGCACCAACAGCCCCCATTTTTAAGTCAAGATGCACCTGACAGCCCCTGCTTTTCAGGGTCCCACGACTATCGACAGCCACAGCTCCACAGACTTGTGCTGCAGTGGTTATCCAAACCATAGTAGAGTAGCCCCCCCCCCCCACGGGATAAAAATACAAATTCTCATAGACAGTCATAGTTAAGACCACTGAACTTCAAAGCCCTCTAATGGACAAACGGACCTGGTGACCTAAGAATTTTATGATTTCTTTTTGTTACATAGGTATCAAAATGTGTCCTTGAAAGTTATTAGGAGGAACAGTTGGTCAATTTTGAACCAACCAGATTGTATTCACTGCCTTTAAGTTGCCAACAGCCCCGGCCAACAGTCTACCACCCGAGACTCCATGTACCATAACCATAATATGATAATAGTATATGGTGCCTGTCATCCTACCCCACACTATCACTGGGCCAGAGACTCAAATAATGTATGTGTTTATAAAATATATCATGGGGCATTATCGCATGGTGAGCACGGAGGGCAGATAATGTTACAGGCAACATGTTTTCTTAGGTACAACCCTTGTTATCCACCGACCGTCTACCCTAAGAAGTACATACATGTGTGTCCTATACTTTTGTATTATCAATGTAATAGACTAATACTATATCAACATCTCGACCCACTGGGATCGATTTCACATTGATTTACAAATTTGCAAGCTATTTCTACTCGATGGTTCTAGTGCAGAGATTTCCATCAGGCATGCATGATAATGATATACCATATCAAGAACTCATTGCGTATTCCTAAATAACCCTCAGGCAGAGAGAGAGAGAGAGAGAGAGAGAGAGAGAGGGAGAGAGAGAGATTCGCCAAAATAATGATTACAGGACTCTTGCCAAGATTATATATAGTTACACCATATGGGGATATTCCCAGTAACGGGGGTGCATGCAGGATAGAACTGCTATCCGGGCTTTTTTTTTTGTCTCCTCTTTTCTAGCTTCTTTTTCTTTTCCCTTTCTCCACTTTTTTTTTAAATTGTTCCTCCTTTGTACCAAAAAGAGATTCTCGGAGAATTAATTTTACTCTCTCCTTTAGTTTCACCAAGAGTTCTATCGTAGGGCTAACCCTTACTACCAAGGACAGTAGAAACATATCATTATAGGTTATAGGGATCCATGCAGGTGCTACTTGACATTGTATACATAAAGATAGACATTTCTGCTCGAATAGCCAAATAGCTAAAGGGGAACCTGGTGGATTGTGGACTGATAAGATGGAAATGGTCTGATAAAAGAGAGGGAGCAGGGTCTCCAGTCGGTGTTATCAGGCTTCTGCAGGGGATGGAGGTCTGCTCAGCTGGGAGAAGGGGTGTTGTTTGGGGGGGGGGGGGGTTGGAGTGGATGGAGGGAGGGGGGGGGGGGTTGTCAATACCATAAAGCACCAACTGCCCTCCCAAAGGCTTTGCGCTTGGTGTCTATATCTCCTGTGGACAACCCCCTTCCATACCCAGCTTGGCCAAGAAGCTTATACTATAGGAGAGGTCACTGAGAGCATAGTCTGTGGGTAGAGTGTGACAGGCCACCCCCCTCTACCCCCCCCCCATGAAACTAGGTGCCCCTGTGTCTTCATTGTTGATTTCTGTAGAGGATTAGGTGGTTTATGGAGCTGTGGTATTCCTTTATCAGGGTGATACTAAAGGGGAAGATGGATCCACCTAGACCAGAAAATCCTGATGAATCCAAATTTTCTGATCATGATTCTCAGAAATTGAGTAAAAGTACCCGAAAATGAGGTTTGATGAAGAAAATATTTTAAAGATGTACAAAAATAATATTCAAAATGATGAGAAGTCTTTATAGACACATGTACCTCAATGCACATTTCCAAATGTCTGCCTATCTCCCAATTTGACAAGTATTCTAACTGTGTATTACTCTGCCTATCTCACATACTGCCTATCCTTTAGTCTACCTATCACTCATACTGCCTCTCTTAAATCCAAAGCATCTTGAAGTAAGGCTATCTCCCAAAAGACCTAGATACTAAAGCTTACTCCTTACTTTAGCTAATCTTCTCTGGTCCTAGTTTCCCATAGTATACCTATCCTCAATCTTCCTATCATTCATTTTACCTATCCCTCATGGTGACTATCTCTAAGACCACCATGTTTAAACTGTATTGTTCATCTGTTTATTTAGGCCCTAATGGTTAACAGTACATTGCTTATCATTTCTATCATTTTGATCCTACCTATCCTTAACTATGTCTATCATAAAGCCTACCTATCCTTCATTACACCTATCTCCCAACTCTGCATATCCCTCATATTTGACTTGCACATTGGTTGCTAGCACCCATGTTTTCTTGTTTTACATTTGCTCATCTTACAAGGTACTCTCTGTGCCTACCCCTTAAACTAGATATTGCACATGCTACCTATCCCCCTTGCTACCAATCCTTTTGAATACCTATCCCTCATACTCTCCATATGGTTATCTCAGCTTGTGTTCAATTTCTTCCACCTGTCTCTAGGTCTATGCCTTGTGAAATATACCTATCCCCCATTATGCCTATCCTCCATTAATATCAGTATATAGGTAAACTGAAAGATATGCAGCATGAATGATAGGTAGATGTATGAATAAGGTGGACTGTAACCAGTATGTTAGGTGATAGGGTGACTAAGAAATGGTCATCATAATGAAGGTTGGTTGTGACATAGGTAGGTAAAGAGAGGTGAGATGGGTAAGAGAGCTGTATAGAATACATGGGGGATAGGTAAGGATGGGTAGCAAGAGGGATAGGCAGTATGAGCAATTAACAATATGAGGAATAGGCACATAGTACCTTGTAAGATGAGCAAAAGTTTAAAAAAAAGAAAACTTGCATCCAAGGGACAGATATGCAAGTCAAATATGAGGGATGTGCAGAGTTGGGGGATAGACACAGTGAGGGATAGGTAGGCTACATTATAGGCATTATCAGGGATAGGTAAAATTGAAATAGTAGACATGGTAAGGAATGTACCGTTAAACAATAAAGGCTTATATAGCAGACAAACTGAGCAGATTAAACATGATGGTCTGAGGGATAGTCATCATGAGGGATAGATAAAATGAATGATAGGCAGATTGAGGATAGGTAGACTAAAGGAAAGAAGGAACAAATGAGATAAGGTAAGGTGAGGGGTAAGCATTATAGGTTAGGCCTTTTAAGAGATAATCAGATTGAATTGTAGATGTTTCGGATTGAAGAGATAGGCAGGATGAGTGATAGGTACACAATTAATATGCTGTATGTAGGATAGGCAGAATAATGCACAGGCGCAGAACTTGCCTGACTGAGAGATAGGCAGACATTTGGGTATGTGGATTGAGGTATTATCTTTGATTTATGTGTTCTATATTTAAAGATTTCCAATCATTTTCAATATCATTTTTGTACATTTTCAAATATTTCCCTCATCAAACATCATTTTTGGGTACTTTTGGTCAAATTCTGATAATAAAGACCAACATTTTTGGATTCAGCAGGATATTTTGGCTTAGATGGTCTCTTCATTTCATTTGGTATCCCTTTCTTGAAGATACATGATAGCTCCATAAACCCCCTTTTCCTACATAAGGCCCAATACTGAACACACAAGGTCACCTAGTTATATGGGGGGGGGGGTAGAGGGGGGTTGGCCTTCACTATAGGACCGGCCTTCCCTAGCCCACTTAAAAGGGTCTATTTCTCCTCTTTCCTATCCCCTCTGGATGTGTGTGGTGCACATATGCACGGGCACTGACACTTTCCTCTGTGAAATTGTGTAATGTAGTTCTCGCCATGAATATGACCTTAGCTGTTGAAATGGCGTTAAACAACTATTACTCACTCACTCACTATAGGACTGTATGGACTGACCTATCCTATACTGTACAATCCTTGGCTTGGCCCTGCAAGGCCTATAGGGCCCTAGACAGGGGGTCCTGTGTCCCTTGTCGATTTTAAAAAATGGGTCTTGTCTCTTGTCGCCCAACCCCATGTCCCTTGTCGATTTTAAGAAGTGGCCTTGTCCCCTTGTCGATTTTAAGAAGTGGTTTTGTCCCTTTGTCGATTTTACCTGTCTGGGGCCCTGCCTATGCGATGTCTGCCTGGGTATGCCCGGCACTACACCCCTAACATAACCATTTCCAACTATGATAACGTTCTGACAGTGAAGCCTACAGATACACTGATAATAAAACCTATAGTCAGAACTGACTATACCAGCAAATTTTGACCCCCTTAGTCAGATGACTATATGCATTAGTCACATATCAGTCATGGAAATAGTCATTCTGACTATGTGTAGAGCTCATAGATTGATGATGTCACAGGTTTCTGTGCACAAAACAAAGATCGCATGTTTGTGGATCCTTCACACAGGAGACACATCAGGACATAAGTCATAATCAGGCTTAATCTTCACCCTATCTTGTTCATCCATCGGTACTGATCATGTCTGACAATTAAAGGATAGGTAAGTCATCCATGTATCATGATATTGTGTGATTATTACAGTGTTTTAGGAGTTATTTTCAGTTTCACCTGGGCATCATGGAGAATGCATACAACAGCTATCTTGGATGAATATATTAGTCATGCTGACTGTACATATTAGTTACAGTGACTAAGTACTTGATGCTAAGCATCAAGGCATGGCTATATGCTGATTATATGACTAAGTTAAGTTAGTAACCAGTGACTATAGCAAGTAAAGTCGTGAGGGATACGTTCACTTGACTATAGAAACGTAGTCCGTACTGACTAACAATTAAAGGCCTGTTTTTATCAGTGTACAAGTTATGTCTCTGAAGTGCCCCAGGGTCTTATAGCCATTGCACCCTCCATGAGGTGCCCCATGGGACGACCGTGGTGTCCCTCTGGCCCTTTGGCTAGATTCCAACGACAACTCCATCACGTCGGTCAATAACCCCTCACAAATCATGGATTTTCCACAGGAACCTCTTACATAGGCCTAGTACCAATATGCATGTCTAGGCGTTACATGTACTAACAGTACATCGATCAATATCTAACCCTACACACGAGGTGTTTGTTTATAATGTAATGGGATCACATTCAGGCGGGATAGTCTTTAGACCAATCATAATTAATAAATGAGATGATTTCCTCCTTTTCTTTAGGGTGCGACTGGTACCCAATGTGATAATAACGCTCTTATCAGCAGTGTTTATCTCGTAGTCAAGCAACTGTCGTGCATACTAGATGTTATGTTGTGGAAGATGGGATTGAGCCACACATTTTCTTTTTCATTTGGGTTACGGCTCCGCCGTTATGTAAATGCTCAAAGCTAGAATAAAAGTTGAAAAAGCAATGTTCCCGACACCCCCTAGCAAATCTATGGCAAATCTGAACAGTTACTTGGTATCAAATTGAAGCTAATCATGTCAGGAATTCACTGAATGTGGTATCATATGCAGTAAAGGCTTAGTTATATCATACAAGAGGGCAAAAATATATTCACAACACCAAAAACAACTCATAATTATAAGCTTTTCCCAACATGAGATCATCTGTGGGAGGCCTCTAACTTGTCTATAAGCAGCGTCTGGTGAATTGCTGAAATGTCGTTATAACCGTTATCTGTTTTTTCTTCTATTTTTTATTCCATCCTCCCTCCTGGAGTTTTTTATTTTGGGTGCTGTAAACACAAAGGTATGGGCTAGGCGGAATCGATTTTAGACAAATAAAATTAGTGCCTCAATTCACTGCTGAATTCTTAGAATGCAACTGGTGCCCACTGTGTCCGCTTTTACACTGAGGAACCACCAAAGAACAACTGGGATAAAACCAACCGATTTTGTTCAATTCAAGGGTGGTGAATTCAGAAGATATATAATGGAATTGCTGGGTTTCCTCTCAGTTCTGAGCTATCTGATGTCAAAGATGCATAAAACAACCAATAAAAGTGAGAAAGTTGGCAGGTAGCCTTTTTCTCTTTATCGTTTATGTATTCTGGATAATACATGTCTTCAACATTTAGAAAATGTGGTATATAGTCACAATCAACCTATTTATTGCCTATAAAATAATCATTTTTAACTTTAGATTCTATGACATTGGATAGCTGTTTTATAAGAACATCACACACTTCATCAATATACTGATTGAATATTTTCCTGTTAGGTTTCTCTTGAATTGACATGCTAGATAATCATCATAATGCATGTAATATTGTGTGACCCTAAAATAACAATGTAATGCGAGGATTTACGGTGGCAAGACAAATCCAGTCCTATAATATTCCTTTGCTCTCAGGTATTGTGGTCGACACGAAGTCCTCCCTTAAGGTATAGCCTACATGACATGCACATTTAACTCTATTAAAGGCAGGATGTCATGTACTCACTATACTACTATCTCTTATAGGGAACAGAGCCATTCCTGTATGGAGGTGGCCATCTTGAAATCAGTTATGTAACTGCTCCCCCCAACAGCCATCTTGGATCTGGCAGAGGATTGTGGGTAATCTCTTCCTCTCCACCCACAGAAAACAATGGGAATTGATAAGACTGATAAGCTGCCCCTGCCTGTATCTTAATCACCTTAAGTACCTGTCCATTGTTTTAGGTGTGGATGGAGGGGATTAGCCTGATAGGTGGACAATGGCTTGGTTTTACTCAGCCTGGATTATATGTGCCCTCTAAGAAAACTTTTAAAGTTAAATTTCTCTTGTATTTGAAGGACTAAGTCTATATAAAGCTTATATTGCTTAAGTTTAAAGTATTTGCTATCCAAAGGGATATATCTTTAGAATATAGCTTCATATAGACTATTCAGATGGCCAACCAAAGTAAACTGTACAAAGAGGCCAACTGCTGATCTAGCCCCGACTACATGAGCCACCTAGCTAATTTCTTTGGTACTAGCAATGGCTCTTCGGGAGTATAGCTCACATAGCCATTATCAGTTGGGGGCCGCCATTAGACCCCGACTCCACTATGACTAACACCTTCAGCCCCCGACTCTGCAGTTTATGCCAGGGATGCCTCCCATTGGTCAATAATACAATAGCCATGTGCCATTATACGGCACATGGCTATTGTATTATTGACCAATGGGAGGCATCCCTGGCATATACTGCAGAGTCGGGGGCTGAAGGTGTTAGTCATAGTGGAGTCGGGGTCTAATGGCGGCCCCCAGCTGATAATGGTTATGTGAGCTATACATGGATGGCCGGGGTGGATGGGCATCCTGCTCCATTCCCAGGAGGCCACATAGGAGCACTGAGGGCATTTAGCCTATCCTCAGTTCCTGCCCCTACGTTTAGCTCCTAGACTGAGCCAGAGAGCAGGCTCTGGGGGCATTGGAACCACACGGTGTGTTGGGGTATTGTCCCGGGTATTGTGGGGGTCTACATGGGGGGTCCCTATGTCACTTGTCGATTTTAAGAAAAGCCCATGTCACATGTCACTAAATTTGTAATTTCCCCTGTCCTTGTCACTTAGCCCCATGTCACAAGTCGATTTTAAGAAAGGACCATGTCCCATGTTATTATCTCTTTTTCTCCCCTGTCCTTGTCACTAGAGCTCTATGTCCCTTGTCGATTTTAAGAAAAGGCCATGTCACACTGTCGATTTTAGGGGTCTGGACCCCCTATTGTGGTGCTGGTCGTGCTAAAAGAGTGCCGCGAGGTACCCGAGCAGCACATCGATCTCTACTTCCGAATTCAGGCGGAAACTGCCGAGCGGAGGGCGCTGCCTTGTAGACTGCTCCCCTGTCTTACTGATATTGTGTGTACATTTTATATTTTCTGATTCATGACCATAATAACACTTGCCTACAATTTATGGACATGACGAAAACAACTATGAGTGAGCTATCGATACATAGGCTCTATAAGGGGAATATTTTGTACACACATGCATACATGTATACATGTAAACTATAGGGTCAATATAGATCGACCCACATATTACACTCTGCATTGTATGGTAATTGTGGTATTTAGTTCCAGTCTTTTTGCCCCCATAGTGACACACACACACACAAAAAATAAACAGTTTAAATAAATCAACATTCCCTGAAACTATAGTAGATTGCATGTACATTATTCACTATAGGTATATACTTTTTTTCGTCGAGCCTTCAACATATCTACAGGGAAGCGAGTAGTTCCGAGGAGCTGCTCGTTGCGTTATGGTGAGCTGTTCATACATGAAAAAGAGACGTCACGAACACAGTCTATTGCATCCTTCTTGGATAAGTTGCATCCTCTTATGCCATATTCATTTTTCGTTCAGAAGTGCGGATCTGTAATATACGAGTATTCGTTAACGTCCTGTGAGAGGAGTTAAGTCCTACCTCCAATTTATATTGCTGGTGAATCTTACATTTGAGTCTTCCTTCACTCCTTTTAATATGTTTTGCAGAACGTTTTCTTATTTTGCTGGGAACAAGTGCGTCACACGGACAGCGCTGCCCTTATCAGGTTAATCTCCCCACTGATATTAAAAGAATTCCGAAAAAGGGGTACATTGAATAGAAAATATACTAGAAAAATGTGTTGAAATACTTATTGTAAAATATCTAGAAACCCTATAACTTGATCCATTACAAAATCCGAAAGAATTTACATTACATGCTATTTCCTAATCCCACTATTACTATTAGAAAAGAAAAATGGTGAGTTTTCTAGCACGGATCCCTATCGCTGGATGGACGATGTGGCCAAATGATGGGGTTAGGCCCACCCAATTGTTTTAAGATTTGTCTGCTATCAGATACCACGCCCTCGCTGCCTTATTACTCTTTTGTATGTGAATTATTAAGGTGGCTGATATTTCTTTTGGAAGGTTTTAAACCGTCCATTGGTCAATAAATATACAAGTAAAATATAAGTTCATATTATGAAGGCAGTACATGCGGGGTTAAAGAAATGTTCAATCGATGACAGATATATACATGCGAAGCACCAAGTGAAGTTTTATCCATATATTGCTGAAATAAGTATCCACCTTTGAATATTGATGTTGGGTAAAAATAACATTATTATGGATACAACCTGGTATAGATTCCACCAATAACGGTAGGATGGTACTCAGCTGATGTTGTGTACCTCCCTTAAATTGTCACAAACGTCTATTCTTCACTTGTTCTTAAAGGGGGGCTAGCACGGCAAATTTCAACATGGGTACCTGCCAAAAGAAAAGTTTGCGATGACCTGATTGGTCGAGGGATGGTCAAGTGATTTTTTAATGTGGGTGTGCATTGGCGTGCTAGCCCCCCTTTAAGAGAGCAAGTATCATGTACACTTTAATAAGGCCATAAATTGTAACATATGATTGTATTAATGCATAGAAAATGAGGCATTAATACATATAACTCTATATGAGCGTTCACGGTCCACTGACTACCAGCTATGTGAATATTTATAATGTAAAGGACCAAAGCAACCGGTCCCATGGTTCACTGAACACCATACACAAACAATAGGCTATAGAGGTGACGGTGTTGTGAACTTCCAGTGATGGTTACGCCATCTCACGGACATCCTAGCCCAAATATCGGACATGTCCCAGATGAGACACTTTTTATGGCCTAATCCAGTGTCAAAAGACTTATTATTAAGGGAGCTAGCCCTCCGAGATTGTTTTCACCTCTCAGAGTGCCACAGACCCAGAAATTGGAGCTGCGCGCATGTGCAGCAGTAAGCCGATAGCTGACACCTTCAGCTACCAGCATGTGAAGTTACAAGGCTCTAGATGCACAAACGATTGAGATACAGGCGTCTAAAGATGCAATACCGCGCGGGACAATGGGGGCGCCGGTAGGCTCATGGGGGCGTCCTATTTACCCCCATGGACATGAAAGACTCAGCACTAATGGACAAAGGCAGTGGCAGTTGCCACTGGCTCCAGCTAGTCTGGGGGAGGAAGCCATGGGCTGGCTACTTAAACCCAGCCTCCATTCAAGCAGTATCCAGAGAACCACCTCAGTGACAACATTTCCAGTCAAGCTCTCCTGCAGCCTGCTATGCATCTGCCACAAGAACACTCTGCTGGGTTAGACTATGTCAGACAGGCATAGGACTACATGCCACTTGTGGCCAGAGGCTATCTTCTTCCATCTATCTACAAGAGGGTAAAGTTACACATTATATTATCCCTCTATCAGCAGGCCAGGAGCTAGGTTGTGGGAACCCACCTAGAACCTAAATTGGACAATGTATTATTACTATTACACATAGGAGTGGAACACTTACTTATACCCATATTATATTTACTCTGTGTGTGAATTTTTTTATTTTTTTTGACCATTTTCTAAAACTCTAGGTACGTCTTCTACGCGAGATGCGCCTTAAACGCGGGAGATTACGGTACATAAGTTCTACTGCCTAAGCTTGAATAAACTAGTGATAACTGGAATACATAATAAGAGTTTGATATTCTTACTCACTATAGCCACTAGTCATATGATATTTCTCATAGGACAACTTGATGATACACATATCTCTAGTATGACACAAGTATGCTGGACGCTACAGGACAGCACAGACAGTGTCTAAATTCCTAGAATACTAGTAATAAAGTGATCAATCAGGAATCCAATATACAAAGTATCATAGTCGATGCTGTACCCATGATGCAGTATTTAATCAAAGTCACATAGTGGCCATATTTCGGCCGGGCTCAGTCTAGATAATTTGCAATTTTACTGTCTACAATATTCATTGTAGACTAGTGGCTGCTTCATTCACATCCATTACTGATTACCCACACAAAAATTTATCCTGTAAGATATTCCTAGCCACAGGTCGTAGCCTAATCCTTGAGGGAAAGGGTGTCAGCAGCCTCTACAATGAGGTTCCTGTATTAACGATACGCCATAGAAATTTGTCTGCAGAGGCAGCGCCAGAGGGAGGGAGGATGAGGTCGAGTCTGTCCCTGTGCTGGGCGGGGAGGCGTCCAGTCGGCGAGTGTCAGTCAGTGAGGCGGCACCCGGCAGTAGTTGTAGCAGCAGTAGCAGGGTCTGTCGGCACTCACCACCCTCACCACCTTCAACACTACACCCCTAGGTACCTCTCATACTATTAGGTAGAACCCGCACCTCAGACCTTCACCTACTACTGCACCAGCCACCATCACACCAATATGAGCACCCCGGAGAGGATCGTTGTCATTGCTATTGATGCCAGTGATCAGGCAGAGGCGGCATTTCTATGTAAGTATTGGATCTATTGCTAATCTTTGTACTGAGGTTTGATGGGAAGGATTAGTGGCTTATGCTTATGGAAGGAGAAGGAGGGTGGGTGGGTGGTGGTGGTGTTGTGTGTGTGTGTGTTGGAGGGGGTGGTGAGAGCGGGTGTGTCCCAACAGGCCTTACTGGATGGAGACTGCTGTTCCTATTCCTGCTGCTGCTGCTGCTGCCGCAGCTACTACTGCCAAAAAGCCTCCAATAGTAGGTTAGGGAGTGATCATTTTTTAACAACAGGGGGGGGGCCGGTGGGTTTGAGGGGGGGGGTCAGAATTTTTTCAACCCCTTGACCGGGGGGGGTCAGAATTTTTTCAATACCTCTGATGGGGGGGGGTCAAAATAATTTCACCTGTTTTCAGTGGAAAACCCCGCGCGTTACTATAGGCTTAAAGGGGACGTTCGCGCGTGATTTTTGTCCCTTATTGGGGGGGTCGAAAAAATTTTACCCCCTCGAGAGGGGGGGGTCGAAATTTTTTTCGCGCCTCCGCGCGCAAACCCACCAGCCCCCCCTGTTGTTAAAAAATGATCACTCCCTTATAATAATAGCTTTTATTGACAACAAAGGGTGAGGTCATTGCTGACCTATGTGTAATACAGTAAGTCTACTACAATAATGTATATGCTCTATGTTCTACAGACTACATGTATAGTATACAGTACTACAGAACTAAATCTATGAAAACAGATACTTCTGTATAACACAGATCACTCACACGATCCACACACACAATCATGCTTACAATGTATCTTTTAGACAAAAAAAAATCCCTACAAAGATACACAAATACAGACACGGCATACATAACCTAGGTGGGTCAGCTGTACCATACCTATAACTCATATATTTATATACATTACATTTTTTGTATGTGATGATATGATAATAGGTGAAACTGTACAATATACATAATACCTAGAATAATAGTTGAATTCTACAGTGGGTAGTTCAAAGCTGCTGCTGCCTCTGCTTAAAGGCAGTATACACAAACACAAGTGCATTTAATATATTAGGGTCACTTTCTTTCATAACCATAACAAGCTTATCCATATTTGACATATCCTGGTAATTACAGATTTTACCAACTACATGATTTTCAAGAGTTGTTCGAGCTGCCTTTAATATGTAGTTCACATGTTGTCAGAAAATGTACTACATCTTCAATAGCACCAGTAGAGCAGTATAGACATACTCTGTCACATTCATGTTTGGGGGGCCTACAATGCCTTCCTATCTCAATACCAAGATTATGGGAACTAAGTCTGTATTGCGCTAATGCAGTCCTGTGATTTTGATTGCTAATTTTAAGTAGATAGTGTTCGAGCCTGAACTCGGTCTTGAATTTTTTTAATGTTCTTAAAGTGCAATCTCATTCATAATTTTCTCAGAAAATTTACTAAACATTGGTTCAGTTACACTAGCTATGATGTTAGGGTTACTAGCTGTCGACTGGTTTTCCCAAAGCTGACTATATTTTTCTACCAAGCAAATATAGCAAACCTTTAACATTTGTACACCAGTTATCCTGTCCTTGCTGGTCGAGGTAGTGCAGTTTCATACAATATCTATGGAGAATATGTGAATCCTCAAAGTTAACAACCCTTTCCCAATATTTTAATGCCCTTACTCCCCAGCGAGCCTTCACAGGCACTCTACCCGTATCTGCATATACTGCAGCTGAAGTTGTCTGCTTCCTTACACCAACCATTGACTTCAGGTATTTAAGATGGATCAGTTCAAAGTTATCTAGTTTTCTACCTTTATTCAGGCCCCATAACTCACATCCATATTCAAGGCATGGTCATATTTGGGTGTCAAAGAGCTTAAGGGATAGTCTAGGATTTGGTTTCCTAATATTCTAATAGCAACATGAGTATGATTGATAGATGGCTTTCCAGACTTTATCTTGTAGTTGGTCATAAGTCTCAGAAAATATATCTTTATGGTTGGAGTTAAGTGTAAAGCCCAGGTATTTATATGAGTCTACTCTCTCTAATATTCTATCACCGTATTTGAAGGGCACTCTTCTATCTTTATGTCTTCCATTGAATAACTTAAAACCATTGCATCTGCTGTCACTCTAGGACAGTATGAACCACACTGCCCAGCTGTACCCTCCTGCATTGCAGGTCCCTCTCCCACTCCCTCTCTCAGCAGTACAGGAGCATTGTGGCTACTGTAGCTGAAACCCTTCCCATCTCCCCCACCCCCATATACTGGCCCTGCACGGCCGATAATATACGCACCAGGGGCTCGTGCGTATAGCGCCACTATATGCACGAGGAAAAGGGGGTCACAGGACTACCTTATGGGTTGGTCACAGGACTACCTTATGGGGTGGTCACAGGACAACATGAGGAAAAGGTGGTCACAGGACTACATCCTTATGGGCTAGTCACAGAACTGCATGAGGAAAGGGTGGTCACAGGACAACATGAGGAATGGGTGGTCACAGGACAACACGAGAGAGGGGTGGTCACAGGACCAAATTGCTACATAGCATTTTGGTATGATGTTTACTGGGCTGTGACCACCCCTGTGTCTATGTCCTGTGACCATCCCTCCTTTTGTGTCCTGTAACCACCTCTCACTGTGTGTCCTGTAACCACCCCCTCCTTGTGTCTCCTGTAACTACCCCTGTGTGTGTCCAGTAAACACCCCTACTTTTGTGTCCTGTAACAACCCCCTCCTTGTGTGTCCTGTAACTACCCCCGTGTGTGTCCAGTAACCACCCCTACTTTTGTGTCCTGTTACCACCCCCTCCTTGTGTGTCCTGTAACTACCCCTATGTGTGTCCAGTAACCACCCCTACTTTTGTGTTCTGTAACCAACCCCTCCTGTGTGTCCTGTAACTACCCCCGTGTCTGTCAAGTAACCATCCCTACTTTTGTGTCCTGTAACCCCCCCCCCTGTTATCCTGTGACCTCCTTTTCCTCGTGCATACAGTGACACTCAACGCACGAGGGGCTTGTTCGTATATCGCTGGCCATCCTAGCCCTGGCCGTAATTGGCGGTAATTGGCACTGGTCACATGTGAGACTTCCTGTTGCGAGTGCTTAAAGCAGCAGTTTATGGGAGCATAGGAGAAGTAGGAGAGCTCTCCAGATGCACTGGAACACCTTCACCTCCCCTCACATCCCCTCCTTAGGCCATCCATAAAAAAAAATCTGTTTCCGGTCGACCGGCCGGGTGACTTTTTTTCCTCATCTCACCCGGCCGGGGTATAATCTTTTTTTTTTTTTTCCCTCCCCCCAAATAGCTGGTGAGTACACCACACAGGGAAATGTTATCTGTAACTCGAAACAACCACAGAGATAGCTCTTGTGGGGCTCTATCAATGAACGGCATCATGGTGGGGCAGCAGTTCCCGTGTATATCTGTCAACAGGGTTATTGTATACCGATAACACTGATGTCTGCACTGGGCCTTTCCCCAGTAGAAAAAAAAAAATTAAAAAAAAAAAGAAAAAGATTGCGGCCGCCCGGGTGACTTTTTTTTTAGGCCACCCGGTCCACCGGAAACAGAATTATTTTTATGGATGGCCTTATGGCCGAGTCGTTTATTGCAAGCTAGGGGGGGGGGATTGGGGGATTTTTGCCAATTGGTACATTTTGTATACCGCCACCCTCCCCCCCCCGCCCCCACCAATATAATAAAAGTGGAATGATGCATCACCGTACTACGGAGCCCCTAAAAGGACATACCACAAATAATTTTTCCCCTGAAAAAATATTCTTGCGGGTACTGAACAATTCTTGCGGATACTGACGAATTCTTGTGGGTGCTGAACAATTTTTGCGGGTACTGAACAATTCTTGCGGGCACAGGAATAATTTACTTTTGGGGTAGAGGAATATACTAAAAAGATATTCCTGCATGTACAGGAGAATTCTTTGGACACAGTAGCATTCTTAAATTTTGAGAGTTTAAAACATGTAAAAAAAAAAATTTTTCTCAGAAACAACTATTCTTGCAGGTACAGAAACTATTCCTGCAGGTACAGAAACGATTCTTGCAGGTACTGAAACATTCATGTTGGGGCTTGAGGAGTCATTCAGTTTCCACAAGAACAGTTTAGTATCCGCAAGAATTGTTCAGTATCCGCAAGAATTGTTCAGTATCTGCAAGAATTGTTCAGTTTCCACCAGAATTGTTCAGTATCCGCAAGAATTGTTCAGTTTCCGCAAAAAATGCTAAGTTTCCGCAAGAATTGTTCAGTATCTGCAAGAATATTTTTTTTTGTGGAAATTTTATTTTTGGTATGTCCTATTAGGGGCTCCGTACTACGCATACTTGAATCACCCATATTTATTTTTGACTCTCCTCCCCCAGTGTGAAGATTTATATTGGGTTTTGCCCCCCCCCTTCACCAAGGTGCTCTTTTACCAAAATGACTGCCCTCCCCCTAAATTGACAAGCACCTCACTCCTGGCAATTATAAAAGACTCGGCCCTTACCAACGCATACACTATGGACGCATCATAAACCACAAGCGGAGTCCATAATGATAATACAGAAAAGGTCTTTAACCCGGTCTTTAATATAGAGCGACTCAACAATAATAACTACTAAGTTGCCCCAGGATGATATGTTAGGGAGTAAATGTGGGCGCGTAAAGGTGTCCATGGATCCCTGCACGTAAGCCACCCATACCAAGTAGGGTATATAGGTTAGGAGGTAGCCTACTTTCGTGAATGGTGGTCACCATAATAGTTTGGTTATTGCTGTCGTGTTTTAGGGCGAGAAGGGTATCAAAATAAGGGGTAGATGTTGATGGTCTACCCAGATATTATAAGATAATGGGTGTGGACCACTAAATTCGACATGGTGGCATGGCCATTTCTTAAAAATGACATGTGACATGAGACTTAGTGACATGAGGCAAAAAATTAGTGAGATGACATGGGTGCTTTCTAAAATTTGACATGGGACATGATGGGTTCTTAGAGGTGACATGGAACATAGGGCCTTAAGTGACATGTGACATGGCCATTTCTTAAAATCGACATGTGACATTGGGGACCCCCCATCCACACCCCCAAAATAGGCCCACATATATATCTCACAGTGTTGGGAATGTATGGTGCAGAGTAGTTCACAGTGTGTATATTTCACATGGCATTTGACACGGATTTGACACTCAGGGCGTTCGGGCAGCGGTTTTCTAACGATATCTATTGCATTGTGGGTAGGGGTGACCTCGAACGCCAATCTGGCCCCAGCTCGACTGCTAATGATCAGGTGCTTATCTACTTGGAGTAATGTCTCAATCTGGCCCCAGCTGGACCACTAGCGTGAGATGGTCTGGCGATCAGTGTTTCTGGGTAAATGTAGTTCTGGGTGCTGGTTGCTGTAGTCGCTAAATGTAGGCAGGTACAGTGCGTAGTAATATTTCCCAGAATATGGGGACCCACTTGGCTGGTCCCTGGCCCCACCTCCCTCACTCGGTATAGGGCAGGTAGCTAGCAACTTCAAGCATTGGCATTTTCTAAATATCGGTATAGGCGAGTGAAGCGCGCGCATGGGCATGCACATGCATGCGCTTCACTCACCTATACCAAGGCTTTGTACTTTGCCAATGCTTGAAGAGTGATATGCAAATCATAATTTATGATAATGATATTCTGGTCACGTGTTAGCTCTACTAGAACTCGTGACGTCATAAGCTCAGGTTAGTAGCTACCAGCGGGCATATCGCATCGATCCCGCAGTGGTACCAGCGAAGGGACCCACAATCCCCAAACACGAGAGAGGGACTTCCCTGAATCCCGACTGGGCGAGACTGGATCATTAGTAGGCTACCTGAGGTAGACAATAGAACTGACTAATCAGGAGCCAGGACTTGAACAGCAGCTTCATACTGGAAGGACGAACGGAGATGAGGGGTTATTTGGCAAAGTCACCACTCACCTCTGTAATCAAGGTCTGTGCATAGCAAATAAAAGCACCAGAGGGCAGCACTATTCCCTTTAGTTTCTCACCCTTCTATAGCATATGGATAACACCTACACAGACTAAACCTGGTAACCAGTCCACGCCCGTGATTCAGGCCATCAGCCTCAGCGACTCGGTACAAACCGATACAGGTATGCACTGCGCAATACACGGTTCCACGGACTGATATTGAAGAGGAAATGAATACTCATTCACTAATAGCATGATAGAGAAGTACAGGGCATAATATTCAATATGATGGTATTTGATCTCCACTGCAAAATCAGCATGGTCCTCTGGGTTAGCCATACTCCACAAACTAACAATTATATCTTTGGCCTTTGAAGTCATCGATTTCCAATATCATGACCTGTTTCACGTCGGTGCAACCGACCACCATCAACCACTCTCCATAGAAGTCTATCACCATGACTTGTACATCTCCTTTCCAACGATAAAGGTAATATGGAATTTACATGTAAGAAGAAGAGGATTTGTTTTGGTCAGCCGATCGTGGTGAGCAAAACATGACTGACCCATTATAAACTTTTGAGGCGATTTTGATATCTTTTTTTCGTTGTGCGCTATACTATAGTATACGAACCATATGCCATTGGCTAGCATTCAACCTGGACCATACACAACCCACTGCTTTGTATACATAAATATTTAATTGCATGACCCCTTTACTGGCCGCATTCTATTTGATTTGAAACCCAGGCTGATGGATGACCACATCAAAGCCTGTGCACAAAAACCTGGATCAAATGCCAATAATAGCCAATGGCCCGACATCGGCGTCGTGGCTATAAACCTTAAAAAAGGCATCTACACGTTCACTGAGGTACCTTTTACCTCACAAAATGAAGTCGTATAAGCCCTTAAAGCGAGATAGAAGGCAGATAATAGATTCCCAAAGGTTTATAGGTAATTGGTGGCTGGGGCATCAGATGGCCTGACTGCCATGAATTAGGGGTCATGTGTATATCCTGCAAGGTTAATGCAGGTCTTTGATAAAGTGTGAAAGATATGGGTGGAGGGGGAGATAAGAGATTACCCATAATCCTCTGCCAGATCCAAGATGGCCGTCAGGGGGCAGTTACATAACTGATTTTAAGATGGCCACCTCCATACAGGAATGGCTCTGTTCCCTTTAGTCAATCGCGCTGACAGATCCATACCTCGTTTTGTGATTGGTCATCATGGCCTTAGGTTTGAATTCACTTTGAATTTCCAGCCCTTGACTTTCCCAGATGAGGCATATAAGTGAAAAACTGCAGCATTTATGCAGGAGAGGCTAATGACATCAACGGTGAGTATACATGCTGCTGGGTTTACAACGGGAATATAGATTAGGGGGATATTAGAAACCTATGCATAATATATATATATATATATATATATATATATATATATATATATATATATATATATATATATATATATATCAAGTGTTATGAGCAGGCCTATGAATACCTGCTCTCAGACCATCCTGAACCAAGATGGTCCTTCATTACATCACACCTCCTGTGGTGCTGTGTGTTTGGTGACCAGGAGGACACATAAACAGCTGGGGCTAGTTGTCTGTTATTCTGGTAACAGGACCATTTACCACAAGGGGGTATGGGGCATGGTAATAGCAACTGTCTGTGAGCTCCAGTTGGCTGGCTATAAATATCTCAGAATATTCTCATTGGCTGCAGCTGAAGGTCATGACCTATTTAGCTGGTACTGGCTGGTCTTGTTCTGACCACAGTTAGTCAGGACCAGCAAAATCCCACTTCTGGAGGGGTTTCCATCCGGAAATGATGTCATCAATCCACTACACTACCAGTAGCAAGCCTGTGCTACCTGAGTAGCGTGGGGCGGGACTAGACTAGTTGTCTGTCTCCTCACCCCAATGTTGGAGGGGGATACACAAAACTTTCCACTTTCTTTTTTTCAAATGATATCCCTGCACACTCTACATCTGTCAATTTGGTAATTTTTGGCATTTCTTCTTATTGGTTGTTAACAATGACAACCTAAAGACATAATTATGACACAGATATTCATTTTCTCTATCATACCAGCCATACGGTAAAACTGTGCACATGTAGTAGTGAGCCCCATGACCCACTAAGGCCATGACCCCAGTGTCAGATGGCTATCTAAGCAGAATCTAAACTCTAGATGTGGCACTAATCAAGAGATTGGGGTGGGGTCTTATACAGGGCAGAGGCCCAATCAGTTATTCGTGGGATTGTGAGGGGAAAGAAAGCAATGTTTGCCCTGTGTTCAACCTGTGTGAAAGGCAAACAGGTTCGGTCTGAGCTGATAGCGTACTTCCGGTGGCATTACGTATTGTGTTGGGAGAGCAGTTCAATTGTGTTTACATCTGATTACTGGCTTGTGCCTGGGAGGGCGTATGGCACACAGCTGGGGTGAGCTAGTGTAACGTCATTCACCAAACACAGCCTATGTTATCTGTGTAAACATTCAATGGGGTAGGGGGTTGTGATTGGAAGACAAATAGTTCACTATAGCCAGGATCCATATATCATATTCACCCTGCATATCAATTTGGTGATAGTGCCAATGTTGATTTGTTTTACCTGTCAGTCCCTTTCGAGTAATCAGCAGTGGCCATTTCCATAGGCCAGTGAATGACGCAATATGACCCATTAAATTACATTATTTAGATGCTCTGCCAATGACTTTGAAAAATTGCAATGGCTCATGAATTGGGTTGATTATGAATTCTATAGAAAAATGACTAGCTATGGCTACCAATACAGTTGTGCATTACCATACATAATCCATATGCCTATTTTTGAGCGTATCTGTGTGATTATCTTCCATCGATGTATGACTTGGCCTACCAGGGTTCACTATTGTTTGATTGGGTCTGTCTCTAAATAGGGCCACATCCACATATATACTGCCTCTCGTGAGCCCATTGCTCCCATGCCATAATATTCAGCAATAACTTCGCCGAAACCACCTTAAAATGATCAAATGAGCATATTTTCACGTTATCTCAAGTGAAGAGTTTGCATTCATCAACTACGATCCCTCACTCTATTCTATGAAACTTTAGAATGGCAGATATAGAGAATGTTGCTAATGGGTAAATTGTGTACATGGATAGATAGAACGGGTTAACGAATTCAGCCTCTCCCGTCTCTCACACGTCGAATCCTGGGTGTCGAATCCTTGTCTATCTTAATAGTATTGAATTAACCTAGAAACGCCCCCATTTCACGCCCCCATTCTTTGGCGTATAATTGATTATGAAGTGCGTAGACAATCCCATATTCGGGGCACATCGCACCAGTTGCAGCCATGTGCATGTGTACTCACCTTTATCGACTTCCGGTGGAATTCTGATAGGCCCATGTTTACTGGTTACCTACTTGACCTGTCTGAGAATCCAGATGGGTGGAAACATTTAAAGTTGATTCTTCTCAAGCTTTTAGTTGTAGGAACAGACGGTTCTTTTTAAATTTTTCAAAATCACTGGAGACATACCTTGCAGGGATTGGTATTGTAATAAGAATATATGCATTTGATATCGGGTCTGATTGCTTGGGCCAGAACCCAAGTCAGAAATGTACGGTGGAATTTCATTTGAACAGATAGTCCAGCTTGCAATCAATATCTAGGGAACACTTTATCTTGCTGTATCTTCAACATGTTGAGTGCAGATTTATGATTTCGGCGGTATCGTGACTTAGAGCATAATGTCGTATTTTTCCCTGAATTGGTATACTAGATTGACATCGAAATAACATAAGCAGTGACCTGCTATTTATAAAAGGAGTGTGCGTGTTGAAATGTGCTCCAATGGTAATATCTTCATCATGGCTTACGTTCATACACAATAGACTGACTGATCAAAGAGTAGATATAATTGGCTTGTATGCACACAGGCATGGCATAGGCGTGGAAAGTAGGGGGGACAAGGGGGACACCCCCCCCCCCCCACACTTTTGGCAGACTCCTCAAAAGGTCAAAACTAAAAGGTCAAGCAAAGGGAGGTCAAAAATTGCAGAAAACCCCCATGGTCCCACCCACTCTCAAACTGCTTCCCACGCCCCTGCATGCACAGGGGGCTTAAGCGATCATTTCGGTATACAATGTCGAGTGCTCTCCCTTTCAATGTATTGATTATAGTTTACCAAAGGGGATTCCTGTATATGCAGATAGCAAGACACACACGACTGGAGAGGTTGAATTGCCATGGAGACGCTGGATACCGTAACTATAGCGCCACTTGGGAATATTCTTGATTTGATAGAGGTAGCCCTAGTAGACGCACCATTTTGGAAGGGAGATATTTGGTGGTAAATTAAGATTGTTGAGTCAGGAGGAATTCAATATTGTCAGGTGTTTTAGAACATCTGAAGCTGCTTGCTATTCAATTGTATTTCAAATGGCTCCTATTAGAACTCTTTTCACGCCACTGACTGCATTTACAACTACACATCCACTCTATTTCCTTCTCTTTATCTGGCAAACGGCATGAAACGTTATTGCGTTATTGATAATAATGACCTCCCCTTAAAACTATAATGGACGCCCTGCGGGAAACTCCCTCTCGATTTCCACCGCTTCCGCCGTCTGCTCTTCCTGTGAAGAATGAGTGGGGATTAGTCTCAGACAGTACGGACACCGCCCCCCCCCCCGAATGAAACGAATATCAATATTGAACCCGTTGAAAGAATATTTCTTTATCTGGATATGTCTTTTTGAGATGCTCCCATTTAAACATGGAACATAATCTTTAAATATGATGTGTTGGAGCGTCCATATGCTGTACATGTATTTGTGTGTCGCCAGGCCTTCTGAACTGAGGTACACAGAAACAAGGCGGCGCTTCTGTAGCCTGGTGCATACATTATTCCTGATTCAGTGCTTCTGCGTCCTGACCATATTAACACAAGCTGCTACCTTCCTTGCCAACCATTTGCATAAGTACAACAAAGAGCCACTGCCTTCATACTGTATACACTGGCAGTTAAAACGCCATCTTAATGACTTGGTATATCATTATCTTCGTGTGATATATATCAAAACACATGGGTCATTCTTACTGTTTTCTGTCCACAAATGACAAGACTGAAAAAGTCCCAAACAGATAGCACTGAAATGTCCAGCACTTTGATCCACAGAAATTCGCATTGAATTCTATACAGCTAAAGCCAATCTTATTTTGGTATTACAGAGTTCTGGTATCAAATTCTGAAAAAAAGGGTAATTTATAGGTCATAGCAACTCAAAAAATACACAGCCAAAAATAATTTTCTTATTTTAAGAAATTATTTCTCATTTTAAGTAAAATTAACTTAAAACAAGTTTGTCCGCCAGGTAACAAAATTTTACTTGAAATCTTGGTATGTCCAGCTTACTTGAATTAAGAATTACAATCTTAAGAAATAAATTCTCAAATCAAGTAATTTATTCTCAAATCAGGATTCAATTTTCTAGAATATTTCTTAAAGGAAGTAAATATTTCCCATAGAAGAGGATTATTTCAAGATAAACTTACTCATACTTTTTCTTAAAACAAGTTATATTTTCTCATTTTCTATCTATTATGAAAATGCTTTAAATAGAATAGAATGTTATCAATATAGGCTACCTCAGTGAGAGAGGTTTTTCAGATTACATGTAGCTCTTGGAGGCCACATTTTCAGAAGTGAATAAGACCTTTATTCAAAGTCTATAACTTAATGAGAGGCTGTGGCACATCCCACCCTTACATTATCATATTATTTACACAAAAGGTGTTTAGCTTTCTTCATGCCTTGAATTCCCCTCAATAAACTATCAGACCAATGGACTTGATACAAAATTAATTCTAAATAAGTTTCCTTCAGTTTTCACTTTATTTTACCACATGGACCAATTTTAAGATAGGAATTTTTACTTTGTATTGCACATAATTCACCATAACTGGTAGTGCTAGCACCTAGTGGCAGACTATGTAATTTTCTCATATTAAGAAAATAATACTTACCTGGCATGTTGGATAACATTCCTTGGCCAATTTCTAACAAGATCTTAGTTTTACCTTTTTCTAGATGTAAGAAAACACCTCTAGTTTGATTTATCCCATATAAGAAATTAGACTTTCTTGTTTTAAGATTTAAAATAAATAATGTTACGTGGTGGACAAAACTACCAATTTCGAGAAATTTTCTTAAGAAAAATAATCTTGAAAACTTAAATCAAGAAGACAGCTCAAGATTTGTTCTAAACTTGATTTTTCTTAAAGACAAGATGACTGATGAATCTTATAACCAGAATTTTCCCCTAAACTAGAAAAGATTTCTCATATCAAGTTTATTTTCTTGGATAAAATTATTTTTAGCTGTGTAGACCTCTAATATTTAACCAGTTCCTTTGCTAATTACCAATAAAGGTTAGTAGTTGCATCCAAATTGAACTGCTTCTACATCTTTTAGACAGATGCTGCTGCTGACGCATACATTGTATAGTGTAGCTTATAGGTAGCTGGGCTAAAGACTTTACACCACGTATTACTTGTAAGTCATGAAGCTGCAGCACACAATGTTTGTTTTCTGCTGCTTACTGGCATGCAAGCGGTAGCACTACATGTATAAAAATACCGGTCGACATTATCTAGTGAGGGGAAAGGTAAGTAAGCCAGAGCTTTCCTTACTCGGGCAATTGCTTCTCTAAGTATAGTAGGCCTTTCAATCTCACAAAGATAGCAGCACCATGAGTACTACAGCCGCTAACATGATTGACATTTGTTGGTGCTTAAGGTTTCCTTTTAGTAAGTCTGCGTCTTTAGGCACCTAAACCAGCCAGTTTGGGTAAAACGAGAGCAGATGAAATGGGCTGCAATAGGGCATCGAGCACATATCAGAAAGCAGAAATTCATTCAAAATGAACTCGAGGGTTAGGAGTGTTTGATGAGCCTCTCGTTAATTGGCAGCTCTGGATGGCATTTCTAAATAATGCTAATCAAGCACATGTATCAACGTTATGCTTTTATATACTAGGCATATCAGAAATATCTAACTGCTCTTTGGCGAAGACAGACCTCATATCGATATTATAGTTTTGGAAAGAAGTGAACAACCACTGGTATAGAAGACGGGGCGTGGCCACACGGCGATGTATTGTAGATGGACAGTTAATTAGAGGGTAGGATAGTCGGTTTAGTTGACATTAATACCTCCTCAGCTGGAACGCTATAGCTGCTGCTGTTAAATATTTAAGTGGAAGAGCTGAGAAAATAGGCCTATTATACCCGCTTCAGATATACAATACCTGCCGGTCAGATATAAAATACACCATCAAGGCGATTCATAAAAACTGAAGACCATTATACCTAGTATGGTCGTCACTTTCTATGAATCGTCCTCCAGTTGCTACATGTACAGGGACCATTTAGGTCATGAAAAATGTTGCTCGGTTCGGTTGGGTTTGTGTAACTGAACAAAGACAATATCTCTGGGCTAAATAATGACTGAACCATTATATCCCAGCACCATTGCATTGTCCAATACTATCAGCTGATTAAAAGAAAGATGGAAGCTATGCAAATTACATGTATTCCCTCTGTTGTCCGGGGTTCACATCTTCACTGTTTAAGGTGAAATTGGGCTATAGTAAAAGGACCTTTATCTCCTCTGTTTGTCAGTTGCACATATATATGCATGAACAGTGACACACTTTTATCTGTGAAAATGATGTGGTTTTCCCACCATGACTAATATATGACCGAGCCTTAGGGAGTGGTCATTTATTATCAACAGGGGGAGGGGTGGTGGGTTTGAGGGGGGGGGCATAAAAAATTCTGACCCCTCTCGAGGGGGGGGCTAAAAAAATTTTGACCCCCTCTTGGGGGGGAGGCTAAAAAAATTTACCCCCTTTTTAGCAAAGAAGCCTGCGCGCTACTATAGATCAAAGAGGGGGTGCGAAAACTCTCCGCGCCCCCGGTGCAGGGGGGGCGCAAAATTTTTTTACTGCCGTTGAGGGGGGGGGCATAAAAAAAATTCGCGCATCCGCGCATAAACCCACCACCCCCCCCTGTTGATAAATAATGACCACTCCCTTAGCAGTCGGAATGGGGTTAATTTACTACCACTCTCATACTCTGATATGGTGAAATAGGTCAGCAAGTATAGCCTATAATATTGACAAAGGACCCAGACCCCCCCCCCCTCCCACCACCACCATGTTTACTGCATCACTGCTTTTAGAACGCAGATGATACAGTGTGTTCATATCAACCATGGTTGGAGTGAAGGTTTGACTGCCTCGTCATAATCAGCACATATATGTACAGGATCTGACCATCCATGGTTCGACGATCCCGACCTCTCCTTCGGAGAGGGCATGAAGGGCTATCATCATATATATGTGGAATCAGAGTGGAGCAAATAGTCAATATATGTTAGTAATTACTCACTATTTGTCAGCAATTAGTCAGGATATGCCAGTACTTAGTCAGAAATTAATCAACACATGTCAGTATTTACATACAATTTGTCAGCACTTAGTCAATATATGTCAGCGCTTACTCACTATTTGTCAGTGATTAGTCAATATATGTCAGTACTTAGTCACTATTTTTTTCAGCAATTAGTCAATATGTCAGCAATTAATCACGACTTGTCAGCAACCATTAGCAAAATGGGTCTGAAAGTTTAAGAAGTAGAGTTGGCAGAGTGAAATTTATGTATTACAATCTGTCGATAAATGGTAGAGAAATAGCCATTGATTCATTGGTGCATCATGCCTTGGCTGGAGTGATCTAAATATGTCAGTAGCTATGAACAATTTGTCAATATAGTCAATATATGTCAGTACTTAGTCACTATATATCAGCAATTAGTCAATAAAATCAGTATTTATTTACAATTTGTGAGTAAGTTAGTCAACATATGTCAGTAATTACTCACTATTTGTCAGAAATTAGTCAATATAGTCAGCATTTACTCATTATTTGTCAGCGATTAGTCAATGCATATGATATATATCAGTACTATATAGTCACTATATTTAAACTCTTAAATTCTTAAACAAGAATTGACCGTTGGCCTACGCTGTATAATCCTCTACCCTTGTTTCCTATTTGCCTATTTGTCCTATTATTTTAATACTCGCATGTAAAGGCACTACAGCAATGCTGTAGATTTCTTAACAAGTCCTAAATTCCTAAACCAGCTTCCCCTAGTATAAATAAAGAAAACTGAAAGAATGGATTAACCAAAAACTCTCATTGACTGTGTACAAGCAGATGATTCTGCCTGTCTTCGACTATGGAGGCATTGTAGTTGATGGGGCGACTAAGACTCTCAAGAAAAGACTTGAAGTTATTCAAAACAGCTGTCTAAGGTATAGCTTATCTATCAGAGCCCCGACCGATATAAATAGGGTTGACCTCTTGAGGCGTGCAGGTTGTAAACGCCTACAAGAAAGACGTAAGAAACAGCTGATTGGAGTAAGGTATACTCTCAGTAGATCCACAGATCATGTAATTAAACCAATACGGCTACTGAGAGGAAATACAAAAGTGAAATTAAAGGTGAGGCAAGCACGCAACGCCAGATATGAAAAAAGTCCACTGTACAGAGGAGAGATCCTATGGTGTGAGCTCACCCCCGAACTGTAGACATGTGCTAGCAAGCGACTACTGCTAGTCAAACTATGACAATCTTGTATTGATGTAACTACTACTCATCAAGTTGATTGATGTATTGGAGTGGAACTCGGATGCCTGTTAATTAATTAAGTGTCAGACTATTGATTATTATTTACACCATTTCTGCTGTGCTTATTTTGTTCATTTCTTGTCTCTGTTTGGCTGTAACGAATATTGAACTGTACCATTTTGATCTATGGCCAATAAAATATTCAAACTCAAACTCATAAGTTTTCTTAACATTCATCTTAAACTTTTAAAAGAAAAGCGTACAAACGTTGGAAAAACGTTTTTGCCATATATAAGAGGTGTAGGGCCTAATAGAATATTGGACAAAGAACCTGTAAATTGCAATCAGGGGAAGGCGCATGGATGTGGAGGATCATGAAGGAACTTGAATAAATCTTGTGCTATCAAAAGCAGACAGGATAGGAGATTCCCTAACCAAGGTGCGCAGCCATATATTGCCGTGGACACCAATATTGTGATCAGGTCGACCACAGATGAGGCATCACTAGATGCTTATGAATCACCCGACCTGTGGTTGGTGGTAATTATATAGTAGTCAGCTTATAGAGTATATTCCTGTCTCCTCCATGTGAGGTGCCCATACAGGATGATGCTGCAAATCTGGAGTACGTGCCGATGAGAATATTGAACCATACATTAGCCCAGTGGATCCAGTAAGAATGTTGTAGCATTGATGGCCTTGCCAGATCTAGGCGCAATTATGTCGAAAAAAGCATTAAATGCATTTGCCATTACTGGCCACGAGGTGAATTTGCAATTACATGTTGTCCATAAACCATAGCTATCATGTATATATATAGAGCTATTCCTTGTCAGATTCTACCATCGGACTGGCATAACCTATCCCAACATTTCACGTTTTTATGAAAATAGCCAGATGGGCCATGGACTACCAATTCGCTACACTGCCATGCATGGTTCGAGCTTGATAGTATAGTGTCAGTGGCGGGCTATAAATAGGAACAGGAGAGGAATTTTAGAATCCATCTAATAATTCCCATGTCAGAATATCTGTTTTGGCCAAAAAAAAAGGTATGTTTCCGGTAATATGGTCAGAAAAGTTGAGGTAGGTAGGTCGGATATAGTCATACTTTGCTAGGTTTGCACTCATTATTATAAGAAATGATGGTTATCTGCACAGGATTCGAGAAAATGTGTGTATCGAATTCAAATATAGATTTACAGATGAAAACTTTGAAAAAAAATCTTTGAAAAAAATTGAAAAAAACAATTGAAGAAATCTTAAAAAAATGCTGAAGTCGGCCCCTTTGAGCTGAGGACGGTCGGGTGACCAGAAACCTTTTTTTTTGGCCTTGTCCATGTAAGCCATTGTCCAAATCAGTTTTTCTTTTGATCTCAAGTTACCTAGAGGCTGAGAAAATTGAATGTGAAATATTTCATATGGGTGTTTTGGGAACACTAGTTTGTAGTGTGAATGGTGTCTGAAACTGTGATCTGGGAGTTGGTGTAAGGCAGAGGAGTTGGCAGCCTGACAAGGCCAGTTCAGACTGAGTAACAACTGGGCCTGCACATTATAGGTAAGAGTAGGCAGGGTTGTTAGCACATTAGGGTCTGTAAATAGATCATGTCATGAAAAGAGCAGTCAGCACAGGTACAGAGGGTTGTCTGGTCACACTATGAATAGTACCAATTAAGACACAATCAAGAGTTTGCCTGTACCAAAATAAATCAAGGAAGGGGTCCCCTCACAGAGGTCCCTTTTCCTGTGTTAATCCACATATGCACATCAAATTCTCATTAGATTGTAGGGGCTTTCATCATATAATTTCTCCATAAGATATGTGTTGTAGGTCATGCTTAGGTACACCCCTGTTATGCGAATAATATTGGATGGTAAGAATTGGGTTCAGTATTCACCATGAAAGGAATACCAATTAATAAATCACATTCAATAGACTAGAAAGCTCATCTTAACCTTTTCATAGATGGTTTGTTTTTGGCCTCCATTTCATTGTCCTTCAAATAAGCCAGGTTACACTCTGTAATCTAGTAAGTTAAGGTTACTGTTAGATCACAATCAAGGGATGTGTGGGAACTCCTCTGTTCACAAAATATAGAGACCTTACCTGTCAGCCTGCCACCTAGTGCCCTCTCCTGTACTTACTATAAAGCATTAATCACTGACATTGTCTACACGCTCATATCAAAGTTTGTACACCAGCAGTTATAGACTATTATACCCCTTTCCGACTATATACCTGGCCGGGATGGTGTTGATGTTGCTCATATTAAGATATTGGTGGGGGACGAGGGAAGGGGTTATAATTATGCTCAATTAAACAGCACACAGCATAAAAATAGTTATTTCAGTATAGGCATATGACATGTGAGGTCAGGTGACATGTACTAAAAGATTCATTCAGCAATTCTATTTTACCGATGTTCCAGTCAACTGGTGATGTTATAGCATATTTTTAGTGCAGTGACTAGTGAGTACTACTCTTGAGATGAGTAGACTAGTGTAGGGTTCAGAGTCGCCACAGTGTAAGGGATAGGGAAGCCTTGCAATCTATTTTTGTTTGTGGCCCCTCTGCTATGGACTTTTCCTGCTCACTATTCTAATGTAATAACAACACTGTGTGTACTTTACTTATCAGTGAAGGAACTTTCAGAATATAAGATAAGGCATTTCATCATTTGGAGCCCTATGGTAGATTAGCATTAGAGCATTTTAAGATTCAGAAATGCATCTCTGTAGCCTTTGTTTTAGAATTGTTCATTCTGAAACTACTACCATAATCTCTCGCGTATAAGGCCCAGCCCGTGTATAAGGCACACCTAGAGTTTTGGAAAATTCTCAAAAAAATCAAAAAATCATAACTTTGGTTCTACTGAATGAATTTTCAAAATTCAAAAACCCATGTGTAGCTTGGGCCACCCCTGACCCCCCTGGGCCCCCTTAGGTCCTATTATGATGAAGGGGACATGTAAGATATCAAAAGAAAGGTCTTGGTGTCCCCCTTGTGGGTCCAATGAGAACTAAAACCCCTCGTATAAGACGCACCTTATACCCGGGAGATTACGGTATATATATGTAGTACAGGTTTCATCTAAGTGGGTTATGGTACAATTGGATCATATTTTCTGTATTTGAACAAAGTATTCACTGTTAAAGATCTCTATGGAGAAATCAGTGCTAAAGTGTGTGTTGCCATATGTTCATTTTTGTAAATCAGAGGAGGTTGAATTGAAGTGTACGGACACCTTGTCAAACTGCTACATTCTTCTCTGTGTAAACTTTTTTAGTTTACATTGAAATAATGCTTTCTCAGAATATGTATCTGCTATTGGTGATGAAACATTAATTTAATTACTCCTTTCATTATATAAACTATTTTGTGGAACACTGAAGACATATATGTACATAGAGGTACTAACACTGTGCTCCCCCTCTACAGAGAGGTGGAGTGATCTGGCCAGTTTGCTGACCACTGGCCCGTGACGAGGTACAGACTATTACAAGGTGATTGGCAGTTGGGTGTGTGTGTTGGGGGGGGGGGCAGGCAGAGCAGGCTCCTGGCAATTTGAGACAGTGTACACTCATAATGACACACCTGTTGACTATGGCATTGAACATTGACATGGCGTTCGTGGTATGGCCGAGGGATCAATGCTGGTTTGTAAGGCCACCCCCTATTGGTCCTGCCCATGTGGGTCAATGTTGATCCCTGAGTCAACTTACTATCCTCCCAAGCATAGTTAAGGACTGGTACCTAGCCAGACCTGGCTGGGGTGGAAGGGGGTGGAGGGAACCAGCTGAGGTGGGGTAGTTAGCGTTCGAGGTCACCCCTACCCATAATGCAATAGATATCGTTAGAAAACTGCTGCCCGAATGCCTCGTGAATAAGACAGATCCCTGTGACAGCTGAGTGAGGTGCATGCAGAATGGACAGTCTACAGGCTATTTGTACTGCAGTGGGTAGTTTGTGTTGAATTTGTGCTATATACTACCAAAAGCCCAGATGATAGTATGCCCTATCTCTCAGTCTCACCAACTGAAACTAGACACACGATTACAAGTCGCCACACCATGTCTCACAGGACTATTCTCTACTGTTGTATTAAAATCTACAACACTATGGTTTTATTTCAACTAAATTTTGCACAGATATATGTAATCTATGATATATCAACATCCCGTTTGTGCATATGAATGTATGTATGTATATATATATATATATATATATATATATATATATATATATATATATATATATATATTGAGCTATGGAAGGGGAGAGACGCCCAGGCCAGGATCACCCTGACTGGAGATGATGGACAGGATGTGGCAGAAAAAGAAACCGCAGAATTCTTTAATACCTACCATACTGGTAGAGGAGATAGTCTGGCTGAGAAATTTGCCAACCTCCCTGTTTTTGACTCCACAGAGATCCCACAACATGAAGGCCGTGTTGAACTGTGTCCCGCTACTAGGGCCAAGGTGATAAGGAGCGTCAGTAAACTACATCCTGAAAAAAGCTCTGGTATCCATGGTGTAAGATCAATTGCTATTAAGGACTGTCTAATGGCACGAGCTGATCTGTCAATGGCAATTGTTAATGCCTCTATCAATACTGAATGTGTACCCAGTGAATGGGAAGAGGGGACTCTGATTCCACTACCCAAGGAAGGTAACAAGAAGTTAGTGGGAAATTGGAGGCCCATAAGTATATTAAACTGCTGCAATAAAATTGCAGAAAAATCAGTGCACCAACAAATCATGGCAGGCTTGGTGGAAAATACCATCATCACAGACAAACAGTTTGGCTTTATGCTGGGCCATAGTACAGGAGAAACTACTTAACAGACAGGAAGCAAGTTTGTCTGGCAAATAATACATGTACCACATCAAACAAAACTACAGTAAAAAGAGGAGCCCCAAAAGGATCCATAATGGGCCCACTTCTGTTTAACCTGTACATAAACGAAGTTACTCAACAAGTCCAACACAGCAACCTGTACCTATATGCGGACGACATGGCCCTCATCGTGTCAGCTAAAAACAAGGATAGGGCGCATTTGCTGCTGCAGGAAGATCTGCATCGCATCGGCATGTGGTGTAGCCAGAATAGACTGACTGTGAACCCAGAAAAAAAATGTGATTATGTGGTGCTATTCACCACGGCAGCCTCTAGATCTGGAAAACAATGCTATATACCTCAACAACAACAACAACAGACTGAGGGTAGTATTGCAGTTCAACTATCTTGGCGTTGTTATTGACAAGCACCTGAGTGTGAGACAGCAACTCCTGAAGAAGATCAACACATTGAGACACCGCTTGACCCAAATACAAAAACTCAGGCGCAGGACTGACAAGACCACTGTCCTACACGTATATTTAAAACACATGATCAGACCTGCGGTTGATTATTGTGGATTTGTATCAGGTGGAGGACTGGGGTGGGCAGTAAATAAACTCCAAACTTACCAGAATCACTGCCTGAGGGCATGTGAGCAGATTAGAGACACGAGAGAAGTGGACATTGATGACCTGCACACAAGAAACTCTGTGAGCAAATTGGCCAAGACAGAGAGGCAACAACTCTTGAGGCTGATGTACAAAATATCCCAAAATCCAGAAAACACCATTGCTCAAACAAGAGTGCTGAGAGGCAATTCCAAGGTGAAATTAAAGGAAACTCGCACTTGGAAGGACATATATGATAAAAGGCCTTATCACAGAGGACTAATCATCTGAATACTCTAGACGGAGCAGTACAGTGCTTGCCTACTCTGGATGAATTCCACAGAGTGATGAAATCAAACTAGCTAGATTTATGGACTGGTACTAGTGTTTGTGGTACATGCATATAGTGTGTTTAAAAATGTTATGTAATGTTTCATCTTTATGACACGGCAACTGATGAAAATCGCCCCTTGTAAACAATATGCTTCATATTTCAAATGCGGAGGGGGGTAGGGGCAGTAGGTATTCAAATATTGACATAAACTTGAAATACGGACGTCCGTATTTAATATACGGACGTCCGCATTTATTGTAATAAATGCGGTGAAATGGCCTCCTGGGCGGATTTTGACCCCTGCGAGGATAGGGGGCAGAATATTTTTCCTGCGCTTACGCGTAAATACCCAACACCCTGTTGTAAAAAAGGCATCACTCCCTAAAAGTGCTGGACAATAATATATATTGATAATTCTTGAAAACCTAATTACTAAATAGATAGAGATCAACTGTTACAAAATCTTCATAGTTGTATTACGACCATTACAATTTTCGACTTCAAATAACAATTTTTAGGGTATTCTGATATATTTTCATCATTCATCGCCAATGACAGGCTCCATTCATAGGGGCCATCGACACCCCCCCTCCTGTGTGAATTAATTAATATTGTGGGTAGACCCTTGATCTAAATAGATGAAACCACTGAAATCAGATATTTCAATAACTGTAACGTTTGGATCAAAATACGTTTTTGTTACGATTTTAAGCATAATTTGTTACGAATTTTTGTCTAAAATATCATAACAAGGCCAGAAACAGACTTTTTTTAGTGTGGCCCACTTACGATATCTGCTTGGTCGAGGTTGGCAGCACTGACTATATTTTTTTTGCATTTTATTTACTACATGTATGTCATATCTGTGGATTACCTTATGTCGTGATAACACCCTCCCAAAGTTGCCTTGAAACTACGCTTTGTTTGATATATAACATGTCTATTTTGAACAGGAGGAAGACTCCCAGGTAAAAGGCAAAATTTAAAAAAAAAATAATTAAAAAAAAAAATCCGACCTGCCGACCCTAGGGGTTCAATTCATGTTACTTGAAACACCCCTTTATTTTGGCCCCAGTGCAATCACGAGTAGCCTATACGGACTTAGCAGGTTTAATTATTAGCCAATGAGAGAACCCCAATCTATTCACTGCGGTCCTTCGGGGGCCATCTGGTACCCATCTGATAGGTCTTATCAGTAGAACTCGCTGGTAACAAGCTCCAGCAATGGCCGCGCCCATGTGACAACCTGCTAACTCAGAATAGTTAACGAGGCCATTTGAAAATGATAGATGGGGCTCAGACTGGAACGGATATAATCACATAAACCGCCTCACAGTCCATGGACGGAAACACCCCGGGGAACACAGACAATGAATCTATCAAAGTCTATATTATCTTTGTTCCCATGAATTAATTATGCGGCAATTACCAGGGCTTGAAGACTATATGGATTAATGCAATTAGGCTTGGTGTTTGAAAGCCAATATTGCTGTATAGGCCTACAGGCACATTAATGGTTAAAGTATGCCTACAAATGAATCAAAAACAGCACAATGGCACTGAGATAGGGACCATCGTTTGGTTATGTTCTAGAATCAAACTGTAATAGGTTGTGATAGAAAGGCAGATACACCTTTTCATTCTCTGCTCTCTGAAAGTGACTGCAGTGGGAAACTTCCTCTTCAGCCAATGAGAACAACGCTAAATCAATGTTGAAAGCTGGTTGATCAACGTTGACGAGCCAGCTTTCAACATTAATTCAACATTACGTGTCCACTGGATATATGATTGTATCCATATTATTATATGGGTCTTTTAAAGTAACTTTGAATTTACAGCAGAAACAATGATATCAGATCGGTTCTAAGGTATTCTTACAGAGCATATAGATAACAGATTTGTGGGTATTTTATATTACCAATCTTTATACTTTCAGGCAAGCATTACATTACATGTGATCTCTAACTAGGCATGTTATATAATCCCTGAGTGTTTTTGCCAAGATCTCATTAGACGGTAACGCAATGCAAGGGCCATTTTAGGCAGGAGGCTCTCCTGAGATATAACATTATCAGAGAGGAGGGGATGGCATGCTCTAATGAGGGTCTATGAAGTTGAGGAAGAGGTATATTATGTACTTAAGTTCATGGACAATCAGAGTGGATTCTGAGATTCTATGAGGGCAACAACCTTTTTGGCATAAGACAATGTTGCTTAGAGAATTTGCAGATGATCTCTTCTCATGTGACAGTTTGCCAGCAAAAGTTCTAAGCCTAGTCCAGTACAATATCATGGTTCATTAGATGATATCGACTAAAAGAGACAAATTTTTGGGCAGCCTTGTGATGGGTATTAATCTAGTTTGATAAAAGAGGTTCCAGCAAATGAAATACAGACATTGCTGCAAAAGCAGGACAAATGCCTTTGTAGGAATCGGATTGCCTTCAATGGTGGTATGTATACGTGGAACGGTGGTTGTACATCGGTCCCTTGTTAGATTGAGTGAGCTTACATAAAAACAAACACGTCACATATATAATATGAACCTGTAGGGCTGAAAAAAAGAAAAAGCAAGAAAGAAAAAAATCACTGGGGGTGGGTGCACTGGTATTGCATTGAGCTGGATTTGGATGAGATTGAAAATAAAATAATACAGAATAGCGAAGGGTTTGATGTTGATTATATATGTACATGAATGCCAGGGGTGCTGCCTACATCCTCTCAGCCTCCCTTTGTGAGCGTCCTGCCTGTTGGCTGGTGGAGGAGTATCGAAGAGAAAAGGAAATAATGAGGTTTTCCTGTATAATATTATCATCGTCAGCACGTAGTGTACAGTATAGCTAAGCACTTGTAGCTTGCTTTCATTTAGTTTAGAATATTTATGCGATATTTCTCCGAAAGGGCCTGACTCACCCTCCCTATAAATATCTCCCGCTGCCTACTAGCATGGTCATTTTCATTTGGCCATATTAACAGGAGATCATGCCCTTTTCTCTGGGCACAAACAGTTCATTCATTAGCAGTGATTGTGCCACTTATGATGCCATAAGGAAAGTGCATCTATCAGAACTTTCCTGGTTCCTTTCTCTCATTGAGATTCACCAGAGTGTCATTATTACGTGCGTCCGTCTTCTTGGCGTAGGTATAAGTAACTTTCGTTCATCTATTACTCTAAACCTAGTCGTCTGTCTATCTGTATGTCTAGTTTGGTCTGTCTGTCTTATGTCTCTCCGAATATATTCATGCAAAGGTATGTAAAAGGCCCAGATGTATTAAAATTGTAATTGTGTTAAAGATAATGAAAGCCTCTGATAGAAAGGCCCCCGCCCCATATATATACATAGCAACAGCATTATTACTGTCCCCATGTCCCCAACCTTCCATATGGCTATCAATCACGAAACGTGACTCCCGGCTTAATGCCCCGAGAAGAACAATTGAATATGGGTAATTGTGTTTTCACTGCTTGTAATTTGTGGATTCAAATGTGAAATTAAGGAGGACAACGCACTCAGTCGTGCATGCCAAAGGCAATCCCCTGAAAAACAAACACAAATACAATTATCAAGCCTTTACTTGATTCAATGCCCTTCTTCTGCTCATGTCTGCAGCTAGTGGTTTTATCTAAACAAACCAACTTACACCTCTTCACCAATAGGATTTTCTAATCAACATTTCTCATTTCATAGTCAACTAAGAATCATGGAATGTTTACTAGATGAGGAGGTATTTCTGTCAGGGTCTTTTCTACGGCTTATCTCTGATGGCAGTATTCTATCCCTTTCCAACTAAAGATCACCACTCCTGTAACGAAATTACTAGGATAGATAGACCAATGCATCTATAATTTTTCTATGTAATTTAACTTAATCATTCCACATTCACACATTTATTGTACTGCGAATATCATTGTAGACTTGCTTCGATTGACTATGCAATAGGCATTTACAAATAAAAATGGTCACAGATAGATGACGGATGATGTATATTACTAGTATAAGCTGCAGGGGAATTCATCATTTCCACAAAGTGATTTTACTGTTGTGATAAGTAATACGTGATATTATTATAACCAACTGTTGCAGTTACTTTTGCATCCCTCATTCTGTTCATCACAAATAGGCCTAGAGTAAATAGAGAGAACTAAACGTACGAGGTGGCCGATCCACCACGAGGGGGGAGACAACCCCCTGAGGGATGGATCAGCCACTGAATACACACCAAGGAGTTTAGTTCTCTATTCATTTTACGCTTTTTATTAATTAATTACCATAGCACCCTGTACGACCTGCTGTTGACCATTTTGAATGTTTACATACACCCCGAACAAGGCTGCAGTGGTGGATCGGCCCACTGTGGTGGATCGGCACATATTACGCCACTGGGGGAGTGTGGATCGGCCCTGTAATGCTATCTGTATGGGGGCAGGCTCGCCCCCTCCAGCCCGACAGAGTACGGGCTGGCTTCAGCTCTTCATCTGACTAGATCGTCGCCCAGGCGGCGAGCTAGCTCTCTCAGCAGAGGCAATACCACTGCAGTATTACTTACCATCTGCTGGTGAGTGAATACACATCCAGGTTCAATCAGATTCTTATCTAGATCAAAGGGGGCAATAAAACAATAAAATGGAATACACATCCAGTTGAATATAGAGATGCTCCCAGGCTATTAAACTGGTATTAAATAGCCGCTGGCCGAGGCTGGTATGGGGGTCGTTATTTGCGTAAAATAAGAGGGCAGCATCCACTGCTCAGGGATGAACCATCCTTGGGTTTCATCCTTTTTATTTATCATTCATTTCTATGGGGAAAAACGGAAGAAGGGACACTGATGGCCGGGCTGATGGCCCACCCCCTGTCTACATGTGCCTGTTTTGAGGAAGATGATGGGAAGAGGCTAGATCATATCGAAAGTCTGTATATGATTGCACTGTAAGTTATCAAACCGATCAAACCGCAATGGTCATATTGATAATAAGATGGTATCATCTTCTCTGCCATTGTCAATGCCCATTCACAAAATAGGCCATTGTGTGCAAAATGTACTTCAGACACCTTGCCTTTATAGCCATCTTCAATTTTCCTTTTCATTCAACTACTCATGCGCCCAGTGTCTGATAGGTTACATGGCCATGACTTTACTTCCTTTATCTCAAGTTTCCAAAATAAGATAAGGATAAGAGATAGGCACACATAAAGTACCATGTCATAATATGTCAAGGACTTTTACCTGCCTCGTTATGCGAATGATTAATGGGATGGTGAGAGATAAATGTTTGTCATCCAGCTCATCTGAGCTAAGGAGTTTTTTTAATGAACATACATCATGAACAAACAGCCATCAAATACTAGTATGTATCATTGTCTATTGTTCAATGCTAATAAAAAAGATTTTCATTCTGAACACATAAAAAACATAGCATGACGTGACAACACAATTAAGTATTTAATAGAAATGAATAAGGGGGGAGGGGCTATAGAAGGAGAGCAAGTAACTAGTTTAGTCAGATATTGAAAATTATTGTGTACCTGCAGGTATCAGTGGATCACGGTGGTTTTTATTCCTTTTTGTTGGATTCTGCCTTTGAATATTGCCTTACTCCGTGAAGTATAGGTTTCCAGATCTAATGAGTTCCAATAGGATATACCCCATAAATGATACAATAGGAGGTTATAGAACTATTTATGATATTTATTGTTAAGCATTAAATGCTATCCATATCTGGTTATAACTATAAATCAAGTTCATACCAGCTGGAGTAGGGGTGCCATCGGAATTCTACAAGGCATCGCGAAAGCATATATGGAGACTAAATCTTCTATTCAAATCAAATAATAGCATATGATTTCTTGAAAATGAGAGTAAACGGGGTAGCTGTGGGAGGATGTAAAGTCTACCTGCATATCCTATTCATTTTTAATAAAATTCAAGGTCCAGCTCCAGGAGGCCGTTTCACCGCGTTCATGAGTCAAACACGGACGTCCGTCTCCGCAACACGGACGTCCGTCTTTGCAGAGGTGGACATCCGTGTTTCAGTTTTAGGGTCCGTAGTTGGAACACGGAGGGGGTAGGTGGCAGTAGGTGTAAGAATATGGACAACACGGACGTCCATCTTTGCAAAGACGGACGTCCGTGTTGCGGAGACGGACGTCTGTGTTTGATTCATGAACGCGGTGAAACGGCCTCCAGAAGGCCATTTCACTGTGTTTATTACAATAAACGCGGACGTCCGTATATTAAATATGGACGTCCGTGTTTCAAGTTTATGTCAATATTTGAATACCTACTGCCCCTACCCCCCTCCACATTTGCAATATGAAGCATATTTCAAATGCGGAGGGGGGTAGGGGGCGTCCGTATTTAATATACGGACGTCCACGTTTATTGTAATAAGCGCGGTAAAACGGCCTCCCAGTTGGTGGTCAGTCGGGAGTAGTTTTGAGAAGATAAGAGATAAGATAAGGGTCCAATTGAGGCCTTCTACTCCTGGCCCCTGTTTTACAAATCTCTCTGTTTTTCTTAAAGAGGTAATTTCTATTACTAAATAGGCTGTTTTTTTTCTATATTTCATCAAGTCATTTCCTGATTTGTTTTTGATTTTCTGTAAATTTTTCTTATGACTTATCAATGATTTTGTGACTTTGGGTAATAGAAAATGGGACAGAATTTTCTCAGAGGTTTAGAGCCCCACTGCCTCTGCCCACATCACCCTCCCGGCTGGGGAGGTTTCAGATACGACTGACCTAGGCCTGGCCTCCAGACATCAGACACATTCATCAAAAATCATCTACTCTATGTCAACAGTGATTAGTTACCTAAGTCGCATAATCAAGTTCTGAGACCAGGTCCTCCATTCTTTAAAAACGAAAGCGCCATGTATAGAATTTAAAGTGGCAGCCATATTGCTATTGGCATATTTAGGTGCAATCTATCACGCAATACAATAAGTATCTGCTTCTTTTGTTCCTCAGGGTACATGGCCACAATACACCGCCCCGACAACAGACTGATCCTCGTACATTGTCCGGAGGTGCTCGACGCCGACAGGAATCGTGAGTAGCTCTTCAACTTGTAAATACGGGCACATTGTAATAGTTATCTTATTCTTAGGCGGGAGGTCTGTTGATGTGCTGATGTGTATTTATTCCTTCTAGTCTAGCTATTCTTTTTTTCTCTATTTTTTTTGTCTAACAAACTCTCTGCCAGGTACAAAGGACCAACATTATTTTATATTGTCTTAGATAAATGGTGCGTTAGAATCAATTTGTCTAGACAAGTGCACCTAATTTTCATTGACATGTCTAGTCGATGAGAGTAAGCTAAACCGAACTGTATAGTGTCCCATTGTGAGGTGTAACTGAATACCATGTTTGCTTGAAAATAGATATCCGGTATAGCTGATTTGTCTCTTTTCTATATGATAGTGGAGTATTTAATTCACAATAAGCAGTGATAAGTACCATGAAATAAATATGAATGAAATATGAACTATGAACGATCAAAACATGAGTTCCGAGTTAGCTGTGAACGGCCCAAAAGCCGGGGATTCTAGCACTTGGTGGCACTGTATATATGGCCCTGCATACAGAAAGCAACCGGTAACTCTTATAATTGAGGACTTAACCTCAGAAGGCGTCAGAAAGGCCTGTCCAGTAGAAGTGTTTTACTCTACAAGTTGCAAGTTTGCTTTGGGTATAACAAAATATGCAAGTACTACTCTCGCACTAGGTGAGTTAGGGAGATTTCCTATTGAATCCAAAATAATCATACTGAACATTCTATATTGGCTGAGGCTTGAGCATGGATCGAAAAACACTATTCTAAATGAGGCCTTCTCTACCATTAAGAGTGAAAACCACCAATGGCTTAAAGATATCCAATACCTCTTGTTTAAAATCGGTTGTAAGAATGTCTGGCTCGATCCTTATGTTTGGTCAAAGTCCTCACTCAAAAACAGTATAAAGAGAAGGTTAAATGATGCACATATTCAGAAATACAACCAGTACATTGATAACCCAGAGAATACTGGCAAGTGTAGAATTATCAAGATGTGTAAAGATGATCTCAATCTCATTTATGAAGAGTGTGAATACCTAACGCATACAGAATCACCTAAAATTAGAACCATTATTGCTAAACTTCGGACTGACAATAACTGTACACTTGACAGCCTGTCAAGAAGATATAGAGGAAAGAAACCTGTCAATTCTAAGTGCACATTCTGTAATGCTGTGCAAGATGTCAATCATGTCTTCTTACATTGTAACATGCCCGAGATGAAAAACGCACGGTCAGTGTTTGAAACAAAATACCTCAAGTTTGTTGATTACTATAAAAGACACGATGACACTAGGAAACTTTCTCAAATACTAGCAGTGGCCCCATATTGCAAATCATCTAAAAGGCCAGGGGCTGTGAACTGTATATACTCATATATAAAATCTGTCTACAACATTGTAAATGAAAACCTGGTGCTGACATAAGTGTACCTGTACATTAGTCAATAAAGCTATCTTGAATCTTGAATCTATGACCGGAAGGAGGGGTTAGAAATACTCACAGGGGGTGGGGGTGGGGTGACCGGGAGGCAGGGCAGGGCCAGCGGCAGGAGGACTCACTGTCACCTAACTAGGTCACTGTGTGTATCATTAAAGTCCTTCTATCTATTATATCCAACAAGATTTAACTTATCCATTCAATTATATACAGGACCATACATGCATGGTGTCTACCTGTATGGATTCCCTAGCAGAATTTTGCATTAAATGCCCTCAGCAGGAGGGTTTTAATTTCAGAGCTAGTGCATTTCCTTTATGGAAAATCTACTCCAACCACTCTTTCCTGTGTGATCACAGGCCGGGTATCAGCGCTGTGAGCGCGGGAAAGCTATCTCGGGAGTCCTGTATTAAGGATTTACTCTACCCAAATTTTGCATGGAATAACAAAATCTAAAAAAAAAATGCTTCAGGGAATGCTAAGCTGTCAACGCGAAAGGTGTGGTATTTTTTTGCTTGAAAAGATTTTCTCTTCCGTGTTAGCTGATTATTTTTCATGCATGACATCTTATGTAAAACTTTGAGTAGCCTGTTTTCTCTTCATATCCTATTATTGTCCAAGAAAATGCATAAAATTTTATTTATAAATCTTTTTTTTTTTTTTTTTTTTTAAAGAGGAGGATAAGAGCGATTAAACCCAAAATAGTGACATCGGGTGACCTGAAGCTAAAACTATGGAAAAGGAATAGTAGAAATATCAGCAAAAAAAAAATGCTGTCCTTATAGGGTCAACTACACGTGGTTTGTGCTAAAACCTACCATTAGGTCGGGGCATATATCGCTGTGCCATCTCCCATTCTTACCCTACCTAAATCGAATGTCGGAAGCTATTTGCCGGGTGTGTTGTCATCTGATTGGCCAATTTGCTACCAATGTGATACTAAGACAGGAACCAAGATTCTGTCAATGGAAGCACGTCACCTGCCACAAGGCACTGCTTTGAGTTAAGATTCCGGGTCTTATGGCTATTTATGTGCTATGTAATGGAGTGGGCGTCGGTCCTTTCTATCTTAAGCTACACCTTTTAGTCTACATGTACCAATTAACCTTTTGACCCCGAGGGCCCATTTTGTACAGACTACAAAATGGATTATCGATTCCATAATAATGTTGTACTACGTAGCTCTGCCTAAGATCAGGGCTCTATATAAACGTAGCTGAGGTTCAAATATTACCCTAACTTTCTATGAATAAAGTTTATTAACGTTGGAATAGTCCTATATCGTAAAGACCGATAAAACGACCATTCCAATGCTACACTACGAACTACAATTAATTATAACTTTAATTACGATGGCTTAGCAATGTCCAACTGTTCTCCACCTACAAACTGTTCAAAATGTATTTTCTATGTATAAAATAGCATAGAAAACACACCGACATAATGGGAATTAACCTGTCATTGTGACACTGAGATTGTAGACACTCAGAAAGCCTCTCCAGACAGGACTTACAGTCTCATCACTCAGCTCTACTTTCTTGTGCTTCTAAGGTCTCAGAATACAATATGGCCGAACAGTATCCATATCCACCCAAGACGGCTACGTTTCAATCCAATGCAATAACCTTGTTGGGAGATGCCATAAAAGGCTTTTTGCACTAAAGGCTCAGGTGGGGGTGAAACCATGGCAACCTTAGGGAGTGATCATTTTTTAACAACAGGGGGGGAGGCTCATGGGTATGCGCGTGGATGTGCAAAATAAAATTTTGACCCCCCCCCTGTAAGGGGCGAAAATCACGCACAAATGTGCCCTTTTAACCTATAGAAACGCACATGGTTTTCCACTGAAAACAGGTGAAATTATTTTGACGCCCCCATCAGAGGGGTTGCAAATATTCTGATCTCCCCAGTCAAGGGGTTGAAAAAATACTGACCCCACCCCCTTAAACCCACCAGCCCCTCTGTTGTTAAAAAATGATCACTCCCTTATTGGGAACTGCCCGGGGGATTGGTGAGCTCCACAGGTTCTGCAAATGGGTCACATGTCCATGGTAATACCATCTTGACCTGTCCCATTGTCCCAGGTGCTTTATGCTGCCATGATGTATTGACACTCTTATATCTAACCTATAGGCTATTGTAATTTTGATCATTGAAAAGAAAATATGAGACACCATCCCGCGCCTAAAGGAATTTAATAGCAGTAGGCCTATGCATCATATAGGCCTACAAGGATAAATGTGATAAAATGGACTGGAAGATGAAATACTAGTAGCCATTATAAATAGGATAATATCAAGCTGGTCCCACCTTGACCACTAGCGTGAGTCATCGCTGACTTACAGGTACTGTAATCTTATTTTATTTTGTGCTTTACATATTTTCGCGAATTCGCGGAAATAAAAAAATTCGCGAATTTAAGTACATCGTGAAAATATATCCCTTGCAGTTGCTCTGGTTCTTGGGGAATGTTCAACAATTATAAAAAACAGTGACATCATTGTTGAGCGTTCCCTTGTGAAAGGTGAATTATAAATAAAACGTGCACCAGTAATAATACACATGAAAACAGATATTCATTTTCACCAGTAAACACTTGGCATAAGCTTCCAATCGTGCATGGATGCATGTATTTGGAAACGATTCAATTCTTTATTATGTGATTGACTAGACGTCAATCACATACTTATATATACATAGACCGCAGCACAAAATCACATTGAAACAAAGAGGAATTCTGATAGACATAGGAACAAAGAGTGAAATTTGGCCCATACTCTGTCTCTGTACACATTGGTATTGGTGTATATGTTTTGGTATATAACAGCCATATAATATAGTTGAAGATAGGCCATAGGCCATGTACTTGGTGCAGCTAGCATTTACACCTTAGAGACAGAGAGTAGTCTCCATTCTGGGGTGGTCACAGGTCAGCAGCTAAGAACAATAGGGGATTAAGGTATTTCTTCAAGCCTGCATGCACCAGTGGTCATTAACCCCCTCAGTGCCACATAGCAGCAGTAAAATTATTAACCCTACAAGGGCATTGAACATAGAACATAGGATTCAATCACACGTAGGCCTAAGGCCTAGACTTAACCATTTTTATTCCATACACACTTGAAATACAAAGGTTCATAGCCTATATGAGAAGGTACAAGGAATGAAAACACTATATAAATATGAAAAAGAGAGTTGTACTTAATATAATTTACAATACATCAAATGTTAAAATGTAGATACAGTTCTCTGCACCATGTCTCCATATACCAGATGTATATTAGGTGTCACTTGCAATGATATCTACTAGGTTGCATATGAGGCCATTTTCTGGTCTCTTCAGGCAAAATATCAAGATGTAGAAATGTCACAGCTGCTTTTTATATGTTCAAATACACTGGGGGGGTTACAAAATTTGATATTTGCGAATTTAAATACACACAAAATTGTCTTTTCAAGCAAATTCGCGAAAACTTATACCCGTGAAAAAATCTATGTTTACAGTAATCTGTAATAAAGTAGTTCTACCTTCTGGTTGCCCCGGGTGGTTGCTGTAGTCACAACATGACAGGCAGGTGTATGATAAACAGCCATGAGGTCGAACGTGCAGTACCGAAAGTTCTTTATTTTGTTTCAGGTCTCCTAATACAATATATGTAACATCTCCTCCCTTTAGTACAGGCTTTCGGTATGGTGGTTTACAAAACTATGATGTGAAAGTCAGTTACACAATGGTTTCTTATTTCTAAAGTACAAATCAGTTTGATAGTACTAATACATAAACATGTTAATAAAAGTACAAATTATTTTGATATAATGTTAGTACATGATGGACCTTTTTCAATATGTAAGGTCACAGCCTTTATTTGTACCTGGCTGGAATCTTTACTTCTCTTCCCCTTCTTGTGAACTTTGGTTCAGTGGATGTTATGGCTGGAGTTTGAACTTTTGTACTGGGGTTTCAATATGTGGGGGTTTTGGAGCTCTGGCCGGACTGAGTGGCGAACCAGGAACCTCAACACAACCTCTTACTTCAAGTTTATTGCCACCAGTGCTTACATCATTTTCACAGTCCTTAGTCTGGAGTATGTCCCTATGATTACTCCTATATGCCCCCCCCCCCTTTTGTACCTTTTGGTTCTGGGCATGTACCTGTAACTTTAGCTGGGATCCAGCCATTACTAGTTTGCATTCTCACCCCCTCTCCTGTTTGGAGTTGCTCCCTTTCTCCTTTTAGAGCCGACCTATCATAGTAATGCTAAGCTCTTTCTGTTTTAGGGAATTCTTTCCTCCAGGGGGTTTGACCCTGGAATTTTAGCTCTTTCTGCCCTCTTCTCAAAAGCATCATACAAATTGACCTGTATTGGTTTTGCTCTGAGTTGCTGTGTGGTATTTGGTATAATGGACTGCAGTCGTCTGCCAAAATTGAGTTGGGCAGGGGAGCCTAAGCCATCTATAGAGGTATTTCTCCATTCAAGGAGTGCCAGACTTAGGTCAGAGCCTGATTGTTTGCATTTTTTCAAAATGCTTTTTAGAATTTTGACCTGGCTTTCTGCAAACCCATTGCTCTGGGGGTACTCTGGTGATGATTTTATGTGAACAAACTTATACTCTTTCTGAAAGTTTTGGAATACTTGGCTGTCATACTGGGGTCCACCATCCGTTATAACTTGCTCCGGAATACCTTGCGACCCAAAAACACCAGCCAAAAATTTTCTTACAGACTGGCTGGTACTGAAAGCTTTGTATATTCTACAAACTTTGAATAGTAATCCGCTACAAGAACATATGTGTCACCATCAAATGTAAACAAATCGCTGGGAACTTTTTGCCATGGATGAACAGGGATCTGGGTCACTAACAGGTTATTTACGTTTTTTTTTTCTGCGCATACAGTACAGCGTTCACACATTTCAGTAATTTGAGGTGTCATACCTAGTGAGTAAAACACTTTTGCACGTCTTATACATTTCTCAACGCCCAAATGGCTGCGGTGCACCTGTTGTAGCATTTCTTTATGCATGGCTGTCGGGATGAGTAACCTATCACCAGACCCTCATTGACATAGATCTCATCCTGGACAGTCCAGTATGGTCTGACCTCTAATGCCACTGCCACTGCCTTGTGGCCAGCCAGACATTGTGTACTTATTTAACATTTGCATTGAAACATCGTTATCTGTGGCTTGTTTAAGTTCAGCTAGTCTTACATCTGAAATAGGTAGGTTTTGTACAGTGTGGACTAAAAATTCCTCATCTTCTACCTTTTCATATGAATATGGACCTCTGCTTAGAGTGTCTGTAACCAATAGGTCCTTACCTTTGACCCATACAACTGACAAATTGTACTTTTTTCTCTAACATCATGCTTTGTATATGGCATGGTGCTACCCCGAGGGGTTTCTTATACAGTGACTCTAGTGGCTTGTCTGTTAAAATGGTAACATCACTCCTTCCATAAATATAATCATGGAACTTTTCACAACCCTAATTTATCGCTAACATCTCCTTCTCTATTCGACCATAGTTTCTCGCAGACTTTGTTAATACGCGCGATGCATATGCTACTGGTCTACTATTTGAAACAAGCATCCCCCAGCCCATAACTGGATGAATCTACAGAGACTGTTAGTGGGTCTACTTTTAGTTGTTTGAATGCCTTTTCCTGTGCTTCATCCCAGTGCCAAGCTATGTCTGCATTTTGTAGTAGTCTCAATAGGGCTGCTGTTTTTGAAAGATTTGGGATGAATTTTCCTACATATGTGACCATACCCAACCACCTTGTTATATCTTCAACTGATTCTGGACTAGGAAATTCTGTGATGGCCTTAACTTTGTCTGTGTCTATCTCTACACCGTTGTCTGAGAATTTGTGCCCTTGGTGCTTGACTGAACTAATTGTGATCCTACACTTTTCTTTGTTTAAGCCTAAACTTCTTTCTAAAGGCCTGTCCAACACATTACGCAAAATCTGGTCATGTTTTTTTACATCCCGACCTGCAATTAGGATATCATCGCGAATGACCTCTACCCCGTCTATGCCCTCAAATACTTGAGTGACAGTTCTCTCCCACACCTCCAAAGCAGATGATATACCAAATGGCATTCTTTTGAATCTATACCTACCAAAAGCTGAATTAAATGTTAGTAACTTGGATGTTGATTCTGTAACGCTGATTTGGTAGAAAGCTTGACCTGCATCAAGAACAGAGAAAACCGTTTTACCTGACAAACAAGCAGCTACATCCTCAACCGTGCGCATTCAGTAATGTTCATGTTGTATGCCTTTGTTTAACTGTTTGGGGTCAATGCAAAGCCTTAACTTGCCACTTGTTTTTTCGATAATGACCAAAGAATTAACCCACTCTGTGGGCTCTGTTACTGGTTCGATGACATCTTGCTCTTCTAGGGAGTCTAACGCTTCTTTTAACCTTTTCAATATGGGGTGTGGAATTATTCAGGGTGGGTTGACGACTGGTCTTACACTCAGGGTTCATTTCACAGTCGTATACTACATCCTTCACGATCCTAAGCCCTTAAACACTGACTTGTATTTTGGGTCCAATAACATATCTTTAGAGTTGTGTCCTGTGTCACATACTCTTTTTATTTGCCCTACTTCAGAGCAAGTATGTATACCTAGTATGGGGGTTCTACTATGCACAATCAAGGAACATTATTGGACCAGCGGGTCACTAATGAATGGCTGAAAATTTACCTCTGTCAGTTCCACCTGACGAGACGCCAGTAGGGTTGAAACCGCGTGAATAAAAAACAGGTCCAGCGAGACCTCTAAATACGGGAAATCGAAATGAAGACTCACAACCCCGTACAGACTTTAATACCCCATCAGAGAAAATGTGGAAAAACGGGCCCCTGACAAGTAACAGGGAGAGATCAGGGTGACACACACACATACCCAGCTGGGGGTGGTCTCACCTGACCAGGGCACTGTTGGGTGGAGGGGTGGACACATGCACCACACTCCCCCACAGAGTCCCTGCCTACCCACATGTAAACAGTACAAACACACACCAAACAACACTGGTGGGGGGAGAGTGAGACAGACCAGTGAAGGCAGAGGCAGCCGGTCGATCGGTCATTCACGCGGCAGTGGTCAGAAGAGGTAAATACCATGTTACACACCACTATCCACAATCATGAACTCTTCAGGGTAGAATCTGCCTTTGTGTTGTACCTCTAAAACCACTTTACCAGGAGGGTGTACCTTCTTACCAAAATAACCGACCAACCTGGCCTTTGTGGGCAGTATTTTGTATTGGTAGAATTCTCGATCATACATTTCCTTCGGTATAGTGTTTACCTCGCTGCCTGTATCCAATTTAAACCTTACCTGTTTACCTTCAACTAATATACCTGTTTTCCACTCTTTGAGTTTTGGAGATGCTTCACTTTCTGTACTCTGCATCTCTACCTTGTGCACATTTTGCACCTTTTCAACCTCATTAACTACTTTTAAAGTTGAAACATACATATAGTCAATTTGTTTATCATAATCATAGTTATCTTCTCCCTCATCTTCTCCCTCATGTGTGTCTTTTGAATAGCATAACTTGGCATAGTGTCCTGTCCTTCCACATTTATGGCACACTGCCTTTGTCTCCGGACATGTGTTCCCATGATGCAGCATATGGCCGCAATTCATGCACGGCTTGTTTGACAAGTTATGATCTTCTTTGGATTGGTTATCGCATCTGTCTCCACTGTAGCCGGTGTGGCTGCCACGACCTCTACCTCGGTGCCCTCAGCTGCCACCACGACCACCACTGCGACCGCCACCATGACTTCTCCTGTACAGCGCATCAACACTAGCGCTCGACATCTCGGGTACTTCAGCCCTCCTGGTGCCTCATGGGCAGAAAACATCTGAATGGCTTTTGTCAGTGTCAGATCAGTTTCATCATATAGTTTATCAGACAGTTTTTCATCAGGGATCATGCCCCTTACCAACTGGTCCCTTATGGCACTGTCTTCACCCTTGCCGAAATTACATGTCTGGCCTACTTTCCTGAGTGCACTCACAAATTGTGTGGCATTCTCCCCTGTACTTTGCTTTCTGTCGTAGAAGTTTTGCCTCTCAATTATTTCATAATGTTTCGGCACACAATGGTCTTGTGATTTTGTGATCACAATGTCGAAGTTGAACTTGTCCCCATCATTGTCAAATTTGAATGTTTCGCACACAGCACTACCTTTTGGGCCTATCAGGTTTAGCAGCATCATAACCTTTCTCTTCTGATTGATGTTGTCATAGCCACTTGCTGCCATAAATATCTCAAATTCAGAGGCGAAAACCTTCCAGTTATGGGCTACATTGGCCCCTGAAGATCCAAGTCTTTCAGTGCTTTAAACGGTGAGGCCATCCTATAAACTCAATCACTCAGAGTACTGCTAAATTTGTTTAAGCACAGTCTATCACTTGGACTTTCAAAATTTGAATGGCTTCTAGACTTTGGAATTGATTTCACTGGCTTGGACTTCACTTCACAAAATGGTCACAGTGTTCTTCTTGTTGGACATTGCCAACTAACTACCACCTACCTACCGTAATCTCTCGCGTATAAGGTGCACCTCGCCTATAAGGCGCACCCCCAACTTAGGGAGGTCTGTTATAATGTATAAGGCGCACCTCTGAGGGCAGATTTTTGTTAATTTAGTACTGTTCTATAGTAAAAGATACCCCCCTATAAGGCGCACCCCAAACTCACGGCAATTTACCTCCCACGTATAAGACCCAGCAGCATTTTGTTTGGCCTATAAGACGCGCCTTATACGCGGGAGATTAGGTAGGCTACTTAACATGCAAATTCACAGTTGGACTACAATTATTTATGGGCCTACTACAGCTCAACACATCATATTTTGAGGTTTACTTCTGATGCCATGTACAATAAACAGCTATGAGGTCGAACATGCAGTACCAGAAGTTCTTTATTTCGTTTCAGGTCTCCTAATACAATATATATGTAACAGCAGTACCATCCATAGTAATCTTCCCAACCAAATGGGGACCATAATCCCTAAACGCAAGAGAGGTATTTCCTAGAATGCATCTCGGTCGAGATTGGGGTAATATAATACATCACTTTGCCATGAAGGGAACACTAAGCACAGCCAAGAAAATATGTGGCACATCCCCAAAAGTGAGGGCAGGGTGCAATATGTATACATGTATATGGATACACAAATCATGTTGAATGGGCAATGCAGGTAAACCAGTTTTGTTATAGAAATCGGCATGCTAATAAACCACCAAGTTAAGTATGCTCCCAGCCATTGCTGGAGCTTGCTACCAGCGACTTATCACTGATAGAATGGGTACCAGTTGAATACCTGGAAATTACGTAGCGAATAGGGGGAATTATTTCATTAGTTGATAATATTATTCACCCCACTACCGTAAATCCTCGTGTATAGGATGCGTCTTATACACTAAAACTACCCCAGGGGCGTACTATAGGATGGTCAGAAGTTGTGGGTGCGTCCTATATGCAAGGATTTTCTATTAAAGATCAGTACTAAAGTTACCAACAAATAACCCCAGATATGCCTTATAGCATTTCCTTGAACTCTGGGTGCGTCCTATATGCGAGGGGCGTCCTATATGCGGGTAATCAATGGTAGCTGCCTTTATATAGGACTCTGTATGGAGGCCTTGTGGAGCCACCATTTTCAACTTCGCTGGTTGAGGTAAAATCCACTGGTAAGACATAACATGATGGGTACCTTGTCCATGGTTAACACACACTTCCAGGGACATGCTTGTCCCATCTTATCTGTTCTTATCAGTGTGTGTCGCCGGAACCAGCTCCAGACCAGCTAGTGGCCAATATCTGACTTCCCCTTGATACATAATCACTTACAACTTTGACATGTGAGTGTGAATGCTCTACCGACTGAGGCTCGGAGCCCACCACCACCCCTTCTAACTCTGGTCATCCTGTATCCAAATATTGATGTAATATATGATGCACAAGTTGACTTTAGGGCCAGATAAAGTACTTGGCCTCACTTCATGCTTTATCTGGCCTTAAGTCAACTCGTGCATCCATAATCATCACACATTGCGTTTATACCATGGTCTGCTTCTTTCCCCACCCATGCTGAAGTTTTTCGGTATCAACCACTGTCAAAGCTTTATACCTGAGCTGCTGTCACATAAAAGAATAGTATAGAAAAAGAATACTGTCAATGTTCTGTCAACTCAGTGCCTCTATCCCATGATAAAGACACTCAGAGTATCCAGTTTGGGCACCTGAAATGTGAATTGCGTTGTAGGAACCTGACAAACTCCTGTGTGGAAAAGTTGAGATGTACCCGAGATATGTGTGGAGGGTGAATAAGAACAGGCAGAACTTCCAATTGGAACCTTTGGCATAATAGCTGGCATTAATTGCTAGTACATGTATTGTCTTATTGAGAAACAGGCCCACCCGTATAAAGATAGATGAGCATGCTGGTTCGGCTCACAAGTTCAGAATCTGGACAGTGAATTCAGAAAGGCCAGTGTTGAAAAGGCATGGTTGGCATCTTAATCAAATCCACTAAGCCTAGTGATTGTGAAGCCAGTAGGAAGGAGACAGTCGAGGCATGACTTGAATAAAGTTTACAAGGTAGATGCATTGTTTATGCAGTAATGGGGAACTGACACAGCATCTAAATGAAACTAGTTTGTAACAAACAGAGTCTGGATGCATTGATGTAGGCACAATGCCCATGCCTTTAACAATGATAGAGTAGTGTGTTAAGGGCCCAGTCATTTATTGCCAGGTGAGTGGGGGGGACTAGTTAGATATGGGGGGGGGGGTAATTTTGAAAAATAGCCCGTGGTGGGTAAATCCAATAAACCTCCATAAGGGGGGGGGGGCGCCAAAACTGAAAATGGGCAATTCAAATACTCATCGCGATGGTCATTTAACAGACATATATCTGATTTTTATTTTTTATTTTTTTTTTTTTTGGGGGGGGGGGTTATTTTGCAAAATCAGTTCTAGTGGGGGTCGTAATAATTTTTATCATAGTGGTGGGGGTCGCAAAAATATCTGCGGATCTGACAAATCCATCAAGCCCCCCCCCCTCCAGCTGGCAATTATAAATGACTTAGACCTAAGTGAAAATTGCTTTGCTTCCCATGCTCACTCTTTTTTTTTTGTGGCAGACTACTTACTTTATAGCAGCAAAATAACTTGGTGATAAAACCCTCTTTTTGTCATATCAACCACTAACAAATATTTCACTATTTTTCAGGTATGCTTTACCTAACATCACAGGCATGGGAAGACGCCGTCAAAAAGGAGCAGGCCAAAGTCAAAGAGTTAGAAGAGAAATACAATACCAAGATTCTAGAAAATGGGGTAGGTTTCATTATAAATTTCACCACCTTTATGAATCCATTCTCTTAATGTCATTACAGAAATCCATTGAGTATGTCTATGCACTACTCGGGTGTTCAACAGAAGCTCCACCTCCTTGTAAATGAAGGTGATATGATTTGCATCGGTTTCGGCACCGGTTAGGGGAGTGTTTATATATTACTATACAGTGTGTTTGTGTGTGGGGGGGGGGAGGCAAAAAGATTTCGACCGCTCAAGGGGAGGGGCAAAATTATTGACCCTGAAAAAGAGGAAGTGGGGAGGGCAAAAATGTCCCCTCTTATTGAATAATAAGCACTCGATCACTGAAGGTGAGTAACTAGTGCACAACCAAACGTATACGCTAGCCAGTCTCCAATGTCAATGTATTGAAAAGGTACATTAATTAACTAAAATGGAGGTTAAAGTTGTGAGTCTTGTCAGATCAAAGTAAAAAATGGGCATATTACCTGGTAGAAGTAGACCCTCATTGCAATGCCTGCCTTATTAACCATGCAGGCAGAGAGAAGGGTAAGACTAGGCCTATCTCTAGCATCTATGATGTGGGGTACTAAAGTGACCTAGCCACCAAGAGGGTTCCTACCCTATTAAACTTTCACTTCAATTTCAATATATTTTCTTTTGATTAGACAGCCCTATCTTTTTGAAGAGCTAAAATCAGGCCTTAATGCACGATTTGTAAACATCAGTTCATCATTTTAGTCCCCTGGTGAAATGTTACATTTTGAAAAAAAAAGAGAAAAAGATGAAAGGGGGAGTCTCACCAGGCAACTGATAGGGCATGTCATAAACACTACTCTATAATCTTCTTATCATCTTTGAGGAAAGAGCCCATGGCGCAGTCATGAACACGTGTATTGCCAGGTATGGGGACAGGGTGTAAAAACTAAAAACAGTATTTCTTATCTGTTTTCACCCAGTATTTTTCATCGTGAGTAAGATTCCCTCTTTGTCATGATCACACCTAACCAGTCCACTGTTTCACTTTCATCAGGTCTCAGGTAACATCCGCTCTGAGGGAGGTGCTAAGCCCGGAGAGATCATTGTCAAGGTGGCAGTGGAGGAGAAGGCCACCATGATCGTGATGGGTACCCGTGGGCTGGGAAAGGTGCGCCGCACCATAATGGGCAGCGTGTCGGACTTTGTGGTGCACCACGCGCACTGCCCCGTCATTGTGTGCCGCCAATAGCCCGGTCCTCGAAACATCTGCCATTGGAAGACCTTGGACCCTGTCAAAAATTTACATTTGGACCTGCTGGTGTCTACGCTGGACCTTGTCTGAATCCCTATTATTAACCCTGAAGATAGCTCCCCTGGGTTGAAGATAACTTCCCTGGGCTTATAATTTAGAAAAACTACCACCACAGACCCTGTTGGAGACTGTTTTGGATATCACGTGTCCCTGGTGAGGAGTGCTGAAAACCCTACCCACTCTTGGATAATTCTGCGTATTCCTGCCTTTATCAGATTCAGCCACCTGACTTTGCACTTGTTTTGGCCTCTCTCCATTAAGTTCTCCTTGAGGCCATACACGGATACTATCAAATGACTTTTAGTCTGCAATAACGGTGCCAAATCAATCAGTCAGTTTGAAGCTCTGTCCATATGGCCTCCTGAGCGTAAAACCAGTCACCTCATTTGACCTCAAATTATGATCGCGATTGTATTTCATTTAATACCTCAAGTTATCTGGCTGCGTCACTCACTAGGAATTTACTGAGAACTTGATTTGTGGACATCCATTTGGACCCTGCCAGATTCTGCTTTGGGCTCCATGCACCAGAGTCCGCCCAGGGCCTCTCAAGAATACAGCTCTGGGCACCTCCAGATTCTGTCTCGGACCTGATTGGAGTCCCCTATCCCTTCTAATCCTAAAGCCCCTCCCAGGAGACCCTTTGTGTTCCCGCTCAGGCACCATCAGCGTCTGCATAATGCGCACTGTGACAGTGCCCATGTCGAGGTTGTGGATGTGGCGAGTAATGTCTCTTAATTTCGGACAGCATCTATTTACAGACAACTGCCCTCGGTAGTGCATTGTCCGATTACAAACTCTAAGTGTTCCTGGTGTCAGGTAAGAGCTCAAGCGTACCCTGCATTTGACATAGTGTAATCATTTATCGATCTGATTTCAGTCACCTTCAATTACTGTCTAGAAACAGACGCTGTCCAAAATTTGGAGCCTTTACTCTCTCTTTATATTTACTGTGGTTAATGATTCGTTCACAGTATCTTAGCTAGACTGGGATGCCAAATTTAATCACAGCTACACATTCCTTACTTCTCTGAGCATCAAATAGTTAACCAATGAGATAAAACAGAGAGAAAGCAAATAGTAAATCTGCCAGTGCCTCTGTAGCTGTAAGGTCCCAGTTACAACATGCTGAAGCTCCTTTATTAGATGTCGCTATTTGAATATGTCACTTTATGTGGTCTTTCAGGCTATTCCATATATAAATGTTCAATCTCTATAGGCTCAATTTCATGTTTTTCTCAACATACCTTTTCCATGAATGTTTTAGTGAAGTTACCGGTATAGGAAGTTTGGTCAGTGACGGCACCTCAGCTTTAAATAAGCTAGAAATGAAGTAGCCCATATTCGCCCAGCCCATGATAACTGTGGCAGGTTGTTATTTAGTTAATTTTCAATCTGTTTTACAAGGTACGACCGCTGTGTGGACTCTATGCTAGGCTGTAGATAGGCTGGCAGATAAGAATTACATATTCATATACCAGTGTATACAAAGAAGACACATTGATTGTCCTGGTCACTGGTACATAGAAAGCGGTTTAGACCCAGATGACATTGATCAATTAGGTATGACCGCTGCTCATATGTACCAATCACTTCCAGCATTATCGACGCAAAAAAACAAATTTCTTATTAAGTGTAGTGTGATGTCATTGTTTAGTATAGTGGAATTTAGACCGTGATTCCTTTAGGAAATGCAGTCATTAAGGTTGAAGGTTTGGAATGCTCAAGGACTTCTTACATGACTAATAGTATCATATATCCAAAAGATTATAATAACTCGAGTTTGATAGGAAATATAATATAAACCTAATTGTATCACAATGAACAAAACAAAGACATTTATAAGTCACTAATTTCTTTAATGGTGCACCTGTAAAGGTATATCAGGGTTATTCATCATATAGACTTTCATTCTTTTTGTATATGAAAATATTGTCTTTTGTGAGTGAGTTTCCATTTTACCTAATTGCTGTTCAGCAAAGCTGTGACATTTGTGGACCATTTATATAGAAACCAAGTGAGTAGCCTCCAAACATATCGTGAACACTGTATGTCTAACCCTTGTGACACATTATGTTACTTACACCCAGAGGGCCAATAGTGGCACTATTCTGACAAGAGAGCATTAACCATTTAAGGACGACATGATGCTTTTATTTTTGTTGTCATCGTGAGTAACTCGCCATTACGGCCTTGGAACATTATGTTGGATCTAATGCCAGACAATGGTCATGTTGCATGAAGGCACCATGTCGTCCTTAAAGTTCACAGGTATCTGCTGGGATGATGCACGTTTACTCACATGGAGAGTTTGAGCGTTTCAGCAACCAAAGATACAATATTTTGCCATGGTGGTGCCCACTAGAAACACACTATAATATACAAATCCCTCCCCAACTTGATATGTTCTAATGAAACATAATGATCACTGTATGTATTAAAAATCCATTTAGAGTTTAATTTCACTTGTACAATAACATGTACTTTATATACTCAGAATAATACCCCGAGAATTAAGATGTCATAAACAATGTGCAATGTTGTAAACTACGTGTTGCTGACACATTTTGACAAATGCCTACAAGTTATATAGGTTACATCAATAATCGATAGTATTATTGGTTTTCTTCACTGTAAAAAATAAAACCATTCTAACCATTACATCAGTCGTCCACCTCTTTATCACCCATTCATTGTTGTGCAATTATCATTCATTCATTGTTGTGCAATTGAAATGTCATTTTGATGTCAATTATTCATTGTTGCATAGAAAACACAAGATTGTCTCAGTGACTGAGCAATAGATGTTTAACGCCATTTCGACAGCTAAGGTCATATTCATGGCAAGAAATTCATTACACAATTTCAGAGGAATGTGTCGGTGCCGGCGCATATGTGCACCACACAAATCGAGGGGATAGGAAAGACAAGATATAGACCCTTTTAAGAGGGCTAGGGAAGCCCTCAAGATTGTCTATATGGCTTGTGCAGTGCCATTTTTTGGAGAGCGCAGCGACCATAGCAACTTCATTATGTTTTCGGTTTGTCAGTAACGTCATGGTTACCTTGTGACGCAATTTGTGATGTCACACGTTGGCCGTGACGTCACACGTCGCCGCAGAGTGGCAACTCCTATCCGTGGTCCTTGCCACATTCTTCTTGTTATTGGTATCACCGGAGGAGTTTATCACCAGCTGTCCCAGTGTCAGGGTAACAGCATGAAATGATTAGCAACCAAGTCCTTGGAGTAAGTAAGTCAATCTGCTGTGGGGATTATATATATTATTAGCATCACCGACGGCATTAGCCATTGAGGGCTTATGATGGCAGGAGTTGTCAGACCTATCATTTGGATCAATCTGCGGTGCTTTTACTAGACGTGTAGTCCCCTTACAGGCCCCTTGGGTAGTTACGACTGGCCCAAGAGGTCCGGTGAGAGGTCTCTTAAGAGTGGTGTGCCAGGAGGGTATGTCAGGAGTTGTGTTGCACAAGTTACTTTATGCCCGAGGTAACAACTTTGGTAGTATCAAGGATGGTAATGATGGTCGGACGTGCTCTGAGAAGAGAAGGTAGACATCACCTCTAGTACATCTTATCTGAGGCAAGGGTTTTCTTATTCTCCATACCATATAGGCGGGGCATGAGAACGAAAGGCTTTGTTTACCATCGTCTCAGATGTAGCACTAAAGATCAGGGATGAAAGTCACAAAGCACGAAAATCCCTGAAATCGTCCAATATTCGCTCCAAAATCTGGGTTTCTATATGAATGTATAGGGCCCTGGAACTTCAAAATCCCTGAAATCAGAGGATTTCCTGAAGACTTTCATCCCTGAAAGATCAATCCAAAATTATATGGGCTGCAAACCCATGCAATCTACAGACATGCCATACCCGAAGAATAGTCTGGTTAAGAGAGTCGCTTGGTTACCTTATCAGTTTACCAAGGCTGTGACCTGTCATTTGCCTTTCTACTGGATTATAAATAGATGTATCTACCTCTCAGCGAATATTTGTAGATCTTTTACGCCATTAGTGGAAATGGACCACGATTGCTCACCAGTTATAAATATATGCTGGTAACTATACAAACTTCAATTGTCATTATGAGGTACTTGGTTAGAAACATTCTAAATACATATATGAAGGCATGGGTCGGTTATCACAATGTAAAGTAATAAGTTGAAGAATACAGAAAACCCTTAATCCTTTGCAATGACCAGAGTAGCCAACAATTTCATTTTGTTTCATATTACAAGCACGTCTGACTGGTCTCCATCACATCAGAACTGCCATTTTCTACATTAGAGGGCATTGAGTCATGAATCCATCATATCAGAGGGCAGTGGCTCGTGAATGAGTCACGGGCAAGTCTATAACAGCACTACAGGTCTAATTGGTTCCGCTGTCAGTGACAGTTCAACGGGCTTTCGTTATCCTGTTATGAAGGGACATGCGAAGACTGAGGGTAACCAACACCCGTCATGCGGCTTGGTCTCATCCCAGACCAGCAGTATCTGTTACCATGGTAACTGGTACCTGACAACCATCAACACACCCAATACATAGTGTATGAAAACCTCATTCTGTTCCTATTGACTGCACCGTGGACAAAGGTAAAATGGCATGGCCCAACTCCCATGTGTGCACATTGTCCTCATACAAGATGTCATCAAATACATTGCATGGGCTTAATGCCCCACTATTTATGCAGTGGATATGTTGTGACGTCAATCCTGCGCTGCCACGGCTACCAGATCCATGAATCTTTCACTTGTAACACTTCGTGGATGCGCGTGCCTGGTGATTGATAGGAAGGTTTTTGATGCGTTTACTGCATCCAGCATAGGACGGCAGAGGAACCATGATAAAATCAGTCTCTTGGTTGGATCTAATCCCACGCAGCAGTATGGGGGTCATGTTTTCTTCTTGTTGGCAAATTGGCTGAAGAAGGATGTAATGTTAGCCTGTTTATCCGGCTTAGTTCTTCCAACCCCCACCTTACTCGTGCTTTTTGAGAGTCCCACCGGTCTGCACGCCGCCCGCGGAGTACCCACCGTCTTCTTATTCACTGATCCCAGTGTCGGTAATGTGGGAAGGCTAGGCTCCTGCATGGATGACAACATAACATCAAAATATTGGAATTAATTGGTTAAATCATTAAGATCACAGAATGAATTAAGACAATTTGCACATGTATGAATTGCACAAAGGAATGCCCGGAATGGCACTTAGTGAAGAATTAATCATACGTGGTGGCTGTAGGATGAAGGCTGTTTTTCTTAACTAGCCAGCATCTTTGCATCATTGATGAAGTTAATCTATTCGTTGTGACTATTTCAGGAAACATAGGGATAATTTTAAAAAAAGATTTGTCTTTCCCCATGCTACAATATCCGCTACTGAGGCCACATCGACAAATGATATATAGCTTTGTGATGTATTTGTATGCAGGCAAACATAATCCATCCTGGCACTTATTTCTGTTTGTGGGAATCAAACTTAACAATTCTAATAATGACCAACTAGAATGACATCAGTCTATAGCTTCCCGCCTGTTATCAGTTTCACTCTCTGACATTATGACATTTATCTCCCCAGAGTACTTAGGCCTAAAAAAAAGTAGGCTTGTTTCCAGTTACCCGACCGACCCTAGCAAAACAGGGCTGAGCCTGAAATTACTTTTTTTATTTTGTGATTTTTTTTTTACATTTTTAGGCATTTTTCATGTAATTTTCATATCTTGTCATCAAATTTTCATGGGGCTTTTCTAGGTCGTCATTTATTGGTATACAATTCATAACAGTCATTCATATCTTTTACATGTGCTTCACATTTCTTGTGTTTTTCATAATTCTACTGTAAAATCATAGAATCCAACATGTCTGCCTATACATTTCTATACAAAATAAAAAAAAAAATCCATAAAAAAAAAAAAAAAATTCGACCTACCGACCCTAAAAATATTTGAGGCATGTAACTGGAAACACAACTTTATTTTTTTTTGCCTTACTACGTGCTACATCTATTGGGGATGTGAAAGATCTTGTAGTACGGTGAGTTGATGCTATGTAAAAAGAATTCCATTAGTAATGTGTGTTGGCTAAATTAGTGTCTTTATTTATCAATTTCACGGTTGTCGTACACAATGAATAATGTTTATCGAGGGTTGAAATGTAAAATGAAGTTAAGTTGTACCAATGTACAGTTTATATATATTCAATACAGAAAAAGATAACTCACCAGGGACGATGAGGGTGAAGTGGCAGAGTCCTGCTCTGAGGCTTTTCCCAGTCTGTCCCCTGATGTAACTCCCGTCACCATAACGTCATTGTCACTGACATCAATGACGTCACCAATAAGTTCGGTTTTAACATTGACAACTGTATTTTCCTTGTTATTACTGGCAGCCGTTGCAGTAGTAGTGACCGGCTTGAATGGTTTCAATGACAGCTGCGAGCTCCCAGTTTGCGCTTTGTCAAAAGTACTTTTGAACATTTGCAGCTTGTTACTAAAACCAAAAGACCCATGTGGAGATTGCTTAGCACCACCACTGTGCTCTTTGGCAAAAATGGCTTGGCCTTTTTCTAGTCTATTCTTTGGGGTTGTCACCGAAGCTGATTCACAGGGGACTTCTTCCCGAGAAAATTGTTCAGCTTCAGGGGTGGGTGTGGCCTCGACTGCTTCAGTCATTTCCGGTTTTACTGATTCGCCTTTACTGTCATTTGGACCTGTGTCGGTTGGGAACGTTTCGCCCAGGCTGTGGAAGAAGTTGCTTTTCGGTAGTGGCTTATCATTTTGTATGAAGAATCTGGAAAAATCAAAGATGAAATGTTTAGACTCCTTGTATATGGCTCTCTAATAGATTTATTATTTTTACACTTTTTCTGTTAAATAGGCCCAGGTATGCATTACCACATCAGACCAATCTCTTGAAGGCGCTAGATGGTTTTCCGTGTTTTCCTGTTTACATGCAGTAGATTGCCACACTGTGGTTGGAGACAACCTTTGTCTTAATGTCTATAAAAGAATAAAACACGTTTTGGTTGCGGTTATTGCCACATCATTACTGAATAATGACAACACTTATTTTACATAGTCAAGGAACGGAGAACAGTCGGAGTTCATATTCTCCACAAGGGCTTGTTTTAAAAAGCCAGCCTTGTATACTATATAGTCTCTTTTTTCCCAAGTTTTAAATATTCATGCAATGGTAATATTTTGGCATTTGCAAGAATATCTAGTCAGTCAGTCTAAATGCATAAGGAGGTACGACATAGTATCGATGTCAGTAATCAGCCTAAGTGGGTAGGATGTTGGCTTTGTTCTGCGTAATAAACCAAGGCATGTATTGATACATGTATAACTTGGCCCTTTTCTACAGCCTACAGTAGCACCGCCTTCCCATAACCCCTGCCTGCAACCATGGGCGAGGCCTAACCCGTCTATCACCACGACCAATTACACTGGTCACTCCTGGAAGGCTCTCGGTAACCTCTACCTTTTTTTAGTGCATGCACGTGCCTGATTCATTACATTGACACTACCTATAAATGTCAAGTTGATGTAGCGTGGTTTACCATGAATAAGCAATATTCATGGCAAACCACAGAGAAGCTATTTCTCATTTTACACTGAAATCATGTCCAAATAGGTCCCCTGGCCATGGTGACACATAGTCATTAGCCATCGATTATCGTATTACATCTCATAACAGCTCAGCATGGATTGATGTAAGTCTGTTGATAACGATATCTATAGCACTGTGGTGACTGTTAAAACATTGGTGAGTGCACTATGTGTGCTCTGCACTCTTGATTCCATAGGCTAGCAGTTCTGCCCCAACAAACAGAGGTGATGTAGTACCCAATACACTCCCCCTCCCATCCCCTCTCTATGCCCTCCCTCCCTCCTGTGCCCTCCCACCCTCCACCTACGGCCTCTAGAGGGCAGCATACTAATCTATCTGTCTGCCTCCAGCACCAGCACGTGGTGGGTCTTGTGCATGGATTAACAGCACGGCAAGGACAGACGCTGACCTCTACAGTGGTGTACTACCCTTAGTATTAACCCTGTGCAGGGTCAGACAATGACTCCCATAGTAGTGCACTACCCTGAGTATTAACCCTTTGCAGGGTCAGAAAATGACTTCCATAGTAGTGTACTACCCTGAGTAAGGTCAGACAATGACATCTACAGTAGTGTACTACCCTGAGTATTAACCCTTTGCAGGGTCAGACAATGACTTCCATAGTAGTGTACTGCCCTGAGTAAGGTCAGACAATGACATCTACAGGAGTGTACTACCCTGAGTATTAACCCTTTGCAGGGTCAGAAAATGACTTCCATAGTAGTGTACTACCCTGAGTAAGGTCAGACAATGACATCTACAGTAGTGTACTACCCTGAGTATTAACCCTTTGCAGGGTCAGAAAATGACTTCCATAGTAGTGTACTGCCCTGAGTTTTAACCCTTTGCAGGGTCAGAAAATTGACTTCCATAGTAGTGTACTGCCCTGAGTTTTAACCCTTTGAAGGGTCAGACAATGACTTCCATAGTAGTGTACTACCCTGAGTTTTAACCCGTTGCAGGGTCAGACAATGACTTCCATAGTAGTGTACTGCCCTGAGTTTTAACCCTTTGCAGGGTCAGAAAAATGACTTCCATAGTAGTGTACTGCCCTGAGTTTTAACCCTTTGAAGGGTCAGACAATGACTTCCATAGTAGTGTACTACCCTGAGTATTAACCCTTTGCAGGGTCAGACAATGACTTCCATAGTAGTGTACTACCCTGAGTATTAACCCTTTGCAGGGTCAGACAATGACTTCCATAGTAGTGTACTACCCTGAGTAAGGTCAGACAATGACATCTACAGTAGTGTACTACCCTGAGTATTAACCCTTTGCAGGGTCAGACAATGACTTCCATAGTAGTATACTACCCTGAGTATTCATCTTTGTAGATTAAGGCCTTTAGATGTAGTTCACATGATGCACCAACTTCTCAGGTACTGAATTCTTTCATTGGATGCTATCGCACCCGTGGGAAGTAGGTAAGCATACTGTGCATTGTGAGGGCTGCTTTCATTTATAATGACATATTAACGCTTTGTGAAGCATTTAAATGGTCAAGAATCCTTATATATGCTAGTGCTGCGAAATCAGAAACTGGGTTTCAACTAGACCATTGAGACATCGAGAGTCCTAATGATATTTTCCCTCTAGGAAAAAAGCACGAATCCCGTAACTACCTTTATACAGGGTTTTTAACTAAGTACGCACACCGACATTCCGCAACAAAAAGTTTTCTGACATAAATCTAAATCTGCTACTGAAGTGCATTCCATGACATTCCTTGACTTCTTGATGGATTTGGTGAAAGTCGGGAGCGTTAACGTCTCTGGGGCAAAAAGGGGGAATGTTCTACACCAGTATAAGAGATTCCATTCCCATTTCGTTCGGGAGCAGGGTTGGAATTGCACCATGGGTCTGTGCGTGTTCTATGTCTGGCTAGGCCCACACTAGATGTCTAATCTTAAGCACAGGCTTCGAGTGGGCCGCACTGCTAGAAGATACTTGAGACTTCATGTATATCAATTACCTGCCTCTGCCAATAGTTGAAGTTGTTGTCAAACAGTTTATAAAATCTGAGTCTGTCTACCCTTTATGAGTGCTGTAATCCTACTCACTATGTAAATATTTGTCGGGCATCTATGGGAAATATGGAATAGAAAGTAAGCTCATTTTATTGGACCGTTTGCCTTTTGCATGGCTCAAGGGTTTTACAAAGTTCCGTGACTGTCCCTAAATCATATTCCAATCTTCCTATTTGATAGGAAATCCCCTAAATGGACGGATTTCATCACTTCATATGGTAGTTTCTTTTCAAGCATTTGAATTTTCTCAAATTCACTTTTTTTCTTCTCTTCAAATCTACAGACAATGCGTTTAAAGCAATGTTCTGGGGTAAAATTATGAATGTAGGAGATGCAAAGGCAAAAACCGCTAAGCTTAGTTTAAATCTTGGTCGTTGTATTTCATTCTGACTGGAGTCTTTCTCCCAAAAGGATAAAAACATGCCTGTTTCTGTGGGAGGTGCATCATCTGTGAAGGCATAATGCTTTTTTTTCATTTTAGCAGTTTTGTCCCTTGTACATTTGATAATACACGTGAACATGAATCTAATTCCAGACGGCGTAAGCACATTAGTATCCATATCACTACAGTGTTTCCTCACCTATTAAAGACCATGGATAATCATGATCTCCATTACTGGTATGGCTCCTGTTGAAAAAAAATTACAAAAAATTGCAATGCTCCTAAAGACGGAGTGAGTGAGTGAGTAATAGATGTTTAACGCCATTTCGACAGCTAAGGTCATATTCATGGCGAGAACTACATTACACAATTTCACAGAGGAATGTGTCAATGCCCGTGCATATGTGCACCACACACATCCAGAGGGGAAAGGAAAGAAAAGAAATAGACCCTTTTAAGTGGGCTAGGGATGCCCTTCCTAAAGACGGCATTGCACTTTACTTTCCTCTCATCTGATACAAATAGTACCAAAAGAGATAATACACATTGTATCAAAAAGGTCCATTTTCACAAGAGGGCTCAGTTGTCAACAATAATATCGAGAACAAGGAAGTTAAAAATGTAACAGTCGTAGCACTGAGTGCTAAGTCCCTGTCGTTGGTGACAATTTTGCTCATCACTGTCAAATGAGTAATGTCAGTTGGCCTCAAAGGTTTAAGATTATGACAAATTGTGAGTAAATACTGACATATATTGACTAATTGCTGACATATAATGACTAAGGGTTGACATATATTGTCTAATTGCTGACAAATAGTGAGTAATTACTGACACATATACTGACACATAGTGAGTAATTACTATTATATATAGACTAGTTGCTGAATTGAATCAATAACTATTTCCATGTTTAAAGCCCAAAATAAGTAGAAGCTAGACAGTGTAAGTTCAACACACATTTTTTACAGTGTAGGGAGGGGGTCGTGGTGGTGGAGATAACCTAGACAGCGTAAGTTCAACACACATTTTTTACAGTGTAGGAAGGGTGGTGGCGGAGGGAAGCTAGACAGTGTAAGTTCTACACACAATTTTTACAGTGTAGGGAGGGGTGAGGGAGAGAAGCAAGACAGTGTAAGTTCAACACACATTTTTTACAGTGTAGGGAGTGTCATGGTAACGTGACATACCCTGGGAGGATGCCTATTAATCCTCAAGGGCCACAGAGTGATTTAGCTACTTGGATGCCACAACTGTTCCAAATATAATAATGCTATGTGATTGAGCTCCTAATATGGGAATGGCACGCATGTTTACGGTCCCAAGACTCCAAATTAGCCAATGCCACGCCACTTAGAACTCCTAATAAGGTGATTTATATTTATGTGCACATATATAATATATATGTAGGTGGCCCTTCAGGGGTTAAAGGTCAGCATATATAGGGGCCACAGCAAGTGCTGAGGCGTGACCAATGGGCCAAGGCAACGACGGGGCAAGGTAGGGACGGCACACAGGCTTTGACAGTTTTCTGTATATTTAGAGGGCATTGCGTGCACGTAATAGAAACACTGGCTGTAAGTACTACGATGGTAGACACACTATGAATAGGCCAACGACGGTAACCAAGCATACGCAATCAGTACAGAGTGGGCAGACTACAACAAGAAAAATGTGGCAAGGACCACGGATAGGAGTTGCGCTCATAGATCATGGCAACATCACTAGCCACTGCGGGTGACGTCACTGAGGCAGCATGACGTCACCAATGACGTCATAGGTGACAGGGAGAAAACCGGAAACATTATGGAAAACCGAAAACATTATGGAAAAAATACAAATGTGGGCGATTCATAGGCAATTTACCATTGCCATTTCATACTCTGCAAATTCCCAGTCCTCCTAAAAGTCCCTGACTACTCAAGTGGACAGGGACAATGAAGTTCATAAAACAGTCCATATCGTTGACCGTCATTTCAATTACCATTCATTATCATTAGCTCGCTCTGAAACTAAGCCTCGATAAATAGCATGCTCTTTGGATTTCTGTCCTAAAAATGAGAAGTTTCTTTTGGTTGTCAAATGGGTTTCATTAAAATCTTGTATAAAAGGCATGTCCATGAAATCATAAAAAAGCTAAATTAGATATGGTGTGCGAAATACAAAGACTTTGGTGTGGCATCAGCAAATTTTGACCACGATCTTCAGAAGTTTTAAGATGTAGTATGTCTCGAAATAAGAATAAATGTCAGCTGCAGTATCTGGATGGTTACATATCATCACTCTTAGGAGATTACCAGGAGTATGCACAGTCAATGCATTTGAATTGAATTGCGACCCCCCCCCCCCCCACGACTCACCTGCTTTTTACTTCGGGTCGGCCTGCATTCAAATCAAATTTCTTTTTCCTCAAATTCGCCTGCAAAGCAAATCTATTTCTCGAGACTTTGGGGCTGGGTTGTTTCACTGGGGATGAATCTTCTTTTATAACATCCATTTTCTTTGGACTTGTTGCCTCGCACTGCAATGGAACAGTAACAGTGCATTTCTAAAAGATTTTACAGAAAAAAAGCTAAACAACGGTAAAAAGAACAACAACAACAAAAAGAAAAACACGGCATATTGCGATTAAATGCTATTCGATGATGGGAACCGGTGGAAGAGGAACAATGAAAGCAAGATATTGTTGGAAATGTTTTAATAAAGAAAATGTCAAGTCAATCTTTTACTTCTTGTAATGCTGCTGATTCACTTCGAATCAAAATTTAAAGCCACAGAATCAAATACCCTCGAAAAAAATACCAAAAGAAAAGAGGAGAGGAAATTGGCTCACAGGCTACAACTAATAAGTTTAATGAATTTCAGAGAGGAACATGAATGCAATGAGCGGGGGGGGGGGGGGCGGCAGCTAAGGGGGCCACTGGGAGGAGGAGGGGGATGGTAGGGATACAACTTACAAGGCGAGGGATAGTGGGGAGGAGGGGAAGGGGGTTTACGAGTGGAAAGGAAGAGTGGGTAGATAAAGGAGTGAACGGGAAGAGTTATACCGACCTAGCAGGATCCATAATGAGATAATTACATTCCTTCAGTAAAGACGTTTTAGGGTGCATCACATAATACCTGGTACCTATCATGCTGGCTATTCTCAATGGCTTATCTCTTCGGGTACCAGATCAAGCAATGATGCCCCTTACTAAAGAACCTGTTACCTCGGTATATCATAGTGAGAGCCGAATCATGGTATGTGGGGAAGGTAACAGGAAGGAGGACCAAGATTTACAATGAATGGCGAGTTTGATAGAATAGAAAGGATACGCTTACACTAAGTCCGTCGCTTTCACGAGAATCATATAGCGGGGTGTAGAATGGGCAAAGGTACTACTACAGTAGGATATTTTGATGCTGTATACAAGGACTAGGATAGTGAAAGGTCAGGACAGAAAAATGTCTAAGGCTGTGCCACAGGCACAAGTATGATTGACTATCATGTACTATGGCCATAACTCACCAGGGCTGCAATGTTAGACATTAACGTCTAGTCAATCAGATAATAAGAGTGTGTAAGTGATCCTGTTTTTAAAGGGATAAAAGTCAGTGATGCATGTGTGCAAGGTTTTAAGGTTCCCTTCAGAGAGGCGCCTGGGCAGGCATGGTAGTTTGCTCAAGATCACTCTGTACGGAAGAAGCCCCAGGACAAGGTATCTCTGTCTATGGCAGACTGAGTCTGAGAGTGCCTGTAAGAGTGGCAGTGGGGACTGAACAACACTCTTGTAGTGGTGTTTTGAGATCGGCTAGAGCAGAACTAGTTGAGTACCTCAAGGGACACAGAGTGTTAGTGCATCATACCTACCTTAGGCTTAGGGTAATAAGGCTTTGTATGGTTGTACATATATGAAGGTGGCCTGTTAAAGGGTTAAGGATTACCCGGAGGTGTGACAACATCAATACTCTATTCCCATGTGTAAATAATCTGCTGGTAGTCCTTTTAATATGCCTTGTCAGCACAATAGATTTATACAGGGTCCCTGTCCTATAAGGTAACAGCTTTGCAATGCTCATGGAGACACTGTATCAGCAAAATATGGTAAGGTTTAGATAGATGTAAATACTTGATTGACGTCTAGTCAATCAAGTAATGATAAATGATGAGAGGTAAATGGGACTCAGTATATGGAGGGGGGAGGAAACAGCATGGCTCCATTAACGCTGACATATACAGAAAAAAAAACACCTACATTTTGCTGGATTTCTCTTAGACTCTCTCTCAGTGGGGACGTTGTGGGGCTGGGAGTGCTGGCGGTATTGTTCTGTTCTGAGCAGTTCTGTGAGCTGCTCCCCTCATCTTCCTCCTCGTCCCACTCACACCGCGGCCGTTTATGCGCTGGGCTTTCACTTCCATTTCCATACACCCCGGCTAGATCCACTAGCGCAGCTGGGTCTTCAGGCTCTGGAGGCAATAGAGTAAAAATAACAAGGTAAAGTAGGGGGGGAGAGAGGGGTCACAATGCTAGTCACGGCCATCAGTGTAGAGTCTACAATTAGACCTTGGGTCACCACTCAGTCCACTGTGAGCTATTAAAGGGTGGAAGGAATAGCAGGGTGTTACTGGTCATTTATATTCATTAAGGCTATTAGCTGGAGACCCTGCCCAAAAGACTCCTGCTCATCATTCTCCTTAAATACCCCCAGTGCGTGCCTCTGTACTGGGAAAGATTGTGAAAATAGAACAGAGAGAATGGTGATTCATATAAATGGTCTTTTTTTTTTAATATATAAACATGATATGACCTATAGCCATAGGATAAAGGATATTTTACTCGCATCTTTTCAGAACTTGGTTAATATACACAGTTCACAATTGAGGTGTTATTTTGGCAGGTGATGGGATAAATTTATATATAACCTCTGGTCCGCTTAGGGAGTTGTTGGTTAGGAGTTGGACGATGGGCAGTGACAGCCTTGACAACCAACTCTTTTCCCTTCGTTGACTTCCCTCCCGCAGGGCTCTCTGACGTCTGACTTGGGGTAGGGAGGATCTTCATAGGTCGGTAATATGGGTCCCAAATACTCAACATGTGGGATGGAGTGTCTAGCGACTTCTTCATCATCTGAAACAGAGAGATATGTCTATTAATAAAAAAGTGACATAATATAGTATACTGTTTTTAAATCACCATCATTGGATTCTATTTATTTATTTTTTTAGATTAAAATGCTCCAAAATCCAATGAATTGTACCCATGATCTCAATAACATTGAATTAGATATTCACACCCTGACTCTTACAAGTACATCATTAACTTTCAGAGCCACTCAGATGCAAATCCATAGAAATACAACCCAAACTCCCTTTTCTCATGGCATTATATATATATGCACATTCTACTAATTAAATCCATTGTAATGCTCTCCCATGGCATTGACATTCTGAAAAGAGCTTGAACACCTTTAATTTTACATTCCATAAGGGATCATGATTTGAAGCCCTAAATCAGGCAATCAGAGTGACATAAATTGTACCACTCATGGAGCACCTTAGAATGGCAGCCCCTACACGCCCTCAAGCACTGATTTGCCATAAAACCACACCCCTCCTTGAACTGTCGATCAATAGTTTGCAGGTGCTGCACACCAACAGAGGAACGAGCTTTGTTCAACAAAGGCATAACTAAAACTGCTGGGGATCGAGGATTGAGGGCACAGGCAATAAATATTGGAGTTTGATTAATCTTTATCATCAAATTTGAGTTTTATCACATTGAAAGATGATGCGATTCACACCCACATGACAATATTACTCGGAACGCTGACAATGCGGAAGAGATATGGATCCCTAACAATCCCCAAACACTCATATCTAATTTAATTACTAATGTGTCAAACTCTGGACCACAGTGCCTCCCTTCATAGCGTATCACGTCCCTCTTGTTAGAGGAATTAGACCTAGACTTGGCAGCTAATTGAGACATCTTAATTTTATTAGTGAGTGAGTGCATAATAGATGTTTAACACCATTTCGACAGCTAAGGTCATATTCATGGTGAGAACTACATTACACAATTTCACAGAGGAATGTGTCGGTGCCCGCACATATATGTGCACAACACACATCTGAGGGGATAGGAAAGAGCAGACGTAGACCCTTTTAAGGGGGCTAGGGAAGCCCGCTTAATTGTATTAAAATGGTGCCGTATCCTTACTGCATGTTCACAAGATCAGATTTACCATATTGACTGTAAGAGTAGACGAGGGATCTTAATTAAAGAAAAAATCTGAAAATTGCAAACCTCAGGTGCAGTTTATAGGATTAGCCTAAAAACGGATGTGGCGTACAGGCGGGGTTTTAACACTATAGACTGGTACTAAAATCAATCGTAATTTCCAAGCCCCACATGCGGGTTGCAGCCCTTCACTGGATTCAGGCTGTGATTTCACGGTGCCTGTCGTCATGGCAACAATACAAGGAAACTTAAGAGCCTAGATGGGCATCTAGGGAGTGTGAGGATGGATGGAGGGGGCGGTTTTTAGTCTCTCTCTCTCTGTCCATTTCTCCTTTAATAGCAGTGAGCAACTACAATGCGTTGGACCTATCGTGTTTTCTCTTTTGTGAGGCAATACTGATTCAGAGTGATCTAGCTGTGCATCTATACATTCATTTAGATAATAAGATCTTTTGAAGCATTTTTTCCTTTAACTTAGCAGGACAGTGGTTTGAAATGAAGTCTGGCCTTCAAGTAATTCTAGACTTCCATTTCTGTGACAATCATATCCCCCACATTGATTGGTAATATTACACGGATTTATATCAATCATCTCCTTTTGTAAACTTTTCTTTCATGGGAGTCAGGTATTGCACAGAATCTCCTATGGCAGCCTGTGTCTTCTATCCTTCTCCTGTCCAGAATGATGGGAGGTTTTTTAATTATATTCATATCTCTGAGCCCGATTGATGCGTCGTTACAACACTGATAATTAAATAATTTGTGCTGTATACCTACATCATGTGGCCCTGATTTTACGGTGACCCTATGAGCGAGGCGTAAAAGCCACATCAGCGAGTTACTCGCGTCCACTAAGACGCATCATGATAAGAAATAAACATGAAGCTTTGAGGCATCACATTGGCATTAAGGAGCCAAAATACCCGTCTATATCACCACAATATTTTGCTAAAGGGAGACTGGATGAGAGAGATCATTGTCAAAGAGCTCTCTTTTGATTGCAATTTTCTCACAGGCTCAGGCTTTCTGCAATGTCAATACATTAGACTAGGGAATCCTAGAGCCGTTTGAAATCGGTTGATATGTGGTTTGAAATGTACACCGTTCTGTTCTGTACAGGTTCCTTTATATCAGGATCTTTTTTTTCATGTCTCAAGGCAAGAACTACTCCAAGATACAAGCTCTCAGTGAAGAGTTGTACCGTGGAGGGTATATAGAACTTGTGTAGTGATGCTCAAAACCTAAGATTTTATCAGAACTACTAAAGGAGTGATCTTTCTTGAGACCTATGGTGGAAGTGGGATTTATTTGAACCCCACTCCAAGAGCCATTGAGGCGCATTTCCCTTGCTGAAAAGAGGATGCACCCCCGGGGCCCCCTCCATCTCCTTGTGGTTAAAGCATTATCACTATCAATATTGTCTAGGCTGGCGGCGGTCCATAGGCTTGAGTACTCCTACCCCAGTGGATGCTGATCTACTAGAGGTACGTCCTATACTCAGGCATGCAGAGATGTCAGTTGGGTATGGGCTCAACCTCTGAAAATTTTTGGGTGTTAGCAAAACACCCATATTCCCAATGTATTATGCTATAAAAAGCACCCATTTTGTCTTCATATCAATCTATTCCCCTAGCTCAAAATCATTAAAACCTCTCTGGAGTGGATGGTCATAGAAATACAATTAAAAACACTGCATCAGAATTTCAGCCAATCAGCAGCCAGCTTGGATTCATGTCCTCTGAAATGAGATTTCAGAGATCCTCTGATCTCTGAAAGGTGGTTTGTCTAGAAAAATCTAGAGGGCAGCACGAGGCATGTTTAATTGCAGGACGCAACTTCTTGACCTGGACTATGCCCCCGGGGCCTACAGACTGCCGCGTGGGAGTGATGCGAAAATTACGCGGACAGCAGTGGCTGAGGCGTGCCCTTTCCCACACTCCCCATGGCAAGTCTGGGAAAATGCCCCCAGGGCATCCATGGTAAGGATGATGCTCCCAGGACATGTAGGCCTATATAGGGTATTGGACTATGCCCTGGGGGCATCGTTTAGTACATGGATGCCCCCAGGGCATCGTCAATTTTTTTTATGCATGTATGATTATCCTTACTATGAATGCCCTGAGGGCATTGTCCCCCATTGTTCTCTGTACCATGCCCCTGGGGCATCCATAATATGGATGATGTGTGATGATGCCCCCAGGGCATAGCATTTACTTCTATATTATAGACTGAATACTATTATGTCCCAGGGGCATCACACACACCACAAATGCCCCCGGGGCATAGCCTTTCTTCTATAATCTGAAATCTACAATGGCATGCCCTGGGGGCATCAGCAATTCCATCAATGCCCCCAGGGCATTTTCGTTACTCCTACACAAGAAACGACTAAAGTATGCCCCAGGGGCATCACTGGCCCGAGAATGCCCCCGGGGCCTTTCCTTATAAACTCACAGCAGAGTCACAATCTGACACAGCACAGCACAGCAGGGACTGCTGTCACGCGTAGAGCAGCGCGTGAATGCCCCGGGGGCATAGTCCGGGTCGAGAAGTTGCGTCCTGCTGTTTAATTCCACCTGCTGAAGCTTGAATTATGCTCAGCCTTAGGCTCCCTAGAAGTAGAAGGGCATGTTGTAAGGGTGTATCTATGATTTATGTAATTCTCTCTATCCATATTATGATCAAACTTTGGAAGAAGCCTCTGAGAGGTCTTGATTTATAGGAAAGTTTGAACATCTGAAAACAGACAGACCTCTGAAGGTCTGACATCTCTAGGCATGGGACTGTGGTTTGAAGAAATTTCCGAGAACTTAAACTCCTTCTCCTGGTGGTATTTCATGGAATGGGGCCCATCAAACATGCAAGACCCACCCCTCCCATTAAAGTTGAAAATATTTTCTGAATGGACCTCTCTGATCTTGTATTTTCCAATTTTCAGGACATTTCCTGAAGAATCCGATGTTTAATACTGAAGTCTTTCACATTTTCTTTTTCTTCTCTGGAATTAAAATCAATAGATTGGCGCAGGTCTAATCATTGACCAACATAAGATCATAAGAACACCTTTGTTCTATGAACTTTGAGTCTACTTTTTGGCAATTGGGTGCTGGGTTAATTTACTGAAACATACTCATCAAATTGAAAGATTTTCACTTACAGGTGATTTGTCAGGATCAAATTCGGCAATCTGTTGTCTGCTGTAGTGGTCAAGGTTGCCTAACGACATCTGTAGCGCACGCTCCTTAGACATGTAGCTGTTCTTGTTGTTAAGGCAAAACATACGTAAAAACAATCATACATCTTTTCAGTAAACTGCAGATTAGAACACAAATGACTCCCCGTCCACAGTCAAACTATTTTCGAATTCTTAGTGATTTTTCCTCTACATCGAATTTATGAATTTCTTCAATGATCACAGATGCCACTCACTGGTCTCTGAAAATTCGGAAATTGTCCTAATTTGCTCAATTTCTAGTAGGAAATGCTTATGGAAATTACAGCCAAAAATTCGGAATTCCTAAAAAGTTAGGAAAAGTGGCATCTCTGAATGATCAATCCCTAACGTGTTGCACTAGATATTCCAGTATTTGCACTGCCCTTCCCCCAGATATGATGGTCCCAGAGACTTCACTCTGTATCACTGATCGACACTAAAATGGGTTACATAATAAACTTAGTGCAGAGGCTGATCTCGTATTCATAATCATTTGTAATCTTTCCTTCTAAGAATGGGCCAATACTAGCAGTATCTATGTATGGGTTAGACCACCTTTACTTAGTGTCTAAAGGGAAACAGACACCGACCGTTAGGGAGGTTGTCTTTTGACTGTAGGCACTGAGTTAAGGTGGTCTAAACTACTTAGAATACAATGCTTTTATGACCCAGGTGACTACGGCATATAGACACCCTCAAATGCAGGCCTAAGTTTCAACCAGCGTGTTCTAAGTATTTTTACATCAACAGGATATTATGAAGAGTTCTGGGAATTCCGCTCTCAAACCAATAAACAGTAAAATTCCTACATTTCAGTTAGATTCTCGTGTGATTGCGATGTCCCAGGGAAAAAGAAGTAGCAATTTCTAGAGAAGTAGGAAAACAGGTAACATTGGGTTCCTGTAACGCAGCTCGGCAGACTGGCATACGACATATCTTGGATATACATGCGTTCAATAATCATTCGAATATTGAAGATAAGTTAACCTCTCTATTTCAACACACACACACACGAGATGAATGCACACAATTTCATGTCAAAAGAAATCTTAGCATCAACATGTCAATAGGGGATGGTTAGGGTCAGGTCTATTAAGTGTCACACAGCTTTCAGTAAGCACATGTGCTACTTATCTGTAGGTCTATGGGCAGAGATGAAAGGTACTATTGATCTCTTTTACAAAGTAAATGGGTCTTTGAACTGCAAGTATCTGCTCGCTGACCTTAGAAGAAAGACTGGTAATCATTTACTATGTAGAGGTCGGCGAAAACGTACTTGGAAACACTGGGTTTCGAACCCGGGACCTGTCAACTTGCAAGCGAACGCTCTACCACTGAGCTACATCCCCAGACCTGACGTTATCTACCTTCCACCTACACCTGGATGGGTATGACACACACTAGGGGAGCAGTGAAGACCAAGCAACCAGCTCCTGAGAGTCGGTCTACCGGGTAGAGGGATTTCCGGTACGACTTCAACAAATCAACCCTAAATGCACAGACTTCCCCCAGATATGATGGATTTCCGGTCCCCTACAGTCTCCTCCCAACCAGCTTCAACCTAGGGTTCCTACAGACTCCCAGGACCAGTACTGAGTCACATCCAGGTCCAGTATGTTCCATTCCTGGAACCACCTGGAGGTGCCCCCTGTTTCGAAGGCCCCCAGTACTAGCAGGCTGAAGCATATCTGTGTCATGCTGGCCTAGGCATCGAGTTCCCCGATCCCCCTATTAAGTCGCGCGAGGACCGGCTCGGTGTTTCCACCAATGTAGAGCTCGGTGAAAACGTACTTGGAAACACTGGGTTTCGAACCCGGGACCTGTCAACTTGCAAGCGAGCGCTCTACCACTGAGCTACATCCCCAGACCTGACGTTATCTACCTTCCACCTACACCTGGATCGGTATGACACACACTAGGGGAGCAGTGAAGACCAAGCAACCAGCTCCTGAGAGTCGGTCTACCGGGTAGAGGGATTTCCGGTCCCCTACAACTACAACAAATCAACCCTAAATGCACAGACCCGAACCCACCTCTGTTGAAAGCCACCCTTGAACTTGTAGCCTTTAAATATTTCCACCTGAATCGACACAACATCAAGTAGTGGAATAAACCTAATACATGCTTCCATTTCATTCCCTTATCAATTGACGGGACCCTTTATCATAGGAAAGCTGCATTTCATGAAATTCAAATTGAATACTGAACTGAGGGCTCTGATAGACCTATGCATTCACTGTGAATGCCTATTTCTTATTATTGGTCATAATGCATCCCTTGCTGTCTTTAATTTTTCTGCGAGCTGAATTTTATTTGTTTGACATATTAGATGATGTTATTCACATGTTAGACAAGCAGTAAGGCATTCCAAATTTTCTATATGTCTTAATAGACACAGAGTTCATGTTAATATCATATCATAGAATTGAAAAATCTTCCCAGATCAACTGGTAATGTATCTTTAAGTGCCGCTCATGTATTAATGCATCTTGCATAATTGTCATAATAATGCACAAATGCAGCCCCGAAGAGTCTACGCGCTATGGTTACATTCTAGAATCATGCTGACCCCATTGACAGTACATAATCTGTGGATCAACACGGTAAAAGGTACACCTGCGAGGGGGTGCGCGGGCATACCCTTTACCGTGTTGATTAATCTGGTAGGTCTCCATTAACTGTGAATACAGTCCTGGTGAGTCTGTTTGCCAGGGCTGCATTGGTAAATAATGGCGACCAAATCGCATGATGCACTATTAGGCCGAAAAGGGTAATATGTACCTTTAATCGCCTAATCCCAACATTGATCGTCATGTTCACAGCCTCATGTAATACATGTACCCTCAGTGCTGTTATGTATAGAGACTGTGTTGGAACAGGTGGACTCTCCCATGAATGTGTTCTTTAGCTTAAAGGAGTTAGTATGGAGCAATTGTCCCCTTATAGTACATAGCAGTACAGGTACCAATGAGGCTTGTGCCTTGGCGCTTAAGAACTGTTATACGGTAAGTAAGTAAATTTGATTGTATAACACCATTATGACAGTTAAGGTTATATTTATGGTGAAAAGACTACATCATCCCATCTCAGTCCCTCGGCTGAACTGTTGTCCTAGCTGAGGTAACAGTTGCATACTGTTCTAAAACAACTACCCATCTATTGGTGGGAAAATTACCATTCTATATTACATTTACCTGTGGCAAGCTGTACAATCATTGAGTGACGGTACCATGAACCCAAACGGCTAAGTTAACTTCTCGTTGTTGTTTATGACCTTTGTCAAGTGTGCGTACACACAAAAGGGATAGTGAAGTCCCTATAAAGATTGGTCAACTTTGCCACCTCATCCCCATTATAAAATGTATCAATTGGGGCGGTGTATCGCTTCATGGGACTTTTGGGAGTGAATTTACTTTAGCCAAATATGCTTAGTAGTGCACCACCGCCTCATTGTTAAGAAAATCATTCCTTTGCCATGGATCGGTAACAACTACTGAAACTGGTTAATTAAGACCATACAATAATCATTATAACCAGTGTCGCTGACAGTTTGAAGACGACCACTGTGTGACAATTTTCTTGATTAAAATGGGATTTGGGTGTCACCTAATCCAGTTAGTAGGATTAGGTGACGTCCAATTTCATTATGAAAAGGCAATCCTAGCATTCAACCTCGCCACAAATGTCACCATACACATTCTCCGTTATTTCATTCCCTGTAAACTGTAAGTTTCATAACTTCCTCAAGGACCCAGTGAGTTGAACAGAATACTGCTGATTATATTGAAAAGAGACTGATAAAAAGGCGTGTCCATGACACACAGAAATGAAGAAAAACAGGCTCACTGTAATCTGATAATTACAGAGGATGGACAATTATTACCAACGATACCCTAGGTTCTCTGGTGGTATAAAGGAGTTGTGATGGACAAAGATCAAGGGCATGTAATTGTAAAAGTCCTTCTCAAGAGATATCAAAACACGACGTGCACCAAATGAGAAGATTTTGACGTTTGTAAACGACTGTCTGAGGTCGGCATTGTCAACAATTTTCACTGACAATTAGCAGTTGGAATGAGGAGCGTGCATCACTTTTTTTGGTACACTGAGAATGACCACTATTATTGGATAGGAATTAATCAATATCTGGTAACTAAGCTCTTAAGAGAAAGGATACGGTCCTGCATACTCAAGCTCTCTCGGGTCGATGTCATCGGGATATGGGTTGAGCGGGACCTGTTTTCTCTTCCTCGGGTCATAACACAGCTGGTAGAGGAAGGTATTGTTGGCGCGCTTAAAACCGTCGATGTACTCAGCTGGCACCTCTAACTGCGACATCTTCAATGTTGTAGGCAACTTCTTCAGCACCTGCAACATTCCATATCGTTTATAAATTGTAGCCTGTAAAGATGAATTCACCCTTTACCCTTTTACAATTTGCCTGTTTGTTAATCTACCACTAAGAATTTTCATAGACTAGTCTCTTATTGGAGAGACTAACCTTAGGGAACAAATCCCCATCGATACCAGAAATGATTTTTGATGATTCATTTTTTTATAGTAAAAATGTTTCCGATTGAAAGGGTTATGAATCACAGGCAGCACCTGATGTAAGTAGTATAGGCAAACCAGGCTTTAACACAGGCACACATGTATTTAATATGCTATTCACCTGATTAAAAGTAAGCCGTATTAGCAAGCAAGGTCACTAATCTTCCAAGAATTATGGAGTGAAGCATAGATAGACACGTGAGTACCTTGTTTTTCCATATAGCTGTAACATACCAGGTTATGGATTATAAATGCAATACAGGTAGACCTTGACTTAGCCCTGATATAGGAAGGCATCTCCATGTATATATGTCTGACTATTCTGTGTCACCATTGTAGTAGATTTAGCAATTGCATGGATAAGACGGTCGGTCATATGCAATCGTCACCAATGAATGTATCTTTACACCAAAACAATGCAATAATCAAAATATAATATTGCAATTTATTCCAGTCGTTAACAATCAGTGGCGCCCACCCCCCTTTTCCCAGTACTTTAAGAGTTTAACTACATATTTTGGACCCCAAAATTTGCATAAAAATAGGGGGTGCGCCCCCTCCTTTGGGGCCGCGCCCCCTCCTTTCCAAATCCTGGATCCGCCACTGTAACAATGCCTGTTCTCCTGGGCTGTTCTCATACCGGCATCTACTTATCGTAATTAATAGATACACTTATCAGTGTCAAGGCATTTGAAGTAGTAGGCAGGCACAAAGGACCCATTAAAGACATTTGGTGGAGATGTGTTTGAAAAATGGTGACAGCAGAGTGCCAGGACCTATCGGCAGCTGTTCCATCAGATTAAGCATTGTCAACATCCAAATGTTTATTAAAGAAATTTTGAACTGGAAATGGCGATTAGTTTCCTTTTCAATTAAGCAGATGAATGCATAGGGTTGGTGTTCGTTAAACAAAGGAAGGACCTTACTATTGCGATGTCTTAATTCAGGGACAAGGACAATCGCAATTTACATTGCTGGTAACTCCAAGAGAGCCGGCTTCTTTAGACCTACATCTACCATTCTTTGCCAAGAAGTGACAAACTCAACTTGTGCAAAAAGAGGCACATACCGACATTATATAAGTATTAGAGCTGTAGTAGCTGCTCAGCTTAAGTAATCCTCCAAACAACAGAGAAACGTATCTAGTACGTCACAAAAAGCATGTCACCATTCTGGAATGGAACTGGATCTATGCCAATAACTCTCCTGGAGTTAAAAGTAAAGCTTTACAAAAGATCCCGTTACTTTCTACTGCCAGCATTGATGAGTATCGTTTTAGTTAAAGGTAAACGGATACACCAAAGGGAAATAAATCCCTCTATAGCTATTAAGGTTGAGTGAGTGAGTAATAGATGTTGAACGCCATTTCGACAGAAGGTCATATTCATGGCGAAAACTACATTACATAATTCCACAAGAGGAATATGTCAGTGCCCACACATATGTGCACTACACACATCCAAGGGGATAGGAAAGAGGAGAAATAGGCTCTTTTAAGTGGGCTAGGAAAGCCCATTGAGGTTGAGAAACTCAGGTTAACGGAGCATCTCAATGATAAGACTTAATGAGCAATACATACACAAGTAGTGGAGAAAGTGAAATTATGTACAGCACATTATCCCGCATATAAGACGCATCTTATACGTGAACCAGACCCCAGGTTTGCCTGTTAGGTTTGACCTACGATGGGGGTGTGTCTTATAGGCAGGGTACTTTTACTCAGAGATGTAAGTCAGGCATGGGTAAAAATCAGGAAGCCATAGATTTACTTGATATAAAAGTCTTCTTTATTTTCCCCAAACAGCCCTCTTTAGCACTTGTATAAGGAAAATACATGTCATTCAAAATCTTCAGAAATCAGGAAATCCTGATAAAATTTGAAGACTTACATCCCTGTTTTACTACAGTATAGTACTAAACCTTCAAAAATCAAGCCGATATACGCCGCATAGTATTTCTCTCAACTCAGGGTGTGCCTTAAATGCGGGATGCGCCTTATACATGGGAGATTGTGGAAGTCAAGTATTACCACTGTCAGGTCTGGTTGTCGGGTGAGTTTGAAGAGTTTGTTCGCCTTGCCAAGTCCAATGCCAGGTAGACTGGGTAAGTAGTCACAGCCGGACAGGATACACATGTAGCGGAACTTGTCAAAGGTGTACACATCTGCCCTAAGGCCCATTGCACGTTGAAGGTGCTCCTGTTCTACCAGGATACCATTGCCTGAGAAGTCCATCTTGTACATCACCTGTTAGGATCAGTCAAGTAAGAAGAGAATTTTAAGTTGGGTATATCTGAACCCTGCCAATAGAAAAGCAAATGATGGGGACAGATGGTCATTTGTCAATGATTAGTGTAAAAACTTTGTCCATATTTTTAAATGGAAGAACTTACTGCATAAGTATACTACCGCAATACCTCGCGTATAAGGCGCACTCCGTGTATAAGATGCACCCAGACTTTGTGGACATGAGAGGTAAAATAAAAAAAAATGACATAAATTTTGTTCTAATCAATGGATCTTCGAAATTTAAAGAGCTATGGCCACTTAGGAGCTCCCCGAATCACCCTGGAGTGGTATAAGGGGAGGGGGTAATATTGGGGAGATGTGATAGAAAAACCTCCCTTGATTTTTGCTGGTCCTATAAGGCGCACTAGGGGCTTATCCTCGTGTATAAGACGCTCCTTTTACGTGAGGTATAACGGTATTTAGCGCAGACAGCAGGATTATCAAAGGATAGAGAATGAGGTATGTCAGTAGTATAGAGAGTGTTCGGGTAGTGCCAGTAGTATAGAGTGGAGGTCGTGTCAGTAGTATACTGAGTGGGGATTGTGTCGGTAGTAGTGTGGGGGGGGGGGTGTCAGTAGTATACAGAGAGGGGATTGTGTCAGTAGTAGTGTGGTGGGTGTCAGCAGTATACAGAGAGTGGGGATTGTGTCAGTAGTAGTGTGGGGGGTATCAGTAGTACTGTAAATGTAGATATTTTTGCGGGTATAAATTTTCACAAATTTGATGAAAATGACAATTTCGCGTGTATTAAATTCGCGAATTTTCAAATTATAAGTCATAGAATCCAACAAAAGCTGATGTGGATCTAAAAGATTATTTAAGTGGTGATTGGATGAAGCCTACATCCACAGACAGAACATTCAGGCATCTTATTGTCAGGCCCAGCTTTATGAAAGCTTGTCTAAAAGTATATAGGTGTGAAAACTTCTGCAGACATAACAATAGCTGTCTTCCTATTAGTATACATGTAACATGTTTTCCCATTCAGCCTCGTATTCAATTCTTTAAAAGTGGTGCAGACATTCTAGACAGCAGGCTGATGATCTCCCGCCCCAACCAATGGTGATACAGTATAAATTTTCACGATGGACATAAATTCGCGAAAATATGTACAGCGCGAAATTTAATATGATTACAGTATATAGAGTGGGGGTTGAGTCAGAAGTATAGCATGGGGTGTGTCAGTAGTATAGAGAGTGGAGATAGTGCCAGTAGCATAGAAAGAGTGGGGATTGTGTCAGTAGTATAGAGAGTGGGAATTTTGTCAGTGGTATATAATGAGTGCAGTCCAGCTCACCCCAGTGAGAAAATGGCTCAATCTGAGCAATGGGGGCCGGTCCACCAGACCCCCTGTGGTGAGCTGTGTTGACCAAAAGAGTGGCCAGAAAGGAGACATAAACAGCTGGGGCAGATTAGTCAACCAGCTCACTCCAGGGTTAGAGAGGGATGCATCTCCATACATTCTGATTTCTAAAAATGATTCCCTTTCAAAGTAGAGTAGATGTGATAGAGTAAAACTCACACAAACAGTTGATTGTGTTTGCCTACATGTACATTGTATATAGTGACATTTTGTGTTGGAAAGTCATCTGATCATGGGTGTAAAAGTCACACCCTGTGTACAAGTGTGTATGGTGTGCCTAGACAAAAAAAAAGAAAGTTTTTTTTTGTATCTAAGGCCTCATATACTCATACTTTGCTAGGTTTCCACTGGTTATTCCAGGAACAGATCATGTTCTGTATGAATTGTATGGAAATGATGGTACATATGTGTGTAATTATAAGTTCAGAAATAAAAACCTTAGGAATAAAATTGAAGAATTGAGAAAAAAATCAGAGGTCGGCACCTTTGAGCTAAGGTCGGTCACATGACCGGAACCTTTTTTTATGGCCCTAAAATTTGTATTTTGGTCAGAAATTAGAAATGTCATACCGTAAAACCCCGCCTATAAGTCGATTTTTTAAAAACGTTTTTTTTTCTTGTATACCGTATTCTCCCGCGTAGAAGACGCGTTGCGCGTATAAGACGCACCCCAAACTCAGCAAAAGCATTTTCGCGTATAAGACGCACCTCTTAGGTACCAATTTTGTAAATTCAGTACATTTCTTTAGTAAAATTACCCCTCGTATAAGACGCACCCCCTTCTTTGGGAAAACCTATAAGACGCACCAGGCATTTGTTTGGCCTAGAAGACGTGTCTTATACGCGAGAGATTACGGTAAGTCGATTTTTGATCCCAAGTTGGGGGGTCGACTTATAGGTGGGGTTTTTATATAATAGGTTATAGTGTTAATATTTCTCAAGCCTTTTTTCTATAGGTCGAATTTGTTTCTCAAAGAGGGGGGTCGACTTATGGGTGGGGTCGACTTATAGACCCTTAGCAGGTTGTCCCATGGGCGCCGCCATTGCTGGAGCTTATTACCAGCGAGTTCTACTGATAACACCTATCAGATTGGTACCAGCTGGCCCCCGACAGGGCCGCAGCTAATAGTTGGGATTATCTCATTGGCTAATAATTAAACCTGCTAAGTTCGTATAGGCAGGGATTTACGGTAACTTTTATTCTAAGGCCATTTAATTAAAATAACTTGGATTACGGGATTTTGAGCTCATTTTTTGGGTAGCCAAAGATAAAAAAAAAATTGCATTTTGGAACCAACATTTCCCAGCAGCCTGAAGCAAAAAAAAAAAAAAATCCCAAAAACACCCCAAAATCACTTTTCATGGATTTCAACTAGGGGGAGTACCATAGTGAGTTCTACTTCTTCCTGAGCCCCTCCCCCCACTGATACTGCAGAGATGTCAGTTGAGTATGGGCTCAACCTCTTGAATTTTTGGTTCTTAGCAAAGCACCCATTTCCCTCAATTTATTTTACTAAAAGCACCCATCGCATCTTCATTTCAACCTGTTCCCCTCATTAAAAACCTTTAAAACCATCTCAAATTGGATGGTGATAGAAAAACAATTAAAAGACTGCATTTGAATTTCAGCCAATCAGAAGCCAGCTTAGATTCATGTCCTCTGAAATGAGATTTCGGAGATCCTCTGATCTCTGAAGGGTGGTTTGTCTAGAAAAGGCTAGCGGGCAGCACAAGGCATGCTTAATTTCACCTGCTGAAGCCTGGACTGTGCTCAGCCTTATGCTCCATAGAAGTAGAAAGGGCATGTTGTAAGGGTATCTATGATTAAAGTAATTCCCTCTATCTATATTATGACCACAGGATGGAAGAAGCCTCTGAGATGTCTGACTTTTGGGAAAGTTAGAACATCTGAAAATAGACAGACCTCTGAAGGTCTGACATCTCTGCACTGACACAGAGTGTCAGATGGCTATCTAAGCACTGCCACAACACTGTATGTTTATTCAATTAGGAGATGCGGTGAAGGGAAAGACACAAATGTAAACACCCTTCCTGTGGTGAGCTAGACTGAGTGGGTGTAGTGTCAGTTTCAGTTATACATGTCCACAGAAGTGAGGGTCCTGTAAGAATGTCAGCATCGATAACAACAATTTGTTTGTAGAGAAAATCAGTGGGAAAAATCGATGGGAGAGGGATGATATCAATAAGTGAGTGAGTATTAGATGTTTAACGCCATTTCGACAGCTGAGTTCATATTCATGGCGAGAACTACATTACACAATTTCACAGAGGAATGTGTCAGTGCCCACGCATATGTGCACCACACACATCCTGAGGGATAGGAAAGAGGAGATATAGACCCTTTTAAGTGGGCTAGGGAAGCCCAGAGATCTATAAGACTTGTAGCAGTGCATGTAGTATCGGCGATCTGTTATTACTATGGCCTCTGAGTACATACCTTCGTGCATCCAAACAAGATGAGATCAGAATCTTCAGAGATGATGATCTGTGCAATACCTGTTTTGTTCAGGTAGGCTAGCTGGGAATCTGCCTCATATGGTGCGACAATACAGTCCACTCCTTTAGCACGACACGCCTGTTGGGTTTAAAGAATCTATGATGAATCACACCTCTATATCTAGAATGTACTGTAATCTCCCGCGTATAAGGCGCAGCCCGCGTATAAGGCGCACCTAGAGTTTTTGAAAATTCTCAAAAAAATGAAAAATTCATAACTTTGGTTCTACTGAATGAATTTTCAAAATTCAAAAACCTATGGGTAGCTTGGGCCACCTTGGGCCCCATTTTGTCCTATTATGACCAAGGGGACATGTAAGATATATAAAAAAAGGTCTTGGTGTCCCCCTTGGGGATCCAATGAGAACTAAAACCCTCCGTATAAGACTGGCCTTATACACGGGAGATTACGGTAGCTGGCTTTTAGAGGCCTTGAATAATAGATGTGTAACTGAGGGAGTTGTCTTTTTTTCAATCAAATTGTGGGCTCCCTCTTGATGTAAAATGGAACCAAAATGATATAATACCTTTTTAGTCATTACGCCTGTAGCGTACTATGTAAAATGCTTGGACAAATCGGTCCTGACGGGTAATATGCGGAAGCACATGAAGACTCTTCCATATGCCACTCTGTAGGTAATGGATTATCCCCAAAATGATTAACCACATTCCTGCCCTCGATACAATTCCTTTGCAACCTGGTGACCAAGGGGATATGCACATAAGTAAAAGTAAAAAGTTGATCCATGATTAATAACTCTTCTTTTGCAACTGCGAAGTCACCAGATCGATGTTAATCATTGTGGGCGTAAGCTATGGCATCTACAGTATCCCATGACAAACAATTAAGGAATTAAGGAGACACTATGGTTTTTGGATTGTAGTTTCGAATGGGAAATTAAAACACATGGTTAGGCTCTACCCTCTTTGCTCTATAATCTAAACTAGAGGATTCTTGAAGCCAAAAGCTTCTATTCGTTCCATGTACACATTACATACTCATGATACGGTGTTGTAAATATATAGCGGGTATCACGTTAAACTACACATAAAATAAGAAAAGAACATTGCCTTGGCATAATCCTCTTAAAGCCTACTACAAGCTTATATACATCAGGAATTCTCCACCACACTAGCAGTGTAACTCATGACTTTATCATTCAGTCTCCTTTAGAAAACATATTCATCAGTGGGAAACCCCAGGATGAATAAGCGCCCCGCTGCTCTTGGTTTATATTTTAGGGATCTGATCAAGGTAATTTTCAATACTTTAAGGATATCTGGACAGGGCTTATAAGATCGTCAACATACTGGATTTTCCTTTAGGCTCTGGAGGAATGAAGAGTCCCATTTTAGGGATAAAAAATGTACCGTAAAATCCCGTGTATAAGCCACACACACATATAAGCAGAGCCCCAAAGTTTTAAGCCGCATCTTGTGGCAAATACCGCCTATAAGCAGTATCCCTTGTTTGGGGGATTCTTTAAGCAGCAGGAGGCCTCCAGTTTGCATGTGAGCTGCAGATTATACATGGGAATTTGCAGTGATAAATGTTGAAACTGTTTTCCTAGATGGACTTCGAAAATATGACATTTGGATTACTCATTGGGACCAATTGTTGGATATAGAATAGCAGAAAATCCAACAGTAGTAGGAGAAACCCCCTTGCCGAATATCTACATTCAAGGGGGCGGCTAGATATCTCATTCCTATAATATACCATTGGGTCTTACAGCATATCCCCCCCCCATCAATGTATTCCTTTTCCTATCTAGCTCAAAATGTGACAGGTGCAACATACATTCATCAGCTCCAGCGCCATGGTTGGGGTGATGTCTACACACCGCTGCAAACACTCGCGTGCCTCCCCTCGACGGCCTTCCCGCAGGAGCTGTGCAGCCTTTTTTCTGTATGTCTCACGTCGCCTATATGGATAAACCGTTCATGGCCAAAGTGTTAAAAACTGTCTCTTTTGTAGATTTGATCGAATGTATAAATTTTCTAGAAAAGAATATATAATAAAAAGATTGAGGCATTCATTTGATGATTTCCTTAATTCATGTCTCTCATCCTTGGTTGGCATGCAAGTTACGCTATATATAGACCCCGAAAATAATTTATCATCGGGAAAAAAGCGAAATGTTTTGTGATAAGCGACAGGGGGTACAGTGGGATTGAAATCAATGAGCGCCCAGGCGCTTATACAGGCCACTAAAGTAAGCTATAACTGCCTTCATTAACTGAACAATGTAGACTTGCAAAAAATAGTGTCCCCCATAGCCTCAGATTAGTTTATCAAGGAGATAATTAAGCTAACTCACTCTCTTCTCTCTCGCTCGACGCCCTCCTTAGATGGTAGCCGCGCTCCATCAAAGACCAGTATGGGTTTGATACCATATGACAGTAGGGTATTCACATATTTCATGCAATAGTAGACATACCTAAAATAGTAGCCAAAAACGAAATGATTACCTATAAAACGTTGCTCAAAATAGTCAACATTTCTTGGTATGTCCAAGCGTCTGTCCATATCTAATAAATCTCTGGTCAGGACAGAACAGAACACAGAATGAGTCAATATTTATATTGCAAGTGATATTAAGATCATTACTGGTATATAGCAAGTTTAAAGGACTGCAACCGTCTAAATGCCTGCACGAAATTTAGTCTTATGTACACAATTCAAATATGAGAAAAAGAAGTAAATATACTAGTAGACATAACGAGTGTTGAAGCGACTGAATTTGCAAGTAACTTGGGAAGTATAGGTCTGGCCATTTTTGACACTTACCAACAATTATATAGAGCTGTAGTAGTTGTTAATATTAAGAAATACTCCAAACAAAAAACAAGAAACGTACTCCATACGTATTGAGCACCTGCCATTTTGGATTTTGCAGTCAGTCGGCTAGCTATGTCGTCCTGTCCGCAGCAAATGTTCTCAAATCATTGTTATTAGGCCTGTATTTGCATGGATTCATCTTTTCCCCCCTTTGTGTATGACAACTGTGTATGACAACTGATCAGACCAGAGATGACACCCTAAGCTTCCACCTCCATAGAAAAGCATTGAGTGCACAAAGCGACTTGCACCCATTTTGAGATCACCTAGTTTTTTAAAACCTCAATATTACAAAGATAAGGACCAGATAACAGGTAACAATTACACCTCTATGATCCTGAATATGTACACTATCTCATGACACATTTCATTTTCTCTCACATTTTATCATTAATTTTTTATGTTATTTGAGGGTGAAGTGCAGTCCCATCTCTCAAAGAGGCCATTTTGAGTTCTTAATTTTCGCCATGCTCCCACCTGTCTCTAAAGACTTTGAAAAATTAACTTCCCAAGTTAAAAATGTCAAGTATTTATCACGACTTACTGGTCTGTCTTTTCACCTAGAGCTAGTTTGTCTGCACAGGCGAATGCCCCTTTATGCAGCCAGCAGTAGGAATCTATAGCGACTGTGCATCCGCGGAAGTCTTTGATGCTTGCCTCTCGTGATGCTTTCTTCAAGAAAGGCAGCAGTCCTGTGATCCCCATTGCTGCCCACCACTACCATATGGTAGAGGCAACGAGTCTGAAATATACAAAAATGAGCGAAAATATAGAGAAATTCCTCCTAATGAAGGAAAAGTGGCATCATTTATAAAGGCTGGTCTGAACTAGAATGGGATCCACGTCTTATCGAACACTTAAACCCAAACAATATTTCTACTGAAAGAAAGGACATTGCCTACATAAAATACCGTAATCTCCCGCGTAGAAGACGCGCTGCGCGTATAAGACGCACCCCAAACTCAGCACATGCATTTTCGCGTATAAGACGCACCTCTTAGGTACCAATTTTGTAAATTCAGTACATTTCTATCGTAAAATTACCCCTCGTATAAGACGCACCCCCAATTCCAGCACACCCTATAAGACCTCCCAGCATTTGTTTGGCGTAGAGGACGCGTCTTATACGCGGGAGATTACGGTACAAAGAATTCCGCTCTGATATCAGTCCTGATAAATGCAGCTGACAGTCGATGAAAATCAAGAATTAAATTCTCAAAATGCTACAATTTTCCACCCGAATAAGTCATTTGCGATTCAAAGTTTGTCCATGTAAAATAACAAATTGAAGATATTATGATTGATGGATTGAAGATTAATGCCACATGATTCAGATTGATATTACCTAATGGGATGTGGACAGATAAAAAGAACCTGTGGAGATCCGGATTTATGCAGCCATGCCAACACTGATTATGGTCCAGCTAAAGACTGGTAATTGCTTCTCTCGCCCATTGAAAGGGGAAAATATGATCACGCAGTTATCAAAAGAACATGACACACCCTGCGTATAAGGTGCACCCAGAGTTTGTGCCAGACCTGTAAGGCGCATCTGGGTACATATTTTGGCCATTTTAGGACTGTCCTATAGTGGTAAATTCTGATATACATTTGTATAACTACTATAAGGCGCATCCCTTTGGCTGATCCTATAAGATGCACTAGGGGGTACATCCTGGCAAATAAGCCACACCCATATCAGTGTTGTCGAAAACCTTTTCTCGATGGAGGCCAAAGTGGCCTGCCTCTTTGCATCTTATGCAGGCCATTTGTCTCACGCAGGCCAAATGACTATTGACATTTAAGGTTCTGATACAAACTTAATCATAAAGAAAACTCTAAGAAAGTGGGAAATATCTGATTGTATAGAAAATACAAAAAAAAGATGTCCCTATCTCTGCTTCTAATCGACCGATTTGAAAAATTCTGTCGCCATTAGAAAGCCGAGATATTAAATGGCATCACTGCTTATATGCGGGGTATTACAGTATCATAGGCTAATGAACTGCGAAGGCAGGTAACTATCTCCACCTATTGTGACTTGGAGATATCATCGCCTCATACAAAGAGCTGGGTTACATGGAATGCCACTGGAGAGCTGGAGAGAGCTAAAACATTGCGGCAAACCAATGTACTCCTGTTCGGTCCGTCCCTCCGACTCAGAGCATGCCTGAGGAAACCAAAACAATATAATATGTGACTGTGACAGCCATACCGGGTCGAGCATACAGGGAGACCCCCGGAATGGCGATCCTGTACCTTTTTCCTGGAATAAAAATGTTTTACAACCAGGGGTGTGAAATCCCGAAACCCATTACCTCTGAAGCGTAATATACAGCTTGCTAGTTAATGTTTTAATGTAGTATAAAAGTGATCTAAATGTTCTTTGGGCAGAATATAACACACTCTGTTATACAGGTATGTTTGGAACTACCAGTGGGATGCTAACATATTTCAATCTGGAATGGTATTGACAAAAATTTTAAGTCAGACCCCCCCCCCCCCACAAATGGTAAATTCTTTTCTCAGTGGATTTGCATAGATCTCAAAAATGGTCTTTCTGAGCATCAAAAACGCGGATTTCCACGTTTTCGCGGAGATTTCACACACCTGACAACTTGAATAGCCTAGGATCAGCTCTACATTTCACGGGATGTATATTCAAGTTAATTGTTTTATTGCCCCATTTGATCTAGAAAAGAATCGATTTGAAGGTGGATCTGTATTGGGTCTTGTCCTGGCTGTAGATCTACCGTAAAATCCCACTCATAAGCCGACCCCAGCCATAAGCCGGGGGTAGAGTTTGGGGGAAAACCTAAAAGCCGGTTTTGGTGCATAATTTTCCCTATTATCTCTTTAATCTATTGTAATAAAACCACACTCTTAAGCCGGGGTAGAGTTCGGGGTAGAGTAGGGGGGAAAATCTGGCTTACGACCTGGGTTTTACAGTAATGTGTGCAATACACAAAGCTCACCACCAACCTGGCGCAAATCTCAAGTTAAGGTTTGACTCCAGCCCTTAGTGCCTTGGGACTTGGGGTTGAGCACATAAAAAATTAGCCTCTTAGCAAAAAAGGCCAATTTGGCGTCTCTGCATTGGGGGGGGGGTATTATTTATCAATGGGGGGGGGGGGGTAAAATTTCAGACCCCATCTGAGAGGGGGAAATAAAAACTTTTGAACTCTCTTGAGGGGGGCGGCATAGAAAAATAACCCTCTTTTTAGCAAAAAAGCCTGCAGGCTACTAAAGATCAAAGAGGGGCATGAACATTCTCTGTGCCTCCGGCATGGGGCCACCCTTAAAAATATGTTCGTTTCCTGTCCAGAGGCCTGGTGGAATTTTTTTGTGAGAATGGGAAATTTTTTTCCTGAGTTCTGAAAAATATTTTTTTTTCATCCATCAGCACAAGAATCTAGGTTTCAAATCACTGAATCCTACCGTAATCTCCCGCGTATAAGGCGCACCTAGAGTTTTGGAAAATTCTCAAAAAAATGAAAAATTCATAACTTTGGTTCTACTGAATGAATTTTCAAAATTCAAAAATCTATTGGTAGCTTGGGCCACCTTGGGCCCTCCTGGGCCCCATTTTGTCCTATTTTGACCAAGGGGGCATGTAAGATATCAAAAGAAAGGTCTTAGTGTCCCCCTTCTGGATCAAATGAGAACTAAAACCCCCCGTATAAGACGCGCCTTATACGCGGGAGATTACGGTAGAACACGATGACAAATTCAAACAAACATATTTTTAAGGGTGGCCTGGGGGATCAAAAGAATTTGACTGCCGTCGAGGGGGGAATGTAAAAAAATTTGACGTGCCCGTCTGAAAATCCACCACCCCTCCCCGTTGTTAAAAAGTGACCACTCCCTAGGCCTAACTTAAAGAATGAGCCATTTATTGCCAGCGGGGGGTGGGGTCATGGATTTTGGCGGACCGGTAGATTTTTTCTGCTCCCTCCTACCACTAGGCCCTATGACAAAAATGATCATGACCCCCCCCTCCACTAAGACTCTAAGTCTTAGTCTAAGAACTGATTTTGCAAAATGACACCCCAAAAATCGGATACATGCATGGATTGACGCATCATGATGGGTATTTGAATTGCCCATATTTAGTTTTGACCCCCCAGTAGTTTATTGAGTTTTGGACCATCCACCAAGCCAAGCCCAAGGGGCTCTTTTTCAAAATCATGCCCCCCCCCCCCCACCTGCCAGACCTGGCAATAAATGACTCGTCCCTAAACTATTTAGATCTATACTATAGTAAGGGAGTGGTCATTATTTATCAACAGGGGGGGGGGGCTGGTGGGTTTGAGGGGGGGCGTAAAATTATCAGAACCCTCCCGAGGGGGGGCTAAAAAATTTTTTTAGCCCTCTTGAGGGGGGGCTAAAAAAATTCACCCTCTTTTTAGCAAAAAAGCCAGCGCGCTACTATAGATCAAAGAGGGGCGCGAAAACCCTCCGCACCTAAGGCGTGGGGGGTGCAAAAAATTTTGACTGCCGTCGAGGGGGGGTCGTAAAATATTTCCGCGCGTCCACGCGAAAACCCACCACCCCCCCCCCCCAGGCCCTGTTGATAAATAATGACCACTTCCTAACTTGCAACAAACCTCGCCAGCGGTAATGACTAATGGCAGTGATGTCAAAATTTATATCTAGATCTACCTTTAACAAACTATATCATAGTATATGGCCAGTTCTTATCACATTAAACAGAACAAACGGCACCTCACCAGTGAAAAGATGGGGGAAAATAAACAAGACGTGTGACAGCTCTTGCGATGAACTTCCCGCGTGTTTGATTTCTATAGCTCGTCTACAAACTGCAAAATGAAGATGATACGAAATGAGTCTTTGAGATTCTATTTCAGAATATCTAGCTGACAAAAAAGTTCCATACCAATCACAAGTAATTTGATATATCAGAATTTCTAAAGTACATCACTTGGTCTGTCACTTGATATGTTTTCGAAGTGCAGTTTTGCTCAGCTATCAGCTTCCACCTTCGGAATCCAAAATGGCTGAAAGGAGCACTTCTCCTCAGGATTGGCAAAGTTGGGAAGCAGTTTCTTCTTCTTCAAGTCCAATGTCTAATAGTTACACAGTCGATCTTGAGTCAACAAACTTGGGTACATCGAATACGATGTATTCCCAGGGTAGCAGCATGGTAGGAGGCCCAGAAAGCCCAAGTAGATACGTCCCAACAGCTGACGAATTCCAGTTTGTGTCAACGTCATCGACCAGCGCGAATCCACAATCACAACAATTCTACTACGCCCAGGGTAACTCAGGTAATTATTTCACCTGCAGTCTCTCTGATTAAACCCCGGGATCAAACGACATTAATATAGCATAGGGGATGTTGTTTTTAAAGATTTTATTAGAAGAGAGGGATCATCTTCAATTTGCACCCAAACTGACCCTGCTTTCAACAAGAAATGCGGTTGTGACCGCGTAAAAAAACGCCTCCCGCCGTTAATGTCTGTATTCAGTAATTTTGTATTGTGAGACCTCATCACATGGGGCAAATGAAATCATCATAGCGCACTCCCGTACCGCTTCGCGGTACCGCCGCTATGCGGCGTGGGAGGCGCTAAAAAAACGCCTCCCGCTGTTATTTTGTATTGTGAGACCTCATCACATGGGGCAAATGCAATCATCATAGCGCACTCCCGTACCGCTTCGCGGTACCGCCGCTATGTGGCGTGGGAGGCGCTAAAAAAATGCCTCCCGCTGTTATTTTGTATTGTTTTTGCACCCCTCTTTAATCTATAGTAGCGCGCTGGCTTTTTTGCTAAAAAGAGGGTGAATTTATTTATCCTCCCCTCAAGAGGGGTCAAAATTTTTTAGCCCACCCTCTGGAGAGGTCTGAAAATTTTATGCCCCCCCCCCTCAAACCCACGCCCCCGTTGATAAATAATGATCACTCCCTTAAAAAAAAGGAGTGGTCATGATGCCGTCTTGATTTATCAACAGGGGGGGGTGGGTTTTTGCACTGAATTTTGTGCAGTCAAAATTTTTTGCCCCCTCACCGGAGGCGCAGAGAATTTTCGAGCCCCTCTTTGACTATAGTCTTTGATCTATAGTAGCACGCAGGCTTTTTTTGCTATAATAAAGAGGATAATTTTTTTAGCCCTCCCCCCTCAAGAGGGGTCAATTTTTTTTTAGCCCCTCCTCAGGAGGGGGCTGAAATTTTTAAACCTCCCCCCCTCAAACCCAACACCCCCTCCCTGTTGATAAATAATGACCACTCCCTAAATTTAAAACTTTTTCCAGTAATTGATCTATGAATTATTTGAATAGAGAAAATACCGTTTCCAATGCTCTTAGACTAGAGGGATGTTAATCACTCCCGAAACTTCTCCTGCTTTCAAATGTAGAAAACCCTGTGTGTCCGTGCATCTGAAGTGCACGCTGTCATTTGTCCATTTGCATGACCTTGTAACCTAAGTCAGTGTCTGCACCCCAATTCAGACAGATTAATTGGCCTAAACTAAAGGGCTCCGCACCAGACTCATTGTCAAAATTGGTCAATTTTTTTTTAGTCACATGAACATCTCTAAAGCTAAATACGAACATGATGCATTTCCAGACGCATGGCTGCACATATGTAGGAGTCAGGAAACACTTGATAGGGGATATCTGATGCCCTCCCACGTTCGTTAGCATGGTTACGGCCCTCCGTGTATACGCAATGTGCTGTGTCTGTTTTCTGCTTATACACCAACCTGCCCTATATGAACAGCATGCCACACCCCCCTTTAAATGCCCTCACTGCCCGCTGATGTACACAGGTCAGCAATGTATCCAAGGATAACTATTGATATACCAAACCCCAACCTTGTTAAAACTGCACATTTATGAATGAACCAAAGGTCAATGAGCCCATATAAGTTTAATTTTAAATCATCCTGTCATATTCCAGGAAAATCAAATATAAATTCAAATATTACTAGACGGAAAACTGTTTGTAAAGTTGAATGACAGGCAAACCCAGGGTACTGCTCCCTGATTGGTTAGTCACTGACAGCAACAGATGTCTGTGTACAATGTACCAGACATCCAACACACCATGTCGATGTCAAAGACTTGGCATAGTAGTTTAGAAATCAGCTGTTTATTCTTTAATGAAGAACAGTTAATGTGTCGCCTTCACACATCTAAATAGGTGTACCAATATAAAATGAATAGTATAAATTATGAAATGTGTCATTGGTGCATAATAGGTATATAGGGGATGACAGTTCTTTGTTTTGGTTCACAAATTCAAACTGAGTAACTGATCCTGTCTGGTATGTGACCTGTGACCCTGGTGGTGCTGACAGATACTGAGTGCTACCAACTGCTGCACGTCTCCTAACTCCGCCCTACTTAGCGTTACTGCCTTAACTAAACTTTAATACAAGAGGTATTGCTGAAGGATGAGAACACCGTTGTATATTTTAGAGGTGTGAATGGGTTCTTGGGGTAGGGCTAAAAAACAACATTTTCACATCCCATTTGTGCACTTGATAAACCAGTAAACCAGGCTCACTGAAGCTGTTATCCATCGAAAATTGTCATTAGAAATACCGTAAACTCCCGCGTATAAGACGCGTCCTCTACGCCAAACAAATGCCTTGTGCGTCTTATAGGATGTACTGAAATTGGGGGTGCGTCTTATACGAGGGGTAATTTTACTATAGAAATGTACTGAATTTACAAATTCCATCCTTAAAATGTGCGTCTTATACGCGAAAATGCTTCTGCTGAGTTTGGGGTGCGTCCTATACGCGCGACGCGTCTTCTATGCGGGAGATTACGGTATATATGATTGCCATTCTTATACATCACATTGTGCAGTGTAGATTGTTGCTCTGATCATGTTTCAGGATCAATGGGTGCCATGTCCCCTGAATACCAATCTTCCAGCGGAACATTTGCACCAAAGGGTGAAGTTCGTCAGAGGGGAGTTGCAGGAAAGTTCCTCGAATCTAAAGGCTTTGGATGGCTGATGGAGGTTGACGAAAGTGAGGAAGAAGCTCAAAAACCCTTACTGTAAGTACCATGTTCTCCTATTAAACGTACATGTATATGATTCCTTATTTTGATAATTCTGCAGAGGTTGGGGTATAGAAGTTCTAATCATGTTCCATAATATCACAAATCTTCCCATTTAAGAGTCACAATTTACCGTAATTAGTACAGCAACTAAAATGATAAAACTCAATAATGAATTAGATTATTGTCCTTCTTTATTTCAGGGAAGAACTTGATATCGACTTAAAGGACATTTATTACAAGTTACGATGTGTACTGTTCCCACTTCCACAACTTGGGTTTAATCGTCAAGTCGTGAGAGACAACCCAGACTTTTGGGGACCTCTGGTTGTTGTACTTTTGTATTCCCTCGTCTCACTCTTTGGACAGTTCAGGGTAAGACTTATTTATAGATGCATACGATAACTACAGTTATGGGGATAAATCAGAAACCAATATACGGTAGCAATTACCACCACGGAGTAGCTTCCAAGACCAAGTAAAGATTGGCCATCCCAATAGCCTGTTTTAAGAGCAGTGCCATTTCCTCAAGCATCTTGCTACATGTATTTCCTAAACCGTTCCTCTTGTGATAAACAATATCATAAAAAAAAAAGATCACTCGAAATTACTCTCAGCCTTCCCGATGGAACCGTTATCTGATGCAAAAGAAGAAAAAAATGTAGACCTGGGCCCGGAAGCAATGAGCCCTGGGAGCAGTGAGTCGTGAATGAAGTTCTTTTATGTGCTGAGACATTTTAAGTATTCGAGGAAGAGATAAATGGTCGCCTCACTTGCCATTGTTTATTCTTCAACAGGTAGTGTCGTGGATCATCACTATTTGGGTTTGCGGCTCCATGATTATCTTCACACTTGCACGTGCTTTGGGGGGCGAGGTATGTACATTTACTTAAGACCTGCCTGGTACGTCAGTTTTATAATTGCCAGTGAGTGAAAACTTTAAAAAAAAACAAAAAAAAAAACAACTGTGTCGTGTGAGAATGTCTGTTGGAGATCAATTTTTCCATTGGAGAGCATTTCATTTTCAGATGAAAAAGTCTATTGTACTTATTCTTCTTAATGTATAATACCGTGTATCAAACAGATTGTACTGCAAACTGTGATAAACACAAAATTTACTCTTTCGCGCACATATTCTTATCATCACAAAGCGATACAGATGCACTATGGACTCCGGTTATAGGTGAATCACTGACTTATTTGGTGTCTCCAGCTACCAGTGTATGCCTTCCTTGTTGCAATGCATTAAACTCTGTTATAATTCTTGGTTTCAGGTGAACTTTTCGCAATGTTTAGGCGTCATAGGTTACTCACTTCTACCACTGACCCTTATCGCCATCATCCTACCAGCTGTGTCATCACTGCACTACGTCAGCCTCTTCTTCAAGGTAGGATCACACTTAGTGTTCGCCTTCTAATCCTTTTCCTGAAAGATCTGTTACATGCACTATCGATTCACTGCATATATTAGGCAACTCAGCATTACCAGGAATTAGGTTCATGAATATAATGCGCCTTATACATATGGTATTATTATGTAAGTGACTTTCTACTTGGTAAAAGGAATTTTTAAACAACAAAATAAAGTAAAAGCCTGTTCTTTATTACATACCCATAGAAAGTTTGAAATTCATCCCGACGTTGATAAACATTAAGCCCAGTGTTTCTAGTGAAACTCGCCATTCCTCAAAGCATAAATTGACATGGGCAAAACAAGGATCCAAAATGACAAAATATTTTAATGTAACGTGGAAGTGTTCTTACCATATCTTCATAAAAGCTAGCAATACCAAAGACATATGCTCTTTACCATATAGAATAGGAATGGCATAGTTTCATATTTTCGTCCATTGATGTTTCTTTATGTATTGTTTATGCAGTTACTGGGCGTGGTTTGGGCTACATACAGTGCGGGATCACTTCTCTGTGTACAGGAACTCCAACAGAAGCGGCCTCTCCTCCTCTACCCCATCTTCCTCCTGTATATCTACTTCTTCTCACTATACACTGGGGCATAGGTCAGACCCTCTGTGGATCGGAAGGCTGACACAAAATCCCAATCACCTGAACTTTAATCCAGATATTAACATTACAAAGGACTAACATTGGGAGTTTCTACACATGGATCTTGCAATGACATAGACAATAAAATCCAAGTGTATTGGTTTTGTTCAAAGTTTTACATATTAAGGATTACAACAGGGTGGTATGATACATACTTTCTAACAGCTAAATGTGGTGATCTGTATATATGGGTTAGCATTTCTATATTAAGGCAAATCTCACATTGTAAACTTGAATTGCTCGCTACTGTTTCTTTTCTTTTAAAAAAAAAATAACAAAAAAAAACACATGAAATGTATATCATGTAAAGCCATAGGACAAACAGTTATATGCTATTCTTCACGAAGAAACAGTGTTCGCGAATTTTTCTATAAACGAGATAAATGTATATAGTAAATAGAGTCAATTTTTAGAATCATGTGGAAAACACATTTACAGACATGACATGATATATTCCCTATGCAGTAACATAAACTTACACATGTATGTCTATCTGAGAGGAAAAGAAAACGGAGCGAATTTCAGAGGTTGGCATGTACCGTACATCTTATCACCATCATAGTCGATGTAAAATAACTGTTATAAACATGTACAACAAACATTATCAACTATATTCTGTAGATAGATTTTTGGGATCTGTACAACTTCGGCCACATATTATTCATAAGTAATCAAAATGTGTTGAAATATATATTACACGTGGGTAGGTTCTATATGTATTGGCTATAAAATATTCACTCCCCAACCTCAAGGTGGATAAATCTTTTTTTTTTTTTCATTCCGTTCAAGACTTAAAGTTAAACCCATGAACAACGACAGGGTTCTGTATGCAATTATAGCGTTTTGAACTACAGCCACTACGTTTCAAGTGATCTGGATTGAGTTATCATAATAAAAATGTTAAAAGAGTCCAATTGTGTCTAGTAATAATGTCTGTGATCTGCTGTACCCGAGCAGATGTCACACAAAATGCCTACATGACCCAATGCGCTATTGTTGTATCGGTAACTAGACACCTCGGAAGCAGGGACAGGTCGGAGGCAGACATCTACAGGGATGAAAGTCTTCAGGGATTTCTCTGATTTTAGGGGTTTTGAATTTCCCAGGCCCCATACATTCATATAAAAGCCCAGGACTTTGGGCCGATATTGTCCCATTTTAGGGATGTTCATGCTTTGTGACTTTCATCCCTGCATCTAGGAAGCAAGTCTCATCTCGGAAAGGGCTTTGCTAGCCCACTTAAAAGGGTCTATTTCTCCTCTTTCCTATCCCCTCGGGATGTGGGTGGTGCACATATGCGCGGGCACTGACACATTCCAATGTGTCAGTGTCCGCGCCATGAATATGACCTTAGCTGTCGAAATGGTGTTAAACCTCTATTACTCACTCACTCACTCATCTCGGAAGCAAACAAATTTTAGAATTACTCATTTTCTTGAGTAAAATGCATGTTTTTGCCAGCCCATGGTTCTATGGCACAGGGACAGTATCACTAGGGTGATTGATCAGAGATCTTCAAATTCTGTAAGAAGAGAGTGGTGTTAAAGTTATATTTGGAACGCTTCTTTTGTCTCTTCTGCAAAACTTGAAAAATGCAGTTGCAACATTCTTTCACTAAGGCCTCCTAATGACTTACCCCTCCCCTTACCTTGTGACGTCACTGCTACCGTAGTACCTCACATAGCCTTATTAAAATAAGAAGTGCCTTATAAATACGTGAGTTGCCGCTATACCTCACATGAAACTTAGGGGAATTCTATAGGGTGCACTGGTCACTTAATTGGACCACTTTAGTACTATGTAAGTAAACGTTATTATTGCATGTAAGGCATACCCCTAACTCGCTTATCATGTAAGGTGCACAGGGTCCATCCTTTCGTATAAGCCATGCCTTACACACACACGGTATTACGGAACTTGCCGGGACCAATGAACAGCCAGACCACTGGGCAGGGATGAATACACAGTGATGCCACTTTTCCTGGTTTACCTGGTTTTTGTCACCCAGAGGCGTAGGAAGCAAATCTTCATTGGGGGGGCCCGGCGAGGGCACCATCGCGACTACCTTGAATTGTAGGCTGATGCGTGATGGCGTCTATATATGCATATTTAGAATTCATATAGAAAAGTGATTTTTGGTAAATTTTGGATCTGACTTTAGGCTCAGACCCCCATTCTCCCTATGACATCACCATAATAATCTAATTTGAGATGTAAAGTTTTAGCTTCTTTTCCATTGTGTTTATGAGTTCTTGGAAAATATTGGGGGGGGGGCCAGACATACTCAGGCCCCACCTCCTTCATAATTGGGGGGCCCTGGCCCCCCCTTTTCCTACGCCCCTGTCACCCAGTCAGTGGCATCTCTGATACAGCAATTTCTGATCACAATTGGGCTTGGTGTATCTTTGGTACTGGGGGGGGGCACTCCCTATGTGATCTATAGTAACCATGTGCATACAAAAACTAGAGGGAAAGGGGTACCTTTTTGAGCATGGGGGCGGGTACTGCCGGATCCTTTAAAAGGGGTGCTTTTGGGGCCATTTTTGGCCTAAAGGGGTAGCTTTTTGGGCTCAAATGATCAATCAAATTTTCAGTAAAATAGGGTGAAAATTGATGGAATTTCAGGGGATATATTTGCGTTTTTGGAGATGTCACGCTAAAAGGGGTACCATTTTTATCACCTACTGTAAAAACCGGGAAAGGGGTATCATTTCTCCAAAATTTTTGGGGATTTTCACGCCGAAAGGGGTATGTTTTCAAGAATTTTCACCCGCTAAAAGGGTAGGAAATTCAGAGTGGTGTACGCACATAAAATCGAGAGTGCCCCCCCGGGCTTTGGTAGGCACCTGAAAGTAATTATCAATGGAATGAAGTCTATCATAGTCCAAATAGTCTTCAGTTTCTAATACATGTAGTTCTAAGCAGCAACACAGGCTAGGTAAATGTATACCGTATATCCCCGATTATAAGTCCGGGCTTATACTGATTTCAAATGGTAAATTGACCGGGCTTATAAACGGGGTAGGCTTATATTTGGGACAGGCTTATAATTCATACACTTGAAAAATCCCCATTGAAACCTGTCAAAAAATTCAATATATATGTCCTATTTCTACTCATCTCTCGGAAATAATTCTTACATTTATATTTAGATAAATGTAAACTATCTGTATCATATATGTATTTGGTGTAAAATAAAGGACCTAAGCTTCAAAAATTGTGAAAATATTCCTATTAGAATTGGAATTATGCCCCTGTATGGGACTTCTAATGGATTTGCTTGTTCTGACCAAAACAAAGCCCCACGCTCCAACGTTTTTGGAAGATGGGTATAGGCCTTTCAGCTTTCTGCCATTATCTGCCTGTCTGATAAGGGCTACTCGGGCCGACTAGTTTGCATGGCAGTGGGATATGACTGCAGGACATGTCGATGGGTTGGTGGTGCTCCCTAGTGGAATACACGTGAACCATGGGCAGGAGGATATTTCACTGTACAAATTTCAATGCGTCGTACCAGTAACACACCAAGGCACCCTCTGTACTCAGAGCATTCTTGATGGCATAACCCCGACATGTTATTGGAACTCATTCACTTAGTACGGGCTCAAAATCTCACTCACGCCATAAACTACTGGTATCCCAGCATGTCATGTCTGTAGAAGATAGGGCCACTTCCCTGCTATAAAAGTGTGGGCCTAGATAATCAATGGGAGGATATAATATGAACAAATTTGGTTTAGAAGGGACCTATCTTCTCTATAACTTGTTAAAAGATTACATGTAGTTATCTAAAAAATAAGGACAGTTCTGTATTTTTCAAAATGATGCCAAATGGCATCATCAGCTGTACACTGAAACGCCCACCTGTAGGCTGTACCTCTATAACCTTCATATAGCCTAGGTCTAATTGTGGTATTAAGATTGAGTGCCATACACCTACAATACTGCTGGTGTAACCGCTTAAGGGACGAGTCTTTTTTGGCCGTTGGGTAGGGGGGGGGGGCATTTAAAAACAAAAAGAAAAACTGCAGCTCTTTGGTGGGTGCGGGGGGGGGGGAAGGGGTCAAACTGAATATGGGTACTTCAAGTACTCATTGCGACGTGATATTCCACAAGCCCCCCCCCCCCCCCCCCCCCCCACACACACCTGGCAATGAATGACTTGTCCCCAAGTCATGCTTTTCCAGGGCACCCTAAGGGTAAACTACTAATGGTATAACCCGAGGCACTCCAGGTCTTAAACAACCTACCCTGACTGTACACTATATTGGAGACACTGCACGAACACCTGGGAAGAGCACTACAGTACCACCTGTTGTGGCTCAGTGGAACCAATGCACTATTCAAAGGGCAGCTAGAATATTCTTACAATTACATCACGGCCAATGGGCTTGATACAAACCGCTGTACCGCTAGTCAAGGTTTTGGTTTTAGAATAGGAGTAGTATATGGAAAGAGGGGCTATTTCCAGGCCACGCCATTTCACTGAGGTGTTAGTAGTGTAATTAAATGCCACTTTTCATCAGGCTATCATCGATATTTCTTTTTTCTGACACCCTCCTTATTGTGTTAAATCCATATCTAAAAGCTTTATCTACCAGAATATGGACAGTTTAACAAGTTTCTGAAGATCAAAAGCCATTAGAATAAGCTATATACTCATACCCCGACTCCTACACCCTCATTATCCTTCCTACAGTGCCCGATCAGAGCTATCTGTTGAGGTTATTTTGACACTCTCCTATGGAAATTAAGTCAATAGTAAATCTTACTGAAAGGATCTGCTTGTTTCATACTTCTGTCACGGACCTATGTATTTTATGTCCATGCTCCTTGGGGCCGTTCAAATATAACATAACACCATAGGGGGAAGGGGTCATGAAGTTTGTTAGACTTTGTGACATGGGGAGGGGGGGGGGCTCTGCTCAAGTGTTACATAACAAAAAACTAAATGTATCACATAACAAAACTCGAAAATTTTTTATTATTATCAAAAAAAATATGTGTTTCCTGTCAAATTTAGAGGGAGGGGGTCTAATAAATCTAGGCCAATGACTGAAAAAGCCGGTCTATTGTCGATTGAAATGCAAACGATATCTGGATCGTTATTGATGCGTTCGGGGGGGGGGGTGGATGGGCTAACCATTGTAACATAATTAGGGTGGGGGCATTTTGTTATGAAGAGGTACGAGGAGGGTGGGGGGGGGGGGCAAAAGGTGGCCAAAATTTTTGTTAGGTAATATTTGATTAAAATCACATGTGTTTGAGAACTTTTTCAACCATGAGCCAACCGGGCCGACGACTGAGGAAGTCTGCGGGGCTAGAATTATTATTTCTCGTTTCAAAGAGATACAACGTCTTAAGTATCCCTGGCCAAGCTCTATCAAAATTTGCTCAGAATGGGAAAATTCATGATTTTCGCTGGTCATCGCTCCGCCCCACCAGCCCAATGTTCATATATTAGCTGATTTATCTGCGGGATATACATAAAAGCATTTCGTTGCACATAGAGTACACTACTGAAACGAAAGTAAAGGTAGGGACATCTTCATAGGCCTGAATACAGTTGATAACACACATTTTAATTTAATTTCTATGTAACCCTTTGAATACAACTGAATAAATAAAGATCGAACTTATTGCAAGGGGACAATTAAAGTCACATTTCCCTAGAACATCGCGTGACAGGTAGTCCTAGGTATTTGTCTTATTCCAGTTTATCAAAAGAAATTATTCATTCAGAGGTTTTTATCTGCTTGCGTGACAGATAAAGAGACAAGGGCTTCTTGAAACCAAGCGTCAAAGGGGAAAATGTAGCTGTCATTTTCACTTTCAGATCCCATCATGGCTTTTAATTTTTAGAACAGTATCTTTAATTTCTTGCATAGGCAGACTGTTAAAACATCGTCGTTTTAAGGAAAGGTGTTCGGACTTGCGTGATTGGTCAAAACACTTAATCTCAGAGATTCTCTATTTATAACACTGGTCGAGGACTTTCCATGAAACAAGGAAAGGGGATGGGATCTCTTTCACCGAATCAGAGTGAACATTTAATATCAATATCAGTGGCATTTGGAAAATCTTGACAAGATGGACCAACTTCTCTAAGCCCTCTAAGGAGGCATTGAGCATCAAGCTCGACATTCTTTGGTGCATCTTGCCGTCCCCTCGGGAGTACTTTGACTCCGTACGCTCAGCTTAGGGAGTGGTCATTATTTATCAACAGGGGGCGGGTGGTGGGTTTCCGCGCGGATGCGCAAAAGTTTTTTACGCCCCCCCCCAAACCTGAGACATGGAGAATTTTCGCACCCCTCTTTGAGCTTAAGTAGCACGCGGGCTTTTTTGCTCAAAAAAGGGTAAATTTTTTTAGCCCCCCCCCCTCAAGAGGGGTCAAAATTTTGTTAGCCCCCCCCTTGGGAGGGGTCTGAAATTTTTACGCCCCCCTCAAACTCACCATCCCCCCCTGTTGATAAATAATGACCACTCCCTTAATGCATAGATGCAACTCTTGAGACATGCAAAGACAAAGCATCACAGCGGCATGACGCATTATGGTTTAGCATTATGTAGCTTTTAAAGACTCAATAGACAATAAAGAATAACGGCAGTACAGGAAATAAAGGGTGTAAATACATGACCAACAGTTTATTTCGAAATTCTAAAAACAACATGGTATCAGGTTTCATGGAAACCGACACATGAGAACAAACATTGAATTTGATCATTTACATTTTTATCATTATGAATTCTTATCAACTCTCTGTCGGTAATAATAATCATGTGACGATGGATAATAATGCCTTAAAGAAAAACAAAGATATGTTTGTCCAAGGCGAGAAGGAAATGTGTTGCCCTGTATGAATTATATGAATAATATTCCACGTCGTCCCCTCGTGCTTGGGGGAAATTATGCCTATAGGAAATTGCAATGTGTAGTGAACCCCTTTCGAAATGCAGTTTTCGCAGTAGTAGTCGGTCTGGCAGTTCAGCCATGATATGTGCGTGATTGTATCACAAGTTCACTTGCCAGTTTCCTTAGTCCAACGTCTATGCGTCAGATGATATTCTCTACAAGCGTCTCATGGTATAAGGCAATGGCTGCACTGGTGAATCTCTTACATAAATTATTCAATATATACAAAGATTATAGAGGACCAGGGGCATTACTTATTTGGTTTAACTATGCTATAATCGTTATCTGCTTGATGTAGAGCCTGCTTCTCAGGTAGGCCTTAATGCCACATAGGAAACAGGAAGAACAATGGCTGCACCTTGAGGGTTAGGCACCAGAAGGTAGGCCTGCTCTGGGACTTAGGTGGTCACCGATATCTAAACATTTAATATGAAATTGTGTTAATACAAAAAGAGCTCCTAAGCTCATTCATTCATAAAGGAAAAGTATACCAAAACTTTCACATTGCTTTTGATATAATATGGATGACAAATGCAGACTCTCCATCTCCATAGGACTTCATGTAAATGGAGGAATGCTTTTGCCTATTACCAGCTCCAATACCAACTGTTTTCTGTGCGTAGTACCAGTATCCGTATAAATGCCTATTTCGAAGCCATCCCACCTTCCAGTGCCAATTCTCAGCCATGTTCCAGCTAGGTATACACTACCACGTGCTACCATACTGGTATGTGTCAAATTGAGTATTACGGGGAGCCTCACGGCTTAATTATTGCACCTCACAGTCACAGATTCTCATGTTCTAATCAATGCGTGTTTCATAACGGATATGATGAGTAGGTTGCAGTTGTGGCGGGGGTGGTGGTGGTGGAGGAATGCGAGCTCGTCTCCTCATTCCCAATTGGCGGATCAGGAGCACGGCATTCATCGTGGTGGCACAGCAGCCGAGCAAAGCAAGAATGAAGAAACTCCAGGTGAAGCAATGCTGGCCGTAGCACACTATGGCACCGCCACTGCCTATGGCAGTCTTGTACATATAGCCAAAGAAGACATGCAGCAGCCAGCTGAAAAGTCCAAAACCCACATGCATACAACCCCAGTTGCGCGCGAAATAGCGCATACCGAAGAGTTCACTGAGGATGGTCGGAGTCATTCCCCAAAGTGCAGCATTTGCTAACCAGGCGATTAGGGAAGTTGTGGTGAAGACAGCGACCCGGTCAGCAAGAAAGGTGCACATAACTAGCAGTACGGTGACTATGGCATTCAGGATAAGTAGATAGAGCACTCGTGGCACACGCTTGACAAGTGCATCAGAAACCCACCCGTAGACCGGCTTGATGACCGCAGCCACGGTCGGACCCATGATGCTCAGCATGAGAAGGTGTTGGAGCTGTCCGAACGACTTGAGGTACACAGCAGTATTGTTGTAGAACACCAGCTCAACTGATGAGAAAATGACAAATGACCAGAAGAGCAAGTGGAAATTAAGTGTCTTAAGCAGTTTTAGTCCAGTTATGTTGACTTCAACTAAAGAGCTCACTGCATGGCTTTCCCTGAAGCGCGCATGTTGGTCATCGATGACCAAGGAGCTCTCCTCATTGCCAGTGTCAGTGGCAAGTTCGTCCTCTTCCCAAGGGATCTGGCGTACGAAGGCCATGCCAAGCACTCCAATGATGGCAAAAATCAGTGACATCATCAGGAAGTAGCTTTTGATGTTGCCAGGTGGTGGGGCACCCAGTGGTCTGGGCTTATCAGTTGCATCCTCATTGAAGCATGCTTGATATATGGCCCCGAAGATGGCAGGTCCAGCCCCGAAGAAGGCGTCCAGCAGTGTAACCACCTTGCCACGGTTACTGGCAGAGAAGTTGTGCATATTTGCTGGTAGACATCCCATGTAAAGAAACATGGAGGCAAAACCTGCAAGAAAAAAAAAACAACAGAAATCAGCGTAATGTAATGGAATTTAATAAGCCATTTATTGAGGGATTATTTCCAAAGTTAAAACTAACCCAGGTGAAATTATTGTGATTAATCATGGTTATCTGGTTTCGCCTGCGACACCAGGAAATGCTGTAATAATGATTAATGTCTCAATAAGGCGCTTAGAATTGATTTAAAGCTGTCGCCCATGCAGTAAGTATTATGGAATGTTTGAAAGATAGATAACAGGAAACATATGCACATAATGCCAATATCCCAAAGGTTCTAGCTATAGAATAGAATATTGGATACAATATCTATGGATACACATAGAGGTTATAAGCCATGACCAAACATTGTATGGATATGGAATTGCTCCTCCAGGCTAGCAGATGAGAGTACTTTCTTGGTTTCTTATGAATTGACAGGAATATATGCATGGGACACGATACCGATTTGAAACAGATACATGTATTTGCAAAACATCATACTTTAACTTCAACAGTCACGAGAACTAACATTTGCATCTCCGTATCAATCTATAGGCCCTATCACTTTCAGGTGGTGTTCGAAAAAGGTTGAATGCTATGATGCAATCTAATCCTCCAAACCCGTTGCAATTGAGACCTTAGACCTTTGCTTACACTCTAAATTGTAAGGGTACCAATCAGAGCGGCGATTCCACCAAATCCCACAGTTGCAAATAAAATGATGGGTCAGCCCTGCAATTTAGACTAAATTGTTGTTATTAATGAGTACCGCACCTTTTGATAGGGGGAGGCACCTCATGATATTTCTGTTGGTGATTTACTACACATAGAAAGAAAGAATATTATGAATAGCTCTCCTCATTTTAGTGTACTTTTGCCCCATATGTCTAGACGCAACACTATAGGCTGATATATATGGAATGATAGACCTAGAACCTAAAGGTTTATGGGATGTGACCCCCCTCATTTGCTGTATTATAAAACACATTTTAGATTGCAGAAACTTTCCACATAAGCAAGGGTATATATCTAATTATCTAGATGTTAATTCATAGCCCAATCTGCAAGGGGTTCCTTACCATTATACCTCCCTGTAGCTGTTATACCCCTTGCAATATCAGCAGGGCACCAGATTGCAACAGAGTTCTAGATTGCAGTGAGAATTGCATCATGGGATTCGACCTTAACTGGGCTATTGAAAATCATCTTCAATTGACAGACTACTGAGGGATTGACCAACATTTTAGAAAATTCCCCACGAGGCATTCGGCTTTAGAAGCTGGGGCAATAGCCATTCACATGCACCCCACGTACTCGCTCCTTGTGGTACTCTAATTCATCCTTTCATGCTGAATAATAAACGCTTTTATCTCAAGTTGAATACGAGAGCCCCATAGGCTTAACCAAGAAACTCTGTATCACACCCCACAGTGTGATAACCCTTCCCCGTATCACACTCCCTGGGAAAACATCCAAAACGGTCAAATAACTGACGATAAAATCACTTCTAATGCCAATCAATCGAATTTTGAACATATCTGACTAAATTAACTTGAGATAAATACAAAGGTGCACTCGAATTGGTCAGCACTGAGGGTTATCACACGAGGCGAAGCCGAGTGTGATAACCCTCAGTGCTGACCAATTCTCGTGCACCTTTGTCTATTTCTACAAAAGATTTATTTACTGAGGTTAATGTTCTGAATGGGTGATGCGCCACATCTCAGGTCAATGTATTGGATTAAAGTCAACGGGATTTACCAAAATACGACATGATATATAGTAACATAATTCAGATAAAGGAAAGAGGCAAGGGAATTGTATATTTGCTGGATATTCTCAGTATACAAAACATGGGGACCACCTCATGGCATCGTCCAATCAAATATAATTTACCACGGGAATTAGGGCTATCTATCAATTTTTTGATAGAACCCCTGAGCCGAAAGATAAGTTAAAGCACTCGGCTTACACGTGTCTCTGTATCTGTACCAAGATAGGGGATCCCCCTAGACACATGGATTATGCAAACAGCAGACAGGGTCACTGATAGAATTACATGCGGATTCATCCAAGATTTACAGAGAATTTCTCGAGAATTAGGCACATACTGAGTCACCCAATCACACGGCTGGAAATTCCCCGGGGATATGACTGTGAGGGAGGCAGGTACATTGTGGTGAAGGCGTAGATTGACTGGGCCAATTAAACACAAAGCCAGTCTTTGAATGTGGGTATTTCTATCGCTCTGACTATAAATCTCCTTGTGCACTTTATGTGTGTTTGATACGTTTGAAAATCTATCATCATCTGGGGGAATTATAAGGGATATACCGGCAGTGACTCTAGAATACCAACACGTCCTCTAGAAAGGAAACCGTATACGGCTAGAAAGATTTAGGTAAAAATGAGATTTCCACTTTTGAGAAATAAAAGGGAACATTGGCCTCACGCCATATCGATTTTGGTCTCAAGCAATTCACTTTGTACTATCAAATATATATATATGTAAAATAACTCAGGTGCTGAGCAATTTGCTGGTAAAATTCAATTACTATCAACTGAGACACAGACAGCCTATAGTGTCATATACCGGGTAATCAATTTTCTTTGTTGGCTTCGTTTTTTTTTTCATTTATAGATACCTCCAGTAGGTCATAGGTTGAGTTGCATAGTATTGGGAAAAGATGTGATTGATAGCCATAGACGCTATATATATTCCAATGTAGCTAGCCGATAAGCCCACTATACTCCTCGCTCTTCAATTCCAATCCCACCCTCAATGCCAAACTCGGGATGTACATGTAAATGAGCCGTTGGTGTGCACTCATTGCACCAAGTGGAAACGCTTGTGCAGAGAGCTGGTAACTGCAGTTCTGTATGAGTGACTCACCGAGATTAGAGTGGATTTGGAGGGTCCTTGTGGACTAGTTCTGCTGAGTGCATCCATTGGTGTCAGGGTATTGGTCCATGGAATAATAACGGCTCACGTAATATCACAATTCTCCTATACATTCCCAATCTGCACAAAATGTAGAAACAGTTCATGGGTTTGAGAACAGATAACTGTTGGGTCATCTCTGATAATGAATCTTATTTCTTTTTGTGATGCAAGGGACTGTTATACAGGTGAAGGATCTATAGATTTTTGCATGATCGCTATGAATTTATAGGTCCTCCTGTAGATTTTTAGAACGCTGTTTTTCAACTGTAAAACAATGCATAGGCTTTCTGGATCGTGTTTCAATAGTTTCCATGACTGCACACCCTCAAATCGTAGTGGGAGGTGTAAGAAATGACTCCATACCATTGACTACATAGTGAGCTCCAGTAGAGGCCTCAAAATAGCAGCTGCTATTTATTGAACTACTGGCTCAATACACACCACTATGAAGTCATAGCACCCAATCGTAGGGGCCACTATTGGCCACATAGTGACCAGTCATACCTCCTTCATGGTCTAGTATGCACTCCTGTGTTCAAAATAACATAGGGCTGCAGTAACTACCATAATGTCTCATATAGGAGCCAGGCCTTGAATAGCAGCCTCCCTTGAATAGGGGCCGGGGTAGGAGGGCTGTCAAATCGGTGTCAAATAGGGGCCAGGCCTTGAATAGGGGCCTGGTGGGGCCAGTTTTAGGTGGTTTTAGGAAGACATGATGATGTAATTGTTCTACATAATTCCCTTTCAAATTACATCTGATAGATCTATATCTAATGACCTAATTGTATCTAAAACAATGTATGCTGTTATTCTTTCTTAATAGTAGGGCTGAGGTGTCAGCTAGGTGTGAAATCCTTTGTAATTTTATTAGAAAGCCATGATGAGTGAGGGTTAGGTATGACAGGCATGACAGCTTTGTGAGGCCTAGTGCTCTATCTACACCACTGCATACTAGTAACTACATAGTTGGCCCATGTGTGGAAGTAATGCTCAATTCTTAGGTGAAACACCACACTTTTCCAAATGATATTTTATTTTTTAGAAAAAAAACCTGCCATCCCAGAGTCAAAGGCGCTGGCCACAGGGTTATAGGTAGTAGTGTGAAGAACCCAGATTGGATACATTTGAGCAAAGGAGTGCAGAGGGCAGCAGCTAAGGCTACCCACTAATTATTCACACAGAGGGTTGTCATACCAGGGTCCCTCATTGAAGCACTGCTGTGGTGGCTATTTAGCCAGCAGGCAGTACGATCACCCAGTAATGTAGCCAGCTATTTAGTCACCAAGGCCAAAATCCTAAGATCACCTGCTAAGATTTGACCCATCTCCAGTCGTAGCTGGCTGAACCTGTCGTGGAAACTATTGAAACACGATCCTGGTTCCCCTAGTCTTTAATAACGATCGTCATCTAAGTATGCAACTTTATACATGTGTTTTATTCAGAGATATAACAATTTAACATGGGCTTATTTATCTCAAAATAACTTATTTGGGTAAATGCAAGGGGATGCCTTTCACATGACTGGCGAGGGGATGCCTTTCACATGACTGGCAATTGGAAACTCACTTGTACACTCTCAGCCTGGATTGTAAATAGGCAGTAGATTGTCGTGTACTTGGTACAGGGCGATCTACTGTAGATTCATTGGATTTGTATTAACGGCAACTCCCCTGTAGATTCGAATAATAGCCAATCCACTGTAAAACTGGGTTGCTGGAATCACTCTCGAGGCATTCGGAGTACGGCCGAGGGATCAATGCTGGTTTGTAAGGCCATCCCCTATTGGTCCTCCCCATGTGGGTCAATGTTGATCCCTGAGTCAACTTACTCGTGGTGTCCGGAGTACGGCCGAGGGATCAATGCTAGTTTGTAAGGCCATCTCCTATTGGTCCTACCCATGTGGGTCAAGGTTGATCCCTGAGTCAACTTACTACCCTCCCAAGCATAGTTAGGGACTGGTACCTAGCCAGACCTGGCTGGGGGGGGGAAGGGGCTGGAGGGAACAAGCTAAGGTGGTGTAGTTAGCATTCGAGGTCACCCCTACCCATAATGCACTGGATCTAGTCAGAAAACTGTACACCGAACGCCTCGACTACCCTCCCAAGCATAGTTAAGGACTGGTACCTAGCCAGACCTGGCTGGGGGGGGGGAAGGGGGTGGAGGGAACCAGCTAAGGTGGTGTAGTTAGCGTTCGAGGTCATCCCTACCCATAATGCAATAGATATCGTTAGAAAACCGCTACCCGAACGCCTCGAGTGTAAACCGCCATGGATATGACCCTAGCTGTCGAAATGGCGTAAAACAACTACTTACCTACCTACTTACCTACCTACCTACCTTCCTTGGCAACTCACAATGTGTACTTAATTTTATCAAAAATAAGGGTACTGACATTTTGAAGAGGCGTGTGTACTGAGTCTACTGATATATAGTCTAGATATAGTGAGTAAATACTATATACGTTCTTATGATAATGATTCGAATATGCACTCCAAGTTAAGTTCTTATGTACATCCACATGTGAACGTTGTCTTAAGATAATACTTATTTGCACGTCTCATTTGCATGCAATACCCATTACTGGGGTACTGCAAGGAACACAACATGAATGGTCCCTTATGAACAGACCTCTCTGTCGGTTTCTTATTCAAGCTGGTGTTTCTTATTCAATCCCCTTTTTCATTGGGCATGAACGACCCATTACACAGGGCCACGGAGCTTCTCAGCAATTTAATTGGTCTCCCAAAACCCCAGGAGCCTGGATGTGGAGGCGATAAGCCTATCATTCTGACCGTCATTCAACAAAAATGACGGACAACGGTCAAGATCTGTACGAGTAATATGTATAGTGTCATCTGCAGTCCAATCATAATGAGTCACTGTAAATTTTGCATTAGGTCAATGTTAACATACTTTGCCATATCACATAGTTAAAAACATTAACCATGCATTAATATTTGTGTGGTTAGAGGGTGTCAGGTAGGTTGGAAAAATGGCTGATCCTGATGCAGCCTGTAATACAGAGAAGCTCGAAGGCTGTACCCTGTCATAAATCTGAGCACTGAGAGTGCTTTGAGGGTACAGCCTATAATAAAGAACAAGGAGAGTGCTCTTAGGTTACAGCCTGTCATTGGGGAACACCAGAATTATCCAATAAGCTTACTGCCTGACACAGGGAAAGGCGTTGAGGCCCTATGGTTAAGGCCTGTCAAGTGTCATATGGAAGATAGTGAGGGTTCAATAAGGTCGCAGCCTGTCCTAGGGGCAGGAATAATACAGGTTCCCTCTAAAGGATCAGTGAGATTTTCTTCTGGTCTCAGTGGCGGATTTAGACGAGGCCGGGAAGCCATGGCCCCAACCTTTTTCGCCTGGGTTTGTCGCATTTAAACCTTAGATCCAGAAGTCGGGGCGCCCCCCTTTTAAAATTCTAGACCCGCCACTTGACCTCTAGAAAGCAGTGCTCAATGGGAAATGGGTTGACAGAAACTTTCAATAAATCTATCAATCAACCATTCAATCAACTAATTAATCAATCAGTTATGTTTGATTAGATTGAGTGAGGGGGCCAGGTTACTTTAGAAAGTGGTTGTGCACAGCCCGAACACACCATTTTCCTTCTACAGTGCGTCCAGTTGTCAGACAAGGCCCTTACCAATGAAGACAGGGTCAGGGTGTCTGCACTGAGTCGGTTACGTCAGGTCAGGGCCTGGCAGAATCAATACAATGGTATAGGATCATAGGGGTATCCAGCGGCACACTGACCCTTACACTGGTACCTAGTGCCATATATAGGCACTAGTGACTGCTACAATGTCCCTGAACTTAGCACTTTTCAGCCCTATGTTTCAGAGTAGAAAAATAAAACCTATGCTTGAAGAGTGAGCAGTATTTCCAGTTCCTGCCTACTTATGAGTGAGGCATAGTGGGAATGAAATTAGTGTTCTCCCATCAGACCTTTCTGCTTCCTATACTGTTTCCTGTATGGTGGTTCCCTGAGGGTTTATACCTCAGGGCACCAGAGTAACTGACCCTAGACACGTCTGACCAATATCTATATAGAGTACCAAGGTTGACATGCTGCATATAGAAATGGTCTTCATTTTTAGCCTCCCTGGCAGGCTTACTAGACTACCACATTGAGCTGAACATATAGCTTATATTAGCCAAATACAGCTAACATACCACAAATATTATCACAAATAAGGTCAAATCCCACTATGCAATTTTGGCTAAAAGGTTTCTGCAATTTAGACATCTGTTGCTCTCTCCTCATATTGCAAGACACATAATGGCTATAGGGGGATTTAATGGAAAGGAAACTCTTGCAGATTCACAAGTTAAGATCTTTATATTCAGATGTTTTCCCTTGCTTAAGTGAAAAGTTTCTGCAATTTTCAGCATTCTCTTGCAATTTACAGAAAGTTGGACAAAGTCCTGGATGAATAGTTCTATGTGTCCATCTTAACTTGCAACCCAAGTCCCACTATGCAATCTAATCTTTTAACATACACTGCGATTTAGTCAATTCTGAGCTCATACACAGAGTTCAATTTCAGTCTTATTCTACACTCTCCTTATCAATATCAATGACAAAAGCATTGCAATTTAAAACAGCTTACTTTTCTCATTAAGTCTACATTGCAAGGCTGAGAGGTCATTTTGATTGCAAGTGTGGGATTTGGAAGATACAATGACCTGTTAGAAACCTTGCAATTTACAGTAAAGGCATGGCTCCCTATTTGCCAAATTCCCAAATTGCAATAACTTTCCAGGGATAGATTTCAACATTGAATTCGACCTATAGATTTTTGACACAACTTGACATACGACAATTTTGCCAGTTATATTGCCATTGCAATGGCAACCCTTGGGGAGTTCAAAATCGTCACTAATGATGACAACAGAAATCCAACCATAAGAGTCATTGTAAAAGGTCGAATTCCATGATACAATCTAAACCTGGAAAGTTCTTGCAATTTGGGAACTCTTGCTGATAGGGGGACTTGCCTTTACTGCAAATTGCAAGGCTTCTAACATGCCATTGCATTTTACAAACCCTCAGCCTTGCAATGTACATCTGTAAGCTGTGTTAAATTGCAATGCCATTCTCCTTGATATTGAATTTGCAAGTTGTATAAAGTAAGCACAGTGCAGAATGAGACAGAAATGGAACTCTGTGTGTAATTTATACATACATTTTGCATACGAATTGCAGGGTATGGGGCAACTTTAGATTGCATAGTGGGACTTGGGTTGCAAGTTGAAGTGAACACACATCCTTATTTGTCAATGACTTTATCCACATTTCTGTAAATTGCAAGCAAATTCTGTAAATTGCAGAAACCTTTCCCTTAAGCAAGGGAAAATATGAAGATCTTATCTTCAGTGCAAATCTACAAGGGATTCCTTGCCATTTGAGCCCCACGTAGCCGTTATAGGTCTTGCAATATAAGGAGAGAGCCCCAAATTGCAACAGATGACTAAATTGCAGAAACTTCTCAGCCAAAGTCGTTGGATTGGACCTAAAGTGTCGACAAGAGGACAACAGTGTTCCTCCATATTTTCAAATTCAAAAGACATAAAGGTCGAATCCCACAATTCAATCTAACCCTAGAAAGTTTGTGCAATTTGGGACCTCTTGAAGATAGGGGGACTTGCCTTTACTGCAAATTGCAAGGCTTCTAACATGCCATTACATTTTACAAATCCAACTGTTGCAATTAAACTGACCCCTCACCCTTGCAATGTAGATCTGTAAGCTGTGAAATTGCAATGTTATTCTCTTTGATATCGAATTTGCAAGCTGTTGTAAGTAAGCACAGAGCTGAATGAGACCGAAATTGAACTCTCTGTGTATTTTATACAGACATTTTGCATATGAATTGCAAGGTATGGGGCAAGTTTAGATTGCATAGTGGGACTTGGGTTGCAAGTTGGAGTGAACACACATGCCTATATGTCAATGACTTTATCCACATTTCTGTAAATTGCTGAAATTTTTCACTTAAGCAAGGGAAAATATCAAAATATAAAGATCTTAACTTCAGTGCAAATCTATAAGGGACTCCTTGCTATTAAAGCCCCGCATAGTTGTTATAGGTTTTATACTATAAGGAGAGAGCCCCAAATTGCAACAGATGACTAAATTGCAGAAACTTTTCAGCCAAAATTGCATTGTGGGATTTGACCTTAATATTCTTACATAGATCTTTGTGTCATCCAATCGCAGCATACTGTTGGTACAACCTTTTACATTTTCAGTGTGTCTGCTGTTGAGCTGGCCCAATTTTCTTCTTTTAAAAGTATAGGCAAACCTTTTACAGCCCTTATTCAGCAATACCTGAAACCATCAAATGGGGCTTATATCAAGCTCTTGTACAGACGCAGTTCTTGACAAGAGAAGCCTATCATACGCAAATTGAGGGCTGCATTAAACGCCCTCAATTGGACGGCAAGTAGAGCTACTGTTCATTAAATCCTGAAAATTAAGCGCTAAGTGGTTGTCGCTTTTGTATTGCTTATTTATAGGGCTGCCATTGCATTGCCTACCGATCAGCGCTTATTAAAAGTTGCAATTACATAGCTGCAAAAGTAATTTAGTGTCTCTCCCCTATTACATCAAGCCATCATATCAGGCATCGCTCCTGCCTATCCATAATGAGCAGATGCCAATGCCTCCCTTATATAAATGAGCCATAGATCTAGGCGCTTAGCTCTTGTGTCGTAGACTAACGTACCCTTATGTCAGTTTTCATGGCCTTTACCCTCTTTGTGATTTTAAAATTATAATTTCATCACATCTTGTTCAATACCTATCATAAACTTACTTTCCTCTGGCACATATATAAAAATGGCGATCAAAATGGTATATGTAAATGAAGATATGCATAGGTAGTTGTAAGCATGGAATTAAACTTTACAAGAGGAAAAATAAAGATTAGACGTGTGCTATAGAGCACTCATGGCCCAGGTTACCTACCATATGAGACTTGTCACTATAGTGACAGTGTGTCCGAGTCATCAATGGTTAAGCCTATGGAGAATGCACCCATTATTGCTTGTATATTTTATTGGCAAATAACTCCTCTCTTGGCGAGTTAAGCATTGCAAAACACCAGCAGGTCTTGAATAAGGATCCATATTTTCAATAGAATGGCCCGAGGGAGTGTAATTATCCTCCATTTTGTTATAATCAAGCAGTTTCGATAGCAGCGTTAGCCGATCGTCTCCCTGTCAGAAGTAGCATTTTTGAAGGAGAATTCGATAGATTATATCAATTTAACTTGAAATTAATGAGTTTTAACATGTAATCCATGCATTTTGGGCAATATTTAATCGATAAGACCCCTCAATTTACTGTTAAACAAAAAAGAAAATGATGTTACGACGGGTCACTTTGTGTGCATGCGCCAACTCACCTTGCTGGAAGTAGAGATAAAAAAAAGCAAACATGGTGGTCATGTTTGGTCCTATACAATATAACACTTCTCTTGCAGTATTCATCGTCATTTCAAGATAAGTTCCAGCTCCTACCTGCTGAAAAAAAGCGTCTTAATTTGTCAATTCCTATAGGACTCCATGTGCAGCACTATGTTTATCGAAAAATTTGAAAAAAAAAACAATTGTCCCAAAGAGATCAATGGTAGTCTACTTTTCCTCCTGAACAGGCCAAAAATTCTAAGGTAATTTCAACTCTGTTTTTCGCAAATAAATATACTTTTTTTTTGGGGGGGGGGGGAAGTGTACATGTGCAATGAAAGACTACATCCTAAAGACGATGTTACCATGTTTTTTGGTCTAATTATCCACTAATTTCTATGGGCAATTCCCATCTAAAGTCTCAATTCCCGATCGTAAGTTTTTGACTGAAAAGGCGTCGCCAATAGCCCAGGAGTACCTGGGCCAAAAAGGAACCTCTGAGAGTGCTATGCGAGGCTGAATGGTCCCCAATAAACTAAAGCAGATGGAACCGGACTGGAATATTTTGGTTGGGCGAACCTGGAAATCCGTTTTAAACTCCCATACGGGGACAAAGCTGGTTCATGCTGCCTCTTCTCTTCAGGATGAAAGTGATAAAAAAAAGCACTCTGATGATGAGGATTTAAGATTTCCTAACAGCCGTCTAGTTGTGCAATACATCTAATCAGCTATGCCTAAACTCAAATTGAATCAGTCTTTAATCAGGCCGGTATAGCTCATAGGTACGACCCCCCCCCCCCCCGTGGATTAGACATTTATGGTTCTCTCTGTTATAAATGTCACAGCTTTAATCTGTATGGCATACGTCTTTTTAAGCCTGGGGGTAAATTATCAGTGCTTCTCAGAACTGGGTTAATTGGAACTTTCTGGGCAATGTCGCTTTAACAAGGTCTTGGTTTGTCATTATTCTGAGCCATTTGAGGTTTTTCTTTAAGAAATAAAACGATTACACACTGATTATGCCGGTACCAAGGGCTTGGCCACATCGAAGGGAAAGGGTGGACGGGGTTTTGTCACGACAATGACGTCATTTGTGGGACTAAAACAGGCAATCGCATGCCTATTTACAACATAGTTACACAACATAGCAAGGTCCGTGAATGCGTCTTTCTACTCAACTGGAAATATAATCTTGTGTTTTTCTATCATTATGGATATTAATATCAATATGTACTCATCTGGATGCAATGTTCCAAAATGGACCAATTATAAAACAAGACGGAGGGACATTTGAAAGTAGGTTAGTTCACATTTCCTTTCCTGCAGGTCTGGATCCTAATTTCCTGTGTAGAATAGGCCAAGATAAATTCATAACCCCGGGAATGGCTTCTATGGTGAAGCAGTTAGTTTTGTGTTAAATTCCTTGAATCACAGCGCAAGGTTTCGGGTTGTGTGAAATTGGAAATCACTTCTCTTCAGTGAAAGCATTAGTAGACTAGCATTTCCTGGACGCCATGGGTAATTTGGCGGCCAGGCATGCGAGGCGTGGTCGATTCTGATAAAGGTGCTTCATGCTTTTTAGTCATTATATGGATCTTTCTAATGTTTTCAAAATGCACTTTTCCCATTTTTGCGTCGACTGTGAGACTTTGTATCGACTGGCCATTAGAAACATTGACCCATGTTTAAATGGCACACAAGTGGGACTAGTAGCTAAATAGCATTTTAAATGCAAGTCTTAGTCTTAGATTCCGTATAGTCAATATACAATGTATACCAATGCCCTTGTTTCATCCCTGAACAATGCTCCTCACGTTCTTCCCGCCGTGGGACCAGGAAGAGGGCAGCTCCCCCAGGGTATAAGACTGGTCTCTCTGGACTGTGAATAAGATGGTTTTGTGCTCTATTGTCCATTCACATTTTCCTCTTCAACCTGCCCCTTGCTGAAAGGGGGAAGGAACGAGAAGGAGCAGTCCACAACTATTGTGAGTCTCCTTCCAAGGCATATGTCAGTTCAAAGAAATTATTATAGCAAAATACGCTGTTTTTTTATATTAACATTATTATCATTTGCAGATCGGGGAAATTGTTTAACAGGTGCCGATTTATAATCCAATATGCCTGATCAGATACATGAATTGTTATTTAGGTATTCAGTAATCAGGTGGACAATCACTTTCTTCATCTCTCTTTTTTCAAACATTGAGTGCTCTACATATAAAATCCCTGTCCCGGTTACTTTTACTAAAATTGCAAATTTAGTCTACATGATGTTAAAAAGTAGCCTGCTATATGACAGCTTTTTATTACGGTCTATCATGCTGTCCCCCCGTTCCCTATCACTTAGTGACCATCTGCAACACTGACAAGATTGGGCAGATGGTATCTATCACACTCATCATTATATTTACAATCTAACACCCACGCCTTCTCATCCAGATAGGCACATCCAGATTTATCATTACCAACTAATGGGTTTAATGTAACATGTAGTACTATCCTCTCGGCCAATAACCAGACCCACTCTGATTAGGTTACCATACCCTTCCGCCTGCACCCAAATACTTGTAGACACCCTCAACACCTGCGTCCCAAATTATCGAATCAAGCCACCCTATCATGCCACTCACTTATAGTTCAGCCTTCTAGCAGACCTATCGCTGTATCATATATTCATAAGAACTGGCAGTGTGACCATGTTTATGTCTTCACAGGCCAGTTCTCTCAACCGATATTGGTTTTATGACATTTTCTCAATCTTAACACCTACATACATGTAGTTCTGCCAGTACCATGTATATAGTGGTCTGCTTTTCCATCCAGTACTGTGGGTATATATATCAGGACCTAAGCTTACTGTATCTAACCGATAGATCTTTATATTCATTCATCACTACGATTTGGTGATGCAGCGCTGGCGAGCTACTCATCGGTACCACATTGGTGCCCTCAGGGAGTGCATTTGCCATGTCGTGTTGGGATGTTGCACGGATGCACCAATTCCGAGTTACACCCCAATGTGGCATTCATAACTTAATGCTGACAAAGACCCACTGGACACAGAACCTCGAATCAAGGCGATCACCATTGATAGACCAGAGTCCTTTCATTAATGTTAATTCGACGTCGAACTAATTTCAGTGTCAGTGGAGGTTCATAGTGCAATGAAAGCCTTTAGGCATGATTTACCCTTAAAATGTTAGAAGCTAGTCCCGATATATTGGACTGATTCTGCACCAGAACTGTTACATGGTAGGCTGAATTAGATGGTGCCACTGGTGATTAATGAAAAGTACTGACCTGGAGGAACATCAAACGGTCGTGGGATGAGGAATCAAACACTTATATATATACCCTATCACCAACAGAGCCCAATTTCCAAACCCATGGACCTTAAAGATTAACATGTCGATAGATTTGACTCTCAATGATCTTAATGAATGATGCTTCATATCTCTCTTTCTCTCTCTGTATCTCTGTCTCTCTGTCTGTCTGTCTCTGTCCCTCTCCCATCTCCTTTATTTTACCATAGGAATATCTGTCAAAGTGTAGAAAATCAGTACATCAAAACTGCCCCAGCAAATTGTCGTGACTCCTCGTCAACCTGTGTGAAGTGGCTCACACATGTTGCTAGATGGAAAACAACGTCGCTATAGCACAAGATCACCAGGAATAGCAATGGTGGTGATCACATGGCCTCACCTCAGATGGCGAGGATGGTGATCACTCAGACTCACCAGGGATGGCGACGCTGGTGATCACTCACCTCGCTAGATGAAACACGCACCTCGTCATAGCGCATGTTCACCAGGGATGACGAGGATCGTGATCAGTCATCCTCACCAGGGATGGCAACATGAGTGATCACTCATTCTCACCAGGGATGGCGACATGAGTGATCACTCACTTCGCTAGATGAGACGCACACCATGTCATAATGCATGTTCACCATGGATGGCAAGGATCGTGATCACTCACACTCACGGGGGATGGTCACTCGGGTGGTCACTCACCTCACTAGATGAAATGCACACCATGCCATAGCGCACATTCACCATGGTTGGCGAGGATCATGATGACTCACACTCACTAGGGATGGCAAGGCGGTTGATCACTCACCTCGCTAGATGAAATGCGCACCACATCATAACGCAGGTTCACCATGGATGGCAAGAGTGGTGATCACTCACACTCACCAGTGATGGTGACACTGGTGATCACTCACCTTGTTAGATGAAAAGCTCATGATCATCGACATTGGTAATCATGCAGCCTCACATGTGCCAGATCAAAGTATGTTTTGCCAGAGAAGGTATTGCCATATGTATCTTCCCTCCAACCACAGACAAGGTGTTCACGCAGATATTTCCCTATGTATTTTTCCTGTAACCAGAGAAAAGGTGTGTATGGAAAGTTGCTTTCCTTTTAGAGATACCTCTATCTAAATTCAATTGATATTTTCTCTATATAATCTTGTTTGATTCAACTCTGAAGTACATGTATTACATGAAAATCAGTGTGAAAAAAGCACATTTGATACATATGGGACTTATACTTCATGCCCACACTTCCTAGATAGGCTACATGTTGAACAGTGGTGCTGTCTCAACAACTTTGGCAATGGTGGTGATAAGTTGCCATTCTGAGTGAGAGTGAGTGACAGATGATGCAATCCTCAGAGAGCATTGACTTGGAGTGACACAAATTCACGCATTGAGTGAGACCAATGTTGGCAATGGTGGTAATAAGTGGCCATTTTGTGTAAGAGTTGATGACAGTGGCACACACTCACACAGCGAGTGACATCCATGTCAGCGATGGTTGTGATAAGTTGCCATTTTGAGAGAAGATTAACTAGGAGTGACACAAACTCATGCAGTGAGTGAGAGCCATGTGGCAATGCAGGTGAAAAGTCGCCATTCTGAGTGAGAGTTGACAGACAGTGGCACATACTGACGGAGTGAGTGAGATTCATGTTGGCGATGGTGGTAAGCTACCATTCTGAGTGAGAGTTGACTGGGAGTGGCGCATACTCACGCAGGGGGTGAGATCCATATTAGCCATGTTGGTGATAAGTCGCCATTCTGAGTGAGAACTGACTTGGAGTGGCACATTATCACACAGTGAGTCAGATCCATGTTGGCCATGGTTGTGATAAGCCGCCATTCTGAGTGAGAGTTGACAGGCAGTGGCACATACTCACGCAGTGAGTTAGATCCATGTTGGCGATGGTGGTGATAAGTCACCATGCCTTGTGAGGGATCTCAAGGGGTGGCACATACTCACGCAGTGAATGAGATCATGTTGGCGACTGTTGTGATACATCACCATGCCATGTGAGACTAACACACAGTGGCGAAAGATGACGCAGTGAGTTATCACTCAAAAGGGAGTCACCATTGATGACCAATCATGGCGACAGATAACGACAATTTGCTAGGGCAGGTCTACCTTTGAAAAGTAATGCACCACTATTAATTGAAATGGATTTTTAACACATCTGTCTCTTTGTCTTGATTATGGATGCTCCTGTGACATGATCAATGTTATCAATGATATGCAGAGGAAAATACACTCTTATTCCCAATTATTTGAAAGGAAAGCTACATTGTGAAAGGAATCTGAAGGTCAAATCCCACGATGCAATTTTGGCGGAAAAGTTTCTGCAATTTAGTCATCTGTTGCAATTTGGGGCTCTCTCTTTATATTGCAAGACCTATAACGGCTACGGGGGGCTTTAATCGCAAGGAATCCCTTGTAGATTTGCACTGAAGTTACAATCTTTATATTTAGATATTTTCCATCGCTTAAGTAAAAAGTTTCTGCAATTTACAGAATTTGCTTGCAATTTACAGAAATGTGGATAAAGTCATTGACAAATAGGGATGTGTGTTCACTTCAACTTGCAACCCAAGTCCCACTATGCAATCTAAACTTGCCCCATACCCTGCAATTTGTATGCAAAATGTCTGTATAAATTACACACAGAGTTCAATTTCGGTCTCATTCTGCACTGTACTTACTTACAACAACTTGCAAATTCAATATCAAGAAGAATGGCATTGCAATTTAACGTAGCTTACAGATCTACATTGCAAGGGTGAGGGGTCAGTTTAATTGCAACAGTCGGATTTGTAAAATGTAATGGCATGTATAGAAACCTTGCAATTTGCAGTAAAGGCAAGTCCCCCTATCTGCAAGAGTTCCCAAATTGCAAGAACTTTCCAGGGTTAGATTGCATTGTGGGATTCGACCTTAATATCTGCCATGTGCCACTATGCGATAACATCACAGAGCAATTTTTACTTCTCAGTTTCTCATTTCGTTTAACTTCCAATGCAGCTGTAGTTTAATAAAGTGCCAGCAGGCAGATATTTTGAAGAATTGCATTATTTTTGGTGGCATATTGCTTAAACCTCATGATGAATGAAGATTAATAACATTAGTAATTACCTTCCTTCGGGAGGGGGCATAGCCAGTTTTAATTATTGTTTCAGTACTTACTTATTGCCTTCTTGATATAACACAGACATAGAAACGTGTGTCACTTAGAAGTTTCGAGACATGGTTTTCAAACAAATGATTGATTTTTGTCGGAAGGTACTAGATTAATTACTTCAATGAGATTACAGTTAAGGTTGGATAGGACCAACTCCATATTTCAATGACACAAACCCAATTCATTGGAGGTAAATGGATAAAGCATCCTTCTTGGCATAATGCTAGAAGTTTGCTGAGTACGTCGACAATTGTGTGAGATATAGATATAAAGGAAAGTGTATATCCCTTGCTTGTAATTGAAAGGTTGTAGCAGGCGTGGGCAGGTCGCCAGTATTGGATATTGCCGTTATCTAATATTAGAGTTTGGGGTTTTCTCGCTGCCGCCCTACATAGTAGCCAATTCTATAATTTAGACGTCGTGGGACACGTACAACTGCATACAAAGAAAAGCAGGATCACATCTCACTCATTGCAACCCAGCTGTCTGTCTACTTCACACAGAACTGAAGTGTAGTTGAATCAAAAAGGCACTTTTTAGTCTGGTGGGTATTTCACAAGATGCGCGAAAATTACCCTTCAAATGGGAATTGTCTGTAGATCAATTCAGCTACAAATAGGCGTTATCCATACACGGAACTTTCATAAAAAGTTTGTCATACTAGAGCACATGTTGATAAGTATAGATCTATGAACAATGCTGTTGAATAGCAGGCATATAATTGCATGTTTACTAACAATATGAACTTCATGTTTTGCTATAATATTGTTTCTGTGGTAGCTTTATCATGGCTTGCATGCAGCCTGTCTATAGGCATGACTCGAACAGACTCTCCACACGACATGCACTTCCCTCTGTTCATGCAGAAATGGGATACTTTAGGGATCTGTCAGCAAATGTGGGGCTAGAGAACAGACCTGCTGGCATTCATAAAGTGCACCAATAAGGGGGTATTGTCATCTATTCCATTACTTTCTTTACGAACCTTAATTCGTCCTCAATTTGACGGCACCTTAATGAACGTGGGGCCATTGTCCTCAAGTTCATGATTTTTCACAATCCAGGAAGGGTATTGGCCAAATTAGTTTTTCCAGACAAAATCAATGGTTCAGAATAGAATAGAAAAAAATGATAAAAATGGTGAGACGGAAATGTGGAGATCGGTTGGGAAACATGAGTTCCTTCTGGATCTGAGAAATATCACGGATTTGAATACAAAGAGGGATTAAGAGTCATCATGTCATGGCTGATACGAACGTCACTATAGATTAGTACTAGAACTGCCGTATTCAATGGGGGGCATTGAATACAATGTGTCCGTATTCAATGGGTGTCCGCCATTTTGGATTTTGAACAGATCTGAGCTGTTTTTTCTTTATTTAAAGGCAAAATAACCCCCTAGGCCATGACATAAATGCAAATGTCCATTCCAGGACAACTCCGCCTATAAGGCGTCGTTGAATACGGACAGCCTCACCTCGGTGAATACGATGCAAATTTATTCCCTGGTCATGGACATTTGCTTATTTATGTTTTTTGCTTATGTATTTAAGAATAAGGCAGATTTCCACACGGGTAGATTTCATCGTGGGGAGGTCTTGGCTTAGATTAGTAAGACAATAGCTTATAAAGTAAAAACAACAACAGTCAGGCAACTGAGAGGCTGAAACACATTGCAGTGAGGAAGGGGTGGTTGTGTGCATATTGACTGCTCAAGCAAAAATATTGCCTTAATTGAAGGAAGTGCACAAAGTAGAGTAGGTCCAAAGAGAATAATTTTGAATTGGCAGTGAATTGATGTGGAGAAAGCTTGAAGGTGACAAATTCAGGTCTCCATCCAAAGGTAAATCTCCAATATATATACCGCGGCAATTGGACCAGTGTCGACATAATTGCTTTTATCGTGTTCATACGGCTTCTGGCAATTTCAGATCCAAATCGGCGAGACCCACTTCTTGTAAGGCATAAATAACTGGAAATGCATTTGGATTATGGATAGCTATCTCAGTGGCCGTCAAATCAATTATGGTTAAGCTGTCAGATTCGTCTCACGGCCGCGTCAGCAGTAACACAGTCTTCCAAGTGCAGATGGAAGTGATACCCACATATACGGCAAAAAGCTCCTTGCAGGGTGTCTAGGAACTAGTGAATTACACTTACAGCGCTGCTGGCAGGTCTGTAGATTTATGCCTGGGGCTATGTAAGGAATCCCTGCTATATCGCACTAGAAAATTATCAACTTGAGTTTCAATGCCTATAAAGGTCGAATCCCACGGTGCATTCTACCACTCCAAAGACCTTGCAATTACGGCCTCTTGCAAATTATGATCCTTGCTTATAATTAAAACTGCAAGCGTTATTGCATGTACCAAGATTGTCTCTGAACCCACTGTGAGTTACAAAGTGCCTTGAATCTCTGCAACCTGGACTACACTGTTGTGGGTTGTCAGCCTTCATTTTTTATTTATTTTGGGGGTGTTACTTCACATAGTTATGATAAGGAAACTGTCATTATTGATATTTCATGAAATGGGGACAATAAATCAAATACACCTCTTTGAAGCCGATTCACAATAATAGACACACATTTCACAGGGTATCATATCAATGGTTTATGGAATTGTATGCTCATAATCTGATAGATATCTGGAGTGTCCCCCCTCCATTTGTGAGCCAGCAAGCAGAAATGGGGGTTCCTGCAGGATTTAGTACCTGTTTTAGCCACCAGGGGGCACCACTATGGGCTAGAATAGGAAAAATATGCCTAAAACTATTAAAGGGTACTTTTTTATGGAGAATTCAATGATTTTAGATAAAACTTTCTATTTCGGGTAGAAAGGTTCCAAATTAGGTATGTAAAAATAATGTTTTTGGGCCTAAATAGGCATTTTTGTTGATGTCTGTTGCCATGGAAACATGATTTTCATTCTAAATAGGAAAATCAATTATCCCATTTGAAAGAATCTTTCACTAGGTTTACTATGGTGAAAACAGAACGAAATTGCCATTTCTAGATCAAAAGTTATAGGCAAAAGAATAAAAAATTATGCTAATTTAGCTAATTAGCATAAATTATGCTAATTATAGATGTATCTCATGATCAATAAGGCATAGAGCTTATTGCCATTCAGGAAATGGTCACACCTACCTAAGTTTAGCAAGGCATTCCTCTAAAACTAACAGGAGTATCTTCTCTTGCAATATATCACTGAAAAGCCAGTGATCTGAATTTTAAAGTTGACTTTTAGCATGGAGCCCCCTTTCTCCTTGTCTCTACACATTTGACTCCTGTCACTCATATTGTATATTGCAGAAACCTTTTATTTATGCAGAGGAAAATATCTAATCATCTGGATCATAATTTGTCACCCCATTTGCAAGACTATCCTTGCCTTTGTACCTCCCTGTTGTTGTTATAACTCTTGCAATATACAAACAGAACACCAAATTGCAACAGGTTGCTAAATAGCAGAAACTTGTCTGTGAAAATTGCATTGTGGGATTCGACCTTAAGGCTTATGTTATATATGCATGATTATTATTAGTATTACAGCCAGCAGTAGAATATCCATTCACACATGCTATTTATAGTCTTGATCTGAGATGTGCATGGGATTCATATCTATACTCTATATGTAGGATCATTGCTACCTCTCACTTTGTGAACAAAGGCTAAGAAGTGTTGTGTAATAATCCTGATCCACCATTATTCTATCAGCAGCCTTAGCAGTGTGTACAATTCGAGTGAGACAGTGAGTCAGCTGCATGTACACTAACGTCATCTGGCTGAGCATGCCTTGGGACATTGTCAATATTATTACATTGTGAGAGTAAGGTGAATAGACGCCCGGGAATAGGAGCAATGCCTATGGACTGCCGACTACCAATTATTGACCCTTTGTCTAGTTATTCTGTACGTTTGTGATAAGTATAGATACAAATAAGGTTTGTCAGGTCCTCTTCCTCTTTAAATAAAATCGGAAATCATTTGGTTACATTACATAAGCTTGATATGAATTACGTAAAAAAATACAGAGGTGTTACAAAATATCTGCAAAAGGTATAGGAACCCCATCCCTTCCTGTACCACACCATTGAATTGGCACCTCATAATGTGACCTATTTAGGCTATGAATCCGAACTGTGACTGACAATGGAGCAAATGGTTATGTCATATACTGGCCACGTGTATACAGCTCTCCTCCATGACTAGGCAATGGTCGACCCCAACACAACACTCTCCCACCCTCCATCACCATCATCATGGATGCTGAGCAGTTCATTGTAGTCATATATACAGCTAGTCTACATGTATTTGAATTGGCATGATTCATTGGCAATCCTGAACATCAACTAAGTCATAGTCATACGTATTAACCCGTCTAGGTAAGATTGTGTATACCACATTGATTAATGCTTCACTTAGCTGTGTACCTATATCAAGTATGAGGGTCGACATGATGCATTCCCAGTACAACCGAGAGTAGATTTACTATTTTCAAGAAAATAAAACCGATATGGCAAAAATATGTTTTATGTCATAAGGGAGGGTTCTAATATAAAGATTTTACAGTTGCTATTATAGATTTTAAAGATAACTTTCTTAAGAAAATACTTTAGAACCAGTCTTTTAGTCCACCATATGAGCACATGGTATAGAAAGTTTTGTTTTCCTTGGGTAGGACAGTCCAATATATCAAATTGGATTTCATTATCTCATTCAAATATCTATAGACCCTTGCTCTTTTTGAAAATTGACAGAGAATTGTCTTTACGTCATCTTAATTGCTTATGAGATTGCAATGATGCTTCATGGTGGATATGGTAACCATGGCTGCATTCATGCATGATAAAGACCAACAGATGCGATGCATCAAAACACTATCGGACCTTAAAGCTCCTACAAGACGTGAAATATAGAGAATTCTCGTTTTGGGTATATCTACAATCAGCCCACTTGCTTGTGCATACTCTTCACATCTTAACTGATTCTGAGAGTTTTAACCATGCTAATTTCAAAGAAATAGATGTCTAGAAATAAAATGCTTCGAGCATTTTATCTTTGTTGACAAGCACCTTTTTGTATCAGCTCAGTAGTGCCACCTGTAGTTAGGAAATCAGACTGTTGTGTTCTATTGCCATGACTCCTTCCCAAGAGAAGCCTGCAGGGTCGCAGACTGCGCAGTGCTGTCATGTGGAGAATTTGGTTTGAACTAATTATCCAATGCAGTTTACCTTCCCACCAATGCAGTGAGAAGAGTTGAACATTGCTTTTTTTTCACTGTATGTACTAACACCTGCTCCTTACTAGATTGAATACCATGAAATTAATTGGTTAGAGAATAGACAACGATCTTCTTCACATCAAGACTGTCTGTTGTGCTGAGTGCATTATAGGAAAACAGGCAGTCAAGATGTGAAGAAGGAGTTGTCTATTGTCTTTATAAAACAATGTGCATTTCAATCAAATCACTTAAGTACCCAATTAAGGTATGTCTAGACCAATTCATGGCCCTTGACTTGTTTAGACCTATGGTGACAGTGCTATAATGCACTCAAGGTCACTTCTATCATGCAGCAGAGGCCTGCCAGCTGTTTTATAAAAAGTGATATACAATCTTCTAAGATAGAAAACAGAAGAATGCATACCACCTCTTTTAGCAGCTTTAAGCTAAAGGGCTAATTGACTGACTGCTACTCAGATTCCCCGTCTTCCTCTGGCAGTCTTATTTGACATTGGCCTCGCCAATGATTCTTATTGGTGGCATGAAGTAGGTTGGCGGGGTGGGGGTGGGGTTAATAACTGTAGATGTAAATCAACACATTGGATACTGAATTAAATAGAAAAACCTTCCAGCTATGTCCCAGAATAATGTCATCATATATGTATATCATATTCTATTTTATAGGCATTCAAATGTAAACGTTTACCATAGATATACTTGATGAATTAATAAAATGAAAAAAAATCTCTGAGAGAAAATCTGTATTAAAGTAAAGGAAGGCAGGTCTATTAGTCTTTGGTCCAGCATGTGTGTGATGAATGGATATGGGGTCGGACGTGACTTGAGACATAGTGGTGACAGATGACTGGCCATTAGGTAGGCTATGGGTGGTCGCCAATGGAACCGTTGAATAAAGACCTTTTGATGACCATACAACCATTTTTATGGTACTCTGCAGCCTCAATAATGCATATTATGCCGTTTTAGCTCATATCCCATAGATTCTACATCTAGATGTGTTCGAGTATTACCGGGGATAGATCACGTTATTTATGGTGCTTATAGGTAATCTTATCAACTCTTATATCAGTGTATCTTGAAAAGGAATAACTATTCTTTAGATATAGGTTAAAGGGAAAGATCCCATTCATATGTGCCTGTATGACATATGTGCCAGATGGAAGATGTTTCTAGGCATGAAATTAAGATGCGGGCCTGATCAATACGCTATCAAATGTACGATGTAAAGTGGCTTAGGAATAGGAAAGGGACAAGAGCATGGAAAAAATAACTTTTATGGTTAACTAAGGTGAACAGGGAGTTATCGAGGTGGTTGGATAAAACTGTTTTCGCTGAACACTTACAATTACGGAGTATTAAAGTATGTACTGCAGGTGAATAGTAAATTTTTATGTGTATGTGCATACTAGAGTCTAGGCGAATCAATCAATGTATTAAAGTGACTATATGGATTCTTTTCATATGGTCCATTAGGCCATTCTAGGGAAAGCAGAGACATTTTGAAAATAGAAATTAGTTGGGCTACCAGATTGACTGAGAGCAATAAGGTCTATGCCTACCATGCAATGAAATAGCGACGTGAGGAATGATGCATGGGGGCAGAAGTAAATTGAGATGTAAGAATAGTGTATTATGGGCGGGGCACTTGGTGAAAGGCAGGAAAGGGGCAATAGTGAGGTGAGGGAGAGGGCGGAAGGGATCAGATAGGTGGGCGAGGCATCGATGTCCAAAGATGGGCGGGCCTTCCCCTAATGAGCCACCAGCGTCTGATCCCACACAAGCTTTGAAGTAAGCGTCTCAGACCTTGCCTCGACTCGACAGATGACAGATTATTGCCTCCAGCATGACGCTCACCAAACTGGAAAGCTTCTCTTGGTTCCCAATACTTTGTGTTGGCAAAGAGGCACCACCCACACCCACACCTGCTCTCCCAAGTGTTTGTTATCAAATATGGCAGCCACGGTCTCAGGCATGATGAGCTGACTGAATAAGGGCCCACAACGCACGAATCTCACCATACGACCCCAACTGCTGATTTAAATAACGGATGCCTAGTGTGTAAAAAGTCGTTATGTGAAACGAGGCGGGCTGCAAGATATGGATGGTCTTTTCTGGACAAGGATTTCCCATTTCGGACATAGCAGGGGCACAGGGCCTGTAAGACGTTGCACTGTCGATATTCCCAGAGCTCATATCTCACATTCCCACTAAGATGTAAGTGACATTGAGCACATGGTAGGGGAAGTCTTATATGAAATCATATGTCTTCCATGAACCATCTATCCCAGCCCCTAACGTGTGGAACCATACATAATGATATAGGTCAGTTTGTAGGCCTGTGTACTACCGGTTCCGTCCTAGACATATTATATGAAATTAACGCACTGGGAGTCTTCTGCCTGGCCGACATTATAATCTCCATGGATCTATAGGTTTCACATCCAAAGAGATCTGATAAGCTTTAATCAATAGGATCTAGGAGAAGCAAGAGGCGGTAGGACCCCTGGGTGGTCCAACAATAATTATAAATTATGAGTTAAAGTAAGTCCAATATAACTTACTACATTCAATCTTTCTGAAGGCTTTATATGAAGAATCTGTACTATGATGTATAACCCTGCCATGAAACCTCCTGGGTCTTTGATAGTATGAAATAATGTAGGCGGCCTTGGAACCTCGATTATTATTTCACCCCAACGCTCTCCATGACCATTATCCCTAAGGCACAACACATACAGCAAGCACTATGTCCCCTTTGGGACTTTCTGTATAATTCAAAGTAAATTCAGCGTAGATATTCTACTAAGGAAGGCATCCATGAGTAACTTTGCTTGGGTACAATGCACTGGTGTAGTTCCAGGGTCCATTTCTTAATCTGCGCCGACTTGAGCCGTTCAAGTCGGGAGGCTACAATGAAGCACCCTTTTCGACATATCGGAGTCTATGCATAAACAGCAATTGTACTAGAACCCTACATATGCAGGGCAGTAGCCAAGTGGTTTCATTGCTCAGGAGGTCATTTTCTTAACATACTACGACTGAAGCCTTCAAGTCGCACCAGGGTTCCCATAGGAATAGAACTTGCATTTGCAATCGTAGGATTGTGTGCGATCGTAGTTCCTTCGGAAATGACCTCCTTTGTGACTATAAAGGGCACTAGGGCATTCTGGGTATAGTGCTGGTTGTGTGTATAGTCGTAGCATGTTATGAAGTACCTTCCTGAACATTAGATGACGCCCCATCCCTAAACTATGATTCAATAAAGTTATAAGGGTGCATACTCTTTATTGTAAGTATTCCATTTCAAAATGGGTCACTCACTTAAAATAACAGTGCATCCATTGTAGTTTTAAATCCGCTTTCCCCAATGTAATAACAAATATGAAATACTGCGACAATTCCAAACTAACACCACTGAAATCAAATCCTCTTGATTCTGCAGCTTATTTCCAGTCTGTAAAGTTACTCAGCGCGCCAGACACTTGTCACCAAGGACACGTTCCAAGAAATATCCCCATATGGTAATTATGATATATTAGAGAATAGTCTGTTTCTCACCACTCTTTGACAGTGCTAGTTCCCCTCCCCTAAGTCAGACCATGGGAATGGAAGTGTCGCATGCAAACTGCTCAGGGGGTCTGAGTTGCTCGCCAAAAGAAATATATGTCCTCTATACTACGTCATATTGATCCACTCCAAATAAACTACCCTTAGGCAGCTAAAAGTTCTTTGTTCCACTGATAATCCCACCCATTATAACACATAGACATAGGGCAAAGAAGTGCTCCTTTATCAAATGTTGTGGTTGGCTGGTAGTGTGTTTTACATTTCAGATTTCAAATAATATTGGAATTGTTTATTTACATATCGCTAGAATAACTAAGAACAAGTAGCCTAACTAGTGTCATAACTTCACATCAGACGTTACTTTCTATTCTGATTGTGTTTTATCACAGATTCGATACGGAATGGGGGCGAGAATATAGATGATATACTTATATAGGTCTGATGTGGGGCATGACTGAATAACATCAATGCCCATCTCCCATTTCCATTTGTTCATTTGTGATGTACAAATTGTTCCCCATTCTACTCTACTTACTAGGCAGATCTCAACTGGGCACATGCAACACTTATCCTTCCTGAGACTAGGGATCACTGAGTACTTTCCTTGTATCTGTGTTCATCTTTGTTCACGCAATACTATATCATTCTTGCACCAGAGTATCAGCTTTAAGAGGTTGGGAGGGGGGGGGGGGTTGACCTAGAACTAGAGCAAGATTTCTTGTATTTTTATTAATCCTATACAATGCAAGAAACACATAATAAATATATATGTGATTCTTGCATTGCAGTAGTTGTGTATTTTATCGTGATAGATGGCTATTTTGTATTTCTGGGACATCCCACTCATGAACCGAAATTATTCAACCGAAGATTCTACCATGCTCTGAACCCTTTGGAACATGTACCCTCCCACAATATGGAAATTTAATTTGAAATGTTATGAATTTCTGAAACTGTTAGGGAGTGATCATTTTTTAACAACAGGGGGGGCTGGTGGGAAAAAAATTCTGACTCCCCACTCTTGATGGGGTAAAATTTGTTTGACCCCCATAAGGGCCGAAAATTGTGCCCTTTTACCCTATAGTAACGCACGGGGTTTTCTACTGAAAAGAGGTGAAATTATTTTGACCCCACCATCAGAGGGGTTGAAAAAATTCTGACCCCCCACCCCTCAAACCCCCTAGCCCCCCCCCTGTTGTTAAAAAATGATCACTCCCTTAGTCAAACATTCCCTTCTGACTACCATCATTACATAGCCACGCCGAGCTGCTGTCATAGCATGCGTAAAATTATGAAGATTGAAACATGGCCCTTTCATATTCTCAAAGGTGTAGGGTTTCAGAGGCATAAATAAAAAGGAAGCTGACTTTGTGATACCAGATGCTATGGGTGCAGTGTCTATATTGTGAGAGCTGCAGACATCCAACTGGTGGTAATTACCCTCATAATGGCAGGAAGGGGGCTGTGATTTAAGATACACGACATCAATGTTTGATTCTACCCACAGAGGACTGAGGCTTTCATTGGGAGAGTGTTGGTGCCCCAACACTTCCTCTTCCGCACCGTCGCTCGAGGCTATGTGGTGCTACCTCCGGGAGTATTGCACGGTGGAGAGGCCTTTGTATCTGTATACTCTTGTAGAGCGATGAAAGCATAGACAATGGAGGCATGCGAAACAGTGCAGCCAGAGAGCTAAATCTTAGTTCCATGCAATGAATCTCTCTATTGATCCTGTTCTACATTACCTGATAATGAAATACTTTCATATTCTCAACAATTCCGATGAGTTAGAATACAACATGGCATTATGCTTACTCAAAATTTCCCAGGAGCTTTAATAGTCAATTCATTTTGTGAAGCTTTCTCCTCTTCCTAACTGACCAATTATCAACATAATTCTAATTCTCTTCCAGCTCCATGTCCTTAATCGATAAGCGTTATAACAGAGAGGACTATACTAAACAACATAAACAAACTTCCACAAAGATTTTAACAACAAAGAGATGAATCCCCTGAAGACACTTCTCGATGAAAACCCTACCCCCATCCCTCTTAGTATTCAAACATGCCATCCAGGGGCAGGAAAACCCGTCCATACCCTTCAGCCTTCTCCCCAACCTCATTAATGAAAAAGCCACTCTCCTTTGCTTAGCCCTACTCTGGACAGGAGGATCGAAGCATACCTTGGAGGAAGAAGCAGCAATCGATGAGAACAGGGTTCTGCGTGAAGATGTCCACCAGCACCGTGCTGCTCCATAGGAGCACATAGGCTAGCGTGCCAAACAGGGAGGCCAACAGGAAGGTACATGTTGGCCCGAACCGCTCTTGGAACATGCCCGCCGGAAAGCCCATGCAGAAACCCAGGTTTAGGAGAGCCGCCACAAGCTCCACTGCAATAACAGAAAATGGAAAATAGTATCAATAAAATGTGATGTATTTATGAGTATAGGCACTGTATGGATTCTTTGAGATACTGCATTGTATAATATGTATACATGCACAGGGGGTACAGGAGGTACAGGTCCAAGCGCTCTTGGAACATGCCCCAAGCGCCCTTGGAATATACAATGTATATATGCCCCACACTGATAATAAAACCTATAGTCAGTAGTGACTATACCCATGTATTCTGAGCCCCATAGCCAGATGACTATATACCTTAGTCACATATTAGTCAGAAAGATAGTCATTCTGACTAGATGTAGAGCTCACAGATTGATGATGTCACAGGTCTCTGTGCACAAAAAATGTCATCCAGAAAAAGCACATATACAACTGGTTGCCTGACCTAAGAGGAGACAATTATAATCAGGCCAAATCATCATCTTAACCTGTCCATCCATGGAAACTCAATATGTCTGGCCATTAATGGATAGGTAAGTCATCTATTTGTTGTGAAATTTGTGGCCATTGCATTATAACAATAGTTATTTTGAGTTCAAACTGTTCATCAATAGGAAGGCATATGGCAGCCATCTTTGATTGGGTGAATGTCTGCGTGCAGGTATAGTCAGTACTGACTGTACATATTAGTCATATTTACTAACTAAATGTTGCTTAGCAACAAAATGATAGTCATCTGACTAAGGACTATTTTAATAGATTTAAGGCATGACTATGTGTTGACTATATGACTAACTTAAGTAAGTCACAGGTTACTATAGAGGGATAGCCAAAAATTGCACTATCATTTGACTATCTTAAGTTAGTCTCTACTGACTAAGATATTAGGCTCTATTTTTATCAGTGCAGTGTGAAAGTCTATGTAAAATCTAGTTTAAGGAAAACCGCCATATGCTCCACTGTTATGGGCAGGAATGGGGTATCAATAATTCAGGTGTGGCTAGATGTCTTGTAAGTACTTTATATATGTTGCTGTTATAGCCTGCTGTCTACCACAATCTTAACTCATACAATCATAAGAGAAAAGGAGAACATACATGCATTACATTAGTGCAATATCTAAAAAGATGGTATAGGGGAAAAGCCCCACAGACATTCCGCTTACTAATAATTATTTAAAACCTTTGAATAGAGCTGACAAGTATAAAAAGTCCGAGATCGGTGAAAGTGTCAATATTGAATAGCCCCGACATATATGTCATGCATTGTGGAAGCCGCCATAAATACAATTCGCTATATCTGAGGGTTTACAAGTTTGTGTCAATGTCGGCAAGTATATCCAATACGACGAATTACCCTCCGCCCTCTCACGCAAGCCAGTAGTAGTAGCCATGTAATTGTGGTACAAGCAATATGCTCCGTCACGTAAGTAGTACAAGTAGGGAATTTGAATCAGGTACTTGATGCTGATGAGCGGGTTACAGTACCACAGACAACACCCAAAATTGATATTACAACACTTATAAGCCAAAAACGAAATAAGGTGGTATGTTTTAGGTTCCATGATCAGAATCTAGTTTAGCATTCACTGACATTCATTTATATATACTTGTAATTCCTGAATTTAAAAAATTAAAAAACCTTGTGGGTACCCAAAGGCCTCCAACCTCCCCGGACCCATGTGCAATCCAGGAGCTATAAGAGGTGGGGGGGGGCAGGTGTTGAGAGGACTCCCTCAGCCCATCTCCCTCCCACCCTGTGTCTAAATGGTTCTATAAACCACACCTTATACCTTGGGTGCTATAGTAGTTGGAACACTGCCATGTGTCCTCATGTATGCAAGATCATGCAATGTATTATTGACTGGAACATTGACGATACTACTATGTGAGAGACCCTAAACATCTTAGGCCCAGTCATGGTAACCACTGGGTACTCGTAAGATCGATCATAAGCTGTACTTAGAAGCCCCTAATGTCCTATTATGCATCCCGATGAAAGGACGACTGTTCTCTTAATGATGTACATGCTGCTTCGCAAGGAGGGCTGCATTTTGGAAGATAAACCTGCTACTTACTGTATAAGTATGTACTTTCATTCATGTCGATGGAAGGAACTGCCTCTCCTACAAAAAGCGTCATTTTCTTACTTCCTAAGTAGCCATGACTTATCTGTCCAGCCACATAGAACCCATCCCCCTCATGGCCAGTCCGTCTAATATCCCATTTAGTATATGACTGTGTCTGCGGTGGTAATGGGGTTGTTCGGAATATATATCCCTACCCTCTTTGGCCTTCTCGTCAGCATCATCCTGTATTGATGTCTGTCGAGTCTCCGGATGGGACGCTGAGGACGCTGGTCTTTAACACCCGGAAGTATTGCCTATCCACAACTTCCTCCCAATTCCCCTAAATCACATGGTGTCCGTATAGTTGTATAAAATTTACCCAATCATCCATTTTCATTTTGCTTTACAATTGGGAAGGGGGATATTCTTATCTAAATGCATACAACAGAGGTTCACTTTACATCGTTTACATCATTTAGAGAGTAAGATTGTTCACACAATGTCATTCTATTTCTCCACTAATCTGTAGTAATCTTATTGAAGTGATCACTGTTGAAGAGGTTTTTGTAGAGCAATGCAGGGTTGCTGCATCTCTTCTTTTTGTTTTAAAAGCAATAGACATAAGGTACACATGGAAAGGCTGCATCCCAAATGTTCTAGAGAAAAACAAAAAGGCAAGTGGTGGGAGTTGTATCACAGCAAGACCTGATAAACTATATCGTCTGTCTCCGGACACTTCTTACAACTCACTAACCACCCCGCAGGGACGTGACCAACGAGCAGTTCATTGACTTTTCAATTATTGATGTAACGCTGCACCAGAAAGTAGTCCGGCGAAGGGATCTTGGGAGGGAGCGGTGTCGGCGGTGAGGCGGCTGTCCGCCCTACAAGGGTTTGGTGGCGGATTGATTTTACACGGATGGGCAGACAGGAAAATTACCTGCTTCAGTTGCCAGACATGCACTTGGGCAAAGATGATTAGTTTACCTATAAGCGTACGCTGAAGCCTGCTGGAGGGAGGGGAGGGGAGGGACTGGCCACGAGGAGACCCTCCTTCTTTAATAACTTCTGAGATTTGCTCTCGATCTTCATGATAGCTGCGAATAAAAAACACAGGACACGAAAGGATACAACCTTGCCTCAATCACTGAGCCATTTTGTACGCGCGTCACGATAGAGTGTTACGATGCCGAGGCGGATGTTAGGCCTGCTCTGGAGGGTCTTGCCAAAAGAAAACGAGGAAGAACCTGCTAAAATCTTTCAGAGAGGGCTGATTTGCAAGAGAATGGTCTAACTCGTTTTCATTGTATTGCCAAATAATCCCTCCATATAAGACTACATTAGAGCAGGCATGCACTTTTTGAGGAGCAAGCATCTATGCACGTTTTCACATTTTGATATGACGAGAATACTTTTGGCAATATGAAAACGTGCACGTTTTAATTTTTGGTTCACGTTTTACTTTTGGCAAGACCCTCCAGGCAACAGGCGTGTGGGTGATTTTGTGACAGTAATCTTATGACCTCGTCGTTGGGAGGGATTTATGATATTGTGAGGAGATTGTGATAGGCGCATGATAACCTTATCACTGGAAGGGTTATGTGAGAGTGTCTGCATTCCATGTGATGATCTTAATATTGGGAGGGTTATATGATGGGTCGTGTGAGGATTATCTGTACCATTCATAAGCTGACCTTATCATTGGGGGTGCTGTCTAATAGTCGCGTGAAGATTATCTGTACCATTTCTGAGCTGACCTTACCATCGGGGGTGCTGTCTAATAGTCGTGTGAGGATTACCTGCACCATTCATTTGCTGACCTTATCATAAATAATCATTGGGGGTGTTGTCTAATGACCATTTGAGGAGTTTGTGCCTTTTATGTGCTGATTAGGGAGGGGGCATTATTTATCAACAGGGAGGTGGTGTATTTTTTTTACCCCCCCCCTGCACCTCAATGACGGTCAAAGATTTTGCCCCCCCCCCGCCAGAGGCGCGGGAGATTTTCATGCCCCTCTTTGATCTATAGTAGCGCGAGGGCTTTTTCGCTGAAAGGGGGCTTAATTTTTTATGCCCCCCTCATGATTGTTTATGCCCCCCCCCCCTCAAACCCATCACCCGGGCCCCTGTTGATGCCCATCACTGACGTTACTTCTAAGTATGTATACCTTACTTCGTTCCAGTCTCGATCACAGTCCGATACATGCACAAACCACCGACACATCCTTAAATGTCTACCGCCTGACGACCAGCCCACAAACCCATATATCTTCCTCAGCAGGTATCGTCTTAAGCCGTGTGTCCACAGGGCGCCACGATTGGTGAGTGACAAAATTGCTGTTTCTATTGCTGTTTCTATTTTCATGAATTTCAATGAAATGACACTATGATGAACAAGGGCTTTGGGGACATTGATCACAACAACTGCATATAAATGTGTGCAGACAGTCCATTCAAAGGTAGGGCTCCTACCTGGTGTGGATTTGACATCCAAGTATCTAAACATATAAATGTTTAAATCTAAACACCTAGCATTTAACTGTTTAAACTCTAAACATGTTTAGCAAAAATGTTTAGGTATTTAGAATAAAAGTGTTCATTTCCTAAATGTGTAGTCGATGAGACACCTAACTGACATATATGTTTAGATTTTAAACATGTTTAGACCTAAACATGTTTAAAATCCACACCATTTTTGCAGTGTATAGGCACCCTGAGTCTGACAGGCACCTACAGTCGGACACCTTTAGTATTTAATTATAATTTAATTACAATTAGGAAATGTGAATATTTCACCTATCATATTGTCTAAACAATGAAAATGACCTGTTTTCCTAAGGAACATGGCATAACAAATAAAAGTCACTTCCTTCATTGTGAAATCTTTGTGCAAACATGGAGTGTTCTTGCTCTATTTTGGTGTGGAAACAAAAAGAGCGAATGGGATGTTTGGTTTGGTTGGCCAATTTGTTCAGGCTTTACTTTTCCATTTACAATATTCCTGTGAATGACATTAGAAATTATATGTATGTTTGCTAATAGTTTAACTCAGGGAAGGATAAAATCCATATTTCTATATGATCTTCAAAGTATACCTAAAGTCAGACACAACTTACACCCTGCCTCGGACACACTGTTGGTACTGGCTCATGGGTTTATTTCCCTTTACTATGGATATCTTGCAAGATATAGATTCTAATATGCTGTATGGTTAATCCTGGAGAACTAAACAAGGTTCACTCATATTGTATATGGCTGAGGGTAATGGCTAATGAAAAGCTGAGTGAGATAACCCTCGGTCATGCCCAATATCAGTGAACCTTTGTTTTTATTCCAGGCTATCTTGATCAGAAATTTTGAAAACTCTTTTCAAATGACATAAAAGTATAATCATGTATTTGCATGTTTTATGACCATTTTGGGTTATTTGTACTGGCTGTGAGATACCGTGGAGGGTTATCTTATGTTAGCTCCTCGGTTAAACGTATCAGGCGTCTATATTCCATGATTCCAAACATGAAATAAAAACATCTAGCCATCCATCAGGGTAGCCTATTGCAGCTAGGAGGCCCTGAATCAACCAGCACTTATCTGACTTCAAAAAGTCACATTCCACTAACTTAAGCCAAACAGTCTGAGCTTCTAGTTTCAAGTTGGAATAAACAGCTGAATAAATCACTTTGGCCAGCATAGTACTTTGAGTTGAAATCCAATTGTATGATGCTATTTCCCGAACTGTACAAATTATATACATTTGAGTATCATTCCTTATCAATGAGATGACATACTGTCGGACTCTTGGGTCATTCCCACAAAGGACTGTTTGGATTTAGGTACAATCTGATTCTCTGAAGTCAATATATTTACATCTTATTTATTCATAAGTGCTTTGCAAAATCATTAAACTTTCTTCGCGGATGTTAGTGTCAATATAACATGTTTCCATTGGTGAAACAGAACTTAGATGCTATAGACTTTGGATGAACAAGATTCAATTACAAGCTCTGATCACCTCTGGCTTGGTCAGGAGGGTCCAAAAATGGGTGCCTCTACCCAATGGCAGGTTATCACACATGAGCAGAGTGGAGCAGAGCAATATCTATTGTTATACCACGATTTGTGGGTTACACAGTGCTTTTTGGTATATATTCCCATCCACATATCTGTCGATATTGCACACCCTATAGGCTGTAACATCAATATTGGAAGGCCTGCGGTTATCCATGGAAGGCGTGCGGTTATCCATGGAAGGTGTGCGGTTATCCAGGATAACTGCACACCTCTCATGTCCTCCCATGTCAAATGTCACATGTTAAAACCCACAAAATTTTCAAGGCCAGGGTAGGGCTCGAACCTACAGTCTCACATCCCAAATCCAACTCCCTATGCACTGCGTCACAGGGACTGGCGAGAGATGCTTGGTTCGAACCACGTCTCGATATGATACAAAGCCGTGTGCCCTGTCGCTGTCCGCTGCCAGGCGAGGAGGTGTATTATACACAAACATAACCGCGAGACGCAGTGAAAGGAGAAGGTGCGGTGGTCTAGCGGTTAGCGCTTTGCGCTCAGCCGCGTGAGATACATGGTTCAAATCCCAGCCCGGACGCATCTTTTTTCGCCGTGTGCGCTGTCGCTGTCCGCTGCCGGGCGAGGAGGTGTATTATACACAAACATAACCGCGAAAAGCATCTTTTTTCGCCGTGTGCGCTGTCGCTGTCCGCTGCCGGGCGAGGAGGTGTATTATACACAAACATAACCGCGAGAAGCTTCTTTTTTCGCCGTGTGCCGCTGCCGGGCGAGGAGGTGTGTTCTACACAAACATAACAGCGAGACGCAGTCAAAGCAAGCCTAGCCGAGACCGGGGCTGTCGCTGTCCGCTGCCGGGTGCCGAGGTGTATTTACCTGTGTACACACAATGACTGGCATCGAGTCCCGGGAGGGGGAATAATTTTTGTTTTCAACTTGAATTTATTGGTATAATATTGATTATTTATTGGTTTCGTGGTATAAAATAAGTAGTCAATGGATAACTCATGACTCGTGTGGGTTAGCAAAGGCTAATAACACTCGGCCTACGGCCTCGTGTCATTATCCTTCACTAACCCACACTCGTCATGAGTTATCCATTGGTTACTTGTTCATTACTCGCCCACACAGATATAGCAGGTAACTTAAAATTACTGGTCTCTGATATTCTATTAGATAACGTTGTAGTAGTAACGACTCCTTATACACATTTCCTACCTCCCACCAAACTAAACAGGTCAGCTCCTCACTCATCACCCAATGACACCTGTGCTATGACCGCAAGTAGCATCACCTCCGCTCTGAACTTCCAGCTATTCACTACCCAGGCTATAGCTCCCATTTACCAATACACTGGCACGCACACACAGTCAACCCCTAGAGGCCCCTCTGTGCCCATCTAAACCTTTCCGGTGTGCTTTCCCGTGCCTTAAACGCTGATGCAGTCAGACCCACTGGAGCATGAGCTCTTCTCTTTCCTAGCTCCATCTTTCCCTTTCCCCGAGCCATGTGTCGCACACCAAGGGAAGGAGGGCCTGGGGTGAGTGGGTGGGTGTGGGATGGGAATGTGGAAGGGTTGTGTGCACAGCTCCAGCTGGTATTGAGGTGAGGCAGTGATGTTAACTCTTTAAAGGCAGCAGAGTGTTTTGATGAATATCGCCCTTTTTGACATAATGCATGAATGGAGCATTAACAATGAAGATCTGGGGTTGACACACTAATTACGTGGTGGCAAGATTTACGAATCCTATACCAGCGAGTTACGCGCCTCTGGGCATCACAGAGAGAGGAATTGAGGCATCCCCTTGAAGCATGATGGTGTCCTGAAGGGGTCGACGCCATGGTGAGTTGGATGTGTTCAGTGCAAAGTAACACAGAGCACTTTAGATGTCCCCACGTCCACTCTTACACCTCAATCCTGCTCTACAAGCCCCCATACTAAGGTTAAAACCACTACACATATAGGCTTATTGCCAGTGGTTACTAGACCTATAGGCTGTTTACTGCCCGTCTATTCACAGGACTCTATATCTGTTCAGAATTTTTTTTCATCGAGTCATGGTAACTGTCTGTCTGTCTTATATAAACCGAGATCTCGTGTCTAGTGGCACAATATTGATCATCATAGACGTCTCCCATCTAACAATCTAGTCTAACAAATCATAAATTTTGAGATGATGCCGAATGGTTATAGATGTTAAGCCCTTGTGGGAGTCGAGAACCATACCAGGTGGGTTTACCAGTTTGATTTGCGCTGGGTGATTGAGATATGCACCCCCCCCTTAAACCCCGCTGATAAGACATGCCATGCATGATGGAAAACCTGTCCTTGCATTACACCTGATTCAAGGGACAACTCGGTCAATATCAAGATCTGCAAATAAACAATTAATTACTAATAAAAAGGAGTCATGTTGCATCTGAATCCGGATCCTGATAGGGGTGCAAGTACATGTAGTTATGTAATCTCCCAGGTACATACCCCCATTTCTACATACTACTTACACCTGTCATGGAGGCTTCAGGCGGGACTGGATGTGTACTAGTACTGAGGTGTGAGTAGTATATAGAAATGGGGGTATGCACCAGGGAGATTACTCGCGCCCCCATCAGGATGAAAGTCACTAGACCAGTGGTGGATTTAGATGCAACATGACTCCAATTTTCTTAATAATTTATTCTTTATTTGCATATCTTGGACCCCAGAATTGGCTCAAAGATAGAGGGTGTGTCCCCCTCCCTTTGGTCCGCGCCCCCTCCTTTCCAACGCCTGGATCCGCCACTATCCTAGACCGAGGGTACCATGCACCAGGACCACTGGCCGGGCGGGGGTGGAGAGAGAGAGAGAGAGAGAGAGAGAGAGAGAGAGAGAGAGAGAGAGAGAGAGAGAGAGAGAGAGAAGCTACTTTTCTGAGAGGGAGGGGGATTCTGTAGTCCTAAGCCTGTCTGCACCCCTCTCCCTCCCTTCTACCTCTACAACAAACCCGGCAGGGTTCTATGTGAGAAACAGCTGAACACACTTTACACTGGTCTCTGTGCGCCGCTCTGTACTTCCTGTCGGCCATCAGTGTTAGACAGCTGCCGCTAACACACCTTCTGCACCACAGGAGCACTCTACCCCCCCCCCCACACACACCATCTACTCAGCCACCAACATTCCTCTATCTACCTCCCTACGTCACAAATGGACGCCATAATGCCACTCTAAATAAAATGGAGACTACATGTTACTCCTACCAGTCTCCTTCTTAATGGTCGGCAGCCATTCGCTCTTTACTTGTTTTGTTGATTGCATTCTTTCTGCTGTACGCCCAAGTATTAAGTAGGCGAACTTGAGTGGGAGTTCTGTTGCAATTAGCTCTTCGTTCTTATGAGCAATCTCTTTATTGCATCATCAACTTATAATTCGTAGATCTTTTCTTTCCATTCGGTTCTATTCCAAACGATTGCACTTAATGTAAGTAACAATATAATTGTTCCTCAGATTCCTCTTTTGACCTACTAGAATGGACCTGTATCAGAAAATTCCATTGATTCATACAATCTACCACAGAGTCTTGGAAATCCAAGACACTCCTACTTTGCGCTACTAAATGGGTTGTTTCATTAAACCAGATCCAAGTTTCAAAGAATGTCAGTCTCTTGGTTGGTCAGAAAATGCAGGGCTATCGTATGTTCACATGTTGTCTCATTCATCTACAAAGGCAGGAAAGACTCCTTTCAACACAAATCGAAATTCTCAAATCGATTTTTTTTTACCTGCAAGGTCTGGATTTGCTATCTGTATTACCTAAATTCTATTCGCTGATTTTATACAATATGCTCTTGTTATACATTTTACACCAAGAGGCACCATAGTAGTGCATATACTACTAGTATTCTCGGTTAGGTCTTGGGTTTACTTTTGAGTTATATCTCGGCCTTCACAACGCCTATCAACTGATCAAATATCAAGATGCTAATCTGCTCCCTAAAGCATCTCTAGTTTCACACGATAATATCACAAGTGTTGGACTTCTGTTTGCTAAGCTAACAACTGAATTTCAGCTAATTGGAATTAGCACTCATTGGAATTGAAGTCAATTAAGCCAATTACCTCGATGTTAATTCAAGTAGCATAATTCAATTTGCTTCTCTTCTGAACTGAATTAGACAGGATTTTGTGGAGTGTGTACAAGAGTTTGAAAAAACACAAAGATACGTCTATCATAGCCACGTATATATCCCACATAGAATAGTTTAATTAAGTATTGTAAGTACACTTTATGTCTGAGGTGAGCAGTATAATAGACCCAGCGAAGCCATGGAAACCTTAAGTCCCAGCCGGAAGCCAGGACTCATTTCCGGGCTGGGGTTAGAAACTGGAATCGAGCTAGCGACCCGCCTGGAGGTCCCCTCACAGAATAAATACAGTCTATAGTTTACATGTTTACTCACTCACTGGTATTTTTACCAGCTGACATGAGTTTGTAATATGTAATTCTTTTCCATATTGAATATACACATGGGAAATGAACAGACCACATTGCTATGGTCCTAACAATATCCTTGGCAACCGATATAATAAACCAGGCAGTGTACCCCACCCACTCTAGTGCCAATGTTCCAAAGCTCATATTAATGATGGTTTTGATTGGAGCTGCCATCAAAGAGGCTATAATGAAAGATTAACTAAATCACATTTTATAAGCCTGCGATGATATGTAGAGAGTATAAATTGTGAAGGACATTTTAACATGGTATCCTTCCACGTTCAACCATGAACGTTTCTTGTATGTCTCATGTTTGAATTGTATATTCTCTTTTATATCTATCCATATAATTACTCTCTACATAAAGCTCCCACATTATCGTAAGTATGTCACGACGCCTCTGTAGTTCTTTATATCGGGACAACCCCTCTGGGTGTTCCCTTCTGTCAGTCCCCATTGTACTTAACAAGATCGTGATAGGATTATGAGGCGGTCAATGCATCATATCGCCATGGAACGTACCCACAGTCCTCCCAGGGAGCCTACCAGTAAACCATCCATCTCCCTACCATCTGTCACAGGAAGTAATCAGTTGATGTGTACAGGAAGGAGGAGATTCTAGGTGCAGCTTGGCTAAGGATAATGTATTTATATAAAGTAGTACTTAATTAGCTACCCACAGATTTGTCAGCACGCTGGTAAAAGGCCTGTACAAATGATAGGGTATAGGACAGATGTGGCTATGTGACAGCATACCAAGCGCTGTGTGTTATATACTGACCCGTTCAACCCTGACTTTTTCAACCCTAAACAATTCAGCCCGAAGTGGTTGCCAGTTCGACCCTAGGCCTCCTTGTTTTAAACCCACTTCGACCCCTGTCACTTTCAACCCCAACACTATTAGACACATTTCCATTTCAACCCTACTTTACAGCCGTCACATACATGTATGTCACAGGGTGATGGAGTGAATGCCATAAACAAAACATGTAAAAGGCTAGATTGGCACTGCAAGCATTGTACTTTGTATGTTGGAAATAATGTAACATAATTAAATAACATGATATATTAGTGTTTACCTTGTTTCGTTTCATACTAGATTCCATTTGAGATGAAAGGATCTGCTTTGTAAGTGTGGGGTCGAATTGGTGAGGGGTTAAATGGGCAAGGGTCGAAAGGGTAAGGGGCTAAATGTAATGTGGGGTTGAAATGGTAATGGGTCAAATTGACTGGGGGTCCAACTGGCTAGGGTTGAATTGGTCTGGGGTCGAATCATTCAAGGGGGCCAAATTTTGGGGTTGAATAAGTTGGGGTTGAAAAGGCAAAGGGTCCAAATGACACGTACTCGGTAAGAAGACTATAGTCTTGTTATCCTCTGAACGGTTTAGCCTGTGATGTACATTAAAGTAGGTAGATCCTTTTTTGCATGTTTATAGTAATACAGTTGTGCAGCTGTGGGGGAGGGTGTGGTAGTGCATCCCCCACACTTTTTCAAGTTAGATTATAGATTATAGTTAAAAATACATAAATTGACATCAGTCAACCCCACACTTTTTCGGCTGCTCCAACACGCAACACTACTGTTAGTAGTTTATGCCTTTCATTTTACACCCATAACGTACATCAAATGTTGAATCATTTGGATTCATTCGTGTAGAGGTTGGACCGTGTTCCAGTTGAGACAAATGAAAAGCTTAGAGAGGTTAGATGCCAATGCATGTGTATCACTATATCAAATTCACAAATGCTTTATACATAATTTTCATCCTAAACAAATCGAGACAGGCAGGCACTTTGTAAAACAGGTTTTAAAATTCGAGGTATATGATTCCGGGCGTTGCACATGTAAAATTGTGAAATTTATGGGGGAGGGGGTGGGTGGTTGGTAGGCCTGTCCCCACGGAAAGTCTTCTGAAAAAAAGCCTGCCCCCCTCCCTCGTTAAATGAAGAAACGATGCGGAAGGATTGAAATACATTTTTGTACTACATACACATTTTATAACGTACAGTCCAGAGATGGTGGAGCAGCCTTTATGAAATCTCATACATACATCTTCCCAGCTTTGTCCTCCCTCCAGCCCCTACATGTATACATACATGTAAATGTCCTATACACACTAGGCCGTCCAACACAAACCCCTTTAAAGTGCCCCTGTCGTACACACGCGTGTGAGCTGCTCTTTGGCTGGGCAGGGAGCTGCTCAACCCTCTTACTGCAGCTGCTCCTTTCTCAGCCAATTCAGACTACAGTGCACTCCTGCTACCGTAAGGCTCTATAATGGAGGCGTGTGTCGTAAAGGATAGGAAGGGAAAACATGGCAAATCTTACCCTTTAATGTGTGCAGTGTATTTCAATCAAAACAAGGGAATAGGAAGATATTTATAGTGTACAGCTTCCCCCCTAATTCAGGATTGATTTCCTTTGGTATGATATAACAAAAATAGGCTACTGAATCATATAAATTGTAACAGAACATAAATCTTTTCAGTGTTTGGATCTACTTGCAAAATACATTTAAGATGTGCAGTGTTAGGTAATGCAAGCAGTTTCTTTTATATGTTTTTTAGGTTGACATGCCTTGGCCAACTAGGTTCAAATTGATGATTCTACTGTTTTATGTAGATGGAGAGAGGAATACAGTATGTAAACTTGGTTTCCTTGCAACCTGGGGGCTGGCAGCACCATTTCAGGGTTCAAAAATTTAGAAAATAAGGAAAAAATAGATTTTCTATGATATTTATCCCAGATGGCGCCACATAATCAAAGTAGTCAGCCTTTGGGCCACACCAATAACCCATGTTTAACTTCTAAACACAGTTGTTTAAACCACACACACTGCTTTTACAGTGGACAGTAATGTCTTACTGACCGTCTTATATGAGGTTGTAGTATACGAATAGAATATGTATCATGACCTATAAATGCTCTACAAAACAAGTTCATTTCGGAATACTGAGATGGGTAAGATAATATCACAGACCTGAAACAGGTCCGTGATAATCATGCTTCTGATGCCCTTATTGGATGATTTGATAGCTATAATATATGATTCACCATATATCCAATACCGACGGGCATCACACTTCGACAGAATGAGCCGTAGATGGATTTAATGAAGCTCTGGTTCGTCCTATTTACAAACTAAGTAAACACCACTTTTTTATCCTTGCTATCAAAAGACCTCACCTAATCAGAGAGGTCTCAGCAGGGGTCATATAGAGCAGATTCAGTAGAGGATTTGTGGTACTTATCCTTACAACCCTTTACTTCAGGACTCCCCATCTACTCAACCTCCTTAAGGACTAGCTGCCGGAACTAGCTGCTTTGTTTTAGTGGCCATTTCGTGAGGAGGCCACCTTAAAGTTGCACTGCCTGAGCCCTATAATAGGTAGTCAATTCAAGACATTGAAGTAAACTAATACCTCCACTTAACTAGTAGCCGACATAAGAAGGAGAAAACAGGGCACAGCAGTCCTGACTGAGATAGCATCAAAACAAGCCCAACCACAGAGTCCTTCAAATCCCTACTTAGGCGGATTTTGGGCTGGAGATCCGGCTCGTTTGCATGTTCAACATATGGTTGGAGTAATGATAAGGTCTTATACTTTTTAAGTGCGCCTTACTCCAAGAATGCCCCTCCCCTACTCCCCGTACGATCTCCTTTATGAGGCTTTATGTGACACATGGGGTCCTACTTCAAACGCTGGCATCTCGCCTGTCCCGCCAGCCCATACAACACGATTCGTTAATGTACGACCAGTCCAGCGCCCCTCCACTCTCCTAGCAGATTGTGGGCAGCACATATCAATTGACCATGCTTGATGGGAGCAGACGTAGTGTATGAATTTATAGATATGATGATTGAAGAGTGGAGGAGAAATCAGAAAATTGCGTTGGCGGAGGAAGGGCGGTGCATGCCACCTGCTACTGTGGCCCACCAATCGTACAGGCCGTATAATATTCCGACAAGGATGAGACATCGGCCAAGGTATGGGTGAGGGAATTGGGTATATAGGTAGGTATAGGGAGTCATGTCAGATCTAACAATTTCAGAGAATGGATGAGGCCAGAGTGCAAGCTTGCTGTCAATGAAATGTAGAACACTACTCAGTGCCCACTTGGCAAAAACGTTTTCAAACGTTTTTTCAACCAATTTTCAACCAAATAACTCAATGAGGAAACCAATAAAAACGTTTTTTAACGTTAAAAAGAAACGTTTTTATGCCAAGTGGGTGGGTACAGAACATTGAATCAACGCTGAAAACAGGTTGATATACTACTGTTGGTCGTGTTGATCAAACTGTCTTCAACACTAAGTCTTTTTCAATGATTCCATTTCAATTTTGTCAACCATCACTGTTTCAATATCACGTCAATTGTTGATATATCAACATCGAAATATTGTTCTCAGTTAAACATTGATTCAACATTGATTTGTCACCATTGAACTAACGGTCTTAATTTCAATATTGATGTCGACTCAGAATCACCTCACAACTATCAACGTTGAAACAATATTGAATCAACATAGAAACGCTGAATCAGCACTGATGGTTAGATATTGAATCACAGTTGAATTGATTATATTGTTTAACTTTTTAGATTCAAACATACTTTAACCCAGAATCAACTGTTGATATGCAAACATTGATTCAACGTTGAATCAACGTCAGTGTGCCCACTGGGGAAGAGCATACTGCAATGGGGTAGTGGTCATAGTTGATTCGTTTTTGGTTGTGATGCCTTCAGGACCATCTAATGTAGGCCTCGTCACATTGACGGTCTGAACATATAATTCTAGTTCAACTTCTATATTTAACCAGTAGGGGACTCCACTATTCTATGTCGTCAGGACCAATAGCGATTCTAAATGATGACTTGTCATCAGTAAAACATAAATAGGCCTACCATGAATAAACTCGTGGTTGGCAGCTGAGTGCCATAAAGCAGCAATATACATGATGCACCAACATTAACCATCAGTGCCAATGTCATCATATTGAATAGCCAAACCGTCAGTGCCAATGTCATCATATTGAATAGCCAAAGTGGTCATACTGATAGCATTGGAGGTATGCTAGAACATTGCAAAAAGGTCATCACAATTATGACTCACGGTTGCCCGCCATGACTACCCAATGCCGACCTAAAGCTGTGTGTCCACAGGGCGACAGAATTGGTGAGTGACAGAATTCCCGACGACAAAACCACTTTTGTCGTCTATTCCCGACGACAAACCCACATTTGTCGTCAATTCCCGATGACAAAAATCCAACATGTTAGATATTATCATCGACAATGGACGACAAAATTGCTTTTATCGTCGGGAATCCTGTCGCTCACCAATTCTGTCACCGTGTGGACACAAGGCTATAGGTTACAAATCCTTAGTACTGTCAAACTAAAGGACCTAAATTTGTCATTGCTGACGAGTTTCTGGCCCTCATAAGTTTTCAGTGACTGAATCACCTGTCTGAAATAGCTCGAAACATTGGCTAATTTAAAATAGCAGAAGCTGGTTGACAATGAAATTCAAAAGTAGCTGTCTATAATGAAGTCTCGCTTCATCAAAATTACAATCTCAACCCTTATGTCACAATTGCAGGAGGCAAGACAATACGTAGTATGAACAACCCTGCAAAGCCAGAATACCTCTAAGGTTCTCAGGCAGAATAAATCAATAAGCAATTATTGACAGTGTTGCAAAGTAAACAGTCCTCTCAGTCTAACCTAGGGCAACAGGAAGTCAGTATCTGTCTCAGGGACATATCGCTCTGCAGCAATGCAGTCTGGACCCCGTTTCTTATCTACTACCGGTGATGACTTTGTACGCCTCAAACCCCTAGACAACGCATGCCGGCAGAGCAACATGCCCTATGATGAGGCCGATCTTTGTAAAGTCTAGGAAAAAATAAAAGATTTTGAACTTGAACTTGACATGGAGGTCAGAACGCAACTAAGACGAAAAGGAAAACTAAACGTCGCCCTTCAGGCAGTGGTTCTATACTGCATTTTGATCGATGCTTCCCTCATTGTAACTAAGCATTTTTTTACCAGATCTTTCTAATGGATTCTAGCCATTGCTCTTACATATATAACCTAGCTTTTAGACAATGATTTTCTTTACCCAGGTGACATGGCTATTGCATTTTTTATCTGTGCCTCTATTGTCTTTGCCAGTGCTTCTTTGAGTTTTAACTATGGTCCCGTTGCTTTTTTGACCAGCGAGTTTGTTTAATTTGACAAATGTCCCAGTATTCCCCTTTTATCCTTTACTAATAATTCCCACCTTCCTTTAAAATGAGGCTTGTATTGTGCTTTGGTTAACTTGTGCACCCATATTTGTTTGGTCATTGCATTTGTTCACTTTTGACCTCGATTACCATTCCTGTTCAAAGTTTTTATTGCCGAATTATATAAGCGAATGCTTCTTTTGCCTCCTTTTTCGTGTCTCTAATTTCTTTGGCTTTTTAGTGGGGTCTTAATTGATTCAAAGTATCCCTTTGTCTCCTGACTAATTTTTCCATGGGTTTTCTCGAATGATGATAGTAGGCAACATTTCTGTTCTATGTTGTTCAATACTTCTATGGTCTCTAATAGATATCTATTATTTTCTTGTATTTGTGTGAACTGCACACTCTTTGTTTCAGTTGCCTTTTCTCAATGGCCTATTTTGGCCCGTGCCCCCATTTGTCTTTAAACATATTTCAGGAGCATAGGAAAAGGGGGGGGGGCAGGGGGCCTGGGCCCTCCCCCAATCATAAGGGAGATGGGGCCTGAGTATGTGTGCCCCCCTCAAGATTTGCCAAGAATCCATAATAAATTGAACAAGAATCTAAAACTTTGCATCTTAAATTAGATAGATATGACAATGTCCATACATTTCATGTGCATATTAACTGTCACACTCAATCATTATATCTTTAGGCGATGGTTGCCATTTTGTCAGTGCATCTAGGTCAAAGTTTGATTGACCCCTTCCCTAATGATGACTACCAGGTACATGTGTGTATTTTTCGACCAGATGGGCATAAAGCAATTCGGGTTCAAGCAGACAGCATACAAGTGAACAAGTATGTAAAGCTCTGCAAAAGGTGAATTGAAAGTCAAAAGGTAATCGATGAAACAGCTGTTGGATATGAAAGAGAGCCCCATAGGGGCATAATATTGACATAGTCATATAATAATGACAGACGCCAAATTATAATGGACAGTGACCATTGGTTTCATCCGATATGTGTTCAGAAGACGAGAAAGGGTCTTCCGAGGTAAAATACAATGTTCAAGATCAAGGTCACTAGCTTTAGAATATGATACTTAGATATACCACGTCTAGTCTAGAGCAAAATTGCATGTGTCATGAATATGGGATAGGATGTCATAACCGTCATTTCTCTACAAAAATATGCCCTATTCCCCAGTGTTCTTAGTAAATCACTTTCATAAAATTAGCATAATGATGTGATAAAATGATCAACCATAGCTTTTGATTAAGAAATGATGTCTCCTCTTTCGAGCATATTGATCCTCACGAATCATTACAATGATAATTTCTCTCTTAATTGGAATGCAGTTTTTGTTGCCATGGCAAATATCTATTACCACAGCTTCCTATCAACAGTTAATTGATGTAAGGTTGAATATGGTTTAAATTTGAATTTCAACACAACATAATAAAATCATCCATTATTCAACATCTACACGTCATTGCTGATTCAACACAATGTCGATTCAAAGGTAAAAAAAAGCAATGCCAAATGAATATTGGACAATAGAATAATAGTTCAATGTTGATTTGTCTATATATGATCAGGTGTTGTAATAATGTGATGGTTTACAATAGCAAGTTGGCAACATCGAATCAGCATTGACAATAAATTGATCAATATAAATCATACTAGTTGTCAAGATTGATTCAACTGATTGGTTTAGGCCATTTCGACAGCTATATAGGTCATATCCATGGTGAGGAACGCACATTATTTCACAGATTATTCGCAAGACACATGATAAGGAAGGATGAAGTCTTGTGCCAAAAGAATTAGTGGTCCGATGATTAAACTAAAACCAATATAATTATATACACAGGAAAGCCAGCATTCGAGTAAATAAAGCTTTCTTCATTATACACGACAGGATGTCATGTATTTGAGGTTATACTGACTTTTCTGTTGAAGGTCATTTCATCAGAAGATAATCAATAAGTGAAAAAAAATGTCACCTACCCTGTGGCTGGTCGAGGCTGAAGCGGTCCTTGATTGCATTGGAGTAGGAGTTAAAGCTGTAGATGGACCCAGCTATAGTCATTCCCACACAACTCACTGCCAGCGACACCCCGCGGCAGAACTTGGCCGGGTTGACCAGGGCGAGCCTGGAGCCCAGTCGGCAGCAGCACATGGTGCTCTATCTCCTCACAACCTGGCAGTGGGGGTCAGAGGGCTGCGCCACCAGCAGGGGCCCGCCGGAAATAGAGGACGTTCATCGAACACGATGTCTTAATCAAATCTCCTCCCAGAGTCTCCTCCCGCCTACATTTTATCTCTAATGACACATTTGGGGTGCGTTTTCCCGCGGCAGCCACGACTGGTGTGCTGATGTAGGCTGCAGTTTTAGAGCTTGGCGCGTTGGTTGAAGGACACAGCAGCCTCATTTAACTATCTTAATGTGGGAGTTTGTGAGTCCTTAGTGGTACCAGTGTGGATTTATGCTCGCCCAAGGGGTAGGGGCACTAGCGGCAAGAGAGAGACCGGGCGTGAATAGCTGATAGATATTGGTCTCTAGATGATAGTCAATGGGAAGTGATTATAGACTAGAAATGTCAATTTATAATTGAACTTTCACATGGTAAATTCCAGCGAGATGCTTGTGGTTTCCTGAGTAATTATATTTGAGTTACATGACAGTAAAGATGTGAGTCCAGTTGGGTCAATATGACGGCAGCCTCTTCGCGTAGCAATGCCCAAGCCCACCGTTAACACTTGATAGAATAGCATTTGATTATGTAAACCCTCATGGTGTCCCTCGTGTATCGATGATGGGTGAAGATCCTAACTGTATACATAAATAGCCCTCAGGCTATGCTACCACTTGGCAATACAGCTTACTTGCAAGTACGGGTAGGGTCCTCGTTACTTTCCCATATACCCCAGCCCCTGTCTGTGGCCCCGCTACTATCTTGCCCGGGTCGACGGTGGGCAGTCGCCGGCTGTTCGGCTACGATACGCCAGAGTAGCAGATAAGGCACTCTTACTCACGTGACCTGGGTCCTAAGGCGGGGTCTGAGTAGCAGCAGGAGTGGCCTGTAGCTCAGGCTCCTCCTGTGGCGGCAAGCAGGCTGCTCCAGGGGATGGGGTGGGGTTGAGTTGAGGGGTTACGCTCGGGCCCGGTCAGCGTCGTCCCCAGTGACAAACGGCCGGGAGTAAAGCATCCCCCGCAGAGTGTAAGGAGGCCTGTGGCTTCAGCAGTGGCTTCCGTATACTAGAAGGCGGCAGTATGGTGTCCTTAGTCCGTGGCTGTAGTCGCTACTGACCATGCATGGTAGGCTTGGCTACTGACCGGGTTGGTATGAGTGGGTGGGCGGGGGAGGTTTGGAGCAGTGAGAGTGCTCTAATGCAGCGAGACGCCGACACCTGCTTGACAGGCGAAACGGACGCTGGATCGACCCGCAGGGACGCTGGCCGCCGGGCGCTGTCAGACAATGGAGGCAATTGGTGGTGAAATGGCACTGCGACCCCTTTCAGTGGGTATCCCAGGGCGTACAAAAGACCCCTCAGTGTGGTGTGCTGAGTCGACAGAGGCTACCTAGCCGCGTGTAAGGCGGCTGGTAGACGAATCTACTACTCCGAGTCTTTGTGAGGTCTCTCAGTGTAGATTATGTGAGGGGCTCTGGTTGTCGAGGTCACTGAAGCAGATGCTGTGTTGAGTCCATAACAACACGAGTAGGCACATAGACCAGTAGTAGATGGTGCTGCTTAGGTGATATGTCCATCATTCAATGTTCAATCATTCACTAAACACTGTAAGCTTAATATCCATGGCAGAGTTGAAGGGAATGGCCCATTGATTCCTGAAAGCTCTGACCTGACACAGGTAATCCACATGTAAAATTTGACAGCCACTTCATGCTTATGCAATACTATCAGCCTGCCTATCCTAACCATAGACCATGCGTTGGCGCTGGGGGTATGTGTACGTCCTATAGTATAAGTCCTTTGAGTCGACCAGTCTGTGCATAAAACCGATGCTGGGAGGAATCCACTGTACTCGGGGTAGATGCCAAAAGAAGATGGACCCAGTCGTTTCCACACTACAGTGGCCAGGGGATGATGTGAGGACTGGCTGGCGGATACTTGGCGTACTCGGCCGCGTCTAAAAGGACCTGCAAAGAGAGGATCAAACATGACAATGCCATCAGCAAGCAGAGGGACAGATCAATCGGCTCGGCAAGAGAGAGGGGAGAAATGGCAGAGGGAGGGAGGCGTGCATGCTTGGTTTGGTGGAGGGTGGGGGATAGTGAGTCGGGGGTGGAGCAGAGGCATGTAGTTTCTCATTGATTTGGGCTCGGTTCATCACGAGCCTCAGTCTCTACCAACATGAACACACACTGCCCCACACACCCTGCTCCTATCCAGACTGGGTGAGGGAGTGAGGCCACCAGGAGACGGACCCTGGAGAGACTTAAGGAGAGGGAGGGGGTACTGCTAAAAGGCGGAGGCATAACACTTGTCCCCGTGCATACATGCAACCATGGGCATTTAGCATGTAGGGTAGACCCTCGCCCCTTCTCCCCTCAATCTTCTTTATTGCTGCCAGTGATTGATTCTAGTCACATGTCCACTGCTGATCTCAGGGGTATGCCTTTTATACAGGACTTGACTTCATTACCCTAATCTCTAGACTAGCAGGTCTATTCACACCCCCCCCCGACCCGGAACATTTACTGATATATATTGTACTACAATAAATCTCGATGAAAGTCTACTTATCTGAATTATTGAATTGGTACCATATTGGAGGGAATCCTTATCAGGTATCGGCGTTTACCAACAGTTTAGGACCTAGACCTTATTCCTAGACACCATCCTTTAAAAAATGAATGTTTTTGAGATATTATTATAGGCCTACATGAGCTACCCTCCCTCGGCTCATTTTCAGGATGGAATACGGTACCAGTGAAGGAGATATCCGAATGTCCAATAGTCTGCAATGTTAGGAACCTCAGGTCTCCAGATCGAACCATCTCTGGCTCCGTTCCCACCTTGCCTTGCCCTCCTTGGCTCGGGGCAAGCATAGACTGGAACTTGGGACCCACATCTTGAGTGTCAATCTAGAAGCAGTCTGCAGGGTGTATATCCTGGCACCCATCAGGCCTGCTGGCATCTATAGTTCATGGTATACGTAGTCAACTAGACTAGTACATATGGATTGCCAACATAATATCTCATAATGTACATAATACTGATCCTGACTAGACATATAGGCCTACATATAGTTCTACTACTATTTTCTGGTTCAGATTAGAGGTATCCAAAGGGATTTACAACCCTGTGCCATTGAGAGACAGAAATGAGGGATCAACAAAAGGTGCTGAACCATCTGTGTGTGTCTGTGAGGATGCTGAGGTATCTGGTCATACAATGAAGGAGACTGCAAGGTACATTGTATGGTAGAAACACGATTGGAGACACATCACTCAGTGATGATGTTCTCATGAAAGAGTGTGAGGGGATGTGATGTGGGAAATCTATAATTTTATTAGAAGCAAAGGGAGAGAGAAGAGAGAATGACAGAGAATAGGTGAAAGAGAAATAGAGAGAAAGAGAGAGAGAGAGAGAGAGAGAGAGAGAGATGGGGAGAGAGAGAAAGACAGACAGAGAGAGAGAGAGAGAGAGAGAGAGAGAGAGAGAGAGAGAGAGAGAGAGAGAGAGAGAGAGGCAGACAGACAGACAGAGAACATAAGTGTTTGTATGAGAGTGTACTGGTTGAAACTGAAGTGAACCGACTGAAAAGGTAAAGATAAGGAGAGCAAGGAGGAGGCGGGTAAAAAGACATATTATATCCATAGATTAGAAGAATAGAAAGGCACTTGGCATAGAGTCCGGGCATAGAATTGACCTCAAAAGAGCGACGAAAGAGTAAAGTGGGAGTCAGTTCCAAGGAAATGCACATACTTCATACAAGGCCAAATAAAAAAAGGTTTGTTTCCAGTAACCCGACTGACCCTAGCAAAACAGTGGCAAAATAAACTTTTTTTGTGATTTTAAAGAATTTTGTCTCATTTTTTTCATATTTTAAAGACATTTTCATTACCTTTTGAGGGTTTTTCCTGTATCCTTTTCGTGTTCTTCCCCTCTCTCATAGTTGCCATTTTCCCATCATTATTTTACAATGAAATCAAAGAATTTGATACATTGATTGATATGTGCCCATTTCCTATATAAATGTAAAAAAAAGATTGAAAAAAAAGAAATCCGACCTACCGACCCTAGCTATTTGAGCTATGTTACTGGAAACACAACTTTTATTTTTCTTGGCCCGATCAATAAATTGTATATCTACACTTGCATTATTACACCGATGTGTCTCGCACGAGGCAAATGCAGAATATCGAGAGGCGTTGTGCTAATTCATATGAATAAAACCACAAGTCAGTGATCGATTGACCGAAAAAGGCAATAGCTTATTATAATAGTCTGGATGTCTGGGACAACAGAGGAGAAAAGAAACGACTCTAGCAGAGAAAAGATTCCCTGAGCAAGTAGGAGTGGGTACCTGGGAAGATGGAGACATAAAAGGGGTGAAGGGCAAGTGGCGACGGACTAAAAAGGTTGAACATTGTAGGCTGGTAATGGTAGAAAGGGTGGGACAGGGAGGAATGAGATGTAAGGGAAAAGGGACATGGCCGAGCTGCAGAGCAATACCTATGTTACTTGTGTTAAAAGAAAGGGTGAAGAAGGGGACCATTGACGACAAGGGGAGAGGGGACAGAGAAGCAAAACAAGGAAGGAGGTGGAATGGGGTGGGGGATTGATCGTGCAGGGAGTAGCAGTATGGTGGTTGGAGGGGGGGGAGGAGAAGGGGGTGAACAGGGTGCGTTGCGAAAAAGGGCTGAAGACAGAGATAAAGACAGTGGAGCACCTCAGTTGGGTATTGTCAGACAGCGAGCAGCTCTTAACAAACCCGACCCAAGCCCACCCTCAACTCCCTGCAGGATTTCCGCAAGCATTCAAACAATCTCTTTGGAGATTGTCAGAGCACAGCCAACGACTTAAAGCATTATGCCGGGGTGAAGGGTGGCTTATTTTATCGCTGAGGTGTTTGTGAATAGACAAATGAGTGGATGGTGAGAAGTGAATTGGTGACTGTGATTTTGTGACAAAGATTTAATAGGTAATTTATTGACTACCCATTTTCTACTCCATATGTGCGTTTTGTAAAGGAACTGTCTTTTTGTAATGCTCGCGCACAATCCATTTGGTAATAATCTATAACTTCTTAGTCTCAGACCTATTCAAGCGACTGGGCAAAACCCCAGATTAAGATGGGGGGGGGGTAACAATGCAAATCCCAAACGATCGTTTTCTCTTGTAGTTAACATAATGAATCTGATGCAATATCTGATTTATATGACCACTATAGAAACAAATAATATCTTTTTTTGCTACAAAAAAGATCGCACTAAAGCACTGAATTAGCCTGCCGTGACTAGCTGCAGTCAACCAGTTCTGTCTGGAGAAACTACACTTGAAAAAAAGGTGCACTGTTAGAAATTTTCCGTAGAAAAAACGAAAAATCATTGGCAACAATGGATGCCAATCTTTCACCGTTTTTTTAACGGTCACCGTTTTTTCAAAGTCACCGTAATTTTTACGGACTTTCACTGTTATTTCTAAACAGTGTTTAAGGGTAATTAGTTACATATTGTTTTGGTTCTAATGCCATACACCATTAACTTATCATATGAATATTCAGCCTCTGGCTTGCCATTCTAGAAATTCCAATGTAAATCCATAAAAGACTAGCTTATCTTTATATATGGTTTGGTTGCATACATGCAGTTCATCAGGACATCCTAGTGTGAGGACATTATAATCAATATGATTATAAATGAGTCCTTGAGGGGCACATCATGCCCTTTGTAACTTTAGAGTAAGAATCAAAGAGCATAGATTACCTCAGAATTATGATAACTTGAAAACTGCAGTGGTATGCATATGTATCTTTTTCTATTCCCACATAATGGGTGTTTATGATCACCCTGCTACTCTCTTTTGCCACACAAAGAATATCTGAAATCTATGAACCTACAATGTAGACATACATTTTGACATCATTGTGCATAAACCAAAGTGAATACTCTTTATATTTTGCTACAATTTGATCTGTTTAGGGTCTAGGACATTGAAGAAAGTCTCAAGATGAGCCCCGAGGCCACCTAGTGGGAAGATATGAAAATTCCAAAAAGACAAAGATTCACCGTAAAAGAAATAACGGTACTTTTCCGTAGTGTTTTACACAGATTCGCTGTAACATCACATAATCTAAAGTTGTTTCATTGTAATATAAATAACGGTGAAATACCGTAAAATTTAACTATGATTCTCTGTAAAATCTACGGAATTTTTTAACAGTGTGGAATTGCCTTCTTACTCCACCAGACATGTTACAATACCATCTGCCAAGCCCTGTGAACTAGCTGAATGATAAAACGATACAAGACCTTTTTCCTGGGATCAAAAGACACTCATATAAGAGGCAAGGTCACAAACCTTCTACTGTTTGACATTGAATGTATCAGTTGTACCTCGTGAAACAAATGAGTTTTGACAGAGGAAATCGCCATTTACTAGCGACGCTTGTGAGTAATCATATGGGCCAAAGGATCCCCAAGCAGAAAAAAAAAGCCAGAGATCGCAGATCCAATAAATATGCGAAATAATGCTCAGACACTGATGTCAGGATAGGGTACACACAGAAAAGGGGAGGCGCATATATACAGGCTCTATATATAACTTTGGGATACTAATAGTAGATATCTGTGTAGAGTATGAGTATTGCGACCTAGGGTAGTACAGTAAACGATTGATCAAAAAAGGGCAGTGTGTTAAATATAATGAAAGAACTTGAGGCCATTTAGAATTCAACTGGAATCTGGAATCACATGACTCATTGGCATAGATAATTAAAGAGTAATTACAGGGGCGTAGGAAAAAGGGGGGGCAGGGGGGCCTGGACCCCCCAATCATAAAGGAGGTAGGGCCAGAGTATGTTTTGACCCCCCAAAAAAGATTTGCCAAGAATTCATAATAAATTGAACAAGAAGCTAAAAATTTGCATCTCAAATTAGATTGATATAATAATGGGATAGGGAGAATGGGGGCTTGCACCTCAAATCAGATCTAAAATTCATAGAAAATTTCTTTTCCATACAAATTTCATATAGGTATGTATAGGCACTATAACGTTTGAGCCGACAATTCAAGGTAGTTGAGGTGGGGCCCCTGCTGCCTCCCCATGAAGATTTCTTTCCTACGCCTCTGGTAACAGGCGTAGGTATCCCACTAGGTCAGTATACCAACTTAGCGGGATTGATTATCAGCCAATGAAATAATTCCAACTATTCACTGCATCCCTCTCGGAGGAGGGGACAGGTTGTTCCCATCTGATAGCTGTTATCAGTGATAACTGCTGGTAAACAGCTTCAGAAATGGCCGCGCCCATTGAACAATCCGCTACCGCCTTATAAAATCATAACCTACCTAGTATGGATGATGACTAAATTCATTTGGGAAGACACACCATATGACCTTATTCCTGAGACATATACATTGTATGTACCATGAGGAATTATGTCATAAGGGACAGTGATAGCCGTCCCATATTGCACAGGGTTACTCTAATCTATCGTCTTCTTATTATGAAAGAATTGACCATAGGTCAATGACTTCCATTTATTAATTAACGTACTATATTATATGTGTATTGGCTTGATAGCGTGTTATTTGGACTCGTTCCCAGGTATGGGGTTTGATTATCAAATACATGTCTATATCATATATAAATCTGGTGCTAACACACCAGATCATATTGTGTGAGGATATATTGAGACATGGAAATATGACCAACTTAGCAAGATGCCTGTCTTAAGCCCCAAAATGCAAGGTCGTGTTCTAATGCACTATGCCCTCAGTACATGGATGCATGGTGAGTAGCTTCCCAGGGCTGCATTCATCATTTCATGCATAACTCAGACCATGCGAATTATGCATGGGCGCAGCACGGAACTGGTGCATCATGATGACAAAGGACCATGAAGCCTTAAGGTATTAGGCTGTTCCTAAAGGGTTAACATAAGGCACCCTGCAGCCATATCACCCCATCTTTGATTTCTCAGCAGTGGGTGCTCCAGTGAACTGCACCCGGGCTTGTTTGAGTCTCTCTTCCAGAGGAGCGGCTCCATCCGCTGCCCGGGGAGTATCTTCATCAGGCAGTATTGAGTGGGTGCCCCCAGGGGTGGGGAGGTGGTGTAGGGGGAGGGGTGGCAGGAAGGATATTGTGGTTGTAGGGTATTTGTGGGAGGAGTGGTGGTTGTAGGTAGTAGTAATAGTGGCGGTAGGCTAGTTGGGGCTGCCAGTGGGATTCAGTGGTGGGATATGACAGGGGAGTGGTGTTGTCAAGACGGTTGTGGTTGATGGATATTTTTATGAGTCTGTAAAGTGGTGTTGTAGGAAGCACTGTAGTTGTGGGGTATTTGTGTTAGTGGGTTTAGTACTGAAATATGTAAGGGGAGTGGTGTTGTAGAGAAGTTATAGGTTGTAGGGTGTTTGTATGCTTGTGATTGGGGCTGGGATTATGACAGCAATGAGGGAGTGCTATCTCAGAATTGATTGTGGTTGTGGGGTATAGTTTTGGAAGTTGGACTGAACTGGTGATGAGATAGGACTATGAGAGGGGAGTGGTGTAGTGATTGAGTAAATGATGGCTTATTGATAGAATAAGAATTGTCGGTTTGGAGTATCGGTTAGTGGTAGCTTATTAGGTTAAAATAATGGCAGTGGTATAGGCAGAGCGATTGCAGTGGTTTTGTGAGGTAATTTGTGGATCACAGGACTGGTGATAATTGTGGTATGTGTGTGGGTCCCACCGGGGAATTGGTAAGTGAATGCATTGGTACTTGGGAGGAGGACCTGATTGTTGTAAGAGAAAGTGTAAAGGGTGAAAGTAATGCATAAGTAGGTCTGGTGAATGGACATAGAACATACAGCATCCGTATTACGAAGGCAACCTATATATGTATATATTATATTACTTCATATGAATAATCCTCTGTCCCATCTGGAGGTTAATTCAAAAGGCTCTGCCATCGCTACCATTCCTTACTGCGATGGTAAGGTCAGCCTGCCTTCCTTTCTGATAGCCAGCTACTTTTTAGTGAGTGCTGTTAGCATCAGCCCTGTTTTCACTATTCCAAGCAGAACATACTTTGCACAGTGGCAACAGGTCCACAGAAAAAAAATAGCAGTGGAAGACAAAAAATATCAGTGGAAAAACTTGTTCTCTCAAGAGTGGCTACACTGGGGTTCCGCTGATTATATATACCCTGTTGGGTGCACTTGACCCTGAAATGTCTTCAAGTATGTCACCAACTAAAAGAGAGAAGGGAAGCATGACATTACTATGCCCTTAACGCATGAGCAGACTCAAGAGCCCTCAAGGACTCTCATCAGGTGCATTCACTCTTGAGAGGAGGAATGTACCCTCACAGGTGCGCTTGCACTCAGGGGAAACCACTATCCTTTCTCAGACTAACATAAGGGGTGGCCCTAGTACTGGAAGTGGAAAAGTGAAGGACTACATAGTACTTGCTATTCCTGACTGGCCTAACATCACTAGAAAGTTTAGTGTAGGACGACTAAGTCTCATTATATGTTATGAGATGTGCCTACACTAACATTGCATAGGTAGCGATGGCAGAGCCTTTTGAAATAACCTCCAGGATTACACTGCAGTACACTGTAAAACTGGCTCGCTAGGATTACTTACAGTGTAGGAAGCACGGGGAATAAAGGAATTTTGTGCTTCTTTTCTTTACATCAGACATATCTAATATGGACTGTGGACTCCCTTGCTGCGCATAAGGAATATATAATTTGTAGCTATCGCCAACGACTCCCATTCCCAACACATAAGCCCTACATACACATGGGACCATCCATTAACCGCACACCCACACTTCGTCAGGAAAGATAAAATTCATATCTACAACCCATGGGCTGATATCTCAAATTACAAAAACAGAATGTCCCGAGAAACCTACACAGCTAATCACTACACAAACCGTAGCACACACCGCCACACAAGGAGCATCGTCCCAGAGTGTCCGCCTCGTACATATATTGAAACCCCATAGGAGCCATCCACGCTACAGTGAGCCACTAAAGCTATCAGCCGCAATTAAGGCAGTGGTACAATGTTCTGAGACTTGAATAGAATAAAATGTTAATGGAAAGCCATTGTTTGAAATGCCCGTATGAGATATTAAAAGGAAATTCTTTCACGTGGTTTAGTAACAATGGTTCAATTAGTCTTAATTCTAGAAGTTAATAGAACGTGGCTTAATTATCTAGGTGCAACTAAGTGAATGGTGCCGAAAATGGATATATACAATTGGTATCTAGTAGCAGTTGGCGGACCTTGTGCCATACCTTATAACGAAGTTTAACTATTGACTCATTGAGTATTATAAATGGTGTTAAAATGTACTTTTGTCTGAATGATCCAATGATGTATCAAGAATCATGCAAAAATGTGGCAGCAGTGAATATTCTGGACCCTAAAAATGGGTCGCAATCTTGGTGTATAAATCGCTAGCGTTGTGATATGATGTTTCGTGCCAAGAAAACCTGCATCCTTTATTGTCCACCAGGGGTGACTGCAGGAGGGAATATAAAGTCGAAAATGAATATTAAAGTGATTTGGGAAAATTCATTTTATGCGGAGTTCAATAATTTCGGGTGCAAACATTCAACGTTTGGAAGGTAAAAAGAAGGTTTTCAAGCATAATTGGCCCATACATATATCTGTTTCTGGTTGCTATAATATAACTGAAATAAACTCTCTCAAACGCCCAAAGCCTCAATATTAGATATCATATGAGAGGAACATACTATGATAGTAACATCTAAAGGCTATATGTCGACCTATGACTTATCCTCTGGAATACTGGAAGTACACGGGTCGTGTTATCTAGGAGGGGGGGGGGGTAAATGTATTTACGACAGAAGGCCAGCTGGATACATGCATAATGAGGTTAGAGGTGTGAACCTCCGCCTGCTTCTATTATTGAGACTGGCGGCCAGTGACATCTCACCCTACACACATACATCGGTATTCATAGAGTAAATATTCAACGTATATAGGCATACATGACTGTATACTACTAACTCGCTACACATAATCTGGCCTTGAGGGGTCTACCATAAGTTATTTCATATGTGTCTTCGATGTGCCTACTCCTCGTCCTAGACCAAATATCTTCATCAAATGGCGGAGGTCCATAGAGGGCTTGGGTGGGGGTATGGATGTCCCCTACCTGCGGCCCCTACCCTATAGGCTTTTCGACTTTTCACTTGGCAATACCTTATGCTTCTTCATTCTCCCACGACAAAATGGCATGCTAGCTAACTCCTACTGTTCGTCACATTATGTGAATGCCTGCCGCAAATGTCCAAAGTGTATACTACTACCATAGCCTACACGGGTTAGCAGTCCTCCACATAGGCATAGAGCCGAAAAATTGATATTGATGCCCCCGTACATCCATCTTGAAAACACCCGCCTACAAGTATTTGTTATAGACATCATGTACATGCATAGATATAGGCCAGTTACATAAAATCCACATCCGCCAAAATGACCTATACATCCACCCATCCAAATTTCCTCGTTTTCCCCCTCTACATCACAGCACATTCCACTAACCTGTGCATGCATACAACCCTTCCCCCTACCCCAATGACCTTGGCCCGGGTCTCAGCCTGGTTGTCAGCCCCAAATTATATACTACTGGCAGTGGCCGCGGGCTAACCATGTTAGCTGCTCTGCATCGTGCCTCTTTAGCAGACGCAGCTGGGAGTAAATGACGCTGGAGGCCTCTGGTGGGAGAGGCACCCGCCTCGCCCTTTAAGGACTGCATAGGGCCATAATACACTATGCCTATTTGATGCAAAAAGAAAACCGAACAGCTATAGTAAGTCTGCTCACCAGAGCTACATGTTTGTGCTTATGGGAATGAAACATCCCCAAGGGTCACCATGAACCACTAATACAGTGCTGAGTAGCACTAAATTGATGCATTATGACAGCCAAAGAACTTAAATGTGAAAGCATCATGCGGACATGAAAGGGTTACCCAAGGGTGTGCACGGTAGGGTAGATGAGGGTACAGCCGCCATATGTGGGAAGATGGACCGCTGCAGGGAAAGGCACTGTATGTTAAATACACTGAAAACTTATACATGTATAAAAGTAATCATTGAAGATGACTTTTGTTCATCATTTGAAAATGATGACCCCATCTCATCAAAGTGATGGCACAGAGTGATCATTTTGATGGCATACTTCTGCCACTAGGGGCCTCCACTATACAAAAATACAGAATAGGAACTATCTAAAGGTAATCTATTAATCAATAGTAGCATTAATCCAGACAATAAATGTCTGTGAAATGAAAGGTTATCATAAAACCATCTCATAGGTACTCAATTGATTCAAGAAAGAAAAAAATCCAATGACATTAAATGATTTAGCAATTTTTTACACATAGACACCTCTCCTGTCTCTGAAATGATAGTAACAACTGGGGGAATCGATTCTTGCTTGCTATACATATTGATATATAATATGTGACCAATCATGATGCTTAGGAGGGTCAAGGATAAAGACCTACCAGTACCAGGAAAGGGGAGGGGGGTAATTATAAACATATTTGAAACCTGACAAAATGCCCATTTTGGCTCTACACCTATCAATCTGAGCATGTAAGCTATATTGTAAAAGGTAATCAATATGATGACCCTTTGTAAACACATATGATTACCCAAATGATGACAAGGTGCTCCCCCCAGACGGCATCAAACTGAGCACCCTAAAGTGATCTACACTGATTAGTTTCTACAGCTATAAGTTTTCAGTGTATTGAACGAATAGGGGAGAGGGGCGCGAGGGCGAGGAGTTTGAAATGTTTACCAGACTAATAGTATTGCGTTTGCGATTTTTGCATTATCTTGCTGTTCTCCATGCAATTATTGATCGACTGATAAAGATACCATGTTTTGTTATCAATCATCTGTAGAGACAGGAGATGAATACGGCTGATGCGGGTTTTCAATATGCCCACATTACATCTTCCGACTCTACTACTTCAACATTGTGTGTATACAGTATAGTACATTATTATCTATAGTATGCCATACTTTGTTATCAATTTATGGATATAAAGTGTAACGTCACTTCTTTCCAAATCCATGAGGCTTCCTGTTTGAGGTACCGTACATAATCGTATACAGCTTTAACCTATAATATATTGCAGTGTGGCCGTTATGTGTAGCATGAGCACGATTATATATGCAAAGCTAAAAACAAAATATACACATTCTTTCCATCTGACCTCATCTATCCTGTAGATTTAATAACACTGGGCAAGCCTGCTTGGCACGATGCTTTCCCTTTGGAGCCTATTGCCTCTGGTTCTTGCCTTTATATGTGTGTTTGATTGTGCTAAAATGTAGCAGTATAGACCTGTGGGACGGAGAGTCGGGATCAATATATCAGGCCTCCCTCTATAATTTTGAGGTTTATTCTATATTTTCATTACTACTTACTATATTATTCAAACTAAGAACGCCCCCCCCCCACCCCACTCCAAGAAGGCATTAGTAGGAAATCGTTGAAATCATTGCTCCAATGTTTGAATGCAATGCTTATGGATTCTTTGCAATATTATTCTTTGTGGATCCTTAGGCGACACCTCCTCCCCACCTACCCCTACACACATCTGCCACGGTGTGGCACATACCCTAAACCCTTAATGCAGCACCTCAGTTGTCTAAACCTTTAACATAACACAAAGATCGTTTAATCTCTTCATCATCGCACCTGTGTTCATTAAACCCTTTCCACAACATGTATTAATGCCTGTACTTGCTGTATTCCAAACACAAGAGATCCCCATCAGGCCTGGCTGGCTGTGTCGGTGTGGAAGCTAATCCATGACTTACTGCTAACAACGCGGCACGGCTCAGGCCATAATATTAATGGAGGCACATTCTGTAAAACTAGGACCAAAGGTCAGGTCATAGGCTTCATGCGTGAGCAAAATACACATGTATATAGGATACTCCATGCGGACTATCCTTTCTGCTTGGCTACTTACATATTCTTCTACTCATAAATTTATATCATTGTATTTATAATCATATCATTTGGTGTTCAAATGATCATGGGCAACCCCCAGCAGAAAGAATAAGCTACGTTTTCTCCATGTAAAGCACCCTTTTTGTCTGGATGGTTATATCTTGATGGCTATTAGTGAGGTATGGTGTGAACCTTATATAAATCATTGTGAGATTGTGAATGGTTTATGACCTACACAATTATCAATAGATCTTCTATTATACACTATATATTGAGCCATTCAAATGCTGGGAATAGATAACACTGGTACCATAGGAGTCTCCTAAATGATAAATCCTTATGGATGAATTATCTATTTAAGTGATAGAATTGAAGTATCCAATTAGGTCACACTATTAGAACGAATCCAAGTATATCAAGAACACTACACTTCATGGCAAAACCCAGACCTTTTTGATGGATGTGGAACATGTTTTTAAACATGGCCCTGGTGATGGGAGAAGAATTAAAGTTAGGCCTCTTACCACATTCCATCACGCAAAATTTTTCGCTACAACTACACGATAACGTGGGCATGGAAATCAGAAATAGCTAATTAGAACAATTCCTCCTCTGATTGAAGATATAATTACAACCTTTTCGATTGGTGTTCTGACTCATTCAACCACGCCTTAAGTGCCCTGGAAGGGTTGTGTATTGGAATGTCTAGCCTACTGGAGCAGGTTTATGAGTGGAGGAATGGAGTATTTACGACCACTTGGCCACTGCTGGTCCCATGCCTCAGGCAGTTTAAGGCACTGCTTTAACCAAGTCTTAAGTAAAGCTGCAGACCCACTGGGTGCCAGCAGGAGAGGTTTATATACAACTGGTAGTCACCTAAGGAGGACCCCTGGTTTGTATAATAGGGACAGATTATTCAGACTTTAAGTGTAAAGTTCAGGTACACTGTACCGTTCGCAATACTGGACACTTCCACCTTTTTTAGTCAATAAACCATATATGTCCTAGCTTTTCCAAAGGCTGATAATCAGACTAGAAGCGTGTCGTTAATCTAAACCAGACAGTTCCTCTATTGCAGCATCTACTTTGCAATAGAAATAGTTGGCAACGGTATCCATAGAACTATTTTTGTTTTTGTAATACTGTAGTGAAATAGGCTATTTCCGCGAAAACGCTATTTTCGCTCGCCACTTCGGCGCCTAAAACTACCCCATAGAATAGGAGTTTTCCTTCTAAACTTCAGCAGCCATTAGTATACATATATATCTAGCTACCCTGTAAATATGAACCCTTAGCTATGTCTAGTTATTGAGTAATTGGCACATTTGTCGGAAAGTCTTAGCTATTTCTTGGGATTTGATGCATGACATCCACCATCTTGGATTATGATGTCATAATTGGGAGCAGTGCACCATGGGATGGAACAAGAGATAGCTTCGGCCAATCAGATTGCTCGTTCATATCTCATGAATAATTAAGGAGGGTTAACTGTTAGAACTTTTGAGAGGTCTTGCTTGAAACTACTGAACAAACTCCACATCTGAAAAAGGTTAGTACCAAACTGTACTCAAATCTTTTTGGTGGTATTATCTTTAGTCAGACCTTAGCTAGACCAGATATATTTGTGACAGAATTGTATATTATTGACTGTATCTGTGATATTTCCCCAGAATACAAATATTATCTTTGTTAACTGAAATTCCAATGACTTTGTTTTCCTTGCCATTCCTGACATTTACATAGATATTTATTTAGACAAAGTCCCCAGGGATTTCGTTACAATTGGTGTCAGAAGTGGGATTGATTATATATTTTAATCTATCAAACCCTGTAGGTTAGCTCACAATAATTGTTTTCAAAAGTATTTCACTCGCCGAAGTTGCGGCGACGTTGTTGCTAACGAGAAGTACTAACGGACACGCCCCTGTGACGTTTCCGTGTGCTGTTCAAAAGTGAACGGCTCGTGATTGTGTAGTTTGTTTTACATCAGTTGCTGTGTTGTGACAATTTCCAGCATAAAAAAAGTGTTTAGTGTCCACTATTTAATTGTATAGAAATATTCATTCCCTTGTGATTTTTTGGGCCGTCAGTTGGACCTGAGAGTGAACGTAGAACGAAAAGGAAATCTACGCGGTAGTGACGGCCGAAAGTTGTCGTCTTTGTTGTCACTGTACTGTGACAAAACAGAAGCTCCAAATCATATCTAATTCGGGTATTTGGTGACCTAATATATTTGCCAACATCCCTATGTAGTATTTGGGGAGAGTGGTACCGGAAATAGTGATTCTAGACTTTGATATTGTACATTGAATTTTCGTCAAAGTACCGGCCGATATAGTCGTAGACTTTGCCATTTGATTGCATCATTCAGTGTGCTATAGAACTCGTCTAAACCACTCCACACATTGTTATTATTAGAATAGAATACACGGAGGAGGTGATTAGAGATTCATTGTTGGAAATTTCGATGCCAAGAATGTGTTTTGGGGCCGTGAGATTGTCCCGAAAGTAGCGCAAAAATAAGCAAAAGTGACGGCCGAAAGTCGTCGTCGTTTTGCCACTGTCCTGTGACAAATTCCCAGCATTGAGATCGTATCTAAGAGTCTATTTAATGGTATAGAGGTTCAGGGTATATATACTACGATTTGGTTTTATGAAATCTTTGTGCTAAAGGTGTCTTTTGACCGTGAGATTGACTAGAGAGTGAACGTAAAACAAAAACAAAATCTACGCAAAAGTGACGGCCGAAATTCGTCGCTGACTTTCCCCATTCATTGAGCCCACATACCAGGTCTAAACTTCGTCTAACTCATAGGTGTTGTGTTGCCACTGTTCTGTGACTAATTCCCAGCATTGAAATTGTATCTAAGGGTATATTTAATGGTATAGAGTATCAGGGTAGATAGGCTACCAGTTGGTTTTACAAAAGATTGCATCTAAAGGTGATATTACAGGTCATGAGACTGACCAGAAAGTAAATCTAAATCTACGCAATAGTGACGGCCGAATTTCATCTTTGATTTGTCCCTGTACTGGGGCACCTTTAAACCTCTTCTAAATTATAGGTTGACATTGTGAAGGTTGTGTCTATAGAGACACTCGGCTGTTGTAGTTATCAGGCCGAGAATATTGTTACAGAAGTGTACATTTTATCTTGGTTAGAATAGACCGAAACAGATATAGGCCTATTCGATACCAAATTTATTGTTGACTGATTGACTGTGATTTGACATTTTAGTCAACTCAAACCCATATTCATATTTCTATAAAAGTATAATTGTTATTCACTGCTTGCCCACACCTTGTACTGGGATGTGGTGAATTTATATATTCTAGTGCCTCATAGTATTGTGGTAATAGAAACTGAAAGTGACAGTGACCTAGTATAGGGTTCACTGTGTAGTGTGATATTGCAAACAGCTGACAATAATAGTAGTCAGCACTGGGTAGGTTCTATAAAAATTATAGACCCCCCCCCCTTCAATTGACAATTGTTGACTGAGATTATTAACATTTCACTGCTCTTTGGAGATACTCCAGATCAGTGATAGACTGAATTTATTGGTGTTCACTGTTGGTAATATTATATTACCTACAGCTACTGTTGAGTCAGTTAGGGCTTAGAAATCCACCAAAAAGTTAACAGTTTGGTATTCTATTGTTTGTGGATATTGATATTGTGTATATCATCTATTATTATTCATAGACTACTAGCACTATTTCTTAGACAATACTGGTCAGTCTGTATTGGATGATAGAATCGCTGGACTCAGTATATTGTCCAGTTTGTATCATAGTAACTGCTAGTAGATGGTAAATGTTATACACATATTGTCACATTGACTCGCTGTGTTTCTAAACACTTGAATTTTTCCACAGCGCTCAGACAGTGATAGGGATCAGCCCACCCAATATTACCCTGGTCCCAACCCCACTGTGCATTACTTGTATTTATTTGTAGCTAGCGCAGTGCAGACGTACGGAAGGAAGGACTTTGAAAATCAAGGATCATTGTCCTGCTGTTGTGTTGTGTCTGACCCAATTACCCGCCTTCCCTCCAAACCTGTTAGAACAGATAGGCGATCAATATGGCGATGTCCTACCGACACCAGGACTCATCAAGGGAAAATAGTCCAGTACGACCCGCTCGACCTTTCACTTTTGATCCGCGCTATAGGCCCCAAGGCCTCGCCGCTGCTGGCGATACAGGTGCATCTATGGCAAGTACGGTACCAGGATACCAGGCCTATCAAGATCGAGGTGATTCAGCCGTGCAGTTCCGTACCAGACACTACATCACCACAAGTGACAGATCTGATTTTCGCCAGAGCGACTACCAACCACCCAACATGACAAGTGAGCGATCTGATTTTCGCCAGAGCGACTACCAACCACCTAACACGACAAGTGACCGATCCAATTTTCGCCGGAGCAACTACCAACCAACCAACATGGATGACCGATCCGATTTTTGCCAGAGCGACTACCAACCACCCAACACGGTAACATCAACGCCTAAACCGCAACCTGATTGGCAGGCCTTCCAAGCATCAAACCAAGCTGTCGTACAGGCTGTTAATGGAATGATGGCCTTCATGCAGGAGATGTCTAACCAATCACCACAAATGCAAGATAGACTTCGTGGTCAGGTGAATTCCGGTATCTACCGACCCAGAGACGGTCATGGTCAAGGTCAACTTCAGAGAGACAACCGGGCACATCTCCCACCCATGACTTCCAACTCTCAGGTTGGTGGCCAGGCATCATCTCAACAACGGGTGGAAGACTCAGACTCAAGTCCAGTGAGGCAATTAACCCTATCAGTTGCAAGAAGTAGGACTCGTAAGAGGGATGACTACCTGAAAAGATCATCAAGCTCTACCGACGATGAGTCATCGCCTCAGAGAGGACCAGGTAGGTCAGCTATCCCGTCTTACCCGGTCCCGAAGAAGCCTCAACGTAACTCTAAGAAGACACGACCAAGGCATTCATCCCCTATGGATAGTGGTTACTACCGTCCTGATCCACCCCAATCTGGCAATCTAGAGAGGCAAGGTAGACAAGATGTAGTTAGACGGAGCCCATCACCTATCTATTCATATGGAAATGATCGTAGGGATGGAGTGTCAAGAAATCCAGAACATATGAATCTAGTTGATCCTCATAGCAGAGATAGGGGATTAGATGGACGTCAGAGGGGCCCGCCACCTATTTACACCTTCCAAAATAATCCCCCATGCAGAGGCCAAGTAGGAAATCCTGACAATGGGTATCCAAGAGACCCCCAGTACCGAGGGTATAGGGGTGACGACCGACGGCAGAGGAGCACACCACCTACTTATGCATCACAAAGTGATCCTCCAGGCAGGAACCAGATGCCAAGAAATTCCGACCACAGATATCCAAGCGAACCCTGCAACGGAGAGCAGGGACGTGGCAGACAACAGAGAAGACAAGCTGTTGTCGATACTGAAGAAACGTCTTCTCCAACCACAGCATACGAAGATACTAGGACCTCAAGTTCCCGTGAAGATACTTATAGAAAGAAGAAGAACAATCATGTGAAGCCCAGGCCTTATGATGGAACCATACCTTGGGAAGAATACCGAAATTATTTCTCAAGATTGTGTCGGCTAAATGATTGGGATGAAGACGAGCGGCTCGATGTTCTACTCGTACAGTTGACTGGCGATGCTCAGCGTTTTGTAGATGGAGGTAGTCCTGCCATCATTAGCTCATACAGGAGTCTTGATGAAGCTCTACAACAGCGTTTCGGCGCACAGCAACAGGCAGCCATCCACCAGGCAGCGCTTAAATCAAGAGTAAGAAAAGAAGGAGAAACACTACCTGCCTTGGCCCAAGATATCCGGTATCTCGTAAAATTGGCATACCCTGGCTTTGCGGCAGATGCAGCTGAAGTAATCGCAATCGAACGATTTACTCAAGCGCTTACAAATCCTGCCCTAGGCAAGGCAGTATATGATGCTGAACCTACTTCTTTGGATCAAGCTGTGAAGGCAGCAGCACGAGAAGAAGCATGGCACACCCCCGAGAACCGCAACAATGTAACTAAGGTTAGGTTCCGAGGTACCAGCCCTGAGCCTTTACCTTTGCCTACCCCCAGAGAGATCCAAGAACTGAAAAACCAAGTTAATACGCTAACTTCGGAGGTTGCCAATGTACGAAGAAGTCGCAGCCCACAGAAATCGAGTGGATGCTTCACATGTGGTGACCCTGGCCACTGGCAGAGACAATGCCCTAGGTCACGCACACCGAGCCCACATTCATCACGCAGATGTTACACCTGTGGAGATACCAAACATATAAGAAGAGATTGTCCCCGTAGTCCAGCCCACAGTCATCATTCATCCCCAGGGAGAAGCCAATCTACTGGATGCTTCACATGTGGTGACACAAGACATTTCAAAAGAGATTGCCCTAGATCACAGAGTCCCCATGGAAGGCAAGAACAAGGAGCAAGAGGATGCTCCCCATCTCCTGCAAGATGGAATTCTCAAGGACGCCGCGACAGTCCACATCCTAATGCATCACAGCAGCGCCCCAGACCTCTGGACACTGTCCCAGTGAAGAAACCAGACCCCGCTGCTGCTCGTATGGTCGGAATAAAACTGGCCAAGCCTGGACCGGAAGAAATGAGGGTCCTTGTCACTGTTTCAACACCAAAGGGTGATGAACATATCACTGCTTTACTTGACACTGGAGCTGAACGGTCATTTATGGGTACCGAACTCCTTAACCGGTTACAATTCCGGAATGCAAATATTGACATAAGACCAGCTGACCCAGGGCTCCAGGTGTGTGCAGTTAATAACACCCGAATGGAGATACATAATGTTGCTCACTTGACGCTGGAAACCCGACTTGGAATTGTTGAGCATGACTTCTTGATCACTGATGTTGGTCCAGAACTGGTCTTAGGATGTGACTTCATGCGAAGAAACAGATGGGAATGGAGCTGGAGAGACAATAATGTCCGTCTTGCTGATGATGATGAACCTGAAAGAAGACTTCCCTTAGAAGAAAATGTGAGACGTAGGACTGTAACCATTTATGCAGAAAGTGATTTGCAAATTCCACCATGGCATGGACTTCCAGTAATTGGTGTCCTACATGAGGAACCTCCATTTACACTTGGAGTGGTCACAGGCGACCCTAGGATGGAGGAAGAAATGGGACTATCAACAGAAGAAGCAGTTGTATCTATGACAACGGCGAGGCTGCCTGTACATCTCATCAACAGCACATCTGAAGAAGTAGTGATAAAACAAGGATCCCTTATTGCTACAGTAGTCCAAGTGGAAGAAGAGGACCTCCAGCCCACAGGCCGGTACTACTACAGACGGGCCATCGTGGCTGGTCAAATGGATGATGAGATTGAGAAATTGTATGAAAATAGTATAAAGGCTCTCTCGCCTGAACAGGCGGATAAGGTGAAATCATTACTTGTAAATTTTCATGAGGCCTTCGCATGTAGTGGAGAACCATTAGGTAGAACCAGTCTGGTTCAACACGAGATTCGAACTGGTGATGCACGGCCGGTGAAAGTACCACCTCGGCGATTGCCGATACATATGGAGGAGGTAGTGAAGACAGAACTAGCTACGCTACTAGAACAAGGTGTCATTCAGCCTTCAGAAAGTCCATGGTCAGCACCAGTTGTAATGGTTAAGAAGAAGGATGGAAGTAATCGTTTCTGTGTAGACTACCGCCGTTTAAACGATCTTACAGAGAAAGATGCTTACCCGCTACCAAACATTGAAGATAATCTAGCTCAACTGGGCGGAGGTGCATGGTTTGCCACATTAGATCTTGCAAGTGGATATTGGCAAGTAGGAATGCACCCAGCAGATCAGGCTAAAACAGCATTTACTACACCCTTTGGGCTATATGAATGGACAGCAATGCCCTTTGGGCTTTGTAATGCTCCATCAACTTTTGAAAGACTTATGGAGCATGTCCTCAGAGAGGAACGGGGAAATGGTGTCTTACTCTACCTTGATGACGTCATTGTATTTGGGTCAACCTTTGAAGAACTTCTTCAACGTCTGGAGCAAGTATTCACTCGTCTAAGTAAGGCAGGATTGAAGTTAAAACCAAAGAAGTGCAACCTCTTCCAGAGAGAAGTCTCATTTCTTGGACATGTCGTGAGTGAAGATGGGATTCAGACAGACCCTTCCAAGATTGACAAGGTAAAAGAGTGGCCTGCTCCAACTACAAAGAAAGGTGTCAGATCATTCCTTGGACTCTCCGGATACTACCGGAAATTCATAAAGAATTATGCTCAGGTAGCAGCACCCCTACATGCCCTCAGTGGTCCAGACACACCGTTCAAGTGGGAAGAAAAAGAGCAAACGTCATTTGATACTCTGAAGAGTGAACTAATTAAAGCACCTATACTAGGATACCCAAAGAAGGATGGACGATATATTCTAGACACCGACGCTAGCAATTGCGGAATTGGAGCTGTGCTCTCTCAGGAGCAAGATGATGTAGAACGTGCCCTCTCTTATGGAAGTCGAGTCCTGTCTCAAGCGGAAAGAAACTATTGTGTTACACGCAGAGAACTTCTGGCGGTAGTTGACTTCATGGACAAGTACCGCCATTACTTGTATGGGAAGAAATTCTTAGTTCGTACTGACCATGCAGCTCTAAGATGGCTCCTAGAAAAGAAGAACCCCGAAGGACAAGTAGCTCGCTGGCTCCACAAATTGGCCTCGTTTGAGTTTGATATAGAACATCGACCAGGAAAGCTTCATGGCAATGCAGATGCTTTGTCCCGCATTCCATGTCCATTTCCATGTGCTCAGTGTGGGAGGGAACATGATGACCCGGCACCAACCAAGAGGAAACCGCGAGCTGCTTCTAGCCCACCCACAAGGAAAAATTCTAAAGAACGTACGCATGTGAACAAAAGGCAGAAGAAATGGAACCAGGTTGAAGAGGATGGAACAGAGATAAGGCTTCGCGCTGTCTCAACTCGAAGTTCTGTTGGGAGAAGGGGAAGAAGCCGTAGAAAGAGACAGGAGACTACTAAGGACTGCACCCCAATTGGCTCTGCTGATGGATGGCAAGATGAAGAAATCAAGACAGCTCAAGAGGCAGACCCTGTGCTGAAGATAGTTCGCACTTGGGAAGAAACTAAACCGTCTAGAGATGACATAGCTGCCGAAGAACCAGACGTGAAGTACTACTGGTCACAATTTGACAGAATATATCTGAACAAGGAGGGCTTACTCTGCTATCGCTTTCAAGACCCAGAGGAAGGTGACATCGGGAAAATACTCCTCCCACGCAGCCATGTTTCCGCTATCCTAACTTTGATGCACGATCACCCTACATCAGGACACATGGGCCAAGCTAAAACGTTGGCAAGAACTCGACAGTCCCGATTCTTTTGGAGAACAATGAGTTACGACACCAGAGAATGGTGCAAGCGATGTGATATCTGCTTCAGAGCCAAGGCATCTAACCGCTCCAAGTTCTCACCTCTGAAGAATATGCCTACAGGAGCACCTATGGAACGTCTCGCAATGGACATTATGGGACCACTCCCATTGACAGGTTATAACAACACAGTAATCCTGGTTATATCCGACTACTTCACTAAATGGTGCGAATTCGTTGCTCTACCAGACCAACGTGCTGTTACTGTCGCAGAAGCCCTTGTTGAAGTCGTCATTTCAAGGTTTGGGGTCCCTGCAGAACTCTTAACGGACCAAGGACCTGATTTTACCTCGGAGGTAATACAAGAGATGTGTAAGATCCTTCGTACAGACAAGATACGTACTTCACCATACCGACCACAGACGGACGGACAAGTTGAGAGATTGAATCGCACTGTTGGCCGAATGTTACGACAACTAGTGAACAAGTGACAAACAGATTGGGATGAACATCTACCCCTCATGGCTATGGCATACCGGTCTACTATTCATTCCACGACAGGGTATACCCCAAATAAGCTAATGTTGGGGAGAGAATGTGGTGTACCTTTCAACATTCAAGAAGCAGCCCCAGGGTATGAGACAGAAGGGACCGGATATCCGCGATATGTAGAAAACTTGGCCAAGAGAATGCGACGCAGCCATTCGCTAACAAGAGATAATTTGAAAGCTGCTCAGGCTCGGCAGAAGAAATATTATGATCAACGGGCTAGAGAATTGCGCTTTCAGCGCGGAGATACAGTTTGGGTATATTACCCTGTTAAAGAGACCGGTCTCTCTCCCAAACTCCAGCTTGGCTGGAAAGGCCCGTTTGTCATTACAGACACTATTGGAACATTGAATGTTCAAATCAGAGAGAGTCCGCGTTCACGCAGACGAGTAGTTCATGTAGACAAATGTGAAAAGACCCGAGGTTATATTGATGAGGCTTGGAGGAAGGCTGTCTTAAAGGCCACTCCAAGCATTAGTGTTCCCATGACACTCGCCTGAATATTTTTTTATGCACGTGGGTCCCTCAGGGATTCGCCACTTTGGCGCATTCAGTTAATTACAGACACAAGTAATTGGGTTTATTTTATTGCAGTATGTCTTTACGAGAGGTTGATCTAGTGGACTTCTGTCCGGGTTGTAAGCAGTCCCATGCCTGTGAAAGACGCGACATCTTCTGCATCCTCGAATGTTGGGCCTGCGACCGGACAATGGAGGGTTGCGAGTCGGCCAGAGAACATTACAGCTACTATTGCGCCCACTGTGGCAGATCATTTTGCCTTTCTGGCTTCGAGCAGCACGTGAGAGAAAACCCTAATGCACCTGAGAGGAGGTGCCATGTTGTTTGGCGGCACACTTTTTCAAAGGCAAGTGATGCCGAGTTTAATCATCTGAAGAACCACTACTATGCCAAGATCAGAAGGGAAAAACAGAAGTCTCGTGCGGGAAGAGCCCACGAAAGGAGAAGAAAGGAGGACCAGGAGTCCAGGTACATCCTGGAGGCCGAAAAACCTACCCCCTTGATTTCTGGTGCTGAAGACAGGCCAGAAGATTTTAAGATGCACTATTTACTTAATATAACCGATGAAGCGACACCTTCTTCTGGTGATTTTTGCTATACACCCTTGGAAACTATATGTTCCCCCATACCGGTCCTCCCCTTAAGAAACAGTTGTGGTCCATATAGAACCTGCTACTCTGACCTATAGCTCGATGCAGCAAGTTGGGAACCTGAGTGTTTTTCAGTTTTGGAGGCAGCTGTGCATGTAAAATGCCTTCATTCAAGGGACATTTTTGTATATGCTGCAGAAGACAAGTCTTGTGTATGATTCTATCTCAAAAATCATAACAAAATATGAAAATAGAATCATTTGCTATGCAGTATTCCCTCATAATACATGTCAGACTAGACAAAATGCCCTCTGTAGGTCCCATATGGGCTGGAAAAGCACCATGCTCATAAATGCCTTCATCATTTTCAAGATAAGAATATCTGAAGACCTGAACAATGTGAACAGGTCCATGGTGCAAAACTCTTTTGTTTCTATTAAATTCCATCATCAATTGTTGTTTTGACCTGATGACCTATTGAAACCCATATTGAAATGCTATTAGAACCCCATATTAGGCATGTGAGGCCTATCATAATGCACTATTGAGCTATTTAGCTGTAAATAGCAACAAAAGCGTTGTCGGCACCAAAGACTAGAATCATAAGATGTGGCTAATTCTTCTCACACTTATTGTATCACTTAGATATTTCACATGCCTTTAAAGATGATCAAGTAGACCATAAAAATGGATAATTCTGGTATCAGTGGGTGATCACGCATCCATATATGGTGATCTATGTGGTCCCACATCAAAAACCAAGCAGAAATTTTGCTGAAAATCACAGTTTTTGCAAACTAACAAAAATCACATGTTTCCCATAGTGTAATAAGCCACCATAGAGGTAGGGAAAAAAGGCATACTCATTTATAAACTTGATGGGTCAGTATTATGCACTATCTATCAAAAACTGATGGTTAGAATATTTTTTCACAAAATATATAGGGCCAAACTTTGAAAAACAGCAATTTTTTTAAACTAATGATTTTTAAATTTATAATTTGTACTTCTGTGGTAAACTGTGCACTATATTGATGTAATACCATCTACCCTGGCCTGAAAGCAATGAGTTTCATCTTTCATTTGCTGCAAATATTGTGTAAATCGGATAATTTTTGGCTAAACTACAGCATTTCTTAGCGAAAATTCAGGAAAAACTAAGTTTTAGGTTCCCAACTTGCTGCATCGAGCTATAGCAGACCAACACTTTCATGACCTGGAATCCAGTTTGGAAGAGGAGGCTAGAAGCACCTGCCTGAGGCAGGTTACGATCTCTGACCCTCCAGTTATCTACCCTACATTTGAGTACTCGGGAGCTGAGTTTATGATAGAAGTAGATCCTCAAGAGGAGGAACAGTGGCTCGCAGAGCATTCTTAATCTTCGGTTTGAAATACCTCGCCTCGTTAGGCGTTCGGATGTTCTTCCAACATTTATCTTGTTAATTGATGGAATATACCATCGATTTTTCTCATAGGAGGGGAGAAAAGTTATTCAAAGGTGTCAGCTGTATTTAGCTGACATGGTTAATAATTATTCCCATTGTTATGAAGTACTCAACAGGAGTCGAGTTGTATATAGAGTTTATTCTGCAAGGAGTGATGCAGGGTATATGTGTATTTGACATTTTGCAGTTTTCAACATGTACATAGTGAATTATTCTGTGTGACATCCAACACGATGTAAATTATATTTTGAGATGTAGAACTTATTCTCAGTATATTAGGCTCTTGGTAATTATATAGAGTTCTACTTGAATACAATACCACTGAAGTGAAAAAGTATTAAATGAGTTTCTTAAACCACTGAGATTGTGTTCAGTGGTTTGATATTTCCTGGCCTGTACAAATGTTTTTTTGTCTAAAGAAACTTTGGTCAGTTGACCCCTCCCTCCTTTGAACAAGTTAGGTATGGACGAAAGGGTGGATACCCACGGATGTTAACAAGATTATAGGGACGAAAGGGTGGATACCCACGGATGTTAACAAGATTATAGGGACGAAAGGGTGGATACCCACGGATGTTAACAAGATTATAGGGACGAAAGGGTGGATACCCACGGATGTTAACAAGATTATATGGACGAAAGGGTGGAAACCCACGGATGATAGGACGTCCACACAAGTTACAGCAGAAAAATAATCTATGTATTTGCGCAATCGCTGTAACTAAGATTGATCTGGATGGAATCTATTTGTCTGTCACAAGTTAGGGATATTCATAGTTATTACATACCACCACTGAGTAGTTCATATTTAATTGGAGCATTGGTAGGTAAACCATAGACAGTTTTATTTTTACTCGAGGATGAGTAAAAGATTAAGGTAGGGAGAGTGTAGTGAAATAGGCTATTTCCGCGAAAACGCTATTTTCGCTCGCCACTTCGGCGCCTAAAACTACCCCATAGAATAGGAGTTTTCCTTCTAAACTTCAGCAGCCATTAGTATACATATATATCTAGCTACCCTGTAAATATGAACCCTTAGCTATGTCTAGTTATTGAGTAATTGGCACATTTGTCGGAAAGTCTTAGCTATTTCTTGGGATTTGATGCATGACATCCACCATCTTGGATTATGATGTCATAATTGGGAGCAGTGCACCATGGGATGGAACAAGAGATAGCTTCGGCCAATCAGATTGCTCGTTCATATCTCATGAATAATTAAGGAGGGTTAACTGTTAGAACTTTTGAGAGGTCTTGCTTGAAACTACTGAACAAACTCCACATCTGAAAAAGGTTAGTACCAAACTGTACTCAAATCTTTTTGGTGGTATTATCTTTAGTCAGACCTTAGCTAGACCAGATATATTTGTGACAGAATTGTATATTATTGACTGTATCTGTGATATTTCCCCAGAATACAAATATTATCTTTGTTAACTGAAATTCCAATGACTTTGTTTTCCTTGCCATTCCTGACATTTACATAGATATTTATTTAGACAAAGTCCCCAGGGATTTCGTTACAATACACGTACAAGTACATAAGTTTATGTTCAGAATTTGATCACTGGAGAACAATTGTGTGTATTAAACATACATATAGGGATAGAAACACGCAATAACGCGTTTGATTTATAGACTACGTGAATGACAGCATATTGATATTACCCTATGGCCAGTATATGCTATATACCAGGAGGGTATGTAGACAGTAGAATAGGGTCACTTGAGGCATTGGACTTGTCATATAAAAGGAGTGAGGTCTTGGCGTTAAAGGATTATTTCTAGGAGGCAGAGGACCGAACAAATGCCATTTTCCTGGAGTATTGGGTCAGTATTGGGGTGCATGGTACATTGAATACTCTACGTTGGATCACCGCACATAGACCTTAAACCATGGGTCTCCTCTCTGTGACCTGTGTCTTCTGCGTGGCTGGATTATTGAGTTGAGCCACGGTGTGGGCCATTAGGCTATTGTGTATGGGACCTCACTCAAAATAGACCCAGACAACCCTCGTAGGCCCATAATAATAAATGGACTCATAACTAATATTATTGATTTGTATGAGCGTTCAGCCTTCAGGAGAGCTGATAGTACATTGACTTTTTTAAAATTCTGGGGAAGGAAGGCAAAGGTCATGATCATCTTGTGGGGGCAGGGACAGGGGGTGGTTGGGTGGGAAGGCGTATCAATATCATTGGTGCATATTCCGGGTTAGCGGATTCCTTAGTGGGCCGACCCCTGCTGAAGCTGGTACCTTGCGAGATAAGGACTGATAACAGCGAGCTGATGGGTACCGGGTGCACAAACATTCTGGCGGGTGCACAAACATTCTTGCGGGTACACAGATTATTCTTATGGGTGCACAAACATTGTTGCGGGTACACAGGTTATTCTTGTGGGTGCACAAACATTCTTGCGGGTGCACAAACATTCCTGTGGGTACACAAATTATTCTTGCGGGTGCACAAATCATTCTTGCGGGTACACAAAAAAACTTGCTGGTGCAGAAATAAATCTTGGGGGTACACAAATAGTACTTTCAGGTACACAAATAGTTCTTGCAGGTGCACAAACATTATTGCAGGTACAGAAATGTTTTTTGTAGGGGGCAGTTTTTTTTGTGGCCGCAAGAATATTTCTTGTGTGTGAAAGATCCAGGATTTGTGCACCTGCAAGAATGTTTGTCCACCTGCAAGAATGTTTTGTGCATTCACAAGAATGTTTGCCTACCAGCAATAATTATTTGTGCACCCACAAGAATTATTTGTGCATCCGCAAGAATGATTGTGCATCCGCAAGAATTATTTGTGCATTCGCAAGAATGTTTGTGCATTCGCAAGAATATTTGTGTACCTGCAAGAATTATTTGTGCATCTGCAAGAATATTTGTGTACCCGCAAGAATTATTTGTGCATCTGCAAGAATATTTGTGTACCCGCAAGAATTATTTGTGCATCCACAAGAATATTTGTGTACCCGCAAGAATTATTTGCGCATCCGCAAGAATGTTTGTGCATCTGCAAGAATATTTTTTTCTGGGGAAATTTTTTTTTTGGTATGTCCTATTAGGGGCTCCGTAGTACCCTACCCATGTCCTTCCCTCCCATAACCAAACATGGAACTATAGAGGCTATCAGGTGGTGAATGCCGTTTATAACCAAGACATGTGATTGTAACTCCAGGGACTGCACTATAACTGTCATAGGATGTGATAGGGTATTGGAGCATGTCTATTCCTATTTTCTACTTTAGATTTGGTATGTGAACTATGGTGAAGCTTCTGGCTGAAATACATAAAGGGTCCTAGGTAAGGGGCGAGTTATTTATTACTTTTTGGGGGCCATCTGCCAAAGTATTACAGGATATGCATCTATATCAGGAGTCACATAGGGATGTGTTTTGGGTGTCCGCTGGCCAGACTGATTGATGGTAAGGCATGGATGATTACTTGCGGACATGACATTGCTAGAGAGAGGTGGGCATGACAAACTGTTTAGTACGGAGCCCTGGAAAGGACATCTGTTTTCTACACATTTATTTCTAGAGTTTGTTTCCGCAAGAAGTATTTTCATTTCCGCAAGTAGTATTTTCGTTTCCGCAAGTTTATTTTCGTTTCCGCAAGTTTTATTTTCGTTTTCGCAAGTTTTATTTTCGTTTTCGCAACTTTAATTTTCGTTTTTCGCAACTTTAATTTTCGTTTTCGCAACTTTAATTTTCGTTTTCGCAACTTATACTTTGTCTCCACAACTTAATAGTTTTTCTTTGTGCATAGTCAATCAATTGTGAATGTTAAGTTGTGGAAACAAAACATAAAGTTGCGGAAACAAAATATAACTTGCGGAAAAAAAAATAAAAAGTTGCGGAAACGAAAATAAAACTTGCGGAAACGAAAATAAAACTTGCGGAAACGAAAAATAAAACTTGCGGAAACGAAAATGAAACTTGCGGAAACAAACTAGAGAAAAAAATGTGTAGAAAACGGATGTCCTTTTAGGGGCTCCGTAGTACGGAGCGTGGGATATGAATGACTGTATCATACATAACGATATTCAAGAACGTGTTGAATAAGGGTTTGGGTGATGTATTCGATGAGGTCTATGGTACAGGGAAACCACATTGACAGACACAAATACTGGAGGGTAAAGTTGGCTTAGGACAAGCCCGAGGATGTCACTACAAGCATAGACAGTGTATTATGAGAAGATTCCTAGCTGTAATAATACCTGATGTAAACAGCTATACAGACCCACTACCTACCTCAGATTGCTCCAGTCCAGGCACAGCTCCCACCAACAAGCATGCAGCCCCTACAACCTCCAGTGCATGGCCTGCTCCAGCTCTGCGTGCTTCTTCCACCCAATAACAGCACGTGGAGGCTGCCCTGGCCTGCTGTAGTACTAGTAGTACTCGCCTCTGTTCCAGCCGGCTCCAACGCCCCGTACACGCGTGTGCAGCTCGAGCCCTTTGTGCGTGTGGGCGTGGTAGATGCGTGATGAGCAGTTGTAGTAGCAAGAGTTGTAGAGGAATGGGCGGCAGTGGGACCGGCCGTGAGCCTCCTAAATCCCGGCGCGTGTCGCCGTCTGTGCCGTAGGGCCAGCTGTATAAGCTTCAGAGCGCGCCTTAGTGTACAGGGGGTTAGGGGACGTCCTGCACTGGCTCCTGCCCCTACTGGTCTGATGTCGGCCGGCCACACGCGCGGCTAGCGGCCCCAGCTTAATAACGGCGACAGATCGCCAGAAGAACGTCAATATTTAGGCGGCGGGCGGTGGTGGGGCCCTCTGTGTGGTGGCGGCGGGGACGGCAAGCTGCTGCTCGCTGAAGCTGTGACTGGGTTCGCCCTCAGGCCTGTGGAAGGGAATTAAAACTGTGCAAAATTGTCCTGATTGCTAGGCTATTTCTATATTTATTTAGCTCTACATATATAATAGACCTACACATGCAGACAATAGAGCTGTTTGCGTGGCGACAAGCATCGCTTTATTGTTGTATTGATGGGAAACTGTACAAAGCAATACTGCATTGCTGAATTGTCTGTTGCTTAGAAATTCTGTAGGCATTGTACACTGATTGGGATTGTCGTGCTGTAATAATACCAGCCCCAATTACAGTTCATCACTGCATTCCAAAAGATATAGTGTATATTGCATAAAATCTGGTGCTGCAGAGCATAACTGCATTGCCTGCTGTTTCAAACACCATTGGGCGCATTGCAGTTCAGAGCCGTACACAGAAAAAATCCAAATTACTAATTTAACTTAGACAAAACCACTGGTTAGACAAAATACCCAACATATTAGTAATATTTTACCTTGATGTTACCTGTATTCACTAACCTATTCAGGCAAGCTGGCTTGATTTAGCCAAGAGAGAAAAGCAGTCTTTTTGTCTAAGGGGTTAGTAGTTTTATCTAAGGGTTAGTAGATTTCTTCACACCAGGTGGCAGTGTGGTTTGCATGAGGATTTTTGTGGGAAGTGTCTATCATAGAATGGCATACAAATGTGAAATTAATGACACTTCTAATGCTTATTGGCATGATAAAGCCTTCACCATTCAACCTGGCATAGGACTTAACCGAATACAGCCTATAGGTTTATTATGTTATTGATGGAACAAGGAAGAAGAATGGAAACACCTTTTCTCTGGAAATTCAATTTTCTCATATATCCACATCTATGGCCCTATGAGTCAAATCCAGAACAACTAAGTTCAGGGGTTGCAAATGAAAATGATATGAGGCACTTGCTTCTCAAATGGAGAGGCTCTGCTCTGGATGTCTTAATCCATGTGGAGTTTACACCCATCATTTGAATCAGAATAAAAGAATGGGTATTGAAATAGTCTTCAGCATAGTTCACATACGCAAGTAGTTAGTGAAAAAGTCTAAGGCAAGTTAGGAAAAATGCCCAACTTTCCTGATTTCTCCTAAGGGTTAGGCGTAAACTCCCAAGAAAACTTCAGTGGTTTGGCGATGTGCAAACTCCCAACTTGCCTTAGCAAGATATTTATAACTTTTTTTGTGTGTGTAGGCTACCACCTGCTGCTTTGCCTGTCGCTTGGAGTTGCAAAGCGTTGTTGTTTTGTCAACAGATTGGAACCACAATGAGGTGGGCCTTTATCTGTTCGTTCTTTACATATTTTGTGCATTTAAACTGCTGCAGGGTAGCCTATTCCGAGGTAGCAGGTTGTCCCATGGGTGCGGCCATTGCTGGAGCTTGTTACCAGCGAGTTCTACTGATAATACCTATCATATATGGGTACCAGTTGGCCCCAAGAGTGTCACAGTTAGTTGTTGAGATTATCTCATTGGCTAATAATTAATCCTCCAAAGGGTACAGTGATGTCTGTAATGGTTGCAATGTGAAGCTGCAGTGCATTGCTTCCAATCGCATTGCACGGGGCTGCGAGGAACTTCACTATCATGTGCATATTGTACCTGCAGTGCATTTATGAAATTTTAGCAAATTGAAGCTGCAGAGCTTTGCCTGTAATATTGGGCTAAATTACATTACTGCTTGGGCTTCGGGGAAATTTTGTATTTGTACACCCAACTCACAAGCAGATTTGTGAAGAATTTGACTAGAACTTCACTGAACATTGCTGACCAAATGTTGTGAAATATAGACTAAGTACCAGCCACCCCCCCCCTCCGCCCTCCTACACAAGTGCCGTGTCTCCCACAACTCACCCACTGACTTAACTTGTTCCTATTTATATACTTATCACTTCTATTATATGACCAATAAACAGATCGTAAGGAAATACAAATTCATGCAAAAAGGAAGGGCCGCGGCTCTAAAGAAGGGGGCGCACTATCCCATTATTGAGGATTATTTGGGGTTCAAAATAACAAAATAATCTCTTAACTATATACAAAAAGGAGGGCACCCCCTCTTTCTAAATCCGCCAATGGACTGGCTGCCGCGTTTCGACATTTTTTTGCTGCCAATGAGTCAACTTTGATCAGTTCATCTTCCATTTTGACCAGACGGTTTGACGCCCAATGCAGCACAGCCTAGCGTCAGCTGCGAATGCCGATAGCAGCGACACCCGTGGTCAAATAAGCCGCCGCCAGTTTTACTGTTCATCTCCATCTACCATCCTACATCTGCAGGGGTAGGACGTAAAAGCAGGGGATCTAGATTTTGATTTCAGATACCACATGCAGACAAACACGGTTGTACTGGAAATCATCCCATAAGAAATTATCTTTATGCTTTAGTTGTGTCCGAATAGTCATATCCCCAATGAATATATTATCACTTTTTTTTCAGAGGCAAAAAATTAAAACAGCAGGCAGGGTATTAGATGACGTTGAGTGGCTCTACCCTAGATATTAGAGCAGTCCGATGTAATGATGTGGAATATCATAATTTCCAATCATAGATACAAATTAGTGAAAATTAATAGCAGGGGTGTAAGTCAGGAATGGGCAAAAATCAGGAAGCCATACATTTACTTGATATAAAATCTTTCTATTCTTCCAAACGACCCTCTTTACCACTTGTATAAGGAAAATAAACATCAGACAAAAATTTCAAAAATCAGGAAATCCTGATAAAACCTGAAGACTTACATCCCTGTAATAGACATGAAATATTTTGATTGTAATGCACAATATCAAAAGATTGATATTCTTTTTACTTCTCATTTTAGACCAAAGACCTTTTTTTTTCTGTGGACCAATGGTGGCAGCGTTATGATCAGAAACATATTGGGCTACTACGTGGGACTCACGGGTGGATGGGGCTCAGCAGGACATTATTGACTACAATGAGAACTCATTGTGATTTTACACTGTACATGTATCAGGAAACCAGTTGGAACCTAGCATAATTCCGCCTATTGTCTGTGTGAAGAGTATACAGAGAGCTTTTATCAGATGAACCCTTTTCCCCTCACATTTTAACACATATGTATTGGAATTGTGCATACTATATATCATTTCACTCATATCCAACGCCTCTTTCAAATAGTCCTCAAAATTTAGAATTTTTGGAATGTTTTTGGAACAAAAATGTTCTTTTTTCAGCTTCTTTTCATTTGAAGTATTTCCTAGGACCCTTTTTTTCTTTCGTCGAGGCTCCAATTATTAAGGTCTCCAGAGCTCTTCAAAGTTGCCTAGTTGCCACAGAATAGTGAAAAACTGATTTACCCCTATTATCACCCCCCCGCTTCATCACAATTTACAGTTTTTCATCAACTAAGCAATTTTTTAAACAGCCCTTAATAATTGGAATATCAACAAAAGAAAAAAAGTGTCAAGGAAATAACTTCAATTTTACTATCCTTCCATTCAAAGTGAATATTGCCTTCTTTTTGCACCCCATAATCCAATTCATATGAAAAAGAATGTTTTTGTTCCAAAAACATTCCAAAACTCATAAATCCAGTCAACCTGAAAAGGGCATCAAAAACGGCCAAAATGATATAAGTTATGCATAGTTTGAATATGGACCATATTGTAAATGCGGAGGGGGTAGGGGGCAGTAGGTGTTCAAAATAGGGACTTAAATGTGATACACGGACGTCCCTGTTTAAAATACGGATGTCCGTGTTAATTGTATTAAATGCGGTGAAATGGCCTCCTGAGTCTACTTCCCTGAAGTACCAATAGGTAGTGCTGACTGCTGAATAAGGCAGATTCCTGGTTAAACCCACTGCCACACTGTGTCACTACTGGGCTCTCACATTGATAACAGAGCATTCCCTACAAAGGTCTATGTGCTTCAATCGACACTTCATAAAGAGGCTTAGGATTAGAACAAGCAATATCTCTGACTCGTCAATTTTTTACATTACAACAGATAGGTCATAGATTGTGTAGTTTTTATTTCAATATAACAATAATATATTTGCGAACCCACCCTATGGTATCCACCTATACAATCTCCAACAACAATAGTATACTGCCTTCTTCTTGGTTTTGTACATTTATCACAGTTTTGCATTCCCATTCCCTTCATCTTTTCTAACTGGAAATCTATCACATCCATGAATGTACACTGATATGTGCCCGTCAGCAACTCATCAGAATTTAACTAATACTGTGAATTCTACTGTCTTTGAGCTTGGATAAACACAACGATTGTCACAAATTGACAGGTGTTAAATACATATATTACATACAAACTTATTATACATTTAATGTACACAATATATAACATTCACAGTTCTTTCTTCTGGTATCTTCATTCTACAAGAACCCTTCTCCTGTAATTGGCACATTCTATGTGTTACAGTGAAAATTGTAAAATAATTACCCACTGTGTTGACATTCTATATTTATTCAGACAGTGTATAACTTAGTTTTGATACACAATTCTAATTTCCGGCTACAGACATAAATCGATGGTGTATATAGACCAAAATGCATGTATCCATTATATGTTCAAACGGGGAATCCTCAAAATAGGCATTATTGTGAGAAATATTTGATATAAAATATTGAAAACTACTGGGAAGACTTCCACCTAAGTTTTAAGTGAAAATTCAGCATTTTACAATTTACCTGTGTATCACATCTAGGGAATTGCTTTGAATGTATCAATAATCGACATATTGTGACTCACAATATTTTTCTAGGCTACCCTCCCCGAAGGAAGAAAAAAGTTGTACGTTACTTTTCAAAATGAATATCACAATGTTATATGAAATACGTGATTTTCAATCAAATAAGCTGTTTGGAGTCATTCTTTCGCTGTAAGACAAACTGAATGTAAATAGCATGGACGGTATATTTTCAAAACAATTATCACAAGTTATTCAACCACAAGGGACATCATATTATGTTTGCAATAATTAAAATATCACAGTGCTTTACATGAAATAGCAGTTGTTTAATTTGGTGTATTTCTGCACACAGCATGTCAGGGGTATCACATGGCACGCTTCTTTAATAAAGAAGGCAAAATATTCTTGGTAAAAAATTCGTTTGATTACTATATAAACTATTCGTGTAGGTCTCTAGCCACTATTTTAGTCAAATAGCATGGCCGATGTCCAAAGTTATTCTATTATCTTTAATCATGTTCCTAAATACCCGATCAAATTTTCATAAAATTTAGCAAAATGACTGTTTAGTCATCCAACTGACAGAGTAGAGCAGTACCCCTCTTGATCCAGTGGTTGACCTTCTTGTCTGAGTTGAGGAGGATAGCGATAACATAGTTGGTAGAGTGACCAGTCGTGGAGAGCGTTCCTTTCCGCTCGCTCGTCTTGTACACTGGGCATACATATCGCATCTCTGACTCGTCAATGTCCTTTGATAGCGTTGGCCTCAGCCATATGATGGGCATGTAATCGTACAGGATCTTTGTATGTTGTTCAGCCAATACGCCACTGAAACAAGAAATTGCAAACATATTAATTTCTTGAAGAAGAGTAGAGAACTAACGATACTTCTCTCATTATTAACGCCTGGAAGGAAGCATGTTGAGGTTATGTGATCAGCATACAAAGCCCATAGGACCCCCTCGCACTATTATTGTATTCTAATGGCCATCGTTCCAACCCATCTTCTCTGGCATTATTGAACATCAAACACATCAGACAATGGTTATCATGACGAGGCATTTCTGATATTGCTCTAGCCCAAAGACGAATAGAAACCCAGGAATCGACTTGAAACCAGGAGATGTCTTCTTCGACACAGCTGCATTGGATGTTTTAGGAAGTGAATCCAGACAGGTGACATATTTAGTAACTGTTTTGAAGGTAAATAAATAGTTTTGTCGCTTCTTTAAGTCGATTGATAAGGATATGTATCTAGCATACCCTTAATATCACTTTTCATGCTACAAGTTCCCCGTGAATATTATATCACACACTAGGAACTATATATATATATATATATATATATATATATATATATATATATATATATATATATATATATATATATATATATATATATAAATTTCTAACTGGTATCCATGTCAGGACGGTGAACATAAAGGTAATAAAGTATTATTTTTATAACAAACTTGGAAACTATACCAAATATAAACATGATCAACGATAACTGATGAATAGATAATACATCTGAATAATTCAAACATATCAGAGATTTCATAATACAGATACCGTGTATTGTCATGTGCTAATCTGTTGGATAAAGTCGTAGATTAATGCATTTCGATTTGGTATTGTATGAAAATGGAATACGTATCATGTATACGGCCTAGTATACAACTGGATGGCAATAGCATTTTCATCTGTGGGATAATTTCCCTAGTGTGAAAAGTGAAAGTTTGTGATGGAAAAGAAGAACCAGAGATGCCACTCTATGCCTTGAAAATCAATAGTATACACAATTTATTGCAAGGAAACAAGGCAAAGGTAGAACCTTAATGTCATAGGGTGAACTTTCCTTTCAATGATAAAGGCTGGAATTTTTGGAGCTTATTTTGTTTGATTTGTATATTCAAGTATAACTACACCTACATAATATTCAATAATAAAGATGTAAAGGAGGAAAACTAGGATCTCTGGTACCTTCTTTTAACACTGTGGGTTTTTTTCATTTTTTTTTTCATGCAGCATTAGCAGACATCAAGAAACTCATCTTTTGCCTCTATTTAGACTTTAAAAAAGAACAAGTGCTTCAGTTGCACAGTTGAGCCGTACTTCTTTCGGTAACCTTGTGAACTAGATTAAAAGCTTTTGTGAGTCCTTTTTATTTCTCTTTAGAGCTAACATGCTTTCATAACAGGTTAAATCAGATCTCATTCAAGGATTTGGACTCATCAGTAAAAGAAACAGTACGGCAATTTTCCTTTAACAGACAAAACCCAGCTTCTACTACTGTAAACTCCCGCGTATAAGACGCGTCCTCTACGCCAAACAAAATGCTGGGGAGTCTTATAGCTTTCTCTCAAGTTGGGGGTGCGTCTTATACGAGGGGTAATTTTTCTATAGAAATGTACTAATCTTACAAATATCAGCATTAAAATGTGCGTCTTATACGCGAAAATGCATGTGCTAAGTTTGGGGTGCGTCTTATACGCACAGCACGTCTTCTACGCGGGAGTTTACGGTAATTGAAATTGATCTATAAACATGATATAGCTGTTTCACATTTGACTATATTTAGACTGCTATTGGTGGGAACTCAAAACGCAATGCAATACTGAAGAACATATATATTGATGGTAATCCAGTGACTACATGGCGACGGAACAGGACTCTCTGCGTGGACAGGTATTGTTTATAGCGAGTGTGTGCCTTTTCATTTGGCGACATATAGACATGAACAAACACAAACCCAGTGGTCTGTTGGCACTGCCAGATACATATATCACAGGCTAAAGCACACTCTCTTACCCGGGTCTTCGAATGGTTACACAAATATAAAATCTACTTGTTGAAACAATTCATCTGTAAGGCAGAATGTCTCAACAGCTCTGACCACGAAATTGTCAAAGTATTCACTTTGAATGTGATTTTGTAAATTCATATTTTCCCTTAATATTTTGCCCACAGCTTTTATTTCTCTTTTATCTGTTCTACTTCTACTGATCGCTCAATGTAAGTGAACGTGGCGATAGATCAGACTTTGTCTATGAATTGGGTCTCATGAAACCAATGTTAAATGTTCAATGATATTAACTCATTCTCAAATGCTGGGATTGCTAAATTCTTTTTTTGATTTTTAAACTAAAGAGTTGAAGAGAAAAGAACCTAATGTTTATCTCACCTTTTTCTGTCCCAGCGGGCACCGTCCAGGTAGAGGCCAATGATGTAGGCCCCGTCCTCTGGTGCAGCTTCACAGGTTTCACTCGGGATGACCTGTAGGAGTATGAAACATTAGTATGGAATAAAAGGCCATTATGGTCAGTCAAAAAGAAAATATACAGCAGCAATGTGCATTGCTCGTAACTCGAAAAGAAATAAATCAATAGCCTTGAGCAAGTCTAGCTTATGGTCTGACATCAGCACTCCCTCACGCAGGTTATTGGCACCACTAAGCCACTATTCGCATAACTCCCACCAAAACTGCTCTATTCGCACCACACTGGAAAAAAAGGCGGGAAAGTTGATACATGGATCAACATCCTATACCTTCACCATTGCAGGCAAAAAGCGTCTTATACCTTTTCCTGCAAGACCCCTACATCTCCTTTAATGGCACCACAAATTCATTAAGTAATTCTGCCTCTTATATATAAAATTTCCATCTTTTTTAGTGCCTCCCACACCGCGTAGCGGCTGTACCGCGAAGCGGTACGGGAGTGCGCTATGATGATTGCATTTGCCCCATGTTTATGAGGTCTCACAATACAAAATTACTGAATAGAGAAATTGATAATTGTGAAATCATCTTTATGTCTGCTTTTATGAGACATGTCATCAAACACTGGTATACCGACATTAACGGCGGGAGGCGTTTTTTTACGCGGTCACAACCGCATTTCTTGTTTGAAACTTATTCGCACCACCAAAATGACTGAAAATGAGGGGACCCATAGTCGTCTCCTATAACTCTTTTCGAGTTAAATATAACTGGTACAAAATGGAGATGGTTCCAAATTCTATGGAGACCAGAGCAGAAGCCTTGTATGAAAAATGGTGTGCAACGAATTGCACAGTCATTGTACTTGAAAAGAAAAGGTAGCGGAAGAAGGATTATGTGAAATTGTTAACAAATTACTACTGATATCCAAAACTGTGTCAGTATACAACTCACCTCAAAGTCGAATCCAAGCTTGTCGATGGGGATGGTGTATTTTCTGGCATAGTTCTGCATAACGCCTGTTAAGAAGGCTTGTGTAAAGAAGAATCCAGACACCCAGAACAGATCTGGTTTGCCATTATCAAACCATTTCTGTAAGAACAAAGTGTTAAGACCAATCAATTTATAAGGCTTTTAGTAGACAAATAAGACTGATATTTCCGATTCAAACAGTTGGATAAATAGAAAAATTAAACAACTTCAACAAATTGTATATTAAAAATGTAATAGAGATGATGTGGCAGTTTTGAAGTCTAAAGTGAACTTACTTGTAGGAAGCTGAGTCTATCAAGGAAGTCGGTTACATAGGAGCCGAGCGGTTTGAGTGAAGGATATGAGCGCTTTGCCCACAGGGCAGGGATCTTGCCAATAAGTAGACTCTGTGATAGACCTTCCAGGTCAGAAGACATTACAACCAGACCCTTGATAGCCTTCAGGAGATTCTGAAGACTGGACCTGATGATCAACATCAATCTGAAACAAATACACACACAGGTCAATCAAAGTTTCTATATAACATTTACAAACTATGCACAAAGTATGATAGCTTATTGCTGGAATGGACTTGCCCCAGGGCAAGCTGTTCCCAAATTCACCTAATTTGTTAAATAAATCTTGCTCTCTGCGAGATATATGCGCAATTACTAAAGACAGCAATTCCTGACTATATAATAATGCTTTTGTGTTTCAATGCATAATACTTACTTGTTGAATCGCTCCATTTCTTGTGTCAGGACAGTGTTCATACTTTCAGAGTATGTAACAGGGTACTTTTTCCCTGCCTCATCCAAGTCAAAATCATCCGGTAGTTTATCGAGGATGCCCTTAGCGATTGGATATAGTTGGTCTGTGCCTCCACCGCCACCCCCGCTTTGCCCTTGTGTGATGAGAACGCTGTCAAAGAGCTGTTTGGTTTCTGCGAGCTCACGCGAGATATCAACATTGTCGTGCATTCCAAACACCTCAGGATTTTGGGTGGCAGGCAGATTCTGTAATGTGCAATAAGTGACCAAAATCATGTAAGAAAAACCATATCGTACTTGTATCAAAACATGATTTCTCAGGAAATTTTCATACTTGATGTTGCAAATAAATTGCACCCATTAGCTCATTTCAGAACAAATATCATAGGCTATTTTGCCTGAAATCAATAAATGAGAGATTACCTTGATGAAGGTGATGTAGTCGTCATAGGAACCTTTAGGCGGCGCAACATAGAGGCCACTCGGGGAGAATTTGTACTTTGGTATTTCAACGACATCTGGGGTATAGAAATCTGCCAGGATGGTCATAAGAGCACGTCGGTCCCGGTCGTCCGTTACGCGGCCTCCATAATTACACTCTCCAGTCAAGTATGTGATGGCATCATATGGCACCTCTTCATATTCATTGATGAACATCTAGCAGTAATATAAAGCATAACAGAAGTCAGCACTGTATTTTTCTAACAGCAATATGGACATGGCATTTTAATGAAGAACTTGGAGCCAATAAGGGCACGGGACCATCTATCGAAGCATTTTATAATGGGACAAAATATGAGCTATACCTATACCGTTATGAGCTCACTTTAAATGCAACCCACATCGAAGATGTTCATTACCAGAAATGGCACTAATACAAATGACTCTCACCTGAAGTTGTCTGACTGAGATACGAAGATCAGACTCGTTGAACCCATAGGCGATGTTCCATCCGATAGCTCCACACTTCCTACGCTCTTGGATAAGAGCATGGAAGAAGCACAGGCCATATAGCAGTTTCTCAAATATCTGAAAAGTTGAAAATGACAAATGGAAATGCAATAAGACTAGGTATGAATCTATGAGACCCTATCATTTGGGGATTTAAGAGACATTTAATTCCCTTGAGTCAAACTTCATATTTTCTACATACAATGTACTCCCACAAGACAAACATGCACCTACCCTCATATTATTAAGATCTATTAGGTTTGGTTGTTTATTACTCATTGAAAGTCTGAGTAAGCTAGAGATAATATGGAAACCTTGCTTTTTGATACATACATGTTCTTTCTCTGGACAACCAGTGAAGAATGTCTCATCTGAGATAGGATCATTGAGGTAAGACTGGAGTAGGTTTTGACGCAGTCCAGTTGGTGGTTCGTTGGTCATCTTGACACCGTTTTGTAGCACAGTGACTGGGAACTGTTATAACAAGAAGAACACCCAGAATTACCTGATGACCATGACACTGAATACCCGATATGACAGAACAGTTCAACACTCGTAATGTATTCAAGTATGATATACTAGTTTTCCAGGTCAATAGCAGAATCATTAATTGGGCACATATTGGACATAACTGAACATTACTCTCACGGCCATCTATCAAGCTCTGGCAATTTAAGACGTTTACCGATGTCACTACTGCACAACTAGATGTACCGCAAATTCCCAGGTTACCATGCCAGGTGAGTTAGAATAACAACCCCCCCCCCAAAAAAAAAAAAGAGAGAAAAAAATTTTAAATGAGAGAAATTTGGCATACAATTGATTATTCTAGTTTTTTTCATGCATAGACACCTCATGAAGTCTTTTGTTAACAGCCTACCTTTGGTGATGGGTAGCTGGTGAGCCATAGCCGGAAGTCAGAATGTGTATTGTCTGGTTGGAATCCCTCACATATTTTTTCCATGGCGGTCATCCATGAGACCGCCAAATGGCAGTTTTGCAGCAGCACCCACGTACCTTCTTGCTGGGCAGACTCAATCATGCGCGCAGCAATGGGACCCTAAGATAATGGACACATGGTTTAAAATAATGCTGGAATCATTATCAATTAAATAAAACAAAGTATTTGGTATTATATAGCATTCGCAAGTGAATGAACCAAAGTTTGATAAATTTCTATGATATATGTATGCAGTTCACTCCTGGAGGGAGGGTCCTGGCGAAAGCCAAAAAATGCATCATATCTTTAGCAGCCAATTGTTCCATACAAAAATTCACAGAAAACTTACCTGTCCCTGTCCAAGCGAAATAGAATTGAACTTGGCACCTCCGAAGCCCTTATCTTCAGCAAACTTCAGTAGGGCCATGGTGGGATCTGCACCAGGGGAGAGTATGAAAATCAGTGGTGCTGTTGGATTAGAGTCGGCGTAACTCTTCGCTAGGTCAAATGGAGGAGGCTCAACAAACTTCTTGCCAAGCTTCTCCTTAACGAAATCGGTGACTGCTGGGATCACCTTGTCTGGGCGCAGACAGCGCAGTACTATGATGCGCTGGAAGTCTTTGAGCTTTTCCTGCCATGGCGCAGGGAGCTCACACATATGTGGCGCTTTGTCGTCATAGTATTTATGCCACTCATCAACTTTCTTCTCAAAGTGGGCACTGAAAAGAAATAAAACAATCAATGCCTTAAATGTCTATTAATAAAAAGATATTATACAAGTTTACTAGTTACAAGGACCTTCAAATTAACCTCATGTATTTCTTGAGAGTGAAAAACTTTCTCCATACGAATTACTCTCCTATATTAGTGTTTCAGCCGTGTATACACTACCTTAGGCCCTTGAATGGAGGGAGATCGTTGAGACGACAGATCTCATCCCAGCTCTTATCAGAGAGCCAGGAGTTGTCGGGGTTCGGCGTTGTGTTCTGCAGGCCCACTCCTCCCGTGAGGAAGAACATGAACTCTGTGCGGTCTAGGTCACCACGGGCCCTGTGTAAATGTAGAATCTAATGATGTAAATTTGTATCTAAAAATCACACAAAAAAATCTTCGCTTTTTTATATGACTAACTTAGATTCATTTAAAATGTTACATAAACTATGGCAAACGTCACGATTTTTTACAGATCGGAGGCATTATTTATTAGAGCTACAAAAAATTCAGAGATAAATATGATATGACGTACGATTGAAAAGTAGACTTATCATTTATAACATATTTGACATTAAAGTATGTCTATAGAAATGTATAAAGAGCTGCAAATGACTTTCTTTGGCAAACAGTGCAATAGGAAGTACGAACGGAACAAACCGTACATCAGCACTAACAGTAGGTATTAAGGAATGAAAGCAACTCTTAGAACAAATGGTTAGGCATGGTTAATGGTACAAACAGTGTAGGAGGTTTAGTACACAGCAAAAACATACAGATTAGTCTTAAGACGATAAAACACACAACTTGTCTATGGGAATTCTTGGCAATACCACTCAAAGGGATGCAAATTATAGACATTGCTTAATTCAACACTAAATGAAATCTCACTGTGTTTGGCTGAGATAAAACATGTTAGTTTCAACACAGACCTCGGTAGGGTCCCAACTTCCACAGCACACGGTTAGTAGAATCACTAGTCGGGGAAATCGGGCGGTGGGGTAATTGCAGGTGGTGTACTTACGTCAAAATATTATTACAGAGGAGCAGTGAGAAAAGCAGCTTGTCTTTCTCAAATAGAGAGCGGCATACATTGCAGTACAAGTTGTATGTGAAGTGATCGGAGAGGTACCGCAGGCGCCTCTCTAGAATCTTGGACTTATTGCTGAAAGGAACCAATCAAAATCATGCAAGTGATTTTCAGGTGCAAAAATGATACAGACATACAAGCACATGGCCAAGCTTTTACTCGCTATGCACCTTAAACATATCTTAACACACACCACCATAAATCAGAAGGGGGTTGTGCTCAGTGAATCAATGGCCCAGGGTGTTGACTCGATGACCTACAGAAATGAAACTTAAGGAAGTTTTTGTGAGCTCTTGTGAAGTGCCCTTCCCAAGCATTTCTGGAACATATGAGATTCCTCGGTTGGGGCCAATTTTCTGGTGTAGTTTCTGTGGGCTGCTTTGCAGGTGAATGCCTCCATTAATGCTTATTGATTAAGCATTGGTGCCTGAGGTGATAACAAAATTATCATCAGCCATAGCTTTGAGAACATATACATGACTCATTGAGGAAGCAGATCCTGTGGCTATGTACAAGAGGTAAGCGGTGCAGTGCCTTATGGCTAGCGAAGCTGTGTAGTTGAACAAAACTGTGTGGGATGGGTATCATATGGAGCAAATAATGGACTTCACTTGAACCATCACCTCTCGATCCACAGTACTTACAAAAACAAGTTAGTGCACAACATGAAAGAGAAGATGAGTTTGTGCTTGGCGAAGAGCGACCTGCAGACATTTTCGTAAAGGTTGTACTGAAAATGGTCGCGAAGGTATCGTAAACGCCGCTCCAGTATTTTAGATTTGTTGCTGAAAGCATACACCTTTTTCTTTTCAACACAAAATAGATGGTGTCTATCATATGAATAGTTTTATCCCAAGTATTTAATTCATGCTATAGAGTTGAAAACCAACACTACTTTTCAGTTAAAGGGGTTTTATCTACCTTAAGCAAAATCTTAAGTTCAATTCTCTACTTGTATTATGACAGACAGCATGTATCATGTTATTCACCTATGCCCATGTATATTCTATATCTCACTTCCTGAATAATGGAACAGCCTAAGACCACTGAATGGATGTGTATTCAGTTAATAAATTTCAGGTTAGTACTCACACATTTATGTTATAAAGCTCACATATGCGGTTTCAAAAATCAGAAAACTATAACAAGCATTTAAATATTTGTCCGGTGACCAATAGTAATAACACTCGATAAAAATTACACCATGAAGTTGTAATAGGCTATCGCCTTCTTATTCTGATATACGATACTTTAACATGTTGGACATGTATATGTAGTAAGATATTGACAATTCTATTCTTCAGGTACAAGTACTTCCTATTATCAATTTCCCGAAAACATCCCTTAAATACACAATTACCACCCTCATAGCAACATATTAACCAACCCTTTTCCCTAGGTATTCCCCATGTTCTTACCTTTCTTGAATTGACATGATGTACAGATTGATGAACCATGACAGTGAATATTGGTACATAGGATCAATGTTCGGCAGATCAGCAATTGAGAAGAATAGAATGGCAGAGTGCTTTGCGATGGGTCGGTAGCCCTGTCGCGACTCATCGATCTTAATTTCTGTTTCCTCAGCCACCTGTCAAGAAAAAAAAATAAAAAAATGAATCAATTCATGTAGTGAATGTGAATTTTCATTTATAAACATTTGGTCCTGCTTTTCCAGCTGTGAAAGAATGTACAACTAAACTCACATACTAAAAAAACAATCTTCAACATACCTTTTGTTTTTTGGCAATCTCATTAGAAAGGACCTTGGAGGAGTCCAGGATTTTGATTGCACTCTCGTCCTCCAGGATGTTTCCCTCGGAGGCGGACAGTGTGTGGAGAATCTTGTCTTCGATCTCCTTCAGCTGCCTCTTGTTGTTTGCACTGGTTACGATGAGCGCTTGTCGTTCCTCCTCCAATTCAGGTCTGATAGTAGTGGCAAAATAACATATTGTTATGAATTATTATGCTGTTATAAAACAGGTTACGACACTATTACTTCAGGAAAGAAAATGGCTGTCATAAAATTCATTCATTAAATCAGTTGGTGTCTCTCATCTTGGACTTGGTCTAATTTACGCATACATCTATTTGTAAATCTTGAATGCATTTCATACTCAAGCTGTACTCACCGTTCCTTTGCCACCACTATTCCGAGGAGCTGATCTTCTAGACCCTCGGGTGTGATCATGAAATTGAGAAGCGTAACCTTTGTCGCTACCTCGGGGAGGTAATGCGGGTTGCGCAACTTGGTTGTGATGTACAAGCGGAAGTCATGACTGTATTCGATCACGTTGTCACCCAACCGAATCATATCCACACCACCTGTGAAATGATAAGGAAACCCACATTAGACCAGTCGATTGCATGGCTCTGAAATTAAGACCAACTACTCTGCATGTATATGTATGGAGAGGTTATAATTTACCTTCCAGCTTTAGATTTATCTATAATCATTAACCATTCCTCAATATTCTGGGATTCATCACATGTATTTGACACAACATTTATGTGTGTCAGGTACTTTAGCTTGTTGCAGTTACAAGTTTCCCTATTTGAAGGTCTGGTACGACATCACCAAAACCAGACCTTTTTCAGGGATTTCATTTAAAAACACTATAGGCGATCGTAGATTTGTTTCTGGTTCCAGATATAGATTTCATGCAAACAGTGAAACGACGGTGCATTTTTCATCGAAAAATGCCCATACCATGCTCTGCATCGATAAAAACTACAAGATACATTCCCGAGATGAAATAAAATGCATTTCTCATTCCACTGAAAACCTCAGCGTAATGTGTAATATCTTTAAAATACATGCTGTGCAAACATTTCTTTTCTTTTTATGACTGAGAGACTAGGCCTAATGATGGCTATCTAAGGCATCTGGAGTCAAGTGAACATTGCTTTCGTCTTGGGGACCATGAAAACAAGAGTTGAGCTGAATTTATTTTCAGCTCAACAGGAACGTACCCAACAATTCCATTATCTTGGAAGGAATTTAACAAATAAAGTCAAGTACCGAAGAAAAAAATATGGAGCAATGAAATCCAATCACTGCAATATGAAGTAAGTATTGCGATGAAACATACCTTCAAAGATGAATGCATTCATTCATGCATTATCCTAATTCATACTGTAGCAGAATTTATCTAATCAATATCAAAGAAAAAAAATCAGATCATGCATTCGGGAAAGAAAGAAACTAATTGCTATTTTCGCGGGGGTAAAAAACATGGGTGGGTATAATATTCGGAGTAAATATGGCATTCAGGGTTAAAAAAGACAGAAAAGAATTGGGGGAAAAAATCAAGAACCAATGATGATGAGGATTTAAATTTAATGAAAAATCTATAGGAAACATGAAATGGATATCAAGCTACTGCATGACGAAATCGGGGGAGGAAGGAAAAACTTACCAAGATCTATTATAGAATATCAGAGAAGAGCAATTCAGAGACATCAGTTTGGTCATGATAAGTGCATATATAGGGAAAATAGGGTCAGCTATGAGTATGATGATGATGTGGAGACTTAGTGGGACACCCTAAGGAAAGAGTCAAACTCCACCCAAAAGTAGTGAGAAAAAAGAAAGAATAAAATAAGTGATTTAATACATGAAATGATGTGGGACATGGTTAAGTTATCAGTGTTATGTCGCATCTTCATTAACGCCGTCAATGCGAGCATCAAGTGATCCATCAGTAGAGAGTGACATTCGCAAGAAACAATGAGGTTGCTGTCTTAGCTGTGACTAAATGATCGCAGCGCTAGTTGCAAGTACACTCTGGCCATCACTTGCACTATTATACATTCAAGCCTCTGCATGGGTGGTCGCTTTTCACTATCTGGGCACCTCGAGAGAATAACTAACACATAAATTGTTGGCTCATTAACACTCCATTTAACTGCTACATTTTCAGTACAAGATTAAATTAACTTTTTCTTCTTCCCTTTGCTCAAATTATAATTTTGAATTGCATTAATTTTTGCAATAGAATACCAACATTTCGATACTTAAGTTACTCTCACGAGGGTTTCGTCAATGAGTGGTACCGATATATGGCCCTGGCCATCTGCATAGCACTCTGTGAAATAAGTGACACGTGACCAATACCATCCACCTGCCGTGACGTCACGCCTCACCTGAGTCCTCTGTTACAATTGTTACACAAGTGTCAAATGATTTAGAATATTAAAAATTAAGAAATTAGTAAATTGACATTAAGGCGTACTCATTAAAGATCGTATAAGAGCTAATATCTAAATATCACAGATACTTTTAGTAGAATCACCAAATTTCTATGTTATGAAGAGAATCGTATGCTAATAGTACAGAGATCTTCCTATCAAAAGAGCAGTTATTACGAAAAGAAATAGCCTTACTTTGCTTGAATGTTTGCTTCAAGAGAAGTGGTTCCAGGGATGGGTCGAGTTCTTCACCAACGTTTTCCAAAATTACCGGGTTTCCAAATGTCACACAATTTTCCAGTGTGCGCATGTAGTCGGAGTCCGTGAGTTTGATAACAGAGCAGCTTCGTTCCTTCTCCATGTTTTTGGTCCATTTGTTGGCTTGACCTTGAGGGTCAATCATGAGGGGCCTAAGGAGGAGTGCAAAAGATTTATCAATTCAAGAACAAGGGTGGAATTGAAACAAACTTCACTTCAAATGATAGGTATGAAAGCCACTTAAAGTTTCCTTATTATATACCTCAGTTTTGAAACATTTAATCACCACTTTATTAGCTATGCACTTTTCCTCAGCAGTGGCCACATAACGTGGACTGATCTATCTTTATTTTTAAAATAAACAAGACTGGGATGCGGCAAATACCAAAGCTTACCATCGTCGTGAGTTGGCAACGATGACACCATTGTCAATAGAGAAGGCATCCCTGGGTAGACCCGCAATGTTCCATGCTTGTACTTCAATAGGCTCACCAAGTGTTTTAGTCAGTGAGTAATCATTTGAACACGGGATGCGCTTGTCCTGGAAAGCAGATTAAGTGATCCTTAGAATACTATATGTATATGATGACCTTTTAAAGAGGAATTAGTGAATATTTTTAAAACCACTCAAAAATTGCTTTCTACACTAACACTCATTAGTTTCTACGTGGAAGTTGCCGGTTACAGTATGGTAATGCCCTGAAATATATTTAAATATATCTTTTCCATATCAATTAGAATTTGTGCCTTATTCAAGAGGTAATCACATCAAAAATTGCCTGTGTTAATTCAGTCAATCCTTTAGTTTGATAGGCGAAAAGGAATTATTAAGAAATTTTGATCATAACTACTAGGTATTCTTCTCCCTCGGAATGTAATTAGCACAATCTCACCCACCCCCAATATTCAACTTTGGAAGCTTTCTGGTAATATGGACAATACCACTGAATACTATGAAAAACAATAATCATTAATTGCAGTCACATTATCTATTTATATAGATATTGTGACCGCTTATATTTAACTACGAGCTTTACCAATAGAAGTTTAGAGATTCATATTTTTGTGAAGTCTCTCACTCCTACACAATAGTAACGATAATTAGAGAACCTAAAAAATAAATGAAATATTGCATTCTACTCAAAATTGTTTCTCTCTTTACCCCCATAGCTCATGCCTAGAAGATATCTCAGACACCATCCTTGCAGTTCTCTTATATGTGTTGTATTGATGCAGGAACTTTCCCCTAAAAAAAAATCTACATAGAAGCACTACATAGACAAAGCAGCTCATGCTTGATAATACCACTCTAACGATCAAGTGGTGCAGAAGGTATACCTACGGATGTTAAGTACAACATGACAAGAAAGAGAGAAAGCAGTGTAAAATATCCCTGGGAATGTAATTAAAAATTATTAAACAATGAATAGCACAGGATATGTTTTGTGTGAATTTGAACTCCGCGCCAAGTTTGAATTATTTGTATTTGTGCCAGATTTGGCAACTACCGTTACCACAAATTCTTGCACAGAAGCCATTGGTTAAATGAGCTTAAATTATGACACTGAAATAATGTTAAAGAGCGCCGATCTTCTAAATTCTAAATCTTCTTGAAATGTGCTGACGAATGACCTTTCAAAGATGGCAGAGTTTTCCAATTCAAGCAGAACATATTTTATGTACAGTTTCTATGGCGATGTGAGAATCTATTTCTTGTCATACACCATTTTTTTCCTGCTGGTTTGACAAAATTACAAGTATAGTACAATAAAAAGATCAGGATTTGATTGATCATGTCGAGGTGCACTGCTGTAGATATACAACTCTACTCGGTATTGATACACAAACCACTGAACCCAATTGAATGCAACAGAAACTCCAAACCAACACAACAATACATCAATTTTAAAGCAATGCACATCCTCATCCATACCCCCTACCATTAATTCTTATTTCATAATTTCTAAAAGGTGGCAATTTTTTTTTTTTTTTTTGATTTAGAGGTATTTGTACCTTTCTTTTATGAAAGAAGAAAATAATTTTTAACAAAGAGTGCGAGGCTTTGCTTGTGATTATATATTTTTTCTTTTAAACAGTCATGCTGACTGCCCATTCTTGCCTGTGTTTGAACTCGGTGTGATGTATCGCCTTGGTCATGCAATGATTTTCCAGTCTGATTTAAATTAACAAACACAGTATCTGCATGCATTAGTAAAGCATTTTTTCAAATTCATCTCAAATTGCTAAACTATTATCATTTCTAACCTTATGATGGATATTCATTACTTATCATAGGTATGATTTGGTTACTTATGTTTAACTTTTTTTTTTAAAGAAATACAATGCCTCATGTTGGACTTCTAGAAACAGATTTCATATATACAAGGCTTCAAATTCAAAGTAGCTACACGATTTTGATTAGACCTTAGACAAATATCACCCATAGTCACTGTAAAGTAAGTGCTATAACCAGTATCCCTTATGTTAAACACTGTGAACTGGTGATGAGGAACCTGGCATGCAGGAATACCAAGCAGAAAATTATCCAAATAGATCAAAAACTCTTGCACTCTTACCTGACATAGATTAACCCAGTCATTTGTACATTGCTCTCTGAAGGCGGAGGTGAAGGTTCCAAGGTAGGCGATCACACCAGCCGAAATCAGCACATCTCCGAGTAAGTTGTCGTATATCTTTTGGAGATTAGCAGCAGCAGCGATCCACCGGTCCTTTTCTCCGCCAAGTCCACCAATAAGTTTTTCTGCACGCTCCAACTTCTTGCCACACAGGTCGACCTAAGGGGATAATCATTTCCAATTAATGTAGAGATGTTTCACTTCATACAAATTGATGAATTAGATTTAGTACTGTAATTTTGTATGGCGACTGTCTATTATGGGTGAAAATACATTTCTTTGCTGGGAATTTGAGCCCTTATTAAGTACAGCTCCTAAATCAAGGCTACTTTGTGTGTTTGGTATGGATTATGTAGCGTCGAGGAGAGAAGGGGTGTATCAATCCCCAAGATATATTTTGCCAAAGACTGAAAAAAATAACAAAAAACATAATGAACCATTTCAAAACTCACTTGGAATTCCAGCTTGGCCTTTTTGTCGGTCATTTCCTGGAAAGTTTGTTTGAGGTTGGCCAGCTTCTCTTCTACAGCCCGCAGCTCTTCTCTCTTTGCATTGAGGGCACCCATTGTCTCGGCTAATTCACCCTCAGCTTCAGCAAGGCGGATCTTCTTTGGGGCTACTACCTTTGCCACACGGTCATACATTTCGATAGCTAGAACCCACTTACACAGACCCTCGGCAGCCGAGGAGGCATTGGCTACTTTTGCTGGATCGAACTCTGGATTACTTGTGTATTCCCTCCGGATCTTGGTCATGATGTGTTGCTGAAAAGTTTGAAATCGTCATTTTAAGAGTTTGGTATTGACATTAGAGATCTGAGAGGGAATTTCATTTAATTTTATCATTATCATTTCTTTTTAAGAAAGGAAATTTTATATTTAGAATACTCACTGGTATATTATCTTTGTCATAGAGTTTCAAGTCGCGGAGGAAGTTCATGTCACCAAGGAGTTTCTTTGATGGTCCCCAATAGTCCATCACCTGCAATCAAAGCCTTTGAAGTTATTACATGATCTTCACCTCACCTGTAGGTATTGTCCATCAGAGGTAGATAAACTACCGGTATCTAAAAGAGTTTTACTTTCTTATCTATTTATGTACTTCCCAAAGTATACTGCTAATCTCATATACATGTATCAAGGCTTACCTTTTGGCCAGTGCCTGCTGGGTCGTTGATCTTGTCGGGTTTCAGGTCTTTCATGACACATACTGCCGCCATGACAACCTTCACGCCAGCTGGTGGGCTTTTCATAGACTTGACAATTGTGATATCTGCAGGCTACAAGATTATAAATACAATCAGTCATGTCAGACTTTAATCAGTGCTACCTCAGCTTACATCTTAGGATTCATTGAGCTATCACATAATACAATCACTTTTTACATACTTTTTTTTTGTTAATCCTTTAGGACAATTTTGGATCGGGTTAATTTGAACACATCAGGTTAATTTGAACATATCAAATGATTTTACTAACCTTAAGTGTGTTTAGGGCAGCGATAGCAGCCTCAAGTGCTGGGATGGCCTCAGCAAGCTCTGCCTCACACTCATCCTTCAAGGCCTGCGACTGGGCTGCTTGCTCGTTGACGATTGCCTCTTCTGCTCGTACTTTGCCCGTTGTAACCTCTACCTCGGCAGATTCCCGTTCGATAATAACCATCATCTCTGAGTTCTCCTTGGCAGTTTTCTTGAGCTGCGGCTGTAGGTCTTCAAGTTCTTTTTGCATGTCTGCTACCTGGATGGGGGGATTAGACGCATCAGGTTCAGCACAAATTCAAATGAAAAATGAAAGACCTCTGTAGTATGTAATTTATAAAACATGCCCATTCTCCATTGTATTCTATTTTCTGTTCCAATTTATTTTAATGCACCATGAATACCGTATTCGTTCTAATAAGCGCACATGTGCGGAAAATCAATTTTAGATGCTCAAAACCTAGTTACAAGTATTAATTCTAATAAGCGCACCCCCAAAAGCCTGTAATCGTTGATTTTGCCCTAAAAATCTTTATATCTACACTTCATTTGACTGATTTAACACCAGGGTTGGGCCCAAAGAGGGGTGTACACTCATTAGAGCATGTGCGCTTATTAGAATGAATACGGTATCTTGCTTTTACCTCGTAGAGATTTATTCTTTTTTTCCCGATTTTCTTTTTTTTTTGTGTGTAGATACATTCTCTACTTATAAGGGAGAAAACTTCAATCATGAGAAATATACAAACCTGTGAGGAAGCAAATGCAAGCTTTTCTAGACCAGTCTCATATCGCTTCTTTGCTTTTAATGTGGCGTCTTGTTTCTTGTTGATAAGTGATTTAAATGCAGTGATTAATTCTAAGTAAGATGTGGGTGTTATATAGTTCCGTCGTCCAAGCTCGGAGAAGAATCTGAAATATAGATACATAGATCATATTATTGACTCAAAATGTAGTGTGATCCCGCAGACATACGCCATGTATTTCAATGATTGGTAACGCACAGAAAAAAAGAAAATCTATATACTGCTTATATTCAAATTTGAGGCTCACTGCACCTTATAGAACTTCCCAAAAAAAGTGGGGTGCGTTTTACAGGCAGTGTAAAATTACATTAGAATAGTGGTAAACTGCTAAAAAAAATGGCCAAGCAGCACTTTACATATAGCTCCTCTCTCCACTCAAGGTGCATCTTAAATGCAGGATGTGTTACTGGAAGATTTTCTTAAGACCGATACAGTTTTGAATTATTAAAAGAATGCATATTCTTTGCTATACCTGTCTGATAGCTTCATTGACGACGTGTGGAAGTATTTACAAATGTGGACCGTCTCAGCCTTCTCGCGGTCTTCAATTTCTACTTGCTCCAGGTACTTATTGGCCACACGCTCTAGGGCATCTTCTGGCCATGCCTAAAATCAGACAAAGAGATTTACCCCAGTGAAAAATAAAATTCAAAGAATTCAACTACTATTCTCAGTTAGGAATTTGTAATCACAAACTTTGGACCATTCTCCTTTAAATCAATAGACTAGATAAAAAAAAAAAAAAGAAAAAAAGGGAACTGGGGTACAACCCCATAGGGAATATATCCCATTCATTACAAAGAAAATAAGATACAGCAAAGTGTTCCCAGATCATTTCCACATTATTCATGAAGTTTAAGGCTAGGCACATACGATAATGTGTCATGCACAATTTTTACGACAAAGCTAATCATAATTAAATCTTAGCCTTATGCAGCCCATAAAGGACTACCATGGTAATTGTTTGCTGTAGAAAACGGGTGGAACTAATCCTCCTCGCACCTTTATGCCTCAGTGATGTCATGTCCAGAGATGCCACTAACTGGCTGACAAAAACCAGGAAAACTGTACTTTGGACACATTTTTCCAGGAATTTCACAGAATTTCATACAGAAATTTTGAAATCAAAACCAGGATTTCCTGGCAAACCAGGAAAAGTGGCAACTCTGCATGCCCTATGTTCTATCTCTTGGGTGAGTGTCAAGACATGTCACCATGCATGGTTCAGTATAGCTGCAGTGGCAATTGTTCATGGATACCCTATAGACCAAATATCCCTCTATGTTCCTATATCAGTCGGAAACCCTCTTTAATCTAATGTGGTTCTGTGCGGCAGTTTCCGTATATATATATATATATAACTATGTTATTGACTAGTCAATAACATAATTAAGGATGTTTAGTATTTGTTGATATGGTGAGAAGATTTACTGATTGTATGTATGATAATTTTTACAGGGATAAGTATGTGTGACCATTTCTACAAGGATATGTACATACCTGGAACCAATCGATAGTACAGCAGTTAATCAGAGATGGGAACTGTCGCAGTCGGTTTCTGAAGGCGTCTCCAATTGGACTGAAGGCGATAATTATGTGAAGGTTTTCCCGACAGCGTGACACAAAGTATGCAAACAGGGCAATTGGACTGAAGTCTGCATTCTTGTCACCAGATTGAGCCTGGATTGCTGGGCGCACCGTCTGTCCAAAGATAAAAGGTATATAAACATCAAATATCACGGGTAAACATCTCAGGTCGATAAAAATTCAAATTGCTATCATCAACATACAAAAATACAAGATAGTGAAATAGCTGGAGATCCTACCTCCATGACATCTGCTTTTTCGTCGGCCGCGAATAAGTTGGGCACTTCACCTGTGTTGAGTAAACTGTCAATGTCCTCGAGGAAGGATTCTTCCTTAATCTGTGAGTCAGTGATAAGGAACACTGTTGGCTTTCCGAGGCCGCCTGTGTTCTTCAGTAGATTCTGTAGTAAGGAAGATGCATAAGATGATACTTTAACTGCAGGAATAGGCTAAAGACACCATGGAACGAGTTTATCAGTGCTTATCAATCTGGAGCTTTTCATACAGTCTGTAAGGTATGGTAGGTATCAGTGATACCAGTATTGACAAGCACACACTCAATTCTAGATCTAACCATTATATCACATGATGGCCTTACCTTACAACTATTGTAACTAATTTATGGACAATTGACCACAGTGAATTATATTTATATGTATGATACGGTTAAATATATTTCTATTTGAAAGAGACTTAGCTAATTATACTTACTTTGAGGTCCTCTCTCCACTCATTCTTTCCATAGTTTTTGGAGATTTCTGGCTGGAAGAGTCCAAGGCCTGACATAGAGGCTGCTAGTCTGGTCAATGACTGGCGGCCGCTTCCTCCAACACCGACCAACAATGCATTGCCACCAGGAGTACGGAGCACACGGCTAATACGCGACAGATGCTCTAATACATATCTATGAATAAGAAAAAAGGGGAAAGCTTGTAGACAGACATATATGCAGTATTGGGGTGCATACCATGTAGATGTCTAGATATTTCTGCAGCCCCCATGGTTCAAATATAGAGTAGACTTCTGCCTTTATCACAGACGATATTTATTGTAAAAGTCTAAACAAGCAACGGTAGTATTCATAACACACTCACCTAAAGATAACTAGATTCATTCTTGTCTTATGTGTATTGTTGTATTCTTCTAGGCTTTGCTCAGCTACACTATAAAATTCTTCAATAGATTTAACTTCTTCGTAGACTCGCTCTTCAGGCTCGAGGTCCGGATTCATGTAATCGCCGAACATCAGTGAGCGAAGGTCTTCTTCAGTCACCTGTAAAGCAATATATATACGGGTTAAGTCATATTCTATTTTGCATATCTTTTGGAGGGTATGCTTGAGTGATGGAAATGTGAATATAAAGGCAGGATGCTTGTGGGATTGGTGCCTGTCCCTTTCGTGTGTAGCTCACCTTATTTCTCTAGGCAATCAAAATTCAAGCCAATAAATATTCACAGATGTCAACGGGGGTGGTTTGCTTGAGTCGTGGTTCCATTGCATGCATGTACTACCAGAAAACTCTAGGTCTGGTGCAGCCTTTTTTTTTTTTTTAATCAATCTCTCTTTAGCTAGACGTGAACAAATATACTGTGCTATATTGACTATTCTAAATGTTGGTGGCTGAAATGGGAAGGCGATTATTGAAAAAGGAAACAAAACATTGATAGTGGCAGTAATCAGGAAATTGAGGGTGGGGAGTGGTCTGTAAAATATTTCTACCAACTGACTCGGTCATCTCGATCACATGCTCTACTTGTTCATCATTCTTTTTACTCACAACAACGTTAGTAGGGACTGGGCTATCTTCATCATCCTCGGACTAAAACCAGATTGGCAAAGTTAGTTAGCAACCGTAAATTCATAAGTATAAAGAGACAACCTTCAAAGTGAGTTAACTTGACATTATGACAATTGATGCAGATCCCTTCTGTGACAAAAAGTAAACAAAAATCCCCAGACAAATGATGAAATACAGTGTTTCCTTCATTACTTTATTACAGCTGCCAGTCTTTGGCCAACAATGAGAAGAAGCTGTACAGATGAATTCTTACTGGTGATTATGAATCAAATAGTTTACCTTGCGCTTTCCGCCATCTGCGAGGTGCTCGAACACAGTCTCAAAGTTCTCCTTGAAGTGTTCCTTCGTAAGCTCAATTGATAATCTGATCACGTAAAGAAGAAACAGAATTGTAGAAAGCGAGATTTGAACGGTTTGTGATTTTAAATACAAGTTAGATTCTTGCAATCGAGCCATTATTAGGGCCATAATTCAGAACATTAAATTGACACTGTAAAGTGTCATGGTAAACTACAGTTTCTATCCTTACTTGAAGAGCCAGTCCCTGTCCTCGGAATCTGTGAGACGATCATAGAAGACACGCATGACTTCATGAAGCCATAGCCTGTTGGGGGAAAAAAAGAATTGAAATGAATATATGCATACACATGAATCTAGAATTTCTTTCAAGGTAAAGATCATCCGCACGTTTCCCTTGACTCTAGTAATTTGTTGATGCGATACTGATTCAGTCAATAACATCCATATTCCAGTATAAGTGGTACATTGCAGGCAGTTCTACTTCAGTATTTCGCTTTGTCCCCTATTTTTATACAGAATCTGTGGTTATCTAATACATAGAAATTACCTAAATGATTTATTCTGATACCCTTATCTACCGTGTATCTAATCAAGTCATGTGCCTTTCATGATCCCTGGCGTTACCAGAAAAATAGAGCTATGATAATAGTCTCCTTACCTAACCATAACTCTTTTATTCTCGACCTGCTCCTTGCGGATGAGACAGCAACCGAGTATGACGCGAGAGAAATCTCTCAAGTTGAAGACGTAATGTGACTTGGCCGGAGTCGGCAGCAAGTTGGCAACTGCCTGCTTGTACACATCTAGAGTAGCGTGTACGATTTGGTTGCCCACTGTGTAGAAATCAGTGCCAAAATCTTGTGCCTGCAAGAATGGATCTTTTTCACTTAAAGTCCGATAGCATACATGAGATGGGTAAGGATATTTGATTCATATTTTCCAGATTTATTCAATAGCAGTAGATATAGATTTCCTAGAATACAAACTTACACGTAGATATGTTGTGATTAGGGTTGAGAAGATTCGGATCATGGTCTCATCATTGAAGGGGTTGATGGCGATCATGTTGAAGTGCCGCAGGAATCTTGGTGTAACATGGTTGCGTCCACCGCCTGGGGGTCCCATGCCAGCCAGGAATTGGATATCCTGGAGTACGATCTTGGTTGTATCCTTGATGTCGTACCTAGAGTTAAGTGGCAGATTATTAATTTTCAATACATCATCATAGATCAATAACTAGAACCGACTTTATTTTTCCAATGTTCATTCTCAACCTATCAATTTCATATAAGTTGTCTTGCATATTTGATTATCCCATTTAAAGAATACAGGGGCCACCTTCTTTATATATTATATAAATGACGTGCTATTTGATCTCTCTAGTTAAACGTCTATTTTTCCTATATGTTTAAGATAAACATGCTGGTTTTGACTTATTTTCCTAGTTTCCTTCAATTAACACGACAAACACATTATTTGAACTCTCAGATGTAACTGAACACTTCTTTATCCACTATGACGGACTCATTTACCTAAACATTCTGATACTTTGACCGATGTTAATCATATTTTCTGATACACCTCCCACTTTCCCTATACTACTATGACCGACGCTAAATAGAACTCCCACTTTCCCTATAAATAATTGATAGATCTCACTTGTACTTCCTGAGTCAACTCCCACTTTCCCTATAGGGCCTTAGCATGTTGTCCCATGGGCGCCGCCATTAGACCCCGACTGCACTATGACTAACACCTTCAGCCCCCCTCTCCGCAGTAAATGCCAGGGGTGCCTACCATTGGTCAATAATACAATAGCCATGTGCCGTATACTACTATGACAGACCCTAACTTGTACTTCCTGAGTCAACTCCCACTTTCCCTATACTACTATGACAGACCCTAACTTGTACTTCCTGAGTCAATTCCCACTTTCCCAATACTACTATGACAGACCCTAACTTGTACTTCCTGAGTCAACTCCCACTTTCTCTTTACTACTACGACAGGCCCTAACTTGAACTTTTGATACAACTGCCACTCTTCCTATACTACTATGACAGACCCTAAGGTGAACTTCATGATAACCCCACTCTTCATATACTACTATAATCATACTATGGTAGGTCATAATTTTTACATTGATTGGTATGAAATAAACTGTCCCATGCGCCCGATTTATTCCCCTCCAATTCAGATTGTGGTGTTCAGCTGCTCTTTACTCTACCCTATTTTAGTTATTTTATGACCCTGGATGACAACAAGTATCAATTCACAGTCCCCCACCAGAACTGTCTTGTCTTTACAATATCAACATAAAGCTTCTAAGTATCTTTTCATGCCTGAACCTCAGAATAAGAAGCGTCTTTTGCCTTACCAGTTGTGATGATCAAAGAGCTGTCTCAACAACTCTATTGGTGGTTGTGCGCCGTAGATTTCCTTGGCAGGCATGTTCATATCATCTACAAAAATGACAGCCTTCTTTCCCATAGGTGGGCCAAAGAATCCCTTTCTACGCTTGTCCAGCCTTGACATGATGATGAACTAAAAAAAAAAGACATAAAGGATGTATGCAATATACAGGGCTGAGATATAGTATTAACTTTACAATTGTAACTTATACTTCGCCCAACAAACAACCCTGTATTAACAGATAACCTCTATGTTTACTAGAAAGCTCGAACATTAATCAAATCGAATATTGATATAGGGTACTTTGTTAAAATTGTGTTTCCCATACCTGGGTCTGGTTGGCGCTGGTCTGCGCAGAGAAGTTGATGAAAGTAGGGATGTATTTTTCTTTCGGTAGCCCATTCATCAGTTTCTGTTGGACGTAGACGCTTTTGCCTGTTCCAGTGGGTCCAACGAACAGGATGGGCCTACAGAAGAGAGTGAGGGTTTTGTTTGAGAGAGACCAATAATGAAATCTACAATTCCGTTACTGTGTACATAATGCTTTTTGATTCACTTACCACACTGTAACTAGTTCTCCCCAATAAAATCTTTTATTTCCGCTATATCAAATTCCTTATGAATAAGAGGGAGAAACCATGCTTCTAATTGAATCATTAACCCCCAAATCAGACTTGTCCATATAACCGTGTCATTTAACAGAATTGATTGTGTAGCATTCATATGAAAGTCGCTCTGTTAAAACACATTACTGAGAAATACCTAACTTACTTTTCAAATTTGATGCAGAGGTCCATGAGATAGGTATATCGTACAGTGTCCATTGTGGGTACTAGGATCTCCTGTACTTTCTTGGTGAGTTCAACGCTAGAACCCTTGATGTAATCATTCCAATGTTTCCAAGCTCCGCGAGCCTTTTGCTGTAGAACAAACAATCAATGTACATGTACAATTATACTGTCATTCCTAAATCCTGATATTTTATAATAGGAGCCAATATAAAATTTCAACCCACTTTTACAGTAAAAGAAAGTCAATATAAAGCCCGATTGTTTCACAGACAGAAACATAATCCATGCCTTCAAAGAATGCCTGGAATTTAAAAGCACATTGGTTGAATTTATAGTAAATGAAAAAAGACAGGTATTATAAAATGTTGCTTCATTAGGTCTGGTTTTATATCTTCTTTTTCTAGAAAAGAAATATCTAAATTTAAGTTTTATAATAGTTGGGATATTAAACCAGATACCTCACCTGAAAGTGATAGTGTCTAACTACTGAAGGCAAAACTAAGTGACTAAGAACATGATAATTATGGTTTTACACTTTCCCTTAATGTTGAATGTACCCCTATTTGACGTAAGTAAGAGGAAACATATACATAGAAACTGTGCAAAATGGTAGGGTAAAGCATTATCCTTTACATTATGGTACACTTATTGGATATTGCTCATGTACTAATTTATCAATCATGATATGATACATATTATTTGCAAATGTGTTTATCATAATCTTCTATAGGCATACACTAACACTGTCAACTCATTCACTTTGCTCTAACACCAACACTTACCAATTACTTATACTAAAAGGAGCAGGGGGCGGGTGGACATAGCTAATGTGCAATATAGAAAGGTAGAGTATCTTCCAATAAATCCTCTTTGACTGGAATGTTGTGGTTTTCAAGTGTATATCATAAGAATAACATTGAAATATATCTAAAATCATCATCACCGATACCAGGTAGTTGTTGTGTTATGTGGTTTGTTTGCAATTGGATGTAATTTTTATGTTCTGCTTTATTTTGATTCTCTCCAGACAAAAGTGAAAAAAAAAGCGTGCAGCGCTCTTCTGTGATCTTTGTCCATATAAGGTGTGGATGCCGCTTTGCGAATGTGCATATCTGTTTTTGGTCATACCTCTAATTCTTTTTCAAGACGTTCCCATCCACGCATATGTTTTTGCTGGGCGAGGAAAGCTAGACTCGCCTGTGGGCGCGCCATGCATGCAAGTCAAGTCAAGTGATGAATGCAAAGAGTAGAGGAAAGATGGCAATTCAGACAGCAATCTGTGATTGAGGAGTAAGCTATATGTGAGGTTAGTTATTTGATTGTGACATGTGTTTTTTCATGGAGGTTTCAGTTTATCAACTAACTTAAACAGGTCCTTCTTTATTTAGTCGCGTTTCTTTTGCATTAGATGACTGCATATCGACAGAGTATATTTTCAACGGAAATTACTTGTCTGTATTCATGTATCATGTTCAACTATTACGGGCTGTAAAAGACCATATAAAATCTCTTAATCATTATCGATAGGTAAAATTTCTGCAAAATGACATTTATTACTGAGCACATTAAAAACGAAATGGGCCAAATAAATATTTTCCATGAATTACTTCAAGCATACATGTACTAATGTTACCTAAGTATGTGAATGAGAGGTGAGAATACATGTATATAAAAGACTGTGTGCAGTGTAACATAGCGGCGCGTTACATCCAATGCAGCATGCACCGTTACTCACATCAGAACCAAACTGTTACGCAGCAGTTATCAAGTACATTTTGCAGATTGTACATAGATTCAGTGTAGATCATTTGAAGCAATGTTTGTTCTAAAACAGCCATCAAATCAAATAAATATTATTTTTCCTGTAATGTTAACAGTGTCTCTGTAATTTAGACATCTATTTCAGAAGAGTGAGTGGCTGTTTTAGAGCAAGAGTTGGAGATATCAGCTAAAGAAGAATTAATTCATCAGAGCAACATTACACAATAGATTAGTTTGATGGCCTGATGAATAAACGCCTTTTTTTCTTTCTTTCTTTAAAATCTGAGTCATGTATTATGAATTGCCACCATTCAAATTACGAAATTATGTAGCATTACTTGCAGTGTTTTTTTTCCGATCTACAGTTCACATGGATAAATTTCCCTGATTTTGGTTTGGTTATGGTCTTGTTCTGATTTATTTGGTCGTGTCACATGTCATGAGATATAAAGAAATTTATCCTTAATAGTTTTATTTGTTTCCTATATCATTTCATGTGTGGTGTTTTTCCTGGAAGTTTCATTTGAATGAATTTGTGTTGAGGTGGTCCGCAGAGGACTTACAGACTCGCGCAGGGGGTGTATAGACTAGCATCACTTGCATGGTTTTTGATTTTTCCTTTTTTTCTGCTTATATGTCTGACACTACAATTGTCAAGTTGGTTGAAATTATACTTCATCAATGGGATCCGTTTGCAATTATCCACAACCTTAACTTAGCTGTAATATCTTTGTTACACAAACTTACAGTTCCTGCCATTGAGTCCGTGTGCATTATTGAAAACTTATTCTATAGAAAACAACGAACAATGTTTTACAACAAATATTGGGGAGCACAAGTAGAAAGGACCTATTTAATGAATACACAACGGATTTCTTACTGGAAGGGTATGAAAGGCATAGAATAGTAGCTACACATGTACATGGAAAGGTTTGTTAGTGCGGGGGGCACGCTAATTTTCATCTCTGCGTGCCTGCTCGTTGATATTGCCACTGACAAATGGAGGTGCCTAAAATGACGAACATCACGTATGGTGGCCTGTGGACTGACTGACAAGAAGACTAGATCTGACTACATCTGTTTTGGAGTTCTTCAGACAACACTGACTTACCGTCACTGGGTCAATTTTAGGACTATCGACCTCATCATTTGGCTTGAAGAATCAAGTATGACGCTTAAGCAAGAGTTCTACGAGGCGTACAGTTTTCTTTTCACCGTACAGAATTTTCTTTCCACTGTGAAATATTCCTTTACCTTTTTTATATGTTCATGAAGATCTTATTCCAATTACCAATATCTGTAACGCCTAAAGGTTTTTTTTCTGCATATCTAGTTAAGTTTGTGTATACGGGAGGAGGGTAAATATGTGAAAAATTTGGATCACATAATATGGACACAGCATCAACATTCTTTGATAACCCAACTCAGCAGATGTCTTTGAAATGTTATGTTGGATTTATACACACTTTAAATTTTGTGGTACCAGGCCAAGTCGTGTTAGGATTGGTAGATGTTTAGATCACCTCCAGTAAATTCTGCATCATCAATTACACAAGAACCATTTAATATAAAACCTCTTGCACCCTACCAAAACTCAAGCTGAGGGCTTTCTGAACAGCTATAAAGGCCCATTCATCTACCTTTTCTACCTTTAAGCAGGAATGGAGGGGTTGTAAACTCACTGTGAAACCATTTAATCTTGAAAACTGGAATACTAGAATATTGGGGGTTTAAATTCAAACGCGATTTACCTCAAAACAGTAGTCGTACACGATGCCAGTTTCGGGGAAGGGGATCTCAATCTTGCCCAGCGCTTTTGGAATTGGATACTTTTCTTCTTTGCCTGCGAGTACATCTCGATAGTAGCGATCAAACTTTTCGCGTCCATCAGGATCGACGACAGCTCCGATTGACCAGGGAATAGAGAACATGATGGCAGCCTGAAGTAAAGTAGAGAAAACAAATTTAAGCTCTCAATTGAAGTCTAGAATCACACAAATAATTAATAAGAGTTAAATACATATTTGTTACTCAGTCTTGAGAACGGAGATATATGTACTCACCACTAGCCAGTTTCGGAGATGACGGTTTTCGGCTACATCAGGAGCATCGCAAGGCTCCTTCATAAGCATCTGTACAAAGCGCATTAATGACACTACCAGGTTGGTAAGCGAAGTCGGCACATATTCCTGCAATGTGAAAAGTAAAGATGAATTAAAAAATGTATCTCAGGTAAAATTCACAAGCATAGATTAACGATGACAAATAGAAAATAAAGCAATGCTCCAAAAACATCTACAAATGTTATTCATGAGATGTTGCAAGATGTAAGAGAAACTTGGTGAATCATCAGTTTACATTACTTTCACAGATAGTAAATTGTTAGGTGTAACTGATAGGAATATGATCAGATGTCTGTGAGTTGGGGGGGGGCGCCTTATACGCGGGTTTTTCCGGAAATCGATCCAGAAGAGGTACGTGCGCCTTCTACGTGAAAAGGCCTTCTCTGAGTTGGGGGGGGCGCCTTCTACGCGAGCTGCGCCTTCTACGCGGGAGATTACGGTAAGTAGTTTTTTATGTAAAAACTATAAGTATGTATCTGTTTTACCCGATCTCTACAACACAGTCCCGTAGACACCAAACCTTGAATCAATACTGACTAGTTGCTACACGTTGATGAACGACTTATCAACGTTCGTTCAATATTAAACTTAATTTTCTGGCAACTGGGAGGCAGCCTTTGCGTCAACAATACTCTGGTTTCAAAAGTGTCTTGTGAAGAAAGTTGGAACCAGCATGCATAGAGAAATTCAAATCATGCAAGGCTAGATAAATTTAAAAGAGAATTCATGCTCAACATTGAAGCCATTACATGAATGATATTGCAAATTATTCACATCTTGAAAACTATCAAAATAAACTATGGCCATATCTACATCACAGATCTTCTAGAAATTCACACCCGTATTCCTTTGGACGTGACATTCCTTCTCCCACAATGACCCCCATGCGCTGTTTTCTCTTTATGTGAAAACAAGCGAACATGCAAATGACACAAAGAAGAATAGAGGGATGTTTCTAAATATACTATCATGCTTTGCAGAGCACTTCTATTTGTAGCTGGTGAAACCTTTTCCCTCTATCTCACCAGTACTTACATGTTTCTATATAACATTGCATTTGGGAATATAAATTGTTATATTAACCAATATAACTCTCTGATATCAAAGAAAATAGAATATGGCTATTAAAGAATAAAAAAAAAGTGAGCCAGGCTTTGTTTCTGATGAAGATAATGACAAATGCCGAAAGGAGGTAGGAAAGATGGTAAAACTGCATGACTAAGAGCTCAAACATGGAGTTTAAGATTCCATCATAGGCATTAGGTAATCTATTAATATAGAAATTTCCAGAAAAATAGATATATGAGTGCTCTATACTTGCATCATTCTGTACAATTTTTACAACACAAAGTACACCATTCAACATGTGTTACGTATTTGAGCGACAGCAGTGACACGCTTGGTTTTTTTTAATGATTCTTCTTCTGAACGTTGCCTGTGGAATCTTACTTAGCATAGACATCATTGTGTTTTCATGGATACAGAGATTGACAAAATTGCTGTCTGTAAGACCCCAAGAATAAGACACTGAAAGCAAATTTCATGCCATCTGACTCCTGTGATAGAACTGATTGCAGTATGTTCTAAGTGTCGCTTGTCACAGGGATGTCATTGTCTATATTAACCCTACTTTTTTATGCCATCATATAGACATATACATTATAACAGATGAATGAGAAAGATGAAGGCCGCTAATGGCATCTAAAATGTCTTGGCCTATTTAATGCCTGCCCTGTATGAATGCTAATCTTCTTTTTTTAGTAGTATAGAAGATTGGGGATATTCAGAGTAAGTTGCTCACCTTGCAGTGCTTGCGGCAGAACTGTGTAGTGGGTTCGATGAGCCATTCAAACATGGCCTCGATGATGTCGGAATTTTCAGCCGTGAGTACCTCAGGTAGTTCTTTGAGCCATGACTTCATGATGGGCCGCCAGCCCAGTGTCAATGGCTCGAGGTAGATCATACCGCAACGACTGACTGTCGCTGGCTGCAAGAAACAAATTGATAATGAGTATTCAGAACAAATATTTTGGTAAGGTACATACTTATCTGACCAATTCACATGTTTAACAGTAACTGTTTGATCTAAATGACATTGACATTCACTATTTCACATTAGGCAAACCATGTTTAATAAGTAGGCCAGAACCCTGGCCCTAAAATGGTTGTGAGAAAGATGGTGGCAATTCGCTTCTTTACATACCCTGGTAGTATCACAACATCAAATACTTACTGAAGCTTGTGACAAATCCATGGTTTCGAAGATCAGAGACATGACGGCAGACATTTGGATGACCTCTCCACTCATCAAGCAGAGTTTCTTGTTGTCGTCCAGTACCGTGTTCATGTTCTCAATCCAGACAGCATCGATTGGACCATCGAATACCACCCACTTACGGTCTGGAGTATCCGTGGATGCAAACTCACGGAACGTGTTGGCTGTTATACCGTCAGACCACTAGAAGCGTAAGGTAAAGAATGCTTTGCTTAATCAAAAATGAATGGTCACATGATTATCTTAACATTGTGCTAGTAACTAATCCTTGGACATTCCTCTGAAATCAAGTAAATCGTTAGCTAGTCTCTAATATATATATAGATATTCATGGATATGCTCATATATTTTTGTTAGTAAAATAGAAAACTGACCTAGAGATTTGGTTTTAGCTGTACTGTAGGGACCAAAGGCATCCTCTATAATTATTTACATTTGGACATTATGATTGATAACCCTTTTCTATCTTTATTCATCTTAATTCAGTGTCATAATCATAAATGTTTATGTGAAAGTGTCTCGTTATGTGAACAATAACTAAGTATTATGTGATATAATTGTGATGTGATGTAAATGCACTCTGAGCTACCTGGGAAGAATCTATGCATTTCAGTTTGGCTGGAATACTAAATATTTCTTTTTGGCAGGAGGAAGAGGTCCGACACACCATTCTCATAAAGTGGAATACTAAATATCCCAGAGAAACAACGCAATCTGATATGGATTAAATTGAATACTATTGTGTACGGGGAAACTAATCGGTTGTGATACATTCAGGCGTCTAATATATGAACATTACTGATTAGAACATAGTTCCTTCATTACCATCTATCTCGTATTTATAATCTGGAAAGGTTGTTCATGATGTCATTTAAATGTTTCTGGACCCTCAAAGAACCAAGCATTGCCCTATATTTTCATACAGAAATCCCACCAAGCCCATCGATGAATAAAGCAACCATGCAAGATTTTCAAAGAATGACCTGGTTGCAATTAGTCAGAATAGATTTTACTTAGTTTACAGTATTTCACGAGAAAACCCTGCATACTATCAAAAATAGAAAAGAATTGCAGATGTCACACTATGATGAGAAATACGAGATAGAGTGGCAACGCCTACAAAAGAAGGAATGGGCTTGCACTTGGGACACACATTGTATTTTTATTTATATGTTGTGTAGGCACTTTTCAATATTAGGCATATTTGAACAAAGTACATTGACGGGTCTCTGATCATGTGTATACATATATGTGTGTGCATTTGTGTCTATGTATTAGTTTGTTTCCTGCCTTAGCTCCTGCAAAGGACGCCGCTTCCCTTCCGCCTGACCGACCTTTGGTCTGGCAGTGCAATCGAGTGAAAATTTTAATGTACGAGAGAAAGAGTAATATTACCGCTTTAACATAGACAAGGCTCATTCATCATGGCTAAAATCTATGCAGCAAGATGCAAGCTTATCGGACATAAGAAAGATGCTAAGTATGCATTTTTACGACATAGTACATAATTCAACCATTCATGACCTAGATGTATGAGTGGTTATGCAAATATCGCTGATAAAATTGATTTAAAAAAGAATCAGAAAAAAAGTTGTATGCTGGAATAATCGAAAGAATTTTACATATCATTACTTACTCCCTAATGTTTGAATCAATACACCAATGAATATCATTTAGGCTATTCATAATCACAAGAAAAATAGAATGGAAGATTTAAAAGTCACAGACAACGTTATTATAGGAAAAGGCTTTAACGAAATTTTCTCTACTTATAAGGCCACTCGATATATAAGTTTACAGGTTAAAAAGTTCTATATATCAGGAAAGTAGAAATGCATTTATGATATTTTAATTATAGAATTTTATTTTTATGGTTACACGTTGCTTTCATCATATTCATGATGACAAAGAGGCTAAATAAATTGTAGTGGAGCTTTTACAAACCTCGTGTGATACTGGATCAAATTGTCCATATAATTGACCCATGGTGATGGCCTTCGGATTGATTGTCCGATAGATGACTCTCTCGTAGTCTTCATTTCCTCTTTCGTGAAGAAGCGTCATCACCTCAGCAATGGTATGGATGACGGACGTCTTGGCACCAAAAGGCTCGCCAACCAACATGAAGCTGTGAACGAATACCCCAGTATATGTAAAATCTTTTATATGTTTGACTTTGTGTGAGTGTTTTTTCCCCTTTTCTTTTCCCTTTTTAAGCCCTTATGTTTCTTAGTCATAACACAGACAGTCGACTAAGAATCTGATCAATTTAAAGATGTAGACTTTCTAGGGACAGAATTCACCAGTGTATCATAACTTGCTCGCCCAATCAGCCAGGGCATTTCAGCTATCCTTTACCACTAATCCATCCACCATCAATATGAGCTTATACCCTTCATCATGAAGCCCACACTGCTATCAACTATATACAAGCCCCCCCCCCCACCCCATCCCATCTGGTTAAAAACTACTGACTTACCCGTGGCGAACTATCATCATCTCCAACATTTGGATGATCTTTTCCTGGAAGAAGTCAACCGCCTGAAGATTGCGCTTCTCGCAGATGACATTCACAGCATCCAGGAATTCTGTGTAGTCCGCTTTCGGCAGGGTTATGCCAGGGAACAAATCAGAAATGATACCTTGGAAGAGGGGTATGTCGTGGGCCAAAAACTTTGGCAGGTTCACATCCATGATGGAACGAAGCAGCTGTAAAATATAGAGAATTATTCATTATTTCATCAAAAAGTAAAGATAGGATGAAAAGAGCGCAGTTTTATCTTTCTGAAGACTATGAGACAGGTTTTTGTTTTTTACCAGGCAGGTTCAGTGTATCAAGATGGCTTTGATTAATACATGTAGAAATGTTTAAATATCAACTGCTATTCTACCATATCTAGCGATTGACTTACCAGGATATTCTCGTTCTCATCTGGGAATTTCAGTTTCAGGTTTCCGGCAGCAGAAAGCACAGCCTTTACTGCACGCATACCATAGTCATAATGGAACTGTGAGGACAACTGTTCTGAACACAATCGGTATGTTGTCACGATTTTCACAGCCAAGTTACGGGCATCCATGAATCCGTAGGAGTAGAGCGAGATCTCTCCAATCATAGCGTAATCAGGTACCATCATGGCCACTGTTCTGAACAGGACCTATCAGAGAGCAAAGAATTATATCTTATTCAAAGACACTTGACTGTGTTAATAGTTGTTATATGGATATCCTTAAAGTTTCTGGAGGATCACAGTGCTGAATTAGACAAAATGTGCAACCTATGCTTAGAGCAGTAGAGAATTAAAATCAAAAGTTAAATCGAGATAACAGCAAATAACTTTTACATATTTGCTTTTCTGACTTGAAAAAGTTTTTAGAATCCCTGGTTTATGAGTGTCATGATCAACCAATCATGATGGTACTAACCTTTAGGTTATCGGGCAGCTCAGAGCGCCCTGCATAACCAGGGTTCATGGTGATGCACACATAACAGTTCGGGTTCAGGTTGAGTTCGGTACCTTCAAACATGAAGCTTTCCACATGCCCTTGGATAGCTCTTGTAATGCACAGAATCTGTGAAGTGCAGAAATTGATAAGTTCATCTGGCAACACATCGTTTTGAACTGGTGAATGGTGATGCAATATTAGAATATTTTAGAAGCTTTGTGTATAAGCTGTACCTTTGCATAGACCTTTGCATAAACACGGTCATTCAAATACCTCGCATAGAAGCTACATCCTGACCTTGAGAAACTCTGATATGGCTCACTGATCATCTGATTTTAACCTCGGCTTATAGTTTCCAAGATGGATGCACCAAGATCTACAATGTAAGTAGGGCTTACTTGTGTCACTAACACATACATACCTGTTGAGCTACTACAGACAATACTTCCAACTCGATACGGTTGAACTCGTCGAAGCATGCCCAGGCTCCTGACGATGCAAGTCCTTTGAAGAACTATAAGGTAAAAAATAAACTTACATCAGCTTTAAATTTCTGGTAAAATACTTTTCTCAATGTATTACACTATATGTTCAACATACTAAACACATTCCCACTGACGCCTATACTTGTTGAACACTTGAGTGAGTGAGTGAGTAATAGATGTTTAACGCCATTTCGACAACTAAGGTCATATTCATGGCGAGAATTACATTACACAATTTCACAGGGGAATGTGTCAGTGCCCGCACATATGTGCACCACACACATCCCGAGGGGATAGGAAAGAGAAGAAATAGACCCTTTTAAGTGGGCTAGGGAGGCCCGTGTTGAACACTTGATCTAGGCTATCTGGTGTTGGACCTAGAGGGTCTGAAATCTTTTTAACAGTTAAGAACTCTCCATAAATGTTTACCTTTCCCATAGCAATGTAATCCAAACCATCTGAGCAGTTGAATACAACACACTGTACAGCGAGTGCCTTGGCAAGATCCTTGGTTGTTTCAGTCTTGCCAGTTCCGGCGGGGCCTTCCGGAGCTCCGTTCAGGTTTAAGTGGAATGCTCCCATAAGGGTTCGGTAGCAACGATCAGTCAATGGTGTAATGACCAATCTGGATAACAACGGAAAAAAAATTATGATTTTGGTAATAATAGATTAAGGGACTTTCTGTGGGATAAATAGTCTTCCTGTTACATTCCATTAAAGTCACGGAAAATTCAGATGATGCGTGTTGGGCCCGTCCGCACCTCAGCACTACCTTGTCACTATAGGTATTCTTGCCTTGCTTGCCTCCCCTCATCAACTTCTGTTAGTAGGGCCGGCTTCAAGGCAATCATTGTTCACAGTAAACAAGGATGTATCATCACCATGCATCCACATAACTTCCTGTGGGACTCTAAGGGCTTGGAGTGATATCACTTTCCAAGATTTGGACCAAAGCTCCAAACACTTATTTGGAGTATACTGCAAATATGAGATGCATATCTCATGTTTTCTGAGAATACAGAAGACTCACCGTCCAGTGTTGCCAAGATACTCATAGGCGTACATCATCTTGGCATTGGTAATTTTAACCCAACAATTCTGGTCTTCCTCCCAGTAGTATCGGAGCTGTGCCAACCAGTTGAAATCGTTTTCATTTTCAACATCTGCAAATAACATATTATTTTTCTGTTAATGAACTACAATTTTGACTAAAATTCGAGTAATAACCATAAAACCGTGCATATAAGAAGTGGCTTAGAGACCATTTCTGAGGGTTGCTGAGGTTTATAGGGTCTCCAGCTTTATAAAATTTGAAATAAACATCCCTGATGAAAATTTGAAATAAACATCCCTGATGAAGAGTAGAGATACTCGAAACATGTAGGATAATGTTCAACCTGAATGATGCACTTATTATCATCTTTTAATACCGGGAACCACTCCAGATTTTAGGGAATATCTAAAATTATTCTCAACTTTATAATTATAGAGACCATAGGAAGGAATTCCAACCTTTCCGACCCAGTTGTGGCTTATTATTATATATGGGGGTTGACAAGGAAGGGGAGATTTTTATATCTATTTACATGTGGATACAATTATTTTCAGTTGAATGACTGCTCCAAAAATGGTAACAATTCCTACTTTTGTCGACCATGTAGAGGACGACATCACGGGCATGTACATCAATGGTGACGAGAGCTCCTAGTGTGATACGTTGTTGTTTTGTAAGCTTGCCGCGCACCAGCTCGACAATTTTACTGAGTTGGGCCTGAAGCTGGTCCCAGTAGCGCTTGAGACCACCAGGACCTGAGGCAATGGCTTCGTGCACCTCGATTGTCCAGTACATCTGTGATACGCAGAGGACGACTTGACCGGGCCACTCCTTTACCCACTTCTCACGGGCTTCGTTTGCATAAGCCTGAAGAACAAAAGTGGTCTTTAATATTTCGGAAAGTGGAAAATATGGGGTTTCTTAATTGTTAATATTATCAACATACGTTTGTAAATATACCAGAATTCATTTAGTAGTAGGTTGTAAGGAAATGTCAGTATGACACGTCATAGAATGTAAAGTTTAGTAATTTTCGTGTATAAAACTATATATCTGTAATTGCAGTGGTGTTTTACCCCGGTGTTTTACCCAAATGAAGTATAGTATGTGGGCGTGGGAATTGCAAAGGAAATGCCTGTTGATTTTAGAAAATGAATTTAATTTTAATTCCACGATCACTTGAATATTCTTGTTGGTAGGTATTTGAGGGAGATGTTCCAAACATAACTATTTCTATGCATTCAACAGTGTTGACCATTGAAGTGATACTTTTGGAAGCACCTTTGGGAGTGGTAGTGCACGGTAGGTATGGGATACGCCTAAACAGGGGACCCAGTGGTGACAGAGTGAAATAGAACCACAGGGGCTTACACCAAGTCACCACATACAACTATTTCTTTCAAATTCTAATCCAAAGTTTTATGAAATCATTTGACCAAGTTGATCGAATGCATGCAAATATAAGGAAAAATATATTGTGGAAAATTGGTTGTTTAAACTCATAAAGACGGCATTCACAAGAATGTTCACGCGTTTACATGCAAGCACCTGTCAGAATTCACGTGTATATTTCAACCCAATGCAACATGTTCAACCATAATGATTTTTTTCAAGTGAACATGCGGATGTGGTAATTCTTGACACATTTCTTTTTCTTTCTCTCTTTCCAAATATACATTTTGCAGACAGTCATGGACATGTGAGAGCAAGTCAGGCTATATTGTCCATGGTCTGTGCACTTTTGTCAAGTTACTCTACTCTCACCTTACGAGTTGAGCGCCTGATTCTTTTGTGGTAGTCCTATTTGTCGATAACACATACATAGAAGTTAAGGGTTTGTGAGGCCAATGTCCAGCTTCAAACTAAACTGGCAGATTAAATCTCAGCCATTCTTTTCTCAAATCTGATCCCATGCAATTATTATCTCCTCATGCCGATAAATCCAATCCAGATGAAGGTTCCTCTCAGAACTTTCATCTATAGTTCATTCACAATAAAAAAAAGAGGGACTGGAGGAATTGGCATCAACTTTGGGCATTATACCTAGAAAACATTCCAATACATGCTGGGGAACTTCAAAAATGTCAGAAATGATAGAGAAAGAAAACTTGAAAAAAAAAGAAGATAAGACGCTTGGAAAAAAACACATCACCAACTTTTCTAGACTTTTTCCTCAGCGCCTTATGGTCAAAAAGATAAATTCTACACAGATCAGAATATTTCTAATACAGTGAAAGTTGACACGAAGTCCAATAGTAGGGAGTGCAAAGTAAGGGGTATTTGAGGTTCACAGCACCATATAGCATGTAAAGACAGGTATGCTCATATCAATCCCTCAGTTGTGGATTAAGCTAACACTGTTTTACCACCAGGTTCATATTTATCATAGATTTAAGGAGAACACTTTCATCAGTTGCCTATACCGAGGTATCAGATGGGCGCCACCATAGCTAAAAGCCTGTTACCAGCGGTTATCACTGATAGCAGTTATTAGATGGGTACCACCTGGACCGCAGTGAAAATATGGTGTTATTTCATTGGGTGATTATCAAACCAGCTAAGTCCGTATAGACGCCATGCATAAGCTCTTGCTCATCTAACTCCTTGATTAGCCAGGTCGGGACTCGTTGTAGGCACAAGATGCCCAATTGGAGAATTGATCAATCAAGTGTCTACTTACACGTTACATTGTACTAACACTGGGGAATAGGGGAAGACACTCAGGGGACCTAGAGATATCAGTTCTAGGGGTTAAGCGACACAAGGACGGAATATTCAGTTCATTTAGACAGCAAATAGAATATTCACTTCTACATAGGCCTAAGGCAACAACACCAAACATTACCAGGCAACCATGAGGTTGAATCAAATCAGATCCAATCATAAAAAAAAGGAGATTCAGGGAAAAGATTATGAGTATTGACTAAACTGGCCAAATACAGGTAACGATAAAAACGAAGGTAATTTACCGTGGCCTTAAATATCATTTACTAAAATTCCATCGATTTTCATCCACTCTAAAATGAGTCACGGAAGTTGAATACACCCTTTGATTAGTACTTTGTAATTTAGAACTTCACACGATTTATGAAAAACTTAATATATAGATGAATTTTTTTTTTCAATCTAAAATAGCACGATTGATAGAAAGAATATAGGTGGGATATTAGGAGTAATTGTTAGTAAAGGTTTGTTTAGGAAAGCAGAGCGTTGAGATCACAAAGAAAAAGGCTTTTATGGAGAGACTTATCGTCCTAAGCATTTACTTCACCTTGATTAGCCTTAGATATTACAATCATTAAAGAAGTATTACACTCTTAATTTATCTAGCAACATAGAAATACCACATTAATGAGTCAAAATCAAATTTAAGATTTTGCACTTACCTCTCGTGATTTTGCAATGACATCCCTAATAGACATCAGCATGATTTCCTGGACCTGTAGTAGCCATTTCTCCACTGCACCGCGCGCCTCTGAAGTTGAGATGACTTTGCTGAAGTCAACTTTCTCTCCCTCTGAGCTGTACATGCCATGGATATCCAGCTTGGAGTCGAACTCCAGTTTGCCGATACCCTCGAAACACTTCTTCAAGTGTGGCTGTACGCGGGTAGGATCCTTGGTCTCAGAGAGGATTTCTAACATCTCGTCGTTTGACAAGAAGAAGAATCTGATGAATTAAGAGTAAAATCAAATTGTAATATACTGAATACTTTGGATGTCGAGATGTCCCTGGCCACATCATAAGTGGGATGGGGTGGAAACAATATTTGAAACTAAAGGATTTTAGAGTGATATTTGAATCCAAAGCGTATTGATCAATATTAGCACATTACAATATGTCCCTCTGAAAGAGAGAGGGATAGAAGGATATATTATATGCGGATAGACAGATGGAGATAGAGAAATAGAGGGATTGATTTAGAAAATGGATGAATTACCGTGGGAAGAAGAGACGTTTCTTTTCCAAGTAAGCATTCAGTCCCTTGTTGATCCGGTCAAGGAGGCCGTTACTATCTTGAAGTTTCTCGAGTAGTCCGCTGAGGGATGTCGCAGCCAGTACCTGTCCAAACACTTAGTTTTAGTGAGGACTATAAATGAACTTAAATCATGAATCTAAAGTTAAAAGCAAGTTTACCGTAAACTCCCGCGTAGAAGACGCGCTGCGCGTATAAGACGCACCCCAAACTCAGCACATGCATTTACGCGTATAAGACGCACATTTTAAGGCTGAAATTTGTAAGATTAGTACATTTCTATAGTAAAATTACCCCTCGTATAAGACGCACCTCAAACTTCAGTAGATCCTATAAGACTCACCAGGCATTTGTTTGGCATAGAGGACGCGTCTTATACGCGAGAGTTTACGGTATATAGAATTTACATTCCAAAGGCGAAGTTGAATACAGAGATAAAAGTATCGGATTCCTCTCTAGAAAAAAAAAACCCAAAAAAACAAGCAAAATAACTAAAATCGTCTTATGGAGGCCCCTGAATAAAAGTTTTTGAAAATTTAAAAACCAAAACAGTAGTTATGAAAAAGATGAAGACCTGATTGAGAATATATGATATTCCCATTTATAATGCTGTATTTTCACTTACATGGGGGTCACGAATAGTGTTTTTCATAATGTCTTTCCAGTTTCGGTCAACAGTGCCGAAGAGGCGGCCCTCCTCAGGCATCTGTTGCATAATGTCCTCAGATGAGAAGATAGGTTCCAGGTACAGCCACTGCGCTTGTACCTTCAGCCACTCGTCAATCGTTTCTTGAATACGGATGAGTCGCTCTTCCCATTCCTTTAACAGAAGTGATAGGATTTGTAGATTTATGAGAGAAATGAAAGAATTCATGGAACGATTCATCAATTCACTCAATAAACTGATTTTTTTAGCACCTCCCACGCCGCGTAGCGGCGGTACCGCGAAGCGGTACGGGAGTGCGCTATGATGATTGCATTTGCCCCATGTGATGAGGTCTCACAATACAAAATTACTGAATAGAGAAATTGATAATTGAGAAATCTTTATGTCTGCTTTTATGAGACATGTCATCAAACACTGGTATACCGACATTAACGGCGGGAGGCGTTTTTTTACTTGGTCACAACCGCATTTCTTGTTAAATATAACATTATCAAAAGTCAATGAAAACCCAATATCACAGTCAATAGGCCTACATCAGGTTTAAACCTACATGAAGTGGAAAACAAAAGATCATTATCTTAATGTCCTTTTTCCTCACCTTGATTTCTTTTTCGAATGGTTTGATGAAGGGCGAGCCCCTCATGGTTTGCGTCTTTACGATCTGGTCGTCCAGCATAGTCTGGATTTCATCGACTGAAGCCAAAATGTTGACTCCAGTATCTCGGTAGGCTGTTGTATTGAAAATGATGTCGTCCCATTCTTCATTCATCTTAATCATGGCCTTCTCCAGCGAGAACTCTTTGGTGGCGGCACCACTGATGCTTTCAAACTGCTCCATGAATGACTCAAGGTTAAGCTTGAGCATCTTGCGCAGAGTGGTGCCAGAGTCCGGCGTAAGGTCAAAGCCAGCAATTTCAGACATTTGGCTCCAATGTCGTGACCGCATACCTTTGTTGCACATGATACCAATCATAGGTATGAATTCCTGAAAGACAGATTGTTAGATTTAAGTTTAAAAATGTCTATTCAAATTGCTTATCATTGGAAAACTATATGAATATTGACATAACTAATTGTTTCAGCATAGATTTACTAGTGAATCTATATCAATATAATTTTGTTGTTAACCTTGAACTCCTTCATCTGGTCCTGGCAGATGTTGCAAACGTTCAGAGAGGCTGGAGGCACCACCTCCGGCTCGGGGGGCTCCACTTCGCCACCTTCTGTGACATGGCGGTTGCGCTTCTTGCGGTCTCGCTCACGCTCCTCTCGTTCAGCTTGCATCTTCTTCAGTTTGTTGTTAAAGAGTTTCTGTATCTTGTACAATTCCCTCCAGTACTCATCGACTTCACCCTCAATATGCTCGGCTTCAAGATCCAAGAAGGATCCGTCCATCCACCTGCAAGTTGTGAATGGGGGTTGTTATTATCAGTATTTCTTGCACATTTGATGATACTGTTTTTGATGCAGTATTATCACACAGTGCGCTTGAAAGAAAAATTATCTTTAAATCATTTCCAGAAGTTAAGATTTTGATTATTCTCCCTCAATGTATATGGAATTAGCAAATTTTGTATACCATAAAAATTACTTTGATACAAAGGAAATATGAATAATGAACACTTACTTTTTCTCTGCCCGTTGCCATTTGAAGACAACCTGGAAGAGTCTCATGAAGGGGTCGATGGCACTGCTGACCTCGTCAACCTCAGGATAGTTTGAGACCGGGTATTTATACAGCAGTTCTTCTTTGTTCACCCATTGGATCTGATCCTGTGCATCGTTAAGGCGTTTCTGAACTGCACGTACGTCTTGTACATACTGCTGCATCATGTCAAGCTCTCCGTAATCATTGAACTCATCAATACGCGCTTTGAGTTTCTGCAGCTCAAGCATGAGCTTTTCTTTGCGTTCCAGCAGCGTCTTTTCACCGGCTTGCTTTGATTGCTCCACAAGCTCATCGTTCTTATCAAAGACGGGATCGATCTCACTGGGCCAAAGCAGCACGCGGCTGTTCATATCAAGGTCTTCTGGGCTAAAGAAATATACATCGAGCAGGTACTGCATTCGATTAAAGGAGCCCTGGATACGCTCGTTCAATTTGATCATCCCCACTGAACGAGCATTCTCTACAAAGCTCATCATCTCCATAAGTTCCTCAGAGTTTTCAGGATCTTTCAGTGCACGGTCCATGACATTCTGGAATTCTGCGCAGATGCTTTGGTTTTCTTCCCTGTGGTCATTGGCCACGCGGTCCAGAAGCTTGTCGGCAAACTTCTTTGCCATGTCTGACAGACCACGTTTGAGATCCTCACAGTCAAGTCGGATCATATCATAGTGCTCTATGCTTGGCAAACTCATGATTTCGCGTGCAATGCCACGGAACTCTTCAATGTACTGAAAAGGACAGGATCAAAGATTAAAGAATAGAGTATCTTATTTCACTTCCTGTATATAGCCTGACTATAACTTATTTAAAATTTCAAGATGCATGTTATGGCACAGTAGAGAAACTATCAAAAAGGAGAAAAAACTACCAACCTTGCAGTATTCCTCGAATGTGTGCTCTTTCTCCATATATTCTTGGATTTTCTTTTCAGCCTCCCCATTCACCAACCAATCATACTTTTCGACTGAAAAGTGAGATACAGAAAACATTGAACAGTCCGGGAAAACAGTACAGATGAATGACCGAATCTATGAGGAGGGTTGAGGGGGAAAACCGCTACCGGGGCTTCATTCCCCTACTCTTTTCAAAGGATAGCAAGTGTTCTTTTATTTGACTGGTCCCATAGGCAGGACCAGACAAACCACAGACTTTGATAACTCAAACGTGGTTCACTGAGGGGGAATCCAAAGGCAAAAGACAAGCATGTAAACCCGGGCCCGTGCATATGAGTTACCATATGAATTAAGGCTGTTATAATCTATACATACTATACCACTGGAGATGCGCCTGGGGGTCTTCGAAGTTCCTCTTGACGGCTTCCTTCAGCTTGACCTGCGCAGCATGCACGATATGGTCAGCGACATGGGCGTCTGTGTTCACAGTGGTGCTTCCACCAGCCAGCCACGACTGCACTGTGGGCACATTTTGTAGGGAGTGTGTGATTTGCTCAGTAACAAAGAGTATAAGCTCCTCTAGGTCTTCATATGTTGGGTAGAACTGCATCTTGTCATCATCAAAGATGAGCTCCATTTTGAGCATTGGCAGGTTCCCGCGGTTGCTCTCATCGAAGAGGTTCACCCAGCTCTCAATGGTTCGTACCAACAGGTCTTTAAGCTAAAATGAAGAAGAATAATTGTCAAATAGATTGTTTTTCAAAAAGTGTTCTAGATTCGCTACCTAAAGTAATGTACAAGTTTGTATCATGGATTTTTCCACACTGCAGAAGAGTAAGTCACTTGGGTTCTTGTTTGGTTTAACTGGATTCTAAAGTTACAGTTGGCAGCAAAGGGTCAAGAGATACTTGATGATGGTATCAAATAAAAAAAAAAATATTTGGAAGCTTTGCTGGCTAGGCTAATATCAAAAGTGATTGCATACCTGGTTTGATATCAGTGTGGTTACACAACTGTAGAAACTGTCCAGCTTGTCTGGTCGTACGGAAGCAAAGTTATTTTTGTCGGCGAACACATTGATGACCTTTGACAGCCAGCCACTCATAAGTTTTTCCTCAGTCTTCTCACATTCCAGAATGATGGTGTTTCTCAGATGTTCAAATTCCAATGCTCCTTGTGCTCTGAAATATTTGTAACATCTCGTTAGCACAGTATTCTCAGATCTTTACACATCAGTATATATTCTCATGATGAGACTATATTCAAGATATTTGTTCCAGTGAGCATTTGTCCTTATAAGCAGAGTGGCTTACTGGAACACAGTGCAAGTAAGTGTATCAAAGAGAGTAGTATGACCAAAATGAAGTCAATTTAGTATCACTCAGAAGATATCATATCAGTTATAGGTATGGTTCTATGCGGCTATGTAAGATGTGAGTATTGTAGTAGAAGAATGCATTTACTGCTGACCAATTCATCGATAGCTGGAAAAGTACTTTCTCATCTAGGTTATACTCATTGTCATCTTTCTAATCTAATAAACAATGGTCTGGTAGAAAGTAATGCAGCTAGAACCATGCTTTAGATTGGCATGATAAGAGTGTTTAACACACCCCATGACAACTTACATCTACCATATACTATACACCTAGACCACCAATAAGCCATACACATGATCCATATGCCATACACATTTACCATTGATCTGTGATTTGAATGTGCTAGTGTGCTCAGTTATTTATCCCCTGAATGACTGCATAATGCATCAAAGGTTATGCTGTCATGATGCATCAATGGAGCCTAGGTGAGTGACTCACCCAAGCTGCATCGGTGCATCATACCAATTGTTCGGGGCTGTACTAACCTTCTAGAGTCTGAATGATGATGCATGCATCAAATCACTATGCAGCCCTTGAGGGGTAACTGAGCATACTGCACTTCAGCTATTAAATACCTCTTAAATAGATCTATGCCAATATATTTAACAATATCTGTACCTTAACTAGCAGTATATAACTTCACAACAGCGACATGGGTGGACCTGTGATTTAATAAAGCCAATCGCAGAAGGGCCAGACTCGGTCAGTAACTATCTCTCTCTGAGGGACATTACAGAAAGCGATAAGTATTTTTGACAAGCGAGTGGCTATTGATTAACAATGGGGCTGGGGGTTTAAGTTTGTTTGTGCGAGTCCATGGGCATCTTCTCCTGCCCTACAACATTAAACTACCTACTTTTTTGGGGGATGCATTATACGCTCCTCTCCCCCAAACAGGATCAAATCCTTCAGCCCTCCCCCCCTCCTGTCAAATAATAACCACTCTCTAAATATACATTTTATGAGAGGAAGAAACTGTTCAGTATGTATTTATGTATACATTTTACAATAGGCAGTGAGACATCTTCATATACCTACGGTACTGGATACAACATTTAGGGATTGTAAAGAAAATTTGAATTTCCTAGACAGCCACCCTCACTGAATATGACTCCTTTATCTTTCTAAGATATCCCACTCATGAGCGCTCACACTAAAACTCATGGAAATCATAGCATACAACTTATATGTGCTTTACAAACAGCTTGTGACTCTGTTTGGAGACATAGCGATGCCTCTCAATCTAGTTAAAGCCACATCACCTTAACGCTAGCTGTGCACCTTGTCGAAAAGCAAGGGGATTGATAAGGTGAACCAAAGTTCTCATACTTTGATTCGATGAGTTCTGGGAGATTTTTATGAAAAAGGCAGAAAACTGGTGTAGACTGAGTAAATCAGTAGTTTTCTGCTGTCAAAATGATGTCTTAGATCAGACTCAGATGGAGCTGTGTTTAGCCCACCCTGCACCAAAGAATACAACTTAAATTTTCTAGCTGTGCTTATGGACACACCATTGTAATGTAAACACTGTAGATTCAAGAGAACAATACATGAACTACAGAACTGTTTTTAACTGACTTTTAATTATGTAATAGTAATTCATTTATTATTCTTGCTTCTACTTCGCTTAAACCTACCAAGGTATCTTATTGCTTACAAATCTCACTACATTAGGGATATCTTCAGTATGGACATACACCTTAATTAATTATCGATTTCTTACACAAAAAGCAGATACAGTCGTCTATTGCCAATACTCCATTAGTCAGACCATTGATCAAAATTATGATTAAATCAAGTAATGCAGAGCGCGCTTGAATAGATACATCATTCAAAGAGATGGGTGTATGCTTGATTACTGGAAGATAGATGGACAACATATGACTGTACCATAAATGTATCTACATGTTTACAGTTCATTTCCAAGGTCGCAACACTAGCGCAGTGTGACAATGAGGACACAAATTAACTGAGTTCCTGATATCAGAAATATGTGCTACATATACAAAGGTGGTTTTCTTACGCATAACCCTGCGAGCCGAGAACACTGAAGAATGGTAAGGTGGAATGCAAGAAATATATATCGGTTAGCATGCAGGCAAGTTATTCATTACAGGGAAAGAGAAAGGATATAGGTGAAAGAAAACATTATTTCTGTCATACATTAGAGCTGAAAACTGTGCCTTTCTTTTCTTCTTTGGTTCAAGCAGCTCTATACCTGTAGTCGTTGCTGCTCTACCAAAGATTAACATTGACTTATAAAATGATTAACTCAAATTAATGCATTTTATATTGACTGAAAATTATCATATTGAAAATGATATGAATGCAACATACCAGTATACCAAATTACAAGAAGATGAATTTAGGAATGCTTCCATTTACCGAATACTTTTTGCGCATAAGGCGCATGCCGCATTTAAGACCCACCCTAAGCAGAGAGAAAAGGTATATGTTTAAGGCCCACCTCGGCCATGATTTTGGACAGTTTAGTACTAATCTGATGTAACTTTGACCCACTTTTAAGACACATCCCCTCTTTTGGGAAGTTCTTTAGGGCGCAACAGGGCTCAGATTGGAGCATAAGCTGCAGCTTATGCGCGAGGTACTATGGTAGGTTCTACATCCACATGCACAATTCATAAACAGTCGCATTGCGCAGAATTTACATATCACTCGATACTATTATAAAAATAAAACAAAACAAAAAAAAAAAACTGTTTAAAACACACCCCCATGGTGATAAAGTTTCGACATCGAATAAACGCATTTTAAAAGCATGAGCTCTACTGATCAAAAACCTCACGTATAAGCAGACAAATTTCATGGGTTAAAAGGTGTTTAAAACATCGGCTTATATGCGGGTTTTCAATTTAATGTTTTCAGTGCTATATTCTTAAGCATTCTGCACACAACTGGTTGATATAGTTTCCGATTAGGGGAATATTGAAAAGCCTCAAATACAGTATATTCCTACTATTGCATGCGTGATTTTATACAGCATGAAAGCCATCAAACTGATGCAATATTTACACAATTTGCACCAAAGTCCTGAGCATTACCTTAGCAAATGCTTTTGTACACGAAACATGATTTTTGTTTCCATGAAATGATTTTTCCTATGCAAAAGCATCAATATAGGTAAGAAGACCTATGCCTACTTGTATCAAGTTGAATAAAATGATTATGAAATAAAGATTTAAAATTTTTATCTATATCATCTCCCACATGCACTTACTTGTCTTTAGCACGTTGCCTGTCAATATGTCAAATAATTCTTAGCATCTTTAGAAGTATTATTTATCAATATCATTCACATATTGCTAGATATTGTATATATGTTGAGATTAGATTTTGAGGACCTGGGTTAAGAAAAGGGTCTGTTTATAAGGCTAAACCCAAAATGACATATATGTGCCAATAATTTCTGACCCGTCCGTTAAGCACTCAAGCCAGTGATGCACCAAAAAGTAAACATTTAGGCGGTTATAACAAACCTGAAACATTATTCAGAAAAGCACTATTTTAGAAGGAAGGTGGAAAGGAACTTCAAATAAAGACACACACACACACACACATTAGTAAAACTGGTATGTAAGCGATTGGCCCCTTCACTGAAAAGAATTACCAGTAATTCTCTCTAACAATTGTGGATATTATCCTCCTTTCAGAGTTCAGATATTTGAAATCTAGATGAAGGTGTAATGATTCAAATGAGTAATCGTGAAGTGTACATACCTGTATTGTGAAGCGTCGATGAGGAGTTGCTTGCCGAGGATGTTCTGACACATTTGTAGGATGACCTGCATGGAGGGATGTAGCGTGTGCAGGTTCAAGCGGATCTCCTCACGGTTAGCGACATAGTCGTCATGCCAGGGGCTCGAGTAGTCGAGGCCTTGGGCTTCATCTGGTGGAACAGTGTTGTCATCCTCCTCTAGGCCCTGTACAGATGGCTTCACTAAAGCCTGTTGGACTGTAATGCAAAGAGTGAAACAGCTACAGGGCTATACCAACCATATCAACTAGTATTTTATGATCATCATTCACATTTGCAATAATATAAGAAGCATCAGTACCAGGTTGAAAACATGGGGGAAATAGGGCTGTATTCCAATGCTATTGTTAAAATGAAGGAAACACTTTTCCTATTCAGGGATAATTACACTCTTCTTGTTTGAACAACTCTCTATCAATTGATGAGAATTTTGTTACAGAACTTCATACATCCAAAGTTAGGGTCTAGATCAATTCAACAGATTGTAGTTATTTCAAAACCCCGATTAAGGGCCGATTTTAAAGGGCACATATAAAGGTTTATTGAATCTTTCTTATGCGTAAAGCACTTTCTAGGTTCCAATCATGAAAATGCTTGCATTTATCAAAAATGCACAAGTATAGGAACAGACACACCCCTCTAATACACACTGATATAAGATACATTTAAAAGATAACAACATCTAGAAATGTGAAATCGACAGTAATATTTATATATAGTTCTTGGTACTACCACAGGTTAGATATGAAAATTGACCAAAAGATGATAGTGAAAGTCTGAAGCAAGTCAAAATCACATCAATGAAAAAAGAATCTGAAATCAAATATCAACTGATGTAAATGCTATAGAAAAGTTATCAAAAGGGAGATTATGAGCCTGCTACAATAAAAAGAGAAACATTAAAATCTTTAAAAGCCAATGTTGGAATCATGTTGTGCTTTGTGGAAAACCCAACATCTGATAAGCAGAAATCCTTGGCGATTACTCAAGATTAAATGAATTCCAAATCAGTAGGTTGTTTGAATGTTAAAACAGAAAATGCTAGGTTTCACATCCATAGAGCACAAAATGTATAAACGTGTGTAGCCTTCCTAATATCAAGTGTAGCCTTCCTATTAAAAGTCAAAATTGTCATTTAAGGGTAACCCAAAGTAGAAATCTGAAAGACATATTTAAAGCTTCATAAAATTCAGGATTAGAGACATTAACAAATAGAGATCCTCTCCACTAGATTCTGAAATACCACATGTTAGGATGGTGTATGCTAATCCATGCAACATATGATATATGAGAATTCCTACTAATAAACACTTTGAATACAAGTAATCATGCTTTCTCACACTAAATAGTGAGCTTTTTAAGCCTACTGATCGAATTTCTAATCGTGAAACTATAATACCCATTATCAATGCACTTAATATCTACAATAGTTGGAAATGGGAAACTAGTAGCAGATGGTAGCTATGAGCTTTGTAAATTGGACATTTGTCAACTTCCCAGTTCCAGCATTTCAAACTGAGTCTCTCAAAAACAGAGATAAGACTAAATGGCAACAGCATTTGTATCGAGGATAAAGTTGAAACACCAGTGACAATGGGAATATATACACCGCCTGTATTTATATGGATGTAGGAAAGCTTTGTGTTATATTATCTTGTTCTGTTCTTTGAAATGAGAAGTTGAAAAAAGATATGATACACATAGGTGATTACATGTATTCCTGTTATTCCATTCTCAGAGATATTTAGATATTAGGTTCTCTTCAAAAGAGATATCTTATCATCATATCATTCTTTCAGTGTTTTTTTTTTCATACAATGAAATAATTCAAGGTCCAAAATATGTTTCACCAATGCCAAGGGTGCAATTGAATGGAACAACAGGTGATAATGAAGTCAGCAGTATTCTACTCCACAAAAGATGAACACCGACAATAAGAATGTGGGGATATAGAAAATATCAATGTGATAAACGAAATGACATGTTGTAGGCAAACTTAAAACCTTCCCAAACTCATAATATCTGTGGAACAATGCCTCTGAAAGTTGACAAGTTGACGAGGTGTCAGTTGGCTGTTGGTCCAACCTCTGAAATTCTTAGGGCCCTTGAACACTTCACGAATGGAAGTATGAAACTGCACTAAGTCTCAATTTGAGAGGCCTCAGAACCTCTGTTCAAAATAGATGAACCTCTGAAGGTCTGACATCTCTAAATCAATTATTGAAGGGTACTTAAATCTGCAGGGTGGGAAACATTTTTTACCCCTTTTTTATGATTTTAAGTTTGCCTTACAATAAGACTAAAATGTATCTGCTAAAGAAAATGTATCAACATATGGAAAGGGAAATGATTGACACTGCATCTTTTCGCCCATCAACAAATTTCGCCTACACATGTAATTAAAAGGGTCATCATCGAACTGCATTGAGGTCTCGTCGACATCTTCGTTCCTCCGTGCCATGTAGAGCGACACTGTTTGTGAGTCGTGGAAGTAAGAAACAGGAGTACTTTTCAACGTATCATTTAGTTTAGTGGCTTATAATGATCATTGGAAATAGTAGCCCTGAAAGATAAAATCTAATTGTAAGATGAACAGTACCCAGTTAGTATACATTCACAATTGAGACAATAGAGGCAATAAAAAGAATAGGCAGAAATAGCAGTTGTAAGTGGACACATTACCAAACACTGATATTTTTATGGGTTATGTGAAGAGTGTTAAGAAATTCTCTTGTTCATCTCCATGCAATTGAATATTAAATCACCAAGGGTAATGTGTAGTTTTATCCAATCCTAACACAATGTGCCTTATAAAAGATTACTTACCCATGGACTTCTTCATGCTTTTGTTAAAATCTGTGCTGATCTCTGAAAAGAGTTCGTCAATAGTTTCCTTCAGGTCCTTGCTGTTCTTTAGTTTGCCTGGGATCATGGCCAGGATGTTTTGGAACCATTCGTTCTGCATCGGCGTCACCGGGGTGCTCTCTACACATTTCTTGAGGAATTGGTAGTTGAGCTGTCAAAGGAAACACATTTGAATGCTATAAATCCATTTTCTGGTATAAATGCAAGGGCCAACTTAATGATCTCGTTAACACGACTTTAAGTTTTAGTTTTCCCTTTTTATTAGTTATGATTGTCCCTTACCTTAAGACATATCAATGGAAACAATTCAGCGTGTTTTTTTTTTCACTTTTTTTTTCTTGATCATCATGTTGCTTTCTTTATATTTTAAAGTTCTCTACACTTCATTTTTATGCTTTAAGGAGATGCTCTAAATATTGATGTCGTCATGTCGAAATATTGCCTGAGCTCAGCAAACTTTCTACTTTGTTGAGGGCATCAATATGAAAACTTTACTGAATGGGGTTCTAATTTGGGATTCATGCAACGTCTAAATCCAAAACCTACTTCAGGTCATGCAGGTCTCAGCCAATCGAGATTACTATGTCTTAAAATATAGGGTAAGTTTTAAATTTTCTACAAAATGTCCATTAGGAATACTTGGCATAATTACGTTATTATTTATGGCAAATTCAAGCAATGTATACACGTGTAGAAACAATGTGACAAAGGAAAACAGTATCAAATATTCCATACAATCGTATAAATTCTGAAGCAAATGACATATGGGCTGCATTTAATCCTTTCGGAAAAGGTATTGATAACTACTTGAACCCTACTTAAATAATATGCATAAGAGTTTTAAATGTTATTTTTCTTCGGTATTCTCTCAACCATTCTTTTCAAATAATCGGGCTCAAATTTAAGACTGTAGAACAGTTTAAAAAGATATGTGTTGAATCAGTGGCTGTTTCCATTACTTAATTACGGGATTGTATTGGTGCAAGGGGTAAACAGCATTAATTATTAACACATGATGATTTCCCTCGAGGTCTAGTCTGATATTTCCCCTTGCAAGACTACGGGGAAGGCTAAATTATAAGTAGCATTGGTTGTGGGGGGGGGGGCATGTAAGCACAGTTTATATCTACATCTAGTATCTACTTCATCTATTCAATTTATATTAGACTACTTTATCATATCATATCTTATTACACTCTGGGCTCAGATCACAATTCATTTATCATTTAAGCAAGTTCTCACTTCATGCACTTCAATAAATTAGCTATAGCGGTAGACTTTTTATGCCCATAGAAGCCAAAATAGCATTAAATAAGCTTCAGCGTAGAAAATCAGCCATCACCACCATAATGATAATTAAATTGGCATAATCAGCTAAGCACAGCAGTTGCCATCACCACCACGCAGTAATTAATCATGTTAATCAAGTATATGGTATTTGCCATATCTAAGCACGCCTTAAATAGTGTGTTAGAGGTTTGTAGGGAATGGTAGCACCACCTTAAAATTAAATTGTTGCGAACCACACTCGAAGCTGGCCCTTCAGCGAAGGGTGCAACTACTTACCCGGATTCGCCTGTCTTTACTCATCATCTGTTAAGATTACGGACAAACATGGGTGAACGAGGAATTGAGTGAAGACAAAATACCATGCTGTTCAGTGACCATAACAGCATTTTCTTTACAATGACCCAGGTATAAAAAAACATAGGTTATGAATATGTATATACCAACCTAGCAGGATTAATTATCAGCCAATGAAATAATCTCAACTATTCACTGCAGACCTCTCAGGGGGCAGATAGTACCCATCTGATGACTGTTATCAGTGATAACCCTTGGTAACCAGCTTCAGCAATGGCTGTTCCCATTGGACAATCCGCTACCTCGGTATATAAAATGGCTGGCTGAGCTAGTTCTCCATTTCCAATGCTATTTCTAAGATTGGACAACTACAATGCCCCAATACAAGTACTGCATTGGTATCATGGAGTAACATGAACCTCCATGATTGGTATGTACCAGCAAGGTGTGGTACATGCATGAAGTCTCCCAAGCAAATAGCAATGAGAGATCTGATGCGTGTTGGTCGAAATTGAGAGCATGTTGTTATGCTGGTCAAACGCGAACCAATTCCAGCACCTTCACTGTAGATATGTATCGTAGAAACAAACCTTTGCAAAATTATTTATATCTAAAATCTCATATTTCTAAATGTGCAGGTTAATTAAATTCTGTGTCCACTCTATATGTAAAACTGATATACATGATCTGTGACGGTGCCATGTGTCTTTGTGTATTGACATGCCTGTGGGATACGATTTACATCTAACATTTCATTTACAGACACCTGTGACAACATAAATTACTGTTCCCTCAGTTGAATATTCCACTTCTTTCAACACTGAATAGTTGAACATAGTATTCTCATGCACTGGGAACACTAATGTCAACATTCTTGACATGCGTTAAAATTTCCAACGACAATGTAAGATTTAAGAATATTGAAGCCGGACTTACTTCCTTCTCTTTACCCCGCTTTATTCATAAGTACAATTTATCAGTTTACATATCATCCTTTTGCTTTTGCATATTATTTCTCGCTCTTAATTTCCCCTCCCAAAAAGGCGATAAGTTGATATGCACAATAATGGTATATTGTACAAGTGCATTGTGCAACGGCATAAAACTTCAGCTAAATGACATTTTGCATGTATTGTTTTTTTGACTCTGATAAAACAACATCTCTATATGAACCCTTTAAGGGTAGCATTCTGCCTTATATGGCCCTTTAATAAACATTATACATAAATTCAAGGCCGAGAGTCAATTTTGCTACATCCTTGACAACCTTAGTGCGGAATTGATACACTCCCGAAGGTTGAGCATGATGCACCAACGCAGTGCTGGCGAATAACTCGTCAGCACTGAATTGATGCAGCAGGATGACAAATGAAAAGAAGCCTCCAGGCATCATGTCGTCCTTAAAGGGTTAGAAGCTATGGATACAAGTACAATACTCTGTGCCTATGATGAAGGCTTATCAAACATACCACCCGAGGGTCCACCTGAAGTCTTTCTACCTAATGGATTATTAGATGCACAGGCAGGTTCTTATATAGTGTACCAATATCCAAATCAGTGTGGTACTTTCTGACTAAGAAAATATTGGGAAAGGCCTAACATGGTAAAAATACCTTAAACTGATAGTTACACGTATCTTTTGAAAGTAGAACTGTATAAAGACAACTCAGGAGATTGAATTTACATCCAACAAACAAGAAGGTTCCAGGAGGGAAGTTTACTAGATTCAGAAAATTCAACAACAGGGGGCTACATAACTGCCAACATTTTACACGGCTAAAATAGAGCTTTCCTCTCAGTGGTAGCTTACCTCTTTGGGATACGCTGGCTCTGGTTCCGCGTCAGGGCGGGAACTGTTGTAATCCACTGTCTCTTCCCATGCTTGCATAGCATTATCGTAGCTAAAAATGGAACACCAATGTAACGAGATTTAAAGGCAAAATTCAACACCTATGGATCCAAATGTCATGTCGATCTACACATATCTCTACCTTGCCGAATAATGATCACAATTTAAGATTAAAGATTTCTGGCACATTTGACACGATCATGAACTCTTTTTTTTCAACTTACATAATTTTCTTAAGTAGGTCCTGTTTGTGTTTTGCCATGCGGAAAGTCATGAGTTTACTCTTGGCAAATGGGTCTTCTTTGGTAGAGGGTTTCTCGATGGGTGGTAGCCTTGGTAGGCCATCCGCCCCGACACCACGTGCCGGCCGTTTGGCCATCTTTGTTGCGCCGTTTGATGCAGATAGCGACATCTGAAATTACCCGGTAATGCAAATAGTGAAACTTAACATCAAAAGATTCCTCTATGCAACATACAAAGTTCAGCCTTCCCCTCCAGTTACAACTACCAATCCTTTCTCTGATTTGTCACCACCAATATACCAGACATCTGCCATAATCAAATTTAATCATAATGATTTTGATGGATAAAAAAGTATAGGTGTAAAGGAAATACATATTATTGTACTGAAATAAGCATTTATTTTTATCAGATGATCAATTGATTCAAGTGTCTTTTATTTGAGATCTATGGTATTTGTGTATAATACTGATGCCACAATTCAACTAGATTGTCGTATCAAAGCATAGTAAATCGATCAAGGTGCTGTTAGACAATACATTTATACATGCAATAAAACCAAAATATTGGTAACTACATGTAAAGATGCTTTCAAAGAAAATGCTTACAGTGCAACATGTGGTTTCAAAATGAGGCTGAAAATCCACAGTTGCATAAAAGCAATATGTACCTGATGATTAAAAACAAATAGGAACCATGCACTAAAAATATATTACTGTGTAAATATATGAACCATAGTTTAAGCCACGAATGTCTAACGCAAAAGTTGGACTAAATGCTAAAGAGTTGAACATTTGCATAATTCCCAGCAGAAATAAGCTCGACACTTCCCATCATACAGGTAGAAGAAAATCACTATCATGCAGCGTAAACCAAATTATCACTACCGACACTGATGAATATTAAACATTCACAAAGAGATTTCAAAATGCTAACTCAACAATATATAGAATAGGACATCATACTACATGTAATACAGCCTGTGAAACAAGTTGAATAAGCCTGCCTATCAAAGGTGAATCGGTGAAAGAATTATATGGTTAAAGTGTTGCATAACTGCTGTGTGGTGTAGTCTCGGCCAAGATCTATAAAAAGCTATGATTGTATTGCTGAGCGCTTACTTGCGAATCGCTACCCACAGAATTGATAATCTTGGGCGAGCTGGACCTGCCATCGCTGGTCTCCCAGCTATTTTGCCGGATTGGTGGGAACATGGGCATGGCTAGGATGGAGAAAAATTGGTATTTTTTTTTCATTCTTTGTACATCACCTATCAATGATCATCAATAGCATTGATAATATATGGACACAACCCTTCTGTTGTTAAAAACTCATATGATTTCCTCAGAGATGCCACTTACTGATCGCTAGAAAGTGTCTACTAATGGTTTTTCAAATGCAACTTGTCTGATCATTGAAAATATATAGGTAAAATTATATTATTAACTGAAACCTCAGATAGAGCTTTCTTTGGTACATGGACGATTCCGAAAAAGGTTAGACCTCTACGATCTATCGGTGATGAAATATTTCAAGATACAGTTTCTATCTCCATGTTTTTTTAATCAATATGCATATAATAACTATGTTTGAAGGCTACTCTATCATTTTTTGGAACAAGAGTCATCCTGAACGATCAAGTCAAGCATAAAAACTACAGTAGCTGGTGAAGATGAGGCAGAGACCTAGTCTGACACGAAAATAGGGAATATGTATTGGGGACAAAGTGGTAAAAAAGGTCAATTAGTTAGTGGGGGCGAGGTGACACATAGCAATGAACAATGAACTCTAAAAACATATTTGGGGATGCACCCCTCGTCCCTGCCCCAGGTCCATAAACGGTAGACCGGCGCCACCGAGTTGATGTCACCAGGTGAAAATTAAGGTAAAAAAAGCAAAAAAAAAGTCCTAATCGTTACTCATTCAGCATACCTTTTTCATAACAGATTTCGCTCACTCATTACAAGGAATAATCAAATGACAATGGCTGCGTCATGAACTCTGATTTCTAAATGTAAAATTATTGTAGTACTATTCATTTCGAGTGATTCTTACAGGGGAAAATCTGATTTGAGGTGGAGTAAATTGTAACAATTTTCACTGTTATTTTAATAAGTGGGTATCCCTCCTTCTCACTTAAAATGCTTTAAATAATGTTCTTTCCAGTACTTCACTAAATGATGAAATCATAGAACCGTATATCTGTGCACGTACGGGTATATTAAAAATGTAAACGTCGGTGTTCCAATGTACAATAAAAATCGATACTACTCCTTTTACCGTAATCTCTCGTGTATAAGGCGCAGCTCGCGTATAAGGCGCACCTAGAGTTTTAGAATATGGTAAAAAAAATTAAAAAATCATAACTTAACTTCTACTGAATGGATTTTGAAAATTTAAAAAGCTATGTGTAGCTAAGGCCCTCTGGGACTTCCTGAGCCGCAGTCTGTCATAGTATGACTTACAGGGAGTGTAACATATCAAAAGGAATGTTTTGGTGTGCCCCTTGTGGTTCCAGGGAGAACTAAAACCTCGCATATAAGACGCGCCTTAGACGCGAGAGATTACGGTACAATACATAAAACTTCCCAGAGGGGCCTAGCTGTAGTGATTAAATAAAAATCTAAAGGTAAAAGATGAAATTCATAATTTATGAATAGATTGGAAATAATTATATGAGGCATATGTCATCATCATATGAATAGTCCCTGTATTTCCTCAGAAGCTGTGTATTGATGTAAGTATCAATCACCTTCACCTGAATTGTGTGCCTTAGAAGTTAGGTAATGGAGGTACTGCTTACCTAACAACAATTTGGTGAGTAATGCAGTATACTATCAAGGCCGTTTCAGGGAAATTTAAATAACAAAAAGGCTTTCAATTTAGATCCACTATCTACAATTATACATAAAAAAATGTTACATGACATGGTGGAGTCTATGTCTTTGTCAATGAATTAATTTGAATCGTTAAATCATCACTGATGATGTTGTGAATTGAGGAACACCAAAACTATATACCAGCGCTATAATTATTGGATTTAGATTCTATCAATTGACATTTAGATTTTACCTGAGCCTCAGCCTGAGGCAAAATGTTTTTGAATTTAGTAAATTGCTAATGCAGCAGTACCGGTATCTCGTGACTCAGAGCATAGACCTTACAAAATAGTTCAATTCCGTGTCATGACATGAGGCATGTCAAGTTTGTATCATTTCCTTAGTTTAGATTGCACCACAGCCTAGACTCATTAAACCTAGTGTGGGTATTTCCACACCATCTGCCGCTCAGGGTAACATCATATGCCTAGGGACCAGTTGGCAGGTCTAATTAAACCCTTCAAATTAGATTAAGCTGGCTATATCTTATATCATAATAGTAATAATAATAATACCAATAATTTCCATGTTTGTTGTGAAGTCTGTATTATATCACCAATCATCTAATGTCATGATGTGGGTGAGGACATTAGTCTAATCTATATAGCCTTTTCTAGGCCTAATCTATGTTATATGAGCAATAAAATGCTACCGGTATTACCGTTAATAGTTATATTGGATATTCTTACCGGTAATAATGGTATTTAGAATCGAGGGATCTATTCTCTTTTTAGTGCGATGCCATGTATCACAAATGAATATTATCTAATTAGACGGAGGACAAGGGCAGTGTGGTATATTGTAATCAAGCATTCAAACTGGGAGATGCTCCAATAGGAAGGGGTAGAAGAAGAATCCCAGGCTCGGGAGTCGGGGTCGCTAGGAGAAACGGGCACTTGCTCTGGACCTACCACAGCTGCCGCACTCACGAATCACGTCTTATCTGCATCGCCTGGCGATCAACATTATCGATGATATACCGATCTATGATGTTATGAAAACATTTATCAGGGTGTTAAACAATGCATCTCTATATACCAATGCTCCAACCAGAGACAACTAGATGTCCTGTCAAAACTGTAAACACAGCGCCATGTTGGATCCAAGCAAAACATTCACAGAGTCCGCACGTTCGACCTACCTTTTTCTCTTTGTGTCCACTCCCGTGTAACTAATATATTAAGGTGCGATGTATCCTCATCACCCCCAGTGTAGAAGAATGGACGGTTCTGTATACTGTAGGCCTCCTGTCCTACATTTTCATCATCATTTCCAAAGACTGAAGAGGTAACGGTACGTCCTAACTGTTGTTATGGACAATCCTGAGCGGGATGGCCGGGGTTGTTGCGGGAGCGGGTGCGTGCCGAAACCGTCCAAAAGCTCAACTCTGATTGGTTTCAGCATTATAAGCACCAATCACACGAGGCGTTATGACAGTACTCGGGCCTCCCTAGCAACCGTGACGTCACGGTAACAACTTCCTGTCCCGCGGCCGCTCCGCTGCTGAAACTCATCGATAATTGTAATGTTTTCGTTTTAATGAATTACTCTCATCTTTAAGGTAAGACAGCTTCATAATATATAAGCAAACGTGACCATCTCCAAGTTGTTGTTACAGATATCACATTCATTAGTGTTTCAGAAGATGTAAAGTTTGCCTCTTGGTGGCACCCCTTGGGCTTGGCCTTGTCTGGATTTGGTTTGCTGAAAGTTTGGTTGAAGCTGCCCGAGTGAATCAAAATCTGTCAAAACACTGCCACTGGCAACTCTATGACACTATAATAGCCTCAGTTAACGGGCTTTTTTTGGGGATGTTTGGTACCCTTCCACCTAGGAAATTATAAGTTGTGAATGGTATTTATTTGCCTTTGAGTGGCCTATTTCCTAGACTGAATAACCTACTAGTTAGGCACTGAAATACCTCCACTGTGTGAGTCTGCTGCAGGAGAGGTGTGAAACTGTGATAAAGCTGAAACTGGGTAGTGTTAAACTCTCCTTTCTTTGCAAGCTTATTCTGAAATTATTTACTGGAGGATCTTTACAAACAAGGGCTCATTTTAACAGGCTTGGCTAGACCTTTAAAATGATTATTTTTTGTACAAGGTTGAATGCAGGGAATTTTGCCTTTGACCCCATCAAAGTTCAACTAAAAGTTTAGAACCATTTTATTATGAGAAGATCATTGAGCACCTAAAAATAAATGGTTCCCACCTGTTCTATGGTTAAAAATGATCTAGAAAATGTTTTCATTTTCTTTTTCTAAGGGGCTGCAGTTTGTTTGACAGACCCTGCAAACTTTTTTGGCGAGATTATCTCTGGACACTTATCCCAACCTCCCCAATGTTGGGCACTTACCTATCAATTAAGACCTTATTGTATGTATTTTATATGGTAGGAAATTGATAGCTATGATAAAAATAAGTAGTTTTGCTTTTTAGATGAAGTTATTATGTCAATTTAAATGGAAGTTATGATCATTCAAACGTCCTGAGTCAAAGACGATATTCTGCCATGGTTCTGTCAGAGCGCACAGTTCAAGGGAAAAGATGACATCAAAAATTTGCTTTTACATAGTTTGATTATGATAAAATGTATCATTATTTACATTCTTGAGGGTATATCTCGCTTATCTGAAAAGAAAATTGCCCAAAATAATCATTTTAGTGATCTAGTATACCTTGGATTCATCTTGCTTGATCACAAAATTAGATCCAAATTAAACTCTTAACTATGGCAGAATTCTGGGTCTGATTTGGTACCTTTGACCGGTCATAATTCCACTTAAAATTGACATAGAGACTTCATTTAAAAAGCAAATCCACTTCTTTTCTCAAGATCCATCCATTGATCATTAGATAGTTTTAATGGGATAAAGTCTTGAAATATTAGGTAAGTGCCTATACTAGTAGACCTACTAGATCTAATGTGACAATAATAGATTGAATAGATCTAGCCATTGCCATATAGCATTTTGTCTACCCGATAGGCTACTGAGTCTGAGTAGGCTAATGGACACCATGGCATATACTATAAGCACTTACCTAGTTTTTCAAGACTTTATCCCATTAAACTTATCTAATGAGCAATGGATAGATCTTGAGAAAAGAAGTGGATTTGCTTTTTAAATTAAGTCTCTATGTCAATTTGAAGTGGAATTATGACCGGTCAAAGGTACAAAATCAGACCCAGAATTCTGCCATAGTTAAGAGTTTAATTTGGATCTAGCAAGATGAATCCAAGGTAGACTAGATCACTAAAATGATTATTTTGGGCAATTTTCTTTTCGGATAAGCAAGATATACCCCCAAGAATGTAAATAATGATACATATTATCATAATCAAACAATGTAAAAGCCAATTTTTGATGTCATCTTTACCCTTGAACTGCGCGCTCTGACAGAACAACGGCAGAATAGCGTCTTTGACTCAGGATGTTTGAATGATCATAACTTCCATTTAAATTGTCATAAAAACTTCATTTAAAAAGCAAAACCACTTATTTTTTCATCACAGCTACCAATTTCTCACCATATAAATGCATACAATAAGGTTTTAATTGATAGGTAAGTGCCCAACATGGGGGAGGTAGGGACAAGTGTCCAGAGTCTGGCAGAGATAATCTCGCCCAAAAAGTTTGCAGGGTCTGTAAAATGTCAGAGATGACAGACTTTCAGATTTTCTCTGATTTCAGAGTTTCAAAGGTGATATTTTACTACAGAAATAATAAGAAAGAAAAATTTAAAATGAATATTTTATAATTCTGATAATCCTTAAAGATACACCCAACCCTAAGTGATTAATTTTGAAGGTATTTGTCACTCTGATTAGGGTATAACCCCACTTTTGAAGTGCCCAAAAATAATTTTCAGAGTTTCGCCAAATATCGAACTGACATCTCTGAAAATGTACTGCAGCCCCTTAGAAAAAGAAAAGCTAGACATTTTCTAGATGATTTTTATCCATAGAACAGGTGGGAACCATTTATTTTTAGGTGCTCAATGATCTTCTCATCATAAAATGGTTCTAAACTTTTGGTTGAACCTAAATGGGGTCAAAGGCAAAATTCCCTGAATTCAACCTTGTACAAGAAATATTCATCTTAAAGGTCTAGCCAAGCCTGTTAAAATGAGCCCTTGTTTGTAAAGATCCTCCAGTAAATAGCTTCAGAATAAGCTTGGAAAGAAAGGAGAATTCAACACTACCCAGTTTCAGCTTTATCACAGTTTCACACCTCTACTGCAGCAGACTCACACACTGGAGGTATTTCAGTGCCTATATACTATGTTAAAGTAGAGTGAAGGAGACAGGGCGGCGATCCCCGGGGGCCAGGGCAGGGCCCATTTTTGATGCATAGGGTTAGGCCGGGTTAGCGTTCGGGTAAGGTAAAGGTAGGCTGAAATACCTGCCTGCTTACAGGCAGGATCCAACATGTATACAAGTCTATAGTAGCACAAACACATGGCTATTCTGAACTAAGTACTCAATGTCACTTCCTGGAAATTGTCCCTCCTATTCACAAACATGTACTCTTTCTGTACAGCAACTTAAAGTGGTTGAAGCATGAAATATTTCCAATAAATCAGGCATGTTTATCAGGGATGTAAGTCTTCAGGTTTTATCAGGATTTCCTGATTTCTGAAAATTTGGAATGACATGTATTTTCCTTATACAAGTGGTAAGGAGGGCTGTTTGAGGAAAATAGGAGGCTTTTATACGTAGTAAGTGTATCGCTTCCTGATTTTTGCCCATGCCTGACTTACATCCCTGGTTTATGTTCAGAGTGCAGTCTCCAACATGGAAGGCCATGCTGTTTACTGAGGAAAGCAGTTTTAGAAACGACCTGGATTATAAATTGCTGTGTGTATATCAAGTCCTTTTTGCATTGAGAACATTTGGATATGCATTGAGGGAAGTGTTGGTGGAAGCATTTGACCTGACAGTAAGTACTTCTGTGAGAACTGGGCACTCAACCAATCTGGCATAGTAGATAGACTACCAACAGACATCTTTTGTCTCTGAGGTTCCCTCAGAGTGTCTATGGAGTAGGTTAAGGGTTCGCTACCGCCCTGTCTTCTTCACTAGTTCCCTATGTTATACTCATAAACATGTACAACAGAATTTATTCTGTTGTTATATTAAACTTATAACTTTTGAATACCTCCTTTAACTTGATTTTATCAGGAATGAATAAATATTGAGGTATTGTTTCAAGAGGGGCCTTGACGAAGCAGTGTTGAGGTTGAAATACAGCTGTTCAGGTTATACTGTACCCCTCTGTACACATCCCAATTATGGTGTAAATACAGTAGAGAATCGATGTGCAGGCTAACAGTGACATACAATGATGCCCTGCGAATGCTACTAGGTATGCCCAGATATACTAGTGCTGGGGAGGTTTTTGCTGTCTGTGATCTACCAACCTGTGGTGCTACCATGATTAGGAAATAGGGCGATCTTGTGTATTTTTCTAGTGAATAAACAGTGTTGAAATTTGAAACTTGAACTTGAGTGTATAGTTTCATGTGGTGTCTCAGGAATTCAGACAAAGAACTAATAAAAGGGTTGGTGGGTCATATGTCAAGCGATATACAGTACACTTCAAATATGGAGAGGCTGGTACCAAGATCTGTATGTTCACTTTTCTATTAGATATCTCTATTCTAATATACTTATCATATGTGCGTGGTATTAACTATGGTCCTTTGTAATACAATTGAGTCTGGAATAAAGAATTCAATTAAATTGGAGGAACCTCCTCTCAGAAAATCAAACAAAGAATCATGACTCTAGACTATACCAGTGGATCAACCATTTTGAACTTTGCTGGTTCTGCTAAAAATGGCCAAACACACCGATAAGACATGGCTATGGTAGGATGGGTTCAAGCTTCATTGTTCCATCTAAATAGACTAATCAGTTCTTATCAGTGCACGTCACCAGAATCCAGCTCCTGTCCTGCTTAGATGAAATAGGCCTAATAGGGTTTGCCAAAAAAGAAAAAAAAAGACTTGCTATCTCCTTCGGGCTCTGCCCCAAATTCAACTTTTCTTTTTTTTTTCTCTTCTTTGTTAAACCATAGTCAAAGTGCAAACTACCTCAGACCTAAATTTATAGACTGTACAGGAATGAAAGTACCACTTCTATACATATAGATATGTTGCATGTATCCAAAATGAAATCTGTCAGACTTGAACTTGAGATAAGATTTTGATGTCTTTTCAGCATGTCAGATCAACCTGAAACAGCCGCCGAGCCGGCTCCCGAGGGAGAGGGGACCGGGGAACAAGTTGAGCAACCTCCAACCGAAGCAGCTGGGGAACAGGCAGATCAAGCGCCAACTGAGTCTGCCCCAGCCACAGAACAGGAACAAGCAGAAACAGAGAAACCAGTTGAGGCAGATGGAGAGCAACAGGCTGCTGCAGAAACTGATGTACCAATAGAAGCAGCCCCAGCAGAAACTACAGAGGCCGCTCCTGCCGAGGCTGCCCCAGAAGCAGTCCAGGAGACAGGTGACCAAAAACCTGAGGAAGAGGCACAAGTCGAAGAAGCTACTGAGCCAGCTGCCGAACAAGGAGCTACCCAGGAAGAAACTCCACCTGCCGAAGCTCCAGCAGAAGATGCACCACCAGTAGAAGATGCACCAGCTGACACAACAGCAGCTGAGGTTGCACCAGCAGAAGCTGCACCAACAGAAGCTGCACCAACAGAAGCTGCACCAACAGAAGCTGCACCAGCAGAAGAGGCAGCAACAGAACAGACAGAAGATGCCCCAGCAGAGACAGCTGAAGTACAAGAAGCTGCACCTGAGGTTGCCCAGGAGGAGGTCCAGGAACCCGCAGAACCTGCCACAGAAGATACTGCAGCCACCCCGGCTGCTGAGCCAACTGATGAAGGACAGGCTCTTGAACCTAAGGCTGATGAAGGAGATGTTCAGACGGAGGCAGTTGGAACCGCTACTGAGCCATCTGCCCAGGAAGAGCCTGATGTAGATCCACATGCCCCAAGCCCAGATAACACACCTCCAACGGCCCGATATGACAAAGATGCCACGGCCACAGGTAAACATAAACTTGAATAATTGTTGACCATAGCCACTGTCAATTTGATAGCATATGAAAAGAAAACTTCTTCTGGTTGAGTAAATGTAAGACCTTCTATGTATGCACCATAAAACAGGGGTGTGAAATCTCCGCGGAAACGCGGAATACCGCAGATTTGATGCTCACCAGGGTGATTCCTGAGATCCATGCAAAACCACTGAGAAATAAATTACCGTATATAGGGGGGGGGGGTCTGACTGAATTTTTTCCCATTGTATAATAATAACATCCCAGATTAAGAGATATAAGTATCCACATTGTATTTCAATGTGACCCTGTATGTCAGAAGGTGATAAAATGCATGCATTTGATGATTTATAGCACTTTTATCTACTGTAGAAATGTAGACCTCAAGTGCTTTTGAGGGGGTATCATATACTTCCGAGGAAATGGGTTTCGGGATTTCACATCCCTGATAAAAGTCTGTTTTGAATACAATCTTATTCGGTCGTCTTGATCATTTGTAATATACGAGTTCTGTATGACGTGTCCATTATCCAAAACCTATTTCTATTTCAGTCAAGTTTGTTTTGATGCCAAGTGGCCAAGTTGCTACACTGAGATGCCATTTGGGTCAAACGCAAAAGGAACTTCGGGATCACTTTTCGAATGAGCTTAAGATGGATGCCAAAGTTCTGGTTTTGCTTTTCGATGGTAAGAATCATACATTTACTATTAAAAGTTAATATACTTAAAAACAGGGTTACAAGAAATAAAAAAAAAAGAAAGAAGAGGAAAGAAGTGATGGAGCTCTTTTAAGCTGTAAAAGGAAGAACCCTGTGTTAAGTAAACTTTTCAAGACCAATAACAATATGCAGATATAGTAGCTATATCTGTAATCGTACCTCTCTCTCTTTTAAGAAGAAAAAACAAATCTAGAAATCAACACATTGATGATATGCACATTTTTCACATCAGGTCGCACCCTGGAGGACACAACGACACTGGGTGATCTGGGAGTAGGGCCAAATGGCACTGTGCGATTGGAGATCCAGTCAGCTGACCCTATGAACAACCCAATGAAACCCTTCCGACCTCGCCAGGAGTACCACATGCCAGATGTCATCACCGTCAGAGTACCTGCAGGTAAAGAAATGGTCACTTTTAATTTATATATATATAAAAAAGAAGTCATGGCTTGTTGGTCAAAGTCGGGGTATAACTGCTTGCCACTATAACCCCTAGTTTATAAGTTTGGATTTATTACAGCAGATAAATTCCGTATAAGGGCACCTTAGTTGTAAAAATTTCCCTTGTTCAGTGCTTTGTTGTTTATTTGTTTTTTTTTGGTAATTATTTTGATTTTTGTATGGTTTAAATTTTTATCACCCCATGGTTAAATATACAGGTTATGCATGCTTGATATTGGTGACGTTTGTTGAAATTTTTAACTGCCGTAAAACCCTGGTCATAAGCCAGATTTTTTTTTTCTATTTTGGGCCAAAACCGGCTTTTAAATTCCCCCCCACCTCTACCCCCGGCTTATGACGGGGGTTTTAATACAATGGATTAAAGAGAAAATAGGGAAAATTTGGCCCTAAAATCGGCTTATAGCATTTCCCTGAAGTCTACCCCCGGCTTATGACCGGGGCCGGCTTATGACTGGGGTTTTACGGTGGTTGATACAGGGGAGCGGAGTCATAATGTTTATATCACAAACAAGAAATTCTATTCTGAATGATTCCAGGCATGGGCCAGTCAGCAGATCCTTCTGGTTACATGGACGTTGTCGTGGAGATTGAGCGAAGCCAGAGGAAGAAGCCCTTCCTCGGTGGATACCGCCATAAGGAAACTGGCATTGAGTACCATCATGCCAGCGCACAGACCATGCAGAAACAGGCCACAGGGTCGAGTGTAGAAAAATTCTGTCGCGACACACAAACTTCACAGCAACGCCATATCTTCCAGCAGACTACCAATGACACAAGCACACAAATGACTAAAATCGGAGTCTATGTGAGCAACATGCCAGATAAGCTGCTTACACCAGGGAAATACACTACAGCCGATGAGCACAAAGCCACCATGCTCGACAATGTATGTATCTATTGTAAAACAATCTTAGCTTGTTTGATTTAAAGGACCAAAAACTATAGTGGTTCTCATAATTCAGGGATGTAAGTCTTCAGGTTTTCCTGATTTCTGAGAATTTTGAATGGCATGTACTTTCATTATACAAGTGGTAAAGGAGGGCTGTTTTCAAAAATAGAAGGCTTTTATATTGAGGTAATGTATGGTTTCCTGATTTTTGCCTATGCCTGACTTACATCCCTGTCATATGAAAGCTAGTGTATCAACTTATAATCAAGATAATATAATTGTATTGTTGACGACGATAACAATTTCTCATGCTATATGTGGCCTATTCCGTGTCAGTTCAACCAATCTTCCCGGATGACCATCTAGGATTTTCTTCTAACTCATACATATGATTGATCCATGTATCTGAAGTACTCTCCCCAAATATTTCCTCAAAATTCCAAAGAGTCTCTGAGTTTTGGCCCATGTAGTGGGAGGGGGGTCAGCCCTCGGGAGCAAACCCTTATTTCTGGGCCATTTTCAGAAGCCTGTCATAAGAAAACCGCTATTGTTACAGGTCCTAAATTAATCAGACATGTACTACTAGTTGTAGAGACCAGCAAACAAGCATAGAAACATACCCCTTGTGCAGTGTGTTGATGCACTGAGGCTCGGAATACAGGAAAAAATCAATGGGCTCTCACGAATTTTAAATAATCAAAAATCTGTCAAAATTACAATCTTATCTCTAGCAATTTTATCTTTGGGAAACATATCAAGGTAGATGTGGGGCTTGTATTGGCATGAGAATTTTACCTCAAAACAACATACAGGTGGCGCTGCGGGTGGCCAAAGTCAGCCAATTTAGTCAAATGACCTATATTCAGCAGCAATTAAAGTCATGTGACCCCAAAGTTATAATAATAGTAGTATAATAAAAGTAGGAGTGAATTCAGGGAAGCGGGACATAGTATTATATGAAATTGTCTTATCAAATTCATGGAACAAGTAGTATAATAAAAATTCAGGGAAGCGGGGCATAGTAGTATATGAAATTGTGGAATTGTCTCACCAAATCATGGAACAAGTAGTATGACAAAAGTAGGAGTAAATTCAGGGAAGCGGGAATAGTAGTATATGAAATTGTGGAAATGTCTCATCAAATTCTTGGAACAAGTAGTATAATAAAAGTAGGAGTAAATTCAGGGAAGCGGGGCATAGTAGTATATGAAATTGTCGAATTGGCTCATCAAATTCATGGATTAAGTAGTATAATAAAAAGTAGGATAAATTCAGGGAAGCAGGGCATAGTGGTATATGAAATTGGGGAAATGTCTCATCAGATTCATGAAACAAGTAGTATAATCAAAGTAGGAGTAAATTCAGGGAAGCGGGGCATAATAGGTAGGAGTAAATTCAGGGAAGCGGGGCATAATTGTACATTGTAATTAAAATTGTGGAATGTTCATTCAGCTTTCAACCCCTCTTTAAAGATCGACGTTGGGCTTATTGTAAATTGAAGTATATCATATACAAAGCTGTCATAGATACGATTGCATCACCATGTGGCGGGGACATGGAAAGTACATGTAACACTAATTGGTTTCCTTAAATAATTTTTTTTCTGTAGGTTGTACTTATACAAAAGTATTATCGTCGATGGTTGGCCTGGAGGTATGTGGACAAGGTACGGGTTGATAAATCTCGTCGCCAGGAGTGGGAGCGAGAAGAGGAGATGAGAAAGAAGAAAGAGAAGGAGGAGCGCATCAAGAGGGAATTCGAGAGGAGAATGAACCCCAAAACAAAAGAGGACTTTGATCTGTTATATAATGCGCTAGAAAGTAAGGCTATTTTTGTGCTTCATCTGTTCGTGTATACTATTTGAGTGCAACTTGTAGGCATACACAGTCTCAAAAATAACAATTCCATAGTTATGATACTTGTTAAGAAAGTGTGTAAATGTTGTCAATGATAAATAGCCATTCCATACTTGTCAGAGATGATACTTACCATGTTTCTATTTTTCAGAGTGGCGGCAGGAGGAGGTGGGTCGTATCAATGCTGAGCTAACCGGTGCAGAGCGCAAGGCTGCACTCTGCCAGCTTCTTGAACAAGAGACCCAACTCATCGCCTCTGTTGGCCGGCATAAACTGGAAGCAGATTCCGATAACCGCAAAGTCATCGTCCAGAAATTCCTTGACAAGGTGAGTCACTGTGCCATCCCTCAAAATGTCATCCCAATTTTGTGTTTCTAGCACTGGGTAGTTTCCTTAGCAAAAAGAGAAAGCTAACAACATTTAAAAAAAAAAAAAATTCAAAAGACATCATTTATCCAAAATATGTTATCAAAAGGATCATATCTTTTACTGTTTACAAACATAGGTTTAACAAAGTTTATCAATTCCAATACCCAGCTATTTTAAATTTTCTCTTCCAGGCTGCCTCGCCAAAGAGATGGCGTGGCCCTGACGGTAAGATGACTGAGATGGACACGCCATACACAATCCGTGCACAACAGATGAGGGACATCTATAACAGCATCAACATGAAGTACCTGACACAGGATGAGCGGCTCGATGTGCTGCTCACTCTCAAACACACCGTCAAGGTAGGTGGTTTTTTCTCTAATGTGTTATCAACACGTGACAATTTCTTTTTTTTTCTTTAACATGACCTTCCAAATTCATTCTGGGTATTTCAGTGATATTAACATTTAATGCATTGCTTGCCCTTTAGGAACATGACTGCAAACTTACACAGGAGATCATTGAACTGATTGACCGTGAAGCAGACCTCCTGATGAGAGGAGTTAAGGAAACTAGTTTAGATGGACTCCGCAAACGCATCTCCACGCTCTTCCTCCAATACATTAAGACACCGACCTTCAACCCTGAGGCCGCACGACTGATCAAGGTGCCACAAGACCCATCAACACTGCGTCGCAATATCTACTTCTGCTCCAGTTGCAACCAGTACCTCCCATCAACAGAGTTCCAGCTTTCGTCCAACTCACGTTCTGTTGGTACATGTCGCAACTGCAGCAAGACAGACAACGATGCTAGGGTACGCCAGGACTATAGTCACTACCGCTTCCTTCTCAAGAACATGCGCCGCCAGGAGGACGCATATGGGGATGGCTCCAAGATTGCCTTCCTCCTGCAGGTGAGAATATTTAAAAATCTTTAAGATTACACAAGTGATTTCACAAAGTTTTTAATGGATATAGTTAAAATCTACAAAGTTGACTGGATCTGTTTAAATACATGTATATATGGTAAATGAGAGCATTTGATATATAAATACATGTACTTTTCTTTCTACAGGAGAATGATTTGCGCCACCTGGTCGAGAATGTTTGGAACAGTCAGAGCATCCTGAGTGCCTGGGATGATTTGTATGACCTGACCTTGGTGCGCTGGATCCGTACCGAGGAATGGTCACCATGGAACTGTATTCTTCTCACCAAGGAGGAGGCCTCAGCACATGAAAAGCTGGAGGACTTACAGGAGGTGAGTGGATTAATTAAGTTACTACTGTGTCTCGCACTGTTTTTACCCTCTGTGGTGGGGAAAATGTGAAAGTATTTCTAAATTCTAATCACTTATATCTCCCCAGATTGTTAAAGCGTTATACGTTGTACATCTTCTCAGGCAATAGGAGAGGTGCCTCCCCCTGCTGTGTTAAAACAAAATGAATATGGATAAAATCTACACATGCAATGGTGCCATCTGTCTGGTGAATAATGGACTAAGTTCAATCAGGCACAACTGGTGGTATACTGGGGCACCTGATTTTGTACACGGGTGTGTGGCTACCTTTACCCTTTGTAAGAGGGATTTTCACCAAAGTGACTCTTGGTGAGAGGGATTTTTGTTTAAAAGTGACTCTTAGTGAGTTTTTTTTTTCATCAAATGTGACCATTAATTGCAGTTATTTTGTGTGAAATTTTCGAAAACCGCCACTGATTTTGCCGAGTTTGATTGAAATGTGAGAAAAGTTACCCTTGATTAGAGGGATCTTTGCAACGAAAAAATTGCTTTGTGAGGCAATTTACGGCAAAAATCAAACCCTTGGTAAGAGGGATTTCGGCCAAAAAGCTAGTGGCCTTGATGGTCTCACATCTATATATTTGACATGAAGTGACCCCTCCCCCCACGACAATACCATCTACCCTGTTCTTTTCAACTCATGACTTATCATTGTCGATTTGTTTGCAGGCTTATGGCAAAGTTTTCATTCACCGGGTCAAGCATAAGCACACATTAGCTCGCAACTACTTCTCACGTCTACCTGGAATGGCTGAACATATGCGGACAAGAGCGGCCAGTAGTACGCTTTCCAACCGCCAGGGGCCCTCGGTGTCTGGGAAGAGCCTCGGATCTATGCCCACTTCTGCAATTAAAGCGCAATAACGTGGTTCATTAAGAGGCAACTGTGTAAATTACCGCAGAACCTGTATATAGAGACGGAAATGAACTGCTATTGAACTAGTTATATATAATACTATTAATGATAACTTAACATTTAGAACATTTCTGATGTGAAATTCATCACTTGGAACTGTACAGACACTATTATACAACTCATGCAAGAAGAATTGCATAGCATGTTATTGTAGAAATAATAGCTACAAAGGTTTATTGTGATACAAAGACGAAATCCCTCATGTGATAATGTATTTACTGTATTCTATACATCACTCGCTATGGACCCCAAAACTACAGAAAATATATTTATTTGGGCCAGTTATTGCAAAGGAAACAAGGAAGTTGACAAGTTAGATTTTGTTGCCTAAATCAAGGAAACAGCAACACTTACTTTATTTTGTGATATGTCAGATTATTTACTCAAGGAAATCATTTTCTCGACACTTTTTTGCAACCGGAATAACTGACAAATACATTCTCTTTTAATAGATAACTTATCTGAAAGTGTTCATATACACATGTACTTCTTGGTTGCATGCTATATGTTACCATTTATACCACTGAATATGATCGTGACTTAATTAATGCACTAGTTGAATTATTTCTTTATATAAGTACTTATGAAGGAATGTTTGTATAGTACATACCCGGAAATACATAACTATATCTTTAAAAAATGCAACTTTGTGGGAGTTAAAAGGACGTGAAATCGATATCTGTGATAAAATGAAAAGTCAATAAATTTGAATAAAGATGTGTGATTCCCGTTTATGACTTAATAAGAGGAAATTCGAAATACTTCATAGATTGCTTTACATGCGATAATAATTGTAATGACGATATTCTACAACCTGAGAAAATTCCTGTCGGGGTTGGGGTTCAATCTAAAGCTGTGGTGGAAGGCTGTTGGAGGGAGGGCGAGAGAGAGCAGGCGCCAGTTCATACGAATATAATCAAGAATGCTATGTGCAATCAGAGCCCAGACCACTTGCAGCACATTTTAATCTTGCAGACAGCTGTGGAATCAAATTCTATGGTATTGTAGCTTCACAGATTAGCTTCATACTAGCTAGACATTATTTGCCTTCGACTTATTATTTTTATGTCATACATGGCATAGCCCTGTTCTCTCTCTCTCTCTCTCTCTCTCTCTCTCTCTCTCTCTCTCTGTGTGAGTGTTTTTTTACATTAACGATTTCGAATTTTGCTATATATAGGGTCTGAAGGCTAAAGTGTACTGGCATATTACGTGAATTCAAAGCACATAATATATGACAGTATATTTCCATACACTGTAATGCAAAGCATAAGTCAGTCTTTCATAGTAAAGAAATTATGGACTCTCCAAAAGATAAAATTGCAGCCCACAAATGAATTTTATTCATATGATGAGCCAATAATTTGTTTTAGCCATCAGTTAATATAGCATCGCCCATGACACTAGCCTGGGGACACACATTGAATAACACGTCACGGTGTCATTTATTAATAAAATATTCATTTACGCTAGAAGTGTATGTTCATTTGTATCAGTTATGGAATAAGAAAGTGTTCTCTAAAAAACGTCCCCAACTTATTCAAACTATGCCTCTGACCAGTGTGTCTATTACAGCACGTTGAAATATTATATACTGTTGATGCCCTGCATTTTCAATGCATGTTACATGATCCATGTGACAAAAATATGTAATATATTTATGTTTTGGCCACATAAAGAAGTATGCTCCCGACAATATCCACAGGCAAGACAAGCACCAGCTTTCAAAAATGCGATCCATATCATGACAACCAAACAGCCACACAAAAGTTCTACTACCTAGATTTAACAGCTCATAATGTTCAATATGTTGGTAACAGCATGAACAATACTTTTGATATAGGCTTCTTGATTAAACCTACAAAGCCTCTCAAGACACTCAATGTGGATGTACATCATGGAGAAGTAGCTTCACCTCATTCACACATGCAGCAAGAGATTTGACAGTTTAAGGTCGGCAGAGTAGCCACATTATAAAATCCCTTCACAGGTCTATAGCGGAAACATGGTGAAGGAACTACAAAGTGAAATGGGAGAATAATAATTATGCTCAGCAAGAGCAGCAACATTAGTAAGAAAAGCTAAGTCCTCTCATATGGATAGGAAGTTCATTTGTTATAGCTTTGAAGAACACTCCGTGGATTTTATCCTGAATGTCAAGTTACATATATATATATATATATATATATATATATATATATATATATATATATATATATATATATATATATATATGTTTGGATCAAGTACAGTAAGAAGAAGAAGATAGAAGAACAGAAACAGGGTGTGCCTCTGGTCACCAGGCACACCCTGGGTTCAAATTCCACTTTGGCATTTTTGAAACTTTTCCCTAGACTGACATGTCTATGTGAAATAACTATATTTATAGACTTATATACATGTCAGTTATTACCCACTTGGAAAAAATGTTTGTAAAAGGTTTGGATAAAGACGTTTTTGCAAAAATGCTTGTCTTGCGTTTTTAACGAAATCCCCAACAGTAGATTTCAACATTCGTCTTTTCAACCTTATTTTCAGCATATTGTCTTTTCAACAATTTTAGGTCCTAAGGAACACATGCAGTAGAGATGCTATTGGATGACTCTTACTATTGTATGGGTCCCAATAGCTCAGTCAGTAAGCTTTTAGCCTAAAAGTTCTGAAGGTAGTGGGTGTAAATCCTTCAAAAGGCACAGTGGAACTTACAGAACACTGCATGCTGTGCAATATAACCACCTTCTATGAAAAGGTGTATGGATAACAAAAACTCCAACATTGTTAGTGAGAACAAGGGCAACAACAAGCTAGAGGCATATTGTAATACCTAATAAGAAAAATAGATATCATAATGTTGTTACGACAATAGAGGCAGGAGTAAGAGCATCAAGATCACTTCTGTCTTTTCCAGGGCAGTACACAATACGCGAGTTAACTCAGGACGTAATAAACTGAAATTATTGGATTTGTGAATAGCTAGATTAAAAAAAAACTGAAGAACAATATTCTTATAATATAAGATAAATATGAATTGACATATCAATAAGAATAGAACATTGTTTCATCTATCAATTCCCAGGTAACAAAGGTTGTGTTGGAAGGTCACATTACATGTAATACACCATAAGCTCAAAAGCTATGCTGGACGGTCACATAACTTGTGTTACACCTTTAACTCAAAAACTATGCCGGAAAGTCACACAACTTGGAACACACCATTAGCTCATTTGGTGTTTTGCTAGTGAGTGTGCATCTTCTACAGCTGTGATAAACATAGAGGCTGTCTAGAGTTATAATCTATATAATCTATACTCACCAATACATCATCTGTTTCAGATGCCTTTAGCCCAGTATGGAATACTATTGCTATACCAACTCAGCCTCCATGTTGAAGGAAAACCACCCCTAAGAGTACATACCTCAGGCTCCCTAGAATTCCCATCCCCAAAGCACCTCCTCTGCATGATTCCTGTCCGACATGTGTATATTTAATTTAACCATGATTATAAAGTATCTGGCATTGACATGAGAAAGGATATCTTCACTAATATACTTCTGTTGGCACTGGCAATCCAACATGAGTTTAGAGCTCCTTATTCACATTATCTACTAAATCAAGATTTATACATTATTATATTTATAATTTCATTTTCAAATAAGTAGGTCCAATGTATGAGCCAGGTTTTGTTCTGTAATAGCAGATCAAATCTGAATGAATATCATGTAGATGATTCTGATTTGTGATAAAAAATAAAATAAAAGAGGCTATTCCCTGTCAACTATAAGGATTCCCCTGGGACCTACTTAGGCACTCGATTCTGCTGTGCTCCCTGTAGGGATCAAGCAGGATATGGTCCTATTCATTCTTCTTCCTATTTGTAGCAAACGACTAAATAAGCACGTAGCCTGCAGAAAATATAAGTGCCTTTCTTAATATGGAAACAAAAGTATGGACATATAAAAGATAAATGTCCCGTTGATACACAAATGGGGATAAAAGCAAAGCTGTTGATCATAGCAGATTCATAGGAATTACCTCTTTACATGATACAAGGCTCTCTGTCTATTAGGCTGTCAGCCTATCACAAGTCTTATCCCATACCTCATTATCTCTGTCTGTTTGTCTCTGTCTGTTTGTCTCTGTCTGTCTGTCTGTCTCTTTCTCTTTCTCTCTCTCTCTCTCTCTCTCTCGCTCTCTCTCACGCACACTCTCTCTCACACTCTTTTCCCTCTTTTAACTCAATCGCCATCCTATGCTTCCTGTAGAGTCTATAGTACAGGCGTATGAGCTACTATAATATCTCAATTAAAGCTGTAGGTCTATATGTTCCTCAAGTAACCCACATATATGCCCTAAAACCCACATATATGCCCCCAAAGGATCTACAGCCGTTAATGAGGCTGAGATGAGCACATTATGTTGGCATTCAATGTGACATTATATCGTGATGGCTTCATTATAGTACCCTCCTACTTCTCATTCGGCAGTTAAACTGGTCTTTCTCTCCATTCTATATAGCTGAAATGTAATAGGTAGAAACTTTGCCATCTTTGAGGTAAATATCTTTCATTAAAGAGACCCGTCTACCTTTTGTAATGATAGAATTTGACTCATCAGGGGGCATTTACCTCATCCGTTACCAGAACAATTATTTGTATGTCAATGATGATTGGTGAACAATGAAACAGTGGTAAATCACTTGTATATCGTATATTTCTGCGAATCCCAAATATTGTGTTTGGTGTTGGTAGTTGGAATATGCAAACTTTGAACCAGCATGTTGGTTCAATGACCGTTCCATATATGTTCATCTGACGAATCGGATGGGCCTAGGTAAGAGGAACCCGTAGTCCGATCTCCTTATATTTCTTCTTATAATGAAAGGGAAATGAGAAAAACTCAAGGAAAGGAGGGGGAAGGAAAAGAATAGAAAGATCCTGTGAAGATGGGGGAATTAATTGACTGATTGGTGAATAAATATCCGCAGGACAGTGCTGCGGGAAGGAATATCTAAAGAAAGGATGGGGGAACCATGTTCGATATGGTTTCGTATTTCCCAGACCGAGCACCTGCCACTCCAATCACTGAAAAAGAACAATAGCTAGAATAACTGATACTTCAACGGCAAAAGTATTTTGTGCAATCTTAATGCCTATGATGGGAAAATCATTAGATGATATCATTTGACGAGCCATATTACAATCAATGAATTAAACTCAAAATGTCATTGCAGTGAATAGAAAAGAGGGAGACTCAACTGTAATTCTGTAAAGGTAGCCCATTGCTCTTGTTGACATGCTCACAATGGAATACCAGCTAAATACTTTTTAGTTTTCTTTCATCCTGTTTCGCAAAGTAGTTCTGATCACTATCCTGTACAAAGAAAGTGCCGGGGTAGCAAAGATTCCTTAAGCCAGGCTTATAAGCCTCGGTACGTATTTGGCAGTGTTGCTGCATACCTCAGATCAGTCACAATACAGCTAAATGAAAAAAAAATAACCATGTATATCACAGACCTATGAATAAAAAAGAAGAAGAGTAAACTGGGTGTATACAGAGAGCAATGATACATCTCTTTGTCTGTAGAGGCTGTACAGTATTGCCCCTGCCAAACAACCACCACCCAACGACAAGGGTACATACCACGGGCATGGACTGGTTACCCGGTTTAGTCTATGTAGGTGTTATCCATATGCTATAGAAGGGTGAGAAATTTAAGGGAACAGTGCTACCCTCTGGTGCTTTTATTTTCTATGCACAGACCTTGACTACGGAGGTGAGTGGTGACTTTGCCAAAGTAACCCCTCACCTCCGCAATCAAGGCTATAATAAAAGACCTATGTATGGATTTGTAAAAAATACGCATCTATTTGTATACCAATGTTGACCTCATGAATTTCATGAGAAGAAAGACTAAAGGGAGTATTCCATGGCAGGACAGCACATCAACATGTGGCGATATAGAAAGTCTATATGGTGGAGCCTTGTGAACGTGAAATGATGGGGAAATTGATTATAATTATGCTCTCCTCAGGTCAGAGCAGATAATAAGGTAGGCAGAGCAGCTCTCAAGTGGAGGTGAGAGCAGCTCACCTCAAGTTATGATATGAGGCCTATGAGGTGTGTCTCTGTGATAAGGATTAGGTTAAGGTGTCATCCCTTATCTAACCTCAGCTTCACACATCCATTAGCCCTTTCTTCAAGGTATTTATTGAAGTGCAGGACATGCCGGGGTCATGTAACATATATATGGGACCTAAATGCTGTGACTGACTACATGCATGTATTAACACACCTTTGTAACAATCAATAGCTTCGTCCTACTCTTGTTCTCCTTTATAGAGACCCCCCCCCATCCCATTTCCAATCACAATACAGAACCCATTGCATAGACCTTTTGTGGTTGGGGCATATATGTCATCTTGTCTCCTTTGTTAATGAATATCAGTATCTCTATGCTTATCTTTTCCAGTTACTGATTCTAATCCCATAAACCTCGGTAATCTTTCACTTATCTCCATACCATTTTATCTCAGTGTTAGCATCTTTTCAGTATCCCCACTGTACCAAATATAACCGTGACATATTGGAGAGAAAGGCAAACGTGTTCCAACAGATCATCTTTAATTTTGGAATTCACCAACTTAAAACCCAATCATTTCCCTGGTATCTAGTCGATATTGATACTGGAAATCATTACAGTGCATAGCTACATGATCACTCAAGATTATGCTAGATGGATGGATGTGATACCAGAATGAAAAGTCCAGAGGAAGGCACTTTGTTAATGCTGCAGCTACTCTATAACTGTAACATATTTAGAATCAATACAGGTAGGTATTAGCCAGGTGGTGGCTCTACAATGGTCTGATATATACATACACCATGGTACACAATGGTGAAGGCTCTCTTTATGGACAATTCTTGGTGAGGTGAAAGACAGAGACAGCTGCACCTTGGTGATAAGATAATTATGTGCCGCCTCGTTCTGTCCGCTCCATACTTAGCTTGTAGACTCTATGCTTCTGATTATACACTGGATATGCTGTGTATACATGCTAAATGGACGAGACAGAGAAGGTGAAGCGATAGTAGAAAGAAAACACCTCCAAACTATATTGTGCGCAACTCAAAGTCACTACACCCACAAACAGAAAAAAATAGTATGGAATTTTTACACTGTAATGTGTAGAACAAACCCCTGGTGAGATTGTGTTATTACCAGCATCACTAGCAATGGCGAGATTGTGTAATCACCAGCATTGATGCCAATGGTGATGTTGTGTAATCACCAGCATTGATGCCATTAGTGAGATTGTGTAATCACCAGCATTGATGCCAATGGTGATGTTGTGTAATCACCAGCATTGATGCCATTAGTGAGATTGTGAAATCACCAGCATCAATGCCGATGGTGAGATAGTGTAATCACCAGCATCACCGCCCCTGGTGAGGCTGTGTAATCACCAACATCGCGACCAACGGTGAGATTGTGTAATCACCAGCATCACCACCCCTAGTGAGGCTGTTACATAATAATCACATTCCATGGAGTGTGACAACAGCATACTCTGTTAGTGCCATAGAGCATGGTTTTCACATAGGTTTGCAAAGGAGTAGTACAGAAGTCTAAAACATTCCGATAACAATTTTCTGTCAGTAATTTCAATGGTTGATAACGCTATGGGCTCATTAATATATAAATATATCCAAGCAACAGGATATGATGAACAGAGGTTAGCCCCGAAGAAAATCCATAGATATAATATTCAGCATGACACAATCAGATTATTGAATTGCTCCAAATTATAATGTGTCAATGTATTGCAAACCATTGAACAGAAGAAAGGTAGAACCAGAAGAATCAACCCTTACACAGACTATTGTGGGGATGAGGTTCTCTTCCTTCATTATTATCCTGATATAATATATAACTTTCCGTTTACTACGTCTTTGGTTACCTATTGGCATAGATTACCGTATTGATATATGCTATGTTCCCGGAGAATCCTACATGTAAACTATTATGTACCTTATAAATTTACTGTAGGCATATGAAACTATTTACACTTTACCGGTAACAAAAGCAGGAAATTGTATTCAATGTACCTTCTACCAAAGGATTCACCAAAAATGTATATATATTTTGGGATAATAAAGTAAATTCAAACTAAAAAAGTTATAGTTATTTTGATATTTCCCAGGAAAACAATCAGTCTGTCATATTTCTGTTTGACGTTCTTCCCCAATTTGCGACAAATCAAACCCTGCTTCTTCATAACAACCAATCAAAGGCTGCATTAATCTCATTACAGTGAGGATGACCGTTAGTATAATCTGAAGGCAACTCTGATTATTTTAATGTTGTAAAGCTGGCAGACAAAGCAGCAATGGGACACTTTGAAATCTCATCCTGTAAAGTTATTTATGAGATTATTTTCTTCTGTAATTTGATTCCCCACCGCCAAAGCAACACTGAGCAAAAATATAAAAAGGAAAGAATCGTTGTCATTTTAGAGCATTCATGTGATCTGTCCCTAAGTTTTGCCTTTATTGGTGCTTAGCATTTTGTCATCTATTATTCCACTTTTGGGTTGCTCCATTCTATCCACCACCTGTGCATCACACAAGGCTTTCCCTAGGCCTAAAAAATGTTGAGTTCAGGTAACGGGGTAAAGGGAATTAGGTAGGTGGGACAATTTTCTTTTTGAATTATTTTTGAAGGCTAACTGAACTTTTTTTTTGTTCAGCTTGGCCACCTCATTCTCGTGATTTTACGTGAACCTGTGAGAGAAAAATACTGATTGCCTTAACACATACACTGGCGCATACTGCACACATCAGGATTTGTCTCCCACATGACATGTTTGAAGGCACGCCAAGTGAGGGTGAGGCTCTCACATTTAGGATGTCAACTCCACTCGACATGCCTAGCAAAGACATATCACATAGCTATGGTCTATGCACCTGAGTGCCAGGTAATACTGTGTGACAACTATGTATGGGTTGAGAGCAGGCAATAGCTATGTTTAAGTACAATAATGTCAATTAAGGTATAGTAGTAAGTGGGGGGATATCATTGTCCTACAGGCTTGCAACAATAAGGTATTTCTTTCTTGTCTGGACACCTCTATGGAGTCTATTAGATCGTCCCCTATAATATATATCGACATGGTATACATGATCCAAGACAGGACAAGATATACATAGATTTGGCCATTAATTGTTTAGTGGCTGGCTAAGCGCCCTTTATTATAAACATTTATAATTACTAAACAATCAATAATAAAAAAAAATTCAAACACCAAAACCAGTAGATACTGAGTGTGGGTGAGGTGGAGGAGGAACTGCGGTTGCTACAACAGTGTAGCTAAGGTGGCAGTGGTAGTAGTTAAGACATAGACCTCCAGGGGGCAGCACCAAATAGGCTGCTGGTGGGACACATATACCGGTACCTTACTAATACTCATATAATGCATTATATCACACATTAGATCGTCCCCTATAATATATATCGACATGGTATACATGATCCAAGACAGGACAAGATATACATAGATTTGGCCATTAATTGTTTAGTGGCTGGCTAAGCGCCAAAACCCCCAAACCTGCCAGTCACTTAGGTGGAACGGGATCCAAAAGTACCGAGTCCAACTCCTGAGCAACTCTGAGATCAAAGGCTATCCTTGCCTCAATCGGTTGCTGAATATAGATCATTACAATGTCTGACTTCCAATCTCCACGAATTTTCAACTCTTCAATCGTTGCCCCGACAGAACGTAAGTACGAGGTCCCTCCTCTACGGAGACTATGTGAAGAGTAGTCATCAGGGTTTAACCCTTCCTGAGACGCTATATATTTGATGATATCCATATAGGTCTGATAAGTCAAGGGGTCACCGGGACTTAACATGAAAGCTGGTGAACTGTCTGTCCCTGGCACCTCCTTGAAGTGTTTCTCGGTCCAGTAGACCGCGCATAACTGTGGGTCCTTCAATTTGGCTATTGGGATTCTTAGAAGTCGATCGCCATATTGGATGGTTTTTGAGCCCCTGACAGTTATCATCATTCCCCATGTCGTCATATGGATGTCCCCCCTGCATAACATTACTGGTGAGTCTGTCACATGTTGTTTTCGCAGGAGTCCTCTGAAAGACATCAGCATCGCTGCCCTGAATGCAGTGTGGCCCTTGTTGGTCGTTAGATGGTTGAACATCCTTACCATGTGATGAGGGAGAATTGGGGAGGCTCTTTTTACCATTAGTCCCAATTTCCTTTTGATACCCTCCATGGCCATATGTACCTGATAGTCCTGATAGTTTATTGGTGGGAATCCATTTAACTTTAGATGGTGATTTAGCCCCGACAGATAGTCCCTGATTGAGGAGACCTTCATGGTTCGTGCCATGTATGCTATATATAGCACTATCCTCCTGGAGGTACATGGTAATGGGGTCAATTGGTACTCCTCGCAGAACTCCGTGTACTTCTTTAGCTGTGTTGAGCGAGTCTGGATGCTTGCTGGGGCATAGTGCATGCGGATTATCACCTCTGCTTCCTTCTCCAGTGTTTCCATTTCTACAGAACAAATCATAACAGCACAAAGAAGACTCAGACATTTCGTGGACCAAAGTTTTGATAGCCTCGGGCTCATTGAGCCTGCTCAGGCTATCACAAACCTTGTTGTGTTTAGTGTTAATATAAACTACCTCAACATAAAAGTTATGGTCCGCAGATAACCAAAAGAACTCCCGAAGCATAGACATTGTGTGCTTATTCTTGCTTCTCCCAGTCCTAACTGCATATAGCACCTGCGTATTGTCTGTTACAAGGCAAATCCGACGATTCCTCCATCTGTCAGCCCACCTTTTCAATCCGTCTACCACGGGGATCATCTCAAGGACATTTATGTTGTCAATAACATGCTCTTCTGGGGCTTCCACTTTATGATCAGTAGCCGATTCCAGAATTGAAGATTTTTCTTTTCCTTTGAAAGTGGCAGCTAGCCAATCCCCAGCGTGGTAGGCAGCATAGCCATTACCACTGGCGTCGGTATACATGCTAATCATGTCATCATTACGGTATAATACCTTTGCCTTCCCATTAAACTTAGGGAGAAAATCCCTTCACCACCTAACGTCCTCTCTGAAGGATTCAGTCAGAGACAATTTTGCATAACGTGAGTGAATGGAAGAAGACAGGTCATAGATCCTACGACAAAAGGTTCTACCGCCGCGTACAACTTTGCTGCAGTGTGATAATAAGCCTGCAAGTTCATCAATGTCATTTTTTGTTGATTTCTTCAGATTGCAGAATTTGTTCACTAATTTCTGAACTCTCAACAATTTGTCACTGGGGAGCCTTAGCTCCATGTCATCTGTGTCTATGTCAATTCCCAAGAATCTGGTACATCTAGATGCCGGGCTACATTTCTTGAAACTCACATAAAACCCTAACTGACGGAGGATACGGATTAAAGACCTCTGAGCCTTTTCACAATTTTCCTTAGTATTCTCCCATATGCAGAAGTCGTCAAGGTAATTTACGCAGTTATTATAACCTGCCCTACTTAAACATCGAGTGATGAAATCAGAAGTGCGGTTAAACACATAGGGGGATGAGCTTAGACCCATTGACAGGCGGTTATCTCTGAGGTATTCAGGCCCATTACCAAAATCCCAGCATAAACCCTGAAATTTGCTACTCTCAGGGTGGATGTGGATGGCTCTATAGGCATCCTTGATGTCTATGGTACACAAGTAGTCCCCAGGGCATAAATTATCCGCCACATCGTCGACAGTTTTGTATGAGAACTTCTCACTGGTAGTATTAACATAATCATTGACATTACCCTTCTTGGGTGAGGAGCAATCTATTATAACTCTAATAGAACCATCATCCCTAGGGACACCCCCTATAGGATGAGTACAATACATAGGGTGATTCACTCTTGAGATAAACCCTTGTTCTAATTCAGATGTCAATTTCTTACTAACTACATCGTGGTCGCTACCTTCACTGATATAATTTGCACCTTCATATTGCAATTCACAATCTGGGTCAATCACTCTAGCCCCAAAGCAACTGTTGTACATCAACCATTCCCAGTCTACATCTATCTCCCCGCGCATGAAACACTCACCAAACAATCTACAAGGCTTTAACTGTACCTCCACTTCATTAACCATGAATTTACATGCACAAGTACCATCAATACAAGTGTAAAAGACATTAAACTCACAGAATTCGGTGTAACCGGTTCCCTCATCCACTCCTCCCTGGGCGCGGCCATTTTGTGACTCTGCCCTGACTCTTGCCACAAGAGGTTCACTGATTGGAGGAGAGGACGGGGGTGTGACCAGTTTAAACCAATCAGAATGAGGGATACAAACACCAGTCGCGGTAGACTGAACACTGGGGGAGCATAGATTATCAACAAGAGAATTATCTAGTCACTGTTTCTTGCACTTGGGAGCCTTATGGTTGCTATCCCCACATTTGCGGCATTCGTGTGCATATTTGCAGTTCTTATTTTCGCAATCCTCCTCGAAGTTCCACTTGAGACAGCCCTTAGACTCTCCATCGGCAGAGGACGCCTTAGGCTTGCGGCGCTTCCCTTTAGAATCACTAGATGCTCCCTTGGACGAAGGTTTAGTGTTGGCGGCCGTCTTCTCACGCTGTTCCCGGTAGGCCTCGGTGGAAGTAAATCCATATTTAGACATAGAAACTTCCACATCTCCTCGTGAGAAAGCATGCCAGCCTTTAGATAAACACTTTTTCCTAACACCGGCATCATAATCAACATGGGAGGAATCTATGTAGGCATCCTTCTCGGCGGCTTTCTCGGCTATGTAGGCCAAGTGTGACAGGTATCCCCGCAGCTCGTCCGCTGTGGCGCCCTCGGATTCGGCGCCCCAAGATAAAGCAGCTACCATGAACTCCTGGTATGTAGGTTCCTTTTTAATAAGGGGATGGAAGTATTCAGTGTAGCTCCACTTACTCTTCTCCTTCTCCAACTCCTCAGCTGATAAACCTTTGGTCCCTGAAGCGCCGCCTCCAGGGGGGCCGCCTCCAGGCAGGCCGACTCCAGGTACTCCCACTGCTCCCTGCTCCTCCAGTAGTCTGAGTCTCTCTTTGAGGGCTTTCTTGCGGTTATCACATTGAACCTGTTGGAACTGTCTGATCAGTTCTTTTTCCTCCTCGTCTTGAACTACTGGGATGTCGTCCATACCTTCAGCCATAATGCTAGTTGGGGTTCCCTTCTGGAACTCCTCCGGTTGAACAATGGCTCCCTGGGCTACCGCTCCACTCACTCCACTCCTGCTGGTTTTGTGGTGTAAATCACCAACAATCGGTCCTATACACTTTTTCCCAACTGGGGCTAGGTGATGCTTTCCACATTTAAAGCAAAATTTTTCACCTGGCATAACCGATCCTGTCTAATATTTAGACAAAATTCAAACACCAAAACCAGTAGATACTGAGTGTGGGTGAGGTGGAGGAGGAACTGCGGTTGCTACAACAGTGTAGCTAAGGTGGCAGTGGTAGTAGTTAAGACATAGACCTCCAGGGGGCAGCACCAAATAGGCTGCTGGTGGGACACATATACCGGTACGTTACTAATACTCATATAATGCATTATATCACACATAAGACAAGGGCACGTAGTTACAATGGCAATGGATACATGTGGTTTTCCATGTACATGAGGTTACCAGGTTGAAGAACAAATAAATTCCGCGATGGTCAAAGCCATCTCAATGCAACTTCAAAGGTTTTTATTGCATCCTATTATAGAACGATTTTGATAGGTCGAATCCCACGATGAGATCTACCTCTTAAAAGATTCTGCAATTTAGGAACTCTTGTTGTAGATTGTGAGCCTTGTCTTTACTGCGAATTGCAAGGGTTCTTACAAGCAATTGCACTTTCCAAATACCACTTTTCACCATGCCATTCATTTTGATATTGGAATTGCAAGCTAATGTGGGAAGGCACATCGCGTATAACACCAAGATTGAAGTCTGTATGATTTTTGCAGACTTTTGCAACAGGTCGCTAACTTGCAGAAACTTAAAAAATGGCAAACCAAAATGTATTTGACGTTCACTAAGTCATGGGTGCTTTGACTTGAAACATAAGCTCATGGGCATGGAGTAGTTACCAAGTTGAATCTATGTAGGTGTCACACATATACACTAACTCTCTGTCAGATCCAATTGAACTATTTGCTATGCATAAGCCTTGATGACAGAGGTGAAGGAGGACATTACCAAAGTCCCCCTTCACCCCTGTCATCAAAGTCTATGTCAGATTAGAACGGCCATCAATACTAAATTTGATATTCTGAAGTTGTGTCAACATAAAAAAAAGGAAAAAAAATAAACACTGTTGATGGCATCATATGTGCAGAAGGCGATGTGATATATGAGTATTATGACCTCCAGAAATACAGACAAAGAGGGTTTTTATTTTCTGCCAGAGGCATATCTCAGTGTCTCCGCCACTGAGCTGTCCCGCCACCTTGATGCTGGATACTATAGTGCTTACATTAACTAGTGATATCCCCCATTCATAAACTCATCTCATCAGCGTGCCCGAGAGTAAAATAGTATTTCCTATAAAGAACTAGAGAAAGAACAAGTTATCATCAGTGATTCATTTACTTTATTTCACCCACCAGACCAACACGGGGTACACAGAGTGATTGAGAAACCCCACTAAGGCAACATAATAATCATTTTATAAAGCAATCGTCCACCCAGTATGCAAAATTGTGTTTTGAATTCATATACAACTTTCTTTCAAATAATATATTCACATCAGTCGTGTAATGCATCTCCCTGCCATATATATTTACAAACAACAGCTATGTGTGGACGGGCTGATAGTTCTATAGCTACAAATCAATCACATACAATACACTTGATTACAAAGCCTCTTAAATTAAACCGCTTTCTCCAAGGCCCACCGAAGAGCATAGCCTTTGCGAGGATGCTGGCCAAAGTATTATCGGAGGGGGAGGGGGTATGCTTCATCTGACAATATGACACATTGAAATGCATTGTGTATGTGGCCTTCTCGACAGTTAAATTATTCTGTAGACATCGTGGATTTTAAAGGTTGCTCAATTACAATGCACCCATCTTTGTTACAAGAAACATCTATCATACCATTTCCAATCTTTTCAAATTACGGCATTATTCAACGTATGGGGAAATTGATGAGTGGCGTTTTCCGGTACCCCTCTTTATCATTATTTTGAAAATGATAACGGCCCTTAAATCAATGGGAAGAAAATTCCATCCAATAGTTTCCTTATATTCCAGAATAACATGGACGCTAATGATAAAAAATTTCCCATCATACTACTAGGGTTTCCTGATAATCCTCCAATAAGATCTAGAAATCTATCCATAGTATAGGGATAAGAGACCTAATACACTAGCATATCAACGATCGAGATTATATTATACAATCTGTGTATTGTTCATGTAAATATAGCTACAACTAGATCCTACCATCACCTTCCGTTTACATGCAGATTGCCCCATATGAAGTGGTTCAAAATAACCACGTCTAATACACCATTACATATATTATATTAAGCACACTCTGACTCTGTATACACACAAATACTCTTTTTTCATGAACTCCACTGTGGTTATTTTGTAGATACGCGATGGTGCGATTTTGGAAAACGGCGGTACAGTCATTCCTGTACATTCTACTTTGAAATAGCTAGCACATCTACAAAATCACATCAGTGGAGTCTTTACACTCATATCCATTTACCTTCATTATTTTCTCACAGACTATACGGCACTAGTATCCATCAGACATTATAGCAATATTACCGAATATAGAGGCAGACATCGAGGGGGGATGAGAGAGAGAGAGAGAGAGAGAGAGAGAGAGAGAGAGAGAGAGAGAGAGAGAGAGAGGGGGGGGCAGAAGGAGATATGCAATACTAAAATCATAATTTAGTTAATATAGCAAAGAGGAGAAATCGTTATTAGGTACAGTATAGGCTATGTGAATAAATATGATTCCAATTTAACGGTTATTTCCCCTAACATCAATTTTCAATAGGACATATCTATTTGTTACTACCGCTCCTTCCAATCCACTTACAGCAACACACCCATGATTATTATATTAAAAACAGTTTTTGACAGTGCCATTACAACAGTCACGTGCTAGGTCTATATTTCCCCTACATCAATATCAACATTATGGAATACGCATACATAATTAAGAGAGCATCTTATAGATTCACATATCATGATGAATATAATTATAAACATCTAACCTATTCAACATGTTCATCTATTGATATCAATAATTATCACTACATACCTACTCTTGTCCACGTTTACATTAGTCTATTTTTTTCCCTTATATGTATTGTACTTGAGGGTGGTAGGTTTGGAAACTGTGTATGATATAATTATAAGCTGCTCAAAAGGCTGACAAAAATGGACTCAATGCATGGGTAAGTCACAGGTCGATGTCTTAAACATAATATGCAATAAGGAGCCAGTGTGTGAGCTCTAGGCCAATCAGATATTCATCTCATATTGCGTCAGCTAAGTCATGACATGAAAAGTGGGGGTATTGATACTGTGGCATGCCTATCCTTCAGGGGTATCTATACTAACCCCATAGGCTCGGGGCTGGAACGAAGCATAAGTTATTCATTAGGTCTGTATTTATGTATTTTGGTGACCAATACACTGTGTGTCTCTTAAACATAGATCTTCTTGTTTGCTAAAGTCTGTATTCCTCTGCATTTAAGACTGACCGCCTAGATAGGCCCTAGTAGTGTATGAATAAATATGTCATCTACTTTAACTGTGTTAATTAAGATCGGTATCTTTGTGCTTATCTTTTTCAGCCACACACTTTAATTCATAGCCTCATAGTGTTTTATCCACCCGAATTCCATTCTAATCACAACAGAGCATTGTGATTGTGGTATACTCAAATTTATGTGTTTTTCAATATTAGACTAGAAATGACAAACACTGATAAATGCCTGTTCATTTTAGCTATGATGACTTCATGTGACTGATATAATATCTTTTTAAGTTATAAATGTATTACATATCATATATATTAAGACGGACGATTGACATGTGGAGCATAGGTCTATACTCTCATCCTTAATACACATCCATACACATAACTAGCTTCAACAATTAGTTCAGTATACAGTTCATCGCCTATTTCCCTCGGTTCTTGATGAATGATATAGATGAGTATTTTACATGTAATAAGCCGTTTGTGTAATCATCATAATGACTGAAACTCAAAATTGCATTAATACGCAGTTATTGAAACACTATAGTAAGACAGACCATCATTATATATCATGGGACTTAATTCCTCACACACAGCACCAGGAAATCATAAACATGACGATACGTCTTATTGAATTATTATACAACACAGCATTGTTAAATCTGAGTCTGAATTGACCGGGGAATTTACACAAGGGGGGCACGCAAAATCTTCAAAATCTGGGGATTCATCAACACATTTTCCTTTTTGTGTCAGCACATTTTGTGGAATTTATACATTATGAAAGAAAGTATCTCTAATGGGGGCTCGGGTGTTTTTATATCTCGATAGAGTAGTTTTTCACACATGCATACACTGCAAAAAAGGTGTTTAAAAAACACACCAAATTCTCTCAACACCAGCATCTAAACACCTTAACACTTGAAGTGTTTAAGTGTATAGCATATAAACACTCGGTTAAACACTTCATAGTTAAACATGCTTAAAATTGAACGGGTTTAGCTCAAAATAACCATTTAGAAAAGTGGGTGAAAAAAGTGTTTAAGTCCTAAACACTAGTGTTTAATCCCTAAACACTGTGTTTACAGTATAGTATGGCAAGCCAATCGGGTAAACATCACTGAAAGCAGGTTTTTGCACTCTAAATCGGGATTTTGTCACCCTTAACTCGGGGTTTGATTATAAAACTTTGTATTTTGCACCTAAAGCTCAGCTTTTGCATGCGAAAACCTAGGCTTTGGCTCCAAACCTGAGTTTTGCATGCAAAAACTTAGTTTCTGTGCCTAGAACCTGGTTTCGGTGGCCTGATCCCAGGCTTTGTATCAGAAACCCAGCTTTGGCTTCCAAAAACTCAGCTTTTGCATAAAAAAACCTGGTCTTGGTGCAAACGCCTAGTTTTTGCTACAAAAAGGTGGGTTCTGAGAGCTAAATTTTAACCTAGTTTATGTTACTGAAACCTAGCTTTTGTTCCCAAAGCATGGGATGAGCAAAGACTAGGTTTCTAGACCACAAAACTCAGGTTTACCTTCCAACGTATGGGTGTACACATTCCAATCCCATAACAGGGTAGGGCATATGTGTACATAAGAGTAATTAGACAGGACAACCTTCCAACATATGCATGGGTTACCTCTTAGAACCCCTATATGCTGATGCAAAAGGGGTTATAATTAAATTGCAAAAAACCAGGTTTTTCTCACAAAACCAGGTTTTTGCACCAGAGGATGGGTTAAGTGAAAATCCATGTTTTGGTGCCAAAGCAGAAGTTATAGTGTACAAAAACCACGTATTTGTAGCAAATACTGAGTTTCTGCACCAAAACCAGGTTTTGGGATGCAAAAGCTTAGTTGGAGACAAAGACCTGGTTTCTGGCCCAAAAACTTGGGTGTTTTAGCAAAATCCGAGTTTATGATCCCCAAACTAGATTTTGTTATCAAACCCGGTTTCTGGTGCTAAAACCTGGTGTTTGAGTGCACAAGCATCGTCTACGGATTTCGGTTCTGAAAAATGGTGCGAGCGAGCGAAACTTTAGTACAAGCCAGATGTCAAGTCTGTATAATATTATGCGCTAATTAACCTGGAATATTTTCAGATGTGGTAAGCTTCATGGTGCATGGTGGATAGACTGTGCTTAACTGTAAAAAGAACTAAATAAAGCCTAATGCTCTCCTGCCTATCACATTTTCCATAATGATAGGAAGCTCAGACTGCTGGAGGTGCAACAATAACCACTTGCAGTCAGGCCAGCGTTGGCGAACGGTCCACTATTATGTAAGTCAATGATATACCTGATGGACATTTTGTGTCAAATGGTTGCTTTATACTGGCTGGCACGTACAAGGCAGAGCAAATAAATAATATTCATTCAGCAATACCCATTGTATTAGCTAACTATAACAGTGCTAGAGTGATAGCAGCCCAGGCAGTTAGCCAGGTGGTAGCACTAGCGTGGGCACGACTACCATACGTGTGTGGCACGGCTGAGGAGGGGGGCTCTGTGTTTGGACAATTCTTGGTGATGGGCAGGGGCAGCTGGGCACTGGTGATACCATGTATCAGCCTTGCTGCATCTGCTCCACAATTTGTCTGCACGGCTCGTTTAGTACACTGGATGAGCTCAAAGTGTATGCTGAAAGGAGAAAAAGAGAAAGGTGGTTTTATACTTGCTAATACTGGGGAAACAACGACCTGGAACTGTGTAAGAGAATTACATGATTTTTGAGGGTCATAAGACTTGCATATATAGATAAAAGGCAGGTGTTGATAACATGATGAGAGGAAACGGTCAACTAGCAAATAACCTCCAAAATGTGATATGGCCCTAGCATATTGATTGTATAAATAGTAGGTAAACTTGAGGACATTAGTTCTACCTTTATCTAACATCTCGAGTTACAAGTACCCCGACAGCACTGGCAATTCTGGTGATTTATGGGGCTACTACAACGACCTATGATTCTGCATTGGCATGAGAGATAGAGAGGAGGCAGATGCTACTTTATGCTCATGAGTTCACCTTATACTGACAATAATGTCTCATAAACATGATCGTATGCAGTAAGGTACGATATAGAATGGTAAAACTATACTGTATACCTCAGAACACTGTTAGTAGTAGCCAGGGTCATTTTACAGCAAAACCCCTGACATCTTTGGTTACAATAGCTTTTGTTGTAAATCTTCCGGAGTTGAGTTGCTGTAATTTTACAGGACAATCCACAGTAATCATACAGTAATAACCACAGTGACCATGCAGCAAGATCATTCTATGTATTGTACAGAAACATATGCTGTACATTTACAACAAAATATGTTGTAAAATTACAGAACAATGTCTTGTAATTAAACAGCAATATGTTCTGTAAATAAACAGCAGGTTTTGCTGTAAATGAACAGCAGTTCTAATATCCTGTAAATTTACAACACTTATGCTGGCAACTGAGGTTCCAGAAACTATTGCTGTAGATTTACAGAAACTAGGAGTGTAAAATTACAGCAAGAGGTACTGTAAATCTACAGGAAATGTATTGCATATATAGGTACAAAAGTCACTGCTATATACTCTACCAGTGAGGTTAGTCCATGAGATAATCCTAATATTATTATTTTATGTGTGCACTCCGTGCATGCACTGATACTATAAACCATGTATGCCTAATGATGACAAAATTGTCTCCAATCCCAGGGAAGTGCCATCATTGAGGTTGAGAGGAGTAGAGAACCATCTCACCCAAACCATTTCATGGTCATTCAGTTTTAGCACTGATATTACCTAAAGGGAGGTAGGCCTTTGTATTTAAGATTTAGACATAGTTATGGTGTCATCTATGCACAATATTGGTTATTCCTAGTTTCTTCTCAGATACATAATGATTTGTGCACAATGCTAGACTGAACTTGTTGAGGTTATTATCATGTTGCAATTCATTAATAAGCTCTGGAGACAATATTGGATTGAGGTGTGTACTATAAGAATATACATACGGAACATATATGGTGTTCTGCTACCCTCTAGTGGGAGAAACTACAAGTAATTTAGGTAAACCCTTTGTAGGGCCATCATGTGAAACTTACTGTACACATGTATGTATCTACAGCTGTAAAGCTGTGGCTATACAGCAATGCCTAATCTATTTGAGAATACTGCAGTATCTCCTGTGAATTTACAGGGCATGTTTCTCTTATATAACACAAACTCCTTACAGTGTAGCTACTGGAAAACCTGCGAATTAGTCGCAGCTTAACGCTCGGTGTGGCTTACTTGTTGGACCAACCTGGTGTGCAGCTTATATGCAGGGTTAGACACACACACACACACACACACACACACACACACACACACACACACACACACACACACATATATATATATATATATATATATATATATATATATATATATAGAGAGAGAGAGAGAGAGAGAGAGAGAGAGAGAGAGAGAGAGACTATAGTAAGAGATGACAACCATTTGAGGCCCCAAGTACAGCTTATATCTCCCAATGTCCTGCCCTTGGGTTCTGGGGTGGCAGAGTGGGGGAGCATTGAGAGGAAAGGGAATGGGTAGGGTAGGGATGTCTCTGATGGGAAAGGAAAAGGGGTACTGGACTTTATTTTTCATTTGATTCAAGATGGTAGAAGGGGGAGGGCTGAAGCTGGAAGAAGGTGTCAAGGAAATTTTTTTTGAGTATATAAAATATATATGTTAGGTAAATACAGATGTGATTGCGAGGATATGTAGCAGGAGAGTGAAAGGATAAGACGATGAGGTTGTGGATGGAGGAATGGTGGACTGGGGGGGGGGGCAGAGGAGACTGGCAGTACCGTAAGGAAATAGTTGGGCATGGGATGAGGGTGGGCTGAGACTGCTATAGGATGATTGCTGGGGCTGAGGGTGAGGGCAGGATGAGACAGGTATTTGTGTATTTCGGGACTCGGTGTGCATGAGGGCAGGATGAGACTGGCAATAAGGAATCATGTGACTGGGGGTGAGGGCTGGATGAGGCTGGCAGTAGAATGGTAGGGCCAGGAGCGAGGGCTGGAGACTCGCATAAAGGGTCCTCATGCCACAGTCCCATAATTCCTCCACCCTCAGTCTCATCCTGCCACAGGCAGTTTTAGTCCCTCCCACCCATTTTGTAATAAATCACACACAAACAACCAATAAATTCGGGTCTAGGAATGCACCAGATGACACCACATGCCCTCTAGAATTCAAAGGTTTCGTGGGAGGGCATGCCCTGACCCACCATTGTCACTTCACAGTGCCTGTGGATTCACTGTGCTTTGCTTCCATCAATCCATTCAGCTGTATCCCATGGCCAAGACATGTGCACCCCTTCTTTCTCAAAATCCTAGATCTGCTCCTGAGGGTGCGGCATATTTGCAGGTGTGACCGTATTGTTATCTTGAATAATACCTTCTTTTTCGGCCATAGTTATAGGCAACCGTACTACAGTGAAAGTTTATAGCTAGCTAATGGCACTGAAATAATGAAATTAATACTGCTTGATTTGCGTCATATTTTTCATCCACTTGGCTATGGGGTTGTATAAATGTAGATTAGCCTCTTTATACTTCTGATGCATTTATTATTGGCATATTACGACTGTTCAGATGAATGGGAATAAGCTCTCAGTGTTATAGCCCCCATAAGCGTCATACAAAAGCGGTAATAGTAAAACAAAAACAAAAATCGCAATCGCCTCTTTCCCGTGAAAACGCTGATCTTATCTTATCTTCTCATCTAAAGAAGAATTAAGCAAAAGTAGATATTTATCATTGAGGGCATGCATTTGGTGGTACCACTTATTGCTCTGTATGTTGATCCTGTTTGGAATTCCCACAATGTGGGATATATGTCATATATAAGCTTTCTCGATGGGTTCGACTTAAAGGAAAACTTGCCAACGTCAGCAGAAATAGGCCTGTTTTGTTGCTCTAATGTATAAATTCATATATCCACTGATATGTGTTGTATACCACTCAAAGGTATTTTCACTATACATAGGCCCTCCAGGTAAGCCTACATAGGTGCATTTTCTCCACCAACAGAGGGGATTAGGACTCCATAATGCAGGTCTCTATGGAGGCATAGCTCTTACATTTCCACAAGCGGCAGGGGGTTATGGCCAGCACCTGCCCCTGCTATACCCTATACATTAGAAAAGGGCACACTAAACTGCAGAGAATAGTGCATCCTGCTGGAGCCATGGAAATGGTGACCTATATGGGGCTTCTTTCTTGGAAACTAACAAGTATGGGGGAGGGGGGGGGTCAATACTGCATCATGGGGCTATAGGTTGGTAGAAAATTAAAGACTGTAAAGATCAGGAATAGAATAATAAAGAACGAAAAGAATCAACAATTGACGGAATGAGGAGATAAACATTAGGAAAGTCACTTAAAGTGAAATGTGTAGCAAAGGTGAAAACGGCAACAAGAATAATTATAGTGCCCAAAGGTCCTAACATGAAGACCATGTTATTTCTTATCTACCCGTTAACAGAACCTTTTGATATTAAGTGCTTTTTAATTACCACCGACAGCGATTGGTCAAGGGAACCCTGCGAATGCTTTTTTATTATGAGCTCATGACAAGGCGTTACTCGAGAGAGGTGGTATTCTATGTTTTAAGGGTAACAAATCTGCATATTAAATAGAGTTCTCACCTGCAGAGTTCCTCATTAAATGACTCGCTGCCTGGCTCCACTACCTCTGCCTTCCTCTGGAACTGTGCCATACAAAACATGGATGTGTTCTTCTGACTGGCATAACATTCCGCGTGGCCCAAGTATCCTGTAGAAACAACACATGCAATCATCTATTACATCCAAATCTGTATTAATCTAATGCTTTTTGATCACTTTGATCATTTTTGCTAGATATTCAAGAAAGAAGATGTACTATTGGACTAACCCATTTACCTCCTCAGTTTGAGAAGGGTGCAGAAATAGAGGCAATGTCGTCTTTTATTTTCTTTAGGCCATATAGCCTGGAGGACACTTCAACATATCCTACTATTGGAGGTTCGTTCTAAATGCAGATATGATCTGAAGTGAGGCAGTTCCTTGCGAAATTACCCCCAAAGAACATTGCTATTCCTTTTACTGAATTTCAAGAATTAGGAATCTCTTTTCTACATGCACTAAGGTTTACCCAAATGGGGGATTATCTGAAGCACATCTTGTCTTTTCCCTGAACAATTGAACTAAAAAAACATTTGGCTCAAATCAAGGCTATTTGACTTCCCGTTCGATTTTAAGCCAACCATTGACACATCTAAAACAGCCACTTTGCACAACATTACTTCTTCTCCTTTTTTAAGAGTCATCAGTTACCATGCCACTTCAAAATATGCTGAATTTATTTACTCAGAAAAAGTGTTTTTATTCAAACAGGTGTTATTGGTTCAGCCAGGAGGAGATAATGAATGCTAAAATTATGATAAATCAGGCAAGAAATAAGAGAAATAAGAAAGAGGTACAGGGTTCTTTTGGGATCAAAGATGAAAGAACAAGACTAAGACCCTTTCAATAAAGCTGGGCAAGGAAAATCCGAACCAAATTGAGTGTGGAAGAGTAAATGTTATGGTTGATTACAAAGAAGATCACCGAAAATCAAAAAGAAGATCATTAGAAATTTAGCACAAACTTATTGGTAATGGTAATTGTCATTGTCAATTGACACACTCTGCAGAATGCATTGATTACGAATGCATATCAGTCACTAGTCCCTTTTGCTCATCGTGTGAGTCACTATGATTGCCTAACAGGAGCCTAAATTACAAGTGGTGCTTTTATAGCTGTAAATAGTTCGTTGTAATAATGGAATAATGGCCAGTCGTATAAAGCAATGCCGTACGACGACCACTCTCTATTATTCTTTGGGGGGGGGGGGGGGTGCGATTTTAGAATCTTTTGCAGTGGCCTCAAGATGATGCGATCGTAATAACATAATACAGCATTCGTATGCATCCTGTTATCAGATCCTGAAGAATTGGCCATGGATTGATTCCCTGCAACTAGTGGATTTTCAACAGATGGCCACATTAAAATGGCTGAATGGGACGAAATAAAATCCCCTCAAGGGAATTTCATGTTCATTGCTCCAAGGCAGCGCATGGTGTCTTGTCTTGTTCACGGACCAACGATAACTGTTATTGAGCTGGGACCAAGGAGACCCTCAAGGCACCAAGGTTTTTATTCTACCAAAACATTTTATGTTTTACCTCAAAGGTCTTAAAACAATGCCTCAGCTTTTAGCAATGGGAATGTGTCAAGTGTGAGAGACATGGCAGTCAATAGTTGGATCGTCTTTGGGATCCATTGTAAATAGTCAACCTTCTTTTATTTTCTTAAGGAAGCAGGAGTCACCATGATCTCACTTTCTTCCATGGCTTAGCAGTCTGTCTAAGACAATTGGAAAATAGGACACTTCTCCTCGAACACGCCCAGACGGGTTATCTTATTAACGTCCCAGGGGTTCCTTTTTTAGTCAGCTTTGGCCTCGTTTTGCAAATTTGAGGTGGTCCCGGATGGGGGTTTGGTCGTTAAACTCTGCCTAATTTTGGAAATGGATTCAGTGTCCATGCATTTATTATCAAACCAGATTTCAGGCAAATGGGCGAAACCGTAAAGAGTGCAACCAAATGGAGTAATAGATTTAAACACTGCTATATCTTTTACCACCCCTTTTCCACATTCAATATTCAAGAAGGCTTTATCTACTATAAATTCTAATGTAATGATACATTCATGTCAGCACCAGATCAACATTGATTGAGATGTAAATTGATTCTACATATGACAGAATACAACTTATTGAGGCAGGCCTGCTGAATGATTTGCAGTAGGGCTTTACCAATGATATGTGAGATGATTTTCTGTTGTCTTTATATATTGGTTTTTATAATAGTTCCATTCAAAGCTTTTCAGGGCGTTTTGTATTGCCAGTACAGAAGAATGCAAAACAATATGTATCACATAACAGTGAGTACATCCAGAATTTGTTGGGTTTCTTCCCTTTATAGCTTCTTGAAAAGCTAACAAGGGTTCAGTTGCTATCAATGCCTAGTTTAGTGATATAGAATTCAATGTTGGGTATATGACTCAGGTATTTGCACTGTTCATATGGCTTATCTCAATCGTCATGGCATATCTTAACACTGCACCTTCCAGCATACCTGTTATCATTAATATATTGGTTTTACTTTTGTAAATGCAAATCATTTAGCCTCTGTTTTATGAGGGACTTCAATGAGTACTTAGACCATGCATGGGGGTTAATCATTCAGCCATAGGTGATTTTTATTTACCATTGTGGAGAAAACCTCATTCAGAATAGGGTTTATTGGGCCCTGCCCAAGTGTGCAAGTAGATGAGTAAAAGGCTTCCAAAGGGCAGCCTTACCTGCTTTCCTCTATGTCCTACATTCTGAAAGTTACAGGCCTTTTTCGTTTGTGAGGTTATTAGATTATCTTAGATTAAAGGGCCTATATTCTGGAAAAAGGGGCAGTGTGATTACCACATTGACACAAGGGGTATATTGCTATTCTAGATACGTGCCAAAGAGCATGATGATAAACGGGACCTTCATATCTATGTTGGGCAACAAAAGAAAGGCTTTAGACCCCAAGTGGACGAGCACTAAAAATCAATTATTTCTGGTGAGCATTACTGAATAAGTCTAAAAGCAGATGAGGAGTATTTCCAAAAAACCTAAATGCAAGTGTAAAAATATAGAGCTGTTAGAATGGTCATGTAAAATCATAATGGTTCTAGAGCTACTTTCTGCTCTGGATGAGGATAAAATGCAGAGGGGGTGAGACCTTAAGCCTTAGATATTATGGGCGGCATCTGGAGGGGGGTTGAGGGGATGGATCCACTGATTGTAGAGAGATGCTTAGATACTTATGGAAAAGAAAGATTATGTCTATTCAGGGTTAGCTTTTAAAGAGGTAATGACTAAATACGGTTACAAACAGCCGGAGACATTTTAACCAGATTTGAGCTGTAGTTTACTAAACGAGCACTAGATGCCTGTAGTACTTGTCCTTAAACCATTCTTATTTCCTGCCCCCTGTCGACCTACAGTCAGTCAGTATAAAGGTAAAGTGTTACATTGAAAATTAAATCGATTGTTTCACATATTATGCAAATAGTAAATCTTATAGAAAAGACAAGTACTAATGCAATGTAAAAAAAACCAGAATGATGATATCTTCAATAGGGAATGGTTGAGAGCTGTTCAAAGTTGAAAAAGTAACAGATATTTTGTCACCACTGCTCAATACCACACCTTGGCGTTACCGTAGCTCCCCCATTTCTGAATAGGTGGCCAGGAGAGGAACCAGTAGTTCAGGGAAAACTCAGAAGGGGGAGAATTGTTTGCCCCCCCCCCATGCAGTAGCATTTCTATGGTGGTGGCCACCTGCTGTTATGTGACAGAAGTATGGGGGGCCTCGGGACGAACAGAGACACATCCTAACCCCAAGGTGCGGTAAATATAGACTATTGGGGCAGTGGCACCTATTTGGGTGCAGAGTGAACCATGCAGTACAGAGTGATCACACTCCCTGTAGCTACAGGGCCAGTTGAAATAAACTTCTTCATTTATAGCTTGCAGAGGTTATTGGATGTGGAAAAAGTGATGGTATAAATAATATGATATACAGTACTTATGTTAGTATTATTTGCATTATGTATCTGCTTATTCATTATAGTTAATCAACCCTAGTTTGCAAAGGTATAGAAAAAAAGGGATGATGTAGGCCTATTTCTGCCTCCAGGATGGAAGAGTTGTGCAGAGCTATAATAATGGGTATAGGTGCATTCTTTAACTAATTGTGTGTACTTCAATAGCATGGGCGCACACTCTCAAAATAATTGATTTTTATAGGGCTTTTTCACCTAAAACCATGTCTTTTACCCTAAAACATGACACAGAATGGTGACTATTGGTCATAAAAAAAAGTGTGTGCTTAAGGCAATGTGCACAAATTTGTGTAGAAAAATCCTGCACCTTTCATTTCACTTAGATTTCAATAGATTCTTCCATACTTGGCATTATTTAAGGACATGTATTTTTCCCCTACTACAAAGATAGGTACCATATGCTACCTCCTCACACTATGCTAAAAGTGACATTTACCTGTGTGTTTCCACAGCCATAAGCCAAATGAAAATAATTAGAAATTAAGAACTGATGCACCTATCACATGCACATGATCAATAGCTTCAAGTCTATGCCTTAATTATTACTGGACTATGTATAGCAAAGATGTGGGGAGCAAATAAGTGAAATCATGTCCTGAGTATATGCAGAATTGCCGTTCTGACACGGGTGTGCGCGGCCCATGTAACTTACTAATAAAGGCAGGCAGTATGCAGACAGGAGAGAGAGAGGGTCAAAGCCTCATCTATCTAAACCGTCCCCTGCCCTCATCTCCAATCATGTGGTAAAAGGATAGTACCCCTGTCAACGACTAACAGGCTGTTGAGCTGTCATGTCCCATGCTCTTTTCTGATTTCTGATTTTTCTGGTGATAATGTCCTTTATTTTAGGTATGTATTTCTTTGATTAGAAAGCATATGGCTTATCATTGATCTTAATATAGTTAGCGGAATACCTTGCATATATACTTGAGAATAAGGCTAAATCCCACTACGTGAAATATGGGTCTGAAATGTCTGTGATTCTGGATATCGGCAATATTGGACTCTTGCCAATTTCCTAAATCACAAGGGTACTCACTGCACTTCTTACCACTCCAAATCCGACTATAGCTGATAGTAGCAGGGGAATCTCTGTGATTTTTATTACTGCACAGATGAGTTAGAATGATTCACAGAGATAGAGTATTTGATATTAAAATCACAGTTGTCTCTGACTATTTTCTGTGGTTTGCAATGGTCTCCTTCATAGCATAAACAAATGTAGCTTGCATAAGTCACAAGCAGAACCCCATTATCACTGTAGTATGTGGAACTTGGCTCCTGATTTATCAAAGACATACCTCCTCTGATTTCCTAGAAACTGTTGTTTTCCTCTAAATCACAGGGATTTTGAGTCTATCACAGAGATTTCAAGCCCTTTGTAAAGAAAATATCAAAAACCTTTGATGTACTATACTCCCTAAATACCATCAATTTGACAGGTATTCTTAGCCTTTATAGGTCTTCCCTAGATGATATTACCACCCCAATATCGGCTAAGCACCCACATATCCTATTTCACAACGATTTCCGGACCATTTTCATGTTGTGGGATTTGGCCTATAGACACTTGCTGGGCCTTGGAACAGTAGTAAGCTACTCAAAACCAAGCTACATATATACGCCTTATAGGTCTTGCATGAATTCTTTGTTTGCCTTATACCAAGGTGCGCCTTGTGCACGAGGCACATGGTATTATGGTAGGTAGAATTATCGGTTAACAGCTAGTGGTTAAGGGACAATAGAAGATTTATAGGATAAGTGTCTGGCTGGATTTAAAAAATCTAATGTAATGGAAGACATTGTCTCGGTTAAATCATAGGTGTTCATCTAATATAAGTTGGAACGATGGCCGCGGACTATTTTTGCCTGTAATAAGCATTCTAGATGGCCGGCATGATCTATGTCTTTTAGGGACCCACTCTGTTTTGTTCATGACTGCTAAATTATAGACCCCATGGGTGTGGACTGGTTACCAGGTTTAGTCTGTGTAGGTGTTATCCATATGCTATAGAAGGGTGAGAAACTAAAGGGAATAGTGCTGCCCCCTGGTGCTTTTATTTGCTATGCACAGACCTTGATTACGGAGGTGAGGGGTTACTTTGGCAAAGTCACCACTCACCTCCGTAGTTGCAAGAACCTTCCAGGGTTAGATTGCATTGTGGGATTCGACCTATAGCCTCATCAATCTAAACCCTCCCCTACACCCAACTAAAGGAAATGTACCCACTCCAGGAGTCTTATAGACTGCAAGATTGATACAGATGTCAGATAGAAGGTTAGAACCCATAAGTATATCGGCCCCAATAGGGAGGTAAAAGGTCGAATCGCACTATGCAATTTTTTCCAGAAAGGTTTCTGAAATATAGCAATCTAGTGCAATTTGATGTACCCCCACTTAAATAATGGCAAAGAAACTGGTGCATGTGCACGTCAACGTGTGTGCACTTCTAGTGCAATGCTGAAGAATGGGCTAAACATATGTTGCCGCGCAGGTTACAAGTGGGCAAATCCTAACCTTTACCCTGTAATAACTCAAGGTTGCAGCGTCAGCAGAATTTATGCAAACTGAGCAAATACCAAAGGGTGCTGTTGTGCAAAATATTTTTAACTGGAATTGAATAATTACCCCCCCCCCTTAGGGTTAAAATCGGTTTATAGCCTAGATTCAAAGTTTATCCATACATCTATATCTTTTATATAGGTTCTTGAATTATCATCTTTAAAGTTTACAATGTGCATATTCATCACTGGGAATGTGATACTAGTGATTACAGATTATTATAATAGTATCGATATGACAATGATTCATTTATGATTCACCACACATCGTGTATCATGTTCAGAAATAAAGGGCTTTCAAAGTGATAGAAATACAACGATAACTGTAGTGAGAAAAAAATCATCTCCATCATTCCTAAGATCTCAAGCAATAGTTGATTCGCATTGTGTTATCTTCCTATTATCTCTCTACCTCGAATACCAGAGATGTAGGTGTACCATATATAATTCTGTAAGAGACTAGATATATCATTATAGTGTGTGTGTGTGGGGGGGGGTGGAGGGCACAGGTATTCCACTAGGGTATAGATAATTATGATTGTAGGGTTATAGGGGATCAATGAATACCCACAGGAGAATCTTATTGAAATCAGAAGACACTCTTTTTAAGAGTAATTCCCTGTTTCTCTTTTTAAATCTTGATGAGGGTCAACTGGTCAGATAATTATTCGAGGTGATTATGGGCAATTCATTTGCGAAATGATGAATCAGCAAACAATCTGGACAGCTCAGGTTACCAGTTTCTTGAGCAGAATGTAGAATTGTAAAAAACAATTTGTAGAACACAAAGGTGTTTTTATCAAATTCGTTGACTGTATAAGTGTTACGTTATCATGAGATTTGATACACGTCCTTTATGTTTTAGAATAGGACAAAGGGTAGGATGAAGGACAGGTTAATTCTTTATACCATCCATAACATGTAATATAGAATTGTAAGGTCGAAGTGAATACAAACGTGTTGTATACTTATTAAATTCGTTAACTGTATAATACACAAGTGCAAGAGACGCTATTCCATATCACAATGCATTCAGGTACAGAGCACTAAGAACATTAATGTGCCTTGTATGAGACACCGAGGGATAGGCAGGTTTGGTCCAGTGGATTCAGGCTTGCAGCAGAGGAGACAAAATGGATGGCAAATTGAATTAGGCAAAGAAGTTAACAAAGAGTCTTTATATAAGAGAGGCTTAGCCTGTTGAGAGATAAATTGGCATAAATCGGCCATTGTCGTTGTACAGGATGTGCGTGTCTGTCTGTCATCTGTCCTCCAGCCCATGTCCACGACTTCATTAATGGAGGAGGCAGAACAATACACCCCAATTAGTTTCATTACTGCTTGCTGCTATACCTAAAGTTACCGGGTATAGACTTGCTTAGGCGTTCCTGTGTCATTTGTATAGTCGCTGTGGAGCATGTATAGACACTGGGTTTCGTTATTAAAGTAACTGCATGTACGATCAGCAGCAATCTTACTCCTTTATCTTGTAAAGGTGTAACGGACATCGACAGCAATTCTATACTCCTAGTTGCTATTTTCCATCCTAAACGACAACGCCTTTATTTCAACGTTTATATAAATTATATGTTCCCTTGAATCTACATTGTAAAAAAGCTGTTTAAAAATACACACCAACTTTTCTCAACACCAGCATTTAAACACCTAGACACTTGAAGTGTTTAGCTTTTAAATACTTTCTGTCAAACACCTAAACACTGAAGTGTTTAAGTGTTTAGCATTTAAACACTTGGTTAAACACTTCATAGTTAAACATGTTTAAATTAAACATGTTTAGCCCAAAATAAGTGTTTAGAAAAGTGGGACAAGAAAGTGTTTAAATCCTAAACACTAGTGTTTAATCCCTAAACACTGTTTGTACAGTGTAGTGGACTGCCAAATTAGTCTTGCTGTAGAACACACGCTGCTCACCGGGGAAAAAAACTCAATATCATCAACTACGTGTTAACATGTTGGCACATTTTATGAGGAAATATCCATTACATTAAGCGTGGTAATAATGACAAAGAGTACGTACGTTGGAAGGCCTGTCTGCTTTCACACAACTGCCCCATGGAGGTTTTCAACGCCTGTGTGACGGACTCCCGTACCTCAGAGCCCATGGTGGGACAACCCTCTATCAGTCTCTCCACACACTGCCACGACTGGTTGTACGCCCTGAAAAGAAAAGAGAAAAATAGGATGTAGTGTCATACTGCTACTGTACGATTTTATAACCGTCCCTCACAAAATACTAGCAATTTTACTCATAGCAGGCAGCACCTGGGTGTAATGCTTTTATTAGATTGAAAGGTGAATGTATCAATTTAATTTAGAAAGTGCAGTCATTTTTTTTTGTTTTGCAGCATGGAGTGAAGCAAATTGGACATTACAAAATTAAATTACCGAGGCAATACGTTAAGTCATGGATTTATGAGTAAGTAAGGGTAGAATGGTTATTTGATTTCAAAATTCGGATGGCTGTTTGTAGGAGGTGTATTGTATTCATACTTACTTAAGTGATTAAAAACTTTCTGTTTCTAATCACTCACTATTTACCCAGTGCATTGTGGGTAGAAACCTCTAAGTAGTGCCTTTGAATTTTAACAGTCAATTGTATAGGACAGGAAGGGGGCTATGGAACACCCACTATTAAATAAAGCAATCAGAAGTTAAACACAGAGTCTATTACTACGTACCTCATAAGATAGGCACCCAATTGATAACCTTTGCTATTACATTGTATAATTGAGTACAGTACCAGGTGTACAGGTCAGTTCAGCAGTTCAGCAGTGAACTTGGGTGCAGTGCTATTCACATGAGAAGGCAAAGCTGAGTGCCTGTTGCCTGCGTGTGATACGTAGTGCTGCCCAGTGATCTCTGCATATAATTAACCGCTACAGTTTAGCTACCCAGGGTGCACTGAGTAAATAGCGTGAGTTACAGGTACTAATTGTTACTATATTTATGGGTCTCTGCGGGCAAACAAACCAATGCACTGGGTTGAACTATGGGTGCATGTAGGGTAGGGTGACTATTTCTCATCCACATTCAGTTTACCCATACATGCTCATTATGTCCATGGGAATTATTCTGAATGTAAAGTTATCTAATTCTTTAATAAATAAGACATACTCAATGTAAAAGCATCTTTTATTTGTTGATCTTAGAAGATATTATGAAGTTTCAACTCATGGTGCATCTACCTGACCACATGTAGGCAATGTTTACCTGCAGCTAACAGCTCTGTGACGTCACAGGGGCCTTACTGTAAATCACGCTATAGTAACCCAGCAAATTGGAGTCAGTGTGAGTCATAATGAGCCGATATGTGTGAGCACCTTTCGAGTTATAACACCAGTGCGTCAGCTCGTGTCACAAGGTGTCAATATTCACACTGTTTGACTCATTATGACACTTAGTGACTCATCTCCACAAAATGGCACAAGTGTGAGCATGTGTCAGTCTGTGTCAGTAGTCACACTAGTGTGACACATAGTGACTCATTTCCTAACCCATTTGAGCTAACATTGCATCAGTATGTGCCAGTATGGGTGAGTAGTCACAGGGAGTGATGCATAGTGACTCATTTCCTTATTTGCATGAGGTGACACTGAGTGAGCATGAGCCAGTCTGTGTGAGTAGTCGCACAGACTGACCCATAGTGACTCATTTTTCAAGAGATAGGTGTTGACGCTTCAGTGAACATGGGTCACTATATGTCAGTACTCACCCGGAGTGACTCGAAATGGCATCAGTGTCAGTATTTATAAAGAGACTGGGGAAATTGTATAGTTCCACTATATACTTGCACTTTTGGTTTTGGGCCAAATTAGGGAATTGCTGTTTCTATTGATGCTTTCTTATAAATCAAATTGTTTATAGATGATATCTATATATATATATATATATATATATATATATATATATATATATATATATATATATATATATATATAGGGAATATAATGGTGACTGAAAACATGGGTTTATATTCTCTTTTGGTGTATTTTAAGACAATTTTCCTTGTCTATGGGAGATAACACTGAGTTTCAATTATCAACCTCCTATGTGGTATTCAGGCTTAGATTAGTCTTGGTGTAGTAATTCCTTGAAAGTATGGTGCATGCTGCCCAAGGTGATGCCACATTACCATGGGAGACAGGTAAGAATTCATAATATGAGGTGAATTAAAATGTTGTTTTGGGTGATAATAGGGGCAAAGTGCCTCACTTCAACAAACACAACAGGTTCTGACACATGCGTTGACCAGTATGCGTCACTATGTGTCAATACCCACACATATTCACACACCTTGACTCACAGTGACCCATCCTGAAATCTTCTCCCTAGGAAGTACCTGAAACATGTGTGACCATGTGTCAGTACTGCATCAGTATTGTGTCTGATTGGTTGATTTCAAACTCCTGGTTCCTCATTGGTCCATTTCAAGTTCCTGCTCTTTTCTTGGTTTCTTTTTTCTTAGTATTTCACAACACACAGACACAGAACAGCAAGGAGAGAAGACAATGTGGGTAATCCTACAGTCCAACAGAACTCCAAGTAACCTACAGTTATATATCATGGTATCTTCTTTTGTGCCCACCTTAATCTTTAGAGTCTCTTACAGTCAGTATTGATACTGTTGATATAGCATATGTCAGTAACTTGCAGGTTTGGTGGCCTGGGAGAGTGGTGGACTAGATAATTGTGGTCAGTTTGAGGAGCAAGAATATTATGTTTGTATCAGGAGGGGGGGGGGTGATTTTGTCTCCAAATAATTCTATCTTCCCCTACCCCCATTAAAGGTCAACTTATTCAGGGAGAGGGTATGTACTTGGCTCAGGGGGAAATCCTAGCCCCCCCCCTCCAAAATGAAAATGTATATCTCAGGACATATTTTGGGGGAGGGGAGGAGTTGAGGAGGGTAAAAAATCTTGCTGTGCTGATTATATTAAAGGTATTTGTGCAATGCATTATTGAACTTAAATGTTTAACTTTTATTTGACAGGCACAAAGAAGGCATTTTGAGGATTGGAAAAGTGAACAAATAAATCTACAGGAAACCCTTCAATGGACATGGATATAAATGCAGCTCAATTGATGACATTGATTTAGAATAAAATGAATGCAGAATAAAGTCATACCCCCACCCCCCTCCCGAACCCCTCCCCCCATCCCTATTCCAGGGGAAAAAAACCTGATGCATGTGTCAGGATGAGTCAGTATGTGTTATAGCCCAGGTGTCAGTATGAGTGTGCATGTGCCATGACACATGTGTCAGGCTTGATTCAATATGCATTATAGCTCAGGTGGTATTATGAGTGTTGATTTGCTATGAAGCATGTGTCAGGCCTGAGTCAGTATGTGTTATAGCCCAGGTGTCAGTATGGGTTTGCATGTGCCATGACACATGTGTCAGCATGTGTCAGTATGGGTCATCAGTCACACCTGGTGGCACATTTTTTTTCCTATACAGCACCAGTGTGAGTACTCACACACAGTGACTCAGAATGACACCAATTTGCTGGGAAGTGATTACAAACAGAAGGTTTTCAAGCACTTAAGTAAGTATGGTAAGTATTCCCCCCAAATCATTGGCAGGGACCCAGGAAAGGACCCAGGAGGAGAAAAGATGGATGCATCGTCTGAACACCATCACTCCTCATGGACTGAACCTTCTGGATTAATCCAGCAACCCTCTATTCTGACACCAAACACTGCTCAATATATGGATCACTCCATAGTCGGACCAGAGGGTTGCAGGGAACTACATAACACTAACATTATATGCATATTGTCCTACCACAACTAACACCACTGATGCCTTAAGGATGTCAGGATGGCCGCCTAATGTCCATCCACCCACCCAGGGATTCTAAATCCAGGTGGCTTCACACCCCAGCTGCACTGTCACACTTAAAACTCAATACGTGACCCCATCCTTAATCCCCAACCTAATTCACATGCATAAGTAACTAAGCTAATTTTCTAACCTTTAGATTTGACAGATACCTGGTATATCCAAATATTTTCAGATGATTAATTTCACAATTATTTATTAAATTGTCATCTGTTTGGTATTATGCTCCACTTCCATCTGGATGGTCTATCAATTAAATAAATATATTTTATTCCATCCAAAAGTCGTGCCTGATGAGACACTTAGCTTGAAACCACAGACTGAACACCCCGCTATTGGGTCATTTATTATCTGTCAAGTCCACAGTCATGTCACCATGCTACCCATAGCAGCATTGTTTGCCTAATTACAGGCTCAACTCCATATCAGGAAAGCCTATTGACCTAATTAATATTGGTGATCTGACCAGAGAGAGGCTGCTTGATCCCTATTGGTCAGCTGCTTCATCCCCTTGGTTACAACAGTGGATGCATCAAGTCACATCTGACATTTAGTGGTAGCCCTTCATAGGGTGTACATCCATCCACTCACTCTAAGTAATATATGGTATTGTATTGTCATTGTATTGAATGGCGATGGGGTACTCAAATCAGCTATTAAAGGTCTAAGGTGGATGGCAACCTTTCAAACAGGTTTACTGCGCAGATCTTTGCGCAGCTGTATGTAGCTAAGGCATATCAAAAAGAGGGTTATGCTCCTCCAGCACCAGGAGATTCAGTGGTTACTTGGTATGCTGTTTGACTACCAATCAGAAGATTAGGAGATTGAACCCACCCTTGGCATTCTGTGCTCGTTTTATATTGTACTGCTTATTGACTATAAAAGATTTAAAAACAAATGGAAAATTTCTTTCTGAACAATGGACAAATGTCAAAAGAAACATTGCAAACATTTCTTGGAAGCTAGACCACCTTTTTCTTAACAAAGATTTATATATAAGAATGTTTTCCAGGGTAGCCCTTGGCCGGAATTGAACCCAGGATGGTCTCATAGGAAGATGAGTGTGTTACCACTACGCCATTAAGACTGTGTGCTACTGGATCCCCTTGAAGTATCCAATTGGTTAGCCCTTCACTCTGTTTTAAAAGTAGATTTCCTATTTTTCTTTCAATGCCCAAAAACATTAGAAATATGCCTGGGACCATTAGATATGTTTGTATTGCATTTACTGCAATGATATGCTTATAATCTAAGTGCTGATGAGGTAAGACAAAAATCTGACCACTTTTGGATATCAATTTGTGGAATTAAATGAGAAATTTCTATATAATACTATATATCAGGTTTAACTTTCTGTATCTCAAGAATATGCCACATTTTTAATGAATGTATAGATTGTACATTATCATTTTGTTGTTATAATGACAATATGGCAAAAATCTAACCACTTTTAGTCTATATCCCCGCCATCCACCTTAATGTTCCTATGGCTAAACCTACCCACTTGGCAAAAAACGTTTTTAAACGTGTTTTTTTTTCAACCAATTTTCAACCAAATAAACCAATAGGGAAACCAATAAAAACGTTTTTTAACGTAAAGGTGGGTATAAAAACTGACCCATAGCTTGCTACTTATCATAATAGGACCCACTTATACATCCAGAGAGCCAAGGACTGGGAACAGAGGATCGGGCAGAGTTGCAGTATGCAAGTATGCCATGATTAGCAGGTTGGTGGCACTGGTTGGGGTCAGGTAGTTGCCTCAGATCAGGCCTCAGTCAGAAGATTGATTTCAGGTTATAGCCAGTTAAATGTTGTAATATGGAACTCATTTAAAAAAAAAAAATCTTATAATGAGAGGGGGAATATATTGGGTAGGCTTTAGAGAAACCCCCCCCCCACTATTTATTCTACTTCTATTAATGCACACCGGAGCCATCCCTGTGTATAAGACGCGCCTTATACACGGGGTATTACGGTACCTCACCAAGTAAGAGTTGTTTTACCCTCAGTAATTAAAGGATTCTGACTATTAATAAGGAGTGGTAAGATCACACAGAGCACCTTAATTATTGAAGCTCTACTGTATGCTCCCCTGAGATGGGGGCACTCCCTTGGCTGTGGATCTATGTACATGACTGTATCTACTACTAGCAGGGTCACCTACACATAACTATCCATCAAACACCCTATAATTTATTGTCTTAAAATACCAGGAAGTACCACTTCGATTGATGAGACTCCCACTTTAAAGCATGCATCCCTATTTCACTAATTACTGGTGGTCAGCTGAAAAGACATAAAAGCAGAAAATACACAATTGGCCTGGCTTATCTTGAAAGAATATGTGCTACACATTGATTTAGGGATCATGTATTTGAGCAAGGGGGTGACCATGAGGTAGGCTATAAAAAAGTAATTGTCATTCACAAACATAAGTGCTACCGACTAAGCCATCCAATTACCTATAGAAATAGAACTATGTCAGCGTAGTATCTATTATCATGTTTGTGTTGATCGCCAGTGTCTGAGACTTCAACATACCCAGAGGTCAACGCAGTGCATAGCGTTGTTTGCCTGCAGATGACCATATAAAGAAGTAATGAACAAAGTATAAGCTGCAGTGCATCTACAAGTGGCCAAATGCCTACGGCTGAACACACCAGGCAACTAAGGGAGTGGTCATTATTTATCAACAGGGGGGGGGTGGGTTTGAGGGGGGGGGGCATAAAAATTTCAGACCCCTCCCAAGGGGGGGCTAACAAAATTTTGACCCCTCTTGAGGGGGGGCTAAAAAAACTTACCCTCTTTTGAGCAAAAAAGCCTGTGTGCTACTATAGCTCAAAGAGGGGTGCGAAAATTCTCAGTGCCTGCGCTTTGGGGGGGCGCAAAACATTTTGACTGTCATAGAGGGGGGGCGTAAAAGTTTTTCGCACATTCGCATGGAAACCCACCACCCACCCCCTGTTGATAAATAATAACAATCATCAAGATCGCCTCTTTAATCGACATTCAGGAATTCAAGTAAGTTAGTTATTCAAATCCAATTCCAACGCACAAGTCAATTAATTAACAGCTTGAATGTCAATTAAGCCATCTGCACGGACATTCAGATATGGACAGTTCATGCTAAAATTAATAGGTGGCCGTCAAAAGAAGAGAGAAATAATGAGAGCAAAGCACGTGAGAACTTTAAAGACTAGTGCTGGGTTTGAGTTACCACTTGGATAGTCAAAATTTCATTCTGCTATACATCAACAGTAGTTGTGTGGGGTACCCAGCTGCGTAGACCTATACACACATAATTGGCCAGTGGGGTGTTTCAGAAGCCGGACATGATAATGAACATTAAATATCTGTTTCTAAAACTGTTAGATTCTAAACTTACAACTGCAACCATTATCATCTCTCGCCAGTCATATAGCTATAGACACAGTAAGATAATGGTAACGCTTTAGAAACACATGCAGTTATAAGCCTACAATCACTATTAAAACTGCAATAGTATCTTCTTATGACTGGTTGTAAACATTATCTGCTTCTGAAACACCCCACTGGAGTTCCCATCGTAAATGAGATGAGAGTGGTAACCATAGCTCGGTACTGTTTTATTTTTGTGTCGGATGTAGGAATATTGAGTGGCAGGTAGTTAGCTATATCCTTGCTCTTCAATATGATAACCAATCGACCTTGATGTGCCATAAGTCACTTTGGGGGAATATGTAGGCTAATTGGATTGATAGATCGTTATTGCATCAAGCTGTTTAGTGTCAATATAAGCTTCCTATTCAAGGTAGCCATAGTTTAGAGCTGACGACGTTGGATCCACTAGCAGCTACTTACTGTGTAGATGTGTTAACAACCCTTATTACACGACCTCTGTGATTTTGGGTGCTTTTTCTGGATATTCCCATTCTGATACCTGTCGATATTGCAGGTCTTAGGAGTGCTGATATCCAGGATATCAGCACTCCTTTCATGTCCTAACATGTCATATGTCACATGTCCTAACATGTCATATGTTACATGTTAAACCCCACGAAATTTTCATTGCCAGGGTAGGGGTCGAACCTGCAGTCTCCTGATCCCAAATCCAACTCCCTATGCAGTGTGCCACAGGAACTGACGAGAGACGCTTGGTTAGAACCAGGTCTGTATAAGTCATTGATATGGCTGTGTCCCCCCACAACAACTCTCACATGCACAAGGTTAGAATAGCATTATAATTATAGACAACTGCTGGACGCGTTCAAACCAAGCCAAGCCGGGTGCCAAGGTGTGAGACCCAGTGGTCTAGTGGTTAGCGCATTGCGCTCAGCTTCTACAGGTAGGTGGGACAAGTCCCGGTCCCAGCGAACTTTCTTTTTTGTGTTCCGACCAAACCAACAACTCCCACATGTGCAAGGTTATAACTGCATTATATTTATAGATGACTGCTGGGCGCCTTCAAACCAAGCCAAGCCGGGCGCCAAGGTGTGTGTACCAATGGTCTATTGGTTAGAATGCCACCAGAAGTTGTCCGTGTTCTCGCCAACCCCTCCCCTGCACTACTGCTGCAAACGGCTGCCGGGTGCCGAGGTGTGTGTACCAATCATGTACACACACTATGGCAGGCTTCAGGTCCAAAGGAGGGAGAACAATTTTTGTTTTCAACTTTATTTATTGATATTCTATTGATTATTTATTGATTAATCATGTAATAAAGACAGTAAGGAATGGGCTAACGGGCACCTCATTCAGTGTATCGTAGGATATCGTAAATCATGGCCTATGGCCACTCGTTATGATACACTGAATTCGGTGCCCGTTAGCCCATTCATTACTCTCTTACTATGAAATGAATGTAGTCCTGACTGAGAATTTTTTGTTAGTCTATTCACGGTAGGTGCTATGACAATTTTTGAGCAGTGAGGAACACACACAGACGCAATCAGGCGATTCAATTGCTACCTGAGAATTGTATTAGCCCACTGATAGTAACTGAAGCTTCAACTTATGAAATGGCAAGAATGAAAAATGAGGAAGAAATCATATTGGTGGAGAAAGAAAAAGAATGGCGTGATAGGAGGGAAACAATGGGAATGAGAAAACTGTATAGGGAGAGGGAAAGCGCGATAATGAGAGAGAGAGGAGAGATAGAGAGAAAGGAGAGAGAGAGAGAGAGAGAGAGAGAGAGAGAGAGAGAGAGAGAGAGAGAGAAAGAGAGAGGAGAGAGAGAAAGGGTGTGCACTGAAAAAGATAATCTTCAAAATCTTAGTCAGATGTTAGTCAAAAAGGATATCGTTCCAACAATAGTAAGTCAAAAGCACATGCCTAAGTGTCCAAGTTTTTCTTAGTCAAATATGACTAACTATTAGTCAAAGTGACCAAATTCTCTTGGTTTGGCTCATTTTGACTGCTGACTTATAGACCATCTAAGTGGCCTACTTTGGTTAATAGCATGGTCCTAGACAAAGGATGAGGCTTACAGGCTGGGCATATTCACAGGCGTACCTCATATGCTAGGTTTAACAGTAGAATTTGCTTTTGACCATGTCTGCTAATATTTTGACACACACTCATGATAAATGCTTCCCATTTCTTTCTTTTTCACACCCTGAGCCAGAGCCCTGGGGTTGCCACGCAAATTGAGGTGTAATAGTGTGCATAGATGTATATATCTAGATAACCACAGAATAGGTGTTATCTATCTCACTACCTGGTTCCTTTGATAACTCATCAATTTATTTGGTATTCTTTGTCAAGCATGATGTAAGGTTGAATTGTGAAAGCCCTGAGTATATAAGGCAATAAAAAATGACCATAATTTTGACATCAATAGAACCATCTGTGGTACACACCCATCACAAGCGTCCTGTTGCAAACCAGCCTGCCACCTGGTCTGAAAAGGTGGCATCATCCCTTAGTCACAGTGGCTAACCTTGAGGTAATCTTCGAGTCTAACATAAGTTTATCAATGTTAGTCACCTGTTAGTCAGATGCACTAACTGAGATCACTTAGCTGTTTTGACTAACTTAAGTTAGACTGACTAACTATTTTCAGTGTGTGTGTGCAGTACTTACCCTGTGACATTCAGTCATTATTTCTCAAACTGAATCCTGATTCATTATCACTTAGCCACAATGACAATAGACTATATGCACGTCAATGAGAAGCTACATTTCTAGAGTGTTTGTTGCATTTTGTGAACTCTAAGTTAGTAGGTACTTGTATAAACTGAGCGCCGCTCTTACCTAGGTCCCGGTTTTGTTATGCTCTCTCTCAGAGCCTCCAGATACCCTTGCTCACTCTGAGGGCCCTCTTGTCCTTAATATTTGGACTAGAGGGGTGGTTGGGGTATTGTTTTCACCACAAGAGAATGGTGGTCAATCTGAATATAATCCTACTTAAGGAGAGATATAAACTATCCACTTGTTAATGGTATGAACACTCAAGTAATAGGACATATGATGAAATAATGTGAGTTGGAGAAAGGTGGACACCTCTGGGTACTCGATATTATGTTCTTGATTGACCCTTTGAAGGGCTAAACTGTAGGTCAGGCAGGAATATTCCCCGTAGAGACCTGAGATACTTATGTATTCTGCTGGTGAATGCACATGAATGGGCCACAGGGAGGGTAAACATTGACTGCACTGCCTGCCTGTGCAGTAGGCTGTGATCACAGTGGCTGATTCAGCTCTACTTTGGACAGCTGAGGATTTCTCTGGATCTTTATAAGATGAGAAGATGATTCAAACAGATATGAAAAGTTGTCAAATGAACATGTATGGCCACATTGATCCTATAGATTTTTAACTATTTTCAGAATTTTATGCAAGTGCCTACTCTAAGTGGTACTTTTGTGTGATGGAGTAAGGGGAAGTGGGTGAAAAGTAATGCCTCGGGAGCTCCTAATAATTGTACTAGATCTACAAAGTGTCTCAATAACCACTCTGGTCAAATGTAGAAAACAGCCAGAAGTCATGAGGGCAATTGATTCAGAATTGACTGCATAGAGTTAGTTACACTTAGGTCCTTGCAACTTCACAGGGTGGAGGGTGGTTAGCTGCGGGCAAGCATTACCCACACGTGGTCAGGTAGCTACATCATGAGCAGGAATCCCTGAATATTATTGATCACATCAGATAAGAAAGTGCCCAATATAAATATGTACAAGACACTTTACTTTTTTGTGAGATAACAGCATAATTCAACACCCAGAATAGAGCCTACATATACCCTTTGTGTATAGATAATAGAATGGAAGTAAGTAAGACATAGTCATTCTACCCAACATACACAGAGAGGTCCAATCAGTACATCCAATATTCTCACAAGACACCTAAGAACAGAGATAGAGCAAAAACTGTCTGAAAATGGATTAAATAACACTCGAGAGTGAGGTAATTTGGGGTTTCCAAAATATATTCAATAATAGGATACCCAACGATAGTACGATCACAATTTTCTTTCGACGTTATATTATTCTGGGTCCCCTTTGTCCGTTCGTCTCAAAAACTTATCTTCGTTTTCTTAAAATAGTCTGAACACCCTATAGCATAAAAAGACATGTCATAGAGAGCGGTGCACTAGGATCACTCTGATACCATTTAATATAGTAATGGAGGGTTTCGAATCGTGGCTTTCAGCTGAATTAGTGTGTTGCACAGTACCAGCTGCCCATCAGTTCATGAAGGGAAAGGGGGGGGGGGGCAAGTAGAAAAAGAAAAGGGGAAACTACGTTGGAAACCAGTGTGATATCTACAACAATTGGGGCATGCAGTCAACCCTCACTTCCTCGACCCTTTGATTCCTCAGATCCCTCATTACCTCAGACAGAAAATCTGAGACTATATATCTCTATGTTTTCTATTATATTTGGACTTAACTCCTCAGATAATTTGCTTCCTTGGACATTTTTCCTTGCATATTCCATATCTGAGGAAGCAAGGGCTGACTGTATACCTAGGTCTACATAGGATACTTACCCACATGTGGTGGCCCAGTCTTTCGCCCTGAGCTCCCCGTGTAGTGCAGCCATTGTGGGTTTAGACAGAGGACGCATACACTCCCCTGCCCCTGTTAATACATCCGACGGCGGACAGTGGTTACCCCCACTGTGAACAGCATCTGGAGAAGAGATGGAGGAGCAAAGGATTAAACAGTACCTAAGGAGGTGATGAGTAGGTGTTTTAAGTAGCAATATATTTTATCCGTACACATATATGATATGGCAAGAGACGGTATAGGATTTCCAACCTATTCTATTACGACCTAGCGGAATACATTATTGACCAATGAGAAAATTCCTTTCATTCAGTGCAGACTTTTCAGGGTGCATTACGTAATACCTGGTACCCATCAGCTCACTGTTATCAGTCCTTATCTTGCAAGCTATCAGCTTCAGCAGGGGTCAGCCCACTAAGGAATCCGCTAACGCGGAATAGGATCCGCACAAAAAAACACGCAAAATTCTGACACTCAAAACCTTTGGTATAAAAGCCAAATCCAGTGTGTACAAATAAATGGAGCAACTTTGGAAGCCAATGGTTTGGCACGTTTTTAATCCCCAGCAAATCTTAGTGAAGTGGAGTCAGGCTGTGTGAGCCTTCACACTGTTCGTCGTATGAACCAAGAATCTCGTCATGTGTCGCTAGGTCTGACTCAGCCTGATGCAGACTGACGCTTGTATAATGACTCATTCTCACGCAGTCTGACGCATGTGTTATGACTCATCCTCACGCAGACTGATGCATGTGTCATAACGCAGTATCACACAGACTGACGCAAAGCAACCCCAATTTTGGGTGGGTTGGGGGAGGGGTGATTTCCTTGATTTAGATCTTTTATTTTTCAATTCTTAACATCAATTCAGCTGTTTATCTTGATTCCATTTCCTTGCTGTGTCCTGTTGAACATGCTATCCTCTTCAATGGATGGATTCTGGGCCAGTAGATATATGATTTCTGGTAATACTCTTGGGAACAGCTGTAAAAGTGAAAATGAATGATTATGAACACAAAACAGCACCAACCAATGTCAAACCAACCCTACCCCCACCCCTGTTGATGAACAATGACCACTTCCTTATTGGCCCAACTTACCACATACCAGAGCATATTAGGAAGCATCCTGAATCTCCCAAATTTTCATGGAACTTGCTCATGTATAATATCTACTAGTGACTATGAGGTGTTGTCTCTAATACTGAAATTAAACAGCATGGCATTAGAGGTTCAGAAATAGAACTGTGAAGTAGAAGAGTGTGACCACCTACCTTACATCTGTTCTCCCTGGCTGTCTCTGCCTGTCTGTTGTGAACTCAGAATGAGAACAAAGAAAAAGGAGGGAAATTTGAAATGGACCAATCAAAATGCAGCATTCTGCAGAGTGTGTCACTGTGCGTGAAGGTGTGTCAAGATGAGTGGGAGTTGACAGAGGTTGACGAATGCTCATTCAGTCTGCCATGATCATATTGGATATAGCATCTGCCCTTATTATCACTCAATGCAATGTATTTTAACCATCATACTAAGTATTTCTATTTATTTGCCCTAATCATATGTGACCTAGCTGATCACTGAACATTAAACCATGATATGCTATTAAACCAGGACCAACAGATACATAGATACTGTGTAAAACGTAGGTATTTACAACTTAGTGCTATATCCCATAGACAAAACAAATCGGCCTTTCTGTCCTAATCATGCCCAATATCCCATATTAATGGCTATCATTACTTTCCTGATTAATACATATTTCATGTCACATAAGAAAGCTACTTGATTTGTATAACATAACTTATCATTTTGACATTCAAGTAATGGGCCCACTCTGCAAAATTGGTGAAGATGAGTCAGGCTGAGTGAGAGCTAGCAATTATTGACACATGCTAACAATTGCTCACCAAGTTTTACTTCACATCTTTATTAAAATGAGTGAAGATGTGTGGAGCTGTGTGAGAGTTGACAGGTATTGACACATACTCACTCAGTCTTCCTTCACATCTTTATTGAAGTGAGTGATAGTTTGTCAAGATGAGTGAGAGTTGACAAGTATTGACACATGCTGACACTTGCTCACCCAGTCTTACCTCACATAATTATTGAAGTGAGTCATGCTTCGTCAAGCTGAGAGAGAATTGACTCAATATCACGAAATATAACACAGTTCGTTATCACCCAAAAGTACTCACACATGCATCACCCAACTTGACTCAACTTCACGATGATTTGCTGGGTCCTTTCCCTAAAATGAATACCCCGGTATATATATTTCAGAAATATTTCAAAGATTGATAGTGATGCTCTCTTCACGCTGAGGAAACTTGTGTTCGATAGGTTACAGCATTCCCAAACTATTATAGGTCCCTCAGATTCATTCTTGGTAGGCATGTGTCCCACGGCCACTCGTTCTTTTCGTGTACAAAATAACATATTTGGTGAGGTATGATACAGTAATCGCGGATGATTATGTTTAAGTTCTCAATATCCAACCCGCATACACTGCAAAGTGCCACAGCATGATAGAAAAATAACAGTTGGATTGGTGTACATGTACCGACATAGGAATCACAATTTGCAGTGATGGGCTCATTTATCTTTTTGTGACACCATGCCAGTTCCCATAATTATTGCTTACACAACGTAATAATACAGAGAATTGTATCCAGCAGCATACAATTAGGCATCGGCTGCTTCTCATGTCACAATGTATTGGCAAAAAGCAAAAATATAAATAAAAACTGGTTCAGTGTTACCAGTAGGTCGCTATCATGACAGCATCTACAGTTTAAAGGAAACACTTTAATTCGAGGAAACAAAGTCTTAAGGACGAGTTCACGATAGAAGCAGCACAGAGCTTTAACATCGGGATTGATCTTGCTATTGGTTCCACACCATTGCATTAAGCAGATGCTCAAATTGTATTTTAAGATGATGGTCTTTAAATCAAACCTCTTTTTTTGCAATTTATATGCATTTCCTGGAATGTTATTTCCTTATCGAAACTGCAAGATGCAGGAAGTCTGTTTTTTTTTGTTCATTCCACACTGGATTCTTTGTCCCAATACATGGTTGTGTTTGTAGATTCAACATTATCGAAGCAGTGTTTAGTCTCATTGCCCCAGTCATTCTGCCAAGTGATACCATTCTGAATAATGAGATCCTTTTGGTCTTGGGACACCTAACTCTAAGGCTATTCTGTATGCGTTTTGGGTTACTCGACCCTACCTCTCAGACTATCAAAAAGCATCCCACGTGCAACCCCTTGATTTAAACGAAGAGAATAATTCGGGGTAATTTTTGAGTTAATTTGGTCTTCCCTGCCCTGAGTTGTGGAAGTGTCTCCCAAATTAAAGAAGATCCGACCTACTTATCATAGATATCTGGGCCATATAATTCTAACCACACGTTGTGTATAAAGTCAGCCTGTGATCTTCAGGTGCCAGTTTAAATGATTCAGATCGTCTGTTTCATTGGTTGATGTCACGTCACATTAAATATGTAGGCCTCACGTTTGAAATGTAAGATGCAGACCCTGTCTGTTTGAAGTCACCTAACGCAGCCAGGCTTCAAATCGATGGTATCCGTGATGGTATCTTCCTTTGGATATAGACATATGAAAATGGAGTTAAAATTCCATTTGCGAAGGATTTGTTCACTTTGTTCACAGTCCTACGACTGCATGAGCGCAACCCATCACAAAGGGGCCACCTTCACAGCTCTCTGCGGACTTGTCTAGAATTAATTCAATAAAATAAAACAAAACAGGGGATTTTCCGATTCCCATCATGCCTCTTTTGTTTAAATCGGTTCTCAAAGAATTGAACGGGGACACTGATAAAGACGTGTGCACATGGACTGACATCAAAGCAAGCTTATCAGTTTTAAACCACCTATGGCTATAGCAAGTAAAGTGATGTGAGAATAAAGCAAACAAGAAGGCATACAATGAAAAGAACAGGGAGGGATTACAGCTGATAAAGGGTGGATGGAGTTAATGGAGCATGGACATACTCCTCCGTGTCATACACATGACATTGTATGGTAAGCCTTTTGGGTAAACTAGACATAAACCCAGTTTTAGTAATAAAACCCCAGTTTTTGTTAACATAAAGCCAGTTTACATGAAAAGAAAGGTCCTCCTTTGTGAACATAAACCGAGTTTATGTCACAAATATAGGGTTTTTTGGTCAGAAGGTTTATGCACAAAATGCCATCTTTTGTGGACAGAAGATGGGTTTTGAACAAACTGGGTTCTCGTCACATAAACTGATATCATGTCCAGCAACCCATCCTTTGTCAACAAAAGATGGGTTTCTGGACAAAGGATTTTCTTTTGTACATAAACCCAGTTTATGTAAGCAAATGACCAATTTCAGGACAAAGGATGGGTTTGTTGTACATAACCCCAGTTTCCATTGGTAAATGATGGATTTCTTTGCAAAGGATTTATGAAACAAAAGATGGGTTTCTGGAACAAAATTTGGATGTTTATTGACAAAGGATGGGGTTTGAAATAAATCCACTTTAAGTAACATACACACAGTTTATTTTGGGAAACTCCTCCTTTGTCCACAGAAGATGTGCCTTTTTACTCTGCATGAACTTTGGACCCCTCTGTCCACAAAAACTGGGTTTAGGCCTATGTAACAAAAACAGGTGCCCAGTTTGCCCAAAAGGCTTGCCATACACAGTAAATGCTCTTCTTTGTCAATGGGTTAGCGTCATCGTGAACTTATACAGGCTTGAAGTGCCAAGCCATAAAACGTGGGGCAGGAAACAATGCACGAGATGAACTGGAAAATCAGAGCATTTCACAAACTAAAAATACAATAATTGAGACACGCTTGGAGAAGCAGGTGGGATTAAATAGAAATTAATCCATTAGCTTCAAGACCCTGGAGAGGCAACTGTAAAGACGTTGTGCCATCTATTTCAATTCCTCTTCAGCTTCTCTCTCCCTGCTTTGTAATCTAATTGGACTGGGGCGCTTGTGAGAAGAGTTAGCACTATAAAACTATTGGAGTAATAAAACGGAATCGATTCCAAAAAGGAACTCTACTTCATGTAAAATAGACTTGTGGCACATAGATATGTCTTTAACGGTGCAACATTCTTGGATATGGTACCAAGGAAACGTCTCTGTGATTTGCCTCTTCAGGCTTTATGTCTTAGGAAGGTGGCAACTCGGTGATCAAAGCATGGTCTGACTGCTCTTTAATGTCCCAGAGGATGTTATTTATTCCTTATTTAATCAATCACTGCTTTTTCCTCACAGAAGCATATCTTAAAGTTCTAGTTTCCATGACAACTTGTGCATTGCATATGTTCTTTTTGTAATGAATTAAATGAACTTAAGGCCACTCCAAAAAACATCTTGTTTCTCATCACCGCCCTCGTCAGGAAAACCATAATTTTTTGGTTAGAATTTGCTGATAGAAATATATTGAAAAATGGACAAAGGTTGTCAAGTTTGGTATCAAATAGAAGCTTAGTGTCCCAGCAATATAGCAATATAAATAATAACACACTTTTTAAATGTTGATGATAACTTTACTTTTAAAAGGCATTTTTTCTTACCCGTGAACAACCTCGATGCATAGATTTGGATCTTTATCAACTACTTACCAAAATTAAATTAAATAAAATCCTCCGTCGTCACTTTTTTCATTGCTTGGTGATGAGAAACAACTCTTTTTTTTGGAGTGGCCTAATTAGTGTCTAACACCAAAAGAAGAAAGCAAACACAATAAGATTCTGAAACCATTTCACTGTTTGAAAGATAGAGGTTATATTTAGCAATTTTTATTCACAATTGCAGCCATTATCTATTCATTGCTTCTATTATCAATCCTCTTCAACTTCATAACCCAATTCGAATTAAATAGACAGAAATCCCAGATTCGACTGATACCACAGCAGGAGGTGAGGGACACACTATGGTATGGAATGTAAATGTTGTTTTGTAAACTTGATATTGGGTCCTCACGCCGGGAATAGATATTATAATAATGTGTGTTGCGGGAACACACAAGATTGTAACACACATGGATATTCAACCCACTTTGAGCAGTTTACTCACTTTGAGGGCATCAACACACTTTTTCTAACACACTTACACACTTTTTTTCTGAAAAGTGTTTAGGTACTGAAATGTGTGTTAAATCAACACACATTTTATTAATCCTTCAGTCTTATCAGTGGTATTATGTAACCCATTAATTGCCCCTCACCTAACCAAAGGTCAGTTATAACAGTTACACACAGTCAGTTTGAATCTGCACTTGCTGGAGAGAGAAGTGTCTTCACTTCTCTGCTTATTTCTGGTAAGTATTCTTATATATCATCCTCAACACTAGTGCTATACAAGCTGTAAACGAGTGTAGTAAGTTGGTTTATCATAGATTTACACTCACATAAAGAAATTCTCTAAAAGCTGTATCAATATGCTGCCCAACATACTATCCAGTGTAGCATACAGTGTTCATTCACCAATTCTTCTGAGAAAACTACAAACTGCTTGCTCCAGTCACTGACAAGTTGTCATGCTGATTTGCGATTTACAAAATACCAGGAATAGGTAAGTGGGACTATTCTGCATTTTGAATATTATTCTTTATCATTATAATGTACATACATAACGACTTATTTACATATGGGAGCCTAGACTCAGTCACCATTCTAAATTCTAGACAGAGAAATCAGAAGATGTGTTATTGATGTATTAGTATATTTTAATGTAGAAGTTTAAGTGATATTAGGACAATTTATGCACTAAATCACTATATCATAATTATGGTCTTACAAAAATATATTGTTATTCCTTTCCAGATTAAGTATGTGTGCCTCATGGTAACCTTCTTCCTCACATCATCTCAGGAAAATAACAAGTACACCAAAATGAAAATATGAAGAAATAAAGGCTAAATGCCCCCCACCCACCCCATTGTGCCCTGGCATAAGAGTATGTCATGAATGAAGAACGCACAGAGAATGAGAGAGAGAGACAGGCAGACAGACAGAAGAGACAGTGATAGAGAAAGTCAGAGAGAGACACACACAGAGTCAGAGAGACAGAGAAAGACACAGAGAGAGAGAGACATACAGACAGACAGACAGAGAAAGACAGAGAAAGATAGAGAGAAGGGAGGGAAAGGAAGAACTAGGGAGACAAAGACTGAATGACAGATACGGTCATGAGATTTGAATCCCACGCTGCCTCCTCTGTCATGGGAAGGGTTTTCAATTTTACCCAGTTTCAAGATGGTGGCAGCATTCCATTTTGTTTATCACTCCCTCTCCTCTGATTTACGTTGAACACGAACAATCGATCTCATGATATCAACTTTGAAGAAGATTAATGTTTGTAACCAGCGCTAACTGATCGGGCATAATGCCCAAAGAAGGTTCTCATCGGATGGATTTTATACAGTATCACTTCCACTGAAGGTCTTCCTTGGTCTCATGGGTTTGTAGCTGGTGATAAAGGATTCTGTCTCCAACTACACTGGAAAAAGTCTTCCTGACAAAGTGACATGTATACCCATGTCAACTTGATTTGACACAGAGAGCACATGTCACTGGGACATGTGCACATATGTCACCATGACAAGTGTAGCACACAGTAATCCTCATATGAGTTGACATGTCTTAAAATGCCACGTCATCTGTGAGTTGACTAGGGTCACGACCATGTCGAAGGCACTTGACATGTGATGGTTTGACATGCATAATTGTTCTAGGATATTCCACTAGATGGGGGAAAACAACTATTTTGGTACCAGGATTAATCACTACCAAGAAGTACCACCAACACTTGAGACATTTGATGCATGTTTGACATTTTGTTTTCATGAAGAGTAGATCACTAAGGTTTGTCAATACTATCAATGAATGGTAGTGAAATCCATTTCATTGTTAAATTTGCATTTGTTATTGAATATCAAAATAGACACCCACAATCCTGAATTCTTCTACTGGAGATGTTAGACACCTTATGTGTGGGTCAGTGAAAATACCAAAGGACTGTATTCTAACCCACAATCTATAATCTCAGTATTTACAGTACAGAGAGACATATGGCATTGCCATGCACATCCATGCCCTTGTCTTATGGACTGCATAGAGGTCCTCAGTCAAGTAGAAGTTCTGTAGTTAGGAAAAAGTGGCTTAGTGTTGCAGGCCTGTGGGACTGTGATATCTCCTGCCTTCTAGTATAGGCCTGCCTTGATTGAACCATTGGTATATAGTTATTGACTGCTCTTGACCCTTACATAATTGTCTCACAGTATTACCTAGCACTCAGGTGAATGGATCAGAAATATGTGACTTGTCTTCATTACGCATGTGAAGTGGAGTTGACAAACCAAATATGAGAGTGTCAACCTCATTCGACATGCCTTCATACATGTCATGTGGGAGACAAATTGTGACCTGTGCAGTATGCGTCAAAGCGATCAGTGTTCTTCTCTCTGTGTACCAATCGTGGAGGGAGCATTATCTTTTCAGCCAACACAATGAAGGGCCGATATGAAAAGGAAGACAAAATATGCTGGACATGTGGTAATTCAGCAAAAAAAGACGATTAACATGCAGAATTTGTTCAGGGTTGTCTCTCATCTGAAGACAAGCCCCCATATTGAGAGGAGCATATGGCTATACTGATGCCAATAGCAGTTAACACCACAGTAATGAACAATTTAGATTTCATTTAAAGAAACACATTCCCTTACTGGTATAAGATACTTAGACTCATTTATGTTGGCTAACTGACCTTAATGTGACCACTATTCAGTTCATTAGTGATTCTTCAGTGGTACCACCCTGGAGTGTATGGCCCCTCTCTTACTGGGTTCGTGTATCAAGGCTGCCCTTGTCGGCCTCGCCTTTAGATGGGAGACAACCTTTTTTTAGAATCTTCCTCCTTTCTCTTATTTCTCATTTCATTTTTTACCTGCCAGAGCCTGTCTTCTGCAGCTTCTTCAGCAATGATGAAAAGGCTAGGCTTCACTGTGCTCACTTTATATTATCCATTCGATATAAAATCAATTTATATGATATTATTACACGATTTCTGTGATTCTGAGTGCTTTTCCTGGATTTTCCCATGCACATACCTGTTGATATTGCACACCATGATGCATGCAGCATGACTTTTATAAGAAGCATGTTATCCATGTAAAGAGGCATTTTATCCATGTAAGGAGGCATGTTATTGAACAAGTAACCAATGGATAACTCATGACGAGTGTGTGTTAGTGAAGGATAATGACACGAGGCCGTAGGCCGAGTGTTATTAGCCTTTGCTAACACACACGAGTCATGAGTTATCCATTGACTACTTATTTTATACCACGAAACCAATAAATAATCAATATAATACCAATAAATTCAAGTTGAAAACAAAAATTATTCCCCCTCCCCGGGACTCGATGCCAGCCATTGTGTGTACACGATCGGTACATACACCTCCTCGCCCGGCAGCGGACAGCGACAGCCCCCGTCTCGGCTAGGCTTGGCAGCGGCACACGGCGAAAAATTTGTACACGATCGTACACCTCGTCGCCCAGCAGCGGACAGCGACAGCGCACACGGCAAAAAAAGACGCGTCTCGCTGTTATGTTTGTGTATAATACACCTCATCGCCCGGCAGTGGACAGCGACAGCGCACATGGCGAAAAAAGATGCGACCCGGCCGGGATTCGATCCGCGGACCTCTCAGAGCACAACATGCTAACCGCTAGACCACGCGTCTCTTCCATTCAACGAGTCTCGCGGTTATGTTTGTGTATAATACACCTCATCGCCTGGCAGCGGACAGCGACAGCGCACACGGCGAAAAAAGATGCTCCTCGCGGTTATGTTTGTGTATAATACACCTCATCGCCTGGCAGCGGACAGCGACAGCGCACACGGCGAAAAAAGATGCTTCTCACGGTTATGTTTGTGTAGAATACACCTCATCGCCCGGCAGCGAACAGCAACAGCGCACACGGCTTTGTATCATATCCAAAGGTGGTTCGAACCGAGCATTTCTCGTCAGTCCCTGTGGCACACTGCATAGGGAGTTGGACTAAGGACCTGAGAATGTAGGTTCGACCCCTACCATGGCAATGAAATAGTCTGTTGGTTTTGACATGTAACATATGACATGGAGGGACATGAGAGGCGTGCGGTTATCCTGGATAACCGCACGGGGTGCGGGTTATCCATGGATAACCGCACGCCTTCCAAGAGTCATGCTACAGCATTAATGCTGTGCAATATCGACAGATATGTGGATGGGAATAGCCACCAAAAAGCACTGTGTAACCCAGAAATCGTGGTATAATGTTGGATAACAGTCACGCGTCATGACATATCCATTAATTACTTGTTCCCTAATGACATGTATGCCGCAACTATTATGCTATCTTAGGCTCTAGGCCCAACTCGTGGGGTCTGTCTGGAGTAAAGCTATAAATATGCCCTTACGACTGTGTCATTTCATAGAGATGATAAAAAGCCACTCTCTCCTGCAGTGGTCTATATAATATACATTTGGAGTGCCCCAGTGTGTAACATTTTGTAGCGGTTCCGAATTCTAAATGTATGCTATGTCTCTAATAAAATTCTTCCCAAAGGGCATACACAATTCATATCCTCCAGTTACGAGTTTGATTTGTATACACACGACTCCCAATCAACTGATCTTCATTGTAGTATTGTAGTTCAGGTCCGGTCCCATTGGATTCCGGGATATACACGTTTTATAAAGGCTTGTTACTAGTGGTTTCATGGTCCCCGAGTCAGTCCTTGGGACAACTGCAATGCCATTATTTCATATTAATGAGTTTGGTTCCAAAACGCAACAAATCCATTTTGGGTGTTTTGAGATAATGAGACATTTATCATTCCAAATAATTGAAGAGGCGGTGGCCATTTTTGTGAGTTCCAACATCTAGGGGACCATAGATAAAACACCTCCACATTTTGTTTTAAAATCCTTGAGTCTTCCTTCATGGTTAAATTAAGTGGTTTAATCTGATTTTTTTTCAAAAAACGCAATAAATCCGCAAACTGTTTTGTTCCAAAACCAAAAAATCCAACATGACTCTTTTTTGTATCCACATAATAGCCACAAAAGACAGTTTTCTTTTCTGTATTTGACTTTCTTCATTTAGTTGGATATAAATGAAACATTTTCAAGTACCTTTTTTACACTGGTCGTTCTTTCACAGATAGAAGGTGATTTATGATATATATATATATATATATATATATATATATATATATATAAATCCACACTGTTTTGTTCCAAAATGCAATAAATCCATCACAACAGCTTTCACATATATATACCTCTCACCTCACCAGCAAAATTAGTTTTTATTGGGAAAAAGGTTATAAAACTTCCTAAACACAATGATATGACGTTAACAGATCATTCAATCCATGAAAATAAGGATATTAATGAACATACATATCATGACAATGTTTGCCTAAGTGGATTTATTGCGTTTTGGAACAAAACAAGTGTGGGATTTATGTCATTTTGGAAGAAAAGTGGATTTTAGGTGGGCCCTAGGTGCAAAATGGTGACTGTTTTGGAAAAATGATTTTGCCATTTTTTCCAAAATGGTGTTTATTGCGTTTTGGAACCAAACTCTTCATATCTAGTTTTATGATGAGTCAGAATTCATGCCATATTTTAAGGACTCCCATCTTCACACTAGAGTGCTCATTTCATACTTAATACATATAATGTTTTGTTGCCTATACTCGTATGTATGGAATATATTCCTTGGGGTATGGGGGGCAATGGTAGGCATAGAGACGTGGAAATAAATACCCGAATTCACCACTCGAATGTATGAATAAATCAGAGTGAGTTTGCTACCTAAATCCGTGTCTAGACACTGGGAAATGAAGGCCCTTGGCGCAATACCCCATTATATATAGATCTATCCAGGTAAACATGTTCAAAACATGATTTGCACTGGGCATATCACCATTGGCATTTTGGTCACGATTTCCTACTTTTATATAGAATATTTGACCGTGTATTATCGAATATGTTGAACAGGCTGTATTGCATTTGCTTGCACAATAGGAAGCAGTGAAGCAATTTTGTGCTTAAATGCCATTACAATTCCACAAGGTGCCAAAAGAGTAATAATGTGAAAGTTATGGTTTGAATGGTGCAACTTTTATCTGATTTCTTAAAACACTGACCATAATATTGGTTCTGAATCAAGAATTCAACAGACAAATAGATATATCTAGCGATCATTTTTTCTAGCGTAAAAGAATACATGGTTATATCGAATCCGTTATATCATAGAAACTCATCATTTTGATTGTGGTGGCCATATCTCTTGCTAATTGCAATCCGTTCTATCTACATCCCAACCACAGTAACCTGTAATTTTGTAAGTGCTCTTATCTAGAATTTTATGAAAATTAATATAAGCCATTTTGATACTTCTCACAAGTGCTTTCTCATACGTAGAACTCGTCTTTTCAATTTCAAGGAGAACCTGAGACAAACCAGTATTTTAGTAGCTTCCCGAAAGTGCCTGATTTCAGGGGATAGAGAAGGCAGGGGACACAATATGGTAAGGGATGTAAATATTTGATTTGTAACACGTGACACTGGGGCCTGTCCTGGAAATGGACACGCGACATGGCATAAAGTATAAGAGGATGTCATGAATGGAGAATAGAGCCTCCACTCCATCTCAATCAGTCTGTCCACACTCTTATAACCAACAGAGAGCAGTACCTCACAGCACAGGGCTATAGGCAGTTAAAGTTGTAGAAGGTATTGTAACCATATAGGAGGCAGTGTGTAATATGCTATAGTGTCTAATGACCGCAGAGGAGATTGCACTTAAGAGAATTGAGGTTAGGAGAAGGATGTGACTAATATAAGCCTTCTAAATACATGACAGTGCTTCTCAGACATTGTGGTTATAGATAAATTGTTTCTACTCGGTATAGACAAAAGGTCTACAATAAAATCCTGTCTTGATTATATATTTTCTTCCTTTGCTACACGCACATACAGATACACTTCAATCTTTAACGGTGTCAAGATGTGAAGAGTGCCCCATTAAAGTAAATACCTACAATGACTTTTCCAATAACTTTGGAGACGGAATGAGGATCATTCACAGTAGACTCTCACTGAGCGTTTAATTTTAATGTATAACAGTGTCGGCCAGAGTCGGTTGCAGTCTGGAAAACCACCTTCGCTACCTTAAGATTATTGCTCATGATAAAGAATATCTATCACTTTCTTTGCTGGCAGAAAACCATAGTCTATGGGCCAAGGTGTCCCTTTTCAACAATCTTTGAGGCCAGACAATTGCCAGACATCCCCTTGGTATTTTTTTATTCTGTCGTCAAAGTCTGATCACTTCTACACCTCCATTGGATGATGTTATACTATGTGCATAGCGCCTTAAAACAACGGACTAAAACTGCTTGGACGTCAGTTTCTATGATGTATGGTGGTCACATACTCCAGTCCTTTCTTTTCTCAGCGCTTGGCCTTTCTGAGGCATACTGCCAATCTAAATTGACATTAGTAAGTAAAATTCAAATTCTTTGCTGATACACAAACTGTCAAGTAGAATGAATTAAACTCCAAATCTTTATGATTTAACGGATTGTCATGGAATTGAAGGTGCAAATAACATGAAGCGATTAAAATGTAATTAAGAAAGACAATGTCCAACAGCTGAGAATCACTTCTATCTCGTTTCTCTGAATTCTATTCTATACCCCAATCACGATATCAAAATGGATCCATTGATCCTACAGTGGCATGGAAACAGTTCACAGAACCCCCAGTTCAGCTGATTGTGTATGCCCTTGGTATCGGACTGCAGGTTGCAGATGAAATCAGTCAGGTTCCAATGGTTCCCATGGGAGAAGAACATCAGATAGAATGAGCCTTAAGGCCAAGGGGGCAGCTAGTGATTCCTGCACTGGAGGTCTCGTGGTAACCCTCACTAGGTCTGTGATGCCCTATAGTTTTGCCGTGTTCGGGATCAGGAAGATGACCTCGGACAAGGCCAGTTTTGCAACGGAAACCCAGGAAAAACAATGATTTTGCTGAAACCCTGAGTTGGCGTACAAGTTGGATAACCATTTCAGAAGACTACATGAAATCTGTTGCAGCACTGTTCAATATTCAGGCATTAGTGGAGTATGAAGTAATCCCACCCTTTGAACCTCAAAAGCATCAAACAGGGTTCTAGTTTTAGTTTATTTCCTCTTAATGGAATAGTATAAGAGAACTGTTCTGCTTTTTTTTCTGGGGAGAGAGGAGAGAAAGTCAAAAGAAAAACATTTTATTAGTCTCCTTTGAATTTGTTGGAATGAAAGATAGGGCAATGGAAATCTTTGCATGAAATTCGTGTATACGTCTTCTCACAAATCTATATTGCCAGAGGTGTATCTCGTGAGGAAATGTTATGGCATCAGAAAGTCAATGTGTCCCATAAGGCTTTAAGGTAAATGTGGTTGTAAATGTGATGGTGTATTCCACATACACTGGATTACAAATAGTAAGTCTCATGTATATCTCAGGTTCTAGTTCAAACAGTTTCTTTTTTTTTGCAATGACTCTCTAAAAACAGAGTTTTACCAACTCAAGCTCCCAGCGTTTAGCCCTAATGCTGGACATATAACAGCCCACTTCCATGCTGCAGACATCCTTGATGGTTTTACCATACCTAGGTGACCAGGTCCCACCATGGAGGGCTTGTACCCTGTGAGCTGAAGCCAACTGGTGGCTGGGTGCTGATGGGACGAGACACCGGTCAGCTTAACAAGCACCAGCACACCTACACCAGCCTGGCAGCCGTCGGTGATTTGGATACCTTCCAGGAATGGTGAATCCGGAGGAATAGCAGCCTGTAGAGATGAGCGGGGAGATGATGCAGAAATAAAAGTAGCGGAATGGGAGATGAGCATGGGCAGGAGAGAAGGGATGACTGCATAATGGGATCGAAAAGAGCACTTATCTGATCTGATTTCTCATAATCTTATGATCACATAAAAGCAGCGATAACAAGGAATTTTGGCACCTTGGTGCCTGTTTTAGAAAAATGATAGAGCCCAGGCATGGGTTCAAGCTGGTAGACATCACGCCTGGGCTAGCCCAGAAAGCCGGCTGGGCAGGGACATTGGTCCGAGGGATGTACATGGGGAGTTACAGTTCTGTGCGACCTAACTGATCACAACGGGAGTGATCCATAGTTTCTAGGTCCTGTTCAATTATAAAAATGGAAAATTGAGCACTATTTCTATCCACAGTATTGAGTTAAGCAATCTGGTTCGAAAGTATTTCTACTACTGGGCGGGTGATCTGGCAGATCAACTGCCCAGTGCCTCATTCTGGTTAGCTTAGGCTCTAATGGGATCACCCTGCCCAGCTCCACACTACAATCGTAGAACCCTATTCATTCAGAATAACCTCTCTGTTGTTCTCTAGCTATTCATCTTAATAGAATAAAGTCGGTCTGATCCCTATCTACCTATATAGGAAAGGAAATGTACATAAGCAAATGTCCACAACCCGTGAATATTATTCACGGGAGTGGACATTTGCATTTATGCCATGGCCCTACGGGATGAATTTGCTTTAAATTCAAGAAACACAACCATAATTACTGTTTTTCAACGTGTCGAGTCGTCCCGGTTTGTTTTCATCCGCCATGACACCTTGCTCGACGAAGTAGGTCACGTGATACGGAGCTAGCTGCTGCTTTTAGTTTCGATAGAAATGTTCCTTGCGCAGGACAATATCTTCTTTTTTAACATGGTGCTAATACATAGATATACCTTAAACAATTCATAACATATTATTTAACTAGTTCAAGCATTCTTTTTTGTGTAAAACTTCTAATAACCATACCTAAATACGAAACTAGTTAACTCTGTATAAATTTCAAAATGGCGCCGCAGAATATGCGAGGATCGTATTCCACCCCCCATTGAATACGGCGTAAGTAGTACTAATCTATAGTGTCGTCGATATTAGCCATGGCATAAAATATCATGCACCTGTTATGTTGTGTACAGTGAGACATTGGTTAGCATAAACACGCACAACCCCATGTACACTGTCAATGCTGACAGTGGCTGTGCAAAACTCAGCGCTGTTGCCGTATCCAAGCATCATGTTAACCCTAATGGATCTATACATACCTCTTAAAGACCTCTTTTGAGAATTACAAATAGACCATAATCATTGATGAAGATTTAGCATCCTATATATTGCGAATTCGAAGCTTTAAAATCTGATACACAAAGGAGCTCGGTCGTCTAGTGCATGAAAACCAATACCGAGAATGAGTTCTCTCCACATTGAGCCTATGATACTATCACCCTTCACGGGATCCCCACATTATTCAAGCCTAGGTTGTACGCTATCTTTATAACTGTAGTCCCTGCGTAGTGAATAAATCTATTTTAAACTAGCCCACAGTCTGGTACTGAAAACTATGGTATTTACATAGTTATTTTCTGCTGAACAAACAGAAAAACAGTTGACGGCAACTGAGAAGTAGGAAGCATAGTCATGCCAGAAAAAGTACCAAGTGCTGTACATCAGGCTCAGCCTGGGACAATCATACTGTCACCCTGCTCCAATAAAGAGGACTCTCTGTGGGGCCTTCAATCTTGGTGAGGCACTGAGATGAAGACTCATTCATCGAGACTTGGACCCATATATATAGAGAGATTGAATGTGTAGGGTGTTGTGCTAGGAATATCAAAAACCTGGCAGGTTGCTCCAATACCAGTGTACAAAGATGATATCTCAATGTGGCATCATAATAAATCATTAGGTACATGTATTGCATTATTTACCTATTTTGTTTTGACTATCTGGTACTATCAGTAAATGTTAAGATGTGGATGCTTAAGAATCATGAGGTTGCACTGGAAACCCGCCGCTATTGGAAAGTCGTCATATATGACGAGTTTAAGGTCGTCAGACCTGCAAGACTACCCTAAGTAGTCATATTGACCACCTTGGCAGTACTACTACTTGTCTGTGTGTGCCATAAGAGGTCCCCACTATGCATAAATCTAACACATAGGCCATGCCCTGGGGAGTATATGCCCTTATATATACATTGTTTTGTTGCATAATCTACAATGAAAAGGAGAATATAACCACCATTTGATGAACAATATACCTGTAAAAAGATGTGAATGTTTAAGCAGAATTGTAGAAAGGAAGATAGATTATCCTGGTTCACACCTCTTTTATGGCTGGTGTTCCATTATAACTCCTAATGCATTAGGTATCCCTAACATAAAGTAAATGTACATGTGTGTACTGATACAGTACTACATACTGTAAACTGGAACTATGACAGTGGGTTGGAAGAGTTCCCAATAATACTGATTGATGGGATGAGGAGACATGATATAATGAAAAAAATCATGTGGAAATTATGTGGAAATATTAAAAGACAATGCAAGGATATATGAAGCTCTGATATGGCTTTTAAGTGCAGCCTAGGTGACGACTTTAGGTCGTCAGTGACGACCTAAAGTCATCACCTATGACGACCCCATGACGACCTAAGGTTCTAGTTTTAGGTAGTGTCAACCTGAGGACTTGGACACTAGGCGAAAACTGATTTAATGCTGGCTTCTGTTGAATGACAGAACATAATTGTGACCAGGCAAGCAAAAACACCCCTCTGCAGGGAAATTTATTATCAAAGTTCATCTCAAGATCTTTAAAATGAGACATCATTGGGTTAAATATTCCTAGTAGTTATGTCAGAACCCCTCCTTGAAATTAGGTTTTCATCCATATCTGAAATTGATGATTAAGCTCTCAATACATTACAACCCATAATAATGTCTAAAAACACAATAAATCAGCCTTTTTCATTAAAAATACATAATAATAATATAATAATTTTTATTGTAGATTTTGATTTAGAAGGAATTTTCCATTTCTGTTTTCAGTTTTGGGTTTTTGGTGAGTATCCCCAAAAATTGGCATAGAAATCTGCAAATTTTGATTATTGGAATGGTTGCCATGGCAACCAGGAACAGGCATATAGGTTGATTTCTCATGAAAGATGTTCATTTTACCATCCAAATAAGGGTCATTTCTACCGAAAATGATGCATTTTAAATCAAACCATTGAATTCTGCATGGAAAATTAGCTTAAAGTATTTTTATAATGATTTTAGAGTAATTTTGCCCTCCAATACCTCCTGGTGGCCAAATGGGTCACAATTATCTATACATAGGCTATTGGTATAGTGAGAAATGCAACAGCAGGATCTATAAGACTTCGTAAGTTCAGCATGCAAAGCATTGTTTTCACTGGTTTGGCTGTGAATGAGAAATATACCCCGGTAGTGGCGAAACTCTATTTAAGGGAGTATGATACAGCCATGCAGTATAGAATGGGAGGTCCCTCTGACCCAACCCCCCTTTATATTGATCACCCTGACGATTCTCTATACAATAAAGCTTTCACAAATGATGTTCAGAGCAGGGGATTGTACAACACTCTATCATTAATCAATATTCATTGGGGTGTTGCCATCATTGCATGCATTGGTAGCTATTGATACCAAAAGCTCTATACATGATCTGCATGTGTTGCTGTCCTCCAGCAAGAGAACCTACAGGTAGGGGTGATTGCATAAAGTCACTGTGAGGACATTATGCACTTCGCATTTGATTCTGTCTGTGTGTGGGTGACCAAGAAAGGGAATAGATAATGACCACGTATAGACACCAACCCCTGCCAGTTTTCATTCCCTATCCTGGACATCCAGCAGTCCACTTCCATGCTCCAGGCATCCTTAATGGTCTTACTCTAACTAGCTGACTTGGGTTGATGTGGGGTCCTTGGATCCATAAGCTGGCAGCCTCCAGGCCGTGACCAGAGGGGTAATGGGTCTGGACACTAGTCTGCCATAAAAGTACCAGTATATCCACCATATCCTTTGGTCAATTGGATATGAGTCAGGAATAGTGAGGGGTGGGGGGATGGGGTAGTGAGGGAAGTGAAGAGGAATGACATAGTTGGGTATGTACGAGCAAGGGGATGAAATGTCTTGTGAGAGGAAAGCAGGGAGAACGGATATAATTCCGTGGGATATAATTCAGAAGACGTAGAGGGAGGGATAGAGAGAGAGAGGGAGAGAGAGAGAAAGAGAGAGAGAGAGAGAGAGAGAGAGAGAGAGAGAAAGAGAGAGAGACAGACAGACAGACAGACAGAGCGGCAGACAGACAGGGAGAAAGACAGAAACAAGACAAGGAATCAAGTAGGAAGGTGAACGTGCAATGCCTTATGGACAGTCGATGGCTAAAATTTTAGCCAGTTGGACTTGGGGACTAGGTTCTGTATATAGATTATAATAGGAGGTCACGGGCCGCCAGACAGTGTGTACAGTTTGAATGAACTAAACATGTTCTGTTCTCAATTTACAATTACAATTTACTTTATTCAGCCCCTTCTGGGACATTCTAGCATTTTAACGCATGGGAACATTGTCAATATTGTTTTTCCAGTGGGATCGGTTTCCCAATCTGTATATGCCTCGTAAGGATAAGCATTACAATACTACCCTGCTTGATGAATGCACGCTTCATGACGGCAAACTAAACTTTAATGTGATATTTTCTGGTGCCAAGCTTTCTTAGCGATGACAGTCTAAATATCCTTCTTAGCCCAAAAATGTTATAATCACCCTGTGTGATTGAAGATAGCCGTATGATTTCTTACGTCTATAGTGTTTATGTGATAGGAGGTTGGAGTATGGGATATTATACATGTAAAAGCACAATGTCAACAGGGTGATGGATGGTACTATCGACTGACAGGCCAATATTGACTGTAAATGTGACTTCCTATTGTCTGGCTCTCGCCACGCTGCGGCTTTAATATCAGAAATAGAAGGTTAGACGATCTATCCCATTCCCTACTACCGGTAGGCTAGATTAACCTAAAGACGGCCGTTCCTGTGCAGGGTTTCAATAAGGGATTTATGTCTGCAGATATCTCTGAGACTTAACAGCCCTGGGGGATCCCAAAAGTACCAGATGAAAGAAAATTGTTTGGGCTCTCATACCCTCACATTTTGGAAATCCTTGTTTACAATTTATTTCTAGTTTTTCTAACATTTCAATTCGTTAATTTTCACCTTGAGACGTCCACTTAATAACTACGCTATTAATGAGGCCCTTTTGATTAAACTCTCAAAGTAGAAATAAGTAAGCGTCTTGCATAGGAATAAAATGAAATTGCATTGTTGAAGCCACTGGGTCATAAAGAAAATGTATGTTTCAAAGTGGCTAGATTAAAATGAAAATGTGACACAATGGCATGTCCATGAATATTGTATATCTCATCTAAACAGAGGTGGTAATGGTAACCCTGCATTAAAGAGGCTCTGTTTAAGCTGTAATATGATAACCTCTTAATAATATTATGCACTATAGTAAGTTAGCCCTAGACCTTATAATCATGCTCTCAGTATCAACTAACTCCTTTACATACTAGTAATAGTAGGATTCCAGTAAAGGTAGCAATGTGAGTATCAAAGCATTTTCCAGTGAAATATTGTATCCCAAACTATTGTAGCTATAAATCTTGTGATGTAACCCTACATAATGAGTGGTTTCTTTTCAATTAAATGCATAAATAAGTGTGTAAAAGGTGGTCGTCTCAAGGTGAAATGGTGGTTGTCTCATGGTGAAATTGGTATGCCTGGGGAAATGAGTCCTAAACTGAAAGTATCTAATATTTCTATACTTTTTACGCCACCATTTAGTAATGATATATATCTATGCCTAGAATCAATATATGATACACAGGAGCAATGCAAATGTTGAATATCTACGACCAAAGTTAGAAATTTCTGGTGAAATGGCCAGTTGGCCACGGTAAAAAACTGGTCAAACATGAGTACTTTAGTGCATTGTTATACGATGATGACTACTTAATTTATTATAAGAGAGCATTCCATGGGATACTATAACACCTCTATTTCAGCAATATTACATGTAATAGTGAGAAAAACAAGGTGGCAGGTGGACGACTCAAGGTATGTGGTTGTCTTTAGGTTAATCTACCCTGGATGAAACATGTATGGAGAATTGTGTTTCAAAACCTCAGTTCCTACCATACTTGGCAGCAGATTATCAATATGCATTAATTTATAAACATTCTTAATTCTGCCCATGGAGCTAAGAATCGTGACATAAAAATATAGCTTGCAGTTGCACAAATAACTGTGGGATTTGTGGAAGTTACCGCATAAATAGTTCTATGTCTAACCAAAGATATATGAACACACTAGTCTCTAGTCTAACTAAGTCATCGGACCTATATGTATTCAAATCTTACCTTCTCACTGTCTTACTTGTTGAGCCCATCAATACAGTATCATCAATTCCCCATTCATCTCAATTAAGCTTCTGGGAGTTCATGTACTAGTTGTGCTATGCTCAGCCCATGCTCCTATACACTGATATATCATAGGGATATGAAAGACCAGCTGAGATTGCCAGTTTCCTGTATCCTTTACTAATTTCAATAAAATTAGAGTTTGTATGCTGACAATTCAATATTATTTTGAGTAGAACAGCTTGGTCATCAAGAAATCCAAGACTAAAAGACCCGTTTCTCACCATGATAAGTACCACTGTCCTAAATTTTAAGAAAAGGGTGTTTCAGTTATTAATTGAGGACCTTTTCTAGCAAAGCGAAACCCATTCTAAATATTTTCTTTGAGTTGAAAGAAGCAAATACGACATTTCTGAGTAATTTTAAGGTCTAGGAAACCTACCTTACTCTAGACTTTAGAGTGTTTAGCCATGTAACCTTAGGCATAGCCTCGGCGCTCAATTATTAGTATAGAATACTTAATTGTACTTAAACAAACTCAAAGGAGCGTCTTATCCTACGTGATATGTACCAATAATTATCAAAGGAAAAAAATGGGGTACTTCAGACTTTGAAGGGAGGGTTAATTAATCTTAGTTATCGATTAATGAGTGTGTCATTTGCCAGCTATAACAAAAGAAGACTTCTCAGTTTCGACCCTCTTCGGGAAAAGACATTTCACCAACAGATGCAAGTGGAAGGCTGTACTACGAAAAAGTTGTCCCAGCAACGCCCTGCTTCGGTCTTTGCAATGCTATTTGGAAATAAAGGTTATTTTACATTTACATTGTCATTCTATCAGCATCCCATTCAGTTGTTATAGTAATGGATAAGAAACGATACTTAAAGAATTAACTGCTCCTGCTCTCCTATAGCAACAGGAAAACAACTCTGTCACTAAGCTCACACTTTATTGAGCCATGCTACTCTCACATATGCATCATGAACAATTTCTATAGCTGTCTGCGTAGAACGGAGAACTCCTGAAAGCTTGAGCACAACCAAGCGTTAGACAGTACTGGAGGCTGTTTCGAAAAGATTGGGAAACCTATTTTCACTGTAGCTTACTCACATTCCAGTTCCCTGCTCTTCTCCACCATGAGAAGCGATTTCCCACCTTAGAACGTAATTGAGTTGACAGTGGTATGAAAAGTGGGGGAAGTGGTTCCATGATTAGTCACACCTGAATGCTTCAGGGATCAAATTATGTATTACTTAGGCCAGGGTATTGGAGGAAGAAACTATAGCCTGGAGTGGGTTCTTACTTGTGAAATACACACTGATTCTGTACCACTGCTGAACTGCTTTGCTCACCAATAACCTTTTGGAAACACAACAGAGAATCAATTCCCTAAGGTCAGTTCTACATGTATTTGGGAATAGCACTCTGACAAAACTCTTTCCAATCCTGTAGAAACACCCTCCAGTTAGCCTAAATGGATATTCAGCTGGGCGCACAGGGAAACAGTTGAAGGGGACTCAGCATACCGTCAGCAGTATAAGTAGAAGGGCTATACATCAGGATCAGCCTGGAACAAGTATATTGTCATCCTATTTCCCATAAAGGGGGTCCCCATGGGGCCCTCAGTCTTTGAGAGGAGCAGAGACAAGGTCTCATTCAGATTGATCCTTAGACCAGCGTACAGATGGAGTAGGAAGTGAAATTGGATGTGCTAGAAATATGGAAAACTATTCAGACAAAACGCCTTACTGCTAATGCACAAGGGGTTTCAATGTGAACTAATGGCCAAGTAATTTCTTGCTGTGGGAGGGGAGAGAGCTTGTTCAATAACAGAATCCTCGTTATCCACCCCTCGTTATATACTGTGGAATAAGTGCTGCCTCTGAAGTTATCAAATCATTACTTTCAGCTTTGTAATGTCCAGAAACAGAGAATTTACTCTTATGTCCCGTGTCTGCTCATTTGCTCAGACCACGTCTGTTCATTTATGGAGCAGCTCATCAGTTTTAGCTTATTATAATCACAATTTATTATCAATGGGGTATACATGGTATCAAGGAATATAACAGAACCATATTTGTCCCTTATGTTCAAAATATGTGGCCATCAAAGGTAAATAATGGAAAAATATCTCTCCCATGTCTGCTCAGACCGCGTCTGCTTGGACCACGTCTGCTCGAACCGCATCTGCTCAGACCGTGTCTGCTCACTTCAGACCTGCATCACTTTCGCTGGACTTGGTGACTAGGAATAAGGTTTCAGAATTGTTGGCTTTGCTAAGAAGCTATGCTGCGTGCATGAAAGCAAATTCAGTGAAAGTAATCTAACTTCAAATATAAAAAAGGATGACGTTTAGTTGTAAAGATTTATGAGAGTTTGGTCTGTCGCCATAGGCACCTCTTTAGACCCTGCCTCCTGCAGGACGCAACTTCTCGACCCGGACTATGCCCCCGGGGCATTCACGCGCTGCTCTACGCGTGACAGCAGTCCCTGCTGTGCTGTGCTGTGTCAGCACTGCATCCTGCCACCTTGACAACATAGTTCGTTTGTTTTGAAGTATATTATCATATTGTAAAACTTTACATGATTAAATACATGTAGAACTGTGTTCATCTAGTGTATACCTAAGCAAATACAGTGTATATTTATCAGCTGATAGGAGAGATTAGTCCTCGATTCAACAGTAAACAAGATCGTCTGCTGACCTAGATTCCAGGTTCACAGTCTCTGCGGCCGCAGTCAATGGGGGGGGGGCAGTGGGCTAATGGTGGGGCAAGGGGGGGGGAGTTACGCTGGGCATCTGCGGGAGCCGAATTCAGGGGTAGTTTTCAAGTGGGGGGGGGAGGTAGAATATGTCTCAAGCAGGGCACTCCCTATACATTCTATAGTAGCCATGTGGGTACATGGGGCATGATGGGGTTGTGCGTGAATATGAGAAGCTTGCTGTTTGTGTCACTTTATGGACAATCTGAATCAACAAAAGTTATCTAGCTAAGTGTTAAATTGCTGAAAATGGCTCCATATCCTGGTCATTTGACCCCTCTCCATATCCTGGTCATTTGATCCCTCCTACATATCCTGGTCAAGGGGTAAAAAATTCTGACCCTCCCTCAAACCCAGCACCCACTTTCTTTTGTTAAAAAACGGTCACTCCCTTAGAGGAGAAAATAGGAAGCCCCAGGGGCATTGACAGCATCAGTAATGCCCCTAGGGCATGCATTAGTTGTTATACTACTACTTATAGTTTGAGAAGTAGTAAATAGACCTAGTAATGCCCCCAGGGCATTAGTAGTATGACTGAGCCCCCTGGGCATAAGTAGTATAGGTGAGGCCCCCAGGGCATCAAGAGTATTGATGATGCCCCCAGGGCATCAAGTACAGGCCCCATAATAACAGGAGTATCGCTGAGCCCCCAGCGTATCAATGGTATGGAAGATGCCCCAGGGGCATCAATGACTCTACTGATGCCCCTGGGGCATGCTATTGTCATTTCTAACCCAAAGAAGTAAAGGATGCCCTGGGGGCATTGGTAGCTCCACTGATGCCCTAGAGGCATGATGCTCTTGTTTTTAACCCATAGGAGTAGAGGATGCCCCGAGGGCTTCACTGATGCCCCTAGGGCATATTGCTGTCCTTTCTAGGCCTAGCAGTAGAGGATGCTCCAGGGGCATTGACAATATAAGCAATGCACCTGGGGCATGCTCTATAATTGTTTCTTGTATGCACGAATAGGGAAGAGGCCCAGGTGTCATTGATGGCATCGATGATGTCCCTGGGGCATGTAGCAGTTTATTTCAGCATAGAGGAGTACGGAAGAGGCCCCAGGGCATTAACTACGCTAGTAATGCCCCTGAGGAATGCATTAGTTCTTCATAGCTTAGAGGAGTAGGGAAGAAGCCCTGGGGGCATTAATTATGCTAGTAAGCCCCTGGGGCATTAGTCATTTATACCTTTGAAGAGCATGGAATAGCATCAGTAATGCCCCCAGGGCATCATTAGTATCGATGCGGCTCCAAGGGCATCCATTTTATGGACGATGCCCCGGGGTATCAATGGCTCCACTCCACTGGGATATGCTGTTGTCTTCTACTAACCCATAGAATTAGTTCTAAGTAGAGGATGCCTTGGGGGCATTGGTGGCTTCACTGATGCCCCTAGGGCAAGTTATCATTTCTATTCCTAAGTTTATATGCCTAGAAGTAGAGGATGCCCCTGGGGCATTGACGGCGTCAGCAAATTGAGCAATGCCCCTAGGGCATCCTGTAGATGTTCCAAGCATGGAGCAGTAGAGAAGAGGCCAGGGGGCATTGGCTGCATCAGCAATGCCCCTGGGGCATGCATTAGTCCTTCATATAGGATAGAGAAGTAAGGAAGAGACCCTGGGGGAATTGACGGCATCAGTAATGCCCCCGGGACATGCATTAGTACTTCATATAGCATAGCATAAGAAGCATTTAATAGTACTTCATATAACATATACTCCATTTATTCCACGACTTAACTACTTAACAATCCATATGCGCGGCACGCGGGATGCCCGGGAGGGCATAGACCAGGCTGCGAAACTGCATCCTGCACATGGGCAGACGGAGCCCTTGCCATGGTTGCCCTGGGGGCATCATTCTTTCTTTTCTTCGTGTGAGGCTCTATTACAGCCCCGGGGGCATAGTCCTTACCATGAATGCCCTGGGGGCATTATCTACTCCTCCATATATATATATTGTCCAACCTCCTCTGGATGTGCCCCGGGGGCATCGTCCTTATTGTGAATGCCCTGTGGGAGGACCCTTAAATCATGCATGAATGTGTGGGCTTTTATGGTTGAAAATAGAAAAAAATATTTGTGCCCCCCCTATTCAGAGGGACTGAAAATCTTTGCCCCCCTCCTGAGTAATGCCCCCAGGGCATCCACGGTGTAATCAATGCCCCAGGGGCATAGCCTTACGTGTAGAACTAGAAGAGGATTGTGACTCTGGTGTGAGTGTATATAAGGAAAGGCCCCGGGGGCATTCTCGGGCCAGTGATGCCCCTGGGGCATACTTTAGTCGTTTCTTGTGTAGGAGTAACGAAAATGCCCTGGGGGCATTGATGGAATTGCTGATGCCCCCAGGGCATGCCATTGTAGATTTCAGATTATAGAAGAAAGGCTATGCCCCGGGGGCATTTGTGGTGTGTGTGATGCCCCCGGGACATAATAGTATTCAGTCTATAATATAGAAGTAAATGCTATGCCCTGGGGGCATTTGTGATGTTGTGATGCCCCCGGGACATGCCAAAGTAGTCTTCAGTCATAGACTACAGCTACAGTTGTAGAGTAAAGTGTAGAAAATCTGTATGGAGAGGAGATTTCTTGATGTGACTCAGCTTGGAAAGTGACGCGTGATTTTTCGCGTCTGACCACGGGAGATGGTACTACTTTACAATCCATACGCGCAGCACGTGGGATGCCCCGGGGGCATAGTCCAGGTCAAGAAGTTGCGTCCTGCCACACTCCTCCTCCTCTTCCTCCTCCTCCTCGAATTCACCATAACATGTGAAAAATGTTGTCGTAAAACAGGTTGAACACTGAGACGGGTATGTCAGGAGAATTACATTATTGCACCTCTATAGGAGGAGATAATACTATGTGAAGACCAAGAAAGAACTCTTAGCATCAGGATTCTGTCGCCCAGCAGACAGATGGGCCACTGGTAAAAGCTAAATAAGTGCCCCTAGGATATATAGGATCTACAAAATGCATGCTATAGAAAGGATCGATTCTAGGAGCTGTCCTGTGTTTCCTCTCACTGATAGAAAAGGTTTTATGTGAGAGATATGCTTGGGGAATTCTTGATTGGTGAAGCGGGCAGAGAACTAGTGAGAGGGGGGATGGAGCTTCCCCTTTGGCCTCCCATCGTTTCTGCGAAGGATAATTTTCAAATCCCTTGACACTAGAGCTATACCCTGGGTTTGACCCCCTATTTGTCCTTCCGACAGGTCAATAGTTTCTGTCTATTCCCTGGGCGTCTGCTGGTGCAGATATGTGACAACATGTTTGTATTGACAAATGACTACATAAGCATGGACTATATGCCTATAGGGAGTGGCAGTGGTGTAGGTCCTGGCAGATATTGAAATTTGCTGAAGGATATACGAAAGAGCTTGTAGCCTATGGAAAAGAGAGGAATGGTTAGGTTGGTAATTTCATCAGTCTATTTCAGATAATTATTCTAGTTTTATTACAAAACGTATTCATGAATTCCCCGGATAGTAACAACAAAAGATAATGTACATGAACTCACAGGCTCAGCTCTAGACACCGAATGAACCCCAATGAGCGATACAGATCTGCATTTCGCATTTATATTAGACCTCTGTTCATGATCCTTAGTTTACCCTATGATATCACCCCATACTATATACTCTCTGGGATGACACATTATCTGGGGAAGGTGACAATGCTCTTCCTGGAGCCGTCCCCTGGTTCAGGCTATAAGGCTACACACTGATGTATGCCCCTTCCCTCAGGTATAATTGGACGGGGTACCAGGCACGATGTGATAATAACAACACTGAAAAAAGTTGTCCTGACAAAGTGACATGTATCCCTATGTCAACTTGATTTGACACAGAGAGCACATGTCATTGGGACATGTGCACATATGTCACCATGACAACTGTAGCACACAGTAATCCTCATATGATTTGACATGCCTTAAAATGCCATGTCATGTGTGAGTTGACTAGGGCCACTGCCACATCAAAGGCACTTGACGTATGATGGTTTGACATACATAATTGTTCTAGGATATTCCACTAGATGGGGTAAACAACCATTTTGGTACCAGGATTAATCACTACCAAGAGGTACTACCAACACTTGAGGCATTTGATGTATCTGTGGTCATTTTGTTTTCATAAAGAATAGATCACTAAGATTTGTAAATACTATCAATGAATGGTAGTGAATTCTATTTCATTGTTCAATTTGCATTTGTTATTGAACGTCGAAATAGATACCCAGAATCCTGAATTATTCAACAGGAAGGCCAGACACCTTATGTGTGGGTCCGTGAAAATACCAAAAGATAGTATGCTAACCCACAATCTATATTGCCGGGAGGCGTGGCGCAGTCGGTAGCGCGTCCGCTCACAGGCCGTAAGGTCGTGGGTTCGGTTCCCGGCCCGGCCGGGGCATAGTGGTGGTTCCAAACGTCGCCGTAAGGTGTCATTTGAGTTCCTCCCTGCTCTGGCTAGGCTGTGCTGGAAAGTCTCTCGGCGGTCATGGCAGACAAATGACTTGAAACAGGCCTGTCCATCTCTCACTATGCCTATGTAGTGACGGATGTTAAAGAACCATTGCCTCGGTAAATGTGTAGGGGCGTGATTTCTACCTTAGCTCCCTCTAGTGTACGGGTCCGGGTTTCACGCCACGGGACCTCTCACCCTCGACGTGTCCTTGAGGCACATAGGTGAGGTTTAAATTCAAAGCAAGCAAGCCACAATCTATAATCTCAGTATATACAGTACATGGAGAAATATGGCATTGCCATGCACCTCCATGCCCTTTTCTTATGGACTGCATAGAGGTCCTCAGTCAAGTAGAAGTTCTGTAGATAGGAAAAAAGTGCCTTGTTGTTGCAGGTCTGTGGGACTTTGATATCCCCTGCCTTCTATTATAGGCCTGCCTTGATTGAACCTTTGGTACATAGCGATTGACTGCTCTTGACCCTTACATAATTGTCTCACAGTATTACCTAGCACTCAGGTGCATGGATCAGGAATATGTGACATGTCTTCATTACGCATGTCAAGTGGAATTGACAAACCAAATGTGAGAGCGTCAACCTCATTCAACATGCCTTCATACATGTCATGTGGGAGACAAATTGTGACCTGTGCAGTATGCATCAAAGCGATCAGTGTTCTTCTCTCTGTGAAGGTTAGCCGCACTTCCCAACAGGGTCAAAGGGACATTAATTGTTATGTTATTTCAATGTAATGTAAAATAACTGTGATAATTATCAGAGTATCCTATCGACCACTGGCGTGGGTTGGCTTAGAGAGACATGTCAGGTAAGGTGAGCTTATCGTCATACTTTACCATGATTCGAGTTTTAATTTCACTGGTGACTTATTGATGGGAAGAGTGCTTTTGGCACGAGGCTTTTGCTTCTCCTCTGAGCATAAGGTGCAGTGCCTGTAGCCTTTGTCCAGTGGCTAGTAAGACCAGTAACATAGTACGTCTGGTGAGCTTCTCATAGTCTAGTCCCTGTATGTATCCCCAGTTCTGAATTTTTAATAATGCTGGCTGTGGGTCCCAAACAAATTCCATTGTCGTTTCTATCATTGACATGATAGAAATGATCTGGACGTATTGATGGCACTGTGACCTACCCCAGTATCAAGATATTCACTGAGGAACTGTATGCAATCCCTGACTGATGGTTGTGTGGGGTGCACTTCCCTTAGGCTTGTGAATGCATCCATCGTTTTGCACATCCCTAAGAGACCGCCGTAGTTTTAGGGCTCCATGCCATGGCCATGACCTTCCATGCAGTAAACGAGTAGCCCAGCAGATCACACCATATGGTTTTCATATAGGGATAATCAGTAGGTGTGATCTGCCTGCCAATCAGAATTTCTTGGTGGGGTCCCATGGCCACAACAGGGTCAAAGAGGTAATGGGGATTTACAGGTGCTCGCTGTACCTCCTGAGCCTGGTGAGGCTGGTGAACCATGGCTGTGTTGCCCAGTTGGGGACCACAAACAGCTCAGTGGTCTTTTCCTGCTTGGTCTTCCTCAGCACCTTGCCAATAAGAGAGAAAGGTGGGAAGATTAATGAATTATCATTCCATGTACAGGTGAATGCATCCGTTGCCATAGCATTAGCATCGTAATGTAGTGAAATGTACTTAGGGCAGAGCGCATTTTGGTATGAGGCAAACAGGTCAACCTGAGGTTTATTAAATGCAGAGAAGATGTAATTTTGGTTGGTAGGGGATAGTGACCACTCTGCAGATGATGCAAAAGCCCTTGATGCTGTTTCTGCCTCCACATTGAGTTTAGTAGGGCAGTAAGACAACTTGAAGATGATTCTGTGTTTCCATGCATAAGTGTATATGCCCTGTGTGACCTCATCACATGGTATGGAATCCAGAGAACCACCTTTCCTGATACAGCATAAAGCTGTTGTGTTGTCGATGAACAAATGTACACATTGCCCCTTCACTCAATGTTGAAGTTTCTTCAGCGCCATGAGAACTGCCTTCAATTCCAGAATATTGATATGCAGTTCTTGTAACTCAAAATCGCCTTGTTGCCAATAGCAACCCCACCCTGTCTTAGATGAGTCTGTGTAGATTGAAACCTGTGTAGGTGGATTTCCGCATAGAGCCCAGAGGCGATAGGGAGATAGAACAGCCACTGTTTGATGCAATCATGAACCGTGTCATTTAGGTACATATAGTTACATCATAGTTACCCAACAACTTGGCGAGGGCCCAATATTTAATTGTGGCTGCCAGTTTTCCTATGACTGCTGCGAATTGTCTGATTGACAGCCTCCTGACTTTCAGGATGTCACATGCGATTGTCATCAATTTTGTCACTTTCTTGGGTGGTATGTGTAGTGTCAGTGTGGTGGAGTCCAGCTATTCAATGGACTGTGCCGGAGTCAAGATTGCTTTTCTGAAGTTAATTGTGAAGCCTGCTTCCTGTAGGATTCTGAGGGTGTGTTTTACAGATTGTTCCACTAGTTCTGGAGTGTCTCCAAAAATGAGTGTGTCATCAATGTAAAACACCAAGTTTACACCATAATGTAATCTCAGATGTGAAAGCAGTGCCTTCATGATACAAGTAAACAGTCTTGGACCTGGTGAGTATCCATTTGGTAGGCATGTACACCTATACCGTTTACCATGGAACTGGTATTGCAAGAAATCCCTGTCCCTTTGTTTAATGGGTAGGGTGAAGTAGGCTGATGTAATATCTCATAACTCATAAAGGAGTTGCATGACTGACGCAAGATGATCCATTGTAGACTGTGAACTCATTCAGTCCTGAGAGGTTCAAAATAGGTCTGAAAGTGCCGTCTGTTTTAAGTCTTAATAAAAACATGTGTGAGACAAATGCCCTCGTGTTATGTCCTGCAGGCTCTATGATGACTTTACTCAACATATCCTGTATTTGTGTATCCAACTGAGCATCTTTAACTGGATTAATATATGAGTCTGGGATCTCTAACTGTACAGGGATAGTGTGTAGATCTATGGTCAAACCTTTCATCATATCCAGCACCCATCTGTCTTTGGTGAATTTATGCCACTCATTAGCCTGCCTACCCAAACCACCTGCTGAAAAGGCCTGTTTTTTTTTGGATACTTTTCAGGTGTTTCGGGTAGCTTGGCTGTATCAGGACTTACATTTATTTGTTGTTGTTGTCTTTGTTGTTGGATCTGTTGCCACCTTTGTAGTGGTTCTGTTTGGTCTGCTTGCCCCTCTTGCCACCCCTGGGGGTGTTGCTGCTGGACCGGTAGTCCTGCTGGCGGTTCGACGCCCCCTGGTGGCCCCTAGAAGGTGTGGAGGGTGATACTGGTCTCAGGTCAGGAGTCTCCATGTCTGTCGTGAGCTGCACAGCAGTGTGTTGACAACAGACACCTGTTGCTACTCAAGTAGCCCCCTGGGGTCAAGCCCTCAGGTGTGGGGTGAATTGGATTCAGCCAATTAGAATGCTGATGAGACTCAATTAGCGCGTGGTCAAACAGTAGGCCCTTCTGTCCTTATTGGAATACTGTGACATTATCTGTCTTAAGAATCCAATATATGTCGGATGCTGCCACCTGGTGGCAGGTTGTGTTGCGTCCCCCTTCTGGGGGCAACCAAGCTGCTCATGGTTCCCCATGTGTTGCTGAGGTACGCGCGTGGCCAGGTGTCCCCGGCCCCCTGCCGGGAGCGTCAGCATCTGGCCCTGCCAGCGTGCCCGTGCCCTGGCATAAGCCCAGCATGCTCGCGTCGAGACGTTCGTCTCCAACGAGAGACCTGGTTCAAGTGACGATAAGCTGATCGTACCCGACCTGTCTCCCTAAGCCAACCCACAAGGTCTGTGGTCGATAACGGATAAATACTGGTAATAATTGAGCACAGCGTCTCTCTGACCCCCAAGACCTCTGACTTCTATGAACCTTCACCTCTCTAACCCATGACTGGATCGGCCATGCCCGATAGGGGGCGGTGCAGTGACTGCAGGCTTATCGGTGTTCACTTGGTGGCTCGTGGAGGGGATCTGGGTGTAGGAGATGGGACCCATACCGTCAGTACCAACAGTAAAATGGCCGACAAAATGGCCGACATCTCCTCTCAGAGCCCTGGCCATTTGTCACTATAAAGCATGACTCGTGAAAATAAGTGATAACAACGGTTTCTTTTTGTATGTGGATAGGAGGGGCTGTTGCCGGGAAGTGTCCCAAAAAGTCTCTGGGGAATGGCATATTTGATTGATTAATTTCAGTTTACGATTTGTTATCTTAATCAGGAATTCACTGCATATTTTGATTTAGTATTCAATGAATAAATTGATGAAAAGTGTTTACTTTCGGGAATTAAAACCATCTATAAGGGGGGAGGGACGTTCGCTGCGCCTGTCAGTACTCCAGCGTAGCTTAAGCTAATTCCATGTTCAACTAATGGTGAACATTGTAAAAGAAATAATGAAAATAAATCATTATGGTGGTTTGGGGTGCAAAAATATTGTGAACACCTTCTGAAATATCTCACACGGGGGTGGGGGCCATTGAGCTGAAATTAAAGCGAAATATTTAGCAAGCATGCTGATATTAAAAGAGTGAAATCTTCAATAGAAGCGCTAAGTGACCTCCTACCAATGGGTCAATATTAATTTTTATCACTTTTTGAAATTTGAGTAAAAGTGTGGGACATTTGTAAACAACCTGATAAAACACCATTTTTAATGTCTTGAAACAATAGGGGGATACAAGGATAGTTTTTTTTCTTGCCCATGATGATTAGCCATACTATGCATGATTATCTATGCCAAGTTTCATGACTCACAACTGGGGCTTCTCAAGTTATTGGCTAATGAACAACAGTGAATTTTCATTAAATATTACCAACTTACTCATTAGCATGTCAGATAATCCATCACTTAATTGAGACTTGGGCCTTTTTAATCATTTTTTTTTATAAATATGAGTATCTGATTCCGAAAACGCAGGTTTTCTGTAATGCCAAGCACTTTTATTAACAAAAAAATGTTTTTTACTTGGAACCACAAATGGACATGGGTTAGCCTCAAAGCTTTTTGCTGTTAGCTTTACATTCACCCAGTCTTTGCAGAAATATGATAAAATGGACACTGATCTACAATCAATAGATCTCCATAATGTTGAGTTCCTCTTACTGTTATCTCCGACACCTTTATTACTCCAATGTACTAAAGATTCAGCCATAGTGAAATATCGGTCACCGTTACCTGGTTAAAACCTTGGGAATATATGATGCATGGTATAAGTGCGATCAAATATGATACCAATTAAGAATGACTGATGCGGTCCCAATTAAAACAGGGGCATGAAAGGCACTGAGACCCCTGGAGCTCTATACCTAATCTGGTTTTGACCCATGTGCACGCATTATACAGGGCTAATATAATATAGAAATGTTTCATATTTCACACAGTCCTTCTGGAGTGTATTTTTCAATAATGCGAATTAACACTTTTGAGAAATGCTCTCCAGCTGTCTTATGGGCCTCGTAATTCCACACATCTGTCCCTCTCCTGCCACTCGTCATCGGGCTCGTCCGCGAATGCAGACTCAATCACTACATTTCCTTTTAAGTATTTTTTTCATCCCTTTCAGTGGGCGAAACCAATTACCAAATGTTGACATGGGAAAGTAGAAGGATTTGCTATGTTCTCAAAACGTAGCAACGACACCCCACTAATGATATGATTTTCTATTTTAATATTTGAATAGACCTTATTTAGTTTACAACCAGTTTAAGTGAATTATCATCAAGTCTATATATTATGAGTAGACTATCTATAGGACTCTACACGCAGGATATAAATATGGACATTGCTTAGTTTTGTATTCATGCTAAAGATACAAAAGGACACTTACAGTGCACCATGGGGTGGCCCAGGAAGACTGGTACACTCAACTCTAGTTGTACCAAGAGGCAGCCCCTTTACTTTGCTTCAGATTAATCATAAACGTGTAGAGGGTCAATGTACTACCTGACATTGATTTTTGATGCCAATTATACACCTGTAATTTACCTTTGAGGCAAAATAAAGATTATTTCAAATCAAATCAAAATCAAAGTCGTGTCTTGCCCGAATACCCCGTCCCCAAAGTGTGACACTGCGTCCTAGAAATAATGTTAACTTGAAAAGGGCATACTTTCCACAGGCCTATAGGAATTATTGACTGATGTATGTACAACAGCATCGATCATATGTTGATTGGTAAACTGGTAACATCTTACTATGTAATTCAATACTATAACAATGTATTCACAGTCTACGTGAAAACAAATTTCTTTTTTTTTTCATTAGAAGAATGTGCAGATCATGTCTATACACAAATTATCCCCTTCCGCGCCCGAAAATCCATAAATCAATTTGCATCTTGACCAATCTTGAATTATATCACTAAAAGCATGCTAAATCAATTTTGATCTCAGATTTCAAACAGTAACCAATTCCTTAAACGTCTCGAGAAGACAACGTCGTTAAAACTACAGTGTAACAGGGCAATGGCCCTGGCCAAAAACAGCTGCAAAACCTAAAAAACAAGAGATCACTTCATAATAATAAAGTTGTGTTGCGGCGCATTGCAAGTAGGCAGGCTTATGCGATCCCAGAAGCAATTGCCATCTTACACTACCCCTACCTTCTTCCTCTCCCCTACTACTCCTAAGCCGATCAGGATATAGAGCTGGAATATCCTAGAATGCTGTGGCTATATGATATGCTGAGACGAAAACTATGAGCAAAAGACCTTAGGCTCTTTTCCCTTTCTATACAGCTTGGTTTATAAAATCATAATAGCTGTGAAGAGGTGCCTATAATAGAAAAAGACCCCTTTCATCTGTATAACTGAAACATTCTTAACTTGACGATAAATGGCTGTACTGATTAAGCAGATGCTCGATAATAATTGTTACGGGTATATAGATCTGATGGTGGTAGGTTTCGACATGTTGCATTCAAATCATAACATTGTCACAAGGCTCTGTTGTCATCTCTTCCTTACTCATCAATATTTCATTCTAAGATAATGCTGTGTACAATAATGTTTCTTTGTCATGAGTATGAAGTACACTTTAGTAGGGGGGGGGGTGTTGAATGGCAAATTTTGCCATTCGGTTTCGGGGACAGGCTCAAACTATGCATTTTGACACTAAACTCTAAAACCCTAAGAAGCCATCTTAATGTGATGACATGGGTATAACCTGCTCTGGGGAGGGGGGTCAGCCTCGCTAAAGTACTGAGCTATTTTGGAGGTATTTGCTTATATACAATCCAATGCTTGTTCTGCGATGATAAATCGGAATAAGATTAGCAGTTTAGATTTTCCTATAGGCCAAATGTCCATTTATGCCTTCAATCCGCAAGCCCCCCCCCCTGCCTCCTACTATACCCATCCCTATATGCCCACCCCCATACATCCCATGTTCTGTTACAATGTGCAGTCTGTATAAGGCATATCCACATATTGTTGATTGCACTATATCAGTGAGTATGGATATGCACATCCTTAGCATGTTCTTATAAAATGGCAGCATGAAAGAAAGGGGGGGGGCAGTAGCCAGGGTGCCCTGTCCCCTCCAGCACCCCTCCATCCTTCCCTCCTATAGGCTTTGAGATTTTACTGAAAATGTTTGAAATAATGGGAAAAGAACACACACACAGAGCCCTTACAGTCAAGCTTATACAACTAAATCTGGATGACTGATCAACAGTTATCCTCTGGATGACTGATCAACAGTTATCCAGGTGGACCTGTGGTCTCCTCCCCCTTCAGAATCTAGGTTAAGACTACCTTCTCCCTCCCCCTAACCCTCTAAGGGCTGCTGATGCAGGATTGCATCATGCCCATTGGTCATCATGATACACCAATGAAGTGCTGGTAGGCCTAATCACCAGCACTTCAGGGGAACATCATGCAAACGCTCTGGTACTACCTATCCTGGTAGGGTTGTCATGATGTATGAATGCAGCCCTGGTGAGTATCTCACCGGGCCTGCATCCATGCATCATGAAGACCACAGGGCATGATGCATTAATGCATTAGCGACCCTTAAAGGGTTGAGCATTGCTGTAAACACATTCTATAGGGTAAAGTAACCTTATGATGCAGGCCAAACGTAGATATCGAGTTGTCTCTCTTGAAAAACTAATCCTAATTGGATTCAAAGCAAGTCTACATGTGCATCAGGTTGATGCCCTGCTGCTAGACTGGTATCTAGACAATATAGATATCCTGATGGATCCACCCAATCTGGATTTAGTGGGACTGTAAGGGGGAGGCCTTACTCTTAGCTAGCCTAGTTGCGGAAATAACATGACTTTGCACACTTTTTGAGTTTGTGTGGTGAGCGCAACACTTTAAGTATTTAAGGGGGTTTTGGGTATCCCCCCAAGAGATATTTTAAAAAGCTAGGCATAATTTGCTGCATTTTAAGGCCATTTTGTAAGTAACTGTTTGAGTTCAATACTTAAGTGTATAATGGTATCCAAATTTTTTTTCTTTGGGGGGGAGGTTGACATATTCTCTGTGCCCACCCCCCTCCTACATGTATGGGATTGATGGGGCCATCCCCCCCAGCCTAACTGTTTAGACACCCCTGTCCAGTCACATCTGTCTGAGGAGTGTTGGGGCAACACAATGTTAACTGTATATCTTAACATAAGATTGTCTTTATTGTATTATTGGACTTGTATAGGGGGTTGGTTGGAGGTTAGGTATTCCAAGGGTGGGGATGTCATTATAGGAAATTGAGGGTGTCTAGGAGGCTCTGTGCTGGTCTTTACTGCCTAATCTGATGTCATTCTAATTTACCATGGTAGTACAAAAAATGGATTGTTTATGAGCTAAAACCTCCAAAATAGCTGATTTATCGGTATTTTAGCAAGGCCAACCCTCCTCTCTAGGGCAGGTTTTACCATCACAACAAGATGGCTTCTAAGGGTCTCTTTAGGTCCCAATTGAATATTTCTGACCATTTTCATGAATTTATAATGAGGTTTGATAAGGATTCTGAAAGACTCAATTTGGGCTGTATTTCCACTGTATGGGCAAACTTCGGACCCCTCCCCCCGTATGTGGGGGGGTTAGGGGGTTTCAAAAAAATTATTTTTGTGATTTCCCATGTTTTGGGGGTCCAAATGCATAGTTTGAGCCTGTCCCCGAAGAAAAGTAGATTTATCACACACCCCTAACTTTAGGGTGTTCTGCAATGAGGGTATAGGCCTCAGATGGGCAATATAGCAATAACGATGAATTAGTTTAAAGTTTTCCAACTTCTAATCGGAGAGGGAAGTTCAGGGTTAGAAAGCTCAAAAGCAAAAAACGAGAAGGACACTCCATTAGGGCATTCCAAAAGCCAAAGATACAAACAATCTTAAACATCCTTTTCTAAAACCATGTTACAGCCATTCTCATCTCAGTCGGGTCACATAAGTAAAGACAAAAGACTAAACTGTCATTTCGAAAAACACCTGCCATTACAAGCCTATGACCCTTCTTAAAACTGCTGTCAAATCTTGGTTTGAAATAATATTACTCACCTGTGAAACACCCCAATGGCCAAATTGAACAGAGGAGATCTATCAGGCAGTAAAGGCTAAGTAAATTCTAATATGTTGCTAGAAATGTTCGATTTTATACAAACATTTTCCTCTATGCGCTATACTATTTTAAGGATAACACTTCTGTTTGTATACCCTCATCTTTTATATGCTGTCGGAATGTCTGTTCCAGTTGAGCTTAACCCCCGGAGGTTATAAGCCTAAAATCAAACCCTCTTTAGTGTCACAGAAATTTAGCACAGCATGCTATGATGGTGATTTGGCTGTGCCTACAAAATTAGTTTTCAATGTTAGCGTGCAGTGGAAGAAGAAATCTCCTACCACTGCTCCACATGGGAACACACAGTTGGTACACTGTTGCATTCTCACTGTAATAAGTCACACAAATATTGCAAAGGGTGAGATATTAGACTGTTTTGAAACGTTATAGGCCATGCCAATATACTCCATAATAATTGCTACATCATGTACATGTAGTACCAAATTAGAATAAATCACTATAGTGCCCCAGATTCTATTTGTCTCAATAAAATAGAACTATCTAGGAACAAAAAAGAGGAATAAAGGACCTAGCTGGAGGTATAAGTGATACAGAGAAATGAAGGCCAGAGGCCACTAGCCACCTTGTGATGATCAATCATTCTATGAATCAATATTTCTTATGAGTAGCAAAGGCTTTTAGGGTCCAATTTTCATGCTACAATGACCAGCTAGGTTCTCCTTTCGGTACTAAAAGGTTTAAGTGGTTGTATTTCCAATACGTTAGGCACACCCCATCGATTGCCATTTCTAGATAGTCTTTCTACTTAATAAACACCTCGCTCTCTTTCACTCCCCAACCAAAAACATACAATTTACGCCATGCACTACATTTCATTTTAGTCCCCCTGCATGCATTCTAAGCCTCAATTTCTTATGTGATACCTGGGGAATAAGATCCAGAGGTGAACTTCATTTTCAACTTAGGCTAGCGTTTGCATCAAAACATTTACTACGTAGGTTGCATTAACGATTATGAATTTTAAGTGGATTACAAAAATGCAGCCTTCAGATAATCATACTTCAGTTGTTTATTCTAAACGAATTTTTTAAAATTTAGCCCAATGTTACTTTCTACATAGCCCATTTCATCGTTCCTCTTTCTTTCCCTCGAAAGATACACATTGACAAAATTTAATAACCAATTCTAGTAAGGCTACTAGTATACGACCCTTAATATCCCTTATCACAGTAGTCGCAGGATTATTATCACCTTCGACTCCGTTTCAACTCCCTTCAGAACAGAATCTTATCAACCCTGAACAACCTTCCTCTATCCATCTTTCCAATTAGACGGATTATGGGCCATTAAAACAATTTCAAATGGATCTTCCTTGGCGTAATTGCGCCAGTGCAGGATCACTATATAAAGCTTAAAACCGAAGAGCCCACAGTTCTGGATCATAATGGCGGCAATGGCAATTAGAAGGATCATTTCTAAGGTAAACTCTCTAATTCCAAAGAACGTCCCTGGGATTATGCCACCGAAGCCCCTACAAACGGGATTGTTTACCAAAATTTCCACTCTCCGATATAAAATATAGATGGTTCCGGTTTAATGTGATAATAGAACATAACTGTGTAGAGGCAAGGAGAAAGGGTGCTCCGTGCTAAAAGTCAACTTTAAAATTCAAATCACTACCTTTACAGTGATACATAGCATGAGAAGATACTACTGTTAGTTTTGGAGGAATGGCTTGCTAAATATGAGTAGGTGTGACCATTTTAAATATGTTAATAAGCTCTATGTCTAATTGGTCATGAGATATATAGCTAATTATCATAATTTATGCTAATTAGCTAAATTCGTATAAATTTTTATTCTTTTGCCCATAACTTTTGATATAGAAATGGTATTTTCATTCTGTTTTCACCATAGTAAACCTTGTGGGATGTTCCGTCAAATGGGATCATTGATTTTCCTATTTAGAATGAAAATCATGTTTCCATGGCAACAGAAATCAACAAAAATGCCTATTTTGGCCCAAAACATTCTTTTTACATGCCAAATTTGGAACCTTTCCACCCAAAATAGAACGTTTTATCAAAAACCATTGAATTCTCCATAAAAAAGTAGCCTATAACAGTTTTAGTCATATTTTTCCTATTCTAGTCCATAGTGGTGCCCCCTGGTGGCTAAATCTGGTACTAAATCCCGCAGTAACTGTCCTTTCTGCTTGCTGGCTCACAACTATTTGTATCGGTGACTATTAAATATAAATGGGAGTGTCCATATTAAACCTCGATGAATCAAAACAGAATCTACATAGAAACCTCTTTCAAGTATTGGTAGAATCATCCCAGTTACTGTTGTCCAACTAGACCTTAAACCAGTTACACAAAACAATTCTTCTTGCTCTGGGAAAATCCTCCTGTGTCATCTGATAAATATTAGGCCTACGTAATATAAACACCAGAAACCTTACACAGTAACACCGTGGTAACACCATAGGCCTATGTCATCACTTCAAGGATTCGGAGACAAGCTTTCAATTAAACAATAACCTGTGTACCATTTCATCAATTATCCTTAGAGCAAACTTTTTCAGCCATCATTCCTGGTTCTGAGGAAGTTTTGGTAGTTGCCCTACCTTATTGGGCCCTCTCTCAAGTACACATATCCCCTATATCAATCCCATGGATGTTAAATCAACATTGCTCTTGTGTGGCGAGAAAACACTGACAAGGGACATGGTTGTCATCCTTTAAGGCCGGTGCTTGCATGCAGGGAGAGGCAATGGAGTTTTTCTTTGAGCTATATCCTGGTGAAAGTCAGCTGTTAGTACATCACAATTTTCAAAGACAAAGTAAATGATTATCGTATATTACAAGGCCTTTTCTATATGCCCAGTAGGTGGATATTGATTGACAATGTAAGGCTGTGGTTATCACTAGTAACGTAGTAAATGAATGTTGTATTATAAGGCCTTTTCTGTATGACAAGTAACTAGATATTGATTGACGATGTAGCATTGGTAATCGTCCGACCTTTCCTGTCAGGAGCTTTACAGGCAACTCTGGCAAAATTACTCAGGAGTAAGACTGTGTTAGGAAGGACTAAGGATAATAGATACTATCTCAAAATCATATGGAAACCTCTCTGGGCTTCTCACATGTCATCTACAGTCCATATTCAGTAGCCAAACCAAAAATGAATATGATCGACCATGTAATACTGAAATTACAGCTGTCCAAATAATTTTTTACTTTATGTAGGAAATGGTAGTGCTCTATCACATCATGTGATATTTTCTAATGAATGCTTTACAGTACCTATACCAAACTTGCTTACATTTTAGGGGAATATCTCCTGTATAACTTTTCTCAGAAACACAATGGTTTACCATACTATTTCTTTGAAAAATTAAAAAGGTTTCTTCCTCCCATTGAGGAACCCTATACTGCAGGCGTGCATCATTGACTGCTACAGCAGTATGCTTTTCTATTATCTGCCTGGTTAGCTCAGTTGGTTGAGAGGCGGACTCCAAAGCCAAGGGCCGTGAGTTGAAGCTTCTCTTGGAACTTTCAATTAAAAACTAAATTCTCAAAGGTGTCAGACACCAGGTGGAGTTAGTGTGCAAGGGACTGCACACCAGATGGAGTTAGTGTGCATATGAAAGTTCTCAAAATGTCCACAGGGTCCCACCACCAGTTTCTACCTTATTACCTTAATTCATACTTTCTTCTTGTTCATGGGTAACGAAGCCAATGGGACTTTAAAGGCCTTTATGTTTTCACCACTAATTCAGCAATTAAGGCTATATTTGATAGCAATATCGTGCCAAGACATGGGTAAAAATTAACATGTGTGACACTCGTGACATGGCACTTTTAAAACATGACACTCACAGCATGGCAGCAAATCGACGGATATGGGGGAAACGGCAGAATGATTGGATAAGAATCTTAGCCCTGTTTGTAAAATCTGACACGACGACACGGCAACCCTTGCATGAAGGGGCACAATATGCATGAATCACCACCGCACACACACTTCCTCAACCAAACCTGGTCACACCATTGGGGGGGGGGGGGAGGGGAAAAAAGGTAAAAGAAAAAAGAAAAACCGCCTTGCTTTGCCAAACCATATTACAACAAATCTAAATAACAAGCTGGGACTGTGCGAAGATTGGAAAATCACCTTTGCCCATAATTCAATGTAGTATGCAGTGAGTTCTTTTTAGAATAACTACAAGTCCCCCTATATATAGGTCTATGAAGAGGCCCTAGATGACCTTTGTTTGTCGGGAAGGTATAGTTGTCCTACTCTTCCTGTCAGACGGTCCACCTCACGTCCAGCAGTCACTCAGTCAAGCAGCCTTTAGTGGAAGAGAGCCTGGAGGGTGTTGTGAAAGGACAGGAATTCAATTCTGTCGGAGGTGCTATTCCCAAATGGGAACTGACTACCCCCAAGCAATGACTTCTCCCCTGTTTTGCAGCAAGGTAATAGGTTATAGAATTGATTCTTAAGTTGTCACGAATTGGGGAATGCTTCCCAGTATGACTCACATTAAGAGGATTGATTCTGAGTGTAAGGTAAGAAGTTTGTTCTGAGCAGTAGAACAGCCAGGAACTGTAAGGTGAGTTGCGTCAGTGAGAATCCGATTCCGATTCTTTTTGCAATAGCCTCCTGTTGACAGAGAGGTCGGGAGCTTCTCAAGTAGACTAATTGCTGCTTCTACTTGGAGGGGGACAGGATGAGCCACTCCTCTGCTGCTCATGACACAATTACCATTAGTTGTCATGGAGACTCAGGCGGAGGCATAAAGCCAGAAGTATGTTTGGAGGGAGTCGGGGACAAAAGGAAAGAAGTTGCCTATTTTTCGGACTTAAGGAACGCTGACTATTGTTGTTGCACAAAGTCCATGAGAACATGGATGTAAAGAACACATGTTTCATATCTCTGATGAGAAGTACTGCTCCAAAGGGGAAAAAAGTTCTGAAAAGCCTTTCACGATTTTATATGTTAGTCTTACAATGAAATGCCCTCCTGTTACTCTCATGCATTTCCTAAAGGTCGAATCCCACGATGCAATTTTGGCTAAAAAGTTTCTGCAATTTAGACATCTGAGGCAATGTGAGGCTGTCTCCTCATATTGCAAGACCCATAGCAGATACAGGGGATTTAATGGCAAAGAAACTCTTGCAGATTCGGACACAAGTTAAGATCTTAATAAATAGATATTTTTCCTTGCGTAAGCGAAAAGATTCTGCAATTTTTAGCATGCTCTTCCAATTTACAGAAAGTTAGACAAAATCCTGGACAAATAGTTATATGTGTTCATCTTAACTTGCAACCGAAGTGTCACTATGCAATCTTATCTTTTAACATAAACTGCAATTTATCTGTGGAGGAACGAGGTTAGTAATCCCAACACTACACCCTGAATGACCCAGGAAAGTCGTTTTTACCGCCTCTGGAGGTTCTGACAGGTCACATGACACCTTTTAGGCAATCTGATTGGTTATTGTTGTTTACCAGGTCAGTGATAAAGAACAAGAAATGGTCCTTTGATGCACAGAGTTTAAATTTTTTGAAAAGGTAACCCCTCAGGTTAACTAGACTTCAATAAGTCCAACCAGAAAAATATAGAAAAAAAAGTTTTTTTTTCCCACACTCACTCAGAGTTAAGATACAGAAGGCCGGTCAGTGTACCGGTACACAATGTATCCTCTTAATTCTCAGTCCATGTAGGATCGAGTTGGAAAGAAAAAATCACATAAACTGCAATTTAGTCAATTCTGAGCTCATACACAGAGTTCAATTTCAGCATTTCTGCATTCTGCAAGTGTGGGATTTGGAAGATGCAATTGCGTGTTAGAAACCTTGCAAGGCATGGCTCCCTATTTGCTAGAGTTCCCAAATTGCAACAACTTTCCAGGCATAGATTGTAACGTGGAATTCGACCTTAACCATATCTAGATATATAAACTATGCCATGGTATTGAGGAGTCAAAGTTTGTAGCAAAACTTATTTTTCCTATGATGAGTTTGTTTAATAATGACTGTTAAAAGGGAGCGTTTTTTGGGCCCCTGGTTTTGACATGAAGTGACAGGCGTGTCATTGTTAAGCGACAAAAATGCTGTCGATGGCAATTCCAAACCAACGTAGTAGTCAGCAACGGTTCTAGCATCCCTGGTCTTGTCGGACCCACATAATGGAGAAGAAAATGGGGGCATGAAGGCCCGGGAATGAAAGCTAGCCGCGCGGGTAGTGTGTGCAGGGAAAAACATAAACGGGATCTGGGCGGAAGGGGCATGTGGCCGCATGGGATGAGGTGTCCGGTGATGTCCAGCTCTCTAAATAGGCCCTGACTATTTACCAGGAAGGGCGTTTGGATGCATCAGGTGGCTGCTTGCCGCCTTCTATACATTCACTTCGCGCCTTCTATACATTCACTTCGCGCGTGGACGCTGTGAGCTAATTTCTGTGGTCAGTTTGGAGGGTGAGGGGTTACAACAACCAGGGAGCCGTCAAATTGCCTGCCCATTGGTGGTGTAGAGGTCGTTCATTGGCTGTTTTTATATGTCCTTGCCTGGTACCACCTGGTGTTTCCGATAGTATACAGTGTATGGATCTGCATACACTGAAAAAAAGCTCTTACTCCCTTAAGTCTGGATCCAGACTCAGGCAATGTCGCCAAGATGAGACTCAGCCAGGTCCTGGAATGATACTCAGGCAGAGCCAAAGTATCACCCCAGGATCAGCCTCATGATCTGCCAGAGTTATCACCCCAGGATCAGGCCGAGTCTCATACTCGTTTTAGAGACGTTGCCTTAGTCTGGATCCAAACTCAAGTGAGTAAGATTTCTTTGTCAGTGTATAACATTTACCAACTCCATAATTTGATTTTTCTTCTCATTGATTTGTGCAGCTTTGTTTTATACTGCACTGAAAACCCTTGAGATCTTTAAACTCGTCAGATTGAGGACCTATAGTCATCAGAAGAGGTATGGATAGGGTGCAGCACCTGACAGGGAGTGCAATCCCCCAGTCTACCTCTCCCCAGTATGAGTCTATGGCATCCTGTTAACAATATGTAAAAATACACTAGGTGGCATGTATGTGCCATTATGTTTGATGATCAGTCTTTCAGTTATCAACTGAAGGTCTTCACCACTGAGGACTTTAGGTGCTCAGGTTGACAATACCCAAATCTACAGCTTTGGGTAGTCTGATTGAGGACCCCAGGTAGTCAGCACCAAGGTTGTCACTCCAACAACATTATGTAATCAGTTTGACTACCTTGGGTCAATGTATTGACCTAACCCCATCAGGTTGATTACCCAGGGTGCTCAACCTGATGACCTAAGGTTGTAGATTTGGGTATCGTCAGTCTGACGACCTTGGGGCTTTCAGTGATGAAAGTGTCAAGAAAGATCCTTTAGTAAGGCCAGCTTCCCGGGCCAGCTTCCATTTCTAGAAGGGGAAGCATCAGGAGCAATCACAGACGTGATAATGCTTTGTATGTATTCTAGATAGGCCGATAATGTACCAACATCGCCAAAGTGGTAACTACCCATTTTTTTCAGGACATTTTGTCAAACCTTCCATTTTGGAAAAAAATGCTATTGGCAGTTTTTAATCATCCTATTTCCATTGCAATGCAAGACAAATTCCCCCGACACTGCATGTGCCGTTCACTGCTACATGTACCATGAAGTACTAGGGCTATGTACTTCATTTTTTTACCTGCCATTTAACCACATTACCAGCCGTGGCCTCTCCCCCTCTATACCTTACTGGTTACACCTGTATACTGCTTCCTTCTCCCTATATCTCCTGCTTGCCACCCAGTTATCTGCCCACCGTCCCATTACTTCCAGCTCCCCACCTAGACGTTGTCAGCCTCCAGACCCTCGCTTATCCACCTTACACCCCTACCATCCCATACCATCAGACTACTTCCACACTCCCCTTGCCCTCTGCCCTCCTGTTAAGCTGGCAACGCAGCCGTGTCTGGCGCCCTAATGCTCCCCCTGTGCCGTCCTCGCCGTTCATCAATTTTTCCCCACATTAGGGCGAGTTGTGGGGGCCGAATCACACATTACGGGACCTCGGCAAATTGGCCTTCAGAGACGGTGGAACAGAGATAGGGGGGCATCACACCGCAATCCGCTCGTCTGAAATCCTTCTGGTACTGCAAGGAATACGATCTGCCGTCCTTCCTGCTTGATGTAGGCCTGGCGCGAGAAAGGGGACCTTGCTATGGATTCCAATCATCGCCCATTAAGATGGCATGTGTGGTTTCTAGTTTTTCAGCTCATTCGTCTTTCTGTGAATTAAACTATTATGACTTATTGTAGAGACGTCTTTTGGTTTGCTAATGAAATGACGATCTAGATTCTTTGTTATCATTTGCATGCCATACCCTAAATCCATTCAAATTTAAAGGGAATTTCATTTCGAGGTATATAAAAAACGTAGGCTCTGCAAAATGTAATGTCCTCCACTATATGAATATATGGTTTTGGTAGTGAGTACAGCGTATCCAGTTTTCCTATTAAAATCTGGTTGATCTTTCAGGTGGCGAGATATATGTGCCTAGTCTCATTCTCCAGTTGTATTGTTAACAGTGTATGGGACATGCCAATACTCATCTAAATGAAAGCATACCGGATTGTGTTCTCCACACTCGTTGGGATCTCATTTTATAGCATTCTGCACGTCTAAATGTCAACACACTTAGGATGTGCCTTTTATTCTGAACGGGGTTAGCACAGATATCTGAATTAGGTAGATTAGTCTCTCAGCAAACCACATCCTCAGGGCTTTCTCGTGTCTCAAGCTTCTGACCTTTTCACCACCAAAAGAGCTTATTACCGTTTGAAAACTAAGCAAGTCTAGCTCTAGCTCTGTTTGGGGGTTTTGAGTGGGAGTTTGGGATTATCCTGTTGTCTTTCAAGTATCTTGATGTCCATGTATAGCAAAGTTCCACACACACACACACACACACACACACACACACACACACACACATATATATATATATATATATATATATATATATATATATTGTGGCGTAGACCGAGCCGACGTCGGTGGATCCCGAAACCATCCTGGCATGGGGGCGGGGGGAAGCCGGCGGAGGCGGAGTCACGTCAGCATTGTGTTATTCGGAGTAGCGTCTTCGGCGGCGGTGTATGTTGTACATACACCAGCGCCGGTGGACTTGCAAGTGTATAAATACTGGAGCACAGAAAACATGCCGCCGCCTAAAACTCGTATATACAGACGAGTTTAGGGTAGTCAAGGTCAAATGACCACCTAAACTCGTCATACTGACAAAATAAAGTTGTCATAATGACGACTTAGGTGGTCAGGGTGACGACCTCAAGTCGCCACTTTGACGACCTAAAGCTGTAGTTTTAGGTATCGTCAACCTGAGGACTTACAGTCGTCTGCACTGACTAGTTTCATGCCTCTCAGTTTTTCAGTGAGGTGTCCCACCGGACAGGCAGTCTGAGATTGGGGTGGCTATAGGACGCACCGGCACTTGCACCAGAGAGGAGGAGCAGCGGCATATAGATAGAGATATACTTAGCTGGTGTGGCAGAGCAAGCCAGGCAATAAAGAATTCACGTTAATTATACTTGTCCGTGTTACTGGTCGTCATTCTCTTATCCGGAGGAGCTTGAAGAGCGCTACATTGGTGACAGCGGTGTTTTCAACGGATCCACGCAGGACTAGAGATGGCGGAGGCAAGGATAACGGGAACAGACTCATTGAAATTGGAAGGAGAAGGAGTTGGTCGGGGGACCCTCTTGGAAGTAGTGGACGAGGAGGTGACAATCAGAAGACCCACAGAAAGCAGACCTGGGGAACCATACCCCGAAAGGCAGGAGGAGCCTATGGATCGGAATTGGACGGGGGAAGGCAACCAGGTAGAGGTGGGAGGAGGGCGTGCAAGTCCCGTAAACGACTTCAGATGGCCATGGGAGAAGGAGGAGGTGGAGAGGGAGATACCCCGGAGGCCTAGCCGGGGGAGGCGCCAACCAAGAGGCAAGACTGAAAATACTTCAAGCATGACTCGGAGGAGATTGGAGGAAGGGTCAGAGGATTGGACGGAGGAGGAGTGGGACCAGCTCCTAGAGACTCTCTCAAAGCATAGGAAGATGAAACCGGCAGCGGAGGGACGGGAGGAAGGAAGAGGGACGGAGGGCCCTGACAACAAGGGAGAGGGGATGACGGTAAAAAAAGAGGTGATCGGGGGAGAGCAGCCATCAGTGGATGAAACCCGGTTACCTGCGTTGCCGTCCCTATCTGGCGGAGCTGACGGCGAAGTGAGTGCAAAAGGAAAGCCGGTGGTTAAACCCACAAAATACGACGGGACGGGGGATCTAGGCGATTACCTCAACCACTTCGACCTGTGTGTGAAGGTGAATGGATGGGACGAGGCTGAGGCCGGCATGTTCCTAGGGCTGAGTTTGGCGGGGGCCGCTCGGAGGCTGTTGAACGGCAGAAAACCTGCTACGCCGGAAGGGTACACCGAACTCCGGAAGGCGCTGGTCGAAAGGTTCGAGCCCACCAATCAAGAAGAGACCTTTAAAGCTGTCCTCCGCACCAGGGTACGGAGGAAGGGGGAGGCGTTGCAAGAATTGAGGGAGGATCTGATGAAGTACACCCGACTAGCTTACCCCGAGGCCGACGCCCGAACTACAGACACCCTGGTTTTGGACAGATTCCTGCTATGTTTGGATAATCCTCTAAGACAATGGGTCTATCAGTCACAGCCAAAGGACCTACAAGCTGCCGTCATGACAGCCGTGGGGGCAGAAGCCTACCTGAAGGTGGAGCAGGAAACATCGCAGAGGGTTAGGACCGCTGATGCGTCGGTAAATGAGCATCTCAAAACCAACACCGACAGGATGGATAAAATGGTGGAGCTAATGGACCGTATGGCTAAGAAGATGGAGGAGCCTCTCTCCACCGAGAAGAAGAGGCGGAGTACTGCCTGCTATGGGTGCGGTCAGGAAGGGCATTTCAAGCGGGAGTGCCCCAACAGGAGAACTGACAAACCTGGGGGGGCCCCCGAGACGGGAAAGGATGTTATTCCATCGGGAAACTAGAACCGACCTCTACCCAAGGCCAGGTACAGGTCGGGGGGATTGGGCCTATGAATATTGTGCAAGGAAGGCGAGAGAGGGGCGGCGGAGGACTAATAGTGGAAGGCAAGTTGGAGGGAGCCGTTATACAGATGCTGGTAGATACTGGCGCCTCACTAAACCTTATCTCCCACGGGTGGTGGGAACGACATGGGGGTGATCGGCCGCTCCAAGAAACGGGGGAAGTTGTCTTTTCGGTGGATGGAAGACCCCTGAAACTTAAAGGGGAGGTGCAGGCTTCATTACAATTGGGGACCAGGAGCACGAACGCGATGTTTATCGTGGGGGACACAGGGACGGAAGGAATATTGGGCGCCGCCTTTCTACGAGAAAACCAGCTTGTGGTGGACGTGGCCAGGGGAAGATTAATCTGGACCCAACCAGAATCGTTGTGTCGAGTGGTGAGCACCCGCTCAGCAGTGGTCGGAGCGGGGGAGGAAGCATTCCTGGAAGGCGCGGTGATGGGTCGGTGGTTGGACGGTGGGAATGGCCTGATAGAAAGTATGGCCGGGCACAAGGGTGAACCCCACTTCCTGGTGGGCAGAGGCCTGGTCCAGCCAATAAACAGAGAAACCTGGGTCAGGGTGCTGAACCCTGGGCTGGAACCGATCATCGTCTACAAGGATATGACTCTGGGTGGCATCCAACGGGTGGAAACGCCGGGAGAGGATCCGGGGGTGAACCCCGGAAGCTGGTGCCGTCGGGTGGAGGCTATGTCGCCGGAGGAGAAGAGAGGGCTTATAAGAGAGCTGGTGGAGGGAACAGAGCCAGACAGAAGGAAGGAGCTTGCGGGGTTACTTAATCAACACCTGGCGGCCTTCCAGTGTCATAAGGGTGATAAGGGACACACCACTATGGCCCAACACCGAATAGATACGGGGGATCAACCCCCTATAAAGCAGCCCCCAAGACGCTTAGCCCCCCACCGAAGGGCCACGGTGGAAGAGGAGGTTGAGAAAATGTTGGAGGCAGGGGTAATCGAGCCTTCAGTAAGCCCATGGGCATCTCCGGTGGTGCTAGTGAAGAAGAAAGACGGGACAACCCGTTTCTGTGTGGACTATAGGCGGTTAAACAAAGCTACAGTGAAAGATGCCTACCCTCTGCCCCGGGTGGAGGACTGCTTGGATACTATGGCGGGGGCCACCTGGTTCTCATCAATGGATCTTGCCAGTGGGTATTGGCAACTAGATGTAAGGGCGGAGGACAGAGAGAAGACAGCGTTCACCACCCACCGGGGGCTCTACCAATTCATCAGAATGCCGTTTGGGTTATGTAATGCCCCAGGGACGTTTGAGCGAGTGATGGAGGTTGCCATGCGGGGGCTTCAGTGGCGTACCTGTTTGGTATATTTAGACGACATTGTCGTGTTTGCCGAGTCCTTTGAACAGCATATGGAGAGGTTGGGCGAGGTACTACAAAGACTGGCGGAGGCCGGCCTTAAGATAAAACCCTCCAAATGCCAACTGGCCCGCCGGAGGATACTGTTTCTGGGGCACCAGATCAGTGAGGCTGGGGTAGGGACCGACCCAGGCAAGGTGGAGGCTGTTCGGGGGTGGCCCCCACCACAGAATATCACAGAAGTGAGGAGTTTTCTCGGTCTGGCGGGGTATTATAGAGCCTTCATCCCCGACTTCTCAACTAAGGCTAAACCCCTCAGTTCTCTGGCGGAAAAGGGACGGCCTTTCAAGTGGACGCCGGAGTGTGAAAATGCCTTCGAGATACTGAAGCAGAAATTGATAGAAGCTCCTATCCTGGGGTTCCCCCGACCAGAAGGCCAGCTTATTATGGACACGGACGCCAGTGATACGGGGTTGGGCACGGTGCTGGCACAAGAACAGGATGGGGAAGAGAGAGTATTGGCTTATGGCAGTCGCACCCTTAGCAAACCTGAGAGAAACTATTGTGTTACGCGGCGGGAGTTGTTAGCCATCGTTTTTGGCCTCCGGAAATTCAGACACTATTTAGTGGGTCGGCCGGTGGTAGTGCGCACCGACCATGCATCCCTTCGGTGGCTATTGGAGTTCAAAGAACCAGAGGGCCAGCTGGCGCGGTGGCTTCAGATCATAGGCACTTATGACATAGTGATACAACACCGACCAGGAAAGGCCCATGGTAATGCGGATGGCCTATCCAGGACACCCTGTAAACAATGCGGCAGAGACCCTGAAGAAGACAGGCGGTGGTGTCGTGTCTTCACAAGAGCTCAGAGTCAAGTGCTAGAAGGAGGGAACCGATCCCCCGCGGAGGGACCGGACCCTCCAGTGGGGCCGGCATGGGAAAAGCTGCAGAATGATGACCCCCTTCTCAGGGAGGTACGGGGGTGGGTGGAAGGAGGAGAGGTCCCCACTGAAGCGGTAAGACGGGACTGGAGCTATGAGAAGAAGGCCTGGTATGCCCAGAGAGAGAGGCTGACAATACACAAGGGCGTGTTGGGCCGGAGGTGGATAGGGGAGGCGGGGTCGGCCCACTTCCAGATAGCAGTTCCCAAGCCTAACAGGAAAGATGTGCTGCAGGAGGTACACGGAGAACCACTGGCCGGACACCTAGGGCGTAACAAGACCATCAGGCGGGTACAGGGAGGATATTACTGGCCTGAATTCCGGAGGGATGTCACCCGGTGGTGCGAGCAGTGTGAGCCGTGCCTGCGGCGGAAGGCAGCCCCCGCCCCCCACCGAGCTCCAATGGGACATGTTGGGGCTGGTCTACCACTCCAAAGGGTAGCCCTGGATGTGATGGGACCTCTGCCCCCGACCTCACGGGGTAATCAACACATTCTGGTAGCGGCAGACTATTTCACTAAGTGGACGGAGGCCTATGCCATTCCCAATCAGGAAGCGCCCACCGTGGCAAGGAAGTTGGTGGAGGAGCTCATATGTCGGCTAGGGGCGCCGGTGGAGATTCACACCGATCAGGGCAAGAATTTCCAGTCGGGGTTGTTCAAGGAGATAGTAGCCTTGCTGGGGGTCAAACAAACAAGGACTTGCGCTTTTAGGCCTCAAAGTGATGGAATGGTGGAAAGAGCTAACCGGACCATTGAGGCGTTACTGGCTACGGTGGTGGCCACCGACCAGCAGGATTGGGACCTGCAGCTCCCCTTTGTGATGGCCGCCTATAGGTCATCGGTGCATAGCTCCACCGGAGTATCGCCTAACATGATGATGTTGGGAAGGGAAACAACCGTCCCCCTGCATCTGATCTACCCATTGGACCCACCTCCGAGGAATAAGGCTGGATACGTGGCTGAGGTCCAGGAGAAGATGGCACGGGCGTATGAGGCAGCTAGGAGTAACATAGGGAGGTCGGTGGCCCGCCAACGACGTAACTATGATGCGAGGGCGGAGGAGGGCCATCTGCCAACGGGATCCCAGGTCTTCTACTATCACCCCCTAAAGAAGAGAGGACTGTCACCCAAGTTGCAATGTTATTGGACCGGCCCGTGGACTGTGCAGGAGAGAATAGGGGATGCAGTGTACAAGATAAAGAGAGGCCGTGTAACCAAGGTGGTACATTTTGATTCTATAAAGGAGGTCTGCCTGCCAGAGGAAGAGGATCTGGGGGATGAATGCAAGGAGATAGACCCGGCGAAGGAAGAGGTAGCCAACCCCGACCATGGAGCGGGGGATGGATCGCCGGGGGCTAAGGCGATACGGGCGATAATAAGGGACCCTAACCCCGGGCCGCATGACCAAGCATACTTACCTGTTAAGATGGCTGAGGGTGGGGACAGCTGGTGGAAATGGTGGCGGGAGGAGGAGACTCGGGTGAGAGCAGAAGCTGCAATGGCCCACTGGAGGGGTGAACCCCCAGATGACGAACCCCCTCTGGAGGAGGAGACCGAAGAAACTAGGGAAAGAAACGAGTTCAAGAGGGCAGAGTGGGCCAGACGGAGGAAGGACCCAGAGAGATGTCGTATCTTAGGCAGGCATGCAGAGAGGTGGCGGGTCTATGAAATGCTAGAGGAGGCAGAGCACGATAACGAACGGAACGAGGAGAGGGAGAGCCGTCTAGTAGCCCCGGGTCGCTTACCCCGGAGGCCTAAAACACCGCCTAAGGCGGAGGAGACGCCTAAGGTTGCGCCTACGTGTCTACACTTAGTACAGGCTGGGGTCACAGCACCGCCGGGCGCCTTCAGGCCTGCTACGCCGCCTAGCTCGGGGGACGGGCCTAAAACTCCGCCTAAAGCGTCGAGCGCGCCCTCTGCCGGAGTTATAGCCCCGCCAAAACCGGTGTTGCTACGAAACCAGAATGCGAGTGACGTCAATGAGGAGGGAGACGACCACTATTTGAAGATAACAGTCACTTTCCCGATAGAAATGGCGGAGGACAGACGTGTTGTAATGAGGAAGGTGGAGGAGAGCTGTAGAAATGGTGTAACAGGGGACACACAAGCCGGGCGGGAGGAAAAAAAAAAAGGGCCAAGGGAGCGCGTAAAGAAAGACGGGGTTCACCGGGAGGGCCGCCTGAGGGAGAGAGGGGGCCGATCTCCACCCAAATCCTCGTCCTCACGGTCCCACAGCCGCCCTAGGCATGGGGGAAGGGAGAATGATAGAAATAAACACCGCCAACGGCCCACCGAGGAGACAGTCCACCGAAAAGTAAACAACAAACCCTACAGGAAGAAGGACCGTGCGAAAGACAGCTGGTCAAGAACCCATTCCCACGTCCACTACCCACCGGAACGTTCGGAGGGAGGAGCAGAGCGGACGTTCTCACGGTCGGGTGACGGCCTCGTGACAGGGGAAACCCCGGTGGCACAGGCGTGCGGGGAAGGTTCCTGGCTGCTAATTGGCCAAGACAACTCAAGGGGGAGGGGTGTGGCCGGGCCGGGGGTGTATAAAGGAAGGACTCATCCCCGGGATTCGGCAATATCGACCATCGATTGGAAGCAGTTAGAACTCGGTAATATGCCTAAGACACACGAAGACGAGAAGTCCGTGCCCATGGTATGGGTAGGGGGAGTGCAGATACCAAAGCACAGGTGTGAGATCTGCAGGGAGGAGGGCAAACCGTATGCCTTTGGACGCAGCGATGCTTTAAAACGCCATCAGAGGAAGCATGAGGCCGTGCAAGAAGGATACGAGTGCCCCTCCACCGGCTGTGAATACCAGGTCGCCAAAGATTACAAGAATGACCTGGTGCGCCACGTGGAGAGACAGCACCCGGACATAAAAGGATGGGTGCCCCCGAAAGAGACCAAGCAACTGCGGCTGGCTAGTGAAGAGGAGGCGGGGGCCGTTCCAGCACAAACTCCAGGCACCTCCACGTCTACAAAACCCAAGTCTAAAGGCAAACCCCGGAAGGTTAAGGTCCACACGTCAAAAGGAGGGGCTGGGAAGGCAGAGGAGCCGGCCGAGTTCGCCGCCGCAAGCACTTCTAAAACGGAGGCGGTGGTGCCCTCCAGCCAGACACCGGGCAGCGCCTCTATCATATCGTCACTGGTGTCCCCCGGGATAAGCATAGGGGTTGAGGAAATGGAGGAGGTGGCCGCAGCGGCCAAATATCTAGAGGAACTGGTGGGACTGAAAACTCCCCCCAATCAGGGACTACCTGCACAAGGGGTGGCCACCCGGAGTAGTACTGGCAAGGGGCGGAAACGGGTGTCCGAGGAGGCAGTGGAGGAGCCCCCTGACAAAAAGGTGCGCCGGTCCCCCGGTAAGGAGGGAGCTGTCCGCCGGGTTACAGAAATGATAACGGACCCCGTTACCGGTAAATATCAATTGGAGCCAGAGGAGGAGGGAAAGGTTCTCTTTGTTCTTAAATTACTAATGGACAGGTACAGTAGGGAGGGGGAGACCCCGACCAAAACCTTAACTAGACTCCAGAAGGAGTTGCCGGTGGGCACACTAGACGTAGATGAAATAGAAAAGGAATATGAGGCGGCTAGGACGGGTATACCAACACGGAGAACCCAGCTAAAGGTTGGGACTTACGATGACGTCACAGACGACGGTTCACAGTCAGCTCAGGAGTCCAGCCCGGAAAAAGGAAAGGCATTCGAAATTTCCGGGGGACTCGATTCCAGCCCTGAAAAACTGCCGGAGTACACCTTAAAGGAGGACCGCCCCAAGCCCCACATTGAACCGGAATTATGCACACCTGCTGAGGAAGGGGCCACCTCCACCCCCGACTCCCCGGAGGAGGAGGAGGACAGGGGACCAGGTAAACCCGACCCCGAAGACGTAGCCACGAAGATGGTCTCCGCTCCAGCTAAAGTTGATGAAGAGATCTTTGAATACCCCCCCGGCGTGGCTGGCTACCCTGACCTCGAGGAGCAGTATGCAGCGATGATCAAAGCTGGTAGAGAGAGGGCCAGGCAGAAGGAGTTAGAGGAACAAAAGAGGTTAGAGAAGGAGAGAGAAATGGAAAGACAGAAGGCTATAGAGGAAAAGAAAGAAGCAGAAGCCAGGGTGGCGGAGGAGGAAAGAGCTTTGAAAGAACAGAAATCTAAAAAGACAAGAGGAGGAAAAGGGAAAGGCCCGGGAAAGAGTAGCCAGAAAACAGGATTAGAAACACTGATGGAGCAGGTTACCGTGCGCACGGGGGAGACCCCGGAAAAGGCTAGTCCACCAGCGGTGCCCCAGACTCCCACCCCCGGAACGCGGCGCAGCCTTGAGGAAATATTACTGAGTACATTAACTCCCACGGGCCAGCGCCCCAAGACCCCGGCAAAGACGAGCTCCGGCAGCAAACCCAGGGACAATGAGGGGGAACCCGTTGGTGTAACCCCCCAACAAAAAGGCAAGATGGCCGGGAGAGCAAAAGGGAGGCCTGACTTAGTGCATTACCCCAGGACGGTTACTGTTGGATTGGAGGGGCTGGTGGTGCAGTCTCCCAAGGGGGACTTTCTCTTACAAATTGAGGCTGGGGAGGAGGCGGGACACATGGAGACTATGGTGTTGGTGCCGGAGGGGGTGGAGACGGTGCAGGGGAGTGTGGAGGATGAGGACCCTTTAGGCCCACCGACCTCCGAACGTGTTATAATAGTGACAGACGCCCAGGTGGTACCCATACCTGACGGGGGCGTGGCTCCCACACAAGGAGTAGTGTCTGTAAGCCACGTGGTGGTTGCCCCTTCCCCGGCTCCCGACTCTGGAAAAAGGGTAGAGGTGGAGGAGAACTTGATGCCCTGGAATGAGGACTTCACAGGCCCCCGTGAGCTGCAGGAGTATACGAGGCGCTTGCGGAACCCGGGGAACTTGGGGCCCGAGATGAGAGTGGTGCCGGGGGGGGTGTGCAGCTCGGCAGTGCAAAGCTTGGCTGACGGTGATGTGGAACTGGTTCAGGTGACCCGAACCAGGTACGCCAAGGCGTCCAGGGAGGGACTGTGCTCCAGATGCGGGCAGCCATGGCCTATTACCCCGAAGGCCCCGGAGAAGGAGGAGAGACAGGAGGAGGAAGCCTCTACGAGCACCCAGTAAAAAGGGTAAGTGTCTCTTCCGGTGTATCTACGGCGGGGGAAACGGAAACTCCAGTACAGGAGGGCGCCGGCGGAGGTCGGTGGGAGGAAAAGGAGGGAGGGCGGTGATGCAGCCGGGTCGGAGGGTGACTGCGGGATAAGCTGGGATGACGTGGAATGCACCCGAGTAATCTATGGGTGTAAGCCAGTACAGGCTGGGGGAGCAGTAGCACCTTAAATGAAGGACAAAATGCATCAGTTCCGGTGGGGTAAGCAGTACAAGTGCCTTACCTTGTGTTGCAGACCTGGTCGAGCCGCGGGGGGGCGGCATCCGGAGGCAGGCGGAGGAGAAACGGCAACAACCGGAGGGAGGTGGCCGTCGGTGGACGGTGTGGAGGACCGGTGGACGGCTCGGTGGATGAGTCGGGGGCATCTCGGCGGTGGCAGTGATGTTGTATTGGTCTTGAAGGCAGCGGTTGTATAATAGTTAAACCATTTGTAAATTATGAAGCTATCCGTTGGAGCATGCTATAAGTATTGATACTGTGTATACTGTATGATTATCTATATTGCTCAATGTATTTGTTTAAAAGTAATAATCACAAACACCCAGGGGCCATGGTGTATAATTGTTTATTCAAAATTGGATACCCATCTTCAGGAGGGTACTCTGACATTCTTTCCCAGTACGACTGTTAATTAGTTGGGGAGAGTGTGGCGTAGACCGAGCCGACGTCGGTGGATCCCGAAACCATCCTGGCATGGGGGCGGGGGGAAGCCGGCGGAGGCGGAGTCACGTCAGCATTGTGTTATTCGGAGTAGCGTCTTCGGCGGCGGTGTATGTTGTACATACACCAGCGCCGGTGGACTTGCAAGTGTATAAATACTGGAGGTGTCCCACCGGACAGGCAGTCTGAGATTGGGGTGGCTATAGGACGCACCGGCACTTGCACCAGAGAGGAGGAGCAGCGGCATATAGATAGAGATATACTTAGCTGGTGTGGCAGAGCAAGTCAGGCAATAAAGAATTCACGTTAATTATACTTGTCCGTGTTACTGGTCGTCATTCTCTTATCCGGAGGAGCTTGAAGAGCGCTACAATATATATATATATGCATATGGGTATGATTGTGTACCGAGCTTCATTCGTATTTTTCACACATAATTCATATAAATTAAGAGAAGAAGATTATGCCAGTTCTGACCAGTGGTTAGCTACTTCCAGGGAGCTTGATCTCATTTTACCTATATCAAAAAATGCACAAAACAAATGCGGTTGACATATGTAACAAGGGAGAGAATCTACGGAGCCCTGGAGCAGACATTGCACAAAAAACATTTTATACGTTTTTGCAGCTGCAAAAACCATTCATGCAAAAATTATTCTTGCACCCACAAAAACATTTTTGGAGCTTCAAGAATAATTTTCCCATAATACTTCAAAATGGCATAACTTTTGTTCTAATCAATGGATTTTCAAAATTAAAAAAAACTAGGTTGCAATAGCCTCCCTCTATTCCCACAACCTTCTTGTCGCTGCAACAATATTTTTCTGCGGCAGCAAGAATATTTTTGCAGGTGCAAAAGTGTTTTTGCGGGTGCAGAAATGTTCTTGCGGGTGCAAAAACACAAAACATTTCCGTGTATGTCCTCTCTAGGCCTCCTTAATATTCAGCACAGTGACAGCAATAAGCGTTGGCACTACCTTGTTTTGTTACCATAAGGGTGGTACTGCATGCCACTGACAGCTTAGGGCGGACTTCAAACTGAACACAGTTGATTGTGGCATGTGGGGAAAATACCCAACAGACGTTAGATGTTAAAATTTCACAACTGTTCCTTTACAGACTGTATTTTAAAACAGTCTATTTGTATTCTAAATGTAGGAAATTCAATACTTCTATTACTCTTTAATTATATTACTTTCCCTGTTAGACTAGATGGAAACCCCCATGAATTCAGAATGCAACCCATGGGGAATGTCCTATCTACTTGGTAGGAAAACCCATACCTTATCCACACCTCCCTAGCGGTCTCTATTCATCATGTGAGGCACCTGCTCCAGTTACCATTCTCCCGTCTCACTTTCAGATGCCCTGACACTCCATACAAAGGTTAGTCTATCTGCATAATCCATTTGTTTTATATTGGAGGCAGCGGACATGGATACCTCTGGCAAGGATATCTATTTGTCCTTTCTTAGGATGTAAAACTAGTAGCACAAAGCAGACATTTATCCATGAATATAGATATGGTGAAATTCCTATCATTAAACGTCTCTCATGCCTTGTGAGTCTAACTCATACTGTGAACGTGTCTACTGAAAGGTTGAGCAGGGTGAAAAAGACTTCTTTGGCAGGAAGTATAGGGGTGTAGGCAAATTAACTCACAAATAGGCAAAACAAGAGCTATATATCATATACACAATATTAGACTTGAAGTGATTGTAGACTAGGATCATGACCTAGCCACATCTTTATGATTTAAAATTTGCTGTGCGCCAATGCAACAGTGATATGAGAAGATACATACAGGGAATTTATTCAGGGATACCAAGTCATCAGAATCCTGTAAGATCTGGGTACTTAAAAAGTTAATTCTCACTTTCCATTTTGCTGTCAGCAGGTTGGCATGATCACTTGGGGTCTAGCTTGATAAATGATGGTTGAGGTCCAGTTGATTCAGGTGGATTTCTGAGTGGAGCCTACAGAGGCCAATGACATATAGCACTTGTACAGAACATATGACGGACCCTGCCGAGTGGGCACTATACCATAGAGCACATTAGATAGCATCATAACTCTGCTCTGTCTTGCTGCACCACAATCTTGGGAATAGAAAGCGTAAATTTATTATAGTAATGCTTTCATTTTTTCCTTACCGAGTCCTCCCACAAAATCTTTCCTAAACTCGTCCAACAAATTGCGACTAATAATGCTGACCTGCAGACAAACAAACATGTATATAGTTTATCCGGAGTTGGTAAACGATTTTATGATTAAAGTTGCATATTCCCAATAACGCAATTTTTCACATTCCCCAAACATAATATATTCAGGGTATGGATCACTATCAAATAGTATTCCTTCTTAGTTTATACAATCATTTAGAAAGGATTGCATTGTGTCTGGAAGGTATCTTACAATGTATATCATGTGGTTGGAATTATTGGCATGCACTAAAAAAGTACACTGTTAAAAAATTCCGTAGATTTTACAAAGAATCATTGTCAAATTTTACGGTATTTCGCCATTATTTTTTTATTACAATGAAACACCATCAGATTGATTGATGTTACAGTGAATCAGTGTAAAACATTACGGAAAAAATATCATTTTTTCTTTTACAATGAATCTTTGTTATTTTGCAAGTTTCATATTTTGCCACTAGGTGGCATTGTGTTTCACTTTGAGATTTTCTTCAATGTTCTTGACCCTAAAGCGATGGAAATGTATCAATATTCATAGATTGTCCACTTTGGTTTATACACCGTGTTATCAAAATGCAAGTCTACATTGTAGTTTCATAGATTTCTTATAATGAAAAGATAATCTATCTTGATTGTTGATAGGAGAGTAGCAGAGGTACCTTGGATACCCATTATGTGGGAATAGAGAAAATACGTAGGCATACCACTGCAGTTCTTTGAATTATAACAGTTCTGAGGTAATCTATGTTCATAGGTTGTGACTCTAAACTTATCAAGGGCATGATGAGTCTGTCAAAGACTCACTTATGCTCATAATGATTGAGATGTCCTGGCAGTAAGATGTCCTGATGAATTGTATATGGAACCAAGCCATTTATATAATGATAACATAGTCCAATGTGGATCTACAGTGAAATCCTTAAAATGATATATTATAGGCTGAATATTCACATGAACAATCAAGTTTGGAGGACATTTAAGCCAGAACAATATGTAATTTATTACCGTTAGTCATTATTTAGAAACAATGTTGAAAGTATGTAAAAATTACGGTGACTTTTGAAAAACGGTGACCGTTAAAAAAATGATAAAAGATTGGCACCCATTGTTGCCAATGAATCTTTGTTTTTTCTTCGGAAGATTTTTAACAGTGTAGTGCCCTGGTGACTTTTGAAAAACGGTGACCGTTAAAAAAATGATAAAAGATTGGCACCCATTGTTGCCAATGAATCTTTGTTTTTTCTTCGGAAGATTTTTAACAGTGTAGTGCCCTGGGTATAAATCTGATTATTCCATGAGACGTAACCATAATTATGGAAGATACTATCACATTGAGTGGACAACAAGGCAAGTCTGGTCTATATGAACATCCTTACTGATTTTCAGGATGATTTTTTTTCAAACTCAAAACATCGATCTATGCCAGTTAAAAGAAGATGTGAGGGTGCTTTAGTATAGGTAGGTTCGGTTAATCTGATACACATCTTTCTCTTACAAGCCAACTAAACTATCCGCTTCAGAACCAATGACCCTGCATGCAGCTGGGCTAAACTAAGTACTATTATTTTGATGTATCTAGTGGCTGAATATAGAAATGGCCTGGTCTGAGCAATGCCCTGGATAACCATACATTGTGATTACAGTGAAGTTGCTTTTGGTGTTTTGAGTAATGAGGAACATTTATTTTGTATAGTCAGTGTGAAGCAGGAGTACATGAGATTGACACCATTGTGGACAACGTTATTGCTCAATGCCCATAATGGGCATGGGTATTCTCATTCTGCTCTTTCTCATACTACCGTAATACCCTGCGTATAAGGCACACCTTGCATATGAGTGTAGCCTCTATAAGAGTGGCTGTCCCCATTAGTATTTGTGGAGTAATGTGTGTGCACACCCAGGTCAAGGGGTCCTCCGTGAAATGTATGGTGTGACGCACCTAGAATGAAATCACCTAAATGTGGCGGACTCAAAATTGGAAGTGACTGAATTGATAATTCAAAGATGTGAGCAGTTTTGTATACATATATCTTTGCAAACTCCCAAAATGCTGTCTCCCATTGTGTACACTCCTTCTCCAAGCGGGTCCTTTAATTGCGTATTGTGGCTTTGAATTGGGGACTCTGTGATTGGTGATTGCCTATATGCTTGTGCTAGAACATCACCTACAAGTATAGCAGCATCAGAAGAGGGGAGCATTTCTTTCATGTATCTAAAATTCAGCTACTGAAAGAGAGCAAAGTATGTACCCACTCACTGTTTGATGCATGTGTCTGATATATAGGCCTATCAATACTTTGCACTCGACCATTTTACATGATGTCCTGTGTTCAAGTACATCCATGCACCCAATGATTTAGGCACTTACATAAACCAGCAGCTAGCTGCCCTGCAGTGGTCACACGAAGGTCCTGTTTTTTGTTATGCAATCTACACTGCAAAAATGGTGTTTAGATCCTAAACCTATTCTTGAAACGTTTTTGTAATCACATTAATCTCCTAAATATGTTTAGTCAAACAATATGCTTAGCTGAAGCGTTTAGATATCTAGGTGTTTAGGTTTAGAATGTTTCTGATATGAAATTTTATGTTTAGACATTGAAATGATTAGAGGGATATTTAGGTTCACAGATGTATGCATTAGGAAAATAAAGGATTATCTTTTGTTTTAGTTTTTTCCATTTACTTTCTGGGGGACATTGGCAGTTATATACAAGTGCAACATCTCTAAAGAAGTCGGTGATCAGTATAATATTATATAAATATATATGTATACATTGTATTACAATTAGAGACTTGAGAAAGTACAATAGCTTGGCAGGGAGGACATTTCTTTATCCTTTGCAAAATACCATGAAATAGGTGTCTATTATGGAACTTATTGACTTATGTACACTAATTATGCTGGTGTTAGGCAAATTTAGTCAATTCTCTATTGCTGTTTCTGTCCTGATGACATTCTATGAAATGAAAACACATTTAACATGGGGTTTGGGGACATTTGCAACAGCAATTAGTTGTGAGTGTGTGCAGAGTGTCCATTCAAAGGTAGTGCTGCTACCTGGTGTGTAATTGACATCCAAGTGTTTAAACATATTGATGTTTAAATCTAAACACCTAGTATTCAATATGTGTAAACTCTAAACATCTAGACATGTTTAGCAAAATTGTTTAGGTGTTTAAAAGAAAAGTGTTTAATTCCTAAATAATTATGTAGTTTATGAAACACCTTACTGGCCTATATGTTTAGGTTTTAAACATGTTTAGACCTAAACGTGTTTGAAATCTTAACACCATTTTTGCAGTGTAAGGCTCTAGGTAGAAGGCCTGTTAGAGGGCCCCCTCACTCCCTGTCCTCTCCTGGCCTTATTTCTCCACATAGAACAGTGGTAGGTAAAAAGATCTTCCCTTACAATTGGCATGAACATTTTGTTGACCTACATGTGATTGAAATAGTACTCATTCATCTATGAAGGAGTGTGATTTGGAAAAAATTTGTAAAGTCTGGTAAATGCTTATTGTGTTGTTAATAACCCCTATTTATAGCTTTATATTGTGGCTAGGAGGGGGCGCAGGATGGGGGCACCCCTTATTTGAGGGCAAATTTTGGGGAACAAATTATGTAATTTAACCCCTGTGCCCCCCTCTAGATCCGCCACTGTCTATTGTTGCTCAATGAGGACTATTGCCCAAATGTAGTTATGTTGGTTGAGTATGAATAGGCCTGTGTTAGGACATCCAGTGACCACCTCTCTGTCCCCCTCTCCCACACCCCCTACACCCTTCTTTGCACTCTGCCACACCCCCTTCCCATCCTATGCCCAATGCCCCCTCTCATTTCCCCTGACTCACCCCCTGCCCCCATCATGCTAAAGGGCCCCTCCCTTGCACCCTGCCACACTCCCTTCTCATCCTATGCCTAATGCAATCTCCTATGCCCCCTGCCACACCCCCTGCCCCTGCCATGTTAAGTGCCCCTCCCTTGCCCCTGCCTTCCCTGTGCAACTCCTTGCCATGCCCCTGCTATGCCCACTGCCCACTCTTGTTGCCCTGCCATGCCTCCTGTGTCCTCTGCTAACTCCTGTGCCCCATGCTTAATACCCCTCCACAACTACTCCCCCTCCCTCTCCCCCTGCCCTCTACCGTATTCCCCGCCCCCTCATTTGTTCCCTGCTACAGCCCCTGCCATGCCCACTCCCACATCCCTTTCCGTTCCTATGACCGATGCGTCCTCCTATGGCCCCTGCCACACCACCTTTCTATGGTGTTCAGATGCAGAATTTCTAAATTCACTGAGTTTATAAGGTCAAAGGTCAATTAACAGTAAGTCAAAGGTCATCTGTTAAGAAAATAAAAGTCAATCAATATGTCTAATAGTGTACAACACACACAAAGACTTTCACAAAAAAAAATAAAGATAAACAGTCGAGTTTTGAAGAAGTTACCTCGTTCTTGGTACTTTGTGATCACAATTTCAGATCCATGTTAACCATTGGGTGAATGAAGATCAGTTTACCAACTATCGATCATGATTTCCCCGGAACTAGATAAGATAGAAAGATGACATATCTATATGTCTGAAAAAATACACTCCTAGTTTATCTGTAAGTGCCTACCCAGTGGGGCAGAAAATCCCATGTTGCCATAATGGCTGAAACACACATGCAATGCTTATGGGCAATTAGGAAGCACGGGTTTTCAAGGGGGGTCTACTCCTACATGACACTTGCACGGGGCACCAATCACTTGGTACACTGACCATACTTGAGAATCAGTGTACCTTCCTGTTTGCATCTTATAGGACCTATAGCGTAAGTTACAGTTAGGCCTCTGATACGTCACAGGGTGGTTAGCTGCAGACAAACATTGCCAACATGTGGTTAGGTAGTTTTACCATGAGTTCGAACCTCTCAAAATATATAATTCTTTTGTTAGATAAATGTACCCCTGTACTATTTCATTGATCCCATCTGTCAATCAATTTTACATGACCTAACATGTGAAATAGGATCCCCATGTGTTTGAAATAATTGTCATTGGCAGACATAGTCACATTACCTAACATACACCCAAAGGTCGATTCAGTGCATTGTTTTGTTTGCCCGCAAAGACCCATAAATAGTGACAATCAATAACTGTAACTCATGGTATGATAGGTAGGTATGTATCTGTGTCATTCACAGTGATTCCACTATCTTTACTGAGATCAGTAGGAGAGCGAGACTGTAACGTAGTTCTAGATGTGGAAGGGAAAGTAAGGTCTCTTGAAGTAAGGGTTGCTTCCTCAGATGACATCAAAGAACCAGCAGCAGGAAGGTCATGAATCAGCCATATTGATCTCTTTTGGTACTCACTTCAGGATGGTAATTTCACAAATTGAACCTTGTTTATATGGCAGCAATAAGTGGTATGTAGCACTAACAATAGTAGGCCTATATGCATTATGAGGAGTTGCTGTAAGGATAAGAGGTCTGCGATACTTATTTTTTCTCATCTGATTTTGTGTAGGTTCATGTGCATCCGTTAAACGGCAATGTCCATCTAGGCACTGTGCGATCTTATCCTATAACGTACAAGGTGCACCCCTACCCAACTTTTGATGACTTAGTACGATGCAATAAGGTTCTATCCTTGCACCGTGCTCTAATCATACACTGCCGAGGAGACGCTATTACTGGGAAATCCATCAGCCCCAATGCAACATATAACTATTAGAGCCTCCAGACTGTATTAGGCCTCTCAAACTGTTTATAGCGGGGTCAATTACCCGTTCATTTATAATCCCTTTGAAGGATGTGCACAGTCGACCCAATGTTAGCAAGAAATTTAAAAAAGAAATGAGAGTTAATCCATAACTAGACTATAGGGCAGACATGTTTTACTCCTCTGATGGAAATGCCGCCACGCTAAAAATGTACTAGAGATGATTAATGCTCTTCATAGCCGAGACGTAAACTTTTATCATGCTGATAGCTGTTATTTCCATACAGAGAGATATGAGAAATGACATTAAGGATCTAATAACTATGTACATGTCGAGAGAGTATAGCAAAGAAACATCCATATGATGGATATCTGTAATGGTGGGTGTGGAAAAATTATTGCTATAATATACATTGTATGATAACTTTAGGATAGAAAATACTGGATCCATAGCTTTGTGTTCTGCATGCCTTGCGGTGGTGCGGTAACATCATCAACGCCTAGTGGTAGCCTATCAAAATTTGTTTGAATCTCTTCTACCTTGGAAAGAGAAAGAATGTAAAGCTTTGGAGATAAAGAGTGATAATACGTTGCCATAAGGATTAATTACGTACAGAAATGCATTCAATGTGTGTTTTAGAAGCTGTATCTGATCATCTTTATTGCTTTTGATGAAAGAATACTGCCCAAGGAGATGACAAGGAAGACCGACAAATCGCGTCTAAGTTATTCCATGGAACATGATGCCAAGATCCTAAAGGGTGATGAATGCAGTATCGAAGCCTTATAGATTGTGTCAGCTATTTTCCAATAACAGATCATTGCTAAATTTATCACTCCTTGAATTGTGTTTGTAAGTCTCTTAACAGAGGAACATTAAACTTCATGCCAGAGAAGATTATTTAAAACCTGATGTAACTTACAAATTAAATAAGGTCACCACATTTATAGTACGCATTTATTATATTTTATACATATAATTATATAGCCTTCTTCGGCTAGGATGTTGATGTTACCTCCTTACCTAGTTTCACATGATATTCTGGGCTGCCTCTTATACAAAAAAAGGCATCGTCTAGGTCATTTGAACAGCCTAGTTGCTTAATCAATCGATTGGCGTGATGAACTGGGACCGTAACCCATTGAATCAATGCTGATAGGATATATAGAATTTTGGCCATTACTATGATGCAAGGTTAACATATGGTTGATTTTGAAAGTTTTCACAACACAATCAGATGTTGAAATGGGCCAGTGATGATTGACAATATGGAATAGGTAACCTATAGATGCACGCTATGGAGATGAAGAGGCTCGAGTTTGAGTATACTGCAAAAATGGTGTTTAGATTTTAAACATGTTTAGGTCTAAACACGTTTAAAACCTAAACATATAGGTCAGTTAGGTGTCTCATCGACTACACATTTAGGAAATGAACACTTTTATTCTAACTACATAAACATTTATGCTAAACATGTTTAGATGTTTAGATTTGAGACAGTTGAATAATAGGTGTTTAGAATTAAACATCAATATGTTTAGATACTTGGATGTTGAATCCACACCAGGTAGCAGCACTACCTTTTACTGGACTATCTGCACACAGTCATAATCAATTGTTGTGACAAATGTCCCCAAATCCCATGTTTATCATGGTTTCATTTCATAGAATGTCATGTGAATAGAAAGGGCAATAGAAAATTGACTAGATTCACTTCATGCCACCATCCTTACCATAAAATAATCAATAAACTCCATGACTGACACCTATTTGATGTTATTCTGGAATAGATAAGGCAATGCCCTTCCTGCCAAGCTGTTGTACTTTCTCAAGTCTCTCATTCTGATGCAGTGTGTAATATATGTACACATATATAGGTGTGGCTGACATCTTTTGAGACTTTGACAAGTAAATACCTGCTGATGCCCCCCCCCCAAGTAAATGAGAAAAAAAACAAAATATATCTCTGTTTTTTAATGCATACATGTCTGCAAACCTTAACTCTCCATCAAATAATTTAAACATCTAAACACAAAAATTCTTAAACACCTAAACACAAAAAATCATATATCTAAACACAAAAGTTTTAACCTAAACACCTACATTTCTAAACACTTGAGCTAAGCACATTGTTTGGCTAAACATGTTTAGGAAATTAATGTGATTACAAAAACGTTGCAAGAATATGTTTAGAATTGTGTTTAGGATCTAAACACCATTTTTGCAGTGTATCCTTCTGTTATGATCCCACTGGTTGGGTATCTTAGAAATTCGAGACAAGGTCATTGACGAGTTGGAAGAAGCGTGTGCTAGACAGAGAGGAGAGGCTTATACGAACTCTGACCGTTGGTACTTTCTGGAGGCTTATCTCATTTCACGTCCTAGAGATATGCATATGGTATTGACACATGGGCCGTGATGGGGGATCAGCACAGTGACTTCAGCATTAAGGATTGACACTACCTAGCCTAGCTATCATCACAGCAAGGCCAAGTGTCCTTGACAGTTTTAAAGCAGGAGGGTTTGCAGGAGATGGCCGTGAAATGTGAAATTTGGAGTCTCGCCTCATTTTATGGTGACCATTTCAGCCAATACTGCGATGATGCAAAACCATTTACATGGATAGCAATAAGATGGATTGTCAGCGTAAAAAGGGCTGGTCAAATATCTCCTTTGTGAAAGTAGGATCATAATACAAAAGCATTTACATCCATTGCAGAAAGATAAAACGTCACCCTGGGCAGAGCTGTTCACAGCCGGTCGAGACACTTGTGTGAATCGCTCATTTCCGGGGATCTGTGCTCGGAACATCTCACATAATGCATGTTCCTAATGTGATTCAAATAATTTCCTAGGTGCATTGTACGCTTATGTCATGGCTGATACGAATGTTACTATAGATTAGTACTAGAGCCGCCGTATTCAATGTGGGGCTGAATACAATATGTCTGTATTCAATGGCTAATGATCATGTGATTCATGTATGATAAAATAAGTTGATTTGTCTATCTAAAGTCTAGATAACCCCGTAGGCCATGCCATAAATGCAAATGTCCACTCCCATGGAACATTTTTGCATCGCATTCACCTCAGTGAGGCCTGTCCGCATTCAACTCTGCCTATAAGGCATCGTTGAAGACGGACAGCCTCACCTCAGTGAATACGATGCAAAAATATTCCATGGTCATGGACATTTGCCTAATTATTCGGCAGCCTTTCATTTGCACTGAAAAAAAATCGTGACTTTCATAACTGTAGATTTTATCATGCAGTGTACTGGAGTAGTATTGTATCATGTTTCATTGTCAAGATTGTTTGGGTCATTGTAGTACAACCAAGGTCTCCAGTATACCTAATCGGTTGTCTTGTGATAAGGCATTTGCTGCCGGAAAATGGTGACTGCAGTTGACCCTGCATTGTAAAAAGCAACGCCAGGGTACATGCTTTATTTTGACAGAATCTTATCTTCATGATAAAGGAGACAGAGGCCACACCCGGAGCAAGCCTGCGATGTATCTAAGGCTAGTAATGGGAAGTAAACATGATAAAATTAAATGTCCAATGCCTAACAAAAGGCGTTTGCGGGATATATTTGAATAAAATGAGAAACACCGATCGATTCCAAAACTCAAATCTGTTTAAACACCTCCGTCTCCTATTTCCAATGCAAATGTTTGATTCATTGCTACAATATCTATTAATTTGTAATAACCATACCTGAAGCAGTCCTGTCCTTTTATGTAGATAGGACAAAATAATTCTATAAAAGGGCGCGTCTAGTAGGTTCTTCAAGGGTACAGGCCTGACCACCACTTACTTGCATGGACATAGTCTGCTCCATGTCTGGGTTTTAGGGCTTTAGCATTGGAAGAGTCATGTTATCTTCTGGCTTTAGGCCATCATACTTCTAAACATTATCTGAGTAAATTAGGACTGACTCAATTACCTTCATATCAATAACTGCTGCAGCTGGTGTGAACTGTTAATTTTATAGAAGACTAGAACAGAGGTGAATAGTGTAGTACTGTAGTACTAGCAGATGGTGGTGAGTATTTGCCTCTCTATGATCTATAGTAGCACACAGGCTTTTTTTGTTGTTGCTAAAACACAGGCTGGTTTTTTTATGCTCCCTCCCTCAAGAGGGGTCAAAAGTTATTAGCCCCCATCAGGAGCGATCAAACGTATTTTACACACACACCCTCTAACTCACCCTCCCTCTACTAATGAATAATGACTACTCCCTTAACTTTAGAAATAGATAGGTGCAGGTCCTACCGTCAATAACGTCAGTCAGCACTCTCGAGGAAAATATTCTCTAGCGGTAGTAATAACGTATCCTAATTAATGGGTTAGGCAATCACTATTGAGACAACCATGTTCCTATCTTAGATTGGCTGAAAATTCCTTCCTGCCCTCTCAATCAATCTTAGAGGCGCTACAGGGGAAAAATTATGAAACATTCCACCTGAATAAATTTAAATGCAATGACATCTTGGGCATCATACGTCATTAGGAGATCAAATCAGGGAAACTGTTCACACTCATATAAAAGACAAAGAACCCAACCCTTTCTAGTCTATACCAGCATTACATAATGTTAGAATGGCGAGATCTCGATAAGCGCTGATCGGTTATTATGATTCATCTTAGTCAGTCACTACATGTATACCATGTAATTCATCTCCCACATGAGATGCTCCACAACAACGAATCTCCATGGATGAAAAGTCAAGTATGGGCATAATCTTTCTCTTCCCCATAGGTTTTGACCTTTTAATTCTGTGCTGTCGATATTACTTTCACAACAGAAATAAATACTACATAGAGCATAAACTCATTTTGGGACAATGCACACCTGAGCACCACCTAGATTACACTACACTAACCAAAGTATACACACATTGGATAAGTTATAAGTAAGGAGTCGGTGTGCTTGCATTGGGGGAAATAGCCTAATAATCAAAATGTGTCTTTCGTGACTCTGAATTCATATCTCTACTTCTGATGAAGAAATTCTGATTGCACTAGTAGGTGATGATCTTTCATAATAACATGACCTTTTCTATAATAACGTTGTCTGTAGTTCTTAACTATTCGCATTGAATATAAACCAATTGTTGAACGTTTTTGATTAAGTAAATTGAATAGTTTGTCATTTAGCCCAAAATTACCCGTGTCATGTAAAATGGATTCAATAGGATATATCTGGGGCCATACATCCTGCATACTTATCTTGATCATCATGGGACCCCATAGAATGCCTCATACACTATAAATACACTATATGAATCATCAATGATAAATGGGCATAGAGTGACTGGTCACCATAAATTCATGCTTAGTGAATGGCATGGGGTCTGGGAGGCCATTGTAGATTGCAGAATAAGACTGGCCGCTCTCCTTGTTCTGAATTCTAAACTAGTAGCTCTATGACCTGTTGGCTTGGTGTGGAAGGCATTTCTCAAGTTGTTACGACTAGGTCCTCTCGGGTTGTACTGTAGTGCCCTAAGTACGACAGAGGATAAGGCTACACTAATCTGGATTCTACTACGACCACCCAGACTTAACCAGGATAACCCTAAAGCCTTGGTAACAATCTACATACATTTGCAATCTTACTGCCTGCATGGACCAACCTATAGGGCAGTCAGAGAACCCCCTAGTCTTACCACTAAGGACCTCAGTCCTTTCCTCCTACCTCCCCATGCATTCATGAGCTATCGACTGACCCTAATAATGTAGTAGTTCCCGTACGAGAGTTGAGAGGCAACACATAGGTAAAAATGAAAGTTAGAAGGGCCAGAGGTAGAATGTATGAGCGCAGTCCCTTGTTCCAAGGTGTCAGCCTCCGGGATAAACTCATGAGTGAACAGCAGCACTCCGATGATAAAGAGAAAAGAAATTTATTGCTATCTAGTTGTTCTCTTTTTTTTTTTACCTTTGGTCTGATGCAATCTGAATACCCAAGTATCCAAACATGAAATGTGTTTATTTTTCTGTAACATAGCATCCGAATCTATATTCCCTATGATTTGTAATACATCCACTGACTTTCCATAGTAAGCATGACTATTGTGTTTTCAAGGACAACTTATCATTTTCTTTGTTTGGCATTATGTGACAAATGATATTTGATACCGTCGATCTGGTTTGGGATGTGTTCCGGAGACGGTTTGTGATTTAAGATGAGACGTTGATGTCAAAATACCCTTGCCTTCAGTATTGGTATTATTGTTTCATTCAAATTTATGTATGTTATGCAAATAGAATTATCTTTCTCTGCAATATCATATGGGATTTAAATTCCTTTGCAAGAAGATCAAAATTTACAACTCCTTGTTAAAAAGACACCTTAATTCTGGCACTAGGTAGACTTATGGGCACACATTTCACGAAAAGCCATACCCATTGACACCAGTCTGGATTTGTGTCTTTGACCTGCTGTATACACAGAAAAGGGAAACTACAGTAGCACTAGGCCACATGTGCAGTAATATCACTAACCCCAAATGGGGGTTTGAGACATTGAGAGATATGCATTTGGGAGTGTCGACAGCCTCATCCATACCTTGCACTCCATAGATAAGTAACAATCTCCATATTCCGCCTTCACGCTGCACCTGACAGCTAGACATTGTCTCACACATCCCCCATTATTAAATCTCCTGACAGCTAGACATTGTCTCACACATCCCCCATTATTAAATCTCCTGACAGCTAGACATTGTCTCACACATCTCCCATTATTAAATCTCCAAATGCACCATGCAGTGATCTACTCCAGATACTTCTCTTGGCACTTTTTAAAAGTCTCTGCACAAGATAAACCTACGTAATCATAATTCACATATTCTGTACTCTGGAAAGGGCACACACATTCATCCATCAATAATTCACTTCAGGAATTACATACTGAGGACAATTTGCCCAAAGTGAAGGTCCAATTATACTAAGTAGATGGTTGTTTGAAGTGTAAAAGAATGCGCTAACCATAGTGTGTGTGAATTTACAACCTCCAACGCGAATGCCGACTGCTTCTTTTCTAGTTATGCCAAAAGTTGATGTGTCAGGACTGTCTGGTCTGCACGGGATCCAATTGCCATTTTAGTATGCGTTGACTCCTGTGGTAAAACCAACGTCTGGACTTTGCAGCCCAAACGTTTCTGGGGCCCTGTTGATTGCACTCTCAGCCCCTATTGTAAATGGGCTATAAAGACCACTGTACTGGGTACAGGGCAACCCACATCGGAACATTGGGTTTGTACTGACAACAACTACTACTGTTTTCCAAAAATAGAAGCAATCTACTGTAAAAGGCTCGCCGCAGTCTAACAGTGTACCATAACCCCTAATGTTCAGTATCCATTTACGTTTTTAGTGACTAAAGAAGAAGTCTAAGACATTATACATTTTTGTGAGAGATATAAATCAGAATTGAGATGTTTCGAAAGGGTTTCAAATAAGCCGATCTAAATGCACGCTCAATTTGAATCTATATGCAGTTTGGAAAAAAGGAATATTCATATGCAATCATCAATGGTATTTATAAATATAAATTTGACGATGGCACCTTGCAATGCAGAGAATGCTGTTTGGTTCATCTTATATATCCAGTCATTTGGAGTAATGCATTGAATATAGGGCCGTCAGTCAAGATCCTCACCTCAACAATACATGCCTCAGTTATTAAGCCTATGGTACAGTTAGCAGTGTCCTGCAGCAATAGAGATTTAGCTGAGCACTTACTGCCAGTATGTGGTCTCCTCACGCAACTCTCTTCATGACTGTCAACCACTCATCAGTATTCCTCTTCTCCATTGTGCAAATTCTATGTTATAGGGGTCTGCAGACCCCGATCCAAATTAGCCTCTAGTGAACTGGACCATCCCCACCCCCGTTGTGTCCACGACCTAAAGACTTGCCAAACTCCTAACTCGAATGCTTAAAAAGTCAACGCTTTAACTGAAGTGCGCAGAGATCAACTGCACGAAAGCGGACGATATGACTGTACAATCACTAATTAAGTGATTTGTTAAAAGATATCATGCTGTTCTAATGCACAAAACAAATCTGCTTGAATGCCTGGAACAAGGCTCCAGGCTTTTGAGATATATAGGTAATGTGGTAGTACAATGCTTGTAAAATCACCTGCTTCAATTTGCAGATTGAAATTTTCGGGGGTTGTCTGCAGTCAGTATTGTAGCCTAGAACCCCTACAATTTGAAATCATCGTAGCTGGTCGGAGGTGGTTGTAGTGGCCTACATTGTCTGTGCCATGGGCCGATAAGTTAAATTTGATGGGTCATTTATCTTATGAGCCCTATTTACTTCCTAGACCGCAGCGACGCTGCATTCTTTTTGTGTGTAGGGCTGCTTTGTACAATCACCTCTTCTGCTATAAAATACTTGGAAATTGGCAGAGTGGTCGTAGCGCTGCGGAAGATTAACCACTAATGTAGGAAATGTAAAAGAGGAAGTCCCTATAAATAATGAAAAAAACCTTTAGGGAACTTAAGGAAAATGGTGACTAAAAGTCTGAAATGTGGAACTGATTAGGGTAGTGGTGAAAGTCCTTGGGGGAGGGGGGGGTCCAAGGAGGATTACTGTAGATTTATCACAAGTCAATGATTGCCCTTAGAGCCATCACAGGCTTGTTCTGGAAGTTGTCCTAGTGCAATTGCCAATGAAGATTTATTTCAATAAAAAATAAAGGAAACTAAAATAAGAACTAACCATATCAAATTAGTTTAATCTAACCACCATATTTGTTGATTTTTATCTGGAATAATTAAGTTGAAGATTGATTTGGTGATATTTATTGTCCAATGGATGAAAAAACAGGAAATGTATTGGCATTTGCCTATCCAATGTACAATCCAAACAGAAATACAACAACAGCAACAACAACAATAATAACGATGGTGATGATGATGATGATGATGATGATGATGATGATGATGATGATAACAATAATAATAATTGCTATCATTAGACTATGTCAACAGCTGGTCTAACTCCTAGACCAGGTACTCTTTAGGGTCATCACATGCTTGTTCTTGGAATAGGCCATCTATAAAGATTTATTTCAATCAAAATGAAGGAAACAGCATTGCTTTGCTTTTTATTAGACTATGTCAAGTGCTAGCCTAAGCCCTCTGGCAGCAAGTATTTTATCAGAGGACAAGTGATAAGGTACAGCAGGGAGGCTTATTACTCTAATGGGAATTGTCTGAGACTATCCGACAAGGGGGCTCAACTAATGCATCTTATAAATCTATGTGCACAGTGTTCTCCATATCTTCCAGCATGGGCCAGTTGATTGGGGTGAATTGGGTACATCATTACCTATCCCTGTGTCTCAGTGTGTTCTTCTGTCAGAATGCATACTGTGCCCCCCTCCCAAGATGACAGACAATGTCAGAGAGTGTGACATTATAGTTTACCCCCATTTCGACAGGTAAATGCCTCAAAAGGTGCTGCAGCACGTCATTATGTGACAGAAAATATTAGTTACTGAGCATAGAGGACAATCTATCTGCTGAACTGCTGTTGTCTCTGTCTGGTCGTTCAGCAATGAAATGTAAACCCTACTAGTTAACAAGTCAAAAACAACTGTATTCTACTGCAGTAGACCTCAAACCCTTCTTATCATACCTCTCAGGACATCCTGACTTAGCCCTCACTGGTCTACTTTAAAAGCATCTCCTACTCCTCCTGCCACTCAGACATTAAGCCCCAATCCCCTCCAGAACCCACGTCCCCATGGCTCTTCCGACTGACCTTTGGCCACCTGGCGGCCGGATGTGGAAATGATCTGGTTTAAGAGATGCTCTAGCTCCCTATACTGTCAGTAGAAGGGTTGCTGGATGTTCGGTTCTGAGGGTGATTGGAGTACACTAATTTTGCATGAAGTGGGGTGAGCTGACAATGGATGAGAATACATGTTCGTAATGTTGGAAGCATGAATGCTTAAAATCCACTATTACCCACATTGGAACACATTTATACCAGGAAGCAAGGGAAAGTAGCTCTTATAGTAGCTGAGTGACCTTCGATCGTACCTGTATATATTTAACGACTCGCACACATTTATGTTTAAATCTTACTGCTGTAGATGGTAATTCTCGTTCCCTGATTTCCATCCAGAGATTCCTATTCTCCAGCCCTTCATCCCTGGTCTCTCGTTGTCTGAGCCTGTAAGAACAGGTTATACAGTAGACTAGAGTTGCATGCCATATATCCTCTATGGATTCCTTTGAAAATATTTATCCTACTCTGTTCCCAGCTAATCATCATAATCGACTCTAGCTGATCGACTCTAGTTGTAGAGCACAATAATTAATTCACATAATGTACATAGTTAACTAAGAAAGAACGAACCAACTGACAAGGTTAGAGGAATAGGGCCTTGGGGGAATACACCCCATCTTGTTACTGTAAGACTCTGACTGCCAGTGATAGAGCAAGCAACATGTTTGAATTGCAAATGACCAGTTTCCCTCAAAAATACATTTTTTGAAATATCATGCAAAAGATGAAAACACATTTGATAATGTTATGCCATGGCCAGTGAGCATTTTCCCCTCTTTAAAAGTACTGAGCCTCCTAAAAAGTGCTCATACAAAGTCCAAAAAGGAGTAACTGATGTTAATCTGGAGCTTAATTCAAAACATCCTGGGATCACGACCCCAACGATCTTAGGAATAAATCAGCCTTATCCTATTAAGCGATCTTAAGAGTTGACTGGGTTCACATATCCTAGCCAGCACTAAGATCACATCGATCTTAGCCTCAGCCCTCCTACACTATTCCAAGTAGAACTGACTAGGCACAGGGGTAAGAGTCCCAAAATAAAGGAATAGCTGTGGAGTCACTCTTCTTCACAAGAGTGCTTATACCATTGTTCCCCGTCCCCATATGGGTTAACAAAAGAGCACAGGGTGCAGTTGACCCCCGTACAGTATTCAAGAGTTATTCCCATGAATGTATGATTTATGCTTACCTATTAGAAGCATTGTGCCCTCCCCCCAGGACAAAGAGAGAGAAGGGAAGAATTACCTTACAGTGCACTTAACGCATGAGTAGCCCTAAGAGCCCTCAAGGACACTCAGCAAACGTCCTCCCTCCCCTCTATATGTATGCAGCAGGCTATTCACTCTTTCAATCAGGAGTGTTCCCTGTAAGTGCTCTTGTACTCAGGTGAAACCACTATGCATTTCTTTCACTAAGATCGAAGTGATCTTAGTGGTGGAAATGGAATAGTGAAGTGATCCCAGGACTAGCTATTCTGGACAGGCCTGCAACCACTGCATTACATAGGGTAGACCAGTCAGGTCTTATGATATGTGCCTACACTAAGATTGCTGGGGTTGGGATCCTAGGATGTTTTGAATTAAGCTCCTGGTTCTTGTGCTCACTGTGCAACAATCTTTCAATAAAGGTGTGGGAGGGTGATCACAATAAGTAAGAACAAAGTTCTAGATCGAACTTCTAGATGATGAAATGTTTGTATGGCCGATATCCTTTTCTGTGCAACAATCTATTCTAGATCTCTTCAATGTACGCTAATGTACGCTATGACTACAAGATTTAATCAGACCAATAGTTTATTGCAACACTCTAATGCGGTGGCCCCCGTATAAGTTGTTGTTTTTTTTTCGTTTTTTTTTTAAATAGTGTTTAAAGTGTTTTATTGGGTCTAATGATACAATACAGTCAAAAGAGAGTAAAGTATTAAACCTAGCCTGGGCGCTTTGCCCTACTTACGCTAGGATTGAGTATAATCTACTTTCGAGGCGATGCAATATTGAAATATCCAATCTTGCGGTTCTATGGGGGATGGATTAGGCCCCCAAAAAAAGGTTCTGGTCACCCGACCGTCCTCAGCTCAAAGGGGCCGACCTCATCATTTTTTCAAGATTTTTTCCTTTTTTTTCAAGATTTCTTTTTTTCAATTTTTTCCATTTTTTTTCAAAGTTTTCATCTCAAAATCTATATTCGAATCCTATACACACATTTTTATCGAATCCTATGCAGAAAACCATCACTTCTTATAATAACGAGTGAAAACCTAGCAAAGTATGACTATATGAGGCCTTGGATGCTAAAAAAAAATCCAACCTACCTACCCCAACTTTTCTGACCATGTTACCGGAAACATACCTTCTTTTTTTGGCCTTAGCAGATGACAGGAACGGAATGCAGCTCCATAATGTGTCACCCTATTGTAAATCATAATGTCTCATTAGTTTCCACTGAGCAGCTCCCTAATCCAACAAGCAGCTGGTATAAAGTGGTATCTTACATCAATTAAGGCTTTGGGAGTGGGCGTTTGTAGGCTTTGTGGGTCCTGCAGGGGGAACATGTTTACCTATGCATTAACAATCCCCCACTGTTAACACACTATGGCATTTACATTAATTGTAGCACGCCCATTTTACTCTGCCTGTATGGCTCAATCTAATACAGGTTCATGCAGGATAATGCCAAATCATATACATCGTTCTTTATGATTATGTAAGTTTAGACTCTATGCGTGTGTAAAGTTATACAAACCTGGGAAAGTACAATGCTTAGGGAAGAAATCACGTACTTAATGTCATTCTCATCAATATTGAACCAGAAAATTTTAAACTTGATGACGATTGAATCTCCTTTGCATCAATCACCCATAAATGAGGACAGTTGAGATTAGACCTAAAATCTTGGCTAATATCCCGTGGATCCGATTCTTTATGAATTACATGCGACACCGAAAAATCACTTTTAACAAGGTAGTGCTCTACATAAGCCTATTATATAGGAATAATTATTGTCATTAAATTGCAGTAATTGATCATCAATCATTTCTCCTTTGCAGTGAAACGGTGTTAATGCAATTACATATAATTGGACAATTAAGGTAATTTACCATTAATTAGACTCTGGGATTGAGAGTATAGAATGGTTAGACTTATCCCAAGAGTAGGCAATCACTAATTATTAATATCGTCTTCCATCCCACATCACTTAAGTGATATCTAGCGTCTTGATTAATCAAAAAGGTGGTGCCAACTCTATATTGAACCTTCTTCTTTAATATCCTCAAAGAATGGTTTCCCCCGGTTCCCCCGATCTCTCAAAAATTGGCAATTATTCTAAAGTAAAACAACACAATGTAAAGCGCCTAGGCCTATAGAAAAAATAGAATTATAAATTTGTATAGCATGAAATTATATTGGTTACCTTTTGTCGGTAGTGACCATTTGAAATGACAATAGCTTTTGTAGAAAGACGCTAGTTCCGTGATGACTGATGCTAATGTCACCCCCTAATGTCACTGATAACTCTTGTCACTATCCCTTGCTCATGTTATCAGTATTCATGAATAACTCCTCAAGGGTTTTGCATGAGGAAGATGGGGACCCATTAAGGGGTTTCGTAATCTCATACATGTTTGAAGTGATTTCGAAATCTGTACTAATTATTCTCTTTTCTGTACAAATGAGCAAAAACTTCCTAAATTCACACAGAGCCTCATACTTGTATTGTAAGTTGACCAGTCTCTGGCAGAGAAATACTTTACCTAATATCTAACCCTCCCATGTGCTACTAGTGATAAATAGACAAAGAGCGAAAGGTAGTCATATATCAATGCAGAGTGGATGGCGTGCATGGTCTAAGACCCCATTGGAGATTGCAAAATGAAGGCTGATAGCTATCCTTGTTCTGAATGCTAAACTGCACTGGTGTAGCCTGATGAATTTGATCATGCCATTGTCAAACTGAAGACAGGGGGGACCTGATGACACGGGGTATATCAATACAAGTTGTTTAGCCAAGATGCAACCAGACAAGATAGGTGCTAGTTAGACATACAGCTGAATGGAGAGATGGATAGACTAGGGCTTGATCAACATGACACAAAACAGTTCTGGTCAAGCATAACCGCCGGCTATTTCATTCCACATCTTCTACTTTCCCCACCAAATAAGGTTGCATGTCTGAAAAGAGACGAGACCTATGCCCGCTTTGATAGTTGGCCTATAGGGTTATCATGCTGGACTGTACACATCATTAGGGTCCTAGACAGGGGGGTCTCAAATCACTTGACGATTTTACCCATCTGGGGCCCTATCATTAGCCCCAGTATGCTCAGTGTTTCAGAAGACTTAGGGGATGGAAATGAAGTCCTAGAAGACTGGGAGGTAGGGGAAGTTAGCTGACTTTGTCAATATCTAGTGCGAAGCATGAACTTAGGCCTAATTTGTTTTAAAATGTGCAGAGGTGGAATATTAAAAAAAATCAATTTGTCGCCTTGAAGATAAGAATGGCGAAAAATAATCCAATTAGGAAGAGCACAAACTTGAATAACTCAACGTGTTTCTCGTTTTTATCCAGTTCATGCCCAAGTGTAAAAGCAGTTCATGTAGCTAGAGCCACTCTGGTTATGTTTCAACAGTTAATCAACGTCTCACTTCAAGACTCTTTTCATCCCCTCTTCTTCCTGTAAAATTGCAAGAAGTTGCGACACCGAGCGAGGGTAGGAGTTTTACGCGCGTCGACACATGCGCATGAGGACGGAAGTGGAGTCGGAGGCTCATCGATCACGTCGGCCTCGTGGTGACTTTATTAACATGGTGGGTGGGAACGCTGACGGTCCCGCCGGAAATAGGAAGGGCTCTTGAGTAACATGCGGTACATGAGTATAATATCGGGCATGAAACCCTTCTTGCTGACTCTGGAATGGAAAATAGAGCCAGACCCGTCAAGTGGTGAATAGGTTCAGAGCATAGGCCTACTTAATCATAGTTAATGCATATAATTATAGCCTCGTAATCATTAGAATGAGACATTTAGGGGCCTACAGTCGAGAATTCTTCGTACGACCTTATTCCTGAATAAGTTTGTACCCACTGGATCAAGTTTTCAGTTAGGGGCCGTTCAACTATTACGTAACAAAATTCTGACCACTTTTTTACCCCCCTCCCCGCCCCTGTAACGCATTGTAACAATATGACCACCCCCCCCGTCCCTAATTATGTAACACTGCATGGTCAGACCCTCCCCCCCCCCCAATCGACGCATCAATAATGAGCCGGAAATCTTTCCCTCCTAAGCAATAATATGCAGGGTTTTCTAGTCAATATTCCTAAATTTATTTGATCCCTCTCAATTTGACAAGAAATATAGGAAGATCTCTAAGATCACATTAAGATGTTTGTAAATTGTCAAATTTCACCATTTTATGTATTCTTCATTTTTGTTATGTAACACTTGGGCAGACCCACCCACTCCCCCTGTAACAAAGTGTAACAAACTTCATGACACCCCCCTCCCCCCCTACGGTATTGCGTAATATTTGAACGGCCCCTTAATGTTTTCCCTCCCTTATTTCCTCATTATTCTCTCCGTATATGACATAAACAATATGCAGCAGAAAAGCTTCCATCGGCAATATTGGACTATTGCATATAGGCTATGGACCTGGTATATGCCACTGGCCATTAAAAACCTTACATGTACAATATAAAACGTATATAGGTCGTGAACTGAGTACAACTGAAGTACAGGTAAAATCCACCACATTGCCACCGACACCACTTCTAGCTCCTCCACCTAAAAACATGAAGATAACAAGCTGGCAGAACATTTAGCCGTGATGGGTAAGGGACAGACTGTGGTAGGCTTCCATGAGGAGTGGGCACCGAGCCATGCATGTGAATGGGGTGACAAATTAGGGAAGGAGGACTTCACGGCTCCATGGGGTAAGGGGGTTCTGTTAGTGGGAAAAATAAATCTCACCGTTATGGGGTTCTGGAAATCGGCTGATCATACGGATAGTCAGCCTTAGCTTCCGAATCAGATTCAGTCTGAAAATTCCGATTACATTTCCAAGTCAATTGACCTTGGGACAACCTTACTTCTATATATTATATAGTTTTGACATTCAAACATTCTAGGTCTTATCCTCTGTTCGGACTTTCGAGTCGACCCACACGTACGCTTAGTCATATATTTACCTATTCCTTATGGCATTATATAATACCATCTGCATTTACGCCTTTAATACAATTTCGTTGTTATTTGAAAATACGCTCATCATTCTTTTATTGCATTGGAAATACAAGAGAGTGACAATATGCATGCTTGACGGGACATGTTACGCAATAGACTTATACACCTGAAAGATATGCAGTAACCCAAAATACTTCCGTTTGGATATGGCTTGGATCATGGTATTCTCAGTGCATGCACTCTCCAAGACTATCTCAAACAAACAGTAATAACCCCAATGCAGGGAAAACTAGCGGTTAGAGGGTTGACTGTTGTAATTGGACTTTATATCCTTACAATGTTAGGAAATCTGATACATTTACAGCTGCATAGTCTTAGAACTATCCTTCATAGCTTTCTAAATAAAAATAAATCAGCATGCCTTTGATCTCCTAATCAAAACGTCCAATTCTCTTTAGTTTCGATCATCTTAATAGTTGTACACGTGCTTCCAAAAAGGCTGCCCCCCCCCAGCAAATTGTTGTCATCTGTCAGCAATGATTGGTCATCAATGGTGACTCCTTTTTGAGTGATAACTCATTCCGTCATCTTTCGCCACTGTGTGTATATCTAGACTCATGTGGCATAGCAATTGCTATTCCTGGTGATCTTGTGCTATAACGATGTTGTGTTCCATCTAGCGACATGTGTGAGCCACTTCACACAGGTTGACGAGGACTCACGACAATTTGCTGGGCCTGTTGACGTCGCAAAGGAGAAAATTCCTTATCAAATGCAAGTAGATCTAAGAACAAATGATTGAAGAATACAAGTCTTCACAAATAAGAAAAAGGTAAATCCATTAAATTGCAAAGATTCTTTGTAAAAATATCTATATAGTAGATTTTGTTTTCGTCCCTCACTTATACTTGTCATGTACAAGATGTATACATTTTAGCCGCACATTACCATAGGGATGGCTGTATTCTACTCGTGCAGTATTGCATGCATTATTCAATGCCCCTGTGTCATTGGTTACCATGGTTACTGAGAGATTATCCCAGAAATGGCATTGCCTTTTTACTCTCTCCTTAATCCCACAATAACGATCGGAGGAAGGAACACTTCCATCGCTAGAGGACACCCCTTAAACTAGCTTGGCGGTGCTTGGGGAGTGACTGTGGATGTACGCCTTCCCATTGACATTCCTTTGAGAAATGCTCTGTACATATCCTAGGCCTCCCTCCCTGTCTTATCCCAAAGGCAACCAGTGCCTGATGCCATATCCCTCCTGCCTATATCATCATTAGCTCCTAATGCTCTGCTGGTCCAAAGCATAGCGTTACGATGGGGGTACTGGCAGTGGGAGGGTCATCTGGCCAGTCAGCTGGGGTAGGAAATATCACCCCTGTTAGATTGGTCTGCCAAGTAGGATTTTATTTTACATTTGTAAAAGGGCCAGCCACAAGGACCCAGGCAAGTAGTAGGTAGGGTAAGCTGGAAGTATGGGAAAGGCAATCTATGGTGCAAGACCCCCTAGGGAGCCCCACAGGGGGATATTTATTCCCCTATTGTGCATTTCGAGATAGATTTCCACTCTGGCACAGGCTAATCTAGTAGAGATAGCCATAAAATGACCATGACTGCCATTGTAAGTACTTATTGGTGTAGTTAGAGACTTAGCAATTGACTTTAACAGACTGATGTAAAAGGGTAAACTATAAAGTCATAGCATGCCTTATCGTCAGCATCCTATAATAATACTATCAAAATTAAACCTATCCATTGTGAATAGGAGAGTACATCATATAATCAAAATTCCATGGTAGTTTCTTGTCCTTCATTCAGATAGGGATCTTCCAAAACATATCATTCGTGCTTCATTGCTACTTTATACCGTGTATTTCAATATCATTTAAAATTCATAACGAAAAACACTACCCTATTTTCATGATAGCGCATTTCAATGGACTTTATGTCAAATGAAAAAAAAAATTCTGACATGATTTTTTGAAAATGTACCACCATAGAGCGGAGCAGCAGTTTTAACTGACGGATCATGATTGCCAAAATGCATTACACTTGTGCTTGCACAACGCTGTAAGGGTACAACTAGAGGCTGTTTGTAGGTTTGTCTCTTGCATGCCTTGTTACTTCCCTTAGCAAATATCAATAAATTATCTAAAAGAAGGTCCCTTTGCAATATCATCCTAGCTTCTTCACTACCTTTCCCTATTCTAAATAAAACACATTTTGAAACATCCCCCATGTATAATTAATACAGCACCTGGTGTATTTTGGCAATTGTGACGTCATCAGATGCACCAGATTAGCCTGCTTCTCTCCTCTATGATAACACATATTTCAAAAATCATGCCAGAATCTTTTTATTGTCAAAGAGGTCGTCAAAATATATTATCATGAAAATAGAGTACTGTTTCCTTTAAGTAATTAGACACGGTAAAACAATAACCATCTCTATTGATCCAAAAATGTTCTGGTTGATAAAAAAAAAAAACATTTCAAATCAAATCCAAATTATTGATGGATTTGTGTTGTTTTTTTTTTCTGGAGATTTTCTTACCATTCACCCATCCACCTTAGAGATGAGCTTCCAGTAGAGGCATACCCCCTTTAGGACATAACAATACACTGTTGAATGTCCTGGTTTCTCTGCTGGTGTCAGTAGGGAGATGGTGAGGGAAAATTAATACAAACTATGCTGGAAGGAAAACACTGGGGACCTTTATGATGATCCATCTCCTTGTCTAACCAGACCCTGTAACAAAGACCATTAGCACTCTGTGCACTAACGAAAAAAAGAGCATCAGCCTGAGTTTCACCTAGTCTCTGGCGCTGCCTGAGTATCATGAGAGCCTCTGCTAGAGGCTCTCCCCTGACACGCCATACTCATGCTGAGCCTGCTTCAATGCCACACATTTGGAAAAAGGTTCAGCATGAGTATGGCACAAGGCTCAGGCATTGTGCCATACTCAGTCTGAATCTAACTGAATACTCCAGCAAAGCAGGGGTCTAGCCCCTACACTGATGTCTGAGATTATATCATATCCTAGCACCAAGGTTCCACACCATGTGCCTCATTAGCTCAGTTGATATGGCACTGAACTTTGCATCTGAAGGTGGCAAGTTCAAGCCCCATTGAGAATTCTTGTAAAGATAACTTATTTAGGTAAGTCAATCTCATTGCTACAATGTGATTATGAATATGCATTCATAATGGGTTTGTGAGAAAATTGTTCCCTATTAAGCCCCATTCTTGCACATACTCAATATCTTTTCTATTATCCTCTAGTCCTTGGAACCATGATATCTAAGAATATAATCTTATTGATATAGGAATATAATAGCAATTAGTCACTAAAACATTTAGAGTATGATCATATCTTTCTAATGTTTTGGGGCTTGGACAAAAAGTAGAATACCAGCTTTCAACACACAGAGGGAGCAGATCATATGAGATTTCAAGTGGAGATCTTTCAGCACAGTCAAGATGGTGTAGTGGTAATATGTTTACCTTCATATCAGAAGATCCTGAGTTTGATTCCAGCCCAGGTATGCTCTGCAAAAGCTGAAAATGCTTTTAGTTAAACTCCTGCTATCATACTACCTACCTAACCTACATATGCTGTATCTGAAGTATTCTGCCAGGAAAAAGGGATTCAGAGGTAACGAGGCCAAGTGGAAGTGTAAATGTGTCAAAAACGGAATCAGTCACTGGTAACGAAGATATTGCATATCAGATCTAACCATCAAGTGTGAAATTGAAGAGGTTCTAATCTCATCTTTTTATATTGAGCAGGTTTTATGGCTGAAGGTGTGTAACCGTCGCTAAGACGCCCGTATAAATACATAATTTGATGCATGTGCCAATATCATTTAACATTCAACGCATCACAGTTGTTGCTAACAATTAGCTTTCCTAAATGGATCCATGCATGTTGGCAGTCTTATGGTTCCTTAACGTAACGCTATGGGTAAGCCTTCATATCAATTCTTTTTTTTTTTTTTTTACTTTTTACAGGAACTATAGTGTGTAGGGATTATTGAGCCATCAAAGTCAAATGATTTTGATATTCTCTTATGTTTACAATCACCTCGAATGGGGGGGGCGGCATTTCTGGATAATGGTACTTAAATCTAATGAGAGATCCCTCCTGGCATTACTGAAGAAGGATTTATCAAAATAGGTGCTTTAACGCTTAATGCAATGGGATGGTTACGCACACAATGATGGACATAGACCTCTGTTTATGATGTATATGATTATAATTCATTTTCAGGATGGTCGTTAAAATGAGATAATGAGAGTTGAATATGTCCATGATACAGAGACACTACATTTATTGTATGGATTAGACAGACATGGACCCTATTTTACGACCATGTATCGTTTCTGCGATTCTGCATTAACCCAAAATGGGATGGTATTTGAATACATTGAACTGCTATGATATTGATGTTAAACATGCGTGGTTCCGCTAAACTGGCCCCTGGACTGACACTATAAGTACAATCAAAATCTCTCAGGCTGAGCCTGGACATGCACCCCTACATAATTATATCCCCAGAACACTCTCCCAGTTCCCACAATCACCAATCCCTCATGCTCGTGACGTGAAAAAAGAGACCCTGTCCCCACATGTAGATTCACACCCCTCCAATACCGCTCCTAATTAGGTAAGGCCTACAATCCCCTGCCCTTGCAGTTCTGCACTTACACTATGCGTACCGTGTAAATGGATTGACCTGTTAGTATGAAAAAGAAGTCCCATATGGCATACCCTGGCTTAATATTAATCTTCCCCTGTTGGAAGCAAAGCCATCTGCCTCAAACATTACTTCCTGATCAAATCTGTAAGACAGACTCAGAAAAGGGAAGCCCAGAGGCCTCCCTGGCATAAGGTCCCAAAGGAAGGTGGATAAGCCTGGTTTAAACCGTAGTGGGCACGGAGAACAATGGATTTCACACCTCTTATATATTGCATACAGACTGAGGTTTAAGCTGGTTATTATGAATATACTATATGATGAATAGACTTGAATGAATGCCTTTCAGGGAATGGTATAGGCACGAAACCAAGCGGAGTGCCTATATAAAGCCCCTGAAAGGCATGAGTTCAAGTCTATTCATCACACATTGCCTTTATAGCATGGTTTCCACCTTTAATTATATCTATTAACCTTTAAAATTGATAGAATCCATTGATTTCTGTTGTGAGTCAGAGCGGACAAGAAAGGACACCTCTGGCCATATTGGATTTGTGTTTGCCAACATGCCGTCCGGTCCACCGAGAAACACTCCATTTACATATGTTATAGAGCATGTGTAGCCTTGTCAAGTTATCAAAACAATTAAAATATATTCTTATTGATATTACCGAGCTCCAATAAATGATTTGAAGGCTAAATTTCCTCAAAATGGCTGGAATACGATGACACATATCAACACCGCTAAGCATTTCTGAGTGGACGGTTAGTTCATTGAATCTACACCAGATGGTGCAAGAGGTAGCGTTGACACTATGGCGAAGACGAAGGGCCAGTCGCCCACATCAAAACTTTAGATTTCTTTAATATCAAATACAGGCATCATATCAAGGAATCTACCCGACAGGGAGTTAGAATAATATTTCAAGGATGTTCTGTCCAAACCATATCGCCACATTTGCTTTATAAACTTCATGAATGGAGGAAATATTTTCGCTGAAAGTGCCTGTCAAGGTATGTCCGGTCCGCTGTCATTTTGGATTCCTATATCGCCAGATATGGGGGTTGGTTTTATCCACTTTGAGCACTCAAAATGGTTCAGAAACTCGATAACCATGCTATTAACCTGGACATTCTTGAAAGGGGTGTACAGCACAGGGGACTTTTAAGGCCCTCTGTGTTATATATCGCTTACAATAACCCTACATGCAGCTGTCCAGCTTAGGAGTGTTATAACCCGCTTACTGCCAGGAAGGAGGGCCAATCTGAAATTTACACAAGGCCTAGCGTATTGTAAGCAGAGAGAGACTTGCTGATTGATGATGTGAGTGGCAGAGCTGGTTTGCTTCATCAGTCTGTTTTCTTATTCACAAGTGCCTGTGGCAGAAGGAGCAGAAATTTACAATTAATAGGGTGGAACAGAAAACACTGGAACATGTTTTTCATTCCTCCATGGGATATTTTAATTAGCTCCGGAGTGGCCCCTCAACCATCTTTCCACCAAACGTCCTCGTTTTTCTCTGAGTGAGCATCATTTCTAAGGAACCACTCAGAACTCATTACGCCCTAAGTGATTTGCTTCGAAATCAAAGTAATGTATGGCTCAGGATGGGTTCTGCTGGGTGGCCTGTGAACCACTGTCTCTAGACATAGCATTTCTCCTATATGTTTGCCACGGGTAATTCCCCAGATAATCTGATAATGTTCCGGAAACCATCCGGCTGTATCTAGATCTAGTCGTTGCACACTTATGCCTTGCATGTACAGTTCCCATTTCCAATCAGGTAGGTAAGGTTATCGCAGACACATCCCTTTATGGGGTAGGTTACATATTGAAAAAGCCAAGTATCCGTCTATAGCTGTACATTTGTAATAGGCCTATCATTGTGGATAAGACTAACATTAAATAGGCCGGAGAGAGTTTCAAATGTCTTAATTCACCCATGTTTGCTCCATGTAGACTTATGTAAATTAGCATTCCTTGAATTGTTCTAAAATTTGACAGAATTCTTTGAGATCAAACTGACTATTTCCATAATCAAGAAAGAAAGCAAAACCAATGTCTCCTACAGTTTCTGCTTCTAACACACGTGGATGATAGGGAATAAAGGGGTGGCCGTTAACAAGATCTTTTCCCTTGGGCATGGAGCATGAAATCTCCTGGAGCGCTATATTGACATTTTAAGACACCATTTAGGGCTGGTGTCCTCCACCTACATGGAAAATAGATAAAAGTCAACTTCTCTGCACATGATATACCCATTTAATGTTATGGTCTTTAGAAGAGTTTTACAATGTTATTAATAACGACATAGATGCCCAGGAAATGTTTCAGTCGGATTTTCCAAAATACTACATTCGACCCTCACCTTTATGTTTACAACTACATGTACAATATAAAATATCGGCCCTAAGCATAAATCACCCAAATAACCATACATCTTCATAACCCTTTCCAAAAAAGAAAGAAAGTGGACAGAATTTAGGTGTTAGTTATGTTGTACCTATTGCCTACATTACTGCCGCGTGTACGTTTAAATCTTGCAGCTGCCGTCCTATAAAAAAGGTCCCCGTACTAATCCTTCGTAGCTCCTTCCTGCTGGTGCCTTAACTCCAGTGTCTCTAGTGCTTGGATTGTACATTACTTCCGCTAAGACAGCTGCATAATCTCATGTTAGGCTATAGTGATTACGTGATCTATAGGTACCAAATGGATGGTGTAGAACACTCAACTTACATGGTATTGATTCCTAGTTACAGATTTGGTTTTATAGAATCTCATCTTCATACATTCTTGATATCTCCTAGAACCAGGCGAGGATTTCCTTTTGAGTGGATTTATAAGTGTATTAAGAAGTACAGCGATTTAAGATACCATTTTTCATTGGGCTTATAAAGCCTTTTATAGTTACAGGTATTTTAATTTCCAAGGAAGGATTTACCCCTACAATGGAAGTGTTTTGATATTGTATAATAATGCCCCTGTGCATCAGAAATCCTGAAATCATATTTTAGATGACAAATCCTGATAAAACCGACTGAGCTTAGACCAATCACTGAACCATGATTAGAAATAAAAAAGCATTTTCTTGATAACAAACTTCATTATCAGAAAACCATCTATAGTTTGATAAAAACCCAAGTAGCTCCACGTGAGTAATTACATGCAGAGAGATACCAGACATGTAACTGTGTAATTGCTGATGCTTAATGAATCCTAATAGCAATTAGAGGCCTTACAAACGACAACTAAATCTTGTATATTAAGCCTCATCCTGAAAGGCAATGGGCCTTCTAATGCTCTGATTGTGAGGTACGAAAGGAAAAGCCTGGGAAGATCCAAATAAATAGACAAGCTGCTACCCGATATACAATACCATTTATGTCTGTTGAAGGCATAAAGGGGCCTAGATATTGGCATGTCTATAGGTGGCTGTGTGCCACTATGACCATAACATTCGACTTTTACTAAATCTGAATTAAATATGAATGATAATGTACGGTATTGCAAGGGGAGGGGTTTCCACTGTGGTTTGATGTAAGAATAACCTCTTCTGGGACTGTTACTTTCAGTTGGATTTAATTAACTCATGAATATAGATGATAGTTACATGTAAAAACAAACATCACATAGGGGATATTAAAGACCTTTCTCTTCTAAAGCGAACACGTGGAAAAAAGCTTGAGTCTATTGAAATATTTCTTTTTGTTAAAGGGGCGCATAGCAATGTCAAGCCTAGATGTTATTTCACAAGGGAAAGCTAATACGTGAAACAGGACGGTGAGAAAGGCATTGACCTTCGTAGACAATTGAAAGCTGTATGAAAGAGGGTGGTGTATTGCACTGGGATTTCTGAAGGTTGGATGACACTCTCTCACTGGTACCCTTTAGTCACCTTTAGTAACCTTGAGGTCCTCTCTGCACTACCTATGCCTCTCCCTTTAATAGGACCTCTCCAGTTCCTTTCATATATATATATGTATATATATATATATATATATATATATATATATATATATATATATATATATATGCGTCCGTGTACCTATCCTCAAAGTGCTGCTTACCACCTTTTTCCCACATGTAATAGAAGACCCATCGGTTCGTACGTTGTCAACCACATTTATTTCTCGACTTTTTTTTATCACAGGGATGTGAACCACACAGAGACACTTCTTTAAATTTGACAAGCCAGCTTGTTTATCTCAATCTATAGAGTAAAATTTGTGAAGAAATGAATAAAACAGGAAAGCCCGATGACACAGCAGGTATACAGATGATAAGATTTCTCGACACCTTTATACTGACAATTCTACGCCTGAGGCTGTCTTTGAGAGCTCAAGAGGAAAGGAAATTCCATTGACTTAGGTGTTAAAGGGTTACAGACCAGTCCAATAGAGATATTCCTCACCTCCCCAGTGACGAGGGATGTCACCCAGGGCCAATGCTATCCACTGTATAGTGTGGCCTTAAGGCGCCAGTATAGCAGCTCCTATTCCAACCAATTTCAACAGTTGGTGCACTGAAAACCCTTGAGATCTTTAAACTCGTCAGATTGAGGACCTATAGTCATCAGAAGAGGTATGGATAGGGTGCAGCACCTGACAGGGAGTGAAATCCCCCAGTCTACCTCTCCCCAGTATGAGTCTATGGCATCCTGTTAACAATATGTAAAAATACACTAGGTGGCATGTATGTGCCATTATGTTTGATGATCAGTCTTTCAGTTATCAACTGAAGGTCTTCACCACTGAGGACTTTAGGTGCTCAGGTTGACAATACCCAAATCTACAGCTTTGGGTAGTCTGATTGAGGACCCCAGGTAGTCAGCACCAAGGTTGTCACTCCAACAACATTATGTAATCAGTTTGACTACCTTGGGTCCATGTATTGAGGCTATGTCAAAGTCTAACCTCTACTATCTATATTTCTTATCACCCCCCCCCCCGAAACCTATATATATATATACCTCCGGAAACCACCTTGAAGACTGCAGGGTAAATAGCAGCAGGCACTCGAGGAGAAAAGCAGGGAATAGAGTTTCGCTAGAATTTGACAATCGCTATTTCACAGGGATTTGAAATAGGTTTTTGCACAAGTGTAGGAAAAGGGACTAAGACTGCCAAACATAAACCAAGCCAAAAAATGGACAAAGCCATCCTCGCAGATTGTGCTGCCGTGTGTGTGTTTTCTGTTGTTTAAGGTGGATGGCGCCCATAGGCTAAAAGTAGCTAAATCTTTGCCAAATTTTCATCATGAGTTTATATTTATATATTCTCTTTCCATTGGTACTGAGAAGATAGTGGGGTCCTGTGCTAGTTTATGAGATATTTATCCATGTAGCTACCATAGGGTTATACAGTGTTTTACCATAATTTGCATGGAATATCTTCAAAGAGTAATTTCTTGTATAACTTTCCCAGAATATTCTCAACAACCTTCTGCACCCATTGAATGTGTCTTCATTATGATTGTGGTCCCGGGCACTTTTGCATTGTTTTTCCACATTGAAAAAAAAAATCTTCTGAAAATGATAGAACTACATCATGCAGTTTAAATACTGCTCATATACCCCTACCTAGCCAGCTGACTTCGCGGCCTAATCAGTAAGTGCGCCACGTGTAGACCCAGAAGGTTGATAGCTCGCCCCAGCTTAGTGCCACACTACGATTTTGTATAGAGAGAAGTAAACATGTGCACAAACCTGCGCACAGGACATGTTTGCCATGGTAGCTATCCACCTTAATTGTTTCTTTCACCCGTATTTTCTTTTATTGTTTTCTCCTTGAGAGTAGGCAACATATGCCAAGGATTCAGCCTCGATAATCCAGGCCCATACTTAGGGCCTAGAGGTGGTACCACCCTAAATATGCGGTGCGGTCCGAAAAAATCTGCTATCGCTGACACTTGACAAACTATTTCAAATACTTAACATTTCCTCAGAACTAAGCCAAATATACCAGATTGTAGCTTTTGAAATGACAAAAATCATACACTAGGTCTGTCATAACAAAGTGCAATCAGATTTTTTGCAAATCGCGATGGAATCCGCCGATTTGATTTTGTGGTCTGCCACCTAAGTCACTACACATCTATCATACGGTCCGTTCGACCCCTGGCCAAACTGACGTGCGTAAGTTACTTAAGTAACCTGCCGGGTTATCGGATTGGCTACCAGTCTGTGACATCATAAATGGGTCAGGGCAGGTTGTTGAGTAAGTTACAGAGCCTGAGACCTCTGTTTGTATCCCACAGTGCACCATTCCTATGCTACAAACAGATGTCACATGACTTCCTGTGATACATGTGTCTGGGTCTGGCCTTACTCAAGTAAACCCAGTTGGTAATTGGAGCGGAACTCCGTAAGTTATGAAGCCAGGGGTCGAACGTACCGATAGGTCCCTTTGGTCCACAGTAAATGATCGAAATTATTTTCATACTTTTCCAATCTTTTTCTAAAAATATTCTCCAAGCCTCTAGGATAATTTTTAGTGCCAATATATACACAGAGAGCCTGTTTAGAACTCATTTTATAGCCCTACAAATGAAAAATTGACTGTATTTAGTGCGGGACATTCACCATTCTACCCGGAAGTGACCTGATTTAGGGTGGTACCACCTAGACCGGTCTTTACTTGTGACTTTTAATGCTATAAAATGGGCAGCCTTGGACACCCATTTTCAGCAGAGGTAGGCCAAGGGCCAAGTTAGGGTCCTTGGATTCTTGGGCACCCCCTCAGCAATAAACAACTCTCATGTACAGTGCCTAATAGAGGGAAGTTATTTAGCCAAAATGAAAACAGAATCATAGCAATTACATCACTGCTAAGGGGGTAAGTGGGGGTGACAAACAGTGACATTGGGGTGGGGGTCCTAAAAACTGCCAAAAAAAACAGTGACATAATTGTTGAACATTCCCTAAGATTTTAGTCTGTATACTAGTGAAAGAAGGTATAGCCTACTAAAAGTCTGATCTATGCATAGGCCTTGCGTATATGTCACCTACAAGGTTATAATGCATGAGATATACTCCATGGGGTCAGAAGGCAATATCATATATAGGAGCCAAGGGCAATATATGCTGCTACATTCTGCAGGTGTCTTAGCAAGTCATATATAGGCCCTAGGTATCAGTGACATAATAAATTGCCTTTGGTGGTGCACAGTACAGCCCCTTTCATTTGGCTCTTGGAGTATTGTGCACACAGCTGTGACCAGGCCCTTTACTGCAATGCACATGTAGTCGAGGTGTTCGGGCAGCGGTTTTCTAACCATATGCAGTGCATTGTGGATGGGGGTGACCTCGAACGCTAACTACACAACCTTAGCTTGTTCCCTCTTCCCCTCTCCACCCCAGCCATGTCTGGGTAGGTACCAGTGGTTAACTATGCTTGGGAGTGTAGTAAGTTGACTCAGGGATCAACATTGACCCACATGGGGAGGACCAATAGGGGGTGGCCTTACAAACCAGCATTGATCCCTCGGCCATACCACGAACGCCTCGCGTGGGGGCATGGTGATCAAAGTACATGGGCGGCCCAGGCGGTATATTCCAATACCGCCTGGGGGTCAGAGGCTGCCATGGATTGGGGTATACTTTTGATGTCTGGATAAAACGACCGAATAATATTATTGCTTGTCTAGTCATTGTACTAGCTACCAGCTCTAAAATCTTCATTAGATATTATCGTTACACATACACATTGCCTCTTGTGCCCATCTCCTCATCATTGTTTGAGGATTCTCAATATACCGGTACCCAATTAGTCATTTCAACAAATCGATTGTTCTCCTCTTACAGATTATGACACTGCTCTATCCCGTCCCAGTTATCACCAAAGCCCTCTTAAACCATCTGGGTCCACGTGAATGTTGACGTGAAGGTCTTATTCGCATACCATGTCTTTTATTATACATCCCAAGAAGGGGGACAGAGGACCATCTGCCTTACATACGGAGACCATCGAGGGAAACGTGCCTACAGATAGGATTTTTAGTAGTGGTTTTGGCCACGGGGAGGGGGCGGCAGTACATGTAAAAGGGTAAAACACTGCAAAATATACAAAAGAAATCACTTTTTGATGGTGAATCGACTGAAAAAGTTCCATTGTTGGAATGCAAAAGGGAAATAGGCATATGTGGCAATTTCTGGTTGCCATGGAAACCACTCATTCATTCCAAATGGGAATTCTTGCCAGAAATGTTTTAGAAATCTCATAAGGAACTCAAAACAAACCTCAAGAATTCCCTCTAGAACACATTTTATAATTTTAAAAAAATCAAGGTTTCTGTGGTTATTTTTCAAAATAACTGTATTTTCTTTGCATTATCTGTATTTGTGATAGGATATAATACATTTAAAGCTTATTTGCCATTTTCAGTTGTACAATTCAACCTAGGTTTGACAAGCAATTACAACAGATCTACCTGCCAGGATATTTTAGCTCAAGATATCCCAATTCAAAGCCTGTGACTATAAAAAGCCATATCATCCCACGTTTTAGCTGTTTTCCCTTATCTGCATGACCGGTGTTTAATTATAATTTACTCCCTGATCAGATCTGGGAAGGAAAAAAACGTAAAGGGATATTCATGAGGCCCCAAGAGGGGGTTTCCTTTTTATGCACCTGCACTCTCAGCTACGATTGTAAATGGGCTATGCACACCGTAGTGCATACACTAGGAACTAAATCAGATCAGTCAGTTTTTACTATTTTATCTCACCATTCTGGCCTCTACAGTGATTTTTTGGTCATAACCCCAGTTCCTTATCCAGCCATAACACACTCAGAGACTTTTTGTTTGTCTTCAAGAAGCTGCTGGTTTCAATCCGGACATTTTAATAAAGAGGCAAAGCATACAAAGTCAACTACGCCATTGATTTCCTATTAAAACCGTTTAGGGTTCAACGGGGAATCGATCCCAGGCCACTGTGGCAGGAGGCGAGCTTGCTGTCCACTATACCAAGCCGACCGGTGGTAGAAACCAATACCTGTGGAGGATATGAAAAAGTTGTCCGACATACCTGATGTTTACAGACCTTGTTAGCATAGAATCCAATGGAGCCTGGTGGAGTTATTAACAGAGAAACATCCTTAGATATCCTAGATGAACATGCCATGCCTAACTTCTCCATTTTGTTCGAAATAAATAAGAATCCATTGATTTTCCATAGCGTTGGTCTCGGCACCAGCCATTGCGGCTTGCTGACCTTTGACCCGTAAGTGTGTCATGTGCCGACATCCGGTCTACTTTTACTGTGTCAACACGGCCCTGCTTGGTTTTCGGTTTGATTTATAAAGAATCTGTTGGCTTTTGGACTCTATAGAGACCAGAATGGCAATGAAACATGGCGAGAATAATCCTCGACACCATGTAGTAAAGTATAGATAGGTTAAAAGGTTAATATCAAACATTTCCATAGCGATACGGGTCAGCACGCGTATTTGACCTAGTTCTTACATCCAGGCACCTACCCGCATCGTCAACAAGACGAAATGGCCGTGTACCGGGCAGTATGCGTTGGATCGCTATAGAAAATCATTGGATTCTCATTTATTTCGAAGAAAATGGAGACAAAATGTAGGCGAACACCAAGTAGAGATGGTATATTTGTTCGTGTTAGAAGTACAGGACTTGACATGCTTGGATTATACCCGAAAAATGTGTGTAAAGGTGGATGTATACATGTCAGGCAGAACGACAACATGGCCTTGACAGCTTGGCAAACCGTGCGGATCGCATGCACTTAGAAAATGTCTTCTCATGGATTAATTCTGGGGTTATAAGGTAAGAAATTCATACATAATGGATGAATACGTTAGATAAATGCATTAATCACGTTATGAGAGAGCACTTGTGGGTCTATGGTTCAATATTCTAATCCCGCTTCGTGGTCGTGGAAAATTGAACCATAGACCAACGCGTGCTCTCTCATAACATTGATTAATAATGCAATATAGCATAAATATGACAGCACACGGTTTGTATATTGACGAATATTGCACGAGGCCTCCATTTTGTATTAATTTCTTACCTGATATCCACAGAATATAGCCACGAGAAGACATTTTGTAAAAGCAAGCGATACGGCCCGGGTCACCGCTCTGTGTGAAGCCATTGTTTTTGTTCCTTGTCGGGAGAGGTACCGCCGTGTTTACACACACTTTTTGTATGGAATCCAACCATGACAAGCCTCCATATTAAAACATACACATCCTTAGATAGTCTAGATGATCCCTCCATATGTATTATGTCCAATATATTCAAAATAAAGAAGAATCCATTGATTTTCCAAAACAGTCCGAAATTTTCGGCGTCTTCCTCGTACGACGAGCAGATGACCTATATCTACATCCGGGGAACTGACACACATTTGTCGGACAAGGAGGCGGGTGGGAATGGCTGGACCGCGACCTGCTTACGATGGAAAAATCAATGGATTCTTCTTTATTGTTAATATTATGGACTCATTTGGTATGGAGGGATCATCTAGACTATCTAAGGATGTATTCTTTTTAATATCTCGACATGTCATGGTTGGATTCTATACAAAAACTGGGTGGACACACGGACCTTTCACTATCAGGTCAGTAGATCTCAACCTTTGCTTTGATTTTTCTCACCGTACAGTGTGGCGCTATGGCTAACATCCTTGCCAACCAACACTGCGGCCAGGGTTCAATTCTCCTATGAGTTTGGACGATTTTTCACATTGAAACAATGGCGAGACTGAATTTGTATGTCCGCCAGCATTTCCCAAAATATTCTAAGTCCAACTTGACCTCGAAAAAGTATATCCAAAAATCCCTAAAATGAACATGTGCATATATGCTCTCATAATGCACTGGTAGGAGAGGGCATAACAGTAAGGCAGGTGGCAGAATAGTGGTATAAACGCTAAATATTGTACAGTAACTACCGTTGTAGTCCCAAATAATAAGCAATCCACTGTAAAACGTTTGCGCTGGGCTGACAGTGTGTACAGCTTAGAGCATATCTTATACAACATTCCTTTTCTTGCCCAGGAATGTAGGCATGCATCAGCAACGGTTTTTAATACAAACACTTTCCATTTAACTACCAATGCACATGAGCTTTATTTCTAGCTACACTCAATCGCACAGTAAGTGTATTGTAAATCATTTTAAGGATATCATCAACTACGTTTTGACAGTCTTAAATTGAACTGCTTCTTACAAGGTTTGTAGATCTTCAGCACGATCATAGCAAAATAGACAACCTTGTGTCGTCAGTTTGCAGACCCAAAAGTTACCAGAATTATCGCTTTGATTTGCACATAGCCTCCCTCTGCTTGTGGCACCATCAGGTTGAAGACCTTAAGTCGTCAGCACTGACTTCTTTAAAGATTCTACGAGTTTTCAGTTTGGTGCTTTCCTAACGGGTCCCATAGATCCAAAAGTAAAGTTTGAAACTATAATCGTGTTTTTATTTTCAAATTCCCATCGCACTAAAATTATTCTAAAAGGCATTGTAATTCCCTACATAAATCCGGTCCACGGTCACCAACGATTCAAAAACTAAAATCAGCTCATCCAGCATCCACAGGGAATAGGAGAAGTGAAAAACGTGCAAGATACTAAAAGCTTTTCACTTTTCATCTTAATTTTCATTGAAAAAGGGAGCTTTCCACAAAACCATGAGATTTATGAGCAATAATGGGAAGGAAAACCAGATTTCTTCCTTACAGTTGATAAATGGTTCATAACCTTTGACTAAGTGTGATGAACACGTTTTGGTGATGTGGTCAATCAGTGTATCTATTTCCCAGATGTTTAGTGGGTCTCTTTTTTTTTTCTTTTTTTTTTTATCTTTATTTACATATTTCCCTATTGGTAAACTTACTCACAATATTACACAGACGGAGGAGATGAGATACACTCATTTCTTGTCAGTAAAGACCTATGATATCTCAATTTAAAGCTGAGAGCAATGTGAAAGATTCAAGATCTTGAATTGACTCCGGGCACACTCTAACATCAACGCCACATTAAAGATGGTAGAGGGTGACGCTGTAAACAGTACCGGTACTTAATTTGCTTGGTTGCCAGAATCATTCTTTCCTAGAAAATTGGAGTCAGTGTGAGTAATGATGAGCCACCATGTGTGAGCACCTTTCAAGTTATAACACCAATGCATCAGCTTGTGTCACCAGGTGTCATTACTCACACCGATTGACTCATTATGACACACAGTGACTCATCTCATCAAGACATAAGATGACATAAGTGTGAGCATGTGTCAGTCCGTGTCAGAAGTCACATAGTTTGATGCATAGTTATGCATTTCATAACCCATGTCAGCTAACACGGCGTCAGTATGTGCCAGTCTGGGTGAATACTCACATGGAGTGACCCAAAGTTGCTCATTTCCTAACTTGCGGGAGGTGACACTGAGTGAGTATGAGCCAGTCAGTGTGAGAAGTCACACAGACTGACCCATAGTGACTCATCTTTCAAAAGGTATGAGTTGACACTTGAGTCAACATGGGTCACTCTGTGTCAATACTCACCCAAGTGATGCGGAATAACATCTGTGTCATTACAAAGAGACTGGGGATATTGTATAGTTTCACTTGTACTTGCACTTTGGTTATGGGCCAAATTAGTGAATTGCTGTTTCTATTGATGCTGCCATATAAATCAAAGTATTTATAGATGATATTTATCAACATACATAATGGTGATTGAGAATATGGCTTAAGATTAAGTTTTGATCTGTTTTTTTTTGTCTATGGGAGATAACATTGAGTTGTAATTATCAACCTCCTATGTGGTATTCAGGCTAAGATTAGGCTTGGTGTAATGATTGCTTAAAAGTATTTTGCATGCTGTCCAAGGTGATGCCATGTTACCATGGGAAACAGGTAAGAATTCATAATATGCAGGTAATTCAAATGTTGTTTTGGGTGATAATAGGGGCAAAGTGCTTCACTTGAACAAACACAACAGACCTCTGACGCATGTGTCAATATGCATCACTATATGTCAGTACTCACACCTATTGATTCACAATAACTCACAGCAACCCACCCTGAAAGTTTCTCTCCAGTAAGTATCTGACACATGTGTGACCATGCGTCAGTATTGCATCAGTATATTGTGTCTGATTGGTCGATTGCAAACTCCTGCTCCCTCATTGGTCCATTTCAAGGTTCCCTCCCTTTTCTTGGTTTCTTTGTTCTCAGTATTTGTAACTTAGGATTTCAGAATACAGAGACACAGAACAGCCAGGAGAGAAGACAAGATGGGTAGTCCTATAGTCTTATCAGTATTTTGTTCTGGGAACTCCAAGTTACCCTAGGTTTTACAATATTATATCATGGTATCTTCTTTTGAGGCCACCTTAATCTTTAGAGTCTCTTACAGTCAGTATATTGATACAGTTGATATAGCATATTTCATATCAGTGACTTCCAGGTTTGGTGGCCTGGGAGAGGGGAGAGGGTTTAGTCAGTTTGGGGGGGGGGATATTTATATCTTGGGGGAGGGGGTAATTTTGTGTACAAATAATGTTATCATCCCTTGCCCCCATTGAAAAAAAAAACTTTCAGGGAGAGGTTTTGTAGTTGGCTCAGGTTGACTTGGGGGGTAAAGATTCTAGCTCCCCCCCCCCTCCAAAATGAAAAAAAATATCTCAGGACATCTTTTTTGGGGAGGGGAGGAGGGTAAAAGTCTTGTTGTACTGATTATTTTAAAAGTATTTGTGCAATGCATTATTGAATTTAAATGTTAAATTCTATTTGACAGGCATATAAAAGGCATTTTTAACAACAATGGGAGGGGGCTGGTTGATGGGGGTCAGAATTCTTTTCGACCCCTTGACAGGGGGGTTAAAATTTTTTTGAGGGGGTGGGGGTCGAAATAATTTCACCTTTTTTCAGTGAAAAAGCGAGCATGTTACTATAGGTTAACAGCACGTATTCACACGCCATTTTCGTCTCCTATGGGGGGGGGCAAAAAAATTTTACCTTTCAGAGGGTGGGGTCAAAAATTTTTCCTTGTGTCCGTGCGCAAACCTACCAGCCCCCCCCCTGTTGTTTAACAAGTACCACATGAGCAAAAGATACATTTGTAAACAAATGCAGAGATCCTTGACTTAAAGGTGGACATTGACTAATTGCTAACAAACAGTGAGTAATTGCTCACATAGGCTTTATGTTGACTAACTGCCAGCAGATTTCGAGTGAGTACTTGAAAGGTGAGTGTTTTATATTGTCCTATAGGGTTAAATACCCCTGTATAAGCAGCACTCTGGCTTTGGCCATATTCCGTAAGCTGTACCTTGGCTTTGGTCCTTTTAAAATTTCGGGGGGGGGGGTCTAGGGTTAATGGGCTGTACAAAAGTTTGCAACCTAGATCTATAAAGCCTCTGGTAAAAAATGCAAATTCTCGGGGGGGGGGGGGCGTTCTAGAGTAAATGGCCCCAATGCAGACTTATGGCCCAACACTCTAAATCTTAGGTTTTTAGCTGTGCTCTACAAAGGTTTGCAACCTAGATTGGTTGTCTTCTGCTGTCAAAAGGAGAAACCACCCATGGATGGTTGTCTCCTGCTGTCAGAAGGAGAGAACTGTCCAAGGACGCTTGTCTCCTGCTGTCAGAAGGAGAAAACTGTTCATGGACACATAGACATGACAAATCCTTCTATGAGCAGGAGAAAAACAATATGCAAATGAAACTTCTCAGCCAATAGTAGCTCAGCTTACTGTCTGACTTAAGACAGCAGTGTAAGATGTACTCTCATTTGCTCATACTTCTACATTATGTACCATCCATCTACCCATTTGCCACTCAAAGAGCAAGGTCCATATAGACATGATAAGAGAGATCCTCACTGCTGTTGTGATAACAGATATCAATACATTTCTTACAGCAAGGATCTCTCTAAAATGATCACGAGTTCCCTTAGACGTGGGTAACTGTGATTGGAAGAGTGTGTATTTCCAGTGTTACCTATGCGTAAATTACACTTGGAATGGTATGAAAATAACTATCATGAACTCTATAGATGACCTTTAGATTCCTGACGTTGTTCTATATAATTAATTTTATTAATCACCCTCAAACGCCATAATAGATTAAGGGCGAAAGGAAAGGTTTACAATGGTACAGCAAGCTTTGCTATGAAAGATCATATATTCTCTGAAAATACAGAGTTTCTGCAATATTTCCTCTTCCCTTCCCCAGATTTAGAAATGGTCCATTTTCTCGTTAATGTAATATTTATAAATTCTAGAGCAAAGGGTAGATTTCTCAGGTATCCTATACGCTCACTTTTGTTGATGACCGTACAGTAAGCCAAACTAACAAATCCCATATTGGTGCAGACAAATGGAGAAAGAGAAGCCACATAATCAAGGTTGTCAGGCAGAAAGACACATGGGACTTCTAGATATTTGATAAACAGAATTGCCTTCAAAGATGTCCTCGTTTCCCAAACATTTTATGACAAAAGCATGAAACGGTTAGAGATGTGCTCAATAAATCAAAAGAGACAGCTGTTCCTTGCTAGGAATTCTTGGCCGATGTTAGATAATTCAACTTGTGACTAGCAGAGTATGGTCTTTGCTTTGAACAGTTGCCTGCATTGGAAATCCTCTGTACTTAAATTGTAATATTGTTAAGTACTAGCAGTATAAAAGAGCATGATAGCCAATTGAGCAGGACACTAGAACTCAAGTTAAGAATCAGAAAGCACTTTTGCTCTGTCTGCACTATTAGCTTTGCATAAGTGAACATGTGTGGTGCCATTCAGGTGTGAAAACTATAGAAACCGGGTTATGGTGGCAGCAACGTCAGTTGAAAAAATAACATGTTTACCTTTACACAACTGATTATGGGACTTGTCTGATGAGCCATATCTAGAAGTGAAGTTTCGAACACCAATTGTTCTTTTGTACTTTCTTACACAGAAAAAGATGGTTTTCTCAAAAGCTTCCTATCTTATTGAAGTTTTCGAACGTACATTTGGAATGCAAAAGGAACGTTTTGAATCCAAACTAGATAAGGGTTCCCATATAACAATGATTTTGTTGCCATGACAACAAAACTATATACCAAATAGGAAAAGAATTAATGTCAGTGTATAGAATGATTCATGGGGATATGTGCTGAAAAAAAGCTAGATACCATTTCTATACCCAACGCTTCGGTCAAATGTAAGAAAAGAGTTGGCCATTCATATATTGATCATTGTGTACATCAGATGCAGGCTTTGATTGAAACAATGAGTGAAGAGAGTGCTGGCTGTGCCCATTGGGGACATCATGCCATGTCCAATAGACCACTACAAGTATGCCTCATGTGATGACTTCAATTCTGAATGTCATATTTCGTCTCAGAGAACCCTTTCCCCTGGTCTGTCCACATATGTACAGAGCGAATAACCATCCTTGTAGTACCAATCTAAATAATACCAATATATTGTAAATTGACTGGCAGAGAAGTATATTCTGTGTTCAGGCAATCTCTGCCAACCCTCTCCAGTTCGTCCTTATTTAAGGCTGGAATTAGTCCCATGGCTTCACCAACACTGTCCAGTGACCAATACAAGTGAGCAAGATGGCTACTTCCTGAGACAGTAGAGCAGGCAACGGTGGACACTTATAGGGCAATTGTGTGTAGTAGATCCCTGAACCATGGAGTCCGTCATCCCGTGTATAGGATAGATTGCGGAATGTTATGAACTACTTAACTTACTGACATTAATCCTGGTGGGGATATATCTGGAAGGGGGGGGGGGATATGCGATTCTGAGTGAAAAGCCCTCCTGGTCACACATCTTGGCCTTACTCACAGTAGGCCCTATACTTTATTCTGAATGGACCTACTTGCTCCATACGATCCATACTGCTTATAAACATAATAGTTCACCAGGTGATTCATGATAACTGACAATACAGAATTGTGACTTTCATCAGGACACAGAGGTCATATACAGTTGATGACTGTTATTACTATATCATTCTAATGTCAACTATGCGTATAAATAACACACTATTTCAATCTATTTAAGAAATTCCGGTGTGAAATGCTCATTTGGGAATGAATCGTCCAACAGCAGAAGAATCATTAGGTTTATTTTGATCAACTTCGTGTGGACCACTGCCTTTGAGACACTTTTATGATACTTGAACGTGCACACTATTAAGGGCTGGCGTGATCTGAGAATTCCAGTCTGTGTAGTAATTGGCACGGAGGAGGTCCAACGTGACTGATACACTGGCAGCACAGACTGCCCTACACTAACACTACTTAGCGACCTCACAAGGCCCTTAACCCCAGAGGTCATCTGTGTCAGCCTCCTTAGACAGATAAGTGTACGAAGGTTGGAATGGAGCCCTATAGGAAGTCTGGTTAAAGCCCTCTCTGTTCCTAGTCTATACTATACCCTACTCAGTTGGGTTGTTCATAGGTGTTAGGAACCTGAAGGAGTTCTGTAAAGGAGAGGTTAAAGACTTCCAAGCCACCCATCGTGGAGCTGCTCTATAGAATTTTTTCAAGCCCTCTGATGGTGGGGGTCAAAATAATTTCACCTGTTTTCAGTGGAAAACCCTGTGTGTTACTATGGGGTAAAAGGACACGTTCGCACGCAATTTTTGGCCCTTATGGGGGGGGGGTCAAAAATATTTTGCCCCATCGAGGGGGGGGGGGTCGGAATCTTTTTCGCCCGTCCGAGCACAAACCCACCAGCCCCCCCCCCCCCGTTGTTAAAAAATGATCACTCTCTAATGTCTAGTCTTTCTGGACTGCATGTCTGTATGCGTATAGCTCTCTGCCTCTGCCTTTCTGTCTGTCTCTCTACCTGTCTCTGTCTCTGTCTGTCTGTCTGCCTCTCTGTCTGTATGTCTCTGTCTCTCTCCCTGTCCGTCTGTCTATCTCTGTCTCTCTCCCTGTTTCTGTCTGTGTCTCTCTGCCTCTCTCTCTGACTCTCTATCTCACTTTCTCTCTCCATTTGTCTGTCCCTCTCTGTCTTCTCACTCTTTCTGACCCTCTGCATGTGTGCATTCCTTTAAGGCTAATCCCAATACCGCGTAGGCACTGCTAATTATGATACAAGCAGCTGACACTAACGGGACTTAGGGAGCGTTCATTATTTATGGCCAAGGGGAATGGTATTTTCGTTTGGCAAATACCTGAAAATGGAGTGCCCCCCTATGTGAATGTCCCAAAATGAAATGCCTCCCATATGTAAATACCCAAATATGAAATCCCCCCCCCCTACTTGAATACCCCAAAATGAAGCACCTCCCCCTCAGGAATAACCTAAAATGAAGCCCCCCCCCCCCCTTTGAGAATACCTTACTATTTTAATAGACATTTTCTCTGTATAAATTGTACACTAAAATATACTGCCAAACTGTGATACAGCTGTCAAATGTGAAGTGCAATCTTTTTGTGACATAGGCCTGAACATTGTGGTTTATCAAGTACCAGGTACACAATAGGGGCCCTCCCAGCACAGCTGGGGAACAGGCTAAGCATTCCCCCTCCCCACACACAAACAGTGCACATGGGAGGAGCTTGCAAAAAATAGACAAATCCAACCTGCTGAGTCCATATGAAACCGCTCGGGTTCCCCTTGACACACATATTTAGTGCAAGGAGCCCTGGGTACCTGAGGATAGATCCACCTATCCACCCAGAACTGCTGCAACCCTGACGGGATAACCCACACACCACACCAGGAACCAGCTACCCCAGGGTTGCAGCTTGTTCCTCTTACCACACTACCTTGAAATGGAGGAAGCACATACAGTGCTTTTGTGGTTGCTGGTACAAGTACCGGGTATAATGGTTAAGAAATCAAGACCCATATGACCAGGTTGTCACTGCCTTTACTGGCTGCATTGCCAGGCCTGACAACGGCCTATGAGCAAGGGGACGACACACTACTGGAAATTCCCTTGTATAAGCTGCACCCCTAAATAAGCTCCAGCTGCCATCACTCACTTATATATGGAGAGAGGAGTGGTCTGCAGGGCATTTCAAAACTATATCTATAGCTATGGTTTTGAAATGCCCTCCAAGTGACCATCCCACTGTCATCACTGCCCGGGAGCATGTTACCAATGTAACGTCACCTTGCTTATAGGCCATCGTGAGGCCTGACAATGCAGTCAATAAGGCAGTGATGATCTGTTCAGAGGGACGAAATCAGCCAAGAGTAAACACTTACACATTGCTGACCTACAAACAATATGTTGTGCAGGCCCACTTTGACTTATACAATGTGATCTGTGACAAAGTCTGTAGAATGCCTAAAGCCAGGCCAACCATAGATATCATGATGTAATTAGTGATATAAATCATGTTGTCAGGCTCGATTGGATGTGTTACTGAAGAATAAACTGGTGGTATGCCAGTTGTAGTCACCGATGTTGATGAGATATAAAGACATCCCTACAACACTCAGTACCATAAACTACAACTGGTACCTAGTCTTTACACAGTAGTATGTACAAAACACACTATGCACCAATTCTTTCTTTAGCAGTACCCAGTACCAACTTTTTAAATGTAAAAATTAGAGAAAAAAAACATGGAATCATCCAAGAGGCACCAAACTTGCCTATATCATTTTAAACTTCATAGACATCTTCCATTAAAAAAAGTAAAAACCTTAACCTATGATAAAGTACTTTTTTCTTAAAGACTTAAATTTAATAACACACACTTAGAAGTAGGATCTGAGGGATATGGGGTATAAGTGTATAATGCACGTGTGTATTATGATATTGACTTCATATTGATTTAAATAGAATAGTATATTGGTACATATATGTAAATCTTGACCATGTAAAACCAGGTATCTGTATGACCTCAAATTGCACCTTGACCAGTACCTGGTATTTATTGACAACTTGCATGGTTGTTTCTAATTCTAACTGGCTGCATGATTATATATATTGGTATATTGGTGCATCAATTATCTAATATATGGACTCGTGCTGACAGTGTACGTGTTGATGTGACAATAATGACGCCTTTCTTTGGAATTTCCATATGAGATTGCTTAGATTATTAATATCAAACTCACATATGGTAACAACGGTCCAGTTTACTGAAGCTTGGAAAATTAGAAATGGTTGCTATGGAAACTGGACGCGTTAATAATGTAAACGCCTAAAACCTACATCAAGTAGGTCGGAAAGAAGTCCTCCACTACGTAAAAGCCTCCCCGGTGATCATATATATATATATATATATATATATATATATATATATATATATATATATATATATATATATATACCCTACCCTGGACATGAATATTAAAATGCGCGGCTGCTGTAAACAATGCCAAGGGACGACTATGTTCATGCAAAATCTACAATTCTTCTTATTTTCTTTTAACTTTCCAAAATAAAGAGATTGTCCTGAAAAAGTTGTTCATAATCTAACTTCATAGGTCCATAACTGCACATGGCACCCTGTATAAGGTATGGCTTAAATGGGTAGATAGCCTCATGCTGTCCCTTATAGGATCTGCCTGTCCAAGTAAGGGTAGCCTTATCTTATCTTCATTTCTTTAGTCTTTTCCTTGTGTATTTAATCACAGCCGGATTCAGGATGCAACTAAATATATGGAACTAAGAACTGGCTGATCCCTGATAAAAATGTCCACCCACTGGAGTACATAATTGATTGTTCAGCTTCGCTGCTCAAGGAAATCATAATTGAATAAATCCATTAGATGATAAACATATACATCACGACTGGCATATTTAAACTGCCATATCACTTGCCCACAACTTATAACTCTAGAACTCCAGTAGGCGTTTAATGCGCCATTTAGATAAGTATATAATAAGGTCCATTTATGACCATGGACAGACTGATGGTGCAAGTGAAAGGCAGGGAATGGTATCTAAGTGGCACGGAGCCTACCTGACATTGGATTAATACTTAATTCTCTGTATTTATGACTGAAGCTTGGCCAAGACGACAGCACTATACAATGATGCCACGCTTAAATGAGCATGGTAACGAGCAGAGCAAAATGATGTAGGGTGGATCGTGTGAGGGAGCGACGGGAGCTGGGATAAACACAATCATAAGGGAGTGGTCATTTATTATCAACAGGGGGGGTGGTGGGTTTGAGGGGGGGCGTAAAAAATTCTGACCCCTCTTGAGGGGGGGCTAAAAAAAATTTTGACCCCTCATGAAAGGGGGGCTAAAAAAATTTACCCTCTTTTTAGCAAAAAAGCCAGCGCGCTACTATAGATCAAATAGGGGGCGCGAAAACTCTCCGCGCCGGAGGCACGGGGGGGGGCGCAAAATTTTTTTACTGCTGTCGAGGGGGGGGGGCATAAAAAATTTTCGCGTGTCTGTGCGAAAACCCACCACCCCCCCCCCCCCTGTTGATAAATAATGACCACTCCCTAAGGTTGGAGGGAGATTGGTTCTTCAGAAACTTCCTTAGTAACCCACCAACGTGTCTTAAGAGAAAGACATACAAACACCTGTATGGGTGACTCCTTCGAAAATTAAGGTTGTCTGCATAATACAGCATGAAAAGCTACATGGTATTCAAAGTTTTCCTTTCACAGTATGGCATTAAATTTATTAATACCGTGTGCATTATTCATGAATGAGTCACCATTGACAGATATATAGAGATATTTTACAATGTGGCTGGGCGTTTTGCTTTCATGCAAATGTACCTATAGATTTAGTATATATTCTGCTCTTATTATACTCTGTCGCCGTTTTCAGTATTTCAAACTTATTCCAAACACGTTATAGCTCATAATTATATCCCCACTTGCTTAGCTAATTTCAACATCTCAAACCTTATTTTTCTTGAGCAGTCCAACATTCATTCTAGAATTACTTAACTAGGTGTTGGATACAGCATTCCGTAGGCATGCAAACACAAGCAAAGCCCCCTGTTGACCAATCTTCCAGTATAGTGAAGAGTAATTTTCCGATTTCAATTCTGTATAAGTATTCTAAAATAGCTGAGGAAGCTATGTCAAAAATATTTGAATCAGGTTGCCCTACTCCCGGGGGGCCACTTCCCAAAATTTTGGATACCATGTCCGACCACGATTTCAAGGGATAGGGGCTGTTTTAGGGCCATAGGCACAGGCCCTCGTGGGTCCTTGATTAGGGTTGGTTTTTAGGCAAATTTGAAGGGAAAGGGGTGTATTTTAGACCCCAAAAAATGAAATTCTCACCTACAACCATAGGATTTCTGCGCTATGGTGGTTACCTCCGGGTAGTTTTAATGTCTGAATATACCTTACTCTAGGGTTAGGGGGTGTTTTAAAGGAGTTACCTTCGATTAGGGTATATCATTTGACTTTGTCCCTTGAAAAGGGCCCTAAATTTTCAGTATTTGGCCCCTTGATAATGGTACAAAATCTAGGGGGCTGTTCGCACATAGAAACTATAGGAAAGATAGGGAGTACCCCCCCCCCCGCTATACTATAGCGTTTGGCCACCCATGAAGGGCACACATTTGTCGACTATGCATGTTCAGAAAGTCTATTACAATATTGCTCTCAGAAGGCCAGGTCCTAATGGTTCCTATACGGCACATGGCTATTGTATTATTGACCAATGGGAGGCATCCCTGGCATATACTGCGGAGTCGGGGGCTGAAGGTGTTTGTCATAGTGGCGTCGGGGTCTAATGGCGGCCCCCAGCTGATAATGGCTATGTGAGCTATAGCTCTGCTGTATAAGCACAATGCTCCAGAGCGGATAATCGTTTGACTTGTGAATCGCCTTCCAGATGGCAGAATGGCCAGAAATTAACAACCTTTCAAACACACAAAGCATAATGTAAAGGCAGGAAAAAGCTCTTTACAAACGTCTACAGAGTGGAATATCTATAGCAGTATAGGGAATGTCAAATAGATACAAGTGTATTAAGGGTGAACTCATGAGGATGCCACATACCACATACTTTTGGGTTATAGGGGCAGGAGGGGAGGTTTGCGTTAAGGTGCTATTTGGTGACTTTTATTCATGTCCCCTGATAGTATGTCATCTAGTTCCCAGTGTGTTTAATATGATCACCGATACATTATCATGCCATATACTTTTAATCCTTCATTATGGGAAAGCGTATAGTCTAGCGTCAAGTGGTAGAGTCTTGTGTCTAAGTTTCTATCCCATATGAAAGGAAGACACAACGGGTAAATCAACTCTGAGAAGTTTTATTAACGTCTGCCTTAGGTCGTCAAGTAGCAACAATCCATTATAACTCACAATCAACCACCAAATCTATCCAATAGTCCAGATGGTCAAAGACCTTTGGAACAAACTAGATGTCACACTCTCGCATCCTCATTAATTTCATGTCCAATTCATCCATGTGTACATCAATAAAATATTTCAATATCTTAAATAGTCTCCATATATAAATCAACAAATCATATGAATTCCGTTCTTAATCACAACTAAACATCGGCATAATTCACTTCCCTGGTAAATCATGCATATCCATTAAACTCTCATCGATGGAGGTGGAGAGCAACTTTTAACTCCATGTAATTTATGTCAATTGTATAAGAACTTTGTCCTAATAGATTATAAATGCCAATCTCCAAATGGTAGTAAGCTTCAGAATTGTTGATGTTGTAACAAGTGAGTGAGGCTAGGTGAGGTAACCGGTTCCAAAATGTATGTGTTCTTATATAAATCCTAAACTTCCAAAGACAACTCCTGTCTCTAGCACCTCAGTCTTAAACAATTTCCTCTTGTAAATATAAATGTTGTATGAGCTGTGGACTATATAAACTTCCTCTGATTCCAGGGTGAACTGCACACGATGCTGCTGCCAACCAATTCACACCCTGGTCTGCACTACAGCCGGCCTTTATACCCTCATTGTCATGGACCTGTAACTTGATACCCCCTGGACCCCAACTCTTCCTGCTGTCATCCGATATCCTATAGGAGTGTATCTACTATTATCTAACTGATCGCTTTCTGGAGATATACTTTTGGTCCTTAACTTGTACCCCGCCCTGAGACTCTTTTTATAGACATTAGCCAACTCTTCCTGCTGTCATCCGATATCCTATAGGGGTGTATCTACTATTATCTAACTGATCGCTTTCTGGAGATATACTTTGGTCCTCAACTTGGACCCCGCTCTGAAACTCTTTTTATAGACATTAGTTTTTCATGAGTCATCCCAGGACTTGGTTCCTCTCTAGTCACAAACAACTTTTTATAAACTCTAAACTGATTTCATACTTGCCAATATTACTGTTACTCGCTTATGCCATTATAGTTGTATTGCTTTCTTAGATTTCGAAATGTCCAACATCAAAATAAAACATCTTTACTATTTCTTTGTCTTATTATTTCCATTCCTTTAGTTTGCTAGTCCTTTTTATTCGAAATCCTCCCAATTCACAAGGCCCCCCTCAATTACATTCAAGGTCCATTTTTGGGCCTTAATGTATGATTGTCTTAAAATCTTGTCTCAGTTCCGACCACACTTGTTTTTGTCCCTTCTCTGTATATTATCTGTGTCTTGCTATATTCACCCGGGTTCCTTCACCCAACCTCACAACCTCCAACATATATTTCCTTGTTATTATTTTATATACTTAGTTGCTCTCCCCCTCTTTTCTCCACCATCTATTATGTTCTCATGGTTGATTTTTTTTTTTTTTTTACACATATTATTCTACTCAAGCTTGATTATTTCCTTTGTTCACATTTTCATGTTCGTCACCTTATATTTTTATTGTTAACGCACAGACAAATAATTTTTTTTTTTTTTTTTTTAAACCTGCAAATGCATAAATACACATGTATACAATATCATGCAATATATATATTGTTTTAACATTTTTTTTTAGTGCCATTTTATTACAACAGTTATACCTTTGTCCACACGTATCAACTCCTTGTCGCCATTATCTAATTATTATGACCTTCTAGAGTCTACAATTCATAATCAGACTGCAAAATACGTCATTTGTTATGTTGACAATGACTTTGGTAAGACATATATATTATCTAATAAACAAACACTATTGCCTTATTCAGTTCTTGACTGCACATCATGGACATGATTTCCACGGACGCATTCTACCAAATTTTCCTCATACAATTTTCTCCACTTTAATGAAGAAACCCAACCGCTATAATCTCAATTAAGAGTAGTAAGTAGCTAACCATTTCTCCTCATAATATAAACCTGTAACACTTCTATTAGTGTCTGGCTTTTATTTCTTCTGTAAGTGAATTCTTTGATTATCTTGTCTTCAATCCGCCAATATTTCTACATCAATCTGTTTCCTCACTAACATTCAAGACTACTGTGTCCAGCAACAACTTTAACGACGTTTTATCGTTAGTAAGTACCACTTAAAGTCAATGTCGAGTACATGTGTACCGCATGGCAAAAATGAGAGAGAGAAAAACGGAAAGAAGATAAAAGATCACTGTATTGTAAGAGACTGTCTAACGATCTCTGTGGGTAAGTAAACGGCTCCGTTCACATTCACAGTGTGTTACATTCACATATATATTATCATACCGACAATTAATTCGAATGACAAAATCTATTGGTTTTTAATAGTGACCTTTGAGACATTATGTGTCAAGGACGTCACCTGTAGGACCAAAATGGAGGTCTTGCATTGCTTCCATCTCTGCCCCCTTAGTAGAGATGAAAAGCCCCTTTAATGCAGCCTCGAGTAAGTAATCATTTTCTTTAAACCGCCCCTTTAATGACAAGATGGTTTCCGTCTTTGCAGAGCATCAATGCCATTGTGTTAGAATAATTGGAGGTTTCCTTTTTCTAAGCTTATCCTAAAGAAATGAAAGGTCGCCTCAGGTAAGTTTTTTTTGTTTTTTTTTTATTCCCTCTAATCTAGTCTGAGTGGGATAAAATCTTATAGTTAGATAAGCAAGTGGATGACCCCATATGATAATGGTAAGTAGACAGTGTTTTTGGGCACTTAGTTTACCCTTGTATCTATATGTATACATTCGACCTGGAAGACTGTGAGTGAGATAAAATAAGTTAATCTTGCTAAGGCCAGCCGCCAAGGCAGCTAGGGCGGTAAAAAAAAGTCCAAAGGTCCAATCTAATCGGCGATGAATATATATATTCATTTATATGGAACCAATTGGTACATGCAAATATATTTTTATGTGCAATACCCTGCAGTTGGATGGACCAATATTCTAATAGTAAGTATATAATATTCTAAAATACATAGATACGCATATAGAAATATTTATACAAAAGATAATAGAATATTATGACAATTCAGCGAGACAATACAGAGAAAACAGTAATGTGGGTGTATGTATACAAACAAAAACAACAAAAACTGCGCACTAGAAAACTTCGAGCTACCCTCCTGGTTCCCAAGGACCTATCGACGGGAAGTAACAGTTTTTAGTGTTACCTGATTTTTCAGGGCAAAAATGAAAATAATAATAAAAATAGTGCGCACGTGAAGTCTTCTATCTGCCCTCCTGGTTCCCAAGGACCTATCTTCGGCCAGTGACAGACTTCCGTGTTACCTGATTTTTCAGGGCACATACAAAAAAAAAAAATAATCACAACATAGAAAAACTATTTTCATACCAACTACTTCTAATGAACCCAGAATAAAACAAATAAAAGAAAATACCATAAAACTATAGAACCAATGGTGAATCGGAGAAATTCAAAGATTGACAGTGGATTTGAGAAATACTGGTACCTTTTGAGGGACAGCAAAGACGCGACATAGACCCTTTTAAGTGGGCTAGGGAAGCCCTTTCTCTTCCCTAAATCACAGACCCTAAACTAATAATCTTACTACTCATAAATATCTCAACAATGTCCCAGAGAAATATGCTAAATTTGAGCCCGTGATCACTGAAAATGTCCAGTGAACAAGCTATTGTCAAGTAAGAAATACATTACCACCCTCTAAATTTGTCATCTGGACACACTGTCATACTTCATGGCTATGCGCCGGCAGAAGTATATCTAATCCTTATAATATTCTAATCATACAAAGGGTGTTCACTTTCTAGGATTTTTATGTTTCCATAAATTGGTAAGAATCTCTGCCTATCCTATATAAAGTCATATTCTCTGCGTCACCTGGGCCCAATACTAAAACAACACATAAGAAACTCCACCACAGGACTAAGAGCACAACAAAATGGTTGGATCAACAACAAATCACCCCAATACCCTGGAGTCATACCTAGTATGACTGTTAGAAAATTATATTGAACTGCATATCTCAACAAGGTTGTACCTGGGACTTTCACAGCATCAGTTAGATAGAAAAGGAAACCCCGCTGTCAAATAAGTTTTAGTCAATACCCACAGCTAGTATATGACTAATAATATCAAACAGCATAGTTTTAAGATTCCCAGTAAAGAGTGCATGTGGACATGAACAGACCCAGGGAAAAGATTGGACACGGACTGAAAGATACCCTGGGTAGCAGGAGTAAAACAAGGAGACATACACACTCTGTGTATATAGGTATATACCCTTAAACCCCCTATTGCATTGACCGTACTAATCAAACACTCATCCATCAAGAGGTTCAAAATCTCAAAACATCTGATGTCAACCTCAATAATCATGCTGGCATAGTCAAATCCCTTCCTCCAAAATATTCTAACTCAAATATCCCGGAGGGTCAAATTAATTCTCTCTGTCTCAATTAAACCTCAGTTTCCCATGTTTACAATTTATGACCATAAGTTCAACACATAATGCCTCACTAAATTGATGGCTGTGTTGTCTTTTCCCTAAATGGGCACTGGAAGTGGATATAGATCTACCACTTGCTGCCAGCTACCCCAAGTAAACACTATTCATTGAGTGGATGAGAGAGAGAATATTACTATCATAGTGCTCATGGCAGAGTTTTGACAACTACGTTACTATCGTCCAAATTCAATATTTTCTAAATTATATCACAAACCAAACCTCTTCTCCTCGACCCTCCTATGGTCCATGGTGGTCTGTGAATTTGGGACAGGTCCCTTGAAGCTAGTCATATTGAAAGCTAATACAAAACCTGATATAGCTTTGATTGTGTGTTGTCCTTAAGCTCTGCTGGTCAACAGTACACTAGTAAGTACAATGTTTCTTGCAGGAATTCTTCTTGTCTAACAAAGTAAGTTTTGAATATTCTTTAAGTTACTTATAATACACCCCTTTTTCCCTGGGTAAAAACAGGCTATCTCTCTCTTCTTTATCAAATAAATCTCTAGATTAGATGGAATTGACTGTCGTGCTTTCAAGGGTACTTTGGTTCCTTGTCACACTAGTAAATACAATATTACTTGCAAAATATTCCGCGTGACATTTCTACGTCAAGAGGAAAGTAAGTTTCCACCATGTTCAAATTCAAAGAATGTCTCCATCCAATCAAAGCTAAAATAAACACTAATTCAAACTATCAGGACACAATAAACTCTGTCCCCAGCCTGTCCCTAAGGGATCCAAGTGGTATTATCAGATTCAGATACAACTATGTTTTTCAGGGTTTTCCCGAAAAGGTAAGATCAATCCGCCATACACAATAATCACAAACTCAAATAGTGTGTTATGTGTAACTATCAACAGTAATCCCCTATCATGAGTTAATATCAGACTACAACGCTGCGAGACGCCACCTATAGACTATAGATAGTGGCCATACACTTTAGGCTGAAGTAGAAGATCTACAGGCAGTTAGACAGGAGAAAATGTCAAAAAAAAATTGTTGTGTTAGGATACAAGAGAGACATTCCGGAGTAAGATTTGTGAATCCAGTTTTACCATGACACATGGTCCCATCGACCATTACAGAGCGACACCTATACGCTCAAATCAGTGTTCATACCAAGTATCCTATTCTCTAAATTTCCAAGACCACTGGCTGATAAACTACAGGCATACAATTTCAAATTAGTGCTGTAGCCCTTATTTCAGAAAGATGAGTAGTGGATGAATGAACCATTATAGCCTTTTGGCTTTGGTAAGTACTATTCTCCTCTCATTCCGCACATGTACGAGCATTCCGTGTACCTGGACACGCAGAGCGTTGCATCGTTCATGTCAATATGTGAAACCATCCTCTACTGTCCACGAGAGAAATTCTGGCCGCTCAGTCAACCCCAAAGGGTCGGTAAGTACTACTTAATTTATAAAGATGGCAATATGGTTCCTTACTCTATCAATTATTTGCTCCATGTGGGAACCTGTATTATATATAAGTACTGTCGCAAGGGTGAAAACACCATCTCCACAAAGTTCACAAAGCTTTCAAGTGAACCTACGCAAGAACTCATCACCATCCAGGAAAAACAGACAGATGGCCTTCGAGTAAGAAAGTCTCACCGGCCTTCCAATAATCCAAAATCAAGAGACAATTAGTAATATTCGTCTAAACCGTTTTTGAGAGAATAGAGCATTAGTATATGAAGTTAGTCTAAGTGGAGAATACTCCATCCTAGGACATTTCCTATTCCTGTTTAAAGTAAGTTACTCCACTCTACAATTTCATTCGGACAACACATTTCTATCCTTCCGCATGCTCAAGCGAAACATGTATACTGACAGCATCGGGCTAATCTGCCCTTTTTCTAAAAAAAATACTCTGCTGTTGTTGTCCAATGGAGGTAAGAATTTTCTTTCCCTCATAAATGAGGCTAAGGACAAATCTATATATTCATTTTCAATAATAATACGACTTACAATTCTGAGTTTGACATACACCCACACCACAAACAAAAGAAAGATTATGATGAGGTTAGCGACTTTTAGGCTTAGTGACTATCAAAGCTTTTGGCTGACATATACTATATTATTCAATTATCGCTTTACCTTTTGAATACGTGTGGACTTCAGGCAAAATACATAAAAATACATACATATACCCATATATATATACACACATACACACACATACACACACATATACACACACATACACACACACATACACACACATATCACTTTCATATTAACATTAATATCGTCATATGTCACTCCTCATTATACTATACTTTCTAAATTCATGCATAATTGCTGATAATATTAAAAATAAAACCTTCTATTTCAGAAATGACAGTGATTAATTCTATTCTTGTAATCAAAATCATACCTCTAATTATTTAAGTGAGCGATTATAGAAAGATGTAGAATCCAGACCCTTTTCAGTGGGCTAGGGAAGCCCTCCATTGTCTTTTAGTGCCTTAATAAAGTTCCATTGTTCGGCTTGAGGCACATTCCCTTTAATTAACCTTAAGGGTCACATCACTCTTACTAAATATTTCAACTCAGTTCATGGTCTCTTCTGCTCTGAAATAATTCCAAAGCTGCTAATCCACTTATTTTTACAATAACACTGTTCATTCAATGTTGTCTTTAAATGTCAATTGTCATTTCTTTCTATAAAAAGTCTATTCACAAATAATCTTGTGCCTACCATTTCCAAGTTACTTCGGTCAATCTTCACTCTTCACACTGCAACGTAGGCATCCACCTAACTTGGAAAGCAGGGTCTCTAGTTCTTACTTTTCCAAACCGTGTTTTTAATGACGGTTCCTGAGCCTTTACCGCTCAGAATCTAAATTGTTACACTGTTACCAATATTTCGCCCAGGCTAGAACCTTCAAAACACGCGGGCAATATTCCTCTTAATTTCAGCAAACGTAAATCCGTTAAGTCTCATCACTGCCACTTTTACTGTCAGCACAATAATTTATCTGCCCTATCAAAATATAAAATCTCACCACTGTATCAGTAATCTATCAGCACGGCCGTTGTCTCTGCAGCACTCTATGGTAAAATCCTCCATGGTTTCGTTACTGCACTAATAATCTATCAGCACAGCGGTTGTCTCTGCCGCACTCTATCGTAAAATCCTCCAACCGGCTGCATTCGTATCGTACTCTCTGGATGAATGCGTAAATCCGCCTGGGTGCAACTGCATTCGTATCGTACTCCATATCTGGCGACCTCTTGACTGCCTCTGACGACCTCGTGACTGCCTCTGACAACCTCATGTATCTTTGACATGTGGTGCGCAAACAAACCCGACTCGCACCACTTTGGCTACTCGGACATGCCTCCGGAAAACCTCGTTTTTCTTTAAATAAAAGCTGTCTTAATTGTTCTTGGGCATCAGCGCAATCTTATGGCAACATGAAGTGATGGATTCAGGCTTTAATCTGCATTCAGGGTTTAGTACAGATGAGCCCAACCATCACCTCATATAATCCGGTCCCATTCACGAGTTCCTGCTGTCAATTCCTCTTAATTTTAACAGGCCTATCAGTGGGACTTAAACAGCCATTATGTCCCGACAGTAACACTGGTCTCCATGGCAACCGTTCCCCCTTTGGTCCACAACACATGTTTCCCATCACTCAGGGTCATGTGAGGAGAAGTGCCGCTACCCCAAATGACAAATGTCTTTGTCCCACATTTCAGAACCACTTGACTGGGAGGCCTTCTGACTGTGAGGCCTTCCAGGGGGGTGACATTGTCCCATTCCATTTCAGGTTTTTCTATATCATTCCATGTTTATCATTTTTAAACAAACTTACTGGACAAAGGGGCCATCTCCCTCCGTCTCTCAAATGTCTAAGATGGGGCACAATGGTAAATCATAGACCCAGTGTTTAAATCCATGGTATAGAAACTTAACCACAAATGTCTAAATCTTTTAGTCTATATAAGATATTCCCTCCATGGGTTGTAATTTGGGCATAAGTCCATGGTATAGGCCCTAAGACACAAAGCTGAACCACAAATGTTATAAGTCCTGCAGATAGTGCCAGGTATTCTCTCTATGACAAGAAGTTGAACATAAATCCAGTGTATAAGTTTCATATAATGAAGTGGAGCCACACAGTCTAAGTCCTTCAGTCCATGCAAAGTGACCCTTTCATGTGTGTGGAGTATAAATATAAGTCCCCACTGCTCTGTGTTAATTCTATATTATCAGAGTCCTCATCTCAGCTCTCAAGTCTGAGCTCCACTGGCTATTTCCAAAAATATATATTTCTAACAGTGGTTTCTATGTGTCCACCCCCCTTGAGGTGGCGCAGATCTGTTTCCTCCGGACCCCACTTGCGGACTGAAGCTGCTCGTGATGTCGCCAGCCCCTTTGTTTGGCGTTGTGCGTCTTACTGCGCAGAATCCGCATTCTTGCCGGATGCGTCACCCGATCACGCGTCCTCATCAGAAATCGTTACCCCCTATTAAGTGCCCCTGTCTCTCATTGTCTCTGGCTGACATTTTATTCACACTATTGGAGGGTTTACGGTATGTCTTGGCGTTCCCTATCCCTGAGCTGCTCGGAGGGCGTGAGTCATGTCACGGACACCATACAAAGGCCCCTCTCCAGACGTCTGGTTCTGCTCTCCTAATATCGTCCTTCCATGTCAGAGAAGTATCGCCTGTACTTTCTAATTTGTATTTCTTTATTGTTACTTGTCAATTGTTGTAGTCTTCTAAAAGACTCTCTTAATCCTTGTCATAATACCTTCATAAATATTCTCATAAATATGCAATCATATATCATACATACTCTCTCCCTGCATTAATCATCTTGGCTGAATACATGTATTATACCAGGTTCCCTATGGTAGTCCTAGGGTCCCCTGTTCTAATGTCATTCTCAAGCATGTATATAAATATATATGTATACACTGCATACCATAGCCTCTGTCTCCCAGCTATAGTTTCTCAAAAATGAGTCCTCATATATATATATATACATACATATATGCAAATACACAGGCACTCACACCTGCTATATTTCTTTCTTTTATAGAAATCAATATTGGTAAATCTAGTTTCCGGTTCTTGGCAATAGCAATGCCCCACGGCATTCCGGTCTCCTGTGGATTTTCACCAATTCAAGTATCTATCTCATTTTCTCACTCATTTTGTCAAATCACTGGGGTCATATTTTCACGAAAATCAATAGTTTTTCGTTTTGTATTTCTATACAATTATATAAGCTTCTAAATATTACATATTAATATACTACCATTCAATAGTACTATTCGCCCATATATCACCCTACAAATAAATATTTCAATGGGCACATCTCTGTCCTTATTAAGGTCTCTGGTATCTTTTTATGTTATAATATCCCCATATCTTTAATTCCCCTCCCCCTTTTGTCTTAATAATAATTCGGCCTTGACGGCCCTTGTTCTCCCTTGTTGTGTCTCTTTTCAGTCTTATAGCTAACTGGTACTCTCGGTCACTTGTCAGGTAACTCTGCTGCACTCCAATATGTAAGTCTCTAGCCTCGCAGTAATATACCCATTGTCAGGTAGGGCTAGTATGAAAAAGGTCAAATCCTAATTTTGCATATCACTTGTCAGTTTACACCCCAACGGTTTTCATTAGGTCAACTCAGACTCTCTCAGGTTTGTTTTTTTTTTTTTTTTAAAAATCTTCAAGCTTTTCTGGTGAGGCCGACACTGTTCTCACACCAGATGTAGGTCTGCGGCGATCCCTCATCCCCATGATGACTTCTGGTATTTCAGGTAGTTCCCGCACCATGGTAATTAAGGGAGTCTCACGGCCCTGATTCCTTCCAATTCTGGCAGTTCTTCTGGCTCTGGTGCGCCTCTTAAGTCTCCGACGCCCATATATCACTCCGACTATCAATAGAGCGCCACATATGGCTACTCCCACCAACACATACAGTATCATACTATCTGGTATGTTTCCCGCTTCACTCGCCTCTATGTTGTCTAATCTGTCTATTAATGTGTGAATAGGTTGTTCCTCAATATCTCCCAATTTTGTTAAATGCTTCAATATGTCGGGCCGCCTTGGTCCAATGTCTTTCCATATGGTCATTTCCGCCATTTTGAGACCCTTGGGTGGCGCCACAATACGCTCTTCTCTCAGCACATGATATTCGCGTCTCTCTTCGAAATAAATAGGTAGTTCAATAACATCGGCCAGTGCACTGCAACCTGATTCCAGACTCACCACAGTGTAAGGTGGCACCACTGGAACAATCTGAGCATCTTGTTGACCACTGCAATGCTTTCTCAAATCGAAAGGTTCGCCGGTAGCTACTAGCCATTCTCCCTTGGATACATAGTGGGCCACTGGTAATTTTACCTTGTTGGACACTTTCACTTGACACAGTTTTTCTATTCTGGCCTCATCCCTACGATATAATGCTAAAGTGCAATAGGAATGTCGGTTGGTTTCTCTTATGGCGGATGTCAATGAGCAATACCCTATGCTGCGTTTAGTGCACTTTAATTGATCTTCCCAGGTGAGCACTACATACTGACGACCGTCTTCAGATATAGCAAAGTCTTTGAACTCTAACTCATAGGCAGCTGTTAAATCGGTGCCAGTGTAGGGGACAGGTAAAGATATAGCCTGTACGACATGAAACTTCCGAGCCACATCCAGTAATGGAATTTCAATTCCAATGAGAAGGTTGTCATCTAGCGCAATAGTACTGGTTGTTAGGGTCTTATAGTAATAAAAGGGTCGTTCTCTAGGATCCTGAGGCAGCATCAATCCCAGTGGAAGCTCCAATTCCACACCCTTAAGTATTTGTACCAATTCTGGCGCCGGTAATATGTTGGGAGTCAGCCTTTGATTCGCCAGTTCAGCCACCTTCTGAAATAGTTCATTCATCAGATCCGATTCGGCTGACACTAAGTCTCTGATTTTTCCTAAATTGGTACGCATCTGACCATTGGTTATTACAAATTTTCGCAACGGAGTCACCTCTGCATGAAATTCTCCTATCAGTCCTCCCAGCGTGTCGATAATTTGGCGAATTTTTACGCGGTTTTCAGCCACTTCCATTCGGGTCAGATTTACCATTAACAGTCCTTTCTTCACGACTGATCGGATGACTTCTTGATTTTGTCGTAGCTGACCGACTTCATGCCTTAACTGGTATGTCGAAAAGATGTTAAACACCGATGTCAGTCCAGCTAACCCGCCTAGTATAGCTCCCACCATTCTCTTGGACCTCAATGATTTCCTATTCCACTTCAGCCCCCTTCTAATTTTTCGTCTTATGTGCTCGGGTGCTCGCGTGGCCATTCGATTTTCCTCCAGCTCGCTATGACCTATCCGCTTTAGCTCCTGGAAATCTCTCCAGTTCTTATTGTGGATGCCCTCTAAGATGGTCAGCTCCTGCATTTGTTCCATGAGAATATCACAATATTTTACAAGGGCTTGTTCCATACTCCGCCAGATGTCCTATGTAACAAGGAGACTGCGCTGCTTACCGAGTGTTAATTGTCGAAACTTCGGGTCATCTTTTAATTTCCTAAAGTATACCATAGACTTCTCGGCAGTATCTCTGGCTGCTCTCAAAGTTTCATTTGTAAACAGCAGATATTTTTCATATAGAGTCAGATCCAACACCAGACCAATAATCCACTGGGAACGGGTAGTATGTACTTCGGCCTTTTTGCGGAAAAATACATGTTCTACACTCATTCCGGCCGGTGCAGGTGTGCTAATTACCCATCCCAACAGGGAGGCTAATGTTAATATTCCAATGCCTTTCATCTTGCTGGTCTTCCAATTTAATTAGCCTATCATCGCATTTCAAAATCCACTCTCCTTGAGGTGGTGGCCCTGGGGATATTTTCTGGGCTGTCGTGAGCTTTCTTCACCTTGGCTGCCTTAGTTTTCTTCTTTTCTCTAGTGATGTCTATGTCACTCATCTGTATTTCTCCGCCTATGGGTGACCACCCGTCTCCATTAATCATGGGGGTTCCCAGAGGTATTATGCTCGTGAGACCGTTTACCTGCCTAACCAGTCGTACCAGTTTAACGCACCCCCTCTCGGAGTCTAACTCTCGGGCCAATCGTTGAGAAATTTTAACATTGCGCGGTAAAGCCACCAATCTGGCTTCTCTTCTGGCGGTGGCACTAATGGCCTGTAGTGATCGTCCCCACAGGATCCATGCTTCCCAACTGCCACAATTCCTTACTAAATTAATTTCAATTATTAATGGCTGTATGGTTCTTGCTAAAAACAACTGTTCACTGGGTACACAGGATTCGCCTAATCTTATAACATCCCAGGTATAATCGGTCACTATTTGTAGAAAAATACCATCTTTCTTGTGCCTTTTCTTCAATATTGCTATTTTCTTGCTCAATACTATGGTAAGGCCCAGAATTAGGGCAATAATCCCAATCAAAAGTCCCCAATAATAGTTTTCAGCCACTTTACACAAAATTTTCTCATTGGGTGTGACTGAATCATCTGCCATCTTGGATTCCCATATTCACCAAATATCTCTTCTCCTCAATAACACCTCACCCTTGCACTGCCTAGTATTGTTTTTGGTGTTTGTGTATGTTTTTTTTTTTTACAGTCCCTTCACCTTCCTAGGTTGGTATCCCTACTATGACTAGTCATCATGGCATCCTGTCAGAATCATAACTCCCAATTAGTCAGTGACAGGTCTTTGTCTCTTAACTCTCAACCACTGAAATTATTATTATTTCTGCTGCTTGTTTTCTTCCTTTTCTTCTTTCGGTGTTGTTCTATTGGGGGTTCCCTGAGACACTCTCTACTGTCCTTTGTCTCCAACTCTCATTCTTAGTCCCTCAGTGACAAACACTACATCCTTTCTGTCACTGCCGCCATGAACATCCGAATCCTTCATGGTGATGGCATCCGGTGCATCGTGCCCGTTTCGCTCCTACCTGCCAACTCGACCGTGGTGATCTTACCTCAAATGCAGCCACCTTTATCTGGAGAGAATCCCACAATTCCAGCCTCAATACAACTAATCAGTGATTCGGACTCCTCAGGTCTCTACCCTAATGATATTGAGAACGTCTTCAGAACCGCCTACCCTCAATTTCCAAGTTCAGCCTTAGAGTGTAGCTGGTTTGATGGTCATCCTTTCATGGGACGATCTCAACTTCTTTGGCCCAGGGGAATTTTTCACTTTCCTCACACGGCTACTCACACTGCATTAACTCTCATGCCGACTTCATCCCTGGTGGCGGTACCTTTTATGAGAGCGCGAGGTCTAATATCTGCAGCCAGCAATGTTCCTTTCTCGGAATTATCCACCTCTCCAGCAGCAGCTCCACAGTCCCAGCCATCGGCCACACTGGGAGCTCCAACCAACCCAGCTGCTTCTTCTGCAATGCCCGGTATATCCTACGATCACCTCACCTATCAGCAGCCGGATCTAATGTCCTCTTCACGGGGTTCGGACTTTCTGTCCAGTGCTGGTTTGGAGTCGCTCTGGCCTGCCCCTACTTCACCCTCGCAACAAGGTGCCATAGCTGACGTTAGTGCCTCCGGTGCACGCATTGCTGCTATCTCGCAGGTGGTGGATGCTGTTCTTCCCAATCCTCCAGCGACTACTTCTTACTCGATTCCGCAGGTTGCTGCCTCCGTTGAACTCGCGTCTTCACCTCTCGTGTCTCAGGCGCCTGCAGTTTCCTCGCGTACCACCCCTCGCTCTCAACAAACGAGCCAAAGAACTGAGGCCGACACTCATAAGACGTCCCGAACCAAGAAGAAACGAAAACATGAGTCTTCCTCTTCTCAGGGATCTACGACGACTTCAGGCTCCCGCCGATCCTCCTCCGATCGTCATCGCCCGCAATCTGATCCGGTCATGTCCTCCACCTCACACCCCTCGGTTTCTGCCTCAGCTACTTCAGATGCTTATTACCCAGATGTGCAGTCGATTTCCTCTGACAATACTAATGCCGTGGCCGAGGAGGATGATGCTCCAGAGGCAGACTCTGCCTCCCACTTCTAATCACCTGTAAGTTCACTATTTATGCTGTTTCTAAACAATTAACTACTATAAATTTTTACTTTTAAGGGTGGGTCCAAGATAAACAGGTCTTCTCCTGACGTTTTGTTTCTTTATATCTTGACCATAATGTCCTTCATTCATAGAGCTTTCCGACCTTCCCAAACAAAACAACATTTCCACGCAGCGACTTCCAAACTGTCCCATTACTGTCTTTTCCAATTTCCAACATCCCCTGTGGGACAGGTAGTTAGGGTTATAGGTGTTAGAGTGGCACTCCAAATTTCTCGTATCACACTCTTATTGTCTTTAGTAGCTCGATCAGCAATCTTTTTGAGGCAGTTGAGGCACACACATTGTCCTGCCACACTGATCCAGGGCTCAGTTCCTATCAGATATGGCATCAAAATGCACTGTCGTCCTCCCCAATTCAAGCTAGTTAGTGTAATTCGGCTTGTTTCTCCCGTTGCTAGTCGATCCGTTCCTGAAGGTCCCAGTCTGCAAGGCATATACAACACATCCCACTCATTGTTCAATTTTACTGTATTAAATAGCAGACACTCCAATATTACAGTTTTTCGCAGACTGGCAATACTATGGTCCTCCGCTTCCTCCATAACATTTTTATAATAAAACTCTTCTTCATCTTTTCAATGTTCATTAGTTAAATATTAATAATAATTCAAATTCGCTCTCTTCATCAGCTCGCGTTTTCATCCAAAACAACAAGTCACCGTTCTTCTCCTATCAAATAACAAATAATAATTAACTATATTCTTTGACTGAGTTCATTTCGATGGTAAGACTGTAATGTTCCTATTGTCTTTCACTGTCGGTTAGCCCTCCATGTCTTTCTGGCTGTACTCCATGTAAGGGTTAAGTAGGCACGACGTGATCCCTTCGAACGCCACCAATCATATGGTCCTTGCCCCTTGGAGCCTTTCTTGTTATACTGCTAGGCCGTGGCTGTGGCTCTCTGATGATGATGGGTGGGAGGGGGTGGGTGTGGCTGTGTGTCATTAATGATGGTGTGGGGGTGATGTTTGGGTGTGGCCGTGTGTCATGTCCCTCTTTGTTGTTTTACATTTATATTTCCCCCCCTTTTTTTTTTACCGTCCTGTGGACCCAAAACCTTGGTCTCCCCTTTTGGTGTTAGCGAAATGTTGAACTTCCTTTACTTGAGGTCTTCTAATGCATTCCACTATGGCCTGTGCAAAACGTGCTCCCTGCTGTACCATGTAGTCATGATCCCCTTGGTTGCACACTAGGACCCTAATTGTTCCTTTATAATCTCGATCTACTACCCCTGCTCCAATGTCCAAACTTTCATACCAAGCCAATCCTGATCGGGGTGCCAATCGAACGTAGCAACCCTCGGGAATCTCCCACGCAATGTCAGTTGACACCAGTCGCCTAGACCCAGCAGGTATCCACACATTCTCAGCGCTAAACAAATCTACTCCCGCTGCCTCAGCGGATCCATATTCTGGTAGTCGTGCACGGCTGGACAATCGGCGACACTTCAAAACCAGTTCCTCACCATTTCCGTTAGCCATTATGCTATTTTATAAAAATCACTTCTTCCCTAGTGGATTAAAATTAATTATCCCACTTAAATTAGTCTTTCAATCTCATATATCTCACTTAAATAGTTCCTTCCCTCACGACAATAATAATACAAATGTTATTTATAAGGACTTAGTACCAAATGCTATCTACCCAATATCCACAGGTAGTCCACTCCTGTGCTTTTTTTTTTAAAAAAAAAAATACTATAATCTTTGCATAAATATATATCGTGCCACACCGACTTTTCCTTTTAATAATACTATAATATTCGCAAGGAGCTGGTGAATTATATACTTCTAGCTCCCCACAGTAGTCCATGTAAGATCTTCATTTGTATATACACTTCAATACACTACTTCGACTCCTCTAGTCAAAGTATAAAAATGAATAAGTCTCAATGCTTTTCCTTCAGCGAATCGCTGTCAAATTAACAAGTTAACAATCAGAGTTAATTCTCTTCCTAAGAATTCGTGCTCCCCCTGGCACCAATATCTCCAAATGTCCAAGTTCCTTTTGCTATTCCATAATAGTCACAGCAGGTCCTGTATTATCATGAGTAGTTGTTTGCTCGATGCTTCCCAAGGTCCAACTGACTCCCCCTCTTGGGTGTCCTCCCCTTTTAAGCATCACTGTCTTCTACCTCGGAGTCGCTCTCCTCCTCCCCTGGAGGTTCCAGCTCAGGGACCCCTGCCTCCTCCCTACGGCCTTGGTCTCCACTGAGGATTTCCTTTCCTTTTTCTGTCCCTTCTTCATCTTTCTCCTCATCTTCCATCAATGCTCCAGCCTTCCTAGCTGTCTTCAGATCCCTTACCTTACGGCGTGCAATTCTCTCAGCCATTCGCTGGTCTCGCGCCTCCTGTTGAATCCGTGTCTTGTGGGCCTTTCTTATTTGTTCCCGCTCTTTGTCGGTCCGATAAGCCGTCACCCGAGATTGCGATATCTTCTTTTTAGTTTCCTGTTCACTTTTCTTTTCTTCTTCCAACAAAGGTGATAGGGATCCGCGATCGGCCCAACTATTAATAGTTTTCTTTTGTCGCATGTTCTTGTGAAATCCCTGCTCATATAGATCTTGGACATTCACATCCTTTTCTTCTTCTTCGCCACTCGCGACTTCCTCGACTTCTACTCGCTCTCGTTTTCTCTTATCTTCGTCTTCTGATAGTATTTCCTCAGGACTATCCTCTTCTCGTTCTGACAACTCGTCACGAGATCCTAGCGATTCGTCGGAACTAGTTTCATTTTCCTCCTGATCACTCAGATCTTCTCGTACGGTGCCAGAGCATCTAGGTTTCTCAGGACACTCAATTGTTTCTTCGTCCATAAAACGTACTCGCCTCTTTCTGGGCGGCGCTATATTCTTTCCGATGAGGTGTGTCTCTTCTCGACTCACTTTCCCCCCATCATTTAGAGGTGTTCCCCGTTTCCTATACGGGTCAGATCCCTTTCCTTTTGAGACCTGTTCTAAGTTATTCTCCTTTCCTTTAGGAGTTCCTTTCTTCAATATGGGAGCACTTGGGTTGCTAAGATTCGTGGATTGAGCTGTGTGCCACGAACCGGTCGGTACTGCATCGACCCTTTTAGATGGCGGTCCCTTCTTTGAGGCCGTCTCTTTATACACCAAAGGCGTGACGGGACTGGACGAATGACCCCTACCAGCGTGATCACCGTCTGAAAGATCCCACCCTCTCACTATTCTTTTATTCCTTGGGCTACGAGTACTCGAATTTCCTCCGTCACCTTTGGCGCCAAGATGCTCCAGGGTGGACGCCGCAGATTCTCCATCGGCATCCGATTCTTCTTCCTCTTCTTTCTCTTCTTCTTCCTCTTCTTCGGAAGATTCGACTTCGACTACCGGGTCTTCTCGAGGATAGGCTCGTTTCAGTTTATTAATGTTAACAAGGTGGTCAATGACTTTTCCCGTCCGCAATGATCGAATTCGGACTCTGTTGTCGTCCACCGCCTCTTCCACACGGTACGGCCCTCGATATCGGTTGGAGAACTTGGACAGATTATTTTGGGCACACGTGGGGTCGTAATAGAAAACCAAATCACCCTCATGAAACTGCACTGGTCTAGCATTTTTGTCTAGTCGAGCACGCATAGCTCTTTCGTATTTCTGGGTGTTTTCTTTGGCAATCTCATCGAACTGTTCGATACAGTGTTTGGTCTGTATAAACCACTCCCGATCTGTCCCCGTGACTTCAAAGTTATTTTCCTCCGGGTAGCCCATAGCTGCATTGTCACGGCCGAACAGTAGGGCATAGGGCGAGAAACCCGTTCGTCCACTTATCGTTGAGCGGACGTTCCACAAGGCAATCGGCAGCATGCTGGGCCAGCATTCATGGTCTTCATCTATGTACACCCCAATAGAATCACTGAGACTTTTGTGTAGGCGTTCTGCTCTAGCATTTCCCTGGGGCATCCGTGCCGAGGTGAAGCTCTGTTTGCACATGGTCCTTCTTGTAATTTCCTTGAATAGCTTCGCTACATAATTCGAACCTCGGTCGCTATGGAGTCTTTCTACCTTTCCATATCGGCATACAATCTGCTGCAGAAAGATCGCTGCCGTGGTGGCGGCTGTCGTGTCCCGGGTGGGGAAGGCCTCCGGCCATCCGGTGAGTAGATCAATGAAGGTCATTATATATGTATATTTCCCTGGTTTCGATGGTCGAAGGGGACCCACAAAATCGGTCTGTATCACCTGCCACGGATACGAAGGTCTGTCCCAGGTTTTAGTGGGTGATTTGAAGTGTGGTGCTCGTTTTCTTAGTGCACACCGCTCACAGGATTTTACATATTTGCACACAGAGGCATACATGTTCTTCCAATAAAACCTCTCTATCAATTTGGTATTGAGTGCCGTGATCCCCACGTGTCCCCCGCAGAAAATGTCATCGTGCATGAGAAACAACACACGATCCACCAGGGACGGTGGTACCACAATTCTGGGTCTGAGAAGCATTTTGCCTTTCTTGTTCTTCTTTTTGGCATTGTCATACTTGCACAGTATTCCCGTATCGTCCAGTCCCATGGTTTCTGCCTGACACAGTACCACATTGGCCTCCTCCCATTTGCTAGGAAGCACGCTGTTAAGTGCCCATTCGATCTGTCTCCGACAGTTAGGGTCTTGCCATTGTTCTTGTATGAAAATTTCTTCTGGTATCTCATCTTCAGCAATGTGGTTGTCTCTTGGTTCTGGTTCCTGGGGTTCATCTTCGCGATTCATTGCGAGTAACTCGCAGCCCACCTCGGGCTCAAACTCCTCCTCGTCGTCAGACTTCGCGACTGGCGTCCCTTTCAATACCACACGTGACAAGTAGTCAGGCAAATAATGTTTACTTCCCTGTTGATATACTATCTTGTAGTCGAAATCACTCAGAGCCAATGCCCACCTCTTCAGTCGCTTCGACGGTGCTTTGTAGGCCTGCTGTAGTAGCGGCACTAGTGGCTGGTGATCTGTGACGATAGTAACTTTGCCGCCATGTAACATTCCTTCGTGATTCTTGAGTGTCTTTATCACGGCTAGAGCCTCTCGCTCCGTGATAGGATAGTTCCTCTCGGCCTTGTTCATGGTGTATGAATAATATACCACTGGTCTCATAATATCCTCTCGCTCCTGGCAAATGACAGCCCCACACGCTTCATCTGACGCGTCGGTCAGCACGTAAAAGTGACCTCCGATTTCCGGATGTATCAGCAAAGGTGGCTTCACCAACACATTTTGAATTTCTTTGAAGGCCTTTTCGCATTCCGCCGTCCATATGAAAGGAGCTCTCTTTCTCAGCAGAGCATTCAGAGGCACTGCTATTTGAGCAAATCCCTGAATGAAGTTCCTGTAGTAGTTCGCCAGTCCCAGAAACGATCGTACCGTATGCTTGTCAATGGGTCGTCCGAATTCCTGGACCTTTTTAGTCACCTTTGGCTGCGTTGCTAGTCCCTCGGGACTCACAATATGCCCCAGGAAGTATATCTCTCTTTTTCCCCATTCGCACTTGGACGGTTTTACCGTGAGTCCTGCTCTATTCAAGGCCTTCAACACTTGGTTTACATTGCCTATGTGATCTTCCACCGTTGGATCGAAGACTATGATGTCATCTAGGTAGGCGAGACAGGTTCGCGGCGTCAATCCGCTCAGGGCCATGGACATAATCTTGGTAAACTGCCATGGGCTTTGTCTCATGCCGAAAGGTACTCTGGTCCACTGCCATACTCCGCATGGCGATTCAAATGCCGAGTACTTTCTGCTGTCGGGATGTAAATCGCACTGATGATACCCGCTTAATAAATCAATGGCCGTAAATATTGTAGGCTTCCGGTAAGCTATATACAGAAAAAGTTCACGTGCGGTGGCCATGGGATAGGTATCATCCTCTGTCATCAAGTTCAAAGTACGATACTCTGTGCACAGACGAGCCGAGCCATCCTTCTTTTGCACTACCACCAAAGGACTTCTCCAGGCGCTGTCGCTGGGTTCAATAATCCCCATTTTCAGTAGTATCTTAATTTGTTGGTCTATGATGTCCATTTTGAGGGGAGAGTATCGATATGGTCTTGTGGAGCAAATACCATTGCTCTCATCTACCCTGATTTTCATAGGAGCCCATGTGCAGTGACCCAGCTCATCCATACTGAAAGCCAAAGTGTCCATATTGTCAACCAGCATGGTTTTGAACTTCATTTGTTCCTCCAAATTCATGCAAGTATCTTTCAGGTCGAGATTCATTATCTTTTCCCTCTTGGTCACTCGTGTCAGACCATCTGTGGTTTTTGATTCGATTCTTTCTCCCGTAGGGACGGTGGGAAGTCTTTTTAAGTCCTCCACATTGATATCATTTAGCTCGGGTCCATCGGATGTACTGCTGTCCTCGCTTTCTCCAGAGGTCCAGTTCTCCATTCCCAACATCCGACGCACCGTCTGTATTTCCAAAGGAGGCACGTTAACCTCATATACATAGGCAAGCACATCATTTCGATCTATATATACCAGTTGGTCGGTAACATTGGCCACTCTCGTCCACCAATTCTTGGCAGTGTAGTTTAATGCATATTCCACCGCCACTACAGTGAGTCCAGAGGGTTCCAAGGCCACAGTGCTTCCTTCTTCGGTTTTAATATGATGCCATGGTTCCACCGCTACTATTCTTTCTTCTCGAGGTCGTAGACACAGCCCTCGTGTCACCGAAACGGGATTGCCACTGAACACGCGTACACGGTGTCCAGCGGCGTCTATCTCAGCCTTCAGGTCTTTTAATAGATTTCGTCCCAATATCATGGGGTGTGCCAGAGTTTTCATGACATGAAAGTGGTAAAAGATCACTATGCCATCCAGGCTGCAACGAATTTTGACAGTTTCCTGAATGGCACATTGACTCTTATTACCAACTCGTACCACCTGATGGTCGCCTTCCATTACGTCCCAGATAGCTTCAGGCGGTAAGGTTTGTCTCAGTTCCTGGCTAATAAAGCAATCTGATGCTCCCGTGTCCACCAAGCCCTGATATTCCTCGCCCTCGATTACCACTTCCAAGAAATAAGCATTGCTTCCTGATATTTCATATTCGGCCGGTCTGCCTCCCTGAATTAATTGTATTTCAATGATGGGTACAGACCGGCCCTCTAGTTTCCCTGGCTCCCCGAATAACTGGGCGTTCTTCTGAACTCCGTGGCTGATTTTTGTCTGGCTGCCAGATTCTTGTGATAATCGGTCAACAACCCACAATCTTCAGTATTATGACTTTGTGCATCGTGAATGATGCAGTATCGGCCATTTTCGGGTGAATTTGCATTTCCCGTCTCAGATCCAATTTCTGGTTGCAACCCGTATCTTCTATCCATGGTATTCCGATAGGCTGCGGCCCGCTGCATGGTCCGTCGGCGATATTCTTCCTGATTCAAGGGACCGCCCCGTCCTCCACCTGGAGCCCCCTGCATTCGATTATTATAATACCCCTGGCCTGCAAAGCGACCTCCTCTTCCGTTTCCATTTCCTCCCCTTTGAAAGTTGTTGGATCCTAAGCTTCCGCTATAGCTGGGTGGTCCCGCACTGCTTCGTTCGCTTGACATAAAGTAGTTTTCCAGCATTCTGGCGAACCCTGCGTCGGGCACTCCAGGTTCTAACGACTCTTTTGGGCCCAAGTCACCCTCCAGAACCAATAATTCCCCTTTCTTTTCATGTGTTTTCTTTTCCACTGATTCTAATCTGACTGCCATACCCACGGCATCCTGGAAAGTTTTCAATTCCGCCTTGGCCAGCTCATTTCCCAAGTTCTTATGCAGACCGCTGACGAAGACTGATATAAACTCACCGTGCTCCATTTCAGGTCTCATATAACTTTTTACCCTCAGGGCGAATGCAGTGACATCCTCTGTTTTATCCTGTCTCAAATTGTTGAGGTCTCTGTGCCGTAGCCATGGTGGACGCTTATCTCCGAAGGTGTCCTTCATAATACTCTTCACCTTTTCTAGGCTGTCCTTTTCATCATCGGACAGTGACCTCAACCAAGTGGCCGCACCTCCCTTGATGTGCAGTTTGACCAATTTCAGAAAGGTTTCTTCATCCCAACCATTTATTTCCTTCATTATGTCCATCTCATCGAAAAATCGTTCATAATTTTCATTGTTTCCCCCTGAATAGGTGGGCATTTTGATAGGGGGTAACTTCATAGTGCCTCCTGACGCCATGTTAATGGTGGCGCCGGTGGGATCTAAATGGTCAAGGTCTGTTCCCGATCCTCCAGATTCCGAGCGGTCCGAGTGATGTCCTGAACCGGCGGTCACTCCTTGACACTCTAGGTTCAGCAACTGTTGCTCTGTGCGATGATTGACTTTAATCCTCGAACTCTCGGCGTGTCCTCCAATACGATCCGGACTTGGACGTCCCGAATGGACGTTCGTGGCTATTTCAGTGATTCTCGTACGCAGGGTATCTTCTTTAGTGGGTCTGGCTATCTTTCGACGACTTGATGACACCCTCGCTAGATGCTCTACCCGATCCTGCTCGAGTTCTAACGGTGTTACAGGTGGTTGAACCACAGGTCCCACAATTGGCTCCTTCGAGTCTCCAGTTCCGTCCGAAGTCTCAACACGAGTGCTCTCTTCTATTATATTTTTGGTGGGCACTTGTTTTACGACCTGATTGACTTTAGGGGGCCTTTTCAGTGTATCTCGCGTTCTTAGGTCTAGTGGATATCTACTTGGCAGATCCGTCAAATCTCGATCACCTCGCCTTTTTGGAACTTTTTCGGATCCCCTCGTCTCTTCTAAGGGCTTCTTTTTATCTTTGAACACACTCTCACTTACACTAACAGTCTCTAATGTGGAGTCAGAATAAGCCCTTCGTAATCCACCTGCCGTTTTCTGAACCGCGTCCTTCTCTAGACCGTCCTCAATGACGCCCAAAATCACTCTTTGTTGATTCTGATCAGAAGCCAATTCCAGAATATCTTGTCTTAGGTTAGGCACCTGACACGGAGCTCCCTCCGCAATCTGTTGTCCAGGTGTCGATATCTCGTTGGACTCCTCCTTATCAACCACTGAGCACAGGGGTACTTCTTTAACGCGCTGTCGAGGAACAAGGACAGCTCCAATCTCGTCCCGAGCAGCTACCAAACACGGAGGTACCTCCTCGACACTCTGACAAGGAATAAAAGCAGCGCGGACCTCCTCCAGGTCAGACACCAGACATGAGGATTCCACCAAACGTCCACAGCGCAGTACATCGACTGCAAAACGTCCTTGAGAGTCCCTAATCCTTTCTAACAAACTTTGTGTCTGTTCTTTTAGTGTTTTCTGCAATTTTACTATTGATTCGTACCGTCGAGCCGTCTGCTCAACCGCTTCATTCACTTGTCCAAAATGAGTCTCTATCGGTGGTTCTCCTCCAATCCGATTACTTCCACCCGCGTCGGATCCGTGCTGCCCAAGGGTTATTCTTTCGTCGTTGACGTCCCCTTGAAGTTTTGTGGTCTCTCCCGTTCGAGGTGCACCCTTACTAATTACGATGGTTCCTTCTTCTAAAGGATCTGGTGATCCAGGTGTCTCTGAATCTCTAACACTATCAGAATGCACAGTAGACCCTGGTCTCACCGAGTCCACTCCTGTATTTGTTCTTCCTCCTGAACTACCGCCGTTAGCGTCTTCCCCTGATGATAGGCTGAATTCAATAAAGTCTCCCCTTTCTTCCCTATACCTATGGGTTGGTGTCTTCAATTTTCGGGACACTATCACAACATCATCTACCTCTTCTTGTTCAAATTCGGAATCGTTTTCCTGTGAGTTTCCAGTGGTGATCACCCTATCCTGAGCCCTTTTTCTCTCCCTATCAAAGTCCGGTTTCAGGCATCTTCGGGTGTCTCTCAGAGAATCCTGATCCTCTGTCAAAGGTCTGGTCTCCCGACTATGTCTCCACGTCTGTGCTACCAAGGTTTCCCAATCCTCACGAGTCCAATCTTCCCTTTCGGCACGAATCTGCTCACTTTTTAACCATTGCTTTATTGCTATTTCTGTTGGTACTCCACTATAGTCCCATTCGAGTATATCTGAACCACTGGGAGTCAGAAACCGACGATACAAGGTCCCTGCCTCACTAAGCTCCCCAGTTTCGCTACCTTCCACTTGTTTACCCGATAGCGAAGAACGATTCGAACCCAAGTCAGATGGGCGCAAAGGGACAGACGATTCGATAATATCCCTCGGGCTTCCTGCTATGCGCTCAGGTGTCTGTCCTCCCTCTGTTCGCTCTGCTGATGGCACTCCTCGGCTCTTTTCTTCGGTCCTGGGATATATATTGGGATTCAATTCTTGGGGTGGTTTCCGGGTTTTCTCTGATACCGTTGTCGATGACACGCCCTCTTCTCCCACGACAGTTCTTTCAAGGGTTAGATTGGTAATTCCTGTCGGTGTCTCTCTCACTGGAGCAGATTCTGGGTTATAAGCCTGATTCACTCCCTTCAATGTATCTATCACTTGTATTTTTGTCTCAGTTCCGACCACACTTGTTAACGTCACGTCAGCAGTTTCCTGTACCGAACCACTGACGTTTTCATATACATTATCTTGTTGTTTACGAACCTCCTCGTCGCTCACTACAATCCAACGTCTAGATAATATTGGTTGTATTTCGTTTCTCTGTTCGGTAGCTCTATAATTGTTGTCAGTTCTATTAATTATGGCACTGGAATTCCTGGGGACTGTGTCTGCTACGGACGCCACCTGACCTGTCCTACTTTTGGCTCCAGGTCTTCCCAATGACGCCTTTGGACACCTCACTGCCTGATTGTCAAACTGCTCACACTGTGAGTCTTTTAGATCTCGCAAGTTTCCCCAGGTCGCGACGCCGCTGGTCCCGGTCGAATCCGCCGGTTCGCGTCGGCTCGTCTCCACTGGTGAAGGCTGTGGAGTGGAGTTGAGGAGTCTCCTTCGTGCTTCAGCCCTTGCTTTCAGCGACTCCTCTTCTGTTGAAAATTTCCGATCTCTAAAATGGCGCCCAGAGTCGGAGCTTTCTTCGTCCTCCACCTGAGCAGGACTTCCTATAGTCGACAGCTCCTTCGACCTCCAAGCAGGTGCTATAACTCCAATCTGTGTGTCTCTGGTACCCAACTGTATAGGTTCTGCTGGTCCAGCTGACCGGGTAGCTCTTCTGGTAGGTTGATCAGGCCTACCCTGATTAGCTCCTGGTCCTCTTACTGTAGTTGTTAACTTTTCTGTCGTTATTACCTCACCAGCTATAGTAGCTACCTCACCCACTATAGTAGGTTGTATTGGCTCCTCTGTCGCTATCTCCTCTAATGTTTCATACTCGCCAACATCCTCCTGTTCCAGACTCTCTAAAGACACTTGGCATTGTTGGTCCCTAGTTACTCTGTCTTCTATTCCATTGGAACTACTATCCCTCACTTCAGCTGTAGAAGTTTGGTCACTCTCCTCTCCTTGATAAACCCCTTCAACATTAGTGCTGCCCGAGTCTGTTAGTGCTGCATCACTTCCTGCAGGCGTCCCCCCCAGAGGCGTTAAACCCTGAGGTACCGGGAACGGTGTCTGACTCATTAGGAGACACGATCATTATTCTCCACCACCTGGGTTATAGGGGCAGGAGGGGAGGTTTGCGTTAAGGTGCTATTTGGTGACTTTTATTCATGTCCCCTGATAGTATGTCATCTAGTTCCCAGTGTGTTTAATATGATCACCGATACATTATCATGCCATATACTTTTAATCCTTCATTATGGGAAAGCGTATAGTCTAGCGTCAAGTGGTAGAGTCTTGTGTCTAAGTTTCTATCCCATATGAAAGGAAGACACAACGGGTAAATCAACTCTGAGAAGTTTTATTAACGTCTGCCTTAGGTCGTCAAGTAGCAACAATCCATTATAACTCACAATCAACCACCAAATCTATCCAATAGTCCAGATGGTCAAAGACCTTTGGAACAAACTAGATGTCACACTCTCGCATCCTCATTAATTTCATGTCCAATTCATCCATGTGTACATCAATAAAATATTTCAATATCTTAAATAGTCTCCATATATAAATCAACAAATCATATGAATTCCGTTCTTAATCACAACTAAACATCGGCATAATTCACTTCCCTGGTAAATCATGCATATCCATTAAACTCTCATCGATGGAGGTGGAGAGCAACTTTTAACTCCATGTAATTTATGTCAATTGTATAAGAACTTTGTCCTAATAGATTATAAATGCCAATCTCCAAATGGTAGTAAGCTTCAGAATTGTTGATGTTGTAACAAGTGAGTGAGGCTAGGTGAGGTAACCGGTTCCAAAATGTATGTGTTCTTATATAAATCCTAAACTTCCAAAGACAACTCCTGTCTCTAGCACCTCAGTCTTAAACAATTTCCTCTTGTAAATATAAATGTTGTATGAGCTGTGGACTATATAAACTTCCTCTGATTCCAGGGTGAACTGCACACGATGCTGCTGCCAACCAATTCACACCCTGGTCTGCACTACAGCCGGCCTTTATACCCTCATTGTCATGGACCTGTAACTTGATACCCCCTGGACCCCAACTCTTCCTGCTGTCATCCGATATCCTATAGGAGTGTATCTACTATTATCTAACTGATCGCTTTCTGGAGATATACTTTTGGTCCTTAACTTGTACCCCGCCCTGAGACTCTTTTTATAGACATTAGCCAACTCTTCCTGCTGTCATCCGATATCCTATAGGGGTGTATCTACTATTATCTAACTGATCGCTTTCTGGAGATATACTTTGGTCCTCAACTTGGACCCCGCTCTGAAACTCTTTTTATAGACATTAGTTTTTCATGAGTCATCCCAGGACTTGGTTCCTCTCTAGTCACAAACAACTTTTTATAAACTCTAAACTGATTTCATACTTGCCAATATTACTGTTACTCGCTTATGCCATTATAGTTGTATTGCTTTCTTAGATTTCGAAATGTCCAACATCAAAATAAAACATCTTTACTATTTCTTTGTCTTATTATTTCCATTCCTTTAGTTTGCTAGTCCTTTTTATTCGAAATCCTCCCAATTCACTTTAAAATGTCACAAAAGCCCTACTAAAATTTGGAAAATACAAAGGGAAAAAGGTGTGATTACAAATTACACTCACATCCAAGACAAAGTTAGCATCAATACCATTCCAATGATGTAATTAAAAGGTTTTTATCACATTTTTCTAATTTTCTGTTTTCCACAAAAAATCCCAAAATAATATCTGTTACTTTTTTCTAAAGAAATTATTTAAAATTACATATCAGGCAGGTAGTTACTTCAAAGTGCCGTAGAAGGATTGGAAAGTTTCTGTAGAGGTAAATAGACAATTTTAGGACTTAAAAATATGCATTTCCTGCATGTTTACAATGTTTTAATCTGAATGTCACAAAACAACCATGTTAAGAGTGTCCGTTATGCGTCTGTTACGCCATATGGAGTCATATAAGGTTATATGAGGCCATATGAAGAACAGGAGATTTTAATATATGACAGGCCCTAGCTTCGGTAATAATCATCCTATGAAAAAAACCTTTTATTTGAAAAAATTTCAATGATTTTACAAGGTATTTTCATCATAATTATTTTCCAAGAAATAATCATAGCTATATCATGAAATTTTGTGTGCATGCTCCTGGAGACCTCTATTTTGCATTGCAATTAAGAAATTATTAAAAAAAAAGAAAGATTATTTTTTGCAAGCTCATGAGCTTGAGCCTTATAAAAGGCAGTTTAATATTCCCATACATGTTTGTCATACAGCTAAACAAAGAGATCATAAGGAGGCGTAATTGCCCTATCATGATACATCACACATCGGAAGGGCCCTATTGAAAATGGGCCATCAAAAATGGTGTTGGTGCATCAAAGGGACTAGGGTCATAGTCTGTTGAACCGATGTGACCTGTGTCTGCTCCAGAAGAGAAGAGAGGAGGGATTGTATGACACTGTTAGATGGGCATGTCAGACAAGGATAGGTGGGACATGCCATTATAGACAGAATAGTTAATCCATATACCTCTTCCTCTTTCTCCCCTAATGTGTTTGTCCATCCACTCCTAACTTTTCTACTCTTATACTCTTGCATACCATTTCAACGTTGAAATTTAATTCTTTTTTTAGGACCGTCGTGCAGGATTGATTAATGCTGATTTAGTTGAGGAAATTGTATGGCACAATTTCTATGCCATGAAAGTGGTTTTCTTGGCATTGGTGACTCCATGGGTTTTGACGTACATAGGCACGCCATAGCTAGGCCCTTGAGCACTGTTGTTGGAGGTCTGTTCTGCATAGATTGTCTAAAAATCTGTACTGGCGAATACTAGATCTATAGATGCAAACCTATAGAAAAGAAATCAGACCAAATTCTTTTCGTTTTTGAAGCCCAATTAAAGTCTAAACTACTGGACCAGTGTTATGGTTATTTCTAAGCATACAGAGCGCTAATTACGTCGAATACAGTATGTGTGGTTTACCATAATCACAAGTTTTGTTTTTCTCCCCTCTTTTTTCATTACAAACTTTATAACATACACTCCTTATATATGCTCCTACTAAATCTATACCCTACTCTCTTTTAGCTCTCACACCGCCATTCCCACCTAAATACACCCCCCGAGAATGCATCAATAAGAATCCATTTGTAACACACTGAAAACATGGAAGATCCAAAACTAGTCAGCGGTGACCACTTTAGGTCCTCAAGTTGACAATACCTAAAACTACAACTTTTGGTATTCAAAATGATGACTTTAGGTCGTCATCCTGACAACCTGAGTTGTCAATATGACGACTCTGCACTGTCAGTATTGTCATCCTGACGACCTAAAGTCATCATTTTAACTACCTAAAGTTGTAGTTTTAGGTATCGTCAACTTGAGGACCTAAAGTGGTCACCGCTGACTAGTTTCGGATCGTCCATGTTTTCAGTGCAGTGTCATCGCATAAATCTGGCAATAAATATATGGAAGTACTCACCCCCACCTGTACGTGATAACCTGAAGTCTCCTTTAGAATGCCCCCAGCCTCTCCCTTACACGGGGGTGGGGGATTTCTATTAAAGTGATTTAGGGATATGGGGATTTCTCAGGTGGGTGCATACCAGTGTACCTAGGCCTCGGCCCGCAAGAGCAGACAAATGGGCTGCTGAGCATGGTATTGAGACATTTCTTTTTGTCGTGGTTCGGTGTGGAGCAATCAAAGCAGAGGGGGCAAATGTCCTTCTTTGGCTTTTGTTACAGCACACTCATCGAGATCGAAATCCAAATATGTGACATAAAACTATTGAGAAAGTCCTCTGGTTTTTAACATCTGCACCTTGCTGTTATTTCAATGATAATTGGTAAATTCATTAGAGCACTTCTTTGTGTATCTCACTTGCATCACACTTCCTTCTGTAGCCTTTGAGAAGCAAATATTTTGATTTACTGAATTACTGCAAAATATGGTATGGAGTGATATCCTTCTGTGAAGCACAGAGTGGAAGAAGTACGTTATGGTACTATACGTTGATCAATCTGTCCCCACCCCTTCCACTACAATAATAGTATACAAAAATATCCAGGCAGATTATCAAATTTACTATCAAATCTTATATATGTCTCTGATGTGCTTTCGTGATCCCATTCCACCTTTCCGATTAGGCTTTATGTTAGCTAATTTCAAACTAATTCCAGGTCGCTATGCTTCTAACCCAGGAGATCCCAAAACAGGTAAACTGTATTAAGCATCATAAACATTTCTGACAGTGTGTTCGATTTCCATCCTTAATGGTCAAATATAAATTTTAGCATGTAGGTCTATTCTCAAGGTGGGGTGTCTCGGCTTTGGAAATCTGTTTTCAATTTGGAGATACACTGAGTATTTGCCAGTCCATGGGGCAAGAGGTGAATGAGAGATACTTTTCATCCACTGTCACATGAAAATGTAGCTGAAACATTTGGCAAGCCATAGCGGAGTGGCCAGCCAGTATCTTAGCTGCCAACCACTGTATACCCAAGCCCCCAACCCCACAGTGCACGTAGTTGTTGCACTTAATTTCAACCTGCCACCACTCCCATCAGTAGTTTCAGAGTAATAATTCGTGAGTTATACGTACACTTCACTAAGTATGTTTAACCCAGGAAGGAGTCCGCAACTGTCCCATTGGCAAATTCCAAAAATTTATTTCTCATCAACGGGTAGTCCAATTGACTTAATGGATTTGAAGCACTAAAACAGCAGACCAAACCCCCTTTGTCACAGGTATAGTCTCGGCTTTCTAAAACCTTTTTAAGCTTATCATCTCGACAATTAGATCATAATATTTCGGGCAAAAGGTGAAACACAGGTGTACTATTTCCTGCCAAAGATTGGTTGTATTGCAGTGTAATCCTTTGCTGTTTATAGGGGTGGAATGGCGCTCAGGACCTCACCAATAGAAAATAGATGTATACATACAAAACTATGTATGCCTGTACTAAATATGTTTATTATACTTTTTGGCATAACACAAGCAGAGTATAGAGGACCACAGAGGCTAGAAAATGAGAAATAATTCAGCCTGACATATTGTGAGTCTGTGATTGTGACAGTAATTGAACAAGCTACAGTTACAGCTACTCATGTAGCAATCATGACCGACCATCTCCACCAGACACATGCATGCTATGATGATATGGAACAACAATACCTATTCAGAGCAGTGTCAACGGAAGATAAATGATCCAGTCTACTCTGCCAATTGTTCTATATTCGAATAGTGTTCTAGATTTGAGATCTGCAACTATGATAGCTACCAGTGTTCCATTTGTCCGTAGGCATGATAATGCGTATTTGATCAGTGTCATTATGGCTTGGTACATTCAAGAGAGTGATACAGCTAATTTGAATTTCCTCATTTAAAATTTAGGATTAAGGATGCTTGCTCTCCGATCTCGAAGCAACAATAAGTTGAAAATGCTATCCTTGTTAACAGCGTTGCAAGCAATCGGGGAATGATAGTTGTAAGACTTAGTACGATAATAACTCATTTCCATCCTCTTGGGCAGACACTTTATTCCACAGTTTACATTGCACATTAAATTTTGTGCATGGTGCTTCAGTGTAATGACAGAGGAAGGTACAATGGCAAATGGAATGACAAAACAAAATGACTGCAAATTCAAAGGATGTGATATATATATATATATATATATATATATATATATATATATATATATATATATATATATATATATATATATATATATATATATATATATATATATATATATATATAAGAAATGAAGATTACAAAGACATACATTAACGGAGTTCATTGTCTGGCTCAAAGCCCGCTCATTACTTTATGTTTTTTTTCTCATTACAGTTTCCTCGTGAATTTACATTGTTTTAAGCATCAACTAAGTCAACAAAATTACAGTTTGTAGGAATATAAAAAAGAGGAGCCATACACAATTTATAATCCATATGAGGCAGCAAAGAGACTCCTCTCCAAAAAGAGCAATATCCATACTGGTGGCTAAAGCTAAATAAAAGAGAAAATGTATGGGCTGAAGTTGGACGGTGTTCCCATGTTTGTCATTCATCCAGCTAAAAAAAGAGATCTAACTGAATGCCCACCTACCCTATGATAACAGGCCATGCACCCAAAGGGCCAGATGGAAATGATACATACAAAACTAATCGCATGACACTGTTGCTAGATCTGGACAGCATGAGCAGATACAGTGGGAGCAACTCAGTAATATGGGACGCAGGCAGGGTATGACACATCCTTATGGCAAAAATACCATGTAAGTTTTTCTATGGAGAGACAGGTAGGTTGGAACTGGTGGGTATGTCACCGGGTGGGTCTATAGCTAGTCTCCGTCTCAAAGACTTGAATCTTAAAGCCCATACTTCCCTACTTTTCCTTTCAAAACACCTTTCATGATTCAGCACAGAGGGGCCTTACATGCAAATGTGACCAGATATGATGGGGAAAACCTGAAAATGACCACTTAAATATGAACATAAAGATACATCATTGTAGGTTTCCATAGATTGCTTCATCATCGGTTATTCCGTATCAATTGGATGTAGGCCATGCATAGGTGCGAGTTTGACGTTAGATCACACTTGCCATCTCTGTGGGAAAGCATGGCGAAAATAAATGCATGGTGATAGATGTTATCATTAAATAGTCAACATTGGTGTTATGAATGAACACGTTAAAACGAATGTATATGAGACATGATATCTGATTACACTGAACCTTGATATCAAAGGGCCTGGCTAATGACCTCTCAGTGGGAATGTTATTTGAAAATCCATAATAAGTCCATAATTTGACTTATGGAGGACGTAAGTAGACCTTAGGGTGTCCGTCACCTCCATAGCAAGAAGTGCAACTCAGGGCTGTGAATTGGAGTGTCAATGAAACCAGTGCCCACTGAGCTCATGTTTTGTGATCTATAATGATGCTTTCCAAGCAATGAGTTGAGCTCCTCCTGTAGGTGTTGAATCTAGCCCTAATAAATGTGCTCATCACTTCACAGCCAGGGGGTCGTCCCAGATAACCAATAAAGCATTCACACACTGTAAGATATAAACATCAGTAGATATGCCAAATTACACATGCCCATTGACATGAATAAAGGTAGCTTTCCTTTCAGGGCAAGTGGCTTCTCTAACCCTCCCTTAAGACTTGGTAGTTGCTTCTCCCATTAAGGTGATCTAGGGCTATGTGGAGACCTCAGTTGGAGGTCTACCAATGCTTCCCTACTTTTCCTTTCAAAACACCTTTCATGATTCAGCACAGAGGGGCCTTACATGCAAATGTGACCAGATATGATGGGGAAAACCTGAAAATGACCACTTAAATATGAACATAAAGATACATCATTGTAGGTTTCCATAGATTGCTTCATCATCGGTTATTCCGTATCAATTGGATGTAGGCCATGCATAGGTGCGAGTTTGACGTTAGATCACACTTGCCATCTCTGTGGGAAAGCATGGCGAAAATAAATGCATGGTGATAGATGTTATCATTAAATAGTCAACATTGGTGTTATGAATGAACACGTTAAAACGAATGTATATGAGACATGATATCTGATTACACTGAACCTTGATATCAAAGGGCCTGGCTAATGACCTCTCAGTGGGAATGTTATTTGAAAATCCATAATAAGTCCATAATTTGACTTATGGAGGACGTAAGTAGACCTTAGGGTGTCCGTCACCTCCATAGCAAGAAGTGCAACTCAGGGCTGTGAATTGGAGTGTCAATGAAACCAGTGCCCACTGAGCTCATGTTTTGTGATCTATAATGATGCTTTCTAAGCAATGAGTTGAGCTCCTCCTGTAGGTGTTGAATCTAGCCCTAATAAATGTGCTCATCACTTCACAGCCAGGGGGTCGTCCCAGATAACCAATAAAGCATTCACACACTGTAAGATATAAACATCAGTAGATATGCCAAATTACACATGCCCATTGACATGAATAAAGGTAGCTTTCCTTTCAGGGCAAGTGGCTTCTCTAACCCTCCCTTAAGACTTGGTAGTTGCTTCTCCCATTAAGGTGATCTAGGGCTATGTGGAGACCTCAGTTGGAGGTCTACCAATGTGTAAACTGCCCCTAGGCAGGTTAGAGCTCTGGCAAGTCTTATCAGTGCCCTGCTGCACCTGTTAGTGAAACATCCATCTTAGGCTGGTTGTCATGAGAACCAGGTGAGCCCTGCATCCCGTGTTCATATCAGTCATTAAGTAGAATAATATGTACCCATATACAGTACTTTAACGGCATTGGTTTCAGTACGCCTCTCCAGGTGTTTGTCTAAAATAGCAAGACTTGCTAACCCAAAATGTTTGAATCACAGACCAGTAGCTGTGATTCCATCAGCAGGGCCAAAAAAAGGTGTTTCAGATTCAATGGTGTAAAAACCCTGGGTAGGAAGGTAATATGTTTTTTTTCAACTTTTTCAACTCAGACTTCATAACCAACATTAAGGTACTCATCATCTTCAGTGGAAAATTGACCCAGCTAAAGTGCATTAAATGGTTTCATTTGATTAAAATTTAAGAAATGCTGGAGCTTCTTCCACCATAGATGGATGTCATGACCACTAGACCATCGCTATTCAGATGGCCCAATCACATATTGTTTTTAGCATGGGTGGTTAATATAATCACTCAAAGTCAATATGATAACAATAAAAAAACTTTTGCTGAATAATGGTTGAAAAGCAAGCACATCCTCCTGAGCATCCATAAAGTCTGGACACTTCCTGTTTCACTAACTGTGTCCTCTCCCTCAACTATCAGTAAGATTCCTCTTCTTCATGATCTTGCTGCTTCCAAATATTTCTGCACTGTTGTTAGCTTAATGTTTGTTTAACTAAGGATTACTCAACAAGATCACAATATTATCTATAATCCTATAGCAATTTGCAATGATTCTGTGAAAAATGGGAGAATAATTCAATACAGGTACCTCTGATCAATGATCATAAATCTTTCATAAAACAAGTAAAACACCAGTCACACCAAGTCTCTTTTGTACTAAATAGAACATTATCTGTTTTGTTTTCAATCCTAGCAAAAGGTGCTATTTGCTTATACTCATTATTTTTTGGTTCAAAACTGGGCTGAAGCCTGTTTTACACTTTCACCATCAGTGCTTTTTGTGGTGTTTTACAATGAATCAAATTTAAAACTAAGGTTGATCACAAGAGAGAAAGGGAGAGAGGTTCTTTAAGGGCTCTCTGTGTACAATTCCATTTTGAATACTTAAGGAGCAGCATCAGGTGGATTCCTTATCCATCTTAATCTCTCACCAGTCTAAAACAGGAGGCAGTATACACTTGCTAAAACACACCAGGGGAAGCATTCATAGTGATTTCTCTTCCAGGTACCCCCCTTCCCCCTTTGCTTACATATATATGTGTCACAGCAGAACCATGCCAGATGTGTTCAAGGTATCCAAGCAGTGCAAAATAGTAAAGGTTCAACCACATCGAATTTGAGAGGTGTCTCTAGGTTGATCTCCTTCATTTCAATAAGCTTCAGGGATACCTCTAAAATCACATTTACGCCGTTCACACACAGAGGTGTATATATTTGAATCGCAAATACTATCGCTATATTTGCTACAAAATCTATCAGCAACATTCTCTTGGGGCAAATACCTATTTGTATCTCTCCCCTACAATAGATCTCATGGGAAGCTCCCCTGCTGGCCAACAGATGTAAATCTATGATGAACAATAGTGCAAATAGGGGAGAATTGGGTAGTGCCTCCCAAATGGTGATGTGAAAAGAAACCACATCTCCAAATGAGACAGATTGTCTGAAAAGGAGGCCTAATGCTGTTGCTGGTACAGCATTGGAGCAATTCCACTGCGGCACATATCTTAACTGTATTATGGTACATCCTAATTGGTGTAGTGCCGCTCTTTCAACCCCCTGCAGAAGTGAGTGGGGACATAAGAGTGACAGAAATAATATTTAGGCAGACAGTGAAACAGTGAGGGAGGGAAGAATAGCTGGAAAGATGAGAGAGGGGGGAAAGGAGAAGAGATGAGCAGATGATGTTAACTGATGCAGCTGCCTTGTCTGTCTTTTCTATCAGCCTGCTCCCCCCATTTGGAACAATCACCATTAGAATAACTCTTTGTTTCTGGGTTGAAATGAGAGTAGCAGGTGTAGTTGCCACTGGGGCATGCATCTAATTGTAAGTGGTCATTTAGAGGACATCACTCCATCCAGCATTGTACACCTTTACTCGGTGATGATCGTTTATATAATGATTGAGCAGTGGGTTCTTAGGCCAAAAAAAAAGGTATGTTTCCGGTAACATGGTCAGAAAAGTGTAGGTAGGTAGGTCGGATTTTTTTTTTTTTTAGTATCCAAGGCCTCATATAGTCATACTTTGCTAGGTTTGCACTTGTTATTATAAGAAATGATGGTTATTTGCACAGGATTCGAGAAAATGTGTGTATCGAATTCAAATATAGATTTTGAGATGAAAACTTTGGAAAAAATTGAAAAAAATCTTGAGAAAAATTGAAAAAAATATTTGAAGAAATCTTCAAAAAATGCTGAGGTCGGCCCCTTTGAGCTGAGGACGGTCGGGTGACCGGAAACCTTTTCTTCTTTTTTTTTGGCCTTATGATATTTCAAAACTGTGAACTGTAACTTACAGGTCATTAGCCATTTTACACCCAGAAATGAGTATGTGTAGTCTCCTTGAAAAGACCAGTGACAATCATAAAACCTTCATAAAAACTGTAAACACTAGTTGCACCAAGTCTCTTTTATACTAATTTAAATAAAATGGTATCTGTTTTCAGACAGTTTACCCCTGCCTAAAGACACCAGGACAAGCATGGTGACACTTCTGCAGATCCTTCACTTTCCTGATTACCGCCCCCCCCCCCTTTGATTACATATTTGTTCCAACAGAGCCCATTCCAGATGTGTCTGAGGTATCCCAGCAGTGCCCCATAACAAAGGGTTAACTACACTGTATTTGTGACGTGCCTATAGATCTATTTTATTTCAATATGCCTCAGGGATATCTCTAAATGCCCACCCCTGAATTATAACTTTCATAAAAACTGCAAACACCTCTGCAGATCCTTTTCCTTTCCTGGTAACCCCACCCCCCCAACCTTTGATTACATATTTGTCCCAACAGAACCATCCCAGCAGTGCCCCATAACAAAGGGTCAACTACACAGTATTTGTGATGTGCCTATAGATCTACTTCATTTCAATGTGCCTCAGGGATATCTCTAAATTTACATTGGTGTCCTTCATACACAGAGGTGTATATATTTGAATGGCAAATACTATTGCCATGTTTGCTTCATTTAACCTGTCAACCACATTCCTTGTAGGCAAATTATATCAGTAGCTCTCTCAAACGGGAGACCGTATGGGAACCTTTGTTGCTGGTCAGTCAACAGATCTAAGTCTATGATGAACAATGCATTGCTATAGCTTCATGAACAATGGGGTGGAGAACAAATGTGGCTCCTCTTCCTCTACATCTGTCTGTCTAGATCTAATTGCAAATGACTGTAGTTACCACTGGGGCATGCATCTACTTGTAAATTGATCATTAATTTTAGCAGACACCACTCCATCCAGCATTGTATCAATAGGGTTTCGTGATGATCATTTATATAATGGTTGAACAGTGAGTCATTTTTATACGATATTTAGACTGTTGAGTAATTAGTAATAGTAATTTGCATGTCATAAGGGCAAAGCTCATTAGCCCTTTAAGGTCAAATCCCACATTGCGAAAAATGCCTCAAATATCTCTGCGATTTTGAATCTGTTCCTTTTTTGAGACCTACCCCAAATTTGGAGGGGTTATAAATACCATAGGGTTATAGAACACAAGGACACTGTTGCATTTTCTTATGTATTCTTTGTGCTATTTTGCCTTTGTTGAAGTTCCTATCTGTGAATTATTTATTTTTATGGCCTAATATCACAAGAGAGTGCTTGTGTTGTATGCCCCCTGCTGTACTTGTAACCCTTACAAATTTGGAGTAGATCCCACAAACACAACAGATTTAAAATTGCAGAGATATTTGAAGCATTTTTCGCCATGTCGGATTCGACCTTATGGCCCAGCAAATGACTGTGTATATAGTCTCTCTAAGTCGGCTGGTGACTGTCAATTCTCTTTGTCATATTGTCCAATTCATAATGCATAGATACATTGACAATTGGAGATGAAATATTCACAAAGATTGCTACTCATGTTCAATACCACTCAAGAGCTCATCAGTGTTAAAACCTAATGGCTATAATATATCATAACCATGAGTGATATCGGAGGGAGGTGAAAGTTGATGTAAACAAGGTAGGCAAAATGTCAATTTCAGCAATTAAATCCTAAGTAAATAAGTTGTGCATTTATCTAAGGTTGAAAGGACATGAGTTTTAATTGGAATATTGCTGATTATTGTATCACATACACAGGGCCGCTGTATGTGAAGTATTCTACTGGTTTTAGAAATCTGAGGTTATTTCTTTTTCTTTTCTTTTTACTTTTCTATGTCAACTTCACAACGAAGATCCACTCTTAGACTTTATTTTCCAAGGTCAACTGAAAGGCCCAATCTAAGCAGCACTTGCGGCAATGGCTACAACCACCTTTAGTCAATTGAAAGTGACTGGCTATGAGGCAATTTGTCTTCTACAGGCTTGTATGGTATGCCTACTGAACTTGCTGTACTGTATTTTGATCTCTGCACAATGAGACCCATCGTCCTGCATTATAGATATCTGATATCCAATATAAGACCTCCCTAGAATATTGTTCCACAGAGACCCAATGACAAACATCTCATACCTCGATTATGGAAGCACTGGCTTGCTGGGTTGTGCAAGAGGGGAACTTGGTCAAGTGAATTAGGTTTGACCAACCTCTGCCTCTCTCTCTCTCTCTCTCTCTCTCTCTCTCTCTCTCTCTCTCAGACCTTGGTGAAGGCAAATTTTGATCTCCTGTGGCCAGCTAGCATGGGCATACATGTACTGTTCATTTTACCAGCAGCATTATACACCCCTTATAAGGGTCTATATCTATAGCTTAATCCTTCTCACATTTGCATGGGTCTATTATTGTATGTACTCTGTAGACTCAAGGACTCGTCGAATGGCCACTGCCATGCCAAGATTTTTTTATGGATACTCACCTATATAGGGCTATATAACCTGCTATAAGAGGGTCAGCACCCTGCAATTAGAGTTTCATTAGCCATTTCCCCTTCTTATGACTGAACCATTGTACAGTCAGATTTGTCAAATAAGTTCTGATCTCATTATGGTTATAGAAAGTGAACATTCACCAGAGTGCTTCCTTAGCTGCCTCTTATGACATTATGATTCATTATTCTCCAGTGGATCCCACCTGTGGATAAAAAAGCAGACATCAGCATGCAAATCTGCTCCTGTGCTCTCTTGAGAGAGCCACTGCATTTGGCTTTTAGGTTTAGGCATTCAGTGAACAATCAGGACATAGCTCTGGTGTGTTGCTTTCTTTTGATATACAGGTATAGAGACTTAATCTGAGCTTTTGTGTGATCCATAATTGTTTCACATGTCATTTATCCACAGCCTGTAGGTGCAGTCCAGCATAGATTCCATAATGTGCTCTTAGCGATGGGAAAATCAAAGGAAGGTAATGCCAGCATGAAGCAAGCAAAATGAAAATGGATACCAAATTCATGCATGAAACTGAGCTACACAGCCTGCGGGAAGTGACCTGTGAAAATGGTATTGCTGGATCAAAAGAAAATGGGGCAGAAGCTGTGGACTCCTTGTGCCCTATGTTTCCTCCTGCTCCCTGAGAGCAAATAAAAAGACTGGTATGGCACTGTTATAATGCATGTGTCAATGCTGCTTTTATCTTGTGTGTGCACCCAGTGAAAATGTAACATTAAATCCCTATTTTATTGGTATTCCAGCAGGGGAAGTGAATTGAAAAAAATATTAATTGACCTCCTACAAGGACACCTGTGTAGGTCTCTCTACCACACTGGCTGGCCTTAAGGATCTCTCTCATGCACATCTGAATCAGTCAGCCCTCTGTAACAAGGCCTCAGCAATTCATGACATGCAATGATGTTGGGTGCAGAATAGAGATGATTATGGAGTGAGGTAATGTGAATGACAAAAGCAAAGCAATGGATCAGACGGGTAAATTGTACATTGAGCACACCTTGCACAAACACCTTCTGTTCTGCATATCACTTTTCATCTTCATTTCATTTTCATCACCCTGGTCTTCCAGTTATCTCAGCAAATCCTTCATTTCCCCCCCCCCCCCTATTGAATGACATCTTCCTGGTACCTCTCACTTTCCAAGTTCCTTTTAATATTATTTAGATTCAATCCGAATTACTTCCATTCTCCCAAGGAAACATTTAATTGAACCCTTCTTTACATCACCAGCTAAACATGCCTCCCTACTGAAACACTTCTCCTCACATATAGAAAAAGAAAAGTCTTGGTTCCTTTGTGAATAAGGCACTGGTCTCGCTTTCTTTCAGTTCAAGGAGCTGCTCATTTAATCAAACTGATCTAGGGCTGTGTGTAGACCTCAGGTGGGTGTCTGCCATTGTGGAGACATCCACCGGTCAATTTACAGCCATTGCAGGTTATATTAATGCCCTTCTGGGCCTGAAGGTGAGACATGAGGGCACCCTCCACTCCGTGTTCATTATAGGGTTGCACTGAACAGAAGTTAAGGTAGCTGTACATTCTTAGAGCGTTCATATTCAGGATATTCACCCCAAAATTGTGGTGCTTAGTTTCTAAGATGGTGCGTGGGACTGTATCAATAACAAGTATTTGGCATAATGTTCTCACTACATTATCCTTGTAACAAGGTTATAGTTCTAAACACCTAACTCAGCGAGGTGATCCCTTTTGGGCTTAGTAACATGGGACATTTAATTATATTTGTGACCAGGCAAGCAAAAACTCCCCTCTGGGAAATTCATTATCAAAGGTCATTGTAGAATGTAGGCTTCCTTTAGATGTCTCCCTCCCACCCCTACTGGAGTTCAAAGGACCAGGGGAGTGACTAGGGCCATTCTAACCCGTCCCAGGGCTTCCTTTAGATGTCTCCCACACCTACTTCAGTTAAAAGGTCCAGGGAAGGGACTAGGGCCGTTCTAACCCGTCCCAGGACTTCCTACATATCTCCTGCTGTAGAGCCACTCGGATGGCAAATATACATCCATGTGTCCCATCAGCTAGGTTGACCTTGCGTATAAGGAGCAAATTAACTTTTCAAGACCCTCCTTATAACGACATGTACATGAATTTCTCATTTCCAAAGACCGAACCTACCGGTATGTATACCAACAGAACCTAGCGAGGCCTACAACGGGCCTGGCTAATGAACTCTCAGTGGGAGAGCATGGTGGGAGCGTCATAGATGTCAGGTTGTGGGCATTGCTTACACCAAGGCATCCAAATAACCACACATTTTACCCAATGCCCCCCTTCCTCCAGGGGCGTGTTTCCCACTGTTGCTCATAGCCCCTGATGGACTCTGTATTCTGTAACTTCTTTTCCATAAACTGTAACCTTTCTCCGTAATCATTTTTTCCCTCTTTGACTAAACTATATAAGACACTGCTTTTCCATGAGAAAGTTAGATCTGACCTCTGTATTCCAAATGACACCATTTATTTTGTCAACCAATTCGATTTTCTTAAGTTATTTAAAAAAAACTCCAAATCCAAAGTCCGAAACTTGATGATGTAGGCCTTATGCCGGTAAGTTGGCCGTAAGGTGTCCATAAATCACCTCCATAGCCAAGAACTCAGGGCTGTGAATTTGGGTGACAATGAAACCAGAGCCTGGTGCCCACTAATGTAATGGTTTGAGGTCTATAATGAAACTTCCAAAGTGATGAGCTGAGCTCCCCCTGTAAGTTTTAAATCTAGCACTATTAAATATGCTAATTACCCTACAACCAGGGTGTCCTCCCAAATAGCACATATAAAGCATTCACACACTGTATTTATGAATATCAGTAGGTGTGCCAAATTATGCATTCCCATAGACATGAATAAAGGTAGCTTTCCTTTTCAGGGCTTTTGTGGCTTCTCTAACCCTCCCTTCAGATTTGATAGTTGTTTCTCCTATTAAGGTGATCTAGGGCTATGTGGAGACCTCGGTCGGAGGTCTACCAATGTGTAAATCACCCCCAGGCAGTGTAGAGATCTAGCAAGTCTTATCAGTGCCCTGCTGAACCTGTTAATGAAACATCCATCTTAGGCTGGTTGTCATAGGAACTAGGTGATCTATGCTCTACCAGAGAGTTCTGCACCCCTTGTTTGTATCAGTCATTAAGTAGAATAATATGTACCCATATACAGTACTTTGAAGGCATTGGCTTCAGTATACCTCTGCTGGTGTTTCCCTAAGACTTGCTACCCAAAAATGTTTGAATCGCAGACAAGTAGTTGAGATTCCATTGGTAGGACCAATTCAACAAATTCAGATTCAACGGTGTAAGTACCCTGGGGAGGTATTAGGGTAAGATATTTTTTCTTTTGAACACCTTTTTTAAAACTCAGATTTCATAATCAAAATCAAAGTACTCGACATCTTCAGTGGTGAATCGGCCCAGGTGAACTGCATTTAATTTTCATTTGTTTAAAATTTAAGAAATGCTGAAGCTTCTTGTGCCATAGATGGATGTCATGACCACTAAACCATTGCTATTGTGATGCCCTTGGGCCATCACATACTGTTTTTAGCATGGGTGGTTAATATAATCACTCAAAGTCAATGTGATATCCCAAAAAATAACTTTTGCTGAATAATGGTTGAAAATCAAGCAAGCATATCCTCCTGAGCACATAAAGTTTGGTCACTCCCTGTTCCGCTTTCTGTGCCGTCTCCCTCAACTGTTAGTAAGATTCCTCTTCATGACCTTGCTGCTTCTTATATCATTTCTGCACTGTTGTAAGTTTATTGTTTGTTTAACTGAAGAAAATGTTTACTGGGAGTAAAGATGAGTGTAATATTGTCTTACCTACCCGTCAACTTAGAAGTAATAAAAAATTCAAGTTAAAGGTAAATAGAGCTACAGGTGCCCTCTATGAAAAGTCACCCTTATATAGGGGGGAGTTGTTATGGAGAAACCTCCCCGGTGAGGTGCATCACATAGAAACCAAGAAGATGTTCATGTCCAAACTAGATAATATGCAGATGTTTATGAGTGTACTGCCCATGTTCAGTATTTTTTGTCTCTAGTACTTATGAGGTGTACCCATTTAACAAATGTATTAATTTACCGTAATACCTCACGTATAAGGTGCGCCTTATACGTGAGGATGCACCCCTGGTGCACCTTATAGAAGCAGAATTATTTAGGAGATTTTTTTCTCTAAAATTTCCCCAATACTCCCTTGACCCTGTATAGTGGTAAAATGGGATGGGGGAGGCTCTAAGATGGCCATAGATCTTTGAATTTTGAAAATCCGTTGATTAGAATAAAAGTTATGATTTTTTTTTACCTTTACACTCACAGCTGCAAAGTCTGGGTGTGCCTTATACGCGAGGTGCGCCTTATACGCGAGGTATTACGGTAATTTCTTTTATGTAAAGTGTCAAGAAAATCTAACCAAATGTCTTTAAAGCCATGACCTTACTTGTCCTTGTCTATGATGTCCTGTATTGTACTGGTCGAAGTGAAGTCAGCCGTTTGTGTCTGTCCTTATCAGTGTCTGTTTTAGTAACAATGAAAGGCTTACAAAATGTAATGATTGTGTGTGCCAAATAAAAAATTTTCTTCTACTCAACTATTAGAGAATAACTCAGTAGAGGTACCTCTGATAGCACTTGCCTCTGCCTTTTGTGGTGTTTTACAATGAATCAAATTTAAAACTAAGGTTGATCAAAAGAGAGAAAGGGAGAGAGAGACAGAGAGACAGAGACAGAGAGACAGACAGAGAGACAGACAGAGAGACAGAGACAGACAGATGTTCTTGAAGTACTCTCTGGGTGCAATACTTATGGAGCAGCATCAGGTGGATTCCTTATTCATCTTAATCTCTCACCAGTCTAATACAGGAGACAGTTTCCACTTGCTAAAGCAGAAAAGGGGAAGCATACATAGTGACAACTCTGCAGATTTCCTTTCCAGGTACCCCTCCCCCATTGCTTTCATATATGTGTCCCAGCAGAACCATGCCAGATGTGTTCAAGGTATCCTAGCAAGAGCAAGGGGTCAACCTCATAGAATTTGAGATGTGTCTCTAGGGATAACTCTAAATTCACATTGACACCCTTCACACACAGAGGAGTATATATTTGAATGGCAAATTCTATAGATATATTTGCTACAAAATCTGTCAGCCACATTCCCTGGGGGCAAATACCTATTTGTACCTCTTCCCTACAACAGAGCTCATGGGACCCTCCCCTGCTGGCCAACAGATGTAAATCTATGATGAACAATGCCTTCCTACTGCTTCACAAACACAGGTGTATAGTGCAAATAGGGGAGAAGTGGGTACGCCTCCCAAATGGTGATGTGAAAAGAAACCATGTCTCCAAATGAGAAAGAGGGTTTGTCTGAAAATGTGGCTTAATGCTGTTGCTAGTACAGTGTTAGAGCAATTCCACTGCAGCACCTATCTTAACTGTATTATGGTGCATCCTAATTGGTGTAGTGCCCATCTTTCAACCCCCTACAGAGGTAAGTGGGGACATAAAAGTGACAGAAATAATATTTAGGCAAACAGTGAGACAGTGAGGAAGGGAAGAATGGCTGGATGGGTGAGAGAGGGAGGGAAGGAGAAGGGATGAGCAGAAGATGTTAACTGATGCACCTGCTTTGTCTGTTGGCCTTTTCTACCAGCCTGCTCCCCCCATTTGGAACAAGCAATCACCATTAGAACAACTCTTTGTTTCTGGATTGAAATGAGAGTAGCAGGTGTAGTTGCCAGTGGGGCATGTATCTATTTGTAAGTGTTCATTTAGAGGACGTCACTCCATCCAGCATTGTACACTATTACTCCAGGGTGATCATTTATATAATGGTTGAACAGTGAGCTCTTTTATTATGATATTTCAAAACTGTGAACTGTAACTTACAGGTCGTTAGCCATTCACACCCGGATACGAGTATGTGTAATCTCCCTAATACAACCATTGACAGTCATATAACTTTCATAAAAACTGTAAACACCTCTGCAGATCCTTTTCCTTTCCTGGTAACCCCCCCCCCCCCCGCCTTTGATTACATATTTGTTCCAACAGAACCATCCCAGCAGTGCCCCGTAACAAAGGGTCAACTACACAACTACACAGTATTTGTGATGTGCCTATAGATCTACTTCATTTCAATATGCCTCAGGGATATCTCTAAATTTACATTGGTGTCCTTCATACACAGAGGTGTATAATATTTGAATGGCAAATACAATTGCCATGTTTGCTTCATTTAACCTGTCAACCACATTCCCAGTAGGCAAATTATATCTGTAGCTCTCCCCTACAGGAGACCTCATGTGAACTTTTGTTGCTGGCGAGTCAACAGATGTAAGTCTATGATGAACAATGCATTGCTACAGCTTCATGAACAATGGTGTGGAGCATGAATGTGGCAGTCATGGTTACACCTCCCATATGGTGATATGAAGAAAACTGCAACAGGGAAAGGGGGATAATCTAAAAATGAGTGCTAATGTTGTTGTTTGGTATGAAGGAAAATGAGGTGTATAGTACAGTGCAATTCCACTGCAGCACCTGTCTTTATTGTATTATGGTACATCCTAATTGGTGTGGTGCCCATCCTTCAACCCCCTACAGAGGTGGGTGGGGACATGGGGGTGGTATAAATAATAGATAGGCAGACAGTGAAACAGTCAGGGAGGCAGGAATAGCTGAAGGGTAGAGAGAAGGAAGGAGAAGGGATGTGCAGCTGTAGTAAACTGCTGATGTAGCTGCTTTGTCTGTTGTATTTCCTACCAGCCTGCCACCCCCATTTGGAACAAGCAATCACCATTACAAGAATTATTTGGTATGTAGACAGGCTTCTCTTCCTCTATATATGCCTGTCTAAATCTAATTGCAAATCAGTGTAGTTACTACTGGGACATGCATCTACTTGTAAATTGATCATTTAGCAGACACCAGTTCATCCAGCATTGTATCAATAGGGACCTGTGATGATCATTTATATAATGTATATACAGTGAGTCATCTTTGTATGATATCTAGACGAATACTGGTACCTTAGGTAGCAGAGTCACTTAGGGTGCAGACACTTAGGGTGCATGCAGGTGGACACTTAGGGTGCTAGGACATGAAGGGTGCAAACCACAGGACATGTAGGGTGCAAAACAAACTGGTCTAGATTTGTAAACTGTGAACTATTCTGCCCCCCTCAGAGTTTCTGCCCACCCCCCTCCCCCCCCCTGAGGCTGCCGGCCGGGAGTCGGCCTCCCGTCGGCAGTGATAGTGGAATTAAAAAGATTAAGGATTGATAGTGAACCAAATAATCATACTCCAAGCTCTAATAGAACTAGAAACGATTAATGGGCTAAGGATACTGTCCCTACGCCCTCAGTTGGCAGTTTTGTTGTGTATACAAAGATGAAATCACCGGCCTCTAGCCCTACCACTGATTTTATTCCCCATAGCCTTAAACGCATAGAGTTAAAATCAGTGGTGTGAGCTAGAGGCATGTGATGTCTGTTCAGAGGGGACTCCCTACAGACAGATGGGCTATAGACTGACTGCACCCTAAGTGTCTTGGTATTTTCACCCTGCACCCTACCTGTCCTTTTTGTGCACCCTAAGTGTCTGCTACCTAAGTGTCTTTGCACCCTACATGTATGCACCCTAAGTGTCCTTGCATCCTAAAGTACCTGTTACCATCTAGACTGTTGGGTTATCAGTACTTTGAATTTACATGTCATAAGGACAAAGCTCATTAGCCTATTAGGCCAAGGAAATGACCATGTATATATAGTCTCTCTAAGTTGGCTGGTGACTGTCGATTCTCCTTGCTCATATTGTCCAATTCTTAATGCATAGATATACATTGACAATTGGCCTTTTGCATTGAAATATCCCTGAGTACTGCATCACATACACAGGACCACTATGTATGTTGAAGTATTCTACTGGTATTAGAAATCAGAAGTTATTTCTTTTTCTATTTTTACTTTTCTATGTCAAATGCATGATAATGATCCACTCTTAGACTTTGTTTTCCCAGGTCAACTGAAAGGCCCAATCTAAGCAGCACTTGCCTCAATGGCTACAACCACTTATCTACACTTAAGTATAGTCTGCCCAGTGATTAGAAGCCACAGGGTGACTGGTGTGGGGAAATGGACTTGGCCTTTAGTCAATTAAAAGTGACTGGCTATGAGGCAATTTGTCTTCTACAGGCTTGTATGGGACGCCTACTAAACTTGCTGTACTGTATTTCTGTCTGTGCACAATAAGACCCATCCTCCTGCATTATAGATATCTGAAATCAAATAAAAGACCTCCCTAGAATATTGTCCCATAGGGACCCAATGACAAACAGCTCATACCTCGATTATTGTCTTGCTGGGTTAATAATGTATAAATAACCCTGTTTGTATTTCATATAGTACTGGTGACAAGGGGGGTGAGAGATCAGAGGCAGGGTCTATTTGCATTCTTTATTTCCATTTCTGCACAAAGGCCTTGCAAGAATTGGTCAGCGCACCCCCATTCTGAAATGCACGTCTGGCTGCTGACAACTTCCAGACTGGTTATTGCTCAGCCCACATGGATCATTCAGGCATTTCCGTGCAAGATTCTCCTAGTCCTGAGGGTAGCTTATTCAATTGAATTAGGTTTGACCAACCTCTTCATGTCTCTCTCAGACCTTTGTGAAGACAGAGTTTGATATCTCACAGCCACCTAGCAAGGGGATGCTGAGGTCAATGGCAATGGTGGTACTGATTCATTTTACCAACAGCATTGTGCAGCCTTTATGGGTATATAGATTTCGTCCTTTATCACCTTTGCACCGGTCTATTATTGTATGTAATCTGCAGCCCCAAGGATGTGTTGAGTATCCACTGCCACACCCAGATTTATAATTATGGATACTCACTATAACCTGTTATAACACGGTTAGCGAGTTTTCAGTGCGTAAAATGGATAATATGAGTTCTGATATCTAGCGATATAAGAACCCAAAATTGACAGCGGACGCGCAGCGGAGCGGACATATTTAATCCTATCTTGACAAGGAGTTGACATGAAAGTAAATCCTCCATTTTTGAAGCTTATGTACCAAATCTAGCGAAATGCCTTGGACATAACATAGTAGAAACCTCATTCTAACTCCCTGTCGGGTAGATTACTTGATATTAAGGCTGAATTTAACATAAAAAAATATTAAACTTTTGAAGCGAGCGACTTGCCATGCGTCTTCGCCATTCTGTCAACACTACAGGTGCCACCGCCTGGTGTGTACAGAATGGATTATATTTTAGACTGGCGCACGTGCGTAACATGTTCGCGGTAGTAGGCCTATGAGACTGGGAGTTGCAGGAGGTCGCCAGCTTAACCATACGTTAACATGAAACCAAGATGGCGGAGGGCCGTCTTATCGACTCGCAAAAGAAATGAATGGATTCTATATAATCTAAAGGTAAATACTAAGAATTAATGGTGGAAACCGTGTTATAAGGGCAATATATAATGAATATACTTGCACTCGTTGGCTTCAGGGGTTTCATATAAGCATTCGCCTACGGCTCATGCTTATATCACCCCCTGAAGCCAACTCATGCAAGTCTATTCATCATATATTACTTCCCTATAAGAGGGTCAGCACCTATCTGTTCTAAGGGTTATATTAGCTAACGTCCCCCTCGTATAAGTGAACCATGTTGTAAATAGTCAGATTTGTCAAATACGTTCTGATCTCATCATGGTGATAGAGAGTGAACATTCACCAGAGTGGTCCCCTGCTCTCATGACAGAGCCACCGCATTTGGCTCTTAGGTTCAAGCCTTCAGCCAATAATCAGGACTGAGATCTGGTGTGTTGCTCTCTTTTGACATACAGAGATACAGGCTTAATCTGATCTTTAGGTGATCCAAAATTGTTTCACATGTCTTATAAGCACAGTTTGTAGGTGCAGTCCAGCATAGACTTTAATCCCATGCATAAAACTGGACTCACCACCCTGTGGGAAGTGACCCGTCAAAAATAGTGTTGCTGGATCAAAAGAAAATGGGGCAGAAGCTCTGGACTCTTTGTGCCCTGTGTCTCCTGCTCCCTTAGAGCAAATAGAATTACTGGTAATGACAGTTTTCTATGCATGTGGTCAATGCTGCTTTTATCTAGTGTGTGCTCAGAGTAGAAATGTAACATTGTATCACTATTTTATTGTTATTCCAGCCTCCCTACCACATCGGCTGGCCTTAAGGATCTCTCCCATGCACATTTGCATCGCTCAACCCTCTAGGCCTTAACAATTCATGACATGCAATGATGTCGGGTGCAGAACACAGATCTGTTTACTGCCGTGGCCTCTGAAACCGAGGCCTGGAATGAGGCTATAGCCTGGTCACCTAGAGTAAGGCCTGAAATATATAGAATCAAATTATATCAAACATAGGGTGAGGTAGGGCGGGTTAGAGTTTAGTGAGATTCCTTGTTGCGATTTCAGCTAGAGCATAGGTTCTTTTAGCTGGGTCATGTTGGCGGGACATTGCATCTGCCAGAGTTATGAGTTCACCTTTCTTGTGCCTAATATCTAGTGTGTGTTCATTTGTAGTAGCCTCAAGCCACAGCTGTCTTGCACAGGCAGCTAACACTTTGTCTTGAGTTCTGCCTGACACTAGGGCCTGTTGGGATCCTAGGTTGTCCGTATATATTATGATCCTAAATCCATGCTTATCTTTGGGTACCAGTGTACAATAAGCAATAAGCAGATTTACAGATTGGAGTCTGGGCTCGTAGGCTTCTATGTGTGCTTCGTCATATTGTAGTGTATAGTAGTGTTGGTCTGAGTTGCCAACCCTGCCCACCAGCGTGGAGTCCCATTCTAATAAGTAGGTTTCAGTGGGTGGTAGTAGGAGGTGTATGCCGTTAGCTAGGGCGGCATACTTAACAAACCATGATATGTTAGATTTGCATGGGTTGTTGAGGAAGACCATACCGGCATCCGGAGCGTTCCTTGGTGTCTCCAATACCCTACACATGAACTTCCTTGAGTTAGGGATGCATTTTGAAATGTGAGATAATTTGCCTACTAATGACTGAAATTGCTTCTTAGTGGTAAATTTGGCCCTCTCCCAGTGTTTGCACTCATCAATAACCTCCTGCAGTTTAGAGTCAGGTATAGTGAGGGTCATTTCTACCTATTGAGTCTGAATCCCAGCCAGTCCATGATCTGGGTCGGAGGTTCACACTTTTTAGGGGACAACTCGACACCTAGTTCAGCCATCAGACTTGCCTCATTAGCCTCATCCAGAGTCCGAGCTGTCCCGCAGAAGTCATCAAGGTAGTTTGAGGACCAATTCCCTTGTTTAGCAAAGAAGTAGGCAATAGCCGAGGTAGTGCATTGACAGGCTAAGCTGGAAAACCTGGCCCCAAAGGAGGGGCAAGTGTCTATATAGTAGAGGCCTCTGTGTTTCATGGTGAGTAGTGGTAAGTCATTGACCTCGATTTTCAACTGTCTATAAGCATGAGCCATATCCGCCTTGTACATATAGGAGCTTTGTCCAAGGGAACAAACTTTATTGACAAGGTCGGCAATGGAAGGCAAGGTGTAAGGTCGATGCTGTCCGTCAATACAGTTTTTAGTGACACCACTGTTCAAGCCCTTACCATCAGGGAAAGATAGATCCAGTACTACCCTTCTAGAGGAGGTCTCTTTCTTTGGTCAGGTGAGTAGAGGTGCTACATTGCACCAGGGTGTAAATGGAGCCGATGTGAAAGGCCCAAGCAGTCCACCTAGTTCTAGTTCATTTTTGATGAATTCATCTATGTAAGGAGGGTATCTAACGGCTGAGCTGTGGTTTGTTTCAGTGGAGACGGGTGGTGTATCTGCAGTGTAGCCCACTGGCCAACCATAGCATAAGTATTCACATAGTTTGTAGTCATGGTAACCTTGTAATTTGCTTTCCCAGACGTCCAGATTGAGGCCTGATGGTAATGTGAGTCTGGGGCCTAACCTGTTGGGCAAGCAGGTCTCTCTCATAGTGTCATATAGCTTAGCATATTGAGGGAAACTATCCCAAAGGTCAGTAACCCTTACCGGCCAAATCAAAGCTTTGATAGGAGCGAATAGCTCTGAGGACGGACCTGCAGGAGGTGAGCTGTAAAACAAGTCCGCCTCAGAAGGGCAATAAGTTTCATCTGAATCAGTGAGTGAGCTGGCGGTGTATGCCTGGCTATCACTAGAGTCAGATGAAGTAGTATGTATAGTAGTGTGAGCTGGACTAACGACCTGATCCATTTGCTCTATTATATGAGTAGTACATGGAGAGTGGTCTACTGTACAGGTGTTGTCTGGAGTGTGAAGTTTAGTATTGATATCTGACATGGGCCTAAATATGGAAGCATTAGGCCTAAGCTTGGATGAGGTAGCTTTATCACAATCATCAGCAGGGATAGATGTGGCTAAGTCTGAGTCCAAGTTCATGTCAGCAGTATCATAGGGAGAGCCAGGGTAATCCGGCTCAGGCCTGAAAAGAGGGCTTTTTATCTCCTGGTTGTTTGCAGCGGCATACTGTGAAGCCATGGAAATGAAGCTTCTGAATATTGTGCCTGCATCAGGTGCAGTGGTGGCCGTATTGTATACCACCTTCTGTATGGCTGTCAGGCTTAGTGCAGTCAGTCTTGGTGTTGTAAGCCTGACAGGGTACATCAGTGCGACCAGCTGAGCTGCGAGAGACTGTGTAGGCTGGTTGTTAAGCAGCAGCGGTCTGTATAGGCTGTTTATCAGGTTTAGTCTGATTGTGAGAAGTGGCCTGATTTTTAGACTCTGTTTTAAACTTAGACTTATTCTTCTTGAATGAGGCTTCAGCTATATCGGCATAAGGGTAGAGTTTACCAGCTCTGACCTTGGTAACCTCTGACCTCAATGAACTGATAGATGCACTGTCCTGCCAAGTAAATAGTTCATCAGCAATGGAAGACAGGACTTCTTCTGACCAATCACTTATCTGCTCCCACTGATAATCTTTGCCCACTGTTATTATGTCCATGACATGCTCAGCAATACGGGGCTTATCTTGGGGCAGAGTATGGCGGTCTTTCATAAGCCGTGACAGGCTCAAACAAACATTCTAAAGGGTCTAGGACATTTAGTCCTGTTTTAATATGTGTAGGGCCACGGAAAATGAAGTCGTGGGTATGAGTAGGTTTACCCTTGATGGATGACAGCTGATGTGATGTAGAGGTGAGGATATTTGCTACCTTCTCAGTGACAGAAGCAGGAACTTTGTCTTGGTAGCTGAGTGGTAGAGGGTAGGATTACTCACCCGTGAAGGTAGGGGCCTGGATTGCCGCAGCAGCTGCAGCGGCACGAGTATTTCTAGACGGAGTCTGTACTACAGGTATTGACTCTGTTGAAGTGATATCCACAACCGGGATCTGGCTGAACTGTGGCTGTACTTGTGCAGTTGTAGGCTATGTATCAGCAGGTTTAAGGCCATTTATAGCAGCAAGGATTTCATTGTTTTGAGACCGGATGACGAGGACATCGTCCTCGAGGCTTGTACCACGGTCACCTTTTTAGCCTTACCGCCTGCTTTCTTTTTAGGTTAAGCAGCAGTAAATGGTGTAGTATTAGTATGCTTCATCCTGGAAGTCGGATGGTCATTTTAGACGGTGATAGTGATGGATTAAACATGTAAAGTTTATAAGGCGTATTGTTATGAACGCCGGGTAAGAAAAGGTAAAGTGTGTCACCCGTTGCACCGGGGTTGAGAGTTGCTCAGTGATTAGCAGAAGGTGGAGCCACCGAGCTGAGTCCTTGAGAGTGTGGTGAGTACTTGGAACCACCACTAGGTGGAGTATGAATTTGCCTGTCAGTCCCGTTACCCGCAATTTATCAATTACTGATAATTGTTCTAAACACCTAAACTCAGCAAGGTGATCCTCTTTGGGCTTGGTGGCATGGGGCATATAATTATTTTTTATTAAAATTGATAGCCTGACATGGACCTTTCTTAGAAGGGCAACATGGACATGGACTTTTTGTAAATTTGAAAGGGCAACAAGGACCGTTCTTAAAATTGACAGGGACATTGACATTTATCAAAATTCACGTAGCCCATGGAAGATCCCTCACCAAGGGCCCCAAGGTGTACCTGTCAATGTAACATTTGTATGTATGCGTGTGGTGCGGACAGTGATGCTATAAGTTGTATAGGTGCACAGACGATAAGAGCTGGTCTATACAATGTAAGAGGGGATCATAGAGTTACCTGCAGATAGGGATTAATAGCCGCATCTGTGGCAATGTGCGTTACAAAAGCTGGATTGTAGTAGAGGCACGTAGCTTTAACAACCAGAGTGAGAGGTATATCCAAAGAGTATCACAAGCAGTAGTAAATCAGATATTCTTATTAGGGATACCCCGACTTATGGGTAAGGGAATGATCTGGGCCTGATGGAAGGAGGAGAAACTAGATCTATGGTAGCTATCTGTATAATGGTGTGAAGATTGTTATCCAGACGGAGTGCAGACAGAAATAGATTACGCCATATATATATATATATATATATATATATATATATATATATATATATATATATATATATATCTTTTCATCTTCTCACATTCCCGATTCGTGACAGGTACAGCAGTCCTAGTCACTCATAATTTACTCTGTGCATTATGGGTAAGATGAGTAAAGTAGCACCTAAAATATGAATAGTCAATTGGAGAGGAAATGAGGGAGGAGGTATGGAGCATCAGAGTCATAAAATGGTGACCACCCCTGTATACGAGCCAACCTGAAATTGTTAGTTGCTATGGTATAGCCTACTTGTATTATGTTAAGAATATGATATATTGGCCACTGGGGATGAGCAAACCAGTATGTAAGGTCCCAGTCAGCGGCCTGTACAAGGCACATCTATGTATCTCTTACTATGTCAAAATATCTGATCATATTTCAAGTATTCTACAAAAAGTACATATATGATAAGGCTAATCACACACATGTACGACTGAGGCAGCCGAATCACAAACCCTTTCAGTGTGCCCAATGGCTTGTGCATCTAATTAGCCGTTTCAGCTTAGCTACCCATAATACAGCGAGGGAATGATGAGTAACTAGGACTGCTGTAACTGTCACAAATCAGGAGTGTGACCAACTTCTGTGATTCAGAAAAGCACCGGTCATTACTCTTGCGTGATCACCCCCCCCCCCTCCTAATACTGCCATGGTATTTTCTGTCTCTATCTGTATGTCTCGGTGTTGGTTAGCCATTTAAATGACATTTGTCATATTGGATCAATATTCTACAGCTCAGGAAGGTCATGGATAATACATACATCCCCAGATCTATCAGAAATCAGCTATCTCCCTTTTTATGTCTTTCTAAGGTCAGATTCCTCTCATTTGCAGTAGAAAGTTTTCCATGCATCTCAGGTTAGGCCCTTCGATAGTAAGATAGGTCGCACAATAGAATATTTGATACATTGCTGTTCATGCAAACATGAATATTGGTTATGAAAACTATAATGAAGAGAGGGAAATGGGAAAGAAAGGGGAGAGAAACAAGTCATTTCTAGAGTATTTTTGAAAGGAGGCTCCTAGTGTACACCTTTCATCCACAATATTATACTTTTAATTTCACCTTTACAGGTATCATTAATAGCAGCATACCTTATCCCTTTTGATTTCCTGACCGCGTAACAAAATTGATATGAATAGGGCAGCCATCTGCTTTAAGAGAGCCTCTCTTAAACTAAGCAGTGCAAGCGTTGTGCCACCTGCTTTCTGCAATCGCTATATTCCTCTCTACTACATACAGTCTCCATTTAATCAAATAATGTCCCGTAGAAACATTCCAGATGTGTCCAACATCTATCAAAGGTGCAATGAAAAAGCCAGATGGTACAGCATCTTGTAAATTTTATTGTACTAGAAATTTATATCGTCCCATTTTGCACTGACTAATTTATGGATATATGAGTTACGTAATATGGCCGGGGGGAGGGATGGGGGCTTTACTTGTCCATTGCTCGTGTTTAGAAAATAGCCCGTACCCCCATGATGTAGCGTAAAATTGATTTATGGATATATGTCGATATATATCATGCAAAGTGAAGTTAACAGTCAAAACTGCCGACTACTAAGGGCAAATATAGCTTGAAATTTGTTTTAAAAAAGTGCTGTTTTGTTCCTCTACCTTCATCAGATTTCATGGGAGTCTTTCTTACTGGCTGACAGATGTTGGGCTAAATATGTAATGAACCCCTTGCTGTTACATACCCACCAAGACAAAATAATGTGCGTGTGTGGGAGAGAGGATAAGAGAGATATATCCCAGATGTTGGCCTGTAAAGAATGGTGTCATTTCCGAATGAATAATGGTAGGCGATGCCCTATCCTTAGACCCATTTATGAAAGTTAACATAATGATAAATGGTCTGAAGCTCATAATTCTGCTCAAGCAATGGGGGTTTTGCTGTATTACTTTTGGTGGGATACTCTTACTATTAGGCCTAGTTGGTGTTGGCTTTCAGCACAATCTCCAGCGTGAGCAGCAATCTGTATCTCGCTGGGTGCGCGGATAAGTAGAGCATGATAAGGGCCATTCTACAAAAGGGCTACAAAGGTGGGCTTATCTGGCTTCCCACAAGGTACAATGATTATTGGAGTGTACTAATTGATGGGACAAGAGATAGCAAAAGAGGATAGGTTATTACATGTATGTTAATTGAAGGTGGGTATGGTAAGAAAGGTAAGAGCTAGGGGGAGTATGAAATAGGTATTGGCTGCTGATGTAGCTGCCTTGCCTGATGGCTTTTCCTTCCTATTGGCCTGCTCCCATTTGGAGCAAGCAATCACTATTAGAACATCTCTTTAGTATGTGGAAGGGCTCTTGTTCCTCTTAACTCCACTTGTCCAGATCCAAATGACTGTAGGTACCTTTGGGCCACGCATCTATTTGTGGAGTTACCATCTAGTTAAGAAGGAATCTTTTTGCCATTGTAAAGGCATCCTTTCGGGCAAGCCATTGTGATGGACCAGCAAGCTCAGTCAGTGCAGTAGGGCTTTCGTCCACAGCATATACAGCACAGAGGCATTTTTGCTTTACAATTTAGAGAAGTATTTTTGCAATTTCCCTCTTCTTCTTTTTTGCTTCGTCAATCAAACTACCAGGGTACTCTAAATTACGTTGTGAAGTGGGCCTGTTTATCACAATTGTCTACATAGGCCTTCTCCCCTCTATATGTATAGGAGAGCTCATAACCTTCAAACAGCAACCCGAGATAAAGCATCGTGAAGAATAACCCAGCCTACAAACGAAAAAAATGTCTTTAGTTTTTAGACACGTTCTTGTTACATTTGTGTACATGCTTCTGAGAATAACCTGTTTAGGTTTATAAAGTTTTTGAAATGATCTTTATGCAAATCATTATTATATATTTTAATCTAAATACTCTTGGGGTTTGAATACTTTTGGCAAAAGTGTAAAGTGTTTTGCCCAAGAAACTGTATACCCTGTCACCTACCCAAGAATATGGATCCAAGCGGAAAACTGAAAACATGTATGTTACCTCATCACAATAATTTATCTATAATTGATGATAAAGGGTTGACAGGTTGATCGTCAACGGTCCTGTGCTCTTTATTCAGTTGACGAAGACAACATTATGTGGTATGAAGGTTGTTTGGACATTTACAGTACTAATTGTATTAATATCTTTACATTGGGAAGATATCCCTTTCTGCATTGCAGATATCAGATATTCAATATGGTCGGGCAATATGACTGATAGGGCCCAATATCAAGCACTCAGCACCATCATGGTGCTGACCCAGCGTTTGCTGGGTTAATATTGTGTAAATAACCCTGGCTATCTTTCATCTTGTAAGGATGGGAACGCCGAGACTTGAGACAAGGAGCACCTTCTTCTTTTATTTTTGAATTACTATTTCTGCTCAAAGGTCCCCCTTTCTCCGAACAGTGTCTTTCCCTTGGTGACATCCGGTCTGATTATCACTCATCCTGATGGCGTGCGGATCTTTCAGCACATTTTTACTTAAAGGTCTTAGACTGAGACGAGGTGAGCTTATAGTCAAGCAATTGAGTTAGCGTTCACGTGTCCCTGCTTAGGGCCTGGAGGAAATAGTCACCACCTTGCAGGAAGGCTGTGAATTCTTTACCGTGGAGGTCAGGAGTCACGGTGGTTGTGTCAGAAGGGAGATGTTGCTTCCTTTACCACCTATCTATCAGGTTGGACCAGACTGACAGCACCCATCATCACACCCTTTTAGCATGTTTACGTGAGCATATCTTAGCATGGGTCTATTCCAGGTTGTTTACATAGGTTGAAACTACAATACCCAACTTCTCATATTTCATATTACGTAGTACCTTGATGCAATTATGTAACACTCATAGTAGACCAATGACGTTATTGCCTTAGATTAGACCATAATCATATTGTAGGTTTTCACTGAAGCCTTAGAATGATGAGAAACTTTAGACATTTACTCGGTGACTAGCTTTTGCCTTGATGGAGACATGGTAATTTGATCAATGTGGACAAAGTTTTTGCTATCTATATCGTTCTCAGGCTCATATTCCCTTGAAGGGGCACGGTTATAAGTTTATTTGTTACGATATCTTATGGCGTCCTGTGGAGGCTGCAATATATTACACTAGTCTCAAGCCTATAATGGGACTTCCTCTGTTAGCTGTAACCGTCTGTACCATTGTAACTGCAAAAAATTTTGTGAGCTTTGGAAAAGGTCGGGGAAGGGGGGAAGCCACTGTGAACAGGGTTCCTGTCGGTGCCAGTTGACAGATCCTTATTTGGTGTGTGGGTGAGGTGCCTGTGGGTGTAGGAGACAGACTTTGGATTCTATAATTAAGCAGACCTTTACCACCTGTAGCTTATCAAAGCAGATTTGTCAGTCACCCTCTGATCTCATCATGGTTTCGTGGGCCCAGGGTGCCTCCCTTAATAACTCTGGCTGCTTTCTGTGACGTTGTAATTCACTCTCCATTGAGATAGTGCCGCATCAGTCAGTTGGAGCGTGAGTGTATCTTTTGTACTACAGAGGGCACATAGAACAATCGATTTCACACCTTTTGTAAATCGTATACAGCCTCTGCAGTCTGGTATAAACTCATTATAAGGATGTGCCTTTTCTATATATAGATAAATCTATATATATATATATATAGAAAGGTACATTCTACTTGGTGTTGGGGTGGGTAGCAGTGTCTTGAAATTGGAATATCACTCATGCTCAGAAAAAAGCTATGTCGACTTAAATTATCTTTCCATTCTTTCTGTCACCTAATTCTTGACATAGATGTGCATCTATTTCGTTTTCATTTTTTTTCAAAATGTGTATGGAAAAGGTGTTTTTACTAGGGTTAAATCAAACATACATAACACAAGACCTATTTACTGGAGCTCACCCAGAGCCCCCCCCCCCAACTCCCCCTCAGTGTGTGTGGTAGACCTATGTATAGCAAAGTCTCGGGGGGGGGGCACTCATGGATTTTTGGATACTATGTGTGTACACAAACCAACAGGAAAGGGGGTCCTTTTTGGGCCCCATGTACCGACCTGCCCGGACCCATTATAAGGGGCCCTTTTAATGCACTTTCCAATGGCGAAAGAACTAGAACCAAAGTTATCATAGTGTCAAGCAATTTGTCAAAAGAGGTCCTGTTTTTCCAGGAAAACTTAAGAATATGGCTGGAAAGGGGGGTCTTTTTTAGGAAAATTTCAAAAGGTAGTCGGGAAAGGGGTAGTTTTTTTGGGGAAAATCATGAATTATGACCAGGAAACAGGTATATTTTATCAAAATATCCCTCTGATAGGGTCCCAAAATTGAGGGGTTCTCTAACTGCACGGAAAGGGGTACTTTTCCAAGCCATTTCCTGTCAAAAGGGGTATGTTTTTGTGCATTTTTGCCCCGCTAAAAGGGGTATATGGTCAAGGGCTATGTATGCACATGGTTACTATAAAACATATAGGAAGTGCCCACCCCCCGGGAGCAAAGATTACAACTTGTAGTAAGAGGTGCAATAAGGGTCCTCCCACCCACCCCACACACTCTTCCCTTGTAGACCAGAATTTTTGCCCTCTCCCACCCCCTCCCCCTTATATCATATCAACAGCAGACAGCCTGGCTGTACAGGTACGTACAATGGGGGGGGGGGGGTTCTAGGGCCATTTTGGCATATATGCATTATGTACACAGGGGGGTACTTTAGAGGTTAAATTTAGGGTTATTTATAGCCGTTTTTGGGGTCTTTTTATAGGAGCATAATAATATTATGTTCCAAATATATTTCATTATGATTTAGGGGGCTACCTTATAGACTATACTCTGTTTTTCTCTTTGAAATTCTCAAAAGAAAAGTACTCAAATTCATGTTTACATTCTTCATGCATCACCATCTCAACCTATCCTCTGTATGCTTTTTAGGGGGGGGTTCAGCAAGGTTTGAGTATGTACGTAAGGGGGCTAGTCCAAATGTGTACTAAGAACAGGGCTAGGGGGTCCATTTTTGAGCAAAAAATGTGTTTGTAATTAATGGATGGTCCCTTATATGACCACCTGCCTGCTCCTCTGGTTCTATTTATAGAGTCATCAACCTGTCAATTCTACCAGTGCTGCAGTTCATTCTCTAAGACTGGCATGATGCATTAAAGATCAAATTGCAGCTAAATTGTCCATATACAATATGGTTGATGAATCAGTTTCATTCACCTTGGCCGTCACAAAGTGAAGTCAACCTAACGAGTAGTCAGAACTGAGTTATCCCGCCTCTTTTCACGGTGCACTAAAACTGGCGGCCTATTGAGGATATAACTTGTTATGTTGGTCGATGTCTTGGAGACATCTGGACTCTATGGAGGACACAACTTGTTACATCGGTTGATGCCCTGGGGGGATGTAGGCCCCCTGTAGTGATGCAGCAATTGATGCAGTGGTGGGGCAGAATGGATGCAGCAGTGTTGCAACATGGATACAGCTATGGTGCAACATGGTTAAATCAATGGTACAGCATGAGTGCAGCAACATGGATGCAGCGATGGTTGGACACATATGCAGCAATGGTTGGACACAGATGCAGCAGTGGTGGGACAAGGATGCAGTGATGGTTGGACATGGATGCAGCAGTGGTGGGATTTGGATGCAGCAATGGTTGGACATGGATGCAGCAATGGTGGGACAAGGATGCAGCAATGGTGGGATATGGATGCAGCAATGGTTAGACATATATGCAGCAATGGTTGGAGATGGGTGCAGTGATCCTGAGACTTGGATGCAGCTCTGGTTGGACATGAAAGCAACGATGGTGGGACATGGATGCAGTTGTGGGACACAGATGCAAGGATGGTGAGACATGGTTGTAGTGATGGTTGGACACAGATGCAACAGTGGTGGGACACGGATGCAGTGATTGTTGGACAAAGATGCAGCGATTGTGAGACATGGATACAGCAATGGTTGGACACGGATGCAGCAATGGTTGGACATATATGCAGTGATGGTGGGACATGGATGCAGTGATGGTTGGACATGGATGCAGGGATGGTGAGACATGGTTGCAGTCATGGTTGGACACGGATGAAAAGATGAAGATGAATGGCATTTGATTTGTTAATGCTTGATGCCTTTTAGGGGGGTAAGGGGTAAGGTTCGGTGGCTGTAGAGGGTAAGAGCTTGAAACCATTCAGCCACAATGTGAGACATTTTAAGAATATGCTGTCATCTGTTTGCCCCCACCCCCCTGCAAAAAAAAAGGTCACTGACAATCTTCCCTAGAATAGCAGGGCTAATATGCAAAAGGCACATCCTCCCAGTAAAACAGTTGTTACTCTTAACTACGATGTATCATTGAATTGTTGTATTTTTTTTGGACAGGGCTGAAAGGCTCCTTGTGTTATATTATATTATTTACAACCTGTCTTCGCACAATAACCCCTACTTACTGCTCAATCACATGTGATATCTGAGAATTAAACATGTAAATCACAGAGACTATAACGTAACTCATCAAGCTATATATTTTCTAAATATTACGCTCCCGATTCAGCTCTTTCCCCGATCCATCTCTACAGTGGGGTAGGATTTTTCCTTCCTGTTAAAATGCTAGAACCATTTCGTTTCAAACTGTATACCTTTCATTAAAAAGAAGGCTTCCTTTAGATCTGGGGGCTTACTATCAAAATCCGTGCGCCCTTTCCAATTGTAAAAGAAAATATTGGAATTAACTATGAAGGCGGACGTCCATAACGATAGCGCACACTCTACAGTCCTAATGAGAAATGGATTTTAGGGCTCTAAATGTGCAAATGTTGAAGCTTGGATTTTACTGAGCTGTCTGTTGCAATTTATATACATAAAGAAAAAAAACAAGTTCCTAATATGAGCGATAATTTAAGTAACAGCTGCCATGGCTGCCCTGTGTGTGAGAGACCTTACTAATGTCATACTAGACACGTCAGAGTTCCTTTTTTCAGAAAGGATTGATGCCTTGCAACATGTCCAAAGTTAACGTGTTAGTATCGGTCTTGTATGGGAATAAAGACATAAAAAGTGGTACATGTACTATGCTGTATTTGAAAATCATTCTTCACAGACCAAGAAAGTGCGACCTTCCTGTATGTTCTGTAACGTGTCCACGTCAGATTATGTTGCACTATTACATGTATCAGCTTTAAACGCTATAATTGATAAACACCCTATTATAAACACCCTGATTTCTAAACATAACCCATTTTCTAAACATAATTCATTTTGGTAATTTCTTTGAGGGAGGTGAACATGTAGGGCAATTGACATGCATGCAAATAAGAGATCCTCGAGATATTAGTAGAGATGTACTCCATGAGGTGTGTGGTTGTAAAAAACTTCTGCTGAGGAGAAAAGAGCATTTGCTATGTCTCATATACCGGTTTTCTTGTGATGCTAGGAATGTAACCCAGCCACCAAGGCTTCTACATGGAAATAATAAGGTCCGTCTTCTGGTTGACATGCCACGGAGTGCACTGTTTAGAAATAGTCCACTGTACCGAGGCAATCAACTGTGGATGGCCCTGTGTGCTACTCAGCAGCGGTCACTTGATATAAGTAAATTCAGAATTGCAATTAAGTAATGTGTAATGTTATGATAACTGAAATGAAATTGCTGTTGTAGCTATTAAATGTAATAAGACGTGACTACTTTGCATATAACTGTTGGCAACATTGAGTGTCACGGCTGGCTATACATCAATCAATAGAAATACTATGCATTACAAAATGAAACCAAGGATGGTGATTTGATCTGCAAGGAAAGATCATTAAATTAAAAGTGTAATTTAAGATGAATGTATTAAGAACTGATTCACAAACGTATACGCATGTAATGTAATGGGCTAATAACAACTTGATGGGCGTTGTCAGCTATGATCCCAGTGATTGTAAATAATATGCATTACAAAATGGATGGTGATTCTATCTTCATGGAAAGATCACTAAATCAAAAGTGTAATTTAAAATGATTGTACCAAGAACTGATTCATAAATGCATATGTATGTACTGTCATGGGCTGTTAACAACTAGATGAATGTTGTCAGCTATGATCCTAGAGATTGTTAATTAGCATGGGTGATGGTTTGATGGTTACCTGTCCTTATTGACCTATTGGTTTGTGATAAGCTTAATGTCTCTACTCATATTTATTATATTGATTATGATGGTGTATTGTGAATACTAGTTTTGACCTTAATGAAAATAGCACAATTGTATGTGTGTACTTTCGGTCAATAAAATTCTTCAACAACAACAACAACAACAGCATAAAAGGCGACCATTATCAACATTCAATCCCAACGGTCCACAATACACAGTATTTGGGTTGGATCTCCCAACTCCCAATGTTTTGGGCCGTCATTCAGGTAGGAGATAGGCAGGTCCGAAATTACGTTCGGTTGGACGTCAGTACCCACTTGGCAAAAAACGTTTGTAAACGTTTTTTAACCAATTTTCAACCAAGTAACCAATAGGGAAACCAATAAAAACGTTTTTTTAACGTAAAAAAAAAAACTTTTTTATGCCAAGTGGGTATGTTGTTCTAATTAGTTAGAGTGGTTCTGACTGGACATTGACCATTACACCTACCCTGAAGGCTGGGAATAATGGAATGGACAAGGGTTGAGGGCAGACTTGACTTGAGGTCCTCGGTTATGGGGTTGTATGGTGTTTGTAAGGAAGGATGGGGAAGAGAAAAAAACATGATGTGCATTGATAGGAACACAAACCATTACAGGGACTTTTAACAGTGGGTGTTGACAATCTAACTAGTAAGTGTTTTCATCATTAGATCCAATTAGGCGTCTATTTGATTTTGAAAGTGGAATCTGCTTTCAGAAACATTAGAAAGATCTCAGGTTATGGAGGCTGTGGTGGAGAGGCTGCAGTGGGGGAGGGTATTCACAACGATGGCAAGATATTAAGAACATGACGCAAGAGAGTATTGGTTAATAGTTTTCAATGGAGAATCCTTTATGTGTTACCATGGGCAAAAGTATCACATTCGCTCACGATTTACAGACCCTCACTGAAAACATGGAAGATCCAAAACTAGTCAGCGGTGACCACTTTAGGACCTCAAGTTGACGATACCTAAAACTACAGCTTTAGGTAGTCAAAATGACGACTTTAGGTCATCATCCTGATGACCTGAGTCATCAGGATGACAATACTGACAGTACAGAGTCATCATATTGATGACTCAGGTCGTCAGGATGACGCCCTAAAGTCATCATTTTGACTACCTAAAGTCGTAGTTAGCGCCGATCAACAGTTGGGGCTGAGAGTGTAGCCCCTAGCCACTAAGGTTTGTGCTGATGCTATGTCTATGGGCTTTTACTTGTCCGGCTTGGGGTATGTAGACCTATGCATTCGTAGAATCTTGAGTGCAAAGCTCCTCCTTAAAGGCCAAATCCCACCACGCGAAAAAAAAAATGGGGCTGAAATGTTTGTGAATTTGGATGTCAGCAGCCTCACTCCCTTGCCAATTTCCTAAATCACAAGGGTTCTCTACCAACCTCTGCCTATCCCAAGTCCTACTGTTAGCCAGTATTGGAAAGAGAATCTCTGTAATTTTGTCAATCTACAGATTGGTGCAATTCTAATTCACAGAGATAGAGTATTTGATATCAAAATCACCAGATCTTTTTTTTTCAATAACAAATGTCAATCAGACTGTGCAGTAAAAAATGTAGTGGCTTCACACACATATGTCACAAGCAGAGCCTTCTTGTAATTACAGTTTGTGGCACTTGAGTCCTGATTTCTGAAACACACATCTCTTGTGATTCACAAGAAACCCATGTTTTTCCCTAAACCATAAGCAGCTGATAAGGATATTTGGTATATCACAGAGATTTCTGGCCTTTTCTGAAGAAAATATCAAAAGCTTTTGATGTGTTCCTCTTCAGAATTAACAACACTTTAGCCATGCTCCTTAGCCACTATAGGCCTTCCCTAGACAATATCACCAACCCAATATCTGCTAAGGAACCTCAATTCCTAAATCACAAGGATTTTGTGACCATTTTCGCGTAGTGGGATTTGGCCTTTAGAGGATAATTTGAACAGACTAATAAATGATTTAGAGAACTACACGATTTTAGCATTGCTTTATATCATCCCTCATAGGGCAGTCGCTGGTCCATATCGTATAAGCCATGATACCTGACTGACATGTGGCACAGAGTAAAAACAATGCAAATTCATGCTGAACACTGAGTTGACCTTTGTATTCGGTTACATTGTCTTTGGATGAACATAAAATCAACAACCTTCTCTTTGAGCTAGTGTCAATAATCACCTTTCTGGCGAGTCTGCTGAGTGATTTCAATGGCCAAGAGTCAGAATAACAAGATATGATACACCAGATTTTACATCAGACATGATTTCAAGAGGTGGCCCTGTTCAGTTGAATAAAAGACACCAGGTTTATCATGGGGGTGGGGGGGGGGTCGGGGTCTTAACATTAAACAAGTGACAAGTAAATCACATTCAAGGACACCTCCCCCGACCACCACACTTGCGGTTCATCAATAAAACAATAATATTGTGGTATTATCTTTCTGCAAGAACATAATGCAGAGAATACCCAGAGTGTCCACAGACGCTAGTGAAGCAACGGTAGGAGCAGGCGTGGTGACCATGAAGGTTAAGTAGAAAGGATGAGCTGTGGTATGCAGGCATGGTCCGACAGGATGTAGGGGTGACCGGGCCAAGGTGACCCCAACCACGGCGTTTGACCCAAGGCCCCAGAGGTCAGGAAGCCACTGACCTGGAAGCTGCGGTCGGAAGGACAAGACGCGGTGTGTGCAACACTCATGCGAAGCAAGGGACAAACTGGACTTGCTTAAGTCATGTACAGAAAATGCATCTTTGCCCTCTTGGTGTGTGCTCCCTGCATTTTCGTCATGTCTTATGTGATAACTGATGAAGACTCCATAGTACATCCCTCTTTCTCTCTCCCTCCTTCTCATTCACTTACTTGATCTCGTTCTTTTGTCATCGGCTGTCGACCCTTTCTTGATGTTTTTAATATTGGCCAAACCCACCCTGAATTGAATCCGGCTGCAATGGTAATGTTTGAATTAAAATTCTACCAATGTTCCTGTCATGTATGTCACTTTGACCTCCACACTGTTGTATTCTGTCCCATCAGTTTTTTTTTATTCTGCTCAACCAGAGCCAGTATCATGTCTAGGACAGCCAAGTCACAGTATTGAAGTATTACCAAAGGGTTGTAGGCAGCTGGGAGCCCACTCCTTGCCGTCTTCCGGGGGGTACCTGCTTTATAGTGTTTAACGAGACCAACAAATCCTGACCGGTCGGTTGGGCTCTCCTAGCAATCTCTCAGGCATCGCAATAAATCGACCATAGATTAAGTTCTGTGAGCATTTCCCATTTCGCCCTCAGATATTGCTGTTGGGAGGCTTAGGGCAATTGAATTGTAGGTACCATAAAATATATCGGCCACACAATGTATGATTCTACTACGGCCTTGAGTAACTTTGCACAAGTTAGGGGATCAGAGACAATTACAAAGCCAATAATATAGGATATTAGGTGTCCTGTTCAATTTGCGGCACTGAAGGTTATAGTAGCAGCTATCACCTACAGGTATTGGATGTAGCTACTGCAGTGAACCTCGGATATAAAAGCAGAATGTTCTTGTATTGCAGTCTAGCGTATATTGTATGTAAATGTAGATTATCCAATAGATTCTCCAATAGACCTATATGAATTCGTCTCTATTGCAGAAGTAGTATCTAATTAGAACGGCTATCACCACCACCAATAAAACATATGGAGGTAGAGCAGTGGAACGTGTTTTTATCAAGACAAAAGCCACAGGCATACACACTAACTTCCATCACCATTAATACTGTTTTTGTGTGACATGTTTACATATTTATCCTTTTTTATCATTTCGTGTGGGAATCACTAAATTGGATATATTCTTCCATTTTGCACTCTGTGTCTGCTTAAAGGTAGACTGATAATGAGAAGATGGTGGTAGCACATCATTCTATCATCAGCAAGTACTACCGGGTATAATCACCTTGCTAGGTGAGTTAGGGTTGTAGCATGAAACCTGATACAGGTGCGTGGGAAGGGGGGCTACATACCTGTCAGAGCCCTGATGGGTTAATAGCACAGAGTTAGGTAGACTAAAGCTTAGGGTGTCACGGCATAGTGCCACACATCCGGTCACACTTCCGCCAGAGATGTAGCTCTTCTGGGGGATAGTTCCTTGTTACATCAAATCTTATTTGGTCATTTGCCACTATTTCACGGGGGGGGGGGGGTGCGTTGTTGCAAAGTGCCACTGTAACTGGATAAGTCAGATCAGTAGTATTTGAAACTGCCTTCATCATCTTGCTAAATGTTGGTAGCAGTATAGGAAAGTGTCATTGTCCCCTGGCAGAAGAGGAGTAGTAGTATAGGAAAGTGTCATTGTCACTTGGCAGAATGTGGCTAGTAATATATGAAAGTGTCATTGTCACCTGGCAGAAGAGGGGTAGTTGTATATGAAAGTGCCAATGTTACCTGGTAGTATATGAAAGTGTCATTGTCACTTTTCAGAGCATGGCTAGTAGTATATGAAAGTGTCATTGTCACCTGGCAGAACGTGGCTAGTAGTATATGAAAGTGTCATTGTCACCTGGCAGAAGAGGGGTAGTAGTATATGAAAGTGCCATTGTTACCTGGCACAAAACGGGGAGTAGTATATGAAAGTGTCATTGTCACCTGGCACAACACGGGAGTAGTATATGAAAGTGCCATTGCCACCTGGTACCCAGTAGTAGCAGAACATGGGTAGTACAGGAGAGTATATGAAATTGTCATTACCACCTTCCCAGCCAGCACGTCGAAATACCCCCAGATAGAATTTCTCTGAGCTTTCTGGGCTATCCTAGATGTAATGGTGGTAACTGTCTATGATGCCAGATGTAGCTCAGATGGGCTCTGTGCAGAATATGTTATCAATTTATACTCCCACTACAGTTAGTTCGGTCTAATTAATCGTTTCTACATGTAGATAAGATATGTATATTGGATGTAAACAGCAAATTTGCACACGTGTTAATGGCATAATCAACCATGCCTATTTTTCTCATACACTTTTAGGCTAATGGCAAATTCAGTCTTGCATAACATAACTCACCTTTAGAAATGTGTATTCCAATGTCGTTGTTTATTTGCTATCTTGATACCTAAATGATGGTAATTCTATGTGATGTAGAATATGTAGATCAGACTAGTTATGTCTGTAGTGTAAATATAACAGTTTCTTGGCTTAACCAAATTCTGTCCCATCTGGTTGTCAGGACATTGACCACCTTGACCAACATTTGGACTAGTCCAGAAAACCAGGAGGAATCCCATCTGGGCGTGCTGGCTAAGCAGCAGATTGTGGGTAGTAGTATATAAACATGTCAATGTCATCCGACAGTTGGGAAAGCAGTATATGAAAGCAGCATTTTCACCTGGCAACATGTTGGCAGTACATGTAGTATGCTGTCACCTGTAAGACTCTGAGAGTGTGGGTAACAGTGGATGTAGCACAGTGACAGGGTAGAATAAGGGAAGCAGTGTATGGAAGTGTCATTGACACCTGGCAGAAGTGATATATGACTAAACACAATTTGATTTGGGCTCTTGCAAATGACAGTGTCTATAAAATGACAGCGTGCCTGTTAAATCAAGACATTCCTCTGTAAAATTATGTAATGTAGTTCTTACCATGAATATGACCGTAGCTGTCGAAATGGTGTGAATCATCTATTACTCGCTCACTCACTCCCAACCTATATGGGGATTAGCATGCCCAAGTGGTATGACTGGGGGCTGTTCCATAGAATAGTCATTAGGACAGGGGTGGTCATTTTCTATCAACGGAGGGGGGGGGGGCTGGGATGGTTTGGAGTGGGGCGCGTAAAACACAGGGTTCCTGAGGGGACATAAACACTTTTTCCACCCAACCCCCTCCCCAAAGAGGGGCGTGTGTAAAAGATTTAGCCTATTTTGTAGGAAAGGGACCAACGAATTACTATAGGTCACAGGGGCATGTGAAAAGTTTTCGCGCCTCTGGTTGGGGGCACAATAAATGTTGACCATCGTTAAGTGGGGGCAAAAAGACCATCACCCCTACACCCTTGATAAAAAAATATGACCAATCCCTCGGACTCTGTCCATAGACCAGCACCAAATTGAGTTGGACATTCGTGCCACTGGTAGAAAGAACATTGAATATGATCCCAACGAGATTCTGAGGGTTGCATGACAATGGATTCACCCGAGTCATATGGATGTCGTCTAAGGTTAAGTATTAGAAACACGATATTGACCACGGTCCTTATATTCTAGGCCTATATTGTCCTGATTAAAGTAAAAACCACTATTGTCAAGTTAAATATTTCAGCCAAAGGAACTTTACATGCGGCTCCTTTGTCTTTCTTTCTTTCTTTTCTTTCTTTTTTGCATTATATTGATAAAAAAAAATTGGGCGTTTCCGAAAATAGGAAACGATTCATTTGCCCATCAGCTCCGTCTGTTTGTCTGCAAACCCTGGAAAATCACAATTATTTCTATTGTAGTTGTTTCAATACAGATGACTAAACTGATTACATGGACGGCCTGAAACCTGAAGTATTTCAAATCGAGTATTCAGGTCGGTTAAGGTGTAAGATCCTTGGCTTACTAATCTGTAGTCAAGGTAAATGCGTTAGGTCGGTTACAGCACCCGCGCCTAACACTCCCTCTCCTATGACTAGCATTCTAATATTGAAGTAACGGCCACGCTTTTACAAACCACATTGGTAAGTGAAGAAGGGTAAGATTCTGATTTTAATCAACAGCCGAGTAGCAGCACCCTGGAGCATTGACATGATAGCCCATCCTTGTCCGCCCGTCATACATTGTGCTGAAAATGTTGCATGGTACTTATATTCTATTAGGATTTTACGCAATGATGTGTCAACACTAGGTCACCCTGCGATCAAATCTCATGCGATGACCACTTTACATTTTTGCCCCTTGTCTGTTAATGATAATTGGGGCCGTAATCATTTCATGTATATCTTTACTCTGATTTCCTCTGCATATTGTTAACAAATTAATAATCCAGTATATATCAAGATAAAGTTGGGCGTATGATTTTAATATAAGATATATCATATATATATGACAGTCACGCAGTCGCGCCACTTGGCGAGACATGCCATTCAACTATATTGCAATATATATGTATAGGTCTTGGAAAGGAAGGGGCGTATTTTCTTGTTTTTAAGCCTTCAAGACAGAAAACATAGGTCTATCAATTGTGGTATGGCAAAGTACATATTTATATATATATATATATATATATATATATATATATATATATATATATATATATATATGAAATAGTGATTTGCACTTGTTTTTGTATTGCCACGGCTAAATTAAAGTTCTTTCATTGGGCGGTAAAGCTCTATTGTTGATAGTTCATGTTATTACATTTTGCCTCTGCAATCATCTCTCCTTCCCTGCTTGTATTCCAGGAGCTAAAATAAAAGTACATAAATGTGCATCTTATCGAATGCGTTGCAATAAAATTGGTTAGAATAAGGTAACTTACAGCACAGGACCAAGAAAAGACGTATCCATTGCATGGTGGCCGTACTTCCCATCTTGTAACCTTTCTTCCCGGGGTCGGCTCCGGGCCTGGTGGCCCTCAGTCCCGGTAACACGGACAGAAGGCCCGTCATGGTGGTCAGTGGGACCAGCAGCTGCCCACACAAAAGCCCTCCTGTGCCCTGTCAGCCGACCACCAAGGTGCCTAATACTGTACTGTAGTGGTGGGTATCAACACAACTGAAGGTCACTCTCCCAACAATAAAGTCCTTTCTGTTGCTTCTCTCTTGCAGTAATTTATGTTTAGTGCTGTATGGAAAAGATTCTGCCTGTTGAGTGGTTATTGCCACTGTTATTGCTCTTTCCTGACTTGCTCATGCAATCACTCTCCAGTGGACAGTATGTGTACAAGAAGTTGCTCCTGAGCGGCTCCAGGTTGTACAGGCCCCTGTATGTGGTTTGGGTACAGAAGTGGAGCGATGAGGGCGGCACCAGGGACTGCTGCGGTCGTAGGGGGGCTGAGTGGGAGACCAGTGGTGCCCCCAGTGGACAGTCAGTGAGTCAGGCCGAGTATGGAAAGTGATTGGTGAACGTCGTTTCTGGTTAGGGGGCATCCATTAATTATGTACGCATATTTTCTCAAAAAATAGACCCCCCCCACCCCCCTTGTTGCACTGTGTACGCATAGGGGTTACCCCCCCCCCTTTGTGTACATACTTTTTTTACTAGACCCCCCCCCCCCCACTGCAAGGGAAGGCCGTATAGGGTTCTCCACTGTAGAATGACATTAAATGCCCAAATGAATCTAATTTACACTTGTAATTATTAGGGATCAATACACATAATATAACCTTCAATTGCTGTTTCCTTACAGGGTCCACTTAGAAAAATAACTGACCTTTGCCAAGATTGCTATATTTATGGCTCTGCAGGGCTATTTCTATACGCCTTATGCGTACACAATGAGTATGCTAAAATGGCCCTGGACGCCCTCCCTCCCCCTGTACGCATCTGTACGCATTTTGCCTGACCCCCTCCCCCCCTCTTGATGCGTACACAATTAATGGAAGCCCCCTTACCAGTCCACGAACCGTAGGAGCAGAGCGGGGGTTGGGCCAGACGCGGCGCTCCTGTGTGCGTTTGTACTGATAGTGGCGACACCACCGAGACGCGCTAGAATTTAGGTACATGTTGCCATCCCACGATTTGTTTAAAGGTGAATACCTTCCTTTTTTTATACCACACGGGGATCGCCGTTGACAGTCACGCAGTCGCGCCACTTGGCGAGACATGCCATTCAACTATATTGCAATATATATGTATAGGTCTTGGAAAGGAAGGGGCGTATTTTCTTGTTTTTAAGCCTTCAAGACAGAAAACATAGGTCTATCAATTGTGGTATGGCATTCTTTTCAGCCCTAAAGTGTGACTTATGCCGTCATTACAAATACATCTATTTCGCTTTCAGAGGGTGGGACTTTTCAGACCCATGAAGGTAGGCACTTACCTAATTTTTCAAGACTTTATCCCATTAAACTTATCTAATGAGCAATGGATAGATCTTGAGAAAAGAAGTGGATTTGCTTTTTGAATGAAGTCTCTATGTTAATTTAAAGTGGAATTATGACCGGCCAAAGGTACCAAATCAGACCCAGAATTCTGCCATAGTTAAGAGTTTAATTTGGATCCAATTTTGTGATCAAGCAAGATGAATCCAAGGTAGACTAGATCACTGAAATGATTATTTTGGGCAATTTTCTTTTCAGATAAGTAAGATATACACCAAGAATGTAAATAATGATACATTTTATCATAATCAAACAATGTAAAAGCAAATTTTTAAGGTCACCTTTTCCCTTCTACTGCGCGCTCTGACAGAACCACTGCAGAATATCGTCTTTGACTCAGGATTTTTAAACGATCATAACTTCCATTTAAATTGTCTTAAAAACTTCATTTAAAAAGCAAAACCACTTATTTTTATCACAGCTATCACTTCCTCACCATATAAAATGCATACAATAAGGTCTTAATTGAAAAGTAAGTAAACATGGGGGAGGTTGGGACAAGTGTCCAGAAATAATCTCTCCCAAAAAGTTTGCAGGGTCTGTCAAACATACTGCAGCCCCTTAGAAAAAGAAAAGCTATATATTTTCTAGATCATTTTTAACCATAGAACAGGTGGGAACCATTTATTTTTAGGTGCTCAGTGATCTTCTCATCATAAAATGGTTCTAAACTTTTGGTTGAACTTCAATGGGGTCAAAGGCAAAATTCCCTGCATTAATTCTTGTACAAAAAATATTGATTTTGAAGGTCTAGCCAAGCCTGTTAAAATGAGCCCTTGTTTGTAAAGATCCTCCAGTAAATAGCTTCAGAATGAGCTTGCAAAGAAAGGAGAGTTTAACACTACCCAGTTTCAGCTTTATCACAGTTTCACACCTCTACTGCAGCAGACTCACACAGTGGAGGTATTTCAGTGCCTAATGAAGGAGGAAGGGAAAGATTTTGTTCATAGATTTTTTGTCATGATCCTTGTAACTTAAGTAGGGGCAGCACCACGTTCTAAATTTCAGGAATTGGGAATTGTAGAACTCAGAAAAAAAATCCCTTTGTAAAAAATTCCAGTAGGCCTCTGGACAGGAAACATATTTTTAAGTGTGGCCTTATAGGCTAGTCAGCAGCTCAGGGTGCAACGTATGCACCGTTAGAGTGTATAATACACCATCTCACAGAATACTGTCTTCTCCGTCTAGCCCAAGGCCTATTCCGACCTAGCGGGATAGGGGCGGTGCATGTGCCTTACACTGGTTATAGGGTACAGTTATGTAATACTGGTTGGGAATCCACTCTCTACTCACATATCCATGTGTTGCACCTCAAGCTCCACACCTGCAAGTGTGAACATAGGTGTGGTGTCCTATGATGTGGCACTACTCATGCAAAGTGTGGGAGACAGACATATGTCTAGACCTGCCAACCGGTCCCTAGGCATATGATGTTAGGGACCGGCTCCTCTCTGTACCAAAGTCTTTCAGCTACTGATATTCCCCCTGCTGGCAACTGGAAATCATATCTTATTCTAATCGTGGGTCGCCCAAACTTTCAGCAAAGCTAAAGGAGGGTTGGATGTATGTATATCTAAATTCTTAGAAGGATTGATTAAGGATTGAATGCATGAGAGGTGCGCGGAGAGTGCTCCCACAGGACTGAAACATTTGCCAGTATCCCACACCATACAGAGCTTCCTGAGCGGCAGACAGTGTGGAAACCCCCACACTAACATATATGTCGGGAATTCTAGAGCATTCATAACTTATCTGACAGTATACTAGTAGAATGTGTAGAGTGGATTCTGACCCCTGAATGCGACAAATCTCACGAGAAAGCATGTTAATTAGCCCATAGCTGGTTGCTGCAGTGCAGTCACACCTGTATGCTGTTCTCGAATGGTTTGGTTGTGTCTTCAAGATTGTATATGAGCTTGATGTTAGGGAAACTAGTTGTATATGTCCAATACATGCTCACACTGTACCAGACAAAGAGCACTCCTGAGAGGTAAAGTGTTATTCATACATTTATTACCATAACCACAAATACCAACAAACATCCTTGAACATAACATGAATGTCAAAGTCTGTAATGTTCATGGGGAATGCACAGATATTATACTCTCATCTCAATACATGCTGTGAAGCCACAGAGTGACAATCTCACCATCACTATCTCCATGTAGGTACTTGTGAGTTCATAGGCCAATAATCCAAGTCTTATTCCTGTCATGGTAACACGGTCTTGCCTCCAGTCCAACAGAGCAAGTGACTACATCCCTCCCCTGAGTAGGAGTTTAACTGGTCTTTTATAGGAAGGCAACACCTCTCCTATATCCTGGTGTGAATCATGCATGGTTTAGTCACTATGGGGAAACCCAGTTAGTCACTGTCTATTTATACACTCATGAGTAACTCTGGGAAATCCCTGTGTGTCATCATCTATTCATATAACATGAGTCAGTCCTGCAGAGTCACTCTGGTAAATCCCCATGAATCAGTATGGGGCTATACACATATGAATCAGTCCCACAGTTCCTGGTACATGATTGCTCATCATCCACCTCACATGCCAGAGGAGCAGTTCATCTGGTGCACTCAGTGCACTTAGCCATAAGCACATATCTTGTTCTTACATGTAGATTATTCACTGTGCATTCCCCTTACATAGACAAAGTCTATAATTTCATAATACACATATACAATCAAACATTACTGCGAATGGTTTACTTCAATACGTGTGCCAAGTATTATTTAATGGTCTAGGTTGTGTGTGAGTGAGTGTTCATACTTATTCACACCACAACAATGCCCTACCAGCATGGTACTAGCATCAACAGGTACACTTGCAACATCGGTATTTATTACTCATAAAGTGTGACGGGATGACTATCGTAATCCCCCATGTATAAGGCGCGTCTTATGACACAAATCTGAGGCCTCCTGTGCCTTATTATCCGTTTAATCAATGTTATGAGACAGCACTCGTGGGTTTATGGTTCAATATTCCACGACCGCGCAGCAGGAGTGGAATATTGAACCATAAACCATAAACTCCATTTTGTATTAATTTCTTACCGTATAACCCAAGAATAAATCCAGGAGAAGACATTTTGTAAGTGCATGCGATCCGCTTGCTTTGCCAAGCCGTTGTGGCCATGTTGTCACTCTGCCCAACATACCTCCACCTTTACACATATTTTTCGGTATAATCCAAGCATGTCAAGCCCTGTTCTTCTAGCACTGCCAAATATACGATCCCTAGTTGGTGTTCGCCTACATTTTGTCTCCATTTTCTTCGAAATAAATAAGAATCCATTGATTTTCCATACCGATCCAACGCACACGGCCCGGTACACTGCCATTTCGTCTTGTTGACGAAGCGGGTAGGTGCCCGGATGTACCTGACCTACTTTCGGCTGAAGAACTGGGTCGGCAAGCCGCAATGGTGGGTGCCGACACGTATCGCTATGGAAAATCGATGGATTCTTATTTATTTCGAAGAAAATAGAGAAATTAGGCATGGCATGTTCATATAGGATATCTAAGGATGTTTCTCTCTTAATAACTCCACCTGGCAGCATTGAAATCTATGCTAACGAGCTCTGTAAACATCAGGTATGTCGGAAAACTTTTTCAAATCCTTGATGTAGATTGGTTTCTACCACCCGTCGCCTTGGTATAGTGGATAGCGAGCTCGTCTCCTGCCACAGCGGCCGGGGATCGATTCCCCGTTGAACCTAAACGGTTTTAACAGGAAATGTATGGAGGAGTTGACTTTGTATATTCCTCCAATTTATTAACATGTCCAGATTGAAACTAGCACCTTCTTGAAGACGAAAAAAAGGCCTGAGAGTGCGTTATGGCTGGATAAGGAACTGGGGTTATAAGCAAAAAAAGCACTGTAGAGGCCAGAATCGTGAGATAAAGAATCATATGAAACTCTGCAGTGCATGGGTACGTCTCACAGGGGCTGTTACCATAGATCAGTAATAAACCTTAAAAATCCAGGCCCTCGATGCGCTTTATTGCTTTCTTTCAACTCAGAGTGTGCCTTATTCGCGGCATACTCCTTTTATGTGGGAGATCTGATTATGGTATATAGCTTGTTACGCCCAGGCAGTTTTATATACAGGGGTGTGAAATCCTAAAATACATTTCCTCTGAAGCTATTTCGCAATGATTTCCAGTTTACATTTTTACACTAGATAAAGGTCATTTAAATACTCAATGGTATACATGTCATCCTCTGTCATACAGAGAGGCTAAGAACTATTCATGGGATATTCAAATTTCTGATTTTGGATGACAATAGATCTATACATTCGAAAAAATTCAAAAGACCCCCCCCCCCATATAAATGGTAATTCATTTTCTCAGTGGATTTGCACAGATCTCAGGAATGATCACTGTGAGCATCAAAACCGCGGATTTCCGCGTTTCCGCGGAGATTTCACACCCCTGATATAACAGGATGTCAGTCGTTTACACCTCCGGTCTACCATAAAGATGTAGTGTGGTAACCATGATATATCAGGCGCTGCTATATATACGTGAAATTAACCCCTAGTGTACCCCATAGGAGTGAGTGAGTAATAGTTGTTTAACGCCATTTCGACAGCTAAGGTCATATTCATGGCGAGAACTACATTACACAAAGTCAGAGAAATGTGTTGGTGCCCACGCATATGTGCACCACACACCTCCTGAGGGGATAGGAAAGAGGAGATTAAGACCCTTTTAAGTGGACTAGGGAAGCCCGTACCCCTTCTGGACTCAGGATGGGCCTTAAAAGAGCAGGGTAAGCTGGGATTCAACTCAGGATTTGCATGACCCTTTTCTGAATAGAGGGGTCATCGAATGGCCAGGGGGGGGGGCAGCACCGATTGACTGTGACTTTCAGTGGTCATTTCTATTTGCCGGTATTTACAAGTAGATTCATGGTAGGGGTTTAGTCCCTAAAGATACATGGTCAGTTTTAGAAACATACGTCGTGACTCTAGAGGTGCATCCAGTACATTTGTATTTGGAAATGCAGGGGGTGAGGCCCTCCCTGAATAATAGAGAGGACCTGCCCTCTTATCATTGAGCTACAGCAGACCAAGGCCTTCGCAACCCCCCCCCCCAAACCCCCACCCCCACCCGTCCAATTTAATCCACCGCACTGCCCTCAAAAGAGTCATTATTGGATATTTGGTGGGTTCTGTGGCACTCCCTGGTGAACAAGAATCAGTTCATGATACATGTATTGATAAATTTTGGTTCGGAAAACTTTATTTCATTCGATACAAAATTCCCGTGCATGAGCAGGGATTGCATGTAGGTCGCAGTAATGGCAGCATTATTCAAATTTGAATAGGAACATTAAAATATTCTACACATTCAATAATATTAATAATGTAAAATAAGTCTAGTGTTCCCCGTATTGTTAATAACGATCACTTTTCGACAATCTTTTCTTGAAGTTCTGACAGTATATTCGATTAGATGTATGAATTGATAAATCAATGTTTCAACATTATACTCTGATAACAATATCATCTATAAAGAATTGTCATTTCTTCTTAAATTCGACAAAGCTATATATATATATATATATATATATATATATATATATATATATATATATATATATATATATATATATATATATATAAATATATATATATATCATTTCGTACATTACAGAAGTTCCTGTGTATAGAAACAACTTAAGAGTTATAATCCCATTCATCTACATCCCAAAGCAATCCAGACTAGCAATTTATGAGGGGATACATGATTGACGACCTATAGTAACCACAGTGGGCAAGGCTCTGCTAAATATTCTATATACAGTGATGGGGGCCCTGACAGGGCCGACATGTTTATGAGATGGTGTCTATGTACATGACAAAATACTAATAGATTTATAGAGTACACTATCAAGGTTCACGGTCATTTCTTCCTGTTTTTGCGCGGAACAACAGTCCAGCCATCATCTTCTTCCATCGGGGTCTCCTCTACAAATAAAAGCACATTGTGGATAAGGATTGTTATTAGACTGGGGAGGCACAGAGGTTAGACTAAGTCATACGATATCTTCCACCGCGTATAGAATATACTACTGTAGATCATAGCCATTGATTGTCTACTAGCCATTGTGTCTACTACCATTTATGTCAGGAGATTAGACCTACCACAGAGCAATTCTATAAGGGTCCCCAATGTCTCATATATGACAGATTGCACTGTGTCATTCGGTACACTCGTGTCATTGGTGCTGAAATAGCCCTTTCAGTGACATATGCTTCATGGAGGCTTAGGTTCCTTTAATATTATGTACCAACCAATGGTACCAATGTCGTGCTGCTTTGGCGCATCATCACCCTTCAGGAGTGTATCAAAGTAATAGGGTCGGCAAGATACAACAAGACACAGGGGTATAATGCATTTATAAACTATAGAGCAACCATTACCACTAACGCAATGTTGGAGGGCTGGAGTGAACAGGGGGTTGCCCCTTCATATTGTGGTTCCACCTAGGGGTGTTGCCAGGAACTAAGATGCATGTAATGGGAACTCTTTCGATAGGGTGCGGTAATAAGTTCATTTTCATGGTGAAAAACTACATCCATACATTATATATCAGTCCCAGATATGAATACATGTCGCCCAATCGTGCATATGGGTACTTAAAACAAAAAGAGGGCTGAAGATGAAGTAGGGAAAGCCTAGCTACTCTTTTTGAGTTGTGTGGGTGGGGGGGGGGGGCAAGGGTATTGTTTGGGTTGTTGAGGAATCGGGGTTTGAGTTCAGCACCATAATTAACATCCCCGTATTCATTCTAATAAGCGCACATGTGCGGAAAATGAATTGATAGATGCTGAATTCCTTTAATCAAAAATTTATTCTAATAAGTGCACACCCTGATGCCCTAAAATAATTGTTTCTGCCCTAAAAAGTTTTTATTTTTACTCATCTTTTGTGTAAATTGACGTCAGGGGGGTGCGCTCATGGCCCAAAAAGAGGGGTGTGCGCTTATTAGGGCATGTGCCCTTATTAGAATGAATACGGTAGGCTAAAAGTGTACATTTCCATTATCCTCGCCCCCCCCCCCTTTTATTCCTATGCCAGGGTATTGTCATAGTTCGAACAGCGTTTCTGCTCTGGAGGTACTAGATGGGTAAGATTAGTCAATTAAGTCTAATGTAACATGCCTACCTCTTTGAGATGTTTCTGGAGTATTTGCATTAGCAGCATTGGGTGGCGCTGTAGGTGTCGGTCTTGTTGATGGCTGGGAAACATAGAGGGTAATCAAGACGTGCTTTCCAGATACTGAGACAGACTAAGCTTACTGAAAATTCTGTGTATTCCGAACGACTTGCGAATTAGAATTCACATACAAATGTGTATAATGAGATCATATTTGTTTGTTTTATTAAATATCATTATTCTAATTTTAATAGAGAATAAATAACTCGACATTTCCAGGTCTTGGCCATCTGAGACTTAGCATTCCTACTAAACCTCAAAACAAAAGGCACAGGTACATTAGGCCTAAACTAACTTACATCATCATCATCATCGTCGTCATCATCGTCGCTGTCTGCAGTGGGCTGGGCACGAGAACCGCCCAGATCGGGTCTGGGTAGATGTTGAATTTGTTGTGCTACCTTTGCCTCTTCGCCCGAGGAACATAGACGCCAATAACCGCAGATGTTGCGTGCAATCTAAAAAGATAACATTTTAATGTATTACTGGTAGATTGTAAATGTGTGCAGGATTAAATATAATACATCGACTATTGTGAAAACATTATCAGAACATTTTCCTATAAGTCAATTTTTTTTCTTCCCAAAGTCAGAAGGTGACTTTAAGGCGGAATTTTATTGCAGTTATCTAGTCTTTTCTAGAAGCAACAAATAGTAGTTGATTTATATTTGAAGGATGTACACACCTCTTGGAGACTACCGTCATCGGCCACAGTATTAAATTCATTGTCCAGGAGTTCGGTGAGAAAATCTTCAAGTTCATCAGTTTCTATGTTCTCTGAAAATGTAATCCCTTGCAATTAAATTGTGTATAACGCAAATCGTCAGTTATTAGGTAAGAAATTGAAGTTTTGACCATCACTTCGATTTAACACACTTTTTTTTCTGTTTTTTTTTTTTCTTCAAAACATGACACCACTATGTATACAAAACATTTATATATACAAGTTTAACCCTTTTACTGTGAAGGTATACAGTGAAGTATTTTAGTGACCTTACGATTTTCTGAAAACCATTGGCTGATAGCTTCTGACATCCAAGTCGCCTTGGCCTGGCTGTCCCGTCCTCCAAACCCATGCTGGACAGCAAGCTAGAAAATAGAATAGAACACAAATTCATAACTTTATAAATTTTTCACCAAAGTACAACCAACATTACTCCAACCGCTCAACTTGTGATTTGAAACCTGTGACTAACAGACAGACAGGTGGGGAGCTAGTCTCCCCCTGGTGAGTTACAGTGGTACTAACTTCTTACTTGTTGAATATAAGGCCAATAGTGTATAGTTGGACCTCTGATATCCCATAATGCCTTGCACAGTCATTTTCCTGTCTGCCTAGTGTACAAGCCTCACCCTAGAGGGCACCACTAGCACACATAGAGAAAGAGGGAGGTCAGAGACACCTATTGTTTGAAAATTAAACTATGCTAGACAGGAACCTGACTCCCCCAGTTGGGCGATAATACAGAATCGGCCCACCGGTGAAGACTCTATATGACACTATTGGTCACATATATCCGCATCTGCCAAATACCTGATTGTAAGGATGGCAGTCAAAAGAACTGCCACTTGTTTCTAAGGATCATAGCTGTTTGTACCGTAGCGCCTATAAGGCGACGTCACCTTACAAAGGGCGCGCCATTGCCATATGTGGTAGTTAACAGCATTACAGCCTATTACAGGTGTCCTGGAGGTCTCACTTTCATTTTAGTGTTGTGCATAAAATGATGTGCATTTTAGTGATTTAACATCACTGTCATCGGCAAGGGTACCTGCTACCACACACAAAAATACTCTAGGAACGGTTTTGGTTGTCGCCTGGGTTGTCGCGTCTCCAGCTGGACACCCATGCGAACAATATACATGTATCAGTGTGAAGTAGGGGCTATGCTAGGCTCATGTCGGAATTGACACACTGGATCAGTGATCTCTAGTATCAATGACCACAATGTGTTTCTGGTGACATCATTTGCATAACCAGAATTGCTATAACGTCAGTTCCATATATATCACACACATCTCCCATTCTGTTCTATTTGCGTATTGTATATATTGTGCAAGACCCGAACCCTCCCTACATACTCAGTTACTGTCTTACATGAGATTTTCTCATTTCGTCTTTGTAATCACATAATAAGGGCAGAGCCCTCAGCAAATCATGAGTGGATTGTAAAATGCTACTGACGTTTTCAATAAACAAGGAAAAAAAGTAATAAGTAGTCTATCTAAATTGAATTCAGATAAGACGAACTCTGTGCAGATTGCGAATTTCGTGGGTTGAGACTTTTCCAAATAATACAAACTACGCCGGGAGCCATCTTTTGGGAAACAGGGGAAGCTCAGCAACACATCAGTTCTGTGAAGTCCCATAAAAAGGGATACTTTGACCCATTCATTGATATTTCCAAAATTTTGCAAGAGGCAAAAAAAAAAATCATTCTTTTCAGGTAACATGCTGAAAAAAGTTATCGATAGGTAGGGTAGGTCGGATTTTTTTTTTTTTTTGCAATTTTTTTATAACTGCTCCAAAGACCCTCGACGAGTCACCATAACTCAGTGACGAGTCACAGTGTCTCAATAACAACTAAAATGGCTAAAAAACATGGACAATTTCTTTAAAATTGAAGAAAAAGGATTAGGGTCGGCCCTGTTTTTCTAGGTAGGGTCGGTGACCTGAAGAAGAGAACTTTTTTTTGGCCCTACTCCCTTTGCTATATATACAGGAGTAGACCTAGTAGAACGAGTAGTGGACTAGTTCTGGACCCCTCGGAGCCTGAGGGGGGAGGGGGCGTAAAAAATTATGACCACTTTTTTTTTTGGGGGGGGGGTTAAGCCTCCCTTTGGTAAAAAAAAAGCCTGTTTCGGCAGTACTGTGTGCTAGTACTATACTGGATAGATCAAAGAGGGCCATACCTGAGCCTGAGACGCAGAAACGTTTGAGCCGCAGACACTTTTTTTTCAGGGGGGGGGTAAAAATATAGCATCACTTTAGTAAAAAAAAAAAGCCTATATCGGCGGTACTGTGTGCTAGTACTATACCGGATAGATCAAAGAGGGCCGTACCTGAGCCTGAGGCGCAGAAAAGTTAAGAGGCACCGACAAATTTCACGCGCCTCACTGACCTCTTTGCCTTGGCTTGGCCTTGGGCAGTTGGGGTAGGCCTTTACATAGAATTTTGTTAATGGTTTAAAATCTTTAGGATAACTTGGCCATATAGATTTATTTGTGATGACTTTTCAAATCTGTTTGAATTGACTTCCTATCTTACATAGATCTAGAGAAATCAACAGTTGACTCTGATTGACCTTGACCAGGCATTGTGATCACAGCCTACTACACAGGCATCACGGCAACAGTGGGGTCTACCCTATACAGAGTTCCCCTAGGTGGATCATGCAGGTAAATCGTTGAAATGGCGGAACTGTACTTCCATCCTAGCAATAGAATAACTTTAAAACTTGAAACTTGCAGTGTAGTCAATGTTTACCCTACCAGACTCCAGAGGGGTCCACTCATGTGCATTGGGTAGAAAAATATGTATTTCATGTCTCTTTGGGCAATGCTCCTCATTGACTTAAACTTCAGCCTTTGGCTTTGCAGGATGTCGTGTAACATGAGTGTTCATACCATCAACAAACGGATAGTTCCTATCTCTCACCAAGTATGGTTATAGTCAGATTGAGCACCATTCTCTTGTGGTGAAAACAAGACCCCAACTATCCCTCTAGTCCAAATATTAAGGACGGGAGGGCCCTCAGAGTGAGATATTAAAGATCCCTGGAGGGTCTGAGAGAGTGCATACACGAGGGAGAAGTTTGTGTAAGTGCCTAGTAATAGTTGGGGGCACAAAAAGAATGTTGACCATCAAGGCAGCCAGTACCAGTAGAAACATTCACATGGATCACCACCCTCCAACCCGTTGACACATATTAATTGCCACTCCCCCTGGGCCCCGCCACACCAACTGGGTGACACTTACGCTGAGTTTCTGTGTCCAAATAACTACCGCAGGCATAGGGCTCCACCCCCACCTACGTCTCCCCTCACTTCCTGTTGTGTGAAGGTCAAGTCACAGACATAGGAAAAGAGGTTAACAGATAATAACTGTTGCTATATCAAACAGATCCTTATGCTAATTCCTTAATTGGGGGTAATTAGTGTATGTTTATTCTGCACTCTGTCTATCTCAGCCTTAGTTCACACTCTCCATCACATATTTAGATATCCCATCAGTGATAAACTCTGCTGGGAGAGTGTGTGCACCCATGCAGAACCATCAGGATCCAATGAGTTGGGCCAGGCTTCCATGTGTAGCAGGAGAGAAGCGGCCGGAGTTTGGGCAGGTTTCCAGTGTAGGTGACACTGTGAGTCTGTGGCTGTCAGTGTGATTGTGGGTGTGACTGTGAGTGAGACTTGAGTCAGTGGTCTGAGTCAGTGCCAGTGGCGCTAGGCCGAAATACCTGCCTGCTTACAGGCAGGATCCAACATGTATACAAGTCTATAGTGGCACAAACACATGGCTATTCTAAACTATGTACTCAATGTCACTTCCTGGAAATTGTCCCTCCTATTCACAGACATGTACTCTTCCTGTACAGCAACTTAAAGTGGTTGAAGGATGAAATATTTCCATTAAATCAGTCATGTTTATGTTCAGAGTGCAGTTTCCAACATGGAAGGCCATGCTGTTTACTGAGGAAAGCAGTTTTAGAAACGAACTGGATTATAAATGGCTGTGTGTACTTCAAGTACTTTGTGCATTGAGAACATTTGGATATGTATTAAGGGAAGTGTTGGTGGAAGCATTTGACCTGAGGCTGACACTGACAGTAGATACTTCTGTGAGAACTGGGCACTTAACCAATCTGGCAGAGTAGATAGACTACCAACAGACACCTTTGGTCTCTGAAGTTCCCTCAGAGTCAGTGTCTACCTGGGAGTGTCTACCGGTACTCTATTGTTGAACTATCCAACTCATCATTCGCTTTTGATATACTGAGGGTAGCAACTCACCACTCAACATATCAAAGTGACTGGGTTATATTCGTAACTACCGGGTAGTACTCTAGCCCTTTAAGGGCAGGGCAAAAATTGTTGCCCTGGCCATGGGGACGGCCTCTGAAAAAAGTATAGTTTCTAGAGGACGAGCCTATTTTCAATTCCTATACTAATCCTATATAACTGGCATCGACTATAGTCGACGCTAGGCCTGCCATGGTGTCGACTATAGTCGATGCTAGGCCTACCATGGTGTCGACTATAGTCGATGCTAGGCCTCAATGGGCTAGTCTCTACTAGCGAAGTCAGCCAATTTTTTTTACTTTACCCGAATAACATGAGTCATACATCAAATTAAAGGGCGTCAAAATTGCAATTTGTAGCTTTTTGAATCAAGTTGATATGACCACTAGAACCATTTTCATGGCACTTTATAAATCAGGAATATACATATCTTTTCTGCCATTAATCTCCTTCAAGTTTAGCCCAAATCTTGAGATAAGACCGCCCATTAAACATACCATGCACGCAGGAGATTTTTGTATTATTTCACTTAATTAGTGATTAGTTTTGATTAGATAGGCCGATCCACTAACCAATCATATCACCATAAGCTTAATATTAGCAGAATAACATATCTAAATGGTATTACAGTACTAGAAGTACAAGCATTATAAATTTCAGGTTGAAATCAGGTGTTTTGAAAAGTTTTTATTAAACATTTTGGTATGATGCATTCAGTAGATTAAAAATCGCAGAAAATCGCAGCTCTACAGCTGTATAAACTTAACATATTCTGACTAAAAAGAGGTTGAAGAATAACCCTGTGGGTTCTTTTAGCTTCTGTAACAAAAGATTATTTAGGAAAAGTGATCCAAAGTTGTAGAATTTCCAGAGACCACCCCACTCTTAATAATCAGTTGATATCATCCAAAATCCCCTCAAAATGTAGGTCTAGATGTTGGTCATAACGATAATTTAATGTATCATGTCTACCTCTGTCTAGAAAGGTCATTACCTATGTATTTCTGCAATAAATGCATGGCTGTTCAAGTCACACTTACAGAGTGGTCTGACAGAATTTACTAAATCACCAATTTGCTTGCTGTCATAGCCAGCAAAAAAAAGGTGAGAGAAGTATAATACTATGCCAGTGAGAAAGAGGTAGTTTCCCCCTTCAATTTGATACTAAGTTGAAGCAATTCTGCCAAATAGAACCATCAGAATCAATGTTTTGCCAACACCTGTTTAGCACTGTGACAGATATCATGATATGGGGAGCGGGCAGCCAGATTTGGCTGACTTCGCTACGGAGACTCTACGAGTAGTAGCGCGAGTCAGTCACTGAGTGAGTCACTGTCACTATCAGATTCCGACAAGGAATTTGGAAATTCGTCATAATTATAGAGGGCATAGTATAAGCAGCTCTGAAGGATCCGGTTAGTAGTTATAAATCATGAGCTGAGTACCTGCAAAACCGTCCAACTCCCCAAAATACGGTCCACGGCCGCGTGGAAAACAGACTGCATGGGCGCCGCCATTTTGACTGTGTCTCAGTGAATACTTTAAAGTTTTTCGTCTTCTATCTAACCACTTTTATCCTATGTGATGAATAGAATGGTAATGTTGTCATTTGTATACACTTATTTTCAGAAAATGTCCTGTTTAGGGGGTAAGGGCATAGAATGCACCATGGCTCGAGATCGAGTGTACACTCTGAGGTGTACACTCTGAAGTGTACACTTTCAGGGTTAGAGTAGTTTAATATAGGGAGTGGTCATTTTTTATAAAAAAAAAAAAAGGGGGGGGATGGCACACAAATTTTTGACTGCCATCTGGGGGGGGGCTCTAAAAAATTTCCGCACAACTGTTTGGATGCCAGCTGGGACAATGAAAAAATTGGCATTTGGGATTAATAGTGAACCAAATAATCATACTCCAAGCTCTAATAGAACTAGAGACAATTAAAGGGCTAAGGATACTGTCCCTACGCCGTAGAACTATTTTTGCCAAAAATGTCTTTGCATCGAGGCTATTTGCTTATTTTTTAAAGGACGATTGTGAGTTTGCACTACACCAACTCCTTGAGAAAGCAGTTGTACACATCCCCTCCAGAGTGTACACCTGAAAGTGTACACCTCAGAGTGTACACTCGAGTTCGAGCCATGCTTTTATGAGGGCATAAAATAAAAGAATATACGACGTCTGCATCACCATAGCAACGTCCAGGTGCTTCAAAATGGCGGCCCTCGACGTAAAATGACTCTTCTCTGTGGTCGGTGATTAAGACATTTCACATTTAAGTGGACACCTCACATATTTTTAGGAGAATACTGGTATACCTATATCCCACAGGGTGGTTTTGAACCCTAATTATATACTCTGGGCCTTGGGCCTCACGCGAAGGCGACAAAAATGGCGGTGATGTTGAGGAAATCGGCCGCAGGATCCGTCAATACGGGACCGCCGAGCACCTTCTATTCACCTGACAAAAATAACCCAGTGTATCAAGCTCTGGACCAAGAGATCAACTTGTATACTGCTTATATGAGAAAGCGGACAGCACCTGGATATACAAGAAGTGGAGATGAAGCAGCATCTAGGCCGTAAGTGTAACTGCCACTCAGTCATAATCTTTTAGAGAGTGGTCATTATTTATCAAAGCCGAAATGGGGTGTGGTGGTAATTATATAGGCACTGACCTATCTGCTGTGTGTGGGTCTGCTAGTGCAGGTGTGAAAGTTGTGATCAGCCACAGCTGTAACCACACTTGTCTTTCCGAATTGATTTTGAAGCTGTTCATAGGAGTATTAGTACAACCTAGGTACCATTTTAAAGGGCTTGAAGATTTCTATTGGATCTATTTTTAATTTAAGATCAGGTAGATCTCTACAGAGAAGAAAATCATTCTCCACACTTAAGTTGAACCAAAATTTTAAAACAATTTTATGATATGAAGATGACATAGCACATAAAAAAGAATGGTTTGCATGCGTTCTCTGTTTAAAAATGGTCTAGAAAATGTTTAGATTTATTTTTTTCTAAAGGGCCCCTGGATGTTTGACAGACAGCCCCAAAATTGTGATGTGTGGTTCACTCAGAGATTCAATCCAGCTTCCCAATGTTAGGGAGTTCCCTGTTTTCCAATACTATATCCTATGTATTATATCTGTTTTGCAATGGGTAGGTATGAAAGAAGGGGATTTGCTTTTTGAATGAAGTCTTTATGTCCATTTAAAGGGAAATTATGACTATTCAAACTCTTGGAAAGGACCCCACAATTCTGCCGCGATTCTCATTGACCGCTAAAATGGGGGGGAAAACTTGAGTCTAAATAAACCATTTTGAATTATTATACAGGGATAATATCCATCAATATCCATAAAACTCTGCCATAGTTAAACTCTTAACTATGGCAGAATTATAGGTTCGATTTGGCATCTTTAACCAGTCATAATTCCCCTTTAAATTGACATAAAGACTTCATTTAAAAGACAAATCCACTTCTTTTTATTAACTCTTTCCATTGTTCAATAGATAAAATTCAAAGAATAAAGTTTTGTAAAATAGGTAAGTGCCTAAATAATAAGATTAAGAGGGGCGTAAAAAAAACTTTTGACCCCTCCTGATGCTGAGGGGGGTAAACACTTTTGATCACTCTTGAGGGGGGGCTTTAAATTTGGACTGTCGTTTGCAAAAAAAAAAAAAAAGTCTGTGTGCTACTAGAGTCCAAAGAGGGGCACAAAAAATGTCCATGCCTGCGGCACGGAGGGGGAGGATTGCACAAAAAATGCTGGGGAGTGTAATTTTTGCGTGGCCGCCTGAAAACTCACTCTGTTGATAAATAACATGGCATATCTCAGCATGTTATGACGAGGCGAATATCAGATTATCCAAGCAAATCCCCTTTTCATATGATTATGCAGGGTTTTCTGGTGGGGCGATTCCAAGCCATGGAAGAGGTGGGGCGAGGGGCTGTAAAAAAGTGTAAGGCCTACTGAAGACTTTGGCATTACCGGTAACATGAAGTCCGTGACCATGAACCTGATGAATCTGGCTTGCTAGATTTTCCCCAGATACATATACGCACACACAAAAAAAAATGAATAGATTGATATGATTGAATAAATGATAAAAGGTAGCCTATTCTCTTATTTCAGGGCAGATACTCTGTTTGAATTATGGAACAAATATGAGCCCCGACTTCCAAGGATTTTCTTTCAAAAGAAACTGCTGGAAATGGCAGATTTCCTCGTCAACATCAAGGTATAGTATCCTTCAAATACAGTTTTACATCATTTAATTATCCTATAAAGGGAATGTACATGTTATATTTAACCCCTTTGATAGGCACTTTAATAACACTGCAGAGGCCGCACAAGAAAGCTGGCAAAGGTGTGAATGATTTTTGCTGGGCTCTGTAAGCACTCCCAATTTTCATGGTGACCGATATTGCCGGTTTCTATCACTTATACTAGGAATATCTGGGAGCTTAATAGCTCATTATGAAGGGGAGATATAAGGCTATCCCTCAGCGAAATCAGGGATCGAAAATACCAATTATTAATCAAGCTGCATTCAATTCAATTTGAAGTTAATTTTCAAAGTTTGATTAAAGTATCAAAACTTTTCCAGACATTAAAAATACCTATTCAGACAGATTTGTTGAATATCAAAGGGGCTACATGTGAAATTTCATGTATGTCTGCAGGATTTTTTTAAGGGGTTTACCTCCCCAGTTCTCTCCCCCCCCCCAAAAAAAAAAAACAAAAAAAAAACACCAATTTTCTAGGCGGGGGAGAGGTAGTGACAGCATGGGCATTGGGGTTTTTCCATTGGCATCTCTAGCTAGCCAGTGGGGTAGGGTGAATATGTGCTTGCCCCCCTCCACCCCATAAAAGTAAGCACCCCCCCCCCAACAGAAAAAAAGTAAATCCATTGGAAATTGAAAATTTTATAGAGAGGTCATAGGGTTTAATGCCCCTAAAGGGCATTTCAAGGTCAGCCTAAGGTCACATAAATGTCACACCATGATTTCTAATATGACTGGGAGAGAACTCCCCATTGTAAATTATGCTGAAAATTCCAAGTAAATCCATTAAAAATTCACAATTTTATTGGTGGAAAGGTCATAGGTGTTGATGCCCTAAAAGGGCATTTCATGGTCAGCTTAAAGTCACCTGTATGTCACACCATGATATCAGATATGACTTAGAAAAATATCCCTTCAAGTAAATCCATTGAAAATTCATAATTTTATTGGTAGAAAGGTCATAGGGTTTAATGCCCCAAAAGGGCATTTCAAGGTCAGCTTAAGGTCACCGGTGTCACACCATAGAATCTAAAATGAATGCTTATCAGGAAAAGACATTATACTTTACTATACATGTATTCAATTACACTTCTAAATGTCAATACTTTGTATTTATGTAATAAGTTACTGTTATATATATGTTTGTACATCTTAATTTGAAGGGCATGGAGCACCTTTTGTATACATTGTACTGTTAGGCCAAACCAAATTAAAACATTGGTCTATGGATTTCCCGCTCCTGATTTTCCTAATTTTAATTGAAAAAAACTTTGTCTATGGATTCCGCCCGCATCTTTTTCTGGAAAATTGATTTTTTTTGATTTTTTTTTTTGCAAAGTGCTTACAGTGTCAACCAATAAAGATACAGCAACAGCAGACCACTCATTGGATAGGTAGAGGTCTCTAGATTTGAACATTTCAGTGTATATTCTGCATTTAGCAACCAAAATACTAGTAGACATAAATTTGAGAAAAGGAGCAAAAAAAAAAAAAAAAAAAATCGCCCTCTTCACATCTTTGATATTGAAAATCCATAGACAAATAAAACTTTTTAGAAAAATAAAATAAAAATTTCGCCCTCTCGCTCCAGTTTTCAAAAATGAAAATCCATAGACCAATTATTTTATTTGGTGTGGCCTTATGAGGAATTGATACTGGGTGATGCTTCAACTCCTGACTGGTTGTGAATTTTGGGGTTGAGCAGTATAATTGATCCATTCTGTAACCAGGATAAAATAAAAACCATTTCAAAAACCATAGTATAAGATATGACTTGGGAAAGAATTCCCTATTGTGGATATACATTCTGAAATCTTAAAGTAAATCCATTGAAAATTTGCAGTTTTATTGATAGAAAGGTCACAGGTTTTAATACCATAAAAGGGCATTTTAAGTTCAGCTTAAGGTCACCTGTATGTCACACCATGATGTCAAAGATGACTTGGCAAGAACTCCCTATTGTGGTATATGCAGAAATTTCAAGTAAATCCATTGAAAATTGACAATACTCTTGATAGAATGGTAATTGTTCTCCTTACCTTAGGCCTACATCACAAAAACTGAAACACCTATTCTACCATTTCTATAGTACTACCTACCTCAATATTTTGGACACGAATTGGCTTGTAACTTTGGTTCTATAAAAGAAACAAACTTCAGAAGATTTTGAAAATGTCTTTGTGAGATCTATTGAATAAGATAAAAGAGATCGCTCTATTATGTAATTGAAATTTTCATTAAAGTGCCTACCTTTGATTAATTGGTCATGCATGAATGTGGTCTTAGTGAGTAACCCACAGGTTGTACCGGTAATCATGCATTATGCAGGGTTGGAAGTCTTCAGGGTTTTCTCTAATTTCATGGAATTTACAAGTACGAAAGACCTATACATTCTTCTACCAAACCTTTATCTAAGAGTTTCCAATTGAGCATTTCAGGGATTCTTGTGCTTAGTGAAGTTCATCCCAGATTATGCCTACCTAATACATAGTATGATAGTTGAGTCAGCATCAGTAAATTCGCCGATATCTGTATTGGTCTAATGCATGGGCTGCCTTTGAGGGTCAAGCCGCACTAATCTGGGATTTTCAAGATCTTGAAAATATGGAAATAAGTATCAGTGTTTTAAACGCATTTTAGGGGGTGATCTGATTTATACAAATGTTATGTAAGCTAATATCCTGGTTTGTGTGAATGGGCTGTGGTATGTAGTTTGTACTGAATCTGATATTCCGCTTTCCCTTTCAGGAGTACAACTTGGCACTGTGGCAGTGCTATGGACGTTACCTGAAACATTTCGGTGATGTGAATGTCGAAGAGATTACTGATGTTAACTCTTTCAAGAAAACGTTCTTCCCTAGCGGCTTTGAGGGGGAGGTTGCTGGGCTCACAGTAAGTACAACATATATATATATATATATATATATATATATATATATATATATATATATATATATATATATATATATATATATATATATATATAAAAGAATAAAAAGAAAGAAATGTACAAAGGAGAGTACAGTACTATCTGTAATACACAGAAACATGTGTTACGAACACTGTGTGAACTACAGATTCAAAGAATGATGATATCCTATATTTTGCGTAAGAGTGCTTTTTTTCCCATTTCCTATGTTTAATGGAATATAGGGTAGAGAGAAAGCACTTTTTTATGATTCATGACTGTCAGTTAGAAGGAGAACTGAGCCATGAGATAATTTCAATCGTTGTTATAAAGGTGTGAATACCTCAGTTATAATCATATGAATTTTACTTTTCATTCATCAGTTCCGAGCCCTCATGGGAAAGTGCATCTGCACCTATGAAGTAGTACGACAGACAGATCCTAAACTTCAAAACGTTGAGTCAGTTGAGAAATGTTTGGCACTGCTTGGATTCCTGCGGCTTGTGACACAAGTAATCCTCCCAAAGGAATCCCTGTGCTGGCTTGTATACAACGGTAAGATTGGCAGAGTCATTTTTGTGTATCATCGACGTAGATGTTTAAGAACTGACAAAAAGTTAATCAGCACAGCTAGACCCATGCATTAAATTTCATATTATCCTATACCCTAACCTGAAACAGAATTTATAGGGGAAGAAACAACTATCAGTTAGCTTGCACAATTTGCCAAAGGAAAATTCTGGATTTTAACTGTTGTTATCTGCTATGCTATAGGTACAGTCCACATATACAGCATAGCCCGTCATCTGATGGCTCTTGGTCATGCAGCTGCTGTACTAGAATATATGCTCTGGGCTTGTATGTGTATTGAGTCATCGGTCCCTCTTATGGCCGTCCACTACCTATCGTGGCGCGCCACCCTCTACACCGCTGTCTGCCAGTGCTACTATGACTGCAAGGCAGGCCAACATGCAGAGGTAAGTTCTAGCTAAAGTGGGAGCATCTCTTATTCAAGTAGTACTCTCAGAAATGAAAACATGCATATCAAAGTCAGGAGAACAGGTAAAGGATATACTAAGGTTTGTACTTTTTTTTTTTTTTTTTTATTAGAGAGATAAATTATATACATAAATTTTGATGGAACGATAATAAGTATAGAACAACTAGTTGATAATGGGGTATATGTCACACAACTTTATTAGTGCATTGTTACACATTTGAATGATAGCAAACGTTCTATAGAGCATAAATACTTTCCTGAATTGAGATGTTTTAATGATTTGTTTTAGGCGTTTGCACGCCGAGCTCTCTCTAAAATAAATGAGTTGAGTCAGTTGGAGGCCAAAAGTTGCTCAGCCGAGAGTCGTGAGGTAGAGCAGGTATTCAGACAGGCAACGGTTAAGATGGCCACCATGATATTCCGCAGGACTGCATTTGAGACCCGTAGAAAACCAAAGGGTCTTCTCCGCCCCAAAACCAGAGCTAACCTTAAGGATGCAGCAACGGTGAGGATAGCCATTATAGAAATGTGTAATATATTTACAAATGTACTACTCAATTTTAAAAGAATATCTGTAGCCTACCTATCTACACAAGCATTGCTACCTCTGTCTATTTCTGCCAGTGTTTAGCATATATTGCTTTGTTTCTTTTTTCAGCTGCCTTGGCCTCGTACAGCGTCTGAGCGCCTCCTGGCAGACATGTTTGAAGGCAGCTCCGCTCAGTTTCTGTGCATTCTTGAGACGCTGAACGACACAAACAGAAGAACATTACTCACTGCTCCTCCAGCAGGAGAACACGATGTCGAGATTCTTGATGTCTTCGCTGAACTTTTCATGGCAGCCACTGAGATTGTTGCAGGTCAGTAATATAACAATAGATAAATAACTGACTAACATTTCACCCCATTGTGATAAATAATGCAGCACAAAAAAAAATTGCCTTGTCGTGAAAATTTCCAGAAATACTTGTATAGTTTCCTAAGCGAATGTGTATTTTGTGGTGATCCCCATTGGTGAAGGTGGAGGCAACCTCTGCCTTTGACCTTTAAAACTGTCAAATAATGTATCAACATCAAATATAGGTGGCCCAAAAATAGTGGTCGAAGAAGAAGAAGAGGAGGAAGAAGTTCCACAGAAAAAGGGAGGCATGTATATAATGTTTATGCATCATGGGCCTTAGTATTTTTTCAGGCTTTTCCCGTTCCATGGATGCAGAACACCTCACAAGATAGATCACTGCAATTATCGTTTTCCAGTTCAATGTAATTTGTAGTCCGCTGCTCTTTAAATGTTTCACAATTATGAATGATTGCTGTAATTCTGTGAAATTGTATTGATATCTTCATATTTTGATCACAGATATGTACTTTCGACATTTACACTGCAGTTTCATCGGCACCAGTCATAAGCACGTTCAGTATAATCACACATGTACAATTCATTATGTTTAGAAACTGTGATCCATACAAAACGTTTGAATGTTTGTGTGCATGGACTCAGTTCAGCTTTATACATCAGTAAATCTACTGAATATGTAGGATATATGTTTTTGGTTTCTGATATGGTTACAATTATTCGCTTTACCTTTAATCTTTATATCGAGGGATGGAATAACGTGCAATGTTCATGTCCTAAAAGTGTATACTGTACAGCATGGGGGATGATACATTTCATTTGCTAAAATTCATATAATTCATGTCATAGATGTGTAGATTTTTATCTATGAAGTATAACATTTTATGACACATGTTGTATGGTATTTCGTTCACGTTTTGATGATTCATTGGTTTAATATATATCTAACAACAGAAGATTCAAGCGGTTGCTCTAAAATATGTCAATCTGTGCCATTTAGAGTCAAACTTGGTATCATTTTTGGGAAGGCTGTTTTGGGCTTTTGAGAGAAGAACTTCAATTTTGTGATTTTTTTGCAGTCATATCTTTATACATATTTTTGCTGTTGCTGCTGTGGACTCAGGTAGAGGTATGCGTGGGCACGGCGGGCGAGGACCTAGCGCCTTGCCTGGTATGCGCCATCCACCAAAGGGTAGTGCCATGCCAAATATGCGGCCTCCGCCAAAGGGTAGCGCCATGCCAGACATGCGCCTCCCACCAAAGGGTAGTGCTAGGCCTTCACTTAAGGGTGTGACTGACACAGAAAGTGCCCTGCTCAGAACCCCAAGTAGTTCAAGTATTGTTGTTGCGCAGGATGAGCCGCCTGTAGTGGAAGGTTTGCAATTCTCATTACATAGAACCTAACACCCGTCTTTGTATCAAAACTACACAATTTTTGTCAACCTTTATAATACAACTGTGAGATGATTTTAAACTTTAATATTATCCGAAATAAGCCATTATCAATGTCACAGCACAAGTGTTTGGTTTTCACTTCCCCTTCCAATTTTAATCGTTTCAGAAGAGTACCTATTCTTCTGAGCACACATTAAAATGACAAACCACTTTTTATACATGTCTATTGTTCAGGGATGTAAGTCTTCAGGGAATTCCCTGATTTCAGGGATTTTGAAGTTCCAGGGCCCTATACATTCATATAGAAACCCAGGTTTTTTGGTCGAATATTGGACCATTTCAGGGATTTTCGTGCTCTGTGACTTTCATCCCTGATTGTTATTGATGACCATGTACCAAGGCCACCCTTAAAAATATGTTTGTTTCCTGTCCAGAGGCCTTGTGGATTTGTTTGTGAGAATGGGAAAAAAAACTTCCTGAGTTCTGAAGAAATTTTTTTTTTCGTCCATCAGCACAAGAAACTAGGTTTCCAATCACAAAACCTTAAAACGTAATGACAAATTCATGCCGTCCTCACTTATGATGTTCATGACAAATAAAAATATTTTCCTAAAAATAAGTTTTTCCCTCCCTCCCTCATGGGTGTGAAAAAAAATCCCTCCCTCTGGACAGGAAACGGACATATCTTTAAGGGTGGCCCAATGATATCACAACATTGCAAGAAATTTCCCTAGCTATTTGATTTTCCTTCCACATTTTAGCTTTTCCATTTAGATGTACCCGTCCCAGTTATTTCAAAGATACAACAATGTACTACTACAGAAACAAACGTGTAATCAACATTATTTCCTCTGTGGATTGTTGACCCCTTCATGTTGTAATAGCAAATCAAATGAGACGTGCACTATCTTTTCTAAAACTGCATGTAAAAACCGAACAATACAGTACCAATTAGCAGATGTCTAATCAGTGACTTGACGATGACTACCATAATACAATTGTACTAGGAAGTTTATTACCTAATAGGAAATGCAATAATCCATATACATGCACCAATATAACTCCATTCATCTGCTTCATGATTCCCATAGCACTGATAGCATGAGGCAGCCCACCCTCTGTTGTAGATAAGTCAGTCATGGACAGTTCGGTACAAGATGCTGTCACGTCTGTACAAACCCTGTCAGACCTCCCTGCTGATAACAGTTATCTCCCTTAACTTAACTACTACAGGGTGCTATGTTTGCATGAAAATGCACGTTCTATATGTGTAAAAATTCAACAATGAATCATTACACCTGTGCCTCTTTTCAAGTTACTTTTGCTGATTGTTTAAAGGACTAGATAAGGGACTTTTTTTTTACTTTGATGTTCCAATCACTGCTTTTCGGACTCGATCATCAAAAAGTAATTAATGTACCACGATTCCTGTCTGTCTTTATTTTTCAATGTGGAAGGTATAAAAACACATATATTATTGTTTTACAAATTCGGCAATGTGATAGTCATTGAACAATGTATAAATTTTCTCACCTGGTATATTTACGTCAGTCATATTGCATCTTTGTGTGTGTGTGAACAGGAATATGCAGGGATGGTGGCACAGAAACGAAGAATCCAGCAATAGATGCATTCAAATACTCGATCAAAATGTAAAAATCTAAGTGCATGACTGCACAAAAGTGTTGTTGCCTGTGCTGTGCAAATGTATGTGGGTTTTGGTTGAAACGATACAGCTATTTATGGCAATGTCAGGAATGTACATTTGAGATACAGCATGTCAAAACCTGGGTTTTAAAAGATTAACTCATTGATGCACTTGGTGATATATTTTAAATCCTAGCTGAGATGAAATACTATGGTTTGTTGCAATGCCCCTTCTATTCATAAAATATGTGATCCTTCAAAGAGTGATTAGGAGTCAGGAACATGTATCAATCCTTATACTATTAGATAGATGCACAATGTGTACGGTGAATTCACTGATTAGTGGTATGAATTGTCTCTATGTTTCAGGGGGTGGTGGCCATCAGGGTAGTGCCCCAGCACGTGGGGCAGACTTAAAGGTGACCGGAATGGCAGGAGTCCTACCTGAAAGACCGCTCATTGAGCTGGCAACCAAAGGTAATTTTACGATTCCTTCTGTATTGTTACTTAACATTAAGGGCTTCACTCCCCCCCCCTCCCGGGCTTCCCTAGCCCACTTAAAAGGGTCTACTCCTTATCTTTCCTATCCCCTCAGGATGTGTGTGGTGCACATATGCGCAGGCACTGACACATTCCTCTGTGAAATTGTGTAATCTAGTTCTCGCCATGAATATGACCTTAGCTGTCGAAATGGCGTTAAACATCTATTACTCACTCACTCACTCCCCCCTCCATTAACGCCACTTTCACATGAATTAATCAACAAATTGAACATGTAGTGATATTCTGAATGGAGGTTTGATCATTCAAGGCTTTAGAATATTAAATTTTTGATAATGATTTATTTATCTTGATCTTCATTACTGGATAAGAAATTAGATGATGAGTATCCTCTTGATATGCAAATTGAATGCAAAGTATGATACCTTTTTCCCACTACTTCTATATAAGTTTTTATCTATTAATTTCATCTTATACTTACCTCTAAATTGTCACACAGCTGAAGATGGTGTCCCGCTCAGCACTGTAGTACGCCTCGTGAAGCACGCCTACAACTATGAACAGTGGGAAACCTTCGACCAGCTGTATGAAAACACTGTTTCAGCCATAAGGGTAGGCAGACACTCTATATGAAGAACTCATTGAGATTTAGACACTTCTATATGAAGAGCTCATAAATGCATAGACATACAATTATCTTCATACACGAACCTATCAAGTCTTTGACACCAGTACAAGGTGATAATGCCTTGGTTTATCCCATGTAAATACTTACTGAGGTGTTCATGCTATGGATGGTTTCAATAAGATTTACCAGACAGAGATGCCACTTTTCCTAACCTTTTAGGAATTCCGAATTTGTAATTTTCATTCCTATAGGTATTTCCTATAGTAAATTAAGAAAATTAGGAGGATTTCCGAATTCTTGAGGATCAGTCAGTGGCAACCCTGACCAGGCATAATTGACATACATTTAGGTCCATGTATGGTGCTTTAAAATTAGGAGCTGAATGATCCTCGGCATGGTGCGCTATTGAAAGACCTTCAGGTGCTTCGAGCTTATGACCGCGTCATCCCGCGCTCTCGTCAGCGTAAGCTCTTTGCCACAGATGAGGAATCAGAGCCAGGACAGGACACAGCCACCATAGCCCCACCACCTAGCCATGGTGAGTAAATGTGATCAGGCAGGCAGAAATGATAGCCCATGAGAGGGCCCAAGGAGTATTCTTTCTGTTTGATCTCTTGGTGATAATGCCTAAAATTCACCAATTTATCCAGGTTACTAGCAAGTCTAGCCGTGTTGACTCTTGACAGAAAATAGTTTTAAAACTTTTATATTCTGATCCCAGCTGATAAAAAAGAATCCCCCGTGGTAGGCCACGTACATTTCATATCAAAATCCATAACAATTATTTCATGGGATCCATTTTCTCTGGTTTGTGTCCATATAGGTGGGAGATATGCAGGTGGCTTAGATGACCTACTGAACCTGGCCGATGTCCTGCTCTCTGTTATTGAGGGGCCATACAAGGTGAGTGCAGTCTTTACAACAACGCTATTCAAGACTGTTCTCTTTTCTTTAGTATTGCAGCTGATTATATAGAGTTAATAACATCAATTTTCTATAACATATGAATATGTTTTACTAGCAATATACATAAGTGTATAAAATGCACACGGTCATATCGATTAATCCATACATTGCATTCGCTTGACCCACACAGCCAGAAGAGCTTGACCAGGACATGTTGGTGGACGCTGCACTGTGTCTGTGGAACAAATGCAAAGTCATCTTCCAGAAGTACCAGTCTGGGTCCATGGACAACCCCAGGTACCTCCAGAGGATGGAGAGTCCTAGCAAGGTAATAAAGCAGACCTAAGTTAACTGCATTATCCAACTGCATTTTTACCTAATCGATTTGATTAATTTTTCACATTCTCTTAAATCTCCTTTTTTAGAAATAGCTTTGCCGTTACATCAAGATTGTAGAGATATTCTGATTGTAGATATATTTAAAGCAGATCTGTACAACAGCTGCTCATGTAGGATTTGATCGTTTCCCTATTAAGGAAGTTTTTTTTTAACTCAGTGAATTACATCCATTGTATATGTTGTAGTGGGTGTACATCCTGGATACAGTACATCAGGTGGTGGGCTGGACTGGGTTGAACGCAGTGGACCCTGCGCTCACTGCCGAGGTCGTACTCCGACTCGCTCTAATCCTGGACGCTGCTGCCTCTCTGGACATTACGGCTGACTCTAAATCCCACAAGTCTGGTAAGTATCTTGGTTGCTCCCTGTTTTGAGTCCAGTGTTGTATAGTGTGTTTCAGCTAACATATTCACTGATACTGTCTATATGATGTGTTATGTGGCCCGCACAGTGCATCAATGTAGCTGTTAGCGTTATATGGTATAAATGTTGGGATTTTTTTTTTTATCACACTTTCCTAATAAATGAACACTTCTCCGCTGTATATTTCTATGGTGGATTTATTATATCGTATCAGATTTATTTTGTCAAGGACAATTTTCATTGTCATTTGTGTCAATTATAATGATTTTCTTGAAACTAGAATCATTGGAAGTAAAAGTGTTAACAGGAGAACTTAGCCTTTATTTTATAGAATATAGTCACATTTCTTTTTTAAATAACTGTATGATGCAATATTGAGTAATTTACCTTTGTGATGCCGATACTTGTAAGCCTCTAGGATAAATTTTATGGTTGCTTTGATCCAATACCAAATAGTTAGAATTTTGAATGATTTTGACTATCATAATAGACATTGTGTGTAACTGATGTTGTCTGCTTACATTAACTTGGCGAGTGTTGTCAGTCGATAAATGTATAAGTGATATCTTTTTTTAATTTTTTACGAGTGGTTGTGATAAGACCCGGCAACTTAATTTAACACCTCAGCACCCAGTATATATGTCGTCTTCCAGCAAAAAGCACCAAGTTAGACATGTCAATGGTGGACGATGAAGGTTCTGTGGTATCAGGCGCTTCTAAAGGTATGTGCACAGAGAGTATCAAAAACTATCAAAACCCAACTTTTATTTTGCCTTGTGAATTCAAATGAAAGATGTTTCAGGTAAGGTGTCAAAAGGTGTCTGATCAAATATCAGTTTTCCTTTGAGCTTGAAAAACAGTAACCAGTTACTTTTCTCAACTATAAATAACTCATGAACATTTTTTCTCAAAGTTAGCTGTTAATGATAAAGATGAATTAATACAGTTCCAAAGATTGATAAACTTTCAATTGTCATGTGGCAAAAGACAAGTATTAGCAACTCATTATAGATACACATGTCACAAACATGTACCAAAATTAAAAATCATTTTTCAGATGTTCGTGCAAGACGAGAGTCACTGGGCACTGTCATGACAGAGGCTACACACCTGAGTGCGGGTGGAGCCAGTCGTGCATCAAACTTTTCGCATATACTGTTGGCAGGGGGTGGCTCACGCGAGCAGCTCCTTGCTGCTCGTGATGTGCTCGAACAAGGATTAGAATATGTGTCTGCTGCACGCCGTGCCACTGCACGCACAGATGGCAGTGCTATTGCTGATGTGTCTTGGGCCAAGGTGGGTAGTTCTAACTTTTTATGTGCTGCCATAGAAATATCTAGACATAATATAGAGTTCTTGTGCCTGTTTAAAGTAGAAGTTATTCTAAGTCTTCTATCTATTCTAAAAGCTATCTAAAGAATTATTATGATAAGTTCTTTTTAAATAGCACTGAAAACCATGTCTAATTTTCTTTGGGGAAAGATAAGTCCCTGAAAAGAAAGATTTTATAAACAAAATAAAATTGAATGATTGTACCATACAGGATCTGAACCCAGAACTGTTCGCACCAGTCACACCAGAGAGCCCAGGCATCACTGTAGCGGCAGATGACAACGCGGAGGCAGGAACTGGAGTGCTGCCTGTCGGAGAGGGCGAACCTACTGGAGTCTCAAGCACCATACGAGACCTGCATATGGACCTCATCTTTATGTATCACCGCATAGGCCTTCGGCTAACAGCGCTTGGACCTGGTAAGGAGTGTTGGATTATAACCGACAAATGTATTGTTCATAGATATTGTCCCCTCTTACATTGCTCTGATCTCCCTTTCATATTCAATATTGCCCCACTCATCTTGCAGGTCCCCATTCTACATCTTATGGAGCCCATTTCTTATAGCAGGCACATCTTCTTTACATGTATATCTCATAGAGCCCATATCAACTCCGGTGCTTAGGTTCTATTTTTTCTGGAATGTTAAGTATTGAGAAAAGTCCTCTGGACCATTTAAGAAATAATCTTAATAATAGAATGTTTGTAATTTTGGTTCTGTATCCGCTGGTCTTATCAAAACATAAAACTCATTGAAGAGATATTTCCATTCCTGAACGGAAGAGTAAGCGAGCATTTTAATCCTGCTCAACATAAACAAAGTGTCTGTTTGTTTGGTTGAATTTTTTTCTTTTTTTCCCCCTTTTTTCTTTTTTTTTTGGGGGGGAGGGGGGTAGGGTTAGGTCAACATCTTAATGCTGTCCATACTAACCTGGTGTGTTTGCATGTCTGATAAAATTGTAGCTTGCAAAAAGTGTGCTAAAGAGCAGGCTGAGCAAGCCAAACAGAACACTCCTCCGAAGGACACATTCGCATACGGTAAGCTATGCTAGGTTTCACTAAAGATGTCAGCATAGATTTGTAGGCACAGCACACAATATAGCAACTAGGCACATAGCAAAGCCTATTGTAGGAACATGAAACCTAATCATTTTACAAAGGGTCTTCTACCAGAAATAGTAACTAACAGAGGCACCAAATTTTATACTGTCCTCTAAGGGGTGTGTATGCCCAGGCTTTATCGGGGGTGGGGTGTTTGCATGCTTTATACTGGACTGTATTTCATCTGAAAATACTTAATGGATTATATGCAAGCTTAAAGGCAGTCTTTAGTCAATACAGTTCACCCTTGTAGCTTATATTATGGGATTAATACAGGCAGTAATTGATTAAGGATGCAACATAGACAAAAGAAAAATGAAGGGGGCAATTACTGCACACACTGGTAGAACCCAATTGTCATGATGCATAAATAATAGCCCTGCTGAGTTATGTTGTCAAGACTGCATTTATGTATAGTACCAACAAGAGACGATTGCAATGAAGGTGCAGAATCCACTTGCCAGATTTGCATTTATGTATCATGACAACAAAATTCAATGGGCATGATGCATTATCGCACTATACAGCAGTTAAGAGTTAATGCATGCATTTGACACTGAATTGACCTAGTGCTGGTAGCTTCTGTAGGGAATACAGCCTCGACCTTAGATAAGTGCATATCATATACATATATTTATCCACCTCCTCAGTTTCACTAAATGCACCACATTCTCATCACCGGTAATCCTTCTACACTCATTGTTCACACTCATGCCGCCTTTCAGTGAATTACAATGAAACTTGGTAGCATAATCTTGTTTTAGACCTTTTCTGTGTTACCAAAAATTCGTTGCAGCCAACTTAAATTTGAATCACAAGCAATTTTCACTTAACCTCTGTTAGTTCGAATTTTCCCCCCGATAGAAATGAGAGCTATATAAGAATGGCCGGAAAATGATTCTGTGACATGTATTTCCTGCTGTAATTAAAACAGATCCAACGGGAAAAGCACCCAAACCATTCAAGAGACGGACCTGCTCTCACATGCAGCGAGTAAGTACAACCCATACATTAATAAACAATCTTAAGAAGACTTTCTTCTTAAAGCATTTTTCTACTGGTCTATACCCATAGTAGAGTGAGACGCACCTTGTTGTACCATCTCCAATGTGCCCTTTCCATGTACTACTTACACAAATGGGGGCAGAGGCACATCTGTGAGTAGTTTATGAAATGTGAACAATGGAGTAGGCTACTGGTATGTAAAAAATGAAAAAGATGTACTGTGTTTTACCCTATCCAATGTGCCCTTTCCATGTACTACTTACAGCAATAGGGTTAAAGACACGTCTGTGAGTAGTTTATCAAAAGTGAACATTGAAGAAGGCTACTACTGATATGTAGAAGAGTAAGAGATGCACCTTGTTATATCCCCTCCAATGTGCCTTTTCCATGTACTACATGTACTTACAGCAATAGGGGTATAGACACATCTGTGAGTAGTCTATGGAATGTGTACAGTGAAGAAGGCTACTACTGGTATATAAAGCGATGCACCTTGTAACCTGTCCAATGTGCCCTTTCCATATTCTATTTATACCAAAGGACAGAGGCACATCTGTGAGTAATTTTTGGGATGTGTACATTGAAGTAGGTGGTATATGTCATTGCATCCTTTGCACTTCATTGCAGTCTATCTCTACCCTCCCAGATAATTCTGCCTATACTTTTCACTTATGATAAAGCCTTATTCCGTCCTTCCAGGGAAGCTTTGCATCTTCTACGTCTGGTCACTATGCGTATGTGGAGACTGCTGCCGAGCTGCGTGCTGCCTGTCGTCATAACAATGTGTCGACCGCCTTGTTGTGTCTACAAAAGGCACTTACTGCAACACCAGGACCAAAAGCTGCTGAAAAGCAGAAAGCCGCACTAGAAGTAAGTGAGCGCTAATGTGAAATTTAAAGCAAGTCTAACTTTTAATAATGAATTGAATTGAAATAATAAATTGTGCTTGGTAGGACGTGAGAGATTTGCAGCAAGGGCTCTTTCGTAATTTATATCATTCATATACAGTCATGGAAAATCATATATACTGACCCTATATATATATATATATATATATATATATATATATATATATATATATATATATATATATATATATATATATATTTATCACATAAACTTGACATGAAATGTGGTTGCAGGAAGCTGTGGTCAAGATACAAAAAGCTCAACTTGATGAAAAGCGACTGTACGTAGACAATACCCAGGAAACTGGTAAGGAGGGAACCGAAGTGACACCATCCAATGTGCCCCCAGCACCACTGCTCCTTGCACGCACTGACAGTACTATGGTCTTCAAACCAGCACCGTTTGTTCCAGCAAGTGGTGAAAAGGTACACAACAAGTTTGAATATAATATCTGTACATATACTTTGTGCAGTGGAATCATTTCACAATCCTTACAAATCCAAATTTTCCAAGGATAATTGCATGTACATGTAATTACAGGTGGCATGGTACCGGATCTTTGGACGAGTTGCTGCAGGAAGCAATGTTAAAGTGCGCCTTAATGACTACTACATCGAGGGATGCGGTGATGAGGTACCAGCATTCCGTTGTGAGTTGCATGTATCTGGACTAGTTCCTGGAGAGACATACCTGTTTGCTGTGGGTGCATACACTGCAGAGGGAAAGCTCATTGGCGGCAGTGTAGGCACATCGTCCAGACCAATTCTTGCGTCTCACCCCTTGCCCATCCTCCTAGCGTGGGCTTATATAGCACAGGTATCTATCACGAAAAGTTTTACATTTTCTTTTGAAATTAAGCCTGAGCAGTACAATGCATTGTCTTCCTTGCGTCATTTCTGACAACTTTATTTCCTTTTACATTGTGTATTTCTTCAGTTTTTTTATTGGATCAGTGTCTTCTGTGCCTCCACCTCATGGCTTTGTTTCCTCATCTATGCCCTTTAATACCTAAGGTGCTCCAGTCTGAATTCATTGTTCTCAATCCCTTGTCCATCTGTATCTGACCTCGCTATCAACTGCTTCAATTTAGCTTGTGGGTCTAACAACCACATTTCTTTTATTTCAGTCTGTCAAATCATTAGTTTAGTCTTAACAAGCCTTTTCTCTGTCTGCTAGGTGGCCTACCAGGTGGGTCAGACTGCAGTGGCAGAGACTGCTTGCTCTGTGCTGTGGGACCACTTTGTGGCCACACCGCCGCCACCACAGACCATCACCTATGTTACTACAGCCCAGGAAGACTTCAAACTCACTTTGCACAGGTAACGTAACTCTTTGTATGAAAATAGCCCTAGGGTCACCCCTTCCCTTAATGAAACATAGAATATACTATGCACGTATATAATACCTCTGCATGTTAAGACTAGACTATATGCAGTTTTATCCATAATCATGTAGTAGGCCTAGTCTTAGTACATATCAATTTTAAACAGATGGCTTTTCATTATGATCAAAGTTTAATATTCAACAAAATGTTGAAAGGGTACGATACATGTGTATCCAAATTTCCTATGTAGGCTCAACCTGCGTGTTGTAAGCCTGGCTTCACCGGTGTTACTGCGCATGTTCCTGGTTAGCATCTTCATCCATGTTGATGTTGCTGTAAAGAATGGAGCTCTCTTCTGTGATGTACTCTGTGACCAAGGACCACTTAACAATGGCCAGGTAAGGTGTTAGCAAGGTATACAAAACTTTGGTATTGTTGTGTGTTGATACATCAAACAGGTCAAAAATGATATAAATTGAAAAGACCGACTACAAGTCACCCAATAGTATCAGCTGGTTAAAGGACTATTGAAATCACACACATGTGACTGAGTTATATGTACCTAGTAATGGTCATTAAATAATGCTACTTATTGAAGGAAATAGATTCAGCTTGCCTTTTCATGATGAACCATACTATTATAATTCACCAAATTCTTCTTCCAGCTGACTCGTCTAGGTCAGTGTGAGCGCGCGCTGGTGGCACTGGAAATTGCCGGATGGCTGAATGAGGCCAACATGGCATTGCAAGCTGTTGTACAGTGTTATGGTCTGCTGGCACCAATGATCTACTTCAAAATCCCCTCCATCCCAGCCATCCAGGTAGGTCAAATTTCCTGTCTTGTTACTCTTTCATTTGGATTTACCGATTTGAAAAAACCGTTAGGCCAATTATTATTAGTAAAAGCTAAAGCTGTCTCGCTATCCGTTAAATTTATCAATCCCGTCACCCTTTTGCACAACCCTTTGATGGTTTCCTTACCTACAATACATCCTTTACTGGTTACAGGTGTTGGAGCGCTGTCATGCCATTCTGCAGGAAATTCCAGCCAATATACGTCAGCGCCGTCAAGCGTCAACTGCTGAAAGTCTGCACCACATGGCAGCCTGCCTCACATACCACATGGCAAAGGTAGGTTATGAATTTTGTACGTGCACTGAGATATACATAGTTAGGCACTAGGAAGCAAGAATAAGTATATATATATGATGCTAAAATATCAACTTCTTTTTAGAGTGCTTCTTTAAGCCAGTTAGTTGCAAACTATCTAACTAGTCTATCAAGTATAATGCTGATGTTATTATAGCCATAATTAAGTAAATTTGATATAGTTTAAATATGGTTTTGGAGGTAGCAATTACATCAGAATGCCAAGACCAACTGATAACATTGCCTATATCTATAACAGGTGCTGCGAACATGGGGTCAGCGTGCCTTGGCAGGTTCTATAAATGACACTGGTCGCAAACTCCTGGCGCTTGAGGGAGACGAGAAGGACAAAAAAGCAGAAGCTAGAGCAGCAGCCGCTGCTGCAGCTGCAGCAGGAGCAGCCGCTGCTCCAGGTGCTCCCAGTAAGTCCCAGATACTGAAACTCTCTAATTAACTGTAGAGTATATAGCACCAGCTATCCCCTATCAAGATAGGCCTCAAGATAAATGAGAAAAAAAAGGAATATGAAGTGTGCTTCCTACTACAGCACAGTTTGTGAGAATCTCATAAGCTCTGTAATTTATAGAACTACATTGCTCCTATCTGGAGATGATTAATTGCTACCTGCTTCAATTTATATTCAGTGCTTATCTTTATTAGCACGGCGACTCTAAGTCCTACTAGTGAGACTTGTAGACTAGTCAATGGTTCAGAGTCGCCACGGTGTAAGGGATAGGGGAGCCCTGATTTCTATTTTCGTTCACTGTTCTTCTCCTATGGACTATTTTGGCACAATATTGAGGCATTGTTATCAGCATATGTATGTACTAATGGTAGATAACTTGTTTTTGTGATATATGTTTAGTTTGGGTTTTATGATTAGATTAGACATTTCAGCTCCTGGAGCTCTATGGAAGATTAGCATAAGACAAAATTAAGATTCACCAATACATCTCTGTAGGCTTTATCTGATAATTCTGTGGTCTGAAATTGCTGTATATATGTACTAAAGGTTTCATCTCACGGGGTTATGGTACATTTGGATCATATATTCTGTATTTGAAGAAGATATTTACTGTTTAGAATCTCTATAAATCTCTATGGAGAGACAAATGCTAAACTTGGTGTACCCTGTCTACAGAGGGGAGGGGGTTACCAGTTTGGTGGGGAGGGGGTTGTGTATGCTGTATGCTGTTGGGGTTGGTAAGACTGCCACACACAACCCTAGTCATTCTGGGGTCCTTGGTGCATATGGTTCTGGGTCATTGAACATGCCCTCTACCATTTGTAGTGGTCATCTATGGGCAGGCAGAACTTCTCGGTAGTAGACCTAGTAGTACAAGGCAGCACAAGAGTTACAGGGTGAGCCAGAAGAGTGAAAACCACCAATGGCTTAAAGATATCCAATACCTCTTGTTTAAAATCGGTTGTAAGAATGTCTGGCTCAATCCTTATGTTTGGTCAAAGTCCTCACTCAAAAACAATATAAAGAGAAGGTTAAATGATGCACATATTCAGAAATACAACCAGTACATTGATAACCCAGAGAATACTAGCAAGTGTAGAATTATCAAGATGTGTAAAGATGATCTCAATGACATTTATGAAGAGCGTGAATACCTAACGCATACAGAATCACCTAAAATTAGAACCATTATTGCTAAACTCCGGACTGACAATAACTGTACACTTGACAGCCTGTCAAGAAGATATAGAGGAAAGAAACCTGTCAATTCTAAGTGCACATTCTGTAATGCTGTGCAAGATGTCAATCATGTCTTCTTACATTGTAACATGCCCGAGATGAGAAACGCATGGTCAGTGTTTGAAACAAAATACCTCAAGTTCGTTGATTACTATAAAAGACACGATGACACTAGGAAACTTTCTCAAATACTAGCAGTGGCCCCATATTGCAAATCATCTAAAAGGCCAGGGGCTGTGAACTGTATATACTCATATATAAAATCTGTCTACAACATTGTAAATGAAAACCTGGTGCTGACATAAGTGTACCTGTACATTAGTCAATAAAGCCATCTTGAATCTTGAATCTTGAATTGATGGTACAACCTTTAATTGCCTTTGAAGTTAGCTTTCCTATTATTCTATCACTAGACACAAGATTACAAGTTGCCGCGCTATGTCTCACAGGTCTATTCTCTACTATTCTATTAAAATCTACAACACTACGGTTTTATATTTTATTTCTATTTTACAATCTAGTCCCAGAAGAAGGAGATGAAAGCATCCTTGAAGGTGGAAACACTGAGACTGGTTCTCTGACTCTTGCTGCACTTAAGAAAAAGAAGATGAAGAAGGGAGCAGCGACCACTGGCAAGGAGGAAGTGGATCCCACCGGCAACGAGGAGCTCAAGGCGCTCGAAGCTCACATGCTGAGTCTGTCTCGACAAGGTAAGGTTATATGTCCAATTTTTAAAATTATCAATTTCATAAATGATATCATTTGTACCTGTTATATAATATCCAGAAAGGAAAATTTATACCCGATTTCACATGTCATGTTTCAGCTCAAGGCGAACATGAACTGTCAGGAAATGAAGACCCATCCATCCTTCACGCCTATATCGCCTACTTACCTGCTAAACTGGCATACAAAGAAGGTTAGAACAGTCCTAATCAGATACCATGTTTATATCTCCTAAAATTTTGATATATTTTGTTAAGAATTCTTTGTTGATTTACCATTTTATGATCCTATACATTAATCTGACAAACAGCACCAGGCTTCATTACAACCTCCATTCCACTTTGATATACTATTTTATGTCTTTAATAAACACTATTTTATCTTTTGTAGTCGCTAAGTTCCGCCGCCGGGCTCGCTACCTGGAATTTTTCGTTCAGGTGGCACAGAAGGCCATTGCAGAGGGACTTTCTGAGCATGCTCTTGAGTGGTGTGAAGAATCCATCAGCTGGCTTACTAAGTATGTTTACAGCCCCCTTGATAAGACATTAATGACAAATTATAAGTGTACCTTTGGATTAGCATAAGGCCTATCATTATAGTATTGTCGTACATAGTTATAATTATAACGAACTTTTGTTTAATAGTGCTCACTTTTACCCTTTATGAATTATCATCTTCAAAACTTCAATGGGAACATGAGGTCAATTTTGCTGGTCATATGGTTGTCATTACAGACTTAAACCTAGTGTGTGTAAGTGACACTGGTTTTCTTTACCTGCAGGCGTAATGAGCAGATTATGGGCGGTAAGACCACAGTGACCCGTCAGCCTGGTGCCTACACGGTGGTCGGTGACGACCCCAAGAAATATGCTGCAGCCATGGTGGAGTACTCCAAGGACAAGGTGAGCAATTCAACATGAACATTTTCTTTGTTAAAAGAGCATGTTTTAGGCTGGTGTTTGATTTAAGTTATTTGCCTAGTCAGTGTTAGATAAGTTCCCTTCACCTCATCACAAATCTTACCTGCTTCATTTTTCCTGTATCACATTCATTAAAGGAGAAGCAAATATAAATTGGTGTCTCTGCTATCAGAACTAATTTCTCTTTGATCATATATATTTTGGGCCATTATGCCAGTGACAGATATCATGCTTCTATGGTTCTTGTGATTACTTCTTTGTCTCCAGAAATTACTGATTTTCACTGTGTCAACTTGATTTGAGCTTATGGCAAAAAAAAATGTTTGTAATGCACGATAAGCATGCATCTCCCCTACCACTTATCATGTGCTCGTTATAGGTCCTAGGGTCGCGAAACCCTAGTGTGAAGGGAGGATCTAGAGTAGTAAGTAAAAACATGTGCTGTTGGGGTGTGCCTGGTAGGGTATCTGTATTCTATGTGGTTCTTAAAGGTGCTCTGAATGGAGGACCTACGTCCGCCGACGTTAGCGCTGTGGCGGACGTAGCCGATTCAGAGCTCTTTTAACCTTTTCAAGGTTGCCATCCCTCAGGTCTCACCTACAGGGTTTGATACACTCCTGGAGAATCAGCATGATACTCCAATGCAGCGCCAGTGCAGGGGTGCATCATGATGACACTGTAGCACGGACTTTGAGACGCGGCCTTTAGAGGGTTAATGGAATCTTGGTGCCTGTCTGACCTGATATGGGGCTCCAAGGGTCGATTCAAGTACATACTGAGATATTATGGCGTAAGGGGATTTCCATTCAATTTTTGTTTTTGTGGTATTTCTAAAAATACATTGTGCTTGGAGCTCCAATGTCTTGTACATGATATGACGTTTTTTGTAAGAGGCACTTGTGCCTTTTTTTTGTTTTCTCCGTCTTTGGTTGCTGTTTTGTTTCCCGTAAAACTTTTAAAACTTGTCGGGATTATTCTTGTGTAGAGAGATTTTCCTTGGTGTGTCACTTGGGGTGGCCTATTCAGGAGGTGTATGTTTTGTCGCATATATAAATACATTTGTAATTACCTATTTTAACATGTGTAGTTGATACATTACAAGTATACAATTATGTAGCACTCTAACAGTCGAGAGAATAGTGTCTGACGCTAGCGCATTAGAGTACATTAGTCTAATGTACTCTAATGCGCTATCTAATGATTAGATAGTGGCCTAGAAGTTTTACTCAGTATATCAAGAATATTATCAGCTACACTAGCCTACAATGTAACACTGCCGGCATATATATGTTTTTTGGGTCTACTACCAAAATATACTCTGCCACAGTGATAGACATATGTAGTCGTTCTTTACCATTGACAATTTACACTGTAATCGTGGGAAGAATCTTCAAGAATCATTTCTGCACGTTAGCTAGATTTATTCACGCTGAGCGGTTGTCAAGAAAAAGAATACTTATTAGAGGTATAGGCGTAGGCCCACACGTTGCAAGAGACTTCAAATTGTTATTCACAACTCACAGTAGAATCCCATACTAATTTCTATCTTGGGATTTATGTTAGTATTGCCATCATTTTGTATTGTTTGAAACCAAGGGAAAATTTTGAATTTCCCACATTTTGTATAGAGAAGATGTACATAATAAGTTTTGTAAACTAATCAGACTTTCACATGTCTATGTAAATTTGTAAATACACTTTTTCATTTTTGAGGCATATTTTACATTTTCTTCCTTTCCCTTAACCTTGTTTGATTTCAGCGTCCCGGTTCACTGTTGGAAGAAGTGAGTTTTCTCTTTGCAGTCCGTTCAAAATTTCAAAGATGGCATAATGAATGTACTTATAGTGGTTTTGATATACATTCATCAAATGTCCATGGTCACAGACATGATAGAATCTCAGCATGGAATTTTTGTAGTGACTTTTGTAATTGCTTGTACATGTAGTGCGGTCATTATTCCATGTAATCTCACACATGCATATGGTCCTTGAGTATATCATAGCCACTGAAAAGTCTAATGTCCATTTTTGCTTACACTATTCTCAGTCATGATTGAACACATGGTTGGATGCAAAAAGTCAGTCCTTCAAATAATCATATAGACTACTTCATAGCGGATCTTCACAAATAAGCGCAGGGCTTTGTTTTTTCAATGGATAATAAGCGCAAGTCCCATTCTAGCGCAGGGTAACGGGAGGCATAAACACCAAAATTCTATGCATTTTTGTTCTTCAAATAACCACAGGTCGCATATAAACGCAGGGTGAAATTTATTAGTACAAGAGCGCTAAAATGGGTCAAACATTTAGAAGTGAGGAGAAATTTTAGATTTAAAACCCTTTGGTGGTGAATCACCCCCACTTTGTTCCACCCCATTTAGCATATAAGTGGGGAATGTTAAGTGTGACACCCTAGGGGCACAGAATCAAGGTTTCTCCAAAGTATTCGACAAAATGAATCAGCATTACCATAATCAATGTAGTACAATAGATATCATAGAAGAAGCCAAGAAATTATAAATGGTGTCAGTCAAGACTGAGAATTGATTGTTCAATATGCACAAGGATATGTTTAAAAGATAGACACCGCTAGCATGACAATGAAGAAATGGAAATACTACCCGGTAGTAGTGCATTTCTGTGCAGGTATACATTTACCTATATGCTGGTTTGTAAGCATGTCAACAGGAATGACTGTATTTGTACATTTTACATTTGGGGTCTCGTGGATCTGTCTTGGATAAATGTAAATAGTGGATGATTCTCTTTCTATTAAGGGAGAGAGGCATGATGTATCTCTATATGTAAAAAAATTCTTCAGACACTTTTTTTCCCATTTGGTTTGATATCTTGATATATGGTCTTAGCATGTCTCTTTTTAAATGTATTATGAATTGTGTATTACACTATGAATCTGGCATGAGGTGCACTGATTTAACAGAGTAATATCAGGGGTAGTCCTTGAGCCAGAGTCGCATTTGGTACCACTGCCTCAGAATCTGGGAAGCTAGTGCATGCGTTTAGACGGCATTAATACACATGTAATTCCTTGAGCTATGATTCTAATTCTACAATACCCAGTCACTCTAGAGTAAAAACCCTAAACCTATTTAGAATCTAAGACTAATATTTAAATATGAATGTAAAAACTATTCCACAACCCATATCTATAGATGTAGTACTTGGTTTTATCTACATATTTTGCATTACATACAAATAGTGCCCTCTTCCAATAATTACCGGCTCCTAGACTAGAAGATCACTTGAAAATAGGGATGTATGTTATAACATTGCACACCTTGCACAAAACGGTGTAATGAAGGTTTGCTGTGTATTGAACCCCTCTGGCAGCCTGCTTTACCCCTCATTCCCCGCTTGTTTCTAACAACAGGTTTCTGTTGCCGGCAGTGACAAGTTCTCGGTAATGACGTCATTTCCTGTCTTGATTGCAAAGGTTGATTAGATCAAGGTGGAGGGTATACATGTCTCAAGGCCATTTAACTCAAATTGTGAAAGAATCAGTTTTTCTATTTTAATGAATAGACCCTTTTTATTAACATCAATGCATTGTATCTAATGACTTTGAAAAAATGACAATGTGTTCTAGTTGGTACTTTGAAAAATGTAAGTTTTTCTTCTTCTTTTTTTAAATGAGTTCTTTTTTAGTGTACAAACATAATGTAGAAAAGAATTATATAGATTTTACCCTGCCAGAGACATGTGCATCCTAGGAGTTCCATTTAAATTGATTTCATGGGAAAAAAACAAAGTGGTGGAATTCATTTGTTTGATATGTGTGTTTCCCAACTGTCTTTCCCTAAAACCCCCACCCCCACCCCCAACTAAATGGCCAGATTCTGAGAGCCAGGTCAGCTATGGTTAAAATCCCATCTTCATGGCTCTCATTCCGGTCTATTCATAACATGGCCCCATCACTTCTGATTTTATTATTATTTATTCCAGCTATAACACATACTACTTTACCTTTCCCTTACCAGATTACCCTCCTTCTCTATTCTAACTAGGCTAACTATGCACATTCCCAAATAGCAATCGAAAATGAAATGTATGTGTAACATTAAAAGCTAGCACATGTACATTACAGAATATTATGAAGGATCCTAATGTGTTGATAACAATATGCAGTCTTAGAAAAATCTGCATAGCATTTCATCCATAAACCATCATCGATGGGGTTTTTTTATGATAAAAATCAGTAAATCCCACCCTTGGCTTAGCACAGAGATTTGCCTTACTTGCAGTTATTGACATAATATTATATAATATTGTCCCTATAAATCTGGTTCCATTCTAGCATTAATATCGATCCATCTTTGTATTTCAATAACTATAAACACACACATGACCATCTGCACCTTTCGATGAATGTTGTATATAGAATGTCCGATATTTCATTTTAAATGCACTTGTGGTGAAAAAGTGTTGATGTACTAAAATTGAATCATATTGTACATAGACAAACATCGAGGTTTAATTGTGCTAATAATATCTACTGTGTTCTGTGTAGTGCCAAATGAGATACTACCAATTTTACATGTTAATATTCACTTAGTACGTGCGACACATGTATTCCGAAGTTCCACTTTATTCAAAGATCAATACGAGGTCCCTCATAGAACATCATCATTTCATTCAACATCTTACATGAATATTTTTCTTCATTCTTTTTTTCACGTCCTGAGTGGGAGGGAGAATAGGGCATCATATTCTTTAGCATTCTCAAAATTAAACATGGTCTGAGTCTGGTTACAGTGAATGGCACCGGATTATTGATGCATGAGACTTTCAGAATAAGATGTATTAAGAGAGGGAAGGTTAGACAAAACACTCCATCTTCACTAGAAACAGAGAAATATAATGAATGGTTATCCGCTTTTCTTCTTCTATAAATGCCTCTGCTAGAGCAAACATTGCAACACGACAATTAGCAATTGATAAAGCAAAAGTTCTCCTGCCAACTGGGCCCACACCGATATGTGTACATGCCTTCGATGTCATCACATAATCCATCTAACTTTCCACATCCAATTCATTTTTTATCATTCAAATTCATTATGAAATGTTCAATATACTCATGTGCTCATTTTTTTTTAGCACATAAAGAGTGAGAAGGGCTCCAAGGCGACAGCGAGTAATGCAGGCGGTCAGAAACCTGGACGTCCCAAGAAGATCAAGTACAAGGTAAGGCAAAACTCAGAATCACCATTATAAAACAATGTTTGTGGGCCTCTTGGACGCTCTGGATGGTATATTCTCATAGAATTGAACCTATTTGGAACGTAGTATGAAAATAAAAAGTTCTATTTTCTTCCATACAGGCATCATTGCTCAATGCAATACGTAGCAAGATGGGGACAGTGAGATTTTTTTTCTACAAAAAAGAGCCATTACATTAATGCCAAATTTGTCTTTTGATGGCTGTGCCTTTTAATGCTGTTCATTAACCCTAAAGACAATATGGGGCCCCAAGACGTCTTGCTCATTTGTCACTATAGGATGCTCCTCCACAGCATTAACAAGTCTTGCTGCACCTACCCCTCCCCTATCCCCAAGGGGGTCGGTCCTCTTTATCTCTTAAAAAAAAAGTTTTAAAATAGGCGTTTAATGCTATTATTTACTGTATGGCATAGTCTAACACTCTGCAAAGGGCTAATGGATGCAGCTGTGTGAGCTACAGTCTTGCTGAGTGATGTTTTATTGCTTGCCTGGAGAATTCTCATGAAGGTAAATAATAACCTGCAGAAATTTGATGGTTGCCAATCAAATAGGAGTGCTTACCCGGACCAAAATGCAGTAGAAATGCAGCACTAAAGCAGCTGGGAAACAGTGTGGTGTGACAGTAGTGATTCAGTGTGAAAGCAGCATCAGAAACAGTATTGTATCAGCATCTACTGTCATTCTACTGCTCAGCACCACAAAACTTGCAGCAGTGGTACAGTAGTAGAACAGTAGTATTAGCAGCATGCAAGCAGTATTGAATCAGTTGTCCCAATTATGTAAATTAGATGGCAGCATTTGAACAGTATCTACTTATTTAATGCTGCATGACCATATATTGGGTTGGGGCAGTGTTCAATCAGCACTACTGAATGGCTGCTGCTATAGCAGTAGTTGAGCAGTAGATCATACTGAAAACTACTGCTGGGGGCAGGTAGAAGCATAAAAGAAGCAGCCGCTGTTCTAGTACTGGCACTACCAATGCCTCTCTAGGTGGTCCTTGCTGGATTTGAACTTGGGATCTTCTGATTACTCTACCAACGCATTAGCCCCCTGAGCCACCGCCCCATCAGCTATGTGGGACGGTTACTACTTCCTAGTAGTGCATGCAAATCATGTAGGAGGGGGCTAGGGCAGTACTGATTCAGTAGTACTGGGTAACTCTTACCATAGCAAAAGGGTTAGAGTAGACATATCTATAGAGTGCTGCTATAGTATAATGCCTTTTGGTTTACTGATGTTAAGGTGATGAGACAAGCACTTTGCAATTATCAATGATACATGGATACTATGTAAAAAAAAATATGTCATGATGGGGACCAAAATATTCAGTATATTTGTACCCTATATAAAGTCAGTGAGTAATTCCTCACTTTCATACACCCCAACATCCATGTGTATCCATTACTGGCACTGAATAAGATATTCATATGCAAAGGGGTGAAGTATGCTTGTCTCCACAAACACTGGATAGTTTCATTATTACATTACTGAATCTTTTGATTGCTGTTCACAACCATACTGACATTCACACTATGGACTGTCTTAGAAGCATCAGGTAAATAATCCGTGAATGGACAGAGTCATACCAGTAGATGGTCAGTAGACTACTGCATCTATGCTGCTGCACAGAGTGTATAATTTCTGGAATCTATTAACATTCAGTTGAGAGTCAGTAGACTACTGATTCTAGTCTGAAATGCAGTGCATATTCAGTTGATAGTCAGTACACTACTGAGTGTAGACTGAAAATGCAGTGTGGAGTCAGCTGTTTCGGAAGTATTTCAGCAGTACCTACTGCAATATGCAGTTGTTGATCAGCATATTCTCAGTAGCCACTGATAGGAGAAGTAGATACTGCCTTCTGGTATAGAGAGGCCCTGAGAGGCTCAGAGATTTTTTTATTTTTTTATTTTAGCAATAGGCATCATCGGAGGTATGTGGACATCAAACTTCAAAGTAACAAATCCGCTTTCTACAGCACGCTTGCTATGATATAATGACATACAACACACAGTAATGGAAAACCGATATGATGAAAGCTTTTTGAGTGGCCTTGTTTCAACAGCATTTCGCTTACTTGTGTTCACTACCTGTTCTCTGGAATACATGGGCAACAAAGCCTAAATAAATAGCTCTCAGTCGTGACCTAGATATTTGAGCATAACCCAAAATTTCCCGTCATTATTCACCAACCTTGATCTTACTCATTAATTCTCACAGAGAAGAAGGCTTGTTTGCCTCTGGTAATTATAAATATTGAAAAAAAAATATTGAATGCTGGTTCAACTAAACTGTCCACAGGCGCTGCGTATAGATGATACGATGACCGATGCCCAGAAGGCAGCTCAGGAAGAACTGGAACTCAAGGTAACCTTCAAAATTATCGACAATAAACATCTCTACCCCCATCCTCCCTGCACCACCCTGAATACAAAAAAGAAAACTAACCCTCCCTCTCAACTTAGTTTTTTTCGACTCCCAACCAGAAGCACAAGCTTTGTGTTTTTGGCCTAAGCCTAATTGATATGTATCCTACTGCTACGGTATATAACAAGCTTCCATTGATCCCTGTCAGAATCTGAATTGTCTCACCCCCCCCCCTCCACACACACGCCAAGCTACGAAGGACACTACAACCCTCCCCCGCAATACATTTTATCCTTTGTATGCCTCAGTTATAAATCAATAAATCACTTGACATTTGTCTTAATAAATGAGTCCTATACCTTAATTGTCCATACAGGCGCTCGCTACACTATCAATGTTCTTGGTGGACCTGATTCATGTGAGCCATAAGCGGAAGAAGGTGCGGAAGATTTCGACTGAGGAGGCTCCCTGGAGGAGTCAACTTAACATCCTCCAGGGCCTCAGTCAGTTCGGTGCCCTCCTCCACAAGATAGAGTTTCGCGAGAAGATTCTCGGCAATGCCTCTAACTTTGCCTACAAGTGAGCCACCATTTTAGAATGATTCAACTTTCACAATAAGGGGCATTTAACTACCGGTAAAGTCTATTGTCAGTCCATTTAGATTGTATCATAATGATTTGCTTCAACCGGCTTGGATCAGTAGATCAAACTGTTTCTCTTTACTCCACAATCATGTTTTTTTTTTCTTTTTCATGCCGAGCCAAGAAATGGCCTATCTATGTATATCTACAGTCTGAACGTATTTGCTTTTCATATTAGCAGTTTACTTTTCAATTAAATTAAACTCTTTAAAACATGAGGTGGGCATCTATAAATCAATCCTGTCCCACCCCTTGTTCCAGAACCTCCTTCCTGGACCAGGAGTGGTTCACATTTGAGACTGTTGGTACATTGGTGGTGGGGTGGGAGGGTGGCCCCAGTCGCCTTGTCACCCGCCAGGACACGTCGCGTCCCCCAGCTCCAGCGTCTGAGGTTAATGCAGACAAACCCAGCCGCACCAGTGGTATAGAGATTGCTGCTGCTGCAGCAACAGGTAAGTGATGAAACTACCTTCTACAATGGCGATAGTCAAATGTTGTGCAGTTCTCATTACTTTTTCATAAAGACAACTTGTCAGGTGACTCAAGACAACTGCATTGGCCCTTTTCTTTCTTCTTCACTGATAATCTTGACGAGGCAGACCTTCTGCAGATCAAGCTGCATTCACTTACCTTCTGAACACATTTTTGAATTCCTTGCTGTTAAGCAGTGTTACTCAAGCTCAACCACATGTGGTTCTCTCTATGTTCTGCACAAAACACAGCATTATGCATTTCACTTATGCACAAATATATCTCTGCTCACTTTGTGGTTCTGTTATGCTTCTGGGATGTTAGAACCACCACCAGAGCCGGTCCCTGAATCTGTACCACCGGCCGATAAGAAAGGTGCCAAGAAAGGTCATAAGTCTACAAACTCCAGCCCAAGACGTAAGACTTTGTGTGATGTGGGAGTATCCACCAACACTCCCAGCATGTAATAGAGCCTAGCCTATGGTTTGGTTTGCTTAGCCTAGTGGCATTTTCCCAGCTGTTCAGCACTGCCTCAACATGGTGGAAAACTTTAGCCCCGCCATCCCCTGTGTTGACCCCCCCCCCCACCCCCTCCTTATAATTATCTGCTCTTATTTCAAAGGAAATGCATTGAAATAATGAGATGCCATAAAGTTTGTATATATACGGGAGCCAAAGTATGTAGAGCGCATATTTCTTCCTCAGAGCACATGACTCAAAATGGGGATGTAAATAATGGACTAGCCCCATACATTGCCAATTTTCGTTAAGGTAAATACATGTATAATTCAAAAACCATGGAGCTCTCGTGTGAGTATGTGTAAGGTGTATCGCAATTGCAGTATCATTGTCGTATAGCCCATTGGGCATTGGGCTATACGACAATGATACTGCATGTGCGATACACCCGTGCGATATACCTTATGCAGACTCACACTTGTGAACCTTTGTCTTGTTCTTCAATGTCTGACATTCCCCATAGTCAAAGATCTCCATGCCCCTTGTCTGTCTTTTTCATCTTGACGTGTCCCTTTCGTCATACAGTGACTCTCCACTGCCCCATTCCACACTATTCTCATCTTCGTGAGCCTTTTCTTTCACCCTCCCCCTCTATCTCTGATTTGCGACCCCAAACACCCGTCTGCGCTGCCATAAGCTCCTGCAATGATTCATTGTGTATACGTTGTGAATATGGTTTTATGCATTGTAAATTTTGCCGCCTTTGCTTTAGCATGAATATGACATGTATATATTTGGAAACACTGATGGGCTGGGAATGACTGACAGTTAACTCCCTTGTGTAAGTCGCACCTGCGTATAAGCCACACCCTGCCTTTGGGAGAAGGCTATAAGGTGTATCGCAACTGGGGGCTGAAAATGGTTTAGTGCTCTTCTATAGGGTTAGGAGGTGCTGTGGAGTGAGTAGTGCATGATAATTGGAATATGGGAATGGCGGAGCAGGAATGGTGTATTGAGTAGAACATGGACATTGCAGTATATGGGAATGGCAGAGCAGGAATGGTAAAGTTGATAGTGTATTGAAGTTGTAATATGGGAATGGCAGAGTAGCAATAGTGGAGTGAGTAGTACATGGAAATTGGAATGGCAGAGCAGAAATGGTTAGTGTGTGGTACATGGAATTTGTATAGCAGGAATGAGGGAGTGAGTAGTACAGGCAAATTGCAATATGGGAATGGCAATAGTGAAGTTAATAGTACAATCAACTCCCTCTATTACGACCACCCTAGGTACTTTCAGAAAGTGGTCGCATTACAGAGGTGGTCACATTGTCAGATTGTAGGGAGTCCATAGGATTCTGATACTTAGACTTTGGTCTATCAGCTCCATGGTTAGAAAATGTTATATTTGTTTTTCAAAGGGGTCATTTCAAATTACAGTGAACTCTCATAACAAGTCATAGTATAAACAAATTTAGATTTGAGTGAATGGTTTTTCGTCACATTATTTTATGCATTTCAATTGAATAGTGGGTTCCTTAGGGAGCCTCTACCCTTGTATCAACGTAGAATAGTGGTGTTTTGACATGAATAATGTTCTGTTTAGTAAGTATACCTGGACGTACAGTACTTTACTCAGCGCCCCGCCCCCCCCGCCTCCCTGTGGCTGCAATGTGTTAAGACATCAGAGAGACGTCACAGCCTTTACCCAGGACTTCTCCCCCTCCCCCCGTCGGCTGTAAGGTGTTAAGTCATCAAAAGAGCCATCACAGCCTTTGCCCCCCACCTACCTAGTCATAAATGCGGCTAAAACTAGGGTGGTAAACATAAAAATGGTCGTATTAGAGAGAGTAATGTACCCATTTGTGAAATGGGTGTCCACAGGGTGAGGTGGTCGCATTAGACGGATGGTCCCATTAGAGGGAGTTATTTCCATTAAAACTAAAATTGTGTAGTCTCTCCAAAAATGGTCGCAATGATGAGGTGGTCTTATTAGAGGGGTGGTCGGTAGGTGGGAGTTGACTGTATATTGAAATTGGAATATGGGAATGACAGATCAGCAATGGTGGAGTGAGTAGTGCATGTAAATAAGAATATATATTGGAATGGCTGACCAGGAATGGTGGAGTGAGTAGTACTGGGAAATTGGAATATTGGAATGGCAGAGCAGGAATGGTGTAGTGAGTAGTACATGGGAATTGGGATATGGATATGGCAGAGCAGGAATGATGAAGTGAGTAGTACAGGCAAAGTACAATATGGGAATGGCAGAGCAGGAATGGTTAATTCAGCAGTATATTGCAATTGGAATATAGAATAGCAGAGCAGAAATTGTGGAGTGAGCAGTGCATGGATGTTGAAATATTGAAATGGCTGCACAGGAATGGCGTAGTGAGTAGTACAGGGGAATTGGAATTAGTGAATGGCAGAGTAGGAATTGTGGAGAGAGTAGCACATGGAAATTGGTATAATATTTGAATGCAGAGCAGGAATTGTGGAGTGAGTAGTATATTGGGGTTGGGATATGGGAATGGCTGAGCAGGAATGGTGGAGTGAGAAGTATATGGAAATAGGATTATGAGAATGGTATAGCATGAATGGTGGAGTGAGTACTGTAGTACATGTGAGTTGTACGTGGATATTGGGGTATGGGATGGAAAAGCAGAAATGATGGTTTAAGTAGTATAAGACAAGTTGAGCCATGGGAGATAGTAATGATCAAGGGAGAATAAGATAGAACTATCGATACTGACTCAGAATTAATGGGCCAGGTATACATTATTATGTCAAAGGTTGAAAGAGACATGCTTATTTTAACCACAGATGGGAGAACTTGAAGTTATGCTTAAAAAGAACATTCTGACTCCTCCAGTTTTATTGCCTTACACCTACACAGCTGTTTGACCATGAGGAACTCTCTGGAATTATGAGCGCTCTGGAGTTTAATTTTTTATGAATATGTTTATTTTTCACCAAACAAATTACCTTTTTTTCCATAGTTTTCTCCATCGAGACTTGACTGTTGACGATGATCCTTTATCACGTAGAATAGTGGTGTTTTGACATGAATAATGTTCTGTTTAGTAAGTATACCTGGACGTACAGTACTTTACTCAGCGCCCCGACCCCCCCCGCCTCCCTGTGGCTGCAATGTGTTAAGACATCAGAGAGACGTCACAGCCTTTACCCAGGACTTCTCCCCCTCCCCCTGTCGGCTGTAAGGTGTTAAGTCATCAAGAGAGCCATCACAGCCTTTGCCCCCCACCTACCTAGTCATAAATGCGGCTAAAACTAGGGTGGTAGACATAAAAATGGTCGTATTAGAGAGAGTAATGTACCCATTTGTGAAATGGGTGTCCACAGGGTGGGGTGGTCGCATTAGACGGATGGTCCCATTAGAGGGAGTTATTTCCATTAAAACTAAAATTGTGTAGTCTCTCCAAAAATGGTCGCAATGATGAGGTGGTCTTATTAGAGGGGTGGTCGGTAGGTGGGAGTTGACTGTATATTGAAATTGGAATATGGGAATGACAGATCAGCAATGGTGGAGTGAGTAGTGCATGGAAATAAGAATATATATTGGAATGGCTGACCAGGAATGGTGGAGTGAGTAGTACTGGGAAATTGGAATATTGGAATGGCAGAGCAGGAATGGTGTAGTGAGTAGTACATGGGAATTGGGATATGGATATGGCAGAGCAGGAATGATGGAGTGAGTAGTACAGGCAAGTACAATATGGGAATGGCAGAGCAGGAATGGTTAATTCAGCAGTATATTGCAATTGGAATATAGAATGGCAGAGCAGAAATTGTGGAGTGAGCAGTGCATGGATGTTGAAATATTGAAATGGCTGAACAGGAATGGCGTAGTGAGTAGTACAGGGGAATTGGAATTAGTGAATGGCAGAGTAGGAATTGTGGAGAGAGTAGCACATGGAAATTGGTATAATATTTGAATGCAGAGCAGGAATTGTGGAGTGAGTAGTATATTGGGGTTGGGATATGGGAATGGCTGAGCAGGAATGGTGGAGTGAGAAGTATATGGAAATAGGATTATGAGAATGGTATAGCATGAATGGTGGAGTGAGTACTGTAGTACATGTGAGTTGTACGTGGATATTGGGGTATGGGATGGAAAAGCAGAAATGATGGTTTAAGTAGTATAAGACAAGTTGAGCCATGGGAGATAGTAATGATCAAGGGAGAATAAGATAGAACTATCGATACTGACTCAGAATTAATGGGCCAGGTATACATTATTATGTCAAAGGTTGAAAGAGACATGCTTATTTTAACCACAGATGGGAGAACTTGAAGTTATGCTTAAAAAGAACATTCTGACTCCTCCAGTTTTATTGCCTTACACCTACACAGCTGTTTGACCATGAGGAACTCTCTGGAATTATGAGCGCTCTGGAGTTTAATTTTTTATGAATATGTTTATTTTTCACCAAACAAATTACCTTTTTTTCCATAGTTTTCTCCATCGAGACTTGACTGTTGACGATGATCCTTTATCACTTAGAATAAAAAAATAGTACATTCCTTGAGTAAAAGTGTAATAATGACATTATACAGGACGGACTCCAGGGGCACTGCCTGCTATCCCCCAGGAAGAAGAAGATACTCCCCGCACCTATCGCTCTGATGCTGGACAAGGAACCCGACGCAAACCCGGTCGAGGTGGTCAGCAGCCTGCTGTTTCTGACCCAGCGGCAGACCCAAGTGATTCAGCCTTGCTGACCACTGCAGAGACCATTGATATGCTTGCCAAAACATTTGCATTCTTCAGACGGGCTATTGTGAGTAATGGTTCTTGATATAAATGACATCATTTTGTACACCAGGGTTGTGAAATATTGTGTAGTTTTATTTGTGAAGGATAAAGGATTACCTTTGGTCCATAAAGTCAACCCTAGTGACTCTCCCTGATCGATTGAGAAAATTGTATTTATAACGGCTATGTGGGGGAATTGATATTTTCAGGCCCTCAATACCCAGTCACTGACATAATGACAAGTGTCAAGTTGGGTTTATCTAAACTGTTCTTAAGAATAGCTTCGTTAGGTTTCAGTTGGATTTAAACTGACCATGTTCCTCATCCATGTTTCCGCTATTCCTCCACCTTCCTCTTAATGTAGGTTCTAGCACACCGCGGTCAGCACTGGACACTATTACAGAATGCATGCCGTGCATTGTGGAACTGCACCCACACTGCGCTGTTACGTACATATGCAGAAGCTGACAGCCTTATCAGTCTCGAGACGCTGAGATCTCTAGCCTGGCAGCCATTTAGTTTGGCTGCTGACTGCCTGCTAGACATGATGGTACACCTACAGAATGCAGAGAGGGAACGTGCAGAGAAGGTACATGTATATATATGTCAACATTCATCCTTGCTATGACATAGATTCATTTAATCAAATTGATTTTGGCAGGTATCTGAGGAAATGTTTACACTAGGACAAAAAAGTTATTTTGCTTTGCTGTAGGGCATTTAACTACATAGAATGTAAAGGAAAATTACAAGTTGCACTTCACCATATTTTACAAGCACTATAATTGAAAATCATGTAATTATAGTTGATAACACTACATTATACTCTGTGTGCAAAATTTCAGAAGCGGCGTGGTGACACTGCATCCGCACCAGTGACCTGCTGGATGGGTGATGTAAGAGCTGAGCGAGGTGGAGCCAGCCTGCGCTTTGAGCAGCTGCTTGATGACATCAGTAGAGTCGATGTACGCTGGGTGCGCCGCCTTATTTTGAGAGCTATCGAGATGATGTATTATGAGCAGAAATGGGAAAGACTAGTAGACATAGCCCTTCGCTTCAATGCCGTGTCTGAGTAAGTCATCAAGCATTGTATCACGAAATCCTCATTCAGGTGTCCATTCCTCACTGATATTCACCAGCTTGGCTAATCGACCATTTCAAAGCTCTAGCAACCTAAAAATATCTAGAATGTATGTGTAGTAGTTTATAAGAGTTTAATTGGCTTTCTAAGATTTTGGGTCATTTCTAATCTAAAATGTGAGCAATCATAGTTTGCGGTTACGTCGAATACGGTATAGACTATTGTCAAAAATGGCATCTCTTCAGGCCTGATGTGCAGCTTATAGAAAGTCCGAAACTCAGGATGTAATTCAAATGGGGATGTCACTAATATGCAGTATTTTACAGTAGGTTGGCACTGATATATATTTCTCTGCAATTTTACAGTGATCGTTATGTGGAGCAAGTGAACCCTCTCCTCGTACAGGCTCAGCGTAAACTACTTCAGCGCATTGACCAATACAAGGGTCCCCGTGCACCTCAGCCACACTTTGTTGCTGCCCAGCAGGAGGTTGGTGCCCCACTCACAGCAAAGAAGTATGTTGGACTCCAGCTGCAGCTGCAGGTTGATCCAGCTGCCCTGCCCAGTGTAGACCCAGGTGCACATATTGACCCCATAGGACATGGTGTCTATGGTAAGTCACTTGAATGCAATCAATGAATTAAGGGGCCTTTGAACCACCAGGAATGGCGTTATAGAATGGCACATTTCACTGTATATCAAAATTGTCAAAAAAGATAGTTAAAAAGGGTTATGATGGCTCCAAAGTAATGTCATCAAAGTATGATCTATTTGATGTTTCCTTAGTGTAAGTTGGCTGAGACTTGTTCAGAAAATCAGGTATATGAGGGAAAATAAGAGCATTTACCTCTGCCTTATTCTAGGTATGGAGGATGCAATGCGGCTGTGCAGCGTACCATTGGATGTAAAGCTTAGCCTTCAGACACTTCGAGAGGGGCTCGGACAGTCTCAGTACACTGCCCGGGCACTACAGCACTCCCGCCGCCTTCTCACCCTCTACCTGGCTGGACAGCAGAATGGTAAGGAAGCTCCAATGACAAATCATAAATGTTTTCTCTCTATCATTAAGGTGATATAGGTGTCAAGCCAGTATATTCTTTCATCATTACAAACTATTACTGTACCAATGCAAATTTTTTTTCAGCACCTCGAGAAGGTCTCGGGACACCAGGTCCATCGCGTGTCGATTTTGTTCCCAATACAGCTCAGCCACAGCCAACCATGCCGGTAGATATCAGCAAGCATGACTATACATCTGCAGATGATGTGCAGACTGCACCATTGCCTAAGTCTCAGGTGTCGGTTGTCATCGCCTCCTATGATAAGACCATAGGTGAGTTTTTGCAAGTGTTTTATCTTCTCAAGTACAAGATTCTTCTAAAGTGTGGTCTTTTGATTTGTAGAAGAATTAATACAACCTCATGCGCACAGAGGCTTACAAAACAGGAGGGAATCCCTAGATATCTTGTATATTTAACAGCCCTTATCATATAGAACTTGGTATTAGGACTTTTGTAGCAACCCTCCACCTTTTGCAGATATGCTGATGGCAAATAATCAGAAGGGGCTGGCAGCAGAGGCAATGCACGAACTTGGTAACCTCCATTACCACATGGGTAATATGAAGTAAGTATCAGAATTGTCAAAACTTAGGAGAGGCTAATGACACCATCTTAGATATCAAAAAACTTAAATGGCTGTTTTCAAAAGTCCATTACAGAGCCATCCAGGTCTGTACTAAAAGATTTAAGGAGGCCATCCTGTAATGAGGTATCATAAATTTTCCTTCAGGGGTACATATAAGTGGTGGAGTAAGTCACTGGACACCCTGCTTGGCAAAGAAGATGCCACCCGGAAGTGGCGCAAGCTGATCCCAGCGTCTGGTGATATCAGTAATCACCTGCTGAATACATGCGGACTGTGGGGATGCATCTTGGGTGGAGTTCTCGCTTCCAATTTGGCACAGTAAGTGACTTAAACAGCTGTTCTTTTCCATTAGATTTCATTTATTGCCTTATAAAAGATGACTTGATAAGTTGTTCATTTGAGTTACAGTTTCAAAACTGCTCTATTAGGTCATTGGAAATTCATTTTACGGTGCGTCCTTTTGTCTAGAAATTATTATTCTGCAGTGACCCTTTATCTGGGTGTCATCAGAAAATATTTTGATTGCCAAAGTATCTGTGGATAACTAATAAATACTGTTTTAATTTTCTTTCACACAGATATGTGCTGACGGCTGATCTTGGAAGGCGCACAGAATGCTGCTTCCTGTCTGGATACTTTTTCAAAGCCCTGTTCCGTGCTTCCCTACCACACCCTACGGCTGACCGGGACTATGCGCTTTATGAGGTTGGTGAGGGATGTGAGGTGCCTCACCTTGTACCTGGAATTGACCTTCTCTCCGAACGCTTCCGCTGTGATGGACGCACCCTGGTTGCAGCGCTACGCTTTGTCATGGATGAGTTATCACGTGGACGCCATGACTTATTTGTGAGTATTTTTTAATAGGCTGTCGTTTTTTTTATTTCATATGTGAGACTCAGGAGGACGATGTCGACACCTCCACACCTCAACACTACCTTGATGCATGGCTGTGGTGCCATGCTTGCCTCACCTTAGCAACTTCCATTGCTAAGGCTTGTCTCCAGGGCATTCAGGTGTTAGAGATGTCAGAGTTTCAGATTTTCTCTGATTTCAGAGTTTTAAAGGTGATATTTTACTACAGAAATAATAAGAAAAAAAATTTAAAATGAATATTTTATAATTCTGATAATCCTTAAAGATACACCAAACCCTAAGTGATTAATTTTGAAGGTATTTGTCACTCTGATTAGGGTATAACCCCACTTTTGAAGTGCCCAAAAATAATTTTCAGAGTTTCGCCAAATATCGAACTGACATCTCTGAGGTGTAACTATACACAAAATGTATTGTCACCATGTCAGCAATGCTGGTTACTGGTGCCTCCAGGTGCTGGTGAGTGACACTCTCCAGGCCTTAAATCTAAACTCCAAACATTTGTTTAGAGGATATTAATGTGTTAAATACTATGGGTGACTATCAAGGTTTCGACCCTTCTTGGTCTCATCAGGTGTTATAGAGGTAATTTCAAGGCATGTAATCATTGTTACAGTTACTTCCCAGAGTGTATTAGAATACAACGGGGGAGTTTATTTAATTTCTTATGGATAGAATAAATCACATGCATAGAAAATAAATCAGTTGTTTGGAGACATGATATAATTAGTGGAAAAAAAATGTTATTTTATCCAATCATATCCAAAATTGGTGGGGCTGCACTGCCCCTGTTTTAATAAGATCAAGGGTGGATTGACCATTTGTCAGTCATTGTTTTGATGGTATTAAAGTATATTTTAGAGAGAAAAATATGTATCAGGCGGGTACCATCCGGTATTCAAGTAAATTTTTGAACGGAGCCTAGGGATGGTATCCTCTTTGACAGTGCAACACTGATCTAAAAGTTTGGTACGTCAATTAGATTCAGACCATGTGGGACTTGGGTACGGAGTTTCAGTATCCAGTTCCTCTCTAGCTTGTTACGTAATTTTTGGGCGTAATCCGAGTGTGGATTCTTATTCATGAATTCCACAATGTGGACATCCACATCTCTGAGGCCTTGGTGTTCATCAGTGTTGAAATGAACTCCCATGTCAGTGTTCAATTTCTTTTCTCTGATGTTGGTGATGTGAGGGTAGAAACGCTGCAACAGTGTTTGTTTTGTTTGGCCCACATATTGTTTACTGCATCTTTTAAGTTATGCAGTAAATGACATTTGAGCAGCGACAGGTAAAAAAAAAAAATTTCATATGTGAGACAGTCTCTGCGAAAAGGTGCTACCTTTCTGTCTACAGGACTTTCGATTCCCTTTCACACTAGTGTTCCACTTCCTGTTCTCCCCATTCCCGATCTTGGTCTTCCCCCCCCCCCAGCCCTCTTTTGAACCAACTCCCCTCTCATAATTTTTCCCTTAATCATATGGATTGCAGTTTTGAAGATCAACGCAGACTGATCTATAACAAGATGTGTACACTGTAACAACTATTTTTATGCCATAGCACTGAGTCTGATATCATGTATTTGTACTCCAGGTGTTGCCATTACTGACACTACACCAGTACCTGGCAACCTATGTGTGCAGAGACCTGCAGCGGGCAGTCGGAGGCCGTATTCTGCGTGTCTGGGTTCTAACAGAAGCTGGACTCTTCAGCGAGGCGCTCATCACACTACAGCGACTGCTGCATGGTGAACGTCTCCCCCACACTGCTGACACCAACTTCAGACAAATGGAGTCTAAAGCTAGCAATGTCAAGTTTGATACAGCTAAACCATTGCTGGATGCAAACAACCTCAAGGTAGGAATTGGTTCACTCCTTCAGTTATGCCACTTTGTCTTACTCTTTTGTTCAACAATTTTTCCGTTGCATTTTCTATTGAAAACTGAGAAGATTAGCATTAGAATATTCAGTGATCAGTGAGTGGCACCACTGGACTCTTTTCAAAGTAAAGTTTGTTCAGTTAACAAAACCTTTCCCCCTTATTAGTGGCTATATCGCTTCTGTAAGGTTTTGTGACACTTCATATGATACCATGACCATGTATGTCTCCTTATTCCATTTAGGTGCTGGAATCTGTGTTGGACAAGCGTCTATCCTCTAACCTTGGTAACCTGTATGGCCCTCACCTTACCTGCCACTTGTCTGTGGCACAGGCTCACCTACTTGTCTCACTCGCAGACACTATTCCTGTCCTACCACAGTTTGATGATGTTACCGGGTGAGCCTATATTACATGTATATTGATATACATATCGACATATATAACCTCCTGAATTGAACTAAAATATCATTTCAGAAAACGTTGGTGTTATTAGAAAGAATAGTGATATTTGCTTTCGAACGCATTCCTATGTTGTCTGCAGATGTTCTAGATTTTGTTTTCCTTTTCCTTTGTTGCTTTTATATGTGATTTACTTTAATTGTTCATTTTCTGAATACATGATTTTATCGTTCGCAGTGCTCCGGGGAGTCAAGTGTTTGTTCCACCTCAGACAATTAGCACAATCTCACAAGGCGGTGCAAAAGGCGGTCGAGGTTCATTACCCTCTGCTACATCACGTCAGTCACCAGCGCAGCCATCCGGCTACAAGCATGCACGTTTGGATGATACGCCCACCATCAAAGGTATGAACAGTCCACTGAAAATGATACTTTTATATTTGTTGAATAAACCGCTTACAAAAAAAATACTAAAAGGACACTCAGTGCTAAGGATGCATACAAGTTGTAGCACTCGCATGACATGTCCTTTGATTCTGTTGCCAAGGATCTTTTTCAAGGCAACAGACCAATGCCTTCTAGCTACGTATTTATCTATCTCAAAAGAAAAAAAAAGAACCATACTGAATATTAACTCAATACACATATTCTTAGTTCTAAAACATGGTAGGACAGAGGGTATGCGTCTGCGTTTCAAAGATGGTAAAACAAGAAGAGGTGAGAATGCTAAGGAAGCACCAGAGATTAATATAGATAAATTCACACTTATTTAAGGAGGTGAATATCATAAGGATTAGGTTGCATAGCACATAAGATTGCAGGAATTAAATCGGTAAATGACTCAGCCCAGGGCTGAGTCTTTGGTCAGATGACGATGGGTATCTAAATGTATACCCAATTATATCCTCATACCTTAGTGAAAGCTAACTACAGGCCTTGGTCATTCAGATAAACCTTTTCCCTTTTTGTATCCCTTTTTTGTGATGAATTGACAATAGTTAAGCTGGCGTTAAAGAAACTGGACCTGTGCCCAAACTTATGCAAATTTCTATTATTGTGATCAGCTCCAAAAGAGGAAGCAGAGGCTGATCAGTCCTCTGAAACAGATCAACCGGCAGAAGTAATTGGTATGCACAGAAGTAGTATTGAAATTACAAACCATTTTTTTGTGAACACCTGTATTTAGCGGTTATAGATGTCATAGGAACCTGTGTGTAAAATACATCCACTGCACCTTCCAACAAAATGAGAAATGATTCCATTCAAGTTAATTCGAAATATCATGACTTCTTTCCTGCCCCACTCCCCCACTATGTGATAGGACAAAGGGTGTTATAGTCATCGTTTGTGTTTTTTTTTTCTTTCTTTCTTTTCTTTCCTTTTCTTTCATTGGTATTAATTTACTTTTTGGTTGATTGATTTTTACTTCTTCATCCTATTCCACAGATGGTGAGAAGAGATATTTAGTTAATTCAGTACGTGTATATATATATATATATATATATATATATATATATATATATATATATATATATATATGTATATATATATATATATATATATATATATGTATATATATATATATATATATATATATGTGAGGATAGTGTGGCAGTGGTCTGGCAAGCATCTTTGGTGTTAAGGGACATTGCAATATGCACAAAAGAGAGATAGACACGTGTACCTTTTAAGCAATTTTAATCTAGATTCTGTTTTATATTCTTAGAGAAAACTATTGATAACAATTACACTTACGTGATTCCTAAATATTCCATGATCTCTAAGCATAGTTCAAAACCCTTCAATTTACCTTTAATTGAGGTACATATACTCATAATTTCTGATTTGTTTCAGTTAAATTGTTACCATGATGCTTCACCACTATCAATCTAATATTGTTTCTCCATTAAGTCACCGAATGAACATTAATCTACCCAGTGCCACATTTTAAAACACTACTTAAAGCATACAGATTAAAAAACACGAGGTCACCCAGAAATTGTTACAATGCCATTTACACATAGTAGCTGGCTGCCATAAAATGAACTCCATTTGTATTAAGATATCGAAGCCATATACTACCCGTCCATTGTGACTGTATCCAGAACTGTTGAAGGCAGCTGGTACTGCTATTTCACTCTGATCATTGATGATCAATATTGATAAAAGGTATCTGCCAAACGACTTATGCCTTTTTATGGGCCAACCCTATTCTGGAATATGCCCCCTGTCCCACCTACACCTAAGGGTATAGCCATCGCACTTATTATTGTAGCCTCATTGACGAGGACATGGCATTTTTACTATCCTGTGAGGTCACTCCCCAGCACAGTACTCCCTATTTAGCAAATACCTTGATCATTCACTTGGCATCTTCTAGGAGAGACTGCAGAGAAGGACCGGGTGAGCCTGACACCGGCCGGACGAAAGTTGAGTGGCGCAGGTAAGGTAGCCACCCTAGAGGTAGTGAAGGGGACGTTGTTAGCTGTGGGTGACCAGATGCTGTCAACCATGTCTGAAATCATCCTGGAGAATGCTCAGAATGAAAAAGGTGAGTCAGAAGTTTATATGAAATAGATACTGAGTCATATTAGATTGTTTACTTTAGGCTGCTACTACATTGTACATGTGATAAATCATATGTATGAAACACAAGATACCAAAGGGGTCTCCATTTCAGGTGTAAGCGCCCTCTCTGCAGCGGAATTGGAGCTGGTGCTCGCTGCGCGTCTGGAGCAGGCGGCCATTGCTCGGCAGCGCCACCATGCTGCTTTGGCAGCACGTATCGTTGTCTCAGCAATGAGCCTGCTACAAGATGCTGATATCTTCAGGGAGAGACGTGTTGCTGCAGTAGGAAGAAGGTTAGTATTTGCGGAAGTAACAATAATGGAATCTTGAAAGAAAGTTGATAGACTTCTATGCATCTGTTAATCATTTAAAACTATTCCTTTGATTATGGTTGATTACCCTGCCAATGGATCTCCTTTTAAGAGCTAGTCTTAAATAGTGTCAGGCATTCAAACGTATAAAATCTAGGTGTTTCAAATATTCCTATCAGGATGTCAGCCTTCAAGAATGGTGAGCAGCGAGCGCCTCGTGCTTCACCAGTAAAGTTAGTCGAGCCTGACAATAGTCAGTACCAGTACCAAAACTTTGCATCCCGCTCGCGACTTGATGCTCGTACTTGGATCAAGGCACGCCGTTCTCTAGTTACCAGCCTGCTTTTGGAACTACGTGGCATGGGAGCTGTAAAAGGTGGGGATCCTTTCTCTGTACCTACTTTCTAATTCAATCTGCCCCAAACCCCCTTTCCTTATTCTTCCTTCCTAATTCCCACCAATAAAGTACTGACTGATCCATTTAAACCCTGTTCTACATTTTGCTACTTCTTTGCCTCACTCACGTACCTGGGGTAGATTAAATAAGATTCATCAGAATTCTTTTTTATGTTTTTTTTTTTAAATTTGGAGTTTAATCTAATGGTATTTTCAAATGTTTTTCGATATAACAGGAGCAGAGCGTAAGGTGAAGGCAGAGTTGGCAGATGTGCGGCTGTATTGTGCTGAGGGTGTCGCGGAGGCCGAGGCTTGTGGAGATGCCGAGGCACAGGCAGAGTTCCTGCTGTTGGGTGTCGTACTTGATATGCAGGACGGTACACATGTAGATGCCACCAAGGAACTGCTCAGTGTAAGTGTCCCATTTAAAAAAAAATAGCTATAATCCGCTCAGTGTAATTCATCACAATAGGAAAATTCCAGAGGTTTTTAGAATACTGCTTTTTTTAATTCCTTGATCCTTCTTTAGAAAGCGTATTCAGGTTGAAAAGTCTGCGATTTACAATGACGAGACGTAATAAATTACAAATAAATAAATTAGGAACAAACTATATCAATTTTGGTGTTTTCCTATCTTTTAGGAGGTATTGAAGAAGTTGGCAGATGTGCGTCAACTGTCAATGCGCGCACAGCTTCTGAGAGTAATAGCACTTACTCACATGACTGACCTGGAGGTGGCAGCACCAGGCAATGCTAAAGACGCTGACTTGGTGACTGAGCTCACTCTCCGCAAATACTGTGAGGGGCACGGACTCCTAATAAACCAGGTTCGTGTGCTTTACTTTGAAAAATTCTGGAACCCCTATACCGGTACCTAATTTACAATATAATGAAACCTTTTCACAATATTTTGATATGGATACATTTAAAGGAAGAATGAATAGCCTCATATAAGGTTATTTTCTTGGGTTATAGTTGCAGAGTCTTGGAGAGAAGATACAGCACCACTATCCAGAGTCCGGTCGTCCCGAGCTGTCCACACCACTAGGTCCGCTGTCTAACCTCTACTTACCTCAGCTCCTACCACTTGTACAACTCAAACTACGCATTGGACATGCCATGGCACGCAATGCTGCCAAGTCTATAAGAGATGGGTAGGTACTGTAAAGCATTCATTTTGTAGGCTTGCACCCTTTGCATTAAAATGTCAAATGATAGCCAAGAAACGAAACGTACTGATAAACATCAAAATGCAATTTCAAAATGCAAGTTCATGTAATTCGTCTTAAACTGAAAATCGTACAATTGCAAATTCTATTTTACCCTAGTTTACGAATCCTAAATCGATAGGGGATTCCTCTTGAAATTCTAATATGAAAAAAAAGAAGAGCATTTGGTATTAACCTTTTTTTCTTTTTGAATAACCTTCCTTATAGGCATCCTGCAAACCAGACCTCCTTGTGGCAGGGTGCTCTAGGTGTCCTGATGACTGCATTGGAGATGTCTCAGGTGATGGCCTCACGGATTGCCAGTCTGGAAGCAGAGGTTCTGCTCACTATGGGTAAGGTACAGCGACAGCTTTACCACCTGGGTGCGTACCCTGCCCGCGCTGCCGCTCAGACCCTGCTCACCGCTGTTACAACTTCATATGTCAATGATCATGACCTTGGGTGAGTTGAGATTTCATAACCAGGTCAAGAAATTGATATCCGTGCAGTATGTACCCAGTAAGTTCTTACCTTGCTGTGATCTACAGGTTTTCCAACTGCAATGGCAATGTATATGATAAAAGGTGCTCTTCGGTCATTTTTGACAATGCGGTTGTTAATGTTGACTCACGTAATGTGGGCTAATTTGAAATGTTTTAATGATGTGATATTTTCTATTTTAAAATGTCATTGGTAATTTGAAGCTCTACATCCTTTCCTATAGATTGATGCGCCAGGCATACCTTGAGGTGGCCTTGCTCTACCTGGCTAGCAGTGGTTCCATCAATGTCCGCGAGACAACCGTAGATCGGTCAACAGTTGCCTCCACCATGGATATGCTAGACGATGACCGCAGCAGTATAGCATCTGCAAAGAGCAAGAGAAAAGCTAAGGTAACAGTGGTTATTCCTTGACAGAACTATTTGGGGCAAATTGCATAAAAGTAGAAATCAATACTTTCCAGATCGTCTACTCAAGAACATTTTACTCTATATAAAATATCCCTATTTACTGTATTCTAGCCAAGTGGAATGAAATTGTAATAAGTTTCAAACAAAAGTATTGGCCGTAGCATTTCCTGATTTTGAAGACCAAAGAGTGGCCCATGTGTTTCTAACTAAGGATAGCCACCTAGTAGTTGGAGGTTTTCCTTTTTGAATGAAAAGGCCCTATGTACATTATCCTATCTCTGTTATCAGGAAGGAGAGATGCCTGAAAACGAGGTAAAAATGTCACTGCCATCCCATCCCAGCCGAGCCCATCCTCTCATTTATTGATTCATTATTTCTAATCGTTGTATTAACATTGTCCAATACCAGACTCAGTCTAAACAGTGCGACCCAAAATCAATGCAAAAGTGTTAATGCTTTTGTTACAATTAAGAAAATGGAGAAAAGGAATATGTCATGCACATTTTCTTATACTTACCTATAGCTAACAAGAATGGTTTAAATGATAGGCTCTATCAAAAACCTTTCTCGGGCTCGAGGAAAGCAATGTTATATGATGAAGCAGTGAAACTGCATGATTCACTGGTTTGCAATTTTCAATTTCGCAACTACCGTAATCTCCCGCGTATAAGGCGCAGCTCACGTATAAGGCGCACCCCCCAACTCAGAGAATGCAAGTCCACGTATAAGGCGCACCTCTAAGGGCAGATTTTTGTTACTTTAGTACTGTTCTATAGTAAAAATACCCCCCCCCCTATAAGGCGCACCCCAAACTCAAGGCAATGTCCCTCCCACGTATAAGACTCAACAGCATTTTGTTTGGCGTATAAGACGCGCCTTATACGTGGGAGATTACGGTAATGGCAAATATCCCAATGGGTGCCACAGCAGATCCAAAGTAGTTGATTGCTAATGGAATAATTTCTTCATTGTTTGACATAGTATATATTGGTCGTTCTGAGTCTGGTCTTTTTTTTTTTAACATTACCGTCAAAGGCATGCGTGATCAACAACATTTTAGTTAGTTTTCTTAACCATTCCCCATCAAAACATGTTTGTCTATTTTAAGATGTCTCCCCCTGTCCCAAAAGTGATAACCTTCTTGAATGCGATATAATCAGAAATATCTCATAACTATAAATTGCACTACTTGTTTTTCATAATTGCACAGATTCACCAGGTACTGTTTGATAAACACAACCCAAGATGTTCTTTGTAACTTTGACCATCATTTTGTCCTGTTTTTGTTCCTGTTGTATTTTTAAAATAACACATTTGATTTTGTTACAATACTACATATACCTTATGGCATTTAGAATTTCTGTTTTACCCAATATTCTTAACATATAAAATCTGCAAGGTGATTTCCAGTATCTAAATGTGTCCAATAATTTATATCTAGCCTACCACAAAAGTAAAAAGAACGACGGAAAGACCTATATTAATTGGGGGGACCACTTTCATTTGCCATCAAATATAGAAAGAGAAAAATGTTTTTAAATTTGCGAAAATTCTAAGCTTCCCACTCTAATTTTTTAACAGGGTAAAAAGGAGGTGCGGGTAAAGTCACGAGCTTCTGAGCCACCAGATGATAAGGATGCAGAACGTCGTGCGGCTGCAGTCGCTGTAAGATGCGCAGCAGAAGTAGGTGTGGCCATGCGCTCACGCCTCCTCCTTGCTGGGGAGTCAAGCGTCACTAGTCAGACGCTGGATGGCGACTCTCAGGCAGATTTGCCCGAGTTTGCCGTGCTCGACCTTGTAGGAAGCTATGTCCTAGGAACAAAGAAGCGCATCTACAACAGTAAGCATGAAGTTTTGCCCTTAATACGGCTTTTGAATCATGGTCTTTACAAAGGAGACTGATGAGATTTTAAAGATTTGACCGAATTTTTAGATTTACAAGTGACTAGGTCTTCTTAGCTGGACTATTTGTCTCCCTTTAGATGGACTTAAGACAAGGACGATCTATTGTTAAGATTTTGCTATATCATAGCAAGAAGTGATTCCGCCTTAGTTTTGGAGGTGCTTTAGATTGCCCTTATTCCATATGTGCAAATCTAATTTGTGTTTAAGCCTTATGGTATTGGCTCTTCACCTCATGTGACATTTACATTTAATTATGCCTTGGTTTGAAGAGCCCTGTGGAGTCTTGTATCTGTCACTCAATGTACTCTACTGTTGTAGATGAGATTGAGGAGGAGCTGGCTCCCCTGGTGGAGGAGCTTGAGCCACCCCCAGTGGAAACGTATGAAGACCAGCTCAACAAGGCACGGGGAGCTGCTCAGGGCCTCAGCTGGGTCCAAGTTCTCGGTAAGTCTCATTCATCTACTGCTTTAGAGTATCACGATGTATAAAGAGTAGACCTTTGATATTTGAGCCCATTCCTGCCTGACAAATCCTTGGTCAGGTCTGCATGGAAAATGGGGAATATTAGTGAATATTTCAGCTGAGGGCTTCCCCAAGTAGGATGTTGGCGACAGCAGAATCCATACTCTAAACATTAGGAATCACCATCAACACTTTTTGCATACAATTTAATAGGTTTTCTATACAGGTTTTAGGTATGATGATACAGCATTATATAACAAATACCGTAATCTCTCGCGTATAAGGCGCACCTCGCGTATAAGGCGCACCTAGAGTTGAAGAATATTGTCAAAAAAATCAAAAAATCTTAACTTTGGTTCTACTGAATGGATTTTCAAAATTCAAAAAGCTATGTGTAGCTAGCCCCCCCCCACATCCCCTTGAATCCCCCTATGTTATATTTTGAGTTAGAGGGAGTGTAACATATCAAAATAGAGCTCTTGGTGTCCCCCTTGTGGATCTTGGAAGAACTAAAACCCCTCGTATAAGAAGCGCCTTATACGCGTACAAGCTTTGTTGATTAATATCTTGGAATTGTATCTTTGAAAGACCCATAATAACGGGATTATTTCATGTTCTCATCATGCAGGTTACCAGGGTATTCTACACCGCCTGTCTTCTACCCAGACCCTAACATCAACACGCGAGGCAGGTCCAGGTCCAGAGGAAGATGCCGGAGAGTTAGGACCTGAGTTTGACCTTGGCTTTATAAGCCACGCCAAGTTTGACACAAGCCTGAACCATGATGTAGTCCGTACGGTCATCTTCTCACCAAGTTATACCATGCGGCTTAATTACCTTCATAAGTTCCTGGTCAAAGTAAGTCTATGCTATTTGAGATAGATATCTATCAAAGTGGAGAGGCCTGTGAATTCTGACTTTGGTTATAATAGTTACCCATAAGAGTATGAAAATGAAAGTATTGTAGTTTTTTTCAGTTTTGTATCGAGGAAATATGTATTAATCTTTAGATTTTCTACCATGCAATCATTACGTCTTCCAGCATTTACCACTGTATGCCAGAGACTGCTGCGCTGTCTTCCCATCTGCAGTTCTAGACCTTCCATCATCCAAAGGTCTTGTGCCTGAGTCTGGGCTTGTCTACATGTCATATAAGGAGAACAGTGTAATGAGTGGTGCAGGTGCGGCACCAACAGGTGCACCTGAGATAACTGTAGTAGAAGCGCCTACCCTGCCTCCAGGCTCTGATGTGCCTCCAGTACCCACCGACCGTCAACCACCCCCACCACCCGAAGGGGAGGTCTCTCTCCAATGGTATGCCATGCCGTCAGCTACAGACATTGATATTCCAAAATTGGTTCAGATGTTGGATTATCTGTGTTTGAGAGTCTTTTTCTTTTCAATTGCCCAAACACAAAGATCATAATATATCATGTTATATGCCAGGGAGAGAGACATAGAGAGGGAGAGAAAGAGACTTTTTAAAGACAGTAAAAACACAGGCATAGAATATTTCACCAAGTCACCAATACAATTTTTGTCAAAAAAAAGGAATTTCAAACTTTAGTGTTTTACTCCCCACTATTCCAGGTACCAGCCTTCCCTTGAAGAGTATGAGGCAAGTGGTGGGTCAGTGACTGGTAAACTTGACCGCCAGATCCTCGCGCTCTACACAACGGCTAAGAAGGGCAGTGACCGACCTCAGGCCAATATAATGTGGGTGTCACTGTCTCAACTCATGGACCTGCATGACAGGTAAGTAGACACATCTATTCTTACACTGTAGACACATATTGGCTGTGATTATTCCCAAATCAATGTATATTTTCCTGTTACAGTTGTAACACCCACTGTTACTCAGCAATGAAGTTAGTCCTGAAGAAGAGCTGCAAAGCTCGAAATGTTGACTCATGAAACTTTAATCTGCCGCTCTCTCGTATAGCATAAACCCAAAGAGGGTTTAGTGTATATTTTTCCTTATCCTAGATTTTTGGGTTTAGGTTGCACCTCACACATTATAAGACGCACCCCTAACTTGAGAGAATGTATCTTAATATCTAAACTCCAGTTTATATGTGAGGACTTCCGGTAGTGCAGAAGATTTAACATCTCTAATTTTATGTTTTAAGGTTGGCCGTGCTGAAGCAGCGCGGGGAGATATCACTGGCGGATGCCAAACCCAAGCGAGAGCCTACAGCAGAGGGTAAGCCAACCAAGGGCAAGAAACAGGCACGCATCAAGGCACTCTCACCCAAAGTCAAAAAGGATGAGCAGCTTGAGGTAGGTCAAGATGGCATTATTAGAGGCTTAGGAATCTGGTACTTCCAATTCAAAATAATCAGGACATACAGCACTCCTCAGATTTATAGGTTTCATACTTAAATACTATTTGTATATTTTACAACAGGCACTATTGAAGCAGTGTATGAAGGATGCTGTCAGCCTATTTGGTGGGTCACAGGAGGAGGAGTCTATGGCACCACCAAACGATGAGACAGTGAACGGAGATGACCAAGCAGCTCCTGAGAAGGCACCAGCAGCGACTGATGCTAAATCCCAAGCTGCCCGCTCAGACACAGCCATTCTGCCACCTGCTCAAGGACAGGTAATTTTCCATTTCCTTATTCCAGCAAGAAATATGTCAATATTATGATATCTTTTTTTTTCCAGGAAATTACTAGAGACGGAATTCACACAAAACCAGACACAGGCAAAATTTATAGATAGTTGACATTTATTCAAATGATCAATTAGTAATATTGGTACAGAAATATTGTTGATGAATTTATAGATATCGTTTTGCAAGTTGACATGCGCTTTGACCTCTTAAAAATTCATCAGGAACTTTTCCAGGAAAGTAATGTTTAGTAAACTGTTGAAATATATGCTCATGGGTACCTTTAGTGTCATGCTTTATATAGAATGGGACATTGCCCATGACAGAGAAAAATATTATTCCAAGACAAATTCTGCAGTACATGATAAAACTTATATTCTTTTTCCACAATTTCAGATACCATTCGATGTCAACAAGACAAATGTGCAGAACTTTGAGAAGCTCTTTGATCCAAGCTTTGGTGGAATTGTTCGAGAACCCAAGATGTTTAACTGGTTTACATCTCTCTTTCAATAAGTAGATAATACATTGAAATTCATGTTTTTTTATCCAGCTGCTAATGTATTTCAAATAAATTGATATGCCCACAAAAAATAGTATAATTAAATGCGAAAATTAGATTTACATGTATACTCTCGCGAGATGTATGAATGGGGAAAACCCCAATGTTATATTCACTATGGACATTCTGTATAATCTTAAAATTGTTGTTAACTCAAGCTCTACGACTACATCAAATATCTGTTACATGAGGGTGTATAACAATTTCTACATCTATAACTTGTCATGTCATAACCTGTGATATGTTCAACTGTGATATGAAGACACTTAGTTCTTGTTTGGATTGTTTTACCTATTTGTTAATATATTTTATGAAGGATTTTGAAATAAACATTGTTAAAGATTACGTTGGGATTTACATTATCTTTATACATGTATGACCTATTTTTGTAAAAGTTATAAGCATACTGATGTGGGATATCAATAAGAGGGTGGTCATTGTTTATCAGCAGTGGGTGGTGAGTTTTCTTTTAGAAGGGGAAAATGTTTCACACACCCCCATGCTATATGTCATTTTTTTGCATCCTCTCAACCCACCATGCCTTCTATTGATAATAAATGACCATTCGCTAAGAGAGTAAGAAACACCTGGAGCTATTTCAACAGTTATAACAATTATAGCAATGCTTCTCTTATTCAATTATCAGTTGAAGCTACCATGTACACATAGGAATGTAAGTGCTTGCAGATCTATGATCGCTCTACCAAACCTAGAATATGGCTATGAGTGAGTGAGTGAGTAATGGTTGTTTAACGCCAAGCTGACAGCTAAGGTCATATTCATGGCGGAAAAAGTACATTAGACATCACGTCACAAAGGAATACATGTGCCTGTGCCCGTGCATATGGACACCAGACACATGTAAGAAAATGGGGACAGGAAAGAGGAGATTCAAGGAACGAATATGTGCCAGTGCCCGCGCATATGGACACCACCCACACTCAGAGAGGATAGAAAAGCAAGACATAGACCCCTTTTAAAGATGGCCTGGGGCTGGGGAGGCCCGAGAATATGGCTATGATAAATCCATTCATCGCAAGGTGATAAATGACTTTGGATACATAGATATTAGAATCGGTCTACCAGAAAAGGAGAGACTAACTTTCCATTAACATATAGGGCTTAGTATTGAGGCACAGTGAGTCCGCCATTGCTTTATCTTAGATCTGGCGAGAAAAGCACTGATAACAGCCTGCATGATGGGTACCAGGTGTTATATAATGTATACCCAAAAAATTCTGCAGTGAATGTAGGGAGTCCTCTCATTGGTTGATAATGTATCCCGGGTCAGCCCTATAGACATGGAAGCGGTCTAAACCAAGAGGTGCATAAGTAGCAGACCTTAAGGTGCCTTGGGCTTCCCTAGTCCACCTAAAAGGGTCTATTTCTCCTCTGTCCTCTGTCCTATCCCCTCGGGATGTGTGTGGTGCACATATGCGTGGGTACTGACACATTCTTCTGTGAAATAGTAATATAGTTCTCGCCATGAATCCCGGACCAGAAGGCAGTATCTACTTCTCCTATCAGTGGCTACTGAGAATATGCTGATCAACAACTGCATTTTGCAGTAGGTACTGCTGAAATGCTTCCAAAACAGCTGACTCTACACTGCATTTTCAGTATAGACTCAGTAGTGTACTGACTATCAACTGAGTATGCACTGCATTTTTAGGCTAGAATCAGTAGTCTACTGACTCTCAACTGAATCTTAATAGATACCAAAAATGTCACACTCTGTGCAGCAGCATAGATGCAGTAGTCTACTGACTATCTACTGGTATTGCTCTGTCCATTCATGGATTATTTATTGGGCTACTGACCTGATGCTTCTGAGACAGTCCATAGTTTGAATTTCAGTATGATTGTGAACAGTAATCAAAAGATTCAGTTATGAAATTCTGAAACTATCCAGTGTTTGTTAAGAAAAGCATAATTATACCTTTGCATATGATTATGTTATTGAGTAATGGATACACATGATGTTGAGGTGTGTGAAAGCGAGGAATTAGTCACTGACTTTATGTAGGGCATAAATGTACTGAATCATCAAGTATTATTTTGGTCACCATCATGCCACTTTTTTTTCCTACATAGTATACATGTATCATTGATAATTACAAAGCTGCTGTCTTATCACCTTAACATCAATAAAATGCAAGGCATTCTACTATAGCAGTACTTTATCAGACATGCCTACTCTTACCCTCTTGCTGATAGAAGTTACCAAGTACTACTGAATCAATACTGCCCCCCACCTATATGAGTTGCATGCACTACTAGGGAGTAATGACAGCTCCACATAGCTGATGGGGTGGTGGCTCAGGGGGCTAATGCGTTGGTACAGTAATCAGAAGATCCCAAGTTCAAATCCAGCAAAGACCACCTAGAAAGGCATTGGTAGTGCCAGTACTAAAGCAGCGGCTGCTCCTTTTATGCTTCTACCTGCCCCTAGCAGTAGTTTTCAGTATGATCTACTGCTCACCTACTGCTATAGCAGCAGTCATGCAGTAGTGCTGATTGAACACTGCCCCAACCCCATATATGGTCATGCAGCATTAAATAAGTAGATACTGTTTAAATGCTGCCATCTCATTTACATAATTGGGACAACTGATTCAATACTGCTTGCATGCTGCTAATACTACTGTTCTGCTACTGAACCACCACTGCCATGTTCTGTGTGCTGAGCAGTAGAATGCCAGTAGATGCTGATATGGTACTGTTTCTGATGCTGCTTTCACACTGAATGACTACTGTCACACCACACTGTTTTTCTACTGGTTAAATACTGATTTTCTACTGCATTTTGGTCCGGGATGTGACCTTAGTTGTCGAAATGGCGTTAAACATCTATTACTCACTCTTAAGGTGCCAAATAGAACTGACAAGCTAACTTTCTATAAATTTAGGTATAGCAAAGATAGCAGATATTAAATTGTTTACTGTTCAAGATTTTTCCCCATTAAGAGAACACTCACCGATGCCATACATGTACATATAACATACTCTTAGAAAATGACTTCAGCGACCACAATTACCTTGATAAGGCTATGTTATTCTTGGATTAGGGGATTTTAGGACCGAGATTCTCGTCGGCCATCGGTTAAAAAATATCCCTCAGACAACTCCAAGTAACACCTGTAAAGTCAGGTTTTTCGGCCACCAAAGAGGCATCTGGCAAAGTATTTTGGTATAATCTTTCAAAATGTGGTGGGATATTGACATTTGGTGGTCACATGGACATCTTTTTATAATTTTTTTTGGCCTTAGACCCTAAAAAATCCCGTCGGCCATCGGCAAAAATTTTTTTAAAAAATTCTTTTTTTTTTAAAAAGGCAAAAATCTCGCCTCTGGATCCGTAATCCAAGTTATTAGAAATAAACGGCCTAATAGATCCATGTTATAGATCCTCTATTTCCTGCAAATATGAACCAATTATTTGGGGGCCAGTATTAAATGAGGTGAATTACCTTGTGTAGAGAGCAGCACAAGATATGGCAGTTGGATTTTGGGAAATTGAGGCTGCTGATTACGGGTCTAAGGTGTGTATCTCCATATCTAGGTCTGAACAAGGTCAAATTAAAGGTCAAAGGTCACAACATGGTGTTTTATATAGTGAGAAGCGAGAAGACTGTTCCAGTCATTAACACTAGAGGTCCTTAGAACACGGTGGATTCCCCATTCATATGTGTCCTAAGTTGATTAGGACTCATTTCATTTGCATTGTGACCTTTGATTTGACCTTGTTCAGACCCAGATATGGAGATATGCACCTCAGATTTATAATCAGCAGCCTCTATTTACCCTAGTCCAACTGTCATATCTTGTGCTGCTCTCTGCACCAGGGCTTTTTCTAATTATCGATATTTGAGCTGGCTGGCCCCTCAACTAGTTAGTTTGTTTCCTAATTTGATAGAAGTATGATTCTCACACCTAGTACAGCCTACTTAGATGTAGCTGGACTTGGTCAATGCTGTGAAACAATGACATTGTGGTTAGACTAGATTAGGGTCAAACCTAGAGGTCTGTTCCTCTGACTGATGTTTAGTGGCTAAAAGCAATAACTACCATGGGTACTCAGGCTTGACAGATGTATGAAATCAAAAAGATTTTGATGATACCCGATATATCCCCCCATAAGAATAAACGATTCTTGTATAAATGTGTCTCACTAATAAATGAATAAGTCTTTGACTTTTTGTTTTGGTACACATTTCAGTTATAACTCTTTGTTCTTAACACTTTTGGGACATTTTGGGTTGTTCGACCCCACAATCTAGTCATTGTGTCTGCAAAACATGGTTTATCCAACAGAACAATAAAAATTGTCTCCTAATTATCATTGATCATCATAGCATGATTTTTCCTACTTTTTCTAATTGGGAATTATAGATAGAAAGAGTGGCATAGCCACACATCTTGTAAACCTCAAATCAACAGCTGATGAGATCTATTAGGATTGAAACCTTTATTCATTCACCAAACTCCCATTGAACTCTATGGTAGGCACCAAAAATATGCTTGGTGCACAACAACATACTACCTGGAGAGTGTCACTCCTCCAGGTGCTGGTGGACCTCAGAGCCTTGCAAGGCTCTGAGGTCAGGTGATCAACAATTTTGTGTATTTTACAATTGTTGTTATGGAGACCCCCCTAGTTACTGGAGGTGGGCAGGTGGCAACCATGCCATTTGAATTAAGGTAGTGTTGAGGTATAAGCCTATAAGCCGCACCCCCTAGTTCGAGCTGCACCCGACCCCTGAGACCTGTTAAATAAAAAGAGATTACGATAGGTAAACTGTCAAAGTGTTAAATAAAAACCTCTCATAATTTAGGTACCGTTAGTGCTCCGTAACTTTTGCTTCTTGTAAATATGGTATAGCATATTACGAGACCCTTTTTACAACATCATTAAATAAAGAAATACGGTACCCACTTCTTGTAAATTTATTGAACTTACGAGAGGCTAAAACATGTTAAATAAAGAAGATTTATCTCCCCCAAAAATGAAAAACATAAATGATAAAAATATATATATGAAACAGAGAGGACACTGGAGGTGTTTGCTGTATAAAATTTAATGGTCATTGTATTCACCAAATGGTGTAGATATATTGAATGTTATGATTTAGATGAAGGTTTATAGGTCATTTTTGGACATAGAATTTTTCAGGCTTCTCGTACATACTTTCTGTTCCCTCTTTGTCATGTTTATTTCTAGACCCTTCTTCTTGTAAAAAAAATTACGATACCCCTTCTAAATGACCGATTTTCCCTCTACAATACCCTCGTTCATCGTTAAATAAAGACTTCTCATACTTACAGCTTTACGAGGAGTTGTAAGGAACATTTACGGTACCTTCTTTATTTTACGATGGGTAAAAAGCTGCCATAGAATATCGTAAATTACTTCTTTTAATACCAATTTACCTCTCGTAAAAATACCATCTTTATTTAACAGGTCTCAGAAATGGTCTATACCGACTTAGCTGGTTTGATTATCAGCCAATGAAATAACACCAACTATTCACTGCGGTGCTCTCGGGGCGCAGGTGGTACCTATCTGATAACTGTTATCAAGGATAACCGCTGGTAATCAGCTTCAGCAATGGCCACATCCCTTGGACGATCCGCTACCTCGGTATAAGCCATGGGGTTCACACGTTTTCTCTTACCTATCTACCTCTTTATGACACCTCATAGTGAGAGCACCCTTCATCACCCTGAGCCTATTTTGATTGGTGGGGGCTGTGTGACACTTTATAAAATGCATTTAGTGAGTTGAATATTCTTTCTATGGCACATTGCGCTCCACTTTTGGCTACTAACACTGGGCGCACTGAATCAATAAAGCCATGGCATTACAGGTTACCAATAACATGTCTGTCCAAAAAAAAGCTCATTTGATGATAAAATGTGTCTGTCAGAAGTCAGGAAGAAACTTGGTATCTAAACTGTTGATGCCTCCCTTTATCCTCCAGTGCTTTATGGCAGGAAGTTCATCTTGGCCAGTAAGACTTCTTTTCAAAAATAAACGCATAATTGCCTTTCTGTAACGGTCATAAGTAATTGCCTCATATCCCAGCTTCTTCATGACAATTGAACAAGCCGTCTGTACAATATTAGCCCTCTCCCAACTCAGAGTCCTAATCCACTTGTAGGGTACCTCTGTAGTCTTTCTGTACACGGAATAAGGATTCCCGTTTGAGCGATGTGTAGCGCTATTCAGAAAGCTCCATACAGACTCGGGCACTTGATCCAGGCCAACAAACTTGTACATCATCTTTACTGTAGTTTTAGTATCGAATGCTACATCCTCAAAGCGTAAAAGGGCAAGGTTCTTTGCAACAACAGGATTTTGTTCAGAAAATGCTTGGGCATCATTGAGGTTTTTCAATATGTCGGCACAAATGTCTCTAGATCTTCGTTCCCACGCCATGTGATTTTTGTATATTTTAGGAAACATCTTCAGTAATGATGCGAGTATAGATCGTGGGTCACGAAATACTGAAATAACTTTGACGCCTTGCAGCATGAGAGGAATGAGTGTAGAAGTATTTTGTACACTGATTACTTTAGCAGCAGAATGTTTAAAGGAATGGCTACAAAGTGACGAAAGCTTAGAAGACACCATGGGGCATTTTCCAGACATGAATGTGCACAGCCTGTTTTGCCATTTAGATGAAATGTTCCTACCATAACCTGTAATGTTTTCTTTATCATATAAGCGCCATATGTCTTCTACGAGTGGTTCAAATCTGCAGTTCAGTAAGTCAGAAAGCATGCTTGGAGCAACAGAAGATACATATTTGTAAAATATGTCTTTTTTCTTAAATGAAGTTGGATACATCTCAAAGGGTTCCCACGAGTAATAAAAATCTGGGTTCTTGCCGAAAATGCTTCCCACAAATGAGGATCCTGTTCTCATCCTTGCAAAGATGACAACCTTCTTACCATCTCCCGAGTCATTTGAGGGCTGTGCAGCAGCGGTTGTCTGATCAGACTTAGGTAGTGTATTATCCACTTGGGCGGCAGGAGCAGAGGGTGGCCTTATCAATGCATTCATATTCTCTATACCACCATTTGCTTTGAGGACAGACATGGTAGGTCTGTGCAGAACATACTTCTCTCTGATACCTGTAAAATTGAAAATCTATTAAAATAAAGAATTGTCAATTCCTGAGCTGTGGCAATCTGGAAAAAAATTAGACCTCGTTTACTTTCCCATCTATATCCGCTTGAGCAGCAGCAGCAGTAACCCCCCCCCCAACTTCTTCTATAAGCTATAGTTGGTGCCTGGCGATGACGGGTATAATGAAAACATTGCATTGAGATCCATTAAAAAAGGAATAGGTGGGGACGTGTACAGTTAGAAACACGGGCATGGACTGGTTACCAGGTTTAGTCTATGTAGGTGTTATCCATATATGCTACAGAATGGTGAGAAACTAAAGGGAACAGTGCTGCCCTCTGGTGCATTTATTTGCTATGCACATACCTTGATTACGGAGGTGAGTGGTGACTTTGCCAAAGTAACCCCTCGACTCCGTAATCAAGGTCTGTGCATAGCAAATAAAAGCACCAGAGGGCAGCACTGTTCCCTTTAGTTTCTCACCCTTCTATAGCATATATGGATAACACCTACACAGACTACAGACTAAACCTGGTAACCAGTCCACGCCCATGGTTAGAAATGACACACAGGTCTGGTGTTGGTCTGCATATAACTGCAGTAACTGAAGTATGATAACATAGCTGTCTAGCAAAGGTGTTTCCAATGTTCGATTATCGTACCATGTACAATTGAATGTGAGCGAGGAAAAATCGTGAATCTCAAGATAAACCTTAACAATTCTATCAAATGGATCATTTCCGATTTCATGGGGTCTCTGCAGAAATTAATTTTTCACATCTGTCCAACATTCTACAGGGATAAACGTTAATGCATCACAGAAACTCTCAATTTCATTTACATCCTGCAACCCCAGTGAACAACAGACGTTTGAAAACGTTCAGAAACGTTCCTCTTTGGTTTTGATAAAAACGTTTGTATCTAGATGCAAACGTTTTCATCTAGAACGTATAGAAACATTTCTATATGTTTCAGTTCAAAACGTTTTTGTCCAAACCATATTGAAACGTTTGAAAAACGTTTTATAAACGTTCTATAACATAAAGAAACTTTCCCTGTGTTTCATGCATGTTCTTTTAGGTGGATGCACTATACCATTATTATATCTAAGTGAATTCTCCCAACTTCATATAGATATGTTAGCGGCAAAATAATAATCATCTGATCATTTTAGTAGCTATATAAAGTGTATAACTAACATGTAATACAAAAGCTATAGATCATTTAATATTTCCATCAATTATATAATATCCATATGAGCATCATAGCAATGAACACCCTTTTTGTAGGCATTAGAAAATATATGTATTTGTCCAACTTTGTACACTGTTCAAATGAATTGAAATGGCCTACCATCCCGCTCCAGCCATATGTGTACATGGATTTCTATGCTGTGGTGGATATGGGTAAAGAATTATAATGTCCTGTATAAAATAAAGTAACACCTCTTTCCTTAGATAATAATGTGGAAAAATCAATAGAATATCTGGCACCAAAGCCCATATATGCTATGGGATGTTTGGGGGGCCAGTACAGGGGTAATTTGGATGAAATAAAAACGTTATTAAACATTTAAAAATGTTGCACAATGAAACGTTTGTTTGTAACGTTTTTACGTTATTTGGAGTCCACGTTTTTACATTTATCAAACGTTTTATTTTCGATTTTTAAACGATTTTGAACCTCTCGTTTTTTTTTGTGTTTGCTGGGACAAGACGTTTTGCAGTGACGCCGCTCGAACAGTTTCCACATTAAAAAAGTTACATCACATTTAAAATCTATCATGGCACCTCTATTTAGATTTACTGGAGAGTTAGGGTCGTGGAAAGAATGGAAAAGTAGGGAAATAAGGTGGCAATTAAGTGGACGACCAGGGTATGTGGACAGCACTATGGGTGCTATATATTACGTTAATTCAACTTGCCTCTAGTTTTCCACCTGCCATTGCCATTGTCAGATTCCCGATTCACCAAGAGCAACGTCAGGGGAATGCAGCATATGATTGCAAGGTACACCTGCATAAAAAGAAAAAGCAATGAACAGTGGAGTTATTGAGACAGATCACCAAGTCTATACAAACAGGAAATAGATTAGCGAACAGAGTGCAGACCCACGTCATTTAGAATCAAAATCGAAGGACATCATTATTTTTATATTCAGTTCGCCTGACATAAGATAAAGAGCCTGACCTGAGATAAAGAGAGTCAGCTACCCCCCTTAGTTTTTCAATGAGCCTGCTGAGTTCACTCTTGACAGACGAAAGAATTCAACACTTATTGCGAATACTCTACACTCATTTGTCCGCCTTTCTTATGGTTCTCTAAACAGCAGATAATGTGAAATATTACAATCTGAATAGTAATTTTTGGTTTGTCCTAACGCTACCTTATGGATGGAATTAGCTGTTTCGGCGTCTTTTGCGTAGACATAGTGACATACGCATACAAACTTAAACAATCCTGATGCGGGGTCTCTGTATAGGGTAGATTAACCTAAAGACGTCCACATACCTTGAGTCGACCACCTGTCACCTCATTTATCTCACATTAACATTTATTGCATGGGCTTGGGACCCTGATATCGTTGAGATAGTGGTGTTATTTTACCTCAAGGAATGAACCACTGGGATATATCAATTAATTATCATTGTATAATGATGCTCCAAAGTACCCATGTTTGACTTGTTTTTATCATAACAAAAATGGCCATTTCATGAAAAATTTCAGACTTTGGTTGCAAATTTCGAACATATACTTTATATTGACCACAGGCATAGATGAATAGCATCACTAGATGATAGCATAAGAAAAGGTACAGAAATGTTAGGGACTTTTAGAGTACAACTTATATAACTTATTTTCTGGGACATACCAATTTCACCATGAGACAACCACCATTTCACCTTGAGCTGCCCACCCCTTACATAGTTATTAAATAACTGTCTGAGTTAGCTAGATAAATTTTATGCATATGATTGAATATAAATGATTGATAAAGTAATATGACATCTCAAGATCAATTGCCACAATAATCCGGAATACTGCATTTCAGTGGATGACACTGTAATACATACATTTCAACCCTTACTAATATCCTACTATCAACATATATGTAAAAGTACTGTGCGCCATTAAGAACATGATTGTTATGTCTGGCAAAATGTTACTATAGTGTGTATTGAAAGTTGATTGAATTGCAGCTAAATTACCACCTTTGTGAGGATTAGAATTATACAACTACATGTATTATGGGCATAACCTTTGCTACAATCCTTCTCCGACTTTAGCAACTATAAATCATTCATTTCCATTACAATACAATACCGTCGGCATTACTGTTATATTTCACATTAATGTAAGACACTTGTAAATTTTTCAAATGGTGGTTTAATCAAAATAGCTTCATTAAAAGGATGGGTATCAAGTGGACGTCTCAAGGTGCAAAGTGGACGTCTCAAGGTAAAAATGGACCTCCTGGAATTGTCTCAGAGAAGTTGTAAAAACTAGAAATGAAATATACACATGGATTTCAGATATGCAACAGGTTCAATGGTTCAAACAATTATCTTTCATTGAGGATCTTGGGGAAGACTGAGGATCTATTAGTCTTAGAGATATCAGATACTACAAATCCCTCATTGAAAAGCTGCACAGGAACAGCAGTCTTTAGGTTAATCTACCCTACGTTCAACTTGTGACAACTTTCGGCCAATGAAGATTAAAGAACTTGTGAGGGACGGCAACGTAGTAAGTTATTTCGATGATTTTGCATTTTATGGTAATCCTTGCATGACCTGCTAGTTATTTAGTCCAGGGCAATTCAACAAGGACCTAGTCAAGTAATGGTGCATTGCTAAGTTAAGACTGGCCCTCTGCCAGATAGCTATGTGACCTGGAGGTTAATTCAAAACAGTGGTAAATTAGCACTGTTTTAAATAAACCTCCAGGGACCTCCTTGCACAAAACGATGCCTTGTATAGCATACACCTGTACCGCGAGAGGACACACCCACTTGGCAGGAAAACGTGTTTTTTTACGTCAAAAAAACGTTTTATTTTGGTTCCTAAGTTTGCAAAACGTTATTTTTCAACGTAAAAGAAACGTAAATAAAAAACGCTTTTATTTGGTTGAAAAAGCAAACATTTTTATTTGATTGAAAATTGGTTGGAAAAATGTTTAAAAACGTTTTTCAATGTCAAAATAACGTTTTCTTAAAACTTTTTTTACCCAAACCAAATAAAAAACGTTTGCAAACGTTAAAAACGTTTTTTGCCAAGTTGGCATATAATAGGTCAAGGCTAGTAGAAGAAGGGACATGAGATAGCTAGATCGACAGTGTCAATTGAGTATGAAGGAATTTCTGATAATTATGGTGCCAATGGTCAAATTTAAGAGGGAATATTATGCAGTAGGTACTTCCTATATATGTCGATTTGTCAGTATCATATTGCTTCTCATGTGTTTAGTTTGACCTTTTCTTTAAGAAAGCTGAAATACGTGGTGGCCCTCTAAACGATTTCCATATTCACATAGCCTATTTTACATGTTTCTCAATCATATACCATTATGTTCTAAACCCTTCTCTAGGACTGAATTAAGTCACCAAGCTATGCGTAGCACTGCCACGTACGTGAATATTTGGTGCGAGAATAACTACACCCATGTCCAGTAAACACACATTCAGAGATGGAAGTTGGACAAAGGTAGATCTACGTAGAATTTTGATGCCAACTACGTAGATTTGCTTGGTCTGTGGAGGTTAAAATATTAAGGTTTAGTTACGTTCTATATATGTAGATATCAGAAACACATTTTTCTACACATTGGTAAAAAAACACATTCAAGGTGAAGCCTTCACGGAGCCCCTAGTAGGACATCCCAAATGAAAGATTTTCTTGAGAAAAAATATTCTTGCAGGTACTGGACAATTCTTGCGGGCACAAGAACATTGTGGATGCACAAAAATTCTTGCAGATGCACAAAAAATTCTAGCGGGTACACAAAATAATTCTTGTGGATGCACAAAACATTCTTGTGGTACACAAAATAATTCTTGCAGGTACACAAAATAATTCTTGCGGATGCAGAAAACATTCTTGCAGGTACACAAAATAATTCTTGCGGGTGCACAAAATAATTCTTGTGGATGCACAAAACATTCTTGTGGTACACAAAATAATTCTTGCAGGTACACAAAATAATTCTTGCAGGTACACAAAAAAATTCGTGCGGATGCAGAAAACATTCTTGCAGGTACACAAAATAATTCTTGCGGGTGCACAAAACATTCTTGCGGGTACACAAAATAATTCTTGCAGGTCCACAAAACATTCTTGCTGATACTCAAAATAATCCTTGTGGATGCACAAATATTTCTTACAGATGCACAGACATTTGTGTGGGTACACAAATCATCTTCCTTTAACTGCATGAATTACTTCTGCATCTGCAAGAGTACTTTGTGTACCCGCAAGAATTATTTGTGCACCCACAAGAATTATTTGTGCACCTGCAAGAATATGTGTGCACCCGCAAGAATGTTTGTGCACCCGCAAGAATTATTTGTGCACCCGCAAGAATGTTTGTGCACCCACAAGAATTATTTGTGCACCCGCAAGAATGTTTGTGCACCCACAAGAATTATTTGTGCTCCCGCAAGAATGTTTGTGCACCCGCAAGAATTATTTGTGCACCCGCAAGAATATTTTTTGGGGGAAAAAATTATTTTTGGTATGTCCTATTAGGGGCTTTACATATGATTTCTGCTTGCTACCGCTGTACAACCAATTCTGACGAGGACATGTCCATCATGCCATTTCCATTACCTTATCCCTACAGCCAAGGGAATATGTTATACTCTTATGTCTAAGGAAATTGATTGCCTGGTTAGCTCAGTCAATAGGGTAAAGATTTTCAAATGCAGGGGTCCTGTGTAATTCAGACCAGTTTGGTAGTAACCAGACCTAATTAAACAAAAAAAGCTACGTAGTGTTTTGGTATGGTATTTACTGGGTGCTTATGTATTTGCTCGTTTTCTCTTCTTCCTTAATCAAGTAGAGGTTTTTAACAATTGCTCATAACATATACAAGACAAATTGGCATGATCTGGGTGACACGCATTTAGCTCAACTGTATTATTCAAAATCATTATATCAAAACGAGAGACAAGGATATGACATAGTTTGTTTAAGTAATTCCTTGTCTAATACTCAAATCTAAATACATGCGGAAGAAATGTTTTAAAGCTGCTACAAAAGTAGATATTAGAAAATATTTTTCTAATATATCTATCGCAGAAAATTGTATACATCTTTTCCTCTAAACAGATGCCATCTATTCTGGTGGGAGGTGGGTCAAGGACACTAGGCACGTCTTGGGTAGGCTGTAATGAATACAGCTTATAGAGCACCTTCTGACAAGTGGAATAATAACAGAATTGGAGAAAACGACTTCAACATTTGAATACTTTAACTTTTGATGCAGCTTTAATTAGAGAATGCCATTCGATTACTTCAGAGCCTGAATAATGTCTTCTATAAAAAAAAAAGCTAATTTGTCCCTACGTCCATCCACTTGATTCTTCGGAGAAAATTCGATTGAAGGAACATACCTATCACGATGGTGATTTAATAAGTTTCTTACTATCATGGCCTGCTCTGTCAGCTTATGCTTTTTAGGAAATAGTATGATATTCGTGATGTGCCTGTTTAAAACAGAGGGTATGGTACTACAAAATAGATGAAGGCCTTGAGGGTGAATTTGGAACCAGGGGGGAGTCTCAAAAGCAAGCAAGGCATATATTTACCTTTATTCGCTTCATGATATTCCACTGCAGGTTATAAATTGTAGCATGTAATGCCTCTGTATGCCAGGTTATGTTTGCACCCTCCCGTACAAAACCTGTACCGTTTACCACTGTGCTATATACGCTGGACCTCACACCATTTGCACTCTGGATATATGCATGGGTGTATAACTATCACGTCCCTCCTCACGGAGTGTTGTCAAGTGAATGACTTACTTTAGGTTGGGGGAACTCTGGTCGGAGACCTACATGATAGGACAACTTTCTGCCATGGTATAGGTAGCATTTAGGGTGTTAAGGCTAGTTAAGAAAATACGGAAAGGTTATTGGTTTTGAGGTGATAGTAAGTGATTCCTACTTTTGCTCAAGATCTTGGCATATGTGAATGCAGGAGAAGTGACCATGCATGCTTTGAATTAAGCATGCTATATATCCACAAAACGGTATGGATGTATATACATTCTGAGAGTTTATAGATAAGGCACACTTTTGGAAAGTTCTATAAGGTGCAGTAAGCCTCAGGTCCGCGCGTATATATATATATATATATATATATATATATATATATATATATATATATATATATATGCCTCACCTTATACATGACCCACTTGGTATAAAAACGTTGTTTTTTACGTTAAAAAACGTTTTTATTGGTTTCTCTAGTGGTTATTTGGTTGAAAATTGGTTAAAAAACGTTTTTTTGCCAAGTGGGGAGGTACTGCAGTAGTAAAGCACTGCATTGGGAGCCCGGTCCCCGCACTCAAATACCCTACTAGACACCATCAGTGTTATGGATTTCCAGACTGACCCCCATTGCCGTGGATTTGAGGCTGAAAATACCCCCTTTTTTATGCTAAAACACGGATTTTTGGGCCCCAAAAATACCCCTTAATTTCAGAAAATGCAGACATTTTGACCAGACCCCCCTTTCTTCAAAAAGCATGGATGTCTCAACTCTCAAAACTGGTCGTTTTTAAGGGGAAATAGAGATATTTTTAATCATCTGATTCCTTGTCTATATGTAAGGGCAAAACTATCCCCTTTTGGCCAATTTTCACGGAGTTTGCCTAACAAATAACCCCCTTTTTCTTGAAATTCAAGGACATTTCTAAAGAGCAAAAAACACCCCAATCTCCGTGTTTTTTGTAACTCTGATGGTGTCACACTTGGTCCAGACTGCGGGGACCGGGATTGGGAGACAACCAGAACATGGTTTAGACAAAGAACACAATGTATCCAGGTGCTGATATTTGGATGGGACAGCATGCAGTAGGATTTTGGACACTCTGAAGGAGGAACGGGGATACCCTGGAGGAGGTGTCCAGGTTTCTGGATGAGGGATGTGAGACTCAAAGAAATGGTTGTCATCAGAGGGGAAACGGTGGAGACCCTGGTGGAGGAGTGTAGAGCCACTTTTCTGTATTCGGTGGGAGTATTGTAATTCGTTATATATAACCAAGTTGGGTTTGTATAGAAACGGTAAAATCACATTCTCAAAGTGAGTTTGTTATAAATAATTTCATTACAACCAGGTTTCACTATGTACGCGAGTCCTCCAGGGGGTCATTGCAGCAAATACAAAAGGTTTTTTTTTAGTATAACCCTGGGAGATTGTTGTTCAGTTACCCATTTTGTTTTGTTTACCTTAGTTATGGTCACCAGATTAAGTAAGGTTCGGACCACTGAAGTGCGTAATATCTCTTGAAAATTGCTAAAATCAAACTTACAGGTAGGAATCTTTAATGTCAAGTTTAGCCATTTTCCATATTAAACAAAAATAAAACCACAATGAAATTGGAGGTAGGTTCATATATGAAGCTGAGTCAGTGTGTACTCCAGAATAAAGCCTTTGGATACTTCAGACGACAACTTTCTTGTATTGCTAGGCTTGGGGCTTATGAAACACTACTCAATAGGATTTCTTGGCTTTGGAAAGTGTCAGGAGTCTCTTAGGAACCTCCTGATCAATTTCCATTGTTCTTCTAGCATTGTTTCCTTCAGAAATAAGTCTTAAATCTCATAGGTATCAGGTCCTGGTAGTGAGCACTGAAAGTGTAACTTCCTTCACTGGGAGACTGACATGTAGAAATCTATATGCATTATACGAAAGAGTTTCTCAAAGCCAGTGAAAGTCAACATTCAGACTTTGAACACACTAATCCTATAGGACATAAAAAGTGAAATAAAAAAAAACACACCTGTCCCTTCAGGTCTCATGTAGGGAATTCCCGGGGTCGCTTAGTACTTAGTTTTGGATGGATAAAATAGTTAGGTGATTTAGTAGAACTCTGTGAAAATTCACATCTGGTTCCAAATAAGTGTTGAGCCATATGGTATCTCATAAAACATGATTATAATATTGTAGGAATTCCCATTTTTTCTAGGGCCTGTTTGGTTGGGTCTCAATTGAATTATTCACTGCAAACATTGTCCACTATTTAGGTTTGTGTTTAGGTCAGCATATGAGATTTTTTCAATCAAACACCAGGTAATTTTTGACATATCGTATATAAAAGTTGCTCCTAAAGATATAAGTGTGTTTTTTGCTCAATACCTCCCTGGGACACCAATTATTGTATGCCATTTTACATTAAATATAATGGTGATGTATCTCCATGGCTGAGACCTATAGGCAGCATTAAATTGGCTATCACAAGTAACGCTTCCAGAATGATCCTGCAGTTGGAGCCACAGGTAGAGTTGGTGGAAATGCACGAATGAAGGATCAGTCTCAGACCCGACTCTATCAAATAGTACAGTCTGAGCAGAAGTCTATTTGTGGTTTGTGACGACCCTGCTGCCCTCTAGTGGCATATCTTATTCACTTTGCATGAGTACATGGCAATTCTTTTTAGTTGATTGTATGTTTCCCATTTTTCTATCACATCTGTTTCGGTGGGTGCTGTGTTTTACATACATGTATATAGACAAAGGTTCACAAGTAGTGGGAATGACTAAGGGTTATCTCACGAGGTGAAGCCAAGTGAGATAACCTCAATCATTCCCACTACTATGGGCCGTCTGTATCCCACTGATTCAAACATGAAATAAAACCACAGATCACATGATTCCAAGGAACAGCGTTGGTTTTTATACCCTTTAGTATAGGCACAGACCCTTGATCTTTTCAGGTGTAATTTTAGTGTAGTATAATGCTCTAAAGGCTCTTTGCCTAGACTTTTAGTCTCATTTCAGTCATTTCCTGACGTATTTGTAATACCTTAGATAAAATGAAATCCAATCTTAAGTTAATGTTCTGCTATTTTAGTCTTCTAAAGTCGGCCAAACCCAGCCCCTATTAAAGGCCTGGCCTATATTCAATATTGCTTTCATAGCCCTCCTACCCCCGGCTCCTATTCAAAAGAGGCTCCTATTCAAGGCCCGGCCCCTATATGCGACATTACCATATCTCATGCAGAGTATGACATCATAATTGACTAGATACAGACCAGTATTGATGTCACAGTACTGCCTGTAAACAAATAAATGATGCTTTAAGACAATTGTGCACCTAGAAATTGTCACCCCTGTTTTATAATTAGGTTTTAGACTAAATTTGGTGTCCAGAATATGACATAAAGACAAAGGCATATGGCCCCCCATTACTGTACAAACAGGTGCCTACACAACTAGTACTATCACAATGTAGAGAAACACTGTACTACACTGCATAAGGCCCTCCGGGCTGTGTGGGACACATGTACACAGTGAGTGTGAAGGGCCTACATAGGCTACAATGTCCTCATGCACAGAAACAGGGAAGACAGCTACTCCACTGTTGGTAGTTAGTTAGGTAGAACAATTGCCATCTTTATGGAATGGTAGATATAGGACATTATAAATATATAGTGAACAAACACATGTATTTCAGTTAAGGTCTTACCCCCTACCTCCCACTGTGGTAGCTGTCACGTTGAACTGGTAATACAGGTATTGTGCAGTGTAACAGCAGAGTACTGGGACCACAGAGAAGCATTTATAGGCTCAGGGGGCCAGTGCGTTTGCACCATGATCCTGGGGATATTAGTGTCTCCTAAGACAACAGGGGGGGCCAAAAGTAACCATCTGCAAATAGACTCTTGTCCAGGCCCACATGTTCACATAGTGGGGCTGGGCTCGAGGCTGATGAAGGATAAGATATCTTTAATGCTGCTAAGTTATGGTAGATAGTGACACTGTTGAAGCTAATATACATCAGAGCGAAACCTAGATATTCGAAAAGGGGTAGAGGTAAGATTCGAAAATCATTGTACGGCTATGGAAATGTCATGATAGATCTTCTTCAAAATGTGCGAGAGAGAGGGGGCCACATTCATGAATTGCATATGGTATATCAATTACCTTGAGACGTCAACACACCTTGCATTGAGCCATCCATCCCATTCATTGGCCATAGAAATCAGTATGGTGCTGAATTAGCACTGCTATCTCATTGATCAGCATTAATTCAATGAGTTTGCAAAGGTTATTTGGTACCACACTGAATGCTATGGATAATAAGTGTCTCAAGACATGGGTAGGCCTCTTTGTTCTTGTGAGATCACAAGAGCAGATAGACATATTGATGAGATAACATACTTATTTTCGGACTCAATCCCAGACTTACATTTGAAAAATTCATTTCCATCCCTCAAAAATGAGTTCACCTCTGAATCTGATTCTATTGACAATATTAATATTTAAGAAGCAAATACATTGATTTACAACATGGTCATGATGGTCCAAGAACATTAGCATGATGTCACATTCAAATCCTCACAAAAATAAGTTATAAATCTGAAGATTGGTCATTTTTGTTTTAGAGGTTATGGTAACAAAATCAAGGCAAGAACCTCTATTCCATTCGATCCCATTATACATGAAAATTAAAGAAATAAAAACACCAAAAGATGATAAACCATTTTGTTCCATTCTTTATAAAGTGGACAAGGATCTCAAGCTGAAAAAATGGTAACAACGTAACAACTTTGTAGGTATGCTGCACGTCTGCGTTATATTGCCCACGTAGTGCTTGCTAAACCTCCCTAATATATTATATGATGTGATAACCGATGGTGCATTCAGCTTCATATCCCAACCATCATGACATGAATCTATTTGATTCAGAATTATTCATCCGATTATCCATGACAATGAATGCTGTGCCCTGTTGACACATGCTTTTAAGCTGTGGGGATGTGTAAACATAATGTCTCTTCAGGGCATCTGCATGGATAAATCCTTTACCACATTGTGAACACATACACTGCTTCTTCCCTGTATGGGTCATTGTATGTCTCCAAAGGTTAGCTAGACAGCTCAACCCTTTACCACAGTGTGAACACACATGTAGTTTCTCTCCTATGTGGGTCATCATGTGTGTCATTAAGTTATGTCCATCTGTGAAACCTTTATCACAGTGTGAACTTACATGGGGTTTCTCTCCTGTGTGGGTCATTATGTCTTTCTTTAGGTTACCTGACTGACTGATTCCTTTACCACAATATGAACACACATGAGGTTTCTCCCCTGTGTGGGTCCTCATGTGTGTCTTTAGGTTACTAGGGAGATTTTTACTATGAAAATCACAGCTGCCTGGTTAGCTCAGTAGGTTGAGCATGGGACTATTGATCCCAATGTCGGTGGATCTAGTCCCAACACATCCACACCATTTTTTCAGCTCGAGACCCACTTTATAAAGAATGTAACAAAATGGTTTTTCATGTTTTGGTGTTTTTATTTCTTTTATTTTCAAGTATAATGGGAGCGAAAGAGATATTTAGGAACATTGGTAATGCTATTAGAGGATGGGAACAGTAGCCGTCACTGCGCGGACTAGATCCATCGACCTTTGGATCATATAGTGAACTGGGCTACCCCATGTGGGCCCCAGCTGGCTTCCCTGACATTTACCAGCATTTACCCATCTGGGTCAGGCCCACAGGCCCGGAGAATCCCATCTGGGGCCCATGTGGTTGTGCTGGCTGGGTACATATTAACCCTATACTTATTTCTATCGCTATCCACTGAATATCACTGTACTATGTATATACAACCACTGCCTGTGCACCCCAGGAGGAGAGCCCAGTGCTTAGGAGCCACCTTGTAGCAGACTAGAGTATGACCATGTCTGACAGAGCTAGAAGGCAAGGAAATGGTCAAAGTATGACACAGTGGAGACATCATGTGAGTGGCATGGGAACTAAGCAAACATGAAATGTACCAGAAATGACTTCACTGAGCTCATATTAGTGGTAATTGAAATATCTTTCTCACTCTCTAGGAATGGTGCTCCAATGTTCTCTACTGCACCCCCTCATACATTAGACATTGAAATAATTTTCACAAAAAGTAGATTTAATGGATCTCAACTCAATTATTTTTATGAAATGCTCAAAGTTGACCTTTAGAACAGCCCATTATCAACTGAAACAGGATGGATTTCTCCATACTGATACATTGAAATGCAGCTAACCTGGACCCATTACATAGAGTGAAGTATATCTGATGTAAATGTATCATAGGATATTTGACACATGTGTTAATATAGCAGAATTGAAGTATTTCCTCAGGCATACTGAGCTATACACACAAACATGAATGTTACAGTTGCCACAAGATGGCGCTGAAGCACTGGTCACCCCCCCCCCTGATCTGTAGGTACAAAAGTACAAAAGATACACGTGCTGGTGCGTTCATTATAGACACAGGCAGCGCCCGCAATTGATATGCCTAAAGCCATTCAGTCAAGCTATAGCGGGCGCCACTTGTGCCCAATGAACGATCCTCTGTAAAGAGGCAGCAGGAATCAGTCAGGTGTGACGATACACCCCCACCCCAAACACACATTCCTGTAACCTCCACCTGTACTTATGTAGGTGTGTGTGCTCAGCCAGGCTTTGCACTAACTAGCAAGCCAGTCACTCAGTCACCCCCACAGGGAGTGTAGTACATATATATGCCAATACACTGGAGCAGACACCTTAAGGTCTGGGAATAACTGAGACCACCAACACTGGGCCAGCTGGGACTATGTACAGTAATAAGCATGACCTTGATTGGGTCTCATTAAGGATACATCTGGGAATGTAGACGATGACTGGGAGCTGGAGAAGAAGAGACATGGGAGCATTAACTATATAGAGGACTACGGAGTAGACTGGACTTAAGGAGGACACCTAGCAACCCTCCCTCCTCTATAGTGCCCCTTTTATCACCTTCCTTGGCCAAGTACCTGTACAGTACAGCGGTTCTCTCAAAACCCTCCCCTCACCCTGAACCCCTGCCTCACCCAGTCCTTTCTATGCTCTTTTCCATCCTTGCCTTTCCTGCCCTCCCGGCTATTATACCTGGGACGTTGCTGAGATGGATGTGCTTCTCCTGTACCTGTTGACTGCCTGCCTCCTGGGCGGGGCACCACTGCTAACTAAGGCCACGCTCTCCTGTGCAAAATCAAATTGTACCAACATTTGGGTAAGTGATTACTTTGAAAGTTCTGGGTAAATGATGGACACAGAATTATACGCCCATAAAGCTGGTCCTGTGGCACCTTCCTTATTGAGAACCTGGAGTAACGCTATGCTTTAATACCACCAGCATAAGGCAGCTTATTGTGTGCAGCCCTGGATCCTGGTGCGAAAGATTATGGGTTTGGACGTATGTGTATATAGGAAGAAGGAGAATAGGGGTGCTCAAATAGTAGCTCAGTGCCATAGCTTTTAGTGACAAGGCAGGCATGGACCAAATTACATACATTGTGTAATGCATACCTCAATTATAATGCTGGGTACCCATTAATGCAGCTCATAACACAATAGTAATGCTGTCGATCATTATACCATAGACATAGGGATATAGAGGCTAGTTCTCTAGGTCTTTGATTACACATTATGTAAACGCTATTAGCAGATTGCTGTGCTAGTTATAGTGATGTGAACTCATGTTGTTAGAATGCCCTTCTTAAAATTGCAGGAAAACAATGTTCATAAAGACATGGACAATTATAAGTATGTAAAGGAATACCATTACTGATTCCCATGTTAAATATAGCCTACACAGTCCTTGACCCCTGCTCCTTTGTGTACTTGGCAGTAGTAGATGGCTTAGGGAGATTTTAGGGATGTGTTTGGGTCTTAATATATATGACTTACCTGCCACCAGGGGTCATGGCCTGGTTATACTTTAGCATGCATAATTACAGTCTATGCTTAATACTCATAACCATAGCCTATAATGAAGGGTCAGAAATGGAAACATTCATGCATCAAACATCGTCTGTGATGAATCTGATGGAAACGCACTACCTGGTAAATCTGCTTCAGGGTCTTGGGACTTATAAATTCAAAGGTAACAACGGCTAGCATGGTAATCAAAATAAGAATAATAATGGTGCCTTGGTTGATTATGTTATATTAATAAGACCCATGTGCGGATAGAGAGCTGGATCATCTAAAATTATTTCCTACACAGTTTTCATATTATGCCCCTACGACCCCCAAATATAAACGCCTAGGGAAGCCTCTGCTACACTATGTGAAACACGAGAACACCTCTCTTGCACACACACACACACACACACACACACACACACACACACACACACATACATGCATATATATATATATATATATATATATATATATATATATATATATATATATATATAGTCCTCATGTAGATATCTTTATCTACCCCCTCCATTAAACTTCTGCCCCAACCCCTTGAGTCCGTCTGGCCAATATATTGTACTTGGCCATGAGGTCCATCCAAAAGAATCCTTTTCATTAGCACGAATCATTGAAATATTGGTTGAGGAGGAGTCCGACTTTATTGTTCAATATGCATGGACAGTTCACATGAACAGTTGGTAGAGGGTCTCGAACTCAGGCCCAGGACTGTCCCCAAGTAAACCCTTGGTCGTTAATAGCTAGCTGCATTGCTGAGACCGTAAGGGAACGTTCAGCAATTATGTCACTTTTTTAGGCATTTGTCAGGACCCACCCACCCCCTTGCCACTGTTTTTGTATAGAACGTGTAGAGGACCCCCCCCCCACCTCCTAAGCAGTGACGTAATTGTTGAGCGTTCCCTAATCCTTAATTTGATTCAAGGCATGACCACAGGTGCCTATATTTCCTTTCTCTTCTTTATGTAGCGCACGGTGATATTTCCTTTCTCTTCTTTATATAGCGCACGGTGATGAGAAACAAGTTGTTTTCGTGGCTTAACGTGTGGTCCCTCTCCCCCTATCTAATAATGGCGATTTCCCATTTCCTTCTGCAAAGGACCTTCTCATATATCACCTGCCTATATACGTCCGTAATTGACGGTTGGTTCCGGAGTTACCCCTCATCCGTTTCCTCAGTCGCCAAACACTCATACCTCTCTCCTTCCCTGCATATCTCTACAAACGTCTTTCACAAGTTTACATTGTGTCAAACCCTAATCCTAAGACAGTATATAATTCTAAATGGTAGGCCTAGTACCGTATAGGCTATCTAAAGGCCTACCGTGTATATCATTTGGCCACTTATTTTCTATACGTGAGTACTTAACATAGATTCCCAATGCTATCAATGTAGAGAATGCTATCAATGTAGAGGAGAGGAGTTTTTCATTGTACTTTGAACCCAACTTTTAGGACTCCTCTTCAAAATAGGATAAAACACTGAAAAAATTTATATATCTGCTTTATAAACAGATGTATTGCTACACACACAAATTGCATTGTGATGCAGTCGTCTAAATGTGCTTAAAGATGATGCAAAACATTTCTGCCTCTAAACCCCGTGCAGGGTACCATTGCCTCTTATGAAGAAGGTATAGGAAGAAATTGACACACTCGTAAAGTCAGAAGTGATCATGCCCGTAGATGAACCAATGGACTGGTGCGCACCTATGGTGGTTGTACCTAAGCCTAATGGGAAAGTACAATTATGTGTGGACTTGACCAAGCTCAATGAAGGAGTCCAACATGAACTCTATGTCATGAAAAAGGTAGAGGAGACTCTCAGGAGTGTATCAAGTGGAAGTGTGTATTCAAGCTAGATGCTAATTCTGGCGTCCACCAAGTGTTACTGACTGATGAAAGTGCCAAACTAACTACGTTCATAACACCTTTTCGTAGATATATGTTCATGTGCCTACTATACGGAATCTCATCCACACCTGAGCACTTCCAAAAGCGAAAGGACAAAGAACTGACAGGTCTACAGGGAGTGTTATGTCACATGGACGATATCCTCGTGATCGGTAAACAAGAGCATGATGAGCGCCTTACTAAAGTGCTGAACTGACTGCAAGACAGTGGAATCACTTTGAACAGAGACAAGTGTGTCTTTGTCTCAAACAAACTACACTTCCTTGGTCAAGTGATAGATACAGATGGCATCAAGAAAGACCCAGCAAAGGTCAGAGCGATCATTGACTTGCACCAGCCCAAAGACGTCCCAGATGTCAGACAATTCCTTGGCATGGTCAATCAGCAAATGAAATTCCTCCAAAATCTCACAGAAGTAACTAAACCTATCAGAGATCTCCTTGGAAAGGATTCAAAATGGACAGCAGAATCACTTTGAACAGAGACAAGTGTGTCTTCGCCTCAAACAAACTACACTTCCTTGGTCAAGTGATAGATACAGACGGCATCAAGAAAGACCCAGCAAAGGTCAAAGCAATAATTGACTTGCCCAAACCCAAAGACATCCCAGATGTCAGATGATTCCTCAGCATGGTCAATCAGCAAATGAAATTCCTCGAAAATCTCGCAGAAGTAACTAAACCTATCAGAGACCTCCTTAAAAAAAGATTCAAAATAGACATCCCACAAAAAGCAGCATTCAACAAACTAAAGCAAATGCTAGCTTCCGACTAAGCCCTTGCTTTATATGACCCAGAGAAAGAGGCAATCATTTCTGCAGATGTAAGTAGTTATGGTGTTGGGGCCATGATCAGACAATGCCAGAAAGATGGGAATCTCAATCGAAAAGGAAGCATTGGCAACTACATGGGCTTTCGAACACTGGAGCGATCTCCTTATCAGCATGAAGTTCAATGTGGAGACCAACCATAAACCATTAGTGCCATTATTCTCAACCAAATGATGAACTGCCAATCAGGATCCAGCAATTCAGACTCAGACCGATGAGGTTCAATTTCACAATCAGCCATGTGCCTGGTAAACTCTTAACCACAGCAGATGCTCTCTCATGAGCGCCACATGAAGAGTCAAGTGAGGATCAACAAGCAGTGGATCTTCAACATGAGGTTGAGGCATATGTAAATGCCATCATGGTGTGCCTTCCAGCATCAGATAAATGTCTAGATGAAATCTGCCAAGCACTTAAACAAGATGAGACTTTTAGTGTTGTCATGCACCATGTAGAACATGGATGGCTAGATGCTAGACGGGAAATATCTGGTCCACTAGTTAAATACTGGACTGAAAGAGGAAGCCTCTCCCTACATGAAGGATTGCTACTAGGTGGTAAACAAATCATTGTACCATCTAGTCTCAGAGTTGATGTCTTAAGAAAACTACATGATGGACACCAAGGACTGACTAAAACTAGAGCTTATGCAAGCTCCGCAGTATGGTGGCCTGGTATAACCAAAGACATTGAGAAGACTGTGAAAAATTGTGTCACTTGTGAAAAACACATGAGAGAAAGGGTCAAACCTATGAAAGGAACCAAATTCCATAAACATCCCTGGTCAAGAGTGGCAGCTGATTCTTTCTATCACAAAGGGCTGACATACCTACTCCTCGTTAACTATTACTCCAGAGACATTGATGTATGTCAGGTAACCAAAAATGATACATCTGAGACTGTCGCCAAAATGAAAAGAATGTTCTTCCATCAAGGCATCCCTGATGTTCTGTTTAGTGACACTGGACCACAGTTCGCATCAGCGGAGTTTAAACGCTTCCCAGATCAATACCATTTTGAACATTTTACATCATCTCCAAGATACCCCCAGTCAAATGGTGAGGTAGAGAGAACTGTTAAGACAATGAAGTAAATCTTGAACAAGGCAGACTATGAATACCTTGGACTTCTCTCATACAGGAATACTCCACTACAGAATGAATTCTCCCCATCTCAGCTCAATATAGGGCGTAAGCTGAAAACCAGAGTTTCGGTTCACCCAGATGAACTGAAACCCCGTACTGCCAACGCCGATCTTGTCAGGAGGAGAGAGAGACTATAGGAAACAAATGCGTATTAACTACGATCGTTGCCACAGTGCTACTGAAGTCAATGAACTATTGCCTGGAGACAGAGCATAGCTTCCAGACCTAAAGATCGAAGGAAGAGTTGTTGGAAAAGCACCGAGCCCTAGGTCATATATCAACACCAAATGAACTAGTGAGAAGAAATCGATGTATGACCAGAAACCTAGGCCCTGGTCCCAATATACCAACAGACCAGCAGAGTAATCTGGACACACCTCCAAAAGTGGTCACACCTCTGGCCACACCTCCAAAAGTGGTCACACCAACCATCACTCATCCACAACCTGTGGAGATCACTGATGCCCATCCAGTGATCCCTCCACCAACTCCTGATCGAGGTGCCACCCCTAGTGTGCCTGATCCGGAACCAAGAAGATCTAAGCGGCAGAGAATTACTCCTAAAAGACTGATTGAAGAATACTAATGACTCTTCTCTCCCAGATTACTTATCATATAACTTTATAAGTTAGAAAGTATTTAAAGTTACCAAAGAACATTTTAACATGCGATTTCATTTGCTAAGATCGTTGGAGGTCGACCTACTCAATACAAGGCTTGAAATGAGTTAAATCTACTTATCTCTATTAATATAAAAGCCCTAGAAGCTTTACAAGAGTTGCAACAGCCTTGCTGGTTCTAGAGGTGAAGCTGTCTAAGCCACAGTTAAAGGGGAACAAGCTCCATTCATCAATATGCATTGCCACATGGAGGAATGCACCAATCAGTGAGGCCACTACCTTATGAAAAAATGATTCAGGATCCTTGAATCTAGAAATTTGAAATTAAATTGAATTAACGAAATGAAATGTTTATCTTGACTTGATAGATCGTGGGAATTCCCTTGAAATATAGAAAGTATTGTAGTAATTTGACTAGAACTGGTCCAGTCCCACTGTATAGGGACTGGATGATCGAGGCTGCAACATCCATAGCGTGATAAGGGCACTTTTTATATTGTGTCATTTGTCACCATGTAGCCTATACCATTAACTAGACTAGAACGAATAACACTGTGATTTAGAGGTTACTTTACAGCAGTTGTTGCATGACCTGGCGCCCAGATAGGGGTCTGTCTATTGTACAAAATCCCGGACATGAATGTAAAGTGAACTGAGTGGGTCTACTTCAGAGCATATGAATTCGCAACCGTTGCCTCTAGTATATCCTATTAGTAGAGCAGCAAGTCCTTCAAAAGAGCCATATTTTAGGAGTTTAATATGTATGCAAAATTAAATTGTGATTTTAATCATTTATCGTAATGGTTTTGCTACCGAAATATACAGGTAGGTCGTGTAATATAGTTCCAAATGATATACCCTGGTAGGTGGTCATTTTTTTTAGCAACTGGAACCGCTGACTTTGAAGGGGAGGGGCATATTTTGACCCTTTCACAGAGGGTACAAAACATTCTACCCCTTTTGAAGGAGAATGGAAAAAGTTCCACGACTCTTGGGTTAAAGGGTTAATTACTGCACCATTTGAAACTGTTATGTAAAATGCCACACATCCCGCAACTAATCTTTTTACCCCCTCTCAGAAGGGGGGGGGGACAAGATAAATGCGTCATCGTTAAGGTGAAAATTAACGAAATGAAATGTTTATCTGGTCTTGATAGAGCACGGGAATTCCCTTCATTCGGCTCGCTCATCCAGAAACGCATAAAAGTGATAAATGAATTTTAATTACAGATAATCATGTGTCATTACTCAACCATGCATGGGCATGATAATGGTGTCCTAAATCTAGCAGATAACTATCGTTTTAATAAGATATGATCATGTACAATGTATTAGGCTCAATGACTCGTGGCCTTTAGATTTTGAACAACCATTTGTAAGTGTGATCCCCTTATCATAAAGGTTGTCAGTTGGCACTTTTTTTTAATTGCACAGAGCGATATTTTTGGTGAAATAACTGATGAAAGCCACAACTAAAGTTAAGTTTAAGGAGGAATTAATGAAAATAAAGAATTTGAGATCACATCTAAAGGTGGGTTATGACTGAGGTCACGAAGCAGGTGTAGATACCATGCCACTTCAGAGTGATTTCAGGGTGATTTCTCTACGATTGATGGATAATATAATACTTCTTCTTTCATATGATTCTATTATGCTGATTATAACTCAGGTTATGAAGCAGGTGTAGATACCGTGCCGCTTCAAATTGACTGATTGATTTGAAATTGATTTGTGTATGAAATACTTTCTGTTGTACTCTTTCATAATACTGTGTTTATATTTCATATCATATACTCTTTTATGGCTTGTATGAAGATATTATCAGCCCTTACTCCTGAGACTGTATGTAATGACATCTGTCAGGTTCTGTGAAGTTTTGTACTGATTCTACTATACTGTTGAAATAAATAAAACATGGTCAGCTCTATAGCATTATTTAAATGAATACAACAGTTCATTAATGCAATGAGCAAGTCCAAAGAAAAAAATAATAATTCTGCGTTAACATCTTAAGCTTCCATCAGAAATAATTCTCCCTTGATATCCAAGATTGTCACTAAAAGTATGAGTGTATCAGAGATATAGCTTGTCTGGCCGAACCATGTGTACATAATATTAACCGACCAAAGGATTGCCACATATGCCTTACTTTCACATGTCCGGTCAACTAGCCTGTACTATAGGTATTTTGTCTGTATGTATTGTCACTGAGACGCCCCTAAAAAGAGTCATTTTGAAGCTCCTCTGACTTTTATTTTGACTCTACAACACCTGTAAGTTTGACACCACTTCTATTAGCCTATGGGCCCTATTTGCAATATAGCTTTGCAAATGACACATAGAATATGCGTGCTATCCAAAAGAGACCACTAATCCCATGTTTTAAGTGTATGAGTAGAAAAACGTTTGAATATCCAAAATATTTTGAATTGAGACCCCGTGCATAATATAATAAAGCCAGCATGTACACGTACATTTTAAAATGGAGGAGGTCTTCTTGCTGTGGCATCCACAGCAAGAAGCGTTTAGTATCCTTCCCCCCGGGGCATAAAGTGACAAAAAAAGCAATGAACCAGTATCTCATTTGAAACTCATCGTTTAGAACAACTGTAATTGTATCATCTAAAGTATAGCTCACGCGCGTCTCCCATGCAATTCTGCTTTGATAAATTATTTAATCGTCTATATTAGTGATAATTCAAGAAGATAACCTTTTCATGAGTACCTATTACTAAGGTCTTATTACTAAGGGAATGTAATTTTGATAACGTGGATAACGGATTTTTTCAGTCAACTATTTGGTCGGCCATCGGTAGAAAAAAAAAGTTAGTCCAAGCCCCTCCCTGACTACCAACATATCCCATCGGCCACAGCTAAAAAATGAGGCATGGGAAGGTCACTTATAATATGACACTTAAAGTGTAAATAACAAAATTTCTCCTCAATGAAAGCCAGAAAACGGAAGGTTTATTGCTGACAATTACTTTCTTTTTAATTATTATTTTTTTGCCATTTTCTCTAGAAATACCGTCGGGGAGAGAAAATTATTATTTGCCTAAAAAACTCGCCGTCGGATCCGTAATCCAAGCTATTAGAATAAAATGGCCTAAGTATATAGGCTGGCTTCCATAGTCCATCTTAAAATGGTCTCAATCTCATCCTCCCTCTCCCTCTTTGTGTCTGGTATATGCACATTCATATTTCAATTAGTGTCTAATGTAGTTTTCACGTCACGAATGTGACATTAGCTGTCAAGATGGCGTAACACGACAGGTATCCTCTCTCACTTATAGTATATGTGCTGTCTGAAGATGGGGCCTCTTACCATAAATATTTATTACGTATCATAGCGCTATTCTTATAACAATACTAAACCCCTTCGGAGATAACACAGACCACGCATACCAGTATGTACACTAGGTACCAGGAAACAATATTGCCTCCACCCAGTGACACATTTTAAAGACAAATGCTACAATATCCCAGAGTTTGTTCTGCTACTGATTATCCCATATAAATCTGGATTATATTAGTATTATGCACTAACATTAAGAAAATGCGAAAAAAAATCCATAGGTCACCATGCTTACTTTTAGAGTATGACAATTTAAGTGTAAAATGCCTTAACTATAGAAACAAATGGGAAAACTATTTTTTCATATCATGTCTCATAGGTAATGCCCCTCTATTGATTTTTCTACAAGACTCTCTGGATAGAAAGAGGACATCTTTACAAACATTTTGATGAAAGAAAAATGGGGGGTCATAAATGAAATGAAAAAGTTTTTTTTCAAAAATATTAATTTCCCCTTAACTATAGGATCCTATGGGAATACAAACAGATAATAGATGTCTTTCATGTATTTATAGTGATCAGAAATGAGCTGAAAAAATATGTACAGGTAAAATTGTCCATTTAGAGTGGGAAATAACATTAAATAGGGTCCTTGATAGGTTTATTTTTTTGCCACCAGGTGGCTTCTGTGTATCTTGGCGCATTTGTCTTTAAGACACCTAGTGTTGGGAGGGGGATGGGTACGATAAATAAAGAATAGCAGAAAGCGTCAGCCCCTGCAGTTAGTTCAGGACGTGGTGACGAGAGAAAAAGAAAAGGAAGAGAGGTACCCGAAAGGTATATCCTTTGTTGAACACCTTTATCATCTTACCCTGTGGCTCATAAGAATCACTTCTAAGAATGGATTGACTATAACTCTCTACATGGACCTTTCCAGTTGCTAACAACAGGCATGTCATCCCCCCTCTCTCTTTCTCCCTCTCCCCTCTCTCTCTCTCTCTCTCTCTCTCTCTCTCTCTCTCTCTCTCTCTCCCATCTCTATCTATCTCCCCCTCTCTCCCCCCTTCTCTCTACCTGTATCCATCTGATTTATTTTATCTACTTATATACGGCCCTTTCAGCCTCCCTGCCTCTTTTTCTCCCCCAGGTCTCTGTCTGTCTGTCTGTCTGTCTGTCTGTCTGTCTGTCTGTCTGTCTGTCTCTCTCTCTCTCTCTCTCTCTCTCTCTCTCTCTCTCTCTCTCTCTCTCTCTCCAGATTCGTTTATGAATTGTCTTTCCATTTCCAATTATTCTTTCTGCACAAGAATTCCAGCCAATACACAACAAACGCAGCTATTCCACCTTCGAAGGCCCCCATTTCCACATACATATATACCTCCTGGATCTGGTCTTGTGGGTATATAATATAATAGGGGTATTACTGTGGGATCTGAACCGTGACAACCAGCTATATAATAGAGGCATACTCCAGTACAGAATAACAATATCCCTGAATAGCCCACATAATATATTTTTATGTTCTTCAAAGTACACATGTGCTCTTTTACTTGGATTTTGAAATGATCACCATGAAGCCTATTATGCGCAATAGTTAACAAGTATCTATTTGTATTCAAACTTTACCTTCATTAAGGTATCACAAGCTATCAGTTTACTCTACCAACAAGTATATATATATGCAATGTTCAATATATTCACACACAACTAGCCCTAGATTGATATTTAGATGAAATAGATTAATTTTGTCATGTTTCCCTGCTCATCAAATTCCTAGCCCATTTTCAAAATATGCCTTCCCAGCAGCTATACTTGAGTAGCAACAGCAGATGAGTGATTTATTGTCTTCTACTTGTAAAAAGGGCTAGGGGTGGAGGTCACATGAAGGTAAACTGTATAAGCTTTGACACATACTATACGTGAACACTCCCAGTCTGACAAAGACGTAAATTTCAACTACATTCTCATTTTGTCTTTTTTTATTTCAGCCTCGCCTTCCTTGTACGGCACACGAGAAAGGTAAGTTGTAGATGTGTATATTTAGTTCGCCAACATAATATCCACCTGAACACAGCCTATTTATGGCACCTTAGATATTTGAGTCCGCCATTCACTGAGGACTTATACATAAATGGGAACAATCACCTCTTTATAATCGGGGCTGGGTCGTGGAAAGGAATTTGGATTGGCCTCAACTCAATATGATGGCAGAATTTATGCTGGAAGAGGGGAGGGAAATGTAGGTTTTAAAGTTTATGTTTCTTGAAAAATAGTTTTTTTGGCCACAGGAATCCCGTGATTTTACTGTCTGCAAAACGAGCCTGTACGTGATATGAATATGAATCATACGAACATAATATGAATCATTATGGACTGTTACGTAGGGCCTAATATATACGATGTGGGGTAATGACAAGATTGTTAATTCGTCCAAACAAATGGGTCTGAACCACTAAATCTGACATCTTGGTATGGCTATGTCTTAAAATCGACATGTGACATGGGCCTTAGTGACACGGTCGAGGTGAGAAAACAGTGGCGTATGACATCGGTACACTGATAATAAAACCTATAGTCAGTAGTGACTATACCCGCATATTCTGAGCCCCATCGTCAGATGACTATATACCTTAGTCACATATTAGTCAGAAAGATAGTCATTCTGACTATATGTAGAGCTCACATATTGATGATGTCACAGAGAAAGAGCACATATTTATGGTTGCCTGGACTAGGAGGAGACAATTACAATCAGGCTAAATCATCATCTTAACCTGTCCATCCATGGAAACTCAATATGTCCGGTCATTAATGGATAGGTAAGTAATCTATTTGTTGTGATATTTGTGGCCATCGCAGTATAACAATAGTTATTTTGGGTTCAAACTGTTCATCAATGCAAACTGTTCATCAATGTGAAGGCATATGGCAGCCATCTTTGATTGGGTGAATGTTTGCTTGCAGGTATAGTCAGTAGTGACTGTACATATTAATCATATTTACTAACTAAATGTTGCTTAGCAACAAAATGATAGTCATCTGACTAAGCACTATTCCAATAGATTTAAGGCATGACTATGTATTGACTATATGACTACCTTAAGTTAGTCACTACTGACTAAGATATTAGACTCTATTTTTATCAGTGTATTAAGTGGGAGAATGTCTATTTTTAGGTATAGATTCTGTTGTAAAAGAATTATATTGATGATAGCCTACCTATATAATGGTAGAGCAAGTACATACATTTCAACAGTCAGTCACACCATGTCTAAAGTACACTCGTACCTTGTGCCACATAATGGCACTAGTAAGCATCAGCATGACCCTGAACCCAGTGTGTTGCCTTTATCTCACAAAATTGGCTTCATCCCTCAAAGTAGTACCATTGTGAGGGGTAAAGGATCACATGGTGCCTGTATCTCACAAAACTAGCTTTAAAGAACAAAATCCTTTATTCCACAAATCCTTTATCTCATAAAATTAATCCTTTATCCAACAAAATCAATGATAACTTTCCTTTATATTCTTAATGGAGTTGATGCCATCTTTAGTAATTACCCTTTAATTATCGTTTAGCTATTCATAAGACTATCCAGGCAAATACTTAACCATCTATTCAGATCAGCATGTGTCACTACTAGTGTGGTCCTAGAGTGCAGGGTATTTCTCATTTGAGTTCTGGTAGCTTGGGTTTGAATCCACAGAGGATTTTACATTTCTGTTACTCATTTAGTAGTAAAAGCCAAATGTAGTACTTAAGCTATTCAATGACTATTATAATTGCATGGGTCATGACGGCTCGACAACAAAGTGTTGGGCTAAAGGTTCTTAGGATGTGGATGTCAAAGGCACAGGGGAACCGAGAGAAACGAATCCTGTGTTATATAACTAGGTCCTAGGGTGTGTGTCAGATATACTCCTATTGCCTCAAGACAATAACATAATATTGGAGCCAAGGGCAAAGCCCGCGGCTCCAATATATGATATTGTCTTTCGGCCCCATGGAGTATATCACATACATAGTCTAGGACCACTATGACTTGCTGGTTACTCTACGGTGGTAGCCTGAGGGTTTATACCCCAGGGCAAAGAAGTCCATCTTGTTGGTTGACATTAGGTACCAACATACACAATGGTCGAGCCAGGGGCGATTTAAAGCTGGTATAAAATCTGGTGTAGCCTTTTCTGAAATGTATTTCATAGAATTGTATACCCCTCTCGATGTAATACGGTGCAATTTATTCTGGTAATAGGTGGCCCATTATATGCACAATACAGGATGGTCCTTTGGTGGGGAGGGAAACCACTTGGTTAATTAGTTCTGGTCACACCCCCATGGTGGCAGCACTGATTAGCCTGCACCCCTACTACACATCCAAATCAAAGTCACCACCAGTAGGGAATACAACTTTGCTTTATTGCTTCAGATGGTGCCACTGTGCCGGTGCAATCAAGACTTGATAAAATGCTGGAAGCATTTTATTTTCACACAGATATATGCTTACATTTAGCATGGTTAGAACTTACAGAATAGATTTAGATTTCACCAGAACACTGGAACCAGTACTGTGATGATAGACATGTAGAAAGTGGAAGATCTATATATTTGAGATCTTGTTGCAGCTATTAGACTACAATATATATACAATATATATATATATATATATATATATATATATATATATATATATATATATATATATGCCCTCAGGAAACCACACGTCAAAGTAGCTGAGATACATAACACAGTCGAGGCGTTCGGGTAGCGGTTTTCTAATGATATCTATTTCATTATGGGTAGGGGTGACCTCGAACGCTAACTACCCCACCTTAGCTGGTTCCCTCCACCCCCTTCCATCCCAGCCAGGTCTTGCTAGGTACCAGTCCCTAACTATGCTTCGGAGGGTAGTAAGTTGACTCAGGGATCAACATTGACCTACATGGGGAGGACCAATACGGGATGGCCTTACAAACCAGCACTCGAGGCGTTCGGGCAGCGGTTTTCTAACCATATGCAGTGCATTGTGGGTGGGGGTGACCTCGAACGCTAACTACACAACCTTAGCTTGTTCCCTCCAACCCCTTCCACCCCAGCCAGGTCTGGCTAGGTACCGATCCTTAACTATGCTTGGGAGGGTAGTAAGTTGACTCAGGGATCAACATTGACCCACATGGGGAGGACCAATAGGGGATTGGCCTTACAAACCAGCATTGATCCCTCGGCCATACCACGAACGCCTCGACTGATCCCTCGGCCGTACTCCGAACGCCTTGTGTAAGTTATTGACCTAAATGCTTGCATAAGTAAACTATACAAAACATTATAATACTATTATATAAGAGGGATTTCAAAATAGTGGCACTTAAAAACGTCCCTACACGTCTAAGTACCTATCATGATTTCCGCCACACGATGTTTGCAAAACGACAACGCTAGAATACTTGACTTAGTGATGAGCCAATGGTGGTACCTGTAGTCTATTCAATTACTTTATTCCAGGCTCATGCTATATGGAAGCTGGCAATACAAGGGACTCTGAATACGAGAACGTTCCTTCTGGTATGATAACATGTACTTAAAGCTTCTAAATGAATGTAAATGGTTTGAATAACTAATAAGGCGTCCCAGCTAGCACTACTCGTGCCATTTACATCATCTTTACGTGAAGACCCATCTTATGTACGTAAAAGAAGACATCATTTGAATGAGTTTTGAAAGCAGGGGTTAGGACGAATGAGTGCAAGCTCACCGCTGCATTTTAAATCATGTACGTTAGTGGGGGGGGGGGGCAATGGCGTGATCTTTCAAGAAATCAATCGTAGTTCACAGGTGCAATTGACCCCCCTTATAGTCACAAATTCATCTGTAAATAGAACTTTAAAAAGACGTTTATTTGATCCACATATCATAATTAGGTGTCTAAATCTGGAGCTGGAAGCCTTGTAGTACATTTCAAAAGACAAACATATCCTTCGATCGATAAGCTGTCCAGCAACTCTAACATAATGGCTGTCAGGGTACTGTATACCCGATACTTAAGATCAAGCTCAAAACAGAAAGACCCGTGAGCGATTCATGTCTCAGGAGGTACTGCCAATTATAGAGGCTCCAGACTTTGGGACCATGCAGTTTTTGGTCTATTGTGTTCTATAACCTTGTTAAGCTCTTTGAAGGAATATATCACTAATTTTGGAAGTTGGACTTAATTCGTGCACTAGTCTTCGACCTCCTAGCAATTGTAGGCCTGCCTCAATTCTCACCAATATCATATCAAAAGCCCGTGTTCCATTCCCATAAGATTCCTCGGTGTTAGCGGGGATGCAATGTGGGTTAGAGAGAGGAGGACTCATCAACAGGCTGAAGGCTTACAGGCTGTCGCTCGATTGGTTTGAGACCTGAGACCTTGTTTATAAGCCAGGCCTGTGGACATCCCCCTCCTGCACATACCTTTGGGTGAATTCAGGTGTAAATACCTAACCTAACACAGACAAGGGCCACAAATAGAATGGACCATAAAGCCCTCCCTGCATAAGACTTCTATAAAGAATATCCATCACTGGTATTCTCCATTATGATACACAATGAAGTGGTCATTTCTTCAACAACGGGGGGAGGCACAGAAAAAAATACCACCCTCTCTTGGAGGGGGGGGGGCAGAATTGCTTTCATAGGTGTTAAAATAAGATGTTATATTACAAAGGTACAGCGGATATACGTAAAGGGAGAAAAATGGAGAAGGAAGCTTAGATTTTAGTCGCCGAAGAGTGTGGTATGACACTACAATGTATTTGCAAACTACGAAATATCATCACCTGTGTCTAAAGATAAGATACATAAAGCAATAGTTGAATAAAAAATGACCATAAACCCATCAATCATTGCACCACAAGATGATCCCTAGCCATGTTATGGAGAAAAAATTTGTTCTATTAGTGTTTCAAACCCAGTGACAGTGTCATAGTCACTGGGTTTGAAACATTAATAGAACAAGTCCTTCAAATAAAAATTTGAAATATGCATCAACATAGAGGAAAACAGGAGGCTTATCTGCTGCATCTGATGACGTCACAATTGGGAAAATTGCACTAGATTAGTGCTTGCATAGTACTGTTAACACACAATTAAATACTGTTTGTTGCATTTCAATGGCACAATTTATCTATTTCCTTTGAGATATTACAAGATAACCCTACAGAAGGTCCTGGTATATGATCATGAAGGCATATAATCTATTATTCTAACCATATTACATTTTGTCACACCTTCCATGCACAAACAATACAAGACTTGATGCATTTAGCCCAATCGTGACGTCACCAGCTGCTCTCCTCTATACTGATGAATACTTTGATAACTATGGCAGAATCTTCATATTTGATACCAAAGCTATCAAAATACGATGTCATGGAAGTAAGGCACTGTTTCCCATAAAAACAAGGTTCATACAGGGGTAATTACCTAGTCATGTATATCTCGGACTGCGGGTATAGGTGTATGACAATAAAACCTTCTCAGCTCCTTACAAAAATGGGGGCTTAGTGTGGGCTCCCTGCAATGTTAACCTCACGTACCCTTTAGGGTTGATTAACCAAAAGACATGCCTTGAGACGTCCACCTCACAAATTTGCCATGAAAATGGATTACTCCAGCATCAACATCGTTGCTGAGCATTGAATCAACCAGTTAGTAATGCTGATTCAATAAGAAACCCAATTTTATGGCTACTTTCTGGGGGTGGACATCTTTATGTTAACCTACCCTATGTTTGGCAGAGGAAAGAGAATTCTGGTTTGAGGCCAAATGCATGTATGTATGGACATTAACTTGAAGAGCGCTGTAAGTGTTAACAGACCCAAGCTTTGAGCACCGGCAAATGTGTAAATGTGGATATTGTATTTTTGCCGTGGGTGTATTTTTGGTAGAGTATTAGGGTTGCAGAATAGGGGTATGTAGTTAGATGGACACGTCGGTGTGTCGAGGGTAAGCTAGTGTCATTTCAGGGGTTGTGGTGGTCACGACGGTAGTTGAGCCACACAAAGAAATGGAGATTGGGAAGAGGATATGACTTTAGAATAAAGGTGACAAAAGACCTTTGTGTGCAAAGGGGTAAGATTTACTCGTTGTATGAAGTCGTGCAGCACTGCTTGGGAATGAAGACTGAGATGAGCTTGATTACTGAGTTAAAGATGTGTAGCTCCCAGTACCGCATTAACATATCCTTTTCCAATCATCTAATATATATATACATGAATATATATGCAGTGCCACAAGAGACAAAAAATTGGAACGCAAATTTAGTTAACAGTTGGTGGTCAGTCGGGAGTAGTTTTGAGAAGATCAGAGATAAGAGATAAGATAAGGGTCCAATTGAGGCCTTCTACTCCTGGCCCCTGGTTTACAAATCTCTCTGTTTTTACTTAAAGAGGTAATTCCAGATACGACTGACCTAGGCCTGTTAACACCTACCCCCCAAATCAATATCATCTCACTCGGATATGGATTTCTACGGTTATGACCGTTTGGAATAGGTTTGGCTAAGAAAGATTGTAAAACGTTTTTATTGTGTACAAAAACGATTGTAAAAACGTTTTATACATATTTGTATCGTGATAAAACGTCGTTTTTCCAATGTTTTTTTAACATAATGAGAACGTTTGTTTTGCGGTAAAATCGTTTTATTTTGTAACCTAAAGATAAAACTAAGTAGGAATGCTGATAGGTTAATCTCTTACTCACAGGCAAATCTGTCAATCAATATTGTTAGTACTCTCAACCACAGCTTGTGGTTTCCTATGCCTAATTATTGGGGATGTCTCCTACCATAAAAACCAATCATATGCAGTCTAAAGAGTATAAATATATATATATATATATATATATATATATATATATATATATATATATATATATATATATATATATATATAGGCCTATGGTGATTCCAGAAAGGGGGTACAAGATCGGAAGTTGCTTGTTATCTATAACACAGTGGGATTTCACTTCAGGCTCAAATAAATATTACCGATGTGTTTGGCTGGCCGGTACATGTATAGTATTAATTACGGAATGAGGCAGAAAAGAGTTCACTAGACATCACGCAGATGGCAACACACATAGGAAAACCATTATAAATATTGGTTGTAATATATTTTCAAGACTAGGGCCGGGTTGGCCCACAGTTCCTTATTTGTATAAGGTGCACCCCACGTATTAAGACGCATCCAGACTTCATGGGTATGCTAACAAAATTTAAGATGATATCTCCTCTGTTTTATCAATGGATTTTCGAAATACAAAGAGCTGTGAGTAGCTATGCCATGCCCTAATGGCCCTTATGGGAGATCTAAGCCTCAAGTTTTCCTCATTCCATAAGGCACACCAGGTCGATCCTCACGTACAAGACGCGCCTTATACGCGGGGTATTACAGTATACATAAGTGGCTTTACTTTTCTCAAGTACTCCCCAGCAGGCCTAAGACCATGTATATAAATGTGAGAGGGGGACTCTTAATACCTGGATTGTTGTTCACACATAAAAGTGTTCCCCCTTGGCTCAGGCAATTTACTATATATAAAACTCCGAAAATCCCCTATTGGTTGTTCCTATTCCATTCAGATGTCATGCCACTGAGACCAGAGCCTAGAGGTGTAAATCAATATGTTGGAATTCGTATCAAATTAGTCTGCATGATAGTCAATATTGATTCTTGAAGCTATACCATCAAATATCAACGTTCACAGTGGTTCAAACAACAATGATTTATCAACAATTAACCAACTGTTGAAAGCCATACTCCATAGACGTTATGTCAACATTAATACAACGATTCCATCTATGACGGTGTTTGTTGCTCACAGAATTATATAATTAGACACAAACACTAAACCGTAATATTGCTACTGAGTCATACAGTGTTGTAGTTCCCAGGCCTAGACACAGCCTGTCTCTTTTTGGCAGTCTAACACCTGACGCTCCCAAGCATTCAGTGCTATATCATCAGGGCGGGGATCAGCCAACTATACAACACAGAGGGTATACCTTTGAGGTATGGTGGTGATGTCCTCAGGGATAATGGAATAAAGAGTTTGGTTGTAGTCCAAATACACCAACAGGGCCAAATAACACACCCGGTGACTACCCAAGATAAGATCGCAGAACAAAGACAGGGAAGCTATAGATCTAACTAAGATCCAATGGAAACTCTATCGCTTTGATATATAAGCAAATGTCCACTTCCATGGGATTTTTTACATTGTATTCCCCGAGGTGGGACATTTGCATTTATGTCTTGGCCTAGAGGGTTATTTTGCCTTTAAATAAAGAAAAACAACTAAGATCTGTTCAAAATCCAAGATGGCGGACACCCATTGAATACGGCCACATTGTATTCCATCCCCCATTGAATACGACATGTCCAGTACTGTTCTATAGTAATGATCGTATCTGCCATGACATAAATAACTAAATGTCCACGACCATTGAACATTTTTGCATCGTATTCAGCGAGGTGAGGCTGGCCGTATTCAACGATGCCTTATAGACATATTCCTCACATTTGCATTTATGTCATGGCCTATGGGGTTCATTTGCTTTTTGAAAAACAGCTCAGCTCCATTCAAAATCCAAGATGGTGGACCCCATTGAATACAAGCATATTGTATTCCATGCCCCCATGGAATACGGCTGTTTAAGTACTAATCTATAGTAACAATCGTATCAGCCATGACATAAAGGACAATACTAGATGTCCTATGGTATACTCAAATTTGTCTAAGAGCTATATGTATGGCATTCTTTTCCCAAAACCCATGTACTATGACAGAACAGTTCTATATGAAAGTCATGATTTTAACATGCCAAGGCCAACATCGTTCGGATTCATTTCTATATTGCCTATAAATTATGCAAAAGGCCAGCATTTAGCAGCCGACATATTTTCAAAGCATTTCCAAAATACAATATGATCCACCTTATCCCTAACCAATGTTGCTTTTTGGAGTCTTGGGGTCTGTGACCTTTCACTGCATCACTATTGCAGCCATGATGATATCATGCAGAGAGGGTGTGAAGAATTGAGGGTTTTCAAACCATGGAGTTCTCCCCCACCTGAGTGAGTGGGAGGATTGTAAGCAGCAGCACATCCTGTTCATCATGTAACTGGAGGATTACCTGTACACATAGATGTGCGTGTCCTGGCTTAAGGTGACTGAGGACATGGGGCCTGCTGGGCACCTTTACCTTCCCTCGCTGCCCCCATACAGCCATCGTCACTTACCCTACATATAACATTACCGACATGTAAAGAGTACACTTGTCACACTATGTATCAAACTGCAGTACCGGAAGTAATTAGGGTGAGCATTCTTAAGGGCTAGACATGACATTAGACATTACATTTATGTTAGTACTGATTTTGAGAGACTGGACTTGCGTCTTTCTGAAATAATGAAGTTAATTATGATTTCTTGGTACTGACTAGAGGAATCGAAACTAGTTCAACGTTGTCCTTTTTATGTCTCCATAGTAGATTAACCAGGAGCCGTCCACATACCTTGAGGCGTCTACCCAACCTATTGGCCACATAAAAAAGAAAACGATGCTAAATCATTTCTGGAAGCTGGCTGATCAGCATTTATTTCTGATTATAACGATCTAATTCTGGGGTGCATATTTCCGTATCTAGGTCGGAACAGGTTTAAAGCTAAGGTCAACGGTCTAAAAACGAATGAACAGAGGATAGACACATGTATGTTCATAAAAAAAAGATATTATAACTGAGGGCTATCCACATTACATGGGCATAGTTACATAGTTATCCCTAAGATCAAACATTGTGAAAGGCTTATAATTTGCCATATGTTTCCTTACAGTATGTGTAGCTTATACATGTAATGGATGATCTGGAGAAAGTAACATGAGTGCCATGGTTTTTTTTGTTTTTTTTTTGGTTTTGTTTTTAATCAGTCTTCACGGCATACAGAGTGGTCTGCCCTACCAAATGTTTCACTGACTCACTGATTCTATAAGCCTACCTACATATTTTAACCTTACATAATCCAGTATTAAATTGGTGTAAAAAGGTGGTTTGAGGTAGAGTTGTGGGCATTTCAGCTGGTCCCCCCCCCAACTAATATGGACAGCTCAAGGTTAATCTACCCTAGTCTAAGATTTACGAAACCATTCCGTTTCACTCTTACTCCATTTTACCCTTTCTGGCCACCCACCAGTATCTGTACTATATTGTAAGTTGGTCGATTGATAGTAGTATGGCCATACATACTTCAATCAGAGATGAGAGCTTGTTGACACCTGATATTGATGTGCAAACAAAATGGTTCGACTATTTTATGCGAGCTATGATTAAAAGTAATTGGCTCATAGAGAAGCATTATGTGATTTGGGATTTGACCCCCTTCTCTATTTCACATCACCATGATCTGCCACATATCTTGTATGATGTATTCCTATCTACAGGTTTACCCCACAAAGGTGCAAAACTAACAATACAGTTAACCAACAGGCTTCCATATTAAAGCAATCCATTAATGGAGGGTTAAATATTACCTGTGCTGGAATATATACACATTACTGACAAAGAGGTCACTTGTGGATAAGTTCATTGTCTCCTTTAAACATGGCGTCCAAACAAATCGGTGTCTATTCTTTTTTTTCAAATTCTTTACTTGTAAATTCGATTAGTTACCATCGGTCGCTAGTGATATCCAGTTACAAATGTGAGAGTCTTTTCATAGAACTATTCACAGGCGGAATAAGCAGATTGATCATATTGAAATATAGCGACTAGAAGATGATTGACTATAATCACTTTACATTACTAAAGCAAGCATGCAAATATCAGTCTTATTGAACAACAGTGCAGGTACGGCAAACGGTAATACCCACTTTGCATAAAAACGTTTTTAACATTGACGTTTTGTTAGGTTCCTAAGTTTGCCAAACGTTTTTTAAACATCAAAATACTCAAAAACGTTTTATAGTAAACGTTCTATAAAACATTCTTATTTTAGGTTAAAAAGATGTTATTATAATGTAAAAATGATATTAGTCTGGTGGTGGAACATTGATTTTTAGCCTGACCCCAAATTCTCTGATATACTTTTTTCCCTGTTGATTATTCATCTATGGGGTCTCTGTGACCATATCCACAATGATGACATTGTGGTTGTGGCGGGTTTGGGGAAATTGAAATTCAAGATGGCCGCCAAAATTCGATCAAAATCTTGAAAAGTGCATATTTCCGCTTCTAATCAACATAGAAACACAAAATAAAGTACTAGGAGTACATTTCTGAGACCCAGGATTCAATTCATTCTATTAAGAACCCTGTATGTGGTAGCCATTTTGAATTATTAATGAGTTTTACCCAAAAAAAATCAATATCTCTGTTTCAAATCAACATAGAAACACAAAATAAAGTACTAAAAGTACATTTGTGAGGCTCAGGAATCCATTCATGTCATTTAGAACCACGTATATGGCAGCCATTTTGAAATATCAATGAGTTCTACCTTCCATAATGCCATAAAAATACTAAAAAATGAATATGTCTCCACTTCTAATCAACATAGAAATACAAAACAAAGTACTAAAAGTAAATTGTCCTTGTCACTGACAAAGTTGAAGTTGTTCCCTTGTTTTCTCATTGTAACACAATCTCCTCAACACACATAGAATATGGTGTATGGTATACTGGCCATGTGACAACTGCACCTTTTAGATTTGCAGGCTTGTGAGCATCTTATCAATTTTAGAACATCCTCTAGGGAAAGAACAACACTTTCAGGAACTGTCTTGGGCACCAAGGAATTTGATGAGTAATTTCTAACACTGTGAAGGATTTAATTGATTGAAACTCACCGAATTTCATTGGCATGTTTCCATGCACCTTCATGAAAATGAGCTCTACCAACATTTATCCTATAGGGCTCATCTGTTGGGGGCAGGCGTTTTAGTTTTGGTGCCCCATAGAGGCTTCATATTAGTTTGCTTGATGTGACTTTTTGACATTGATTCAGACCAATACAAACTGAGATACCTGTTGGTAGACATCATCCAGGGAAGCATTTCTAATTCCAACTGTGCTGAGGGAGTACTTGCTGGACTTCAGTAGCTTCACAGCTTAGTACTTTCCCATACCTGAGTAGGGACCTACAGTATCATATCCAATAATGCCACTGCGTTACAAGCAAAATAGGCATGATGGATATATAAGATTGCCCTGTACACTGGGATTGATATCAATCACCACCCATTCTTCAATTAGTGACACCATTACCACCTGGCAATCAAAGCATCCATGGAAAATAAAGTACAAACACATCAGTGTCATCTGCAACAATTTGCAATCTAGGACCTCTGACTGACACTACTTACTGGATAATGATTGTGTCTGTGTTATCATGTGTTACTTTCATACCCCTCCTTTGACTTACTACACCTGACTTTGAGTTCAACAGGGACAGATTCAATTCCTCTTAGAGCTAGCTTACAAGACATGTCATCTTTGTGAGCTATCAGGTCTTGTACAGTCAGGTTTACAACCTCTTGTTATGTATAGGCACTGCTACTTTTGGTGGTGTACACTCTAGACACAACTGGAGCCTTTTCCCTCTCACTTCTAGCAGCTTCCATTATACTGTCATCCCTGTCATATCTATCAAATATAGTGTAAAAATTCACTGGCATGAAGGTATCCTAAAAGATAATGTCAGAAAAGGTCTAGGTAATTCTGTGCAAAACCAGTTGTATAGTTTAAATTACAGCACATCCATCAAGGAAACCTCCATCAGCATTTTATCGTTTTCTTGACATCTCAACTTTCAGAGTATTCTATAGGACTGGGTTTGGTTTGTTCCCCTAATCACCAAACATGAATGGAGCTGGGGGAGCTTGTTATATATATATAGCCTATGTGCCATCAATGTCTTTGTGAAGACCCATAGCTCTATTATACATGTATATAATTTCAATGTCATACACATTTTTATTGACCAGCCACATTTATATGCTTATGAGATGGAGACATCATTACAGATTTGTTTTTTAGTCTGTTAAGGAATCCTTTAGGTTAAGTCTTTTCAAATGCTTCTGTTTAATCTTCCTGCTGATCCTCACAGAATTTCCTGCATTTACAGACAGACGCACCTGCACCCACCTTTTTATAGCAATATTTACAAGGCCATCATAATGTTTAATGTTAAGAGGGTTGATACATGATTCAAGTTTGTCTTGTAGCACATGTTTTTCTTTTGAGTCTGATTTGATTCTTGGTATTATCTCTTTTTTATCCAGAATTTGGGAAGTTGTTTTGTTTCAGATTTTCCCTAGGTTTCAGAGTAGCACCAATTATCCCTTCTAGTCTGTACCAAAGCCTCATGTGCCATCTACAGCTATGTCACTCCATATACTATTAGATATACCAGCATTGTGATGCATACTATGCTGCCTCCTCATAAAGCCTTCTCTGATATCATCAGGCACTTCATACATGAACCTTGAATAGTGCATCCCTTGCATAATGAAAGTTACCAGCAGCAAAAGGCATTGGAATAATCTGCTCTCATTACACAGGGCATAACACAAAATTAATTCAAAATGGCTGCCACATACAAAATTCTAACTAGCATAAATAGTTGACCTGACCTGAGAAATGCATTTTTGGAACTTTAAGTTGATTCGAAGTAGAGATACCCTTTTTGATATACCCTTTATAGTATTACACTCGGTAGAGCTCATTAATAATTCAAACTGGCTGCCTTATACACAGGTATGGTTCTAAATCTCCTGAATTGATTCCCAGATATCAAAAATGTACATTTAGGACTTTATTTTATGTTTCTATGTTGATTACAAGTGAAGATATTCTTTTCTCAAAATCTTGATAGCAATACACAAGGTAGAACTCATTAATAATTCAGAATGGCTGCCACATACAGGGTTCTAAGTGGCATGAATGGAATCCTGGGCCACAGAAATGTACTTTTAGTACTTTATATTGTGTTTCTATGTTGATTAGAAGCAGAGATAAGCACTTTTCAAGATTTTGCTTGAATTCTGGCGACCATCTTGAATATCTCAATTTCCCCAAACCTGCCATGAACACATCATTGTGGATATGGTCACAGATACCCCATAGATGAATAGTCAATGGAGAAACAAAGTATATCAGAGAATTCGGGGTCAGGCTAAAAACCAATGTTCCACCACCAGACTATATAAATCTGGAATGTTTGAACACATTGAAAAATGAAGGTTTGAAACGTTTTTGTTACGTCGTTCAAAGGTTGTTTTAAAGGAAAAACGTTTTTAACATGAAAGAAACATTCACCCTAAACTTCTCCAACGTTTTCAAACGTTAAGACACGTTTTGTTTTTGCCAAGTGGGTGCTATCAATTGTAAGCTTTTTTTCCATACGATAGAGTACATACATGTATATAGACAATGGTGCACAAGAATTGGCCCCCACTGAGGGTTTTCACCAGAGGAGAAGCCGAGTGCGATAACCCTCAGTGGGGACCAATTTGAGTGCTCCTTAGTATTTATCTCAAGTTATTTTTGTCAGAAATGTTCAAAAATTCATTTATTTGGCATTAGTTGACCAGTTGCAATGATCTACCTGCAGTGTGATACGGGAAGGGTTATCACACTGGGGGTGTGATTCAGAGGTTCTTGGTTAAACCTATGGGGCTTTTGTATTCAACTTGAGTTAAAGAGACTTGATATTTAGACACTGATAAAAACTTATCATTATGGCATTCCTTTGCAGTGTGTAATATACCGCGACAATGGAGTAAACCAGAGGTGGGTCCTGTGCTGAATGTGAGGGCAGATGTCAGAGCTTTCTTCAGGCCGGGTCGCTGCAATCGGCCTGTAACAAGCGTGTCGTGGGAGATCCCCCAAAAAGGTGTGTTTATCTCTGTACCTTTGATATTTATATACATTTTCTAAATTTTACTAGACTTTGTTCAATGTAATATCTAAAATTCATGGTAACTATCTAAAACCGAAAACAACGTCATATCATGAATATTTCCAAATTCATTCAATTCCCTAACCCCGATGATATATCAAAATTTAGTCTACTTAAAGATCAAATTATACATGACATATGCTCATTGTATTGTCTACAAGGGCCTCAGAAGATGTCAAAACTTTCATCATTCTCTTTTTAGGGTATGAGCATGTCGCAGGGTTTCTTATCACGTTGTTTGATCCAATGGATCCTACGGGGCGGATATGCTATCACTTAGATATGCAAAATGCTAGGTGGACGGTAGAGGATGACAGAAACAGGGTAAGATATTTTCTTCTGAATTTTGTTATGACTTGCAAAACATTCATCAAAATGTTAATATCTGTGATCGTCCTAGGATGCACATAGCAGAATATACCTGTTGCGACGAGACAGAAAATGATTGAATAATGAGTGATGATGAACTGCACGATATTGCATGCAAGTACATAACGTTCACGTAAATATCTATTCAAATTGATAGTCTGTGGTATTTATATTTCTTATTATGTAGACTCACACAGAGCCCAAGAAGAGCCCAGGTCACAGGTTAAATCTAGCGTAGTGGAACTATGTCTAAAATAATATTGAATGTTTTATTGCGTAGATCTAGCTGCACTTGTAAATCTAATGTTGGCAACATTCTTATTCAGCTGAGGTTGTCTTTCGACTGTCTGGTGATACACTGGAACATAGAATATATTGCTAAAATAATAACACTGCCAAACCAGCCGGACATCTCCCCAGAATTCAAAGTGGGACCTTATAGTCAGCCAGAGAATTACAAAAATGACTCATGTGAGTAAAGATGCAAATTTACGAAACCTTTACCTAATTCTGAACATGTTAGATGACATCTTTTCATGAAACATTTAACTGGGACCTAACCAGGCGAATTATGTTTTAAAGCAGGAGTCACAGCTTTTTGGACTAAGATATTCTGAGTAGTTTCACAGGAATTGCTCGTCAAACATGGGGTTTGTATCAAAGAATATGTCTCTTTATGTTCCTTGTTTGTATGTAGTTCTGGAAATGGCAAACAAAGCTCATTATACATTGTACATTATATCCCATAACCCAGTGGACACAGAACGTTGAATGAACATTGGAATAATCTTGATCCCGGTTGATCAAGGTCGTGGCCACTTGGAATAAATACTAATACAGCATAAAAAAATTTCTTGTGATGAAAAACACAAAAAAAAAACATGCAAATGAAAAATTGGTTCACGAAGGAATATTCACGTTCTGTTTTCAGTTCTGAGCTCTTAGTGAGATTTTGGAATAATGGAATGGTTTCCATGACAACCAGATTTTACCACATGATGCTGTGGGAGTGTGGGCGTTAAATATAACACTTTACCAGCTAATTTTAACTGATGTACGCCTATATAGCCCTATGAATCCATGCTACAATAGACCTAATCGTGGTTGATTGTGAAATGAAATTAAATATGGTTTACACTTCTGAGAGATATATGCTCAGGACTCCGACTACCTCCTGAAGCATATTCATTCCCATTTCAGGCCCTCCTCCATCTGAGTGGATTACGTCAATTGTGTACAGTAAATATGAGAATATCAACCAGATAACTATCCAGTTTAATCCATATGATCATCCAGAATTCACCTTCACCAACTATAGAATAGAACTATTAAGTATAGACTATCCTGAGAACACATTTTCTGCTATAGTTACTGAGGTAAGTTTGTGTTGGTTTACATTATGTTATCATACTAGGGTGATACGAGGTATACATGTACTGTGCATATCATATATATATATAAATATATATATATATATATATATTTATTTATATATATATATATATGATACTGAAAGAGGGATATATCCCTCTTTCAGTATAATGATACTGCTGCTCCCTTACCACCAAATTACATTTGTATAGGTTTCAGAATGGATCCAATACCTTCTAGGATTTGTAGGCCTATCTTATGACATTTGTAAAAGTCACAGGCGCTCTTCTAATCTTACAAGCCTTATCCTGTAGACGATATATATGAAAAAATAAAGTGTAATTCTCGCGTTTTGGCAATCGAGAAACTGGTCAAAACTTATATCAAAACGTGTTGAATACTTTTACGTTTACACGCGAATTGCCTAAAATTTCCATTTCATGGTTGACTGGTTGTTACTCATTCTACTACTTAGAAATCTCTGATTTATTTTCTCGGACGGTGTTAATAAATAACCAACTCACTCATCCTTGTTTTTAGCATAATGTCTCGATGCCCATTGCCTTCTACAATGTCTGCATACCTGGGGATTGGAGGGCCACAGTAAGTATTGATCACGGGTTCATGCTCACTTTACCACCCCAATGTGTCAAATCAGCCCAGCAAGCAACTGGTCCCAGTAGGGGATTGGACCCCACGCCCCCTCCTTTTTTTTTCTATAGGCCCTAGTTATGAATCAATTTGAATATTTTGGACTCCGGATAATCCTTGAATATGTAATGGGGGCGGGGGTTATCCATTTCTTTTTATCAACATCCCCTCGTTTTTTAAATACTGGACATGGGCGCCACCCACTCAACGAAGACTGTTAAATTCTCAGTGCTCCCCTTAACAGGCATTGGCGGAGCAGCCCAAAAAGTGTGTGGGATGAAATGCATAAATCATACTTGTAATCTTCCCCATAATCTAAGAATGTCAACAGCCTACTCTCTGGATTAACTTGCGTGAGAATGTACCAAAACGGTGTAGGGTAGCAACCCATACGCAAGGGGTTGACATGATGCATGAATGTAGCACTGTCTAATTACTTGCGCTATATTCATTCATTTGCCCTTGAATTGATCGAAAAAAAAAGAAGAAAATATTTACTTCTGATTTCTTCATGCTCTGCATCCTCTAGGTGCAGCCTCTTACAATGGCGAATCACTGCATGGCAACAGTCGGGGAGTGCCTTAATAAGGACAATGAGTGTAGTCCCTGTAAGAAGACTACTACGGATCCGTTCCACTTCAAGCCAGGTTAGTATATGGTCGATGAAACTCTGATCTGTCTTTGCATAGATGAGAAAGATATCAATACAATACAATGAGGTCCACGATATAGATTATATCTTTTTACGGTCTGTGTGGTATATTCATGGACTTTATGTGTTCTACTCTTTCCCATTGGGTAAGGTTATAAACAGAATATTGTTTATTTAGGAAGGTTGCACAACAAAATCAACTCACTAAAACAAAATTACCTCTATATTTTTTTACCTGATCAGCTCATACAATGATTCTCGAGACCAAAGGGAGGTCCCCTTTTGTCCAAGTGTAACTTAGTATGAATCCATAAACTACAAGGAAAATGTTCAATCTTTTCACATCTCAAGAGAGGGAGAACATTTCCAACTACATGTATATGCATGTTCCTGGAACTTGTTTGAACTGTCAATAGTAATTTTTGTGTCTCCCAAACTCCATCATACCTAACAGTTTTGTCTTCTTCGCATCTTCACAGCCAATCCTTGTGTACCTGAACCCAAGGACATGATGATTGTAGCTACAGTGATTGGTATATGTGCTGGTTGTCTGCTGGCGTCTCTTCTCGTCACGGTTGCTATTTACTACAGCAGAACATGTGGAGGTATAGTTTTCTAATGATTATATTACGTATAGAAAGACAATATCTTTTCATTTTAGACATGGGCCTATGAGTTAAATCTAATAAGGTCGATTACCACATGGCGATTTAGGACCCCAGTATCTCTGCGATAGTGTCTGTTGTGTTGTGTGGGCCTTGCTGAGGCCATAACTGCAATCATTGCTGTAAATGGGACCTAAGGGAGTGGTCATTATTTATCAAGGGGGGTGGTGGGTTTTCGTGCGGGCGCGCGGAAATTTTTACGCCCCCCTTGGCACCAGTCAAAATCTTTTGCGACCCCCTGCGCCAGAGGCGCGGAGAATCTTCGCGCCCCTCTTTGTTCTATAGTAGCGAGCGGTCTTTTTTGCTAAAAAGAGGGTAAATCTTTTTAGTCCCCCCCTCAAGAGGGGTCCAAATGTTTTTAGCCCCCCTTGGGAGGGGTCTGAATTTTTTATCCCCCCCCCACTCAAACCCACCAACCCCCCCTGTTGATAAATAATTACCACTCCCTAAACCCAATGTTAGTTTCGTAAACAGTTGAACAATCCTTGCGTTTTATAGCCCCAGCAAGGGCCATACTTGTTCATATGATATGCATATTTATCGTTTATCATCGAGCTCTGGTTATACTGTTATGATGATGTCAATCTTTACATGCGTATTTCATGCCTACAGAACCACCGCCGACGCCGAGTCAATCAGAGACCCCACACTTGTTACCCCCTCCAATGCCCCAAAATAACAGAGTAAAACCACGTAAGTACCTAAAGACTGGTTAAAGATGCCAATCCTCTACCAGTTTATGAGGTGTGCTGTGTGACTGTTTTTTTTTTATCATTTTAGTGGCCAAATGTTAACGAATGTGTCTATTATAAATCATAGATATATATGTACTTTATTTCTCCTTTTTGTTTGAATTCTAAGTTCCTGACATTTCTCAGTTCACACTACAATAGGGGACAAGTTTTTCAGTCCATGAAAGCTATGCCTATTGGTATGCACGGTTATGCCGTTGATATCTTGAATCAGTTCTTGGCTATTGCCAGGTTATCTTGATAGTAACTTTTGTATCTTATTCCTTTGCAGCTGGTAAGCCAATAATGGCCAAGTCCAAGAGTGTTCTCATTTTGTATGAAGAAGACAATGAGAGGCACACTGCAGTTGTCCACCGTTTTGCAAAATTCCTTCAGCATCACTGCAAGTGCGACGTTATCTTTGATCAATGGGATTTAGCGCATGTGAGGAAAGATAGCATAGGCTGGCTGCTTAAGCACCTGGATCTCTCAGATAAGATAATTGTCATCCATTCTGAGGGTGGCTTCAAGAGATACCAGATGAAGAAGAATGAGATAGTGAGTGACAAGCCAACATCTCCTAAGATCGGTCTTTTTGTGTCAGGTGTGGAGAAGCTTATTAATGAAAGAATGGATGGCAGTCGTCTCTTCAAATCCTCCAAGAAGACAGTCTCTGTCTACATGCCATATACACCCCGTGAATTTGTTATTTCTGACACAAGCTCTAAAACCTTTGAGCTCATGAAGGACCTGGAGCATTTGGTCCGCCATATCCACGGTGCTACACGTCCTGATGTCATAGTGAGAGGCATTTCACCAAATGTCTGTTATTCGAGATACAGTGAGCTGGCAGAAGGCCAGCTTCTCAGGACAGCAATTGAAAAAATGAGCAGATTTGTGAAGGAAAACCCTATTTGGTTCCCTGAAATGCCTAAGATAGTCAAAGATGATGACACATCTTCTGACTATGGGACTATAGAAAATAGCAATCAGAGCAGCATGAGGGGAAATTCCGTCTCATCCAAGCCAACGGATACTTCCTTACTGGAGGAAACTAGAGAAGACCCCATTGATGAGGCAAATGTGAAATTGGAAGAAACCGAGGAGCTTCCATCATTTAAGGACAATCGCAAAACTGCAGAGCAAAGGGAAAGTATCACTAGCTCAAAAGTTGCTCTGCTAGCTCAAAGTTTTGAGCAGAACTCACTGCCACGAGACAAGCCTGATATAATACGGCGCAGCAAAAAGGCATCAAAGACTAGCAATAAATCTGAATCATCAGCTGAAAATCTTGAGAGTGTTCCAGAGGTGTTATATGCTCAGCCATTGTCAAAGAGTGCAAGGTCCAGTAAAACAAGTTACAAAGATGGAGAGAGGTATGGGGATGGCATGGCTACCACAAGGAGTACTTCAGAGGCATCCAGGCATGAGAGTTGTGATTCTACAGAGCCATTGTATTCTGAAGTCAAGGAAAGGGATACTCCAGGAGCTGGAAGAAAATCTGTCAAAGACTATAATGCCTATATTGATGATACGTTCAAAGACCTATATGACCAAAGCACAGGAGAACCTGAGAGCTGATAATTGGCGAGCTGCCAATAATTTATTTTCAAACAAACTGCCTCTTAACGCTTAAGAAAATGGCATCAGGTACTGTATATTAACTCTGAAGTTGTTCATATGGTAACATCAATTTCGCGGTTTAACCGACTAGGAATTCTGTCTCAATGTTGTGCTTCGAAATATTTTTCTAATCATGAATATCTGTATGGTATACCATGTATATAATACATAAACATATTCTTTAGCCGTTTTACTATCGAAGGGGCATGGCACATGTAACAGTATGGCAAACCCTATTACAAGAGTGTAACATACGAGTATGCAACACCCCCATTGCATGGGTAGTTTAAAGCTGGAATATCAGTTATCAATTCAAAACTAAATAGCCTAGAGAAGTGTTTCATCCCGAGTCTCCTACTATAGCCTACACCATTATATTCTACGAAATAACTGTGTGCTAGCTTGCCTATTGAACATGGTAAAGAATGTCTATATCCCCACATCCAGTGGTGGGAATAGAGCCACAAGGCCATACCTGTCCCCCAGTGGATAGATGTAGGCCTACATACATTACACAAGGAATGGGTGAGGTCAGGAGAGGATACAGGTCCATCATAGTGAGAGAACTTGGAACTAACATGATCTAGTCTTGTCTTCTATGAAAGTTAATCAAAAATACACCTTAGTGCTTAGTGTAAACCATTTATTTGCAGGAGATAAACCTTTCAGGGTTTAACAACTAGCCAATACTTGATAAAACAAATACTGCACATTTCCAGATATTGCAGAGATTCACATTCATGTAGGGTATTGCACACCCTAGATTTCATTTAAGCATTCTCTCGTAGTCGATGTCAATATGGGAAGTGTGCTACGTCAACACCATTATGGCCCATTATATTCAGGTGCATGTTTACAACATTATGTCTTTCAAGTGTATATATATTGAGGATACTCCATAATATGTCTCTCAGGAAAGCCACAGAAATTACAAAAATGTTATCTTATAAATGTGTGTTATCTTCATTTGTAAATTCCAGTTATGAATTTATATTTTCTTTTACTATATCATTAACTGATGCCCACAGTGAATTGTAAAGGTATGTTATATTCATTAATATCGTGAATATTTTATAGAATATAATGCAGTATTCAAGAAGCAACTAATCAGCTACTCAAGCGTGGTATTATTACTGAAAAGACGGAATGATTATCGAGGAATAAATGGGGCGACGTCTGCCATTATATTCATCCTAAATTTTGCCTTAACGCTATAAAATTCCTCAAAATGCTTTTAGTTTTGGTACATATACCCGTTTTTAGTCTTGGTACTCAAAACTGACCCCTATATTTAATCTTTGCCAACCATGGAATCCATGTGAAATGTGTCCACTGAAATACCTCTGTTGAAATCATGAATGAATGTATGTAAATAAATATATACCTGATCAGTTTAGGCAACAGTTGACATATGTGTGTATGTATCATGACTATATCTTTATGTGAGACAATGTACAATGTAGCCAAATAACAATTAATGAAACCAAATAATCGGGATTAAATCTCAAAGGTATGCCACACAAGTAATGTATGAGTAATGCACCTACGTGCACTTCCGTATATATATGTACAAAAGTAACGTATTTTCTGAACTGTTTATTATAAAATGTTTTGTTGATAGTAATTTGGATCAAAGCAAATCAGTTGTCGACAAAGGAACAATAAATGAAATCCTCTTCAAATCCTTCTTGTGTGAGTATTGCATTCATTCTGGACAATGCTGAAAATTGCCCAAAAGGATGTCTCAGGTTACGTGGTCTGATCACCCTTTACTTCTTTACTTTTAAGTCTCAGAGGGCATTTTTTAAAGCTGCTATAAAAACTGGTATAGCCTTTTCTGATATGTATTTCATACAGTTGTATACCCCTCCCTATGTAATATGGTGCAATTTATTCTGGTAATAGCTGGTCCCTTATATGTAGAATACAGGATATCAGTTTGGCCCTTGGGTTGGGAGGGAAACCACTTGGTTAATTAGTAATGGTCACAGCCTCCAGTTGGCAGCACTGAGTGGCCTGCTCCCCTGCCACATATCCAAATCAAAGTCACCACCAGTATATAGGGAATACAACTTTGCTTTATGGCTTCAGATGGTGCCACTGTGCTGGTGCAATCAAGACTGGATAAAATGCTGGAAGCATTTTATTTTCGCACAGATATATATGCTTAAATTTAGATTTAGCATGGTTAGAGCTTACGGAGTCTTAAGAGTCTCATGTCCCTGCTAGCACAACTAATCCAAATGATGTCTTTTTTTACGTAAATCACATGAGTTTTCACGTGAGAATGATGTAAATTGCACAAGTTGTGCTAGCTGGGTGTAGTCTCCCCATGCACAAATAGTTTAATGATAAGAGGAATGACTTAGGATGAGGGCAGGTTGAGACTGGTTAATATAATAGTGGGGTTGGAGGGTAGGGGAGAGTGACACTGAGGGTGGAGGACTGATGAGAAGTGCCTGGGTGAGATTTTATGTCGTAGAATGGTGAGGCAGGACAGGGATGGGATTTCTCCTACATCTGTTGGATTTTCTACACTTTGGGCCAAAGGGTTGATCCTTGTAATTTCACCATATTCATTTAGAACATTTTATAACATGGGGGGGGGTCTTTAGTGTTTGGATGCTGATTAAGTACCAAATTAATCAAAGCTATGTCTTTTGATCTAATTTCCTACACATTTGCCTAAATGAAATCACATTCTTGCAGGGTGAGAGTACGGTGCTCTTAAGAATGCAGGAATAAAAGGGCAGGATATGAGGGGGGAGCAAAGGCATAGACAGAGAATCTTCAACCCTGTGCCATTAAAACCATACAGACTCCCAGCATGTGAATATGGAGGAGGAGTTTGGGGCTATTTTCCTGAGAAAATTTTGAAATTTTCAATGTCAAACCATGCATTCTGGTAGCTTCTGGATATCATTTCATAACTTTGGTTCTCTTGGGAATATTTGAAAAATTCTTTCACTGTTGGAAACCCCAAAATCTGGAGATAATTCTGGGGGCAGTTGTCGCCATATGGGGTAGGTGTGAATAGTTTCGCAGTTACCGCTGGAATGGCACTTTTTTTTAAAAAAGTGCCCTTTTATAGTGCCTGTCATATGTATAGGTATATTGTATAATGTTGGTCGATTTATGGTAGGTCTACTCACAGCTTTTGGTGCCCGTCGTTCTTGATAAACAATTTTGTTCCGGTCTGGCTTACAGCTAATATCAATTAGCTGTAGGCGAAAGCATTTTACTGTCTATGCTGTTTATTGTACCTGTACACTTGAGGGGACGGTACTTTTAGGATGACTGGGATTTTGCAGTGTTCAAAATCGCAATGACCTTGACCTGCTACAAGCATTGTCACATTGTTTACTATGCTTGGGTCAATTAGCCGTGACGAGAGTGTGTTGAAGAGTGGGAAGTCTTACTATGCTAGGTGCCCCATCACTAATCCCTATGTTTAATGGTCAGATACCTCTCACAGCGCCTAGACCAGCCACAGTGCGTCTATATTTAAAGGCGTTCCAATTGTGTTTGTCTCACCTCTGATGGTCAGATACCTCTCACAGGGCCCAGCCCGGCCACAGTCGGTATGTTCGACCCCTGGCCAAACTGACTTGCGTTAGTTACTTGAGTAACCTGCCGGGTTATCAGATTGGCTACCAGTCTGTGACATCATAAATGGGTCAGGGCAGGTTGTTGTGTAAGATACAGAGCCTCAGACCTCTGTTTGTATCCCACAGTGCACCATTCCTATGCTACAAACAGATGTCACATGACTTCCTGTGATACATGTGACTGAGTCTGGCCTTACTCAAGTAAACCCAGTTGGTAATTGGAGCGGAACTCCGTAAGTTATGAAGCCAGGGGTCGAACGTACCGACTTCGTCTATAAGGTGTTCCAATTGTGTTTGTCTCACCTCTGATGGTCAGCTACCTCTCACGGCCTGTGCTCTAGCCACAGTCCGTCTACAGAGCGTTGCAATTGTGTTTGTCTCACCTCTGATGGTCAGATACCTCTCACAGGGCCTAGCCCGGCCACAGTGCATCTATAAGGTGTTCCAATTGTGTTTGTCTCACCTCTGATGGTCGGATAGCTCTCATGGCGCCTAGCCCAGCCACAGTGCATGTGAGGCGTTTCAATTGTGTTTGTCTCACTTCTGATGGTCAGATACCTCTCAGGGGTGATTGAGCACTGGGGATCAATGGTTATATATGTAGGCCCACAGTATCATCATTAGGTATATTAGCTGTACAATGCAATCGAATATTGAAAATTGAATTGAAAGTAGCATTGAAATCTACATTAATTAACACCTCGGTTCTTTTAAGTCATAGACTTGACCTGCTTCATCTTTGCATTAGTAGTGTGGTGGTCCCGCGTCATCTTCGAGGTACCTTCGTGGTCCTCGTGGGCGACGTCGAGAGCACCTCTATTACCCGACGCCTGGGGGCGCTGGAGTCCAGCGCCACGTCACCACTTGGTCACGTGGCCCTCGACTCTGGTGTATATAAGGCCGTTGTACGGCCTTCCTCAGGGTCAGTCCAGCCCCGACTGACCATTGTGAGCAATGGTCTGCGGCTGCCCGGCTACCATATTCTAATACTCCTCTGTGCTCCTGCACAGAGGGGGTTCATGTGGAATATTAACTCTAGACACTAGAAGGCCTAGTGTCGAACCTGCAATAGAGTTCAAACTCTGCCACCTGTAACTGTGATCGAGAACGGCTGATGCCTATGTGTTATTAGACAATAAAGTTTTAACTGGAACCTGAATAGTTGTTCTTCGTTGTTTATCGAAAGATTCGATATAACATCGAGGGGTAGAACGCTACACTGGTGCCGTGACCAGTTGTTAACTTTAGTCCGCATAGGTACTGCGAGCTTAAGTTCGACATGCAGGGTCACTTGGATGAAGATGATGACCCCAATCATCAACATCAAGTGACTACAGGCCCTTTAGTGGATAGGAATGATCCACTAATTGGTGGTGGTTTGAACCACTCGCTGATATTAGGTCCATCGTCTGACCCGTTGGGCCTGTATCAAAGGAGCCGGCTACTCAATTGGCGAGTATCGACTCAACTCTCTCCGGCGGCTGAGAACTTCTTGAGGACACAGAGTTTGTCCTATGTAGAAAAATCAGCCTCGCCCGTGGGAACTCCAATGGGCCTTGGCAGTTGGTCCTTCGAGGGTCCCTCGCCCGTGTCGATACAAGGAAGTATTGACAGTGGCAGGGGACTCAACGAGGAGTTGCTACAAGAGCAGCAACGCCAACTGCGCCAGGGTCGCCAACAGTTGGATGCTCTCGCGAGTAACACCATGAAAGCTCAGGAGAAGAGTACAGAAATAGAGCTGAAGTTGGAACAGCTTAGGCAGCAGGCGTTAGAGGCTTCGAACAAGACTCAGATCGCAAATAGAGAGCTTACTGATCTTCAAGAGAAGGTCAAGCAGCTCTCTAGCCAAAAGGAGTCCTTGCTTGCAACGAAGTCAGAGATCGAGCGTAGTCGGTTGACAGCAATGGATTGTCAATCGCTAAAAGCAAAGATCGATCGCCTTGCTACAAGCCGCCGAGAATGTGTCGAGAGAGCTCGAAACGATTTTCGGGATGCCCAGCACGAGCAGACGTCCCTTAAACATAAGTTGAAACTACAAGAAGTAGAAAAGACTATGTTGGAGGAACAACTGCAAGAGTTGTGGCATAAGTTGAACCAACAATCAGCCGAGCATACTGAAGAAGTAGCTGAGCACCTAACGGCTTATGAAAAGCAGGCGAAAGAGCTACGTCAGGAACGGGAGTCGTTACTCTGTCAGATGCAAGCTGACGAGGATGCTCGAGCCAGGGACGAGGCAGAAATGCGTCGTCGCTGTGAGGAACGAATCGAACACGCAAACAAAATGGCGGAATATCAGGTCTTAATGGAACAAAAAGCGAGGCATGAGGCCGAGCTTAATTCCTTGAAGTCTGAATCCCTAGTAGCCCAGTCACTGAAAGATCAGAAGGATTCGGACACTTTGGGAGCCATACGTGGTGAAATCGATGAGCTCCGACGAGAGATATTGTCTCGCAGAAAGGCTGATGAAGCCAGGGTGAATAAAGAAGTTCGTGATGAACTCGCACTCGAAGAACGTCTGAAGGAGCAGACGGAATCGAAATTGCGTACCGCTAGACTTCGAGATAAGCAACAAGGTAGTGAATGCAGCACTACTAGAGTTGCTACTCAAGGGGATCTAGTCGAAAACCCTGACTACAGAGAGTGGCTTGACCATGCCATGAAGGAGGCCAAGCAACTCTTTGCCATCAGCGAGCAACGAGATCTCTCGAAACCCGAACATGCCCGCCTGGAATTCCTAGTATCGGAATTGAGACAGGCGGAACGTTCGAAACAGCAAGCGGAGATAGATAGAATGGTGGGAGCAATCGACGACATCTCGAAAGTAGATTCGAGGTCGCGCCGGACCCAACCAGTTCCTTCAATGCCGCGCACCGATGGTCTAAGTGAAGTGATCGGGCAGTTCTCGACCCCTATCACGACCCAACAACATGTTGATCCACCCAAATATAGGGATATCAGGTTCGAAGCTTCACGCCTGAGTGACGCCGAGCCTGGTAACCCCTGGGGGATGAATCACAGTCGTGCAGACACGACTATGAGAAACATGGGGATGGACCATCAAATACCTAGAGGGGGCACAACATTAGCTCTTGATCAGGTCAGGAGATCAAGTAGAATGTTTGAAAATACCTCTATCGGGCATGAACCAGCCCGGACTAGGTCAGTCGAGTGCCCTCCATTTACATGGAAGGACGATTGGCTCCGTTGGTACCACGGATTCAATCACGTCCGTCGAGTAAATGTATGGACCTCGAGTATGGCATTAGCTCAACTCCTCATGTTACTCCAGAATGGCCCGGCAGCTGATACTGTGTGGCTATGGGAGGAGCATGGAGATGGGACTTTGGCGGGACTGGTCGACATGGTAACGGAAGCCATGACTTCTAGCCTTCAAGACCCCATTGTTACAATGGAGAAGAGACGCCAAGGCAAGAACGAAAGCATTAGAGCCTATGGCTTTGCTTTGAGACGTCTTGCCGGCGATGCCTATCCAGGTGTGGACTTCTCGGTTGAATGGCTCATAACCAAAGTCAACCAGTTGTTCATAGGAGGATTGTATGATGTTGATTTACAACAAGACGTTCTTCGGGAGTGGCGTACTTACATGTCCCTAAAGGATCTCATGGACTTGGCAGACGAGTTGTTGCGGAAACGACAACTCCTGCCGAAGTTGGTGAATCCTACCTCAACAAATGCATTGTCGGCGTTGGCCGACGCCGCTTTGGTTGAGGAAGGACAGGGCGAAGTCTCCTCATACTCGAAGCCCGGGGCGGGGAGTAAGACTAAGAAAGGTCAGAAATCCGCTGGTAAATCGAAAACACCAAACAAGACCTCCAAACCCAAGGTACAGGAGCAGACCTTCTCGCTGAGTCAATTGAAGAATTTACTCAAGGTTATCGAGGGGGGGGATGTCCCTGGTACTAGCTCGGAGAAGCCGAGTACCCCTCCGTCCGACGCCAAGTGTTGGAACTGCAAGAAGCAGGGGCATTTCGCACGAACTTGCCCCGAGCCGATTAAAGGACTACCACCTGACGCGACGGAAAACTGAGGCGGGCGGCTCGACGTGGCAATCGAGCTGCCCGACCATCGAAAAGCCAAGGTATCAGCACCTCTGGCACTCCTGATCAGACGACAGTAGATTCGAGGGAACTAGGTAAGGTCCCGGTAGGGCCGTCCCAGCCCTTTACCACAGCGGCACCGGTTGATCACCGGTCGGGTTCCGAAGATGTCGGTGTAGAAAAAGCCTCAATGGCCAAGGAACAGGGCGCTGGCAGCCTGAACTCCGAGGTCGAGGGTTCGACTGGATCGAAAGTGAAAGTCGACGCCGGGAGAGAAGCCCTGATGCGGCAGCTGGCCAGAGTCTGCGCAACAGAGCTTCCCTCAGATGATCCCTGTCTCTCTTTTCTGAAGAGGAGGGGGATCGATCTGAGTACTGACGTAGGGTTGAGAATGCTAGCAGGAACCGCCCCCTTGTCGGGGAAACGATGGTACCTGTCTGCAGAGATTCGAGGGCGTTCTCTGGACTTCCTGATAGATACTGGTGCCAGCCACACTATTGTCTCTCGAGAACTCGCGAAAACGTTAGTGGTGCCGTCAGATAATCTCTACGAGGGAATAACGGCGTGCACTGCGTCTGGAGCCGAAATGCGGACCTATGGTCGATTGGTTCTACCTCTTAAGGTCGCATCGACCCACTATGTGTTTAGCCCAATAGTGGCCGATGTGGCTGACGATGGCATTCTGGGGCTCGACTTCGCGGCATTATACGGTATGATCCTGAACCCAAGGACGGGTCAATTGGTCATGACCGAGCCGGTAGAAGAGCACCATCAGTGTAAACTGAAGAGAGTGTCATCGATAGCCTCAGTAGCACAGACCACTAGGATACCTGCCAGACATCGGTGTGATGTCTTGGTAAAATCCGAAGGTCTGGAAAGAGACCGACAGGGCATCGTCGAACCCGACCTGAACACTCTGAGATGCTTTGGGTTGGTTGGTGAGGCTGCCCTTGTCAGCAATGTTCGTCGAACAGTGTTTCCCGTCTGTAATCCACTGAATCGAGACATTGTCCTGGAGAAAGGCCAGGTGGTCGGTACTATACAGTATGCTGACAGAAACGGTGAACTCTCGTCACCGGAGGTAGGATCCGTGATGATGCGTCTCGAGCAAGAAGCTGCAGACATCGAGACGGCAGAAATCGCGAGCACCCACACGGGGGAGCTCCCTACCTGGCTGTTAGACATGTATGGCGACACCCACCTGACCCAGCCAGAGGAAAGACTGAAGCTGTCCGCCTTACTACGTAAGCATGTGGATGTCTTTAAATCCCCAGATGAGCCGTTAGGGCGCACCGATCGATGTCTGCATAACATCGACACGGGTGACGCACAACCTATCCGAGTCCCTTATAGAAGGATTCCGCTCAGCAAGAAGGCTGCGGCGGATGAACAACTTAAGGAGATGTTGGATACGGGGGTGGTTAGGCCAAGTACTAGTCCCTGGTCCAGTCCCGTCCAGATGGTGACGAAGAAGGATGGGACCATGAGATTCTGCGTCGATTATCGATGTCTGAATGGAGTGACTAAGAAAAATGCTTACCCCCTCCCGCGCATCGACGAATCCTTGGATGCCCTAGGAGGGAACAAGTGGTTTAGTTGTCTCGATCTCCAATCTGGATATTGGCAGATCGGGATGAATCCCGACGACGTCGAGAAAACCGCTTTTTCCTACCAGAGGGGGCTCTACGAGTTCGATCGCATGGCGTTTGGTTTGTGTAACGCCCCCGCCACATTCGAGCGAATGATGGAGGAGATGTTGAGAGGTTTGCTAGGTAAAAGTTGCCTGGTTTACCTCGATGATATCATCGTCTTCGGCAAAACGACGGATGAAGCAATGGCGAATCTGGCAGAAGTCTTCAACAGGATTCGGGCGTGGGGACTGAAGTTGAAACCTAAAAAATGTCAACTTTTTAGGACTTCAGTCGAGTACCTGGGCCGAATCGTGTCTGAACAGGGTATAGAAGCCAACCCGGGGAAAATTAGCGATGTAATGACTTGGGCTAGGCCCACTACAGTGAAGGAAATCCGATCCTTCATTGGTTTTTGTTCCTACTACCGAGAGTTCATCCCGGGGTTTGCAGAACTCGTGAGTCCTTTGCAGGACTTAGTGATCCAAAAACCTAAAGGTAGTAGAGGTCGTTACGAGGCATTCGCGTGGACGGAGAAAGCCGAACACGCTTTTGTCGAGTTAAAACGAAGTTTCAGGGAGACACCTGTTCTTCGATTCCCCACACCCGACGGTCGTTTTATCTTGGACACTGATGCTAGCAACACAGCGATCGGGGCTGTTCTATCCCAGGTGCAGGATGGAATGGAGGTCCCGATCTCATTTGCCAGCAACACTCTAAGTAAAACACAACGAAACTACTGCACTACCAAAAGGGAACTGTTGGCAGTTGTCGTGTACACCAGGAAGTTTAGGCACTACCTTTATGGTGGTAACTTCACTATCCGCACCGATCATTCGTCTTTGAAATGGCTCCTAAATTTCAAAGAGGCTGAGGGAATGATGGGTAGGTGGCTGGCCCACCTTTCGGAGTTCGGTCTCGAAAACTCTAAGATCAAACATCGAAGTGGGGCCAAGCATCTAAACGCCGATGGCCTTAGTCGTATCCCTGTGCGGCTATGCCAGAGGTCGGATTGCACAGACTGCGGCAGTCATAATGCTGTTTTGGCAGCCGTAAGTGGTTTAGTAGACAGCCGGGTGGGTGTTGCATTTTGGTCTCTCGATGAACTCATTGATGCTCAGAAAGCGGACGCTGACATCAAACGAGTTGCTGAATGGCTAGTTAAGGGGGCTAAACCCACTAGGCCTGATGTATCGATCGAGAGCGCCGAGGTACGGAAATTAGTAGGGCAATGGCCTCTACTAACCTTCCGTGAAGGCTTGTTGTGTCGCTGGAAAGTCGAGGCGGGTCGAGCTAGGCGCACGATTCAAGTAGTTGTACCACGCCAACTGAGGGGTGAGGTACTCTCCTTTTGCCACGGACACCGAACAGCGGCACATTTTGGTCGTAAACGAACGCTCGAAAAGGTGAAAAGGAGATATTACTGGCCCGGGATGGGAAAGGACATAGGTCGTTGGGTTCGACACTGTCCTACCTGTTGCCTGGTAAAGCCCGGCGAGGGCATGGGTAAGTCTCCTCTGCACCAAGAGTTGTTCGGGGTGAGATTCGGGAGGATAGCTATGGATATCATCTCGGGATTTGCACCCACGCCAAACAAGAATACTTGCATGTTAGTAATCCAAGATTACTTCACCAAGTATGTACGCGCTATTCCCCTACCAAATCACACGGCAGAGACCTGTGCAGAGGCCTTCGTGGACGAATGGGTTTTGACCTTTGGAGTCCCGTTGCTTCTGCATTCCGACCAAGGTCGAGAATTCGAATCTCGACTCTTCTCTGAGATGTGTGAATATTTGACGATTGTAAAACAGAGAACCAATCCATACAGACCACAGAGTGATGGTCAGGTGGAAAGGTTCAATAGAACGTTGATTCAGAGTCTGACTATGTTGGTAGACAAACATATGGACGACTGGGATGAACAGGCTAAATATGTGGTGTCCGCATATAACAGCTCTGAGCACAGTTCTACTGGATGCAGTCCAAATATGATGGTATTCGGGGAAGAAATTCTCATGCCAGCGGATGTGATTTTCGGCTCAATCGAGAACCCACTCGAAGTCCCTTGTTCCGTCACCTTCGTGGAACAACTTCGTGACCGATTGAGGGAGAGTTATAGCATGGTAAGGGAAAACTTAGGTAAATCTGCGGTACGCCAGAAGGTCGGGTATGACTATGGGCTAAAGCAGAGAAGATACTCAGTTGGTGAACAGGTGGTGAGGTACCACACCCCCCAGGCAGCTGTGAAGCTTGCCCCCAACTGGGATGGGCCGTTCGTTGTAGATTCTGTCCTCTCTGAGTCGACATTATTACTTCGATCATCCCGCGGACGGTTGCAAAAGAGCAATGTTGATAGAGTGCGCCGGTGGTTGGGCGTAGAACTATCACAAACTGTCGAGTTGTTGCAACCACAACTTGATGATGATTCACCTTCTCGTAGGGCTACGAAAAGGGCTAAGTCTGTTTCTGGACAGGTCGAAATAGAGGTCGAAAGGTCGCGGCCGGAAGTCCAGTCTAAAGAACAAACTAAGCAGGGTCATCGAAAACGACAGCAAAAAGCTCGAAAACTGAGCGAGGTGGAGGTGTTGGATGCCAGTAAACCATCAAAGCGGCGCCGTGGTCGACCGGCCCGTCGAGATAAGTCGAAAACATCTAAACAGCCTTTGAAGGGATGTCGGAAGCCCGACCCCCCCTCGAAGGTGCGAACGACTGAACAAACTTCACATCGAAACGTTTCGATTGAAGTGAAAGATCAGTCACTCCAGTCCGGACCTATGACTCGAGCGAGGCTTAAGCGCCAAGGCTCATCAAAGGAACGGTCAGCGAGTGTCGAGGATGAAAGGAAACCCAGAGCAAACACTCTGGCTCCTGCATCCACACCGTCACAAGTGATGGGAGGCAGACGCCGACGGAAACGGGTTAATAGCCCGGTCGGCCCGGCCACATCAAAGGACGGCGGGCTAGGAGGGGGTGATAGTAACCCGCCCCGAGGCTCAACACTCGTTCCTGTAGTAAAGGTTAAAATCAGGAAAAGCCCTAGATTAAACCCTACTCAGTAATCGATGTTTCGCACAATACTAAGCAGCAGCTTTACTAACCTGTGTTTTTAATGAGACTTTAAAATAACGGGTGCCGTTCTTGAGTAAATCTGTCTGTGGACGTGAAGCCGACGGTGAATAAAAAATTACACAACGAGAAGTCGTACGATTGCCTCTTAGTTTGAGACAAACTGACACTGGAAACATGGAAATTTGGAGCCTCTGATTTTATTGACTGTGAGGACGGGTTCCCAGCATAGGCTGGTGGATACTGCCCGAAGGGTAGATCCATATTGGAACCATTTTTTTTTAATCCCGGTAGTCTGATGAAGGAGGGGGTGCCCAGATTAATCCATGTTAATAGTGTTGGAACCCATAGACCGCATAGGAAATAACGGCATATGCAAACATTGCGACTGGAGAAGCAGAGCGTGACGGTGAGGGGAGAGTGAGTCATTCTATTTTTTGAGCAATACCTTATTTGGTCATGGCGTGATGCGCTGTGGACCAATAGGGTTCGCCCTCCTCGGTCACGTAGCCCCTTCCTCCAATCAGAGACGTGCGCCACAGGGATAAAAGGCCGCGTCGCCCACCACGGAGGTCACATCTGCGCCCTTCTCGTGAGAGTCGGACGCAGATAAGCTGGACTAAGCCTAGCTTATTCCAGCTGGTACGCTCCGTCTGGGGACTTCCTACCTGAGTGTAGGAGGTCTCCCCTGCCTAGTGTCGAGGGACACGACCTGTGTGAGCGCAGGTTCGTGTTCACTCGAGACTCCAGTCTTCGGTCCCTCGAGCCGCCTGAGTGCGGTTCGAGGTACATCGAAGACACCTTCGAGGCTTCGACCCGCCAGAGTGCGGATCGAAAAACCTCGAAGATCCTCTTCGACGTCTCGTCCCGTCTGAGAACGGTTCGAGACCCGGAGTCTTCTCTCCCTGGTGGAACCCGGCAGTTCAGGAAGAACCATGGGGTCCTCGTCCGACGAGCAGTCAGGGTACAGCTCTTCGGCGAGCCACAAGTCGCAGAAGAAGAAGAAGAAGAAGAAGTCCAAGAGGACCAGACCCGAGCAAGAGCTCGAGTCTACCTCGGCTAAGAGTGCAGCCCTTCTGAAGCAGATCGAGGATGCACAGAAAGCCTTGGCTGAGTCCCAGGAGCGGGAGAAGGAGCTCCGCCGGAAGGCGAAGGAGGCAGCTAAGCAGCAGAAGCGCGATTTGAAGGTCGCAGCTGCTGCCGCCTCGAGAGACTCTTCTCCCGATGAGATGGAGGTCGACGAGCCGTCGACGCCTGCTCCATCGAAAAGTGCTACCCCTTCAGGTTCTAAAGGCAAGAAGCCGACTGAATCGAAGGCATCCAAGGGTACCTTGAAGGATTTCAAGATCCCTAGGGTGCCCAAGAAGGAAAGTAGCAAAAAGGAGTCCGCAGCCAAGAAGGCTCCAGCCCGGGAGAGGAGTAGCGAGTCTACTGCTCCACCGGAACCTGGAACCGAGCCGTCGGAGGTCGATGCCGGTGCCGTGGAGAGCACCGTATCCTCACCCCCAGACACGGCCAGGGCTGTCGACGAGTGGAAGCAACTGTCAGCGATCACTGCCAAACGACGTGCTGAGTACGTCGATGACAGGCCACTGACAAAGCTTCAGGACTACCGCAAGAATGGTCAAGTGGTACTCCCAAGTCTCGTCGGAAAGGATGGTAGTGACGACGAGGAATGGTATTCGGACGACAGTCATGCCATTGACTGGTATGTCTCGATGATCGAGAATATTACGAATGCCTCAGACTCGTCGGGGGTGTCGCTGCCCGAGCGACAGCGGATTGGGTTCGCATGGCGCATCTTCAATCCAGGGCAGCAGTGTGCTTTCGAGAACTGCACACGTAAGGGGTTTCCCCCTCGCGTATACGCGACTGACGGCAGGTATGCTCGACACTTGGTTGAAGAGCATCGAGCCATCCGTCCGCAGTTCGGTTGTGTTAAGGTGGAAAAGACCATTCCATGTTATCAGGACCCTGATGACCCGACCTCTCCTCCTTTCGTGACCTCACGAAGGGGCTTGATGGCGCGTCATCTCAAGTCGTACAAGCAGCCCCATAAGTACAACGCCGAGGGCGCTATCCAGCTAGTGGAGACACTGGTTGGAAAGTGCGAACGGAATGAGAAGACAGGCGCGCCGACTAGACACTGGATGCGGATGGCCCCCGCACCCCCGTCTACGAAGTGCCTGTATATCAGACCGGAGCTGATGCCCGCTTTCTACGGTGCCTACCCCGAGTTCAGGGTAGAGCAACGGAAGAAGCGGGAGGCCAGTCGTCCTCGGGACCCAGGACCTACAGCCTCTACGAGTGGGAACAAGAGGCCCCACTCTACAGAAGCTGGAAAGTCTGCCGGTTCGACTGAACCCAAGAAGCCTAAGCCGCAGGCTGCTCCCTCGAAGCCCGAAAAGGCATCGAAAGCCGCCCCGGCCCCGGCTCCTAAAAAGTCGAAGACTGCTTCGACCGGTTCAGCCAAACCAAGCACCAGTGGTGCTAAAACTGGAGGCAAGACGGTGGAAACCCGGAGTGGTCGTGATCGACAACCCAAGGTGACCACCAACTCGTCTCCTGTCAAGCCCCCTACAGCGGCAGAGGGCAGCACCCCAGCTGCCACGCCGCGTGTCCACGTAGGAGGCGCGACATTGACCTCGGCAGCAGGAGCTAGCTTCTCCAACGTCGTGACAGGCGCCGACACCCCGACAGCAACCTTGCGTTGGGAGTTGGCACAGCCTGCATACGGCGATGGCGTCGAATGTGGGGTCCCGAAGACGTTCGTGGAACGTTGTAAGGGACTTCTACAGATGACAGGCAGCCCTGCTATCGACAAGTTCGGTGAGGCATTCCGTGAGGAAGCGAGTGCCTACTTGTTCGGCCTGTTTGATAGAACAAACATGGCCATCCGTAACGAGCTCCTTCCGGCTCTTAGGAATGAGGCGCGCCAGACCGTTCAGATGGAGATGGACTCTCGTCTGACCGACGTCCGAACGCGTCTCAATAACTTTGAGGCACAGGCCCAATATGATATTACCAAGAGGGACAGTATCATAGAAGGCTGGGAGGAAATCGACCGCGAATTCTTTAGAGTCTTCGGGGTCCAACTCTCGGAATGGATGAGGGACAAACACCATGGCGTCCGAACCCTGAAGCCCATTCGAACCGAGCCCTCTCGCGAAGCGCAGAGGTACCTCGTCGAGGGTGGAGTGATTCCTGACGTCAGGACGCTGGCGGCTCAGACGAATCCTTTGAGAGAGTTGTCTCCAAAGATTGACAGTCTGAGCTCGGCTATGACGATGTTGGGCCGAGAGCAGGTGGTGCAGGACAAGCCTGACACCCCGGGTAGGTCTCTCGGTGCCTCCGTCTACCCGCCAGCAGCCCCGTCTTCCTCCTCGGTTCCCTTGATAACCCTCTCGGGAACCACCGAGCCTACGCCGCCACCGGTCCAGAGAATGGTGTCACCGAGGATCCATCCGGATCTTCAGGGCATCACTCCCCTGGCCCCGGCGAACGTAGCCGTCTGTCCGGACCCGTCGGATTCCGCCCAAGCAGTAGAACCTGCCGAGGTGGAACAGTCGATGGATATAGACGGGGACGTCGATGTCGTCGATCATTCTCCAAAGCCTCCCCCTGACCAGGGAGACAAGGACGACCGTGAAGGTCAGGAGAGCGACGACGACGACGGAAGCGACTCAGCAGACTCGGCCGTTCTCCACTCAGATGCTGAGGGGGACTCCCGGGATGCACCCGAGACCTCTAACGAGGCTTGGAGTACGACAATGGACCGTGAGGCCCCATTGCCGGAGTCGCCGACGTTTTCGGGCCAGCTAGCCGCCAGCGCTCCACATGGAGAGGAGCGCACTGACGGAGAGCAGGCCGAAATCGACGCCGCTACAGGGTCCATCTCGGAGGATCAGTAGTATGAAACTACTGCGCCTCCTCGTCAGCCTGGATCGCTGACATCGAACAGAGTCTCGATGTCAGCACGGAACCCCCGGGAACTCGTTCCCGGACGACGGTGTACCCTCCACGAGTGGGGGTACCTTTCCTGTCCCCGGACCTCCCTGCGAAGCTGTGTGGATCCGACGCCACCCTGGTCTTAGGGCCCGGTGGTGCCACACATCCTCGGCCTCACGGTCGAAGGACCATCATAGTAGTATGGTACGCTATCGATGGGCTTCCTACGCTGGAAGGAGCTTCTCAACGAGACAGGGAGGAAACGACACGACCCCGGTTGCCATACCCGGTCGTGCCTCCCTCGGATCGACCAGGAGCAGGTCGTGAAGCAGTGTTTCGACACTGGTCTCCTACGTTGGATGGAGCAACGCCTTATAATTTAACTGTGATAATAATTTTTTTTTCTACAGTACAGTAGAAACTACATTTCTATATATTCCTCTACTGTTTCTGTCGACTATGTCGACGGATCCAGTAGTTCATATTATTATCTAATTGTTTAGACTGATCCGGGATCTCTGAATTTTCAGAGACCTCGTTTCGGTCTAGTGGGGGGTGGTGTGGTGGTCCCGCGTCATCTTCGAGGTACCTTCGTGGTCCTCGTGGGCGACGTCGAGAGCACCTCTATTACCCGACGCCTGGGGGCGCTGGAGTCCAGCGCCACGTCACCACTTGGTCACGTGGCCCTCGACTCTGGTGTATATAAGGCCGTTGTACGGCCTTCCTCAGGGTCAGTCCAGCCCCGACTGACCATTGTGAGCAATGGTCGGCGGCTGCCCGGCTACCATATTCTAATACTCCTCTGTGCTCCTGCACAGAGGGGGTTCATGTGGAATATTAACTCTAGACACTAGAAGGCCTAGTGTCGAACCTGCAATAGAGTTCAAACTCTGCCACCTGTAACTGTGATCGAGAACGGCTGATGCCTATGTGTTATTAGACAATAAAGTTTTAACTGGAACCTGAATAGTTGTTCTTCGTTGTTTATCGAAAGATTCGATATAACATCGAGGGGTAGAACGCTACAGTAGTAACTGTTAGAATCTAACCTTACGACGAATCTTCGATGTACAGGTGGGAAAATGCTACTAGTGCTGCCACCTATGGTACATTGTAACCATGTTTTAACTGGTCACAACTTTTAATAAATGCTGACTTCCGGTCTGAGCGAGCGAGCCACACGGTTCTGGCAAAATCCAATTTGAGAAGTTGTTGATTTATCCTCACTTTGAAGAAGTTAATGAAAACTTAATTAATCCTTCATCAAGGATGGCTTCCACCCTAACAGGTTATCGGCTCCAGCACTTGGTGTTTGATGGGGAAGAAATCGGAGATGGAAAAGTGCTGGTCGAGTGACGCAGAGTCCAAACAGGACAATGTGATGAAAACTGTGTCGGATGCCGGGAAGAGCGACAGCCCCAGCAAACCCAGTTAAACATGTAATGCATGTGAAAAACCAGGACACAGATCTTTTGAGTGTAAAAATAAAAAGCAGGGTAACAAGTGGTGCAATAACTGTAAAACCAAAACTTACTACACAAATCAATGTAGATTGTGTTGCGACTACCCATATTGTTACTGAAAAATCCAAATTTGAAAGTTTCATTCCAGAGAAACACTACATAGAGTTGGCGGATGGCAGCCATACGAACTACGTTGTGGCAGGTAAAGGTACAGCCAGTGTACTAATTGAGGACAGTGAAGGTTGGCCCCACAACATTCTTTTGGAGAATGCCCTCTATATCTCATCCTATAAACAGGATATATTTTCAGTGCAAGTGCCAACTGAAAAAGGTGAGAGTTTTAAGTTCAGTCCTGACTCGGCTGAATTAAACACTCCAGACAGTACTCAGTTTGAAATAGAGAAACACAGTAGATTGTATTTTCTCAACAAAACTAGTAAATCTAGTGTTCCATCCCACACAGTGGAAGAGTGGCATAAAATCCTTGGTCACTGTAATGTAAAAGATTGCATTAATCTCAAATCAGTTGTTGATGGTATGAAAATCACCGATAAGATTTAACTGTGTTAAAGGTAAAATGTCTCAATTCAGAAATCATGACCCCGATAAACGAGCAGAAGCCCCACTTGATATTGTATATTGTGATCTCGCAGCCCCAATTGACCCTACAGCCAGAGATGGTTTCAAGTATGCCTTATCTTTTGTAGATGACTTTTCAGGGGTAAACATGATCTTTTTTCTGAAGAAGAAGTGTGACACCGTAACAGCGACAGAGAAGTTCCTTGCTGACTGTGCTCCATATGGTAAGGTGAAATGTATTCGTTCAGACAATGGGGAAGAATTTACTAGTGAAAATTTCGAAAATCTATTGATCAAAAATCAGATCAAACATGCGAAAACAATTCCCTATTCAACTCACCAAAATGGTACAGTAGAAAGATCATGGCGCACAATATGTGAAATGGCAAGATGTTTGTTGTTAGAAGCCAATTACCTAAAGAAATGGCTTATGCTGTTATGTGTAGTGTCTACATCAGAAATAGATGTTACAATGACATGGTCAAGATGACCCCATTAGAAGCGTTCACAGGTAAGAAACCAGACCTGAGTGGTATGTATGTATTTGGTACTGTATGTTATGCTTATGTACAGGGAAAGAAGAAGCTGGATGATCGCGATGGGAAAGGTATTTTTTTGGTTATGACAAATGTAGCCCAGCACATCTTGTGTATATCCCCAAGTGTAACACTGTACATAGAGTAAGATGTGTGAAATTCTTTGACAAGTTTGAGGAGGGAACAGACAATAGTGATGAACTGGTGTGTGCTGCACCTCAGGTAGAACCTGAATATTACCCAGCTCTGGATGTAGCTGATGATGTTCAGGACTGCTCAAAATGTGGTAGGTGGTGACCTTGATCAAAACCCGCAGGACAATAGGGACAATGCCAGGTATCCCCGCAGAGGACATAACCCACCTGGTTATTTGCAGGATTATGTCACTACTACTGTTGATTATTGCTACCACATGTTACACATCCCAAATATATACACTGATGCTATGAACTCTGACAATGCGCAAAAATGGCAGAACGCAATGGGTATTGAGATGGATGCATTCAAGGACAATGACACTTTTGAACTTGCCACACTACCTGAGGGTAGATCTGCAGTGGGGGGTAGATGGGTGTATGTGATGAAAATGGGACAAAATGCCGACGAACAGTACAAGGCCCGGTTTGTGGCCAAAGGTTATTCTCAGGTCCCAAATATTGACTATCATGAGACTTTCTTACCCACTGCCCGTATCACATCGATTCGCATGCTTATGCAATTGACCATCCAAAAGGACATGATTGTTCATCAAATGGATGTTAAGACAACCTATATGAATGCACCTATAGACTGTGAACTTTATATCAAACAAGCAGAAGGCTATGAGGTGAAAGGTAAAAATGGTGAGAAATTGTATTTCAAGCTTAAGAAATCTTTGTATGGTTTAAAGCAAAGTGGTAGGAACTGGAATAATATGTTGGACACCTACATAAAGGAGGAGGGTTTCTAACAGTCTGAGACTGATTCTTGTGTTTACACTAAGTTTGAACAAAATTCCAAAACTATTGTAGTTGTTTAGGTTGATGATATTCTTATTGCAGCAAGTGACGAGCAGACACTCAACACAGTGAAACAGTCTCTGTCCACCAGATTCAAAATGAAAGATCTTGGTAAGTTATCATGGTTCCTAGGTATTGAGTTCAAGCGTGAAAATGGATCTATTGAAATGAACCAAACCAAATATGTAGAAAAGTTATTGAAAAGGTTCAAAAATGGAAGACTGTAAACCCAGATCAACTCCTTGTGACATAGGGTCCAATACTACAAGGGATGAAGATTCTGAAGAGCTAGCTGATGCTAAGCTGTACCGAGAAATTGAATATATGGCTCTGTCAGCTGCTACCCAAGAGGTTAAGTTCCTTAATCAACTTTTTTACCGACATGACTGGTATTAAGCAAACAAAGAGTGTTGTTTTGTATGGGGACAACCAGGGTGCACTGGCACTAGCAAAAAATCCATTACACCATCAAAGGTCTAAACATATTGGTAGAATAATACTCTCAAACTAGAATATGTACCTACAGCAGAAAACATTGCTGATGTTTTCACAATGCCGGTTGAAACCCTAGGCTTGTGAAGTTTCTGAGTGTACTATTGGGTACATAAATGTAAACCATCATGTATTGATCATAAGAATGTTTTATAACCAAGTGTTACCAACAAGTTGTATTGATCATAAGTGTGTATTGATCATATCATAAATATTTTATTCAAAGTTGTAAACATTAGTAATGTATCGATCGTAAGTTTAAGTGGGGGTGTTAGAATCTAACCTTACAACGAATCCTCTATGTGTGGGCGGGAAAATGCTACTAGTGCTGCCACCTATGATACATTGTAACCATGTTTTAACTGGTCACAACTTTTAATAAAAATGCTGACTTCCGGTCTGAGTGAGCGGGCCACGCGGTTCTGGTAAAATCCAATTTGAGTTGTTGATTTATCCTCAATTTGAAGAAGTTAATGAAAACTTAATTAATCCTCCATCAAAGATGGCTTCCACCCTGACAGTAACTAATATAAGGACAGAATAAAAGATGTCTTGGAATGAAGCATCTTTCCATATGCATAGTTAAAGTTGTCTAGCAGGAGTCAGGGATCATGTTTTCAGGCATGCTCAGCTATACCCAGTAGCATTTCTCTTTTGTTGGGAAGATGATGACACTGACCAGCACAATTCTTGATATCATCATTATTAAGATGCATCTTGCATTTAACTGAATTTGCATCTGTGAACTTGGAACATTCATTCATATTTTGGTTGTAATAATGATAGTTCATCATTGCTGCTTCATCAAGACTTATTATGGCACAATCATCTGTTGTAACATCAAACCTGTCATTCCATCTTGATCTCTCGACATGCAAAGTCACATTTTGCTTCTTTAAACCTTTCTTATTAATGCAAGGAAAGGTTTTGGAACAGAAAGTGGAGACCTTCTGGATAACAGCTTGAAACTGCGACACTTCTTCATGGAAATCTTGGCCTTCCTTTTTCACCATCTTCCAGAACACTAATATTAGGATAGAATAAAAGAGGTCTTGGAATGGAGCATCTTTCCATGTACATAGTTGAAGTTGTCTAGCAGGAGGCAGGGAACATGTTTTCAGGCATGCTCCTTGGACTTCAGCTATACCCAGTAGCATCGTTTATGCAGAGCAAAGAAATTCCCTGCGCAGTTTATCATCCTTTTCTGGATCCCATGGAACTTTTCCAGGATAAATGCCTTTACGAAGATGCAGATATATCAAATCTTGTAAATCCCAACAAAGATGTCTCTTAAATAGTATCAAAGACTCAGGATAATATTCTGTCATCCCAATAAGAAATGTTTTCGGAAGATCCGCAACAAATGCCTTAAATGCTGCATCCTTCATCATAGCTGCACCTAGTTGTGTAGTAACTGAAAAAAACCTTCCATACACTCCCTTTTTGGTCTCCGAAAGACATATTTTGCTTTAGTCTGGTTTTTAACCTTCTTATCTCATAGTACCATGCCCGGATTTGGCTGAAAGGTTCACGTAACAGAGTAATGTATGTTATATGAGATGTAAGAACTGCTTCAATATCCTTCTTCACAAAGGGAGAATGATCAAGCAGCATGTTGAATTTCTCACTTTTGCCAACTGCGAATTTTGGTAGAATTCCATCGATTATATGGTGACCTTTCTTTTTTGCCAGAAATGGATGATATGGCCTTGTGCCATACGTTACAACTTTGAGGAAAAAGATATTTCTTGCTGTTGCACAGGCAGGGTGAGAAGTGGAAGATTTAGATGTTGGTGCTTTTTCCTCCCGTATGCTCCATGTGACTAGTAGGACTAGTAGCATGCCAATGAACACAGATAATAAGGTCCGGAACTTCTGTCTCTGAAACAAAAAGAAAGAAAAAAACCAGAGAAATGTGTAGTCTGTTCCATGCCCTTCTAAGCCAATGACTTTCATCAAACCTTCAAGGACTACATATTGCTATCAGATGGACTTGATCTGTTGGATGACATGTTGCATGGATGCAGTAGGACTACATGTATCCTAACTGTATTGAGATATTTTGAGCCAATACACATCAATCAATACATTTGTGCATCCCTACAGGCCATAGATTCCTGCAGGGTAGGCATGATGCAGCTACTCTGCAGAGCTCTGAAGGCTCTGACCCTGAGAGGCCCAGTACACTCAGTCTGGCCCAGTGTCCAGTTCTCATAGTATCTTACTATCAGCTCCAATGCTTCCATCCACACTTCCCTAAATGTGTATTTAAATGTTTACCATACATAAAGACCTGGAAAAGGTATGCGGTTACCACATACCTTTTTGAGTGCCATTCGAGTTGGTCTATTCTAACCATGAGCCATCCACTTGAAGTATCTGTCTACTTGATAGCAAAGATGAATATAAGTGTCTTACATAGATACACAATAAAATGGCATTGTTGTCCTGTTTCGTTGTGTAATGTCCTGTAACGTCCACTACAGATTAGAATACAAAAACTCAGCGTAGAAAATATTTATGTATACCTCTTTTAGAAATAAAAAGAATGCTGCCCGACTTTAAAAAAGGCAAAAGGGTCACTTCTTGCAGATTTAACCTGGCCCTCTGTTTTCCACTCCTTCCGCTAGATGTCGCCTTTAGTTCCTTCTTCATCCTCCAGGTGGCTCTTTCCACCCCTTCCGTGTCTTATCAAATAATTATGGTTCCCTTCTCCGTTTCTTTTCTTTACCCGCCACCGCGGTTCCTGGGGTGCCTGGCCAAACAGGGGTTCAGGGCAGAGCCCCCGATCAAGGATATACGGTATGCCAGATCTCATCTGAATTTGAATTACATTCAGATGAGATCATCTGAAACTTATGGAAACTTACATGGAAGATTATTATTCAGATGAGATCTCATCTGAACATAAAAGCATGGCTCGAGCTCGAGTGTACACTCTGAAGTGTACACTTTCAGGTGTACACTTTGGAGGGGATGTGTACAAATGCAAGTCGGGATTCCCCGGCGGGATTGGCGTAGTGCAAACTCGCAATCGTTCTTTAAAAAAAAGCAAATAGCCTCAATGCAAAGACATTTTTGGCAAAAATAGTTCAAGGGCGTAGGGACAGTATCCTTAGCTCTTTAATTGTCTCTAGTTCTATTAGAGCTTGGAGTATGATTATTTGATTCACTATTAATCCCAAATGCCAACGTTTTCATTGTCCCAGCTGGCATCCAAACAGTTGCGCGGAAATTTTTTAGAGCCCCCCCTAGATGGCAGTCAAAAATTTGTGTGCCACCCCCCCTTTTTTTCTTTTTTTTTTTTTATAAAAAGTGACCACTCCCTATATTAAACTACTCTAACCCTGAAAGTGTACACTTCAGAGTGTACACCTCAGAGTGTACACTCGATCTCGAGCCATGGGGCATTCCATCTGAAAGGCGGGAAATGTGTTATATAGGCCGCTGTAGTTGGGGGGTTATTCGGTGGATGTGGTCGGATGGGTCTCTCAGGGAATGAAATGTTTATGGGGCGGTATGACGTCAGTCCACTTCCGGCCCAGCCTCGAGCCCAGCCCCACTATGTGAACATGTGGGCCTGGACAAGAGTCTATTTGCAGATGGTTACTTTTGGCTCCCCCTGTAGTCTTAGGGGAAACTAATATCCCCAGGATCATGGTGCAAACCAGGGGGGGTGACCAGTGCTTCTGCGCCATCTTGTGGCAACTGTAACATTCATGTTTGTGTGTATAGTTCAGTATGCCTGAGGAAATACTTCAATTCTGCTATATTAACACATGTGTCAAATATCCTATGATACATTTACATCAGATATACTTCACTCTATGTAATGGGTCCAGGTTAGCTGCATTTCAATGTATCAGTATGGAGAAATCCATCTTGTTTCAGTTCATAATGGGCTGTTCTAAAGGTCAACTTTGAGCATTTCATAAAAATAATTGAGTTGAGATCCATTAAATCTACTTTTTGTGAAAATTATTTCAATGTCTAATGTATGAGGGGGTGCAGTAGAGAACATTGGAGCACCATTCCTAGAGAGTGAGAAAGATATTTCAATTACCACTAATATGAGCTCAGTGAAGTCATTTCTGGTACATTTCATGTTTGCTTAGTTCCCATGCCACTCACATGATGTCTCCACTGTGTCATACTTTGACCATTTCCTTGCCTTCTAGCTCTGTCAGACATGGTCATACTCTAGTCTGCTACAACTTACAAGGTGGCGCCTAAGCACTGGGCTCTCCTCCTGGGTGCAAACACACTGGCCCCCTGAGCCTATAAAGGCTTCTCTGTGGTCCCAGTACTCTGCTGTTACACTGCACAATACCTGTATTACCAGTTCAACATGACAGCTACCACAGTGGGAGGTAGGGGGTAAGACCTTAACTGAAATACATGTGTTTGTTGACTATATATTGATAATGTCCTATATCTACCATTCCATAAAGATGGCAATTGTTCTACCTAACTAACTTCCAACAGTGGAGCAGCTGTCTTCCCTGTTTCTGTGCATGAGGACATTGTAGCCTATGTAGGCCCTTCACACTCACTGTGTACATGTATACATGTGTCCCACACAGCCCGGAGGGCCTTATGCAGTATAGTACAGTGTTTCTCTACATTGTGATAGTACTAGTTGTGTAGGTACCTGTTTGTACAGTAATGGGGGGCCATATGCCTTTGTCTTCATGTCATATTCGGGACACCAAATTTAGTCTAAAACCTAATTATAAAACAGGGGTGACAATTTCTAGGTGCACAATTGTCTTAAAGCATCATTTATTTGTTTACAGGCAGTACTGTGACATCAATACTGGTCTGCATCTAGTCAATTATGATGTCATACTCTGCATGAGATACGGTAATGTCGCATATAGGGGCCGGTCCTTGAATAGGAGCCTCCCTTGAATAGGAGCCGGGGGTAGGAGGGCTATGAAATCTATATTGAATATATGCCAGGCCTTTAATAGGGGCTGGGTGTGGCTGACTTTAGAAGACTAAAATAGCAGAACATTAACTTAAGATTGGATTTCATTTTATCTAAGGTATTACAAATACGTCAGGAAATGACTGAAATGAGACTGAAAGTCTAGGCAAAGAGCCTTTAGAGCATTATACTACACTAAATTACACCTGAAGAGGTCAAGGGTCTGTGCCTCTACTAAAGGGTATAAAAACCAACGCTGTTCCTTGGAATCATGTGATCTGTGGTTTTATTCCATGGTTGGATCAGTGGGATACAGACGGCCCATAGGATTAACATAGAAGCTTGTATCTCATGGCCAGTAAGAGGACACTAAATGGTTATAAAACATACATGTAAATAATTATCTTTTCATGTAATTTCAAAAGAATTTCCAACATTTCTGACTCAGATAACATGAAATAAATACTAAGATTCACGAGTAGTGGGAATGATTGAGGTCCATTGACAAAAGGTTATCTCACTTGGCTTCGCCTCGTGAGATAACCCTCAGTTATTCCCACTACTTGTGAACCTTTGTCTATATACATGTATGTGAAACACAGCACCCACTGAAACAGATGTGATAGAAAAATTGGAAACATACAACCAACTAAAAGAATTGCCATGTACCCATGCAAAGTCGTGAACCCTTTCGAGGAGAAACGGTATGATCGGAAGTGTGTCCCTGGTACCGGCGAAAGTTGAAAGTTTACCTGCTCATATTTAACAAGCGAAAATGGCGCCACGTTAGCGCTTCTCCCCGAAAGACGTAACCATGCAAAGTGAATAAGATATGCCACTAGAGGGCAGCAGGGTCGTCACAAACCACAAATGGACTTCTGCTCAGACTCTACTATTTGATAGAGTCGGGTCTGAGACTGCTTCCGGCCAGGTAAAACATTTGAGAAGACGACGACATGCTTAAAAAAGGGCATTGTTGAATGTACGTTTTTGAGTGGCTGAATTAGAAATCAGACACAATACCATGCCCATGTCTATTGGTAATGCTAGCCCTGCTTTAAAGAGGCTTTGTTTTAGCTGCACTTTAATAACATTTTGATATGCACTATAATGATCCAGCACTAGACTTTATAATCATGCTCTACGTATCATATATTTACTCTACATACCAATCATAGTAGGAATCCAGTATAGGTTAAAATGTGTGTATCAGAGCATTTCCAGTGAAATTTTGTATCTCAAACTATTCTAGCCATAATTCTTGTACTCCGGCATAAAGAAATGGGGGTTCCTGCGGGATTTAGTCACCGGTTTTAGCCACCAGGGGGCACTACTATGGGCTAGAATAGGAAAAATATGCCTAAAACTGCTAGAGGCTACTTTTTTATGGACAATCCAATGATTTTTGATAAAACATTCTATTTTTGGGGGAAAGGGTCCATATTTGGCATTAAAAAGAATGTTTTTGGGCCAAAATAGGCATTTTTGTTGATTTCTGTTGCCATGGAAACATTATTTTCATTCTTAATAAGAAAATCGATGATCCCATTGGAAGGAACATTTCACAAGGTCCACTATGGTGTAAACAGAATGAAAATACTGTTTCTATATCAAAATTTATGGGCAAAAGAATGAAAATTTATGCTAATTTAGCTAATTAGCATAAATTATGCTAATTACAGATGTATCTCATGACCAATGGGACTTATGGCTTATTGACATTCATGGAATGGTCATACCTACCCATATTTAGCAAGCCATTCCTCCAAAACTAACAGGAGTATCTTCTCATGCAATATATCACTGTAAAGCTAGTGATCTGAATTTTAAAGTTGACTTCTAGCATGGAGCACCCTTTCTCCTTGCCTCTACACATCTATACCTATAGTCTATAGATGACACATGTGAATGATTAAAATAAACTAGGCATAATAAGGGGTGCATCCACTGCCGACGGATGGACCATCCGTCGGTTTCATCCGTTGATTTTATCATTGTTTTCTATGGAGCAAAACACGGATGAAGGGCGACGGATGGTCCATCCGTCGCAGTGGACGCAGCCTTATAGATAGATAATTAACAAAAATGTCTCTGTCCGAATTTTGCCTGCTATCCTAAAATGGCTTATCTTACTACTGGTTCAGATAACCTTATACATATACGGGAGCCACTCCCCACTTTGGTGTCATTAAAATGCCGGGGTTACCCTACTGGAGTTCTGGCAGGTCACACATAGCCAGTATATGATAATGATATGCTCTGAATCTCATGGGGCCACAGCTGAGCCTGGGCCTATAAAGAGATTGAGTCTCAAACACTAATCAATGATAATTTCTCTATTCAGAAAAATATTGAATCACTTGAAGTTGAGGTGAAGGATTTACATTGCAAATACGTTTTTAGCCATGTGGGTATTCTTAGCTACATTCTAGACTAGGAAAATAAACTCTTAACTGCGGACTTGAGTCTGTAGCCAGAGCTCCACTTAGTGCACGCAAGCCTTGGCATTCTCTACACTTTTCCCTATATTTGCGAATCTGTAGATATTTAGCTATAGGCCTGTGTCATTTTTCACAGATTTCAAATCAGACAAACTACAGATAATAAATCTTTTTTGTCCTCATAGCCATACCATAAATGGCCATCCAATTTTTATGCCTGGTTAAATGAAATGCTACACAGGGTAAAAAGCACATAGCACCTTGGTAAAAAAAAATGCATATTGCATTTGTCTTACCACTGATGCAGCATTATATAAGGGTGAAATCATAACGCTGACAAGAAACATTGCAAGAGAAGGCATGCAAAGTCTGTTTATGATTCAAACTAAATGTTAATTCAATAATTGCACTAGTAGCATTGTTATTTTACTGGAGTTTCTGTACGATCAACTGCTAATGAATTAGGAGAAATTGAGGCATTTCTGGGGGGTAGAGGGAGGTTGATGGTGGGTCTCTTGGTACAAAATATGGTGACTGTAGGAGAAAAAACCCTTATTCAAGTATTCAATAAGGCTACAAAAATAAGGGGAATACTTACAAAGTATGCATACCATTTTACATTTACCAGAGGGTAAAGGAAATTTTCCTGCACCCAGGAAAGGGGGGGCGGCTCCATGTGGCTTGAGTATGTACGCATAGGGGGGGGGGGGGGTAGGCCAAATGCGTACAGGGCGCAACATGGGGGGTGGGGGGGTCAATTTTCGGCAAATTTGTGCGTACATAATTAATGGAAGCCCCCAAAACTGATGAAAATATACCCAATTTTCATTTTTTTCATGTTAGTTTTCCAACTCAAGAAAATATGCTTACTTTGCTTATAGCCTACTTTCTACATGGACTTAAACCCCCACTATTCATTATACCTGCATTATGGCCAAAAGGCTGTACTTTCATCTGGTATATGGCACTAGTACCACAAAAATCTGTGGACAGCTCTATAGTTGCATGGGAAGATATATACTTTGGTTATTCAGGCGGACATAATTGTGTGTTTTTTCTCATTTCCTTGAATTTTTGTGAATAAAAAGAAATATTGTTATTCCTAAGGGAGCATTCATTAGTTATGGCAGGCGTGGGGGTGAGCAAATTGAGGGGGGCCATTTATTTTCAGGGTATTCTTAGGGGGGGGCCAAATATTTTCAGGGTATTCTTAGAGGGGGGGGCCGTTTGTTTTTTACCTATTCTTAGAGGGGGGGGCATTTATTTTTAGGGTATTTATCCAAAATGCCGCAAATTCTGTCACCTTAATGTATCAGAGACTCCTTTTAAAAGATTAAAGGTAATCAAATTGATCCAGTTCAGTGAAATCTAATTGGATGGAACTATATTCAGAGATCTTTTTCAATTGATCAATACTAATGTGCATTTCTTGTCGATGACTACCAGTACATGCAGCTACAAGACCACCTGAATGTGTAAGAACATGTTATAAGGCACATCTCATGTAGGTATACATGTGTAAGCCCCGGGTCAAGGTAAAACCCAATTGGCAAATGTTGGGATTTAAAAGTACACACAAGATATCCTGTGGGTGAGGCACAGATTGGGTGAATGTTGGAAAATTAAGTACTGTTCTACAATAATATTATGATATCCTAGCACACCCTGACTGACTGAAGGAGCTATCCTCGTGTATAATCTCCACCTTATGCATGAGTTTTTACAGTAGTAGGTCTACTATTCTACACAAAAATACCTTGTCTATAAGGTGTATCTGAGTTGAGACCAATTCTATCACCTATCTCTTGGAGTCTATTAACCCATTAAGGGCAGAAGACACATGAGTCATCTGGCCATGGGGGCAGCCTTTAAATTTCCTAGGAGTAAGGGCCTACATTCTATTAAATGCACCAGCACTAATAAGCGCACCCCTCACCTTTTGGGCTTTAAGCACACACCCCTTGTGTCAAATCATGCTAATGTAAAAGTAAAGTTTTTTAGAGCAAAAACAATGGTTTTTAGACTTTAGGGGTGTGCCTTTTGGAAATGATTTTTGTATCAAGTTTTCGACCATCTAATGATTAATCTTCATCACCGGTGCAGTTATTAGAATAAATATGGTATTCACAGTCCCCGCACAATTCCTATATAAGGAGGCCTACATGGTGTCGACTATAGTTCCATGAATTATAGCTAAAAGAGAGGTATAATTATATGTATCACACAATGTATAGGCATGGTTTTGTCATTTATGTTAGATAAAAGAATATTCATGGAAGATCGTCATTGGGGGGTGCTTTATTTTCAACCTATTCTTGAGGGGGTGGGCCATTTATTTTTAACCTATTCTTGAGGGGGGGCAAAAATCTTGGACGTGTTTTTTAGGGGGGGCCTTTTATTTTTTACCTATTCTTTCTCCAAATGTTCACCCCCACCCCCGCCATAAATAATGAATGCTCCCTAACTCAAAAACAACTGTCTGTATAGGCGCACAGCCCTAACAATGTAGTTTTATATGGTGAAAAAAAATAATCATGTAAATCGGCCAATTATGAGAGGCACAGTGTCAAATTGAAGAGGGAAAAATAAAATGTAAGCTGAAGTTTTTCCCAAAAAGACCACATATTCATGATATCTACTGGTTACTCGGACAGACAGAACCCTTTTTAGCATTTTTGGTCTTTCATAAGTAAAAATAGTACCAGAGGCTTGATAATTTACTTGACCAAACCAGGTAAACACAAGTAACTTTTAGGTAAAAACAATAAAAGCTGCACACTTTTGTCATTTATGTGCTGATTTATTGAATATACAGGCTGGTTACCCTGGAGCATAGGGTGGTTACTCGGGAGGACAAGCCTGTGAAGCTTCATACCCCTACCCTGGCAATACTATTTTATGTACAGATCCATTCTCTTTTTTATTCAAGAACACACATATAGCATTAACTTTTAGTCAAGAAATTAAAATCATATGTGTAATAAATAATTTTCTATTAGGAATAATGTGTAGTGGTTACTCGCCCGGACATCCCACTTCCCCAATGGTTTTTTGGTCCTTAAAAGGTGAAAAATGGGGTTAGAAAGCTGGTCTTTGGCCCAAATTGTGCCCAATACCATAGGCCATTAGGGAATAATAGTGGAAGTCCAATGCCTATAGGCATTTCCTAGAAATTTGACAAAAACTCCCAATTGTCAGTTGTCAAAGGTCATTTTCTGGCCACTTTTGACCCTTCAGAGGCTCCTGTGAGACCCAAAAATCATTTTTCCCTATGATAATGGGTGTCCCTCTCGAGATCTCATTGAGATCTATCAGGTAAACAACAAAAAACATACATACAATACCTTTGGAAAAGATCACAGCCTGGAACAATGAAAATTTTGTCCGTGCCCACTTTTGGTGAGAAGAGAACTTCACAACTTTTGAATATTGTATTGCATACAGCGATCTGGTATAAACTGTTTGGTCAGAGTTGAAAGTGGTGTACAGCACAACCCTCTCCTTGTACAGTAACTCCTAAATTTCATTCTTAGCGAAATTTCATGCACATCCATTTTTTTAAGTAACTAACAATGAGCCCAAATATGTACTGCTTGAACACAAATACGTTTACAAAAAGACAGAAAAGGGAGAGAGTCTGCTGCAAGGGACCCCTAATGCCTGTCTGCCAACCGTGGAGCTCAAGCATATATGCTCAGGCAAAAAAAAAATGTTTGTTTAAGGTATAATCTGACCCTACCTAGCAAAACAGGTAGTTTTAATTTAGTCAAGGTCAATTTAGTCATCCCTGAGTTGCATTGACTTGCCCCCGAGTCATCGCGATCGTCACGAGTCTGAAGCAGTTAAAAAATTTTCAAAATAAAAAAAAATGCAACCTACCGTACCTAATATTTTTTTTTCAGGATGTTACCTGAAGCACACAACTTTTTTTGCCTATGACGAAACCTGGCAGTAAGAAATAGAAACCATTTTGTGACAATTATAGGGCATGTCCTAGCTAGCACCTTATGTATACCTTCCCCACCAAAACCTAGTCAGCTCTAATGCTAATGAGTTCTGTGTGGGAGTCTCATAGCTGCACGTGGTCTGGGGTTGCATCAAGGCATCACTCATAGGCCTATAATCTCACTATAAATAACATCCTTCCTCCAGAGTTGTTAATTGAAATTTGAGTGAGTAATAGAAAATTGTATGGCCTTATATAATGATACTTTCAAAGGAATGGGGCTGATCTCCTAAATCCTCCTGTAAGTGAAGATAGTGTTAGATCTACTGCAAATTAAAGACAAACGCTGCCTGGTACACAGAAGCCACCTGGTGGCAGAAATCAAAACTCATCAATTATACTATTTTGATGGTATTTTTTATCCTAACTTGAGTTTGAGTTTGAAACAAGTTTATTGGCCAATAATATCTTAACATACTGAAGCTTTTACAATTATCAGCCGATGTAATGAGGATACATTCAAAAAGGTATATATTGTACAATACAGTTACATTCAGAAGTATTTTCCATGAACAGTCACATAATAAAGTTTGCCCTATACATATTATAACTCATACATAGTTCTGATCTCCAATCATTAATGCCATGGTCATAACTTCACACAAGTGTTTCTTGAACATTTGTAGGTTATCTATGGTCTGTACATGTACCGGTAGGTAGTCCCAGATAATACTGCCTCTATATAGCGGGCTTGTTCTATATAATTCAATTCTAGGTCGATTTACCTTAATTTTTTATTTTATCATTACCCCTAAGGGGTCTTGCTGGGACAATTCTATTCTCTGGTACCTGAATATACATCATACAGGCTAGTATCGGTTTTCTTCTTGCTGCAAGTGTTTTGACATTACATAATATCAATAAATCATTTGTGACCAGGCAAGCTAAAACACCCCTCTGCAGGGAAATTCTATCAAAGTTCACCTCAAGATCTTTAAAATGAGACATCATTGGCTTAAATATTCCCAGTAATTATGTGAGAACCCCTCCTTGAACATAGGTCGTTATTCATATTTGAAATTGAGGATTAAGCTCTAAATACATTATTAACCATAATAGTGTCTAAAAACACAATAAATCAGCCTTTTTCATAAAAAAATACATAACAATAATGGTGATTTTTATCATAGATTTTGACCTAGAAAGAATTTTTCATTTCTGTATTCAGTTTTGGGTTTTTGGTGAACATCCCCGAAAATTGGCATAAAAATCTGCAAACTTTGATAATTGGAATGGTTACTATGGCAACCAGGAACAGGCATAATCAGGGATATTGCCAGGGCTGCGCCCTGCGCCATAGGTGCATTCATATTTAAATTGGCGCATTAAAATGCCCATATAGTGCGCCCATTGGCGCATCTAGGTCCTAGTGCATGTGTGTAACACCAGGGGACGTGTTTTTATGACGTCTGAGTAAAACAATCAAGGTGAGTGGTAATTCTTTAAAATCATGATACAATGTTTAACTCTTGCGTGCCCAAGCACACTTTTTGGTGTGGTTTGGACCTTAAAACAAGTTTCTATAACTAGATGATCACCCAGACACTTCTACTGGGTCAATTTACAAAGTTTAACCACCGTTAGAAAGGGCATAATCACACGAGAGCAGTGGCACTGCCAAAGCCACTTAGTTAGCACAATTATGCACCTATAGAGGGTTGATCTGAAAAATCAAGGATGATAAATGTATAACATCATCACCAGTAGAGAGTGTGCAGGGTGGGGGGGGGGCTGTCAAGAGCACAATTCTCAGGTTTAAGACTACAGAAACCTGAGCCATCTACTAATATCATACTGTAAAACAGGATATTTATCTTTATAGCTCCATTGCTGTTCAAACCAAAATGCCACCAAAGAAAAATTAAAGCCGCTTGCAGCCCAGCCAACTATACCCTTTAACAAGCCACAGTGTCAACCAGAACAGGTGAGTTCTAACATGGAACTAATTGTGCTGGTATATAAATCATTCAATGCAGGTAGTGTAAAACGGGACATCGGGCTAATATTGTGCATTTTCTTTCTATGACATCATAGAGAATATATAAATACATGTACATGTAGTGATGTTGCAGCCAATTAATAAGTCACATATGAGAGACAGAATCACAGCCTAAATATCGTTAAGATTAATGGTAGATTTGAAAGCCCCACTCATGATATTTGAGTGTGTGGGGGTCTTTTATCTTCAATGAGTGATACTCCCCTGATCAATGACATTACCCAATAGTGAACGATACTGCCCTGAAGCCATTAAAACTCATTTGAGAGAGATCATTTTCCTCCTTATTTTAGCATAACTTTATATACAAAAATAGAAATATTTTGTACATTAATCAGATTCATTGCTTTAAGGAGAATCAAAGGAATTACAATGATAACAATTTTTCATCCACTTAGAGGATATTTGGCTAAAGCTAAAACTCATGGAGTAGTATCACCCATAAAGTACACAACACTGTCCCATTTCTGGGTTTGCCCAAAAACTAGCTCTATGCTTGTTTTGTGATATCCACTTAACTAATCATTATTTGATAATATCTAACAGTTTCAAGCATAAATCAAGATGATTAATACATTTCCTTACACTTCCAGCCTACCCCTTTACAACAGACAGAGCCAACAACACAGAAGACGCAACCTGGGACTGACATTGATGGATCTACATCAGATAAAGATAAGCAAAATGAACTGACTCAAAATCAAGAGCACAGTCTACTCCCTTCGGTGACACTGGGCAGCAAAATGAGGAGAAGTCTAGATCAACTACACAGGCCAATCCCTGTGTTGATACAGGACCTGGACATCAAAGTTTACATGGGTCTACATCAACGTCACATTCAAAGAATTCCAAGTGCACTGAAGATGTGGTAGATACAAAAAAGGAACGTTCTGATGGTGGTACTAGTGGTGGTGTTGGTACAGTAGATAGTAGTAGTAAGGGTACAGGGAGAAAATATCAGCAACGATGGTCAAATACATGGGATTGGCTGATATTTAAAGAGGATAAGATAAGTTGTTCTGTAAGTTGTGCATGAAAGCTGGGAAAGAGAACACATTCACAACAGGGTGTAACTGTTTTAAAACTTCCTCTATGATAAGACATGAAGCCACAGCTGACCACAAGGCTAGCATAGTCGGAAAGGTCTTGAAACCATCCATGGTCATTGCCATGGCTAAGATCTTTAGTGACAAAGACAAGGCAGTTACAAAGGCAATGAAGGTCGTCTACTGTTTGGCATCAGAAAATCTTCCCTTGTCTAAATATGAGAGTCTTATTGGTCTCCTAAAGGAATTCAGAGTCATATTAACATTTCCCATAAGTACTTTTTGAACTTTTGCAGATTTTCTGCAGACTGAATATGTACCGGTAGATCATCCCAAATAATGTTACCTCTATACAATGGACTCGATCTATATAATTCTATTCTAGGTCGATTTACTTTAATCTTTATTCTATCATTGCCCCTAAGAGGTCTTACTGGGGTTATTATATTCTCCGGTTTTTGTATATGTTTATACATCATGCACGCAAGTCCTATTGCATTTACAATGTAGTTGAACTGAGGACAATATATATATCTTATCCACACACTCTGGATGAGAAGGAAAAAAGACCAATCCGTTAAAACTTACGAGATCTTTTCTTGAAAACAAATGAGTACGCATCCACAGTATTTGAATTGTCATTTTGAAATTTTTGTGAATTTACAAATTATCTGCCATTTCAGATTTCCACGGAGGTCCCTGCTAGATTCATTCTTTGTGTTAGCAATGAGGAGCATACACCATGAGCCCAATCGAGCTACCTATGGGAATGATGAGATCGAGGAACTCCTCACATTCTATGGGGAAGAACAGGTTAGTCTCCAAGTACTTGAATCCTAGTTTATGTGTTTTTGAGTGTCCACAGAATGGAGTAAGCTGTCATTTCTGTTACACACATTAGTGGTCTTACATCCTCTTACATCCTGTAGCAGTCCCATGAGGTGTAAGAGCCTTAGGACGTTAAACAAATCAATCAATCAATAACATCCTGTATAGTAAAAGGGAAAGGAAAGTATGGAAGATCAATAAGTGCAGAGCTCACATACAGAGTTTTAAGTACAGAATTCTTTCTTCCAGATTCACAAACAGATGATCTCACCTCCAGTGCTATGCAAAGCAACCATCAGAGAAGATTGGAGGGTAGCTAAGACAATCATAGTAAAGACAAAGTATCCAACAAACAACATGGCAAAGCTGTGGGAACTACTCACAACCCACCACAAGGGTGAGATTCCAGAGTTGATCAAGCTTGGACAGTTAGCTCTTACACTCCCCCCTGCATACGGCTGGCTGTGAGAGAGTATTCAGCCAACAGAACATTATCTTGACTAAGCTCAGGAACAGGTTGCTTGCTACATGGAGTGATCAGCTGTTGAGGATTCGGCTGGAGGGAAAGGGAATGAAGGAACACAACCTCAAGAAGTCTCTTGTAAAATGGCACATTGCTAAGAAGAGGAGAATCAACACCAAACTTATGTGAATGTGCTCTATACTTCTACACTGTATGTCAGTATATGTATGAGAGTAATCATTGACTCTACACACAGTACATTCAGAGCCTTCAATCTTAATGGGGCAGTTGCACATTGTAGGTGATAATGCTTAAATCAATATTATCATTAATTCTTGCTTTTTTCTTTCTTCTTGACACTGGTAATCAAGACTGTCTGTAAATCTTGTTAATTGGGTTATACAACTTCATATTTCAAACCAGAACCCCCTAAATGACTACTTGTTGTAGTAAAAAACTGTTTTCTGGTAGTAAATAAAGCACTTTGTTCACACTTCAAAATTGGACACTTTGTGGGTTATTTATGGCCCATTATCTCCCAAAATGGCGCATTAATCTGCCCAAAAGTGTGCCAGTGGATCATTGCAAGAAATTCTGGCAATATCCCTGGGCATATACATTGATTTTTCATGAGAAATGTTCATTTTACCATCCAAATATGGGCCATTTCTACTGAAAATGGTGCATTTTAAATGAGACCATTGAATTCTGCATAAAGAATTAGCTTAACCTATTTTTATAATGATTTTAGAGAAATTTTGCCCCTCCAATGCCCCCTAGTGGCCAAATGGGAATTAAAAATCCCCCGCGGAGGGGTGTTTTACCTTGATGGGTCACAATTTTACATGAATATCTTGTGGTCGTCTTACTTTTTTAAAAGCTCTTAAACAGTGGTTTTGTATTTTGTTTAAATGATCTAACTGGATCACTTTACCTGTACATATTTTTGATCAGTTCATTTTTTATCACTATAGATACATTAGAGATATCGATATGCCATTTGAATTCCCATAGGGGCTTATAGTTAAGGGAAAATTAATATTTTACTATTAAACTTTTTCATATCAACCGTGACCCCCCATTTTTCTTTTTTCAAAATGTTTGTATAGATGTCCTCTTTCAATCCAGAGAGTCTTGTAGAAAAATCAGCATAGGATCAGTATGTATGAGACATGATATAAAAAAAAATTGTTTTTTACCATTCGTTTCTATAGTTAAGGCATTTTATACTTAAATTGTCATACTGTAAAAGCATTACTGTAAGCATTGTGACATAAGGATTTTTTTTTGCCTTTTCTAATTGTTAGTACATCAAGCTAATATAATCCAGAGCTATTTGGGATTATCAGCAGCAGAACCCCTTCTTGACATCCAGTAGCATTTGTCTTTAAATGTACTAAGCACCTCAGCCAGGGGGCCACTGCACCAGGTCCCCCCACACCCTTCAATTTAATCATTCTTGATACCCCATGACTCATTTCCTCAATCTTAGATATGGTTGTAAAACCACCATTAGAGCAGCTCACCCGATACCTGCACACAATAGGATCTTATGTATGGTTTTGATGAGTATCATCTTGATAAGACTTCATCCTGTAGGTGTCAATTGGTCCCTAATAAACCACGAACCACTATTGATTTAAGCTTAGGACCCCCTCATGGTGAACTCATTAGCCAGGTTGAGATAGATGCAGTATAGCATTCTCTCTTTACTCTCAAATAGGGCGGGAACCCCCCACTCCCACCCCTAGGTGTCAATTTGCCTGTTGCTCGGTGTGGACTGACCCAGCCTCCCCGGCAGAGTCCAGTGTTGGCTATAGGAATGACATATTGAGCTTGGTTGCTATGACTACGACCTAATGATATAACATCTGAATTGACGATGGACGCCTTTTATTGTACTCACTAAGACTTTAATACACGGGTGCCTTTTTCCCTAAACAGTACTTCTATGCCTCTGTGTCCAATCAAAACATTACGGTCGAGGCTTTCGGGCAGCAGTTGTCTTACATTTTGCAGTGCATTGTGGGTGGGGGTGACCTCGAACACTAACTACACCACCTTAGCTTGTTCCCTCCATCCCCTTCCCCCCAGCTAGGTCTGGGTAGGTACCAGTCCCTAACTATGCTTGGGAGGGTAGTAAGTTGACTCAGGGATCAACATTGACCTACATGGGGAGGACCATTGGTGGATGGCCTTAGAAACCAGCATTGATCCCTTGGCCGTACTCCGAACGCCTCGAGTGGTGACAGCAGTCAACATAGTAACGGTAGAAAGATTAAAGGCGGGGGTGGTCCTCCTCTGGCTGACGGACCCACTCCTGGCGCACCACAACAAGGTGAACACTAAAACAGCAACAGTTACTAACAAGGCCCCAGTCTCCCCACTCGACACTGGGAGCTTGGCCTGCTCATCCCTACACACCTCCTGGGGGGCAACAGCCCCAGCAAGGCCTAGGGAAGCCTGGGGGGTGACAGGCCCAGCGCTTCCCCGCCTCGGCTCAGAGGGTCCCTCACCAGCACCACTACTGCTGTAAGAGACCAAAAGCAAAAGTTGATGGGTAAGTCTCCCACAGCCCGGCAAGCATCCCCAACACTTCCCCCTCCCATCTGGGGAAGACAGTTTACATGGGAGGGGGAAGACAGTTGGTCTATCCTGAACCTTCTCAGTACTTATGACCCCACTCGGAATTACAGCATAAAGGCAAACTAATTCTGTAGGTACGACCAAAGGCGAACCAAGGTAATTACTAAGGCAATTATCATCTTCAATCCCCCTCACAACTTCATTTACTGGTGGAGGGGGTAGGGGTGGAAAGGGTATCTCATGTATAGACCACTACTAAGACAAGCGGCACTTACCGGAGCAGGGGAATCTTCCTGCCGACGAGATGTGACCTCCTCAGTCGTCGCGCTACGACCAGCAGCCGCCTGCGACGTAGTCAGTTCCTGGTGGGGATCCCTGAGCTGCCGCTGCAGCCCGGCGATGGGGCATACCCTCCTGTATGTGGTTGACGTAGTATTTGAGAGTGTGTACATGTTCCGGTCATGAATCCAGAGGTGGCCATCGATGTCTTCCATAATAGTCCCGTACCCTGTCCTGAGGTCTCTTGGTGGGATCAAGTATGCTGCAAATCTTTCCAGGGGGTCTGGATCCCTCCCACGGACATGCCACCAGGGCATACGCATGAACTGGGACTCACCCGGGGGCAGCAAGGGTGGAGGGCGTCAGCAGCACCTCGCCTGAAGGATGTCCAGGTGGGTACCACCGGAGGTGCCGGGAAGTCCTGGGAGGCCTCTGCCTTCTCTTGTTTGTTGCCATGACGACAGCGGTCAGCTCGTGGCCCCTTAGGACAATGCTTAGGCGAAGCGGGGGAAGACTACCATTCCGGTGGATGAGGGTTGTTGTTAGGCATGGCAGTCAGCAGGGCATCCAACACTTCCCTATTCTCCGGGAGGATGTCTCCCTCTGGCCAGCGACGTACTGGTTCCGTGACATCAGTCTGGACAGCTGTCAAGATTACAGGGGTCAACAGCACCAACTCAATGGGGCTAGACTGGTCCCACACCCTCCCTTGTTCGCCCACCTCCTCAGCCGAAAGTCTAATGACTGTGGGGACCATGGTAACGGGGGTCTGTGAGGCGAGCAGGTGGCGTACTGCTGTAGCAGCTTCATAGTGGGAGCCTGATGACTGGTCAGACCCGTTGGAACACTTGGAGTGATTCCCACTGGTGGCTTCCCCGGTTCTCCAGCTCTCTTACTCCCCTGGGCAGGATTGGGCGAGTTTGTGGCGGGCGCCGGCTCCGTATGAGCCCCCCGCACGGTTGCTGCTGGAGCCTCCCCGCATCCTCAACAGCCTCAGCCGGAAGTTTATCCGAGGTACCGGTGGGCTCCCTACCAGGCTCTGGGTGCTCCTTGTCAGGCGCTGGCTCAGCATGAGCCCCCTGGGGGAAGGCAGCCAGGACATCCTCGGAAGTGTCCTCCGACTGCCCCAAGGTGCCGGTGGGGTCCACCTGTCATGCTGCAACCGTCTCCACTGTCTCTGGTTCCTCCTTCAACTAGAGCTGTATGCCTGGCGACAGGAGGAGCTTGGCTCGCCGGGGGGAGCAGCGCGCCAGATGAAGCAGTAACAGGCGGCCTGCTCGAGGTTGTAGGAGTAGGGAGCACACTCGCTGAAGTGGTGATGGGGACTGATGCGGATGTAGCAGAGATATTGGTAGAGGATGATGTACGGGAAGGCACTGATATGGGGAGGGGGGCCTTTTTGCTGGAGTGACTGTCTTTCTGCGAAGACTTAGAGGTCCCGGAACTCGGAGAGACAGCCAACTTAGGCTTGCTGGATCTGTCCCTCTTACTCTCACGGGGTAAAGAATAGCTCAGACGGTGTCTTACACTAGCCGCCTTGCTCACAGATGAATGGCTAGGGGAGTCATCAGAGCGCCTCAACTGACTCACTTATGCACTGCGGGGGGCCCCCTCATGACTTCTCTTCCTCTTAGTAATTTTAGGAATTTGCTGCAAAGTTCGCTGTTCTAGGGCTCCGGCAGGACGGCTGTTCCGAGCGACTCCCTCCTCCCGCTCCACGACCTGCGGGACCAACTTTTCCTGTGGACCTACCCGCAGAGGGACTCTGGGCCGCCTCTGTTTCCCCTACCTTGTCCCTAAGATGGGGAATCACATAGGATGATAATTTCTTGCTTTTTCCTGTCATGGAGGGGCTTTTTCCAAGACAGCTCTACACTGACATGTCCTGACCAACCGACATCTGTTTCTCAGTGACTTCAGGGACCGCGTTCTGCCACGGGACCCTACGTAAAATGCAAGACCTACTTCCTCAGCCCCTTTCCCGCTGCCCCCCCTGGGGCGTTGCGGGACCGCTGAGGGACTTTCCCCTCAACAGACGGGTCTCCCAACTATGAGGCGGGGGTTTTCCCCTTCTCCCCCACTATGGGGAAGGTATTTCTTCAAGAAGTCGGCCAGCACTAGGATCTGGGTTTGCCCCCTCTCTATGAGGTAGAGACCATTTCCCCTCCCCTCCCCATTTATGATCCATGTACCCTGCCACTCTAGGGCGCAACAAGGTTGACGGCCCTTCCCCCGAGGTGGATGATACCAGACAACATCTCCTTTTCTCCATGTGTGCATGAGTGAGGGTCCCCAGACCACCCAGACTGATCCCACTTCTTCCCCCTCTCCTGCAGAGTCGGGCCCAGCTGGTTCTCATGGGACAGGAGGGACAGCCACTGCCATTGATATGGGCTGAGCAGGGAGAGGGTGTGGCCCTGCAGGGGGCCAGGGAACTTATTTCAGGGAGTCACAGTGAACAATTTCAGTTTTTCTGCCCATTTTTATTTCGTAGACAGAACCGGCCAAATGTTGTGTTACTTCCCACGGCCCGGTCCAGAAGCGCTGGATTTTAGGTGAGATACCCCTCTTCCAGATGGGATGTAGGTAATACATGGAGGCGCCAACGTCAATGTTATGATAACGAGCGTGAAGGTTTTAATTTTGCTCTTGCCGGGCCACCACCGCTACCTCGTGGGCACGCGCCATAGACCTCTGGAGCTGAGCTACATAGCCTGCTGCTCTTCCCCTACCTTCTCCTCACCCCCAGGATACAGTACTGTTAATGGTACCCTGGTCTCTCGGTCCACCATCATCATGTTGGGTGAGACACACGTAGATGAATGTGCCAAGGCCAGGTACACCGCCATGACGAAGGGCAATTGCAGGTCCTAGTCTGACTGGTCGTGAGCCACGACCACTGAGAGGGACCTTCCCCAGGTTCTATGGTCCCGGCCTCCAGCATCTTATCAACCTCGGCATCCACCAGAACACGACGATGAGGCACCAGCTGGTGAGGAGGCTGTTTTATGGGAAGAATGTGATGTCCAAATGTGATGCTCTGCTAAAGTCGCTCCAATGTCGCAGGGCTCCAACTGGAATGCACTCGGGTGAGTTCTCAACAGGTCTGCCAGCCGTTCCTGCTCATTGCCCTCCAAGCCCTCCACCAGGGCGGTAACCATCTCTTCCACCCGGGGATCTTCTGACAACACCATTCTGCAGTGTTCATCGGTGTCAGACTCCTCCTCCGGGGGAGACTCGCACACCTCCTCCACTGTGGCTAATTCCATAACACGATAGATAATAACTGGATCCTGTCCTGGGTTGAATAGCCAAAGGGGAGCCTCCTTATCCTTAGGGTTTATGAGCCCTCATGCTATGAGCACTCCCCTTCTCCCCTCTTTGTCGCACAGCCCCTCTACCAACCCGAGGTTATCGCTGTCCCATCTTCCCACTACATAGCCGTCCACCACTATTTCAGATCCAGGGGGCAGAACCATCGTCTGCCGGCTCACTATCTTACACACCAGAGACACACTAGGCGGAGGCGCAGCTTCTGACAAGACCAACAACCTTTCTCCAGACATATCCACCATCATTCGTGTGTCTCTCAGAAAGTTAGAGCCTAAGATGACTTCACTTGGCATGTCGGCAACTTGCAGTATTATAGGCCATGTCACATACCCAACGGACAAAGCCGTTTCCCATTTTCCTTTTAGATTTAGAAGTCGCTCCTCTACAGAGAACCTGGGCAGAGAACACTCGCTCCTGGGACAGGGGGAAGCTCCCTGTTGCCCCCATGCTTCTGCCAACAGGCCAAGGACACTAAATTGATGGTAGCTTCGGTGTCCACCGAACACTGCACCGGCTTACCCTCAATCCTTCCTTTAACCAGCAGACCAGCACCTCCCAGTTTTGAGTCTCCCTTTTACTTCATTTTACTCTTGGAGGAAGCCATGTCTCCCTTCTCAGCATCTTGCACCATAGTCTGCCACTCGGGGCAATCCTTACGCATGTGGCCCTCTTTGGCACAGTGGAAACATCAGAGCAGTAGGCGATTAATGGGGCCATCACATCGCCTTCCGTCCATGGACCGCTCCAGCTTCTTAAGAGCAGCATCGGTCCTTGCCATAGACGCATCAGAGCGTGCCTGACCCTCCCCTACCTTCTTACAAAGGGTGGCCATCTCCTCAGCCATGGTCGTCGAGGATGCCCTGGGCGCTGCTGCTCCTCGGTCGCCTCCTCCCAACCGCAAACAGGCCTCCGCATGTACAGCCTCGGTCCACGCCTATCCTACCAGATGGATAAGAGCGGAGAGGTGACGGGTGGGGGGCCAGAGCCTGCCGCATGTAAGGCTACTTGCACTGCCCCTGCCAGGTCGTCAGGCATAGTTTGATGGATCCACTGGCACAAGCGCTCATCAGGCAGACTCTCCATGAAACGGTCTCTGCACATGATGTCAATAGTGGATTAATCTGCGCATGGGTAGGCCAATTGCATATAGCATTGAATTTCCTCCGCGTGCGCATTCGGAGCTGTAGGAAGTATCTCAAAATGACTCATAATAATGTCTAAAGTAACTGCCCGCTCCCAGTGCAGTGGGGATATGGGTAATGCACCGGCAACATTTCTTTCAGGTTTGACAATAGATTATATTGAAATACAGTAGAATTTACACAGCATATCCTTATGTCTCATATATTGTTTTTTCTGTCTAGATTACACACCGGTTATTTGTATTGCATGTGTATCTCCCACTGTGTTTGAATATAAGTAAGCTAAGTATTAAAGTTGGGCTAACAACAAGTCAAATCTTTGAAAATCTGTCTAGATTTTTGGACCACCTTTAAGCACAACACACTAGGTATAAATTTGGCAATAATTTAAGTTGGGTATTATGATGCATCGGTATCCCATCTTGCATATAGATCTAGTGGTTGAGTCTGGGGCAAGTTTCCCTAAATGGGGGGCGCGGGGTGCGCGCATCCCCCTTTTTCCCCAGTACTTAGAAATAGGGGTTCCATCGACATATTCCTCTAAGAGAGTTCTTTTGTATGCATTAATAACTGTGTAATACCAATATCTATCCTCTAAATAATTCATATGGGTTGCTTGGTCTACCATTTCCATATCAGTAGATATATCCACCTTTAGGCAGGTTTTAAGACATCTATTTTGTAATCTTTGCAGTTTCCTTTTCTTGTAGCAGATACCTTCTGATATAAAACACAACCATAATAAAAAATTGGTAAAATAAATGTCTTATAGATCAATAGTAAGGTTTCAGTGCTTAGGAACCTTGCACTTCTGTATAACTGGTATGCTCTGAACTCAATGGTAGTTATTTGATTCTTAATGAATGTTTCATAATTCAATTTAGAATCAAGGTGTACACCTAAATATTTATAAGTTGGTACCTTGTGGATTTCTTGTCCATTCATTCTTAAAATTATTCTGTTCTTGGTTGTGGGGAAGAAAACCATATATTTTGTTTTATTTACATTAATTGTTAACCAATTTAGTGAACACCACTCTATATATTTGTTCAAGTCTTCTTGCATTTTTATAAATACATCTTGTTCATTCTTACCTGCACAATAAATTACAGTATCATCAGCCAACAATGCAATAAACAATGCAATATTAGTATGTGTACATACTTTCTGCACATTATTCACATATAGGAGAAAGAAGAAAGGTCCCAGTACTGACCCCTGTGGAACTCCACAAGATATATCTTGTCTGTTCGATTCAAATCCATTGGCTACAGTTAGTTGTTTCCTATTGACTAAGTAATTTTGAATTAAATCTATCATTTTTCCCCGAATACCATAAAATTTCAATTTGTTTAAGAGGATGATGTGATTTACCGTATCAAAAGCCTTTTTTAAATCTATAAATGTAGCCAATGTAAAAGCACCTTGATTCTTGTTAATATGGATGTAATCTGTAAATTTACCCACAGTGTCAACAGTAGACCTTCTTTTCCTGTATCCACCCTGTACATCAGTTAAGATGTTAAGTAACTCAAAATGAACAGAAATATGGCTATGTATTACATGTTCAAAAATCTTTTCTGGCAATGGCAATACAGAGATTCAAAAATGGGAACAACTCTAGCTACTTTCCATGTATCAGGGATTACACCAGTGTGGTATATAACTCTCAATAAATAACTGAATTTATCTATTAAATGAATAATCATAGTTTCAGTATATGTGTTGGGAGACCATATAATGCTGATGACTTAGAAATATTAATATCTTTAACATACTTCAATACATTCTCATTTTCTATAACGAGTTCATCTATTATTGGATATTGCAGTACACCAGGTTCAGGATACCATTTTGTTCATCTTTAAGAATAATATTTTCCTTCTCTTTGAATTTTAGAGGGAAAACTTTGTTCAAGTTGTACCAGAATCTTTTCTGGTTACCACATGAGTTTTCAACAATAGTATTAACATGTGAGTCTCTAGCTAATTTTACAACATTTTTAACTCTACGTCTAGCAATACCAGCTAATTGCCTATCTTGTTCATTGTTTGTTCTTCTGGCTACTTTTAATAACCTATCTTTTTTTTTTATTTCAGCAATAATTTCCCTAGTTATCCACTCCTCTTTGCTTTCTTTGACAGTATATTCTGCAAAGGGACTCATTTTATCCAAAATAGTTGTTACTCTATCTGTGAACATGTTCCAGATTTCTTCTGCAGTATCTATTGTATCTATTTCATTCCAATCATATTTGTTCAGTTCAGCCTTAAACCTATTAACATCATAATTCTTCATTTGTCTACATTTAATCTTAATTTTATGTTTGTTTTTCTTCACTATGGGCTTAACACAATAAATTAGACAATGATCCTAATTGGTTTAATGTTTCACACAAATCATGTTCCTGTTCATCCTCTTTGTCTTCAAAATCACCCAATATAGCGATGTTCGTACAATGTTTATGTTTGATATTTTCTAATGTATTTTTGATTTCAGCAATGAAATCATCCTTGAGTCCATCTGGAGGTCTGTATACATTAACAATAACACATTTTCGTTGGTACCCTTTTTTTGCAGTTAATACTTGGCATTCTTATAGTATTTGAAGATTTATTTGAATTATTATATTCATTCGCAGAGACTACATAATCATTCATTACATAGGTCATTACTCCACCTGCCGTTTTTATCTCGCCCCTTTCATTCAACCATGTCCTATATTTTCTATATAGTTTGTAGCCTGGTACCTCATAATTTTTTTACATGTCTTTAGCTGCTAACCATGACTCAGAAATAGTGAAAATGTCTACAGATTTATCACTTAAACCAATTAGAATATCGTGTTTATTCCTTACACTTCTCATATTAAAATGTGTTATTACTAGTCCTTGCCCCAGATTTAATACATCGTTATCCATTATCAAAACCATAAAAGGACGAGCTCATATCAGGTAGAATACCTTCTTTCCTTCCCCCGTGTTTCCCCCTGGGGCCCACCTCATAGCCCTCCCCCCAGTCCAGAATAAAATATAAAAAGATTTCTTTGTCTCCATGGAGCTTAGGCATCTTTCGCTGCTCATATGGAAAGTGCAATGGGGATACAAAGTGTATACAAAATTGAAAAAAATTATATTCCATACCATTATATGTCTCACTTTATTTTTGATAACAAAGTGATGAATTTTTGAAATATCATCTGTCAAGATATAGAGGTACATCATTATTTAAAAAATAGGGTTTTACCTTATTCAGTCGAGATTCTGTGTTTCATTTAGTCAAGGAGTTTTTCACAGATTTTTGGGGTCTTAGATATTCTCACTTAAATCTAACTTTAACAGAACAGTTTTGAGCATATCTAAGTGTGTAGACAGCGTAGCCTTTTGAATGCTCTTATTATTTATAACAAGGAACATTCACTTGACTCACCATGGGATATTTTTAATTTAGAGATTTTACATGATTTACAAGCAACCTTGCCCAGGATTTTAGCAGTCCAACAGAGGGGTGTAGGCCATCTTCTAGCTTCTTATACAAGTCCTTTCATCCCGTCATGGTATGATATGTGTGCACAGATCTGCTGAACCATGGGGTGGTCAGAAGATGCCCTCTGTTAATATGATATATACTTTAGTTGAGATCCCATGTAGCTTCGTCTACAATTTTCTCTTTTACAGCTTCATCTCCATTCACACATACACGATTTAGTTGTAGACCTGTCAGTGGTGCAATAATAAATGTAGACTAGGGTGCCTGTTCATCAAAGTTTTCTCGTACATCTTTTAGCATACACTCCATAGCAGTGGCAAGTGTTTCTGACAAGTTGTGTAGTTATTTATTTACACCACTTATCAGATATATTATGTCATTGGGATTTACTATAGCATGAGACAACGCACTGTCGGCAGACTCAGTGACAGTCGCTCCTGGTTTAAACCATGTGGTTATATTGAAACCAGCGTTGTTTACTTCGTCGATGTATTGTTGAAAATGTCTACCCCTGCTGTCCATAAATGCAACTGCATTGCGAGGTAGGCCTGCAGCCTACCATTACTATTGAATAGTTTAAAATTCTTGAATGTCTGAGTTCCTCGATGGCCCCCGGACGTCAAACTAAACAAACAAACAAACAAACAAACAAACAAACTGCATTGCGTGGTACCGCCATTGGGTTTAGATATAGCTGAATTGTTGATAACTCACTTTAGAAGTTGTACCACTAGTAAGCATTTTCATCACCTTCTTGTCCACTGTCTTCTCCTTCTCCGCCCAGTTGTTCAAGTTCCCCCAGGTCACCAGCCTGTGAGGTGGCTTCTGCCTCCTCTAGCTGCGTTCGATACACTTACCGGTATTCAACTAATAACAATCCCAGCTTGTTGGCACCCATGATAGAATCCTTAGATATTTCATCTCTTGTTGCCAAAGTAAGGCCACGGGCAAAGTGTTTGTCTACCATGGCTTCATATAGTTGCCCTTTGGTTCACAGTAGGAAATCCTTGTGTTTTTGGTTCTGCTCAAACTTACAGTTAATAACAATATCCATTGTGGCGTCTCTCTCTTCCTGAAGCCACTCAGCTGACTCCTTGATGAGGTCACCTTCCCTTTTGGCTTCATAAGGATCTGACATATTCTTGATTTTGTCGTGTACATCCATCAAGTTATGAAACTGGCATTTTCAGCTTGGTATAACACTTCTGCAGATGAATAGGTAGTCTCTATATTTCACATCTACTGAAGTTAGATAGTGGAGAGAAGGGGCCTTGAAAAGCTACTCCATCTTTTACCTTACCTGTTTTTGCATCAGTTGTACCATGGTATTTGTATCGCCTTTCTTCTCCAGATCTTTTCTACTGTGGGATACCAGGCTTCTCAAATCCCTATGTTTACATTGGTCAGTGGGTGATAGGGCATCATTAATAAATACTTGGCTCCACCTATCATTTCCCTTCAGGTGTTTTAAGTGTTTGAACACCTTGCCTTTTTCCTTCATGGTTTTAAACCGAACTAAAACAGGTCGAACGTGCCCATCTGTCTGTGGGGCTCCCAGTCGAAATATGCTGTCAACATCTTCAATGCCATAGTCTAGGTCCAAATCATTGAATAAAGCCGCAATTTTTCCTTTCATATGGTTGAAACCATTCTCAGGGATTCCGTCTATGACTAGATTTAGTCTCCTCTTTTCCCATTCTAGCACTTCTATTTTTTTTCTTCAACTTATCTATTTGGTAGTTCTGTCGGTCAATGTAACAAAAAAACTCTGTCAACTTTCGCCTCAAGTCAATTCTGGGTTTCTGTATAAGCTTCTAGGCTTTTTGATAATTCTGTGACACTGTCAGTGACTGTTTTTGTACCTTCTTTTCCTTCTTTTTTTAAGTCATCTAGCCTTCGATTTATGGCTTTAAGTTGTTCTTGAATCACTTTCATGTTTTTATCTCCTCTAGCAGGTGACTTTACAGCCTCCTCTCTTTCTCTGTCATGTCTTTAGCGTGTGGCAGTCTGCGACGTGTTAACATTTGCTCTCAGTCCTTCTATTCATTGGATTTACCATAAATTTTCTCAAAATTTGATGTACAGTACCTTTAAAAAGTTGTTGTACCTCCACAGTGACTTTAATAAGTTTTGTTTCCGTAAAAACCCAGTGTTATTTCTCCCCGGCGTGCTAGGTGGTGTATCTGGTCTGCCATCTTGTCTGCTTTTTCAGCTACGGCTTCTTCTTCCCGGGCCTTAACTTCAGTCCGGACCTGTGACTCTAGACATTCCTTTTCGGCAATGCCTTCTTCTTTCAAGTACAGCAGACTGTCATTCAGAAGACCCTGTTGGAAATCTGTGGCTCTCTGCTTAACGCATTTCTCCCAGTGAGTATAGATGGCCTTTTGGACATCTGCTTCTCCCTGGCACAATTTTTCAAACCAGATTTCAGCCCTACCTGTTTTAATGGTAATGGCATCAGCTGGTTTAACAGGTTGTGCAACTTCCTGAGGGGGTGTTGGTACTACCGGTACAGCTACTCCGGATGGTTGACCTCCGGACATGGGATTCGTACCCGGCTGTGTTGGTACCATAGGTACACAGTAACCGGGTGGCAGATTCTGCTTCAGACCCATGTTCAGATACATTTGTATCTGTTCAGGGGTCGCTAACGTCCTGTGGGAGGATCCGGCAGCAGATCCGGCAGCGGCGGGTGCGGAGGTCTTCCTGCGCACAAGACGACCTCCCTTACTGACAATTAATATCTGACCCTCGGGTCCAGGACCCTGAGACATTGTCGGGAAGCTCTGTTTGTCAAGCTTCCCAGGCTTTGCTGCTGCTTTTGAGTAGCCGACAGCTCCATGCTTCTTGAAGACAACTGAGCTCTGGTTCTGTTCATGAGGTTGGTGTGCCAGCGGAGATCTGGAACACTCCTCTGACCGGGAATGTGGTTTTTTTCCTGACCATTACCGGGATCATCACGGTTCTGGTCTCGTCTATTTCTTTCTCTGGCATGCTTCCCTTCCTTACCAGATTTCTCACACTGTTGCCATAGACTTTCATGCATGTCCAGTTTGCCCTTTCCCTGAGTCAGGACAATCTTAGCTCTCAGTTTTGAGTCTTTGGACTTCGGAACTTCACAGAGGACTTGGTCGCCGGGGCTAACTTTAGTCCAAGCATCTGTACTTATACTATTGAACTCCTTCATGAGTTTCTGATGCAGCTCCATTATCCGATTGCGAGCTGTTTCTAGACCTTCGGAATGTCCCTTCTTCTGGTGTATTGCCAGATCACTACGTTGGTTGTAAGTCACTTTCGTAGTACACTTCTTACCCTTCTTACCATAACTCGGGTCACAGATGTAGACCGGGTGATGGTGGAAATGGGTTTCTACCAGATGCCTTTGGAACCGGGCTGAAGTACTCCAGGTCCGGACCGACACATCACTAGCATCCTGGCAGATGGAGAAGGGACACGACTTCTGTCACCATACCACTTCTCAAGTGCTCATCTGAGTTTCCACCTCTGAGAATAAGTGTAATACCCATGGTTAAGCATCAGCCACATTTTCCTGTAGGCCTTACTCAGATTAGGATCCTCATCTGAGAGACGCATCCAATCCTCATCATCTGGCTCGTTATTTTTGTTAACTGGTTCGGGACAAGCATACAGAGTAGAGCCGTCCTTTTTTACACCATATGCAAAGTCCTGGAAGCACATAGGCACCCTAGTCTTAAAACCAGACTTGGCATTTTTCCAGTGTTCAACTTCCATCTGAGTAGATGGGGTACTCTTCTCATCATACTCGACAGAAGGATTCATCTAGATACTCATCAGATGAATCCACTTCCATGGTGTCATCTGGCTGACTGCTAGTACTAGGGGTACTCGAATTCTGTTCAGCCTTGACAGAATCTGGTAGGTGTTTCTTCCTATGTGACGCTGATCTCCTGTTCTTGTAGACCTGCCAATCTTCCTCTTCACTATCCGGTTCCGTATCCTTAGTTTCAGGTTTGGGCTTCCTAGTGGAAGAACCCTTACCCGAGGGACTAGGGGTATCCGGATCCGTAGGTGTGTTGGCAGCAGAACTAGCACCGGGCTTGGTGGTATCCGGGCCCCTGCTATCCAGCTTCAGGTCGGGTATAGGAGGAGCACTTCTCTCTCTCATCTTCCGGTCCATCTCCATAATGTTCAACTTATGTGGAGCCTCATCCTCAGCCTTCATATGTCTGTGTATGGTCATATGAATGGCTGCATGTCGGTCCAGAGTTAGGATAGAAGAGTTCCTAACCTTGGTAATTTCCACTTCTACAACTTAGTAGCCATCATCCCACTTTTCGAAACGATGGAGGTCATAGTTAACAGTTCTCTGATGGGGATAGGTTTGGCCTCGGAGTCCGAGACACAACCCACCCAATCGATATTGTTACATCTGACGTTCTACTGAGATCTATCCAGTCAAGGATAGGCCCCCAGCTCAATGGCTCTGTTGGTAAAGTACACCGCATTCCGGAACTCAGTGTCAACCATGAGTCCCCACTGGAACCAGGTCCTGTTCGTAAGCAACTCCAGTGGCGTCCTCTTGAGTTGATGCGGGTGCATCACGTCCTCGATAGCATGGCGTACCCGAGGGTCAAACTGAACTGCCTCCCCTTCGGAATCTACCAACTGTGCCTGTAGCTAATCCACCATATTATCCATCCACTACCCACTGGTACATCATACAGCGACAACAAATACACCTCTCGGGTCAGTTGTTACACGTTCCTCTTAACAAATAAGACATCACACTCGTTGTGTTTACAGGTTAGGTTACTGCAGTCCTCTAGGCGAGACGAGGACTGCGGCGGACGACTACCCCTTCCTTGGAGAGTTCCTTTTCAGACCTGACAGTCTGAAGAGCCTTCTCTAGGGATTCTGTAGCCTTCAGAACCCCTTTCCTCTTCTTCTTGTCTACACCTGCCGATATTTTTTTTACACCACCATGCTTAGTCTGTGTTAACGTTGGTGGTACTTGGTTTGACACCTTCCTAGGCCTACCCCTCCTCCTTTTTGGTGTCAGGTTCCTCTCCTGGTTGGTGATCTGATTTAGATTCAGAATCTTATCGAATCCTTCAACCTACATTTCTGTGGAGGTCTACCTGCCGGACCATTCTCTCAGTCTAGCAACATTGGACTTATAAAATCGTCTGATCTCATGTTAACTGTACAATCACTAATAACTTGAGTTACAGTGAATGGACCATCCCAATTAGATGCTAATTTAATATGTCTGAGTGGTTCGTATAACCTCAACACTCCGGTTTTGAATTTTCGCTTCTTCAAATCCACATCATATCCCACTTTCTGCCAGTGGCCACTCTTTTCCAAATCGATTCGTACAGACTCATATGCCTTTTTGAATCTGTCTCGTAAGCATTCGACAAATACTACATGACAGGTAGTTCAGAGTCCATTCCTACAACCCTAAATACCAGTTCAGCAGGCATTATCAAATCCTCTCCGAATACTAATAGGTTCTGTGAACAATTATTACTCGAATGCACCGTACTGTTATAAGCATGTGTCGCGAAATGACAATGGTCATCCCAGTCATCCATATTTTCATTCATGAGTGACTTCAGAACCTGGATGAGAGTTCTATTGAACCTCTCAACCAATCCATCACTCTGAGGTTGGTATGGGTTAGTTCTCGCACATATGCTGCTGGATAATATGTAATCTTATCATAATTTACATTCTTGGGGGTATATCTTGCTTATCTGAAAAGAAAATTGCCAAAAATAGGCCTAATCATTTTAGTGATCTAGTCTACCTTGGATTCATCTTGCTTGATCACAAAATTGGATCCAAATTAAACTCTTAACTATGGCAGAATTCTGGGTCTGATTTGGTACCTTTGACCAGTCATAATTCCACTTTAAATTGACATAGAGACTTCATTTAAAAAGCAAATCCACTTCTTTTCTCAAGATCTATCCATTGCTCATTAGATAAGTTTAATGGGATAAAGTCTTGAAAAACCAGATAAGTGCCTGCAAGATACGCAGCTCAGATTCGTAATCAGCATTATCAAATTACCCAGATCCAACCCTGATATCTTGTGCTGCTTTCAACACCAGGTAATCGACCTGATTCCAGACTGGCTCCCCAACTACTAGTGTTTCATCCATCCATAACAGGGACTACTTTCCTTCCCCTTCCCATCATACCGGGGAGGTATACAAGCAAGTGAGGATATATACGTCTACGATCATACATAGGGCAGAAACCCAGAGTCTAGGATGCTACTATAGTAAGTAGGGTAGGGTGGGGTAAGACGCCCTTCATTTACAACTGTGTCATTTCTAAGGAATTTATTGCTACTAATAGAATATTTTTTACATTAATCAAAGGATGGAATAATATGTTCTTTATATTAAAAAGTTTGTCAGCCCTGCCTCATATAATGTTACGATTAAGCATGTGTGAAAAAACGTGGGCCTTTTACCCCATCCTCTAGAGGCTGGGGTAAAAGGCCTACAGCCTTTGGGGTAAAAGGCCCACATGCACATAAAAGTGCATCATAATTGGAATAAATACTCTATTTAGATTCTTGTCATAAGAAAAGATACTAAAGATAACCTTTATAAGCTACAACTAAGATTTGGACATCGTAAATCACTAAAGTAACATTTCAGATATTTCATAATGAAGTTCAAGGAAAGACAGGGCAGGATAAGGTGAAATACCATAATAACATGTAAATGAGCTAGTTCTATTAAAATAATTCCAAATTGATGCACATTTTTCACACTAATCAAGAGATGAAACAAGGTATAATAATTGTGGAATAGGTTGTCAGCCTAACCTCATGGAATATTCCACTAGAATGTTTGACAAAAAGCGGGACATTTTACCCCGCACATCGAAAGGCTGGGGTAAAAGGCCCACACCAATGGGCCAAAAACTTAAAAGCCCATGGATCTGATGATAATGATCACGTGAAAAGCTCATGTAGCTGTTGCAATAAAATGGAAGGTAAATAAAATGTATCTTTATGGCCTACTCTTGACTCCTTTACCTTAAAGGCGCTCTGAATCGAGGAACTACGTCCGCCGACGTTAGCACTGTGGCGGACGTAGCCGATTCAGAGCTCCTTTAATACTTTTAACACATTTAACTTGCTATCCAACAAACCATGCATATTTCAGGACCCTTTTATTTCTAATTATCTGAAATTGAACATGATGATCTTAAAGCGGGGCTAGCACGGTTAAGATGTACCCGCGTTAGCAAGTCACATGACCACCCCTCAACCAATGAGGTCGTCGCAAATTCTTCGCTGGGTCCCGTGGATTAGTGCACGTTCTTTTGGATGGTACCAATGTTGAAATTCGCCGTGCTAGCCCCCCTTTAAAGGGTCCCTGGCATGGTAATGCATGCCCGCATTAAAAAGTCACGTGATCACCCCTTGACTAATCAGGGCATCGCGATTTTTCCGCTGGTTCCCGTGATTTTATGATCGCTGTTTGAATCGGTACCCATGTTGTTAATTTTCCATGCCAGCCCCCTTTAACAGTTATGAAATATTGAATATCTGATAAGTCAACTACATCATAATGAAAACCTCCAAAAGAGGTCTCCTTGAGGTAATCTTTACTTCCAAGTGTTAAATGGCTGTATACAGCTAGTACCGGGGGTCTAGATGGGGGGGGTCCCCATGTCACATGTCGATTTTAAAAAAAGGCCATGTCACTTGTCACTTAATTTCTATTTTCCCATGTTTTTAGCGCCCCCCCCCCCCGCGCCAGAGGCGCGGAGAGTTTTTGCGCCCCTCTTTGATCTATAGTAGCGCGCGGGCTTTTTTGCTAAAAAGAGGGTGAATTTTTTTAGCCCCCCCTCAAGAGGGGTCAAATTTTTTTTAGCCCCCCCCTCGGGAGGGGTCTGAAAATTTTACGCCCCCCCCTCAAACCCACCCTCCCCCCCTGTTGATAAATAATGACCACTCCCTAAGCTCCATGTCACATGTCGATTTTAAGAAATGGCCATGTCACCCTGTCGAATTTAGGGGTCTAGACCCATAGTACCCTAAACATGAGAGCTAAAGGGCCTTCAGGCGCGGATTCAAGGGGGGGCAGACGCGGCGTACGCCCCCCCTTTTGAGCCTCCAAGGGAAGTTTTGAAATCAGTGAATTCTCAGCTTCATGCCAGTTTTTACGGTTTTCAAATCGGACTATTATTAAGGATTCTACAGCTTAAAATATAAATGAAAGTGGAATTGTATTAGGCAGGGTATATGATATTGGGGGCTTGGACAGGGACTGCTACATGATATTGGGGGCATAGACAGGGTCTGCTAGATGATATTGGGGGCGTAGACAGGGTCTGCTACATAATATTCTTTATTGGGGGCGTAGACAGGTTATGCTACGTGATACTGGGGGCGTAGACAGGGACTGCTAGATGATATTGGGGGCGTAGACAGGGTGTGCTACACGATATGGGGTCTGCTACATGATACTGGGGGCGTGGACAGGGAACATGAGGCAGGATATGGTACATGATACTAGGGACATAGACAGGGTGTGTAAGCTTGGGGGCATAGACAGGGCATGGTACATGATACAGGGGACATGGACAGGTTATGTAAGCTTGAGGGAATGGATAGGGTATAGTACATGATACTGGGGGCATGGATAGGGAATGTGACACTTGGGACTGTGACAGGGTGTGGTACATATTGGATGCTGACAAAAGAGTATGCATATCTGCAAACCACTCAGTCTTTTCCCCAGTTTTTAAAGATCCACCAGGAGCGTGTTTCTCCACATGTGATTAAATAATATAAGATATGGAGCTAAGATATGGACAGAATATGGACATGATAATAATTATTTAAAAAAAGTGTTTCAGTTGGCCATCCACATACCCTCCATATCTTTTATATAGATAAAATAACATATGGACTTATAACTCCATATGTGCAGACCTAATTACCAAATAGGACAGAGACCAGTCTACATTCCGGGGAACCCCTAGGGGATTCCCTCAATGACATCATATTTCCTGCAGTGAGGTCAAACATATGGAGTTATAAATTAACATATGGAGTTATGATAATAACATATGGAGTTATAATATTCATATACATTTTTTGTGTTCTTATAGGTCCATATGTTGGAATTCAGGAGCAGATCCAAGGGGGGACCTTGGTGGCATGTGCCCCCCTAGACCCCCTGAAAATGGGCCTTGGTATGACTCATAACTACATGTATAGGAAATGTGGCACAAGACCCTGGCTGTGCCCCCCATGACCAAATTTTCCTTGCTGTGCCCACCTCTAGACCATCCCTTCTGGATGGGTCCATATGTTGGAATTCAGGAGCAGATCCAAGGGGGGACCTTGGGGGCATGTGCCCCCCTAGACCCCCTGAAAATGGGCCTTGGTATGACTCTTAACTATAGGAAATGTGGCACGGGACCCTGGCTGTGCCCCCATGACCAAATTTTCCTTGCTGTGCCCCCCTCTAGACCATCCCTTCTGGATCTGCCCCAGGAATTACATACTGTAGACTTAAAAAGGCTCATGGCTGATTAGCTGCTCAATGTTAGATGCTAGAGAGTTTAGCCAAATTGTTAAGGGTCTGGGTTTGGGGGAAGGGGATCTTATATCTCTGTTGCTTTTAGGAGTGGGTCATTTCTCAGCAACAGTGGAGTGGTAGATTGGGGATGGAGCAGGTTATCGTTTTCTTTTATCAAATTTGATATGTGGCATGCAGCATGATAACAAGGACAAAATGATATATCGTATTGTCTTTTATGTGAGTCTGGGGCTTTCTAGGCCTTATAGATTAAGGAATACAGAAATGTTATAGGGTTTTCCTTTAAAGGAAAAGACCAGCCTATTTTCTTAGAACCTTCCATTTCCTACCCTGTCATGTCACTTTTCTCTCATGTCAATAATAGTTACCTCACAGGTCAAATTTGAGAAATGGCCATGTCACATGTCAAATTTAAGAAATGGCCATGTCACCATGTCAAATCTAGTGTTCAACACCCATAAAAGTTGTCGGTGGTTTGGATCACCCCCTCACACATATGGAGCTATTTTTAGCTTCACATAATTTTAGAAGTCCATATGTTGCAAAGTAGCTCCATATGTTGCAAATTAGGTCTATATGTTGGATACCACCTACCCCTTACCCCCTCCACATTTGAGCTATATTTTAGTTCCATATATGGAAGGGATATGGAGAAAAATAAGTCCATATGTTGAACAGAAACAGGTAAAAGTCCATATGTGAATGTGGAGCTCCATATTTGAATGTGGAGCTCCATATGTTGTTAAAGAAAATATGGAATGATGAACAGAAACAGTTTCTCAATATATGGACCTATAAATGACATATGGAGCTCCATATATATGTGGAGAAACACGCTACAGGAGCGTGTTTCTCCACATGTGATTAAATAATATAAGATATGGAGCTAAGATATGGACAGAATATGGACATGATAATAATTATTTAAAAAAAGTGTTTCAGTTGGCCATCCACATACCCTCCATATCTTTTATATAGATAAAATAACATATGGACTTATAACTCCATATGTGCAGACCTAATTACCAAATAGGACAGAGACCAGTCTACATTCCGGGGAACCCCTAGGGGATTCCCTCAATGACATCATATTTCCCGCAGTGAGGTCAAATATATGGAGTTATAAATTAACATATGGAGTTATGATAATAACATATGGAGTTATAATATTCATATACATTTTTTGTGTTCCTATAGGTCCATATGTTGGAATTCAGGAGCAGATCCAAGGGGGGACCTTGGTATGACTCTTAACTATAGGAAATGTGGCACAAGACCCTGGCTGTGCCCCCCATGACCAAATTTTCCTTGCTGTGCCCCCCTCTAGACCATCCCTTCTGGATCTGCCCCAGGAATTACATACTGTAGACTTAAAAATGCTCATGGCTGATTAGCTGCTCAATGTTAGATGCTAGAGAGTTAAGCCAAATGGTTAAGGGTCTGGGTTTGGGGGAAGGGGATCTTATATCTCTGTTGCTTTTAGGAGTGGGTCATTTCTCAGCAACAGGGGAGTGGTAGATTGGGGATGGAGCAGGTTATCGTTTTCTTTTATCAAATCTGATATGTGGCATGCAGCATGATAACAAGGACAAAATGATATATCGTATTGTCTTTTATGCGAATCTGGGGCTTTCTAGGCCTTATAGATTAAGGAATACAGAAATGTTGTAGGGTTTTCCTTTAAAGGGAAAGACCAGCCTATTTTCTTAGAACCTTCCATTTCCTACCCTGTCATGTCACTTTTCTCTCATGTCAATAATAGTTACCTCACAGGTCAAATTTGAGAAATGGCCATGTCACATGTCAAATTTATGAAACGGCCATGTCACATGTCAAATTTAAGAAATGGCCATGTCACCATGTCAAATCTAGTTTTCAACACCCATAAAAGCTGTCAGTGGTTTGGATCACCCCCTCACACATATGGAGCTATTTTTAGATTCAAATAATTTTAGAAGTCCATATGTTGCAAAGTAGCTCCATATGTTGCAAATTAGGTCCATATGTTGGATACCACCTACCCCTTACCCCCTCCACATTTGAGCTATATTTTAGTTCCATATATGGAAGGGATATGGAGAAAAATAAGTCCATATGTTGAACAGAAACAGGTAAAAGTCCATATGTGAATGTGGAGCTCCATATTTGAATGTGGAGCTCCATATGTTGTTAAAGAAGATATGGAATGATGAACAGAAACAGTTTCTCAATATATGGACCTATAAATGACATATGGAGCTCCATATGGGGGCTGTGTACAAATGACGTCATGCAGGAGGGGGGGAGGGGGGGTCCCACTTGCCATGACCAAGCATGACAAGGGGGGGAGGGGGGGTCATGGGCTGCATGACATCATGTCATCAAGAAATCACAATATGCTTTGGTTTTGGCAAGAACAAAAACCTTTGTAAAAAGATTTGTAAAGGTAGGGAAGTTTGATGCATTCATCTGACATAAATTTATTACCTATAGTATAGGCCCTACATGCATGCATTCCCCAGACATCTCACTCAATGAGTGTCACTGCCATCAATGTCAGTGTAAAATCAAGGTGGTGTCTAGGCCACTATAAGGGGGCACTACTACTCTATCCTACCTATACCAATTTAACCCTTTTTGAAAAGGGCCACTGCTGCCCTCAGGATCTAAAATACCCCTGAACTGATGCTGTTGCCTCAGGGCAGCATCCATAGTAATCCACAGGCTTCTTTTTGAAAAGGTGTGATATTTCCCTCCCCCCCCTTCCTTGAGGTGTCAAAATTATTTTGCTCCTCCCCCAATCCACCCTCTCCCGGTTCGCACTGTTGATAAATAACGAACACTCCCCTGGAGCTCTCCACCACCCTGTTGCTATTTTCACTGAGGGGATGCTTGGGGACATGTAAAAGGGACCTCCCCCCAAATTTACTCTCCACATCTTTGTTTGAATGGAACTCTATCAGACTCACCTTATATGCAGATTCTACAGTAAAATGCTGAGGTGATTCGATTGCTTTGTAAGATCATAAATTGGAACTATGATTGCAATCAATGGTCTCCTGAGAATTTGTGATGCTTTCTGAATTTCTTTTTTTTCTATTAGGCCACTCACTAAAGTCAGAGTGTTCTGCCTGAAACCTATTTCTAGTACACTTGTATATGGTTCAAGTTACAGATTAAATCAATACATTCAATATATCAATACATTCAAGCTCTTGAACTATATGATCCTTAATAATAACTGTTCTTGATTTTCTCTTCGCTGACAAGTGTACAGCTTTTGCTGCAAAGAAGGCACACTATTGTACTATTGATCTAGACAGTTTTTAAGCCCTTTTGTGACAGGAGATATTTGTGTATGATCACTACCATAGTACTCCGTGTATAACTATAGCTGAGGCACGGAAATGGTACATCCTGCATATAGGCACCCATACATTATATAAGCTGACAGTGTTTGGTATGTTTCTCTGTTCATTTGTTGATCAGTGCTAGTTCTTTTTTCACTTTGCATGTATCTTATCCTTTATTGCCAATTCACACCCACTATATGTCCCTTTGAACCATTTCAATTTGTTTATAGCCTATAGGCCTTCACTATTCATGCACTTTAGGGGGGGGGGGGTATCTCTCTGCATGACGTCATGCTGAGGGGGGGTCAAGTTTTGTATGACGAAACATGACAAGGGGGGAGGGGGGGTCAAAAATGGTCCAAAAATGCATGACGTCATTTGTACACAGCCCCATATATGTGGAGAAACACGCTCCTGGACCCAAATTATGCCTCCTTTCTGAAAATCCTGGATCCACCCCTGAGAAGTCCCTCCTTCTTTAAAAAGAAACCTGGATGAAACCCTAAATGAACCCTCAAATACTTCAGTCAGTAGAGCTCTCAGAATGCACCATTTGCATTCTAAAATTCAAAATTTTCCTGAGGGAGCATGCCCCCAGATACCCCAACAAGCTCGCTGCGCTGCACTCGCAACATCACAGGTTTCCACTTGTACCTCACATCTATGTTTGCTGCCCATGGGCAGATTCACACCCCCCCCCCCCTTTCTGAAAATCCTGGATCCGCCCCTGGCCTTTTACCCCAAAGGGCATCTTACCCCTTCCTACCCAGCTTCCTCCCGCAGTAAGGCAGGCTTTACGGCAGGGTACCAGGCTAGTTCAACCTCCTCTTCCTACGTGACATGTCGATCAGCATCAACCGCTCTGCGACTGGCTATGTGAACATTCACACGCGCTTCATGCACATTCGTGGTCTTTCACAGAGTATGACTCTGTGCTGGAAAAATGCTTAGAGAGCACCCAAGAGAGAAGCGAAAACGAGGGCAAGTAAACTAAAACGGCGTCAAAACAAGAGCTCTGTAGCATGGGCTCTACCTAGATGGCGCCACGGTCTGATAATCACTAATGCACTGGCTAATAAGAGGGTGAGCAGGCTCAGGGGTAAACCTGACACCAGTTACCCCTCACCCCAGCAGATTGATGATTTACACAAAGTTATCATGAGAATTTGATGGGGAATAAGCTATGGCCTGAAGCTGAGTATTCAATAAAGATATTGCAGTGATCTGTTCATGCTGACATGCATTTACTAGGGAGAAAGCAGGTGTTCATTCCAGCCAACACCAATGACACCAGTTACCCCTCACCTGGAATCCAGGAAGTGTCTGACTGCAGACCTGGTATACATGCTCAGTGGCCAAGCTCCTCCCCTTTACCTGAATGTAAACATAGACCTTGTTGACATATGCTTTGTGATTAAGGCAACTAAGCTATGAATGGATGATTCCCTTTGAGAAAAATGAATTTGATTCTTTCCCATGAGATATTTTGGATGGTATGTGTAAATGATTTTGGGTGACATTGTCTAAAAACGATGCACCTAACATAAAGGTCTTGGGGCAAGACTGAGGACTACAGAATGACACCATCTACCCCACACCAGTAGGGAGTGGTCATTTAATAGGGAGTGTTATTTAAAGGGAGTGGTCATTATTTAACAACGGGGGGGGGGGGGGGTTGCTGGTGGGTTTCATGGGGGGCATCAAAATTTCAGACCTCTCCGGAGGGGCGGGGGCTAAAAAGATTTTGAGCCCTCTTGAGGGGGGCTAACAACGTTTACTCTCTTTTTAGCAAAATCGCCAGCAACCTACTATAGATTAAAGAGGGGTGCGAAATTTCTCCGCGCCTCTGGGACGGGGGCCGCAATAAATTTTGACTGCGTTCAGGGGGGGGGGGGTGTAAAACATTTTCGCGCATCCGTGCAAATAACAACCAGCACCCCTGTTGATAAATAATGACCACTCCTATAAAAAACCTTACTCTTTTTAGCAACAAAAACTACTACATGTCAAAGAGGGGCGTGCAAATTCTGTTCGTCATTGGGGGGGGGGCGTAATAATCTGTCGCACATCCTTGTCAAATTTGAATGTGCCTCCAGTACCAGGTATGGGGGGGGCGCAAATATTTGGACCATCGAGGGTGGGAGCCTACTGGTACTGTTGGGGCATAACATTTTCAATAGCCTGCTTAAATTTATGCACCACCTCCCCAGCTGTTCATAAATGATAGCAGTGGGGGGTGGGGGGGCAATAATTTTTAACACCTGTAGATCTACACTCTCCCTCCTAAAAAATCTTAAGGGGCCTCCTTGATCTATGAGGCCAGTATTCTGGGTAGGTCACATGATTCTGTGCCCTGTAAGCCTAATCACAGACAAGCCTTTGGGCCTATATACCACCTACAGGCAAATCCGCTGTTGCAACAGACCCAAGCAGAGCTAGGGTATAAATATATTTTCTGTGAACACAAAAGAGGTGTAATAGTCAGTGGAACTACATCCTGCAACACCTTACATATTACTGTATTTGTTAGTAGCCATACTGTATATATAATTCCACTGGAGTTAAGAGTGCTGATGCTATTGTGTTTTGTATACATTAAGATAAATTACATTTTACCATTTGTAGCAAACCTTTCACTAGTTTAAGGACAGAACCTGTAGGGAAACTCTCCCCATGAAATGCCCTGCCATCTAGTGTGAAGATCATTCAGTGACCACATGGCCACAACAAAGCACAACAACATTGGCTCCGCCCACTTTCTAGACTAAAGCATGCAAGGAAAAATATAAGACACACAAAATATTCATTTTTAGGGAGGATGTGTCAACTAGATTTTAATATTTCAGCCATTCTCAGTAAAAAGTATTTTTTTATTGCCCTTCACTGCAGATCTGCAACTTGACCTAGTTAGACCGTTCATACTCTGATCTAGCTATACCCACATAGCCATTCTGAAACGTCGGTCGTGCTCTTGCTCTGTAGCATCGGCGTTACATACTTTGCCATGAAGAAACTCTACTGTCACTAATAGGTATACAGCCATTATAACGTTTGTATAAGCAAGAGTTTTGCCTTCTATGATATGTTTCCTACTTACAGAGAAAGTTTTAAGACAGGTGCTTGCGTCCCGAAAAGCCTAGGCTAAGCTTTTGCCAGCAACTGAGCCAGGCCCAGGGTTATCTTTCTTCGAAATGACATTTCACTTCAGTCTTCAGAGTTTCATTCCTTCATGATCTTTGTTCATTTCAGCAACATGCTTGAACAATTTCCCGCGATTTTGATCATGTAACATCTCGGTTACCGAGAAACTGTGCCTGCACCCCCAAAAAAACAACCACTGGCACTGAGGAACAAAGTGGAAGTATGCTGAGCGATAATGGAGGATAATTGAGTTTGATACCGGCCCCTGGATGGCCCAGTACAATGGACTGAGTCAGCGGTAGCAGCAGGCAGGGTGACAAGACGATTGGAGGGGTCAAAGTGCAGAGAGCAAACCCCCTTGACAGCAGTCAAAATTTTTGCGCCCTTCCCCCCCCTGTGCCAGAGCAGCGTAGAATTTTCGCGCCCCTCTTTTAGTCTTTATGTACGGTAGCGCACAGGCTTTTATGCTAAAAAGAGGGTGAATTTTTTACACGTCCCCTCAAGAGGGAACAAAAAATTTTTTATGCTCCCCTCAGCCTCAGGTGGGTCGCATTTTTGTAAAGCTGCGCATCCACTGCCGCGAGTTACTTGCGAATTGTACTTGTGGGTGTCTTATCGCAGAGCAGTCGCAAATATCAAAAGTTTTTAATTTCTGCGAATGTCCTCGCAGGTCGCGCAGACTTCGCATGTACGTTGTCGCAGCAGCTGATCCACTAGTGGAATGTTTTCTGCGAGAACACACGCACGAGTACAATTCGCAAGAAATTCGCGACAGTGGATCCCTAGCTTAAGCCCCCCTCCAGTTGATAAATAATGACCACTCCCTAAGGCTAAAGTCAAAGCAAAGGTCGATGAGCATTGCCCAAAGAGACATGAGGTACACATGTATTTTTCTGCCCAATGCATAAGGTAGGCACTTACCTTATATTTCAAGACTTTATCCCATTAAACTTATCTAATGATCGATGGATGTATCTTAAGAAAAGAAGTGGATTTGCTTTTTAAATGAAGTCTCTAAGTCAATTTTAAGTGGAATTACGACCGGTCAAAGGTACCAAATCAGACCCAGAATTCTGCCATGATTATTTTGGGCAATTTTCTTTTCAGATAAGCAAGATATACCCTCAAGAATGTAAATAATGATACATTTTATCATAATCAAACAATGTAAAAGCAAATTTTTGATGGCATCTTTTCCCTTGAACTGTGCGCTCTGACAGAACCATGGCAGAATATCGTCTTTGACTCAGGATGTTTGAATGATCATAACTTCCTTTTAAATTGACATAATAACTTCATTTAAAAAGCAAAACCACTTATACTTATCATAGCTATCAGTTTCCCACCATATAAAATACATACAATAAGGTCTTCATTGATAGGTAAGTGCCCAACATCGGGGAGGTTAGGATAAGTGTCCAGAGATAATCTCGCCCAAAAAGTTTGCAGGGTCTGTCAAACATACTGTAGCCCCTTAGAAAAAGAAAATGAGAACATTTTCTAGATCATTTTTAACCATAGAACAGGTGGGAACCATTTATTTTTAGGTGCTCAATGATCTTCTCATCATAAAATGGTTCTAAACTTTTGGTTGAACTTTGATGGGGTCAAAGGCAAAATTCCCTGCATTCAACCTTGTACAAAAAATAATCATTTTAAAGGTCTAGCCAAGCCTGTTAAAATGAGCCCTTGTTTGTAAAGATCCTCCAGTAAATAGCTTCAGAATAAGCTTGCAAAGAAAGGAGAGTTTAACACTACCCAGTTTCAGCTTTATCACAGTTTCACACCTCTCCTGCAGCAGACTCACGCAGTGGAGGTATTTCAGTGCCTACATAAGGCACTGGGACAGGGTCTCTCTGTCTAAGAGGTGAGAAAAATTTGTGTACACCAGGTTACGTGATATACTCCCAGTGAGTTTCATTAGTTCGCCTATTAAAGTTGGGACCATAGTTTAAGCTATTAGAATATCCAGTTGTATTAAAATCAAAATCACATTCCAAACATTCCCTTTATTTCAGGCAGAACACTGGCTGTGAGGGAGTACCATGGCAGAGGTTCATCCCCCCACCTACAAGGCGATGCAGCAGGACCTAAACAAGAGTCTGATGGCCGCCACCTGCGCTGGCCAACTCACTAAGGTCCAAGCCCTGGTGACGGCTGGAGCAGAGGTCAACTTCCAGGATGTCAATGGCACCTCTGCAGCCCTGAAAGCAGCGCAAGAGGGAAATGCTGACATCTTGAAGTTTTTGCTTGATCTTGGATATGATGTGAACCGGCCAGATAGTCACGGTCGGACGCTACTTCACGAATCGATCATCTCAAATACCTCGGCTTGTGTTGGGATACTGCTACGACACTGTGGCATCGATCTTAACCTCCAAGATAATCAGGGATGGACGCCACTTTTCTGGGCAATTAACAGGGGACAGTTGAGTGTTGTAAAGGATTTATTGAACTCTGGCTGTGTCGTAACAACGCGGGATCTGTCCGGGAATACAGCCCTCCATGAGGCAGCTGAGTGTGGTTATGCAACGATTGCACGCATGTTACTTGAGGCCGGAGTAGATTACAATGCACAGAACACATCAGGAGAGACCGCATTGCTTCTGGCAGCTATTGAGGGACATGATGAAGTGGTAGAGTTATTGATTAAATCTAGTGCAGATGTGGATTTAAAAACAGAAACTAGTGCCACTCCGTTACTATACGCTTGCATCTGTGGGAATCTGAAAACTGCCCATACGCTTGTATCGGCCAGAGCCAATGTCAACTGTATTGATTCAGAGGGAAACTCTCCGCTGATACATGCTGCAAAATATGGTCATACAGACATTGTCAACCTACTGCTACAGAACAAATGTGATGTGCACAGACGGAACAACTCCAATCGGACTGCGCTGCATGCTGCGGCTGAAAATGATCGGGATGATATCATTCGAACATTGCTTGCCCGGAATGTGGATGCCAGTGTGACAGATAGTACTGGTAAGGCAGCATTATCATTAGCAGCCCAGCTTGGCCATCACAAGGCATTAGTCCCATTAGTAGAAGCTAAAGGGGGTTTGAATGCCCAGGACCTCTACTCTATGACACCACTGCACTGGGCTGTGGTTGGTGGCCACCTACAATGTGTTCAGACTTTACTGGCGTATGGTGCAGAGACCAACATGCAGAATGCGGGCATCGGTAACACTCCGCTCATGATGGCCATAGACTCTAACCACATAGATGTTGTTCGCCTCCTCCTTCAGTCCAACTGCAATGTCAATGCTGTGAATAACCACGAACACTCAGCATTGCATGAGGCAGCTGATAAGGGGTCGGTGGAGCTCATTGAACTTCTGTTACCCGCTGGGGCTTACATTGACATGCAGACATCTAAAGGGGACACCGCCTTAATGATTGCCACGCGGCGCGGCCATACACAAGTGGTACGCCTGCTGCTAGACTGTAACTGTAATGTTCACTTGAAAAATAGTAAAAATGTAACTGCAATCCACGAGGCTGCCTTGTGGGGACACCCAGAAATTGCCAAGATGCTAATCGCTGCCGGTTCCAACGTCAACAAATCAGAGCTTGAGGGTGACACTCCATTAACTTTAGCCTCAATGAAGGGTCACACAGCCATGGTGAAGCTGCTGTTGAGTGGTAACTGCCGTGTGAACCATATTAATGAGATGGGCCGCACAGCGCTTATTGAGGCAGCAGAACATGGGCATGTGGAGATTGTGAAAATGCACCTTGATCATGGGGCGCTCATCAACCTGCAGGACTCTGAGGGCGACACGGCACTCATCGTGGCCGCCACCAAAGGCCACCAGCAGGTCGTTCAGCAGCTCCTGCAGCGACACTGCGACCCCATGCTGCGCAACCGCTGGGGGCGCACTGCACTTCACGAGGCCTGCTCTGTATGGAGTGGGCCCCCGGACACTGTCGAACTGTTGCTTATCGCCTGCATGTGGCCAGATCTACAAGATGGCATGGAAAACACGCCATTGATACTAGCAACATTGAGTGGTCATGCAAGTATTGTCAGGGTGTTACTGAAGTCAAACTGCGATGTTAATTTATCGGGGAGGTCAGTAGGGAAATTAATCCGGCCAATTCAGATTGCGGTTACAAAGGAGACGTATAATATTGCGCAGATGCTGTATCTGACTGGGTGTGAGATGAGACATGTGGTGATCGGAAAAGCTGAGGATGGCACGCCGCTGCTCTGCGCACCAGTTAAAAACGGCATGATGCGGGATTGGTTATACTCTGTCACAACAAACCCAGGAAGTCTCAAGCAAACGTGCCGTTATGTCATACGTCAACAACTAGGTTATACAGTAATGTATAGAGTTGCCCACCTCCCTCTCCCGACACAACTCAAAAATTATATCAATCTTAGTGACCTAGACGATATGGCAATATCCAATGACATGCGAAGCTGTAGGAAAATGTATAGCGATGAATTAAGTGATGAAGATGAAGATACAGCAACAGAAACAGACAGTACGTCGGGGACCCCATCTCCATCCATGGCACAGAGTCCAAGTTTCTGAGATCACAACGACAAAAACTCCACAATGCACTCCATAAGTATGAAGAAATATATGTTGATATATTTTTTATAATGGATTGAAAATCATGCTGTTGGACAATTAATAAAACAGGGAATTTATTGGTTGAAGTACAAAGTACCGTAATCTCCCGCATATAAGGCGCAGCCCGCGTATAAGGCGCACCTAGAGTTTTGAAAAATTCTCAAAAAAAATGAAAAATTAATAACTGAATGAATTTTCAAAATTCAAAAACCTATATGCAGCTTGGGCCACCCCAGACCCTCCTGGGCCCCCCTATGTCCTATTATGACCAAGGGGACATGTAAGATATCAAAAGAAAGGTCTTGGTGCCCCCTTGTGGATCCAATGAGAACTAAAACCCCCCATAAGACGCGCCTTATACGCGGGAGATTACGGTAGAAGTTAAATGTCTGATAGAAGTTTGATGTCTGATGAATTTGTTAATCATGCAAGCATTTAATCCTCCAGATTAATCTAATCCATAGAAGATGAATATTGTAACCCTGGTTTAGACCGAATGGGAGAGATTCCTATTGGAGATTTACATATGTGTGAAGCTGTACTGTAATTTTTTTTTATGGTGGTAGGAGCTTCAAAGTATTCTTCAGCAGATAGGGTAGATTCACCGTGAGTCAGACATAAACCTTTAGTTGAACACTTGAATAGGTATTTATTAATTTATTTTATTTATTTATCGGGTATGCATGCTTCATCCAATATTGTGAAATTCAATACTACCGTAAAACCCAGCATATAAGGCGCGTCTTTTACACAAGGATGAACCCCTGGTGTGCCTCGTAGAAGCAGAAAAAGTTAGGGGTGCGCTTTATAGGCGTGGATGTTATACATTAAATTAGTAGTAAACTGCAACAAATTGAGGGCCATGTACGCCCTTAAGGATCAAGGTGTAGGTGCGCCTTATACGTAAAGTGCACCTTATATGCGAGGTTTTACGGTATTTACCTGTTATTCTAAGCTATAAACAACAACGTAATGGTAAGGCCATTTTCGGTAACACTGCAGAGATATTTTTAGAAATATGGAATAAAATCTGAAAAGAAGTACGGGGGGTACTTGCAATGAAGTTGAAGTTGGCCGTGTACTGCAAAGCGTCTGACTCAAGATAGTGTATCCCACAAATGGCATACCTACTGTATTCAGTGCAAAATTATATAAAATGTTAAAGATCAGTCTGGGTGTAATTGCGGTACTAGCGGAGGTGTGATATCACCTTCTCATATCTTGCTTTTTGTATCATAAGACTGAGATTCACGGCCAAAGAGCCTTAAAAGTATTGTGCAATATTTTTCACCTTATTTTATTGCCATGAACAAGAAGAATATTAATTGTTTGTTTAATCATTTATTGTACCATTATGCATTTCTTTCCTTTTTTTATATTCATGCTTTATTAAAAGATAACTTCAATAAATTCCACTAGAGATTGAGTGCAATGAAATGGTACGAAATAATTCGAGAGGCCCATGTGTTCAGCCGGTGAACTTAAATCTTTCTAGTTTTCTTAGCCAGATATATTCGCAATTTGTTATCATAATTTTATTTTGACTGTGGAAACAGATAACCTTTTCAAATTCTTATATCTAACTTATAATAAGATTCAGTATCTTTACCAGTTTTGTCTAGGTGATGTAGACTTTGAGCATTGCCATGTTGCTAAAGTATTTGGAAGATTTTCTTTTGTTTTCCTGAAGACGTTTTACTTCAGACTTTTTTCCCACATAATACTTAGCATCTTCCATGTAGGCGAATGTATTTGCTATTGTGGTATGTAATGCATTTAGTTATTAATTGAGTGATTTATTTATTGACTTAGTGCTTCATCTAGTGCTATGGGCAAGATTGAAGGTTTACTCACAAGTTGAGTTACAACACTTGAATATGTATACAATTTAGATTTCACCTGTTAGGTGCTGTATAGTGCACTAAGACATCATTCCCATTTAACAATATCTTGATATAGTTTGATGTGGTAAGGTGCACAATCAAAGAGATAAGGTCAATAGGGGTAAAACCCAATAGAAAAAATAAGATTGAATCTTTCACAATGAAAGAGATTATCATTGATTATTACTGAACAACCATATGTCTAATTAAGGTATTACTGCCAAATTATAACTCACAGAGTTTGACAGGCCTGCTTTAAGAAATAATGAGTACTACTCTTGTCTGTAATTATGAAAGACCAAGCTACCTGTATCTTCTTGTTTTACATTACTCTGTGTTTCCATTAAAGTATCACCCCAAAGCAGTCTAGTCAGTACTATTTAAGGAAAAATAATAGTTGCATCATGCTGTTTTGTTCACACGATGCAACAATTTCCCACTGGAATGACGCTTTCCGGTGGTGACACCATAAAATAAGAGAAACAAGCTATGATTATTTCAAATAACCATGGGTTAAATCCAAGGAATGGTCAATCTAAGGTGTTTCACACCTTGAATGGATCACACAAGGCAACCCTACAGAAGCGTCGGGTTATTCTGTAACCAGCTTGCCCTGCTGACACATGTGATCATAACATCTATAGTTGTAGATCAAATTTATTTATCTCTGTTTTCTTTATTTTACTTATTTATAATCCTATCATATCTGTAATTAAATGTGTGTATACCCAAAGGAACCTGTAATTTGCAGTAAGCCCTCAATACAAATTTTATATATAACGTCATGGAAATTTCAGTTTTGATCTGTGTGACATATTCTCATGCCATATTTCTATCCTTAAGGGTCGCATGATACCTCTAGTGTTTAAGTTCTTTTGTCATGATATTAAAAGTAGTTCTGGCGTTCCTCTGCAGCGCCACTTTATCATGCTGACCCCCAAGGGCTTGATACAGTCTTGATGGGTCAGCAGGATGCACTAAAGGGGCTCAATGCTGTATCATGATGACAAAGGAACATAAAATTTGAGGCATTATGCGGATATTAAAGGACTAATTGGACAAGATTGTCCTAGTTAGACCCCTGTAGTAGCAATCAGCTACATGAGCCATTAATGCAGCGCTAGTGAGTAACCTGCCACTGCTGCATTTAGGCATCATGCTGACACTGCAAGGTTGATACATTGCCGGAGTGTCGGCATGATGCACCGATGTAGCGCTAGTGAGCAGACTCGTCAGCACCGCATTAGTGCAACTTGACGACGAGGTGTCATGAACCTTGAAGCATTATGTAGCCCTTAAAGGGTTAAAATCATGAGTTTCTACAATCAGCATTAACGCCAATGAAGCCTTTGCCTTGATCTGATTTGCCCCTGAGTCGATTTATAATATCAGAAATAAGAGTTTTTCATACGCTTGTAGAAAAAAAAAAGTTTTATATTTTGACATTTATGTATGATGTTCCTTGTTGTAATGCTGTACCTCTTGTACTTGTTCGTGCATCTGGCCGAGAGCCAGTTCTCTGTACTAAGGTGTTACTTGATTGTAAGTACAGCCATAGATATCACTATTCAATACTCTTCAGTATAATCACCCAACCACTCCCTGTCCCTGTTAACCACAAGTCAAGTGGGAGCCTATACAAAATAGGATTATAGTGCTTTATAGAAACCAAGAGTCAGAATAAAGTGTCGGCTTTGTATAAGCGCTTGTGATACAGAGATCTTGAAAAAAAATGTCCAAGCAGTTAAAATCTACCTTGAATATGCACCTGTCTTGTAAAATAGCTCGGGGTTAGTCAGCCCTTCAAATCTTAAGCACCAGACGGGCTGTACCTAGCCTCTTAACAAGCCCAGCTCTGTTTGTAACCCATCATTGTTATCCCCTTGAAGGGTGACATGCCTCCAGGTTCATGTTCCTTTCTTATGGTTCACACATGCAGTGCTGTCAAGTCTATTTGTCAAAAAGAAAAGACCACTCCATTAATGTGTTTGACAGAGGCATACACTACATATTCTGTACCTATGCCTTGGGTTTCCAAATTGGAATTTTTATTTCAGCTATTGGTGAACAGTAGCATGCCTTCACACGTTAAAATACTCAATAGACAATAAGTAAACGCCTAGTAAGGACCATACACCATAGTTAACAATAACCATCGTTTTTGCGGGTATCAAATTACACGGGTAGAAAGAAATATCCAATTCTAATAAAAATATCCTATCATGTTACATATACCAATATTCGTATCTCAGGATAATCTAACTACAGGTATGATAACGTTGTACAAAGGGTATTTCACTGTTCCATAAAGAAGAGGTCATTATTTATCAACAGGGGGGTGCAGGTTTTTTAAATTTTTTTAGCCCCCCCCCCTTGACGGCAGTCAAAATTGGCGGCGCTGAAAATTTTCATGCCCCTCTTTGATCTATAGTAGCATGCAGGCTTTTTTGCTTAAAAGAGGGTAAATTTTTTACGCCCCCAACCCCTCAGGAGGGGTCTGAAGTTTTTACGCCCCCCCTCACCCCCCCCCCTGTTGAGAGATAATGACCACTCCCTAAACTCCACAAATGATGTCCATTCTTACTATGCACATCCTCAATACAAATGCTAATTTGCGTAAATAAGTATCATCCAATAGCCCCATGCTACATTTTTGCTTTATATCAACTTTATTTTACGATTATGCACTTTTGCATCTCTCCGATGTTTATAATGGAAAATATAGCATCGTGCAGCTCTTTAAGGGTTAACATGTACAATATTTGACATAAAAAGCACATACTCTAGTGTGGTACCCCCTTATTGTGAACAACGCCTAAATCAGAAATGAGGAACTCTTTCAATTCAAGGTTGAAGATGGAAAAATATTTGTTTAACAGTCTTCGTTTTTGCATTAAATGCGATACCAGATACCATGAATGTATATGTCATACATATAGATACCGAAATAGAATAAGGAAAATGCACTGCCCTGTATATCATAATAGTTCCCTCTAGATATTTCATTTCAATACAGTATACTACCTGATTTTCTGATTACTGCCGATAAGTGTGTAAGTGGTATGTGTACACCCTGTGTGTTCCTATTTATTTAACCCTTATAGGGCATCAGATTGCTTTCATTTATATCTTTTTTGTCTTTATGCATGAATGTAGCCCTGGTGTGTAACTTCCTGCGGCTGCATCCATGCATCATACAAACCTAAATGGAGTTTATATACTTGTGAATATTTGGCATAATGATGCACCACTGCATTGCCAGGGCATTGCTCATCATATCCATAGTTCATTTTGCCTAATCTGCGAATGAGGCAATGTGGGTATTTGGAATACAGTTGTGCATCATAACATGAAATGAAACACATGTGGCCCTTAAAGGGTTAAAAGCTGTTTATGTTGTATTTGGTTCTCCATTCTTTATATCAATGTCTGTGCACTCAAAGAACTGAAATAAAATATATTACAACATGAAAAAAATTGTCCTTTATCATATCTATTTTCTTGGAGATAAAATCCGTGTTTATATTATTGCTTTCAGCATTAAGACCATTTTGTTCTTATAACTTGGATTACGGAACTGCTGCTGAGATTTTTTGGCAAATTCAAAAAGTTTTTTTTAAGGAGATTATTCTGGGTAGATAGTATGTGATGAAGATATATCCATAGCCCAGAAGAATCTCCTTCTTAGGAACAGTGGTGTGTGTTCTCTTTCAGCACATAATGTTTGAGAGATATGTGCCCAAGTTACACAATGTACATAACTGGCTGTTCCTTCAGTTGCTTCTACCCCCTGTCAATATGGCAACTGCAGGCAGCAGGGAGCTTGGAAATCTAGGGGAGGGAATCCACATGGCAGAATAGTCTCCATTCATGCAAATGAGAGTCTTCACTCTCCTAGCAGGTTTCTCTCTCAAGCTGAGTCTCCATTGCTGTACATTAGGATGCAGTGTAGTTTTCTGGCATTAGTGAACTGTTAGTGTAAGGGACATGGGTAGGTGCCTAAAGGCTGGGGATTCCTTCATGGGGACCTCTTCTATGATTGCAAAGTGCTCCTAGATAGCTCCCAGGAGCTCCTTGATGAACTTCCAGATGGCAAGGAGAGGTGCCAAAATGGTGGGAATATCTTCCTAGAGGGACAGGAGGCTTTTTCATGTATCCAAAGTGCTCTCAGAATATAGATAGCTCCCAGATGACTAGGAGAGGTGCCAAATGACAGAAATTCTTCACAGAGTTGCAGGGGACTTTCCCCAGGTTTCTAAAGTGTTCCGAGGAGCTCCCAGATGGCAATTTTAAGCTGGTAAGGATAGGTGCTAAATGGAAAGGAGGAGCAGGGGACCTCTTCTTTATGTTTGCAAAGTGCTCCCAGAATCTTATTGATAGCTCCCAGGAGTCCATCCCTGACCTCTTGGCTCATTTTGGTCAAATTACTGTAAGCTATAGTCCATCCCTGACCTCTTGGCCCATTTTGGTCAAATGGCTGTAAACTAACTATAGTCCATCCCTAAACACTTTTCACATGAAGGTCAAATAACTACAAACTATAGTACATCCCTGACCTCTTGGCTCATTTTGGCCAAATAACTGTAACATATAGGCCATCCCTGAACACTTTGCACATGTAGGTTAGATAACTGTAAACTATAGTCCATCCATGAACACTTGGCACATTTTGGTCAAATAACTGTAAACTATAGTCCATCCCTGAACACTTTGCACATGTAGGTCAAATAACTGTAAACTATTGTCCATCCCTTACTTCTTGGCTCATTTTGGTCAAATAACTGTAAACTATAGTCCATCCCTGAAAACTTGGCACATGTTGGTCAAGTGACTAAAACTATAGTCCATCCATGAACACTTGGCACATGTGCATAAACTAGTCTATATATACTAAACTGTGATCATATTTTATTTGCTCTCCCTGTTGTCACTGCATATCGTTCCAAGGGCTCATCTTTTGTTTACAAGAGACACTAACCTATTACCTCATTCTTGTTAAGGTCTGGGTCCATGGTTTTTCTGAAAAAAAAAATCCAATAAAGGTCATATAAATCTCATATTTTGTACATCCACCAACTGTAAACGGAATAATCTCCACATTTGTTTACAAATGACATATGTGCTCATGTGCTGCTTGTTTTTTTTGTTTTTTTTTTTTGCCTCTGGCTGCTGGGGTTTTATTAACTTGGAAAGTTTACTTTTCCAAGTTTTTAGAGACAGGTTGGGGCATGGCGAAAATTAAGAACTCAAAATGGCCTCTTTGAGAGATGGGACTGTCAATTCACCCTCAAATAACATCAAAATGGTTAAATATGAGAGAAAATGAAACCTGTCGTGAAATAGTGTACATATTCAGGATCATACAGGTGTAATTGTTACCTGTTATCTGGTCCTTATCTTTCTGATATTAAGGTTTTTAAAAAGTAGGTCATCTCAAAATGGGTGCAACATCCTTTGTGCACTCAATGCTTTTCTATGGGGGTGTCAGCTTAGGGTGGATAGGGTGTCATACACATGATGAACGTTTTGGATATGTTTGGGTAATACTTGCGAGTTCAATCGCTTCAACACTCGTTTTTCATGATAATTCGGTGAAAAAAAATGTAAAAACATGTGATCCAGTATTTCTGCACTGATATCTTGCCCAAAAAATATTCTCAAAAAGGCCATTTGTATGCTCAAAAAGACTTCCATACAGCGTCTTTCCATGGCTCTTTCTTCACAGCAGGTAATTTATTTGAGATTGCATCTCTAATACAACAGATAATTGTATATGATTTATGACACAAGTCCGCAAGTCTGTTAACAATATTAGGAAGTTTATTGATACCAATGGAAATATGGTAATATCATATTACATGTGTTGGGCAATGATGCTCATCCTGAAATACACAATTTAACTAATGCCGACTTCAGAAGTCTTAATGAAAAAAAAAATTGAATGATTGAATAAATTAATGACTGTTCAATAAATTAAAACTCGATATACCTGGAATCATGATCTTAAACTAGTATCAAAAGACATAGAAGAATTTAAATGTGATTCAAAGATAAACCGTATTATATTTCTCGTTTCGGTGCAGGGTTGTATTTCTTGACTATGGAGATGACTTACAGACAAATTACGGCCCCACAATTCAAGTTACGGAGTTATGGACTTTTCAAATAACTTGAGAAATTCAAGAATCATAATGCTGTAAACTGTGCCATAGGGTCTACACATACTACCGGGTAGTTCTATCTTTTCCGTGCAATATTAGTGTTCTGAGTGGCTCAGGTGAAGAGAGATTTAATTGCTTATGGAGTAATCTTATGGCTTTATTGAGAAATGTTACGGTTTATGGAAGTCTGCATGAGAAACCTGCTCCAGAGGTCTCAGAATGGGAGTGAGTGAGTCATAGATGTTTAACGCCATTTCGACAGCTAAGGTCATATTCATGGCGAGTTCAGAATGGGACCGTCTCGTTTTGAGACCTCATATTAAACCCAGGGTATCTTAATTAATTGATTATAATATGATTGTGAGTCATACTCTAAAGTACATGAGTGTCCAGTATTGGACGAACCGCAGATCGCTTGTCTGTACTTTCTCTGCACTATACCAAACTGATGGGGTGATATAAAAAAATGGGTTCCTGTAAATGAGTAAAATCTGTTTAATGTCATTTGACACATCAGGCGAGGCAAATGATAACAATCGGTGATAACTTGAACAATATAATACATATATATGTATGTGTCTACTAAGTTTTATTACCGGTAATCGGTATATAAAGTCGCAAACACAACTTGGTGGCACCATTTTGGATTTAGCAATATTTAACGAGTTGAAAACGACGACGTGTAAGAAACTTTTACATGTAGAGCAAAGCGAATTATAGGCTAACACTACACGAGATGTATAAATAATGTATAACTTTACCCGATCAAATGTCAGGACATACTTTGAGGGAGTGATATACAAATGTAGTTGTTGCAATTCAATATGATCGATATTTTGACAGAGCTAGGTATGGATAAAAAAATATGATCGATACATGAATATCTTAAAACTGATATAGGAAAACCCGTGAAACATAATCAAAGAAACAAAAAGAGAGATAATGGACCACTATGGCCAAACTCACGAGAGAAAATTGACCGCCATTGACGCTGAAAATCAGTTAACGCCGGTTTAGGTCTACAAGAGCGGAAGGTCCCCTTCATCCACCCAAGTAAGCCGGTATAAAAAGTATGTATCCAAGGTCTCTATCAATCTTCGACTATCATGCGACATCTGTTAAAGATTTAGTTCTAGGCTAGCCCTTTAAGGGCTGCATTCTGTCTCAGGGGTGTTGTCTATTTGTCATCATATGACATGAACTGTACCGCTGACATGTGAATCACGAGCCGAACATTGGTGCATGTCAACCCTTCACCATTTGTAATACCGTGCATATATGGCGCATCATAAGTAAAAGGCGCACACTGTATTTAAAAACATACTATAGAGCGCATCTGGGTCTTGATTTTTGACAGTTTAGAACTGTTTGATAGTGAAATGTCTCTCTCTCTCTCTCTCGCTCTCTCTCTCTCTCTCTCTCTCTCTCTCTCTCTCTCTCTCTCTCTCTCTCTCTCTCTATATATATATATATATATATATATATATGACGGACCCCAACGTCAGCTACATTATATAAACCGAATGTGGGGTCTATTCATAGCTTATAAATACTCGAGATACTATACATGTAGTAATAATGTAGCAATGCATTCCTGGCGATTCACTCACCACGGCTCCATTCATATATCATGATAGCTAAGGAAGTGGTCTTTTTTTTTTACAACAGGGTGGGGATGGTCAACAAATTTCATTTCAGACCCCTCGGGAGAGGGTCAATAATGTTTCACCCCTTTTTGCCGAAAAAGCCTGCGCATTACTATAGAATAGAAAGGGGAGAGATGGAATTTTGTACACCTCCGGGGGGGGGGTCGGAAAAAATGTTGGCGTTCTTATATATATAAAAAAAAAAAGACCACTCCCTCAGGACCATAGAGATACCCTTGTTAACATGCGGTATAAGTACGTGTTGACTAGTTAGCTGACCATCATCCTTTAATATTTGGTTCAGAATGAGTAATATAATATGAGGTTATATGCCAGTAAGTATGTATATGATTGAGATCAAAGCGTATAGCCAGCCATGAAAGACTAGTAATTCCATAGCAGCTTAAATTTAACTACAGAATTCAAAATTCCACCCTGCAACCGTTAAAGGCTGTACAAAATGAAAACTATAGAATCTCTTCATGAGATTCTGAGGGGGGGGTTATTGCTACGTAATTTTCTTTAAGGTCTAATATTAAAGTGCGAGAAATTAATTTCCTGAAAAAAGTAAGTGGCAAATCCATGGATCAACTAATAGTTACGTGGAGATTTGAGCTTATCAAGCACCTTTATGAAGTAAGTAATATCTTGTGCATTTCGCTACACAAAACTAAATGTTCATGATGCACCAATATAGTTTTTGCGAGTAACCCACTCAATTGGTCTATCATATGTCAGTATGGTGCATGAATGTAATATTGGCAACTAGACGCTCGATGGCTGCATACATGCATCAAATTGTAAGTTTATAATATGCGGCCTGTAAAGTCTTGACTTAACATTTCTGAACTCAATAATCCAATGATTGTCTCTTCCTTCAAGATTCAACTGGTCTTTCTCTAAACCAAAAAAAACTCCTGCTATCTGATCAACTTTTCTGAGCAATCAGGAATCAGCTCATTTTCTTCTCGCATAGAATATCTGGGTAGCGCCACAGCCAGGGGAGTATTGCTGCTGAGAGAATGACAAAACTTAGGTACATAGTCGTATAGCCGAAATAGTCGACAAGTGCTCCACACACAGACATAAAGGTGAGTTTGCCGAATACTTCCATAGATGAGAGGAGAGTGTAGTGCGTGGCCTGGACGCTGCGTGGCGCTGTCTGCGAACACTCCATCATCAGGGTGAAGGTCGCTGTCGTCACCATCCCGCTCACCAATAACAACAGGTTCATTGCAACAATAGCTGCACCTAGGAAGGAAAATAAAGAATTAGGCGTACCACACTGATATCCACTCATCACTTTTATTTTTTTCCCTCAAATCATTCAACTTTTTTTCTGGTTTGAGGATAAAAATACTAACATTTTCTGGTTGGCGATGATGCGAAACCTCTACAATTTGGAACTTTCATATAAAATTTTTCTTTGGCATGTGATTTGATTCTTATCAGTAACTTTGTGTTGTAGCACTGATGTATCATACCGGCACTGAACCTCCAGGACTGCCATGAGTCAGGAATGCACCACTCGTTACTCGTCAGGTAGCAATGACAATGTGCCATATTTTTTTGAACCTTTATTTTAATGGATACTATTGCATCAATACATCATGCCCATCGATCTTCATCATGCATGATTGAAGACCTGGAAAATAAATCAGCATAGACACACTCATGCCTCATGATGACCCAATGAGCTTGAAAAAAGTAGGTGTTCTCTTAGGGTCGGCATGAAGCATGAATGTAGCCCCTGGCGAGCAATGGGCATGATGTATTAACGCATTATGTGGCCCTCAAAGTGTTAAATCATTATGCTTCCCTGTCAGTATATACTTACGGTACAGGATGGTAGGTGGGAAGACAGCACCCGACCAGAGGAGAACGACCCACAACAAGAGACCGAGCGGTAACAGCCGACATAAGGACAGCTGGTAGATGAGTAGGCGACATGGAAGTCTGAAAGAAGACAGATTATGGATCAGTTTGTAGACAATAATGGTCCACTGAAAATATTGAAGCTGTTCTAAAAGTAGTGTGTTTCAGGCCAATAGAGACAAAACTAACATGGCTATGTCTACCCGATTTATCTAAGATCAAGATGTGACACCGATTTTACCATAAAACCCCTTCCGCATGTAATGGCCATACTCATAGCATGTATCTTAAAGGAACCTTACATGTGTCGGAGAGATGAGATACTTATTACAACAAAATTGATAGAAAGTACACCTCTTCAAATACCCAGTGAGGCCTATACATGTATAGAATTGATCAAAGGTCAGGTGTAGTTTTTAGGCATAAGGTTTTACGGTAGATTCAATGCCTTTCTGACATTAACACGGCTTTTAATACAACTCTATTGCTATTGAGTGCTTAATTGATGTTTAACACCATTCCAACAGCCAAGGTCATATTCATTGTGAGAATACCAAGTTTGACAACACATTGATGAGCGACATCCTACATTTAAACCTAGAAGCAACAACTGGCGTTTCTTTCAAATTTGATCTACATGAAAGGTCAATATGTCGTCGCCCTAGACTGGCCTAGTGCCAGAAGGTTGTAACTGCATTGCCTTACAGTGTCAGTTTGACAGCCTTCTTGCCTTCTTGACAGCCTTCTTGCACTATGGCGACGATGTGCGGTTTTGATATATGAAATGAAAACTAAACAGATATCTTACTTGTATACTGGGTGTGATAGGATCCACCCGCCCAGACACGAGCCCAACATGGAAGTAGCCTGTCCGATTACACCCGTCCAGAACGTCACATCTACCGTGTTTACTTCGTGGTCGACGAGGAACAGCGGTAACATGCCTACAGCACCTTGTTCACCTGAAAGTGTAGTAGAGTAAAGGATATCTATAATGATTACATGCACCCATGCATTAACAGAAAACTTGCGATATGCCAGTGACGATAATGTCACTATCAGATTATTAGACAAGGGTACGCGAGAATAGGTCACTACTGAGGGCCATGAGGGTTATGTCTCCGTGATATATGACACATAGGTCAGCAATGACCTTTTTTGTTGTCAATAAAAGATATTATTGATATAACACCCCACTGATGACCAATACCATTGTATGGATAGATATTCGAATGGGTACAAACTCTCAACAACAAAAAAGCTTATTAATAAAACTTTAAACTTTACTTGACCTATTTCATTTTTGTGTGATATACATTTCTAAAGTAAAAAAAAAAAAAGCTTTACACATTTTCAGAACACAAACCTGATTCTATTACATATATATATATATATATATATATATATATATATATATATATATATATATATATATATATATATATATATATATATATATATCCTATTGTGTATTAGATGAGGAAACTATCATTATCCATGCCTTTACCTTATTTTGTTAAAAGAATATGTATTACTCACCTAGTTTATATATGATGACATAGACCATGATCCACAGTGTATTAGGTACCCTAATCACATCCCATATGAAAGCGAATGGCCCAGAGACACGCACAGATGGACATGTGAAACTGTCCTCATCGTCCGACTCCCTCGCCTCCTCCTCCCCATCCTGCAGAAACACATTGTCATCCAACAACTCCTCATTCAGACCCTCAAGCGGCACTGACTCGCTTCCCTCTTCCTCCGCACTTTCCACCCCTGTTGCTGAGTCATCGAGATCAATTTCTGACCCTCGGTCTTCACTCGCGTCATCTTCAAGGTAACCAAGCTCCTGTTCTCCTGGTGCCCCGAGTAGAGAATCAGCCGAGGGGTCAGGATTTGAGGATTCCAGATTTGATATTCCTCCAGCAGCAGTTTTCTGACCAGTATCAGACTGAGTCTGTGTTGCACCTTTCTCCATATCATCAGGTGATGCTTTCACAGAAACTCTAGCTGTCTTGTCTTCATGAGACAACCTTTTTTGCAGTCTATGGTCTGCTTGGTCCTCAGTTAAGTCTAATTTTTGAACACTAGAATTCACATCATTACCATGAGACTCATGGTAATGCCCACTCTCCATTGGTAAACTATGTCCCTCTCCTCCAGTTGCACAACTTTGTCTGGCGTCATGACAGACCTCTCTCTCTGCTGCTACACCTACTCCCAATGTCTCTAGTGAGTCTGTTTGAGCAAAAATACCAGGAATTTTCCCTTTATCACCAGAAGAAGACTCTGTCTGGTGGACATTCTCTAACGTTTCGTTTGGTTTATCTAGCACAGCACCGTTAACTATCTTTTCAGCATGAGGAACTTCCTGCGCCTTACTGCCATCAACCACTGATTCATCAAATGACTTCGTTTTGCTGGATTGCTCTTTTCCCTCCCCATCAATATCAGTTTTGTTCTTGTCTAGGCAAGTATTTTGAGCACAACCCTCATGCTTTACAAGCCCCTCTGATGGGGACACATGGGGTAATAAAGGACAAGCATCAACAATTTCTTTAATTATCTCCTTTTGCTGTTCTGCCCCATGATCTTCAACACGCAAATCGTGTCTTAATTCTAGGTTCCTCTCCAATTCATCCTTGGTCTCAAGAAACTCTAGAGCAGATTTCAGTAGTTCAGAGACGTCTTCTCTCTGGGTATCCTTAGTGAAATGGGAATTCGGTAATGTTGGCACTGTTGGGTCTCCCTTCTCAGAGAGATCACTTCTCGTGGTTTTCAATTTCTCAGTTCTTTGTACATTCTCAGATTTTTGGGGTTTAGGGTCTATTGGAATGCCATCAGAAGGTGTTTCTAGGTTTTGTTTATCCAATTCTTTTCTATGATTTGGAATATCTGCTGGCTCCTTTCGAGCTCCCAATCGCTTGAGGACTCGTAATGTTGGCGATAAATAAACAAACAGAAGCGCTTCCACATATAATAACGTAAGTGCAATAAATAATCCTGTCCAACCTAAAACATCCATGAACCAAACCAAAATACCCCCACCAAAAATAGCACCAATCTTGTAACCGACAACCTGTGCTGTGTTCCCCTTCCCAAGTTCATCTGGTGGGAGGATGGTCACTGCAATACTATCAACTGCAATGTCTTGTGTTGCTGCAAAGAGATTCAGTGAGAATATACTGAGGCACAACAGTAAGATATTATCTGGTGGAATCATGCTGGTTACAGCGCAAGTCACCATCAGCCCTGTTATGCTCCATAGAAGCCACTTCTGCTTGTTGCCATATTTATCGACCAATGGCGCCCAGAGTGCTTTACACAGCCAGGGTGCGAGCAGCATTTTGAAAAGACCAAGGTTTGTGAGAGAGTGTCCTTTTGTACGGAGGTAGACCGGGAGAAAGCGGGCCTGGAGGCCATATGGTAGGCCTTGGATGAAGTATAGGAATGTGAGCAGGACGATGCGACTGGTGAAGTATGACATCCTGATTTCTGTAATACTGCCCCACCTGGTGAGAAAAAGTGTAATTATTAGACTTAAATATACTGGTACTAGCCGCGGCTAGTTGAATTTACGGTACCTTAAAGCCGCTTTATTAAAGGCGACTACAGATGGGCCAGATTCGGCCGGTAACTAAAGCCTAAACTCTAAAGGACATCAGATCGGGCACATCAAACATGTTTACATCCATCTACACCCCGCCCCCCATTAAAAAAATGGATACTGATGGTTTCCTGAGGAGTGAGGTCACTTGTCATTTGTCTGAGGAATCATCCCTGATTGTGAATTTGTGTGAATACCGGTACTCTGAGACTGGGACTCAGTCTGACTCTGAGACTGAGACTGAGTGAGATACCGTAGATGAAACTGCTAAGTCAACATTCGCTATGCCAGTGGCCCGAGTGGGTACTGATGGGCGCGATCTGTCACCACTCAGCCTATCAAAGTGACAGGACAATCAGAACAGCGGTGAGACTGAGAGGCTTTGGTGGGCGATAATACAGTAGTGTTTGAAATCGACCTTGTTTTTCCCTCTAAACTCATTATTCTAAGACACAATCACATACACTCATTGATAATTGTCATGTCTTACCTCTGTGGTCAATGTGTAGGGTGAAAAGCCTTTCTACATGCCAAAATAATGATAAATCAGTTTGTGTAATCTGCTGTCAAACATTTGTCGATTTGTTGTCCTTGCCTACTCATGACAGTATTTGTAAGAACATGTTTAAATGAATTAAATCTGGTTTGACATAACTACAAAATCGGCATTGCATATATTTGTAAACTATTTCGAAACATTTTATGTATATTTGATCCATCAAAGCATCTGTACGTTGTAGGCAAAGACAAGAATATGCTGGCGCGCTCTCTTGTGTCAAACTGCTGAACTTCGGAGCGCACCGGGAGCGCACTACACCGAAACCCGCTCGAGCGCTGTCAGTGCCTAGTGGCCGCTAGCGCTATATGGCCAGTGTATTGTACGATAGTCTGCATATATCACGGTTTAACGCCTTCTCTCAAAATACTCCTCGTATTTTAAATGTAGCAGTGGCTAAGTGTATGTATTACAAAATAGGGCCTACATAAATAGCTTCTGAATCCAGGCGCTGTGAGACACGGACGTAGGAGCGCACTACACCGAAACCCGCTCGAGCGCTGTCAGTTATAGTGGCCGCTAGCGCTATATGGCCAGTGTATTGTACGATAGTCTGCATATATCACGGTTTAACGCCTTCTCTCAAAATACTCCTCGTATTTTAAATGTAGCAGTGGCTAAGTGTATGTATTACAAAATAGGGCCTACATAAATAGCTGTTTCTAGTGATATTTTTAACGCCAGAATCATATATAAAGTTCCTTGGTGTGTAAAGATTGGGGACAGGAGGATTACCTGCTCTATCGGCTGTTATATAACCACATTGAGTTTCAAGTATTGTTTGATTAATGCATTAATGAATATCACTAATAGTGGGTGATGCTCACATTTGGGGATAGCCATATTCACGACGCATCCACTAAAGGGCCGTTTCATTAGCAAGCTAAGTTAACTTTGGGGCCTATGGCTATGCAGGTTGTGGTAGATTCAGTTTAATTTTTTTTCTCAAAATGTCTATCATAACAACTGTGAAGACATTTAATAGATAGAGGGGAGGAAAAATGCATTAGAAATTCACTCAGTCTCATTCAGCCCCGGGTTGGCGACAGTTCTGAACTGACCATAAATCTATCTCTACCTCTTTCATATGTAACGTATCGGATGTAAAAGAAAAAAAATAGAAGACAACAGGCGAAGTCATACACTTTATAAGTTATCTTTATTGATCTGTATATATACATCATTTAACATTCCTCCAAATCCTTTGCCGGAAGTTACCGTTATATAGCCAGCTATTGGGATGAATTAATAACCAAGGAAATAATTCCCCCTATTGACCCAGAACTTCGGGGGCAACTGGTACTTGTCTGATCGCTCTTATCAGTGAGGATTCGCTGGTAACCAGCAACAGCTGCGCCCATTGGACATCTCTCAAACTTGGTATACCTAGCGGTGGTGTAGATGCATGAATACAGCTCTAGGGATTCTACTCAGCATTACTGTATTCATCTACCAAGCCAAACCCCATGGGATGAATTGAAACAAGCCAGCATTGCCTTTGGGCCAAATATGCTGATAAGGGAACATGAACGGGGGGCTTATACCCATTGCATTTTCCAACAGTTATATAGATATCGAAAGCAAAAGGTTTATTATGATCTTACTAACAGTTCCTCTTCATTTAACCGTTAATCAGTGGTTTACGATGAAATATGATGTACATTGTCTTCACATGAACTTATATTTATTGTTATTATATTCGACCTTTTTGTTTTCCTTTTTGGTATGGATAGCTTAATAATACAATGCATATGTCATGGACAGCTGTAGTAATTCTTTATAAATATTTCGCCTTGCATGTCAATTCTCACGGGTTTGGTCAACACTTAAGCATATCCATCTACAACCTTATTTCATAAATATCAATGGGGAATTGGGGAACAGGCTCTAAGTGTTCATAACTTTATCCAGAGACAATTAATGATCTACACAGTTAAAAATTTAGAGCATCACTATAATGATCCAGTATCTATTAAACCTCGGGCAAACTCGTGAAAAAACGACCACAATGCTTCTTGTTACATTATGATTACATCGTTTATACCTGTAGATACTTTTGTTTAAATAATACCGATATACTACAGAATTCCATTTACAATCTTGCCTAAACTTGTTTCATACATTCTGTAGTGAGGTATCCAGTACATGTACAGATGATCAAAACAGGATTACTTATATAATACTTGGAACGTTTTCACTAGTACTATTCTTGAAAGTTATAGTTGGTGTCATCTTAGATAAGTCATAACTGAAACATGTCAATACCACTCAGAAGTAACTGGCATCTTTGAGGGATGACATATTTCCAGCCATTCTATTGTTTTCAAGACAATACAGAGAGGCGTCAGTTTTAGTCCATATCTTGGGATTTACACTCACTGTTCAAGCAATTTTCTCTATTATAGAATACGGAGAAACAACCCAATACAAAATTCTTAAGAAAAGTAGGCATACCCAGAAGAACAGACAATGTGTCATCTATAATTCTCATCAACCATACAGATACGGTATATTGGTTTACTCAGAAAAAGATCGTATCAAAACAATTTTGGACCATAGTTTATTACCTATCTAACACACAAGGCGAAATACTGGGGTATGACTTTAAAAAACAGGGATGTAAGTCTTCAGGTTTTATCAGGATTTCCTGATTTCTGAAAATCTTGAATGACATTTATTTTCCTTATACGAGTGGTAAGGAGGGCTGTTTGGGAAAACAGAAGGCTTTTATATCAAGTAAACATATGGCTTCCTGATTTTTGCCCATGTCTGACTTACATCCCTGGACTCATTCTTTTACACTTGTATCAAATACAATTTGAACCTCTGTATATTGCCAGCAGCAACCGAAACCGAAACTTCCAATGAAGAACATTTTGTGCATATCTAATTCTTATTTTCTGATTTAGGGAATACGATTTTAAACCTTTGTATACCAGGTATCACAAACAACGCATGTTAGTATTTCTAGTTATCATTAATATATTAGTGTGTAGCTATGTCAGACTTTGTAAGTTAAAAACAATATATATACTTCTAATTTCCATCACATACGCCACACAAGCCTGATTCGCTCACACAATCTTTGGAAACGTATGTACACAATCTACATCTATTTCTACACTTATATATTTGTACTAAATTCAACAGCTTTCTTGTATACAGGTAATATTACATAATTGAAAACAATGTACAACTAGCTTCTTGGCAACAATTGGTGTGTTTCTTTTCTTCTTCAACATTTTTAAAGAAAGAAAGATGGCATTCACTCTGGCAGTTTTGTCTGGAGTTCACAAAACTAAAGAAAAATATACATAGTTATATATAGATCTTATATATGTATATATTTACAAAAGTGTAAAAACGAGAAGCGGGTAAATAATGAAATATTCAGCAGTAACCTACAATCTGCCGGATTATCAGCCACAGACCGTATCTTCAAATGCCAAAGACACAGCTTACTTTACTAATAATAATGATAATAATATTGATAATAATATAATTATGAACACTTGTATTCGTGGACAAGGGACTGACTACAGAGCTCCCTGCAGTGCCACGCAGCACCAGCGAGCAATGCTAAGATACCCAGCAAAGCCCAAATATTGCAAGTCAACAGATTGGTAAACAGACTGAGAGAGATAAGCACATCACGATATGACACATTTCTCATCATTCTTTGTTTTCCGCCTTCGGTGCTGCATTTGCTTGCTGGGACTACCCGGTGGGGATGCTGCACCAGACGCTCCAGCCCCTGGTGAAGCAAAGCCATAGTCCTCCCCAACATATGTAATTCGGGGTCTGCTATAAGGAGATTGCCCCTCCAGGTAATAGTCAAAGTCTGAATCACTAGAGCTGGAACAGGTGCTACAGCGGTCATCATGGTCCTCATCATCAAACCGCTCCATGTAGCGGTCTGCCCCCTGGTCCTGCTGCATGGCCTGTGCACGGAAGTGGTGCTGGGAGGGACGATGTGCAGCTGAGTCACTGAAGTAGGGGTCAGTGGGCGGGCGGGTTCCCATACTACGGCTACGAGGGAACACAGCGCTCCCCATCCTAATATTGGATGGACGTGAAATGGGGTTCATCTTCTCAGATGCTGTGTCCCCCTGTCTGCCGTTACTCCGGTGGTGCGCCCGTTGGTGGTGCACGTGGCTCGCACTACGTGAGTGTGAGTATCGCGGGAGCCCACTGTCCGATGCATGTCCACTGCTCGTTGCCCGAGGGAGAGAGCGTGCCCTCTGATGGTTCCTTGGCGGTTGTGCTAATGTTGGATCAAACCTTGTTATTGTTGGTACCGGTTCCTGCCGGGGATCGAATCGCACTGTCAGATTCTTCTCTGAGCCAGACCTCCGTTGGCTCTTACTACTGAGGCTGCTCTTCCGTGAGCTGCTCATACTTGGTGTACTCGGTGTTGGGTCCCGGCTCAGGTCTGGCATGGATGACCGAGATAGGGAGGTCTTCCGATCGAGCCCTGAGCGGTTGGGGACCTGTTGCTGCTCAGCCTGCCCAGCTTGCCCAGCTTGATGAGCTTGTTGTTGGTGATATTGGTGTAGAAGTTGCTCACGGCTGTGGCTGAGTTGCTCACGACTCTGGCTGCGTGTCAGCAACTGCTCCCGGCTATGACTGCGTTGCAGGCTAAGGTCTGTGTAAGAGGCATGGTGGGTGGGAACGTCCCTCACATCCCTCGGTAGTGGGGGTGGAGGAGGGAAGACCGGGATGGGCGGCCGACGGTGGAGGACGTTCCCATTAACTACAACATTGCCACTAGCATAGACATCGACGACTGGAGGGCGCTGTGCTGGTGAAACCTGTGATGATGAAGTTGATGGTGGTGGCGGATGCACCTCAGTGGTAACAACATGAGTTTTGTTATATGGCAATGTTGTTTGTGTCGCTGTCTCGCTCTGAGCCATAGTCTCAACCACGGAGGGTGCCATATACTCGCCTTCCCACTGGGTGTACTCCGGCAGGACACTCTCACCTCTGACATCATCCCTGATGTCGTCTTTAAGGCGGTAACCATGGATACTCCTATCGGCAGTATCCATACCGGAGTCTGTTAGATACCCACCATTCCCTGTTTCACCCTTGCCATTAGCACTACTACCACAACTACTGTAATTGTCTGCGTGTCCTGGATCGACCGTTGGTGAGTTCCTGGTTCCTCGGTAACTATGGTAACCAGGGACAATAGTTGCCTGCTGGGAGCGGACATTTGGCATGGATGTCCTTCTCACCAAACCTTCCTTGCTACACTCCAACGAGCAGTAAATTGCACCTTTTTTCGGCAGAAATGGTTGCCCAAGCAACGACTTCTGACAAGTATGACACTTGAAGCATCCATCGGTGGCGTGCCAATGCTGACCTTCATGTGACATCTGGCCCTGGTCGACCCCGATGTGTTCCCCACAGGTGTCACAGTACTCGGCGTACAGACTCTGGAAGCACAGGCAGCAGTAGGGGCAGCCCTCGCGCATAATGTAACGCTGACCGCCAAGCTGCTTGTCACACTCGAAACATGAAAAGTGCTTCATGTGCCAACTCCGTCCTTCCGCTTCTGTACACTCGTCTGCGAATATTATCTGTGAATCAGAGGGAAAAAAGAAAATCAATTATAAATTCAGTACACATATTATCCTAAATTCATGTTATGCACTTACATCATTTAAGTAATTTTTGCACTATACAATCTCTAGATATACCTAAAAGGTTCAAAATCAACACTTCGCACAAGTACATGATCGTTATTTTTATTACTTTAAGAATTGATCATTTTCATATTTAATCTTCCTTGTTCTAAATCAAAAGATGTCAAATTATCCTATGATTGCCAAGTACATGTATTTATATGTACATGCATTTACAATACCGAGCAATGCTATCTAGTTATCAGGTTATAGAGTTGCCTAACACTAGAAGTAGGCCCCTCACCGGACCATTTCTGAGATTTTTTCTCCAATGAATCGGTTGTTTCTCCAATAAATCAATTGTCCTTAAATAGGGTAAACTGGGTCCCAGTAAAACCATTCCAATGAAATAGAATATGGCAAAATTGCTGACCCCGGTCGGTCTAATTTGTCTCTAGTAAAATGTGAAAAACATGTCTTGAATTCAGGAGTTGAGGTAGACTCCATAGCTGTATGTTCTATTACTCTATAAATATATACATCAGGTTCTGCCTCATTTCCACCTAACACCCCCAGGGGGCAGCTTCTGTCAAACTCCCATCAGCCCCTGCGGCATTTAGCTCTAAGGTCAAGGTCACATTGCCTCTAGCAACCACTGTAAAGCACTTGGATTGTTAGCCAATAAAATATGGCAACCAAAACTAATTTGGGGCTAGAGATTTCGCGAATTCTAGCGACACGAAAAGCGCATTCTTATTATTAAGATTGAAGGACTCTTGTAAAAAAAAATGTTTATGCATACAATCATATTCAACATGCTTTAGTAAACTGCATAAATGCATGATTGATATGATTTCCCCCTAAAGCAAACAAAAAACAAGGGCTAGTTCTCTTGTAATTTACGTCCATATGCATTATGCTACAGATTACAGCAAACTCTATTACAAGAAGTATACTACAATATTTTCTTGTCGATGCAACGTATATGATAGGTCATGTCTGCATTTCTATTTCCCCAACTGTGATACATGTAGTCGATCGCCATTCTTCCTGTTTTTCTATTATAACTTCTTTTTTTTCATATACATTTTTCTCTTTTATATCTATGTCATACATATAACTATCCCATGTCATCCATCTTCCTATGACACCACAATAAACATGTTCCATCCTAATGGTATATCTAGATGTTTACTAAACCTCTTAAGGCGACATGGTGAATTAATGCATTCTGCCCATTGGTGGTTACGATGCAGATACATGCAGATCTGAATTTCCCCTCCTTTCAGCCTAAATCTAAAAGTTGTCCCAAAATTACTCCCCCAGTCCCCCTTCTAATGGAAATAAAGGGGGGGGGTCAGTAAAGAGGGGGAGGGTAATCCTCATCTTGAACCATTTGGAAGTGTACCAACCCAACAGAACCAGCATGATGCATGAAAGCAGCACTGGTGAGACACTCAATAGGGATACTTTTATGCATCATGCGATCCTGAAGTAATGTCCTATGTATTCACTTAAGGTTTAAATAGACCATGAATATGACATGAATGTGTCCATGTAAATTGGGTACATGGTACCAGTAGAGGCCCCTACTGGCAGGCTCCCAGCTCCATATGTTTACAACATGTCAGTTTATTACCTGTATATAATGTGTGTGTGTATGTGTGTGGTTTAACATTTCAAGGGCCGCGTAGTGCACTGAAGCCGCCATTCCAACTGGTCGTGACGCAAGAATGCAGTCCAGGGTACATAACCTGCCAAAGGGACATTATATATGTCCCTTCAAAGGCTGATTTTTGCCTTAACCAATTGAGGGCTAGCATCGACTATAGTCAACACCATGGTAGGCCTAGCATTGACTAAAGTCGACACCATGGCAGGCCTAGCGTCGACTATAGTCAATGCCCGTTATATAGGATTAGTATAGGAATTGAAAATAGGGTCGTCCTCTAGGAACTATACTTTTTTCAGAGGCCGTCCCCATGGCCAGGGCAACAATTTTTGCTCTGCCCTTAAAGGGTTAAACCTTTAAGCGCCTCTAATGCACTCATGGCGAGTCTAGTAACCATGGCAACACAAAAGTCCCTGAAAGGCTCTTGAAATAAGAAAAAAATTGAATCTAAGTTTTGTATTAAACAAAACCTCCATCCCTGATTGATGCATTGTCACATTCAAAGGATTAAAACCGCCCAAACTTACCTCATCACAAGCAGCACAGCGTGGTTTGAGCGTCTCCGCGTGGTGTCGTCCACAGAATATGTGACCATCCTTGTAGAAGTAGATGAGGTCAACGAGCAGCTCAGAGCAGCTCGAACATGTGAAACATGCCGGGTGCCACAGTTTGTCATGTCCTGCTCGAGACGCGAACACTGCCATGTCACCCACACACAGCGTCTCCTCACACTGTCAAAGACAAAGGAAAATGTGAAGGTTATTATGGCATTCAAATTATGGTATCTATGTTTATTTCACATGTAGGTTGGGGTTTTGGTAGATTGTATTTAGATTCATTCTAGTGCATGTTCTGGAGCAGCACATTTTGAATGCCTCCATCGCTAAGATCTCTGAATCGTCTGATGATAACTGAGTGCATTGTGCTGTGAGCGTCATGTAAGGTAAAAAAATAGAGACATATTAAAAAGAAACGAAAGAAGCAGGTATAGCCATACTAAAGCATCGACCTCCACATCAATCTAACCCTCTTCCTTTCACACCAACTCTCCCACTTCTCTCCTCTCGTTACCTGACCCTGCGACATCTGGAATAATGGTGATGTGGCTGAAGCCCCAATAAATCAGGGTCCTGCCTCTCGGTAGCCACCCTCTAGGACACTCACCAATCAAAGCTGACATTTCATTAGGGATGGTGCGCTTTGCCTGCCCGACATCCCGACGAGTGTCGTGTCAACATGGCAGAGAACGCTCTACTTTGTTCATATTCTGTTGTTGTTTTTTTTTGTGTGTAATTCAATGTTTTCTTTCTTTATGCACACATTGTCGCCCTAGTGCAAGAACGTTATAACTGACATTATTAAGTACTGCAGTTACAACCATCTTGCTCTAGAGCGACGAAATATCATCAATGTTAGAAGAAAGCGGCCCAAGAAGATGGGCCCAAATAAGTAAATCTGCAGAATCCCCAATACTATTTAACAAGTCCTTTGGTCCATTGATGCATTATGCCCGTTGTTCCTTATGTTGCATAAGGACTGCATTCATGCATTATAACGACCAACAGGCATGTCACTGATGCATAAGCGGCCCTTAAAGGGTTACGATGCACAAAATGCCTCCCAAGTGAAAATTTACATGAGATGAGACGCTGTGAATATGACGTCACCGTACCTAAGGCTGTGTGAATCTGGGTGTGAATATGTGACGTCACCAAGGACGTACGGTATCCAGGGACGCAGTGACGGTGGGTGGCCAGTGACGTCCCATAATGATAAATGTGTGGTAATAATCAGAACTCGCGTCTCAATTCTACTCCATAAAACAATTCCTCACCCTTCACCTCTCCTAAGTAATCATGATTCTGAAAACCAGTGCATTCCCTGAATCACTCCCTTTCTGTAATAAGGTGGGTTTTTTTTTGTGGATGGTGGGTACATCGAATGTGGGGAGGTTCTATTACACATATTTCTTCAAATAAGTTCTGTTTGACCAAATGTTTATTTGCATAATAATATAGAAAGAGCCGACCGGAAGAAAGACAAGTAGGGACCCCTGGTGGGAAAACAATACATGAGCAGATAGTGCTACACTAATATTGATAATGTCCACACTCCAAATGCCCTACGTTATTGAACACAAAAAGTCGTCTGCTTGTCACAATTTACGACATCCACTTGAGACATTAACACCAGGTAATGTGACGTCACACACAGAAGTGACGTGACTTGACCTGGAAAGGTGACTGTGCCAGGTCAAGCTGTGACTTCTGGGACAGACATTATGACCGCTTTGGCAGCATAATTCATGAAGTAGACAAATCCTTTTTAGGGGGCTAGTGGACATTCTACCTCCTAACCCCCCCCCCCCAGCACAGAAGCTTCTTTTCCATATCAAATGGAATTTTTTTCAAAACTTGTTTCACATTTTCACAAAGGCTGAGCATATACCCTGGAATAGGTGCAATTCTACTGTTGAGAGGCTAACGTCTTAGGCCTACCCAGCTTCGTCTTTCACATATGTCCCCTTTTAACCAAAATAATGAGTTAGTTGGTTCCTTTGATCCAAGACATTTGTAGTACTGTACCACACCTCCTTCCATAGAAATTTATAACATTCATTAACTTAATCAGTCAATCCTGTGGGTGCCAGTGCTCCTAACCTCTACACCACCGAGCACACCAATAACCAGCGACAACCAAGGTCCGACTTGCCACGCACGCGCACTCACTGGGTGGCATCCCCTGGAGAACACCACTTCAATCACAGTCACGTGACAAAGCCACGAGAGTTAATCACCTCCACGAGAAACGGCGAGAAAAATTGCGGAACAAGGCGACCTTCTGACTTCCTGTCGTCAAGACGACGGATTATCCGGCCTTGTTTAAGTCATTTGGGAGAGAGTAATCAGTGACAGAAAATCTAATTAGACTTAGCTAAGATTGAGAGGGATGGGCATCTTGTGGGGAATAAGAACATTCTTGAGGAGTTATGGGGGGTTGGATCTGTTCTGGTGAAAGGTCCTGTATGGTGATAAGGAGGCTGCACTGTGAGGAGACATTGAGTGATGAAGAGAAAATGTCGTCTGCTAAGATGGGTGATAATCGGGGAATTATCACATATTAGCCCACACCACTTATCATTTTTTCACTGGGTTCTATGCCTCCTAGTACTAAGATACTGCCACAAAACCCCATGCCATCAAGTATTTCTAATTCATAGGTAAGGGGATTTAAGGACCACACCCTAATATATCCCACAGTTTATATATCAACTACGAGCTGTATTCTCTCATTGAGGCAAATCCCCAGGGATGCAAAACAGGAATCACTGATGCAGCAATGCTGAAGGTAAGTGGCTTTTCCTATTGAATGACAATATTTCACTTTTCTCTTGCCACCCAATTACCAAACAATGACAAGATTGTTATTGTGAGATCCTGTTAAAATCTAGCTCTATTATTCTACACCTTTTTTCGTCTCTTCATTGCTGGTTCTCAGTCTTGTCCTAATTGTAAAATATGGCCATCAGCCATAAAAGCCTAGATCCGGGCATTTTTGCAGCTAAATTGACACACATCTCGCATTTCCACGCATGCCACGAGAGCACACAGAACAGACAATGGTACTAACGCTCTTATTGGTCGCTCAGGAAACAATGGTAGGCATCATCTCATTGGTGGAGGGGAAATAGGAGAACCGAGGCGACATGATGATAGCTGTGCACATGCGTTGGCCTCGGGGGCACCACGTGAACAGATGGAAATTAGGGGGAAAGGCTATCGGGGAATAGGGTAAGGGGCCGGGAGGGAGGGACAGAAGGAAAGAGGGAACTTAAGTCGATATGCGCTTTATTGAACACGTGACTAAGCAAATACAGGGACAGGAACAATATGGCGGAAAGCTTTCCTGTCCATCTCACATTCAGGGTATTCTCATTAGGGGAAAGGTGGTTGTGTGAGGCAAAGACGGAACGGGGGTGGGATGCGCCTATGTAAAGCGATATTTCATGTAGTGCTTATATTGATGAGAGGCAATGCATTTGGGTATGGACTGAACATTGGAGGAACGTTTGCTAAAGCCGGCAATCACTCTAACATTAATTGGCCGAAGTAATTTACGATCAGTGTAGCCCGAGCGGTACACAGAGGCTATGTGGACATTGAGCTTACAAAGAAAAGGATATCCAGTTCTTTGATAATATGTCAAAACTTGCCAAAGAAGTTTGAAACCTGACTATTTCATAGAGTACCTGCTGAAAACGGGACTTCCTTTATACTACTTACAAAATCTCAACATCGTGGCACCATTCAACTCCGCTAGCCTGCGCGTACTTTGGTTGTTCTTTAAATGTTGTGCTACCTGATTTATAAAGCAAGAAAAATAATCCAACTGCAGGCCTGCCAGTAATTAACCCTTTAAAAGCCATATGGTTACAGACTGACAAATGGCACGATGTGTTTAATCCACTATGTGTTCCTTAAACGAGTTAAACAGCATGGATCATCATCAATCTATGTACATCTCATGTCACAGATACAGGGACAGATAACGCTAATCACAGGGTGTTGCCTGACCACCCCACCCCATATACACTCTCTCACTAACAAAGACAGATAACACAAGCTATTAGGATCCCAGGTGATGATTCAGGGTTACCCCCCCCCCACACACACACACACACCACCACCACCACCAATTAAGAAAAATATTCCAGGAATCTTGTGAAAACTGCACCCTTTCTCTTTTCTATTGATGGGATTGCGTAAGCTATTTTTACAATGTTTCATTTATGTTGTAGCCAGACCAACATCAGAGCCATGGTAATGCAGATTATTAATAAGGCCTATAAACTTCTGTAGTTTTCCTCAAAGTTCAACACATGATGCAGACTTCTCAGCTGATTCATGACTCCACTCGCGACACTACAGGGGCATTAACCTTCACGAAAAGGCCAACAATGCATCTTATCAAATTAAGGCCTGGGGAAAGTCTTTTCTTTCTTCATTTTTATATCTAATGCCATTTCCTCAATCACAAACAAGAGCCAATAGCAATCTGTTCTTTGGAGTTCTAAATGAGACACTGGCAAAAAAGCTGGCAAGCATTTAAAGGAATGTCACTCCTGAGCCATCTAATTCACTGTGTCTGAGTCACTCATGTAATAATCACGGCTTCTTTGCCCCCCCCCCCCCCCAACCTCTATCCAATCCCCTACTCCCCATTCCCTTAGAGTACAGCTATTTCAAAATGAGCTTTTCTGGATCAGGGTATTGCAGGGGGTATTGACCCGAAAAAATATTCAGCATATTTTCTTTCTCTGCAAGGTTTCACCAACCCCGACCGTTAACTCTTCTATTTTCTTACAATGGACGGGTGTAGTAAAGCAGCTGGGAAAGACCCTGAAATGCCCGATCCCGAATTTCTTCATTCTTAAGCGTTACGAAATCTACTAGGTCCATTTCACAAACCTTTTAAGTGTTTAGATTGAGAACATATTAGATGCATGGGAAATAATCTAGAAACATGACGGGAAATTTTAACGTAAAGAGGAATGTCTTTTTTGCTTCTGCCAGGGCCAGATTAATGTCCACAGGATGATGATTAGTGCGCATGTTCGGGCGACTGGCGCGGTTTGTGGTGGAGAGTGAGGCACAGAATCCTTAATGAAATACACCACAAGACAATGTGCTGGGAATGTGGGGAAGAGTGTAGCGGTGTAGGGGACGCTGTGACTGCTGTGACCGGAAGCTGACTGAGTGACTCAGCACACCATGGAAGTGTAGAGTGATATAGAATGATCCTAAAAACCATTGGGAAATGATTACTTTTCAGGGAAAGGTAAATTATTCAGTCAGATGCGCCTTGAGCTTAGCCCTGCTGATGATTGGCTTTCAAACAATAAACCCATTTATGACTTTCTGCATGAGACATGGACGCAGCCCTGGCAAGTTACCTATCATATGGTTCCATTCGTGTAGGCATATGATGAAGACAAATGCTACCGCGCGATGCTGCTCTTAAAAACCTCTTAAATCGCATAGAGAACCCAAAGCTGGGAATATTGCTTGTACAACATGGGGAAACTTTATCCATTGGGCCCAGAGCGTGTTCCTATAACAATCCATTCTATTGTGCGGCCATTGTCTCCGACCCAATGGGCACATTCTTTTACACTCTTCCATCCACTCCGCACAACACACCCACCCGGCACACCCACTCTTCACCCAGATCCATTCACCCCATGTAGTGTGATAATTAATGGATACTCCCCATCACAGAGTTCATCTCTCTATGGTCGCCATTTCCTCAATAGCTTTTGTTAGAGACAAACTGAGGCCCTAGTTCACAGCCTGTGCACCTAGAGGACTCTGACCGGACTGTGATTTGTTATCCGTGTGCAGATGAATGGGGCCACGCCTTGGTGACAGACAGTGTTGTTTATTGCACCCAAACATGTACACACAATCACAGCAGGGCATAACTTAGTGTCCTTATGTACACGTGATGTCGTTTGTTGCTTTGTATCAAAGGGTTCTAAACTTAATTTAAGAGGAAGAGAATCAAAATAAAGCCAGACAAAACTTTTACCCTACCCGGTACAAGGGGCTTGGGGGGTTTAGACTTAGTCATGTTTAGACTTAGTCATGTCAGAAATGATAACAATGTTACCCTATGAATACAAAACATAAGGGACATATAGGGGCCCAGTACCAGCTCCACTTCCGGTACCAGGTCTACTTCTGGTTCCGTTTGTCGGTTATCAAACCCCCACAAGGTGTCACTACCACAAATACATGAATTAACTTCATGTACATGTATGTACCTACCTGTTGGCACTTGACGCCCTCCATGGCCTGGGGCAGAGGTCGTACACTGCCCCGTCCCAGGGCCTCCCTCTTCCTCCTGGAGCTGAAGAGCCTGAGCTCCCTCTTCTCCTCATCACTGAGGCCGTTACAGTAGCGGACCTCATTGTCATGGGGCGGCAGCTGCTGGAGGAGCTGCTTAATACGGTACTTCTCTCCTACACTGTTAATGTACGGCACCTTGTCCTCGGGCAGGGCGCTCATGTACTGGTGCACCTGGAGTAAATAGAAACAGGAGAACAAGGGTTAATATTTTGATGTATATCACAGGTAACTCATCGGAACTGCCTTGGTACGTCATGCTAATCTTCTGGAATTGCAGCAGTGCATTATAAAGTACCAGTTGTCCCCGGCACTTGACACTTAAAGTTAATGGCGTGGGCATTATTTCACAAAAAGATACATTTTTTTATAAGAAGTTTTCATAGGTGAATGAAACCCAATTGTACAGTATATTCTATGTCCTAGCGGGAAAAAAATCTATGTTACATAGTGAACTTTTCTGGTCAAGCACATGTATGCAGGCATCATGTCCACAATTGAGATCAAGGACATGACTGTGTTTGATGTTTCACCTATTGGCAACCACACATAGAGTAGATTCTGACATCATTAAAACTTTGCCAATACATGACAATGTTCAATTTGGCCCCTCGCACTTTGTTTGCCTCATCAACTATTTTCTATGTTGTCAACTCATCCTCGGTGACCCCTGACTGTGGGGACACTTCCACATGGCAGTCAGTCGTCAGTCGTTTCTGAAACCTCCCCAGCCGAGAGGGTGATGTGGGCATGGGCAGTGGGGCTCTAAACATATGGGTCATAGAAAATAAGAGAGGAATTTCTCAAAATCACAAAATCATTGAAAGATTAGATTGAAAATGAACAGAAAAATCAAAAATCAATCAGGAATTTTTAAACCTTAGGACATGTAGAAAAAATACAGCCAATCGAGTAAAAGAAATAACTCCTTTATGAAAAATAGAGAGATTTGTAAACCAGGGGTCAGAAGTAGGAGGCCTCAATTGGACCCTTATCTTATCTCTTTTCCCTGATCTTCTCAAAACTTCTCCCGACTGACCACTGACTGATGGGTAGTTTGTCTGTACCAAGCCCCTATGTCTAGGTGCTAGGCTATTGCCCTGGTTATTTGTCAGTGTGGCAGCTTAGCCAGCTCGAAACGCCACCATACAGTCATTTTAGCCTACCCATTCCTCAAACCACAGAACACGTGTTGGGTACATATAATATAACACACTATCGAGTCCCTCTATGCCAGCTTCCATCTTATTCCCCTGGAATCATCACCTCACCCATTCATCATTAATGCAATATAAGCTATATAGCCACCATTGGCATTCTGCAGGAACCAGCGAAGATCCCTGTGCTGCCGTTAATACAGCACTGCAATCAAGAGGAGGGGAAACCGTCTCTGCGAAGCGACGGCGTCCCGTTCCCGTTTGCTGATGTAAACATGCCGCCCATACGGTAACGGCCATTGCCGTCTACCAAATAAATTCCAAAAATATTGACAAAGACAATGACCATCCAAAGGATATATCATTGCAGTCATGTTAGAAATCAGTCCCATCATGCGTCTCAGGCTTATTTTGTCACTGACAAAGCCTAGATAATATGAGTGCAGTGTTTTCTAAGTCACAAAAATGGCTTCTCTAAATTCCCATAATTAGCCATTACAAAGTCAACTTTACACAAAGATATGGCAAACTAAAATTATTTGAGTTTATTGTCTCAATAGACTGAGATTTTATGCATTCAATTCATTTCCAGAGACCCGAAGAGACTCACGTTTTATTTTAGAAATATATCTGTGAACATGGGCCTACTCCCATTGAAATACCATTAGACTAAGCCTCCCGTCCGTGAACGGTTGAGCGATAACAAGGGGTTTGGGAGGGTTCAGAAAATGACCGCTAGGGCGTGGCTGTAATCGGTATCACCTCCTCTTACTGCAATCATCGTATTTGACCCGGCAGAAGCGCCAGAAGTCTATACATTGTGGCTCTTCCTGGTGGGAGATTGACACACTATATGTGCCAGTTGAGGTAAACTGCCCCTACCTGCATATTGCTGTCATACCCACATAGCCATGGCAACCACACAACAAACCATTTGACCTTTTACCTTTCAAACCCCATTGACATTGGACCATGACAAGGTCACGTTGGTCACGTGGGCATGACACGAGATCTGCAGTTATGAGCTATGAGCGATAATGGATGAAAACTTCGAGTCTTGTTGAGGTATTCTCCCCCACCATGCCTGTTTGCATGTGGGTCTGTGCCAAGGACTTGGTTATGAGAGGTCGACTTTGGGAGTGCCAGGGGAGGCAAGGGTTGGTATAATCATTTGTTTGTTGGGAGGTTTGGAAGTAAGATCACTTTGTTTTTATAGCCAGTTTTTCCCGTTTCTGGTTCATAGCCAAATATTTTCATGGTAAATGCAAATGATGTTCTGACAAGAGAGAAAAGATTGAGAATTGCATGCTATATTATGTTTGGCAGTCCAAAAGGCACTGTATATGAATATACCGATCCAATATGTAAACGTAGGAAGTTTTATGACCCTTGAAATAAACTACTCCTTGCCCATCTAAAATCAACCAGTGAATGTAGGGTTGCCGGGTAAAGAGGGGGGAAGAATTTGTACCACGAATTCACACCCTGGTCAATAAATGCAGATATAAAAAGTGAACTTGCACACAAATGTGATTTCACTGTCCATTTTAAAAGAATAAATCAACTAACTGGCAATCAAAGGACACATAAATCTATTTCCAATGGGGGAAGGGTCTCGTGTTCACTAGCTATTTATAGAGTTGAATTAAAGGGCAGAATTAGATTTCTAACCACATAAAGTCAAATGGTTGGTTACACCATTGTGCCCCCTCCCTGAATATAGGGGTACATACCGGAACAATTTACTGGTAGACAGACCTTAAAACTTGTCTGATAGCTATTTAACTTAACATTTTGTCGGTAGGTGTGTCTGTGATTACTTCCTGTCTGTCGTTCATTATCTGTCCACTGGGGGCGTGGTCCAAGGAGGCAATGCGGGCTTGCAAGAAGGGGGAAGGGGTGGGACACTTAGGTGAGGGAAAGAGGGAGAGATGTATTAGTCAGTATAGAGCTGGAATTCCACCAAAATGGATCCACAACTCGATCACTTTAAAGTGGGAAAAGCAGGAGTAGCTGCTGTTTCCAACTGCGTGCTGACAGTGTACAATTCAGACAACACAATGTTCTAAAGTCTACTCAAAATCCATCCAATTTCGGCCAGTCTCTGGAGTGGGGGGATGGCCAGTCTGGTGAAAGAGTCTCCCAGTAATCATGGCCTTTGTCCAGGTAAACCACTGCCGGCCAGTTTGTATGCACTCAATCTGAAGATGATATCTTGTGTGTAAACTGTGAGTTCAGGTAGGTGGAGAGTTTGTACAAGATAAGGGTTTCAGATTAGAGGTGCAATTTCAACGCCAAGATAAATATAGCCTATTTTATTTCATACTCTTATTTCTCCTGTCCAAAGTAGCTATATGCATGCCCCTTCCTCCATCCTACACCAGAGACCTATCGCACTCTCAACCGGGCCCCAATCCCAATCAGCTAGTTTTTGTCTTAACTTGAATTCACTTGTACAAGTATCAAGACTACGGTAAGTGATTTATTGTTCCAAGCTGAACTTCAATTAACTACTTTTTGTATATTGTGAGAAGTTTAAATAAACACCTTTTCAAACCTAGAAAACCTCCGCCCATGCAGTATTCCTCCTCCTTCCCTCCCCTATCCGCGCTGTCCCTCTTACCCCTCCTCCCCCACCCCTTTCACCCTTTCCCATTATCCTCCCTGAGGATCCACTTCCTCTTGGCATGCACAGTGGACATTAGTCAGAGTCAGACGACAATTTTCTTTATGTTGATACAAGCCTCTCCCCTAACTCATCTGTCTTCTGTGGCGGCAAAATCTGTCCTGTGTCGTCTACCTGCTACTCTACTAGGGCATCACTTTGTTTGATTTGTCTTTGTTAACCCTCTAATGGCAAAATGGCACATGAAAGATTGTTTCATTTGTACCTATGCTGTACCAGTGAGCAACTTGTCAACCCAAAGGGGTATATTGAATTAAAGCACTTAGTCAAGGGTAGAGGTACGTTGTTTGAGTTGTCGTGTCCATAGGATTGGGTATTGAGGCAAACTACTGTCATGAACACCAAGCCCAAACTAGATATCTTATATTCTATTGATACCACCCCTCATAACTTAAAAACGGACAGTTATTCTGAAGTAGACGGTCCTACATAGTACATTTGTTTCATCATAGCATGCAGCCCTTAGTCACTAATGCTTGAAATTCTCTTGTGTGTATGGCGTGGGGGGGGGCAGTGGGTATAATAAACGAATGCAATTAGTCTCAAATCATCACAGGTGACACAAAGAGTTGAAATTATCATAATTACGCAGAATAGTGACTTCTGCTCAATGCCAGCACATTGACTCTGACTGTCACTGCTTGTTGGCTTGTTGGCCACCTATGAAGACAGGTTTCCCAAATCACATCACGAGATTCCATGGTGTAGACACTACTTTAGATTCCAATAGTCCTCTACACTCAGCGTTTACAAAGGCTAGGTGCATTTGAAACCCCAGCGCTTATGTAGGGCAACAGTGTATACATGAAATACTGAATATCTAATTCTGCCTTAGTTATCACGTCATTAATTACGGTCCATTTGGAACAGAAATACACACAAGTACTTGGAGTGAGATAGATTGCTGTGGTAGATGTTGCCATCTTGGTTAAAAGGGGAGGATTTTGTTCTTCTGAAATCTCCAACCAAAGTCATCCCAACCTGCCTGCATTGTTTAACCCCTAACTTCTGCCATTAAGATGGCATCTGAAACCTCTGACGGCACCGGAAACTAATCTGCCTTTTATGTGCATGCTCAGTGCACATGCGCAGTGCTCTGGATCAGATATGTAAATGTGCGCCTTCCGTCACTGCTGAGAGAAGCACTGAGCTAAGACGCCGAAATGAAATTATGACATTCTATCTGGGACTGCTCGAGCCCAGAGTCAAATCTCCAAGGTCAAGGTCGCTCATTACTGCTTGTAGCCATGGCGACAGGCGACATTGCATGCTGGGATAGTTAGATGCGCACGCATATGGTTTGCATATCAGTGCTTTTATTGTTTTGCCCTTTTTTGTGTGTAGAAATGCGAACAACGTTTTTTGTGTGATAAGGTAAATGTTTGGGAGAAATGCAGGTCAATCACCCATGCCTCCAAACTGTCTTTGTCTTTGAGTCAACCATCTAGCTCAATTGACAAAGTATTTCCATAGAAGAGTAAAATATTATCCTTTTTGTATAATTTTGGTAAAAGGTTTATTTTCTCACGCACCTACACCATGCGTCATAACTGGAAATTAATTGTTCATGACCTAAAGTAGTAGTACACAACAAAAGAGTAAAGAAACCTAAAATGTGACACAGAAGCTGGGAAAGGACTGAGTTGTCAAAACTCATAGGCGGCGGAACGGGAGGGGGGCAAGGGGGCAGGGCCCCCTCAACTTTTTAGAGAACTAAGATAAGGTTTCCCTAAAATACAACAACATCAAGGTACACTTCCTAATTTTTCTGACACAAGCCAAAATTCATCCACAATACAGCAATTTAGTGGTAAAAAATTCTGTGGGGCCTTCGGCCCTGAGATGGAAATTCATGTCTCCACCAAACTATTCCCACTAAATTTCTGCCCCTCCCCCAAAGTTCACACACATTCCGCCGCCCCTGAAACTAGGAACGAAATTCATCTGCTCTCTTCGCTGGTCACCAGCAAGCTTTAATCCCAGTATATTGCACACTGGGGACCAACGGAATCCGATTCAGGAATCCACAGACGACATTTGGCCTTTTGTGGCCAGGAAAGGCGGGAAATGGAGAGATCAATGAAAAAGATTAGGAGTAATCCTAAGAGACCCACTCATGAATGGAATAATTTCTAGTTGTGCGCGCAATGTATGGATGTAGGATCTATAAACCCCAAAGTATATTGCAGAATATTTTCCCTTTTTATCTTGTGTCCAGCTGTTTTAAGATGATACCTAGTAGCCTACTCTATGAAACCACAGAAGATAGATCATATATATACCTCTACTCCATCACACAAACTGTCAAAGGTTACAATCAAAGCTTGAGCACTGAGTCCAGTGGCTGATTCTCACGGAATTCCATGAATATGCAAGCTCTGTTTTCCAGTGCAACTCTTATAATCATTCCTGCAGCTTTTATTCTAGTTGTCTTTTTCAACCTATAATTAATGAGACCAATTGCTGCTGTACACAGGGGATTCAATCCCATAACGTTATCCACAAGCGTCTTATCAATACATGTAATACAGCAGTTCATATCACATGAAGGATCAACCTTATTTTGCGATAAGCTTTTAAAAGCCATGTCAATAATAGTTATTAGAGAACTGGCCAAGTCCTGGATGTGTGTGGCCACAGTAACATCAAGATGATAATCCATAACCTCCCATAAGTTAAAAACCCATTTAATGTCATAATGTCCGTCCATTATCAGATGAGACGACAGCCACATGATTGCAATTTCTACCACAAACACTATTAATTGTGGAGGATGACTCAAATAATGGTAAAGTGACACAATATTTTCCGATTCAAGTCACTGTCAGAAGTGTCCAAGCGTCCTAGCCATAAACCACAAAACAAAAGAAGGGGCAGGTGACTTTTGGGTGGGGGTCAGAGGTCAAGGTCAGCCTCTTGTCAGGGTCATGACCCCTGAGGGTCAAGCCCGGGGAGGGGCTAATTAAGTGGTCGGTGAAAAGGTCCATAAACCTCCAATTGGGATTGGAAGGATCATAGGCTATCAGAGGCTGTTGGTCGGGACACTGCAAAGGTCTTATGATCCCTCCAGCTTCGCATTGCTTTGTCGTCATGATGCACTAATGCAGTGCCGGCGAGTTACCCATTTGAACCACACTGATGCATCATATCATGCATAGGCCCAATGTGGTCAACATGATGCACGAGGACAACGGCTTTTACACCCAGTTCTGCATCCACACTCAATGGCAAAGCCACAACGTAGCCCGTTCTTAAAGGGTTAATGTCCTTTTAAGGGCATTGTCCTAAGTGCGTTGTGTGTGCTCTGAGAGGTAGGAGTGGTGAGGATATCGGAAAGCCCTGTTATCGAAAGTTATTGGGGTAGTATTAGTGATGAATATGGTGTATTGGAATGCAGTGTCTAAGAGGGACTTGGCATTGGGAGTGAGAGGGTGGGATGGGGAGGTCAGGTGGCAATGCATGGGGAAGCCATGTGCATGGGTCATCCATGTGCATGGGTCATGGCAGAGAAAGGGAAGTGTGGATATAATTTATTATTATTAAATTCAGGAGAAGCGTCGATATGAACGAGGATTGAGGGTCAGGATGCTAGGAGGTATAGGATCATACATTGCCCGCGGCGGCATACATCAGAGGCTTTGATATAGGTATATATATAAGCCAAATAAAGGGTTGTCGTCGAGGATTATAAAGGGAGGTGATAGTTTCGTCTCATCCCCCTAGATTGATTGTATTGGCTTTCTAATGCAATATCCACCATTAATCATATCTTGGATGTTTCTAACATCCTTTCACCCCAACCCTTCCCATACCCAACCCTGAGGGCATTTCCCTGTTGATGTAGTGTGCAATGGGGACCTATAAACCAGAGAGGGTTCCATGTATACATACATGTAAATGATCATGCTACCCAAACATGCAGGGTAGACATTGACACTGGCATCCACGTATGAATACATGAGTATGTTTGTATCTATAGCCATTATTTCACTCCTGTGATTTATTTAGGGTCTACATATAAAATGTAGCTCTTCCTGTATGTGTATTACAGTGCTGAGCTGCATGAATACAGCCCTCACAAGTAAACACATTATGGTTACATTCATGCATAAGATAACTATTGAACATAATGCAATAATGCCAGTACCGCCTCTTAGATATTTAAGCTGGTAAGTTACTATTGAGACAATGGCAAGGACAGTGAGAAAAGGCTCACAATTCTCCCTGTGAAGCTGAGAAGCCCTATCGTTAGTTGAGTGAGTAACTCAATGCCATTAAACATTCTGCTCATGTCTGACTCAATCTCATTAAGGGAAAAAGTGTCCCTGGACACAGGACTGATTAAACTGCTGTCCACTCCCACTTCAAGACCACCCCTCCCCATCCGTATTCCCTACCCTCCTTCTCCCCCAGCCACCCTCCTTGACCACCGAGGTATGGGGTGGGAGATCGAAATCCCAGTAAAACATCAGATTCTGAATGACATGGGGTTTTGAATCTCCTACGTCATTGTCTTTTTACTTTGGCGTCTAGGTACATATCATGTGTGTAGGGTACTGCCACAAGAACTGGGTAGTTCCCTAAGGATACATACATGTACAGACTAAGAAACGAAATCTGTTTACTCTGGGCGCAGGCCAACTTTTATGCCGATCAAAGTTCTTTGGTAAAATCTGAGAGATCCCCTCAACATTAAGACCTCTTTGAAACTGGACTTTGTTTGCCCCTTACATGGGTGGCTTCACCTGGAGGAGCTCTCCATGACAACCACCACCAGCTCCGGGGAAACCTCCTTGTGACATCATAAAGAGTAAACGCTGGCCGGAAACGCTGGTCCTTAAACACTAACTAATTTCTGAGAGGCCCAGGTAACTGCAAAAGTAGAAACCTGGAACCTTTTGTCAGTGTACACTTAGGTAGTACATGTATACATATGACCTGCTTTTACCTACGGACACTAACAGCATGTCCGTCCCACTGAGACTTACAACCATACAGGCAGTTTTTTAAAGATTTGCACTTACAACTGATACAGGTGAGAACAGTACATGTAGATATGAGTGGCACTGTATCACCAGGGGAGTCCAGTGTGCCAGGTGGAGCACCCTTATGTTATCCAGGTGGTTGGCGAGTGTTGTAAGTATTGTGAGAGTGTGCTTGAAGTCCTACTTGCTCGTTGTATCGTGTACAGGCTGTTTTCTCACACCCTTCTCCTTACAAGCCTCCTCAGTGCTGTACTCACTGCGCCTTGTCTCCCTTAAGCACCCCACCCTTATCTCTCCTTGTCTCCCTCCTTATCTATCCATACCGGCTCACCTGCTCCCACGCCACCTGGTTACCATGGCAACCACAAGGACATAATACCTGGTGGACAATATGTTCATAGTAGGTAGGTGAAGCTGGTGCTTTACTCTATGTTTTTTTTTTGTTTTTGTTTTTTTAAAATTGTTCATCAGCCTCAATTTTATATCAAAGAGAAATGTTATTTTTTCTCCAAGGGATCTGGGAAGATCACGGGGGTAATTTTTTAAACAAAAGTGTAAGAAATCCTGCAGATGTAGATAACAGAAGATATGGAACACAGGGTTTCAGTGATGGGGGAAGCTAACACTGACTCGGGGAAATGGCTCAAAAGGTTGAGGGTCTGTTTATCTACTTAGGAACCTGCAGAAAAGATGTTCTCTGTAAAACAGCACATGTTTAGGAGCTGGTTACTGTAAATGAGGAGGTGTTTCAATTTGCAGCTATATGCCCTAACAACACCTACCCCTATCCTGTACCATTCACTAGCACCTCTACCCTTTATTACCTCCCACATAGAGCTACACAGACAAACCATAATACATATTACTTATTATTTAACCCTTTATGAGTCACATACTACAGTAGTGCATTGTGCTTATTTTACGTGAGTGGAGCCCTGATGAGTCAAGTCACATTTATGCATCATGCAGACCCTTCAGGGTTGCTGCACTGGGCTGAATCACTAAGTTGCCTGTAGAACAGACCTTATGGATTATTACATAGCGAACCTCTACTGATACAATGTTTATCTTCACCAGCCGCTGGGGACCTCCCGCACACTGCACACAAGCCCATACCTACAAAATGTAGCTTTTCCTGAAGGTTGTTCGATTTGGGATGTGGTGGAAGTCAACCTAATCAATTTTATTACTTGTTAGAATTTGGTTCTGAAAGATGCAAATAATACCTAAATTTTATACAGAACTGACACTGGTCAATATACCCGCAAGTGTAACATTAAAGGGTACATCTGGTCTGGTCATATTAAGCTTGTTTCGGAGGTTTGACTTTCTCTTACTCACAAAAAAAGGATTCCTTAACCTTTACTTACTACTATATTTGCCCTGACGTTGTTTTATGAGCCATCCGGAATTTAATAAGTGAAACCTTCCTAAAGTGAAGAGCCTTACAATTAAAACTATTGTATTCCTGTCTGTATAATACGACAGGTGATCCCCAGAAAGTGTGAGCTTATACTCGGGTATACTCAAAGCCTCTTACCTGGTATTTCAGCATCCAGTGTCCCTTCCCCAGGCATCAATACACTGCTCTCACATAAGTGTCTCATGTCACAAATGAAAGACCCACTACTACAACTTCCTGATAACCTGTAATACTTGTACAATAAGACTGTCAGGGGGTGTCAATACCTTCTTTCAGGTTACTGTCAGGTTGGTGTCAATGTCATTACATATAGCCTACCTGTCCACCCTCTACCTACTTACCCAGATCACCTTCAATCTTTTACCCTGTATGTGCCTCATCATGTTTCCAGGCCTTTTGACATCATGGTGCACTAATCAAAGGGACTGCTGTGTTAATTCACTAAGTTAACACATTATGTATTTTCAAAGTGCATAAATGCAACCGTATACAAACATGAACTTTCTATTGATGTATTCATGCGTCATGTTTGAATGATAAACTCTAGAGTTCGGCATGATTCTCCAAGTCAGGACTGGCAGGTGAACTGGCACTACACTGGTTCATTATGTTGTCAAATAGATATGAAGCCTTAAAGCAGCAAGCTGTACATAAAGGACCAAGATCTTCCACTTAAACTCTCAGGTGTCAGCAGGATCCAGTAAAGAACCAGATTGACACCGTTAACTGTATACCACGCCCATTGAAGTGATTGACACTATCATTGACAGAAGAACTGATAGTTATTCGCTATTGACAGCTGTCAAAGGTCATTTTGACAAGTGGGTAGCCCGAGGGGCTTGTGCATGGATAGTGAAAGGCCACTCGAGGGCTCTGTAAGGACATAAGAGTAGAACCTATACCATGAGAGTCCTACAGACATATATTGCTCTCACCTTATTGCATGGCGCGACCCGAGAAGGATGGAAGGTCCCTTTAGGATAGATTCTTCAGATAACAGACTGCTGTAAATTGTATCCAAACTGTCGCTAAGTAGCAATATTTAGCCACAATATTCAGGATTCCAGTGGAATTCAATATCAGGTTCTAGATTAATCAAAATCAAAATGGGAACAAGAAGGCTAAAAGTAATGTCCAGGGAAACTACATACCCGAATTTACACTGTAACTTTATATAATATGCATGTTTCTTGAAGTATAGTACTCCTTGAAAAGAGATGTCATTGAGGCTAACTACATCCACCAATTGTTACATTAGTAATGACACAGTTAGCACCGACGGAAGCCATTGACAGAGTGCATCCTGACACAAGTCACCATGACAACAGCTAGTCATGTGACCCCTAACAGCCAATCAGAGCCGTTGGTGAGGTACACGTGACCTGGGTGGAGGTGGATGATAATAAGGGACCCATCTGGTTAATGCCGACATTAATTATAACAACAAGGACAAAGTGTCTAATTAATCAAACAAGATGGCCGCTAAGTGCTTCCGGTTATTGAATGAGATTATCATATCCTTATCTTTTTGTCAACTAACGAAAGTGCATCAGTAATATGCAGTGGTGTAGACCCCCTGAAAATGGGCCTTGGTGCGACTCTTTTTAACTATACGAAAATTTGGCACGGGACCCTGGCTATGCCCCCCTCCCACCCACCCAACCATGGTGTTGCTTTCATGATTTACTTTCGGGGACGTTACGCTAGACAGTTATCATCACTGTTTTATCCCGATAATACGCCATGAATCCGTTATCACGTCATTAACCTACGTCCGTGACGTAACAAAATACGACATGTAGTAGTCCCTAGTTAACTATGCATGGCCCTTGGGAACCCCGTGAACATCAATCTGATGAGGACCCCAGATGAAAGAAGTACCCGGATTGAGTGGGATTATGGTGCCTTAATCTTGGATTACTGATTGGTTTGGTCTTAATCTTGTCAGCAAGTGAAGAAAGTGAGACCCCTGCAGCCCACCTTGGAAGGCATCCCACCAACTCTTCCCCTTTACAGGCACAGCCCTGGGTGTGCTTCATTCCTTTACTCTCTCCTTGGAAAATATGTATACATTTCTGCTTCAGCCAGGTGTTATTCCTATCTCACTGATGCGTATCATTACAGATATATTATCATCCAGACCTGTACACCATTCTTACAAATATGTTGTTTTTTTTTCGTGTCTTTTTTTTTTTTTAATTCCTTAATCGTCATGACGCGCCAATGCAGCACTTCGACAGATTCTACTGGCCAGCAAGTTGCAGCATCATACTTCAGACCTTAAGAGACAGTATCGAGCCCAAGGTTGGTGTAGTGCATTGGATGTTTGGTGAATGCTCTAATGCACTATGCCAGTGGCGGATTTAGAGGGGGCGCTGGAGCGCCCCCCCCCCTTTTCCCCAGTACTTAAGAGTTTAATTAGATATTTTCGACCCCAAAATTTGCTCAAAAATAGGGGGTGCGCCCCCTCCTTTAGGGCCGCGCCCCCTCCTTTTCCAGATCCTGGATCCGCCACTGTTATGCAGCCATCAAAAGGCCTCGTTTGGCACTATCCTTAAAGGGTTAATGTTTCCACAGAATATCATTGAACAGGCAGCAATTGTATGTTGATTTCGGTCCCTAACAGTCTAATTTATATGGGAGACTTGTGCAAGTCGAGCTCTCTTGCAACTAGCTTTGAGAAAGGTGACCAGCGAAAAGGCCACACAGAGGGATACTGGAATAACGAAAGAGTAATACTCCCTTCCAGGTATAGCCCCACAGGCAAAAGAAATAACATGGGCTATTTGGGACAGTAATAAGACAAATGTCAGACCATAAAAAGAGACCCATTGAAATAACCGTTTAAGGGCCACATAGAGATTCAATGCCGATATAGCATAATCCACTCTCATTATGCGTGAATCACGCAAGGAAGTAACTCGCCAGTGTTAGATTAATGCATCATGCTGATGGGATACATAGAGATACAGATGGAATGACGTGCCAAAGTTGTGTAGATGAATTTCTCTCCAGCTTTGCTGTGGTAAGTGTTCAGAAAGTTTGAAGTATGCAAGACACAGAACTGAAAGAGTTGAATCCATAAATGCCATGTATTTTAATGGTGGAAAATGTATTTCTGCATTAGTGACTGCTGACTTTGATTTCTTCAAGTGTCTTTTCTTTATTTTTTTCCTTGTATTTTTTACTTTCAAGGGTTATTCATGGAGGGGAGTGGCCCTGGGGTGGGATATTTTCTAAATCAGGATAGGAGAGATGTGCCTGTAATAGCCTGCCTTTGATTGAGACGAGAAATAAATGGCATTAAGGCAAACACTAACATGTCCTAATTAACATGATAATAGGAGGCTATTAGCATGTAGCATGTCACAATTAGCATGTAAGGGTTCGGCATTAACATGATCCCTGTTGTCATGGCAACTGTAGAGATGAATTGCGAGCTACTTATTCCTCTCAATCCATGGGAGGAGGTATTTTCGGCTTTCAGACTTTTGGAACGACGCTCTTTACAAGTGGTGAAATGCTCATTTATTTTCTTTCCATATGTCCACTTTCATTCTAATTGATAACATTACCTTGCTCTGTCTTACGCAATTCCTAATTTCCGATGAGTGAGTGAGTGAGTAATAAATGTTTAACGCCATTTCGACAGCTAAGGTCATATTCATGGCAATAACTACATTACACAATTTCAGAGGAATGTGTCAGTGCCCGCGCATATGTGCACCACACACATCCTGAGGGGATAGTAAAGAGGAGATATAGACCCTTTTAAGTGGGCTAGGGAAGCCCGTAATTTCCGATGAGATCATGGTCAAAAGCCCTGAGTTGAAGAGAAGTTAGCGCAAGACATGTCTGAAGCCCCAGTGGTCTAAGTAGTACATAGACGAGTGACTTTAACTCAGGCCTTTTCACTCTTGTGTCTCATAATGGGTATGTGTAATGATGTATTTTACAAGACTTTAACATTCACCTGAAGTCTCTGGGACAGGAAAAAAATGAACTATCGGTAACTAAATCTTTGGCACATTTTGGTTTCTATCCCAGCATGGAATTTGGAGAGTAGTTCAGATTCAAAGTTGTACTGCTATAAAACCTACACGGCTATATAACTAAAATGCATGTCTGAGATTAAAGTGTTGGTTCAAAAGAAGGAAAAAAATAAATTCCCAAAAACTATTCCTTCTCTTGTAAAGAATTCATGCTGTCCTCCCTCCCCACTTTCAGTCTGCATCTCAGTCTGACTAATTATAGCCTGTATAACCCAATAGCCGCGGGGTACTGTGGGTCTACAACACGGGATCATATAAAGTCAGCATTAATAACTAATAACTATTGACGTACATCGAACACCCCCTCCTCCCATTTTCTGCCCCACTCTCCTGCGCACCCATTTTCTACCTACATGTATATCATTCCTCTCTGCAAACATCTCACTTACTTTAAACTACACCCAATCCATCTAGATCCACTACCATGAGTCTGTGCCCATGTCAGTCAGAAAACTCTGAACTCACCGAACAGAGGCAATTCCCTCTGATTGTTTTTTTTTTCCAGAACAGCAAGGTTTTAGGCTTCTTCTTTTTTTTTTTATCTGACCTGCTTGATAATGATTGTCATTATTACATTGTCTGAGTCCCAGATCTTGGAGAGTTTATCTAGAGTGAGACTAATATCTAATGCATTTATGACATCAATTAATAGTTAGTATGACCTCACTGGTCTTCACTAACCCTCACTCTACCTGCCTCCCAACTCGGACTGCTTCTAGCCCCCACCCCTACAACCACTGACTCACTGGACTCACAGCAATTAGAACAAAGCAATTAAACAAAGCCCATCGAATCAATCAACTAGACACCCCCCCCCTCCGAAATCAGCATCACTGGCAGACACAACATGCACTCTTTTACCAGAGATTACCAAGGCCGGGCACTTCTGTCTCTGTCACATTTAATGTGTTGTCGTGTCGGAATAATGTCGCATCAGAAAGGTGTAGTTCTTGAATACTTAGTTCTTCTATCTAGAAAAGAAAGCTGATGAGAGCTAAGACATCTATATTACCAAAGAGAACATGGGATGTGATAGTGTCAAGATGTAGAAAAGTAAGTCATTCCTCAGTCCTCCTTCTTACCTCTTGGCATAGGAGAATTCAGCTTGGGGTAGATGGGATAAGAAAGGTAACTCCTCGAGGACGGGGTGGTGCCTAAGGTGACGGTCTTAATATTCATTTGTGTTCACGATGCACCAAAGTAGCTCAAAGGAGGCACTGCATCATGCCAATACCGTTGAAGTGTATCAACCCATAAGCCCCACCCTGGTGCATTCATCGAGTTAGTAATTACGTTGGCTAAAGTAAGCCATAAAATGTTTGGAGAGTGAGACTCTCAGACACCTTAGCCCAAGTCCAATGTTTCCACTCAATTTCCTTTGACTATGCAGCCAATTCCGCTTGTATTGAAAAACATTTGGGAAAGACTTCAAATGGGCCATGCTTATTGGTTGGCCAAATCTGTGCCAGATACGTTCTTTTTTTTGTCTATTCTTTCACTTTTTAGTCTCAGAGATGTCAGTTCGATATTTGGTGAAACTCTGAAAATTATTTTGGGGCACTTCAAAAGTGGGGTTATACCCTAATCAGAGTGATAAATACCTTCAAAATTAATCACTTAGGGATGGGTGAATCTTTAAGAAATATCAGAATCATAAAATATTCATTTTCAATTTTTTTTCTTATCATTTCTGTAGCAAAATATCACCTTTGAACCTCTGAAATCAGAGAAAATCTGAAACTCTGGCATCTCTGTTTAGTTCTTCTTGTCTGCGTACTCTTTCAATGTGTACTGGAATCAATGCTTCAAATCGAAAGTTGATGCTCCCGGGGGTGCTCTCTTTCATCACTAGAGGATCTTAACTATAGATTTTGGCTTTGCAAAGTGTTTTCTTTAACAATTCTTTGTGAGAAGTCGCGGCGTGCAGGTTATGTATTTACACCAAATTCATCTTAACTGATTTGGTCTGAATCTATTTTCGGAGACCGTGCCCTTTCTAGAAAGAGAACTGACGACTTGGGAACATGGTTTTTGCACAACTTTCTTTACTATCTTTTCTTTATCTAATTCCTTGCTTTAGCCACTTATGTTTATTTAATAGGAACCTGTAGTCACTACATACCAAGTCACTGGCAGGTTGGAGAGGGGGGGGGGAAGTTATTGAATGATGCTAAGTCCACCCTTACCTGGAAAAGGGGCGTAGGAAAAGACCCGCCCCCCCCCCAATCACAGAGGAGGTGGGGCCTGAATAATTATGTCTGCCCCCCCCCAAAAAAAAATGTGTCAGGCCCCATTATAAAATGTACAAGATTCCCAAGGCTCACCTCTCCAATTGGACAAATGCATAAATGAGTCATTAATATGGGGAAAATGGCAGCATTGTTTGAAGATAAGCCATCAAGGAATAACCTTTTATATAAATCCCATACAGCAATGCATCAACACCAGGGCGCGCTCAAGCCCATATTTCATGGGGGCTGGGGTGGGGTCCCTGGTCCCTCCAATGAAGATTTGCTTCCTACGCCTCTGCCTGGTGGTTGGGCGTAGGGGGTGGTGGCTGGCAAGGGGGTTATATAACAATGGACAGGGCAGACTCCATCCTCCTTAATCACCCACATCACGGTATACCTGGATGGACTAATAATGAACTACATTTTGCCTCCCTAGGGGTATCTTTAGTAGATCTAGATTGAAGTCAAGAGTCAAAATAAATTAGTTTCCATTCAAGCATTACAATGGAAATTCTATTGCGAAAATGCCAGTATGACTTAGTGCAAATTCTATTGTGAAAATGCCACTTTGGCTTAGTTTTTTTTTTCAATCAAATTTAATGGATTGCACGATGAAGAGTCATTAAATAAAAAAAAAATACAACTTTCTGTATAAATAAGGGTGAAAATAAATCAGGTTCACTCCTCATAGAATGACAAAATCATTGAAATATGGTATCAGGTAAAACAATTGTCGAAATGAATAAATCCCTGTACCTTTTCAATTCATTATTTCAAAAAGGTTTCAGTCAATGAAATATTAAAATACAACCATGAGTTGATTCATAGTTTTATCATTCATCCACTTAACCCAGTGCTTAACCCTGGATATCACCATGGGAACCATAATGGATAATTTAATATTGTATAGTTCACATAACAACTAATGCACTGAGAGTCACCTAGCCCCGCTCTTAACCATTTACATCGTGCTTTAACACATTATGCTTCATGGCCGTCATGATGCATTAAAGAAGCCACGGAGAGTAACTCGCCAGGGCTTCCTTCATGTACAATAAGGACATTACAAGGTTGATAGACTCCCACAGTGCACAATAGTCAAAGAGTTAAAGCATTATTTGTTGGCATGCACATCTCTGACTGTATGTATTTTATTTCTACGCAGGCATGCACATAGTGGCATGTATTGATTATGTATTGGGCAGTGCAAATATGCTAATGTTTACATAGTGATGACTGCTTCCCATTGGCTGACTTGCCCCTTGTGTCTATAAATAAAAGCTATGATACAATGTATATACACATGTGGCAAGTGTGTTGATGAATATTTGTAAATCATTAATTCACCCTTAGTACCTCTACATGTGTGGGCATGCGGGGATTGTTGTTTAGAGATATTCCCTTAGATTGATAACACTAGTCCTCTAGAGTCTTGTACCATTTCAAACCCAGGCTGTGGTTTTTAGTCACACTGAACCCAGGATGCGGCTTAATATGTGGGCTTTACATAAATAGACTACAGTAAGGATATTAAACCTTTTCAGACTCGAGTGCAGATCTTAGCACAACTGGCAACTCCGTGTGTGGCTTATACACAGGTGCGGCTTATACCTGGGATTTCGGTATATCAACTCACTCTGTCCCAGTGTGTTTGCTCCCACTTCTATGCTTGATGCAGGTTTCGTTTATTCAAGACTAGTATTGAGATTAAATTATTGAAATTCCATCAAATTATGGCGAGTCACTCGCCAGAGCTCCATTAATATACCAAGAAGTCCTTCATGGTTGATACACTCCCAAAGGGCTCTGATGATGCAAAAATGCTGCATGGCAAGTAGGCTCTCCAGCACTGCTTTGGTGCATCATGAGGACCAAGGAACGTGAACCTGCAGAGATCAAGAGATTTTAAGAAATGCAAAAGCTGCATATACCTGATTGTGTGCTACCTGGTGGTCATGGCGCTCAGTGTGAAGCCTCACCCTCCTGGCTGACTTCATGTGGGCCTCATCGACATGTAGTTACCTGTTATAGGTACATCTGTACATCTCCTGACCAGCTATATCTGTGTAAATCCTCACCATACTGTAGTAATTCTCATCTTGTCCTTGCACTGGGTGTGAAATTAAAGCTCTCAAAAAACCCCTTACTGGTACTGCTCATTCTCCTATCACCATTCATATTGTAAATTCGTCTGCTCTGAAACGTGTATCCCCAGGATCTGGTATCCTCCTGTAGGAGTCGGCATGTCTAGTATATTCTCTTGGTGCTTAATACATGTATACAATGCAAGTACAATGAGTAAGGGTAGAGTTTTGTCAAATGCATTTACTCCAATCGGTTTGCACTAGGTCCCTTTGATACACAATGTACAACTGCACATGTATGTCTCCATGTTGTGTCTGACTACTACACTTACCATCTGCTGGTAACCACCAGGTGTCTCCCTTATAACGTCACTCAACCAAGAAGGCTGCCATAGTAACAAAAGGTGACTTCACTGAACAATGACCACCAAGAAAAAATGTACACTAGCCACCTCCCCTCTCCGGAAGTGGTCAATTCGGCAGACGACATTCATGACTTGCTGTCGCTCCTAACTGTGATTGTGACGTCACCGGTGGCATCTCCTGGCGTTTTGTCAATCCGAATGGTTACCATGACAGGGTAGCCAGTTTCAATGGTCTATTTTGAGAGCCATGTCTCCCTTTTCAACCCCTCTACAGTTAGTGGGCTGTGGTAATTCAGTACAAAATGTGAGCTCAGCAGGTACATGCAGATCGTGAATCGTTCCACCAGCGTCCAGTCCCAGCCTGCCATGTTTTCTCAAACAGCAATGACGTCATGACGTTGTCTTTGACGTTACAATGTAAACGTCAGAAGTACAGACACTCTCAGTGACCCAGGCGCCCATCCGTTAACAAACCGTTTTGTAGACGGCCGTTGTATCGACGTGCGCGTCTGTTGGCTCCTGTGCCTCTGCCAACGTTCTACCTGCCTGCCTACCTACCACCTCACCTGACCACCCCCATCCCCTCTTAACACACACACTGCCTTCTCTCCCTCAGGCACCCTGTCAATAATGATTTATGGGTTCAGGTGATTATCGTGTTGCAGGAACGATTAATTTCACCTGCAGCTAATTTTCACTAATTAAACTTACCCTCTTTAGCAGTCAGACTCATGTCATCTTTACGGTCCAGGATAATGTAAATATTCCTACATTAAAGCACTATTTCATAAATATCGTCTGTAAGTTAATATTCTTGCGGGTTATATAATAGTCTGGGCATCTATGGCTTGAGGAAAATGGTATTGTGTGAGTCCATCGAAATTTAAATGCCACAAAAATGGCTGAGTAGTAGATGCTCAGGCTACTTAGCAAAGCGCTGGGGAAATATTCATTACACAGATCGTTGAGAGGTGGGGTAGAGGGGTAGGGGTGGAAAGGAGAGAAAAGGGAAAAGGGGGTTGGGATGAGGTCTGCCCCGCAATAATCGTGGTCTGTCATGCGCACTCCCGTCACGCCCCAATGACGTCACGCTCACATCCCAGATCTCGCACACGTGACCGCCATGCGTGGGATTTAGCGAGAACTGTAGTGTAAATCTCACCCTGCGTTCTCTTTCATTTAATGCGAACAATTTGTGAGGATAGAAGGTTATAAAGGCGTTAACCACTTAAGGACAACAACGTGCTTTACTCCACCATACATTGGCAATCATAACATGCACCAGGGGCGTAGGAAGCATTTTTTATTGGGGGGGCCCAGGGGCCTCGGTTGGGGGGCGCTATATTTTTATGTAGGCTTTTATAGGGAACCTCTTCATCATTGGGGGGCCCAGGCCCCCCTGCCCCCCCCCTTTCCTACGCCCCTGTGCATGAATTCCATTATCATGTCCTTATTATGAACTAAAATAGTGTATTCTCAGTGTCCGACATGATGCAATACAGATGATTGAGTTAAAAACTGTAAAATTAAACTTGTTAGAAATGGCAACTCTTCATGATAACCACTCCAAATTGGACAGGTTTTAATCCTATTAATTTATGCTACTTACTTAAAGGACCCTAGTGATCCTACACTTTTTTGTGTGCATCACACTGCCATCAGTTCAAAGGACTGATTTTTTTTGTTCTCCTCTAAGCTTAGCATCACTTCATCCCCGTAAGACAAATTATCTAAAGATAAGAGCAATTCCCCAATGAGTCTTAAATTTATCACATATTGATTCCAAGTTATTTGTTTAGTTGTTGTCTTTTGTTTGTTTTTGTTGTTGCTTATTATTTTTTTTTTGTTTTACAGTGACTCCTTTTGTGTTGGTCAAACAATAGTTTGATAATAGATAAGCCTGATCATTAACCAAACAACACTCTTAACCATATTTTTTTTCTCAGACTAAATCTGTTCTCTAAATAAAGACAGCAGGGTTAACATTTGCACCTCTTTTAATTGCTTCTTAACAATGCATATGGGCAAAGCAAAGAATAGGGCATATCAACACCCCCTCTATAACGCCCACTCATGTGAAAAAGGAGACCCCCCCCCCTCCTTACTCAACCTCTTCCAGGATTTGCCTATTGTTATTGGGTGCGGTCGTTGAAAGAGAGGAATAGAGGTGAGATGATATGAACATTGATAGGGGGTTTTGGCTTGAGGATTGACACAGGGTAGGGAATTGGTGACGCCATAATACAAGGAAGAGTCCTGAACATCAACACGAGTCATTATGCATTTCCCCATGCCGCGAAATGTTCAAACGGTAAGATATGCAACCTCAATCATCAATGTTTTTAAGCCCGACACCCCGCGGGGGGTGTTCGGACAGGACCCAAAGTCTGAGTAGGCGGGTCCGCAGATATGCAAACAGGTCAACTGGGTTTTATATATTTTTGAGAGCTGGGCCTTATTTATTTTGAGAGAAATCTCGTTTCCCATCTGAAAAATTAGGTTGTATTTTCAAGAACGTACCCATTTCCAATTCTACAATTGCATGTATCATATTGTCTAATTCTGATAATTTAAAGACCAATTTATACTTGATAAATGTAACCAGCCCGGAACTAAACTTAATCAAAGAAAGAAAAACGTGGTGATTTGATAAACATACTTATTTGTGGTCACCACGATGACGTTTATTTCTTTTAATTGTAGTTAGAAATCACTCCCCAAACCTTAATTACAGTGGAATAGGCCCGTGTGCAAGTCTGGGGTTTCGAGGGTTGTGAGAGAATGGGGAGGTGGCTAGTTAGAGATGAGTTGGCAGGGGCATTTCACTTTTGCTTTTTATCTCAAAAGTCAAAGATATCGTTTTTCTCCCCTCATCTGAATACTTAACCCCCACTCCACTCCCTTCCAAACGTCCTCGCAGTCATTTTCACTCGCCGCCTTTTGAACTTAAATAGACGCCGGAGGGAGATAATTATGCTCAAATGTCTCATTTGAATTACAACAAAAAGGTGACGATTGAAAGAAAATTACCGAAATGGGATTAAATCAGTGGGAATGAATAGTGGTATTTATCTTCGAGTTGGGAGATGGCGTGGGGGGGGGGGGTTAAGCTTCTATCAACCTAACCACCAAAACTTTTATCATCACGAGAAATCTTTTGTCGGTCAGCCTAATACCCCCCCCCCCTCAAATATTCTGTAAAAAGAGGCGATAGAATGTAAAGGGAGCGAGAATACGCCTGTGACATAAGGAAGGCGAAATTGTCGCGTTGCCTGAGTCACAGGACCATTGTGAGTAGTACAGAAGTGTCCGAGACGATTAACATGGACGGAATGGGGCTATCAGGAGTTCAGGTTTACAGTGTTTAGTTCCAAAGGCCTACTGGCCTTCATTTAATAAAGTAATTTCTAATTTTGATTTTAAAGACGATAGTGTTTACTTTAAGCAGTTTATCTTTGTGACTTATTTTTCTCAATCTATACAACCAACGTTCTATGTGGCTTAAGACTATAATGTAGTGTAATATCAGTTTAAATACATTTCTTTCAATACCTGTCAGAATAATTAGCGTCTCCCTATATCCCCATAGACATGTCTCTCTCGTTTTACAGTTTAAAGGGCATGTTGCGGGTTAAAAGTAACTTTAGACAAAATAGTTGGTCCCTTCATCATGAGAAAGTGAACAAAATTAATATAATGCAGTAATGAATTGCTACAAAGTTATATCTAATCTTCTGGTAAAAGTGACCACGCCCCCCTCAAATGGACTGATCTTGGTTCAAGATGTGTGACGTCACACCAGGGCCACCTCTCAATATGGGTAGGTCTACAGTATGGGGAAGGTCCCACAATGGGCTTAGACTACTTAGAGAATGCTGTTATTGAATGGCTTTGACATGAGGATATTATCTCCATACACCATACACACTTTCTATATAGCAAGGTATATAAAATGTTGTTTAAATTGTGAAAACGTAGATAGAATTATATTTGAGAATATGTTAGGGTCAGTGTTGTATACCCTTACAGGGTGAGAGAGGGGGGGATGTGAGTTGATAAGGCAGGGGTTGGCACCCTGTGGTGGTGGTCTGGTGACAAGAAGAGACAGTAAACATCACAGATACCTGCTATATGCCCCACGACCACAGCCTACTACAGGGGCCTGTGGTACCAATTAACACCAGGTCCAATGGTAGTTTAAGGAGTATTTGATTATGTTGATATATCCAGTTCCCCCTCTTCGTGTTATCTTATAGAACACAGCTGGGCTTACCCCTTCAGACATGCCACTATATGTGTATAGAATCAAAGATTATACATGGGTGAATAAATAGTGCAATATTGGCTTAATGGAAAGTACTTTTTATTGTTCCATAACAAAGCAAAAGATTTAAACATTTATGTTAAGGAGATAAACTTAAGATGTCTTTTTCTAACAAATCAATGGGTTTTATAGACCCAGATAGTGGATATGCTACAGTGGCCCAACTGGGGGAGGACCCTGATGTGACGTCAGTAGACACACACCCCAAATCCACCTGTTCAGATTCCAGACCAGAAATCTTCGTACATTTGGTGTGATAACATGTATAAAGGAAATGCATATAGATGAGAAACCCACTTCCATTGAACAAGTCAAGTATGAAGAACACGATTCTGTCATTATTTGATTAAATTTTTAACCTGCAACATGCCCTTTAAATATATGTAGCAATTTGTAATGGTTACACCTGTAGCTATAAGCCTAAGGTATACATGACATACAACACCCCCTCTCACAACTGCTCATCAGCACCACACCTGGCAGGTGTTATACAGGTAACAGGGTGCTGATTACAGGTAGACAACTGCCCTCTAATGGTACCCACCTGTCCCACCTATAGGGGAAAGTGCTTGTGTTGGGTGTATGGGCGAGGGGGCGGTGATGGGGACCAGCACAAGGTGGACAGGTGTCTCTACCCTAAAAACATTTGCTAACCATTAAGTAGGCCTGCCATTGCTCTGATCTAGGACCCAATAAACTTAATTTTCATTTTATAGTTGAATTCATGTGATAATTCTTTGAACGAAAAGAAAAATGTACACATGGTTGTATATTGATTCAATATAATGCATTCCCTAGAAAATGTAAACGTTTTGAGCAAAAGCAAGGAACGTCAAGAGTTTTATCCCTGATTGAATTCAGTAGGCTGAGACACGGTGTGTGTATAGTGGCATAAATGACATTCTATGATATTTGTTACACCCAATGAGTTCCATATACTGAAACTGGCTAAATATATTCATTTTGGAGCCCACCTGCAAGTGCTGTGGATGGCAATGAGTGGCAGGTGTTCTAACGTTTATGAACGACCACTATACGCCCATTTTGCACACTCAAACATGCAACATAATGTTAACTGCAATCTTTTTTTATCCTAATTTAGAATAAGTATTTGAAATTAATTGATGCCATGCATTATATCATAAGTTTGTAAAGATAATCAACATTTTGTATCAGGAAATAGGTTTCATTTTATAAAGCAAGGTAAGTGACGGAGGGAATTACATAATGGTTTACTACTTGATGATGATACTTACTTCTTTGGTGACAAGTTAATTTTTATATGGCTAATTTAGTAATTAACCCTGGACACGAATGACAATTAATATGCTCTTAGTTTAAAAGGCGAGCCTAAGATTGATTTGACAATTGTGCAATAAATCTGTCAAAATGTCGTAAAAGGGTACTTCTTTGAATGCGTACGCTTATCATACTAGTATGATACATAGTACGCTTATCATGGTACTATCAACACAGAAATATCTGAGGACACCCCCCCCCCTGCCCATCAGTTTTATAACGCCACGACTGAAGTATTGCACAATAATAAAGTTGAACTCATAACTAACCTTCCCGGTTATTCCATAGTGCTTGAGAAAACGTTCAATGTTGAGCATCATCCAGTGGCTATAGTCGTGACATGTCAAAGTCACAGAGTGAACTACTGGACGAGTACCTTTACTGCCTTCACTCCAAACTCTCTTTATCTCCCACTGACATCAACTGTATGGTCAATTCTCGCATATTGGGCCAAATTCTCTAGACCACTCTCTATCTTTCTAAAACATCAGTCTATGGTGGAAGGGGTGGGGAATCAAGTATTTAGCGTTCCAAGACTGTGCCAACAGGATGTCCACCTTGCATATTGGGGCATACCTTTTTTTCATTTTCCTTTTTATTTCCCTCTCCAATTTTGGACAATGCGGTGAGAATCGTTCGCAAATATGCATGGTGGGACCGCCCCTTTCTTGTCGTATTAGATGTAAGTGTGTCCTAAACCAATCTTCTAGTGGCATCTCACTTTTACACCTTTATAATGCACACGCACACATTTACAATGTTGGCTGTCTCTTCTTCCATAACCCCCTGCAGTCAGATAGCTGAAATCAAAACCCTGCCCACCGACCCATCCTGCCCCCTGCCCCCTCTACCCTTGGCATGTCACCTCCTGCTGCCCCCCTGCACCCTCAAGCCTCCTTCCACATACTGGTCCATGCGACAAGAAACTTTCTGTGTATTCATCAATAAATTCCAATCAACAAAGTGGTGTGATAAGTACGCAAGGACAGATAATGTAAATCACCAATTGAAATTATACTACAGCTTAATTTGTGTTTAAATTGACATCAATGAATTAGTCATGTTTTACAACATGGCTTTATAATCGATTATAATGTCCTACGTTTACTATTGAGAGTACCATCGCCAGTTCTCAGTCGCCTACCCACATGACCAGGGAATCCAAGGTGGTCATCAGGCGAACAAATAGATGCAAAATACATACCTAAGGCCCTGGGAGACGGGCTATGTCAAAATAATAACCAGTCAATCATAAGTTAGATGGTCATGTGAGTGATAAAATATATGGGTTCAATGAGAAAGGGAGTGAGCGATAACGGGTGAAACACTGAGGTGGGGGTTGACTGTGCACCTATTTATCAGCAAACCCTACACCAGAGGGCACCACCTGCAGTCACCGCCATGGGGAGACACAGGTCACGTTGGGGTCACGTGGTGCAGGTGATGGATCAGGGCTCGGAAGTGGAGGAGGGGCTGGGCAGTTGCCCCATGTCCGTGACGTTCACTGCCCATCGGTCAATAGTACAGAAGTTAGTAGAACATTTGTATACTGAGAATGTATTTTTGGTTGTAGAGGAATGATTGGGATGTGGAACATTGGCTGTCAGATGAACAAGACTAACTATCGCTTACCTGTTGTATGGTACGACGAGGGGGGCACATCCGTCCCATGCTGAACCCTGGGTGTGTCCACTACTTAATCCTATCTACTCTATTGTGACGGACTATAATTCTCTATAAAACTTGCAATCATGAAAGAGTATAGGTTCCAGCATCACAAGTATGCTACCTACGGTTAGTCTCTCCTCTATAGTAATCCGCAATAATCAACAGTCACGTCAATGTCAGATGAAGGTCAGATGTACATCCTTCTAAGGTCAGCTTCAAACTGAAGGCCTTTAAGAAGGCACACAATAAGTACATCATGTGACAGTTTCAATGGGTGGTGGCTTTGGGGAGGGGCGTGTGTACAGTCTTTCACACCTTTTCCAAGAGGAGAAGGTGCAGTGAGAGGGGGGTTCAGAGAAAAGCCTGCAATCAAACTTCTTTCATGGCGCTAGACTAATTGTGAAAACAAAACGCGGAGTTCACATACAACAGAGAGCTACAAGGACAGGCCAGCATCCCATTGTTTTGTTCGCTTGCCGCGTCCGCTGTGTGTACGAGACGCTACGTCAGCTGCACAGGAGACGCACCCTCATGCCAAAGGTGTGAAAACTGCGCTACCGCTCTATGACTTCAATAAATAGCAAACAGAGGCCAGGAGAGGCATGCACCACAGTTTTGTCTGGCTATTCAAAATAAATAGGGCTGGTAATTGACCCCCCCCCCCCTGTAGGTAATTAATGGTGAACAGGACGAATGCCATCAAATAGCGGTTATTGGGTAGTATTATATTAAAGCATAACAATATTCAATGGGGTGAGGGCACTGGACTGATTGGTGTGTAAAGAAAGAGCTAATTTTCATTACACTGTTTGTTCGTAAAACCAACATGAAATATTTACATACACCATTGTATACTATTTCATGTAGATCACACAGTGGATAGTTTGTGCAGTTTTCTTACAAGCCATATGATAGGCACTTTATATGATATTTGTTCCTTCGTTCGTGAATGTGTACTAGACTACAATGCAGAAACGGGCCTTACTGGCATCTTGGTATTAACAGCCATATGCCCTTCCATCTGCCCACAAGCCCCCCCCCCCCCCCCTCCGATAGAGACTTTAGTTTATGTACTACCGTCATGTACAGTCCTTCCCATAAACCTCATCCACTCTACATTTCCCGATGGGTTGTGGCGCCGTCCAGGTGGATAGGGCGGGAGGTTTACACCATGCCCGCATGTCTGCCCCCACTTTTACCCACCTTCATCCACCCATACACAGAGGGAAAATATCCCCATTCCCACCATTTTATGCCTTCACACACGAAAAAATACATACGTGTACCAGTTCTCCAGCTTCTCATCACAAATGCACTATTTCCTCGCTTACAGGCCAATAGAAGGCACCACCGTCAGTTCAAAAGGGCGAGACGGATGACATTTCAATGAATGTCTTCTCCTCCTCGATTACATGTGCCAAATTCCATATACAATCTTGAGGAATATCAAAAGTGGTCAATTTTTTAACAAAAGCGGGCGGGGATGGGGCGCCTAACCCGTGTTGACAATGACCTCTCATACAGTGTGCAACTATACGTAGCAGTATAGAGAAACTGGAATATGAAGCAGGTGAAGGCTTTTAGTGACAGATGTGCTGAACAAGAAACACGTACACTGCGTTGGTGTAGGCCTATAACAATCTTAAGGCATCATGCCGCCCTCAAAGGATACCCAGCGAGAGGGAATGTGATACATGTACTAGGCGGGAGATATACTGCCTGTAGCAATAAAAAGAGCAGCCATTACCAGCACTGCACATGCGCAATAGAAGTCATAGTCCCTTGCTCCCCCACCTTCCCCCTTTCATTTGTTTTTCTTCGAAATGATACTTCTATTCATACTCTGCTGGTTGATCAATGCCGCTAATCTTTCATGAACTGCTAAATCACAGTGACGACACCTATTACCGTAATTCGAATTACGGCGATCAAAGATGGCGGCTGGTGAGTTTGTAAACAAAGTCAAGAGGTGACATTTAGCATATAAAGAGGTTGTTTTAGCTGTTCCTAGGTCATACACATCTGGTTAAGAGACATGTCTATCCGTGGGTTAACCAGGTTATCTTCTTTATACAATAGTTTGTGTGTGGGATACATGACCAGTTTTCACTGGTATTACCGTAATTCGATTTGTTATCAAAACATGGTATCACCGTAATTCGTGATAGGTATCACCGTAATTCTAGAGTATCATGTCAGTTTTGCTTCGATTTCTGGCTATACACTGCCATGTAGAATATCCAAATCTGTCAGACACGTTCCTAAAAGCTTTAAGAAAACTACTCTCCCCTTCAGGCTAACCTATTCATCGTTTAGGAATGAAATCACATCCATGTGGTCAAGTATTACCGTAATTCTCGTTTACAAACAAGGTATCACCGTAATTCTATACATTTTTGATATATGAAGCTTATGAGCTATGGTCCATATCAAGGGAATCCCATTATGGCATTTGCCTGCACTGTAGTGTGCTGCCACCTTGTGGTTACATTAGATACTAGAGAGCCATCACTCTCTAAGCATATCCTTTATCCTATCATCCATGGCCTGTGAATTACGGTAATACCTTCATGAAGAATTACGGTGATACTTGGCAAAGTGAACGTCAGAATTACGGTAATACCTCTTCCTGAATTACGGTAATACCGGCGTTTTTAAAAAGGTCTTTTCCTGCTTTAACTAGTACACATCAAGTTAATCCAAGGGTTGGGTATTAAGCAGGAATGCCAATACTTCAATCTGTCCACACAAGTTGCTTGAAATAACCATAGATATCTTATAAATCAATAGAGAAGAAATGAAGTGAACTCACCAGCCGCCATCTTTGATCGCTGTAATTCGAATTACGGTAATAGGTGTCGTCACTGTGTAAATACTAATCTCTTTTTTTATTATACGCTCAGTCTTTCCAGAATTTCTCCCTACTTCACCCACCCTCCCAAATATGGGGCCCGGGGGGGGGGGGGCACTGAGTCTTTGATTGGTAGTACCAATTGCGAAACTACAGCCCCCCTCTTTTTTTTGCCAAATCACAGCCCCTTCAAATACAACTCAATTTTTACAGCCCCCTTTTTTGAAGAAGTCTGTTAACTGCCCCCCCTTTTGGGGCCCTTTTCGATGCAAATCAAGGTTCTTTGACAAAAATACTCAGGAATTTCACAGCCCTGGAGTGATGAGATGGAATATTCAAGTTACTTCCCTTCCATGCACGGCATAAAAGGTATTAACAGACCCCTAATCTCAAGATGTAACAGCCCCTCTATTTCTCCCCTATGACACGTCGACAGCCACTACTCCGCGGGGTCGGTGCCACAGTTGGTACCCAAACCGAGGCTCAGTGCCCCCCCCCCCGGGATGGGGCCTATACATGTCTATCTTTGCATATTCAGCTAGCCCCGCCACCCCACCCCTTATAAAATGCCCATGTGGATGCTCCACACCGTCCCTAATCAGACCCTATTTGTCGGCTGAATGTCGTCTGCTCCGTCATTACGTTTCCCCGCCATATCCCAGACGTTCGGCGCGTCCCCTGGCGGATGCCGCTCTGGGACGCCGACGCATGCGAAGTGGGAGCAACCAAAATGGCGGCGGGCGGTGATGAAAGGGTAGGAACCTGTGAATATGTGCATAGCGCCATGGCTGATTTGGGCAAATGGCGACAGACGGAATAATGAGATGTGTCTACATGGGTGTTGTTGATTGAGCTCGAGGGAGTTTAGGACTTCTGAGAGGGGTTCAGAGATCAGACGGCATTTGTAACTGTGTTGTCTTCATTATCAATTTTGATAGTTCTTGATGCATAGACAAGTCGATGTTAACGGAAAGGGGATGCAGAAGTAAGGAAATAGTATCTATAATTTCAGAAGAAAAAGAAAAAAGAGAGTTGGAAGGAGACTGCGTAAATGAGAGACGAAAGACGAATGCAAAAACCGATCATGTAAGCAATGAAGGATATGGGCCTATATATGAAGGAAGCTCACAAAAAGATGGTAGAATAGACCTGCCACCTCTTCTACGCTAGAAGAATGGTCTGGTGAGGGCCCAATTCCTTCCCATTTAGAGGCTGAGATCCTTCTTCTGTGGGCCCCAATTATGAAACTGCTCTCATGTCACCGATGGGAGCAATACAAAAACCTGTCGTTTATTTCTACCGAACAAAAAGATAGGAAAGCAAAACACCATACCCGGTACCACTCCAGTTTTATGAGCTGAGGGCGTGTAGGGGGAGGTATCCTCCTTTTTTGATAAATGTGATAATAATATTGTGAACATTAAACGGGCTATCAATAATCATGGGCCTAGTGTCCATGGTACCGTCTACCCCCCTCCCCAACACACACACTCACTCAGCCTACCCCCCGCAGAGCCAATGTGTGAATAATAAAGGCTCTCTTCCATTCCCCGTTGACCCCTATGTGAAGCACAATTAACCTCCACAATTATAAATATGGTTGCTGTAATTATATGGATATCAGGTTAGAAATAATTGATGAAAATTTGTGTCATTTGCAATAAGCACAGACCTAGTCGCATTATCAAAACATTTCCATTTCTATTTTTCTCGAGTCAAGGTTCTAATTGTGATCTCAAAGTAAGGTAACATCTCTCTTCCGAAATTTAGCCCACGTTATGAAAATAATGGCCGAACGTGGCTGAGATGATCAAGTATACTCTAAAACAAGAAATGCGGTTGTGACCGCGTAAAAAAACGCCTCCCGCCGTTAATGTCGGTATACCAGTGTTTGATGACATGTCTCATAAAAGCAGACATAAAGAAGGTTTCACAATTATCAATTTCTCTATTCAGTAATTTTGTATTGTGAGACCTCATCACATGGGGCAAATGCAATCATCATAGTGCACTCCCGTACCGCTTCGCGGTACCGCCGCTACGCGGCATGGAAGGCACTAAAAAATCTAATGCACGTCTAATTTTTAGGGATTCATAGCCTTAAATTCTGAGTAACCTCCATGTGTGTAGCTAAACAGCACACCAGTAACCTTTGAATGTGATGCATAACGCCTCCAGGTCCTTGCTCCTTTGTCGTCATGATGCACCGTGCAGCGCTAGCGACTAACTTTGCTGACATTGCATTGATCATTTGATGCATCATGACGACGCTTTTGGGAGTGTATCAAACTAGATGTAACTCTGATGTATGAATCGCATCTCCCTGGATGCAATTAAAAGTCTCTAACTCATTGTTAATTCTTTGTGTGAAAAGTCAACAAACCCTCATCCACTCGACACCATACCAGCTACAACAAGGCTGCTTTTATAATGGTTGTTATGTTTTACCCCACCAGGGGGTCAAGGTCACATGACTTCACCAAGGTCACCACTATCAGCGACCCAGAAGTAGAACTCTTCCCACCAGGAGGCTGGGATAACATCAGGTTGGTGGCCATTTGGTTAAACGACCACGGTCAAGGTCATCTACAGGTCAAGGCCGTATGAGATTTCAAGGTCATGGCTTATCATAGCTGACATTGACTTTTGTGTGAAGGTAGATGGAAGATAGTTGGAGCTGAAGACACATTTAAATAGGATCAAAATGGGTCTGCGATGAGATTAAAAATGATACGACCCCCAACTGCGATGTTGTAAAGGACAATGAATGGCTATTGTTGTGAGGATCGGGGAGGAGAGAACAGTTGTATGCAAACTTCTATTGTGCCCATCCCCTCCACTGCACGTGTCAATTATTCAGGGGGAGTGCCTGTAACTATTGGTCTCTATATTGGTCTCATAAAAGTTTCTGAAACAGAATCAGTAAAAATTGAGAGGTCCAATAACTGAATAAGGGGACTGATAAAGAAATGAATGAAAAGAAAGGACAACACTGTAACATATCAGTGTAGAGACAAAACTGTTATTGGGTACCATTTTCCTTCTGGAATATCCAACAAGTATAGTGCTGTAGCCCTGTCCAACATTTCCATTTTGTCCAGTAAAATCGATTCCAAAATACCCAGCAATATTGAAGGACATCTTGGAACAGATGTTGCTGGCTAAAACGCCTCAATTAAATACCCAAAAGAAATATCGCCATACCTGTTCAGGTTTTAGTCCAGGCGGCACCCAGGTATACTCCTCTAGTGCGCAGCCGCTGTCGTCGTCGGAAGTCGAATTTCGCTGGTGCGCATCGTGCGCCATCAGTTTGTGTGCGTGACTTCCGTCACCAGGTGACAGGTCGTGCACCTCCCGCGCACACTTACAGTGCCGGCATATCTTCCTGTAATAGAGAAAGAATATAAAATCTTAGTTATCCTCTACATAGATGAGCCGGTAGAAATGAAAAAAAAAAAATGTTCATATAAAACTTTAAGTAGTGCACAACTAAATTCTTGCATTGTTCCGACCCTGCTTGGTTTCGTGATGCTCCAAATCAGGTAAATATACTTGCAAGCACCGCAATGGTGACGACCAAAAATATGAACTCAGAGGTATCACATTTAGAACTTCACCAATAAAGTTCCCACTAGGTGTTTCCTTCAATATAGGTAAATGCATGCCTATCAACATGTTGGAACAATCGATGATGCAAATCCCCAAGCCTTCACACACCTCAGTGCCACCAGTTTGAAAGCTTGAAACCTTATAAGTATGATGTAACAGGGTTAAAGTCTCCTTTCAATTATGATGCCCCAATGTCGTGCTGGTGAGTAACTCTTCAGCACTGCATTGGAAGTGTATCAATCAGATTGGGTCAGCATTCAGCATGAAGGCCCAGGGTAGTATCCAAGCATCGTGGCGACAAATCTGCACTTATACATCAGGCATCCCTCAAAGAGCTAAACCTCTACCCCACATGTAGAAGACAGAAACAGATAGAGGGTAGAGAGGGGGCCATGTCCATGTTTGGACACTTTTCTACCAAATAGACGCTGCCCAATCAGCCGTGACGTCACCCACTGAGAACATTCACTGCGCATGGGCAGATCCGTGGGAAGCTTCAACGTTTTGTTGTTGTTACAAGGCCTCCCATCAACCTCCCCCTCCTATTCTATCACCCCGAGTTCTGCTGCCAACGGACACATTTGAGCCAAAAGGCTCCTCCATTATCTAATCTTATCTTTACATATTCTAAAGTGTCAGATAGCCTACATGGACGGGGTGGAAAATAAATTATATTTATGAAAACTGGCAAAATTCTGTAGCTCGTTAAGAGAGATCTGTATTTTCACGGCAACCCCCTCTAAACTATGGATACAATCTAGTATCAGGGTGGGCTATCTCCATCCACAACTCTTCAGTAGGGGCACTTGGTTCCCACCCTACCCCTGTGAGCATGGCCAGGTATGTGAGGATGGGCTTCACGCACGTCTTCACGTATTACACACACCGAGCTGCTCACAGCTCACCATAGAACTGGGAGAGCAGTTCTCAACCCTTTAATGATGTCACAACAATGAGCCTTGTGATGCTTAAATTCCTCGGATCTCTCATATTACATCAGACAGAAGATATACAACTTCCCCTACGTTTTATATCATATTTCTTCTTAAATCATTGGCCAATTTGCTTCCTCTGACTTTTTTCCTTGCATCGCCTTGATTAGGAGAAGTAAGGGCTGACTGTACATAATCCATCTGATTTTGTTACTCCTCTAGACTTCTTTCCCTTTTTACCAGGTCTCCAGAAATTGATGCCCTTGTCAAAATGGTCTAGTGCCTATGCAGCATATGCTCCTCCTCTTTCCCCCTGTTTATGTCAGATTGTATAGAAACTACTGACAGAGTACTCAACGTTGTAACCTCTCTAACTCCTGCTTTACCTCTTGATGAACGACTCCAGTCACAGGCATTACAGCCAGTCATAAACTCTATGTGAGCTGCTCTGCTCTGTAAGTTAGCCTATGAGCTGCTCTGAGCCTTTCAGGGCCACACGATGTATCTAGGTTCATGTTGCTTAGCGCTTATGATGCACTTAAAAGATGCAGTGTTGGTGAGTGTACTCACCATCACTGCATTGGTGTGTCATACCCCCCCCCCCCCAAGTAGTATCAAACCCACATTGTTTCAATAATTGAAGAATTGAGCCCTGATGAGTTACTCACCCGGGCTACATGTAAGCATCATGAAGACAAATATATGTGTAGGTATAATGCAATATGTAGTATCTAAAAGGCTAAAGTAACAGCTGGCAGCAACCTGGGGGTTTATGTAGCACAAGTGTGTCTGAGCTCTAGATTGGAAACACTTTGTCTATTAAGTGAACACTTAGTTATATCATGTATTTGTCCACTTAGCTGAGGACATTACTGTTGTAAAATAGCTTTACATACTGCTCCCAAGAGTGGATGATATCTAATGTCATCCTACATTATAAATATTATAGTCCTGCATTTTTTTAGTTGAATGAAATATACCCGCATTCGACACACTATAAATAGAAAGACAAGGCCCTATCTTTCTTCCTTTCTTTTGATGCAATCCTAAAGAAGGTGGATTCTATCAACTAAAACGTTGATCAATTCTTCAAATTTCACTTACTGATTTTTCCCCCTTCTGAACTGTTGTAACAATTGATAATTCATCCTGATCTTACCTGGACCTGGCTCAAACCTCAGTATCTCCTCCCACGACTACAAACCTAGGGTAAAGGATCCGATTTGCTCACGGAGCAGCTCACCTCAACTGCTCACTTGTCTCAATGTACCACCTCCCCGACTCCACAACAAACCCTGGGAGGTACCGCCACACTCATCTCCAAACTAACCCTTTAAGAACAACATAATGCATTGACGCATCATGTCGATTTGAAGTCATGATGCATGAGTCTAGCCCTGGCCAGAATACTCACCAGGGCTGCATTTATGCATCATGCCGAAGCACACTAAAGGGTCGGCATGGTGCATCAGTACCGCACTCACTGTCAGGTAGACTGCAATACAGTGCATCATGGCTACATAAAAAGCGTAACGCATTGTGGCACTTTAAGGGTAAACCTTCACACAGACCATGGAGGACGCTCATCTGGTATTCAAGGTCATCCCTCAGACGGTCCAAGGTCACGTAGGTCAGTCCCAGGGGTGGGGGTCAAGGTCACATGGGTGGGATGGGACACGGAGGAGTTGTGAGGACAAGTGGGCCCTGGGGGAACAGAACTGTAGGTGGAGTGGAGTGTATGGGGTGGGGTGGACAGACCATAAACCATGCAAGACTGCAGAGTATTTTAATGTCTTTCTCATTAAGATGCACACAGCATTGCATCCATTTCATATGGTACCGCGAGTTACACACTGGTATCATTTTTATGTGTTATGATGACAAGATACCTCCAGCCAACATATGAAATGATTGACAACAGGGTCACTATCTAAATTCCCTGCAAAGCAAGACTTGTCCAAAATGCCAGCTGAGAGAAGAGTGCGGTATATAAGAAGATAGTGTTGTAGAGGACCAGTTGTTGGGAGTATGGAAAAGAGATCTGCTTCTTCCCCCTCTTCACTCCTTCCCCCATCCCCCATGCTGCTCCTGGTGCAGTGAGGTGTGAAATGAAATGGGTGTGACAAATTTACAGTGAGCACCTCACCGCAACCACGTGTGTGTGGGGAGCTGCTCCACCTCTCTCCTAAGTTAGAGCTAATCTCTGTCCATTGCCACCCATGCACTCACTGAGTGTGTCCACATTTCTCCCATCATTTTGTCTCTTTCCCACCCCCCTCCTTATCAACAAATGTACTACATACTTACATCAGACCCCCCCCCCCTTCATCAATTCTCAGCTTTTACCTATCTCAACGTCGTTCCCTTCTGACTGTGCCCCAAAGCTATGGTATGGACCAGAGGGCATTGTTCTGACAGGCCCATGGCTAATTTAGCTCTATGCACTGAAGTACTCATCAATATTCTATACAGAGACTTAAGGCGGGTCACCAGGGAGGTGAGGCAGGTCAGGAGGGGGCTTAGGGTGGTCAGATGGAGACTGACCAAAGGTGGACTGGCACTGTCTGTCACAATTACTTACCTGGGCAGCCCCCACTATGAGCTGCTCAGGGTAGGAGGGGTGGTCTACTGGGGGCAGATGAGTTCCTTGTTGTAGTATGAATACATGAGCTTTAGGTCTGAGTATAAATGGATTTGATAAGCTTGGATTATAGGGGCTGAAGATGGTTGTATAGGGGCTGACATATATGCTACTGTTCACTGTTTGTCAGGATGAGTTACCTCAGATTGGTCACCTGCTCAGCCGCTGGCAAGAGCAGCTCAAGAGAGGATGGGGAGGGGGAGTTGTTCTACGCTAGTCAGTAATGGACTGCAAATAGGAAACTGACTCCACTCTTGTGTACACCCCCCCCCAAAAAAAAAGAAAAAAAAAAAGAAGAAAAATGTCGGATCCTTTATTCAAAGTACACCAAACACATACAGCTATATTTCCGGTATATCATTATCTTCCATCTCATACTAAGTATCTAAACATGGCCCCTACTAAATACCCATGTGACTCCTTTGCCTCAATGGCTGCCATCCATGCATCTATCCAACCACTCCACCTGTATAAGCCTGTCTAACTCTGGCTATTTACACCTGCACAAACCCTCCTCAACACTCACCTGTAGCCTACCCAGCATTAAGGTGAAGACCTACTGGTGTTCCTTACCGCCACTATACTTTGTATGAGATTGTTAAGAGCTAGCAAAGAACTAACCACATGTCAGCATACATGCATGGCAGTTCTACTTAGTAAGCATAACCAAAGTCATAAGACCATCATGGGGAAAACACATCCTCTCATGTTCTTCACTCAGACTTTCTGTTAGCCGCACTTTTCACGCTACGCCTCCGCATGGCTGAGCGGTAATAGGGGTCTGTAAAGGTGACTGAGGTGTGAATATGTGTATGTAACATGATATAGGTTTCTACATGTAATGTACATGCCATAGAGGTTGGGGAATGGATCAGCACTTTTAGCCACAATTTATTTAGGACTTGCTGTCAGTAGATAACAAACGTCAGTGACAGAAAGAGTAAAGAGTAGAACGGTCCATTGGTCTGTTGAATATTCCAAGTGGGAGCGACTAAGCACAGAAATCCTGAAAATTCTTCATTAGAACCCGCTTAATGTAGGATTTTATACACGTCGGGGGAACTTGAAAATACATGAAATCAGGAAAATCCCTGAAGACTTCCATCTCCATCTGATTATTCTTTTCCCACTTCAACAGTTAATAATCCCCAATGTATACAATAAATAATATATTCTACATAACTCTAATTTACTTCCCGGATTAATATATAGTATCACCAGTGAGATTGACAGATGGTTAGGTTTACCTGTATGTAATAACCAGCCCTATACAACACCTGCACCAGTTAGTAATACCTGATATCCGTTACCTGGTGAGGGTCCTCCAGGGGGTTGTCATGACAACCAGCAGGTGGGTAGGTGAGGTGAGAGGTAGAAGGGATTAATGTGAAGATAATCTCTTTGCTATTAACTGTATGTGCTAGTTAATAGATCTAGGGTGTTTGAAGAGTGGGCGATATTAAGTGTTGCGACCATTTTGTGAAGGGCACCTAGCGATGAGATATCGACCTGAACTTGCAATGGGTACAGAGTGAGCCCTTCTAAAGCATTAGAGAATTATGTAAAACTCCTGACGTTCTGAGCGCCTTTAATAGTCCTGAGAGGAACATGGGTAGAATTCATGTAAGCTACAGCTTCAACTTTGTCACGAATTTGGGGCTTTTTTTTTTTTATTTTCCAGATCTACGCAACCATCGCTAAAAATGCCATGTACAGCGCGCATGCGTGATGACGTCACGTGATAGGTGAGACGTTCACACAGTTCAGAAAGAGTGAACCGTGTGCACATGCGCACAACAATAATGCCACCTGGCTGGGAAATAACAGGAGAGTCGTGAGAAAATGAAGAAAGTGACACGGGGACAAGACATATATAAGCATGGATACCCTGCCTCAAAGGGTCCAAACAGACTGAAGCACAGACACGAGTTAGCATACTTCTGATGCAGAATGTGCTTCCATTGGCTGGAGCCAAGGATGTGGAAATTTAATGGTCAGTCTTTTCAGCCTCCTTCAGGGTTACTTTCACTTCACTTAGTAGGCACAGATCTCCAAGTATCCTCAAGCGTTTCTTACACACCATGCAATTGGTATGAGGGGTATAAGGTAACGTTGGTAACGGGGTAAATACAATAGATTAGCACGTTGGACTGTGTATTCATTAACCAGTGAATGTATGGAAAACCAACTTAGGGACTCGTTGAAAGTGTATGTAAGGACATAGAGAACATGGAGAAGGTGCCAGTAGACAGAAGCACACCACGAAATGTAATACACCAGTTCATATAGGGGCATGTCAAGACATAAATAATCAGTGGAAGGAAACCTGTTTAGCTACACTAGGAAGGGGGGGGGGGTTATTAACATGTTAATTTTCACTGTTTTCGACTTGAGCTCTTTCTTGCTACCTTAGCTAAACCACAGCACTTTCAGGTGGATAGAAATAGGTGAATTCCACATACCTGCTGTCTGTTTTAGATTTCTTTTTGTTCATGTAGGCATGCACGTTAAGTCACGGGGAATACAAATAATTATTATTCAATGCAGAAAAATGTCCCTCTCTGAATTAATTGTGTGACTTTTTATTCTCCCCCTCGGCCCCCTCCCCTGATGTCTTACAATTCAGCTTTCATGTTTATCTTTTCAGCCTTCACCTGGCAATAAAAGCAGAAATGTTAGGCCTAATGAAGATAGAGGACGTCAGAATTACACAGAAATAAATGTCTCACCAGGAACATTTACAAGGAATTATCTACATATCCACCAGTCATAGATTAGACTAATCAGATCGCCTAGTTCTCCTCAGATAACCCCATCAGGAATACTCTAATCTGGGAACAACATACTCGTGTATTTTGTGTAGAGATAGTCGTTTACATCCCTGGCGACAGGTGTGACCTCAGATGCCAACATATCGCCATGGTTACGTCCCATGTACGTCAACACCTGACAACAGAGGGCATGGTGGTCGGGGATGACGTACTACAGCGGTCGGTGGTGTTTGGGATTGGGGGTAGACTGGCTGCAGACAAGACATAGATTTGTTCACCTGTCCTTTTATTTTCCTAGATTTACCTACCATATTGGATTATATCTAATGTATAGGTTACTTTTTGCATTCCCCCCCTCGCCCCTCTCAACGATTCCTGTCGTCCATATAGCGTATTTTACGAGCATATAAGGTAATCTTCATTTAACCTCATTCTTATGAAGAACTGACTGTGTTGCCTTCACTGAAAATATTATATTCTTACTCACTTGAGTCTGGATCCAGGCAATATCGCCAAAATGAGTATGGTTTGAAACTCAGCCTGATCCTGGAATGGTCCTCAGGCAGAGCCAGAGTCTAACCACAGGATCACCCTCAGGATCTGCCAGAGTGTCACCCCAGGATCCCGGTCCCCGCACTCAAACACCATACTAGACACCATCACTGTTATGGATTTCCAGACTGACCCCCATTCCCATGGATTTGAGGCTGAAAATACCCCCTTTTTTATGCTAAAACACAGATTTTTGGGCCCCAAAAATACCCCTTAATTGCAGAAAATGCAGACATTTTGACCAGACCCCCCCTTTCATCAAAAAGCATGGATGTCTCAACTCTCAAAACTGGTCGTTTTTAAGGGGAAATAGAGATATTTTTAATCATCTGATTCCTTGTCTATATGTAAGGGCAAAACTATCCCCTTTTGGCCAATTTTCACGGAGTTTCCCTAACAAATAACCCCCTTTTTCTTGAAATTCAAGGACATTCTTAAAAAGCAAAAAACACCCCAATCTCCGTGTTTTTTGTAACTCTGATGGTGTCACACTTGGTCCAGACTGCGGGGACCGGGCCCAGGATCAGGCTGAATCTCAAATCATACTCATTTTGGCAACATTGACTCAAGTGAGTAGGATTTTTTTTCAGTGTTCCCAACTGTCGTTCTATAGCTTGGCGGCAATGGAGTCAGACAATTAATTAAATATAAGTATTATCTACAGATGCATTTCACTTATGTATAAAAAAAATGGGACGATGTGCTTTGGTACGCACAAATGGCTCAGGGCTGGTGCTGCCACCTATCATATTAAAATGTAATATGATACCGAGCCGCGCGTGCGCGATGTTAACAAACAGGTCTACTCTAGGTACACTACTCTTACTAGTCTTAGTATATGATGTCGGCCAATGAAAATTGTTCTTTATGTACTTAGAGTATACCTAGGGGGTAGGCAAAGAGGCTACCTGAAAATGAACATGGAGCTAATAACTTTTCTCGCATTTTTTGAAAGGCGTCCAAAGCGTCTCACTTTTAGATGCTGTTTTCGAACCAAATAGAAACAAAGAGAGAAAAGTCCAGCCCGGAGGTAAACCTATGGAGGACTGGATTGGAGAAGATATTTTTATGAAATGACTTTTTTCTTATTTAATTTTGTATGAACTCATGCATGGATTTTTGATTTTTTTTTCTTTACTGTAACTAAAGACTGATATATGAACTACTCATGTATGGTATTTTTATTTGTTTTTATGCTTTGTCTTTTGTAGAAAATTGAGATTGAAAATTGTATAACTGACTTTTAACCAATGCCACCACCTACCCGGCGGTATAGACTCAGGGTGGTCCCTGCGCCAACAAACCAGTGGCAGTTGTGAAGTCTATACACCCCCCCCCTCAAGAAAAAACAACAACATCAACTTACATACACTCGTACCACCCACCATCAGACAGAGGAGATGAAAGAGTTTAATACACCAGACTGAGTAGTGGCAAAAACACTGACAAGGTTAAGATGGACGAGGTGTGAGAGACTGACATGGAAATGGTCACATTTTTTGTGGCCCTTCAAAGGGCATTATTACATGTGGATTGATGTTGGGGCACTCACCACACATCCTCATACATCTCATGTTTGTTGTTCTACCTCCTACTTCTGTCATTCCTGCATAACTTATCGCTAGGGATCTACCGGATTGGTACATAGTCTGCTCTCACAACTTTGGCGAAAATCAGCTGAATAGTACCTAGCCTATTTAATCAAGCACCCCCACCCTCCCCAGCAAAAACCTAAGTCAACCCTTTTTCTGTTGTTTCCCTGTTGTTTGATATTGTATCTGTAGACATAAATCACTGTACAAAATGCAATATGTGTAAGGATGGTTTTTGTTGTTGTTTTCCATTCAAGAAATCATTTCTATATTTTCAGACTGGAGGAGAAGATTATTCAGTGATGTAAAATATCCTTTACTCAGTCTGAAACCATTCCTGTAAGGTTCCAAACCATATTTTGTCAGCTTTGGGTGAAAATAGTGGAAGTAGATCATGCGAGCAAGGAGAGGTTAGAATAAGGAGGTTCCACCCACATGTAATTGAACAAGACACCAGTGGTATTTTCACACGTTCAGAGTTAATACGTAAAGGAGGTATATATGACATAATGAAGATGAATGGGGATGGGTTACGGCTAAGAGAACGAGAAAAGCTGAATTACAATTTAAATCTTTACTTTCTGTTTTCACGTTAGCATGTGCTATTGGGTTTAAGAAGACCATCCTCATTTGAATCCACGTATTTTACAAATACACATGCAAAGTGGTTATTTTGTTCAATAGCAAAATGGAAAGGTGACGGTGATGGAAAATAAATGGCTAAATAATTATATTTGCCTTCATTGGAGAAAAGGTAATTCAAGAAACAAAATTTATTTCGTGGAAGTGCCATTTGAAGCCCTAAAAGTTTATGTTTCCATGAAAATGGTTGTGCACTGAACGTCTGTGAAAAGTGCTATTCCATAGCATTGAGGGCATAATTATGTGTCTGTTCCCTTTGCCAGGATCAGACATACACTTAAAGGCTTAGGCCTACTTTATAACTCCATGAGCATACTCACTGATCGCCTTTTTAGTGTTGGTGAGTCTACTGACCATCATTACATTTGTTTATGATCAAAGTGACCTTTCAGGTGTGTACCAACCCTCTAGGTTTGCTATGATGTTTACTTGTGATAAATTCGTGCATTATGACCACTATGGGGCCTCTAAGGGGTTAGGTTCCCCCACATTACAAGCCTGCGAATCAGGTGTGTCTGTGTGAAGTGTTATAAGCAGCAGTATGTGTTGTCCCACCTGACTACTCCCATCTTGCCAGTCATCTACATCACTCACACCTGTAGACAGCACCTCATGTGCCGTATGACAACACTTACACTAAAACACATGCAAATCTAAAGGATTTCGCTTCTTCATTCTTTGTTTTTTTTTATATCTATTTTTTGTTCTATTTCTCCCCGGCAGTCTACTGATAGCTGCCCGGATAACGCCACCCAAGGCCCTGCATGCATTGTTTTATTCACTGGCCTTTTACCATTTGTTAACTTTCTTCTTTTTTTTTATCTAACTGTATTCATTATTTTTGCTATGCTATCAGACCTTCTGTCAATTACTCGAATTCTGGTACAAAAGACCTGTTATTGTTATAGTATATATCCATTAGCAGTTGTGTCACATTTAATTTCTTCTCCTGTTAGATAGCCTACTTGGTCTAACTGCAGTATAATCATTTATTTCATGTTGATATGCCCGAGATACTGACAGCCCATAGCTCTAGCACTCGATCGGCCGTATCTCACACCCCCCGTGCGATAACCCGCGAAAATATCACACGCCGAGGTCACGTGACCCTTTGATGACGTCATAGCTCCAAGATGGCGATGTAAACAATGCGCACGGGGAGTAATTCTGATAAATTCTATTGTAATTCAGCAGTTTTACATCAAAATAACATGAAATAAATGCAAATGAACACTCGTGGGGAGAATTTTCGAGGGTTATCTCACTTGCCGATCAGGTGCCGCATCGCACTCCGCCCTGCGGGCGTCGTGCGATACGGCACCTGATCGGCGCGTGAGATAACCCTCGAAAATTCTCCCCACTCGTGAACATTTGCCTATTTATCTATTTGAGAAACTGTGGAAAATATAGGGACTACAAATCTCATATGAAACTGAACCATTCCTAAAATCATCAATTTAGCTTTAGCTTTTGGCATTGGATGGTCTATGAAAGCCATACCGCAATACTCCAGCATCAATGACGTTAACTTTAAGTGATGACAATACCTACGTCAGACGCTATCAGCTCCGTCATGTCTTTAGTTTATGTGGGAATATCTTTCTAGAAGCTGGTATTTAATTCTTCACATCTCCCTCAATACTACAATCCAACAGCTCACTTTTTTTTTCATTTGTTCCTTCAGCCTCTAAAACATTTCCATCATCCCCACGGCAAACTCATCCTTGACTTCCTGTCTAGATAATTCATACAGTTATTTTCATTGAGCGAGACTGCAGACAGGGCATGGCATTCTCCAGTCAACTTTTCTTCAGTAACGGCTGCAGGCTGCGGGGGTGGGTGGGGGTTGTCGGGAATGCACCCCCCCCCCTCCTCACACTAGGCCCTATTTTGATTATTAAGGGTTGAAAGATTAGGTCTATAGCCTAGGGTACTCAACATCAACTGTTCTTCCGATTAATCTTGATTCATTATTTTACTGGTTTTTCCTCACTTCATTTCAGCTTGTACACCTCTCAACAATGTCATGCATATTTTACGTTGTTTTTCTTCTTTTTTTTTTCTTCAAAATACCTCTCAACAATGTCATGCTTATTTTACGTTGTTTTTCTTCTTTTTTTTTTCAAAATTTAGCAAAAAATAGGCAAAACACATGGAGATCCACAAGGGTACCAACACAAAAGATCCCTTTTATATTATTGTTAAAAGGTAATCAATAAAAGATAATTCTCACAGCAGCTAGCTAGTGTCGCGTGTAATAGAGTAAGTAGTATATCGAAAAGGGGTAACTCTTATAGCTCATATGAGTTTCCGAGAATAAAATCAGTCATTATCATTGTTATGTTCACTTAAGGCATGAGGCACGGTTTTATGGAGCATCGATCAAATAGTGCCTATGTCCACCCAATAGACAACGCGATGTATAGTTTGTGCAAAAAACGAATTAGGCACCCCAATTGTATACACCCCCACCCAGCTTCTACAGATCTGACCTCGTAGATCCAGATGCTATTTGCAGGGGACCCAGGGGGGCGCTGCTGTGGCTGTCTGGTTATCAGACTAGCCTCCCCACCAACACATGATAATCTCCTGCCGTTTAATCCCACCAAGACGCCAGATAATCCCACTTAAGTCGTTAGGCCAAGCCAAATATTCACTACAAACTGCTTCTTGTTATGTTTTGAACTGACGTCTAATAAGATGTTAATTCCTGAGCTGAGAGAGATAACAGGGCTAAGCGAAAATCCTTTGTTGATGGAGGGAAGTCCACACCAATAAAATGACATATTTCAGGGCATATATGTGGGTAAAACCTCAATGCTACAATATTAACTAGTGTTCAGTTACTTAATTTTTGAAGGGATGTGCTGGCACTTCTCGTTTTCTTTTTTGCATTGAAGGGGGTTTCAATAGAAGTCGCCAATAATTACATGTGAAAGAAACGAAGGAGACTCTAGACTAGAGCTGACAAATATGTTTGTCCATTATTGGTTCCTATAGTAGATTTCTTCGAAAATCATAATATGGTTCTACGCTTATTATATGCAAATGTTAATAAAACTGATTTTCGTTTTTTTTTAAATACAAAGTGTTCTTCTCACTATTTGAATGATGCAAAATGAGGTCATAATTTTTTTTCTTAATCTACAGCAGTACAGGATGAAGGGAAGACCTCTCTACAGCCTTTCGGTAATTATGTGCAACGCTATAAATAGCAATGGGGTTTCTTGCAGAGCTATCACTTTTCAAACAGACATTTTAGCTGGAATCTCTTTCCTTTGCACACAGATAAGCACACAATCTCTGCCTGGAGAGGGACGGGTTATCATCGCAGCGTTTGCCAGATGGTTCTTTTCTCCGCTAGGGGGCAGCATGGGCAGCTCGGAGCTGTCACTGAGAGCAGATAAAGTTTTACTACTCCAGAGGAGATATACTCAGGGAGGGAGGATGACGATGTCTCAGATTTGTAAGAGACTCCTAAGAGCTGACAAAGTGTTCGGCCTCAGTGGATGATAAAGTTGAAATTGTAAAGGATGGCAAACGGCAAAAGAAGGTGAAGTGAGGCAAAAATGGGGGGGGGGGCGCAGGCTGATATGTACATAAGGAGAAATCTTGAAGAAAATGAGCGATCAGTGGGATATTATAAAGGTCGTATGAGGGAGGCCCTAACGTTCGGCCCTAGGGGGAAGGAGTTACCATCTCTCCTCTTTCTGAAATCTGCCATACACCGTCCCGATGTAGGGTTACTTAGGCCGTCGTGCAATCCAAGAGCCCTACCCCCCCAACCCACCCACCCACCGCCCCTCCCCCCTCCGTACCATTAGTATCCCCTGCACCCATCGCTCTGTGGATTCTAAATGAATATTAATCCGCTTACAAAAGGCCTTATGGTGGAGATGGGTTTTAGTGAAACTCAATCTCCAGCTGAGGCCTCCTGCAGGGGGTGTGATGACTAGAGTGACCCTTTAGGGGCCCATAGTGAAGTATGCCCATATTTTCTCGTCATGAAATTACTCGCCAAGGGTTTAAGGCGGCAGGTGAGATTGTATACATTCTGCAGGTCGCATGAATCTGGCCCTGGCGAGCCCACTAGCCAGGACAACATTAATCACGAAGAAAACTTTGCCTGGGAAACAGACATTTCCAATGAACATACTACGTCGGCCTTAAAGGGTTAATGGTTGCAGGATGGGATCTGTAACATGACGAAACGGCTACATAATTAATATTGATGTCTCAGACAAAGTCCTGAACAGCAAAATACAGGCTTCTACACCAATTATCATTGTTTAGGAGATGCCAATGCACTGTTGAGAACTACTGGTATGAGGGAGGGATAGGAAGGGGGGCTATTCATTTCTTTTTCATTTTTCTTTCATTTTCAATTCTCATAAATCATGAATATTCCCCAAAACTCTCTAATTCCTGCCATTATAAGATTAGTTTGCAGTTGCCGACAATGCTTGTATTACATGTATTCTTTTGCTGCCATTATTTACCACCGTCCTTCAGACTTTATTTTGTAAACTTAGATGAGACTTGACATCCGTATCATAAGGCAGGAGTGATGTTTTAATGCATTTTTATTGCACAGGCTTTACTTTGATAAGTTGTTTTACATTGGAGGGCTCACTTTTTGTTGGTGTGCCTTTTAGAGGAGCATGGAGTGAGTGTCAAGGGGTGGATACTTTTTTCTCTTTGGGCATGACAGTTTTTGGCTTTTCTTTCATTTCTCTTGCTAAACAAGTTCTGATATCTCCATTCAAATCAAGATCGGTGGCTCTCAACAGCATTACAGTTAAAAAGAAACTGATGATTCACTGAAGGCATTAGTGATAATCTCTCGACAAAAGGATGTTTTAAAGGGAAAAATAAGGTATGAATTTCAAATGGCATTTAAAGTGGAAATTCCCACGCAAAATGCTCAAAATCTACTAATTCACCCACCTTGTCTAAATTTAAGCACCTACCCACGTCTACTCCAGCCCGACTCCAACTCCCTCCACACCTTAAATCCACATGGTGATGCATGAATGCATCCCTGGTGAGCCAATGCAGGTAATGCACTAAACACATACGATGTGTTAATAAAAGAGTTCAGTCATGATAGGCCGTGTGTAAACATGGTATTTGTCTGTCTGAGGTTACACTCAGACAAAGACTCTGTTCACACAGTCCCAAACCCGTATCAATAACTCCAAGTCACTGTGTAAACCAAGGACAAGCCCATCATGATGATACCAACCATCTCCCCATACTCCCTTCTCCAGACACCACCAATTGATGTAACTCGCTTGCTAAAACACAGCAACAGCTCCTATATTATGTCTTAAATGTTTAGAAATATATGCGTGCTACCGGTATGTAACTACATGTATACAGAATTTACTGAAAAATTCCCAATATCAAGTCAAACAGTGCATTTAAGCGGTCATCGGAAATATGGGATGGTTGAAGCAAAGTAATACTTCATTGTGCTATATGACCTAAGCTGACCGATGAACCTCTCTCCTCAATATCTACCCTACCACATGCACTTATTGATTTCATGCAAATGATGCCCACAATACTCTTTTAGTCGAATTACTTCCAATATCAATGTTCTACATTCCATTTGCTCATTAGTCTCACCCTGTCCACAGAAGTATCTTCAAATTCATCCATTTACAAGACTGCATTTAACTACATATGTATTTCCAAAAGAAAACAGTGCCTCTTTGAGAATGTCCTATACATTACCCATGTTATGAACAGCTTGGGATAACCCAGAGACCCCAACCCCAACCCCCCACCCAACCACCTGAAACCCCTAACCCCATTCTGCATAGAAGCCCTACCTTTACTTTACAAACACAGAGAGACAATGGTAAATATGAACCTGATTAAGATGCGTGAGTTTTATCAGGTGTCACTACATGGCCCTCCTATTTCAGGTCATCCTACCTCAGGTCAGACCTGTTAACTCAGCCTACACACCTGGTGATGAGGAAACAGTTATGTGATCTACTTGGTAACCAATGTGACATGACTGGTGACAAGGTGAGGTACACTCTAAGAAGTAAATATTGAATCTACAAGACATCTTCATAAAACTGAACAGCGAACCACTAATTGCATAGCCCCAGATGGCAGTATACAGTAGAGACCATTGTGGTACAAGGAATCTCCATCAAATTACATGTAACATTGAAATCCTTGCCCCAATGTTGCTAGAGACAACCTCATAACCCAGGTGATCTGTCGGATAAAGTTACTTGCCTGGTAACCAAGATCGGTGATGGATTAAGAGGGGGGCCCAACCATCGGAAGTTCGCCCCCTAAAAAAACGAATGCGTTCAATCCTTTTTTTTTCAAATCCTAGATTCACTACAGGGTGATCTACCTGGTGATCAAGGTGCTTTGTCTATAAGTGGGATGAGCTACTGATCGGTACAGGTATGAAGAGAGCTATGTGATCGTGCGTGAGTGATAATTATTTCCAAAAGAAAGAGTCCCTAATAAGAGTCATATTCATTGTGAGAAAACTAAATTCCATTTCAATTGATGGATGAATGTGTTGGTACAAGCGTATATGTGCATTAGACACACAGAGGGGACAGAAAAGACGAGATTACGACAATTTTAAGATGGCAAGTTGTGTGAGAAGACTGCCGTGAGGTGTGATTGGTTCAAGGGTTGTAAGGTCAGCCTTGTGTAGGGAGGGACCTTGGGGGTGGGAGGAATGTGACATTAAACAAGACACCTGCAGGTAGCTTTACCGTGACGGTCAGGCTGGTAGTTAACCCTATCATTGCCATTCCTCTAGGGCATTATAAGTTAACCCTTACCCTCTGGGATCTGTCACCCCTAGGGGTGTGCCACCTTAGGACCTTCAGGGACACCTATGGTGGTGATGCTATTATCTATAATAATACCACATGTGTACCTGTTTGTTTACTAATAGAGTGTCCTGGGGTTGCAGGGGGTTGTTACTTGTTTCTGTTGTCTAGGTCATGATTTCATAAGGTTTTTATATGTACTAAATGCCTAAACTCTACGAATGTAGTCATGTGGTCTATCATGAAGAAAATTGGCATCATCTACTTAAGTACTATACACTGCCAGGTTACGGGGCTGACCGTGTAGAGGGTGGGTCACTAGGACAGCCCCCATGTGCCCTCACGGACACGCCTCCATGCCTTGACCACGCCCCCTTGAATACTGACCGTACTGTGTACAAAAGTGATCTCTGACAGGCTGCTAGGAAAGCATGCCCTGTATGGTAGATAATTCCTTAGTATAACGTTGGCACAGCACGGTTTGTAATGGTGCATCAGACCTATAGATCCGTTGGGTGTACTGTATATAGGCCTATCATACATTGACCATCTAAGATAAGACTGAAAAAATAGATTAATTTTAGGACTGCACTCATGCATCGACAAGGCACAGCACTAAGGCACTTTACTATAATATCCTTAAAGGGTTCATATGGGGAATGGGCACGGGTAAGACTGATAAAGGTATGAGGTCGTGAGTCAGCAGGGGGCCTTATTGTAGAGTCAGGGAGATGAGAAGGTAGATTGTAGATAACTATAGGTTGTCTTCCACACAACTATACACCACATGCACCAAGAGTGGCGCCAGATGGTGATAGGCCTCTGTGCAACACCAATGATTGATGGGAGGGCATGTTTATTCCCCTCTATTTAAAAGCAGGGAAATTTCTAAACTTGTGGCTCGTACTATATTTCCACCATACAATTGAACTGTGCATGCCCATCTTTTCACAAATCTGTGAGACTTAACTTCATTCTATGGCAGACAACTTTGACTATACGACCTCAAAGATTGGTAAAGTGGTATCATGTGAAATAGCCCCCCCCCCCTGGCCCTATGCCTTTATGAATGCAAGAAATAAATCAATAGAGAAAATGGCAGCACAAGACTCACCACACGTCGTCCATGCTGTCACATTCTAGTCGTGCAACGTCAGAGTCAGCTGACCCCAGTGACGTTACGTCCCGGCATGCTGTATTCCCCCTGACGTACCGCGTCACCAGGGCTCTATTTGTGACGTCACGAATGGCATGGTTCTTGCTAGTGACGTCAACTTTAGCCAAATCCTCGTCAGTAAAAGCCGGAGACGTAGACATGTCTCTCGTGACGTCATCAACAAACCCGACGTTTATCTTTACGTCGGCCATGACGTGAGGTTGACTTGTGACATCATGTAGCCCTAGTTCCTGATCAGTTCCGCCATAACCTGACGTTGCGTCTGACGAATCTCCAGGGCACTTTGATTCGGCCATTGCTTAAGCGTTTTGATCGAATCCAAATCCAGAGCAATGTCTGCCTTTAAAATCTGGTATAACTAACTGTCTCTTATATTATATCTGTAGCACTGAACATTTAGTTCTCTCCTGTATTGCATCTGTGAAGTATATCCAGGTTGGTTCACTTACTTGGGTCTGTCTTCTCATTAGGTTTAAGTAGCCTCAGCAGGTCCTCCCAGATCCTCCAAACAGTACACAAATATACACTGATACTTTTCTGTGACACTCTAGCATAAACCAGTCCCTCCTGGAGAATGATCCTACTGGTGTGGAATGCCTCAGTCCTTCCTTTGACCGGCAGTAACCACCCTTACCACCACCAGCCGCATCTTGGACCAATCACACAGTAAATGACCCATCCACCGACCCACACAGTCGGCCTGACCACAGACAGCAGTCCCTGTGTCCATCCGACCCTGACCACCCCTATCCTGGAACTCCAGTCTCCTCCTCTACTCTCAGAGCACTGACCCGACACACCGCGTCCCACCAACATCAACAAGATGGCCGCCGTCACATGACAAACCCACCACTTCCGGTGGGTCAGCTGGTACCTAGGTGACCTGTGGGATATGAACCGATGACGGACTAGTTACCAGGGGCGCCCGCGGTGGCGCTCTGTATGGTGGATAGCGTTACTAGGGGCTACTTCCGGTTTGATCAGCATCCTTGTGTATCCATGGCAATCATCGGAAGTTCCCGACAGTCCCCACGCCCACATCAAAGCAAGCCTGTCTTCAAGTGAGCGCGTTAACATGTGGGGCGTGAGTGGTTTTCCTTTTCTGTAGGTTTTTTTTCCTCGTGCATTTTTTTACTTTTTTACATGATCACTTGATGTCAGCCGCAGTAGGAGCACGTGGCCACTTAGCAACCAATCAAAAGACAACACTCCATGAGTTGCTCTGATGGAAGGGGTAGCTCTAAGAGCAAGAACAGTTCAAGTACAGACCTACATACTTTTATCTTGTTTTATAGATGAGCAGGCAAAACACCACTTCTATTTCACTCCCCTATCATCCAAATACCACCCCTCTATCCAAGTGGATCATTCAATGAGCTCTGTCTGACCTTCAGTTTTATGCCTTGGGTTGAAGGTCAAGGTTCACTAAGGCCGACCTTGAAGTAAAGGATGAAGGTCATGACCTGGAAATCACCCATGCAGACAGACGTCGGGGAAGGTGATGATTTGTTGAGGGATGTATCTATGAATGCCGCCAAAGGCCATCAGACGGTTTTCCTATTTCAGTAGAGTGCATGTCTGTTTGTCTTGCCTAGTACTGATCCCTTTATTATGTTTCCATCTCCAAGCAGATTTTTGGCAGTCTCTTGTGCAAGCCGAACATACTCATATCTGCTTGGAGAGTGATGACCTCACTGTGTGAGGGCTCCCAAGGGCAATACTGGGCAGCGGTGGGTGGCGTCTTGAAAAATGACTGGAATAACCTCAAAGCAGGATGGGATAGCCTCAAAGCAGGTTGTGTTTATGGAGGGTGTGATCTTTGTGAACTTTAGCCCTGAAGGAGCACATCTAATAATACCCCTCTCACCCACTTCCCACAGTCCCAGGAGGACTTTCCGGTTCCGGGGAGCCCCTATGGTCAATAGTTCTATTATCGCCCACTGATAACCTTCCTGTCTTCACTGGTTGTACCGGAGAGGACAGATCGCCTCTGGTGGTATTCACTGTGCTCCAGTGGGTCATATGGGGTACGGGATAGCTCAAGGTTTCAATGTGGGGCGTGGTATTGGTATATGGAGACGTAATAACCTAAAATATACCACAACTAGGAGGTTATGTATATGTTATATATCCTCAATACAAATAACAAAACATCTCCAGGCTATAAGGCTTTTGACAGGTCATTACTTTACTGACAGTATCATATCTATGTACAGCATAACCACCCATGGAGGTGGTTCCTTGTAGTCTGTCCTCTTTCTATGGTACTCTGTTAGGAAGTTTCAATGGCATATTCTCATTATATCTGTGAGTAGGAATAGAGTAACTTTGTCATCAAATTAAGAAAAGAGGTATTAAAGGTGTGCCTTAGTTAATATATCCAATACTGCTCTCCTTTTCTCTCCTTCCTGAATTATTTGTTCATGCAATAATAGTCCTCTGAAAAGAGCAGATGTCACAATCTGTATTTAGCAAACAGTATTCCTTACTATTTGTATATTGGTAGGTTTGTCTCTATACAACAGCTCTTTATAATTTCATATTGTTTCTTTCCTGATTGTAGATTTTTTTTTGTCTTGATATACAGGCCTCGAGCTGATCCACCATATGACACCCGGGGGAGGGGTGTTATGAGTTATAGCCTATGTCAGTGGGACATAACTATGTAATGAGACCTCCCTGAGGGCCTTCTGAGGGCCTAGTTATACCCCTCACCAACAGGGGGGGGGGCCTTGTCACTGGGACCCCTGGATTAGACAGGTAAATACAAGTGTATTATGACAGTATAAATAGGTAAGGCGGGGGATGGTGTGTCACAAGGGGTGGGAAGATTTTGGGGACTTTTCTCCTATGGGTAAACATCAATCATGTCAGCCTTTGTACATTAGAGCTGACACCATGATGTATGTTTGACAAACAGATAATGATATGGCGTACTCCTCTCTTGTTGATTAAATCTGTATATAATGTTGGTTTAAAAACTGCCTGAGGTCACTGCTAATGCTACCTTCAAAACTGGTAGTAGGTAAATATATAAAGGTATAGTCAGAATTAATATTTAACAGTCCTGTTCCTGTCGACATTTGTACATGGGCTCTTAAATAGTCTATTACAATCCCCATTCACTCCACGGATTACCTGTCATCAATCTTTGTTGAGGCTGCATTTGTTAAACATTCTTTGTCGTACAGAATACAGCATCTCATTTCCCAGGTGGTAATTTATCATTTACGTTGTAATCAAATTTAATTATATGTTGTACAAACAGGGAAGTCCTCAATGGTAAACCACCCAGACTATGTGTTACAAGTAGTTACTGAACCTGTTCAAGTAGGCGAGTACTTCACCCCCTGGTATGTGAGCAGGTCACAGGGGGCGTGGCCTGTAGGTCAGGGGGCGTGGCCTGTGGGTGATTGACACATGCGTCCTACACCTGTGAGGTGTTATTATCATTATTACACGTGGCAGGCTGGATACCAACCCTGGGGCGGTCAGTTGGCGCCGAGATCCAGCGAACACACCATCAAATAGCCATCAACGTCTGCCTGAGGTCTAGTGCTGACCTCGAGTGGGGGGTTTCTCAACTAAAGTCGAGCTGCTCTCCAATCTGCTCATCTGCAACAGACCATGCAGTTCAAATAGTTGTTCCTTTTAGTTTTCTCTCATCTGTCGTCTCTTACTGTGGAAGAAATACCTTTGACTAACTTAATCCGGGAAGTTAGTACACCATGATCCCTTTTAGTCTCCTTAAAGAGACCATGTTTGGGTGTCCTCTTACAATGACAGGACCAAACAGGACAACAGCCTCTCACCATGTGCCTCCTGGTTGTTCACCTATCCTAGATGAGCCAAATCCTATCCGATACAAGTAAAAGGAAGTCTAGTTTGCAATTTCTAAAATCAAAGCTTCTTACCCCACAGTCAGACAAACGTGCTCCTGGAGGCCAGTGAGTGAGTGGCAGAGTGCGGCTATTTGCTCCCTTTGAGCTGCTCCTTCTCTACCCCCTCACTGAGCTGCTCACAGCAGGCAGGCCGTGTGTGAGGACGTTGTGATGGATGGTTGTGTGCTGGGGGTGCAGCAGCAAAGGGGTATCTTTCTATCTAGGGGTAGTTGTGGTCCATGTGGTGCACCCTGATACATGTATACAGAATATTCAGATACACATATCACCCCAGCGCATATACTGTTTTCTACTATTGTATCTTTGTGTTCAGCGTAAGCGCAATCAGTTCATTTGAAATAAATTCCAGAATAAAAATCAGCTCTTATTGTCAATTCATAGGTTGAAACTCATTCTACAGTTATCCTAGAGGCTTATACATGTATGCTGGTGCAACATCGGTCCATGTTCTCTCAATCAACAAATATTTCCAGATGCACACAGAAAGCCCTTTTCCTCTTGAAATTTCAATCGATATTTGCCGAGCATAGGCTAGGTATTTCTATAAGTCAAAAAGTTTCGTCTTCTTCGTGTAGTCTTCTCCAGGGAATACCTTTTAGAACACCAGACTTCCCTCCAGTATTTAATGGCACACATTCCACTACAGACATAGGAATCTATAGACCATTTACCTTTCCCTTAATAGCACTTCCAAACGTAATAGGGGTCAAATCAGTCAAACTCCCTAGTATTTACCGATATTTAATGTGAGCAGTAAGGCGCCAACAGTAACGCATAGACGTGTCTTAGTCTCGTTTCCAGCCATACATATGCTTCATTTGCTGATAGAGAGTATGCACACTCAAACTCTTGTCCAAGTCTTGTAGTTAGAGGATATAATTATGTACAGAGATAGTTAAAACTAGGCCTACTGGTCTTGACTACGTCTCTGACCACAATGCTTCCAGTCAAAAATAAGAATTTCTGTGGTTGTTGTTAGAAGATAGAAGCAGACTTCATCAAGTCTACAAAGCCTCCACTAATGATACGTCCAATGCACTGGACCTGCATGTGAAACCTTAATTGTCGGTCCATATCTTCTTATATCCGAGTGATGAGACTTGAGCTACTCCAGTTATGCCAGGTATTTACTCGTGTAGTAGACATTAAGATGATAGTGGCACGTGCATGTACTACATGTATGCGTCCAGTAGGGCTGGGCCTGTGGCAGGCATACCTCACCCACCTATTACACTCAAGAGTCTTATCTACGCCTTCCAGCTAGTCTCAGAGGTGGACTACAGATCTGAAGGGCAAATGTGGGAAATAATAACATCTACTCAACTTTCTTTGTCGAATAATCTAATACAGAAATCCCAGGGATCCAGGTAAACTGCTGGAATTCGAGAAAGAACGGGAAAAGTGGCAAGATGCTGTCAGATCTACGTACATGTATCTTGTAGCAAAATACTTCAGCTCGTCGCCCACTGGGTACAACTGCTACTAGATCTAGATAGTCCAAACAGTTGAGTGGGGTAGGGAGTCAAGTGACTGTGTTGTCTGTATCAGGTTGTCTGGTTGTAAGGTATCTCCTGTACGGTAATCACACGACTACAAACGTCTATATAGCACCAATGTTCTAAATAAAGTAAACTTACACATTTAATAGAATACCAAATACCAATGTACGTATTGAGTACCAGCCTGGTCCTCAGCTGCATGTGCCTCACGTGGCAATGACAACTTTAATAGGGACATCTGCGAAGTCCAAGAACAAAGTTTGGTAATGCACTAGTCCTCGAGAGTGGTTTCCTCAGGAACAAGGTGGCCATTGCTCGTACATCCTACTAAACTACTGCAGCAACTTGCCCCCTGTTCCAGCTCTATTTGATCTATTAGACTATAAGCATGTAGCACCTCCTCCCCATGCTAACCTCCTCCTGCTCGTCCTTCATGCCGCCCCAAACACACACACGTCCACATGGAGCGCCTCCCTGGGCCGTACTGAGCGCCGTCCGTGCACACGTCTCCCTTGTCTCACAGTCCAACCCAGCCCCGCCCTCTCCCTCTGTGCTGCCGCCACCACGCCCCCCTCAGTTACCCTCACCCTCTCTACCCAGGGTCTATTCTCATCAGTTTATCCAGAATTCATGTATTCTAATTTGTCACACTCTGGTTACAATTCCATGCATTTTTTTCTAATTGTTTATATATAGTGTGTTGTTATAGACTATGACATACAGCAGGAACTTTTAAATATAGAAATACCGCTGTGGTATATACATGTGTGTAGCCAATACATGTCAGAGGCGTAGGAAGCAAATCTTCATTGGGGGGGCCCAGCGGGTCCCCACCATGGCCACCTTGTATTGTCGACTCAAGCGCAATAGCACCTCATAAAATTTGTATAAAAATGTAATTTTTGATGAATTTTAGATCTCATTTTAGGCTCAGGCCCCCCCATTTTCCCTATCCCGTTACTATATCAATATACTTTGATAATGCAAAGATTTAGCTTCTAGTTCAATTCATAATGAATTCTTGGCAAATTTTTTTTGGGGGGGGCAGACATACTCAGGCCCCACCTGCTTTATGATTGGGGGGGGCAGGCCCCCCCCCTTTTCCTACGCCCCTGCATGTAGGAAAAAGGGTGTCATTTTTGGCTGGCGCCATCATTCTACGCACAAATTTCTTAATGTATGATATCTGTGTGTCTGTGTATGTGGGCCGGCAGAAAGTATTTCTAATATGAACCTCATTCAGGGGCTGAACACTAAACTTTTTAATCATACTAAAACCCTTTTCCCTCAGATTTGCCCCTAAGTTGTGAGACTCAAACTAAAGTTAGAACACCCCCCCTCCTTCCACAAATACCCTTCTCACAATACTACTACCGCCCAATCTATTCTCTCAACGCCCAGACATTGATGGTTTCATTCAAATTTCCGTGTCTGAACTCAATAGTCACAAAGCGCATTGACATTTTACTGTAAATGACTCTCCCCTTTTTACTGCCAAATGACAACTGTAACTGTGTTTATTATCCGTCAATTCTGTAACTTTGCTTGTTATGTAATGTCTACTATATTCATCTTTTGTTGGGGATGTTGTTGTTGACAATGAAGCTAACACCTGGTGCAAATGAAAGCTTGATATCATCATTTCTTTCAATTCAAGCCAAATAGATTTTCAACAGAATATGTCCAGGGTAACTGCACTTTGGAAAATCCCAGGCCCTCAAGCGTTGAATAACCAAAGGTTTTATTTATTGAGAATGGTGCCTGTAACATTTTCTATGGACCCAGCACTATGCTCAAACTTCCAGCGTAGTTCTTACATCTGCCTCATGGAGTCTATCTTTTTAATGCAGGGGCGTAGGAAGCAAATTTTTAATGGGGGGCCCAGGGGTCTCGGTTGGGGGGCGCTATATTTTTATATAGGCTTATATACATTTGTTTCACCAGGTTAATACACTAGGTAGCGCTCCAGGAGCCCCACTGCTTACGTGGGCATGCCCATCATTTACTCCCAGGGCTCCATAGGTTTACCCTTGTTGCACAGACACCACTCACTGAAATGCCATTTTGCAATGTAAAATAGAGCTCCAGGTCTTAGAAATCAAACCTACATGCAGACAAATAGTTTGGTTATATTCACTCTAGATATCTAAAGGAAATATTGAGCCAGACATAATGCAGACCATTACAAACATTTGGGGCTATTATAGGTGCTGGAGTCAAAACCAGCCATGCCCCTGTAGAGTAGCAAAGTGGCATGGCTGCCACTAGCGCCATCTGCTGTATCAAAGCTGGTGAAAGGGTCATATAGGGGGCCTCTTCATTATTGGGGGGGTCCCAGGCCCCCCTGCCCCCCCCCTTTTCCTTCGCCCCTGTAATGGACACAACTTAGTCTGCTAATTCTACTTAACAATTGCTCCCAATACTGAGTGCTTCTCAGATACATGACTAGGCCACTCATACTTATTGAATTCCCTATTGCATTGTAACATTCATGTCTCAAGACATAGTGTTGTCGTTATTGTGAGGGTCATCTACATGTATTTTGCTAATGGATCAAGCATTTGTTGTGGTGTTCTTTTAGGAAAGTCTTAAGAAAATTCTATGTATATATATGACAAATGCAATATACTATCCATAGACCTGTCAGGGTACCCAGTGAAATTTTGATTTCAAATTACCTGCCATCTGTGCATCGGAAGGGTCGTAAGAGTATTGTCAGTGATATGATTGTCTTAATCAGCTATCCAAACACATATTATTTTTTTTTATCCTAGTTCTCAGTGTAGTAGGTTTTCTTAAAATATTCATAGGAAAAGGAACCTTGAGTGTGAATAGAACAGCTTACACTGCAGATGTTGGCTGGGCAGCACCATGATGATGGCGGTCTTTAAAGGGTTAACCCGTTGCACCAGGTGCCCTTACACATTGTATATTACGTAGGGCCTAGTATACTAGAAGATGCGCATACTGTAAGTGGGATTGCTGTTCCTGATATAGTCAGACAGACAACCAGGCCGACTGTGTTATTCAGCTGGTGTGTGCATGACTTAGCCTCTTAGGCCAGTTAGGGGCAGTACATGTACAGTGCTGCATTAGGTCCTGAGCCCTACTGGTTGTGTGATATGTATATCAGTGCAGCAATAACCTTGTCGGTGTATTATTGCACGGAATGAATTGATACACACCTAAGCATGCACGTTTATGTGGGGTGACAGGTAGGTTTTGTGTGATGCCTTCTCTCCATGTAGGCCTAATCCCTACTGATTTTCATTTGTTCTCAAGAAAATGCGATGCCAACCCAATGTAGAGTTGTAAATATAGGTTAATGCATTGGCATTGACTCTAATTTTCGATACCATAGGCCTAATCCAGCAAATAGAGGATGGATATGCTAGGGATAGGCCCTATGTTAGTTGGGAACAAACTTCAGAAATTGGCTATGCAATTGGGGGAAAGTTGCCTAATTTGGACCCCCCTAAGAACTTTTTCCTGTCCAGTGATTATTTCTATGAATTTGAATGTAAAAGTTATACACTTTGTAAGGGTACCTTATAGCTTTCTGGTGATAGCATAAAATCTAGGAATATGAATTTCTCTAGTCAGGGTGTGCAATCACAAATCAAAGCCTAATGGTCCAATTTAGGCAACCAGGTGCCTAAATTGGACCAGTTGGTGTCCTAAATTGGACCAACATGCATTATTGTGCTTTATTTCCTTATACTTTCATTATATTGAAAAAAATGTATAAAACTAGGGAACTTTTAATGTATGATATCAAATGTCCCCTTGTTATTTCCATCAATATCATGTGAATTTGCTCTGTACTGGAGTAAAAAAAAGTTACACTTTGGTCCAATTTAGAATACTAGGCCTATGCCTCACCGCGTGGTCCAGTTTAGGCAAATAAATTGGACCCAATATATTACAACTATGGTCCAATTTAGGCAACTCAAGCTGGTCCAATTTAGGCAACTTTTCATCTTTCTCATTGATAGTTTGTTTTCTAAAACATGACAATGTTTTTATCAAATTTCACTTTAGTCTAAAAGTATAATATAACATCTAAAAATCTGAAAGGATTTTGAACAAAAAATGTTGCCTATATACAGCAACCAGGAGGGCTTAGCTAAGCGGTGACGCAAATAAGACCAAGAGGTCCAAAAACCATTTTTCATAGAAAATGTGCATAAAATTACAGAAAAATTACGTTTATTGAAGTTATAAGGAACTTTAGTGATATTGACTAAAAGATGGCAGCATTGGAACCTAGTTTCTTTTACTGCCACTAGGGGAAACAATGGTGGTCCAACTTAGGAGCCGGTCCGAATTAGGCAACCTTCCCCTAGGTAGCCCCCACCTTATCTAGGCCTAATGATTTAAAATTAATCTGTCAGTTCGGCGAAAAATTCCGAAATATTTCATACGAGAATGGGCTGCTTTGAACGTCACAAAATGACGTCACGGCGTCCTGTAGAACACTGCAGAACGTAGCCCCGGTAAGTTGTCATGGTAACTACCTAGGCGATGAGTTCACCCATTTTTGCTAATGGCAGGTCTGGGACAGGAGTGCAGTGAGAATGGTGCTGGACTATTTGAGAATTTTATGTAGATGAGGAGAGGAGGGTGTGCTCTGGGACTTGCATACCAAACAGGCATGCATGCTCCAAATGAAACGATCCTAGGGCGGCTGAAACTAGATACCCGTGCTCACGGCGTGCTGATGTCGGGATCCGGCGGTGGGGGAGCCACTTTTGTCTTAGTTGTGGTCGGACAAGTGAAGGGTGTGCAAACTTTACTCAGCTGAGCAGGGACAAGGGGTGGGGGCAACTCCCAGATGGAAACCCTGACCGACGACGTGATGCCCCTAGGTTTCGATTTGTTGCCATGCTGCACCAGCAGTGATAATTATACTAGCCTAGTGCATCATTCACAAGGTATTACCCCTATATGGTCAGCATGATACACGAATGCAGCACCGTTGATTTACTCAGAATTACTTTGTATATTTATAATTCAGTTGTACATTAAAACAGTGTGTTGCCATTAAAGGCTTGATGGTAATTCATGATGATTCTTTGGGGTTCAGCTTTATGGAGAATGGAGAGGAAGGACGGGGTAGGGTGGGGACAATAGATCCATTTCTGAACGTTAATGATAATCACTTTTGGGAGTTTAATGATAATCACTTTAAACATGTCTGGGGCTACTATTTACTCATTAAAGGTTAGCCCAATCCTCGCAATCGATGCATGATGCAACCTTGGTCAGTAAATACTCATTCCTGCATCATGCTAATCATAGGGGTTTGATGCACTCCTATTTGCTGAATTAGTTCAGCATCATATTTGTTATCTGCACCTAATGGGTTAAACGTGAATTCGGCTACTATTTGGGACATGAACGGATGACAAAAGACCCTACCTGTAGAGGTGTGGTTACTTGGCACAGGTGTACAGTATGGCCTTACATTGGTTACAAGGGTCCATAAAACTCTCCAGGTCAACAAAGTGACACTGTCATATACACCTGGGTTTTATGTTATGGCGTCCCTTAAATGTAAACAAAGATGGTTTTGATCTGAGGTAACACAATATGCCTCCTTGTTTCCACACAGAGGTGCTAATGAATTCTTGGCTCACCTGTGTAATATGATTATTGAAAATTTGGGCTACCATAAATATATTTATGCAAATTCCCTTGTAGATTAAAACAGACCCTCATGTCTTTCTCTTTTTTATTTATTCCACCTTTTTCCGTTTAAGGCGTTCTTCAGCAAATAGCAAGTGTCTTGATCCAGTTTTGAAGTGGCATTCAATTTGAACTTTATGTGTTGATTGTTTGTTCACGTCTAAGGCCAAGAAAAATAAAAGCTGTGTTTCCAGTAACATAGCTCAAAGTGCTAGGGTCGGTAGGTCTTTTTTTTTATTTACATTTATAAGGGAAATGTTAGGGCACATATCAATGGATGTATCAAATTCTTTGATTTCATTGTAGAATAATGATGAGAAAATGGCAACTATGAGAGAGGGGAAGAACACGAAAAGGATACAGGAAAAATCCTCAAAAAGTAATGAAAATTTCTTTAAAATATGAAAAAAATGAGACAAAATTCTTCAAAATCACAACAAAAAAAAAGGTCTTTTTGCCCCTGTTTTGCTAGGGTCGGTCGGTTGAAACACACCTTTATCTTTATTTTGGCCTAACCTATAAAGCTGGATCTAATATTTTGATGACTTTTAAATCTACTACTGAGTCCAAACCTTTTCATCATCGAAAAGAAAGCAGCTTCAGGCTAAATTGAAAAAAAAGAAGGAAACATTTTTCAACACGAGATCCCTGCCGTAGCTAATTTTGAGAGCACCACTTTTTATTATCAATCAGGCATGTCACCAGTTTTCCGACCCATATAACACAAGAACCCTCACAATGATAACAAGATCCGCGCCTGCGCACTGAGGCCGCGCCGTGACTCAGCGGAAGTCGTCATAAATCGGTGTGTCAGCCAATATTTGCCGCTGTTACTGACCGGCTGGTGTCTGATGCCGCGTCGCCGCCCGACTTTTGGGGGGGAATTAATTAGATGTGACACCGCAGCTTGTTTGTGGAGGTTATTGATGAGGGGTGGGGATAATGTGGGGTTGATATTTTGTCTTTTTGTCCAGGGGATTTGCTGATTATCATCTCCAACACAATAGGATTAAGATCAGAGCATATGCAACCTGATCCCCAAGAGGAAAGAAATCAGCAATTAAATATAACTTCTAGATATTGCATGCGACTTCACAGGCATACACAGATTGGGATATTTCTGGGATACGAGCCCTTAAGATGGACGATCCCTTATTCCCCACTCTCTAGGCCCCTCATGGGCCATCTGGCTGCATATGTGGCTGTATCATCGAGGTTGCCTTTGGACCTTTGGCTTTGCATTTACTCCTTTGGAACACGCCAATAAAATCGCGAAACCAAAGGGACATTTCCCAAAGTATGCCTGGTGCATGTTTCTTCCAATCTCCCAGCAGACACATGCTTATGAATCACTACTTACAAGATGTCTGACAGTTGTCTGTGTGTTATTAGATATATCCTGGTAGGCTACACTACAGGCATTTCTATGTCTGGTCTTCTTTCAATTTTCATGTTGACTATTATCGGTTATACATACAAGTAAGATCCTACCATGCACCTGGTAACAGGTTCTTACACACAACCATCTTATAACACTGTACAGCCTCCATATTATTATGTGCACCCATCTATCACCCCTACCACGTGTGTAGTCTGGTACACACATAAATCTAACTACCTCATGTAGCCCCACATCTGGTACCTCACCATGATCCTACACTGGATCCCTGATCCTCTACATTACCTGTCACGTCCCTCACTACAGGTGACCACCTATACAAGAACCTCCCCTACCCCTAACCTGCCACTACCTGTACACCACCCCATGGGCATGTGCTATGTGGTTTAGACTTAAGGTGGGTCGCTACCATTGAATCAAAGATCCTAGATTTTCGTAATTCTTCTCTCAGAGTTAGCTAAAATCATCTAAAATCAGAATATGAAAAGAAAAGTAGGGGGTCCCATGCTACTTTTTTTTTATATGGATATTTCCATTTTCACCTAAAAATCTGAAAAAAAATGACTAAGATTCAAGATTTTTTTCTGTCATAACTATCAAACAGAGAAACATGAAATTCTTATTTATCAAGAATGTTTCTTTTTTCTTCCATTACAAGGCATTATGGGTAAATCTATTATGTTTTGGCAAAAAGGAGGATAAATTTCCCATTGTTTTATAATAAAAACAATTAGATCATCTATTTCTAGGCACTAGATTTTTCTTAACCTTTTTTAAAATATTGTTCAGATAATTTGCCTTGAAAAGAAAGTAATTTTGATATGGGGTACCGCGCATAATATTGGAGTTTTGGCCATTTGAAATAAAAAAGTATTGGAAAAACTGACAAATGTCCATATTCAAAGCACTGCATGACGGGTAAATTGTGCACATCCTTGGCAAAGAATTACTCCATTATATGCCCTCGGTCACTGTGAATAGCCTACCACTTCTACAGCTTTCTCTTTGTACTGTGGGTGATATAATTAGGAGGTACAAAAGAAAGTTAGAGGATGATGAACTCTTTTGTGGGGATTAAAGGTTCATATAGGTATATGTACACCAAAGATGGTCCCATTCTGATGGAGTTATCCTATATGCTCAGGGACTTGCGCAGTAGGCTCAATTACAATGGTGGCGACCCACCTTAAAGTTTTGTCTATAATTGTTTCCACTCTACCATAGGCCATTTGGTACAGTATTATACAAAAAGGTAATGGTAAAATTATGTAAGTGTATTGAGAAGTCTGAGTTGCTGAGCTACTCACACCATTTTGAAAATAGTAGTATCTAAATGGTCTTATCTAAATGTTTTTCTTATCATTTGGTAAAAATAAGGCTAAATCTAAGTGTCATTAAAGGACTAAAAAAAAAAAAGAGTAACCCTGTAGCTGCGCAGACGATGCAGAAAAGTTAATGAATCCCTGCAAAAATCCTACTCCTCTAACGACCTTTGTAGGGTCACAGTGCTTCCAAATATTATGAGAACGCTGACGTCTGCGCGCGCAGGATGCACTTCCCGTGCCCCTATCTCGGACCAGGAAGGGGGTGACCACGGGAACATTGCTTCCATTTACCGGAAGCCCCGCGGCCCTTCTCCGCCAGATGACGTTACCTTGTTACCAGTGTCTGCTACAGGCTTATTTCCGGTTCCTATCTCCCCATGGGCGCGACCATGACTCTTTCATGGGCGATAATGGGGGGAATGGTGGCAGCTCTCAGACGCTATTGGCTTCCTCAACTCCGTTATGAGCTTTAGTAACATAGTTTGCACACTTTATACTCTCTCCAAAACACAAGTTGCTGAATTTCCTTATTTCCAAATGAGAAAAAGCACAACTACCCCTGTACTTGAATTCATGTTACAGGGATGTAAGTCAGGAATGGGCAAAAATCAGGAAGTCATACATTTACTTGCTATAAAAGCCTTGTATTTTTCCAAACATCTCTCCTTACCACTCGTATAAGGAAAATACATGTCATTCAAAAATTTCAGAAATCAGGAAATCCTGATAAAACCTGAAGACTTACATCCCTGATGTTAAAGTGTCGTCTCTCAATCCTCTCGAGTAGAACACACATTATAAGGCACACCCTGAGTTAAGGAAGATGCTCTGAGACGACGTATACTTTAATCAAATACAATCTTACCTCGCCTATAGGGAGCACCCTGGGGTTAGAAACACCCTATCAGGCACAGCTATGGCCATTTTCCTGAATAAAGCAACATGTAATATGCGAGAATTCACAGCAATAACTCTATGTCTTAAAGAAGGCTGCATTGCAAAGTCCTAACCATGATCATTCATGAGCTAGTCTAAAATCGCCCTGTCTGTAGGACATTCTATACACACTTAATATACGCCTACTGTCCACAAACACTCACCTGAAGTCCAATATTAACCCCTTCCCAGATCAATTAATCACCAACTCACCTGAAACGACAAAATGAAAACAATAATTAAACTAATTAATTATAAATTATTACAAATTATCTGAACATCCAAGGATACAGCAGCAGAAGACTAATGGTAGTTTAATTAATAAACCCTCTCGGGACGGAATGACTACGGGAACATCACACTGAATTCCATTTTCGTCATAATCTACAAAACAAATTATATCGTAAAAAATGTATAAAAGCTGCTATAAGTGGCAAGCAACTCCCAATACGAATTAATGTAGTTCTGGAAAAAAAAGAGCTATACATCCCTTTACGCTAAGCCTGGTGGAGAAATGCATTAATACCATGCAATCCTTGAGGGATTAATGGCAGAATAATGAATGCATTCCTACACTCATGAATGTCTAAGCATGGACAGACATGTTATGGTAATTAGTCATACTGACATCGTAAATTACCACATCTTCATCACCAGTAAAGATAATTAAGGGTATCTCGAGATTTAATCAAGTAATTTTCATAAAATGATTTATGTTCAGATTCTTGAATCTTAGCTAGGTTACAGTCCCAAGGTGTGTATGCTTATGAATAATATTAAGATCAGCACACTAAGCAAATGAGGGCCTGAAACGTCTCTATTTCTCAAAACAAAAGAAATATATAATTATGAGGATTATGAAAGGGCGAGGCACTTTCAGAAATCGCATGACATGTTTTCAATCATGACAGTTTCATATATTTATGAGGACTATTTATTTGATATGGGAGGAAAATGCAGATGAGGATTTCAGCTGTTGTTCTTGTGGCTTTGATAATACATGTACGATGTGTACATGTATCCTATTCTATTTTTAACACGTGACATCCCTGTTGTCAATAGCTTAGTTTATATCTCCTTTGAATTGCTATGATTGTCTTGCTCAACACTGTCTCACTCACAAGGACACTCATCATCACCCCCCAAGGCCTTAATACCTCACCAGGCACTCCAGCACCCCCAGGCCTTCCTGACATCGATCCTTTACCCTTTCATGGAGCTGTTAATTGACAGGCTGAATAGAAATCTGCCCTAAATGTGACAATTGCGGTGAGCCTCTGAGGTGAAACAATGGAGCCACAGGGGGTACGGGGTGCATGATGGGGTAGGGTTGGGAAAAGTGGAAAGAAGGGGGGGGGGTCGTCAGTAGTGAGAAGGAGAAGGGGGAATGAACACAGGGGGAATTTTATGAGGTAGGCCTAGAGACAAGAAATCTTAAGAGGGGGCGGGGGTCGGGGTATGTTGAGGCTAGGGCGAGGGGGGCAGTTTGGCAGGACGGACAGGGGATATGAAGGCAGGGAGGGAGACAGGGGACGAGCAGGGTAAAAGGGGGCAAAGCAGGAAGGTATGCAGGCAGATAGGAGAGAGGGCGGCCATGGGGTTGCAGAGAGGAAAGCAGGCAGACAAGGAGCCAGGAAAGCAGGCAGGTATACAGGAAGACAGAAAGACAGCGGGAGGGCAGACAGGCAAAAGAAGAAGCCACACAAGGGGTGGTGCACGGGAGGGGGCGGAGGGGAAAAAAGAGATGCGACGGGGAGGCAGACATAAAGACGAATAAGATAGAAAGGGGTAGCAACAGCATGTCAAAAAACAGACTAGTAAGTTAGGGGAGCCAGAAATCTAACATTTCTTTTGGCTTCAATACATCATGCTGCATTGGTGTATCATAACAATAGGATGAAGGAATCATGTAGACCTTGTGGGGTTAAATAGAGGACATTAAAAGGCAGTCCCAGACAAGGGACAGGAGGGATTTAGTAAGGTCCTCATCTGGTTCTAATATCACCCACCAGGGGGTGTTGTAGCAACAATGGCCGCCGCCCGCCATGACAGTGATTGTCTTTTGGCTGTCAGCCTGTCAGCCTCGTTTTCACGTCGTATTAAAGCCGCTTGTTCACAGAGGACGCCACGATTTAAAGGTGACCTTGGATACGTCAAGGTCATCAAAGATCCAAGAGTTACGTCTACGTCATTTAGTGATGGTGTCGTGACATGGTGAGTGGTGGCGCCACTGCACATGACGGGGGCAGGAGAGAGAATGTGTGAAAGCTTTGAGAACTGTTTAGAAAGTATACCGGTACTTGGGGTGCAGATTGGAAAGTTATATGCAAGTTTAATAGACAGAGTCCACAAACGACACAATATCTAGGCACTGACATAACTGCCTTGCGCGGGTCTGCCGTGCGTGGAGGCTAAAAGTGTGATTTAGCAAAAATGGAGCAGCTGAAATTGACATGTTTTTACTTATTGATTCTTAAGCTGTTTACAGGTGGATTTGGACAATTAGGGTATCATTTTAATGGGCTTGAAGAGGGCTTCAATATGCATGTATTTGTTTAATAAATTGAAGAGCAAAGAATCATGTTTCTCCCAGGTGAACTCAAAACTTAAATTTAGGAGCATTTTATGGTATGAAGTATGCATCTCACATAGTTAAAAATGGCACTCACATATTCCCTGGTTAAATAAGGTCTAGAAAATGTCTAGTTTTCTTCTTTCTAATAGGCAGCAGTATGTTTTTTAAGCAACTACAAAATCATGACCTATTAACTCTGTGAGGGGGAGTGAGAGATTAGCTCTAACACCTCCCCCACTGCAGCACACCTATAGCCACCACTGGGGGTGGCCCCTACTGGAGGGCTGACTACCAGGACTTCTCTGACTGACTAGTAGGGCTATACTTTGAAGTATGAACATCAGTCAGAGTGTCATTTTATGGTGAAATGGCAACCCACACATTTTGACATTTTTTACTTTTAACTTTTGGGTTCACACTAACATTACATCAAAACATTGAAAATTTTTGAGAAATTTGACCTCTCTTATTTATCATGACCTTGACCCTGGTTAAGATCATATCAAGGTCAAATGCTAGACCACATATCAAATGATCTCTATTCTTATTTTGTGTTTCCTATCTTAATATTTTTGGTTGATTGTTATGGTTTTATGTGGACTGTCAAAATGTTGGTTATGTCATGTCCCTTTGACCTTGACCTTATATAGGTCAACTTGACCTTCTTGATGAAATATTGAAAAAGAGTCAGCTGATCATTGATTGTATCATTCATCTAGCTAAATATTAACAAATGTTTACTCATTTACAACAAAAAATCAATAAATTTGACCTTTGACCTTATAATGACCTTGACCTGACCTAGATCAAGGTCAGGCTATAGGTCATTGGAACCACCCCTTAATGACCTTTTCTCAAGTTTTTATTTCAAGTTCCTAGTGTTAATATCTTCTGAGAAACAGTGATTTAAGTGTTCCAGGCATTTCTGACCACAACTAGCATAATCACAACATTTGAACCCTGATTAAACTCTTAAGTATGGGTTATTGTGGCAGAATATTGGGGTCATTTTGTGGTCTTTGGATGGTCATAATGTCACTTTGAATTAAGATAGAGACTTCATTCAAAAAGCAAATCCACTTCTTTTCTTGAGATCTATCAAATAGTATGCAGACAGAATAGATAATATAAAGTTTTGAAAAACTAGGTAAGTGCCTACAATATCAAAATTCCAAATTTCATTCCAGACAAGGACTTGGTTGCGTTTGTGTGACACCTGTATCATACCTGTGTACCCCCCCCCCTTAATTAGGTGCCTCATAACATCAAAACTGCATACAAAATATAGCCTATGAGATCCACGTCACATTGTGTATTCCCAGTGAAGGGATGTGTGAAACACGCAAGTTTGAATTCTCAGACACCCCCTCCCCAACCCACCTACATACCTGCCCCATCATGCTAGTAATCACATCACACGCTGGGTGGCGCTCTTGTAGTGCTAGCACTAGTCCTATTCTACCAGGTCGTAAACCTGTTGCGATTTAGTCTGTTACGAAGAATTTGAGAGATAATCCTATTCTGAAAGCCAAGATGAAATTAATACATGTTGGTATTACATGTATATGGCTAACTTTGCCAAAGGCCCTATATGGCCGGGGGCTAGCATGGCGAATGCACGCCCGCATTAAAAGGTCCCATGACCACCCATTGACCAATCAGATCGTTGCAACATTTTCGCTGGTTCCCGTGGATTTGTGCATGATCTTTTGGCAGGTACCCATGTTGTTAAAAGTCCGTGCTAGGCCCCCTTTAATACAAAGCATTCATTCAGTGATTTTGAACAATGTATTCCTGGCACCTTCTAAGACCATAGCTCTACACCTCAGCGATAGTATCAAACATACATATCAAAACCAGCAGAGCTGACTTGCATGCGGGTTTTACATGCGTCTCATGATGGTCACAGACTGCCATTGGCTACACGGACATCACATGCCACCTGCCGACTGAAAAAGAAGGTATATGACAGGTCCTCGAATAGACCTTCCTGAGATCTAGTGATGAAACATAACTATATGAATGGTCTTCTAATTATCAGTCTCCATAGATGGAGACCGTTCACTTTTCGACAATATATATATAACCCTTCGGCTGTACACTGCAAAAATGGTGTTTAGATTTTAAACATGTTTAGGTCTAAACATGTTTAAAATCTAAACATATAGGTCAGTTAGGTGTCTCATCAATTACACATTTAGGAAATAAACACTTTTATTCTAACTACATAAACATTTCTGCTAAACATGTTTAGATGTTTAGAGTTTAAACAGCTGAATAATAGGTGTTTAGATTTAAACATCAATATGTTTAGATGCTTGGGTGTCGACTCCACACCAGGTAGCAGCACTACCTTTGAATGGACTATCTGTACACAATTATAATCAATTGTTGTGACAAATGTCCCCAAATCCCATGTTTATTGTTGTTTCTTTTTATTGAATGTCATGAGAATAGAAACAGCAATAGAAAATTGACTCGATTCTCCTTACACCAGCATCATTGCCATTAAATAGTCAATTGGCTCCATGACTTACACCTATTTCATGTTATTTTGGAATGGATAAAGCAATGTCCCTGCTGCCAAGCTGCAGCCGGGAGGCGTGGCGCAGTCGGTAGCGCGTCCGCTCACAGGCCGTAAGGTCGTGGGTTCGGTTCCCGGCCCGGCCGGGGCATAGTGGTGGTTCCAAACGTCGCCGTAAGGTGTCATTTGAGTTCCTCCCTGCTCTGGCTAGGCTGTGCTGGAAAGTCTCTCGGCGGTCATGGCAGACAAATGACTTGAAACAGGCCTGTCCATCTGTCACTATGCCTATGTAGTGACGGATGTTAAAGAACCATTGCCTCGGTAAATGTGTAGGGGCGTGATTTCTACCTTAGCTCCCTCTAGTGTACGGGTCCGGGTTTCACGCCACGGGACCTCTCACCCTTGACGTGTCCAAAGGGCACATAGGTGAGGTTAAAATTCAAAGCAAGCAAGCAAGCCAAGCTGCTGTACTTTCTGAAGTCTCTCATAGTGTGTACATACATGTATGTGTATACATGTAGCTGTGGCTGACATCTTTGGAGACTTTGACATTTATTAAATACCTGCTTATGCCCCCCCAGTAAATGAGAAAGCAAACAAAAGATATTCCTTAATTTTGTCAATGCATACATGTCTGCAAGGCCTAACCCTAACAAATCACATAGACATCTAAACACAAAAATTCATATACATCTAAACACAAAATTTCATAGGTATCTAAACACAAATTTTAAACCTAAACACCTACATTTCTAAATACCTGAGCTAAGCACATTGTTTGGCTAAACATGTTTAGGAAACTAATGTGATTACAAAAACGTTGCAAGAATATGTTTAGAATTGTGTTTAGGATCTAAACCCCATTTTTGCAGTGTAGGTGCTAATGCATTTGTTATCAGTACAGCTGGACTACCTGAGGCTCACCTGCTGAAAAAAAAACCGTCTTAATCTGGTGATTCCCATAGGAGCCTATGTGTTCATTCTTTTGCCAAAATCTATCACACCCATAGACCCAATGCTTAAGGGCCTTGTAGTCAGTATGGCACCCGAAAACATGATGTGAGTACAGCAGCATTTTACATAGAGAAAGACATCACTCACCATGAAGGACAAAATGTTGTCTGATAGATGAGATTTGAAACTTTCCTTTGGCTTTTGAAAAATGTGTGAAATAACAGTATATCACTGAATGATCACACCCTAAAGTTGGTGATTACAAATTTGGGGATTTGGCTGAAAGGGCACTGCCAATAGCCCAGGGAACCCTGGGCCAATAACATGGGGTTAGAGCCAACTGGTGGGTAAACGGTGGTATGTACAGTCAGCCCTTGTTTCCTCAGATATGGTAAATGCAAGGAAAAATATCTGAGGAAGCAAATAATCTCAGGAGTTAAGACCAAATATAATAGAAACCATAGAGATAGTTCCAGATTTTCTGTCTGTGGTAATGAGGAATCTGGGTCGAGGAAGTGAGGGTTGACTGTAATTCGAAAAGGTATCTATACTTAATCTTTAGACATGGGATTACTTTGGGAAAAGCTGGTTAAACGACCAATTATGGCCCGTGAGAGGTTTTAGAACTTTTGTGTGGAAATCACTGGCCAGAGGTCAAGGTATGTTAGCTTTACCCACTGGGTTCTTCATGAAAGTTATCCAATGGCGTAAGAGTCAGTGGGAGGGGGGAAGAAAGATTATACATGTTTTCGGTCCCTTAAATACCCACCACATTAGAAAAAATAGAGGGAGGGGGGCACAAAAGTGTCACCATTCCTGGTGTTGGAAAGTATTACTCCTTGACTACGATTTGGCAAATTTATATTTCCCAACATTCACAGTAGGCATCTGTGAAGGGAATAAAAAAACAGGGCTATAGAATGGGATGGGGCTGCTTATCCACTGCCAACTTCTCCGGCCACCTAGTAACTAAACCTTCTCCCCTAGGTTACCATTTTGATCAAAAATCGCTGTGTTCATACACCGCTGGTTTTGGACCTACTTTGACCCCAATACTGGATGCTTGTGGGAACCAGCATTTGCTGGTATCCATCTGTCAAGTTAACTCACCAAGAACCAGCTAAGAAAAATAGTACCTCCCAGCATACCTGTTTACCAGTGACGTAATCGTTAGACTATGAGGTGGGGCCAGTGTGATCCACTGCTTTATAACGAATGGAAAATATTATCAAATCTACTCAAAACTGGGGTTGGAGCATGATGAGACTTGACTTGATGGGCAGGACATCTTGTCAAGTGACACACAATTCTCTACCCACTGAAACAGAGAGCAAAGCACTGTGGACAAAACCTACTCTGGTTCTTTTATCATGATGAGGTCTATCACCACCAGGGATGCCTAGATAATGGGTCAACCTCAGAACCCGGAATATACCAGACCATTTTTATATTTCTATACATTGTACGCCATCCCCAGATCGTTCGCTACCGTATAGCTTTAGCCATATACACTTGAATATGACACGTGTATGGTATCATTGTATACTGTGTGAAGTATGTATGTACATTGTAGGGCAAAGGTGGTGCCAGATATATGTCATGGCACAATTTATGGACTATAGTAGCACAATTTAGGGTTTGTTTTCGACCATAAATACATTTGTATCACAGAGTCTATGATACATGGAGCTACATTCAGGGAGGGTTAGTGAGCATTTGGTAAACATTGGGTATAAACTTTCTGTCACATTATGTGTAAAAAAGTGACAGGGTTTCCTTCAAATGTCCAGAGATGCCAGAAAAACCAGGAAAACTGGACTTTTAGACAAATTTTCCCAGGAATTTAACATAATTTGATACAGGAATCTTGAAATCAAACCCAGGAATTCCTGGTGAACCAGGAAATGTGGCATCTCTGAATGTCTTCTACATAGTGCCTTATTTCCTTATGCACTATGCATTTGAAAGAAGTGGAGTCTACATATTTAGATACTCACATATAGCATTAATACCCTGTGGTTCCCACAATCACCTCAGACTGATATTGAATTTCAATGACCAATACTTAACCTTAAAACTATATGTCATAGAGTTCAAATGCTCCTGCTTGCATAAATCCCTCACTGCCTTGATGTCAAACTATCGCATTTGGAGAGGAAAGCAAAATGTACATTCTGGTAGATTTTCCTTGAACCTTGACACCGCCCAAACAATACTCGATGTTTTCATACAAGATTCATATCCCGTAAGTCTGGTTAGAAAGCAGTCACTGTAACTGGAAATGAAACTTATCTTCCTAAAATTTAAACAGGAATGAACAGAGACAGCTATTCATAGTATAGTATCCATCCCACTGTACCACTGATCGGTTCCATTTAGTTAGCTACTAGGTGAGTAAGTGAGTGAGTAATAGATGTTTAACGCCATTTCGACAGCTAAGGTCATATTCATGGGGAGAACTACATTACACAATTTCACAGAGGAATGTGTTGGTGCCCGTGCATATGTGCACCACACACATCCTGAGGGGATAGGAAAGAGGAGAAATAGATCCTTTTAAGTGGGCTAGGGAAACCCGGGCTACTAGGTAATACTATACAGTACATGTAGTCGGTTTTAGCATTACCATGTCATAGGATTATCCAAAGACCCTTACAATCTCCACACAATCTATGTGTATTTCCACCCCCATGCTAAACTCCTGAGGCTCAGCCACAGAAGCAAGAACAATTGTATTGGGTATTGGTGTTTGGGTTTAGCACAAAACACATTTGGACATTTAAGGACTTACTCAAGTTAATGCTTCATTTTTATTTTTGATTCTGATGCATCTTTCAATACAGCACTAATAAATGAATCATAATTGCTGTATCATGCTTACGCCTATCCACCTAGCAGAATCAGGATCAGAATCAGAATCAGCAACACTGGTAAGTTAATTGCCATGACTGCATTCATGTATTTTGAAAATCGCACATATATATTACATTAAGATACGTTGTAGCCTTTTAATGGTTTATGTACAAATGACTGGTTCTATAGTGTACCTGCTAACTGAAGATTATCTTCCAATCCATCCTGGTCAAGCTATGGTGTAGTGGAACAAGGATATGGATGTTTACACAAGGGTTCAATGGGGGGGGGGGATAATAGTATTTGGGAGTGGAGAAAGAAAGGTAGCTGACGGGTAGGCCACTTTCAAAGGCTTTGATTTCGTTTGTATTTTCCCATTTTCTTACATTCCTCCCATCTCTTTGCAAAATTGTCGGCAAGAAAATTGCAGCTTAAACTTGGTTAAAATTTTTATAGAGGATCTATTCGTTTTTTTTTTAGCTGGAGGCGTGACCTAGAACCACTGCTGGTGTCTGCCGGCAGACATGATACTTCGTAAAACTAGGAGAACAGTCCCGATGTCATATGACCCTATAGCGGACATCAAGACCTTGAAACTTAAAACATACAAATTGTGTTACTATGAAGGCCAGTGGTCAGTGGTATGCAATAGGATTAAGACAAGGTTTTACCTACGCCTATAAGGAAACACAAGAATCAACGAGCAGCTGGTAATATTTATGTGTATATCGCATACATAGCTTTACACCTAAACCTCGATCCTTGGTGTCCAGAAAATATTGATGGCCAGATCTTTGTCGTCTAAATAGTAGATACCAGGATACTTTGAAAAATCTGACGAGGAATAAAACAGGGGTGGGCCCCTGTGTAAGGATATTTTAACGCATTGGCAATCACTGTTTCTGAACTTCTATTTTCTTTTATTTGTATACAGGGATGACACGCCCAGTTCGTCAAAGGGCATGGAATTTTAGAACAATACATGGAATGGAATTTTATTCAATACAAAAAGACCACCAAAACAGTAGGAATTCCTGCAAAAGAAGAATAAAACATGTTCTTTAGAAATCCTCACCTGAAGTGAAATAGGTGTGATACAGAACAAAAGAACATGGGCTTGGCACCAGAGAGGTGGGAAGTGAGTCTGTTGGCACAGTCTCCCAAAAAACATGAGTTTACAACATAAACACCCCTCAGTGTTTGGTGTAGAAATGAATACCAATATTGTTATACAATCACTCATCGCTCACGCTATCGTGTACCATATAAACCCCATGCCACATTTCTTTTTATTCCTTTCACAATTAAGCACTTTCCAGACCACATGTACAGGGAATGTTCAACAATTAAGTCACTCTCGCAATGTACCAGACGACATTCGACCCAACTAACCAGATTCCCGCATATTTAGACCGTTCTTGCCTTACTTCACAGAGAGTTCCTACGGATCATCTACCCCTGCGCCCCACCTGGTGGCAGCAGTGGCATTGTACTGGCTACACCGGGCCACTTTACTAAGTTACCGGGTACACTGTGTTAAGTGTAGATTATAGAGAGCAGGTAGTACAGGGAACCAGACAATTGTCTAACTATAGCCCAAGGTGAGGATCAGACCCAAAGTGCCCCCAGGCTCTGGGTTTCCCTTTCTAAACAAATAAAGTTTCCCTTGCTTTGTTTACCTATGACTGAGAGTGGGGTGGCAGGGATGTATTTTATTATGTCCACAGGGGAGAGGGAGTTCTGGGTTTGGGGTGTTGGGATGGAGGAGTAGGGGGTGTTTACCGGGCTGGTTGTGGAGAAAAGACCCATAGCCTGGAGGCATAGATACTGAGACTTAGACTTGCTCAAGTCTCTCAATTTTAATGCAAGAGAACTGAAATAAAAATTGAAATGAATTAAAGTTTTAAACAGAAAAAATAAGAAGACCTCTAGTGAATTGAGCTCAGCAGAGAGAAGAGAGGGGTGTGGGGTATAGTGGCGTTGGGAGGAGAGCTCAGGGACCGCCGCCAGTCTAACAAAGACAGTGTATCACTATCAGGCTGGTTGAAGAGAGGCGATGGCATAAGGGGAACAGAGGGATCGACTTGACTCACATTTATATCCATAAGGAAGGCAGAGGGATAGAGAGGGGACGGAATGGACAGAGGTAGACAAGTAAAAGACAAGAAGGTGGCCAAAACGGAAAGGGGTAAATGCAAAGACTGGTAGAACATGCACTAGACTACAGCGAGAGGCTCGATATATCCTACTAGACTAGAGAAAACGGGTCTATGTCCTGTGATTCTACCCATCACAACAAACTCTAGTGTGTGGTATGAGTCTCAGTGAGTCTAAGACCCCATCTTCAAAAGATACCCACTTAGAGGACATTTGTTTTCTGACATGGTGAGATGGTTGAAGGACGATCCTGACTTCTAACAGAGCTTCCCACAACCAAACGCCATCACTCTTTCAGCGCAGCAGGGCGACGTTTCTCTTTCATGTGTCCAAAACAATATGATGCTTAAGTAAAAAGCCGTAAATAACAGTCTTTAAGGGTTTCCATTGTTGTTTTTTTGGTGTTGGTGCATGAATGCAATACTCGTGAGTTACTCGCCAGTACTACATTGAAGCATTATGCCCACCTGGAGCTGAGTCACTCACTCATGTTATTGTTACAAAATGAAATCTAACACCAGCCTGTCTTGCTTAACCAATACAAACATCTTCTTTCTATTATAATTCTGACATGTTTTGTGTACTATTCAACATCATCCGATGATTTATTTTTTTCTGTATGTGACCTATGTCCTATCATTTGTTGTGATCGTCGAAAAAATAGAGCACCAGATGTGACGTCTTGGGTGGCTAAATCAACATCCCTCCACCACCCCTTGCTGTGACACCCATCCAGTTATACGGTCAGTGGGCTGCCTAGGACCACCAGATGTCAGCACTGGGATATCCACCTGTAGACCGACCAGGTGTGACGTGACTTCACATGTGGATGGCGCAGGTGTAATGACCTGTAGCACGACCTCTGACCTCTCTAGGCACACCTATTGGGATTATGAGTTCATACCAAGACCTACCTCTATGCCAAGACCTATCCTTCTGTTTTTAAGTTTCTATATATTTCAGATGGTGTCTCTGAGAGCATCCAATTTGAAGAATTGTATTGTCTGTGCCATGTATTGAACCGATAAATCTGAGATATTGCTCTCCAGTCTTAACACACTCCCAAACGTGTTGATTTCATATACATGTAGCTAATGCATGTAGGCCTACTGTACAAAGGCTGTGTATTCAAAGCCCCTTCGACTACTTTTCATTGTGAATCCTCTAGGCTTAAAAGCACATGTGCAGCTCCCATCATGCATAATGACGACATAAACACCAGCTAATGGGAAGATCTAATTGTAGAAGGATTAGTTTCATTGGGTAACTAACATTGATACTGTTTTTAAATCGCTTTCTAGTTGAACTGACCCCACCCAATTGAAAGCATTCAAAATACGAACTCAACCTTACTATTAAACATAATGTAGGGAATAGGAAACATGACCTTTGCATCACAACACAGCACATTAACACCATTTCTCAGAATACTTCATTCACACACTACAGGATATTTGGCCACTTGGCTAAGTGCAACTCCCAAACATACTACTGCAGTTGTCAAGTAATTCAACGCAAGGTCTCAAACTAGGATTTCTAGTCAATACCCATACTCAATGCTGAAACACAATATTCATTTGGTTACGCTACCCAAGAAAACATTGACATAATGCTTTTATTCCCAGGCCGAAAAGTCACTGGTACCAGCAAGGATAGCACTGACAGCCAATAGGAACACCTGAGACATGAGGATTGGACAGAGGGAGCTAATCCCTGGGGCATTGAGGTCTTAATACCTTGAATCCTGTTGGTTCTTTTAGAGTCAGCTCTGGAATTGGCCTCATTATCGCTAGGGCCTTATACAAACAGCCAGTGGGGGCTGATCCATGGTAATGGGCGACAATAGGGGAAGTGACCCATGTATAATACATTGGTGTTAAGCACATTCCGTGTGCAAGTTTTAACAGACGATTATCCCCTATTATCGTCCATGACCGATTCATGTCTAGACTTCTCACCAGGGGGTGCCAAACTCATTGCTTCTGCATATACATTAGGCAACTACGAGCTTTAGTGAAATAAAATAGGATTAAGGTCAAAAGCAATCAGAGGTTTTTGGTGGAAGGTAAAATAGAGGCCTAATAACGGCCTGCCTATGGTAACTCACGTCAGTGATCACTACCCAGAAAAGGCAGACATAGGCAAGTGACCCTAGGTCAGGGGTAAACCTTTTCTCGACACACCTGTAACCTCACATATGAGGATTTAATTACTACAAAGAATCTAAGTTTAACAGAGTCTCTCAGCTCTGAATTGTATGCCTACATATCTCTTAAGGATATGTAGGCGTGCAGTTTTCTTTTTTAAAGATTTGGACTGTTCCCCCTATTCTGTGAACGTCCAATCCCATCAACTCAATCTCGGAGTAAGAGACCACTGAACCTTGTAATGTAGAATACAGGCAAGACACACGATCCCCTGATCTGTTCCCTGGTTATATCACCATATCACACCTGAGGGTGTCCTGTAACCGGTATGGATGTGAGGGAGGTAACACCCTATCTACCTGTATTACCCCACATGTCACCTACTAGTGAACGGTGTTGGGATGTACCATAGCGGGTTAGTTTAACATGGGGGTTTCGTACTCTTTGATCCTAGTTGGGATTCGACCAAGATTAAGACCAGCAGTGCTTACCTGGGGAGACTTCTTAAATCTAGTAATAGTCTAATACCCGAGAACAAGATTACTGACTATAATTATAATATTGATAGTGACATCAACCTGATGTTTTACCTGTATCTTGTCTATACATCCCTGTGGTAGCTAGGGAGGTGTTTATAAGCTAAAAGGTGAGTACATACCTGCAGACTCTGGCTGAGAAAAAAACCGAGTTCATTGAAATTTTATAAGTCCAACCCCCTCCCCCTATAAATGATATGAGATATCATTGGATCTGGATGAATCACAAGATTGTCCCAGATGGATCTTCAAGAAAAAACTGAGAAAGCTGAGAAAACTGAGGAGTTTGCAGGTATGTGAGCAAAGCAGGGGGAGAAAATGGTTGCCTAGGTAGGGGTATCAGGGACACTCCTATATACTGTATCTGGAGAGGTAGGTAACATATACCTGCAGGGTGAGTACAGTAGGAGATGCTTATCAGTTATGTAGGTGACTGAGGGGCTGCTGAACTCAGGGGCAATACATCATCTTCAATTTCTAAGTACATAAAGACTTCCTTGTGTTCATACATACCAAGCTGAATACTTTCATATCTTATTACGTTTTTCCGTACCTTACTTTTAAATCCGATATTCTATTCATTGTACATTTGTATATAAGGTAAAAACTGTGTAATCTGATACAGATATATTAGGTCGTGTATAAAATATAATTATATTGAAAAAAGTTGATTCACATCAAATCAGCAATCGACTTGCCATGGCTGCATTCATGAATGAATCTAGGATGATAACCCGACAGGTTGAATTGATACACTCCCAAACTTTCAGCATGATGCTCCAATTCAGTTCTGGCATATATACTCACCAGCACTGCATGTATTACTGCACCATGACAACCAAGGAACATGGGTCTGATGCCACCCTGCGCTCCATAAAGGGTTAATCACGCTCCAGACATTACCTTTATCCCAATTCACTCAAACAGCTGGCAGTTTTTCACATCACAAACCCCCCAACTTATCAACACCCATACTGACCCTACCAGCTTTAATCAACCTGACTCTATGCTTTTACAATGTATTGACAAAGACCATATCCTGCCAACCCTAATCTGCACGCCTCCCCTCCTCCAAATACCCAGTATATCACAGACAACACCTGTCAGTATTTTCACATCGACCCCCCCCCCTCCCCCGGGATACTCTCCTTACTCTATTTTATCATAAGCCACTCCTTGATTACCTGTATACAAAGATACCAGCATCTAATAGTCCTAATCCCCCAGTCTGACCTCACATCTGCCGCTCACCTGGTAACCATGGTGTTCTGACCAGTAATTAGCATATTCAATTTTTCAAACTTACCTGGCTTGGGCTTGATTTCATTTAAGTGATGGCCAGTTTTGTTTTGATATTCAAGCAAATTATGTATTGGTGACACACTCAGAAAGGAACAATAATCCTGGTACCCGATAAGCTCAAGAACATGGCTTGGGAAGTATATGTCAGGTATTTGAAATTTATAGCAACCCGGTTCACAAGAACCGTGGCTAAGAAGACTCCTGTCAAACTGGAGAAGCCCTCCATTGGTTGAGGAGTAACAAACCAGCCCAAATGGCTTAGTACCAGCGTGTCCCGAGACACCGGAAGGGGGAGGAATAATGGCGACGAACCGGAAGTGGACGACAAACGCCGTACGGACGCCGATCGATGTGGTGTAGTTTGGGTGAAATGAGGCGAGAAACTGTAGCCGCCCTGCCGCCTTGAGATTACAGACCCACCCACACTCTCTGCCCCCAGCTAGGTCTGACCTTCTCCTGTTCCGTACAAATCTCAGCCCCCCCCCCCCTCAAGTCATCCAATGTCTTCCGGCCTGAATAAATAGTCTCTTCTGGCTCTCTTTCCACGACCCAATTGCTGAAGACCTGAGTGTAAAAAATCTTCTCCTTCCTCTTTTTTTTCCCATGGTGTCCTTTTTATATCTTTATTCTCATTATCATTCCATAATTTTATCTTATTCATTTTATTTATTTTTTTTGGTGGAGGATGCACAGAATCATATCTTCCAAACAATAATAGGCCCATCGTTTTCTCCCTGTCATTGCCAGGGATGCCACTCGCTGATCCCCAAAAATTCGGAAATCCTCTTAAATTTCTCATTTAACAATAGGAAATACCTATAGGAATGAAAGCCAAAAATTCGGAATTCCTAAAAAGTTAGGAAAAGTGGCATCTTTGCATTGCACCTCGACAGACAAAACATGAACCAGCTGTATGTGGGTTAGGCTTTCTTTATCTTTACATTCAGCTTATCTTATCAGAGCACAACCCCACATAATCCACATATTTACCATTTAAAGGCTGCACAGTATGCCCCTTCAATGTATTCATGGGGAATGGAACCCTGGAGTGAATGGTTATAAATGTTCAGCCTAGGCTAGGTGGTTGATGTGTCGTAGCACAGGCGAGTTACTCGCCAGGGCTGCATGAGTGCATCATGCTTACAAAATAAACATAAAGTGGTCCCTACAGGATATTAAAAAGGAGCAAGAACAGCTGCTGGGTCTCCACCAAGGTTGTTCTTCACCTTTTATCTCTAGTCCCATGATGGTGGTTTATTTGGGTGGTGGTGTAGAGCATGAACTGCTTCCGTACATCACACAAACACAGCCTTATTGAGTCATCATAACCCCCTCCCCTCACCCCCCACCCTAGTACCTCTAAACAGGCTGAGCAAGCCAGGTATATGGCAAGTAATGTCTAAAAACAGGACTCTTCCTGTTGTAAAAGTCGTCTATATTATTAATATAAAACTTCGTATCTACTCTGTTGATTGCACTTGTGACCTCCCAATTTCTACTTAGAAATGTTACCTGCAGTGAAAAGGGTAAGACAATCATAATTTAATCTAGACTAAAGGTGATAGAGAACAAAGGCAGTTGTAAGTGAGAGAAACCTCATTGTTTTTAGAATAATCAGGGATGAAGGTCACAGAGAATGAAAATCCCTGAAATGGTCCAATACTCGCTCTAAAAATCTGGGTTTCTATATGAATGTATAGGGCCCTGGAACTTCAAAATCCCTGAAATCAGGGAATTCCCTGAAGACTTTCATCCCTGAATAATGCACACATAGCGACTATTTCACGATGGAATCCTTTAATCCTGTCCGTTATGAAACCCCAATTTGTATCTACTACTCACATCATAATTTTTCCCTTTTTTATGACCACAGTAGCTTTGCAAAGCTGAGTTGTGTTAAGATGTCTGCGGCAGATGTCTGCTCTCCAGTCAGGTGTGACAAAATGCTGGCTCCACTGTTCAATACCATAACCATATTTGTCCATGACAACCATAGCCATATATGGAGAGGACTCCGACTGTTCAGTGAAGTGTAACCGGTCGCCCACAGCGGGAGTCATAGGAGAGGGGCGTAGGAACCATTTTTTTATGGGGCGGCGGGGGCAAGGGTCTTTGTTGTGGGCCACTAAATTAGGCTTATTTAGGATTATTGCCCCCCCCCCCCCACTTTCCGACACCAGTACAGGAGCAGACAAAAAAGATCATATGTTCGGTGTAATGGCAAAGATATACTTGGCATTGATTTCCATGATGGAAGACTTAGGTCAAGGCAAAGGAGATCGAACGTTGTTTTGAGGGCACAAGTTGGTCACATATTGCCCTTTAAGGAGACAGTAGTCAATTGACACTATAATAATGATGAATGAGTGTGGCAGCAACCTTCATATGTCGACGCTACTAGACTGATGCACTGCTATGTGTCAATAGAATCCTCCATGACCGTGCTCTTCATGCAGGTTTTGCCACTGCATTTGGACAACTGATGACAAATTAACAAAACCTCCTTAATGCATCATGATGTCCTTAGAGGTTTACCGGTAACCTACTTCTTCCATGTACCCATGGGGACAGATGTCTTCAGAGTCCAGACGAGGAGAGTCAGAAGGCCATGGTCTATAATTTCTGTCATTATCTTTGTACCAGTCATTATCTTTGTACCCATGATAAACTCAAACATAAAACATGTTCATTGTAAGGATCCTTCTACTGCTTGGGATGGGTCCTGATGGCAGCCGATTAGCCATGGAGATAGATTCATCGATTCGCCATGTAAACCTAGAGACGTTTGAGTCATTGGCCCATCCATACATGGGCCCAGCAGAGAGCTTTCCTGACTGGCCCACCAGAAAACTTTAAGAATGGCTGAGCAGATGACTTAACCTACTAATTGGCCCGGAAGACAGCTTTAGTGATTGGCTCTGCAGTAAACACTAGTGATTTACCCTAGCGAACGATTTAATTGATTAACCTATATAGGAGCCTGGACCCATATCCAGTGGATCCACCATTTTGAATTTCGCTGGTTATGTCAAAGGTGGCAATACACACTTATAAGGCATTGTCATGATGGGTACCTTGTCCCTGGATAACAACCACTTCCAGGGACATGCTGCATTGCTGGTCCCTAGCTTATCACTATCACTGTCAGTGCAAGTCGCCAGAACCAGCTTTACTCCCGCTTATTCCCAATAGCAGATGATGACTGAATTGAATGGCCCAGCAGATGAATCTGCTGACTGGCCCTACGCAGATGATTTTACTGATTGGTCAAGAAGATGACTTCTCTAATTCACCATTACTGAACCTTGGGCAAGCGAGGTTAGCATAACAGGCCTGCTGTTACAGGTGGTTACAAATCTATATCACCACTTGCCTATAAAATGGCGATGATATAGTTTGGTCCTAACAAGCCAGCACCAGGGGCTGGTACATGACTAACGCTCATATCTGGGAACATGACCACGCATGACTTACACCCCCCCCCCACACACACACTTCTTCTGCACTACAAAGCAAATAGTGTTCAGCAGAGCGTGACAGACAGACACGGTGCTAAACTATCTGTCTCTTGGAATAGGATTTTTTTCTTAAACAAAAATTAAATCCCTTTTGCATGGCTTTTATTTCGGGTATTTGAATTTGGACTCCGATTCAAATCTCTCATCTACTTATCTTTTTTTTTCAAGTCAGTCCGTCTGCAGTCTGCACATAATAGAGGTCATCTACGTCCACTTTTTTACTCTCCTTGAATTTTGGAAATGAGGCTCATATCTCAACGCTGCTCTTTATTCATTTGAGTACATGTGAAAATAGGTGGCGCTTCGGAAAAAAGCAGTTGATCTTGACCAATATTCATACTGGGGAATTGATATTGGGATTATGCAACAGGGAAAGTATATATTTCTTGCTTTATGCAATGTGTTTCTAATTTCTATTCACGCACTGAATTTTTTTTGTACCACAGTGGTGATGTTACAAATATTCTGTTGTTGTTGTTTTGTTATTTTGTTGTTGTTTTTTCTTGGGGGAGGGGTAAAGCAAAATGCCTAAAATTTGTGTTTATTGAAATGATTTTGAGAATTTTTAAAATAAATCGTTTCTTTCCAATAGTTAACTTTGATGGCTGCGATCTGTTTTCTCTGGTTTTCTATTTAAAAAAGGTACCCTTATTTTTGATTTAGTATGAGGCTGCATATCGATCACCCCTGCATCTGGTGTGTACAACAGTAACTACCTTCACTGGTGGCGCCACCTACCTACATCAGTAGCTGTTTATTTAGCGTCAGGGGGTGTGTGAGTCGTTGTTTGTTTGACGTACACGTCATGAGGCCGTCATGGGGAACATGGCAGGGACAGAAGGCACACAGCTGGGCCGCACACATAGCCACTGCTCCACCTCTGGACAGCTTGATGTCTATATCTAGGGAAGTGTTGTTGAAATACTTTTCTGAACACAGGCCAATTTAGCCTTAGTTTTGTCTCATGCAGGTCATATGTAGGGTGAGGTGCACATCTGTCTGTAAACCTTTCACCACTGTCGTGAAGATAACCCTTACTGTTCCCCGAATCTGGAGGACTGAATATTAAAGTCTTTATCTTCTTGATTGTCATGTCACAAATTCGAACTAGATGAAAGATATCTAGTTTGTCACAACTGAAACCTCCAACTGACAGTAATTGACATTGTGCCAGTGCAGCGCATCACTTTGAAAACCCCGAAATTTACTGAATCGAAATACAATATCAAAATCAAGAAACCTGATTTTCTTTGCACTCTAGAAATATCAGAATTTTTGAGAGAATCGTGTAGCTGTTAGTTTTGACCCACATAGGCATAGAGTGAGCAACTCATGGGTATGAATGGGACTGTGTGGGCAAGAAATGGACTACGTTCCTGATAACATGGGCGATGCAGGAAATGACTCTGGAGGCGTTCAAAAAGAAATAAAGATAAGGAATAACTGTGACATGTACTGGGAATAGGGACCTAAATGCACCCTGCACAAAGGGCCCTTTTCGCAGATCCTGTCACAAATTGTTGTTTGATATAAAGTACGTTGGAGGTGCTAGGTTTTAGTACTCAGAACAAGTAGAAGCTGTTAGGTTAACACTTTTAAGAACGCGAGAGTACAGTAGCTGTATATATGAGCAATTTGTTGTCATGATGCATGATGTCAGCCTAGGTGAGTTACTCGCCAGGGCTTCAAGCATCAACCTAACACTATGGGATTGATGCATTCCCCAAGGCATGGCATAATGAATATGGCATTACATCATAAGTGAGTTATTCAACAGAGCTTCATTGTGAACATGAGCTTAGTGTAGGATTTAAAGGGTTAAATTTGGCAGAGTAAGAGAGTTGTGGGAGTAGCCTGGCAGGCGACATGAGAAACACTTCTGTGGAGAGAAGTGAAGACTTGCTGCTTAGCCCGGGTGGCTGGCTTATCAAGGCAATTGCGACAGGTGGACAGTGGCAAGGCGTCCTTCCTTCTTGTAGCCATAGAGTGGGATAAGTTAACATGTGTCAATATTCCATTATCACTGTCTTTTTAAAGCAGGAACATTAAGGGTCTACCCCCCCCCCATCACCAACCCCAGCATCAATCAATAGATTTGATGAGACATGCTCAGTCATATAGGCCTGGCAATTAACCCTTCATCTGAGTTCATGCATTATTTTTCAAGTATTGCAATTCTTGCCAGTTTCCTGTTGGCTCTGGATAATGGGTGCTCCCAATCAATGGAGGTACCAGTTTGTAGGCCTATTCTACATAAGATGAGTCTAAGGATGAGACAGATTCTCAGTCTAACTTCACCCCTGAGACCCCTCAGCCTCGGGGAGTAGTTCCTCTACACGCCACGAAGTACCAGCACTTGAGCCCCCCACCGGAAGCACGTGACCAGTGATAAGCGGCGTCTGTAATTGTAATCTGCGTGGCTCCCTCTTGCGGCTCCTTACGGAGAACACTTGTCTTTTTGTGTTGCTAAAATGGGCTTATCTAGTAGCCTATTACATATACAACCCTGTCCAGGGATGAGATCTATTTTCCTCTCCTTGTACCTGATAGTTCCTCTTTTGCTTTTAGTTTATGAAAATAATGATCATATGTATTCATGCTGTGGTGTAGGGGTAGCTACAGATTGACTACACGTTTGGCTTCTCTTTCAGGCTATTTTTGATGTAGAACTATGGGAGCATATATATATACCTATTACCTGTTATCTCTTGAATTGGGGGGGGGGGCTGGATGAGAAAACTTTCCCCAATATTTGCAACGTGATGTTACATGTAATCGATAATGGAAATAATATGTGACATTCTAATCGTTGTGATAACTCCCATAGATTATATTTCTGTACATTTCGAAACGATTAAAGAAGGTCTATTTTGCTTCTCCCACAACGTATATCTAAATATATCAATGATTTATTGTCCCAAACGTAACTTGTCCTTAGTTATCTACCCGGGGTTATCCATAACTTGTTCCCAGTTATAGCAAAAGGCATTCGGAGTAAACTTCATATTGCCCGAAAATTTCACAGGTGAGCACCCCTTGACGGTCGCCATGGGCCTCACAGGGGACCGTTAGGTCTATATACAACTCACATGGGCCTGTTATTTTGTGTCGTGACACCTGAAGCTAACATAAATTATGGGATGGTTGTGTGGAAGTTCAGCCCAGCAAATATTGACAAAACACGCCACACTCTCACTAGTACCCTGCGTGGATGGTCTTTGTTTGGGATCTGAAAGGGGCCAGTTAAGGGGTGTAATAAAATGTGATGGTTGAATTTGGAGGGGATTTTGATGATTGTGTGGTTTTTTTAATGTGGGTGGTAGGAAATATTTTAACCGTGTTAACACCTTCTCCTTTATCAGATACATTTTTCTTATCAAAAACCTTTCTCAATAATGGTGAAGGAAGACCTGTGTTGTTTTATCAATTTTGTCTTGCCATGAACAGGGTTTAGAAAAAAAAATCACAGCCCTGTATGAGAACGTATGAAATTCTCCCCCACAAGCATAGAAATCTTGAATTCCATGCGCCAACTACAGAATTTAATGTATTTTAGCATATCTAGAAGGAAAATACTTTTAATGTACCTAAACAATAGCCAAACTCAATGCTGTATTTGAAATCACATGTTAATGTCTCCCGTTTCGCCTGTGTTTCCTTGTTTACCTGTGCTAGTCCATCTGTATAGATAATAGGGACACGTGAGTCAGAGGAACATATAGGGGCTTCCTCTTAGGTTTTTCTAGGTCTAGATCCCCAAAACTGCTATTCACCAGTCACCCCTATCTCTATCAGTCGCTACGTCATGATGTGGTACCCATGGTAATGAGAGGATGACGTGACAAAGGTAACCATGTCAACCACGGCAGGTATCATGTCAACATGGCAGCAAAAGGCCACCGTGTAGGCCTAACAGGAACATGGCCAAGACATTGGGAAGCACTGGTTGTAGGAGGTCTCAGGTATTGGAGGTATCACATGCAAAATAATCATTATCTCTTTAAGGTCGCCACAGGGCTTTTACCCATTAAGGGCCGCAGGTGTTTCCCCCAGGTAGCAAAGATACATTGGGCCAATGTCGGCTTATATTAGGCCAAGCATGGACAACCATGGCCCAATGCTCCTTTTTGCTGATTGGGCCGGGTATGAATTCCTTGGTTCTCACGATGCACAAATGTAAGCCTAGTGCAAGCGAGCAGACATGGTCGTTATGTTGCACGTGTTGCAGTAAGGCAGTACTTGTGAGTCTGCTCTGCATAGAAGCATCCGATACTGGAGTCTGTTCGCTGGCACTGCGCTGGAGCATCATGCTGACCATTCGGGAGTGTATGATCCCCAAAGGATCGGTATGATGAGTACTATGATGCATGACTGTTGTCTTGGTGAGTAGGCATTAGCGGGTCCTAAAAGGGTTAACCTACTTGGTTGTTTCAGGAATATTTGGAGCTCTGACAAATTCAGCCCATGTTTATGACTTGACCTTTTCATCAAACAAAAGAAGTTTTGATGAGCTAAAGTTAATTTCCAATATAATCATTGTCACTAAAAAGTTTTGATTTTTTAAAACATTTACCTTGTAAAAACAAGTTCAACCGTTGTTTGTAATATGAATTCAGAATAGGACACGGGTTGTGAGAATCATAATGAAAAATGAGAGACGCAGTTTCAATGAATTCCTATGCTTCTCCAACAAGATCATCCCTTATTTTCAACATGTGGACTTGTCTGAACACTGCTGATATATTGGATAGACTTTAGAAATACACATGTGTTAAATCCATCTCCGCCCATCCCCTCAAACTGTAGGAAAGGATTTTTTCCATCATGCACAGGACCTCCTCTCACCAAAACGGAAAGCGGAAGTTGCTCCTACTGACAATTTCTGCATCTAATAAAATTCATCACTCCAGATGCAACCAGGAACTAAACCAGTGCTACAGTCATGCATCGATGGTGATCCTACGGGACCCATTCTGCTGGACGGTGACACATGATGTGGCACGTTTTCTGTACCAATGACTTGATTGGACATTGGGCCTTTACACTGTTGTATCATTGCGATTCATGAAAATGTTCCATAAGGAATCATGGTACCACTTACGGTACTTTGTAGAGATCCCCTTAGTATATTAAAGGTATGGTTAATCAATACACGTTATAGGATATACGGTATTTCAACTGTTAATGTGCTGCGCGAGGACTTGAGCAGACGGTTCTCAGCCAGCTGACGACATTTTCGTCTGTTTTGGGTGGGAAATCTCGTCCGCCTGACTGCGCCGAGGGAACGTCAAGTGTTTGTACATTTGGATCGAATCATAAACTTATAAGTTGTTATAAATCGGCCAGCTGGCAACTCAAGAGGGCCTATTATTAGTCCTTTTTCGGTTCTCTCAGTAGGTAAAGGTCCTGAAGGTACCACTGGGACTATTTTTGGAGTTTTTCATCGATCGGGACCCAATATCCCTGTCACATATATATACCCTTTTGAACCTCCAAAGGTCCACATCTATTCTTTTTGTCTTGAGTATATCAATGCTGTATGAGTGAGTGACTTGTCAGTGACAGTATAATGCCATTTCTATAAAGGAAGCCCCACAAAATGACGGCTTTTCAGTCTATTCCTTAATATACAAGAGGCAGTCTGGTGGTAAAATGGCGTACTTATAAGAGAAGCTATATGGCAGATCGGAAGTGCACTTGCAGAGGCTTCTGGGAGTGTTTCTTGTTGTAATGGCCTCCACCTGTTCCTGGTATGTTTGAAGTGATAACAGCGGGGTGTGCAAGGCACCAGCGAAAGGGGAAAGGTCTGAGGCCAAATGTTGATGAGGTTAGGGGATATTTTCCAATAGTGAGTTATAGAAGTTCTATCAACTGGTGATTTGTAACTTGCATCATGACCTTCAAAATGCCTATGCCTTCAATGGCAGGAGAGGGCATTGTATAGGTTACTATTTTTTTCCCAAGTCACATCTGGATTAAATGCTGGTATTTTCTTTTGCATATGCACGCATGTTCGACCATTTTGAGTTGGTGAGAATGATTGTTGTTGAATCACTGTATGCCATTTTTACATCCACCTGGTGTGAAGATCGTAAGAGTAGATACAAATGTAGCTGGCGTTCCAATCTTTGCCTATAATGGTGTGCATGACAGACCACCTCCAACTTTATTTTTTGTTAAACTTTGGCCAGACTCATGAAAATCGGCCAACATATGCCATCACCTGGCGGAGCCAGTATACCAGCACATGTATTGCATTTCATCATCTATCATTCAACTGTACATTAATGCTTTTGCTCAATTTAACCACATGTGAATATCATTTTGGTATTCCATAAAAGTATTGGCAATATCAATTTAAGCAGGTGACTGATTTCTTACTCCATCCATCTCAAAGCTCCGATTCTAAGGATAAATCTATGATAATGAAAAAACACATATAGCCATTGAATTCCTCATGATAGGTTAGGATACTTTCGTCGGAGCTCAGAGTAGCTTATCCTGACTGTTGTAAATCGATACAGAAAATGAAGAGAAAATGGTAAAACCTGTAAAGTCCGCACTATGCCTTCAAGTCCATATTCCTTTGTCAATATCATTAACCAATGTAGTGCTTTTGAATAATTTGCCAGCACTAAATTGGTGCAAAAGTGTTGGTCTGAGGAATTAGTTACCAGGACTGCCATGGATGGTGATAATAAATTGACACAATACATAAGCAAATGTCCACGACCATAGGATATTTTTACATCGTATTCCCCTCTGTGGGACTGGTCGCATCCCACTCAGTCATTATAAATCCCATGGAAGTGGACATTTGCATTTATGTCATAGCCTAGGGGGTTATTTTGCTTTTAAATAAAGAAAAACAGCTCAGATCTGTTCAAAATCCAAGATGGTGGACACCCATTGAATACAGACACTTTATATTCAATGCCCCCCCCCCCCATTGAATACGGCAGTTCTAGTACTAATCTATAGTGACGTTCGTATCAGCCATGACATAAAATAGCACACCCTGTGGCCTTTAAAGGGTTGGAGCCTATAGATTTCTGTGACTTGTATCTTTGACTTGAGGAAGGAGGGTAAAGGGAACCCTTATACTTTTGATGAATACTAGCGCACAACCTGTTCAAGCATATCACACTAACATTTATACCTTTATACCTAGGGGAGTATCAGATGTTACTCAAATCATACAGCCATTGCTAATATCACAAATCCTCTTTAATCCTCTAAGGTCCACAGAATGCAGCGATGCATTTTTACCAATTAGTCAATATAATGCATTCATGCATCAGCCTCTATACACCATCGAAGGTTAACTCACCAACAATACTGGTGAGTTACTCACCAGTGCTATGTATACATGTATCTATATAGTCCCAAAAGGAAATTTGAACGGGACGCTATGATGAGGCATGTAAAGAGTCAATACTTCGCATATATATATAACATTAATCTTGTCCAATATCTAAATAATCCAGGCACATGAGATGTATTTTGCATGTGGTGTTGATAAAACCGATGCAGTAGGTGAGTGACAATGTTAAATGTAGTGTGGCAGTAGAGTAGATATTAGTGTGTGTATTTTGGTATCAGTTTGGTAGTTACAGGCTGGGACCGATCATAGATACCTGTAAGTTTCAGACACCCATCTCTTCTCTATTGATAATAAGCCATTTGTCATGAATTTATTATGGTACTCACAAGGGGTGAGGATGTGGGGTTGGGGGTCTAGACTCTGGAGTAGGCTGAAATAAAATGACTTCGGGTCCTGCACACATATTTACTTACCACCATTTGCGCACTTTTTCCTCAATACAGAAGTACTACTCACCTGCAAAGATTAAAGCATATCATGGCTAGATATACAGTCATTACATTTTACATTGAAATACTCATTATACTGGAATAGTGTTGCAATTATGTGTATATATATATATATATATATATATATATATATATATATATATATATATATATATATATATATATATATATATAGGCCTAAAAAAGTTGTGTTTCCAGTTACCCGACAGACCCTAGCAAAACAAGGCCGACCCTACAATTCTTTTTTTTCTTTTCATTTTGAAGATTTCTTTCTTATCCTCTATCTCATTCATATTCCTCATATCTTTCATATTTGTCACATTTTTTCCTTTATTATCTTGCAATAAAATCAAAGAATTTGATGAATTTATTGATATCTGTCCTTACAAATGTAGAAAATGTAAAAGAAAAATCCGACCTATCCCTCCTAGCATGGCAGTCCATGTCCCTACACCACATACTGCTTTGTGCCTTCCATCTCCACACAGGTCCAGACCCAGTGCTCAGAGGTTCATTTTTACAGCTGTGTGCGGCTGCCTACAGCCAGCATCCATTTCTTCACCAAGGTAAGTGAGTCAGGGGGATGAGACGTTTCACCCTGTGGCTAAAGGATGTCTCTCTTCCTTCGGCCCTTACTTCCAATACTCTAAGTGACTATATGTAGGCTATATGCCATATATGTACATTAGTCGAAATATCTTTTTTTTTTAACTGGACTTTTCTCAAATTCTCTTTATAACTAAAGTGCGAAAAAGACTTAACAGACGTTTAACTGACGAGTGGGAACCTTGAATACCTTTATAACACATACACACTCAAGACCAAGTCATTAGTTCAGTTGTCTATCACCCTACCAAACCACCATCCATCTTCAGTCTCAGGTGAGTCAGACGGCTGGGCCCTCTAGTTAACCCTTTTATTTAAGGACCACATAATGCCTCAGGGTCTGTAATACCCAAGAGATCATGATGCAAACCCCATGAGTAACTCACTGGTGCTGCATTGGAGCATCATGCCGACTCTTCGTGGTGCATCATGACAGCGGATGGGCATGATGTATCAAGAGGAATAATGGGCATGATGCATTAAGAAATATGCAGCCGTTAGAGGGTTAATGGCGGAAGGTGTATGGGGTATGTCTGTTGTGTAGCATGTAGACATGGTAAAGCATTAGGTGCAGCATTTGTCACTGACAAGACACACTCAGTCAGACCCTGGCATTTGTTGCTAGAATTGTAAGGACATTTCTAGGGCTACCTTTCAGGCCATACGTCTCAAGCAACTGTGGTGTAGGGAAGCCTCTGAGAGGGAGAAATACCAGGTCCGTGGTCAGCAATTTCAACGACTACGAGGTTTTAATCTCAATCCCTTCTCTTTTCTTTTTGATTGACCAACTTCCTCCACATGTCACATAATTTTGAAACTTATATGCCAAAAGGAACCTATTTCCCAGTCAGGTGCTGTTACTGACTAAAATAACAAGAATTTGCAGCTACCATTTCATAATGACAACCAAGCTTTATAAACCAGCCATCCACGTTTAACCATCCAGGGTTAATTTTGAACGGCTTGCAAGGGCTTACACCTTGTGTTTCGATTTAATGATTCTAAATGAACCCATTACCTGGCCTAAATGCACCAGACTTCCATCCACATTTAGGGTAGAGCCAACCCATCTAGTGCTAGATGGTGTACTTTGTGACCTTCTGTGGTATAAATTCATATTATAAGATACCTGTATATGTGACCCACATTTAGCCTGTGTTTACCCTGACTATAGGATGACACTGGGTGTGTACCTTAAGGTAACTTTACCTACAGCAACCACATACTCAAATCTCTGCTGATTTACACTGAAATTCCACACTCAACTAGGTCAAGAGGCATTTTATGCTAGCTTCAGTACCCCTGGCAGCAAAAGTGCTTTTTCTCTTGAAAGCAAATCACAATCACACCGAAACATTCTACACTATAATTATTGTAAACCCACACTAAATTCCACACTAATGTGGGCTTTCACCAAGGGGAATCCTGATAATGTCATTTACGTTCTAGGTTAGTGGGGAGTGCTTCCTCTATCTTTCTGGATTTCAGTTTCTATTTCTGAATCTGAGTAGATGCAAAAGAAGATAAATATCTTCTAAACTTTTGAGAGTGAATGGTTGTTTCATATAATTCTTCTATCCCACAGACAGGCATACTATACTACACAGTTAGTGATTACTCAATAGACTAGTATTGATGTCTTTCCCCGAAGACATTCATAGTACCTTTCTTTTCCTCAAAAATGATTTCTCCCCCAGACATGCCCCCCCCCCTAGAACTGCATATAGCAGCTGTAGCCCACCTGACCCCTGACACGCTAACACGTGCCTAATCCCAACCCCATCCTTTATTACCTCACTCAGCCAGTTCCCTCATATAAACTATCCATAGGCTTACCAGCCAGAATATTTCTTACTCGTTTTCATTTGGTAGATGCTTGGTATCATTCAATAGTGTTCACTGAAAAGGTTAGAGAAAGGACAGGGGGTGCTGAAGATCTTCTAAGCTATCCTCGGGGTAGAGACAAATTTATGGGAGTGGCAATAGAGAGCCTGGTGAAATTCTTGTAGAGTGTCCTCCTCCCTCTCTGGCTGCACCAGACACACTTCTACACCAACCCCCCACCCACCTTCCTGCTCCCAAGCCTACTATCCCAACAATCCATGTTTTCCCTGCACCCCTCCTACATAAGACACGCTCCATGTTTTACTTCGACCCACGTGGCCCAAAGCGCTGGTGCCCTGGTACTTGTATCTGGTCAGAGAAGGACCAACAGAGGCCACTTGAGTTGGACTGAGTTGGATCTTAAAAGAGAGGATATGGTATTAGGATTAGGTCACCCACTTCTAGGCTCTTCCAAGGCCTCTTAGAAGTATTTACTGAAAACAGTTCTGATGTATGATATTTCAAATGCCCTGAGAAACCTGGAAATTGCTACATTATCCTCGAGAAAAAAAAGATATAGGACATTATCCCTTTAAGATTTTCCAATCCATTCACCTCACTCCCAATCCAAGCTTCTAAGTCAAAGATCTCAAAGGATAGAAATGATAGAAACACATCCAAATTACACGTGCCCAAGAAGGTGTTAATGCAAGCTTGTATATTTGTATTTGGCGCCAACTGTTCATCAGGATGACATTTTCATTTATATCGCACACGCATGTATCAAGTACAGATTCATGGTCGTTTTCGTCACTGACAATAACTATTATATAACTCGAACTTCTCTTAAATCAATCAATTTACCAAGGCACGATCCAGTTATCTCAGGTCATAAGCTCAACATGGTAAAAATAGATGGGAAAAGCTACATTACTATACTTACTGGTAAAGTACAAAGGGGAGAATTTGAATCTTGTAGCACAAGGCCATGAATATTATATACCAAAGAAACGTGTCTTCTGGGATCCAAATCTAATTTAAGTTAAAAGAAGAAAAAAAGGAAAGGGAAAATGGGAAAAAGACGTAGATCCCTGAAGGTGTAGACAGCTGGTGACCCGTACACATGGGAGGGTTAAGGTCAGGGGAACATCCCCCTTCCCTCCCACCTTTCCACAGTTCCCCTAGTAATCTAGCTCTTTAGGGGTTGTATAATCCCCAAATGTTTATATCGATTCCTTTTTTATTGTGCGGGTGAGTATCTTGTATGTTATGCATTAAAGTGCATCATGCCGATCCACCATTTCGGGGCGGGGGGCATAGGATGCATGGTACATGAATGTAGCAATCACAAACTTGACAAAGTACTCACCAGGGTTGCAATCATGCATTCCCGGACCAGAAGGCAGTATCTACTTCTCCTATCAGTGGCTACTGAGAATATGCTGATCAACAACTGCATTTTGCAGTAGGTACTGCTGAAATGCTTCCAAAACAGCTGACTCTACACTGCATTTTCAGTATAGACTCAGTAGTGTACTGACTATCAACTGAGTATGCACTGCATTTTTAGGCTAGAATCAGTAGTCTACTGACTCTCAACTGAATCTTAATAGATGCCAAAAATGTCACACTCTGTGCAGCAGCATAGATGCAGTAGTCTACTGACTATCTACTGGTATTGCTCTGTCCATTCATGGATTATTTATTGGGCTACTGACCTGATGCTTCTGAGACAGTCCATAGTTTGAATTTCAGTATGATTGTGAACAGTAATCAAAAGATTCAGTTATGAAATTCTGAAACTATCCAGTGTTTGTTAAGAAAAGCATAATTATACCTTTGCATATGATTATGTTATTGAGTAATGGATACACATGATGTTGGGGTGTGTGAAAGCGAGGAATTAGTCACTGACTTTATGTAGGGCATAAATGTACTGAATCATCAAGTATTATTTTGGTCACCATCATGCCACTTTTTTTTCCTACATAGTATACATGTATCATTGATAATTACAAAGCTGCTGTCTTATCACCTTAACATCAATAAAATGCAAGGCATTCTACTATAGCAGTACTTTATCAGACATGCCTACTCTTACCCTCTTGCTGATAGAAGTTACCAAGTACTACTGAATCAATACTGCCCCCCACCTATATGAGTTGCATGCACTACTAGGGAGTAATGACAGCTCCACATAGCTGATGGGGTGGTGGCTCAGGGGGCTAATGCGTTGGTACAGTAATCAGAAGATCCCAAGTTCAAATCCAGCAAAGACCACCTAGAAAGGCATTGGTAGTGCCAGTACTAAAGCAGCGGCTGCTCCTTTTATGCTTCTACCTGCCCCTAGCAGTAGTTTTCAGTATGATCTACTGCTCACCTACTTCTATAGCAGCAGTCATGCAGTAGTGCTGATTGAACACTGCCCCAACCCCATATATGGTCATGCAGCATTAAATAAGTAGATACTGTTTAAATGCTGCCATCTCATTTACATAATTGGGACAACTGATTCAATACTGCTTGCATGCTGCTAATACTACTGTTCTGCTACTGAACCACCACTGCCATGTTCTGTGTGCTGAGCAGTAGAATGCCAGTAGATGCTGATATGGTACTGTTTCTGATGCTGCTTTCACACTGAATGACTACTGTCACACCACACTGTTTTTCTACTGGTTAAATACTGATTTTCTACTGCATTTTGTTCCGGGTTGTGTTGAAAGGGCACAGAGAATTAAAATGTGACAATGCTGCCTTTAAAGAGTTATGACGTGTTGGATCCAGGCCCGTGTGGTGCGGATCCACCAAGTGAAACCATTACATTACCTGCCCGCCTCCCACCCTGGGGCGTCTCTACCCCCCCCTCCTCCCCACCACATCACAGATAACTCTCTTTCTCCCAAAGATGAGGCTCTTTGCTGGAAAGAGGGAATCTGAAGATTTCGATGGTGGGGGGGCAATATAAGTTTCAGCCAACATGTAGGGATTCCTGCAGAAGTATAGGGAAGAGGCATGCCCCTATCCCCTATATGTCTAAGGTTGCATTTTGGGCCAGTGGATTCTGCAACTGTTGAAGTTGTGTCTGGTAACTAGGGGCGGTTTGGGCACGTGCCCCCAGGTCAACCCCTGGATCCGCCACTGTGCCATTCATTGGTTCTGTGGTGGTGAAGTTTCTGTTTCTTATGTGGACACTTGGTGCTACCTTTTTTTCCCACTTCTTCACACATGTTTCACTCTTATTCCCAAAAGCATATTTGCAAGACCTAGTGTCATAACTAGTTATAGCCCATGTCGAACTCTTCTTTATCCTACATTTTTCCTCTCACACGCATCTCTCATCACACCTCTCTCTTCAAATTCTTCCTCCAGCATACGTAGGAATATATCCCTTACGTCCTTCACTCTATTCCTCCACATATCTCACTTTTTTCTGTTCACTAATCTCTGCACCTTCAAATATTATGACACAGCGTTGATGTGCATTTGACTGACGACGTCATCACCCTCTGGTGACGTACCTGAGAACCTCTTACGAGGGGGCAGGTGAGAGGGGAAATCACAGTTGAGCTGTCACAATACATTGCTTACCTGTCCCATAATAAATGCACTGCACCATCTAGACCTATGTACAAACATGTATACCCATGACATCGGTTAAGTACACGTTCAGATTAAAGTTTTCTCTAGTTTTGCTTCGATCTTTTACCGGAAGCCTAAATATTAGATTGTAATCAACTTGGATTTTAAACCAGCGACCCGAGACTCACCAAACTGGGGGACCTGGTTGGATCGTAAATCATCCAAATAACCTAATATTATACATTTCTTTACAAAACTGCCTTTTCGTCATATGGTAGTAAAGGCCTTTACAGAATGTCAATTGTCTCGTTCTCATTCACGTGAAATTGATTTTTTTTAACACGCGCATCAAAAGCCAAGAATGAGGAGTCCGCTCTACGGATCCATAATGATTAATGGGTAGAGGTAGGAGATCATGTAATCGTGTAGGGTGGTTATTTTTATTGAGCCCTACACTCCTATCTGAGATTAAGCTTTTTCCTGCCGTTTCTGCACGAATTATTAGTTTGGCAGATAACCGTACATAAAGGAACCTATAGGGGTGTGCTACGTTGACTGATGATTTACCTTTTCATTGGTATTTCAGCTACACGGTTCTTCTTTTCAAGTCATTCAAAAGTTGTCAGGTGGGGGGGGGGCGTATGTTGCTATGCCGACGGTGGTAACAGCAAAAACGGTAACTAAATTCATTTTGTATCTTCGCTAGTTCCTAAAAAGTAGGACCTCATAATTAAGTATTTGTGACGACCAGTCAAGTGTCCAAAGACAATATACAAAACAATATATTCACTTTACAAGTTTCCAGATCCATGTCAGCTGAGTTATCATTATTACGTCTTGGACTGCAATTAGCAACATTTTTAGCGGGGGAGGGGGGGGGGGGGAGGGAAAATGGCTTCTTAGTTCGGCCAGCCCACTACAGTTACACACATTTCTTATAAGACCCCTGCAGCGCTAACAACATAAAAGAAAATGTTAGTTCCCACCCTTCCCCTGCCAGGACTGTGGTAGGTAGATGTAAACTGCTAATACACATTCATCCCTCAGGCCTTTTGGGCAACTTCCCCATTTTTCTAACATTTTCTCATATTCTCCCAGTGTGTTTATTATTTTAACTAATAGAGGTCAGGGCCTCTCCATTATGTGCAACAGGGCGCTTAACTATACCCTTCAAATGCCATGATGCATAAACAAGGCACCAGCGAGTAACTCGCCACTGCTGCACTCAGACGTGGAGTGAAGGGTAGGAATGATATCAGAAAGATAACAATGCAGCACTGTTAAGATGACTCGCCAACATTGCACTGGTCCGCCATGGCGAAAAACAGAACAAGAAACTAGAGACATTGCACAGTTTTAAAATGGTTAGGTAGTATAGGAGGTCAGACTGCAGTGGCTGCCTCAGGGTTGTGAGTTTATGTTGAGTTTTAAGGTAGTCTCGTGATGTATTTCTTTTACTAATGTATTCTCAGTGTTTCAATTACTGGAGGGCTCAAGGGATGAAGCGTCTGCTCTGGGTTCTACAAGATCTTCATAGCCACTGCCCTAGTTAAGTTTATACAGTAAGGAAACCAGAATAGCAAGAAACCCACAGGAATTTAACTCGTGCTGAGGAGCCTATAAATATAGGACAGCATTTTGCAATGCAAGTAACTCGAAAGGGCACTTAATCTCTTCTTTTAGGCCCCTTCTGATACTAACCTCATGTTTTCTTCGAGCGTTATCACTGTCAATGGTTAAGCATATGGAGAATGCATCCATTATCGCTCGTATGTTTCATTGGCAAATAACTCCTCTCTTGGCGAGTTAAGCATTGCATAATACCAGGAGGTGTTGAATAATGATCCATATTAACCATAAAAACGCATGAGACAGGGTAACTCTCCTCCATTTTATTATAATCCAGCAGTTTCGATAGCACCGTGGGTCGATCTTCTCGCTGTCCGCCATTTTGGATTTTGATGTTCTGTGCGCATGCGCAACCCCCCCGGACCAGAAGGCAGTATCTGCTTCTCCTATTAGTAGCTACTGAGAATATGCTGATCAACAACTGCATTTTGCAGTAGGCACTGCTGAAATACTTCTGAAACAGCTGACTCTACACTGCATTTTCAGCGTAGACTCAGTTGTGTACTGACTATCAACTGAACATGCACTGCATTTTCAGGCTAGAATCAGTAGTCTACTGACTCTCAACTGAATGTTAATAGATAACAAAATTGTCACACTCTGTGCAGCAGCATAGATGCAGTAGTCTACTGACCATCTACTGGTATCACTCTATCCATTCATGGATTATTTACTGGGCTACTGACCTGATGCTTCTGAGACAGTCCAGTGTAAATGTCAGTATGGTTGTGAACAGTAATCAAAAGATTTAGTAATGAAATTCTGAAACTATTCAGTGTTTGTGAAGAAAAGCATACTTATACCTTTGTATATTATTATGTTATTGAGTGCCAGTAGGGGGCCTAATGGATAAACATGGATGCCGGGGTGTATACATAGTATACATGTACATGTATCATTGATAATTACAAAGCTCAATAAAGTGCAAGGGATTCTACTATAGCAGCACTTTATCAGACAGGTCTACTCATACACTCTTGCTATGGTAGAAGTTACCCAGTACTACTGAATCAATACTGCCCCCTCCTATATGAGTTGCATGCACTACTAGGGAGTAATGACAGCTCAACATAGCTGATGGGGTGGTGGCTCAGGGGGCTAATGCGTTGGTATAGTAATCAGAAGATCATAAGTTCAAATCCAGCAAGGACCACCTAGAAAAGCATTGGTAGTGATAGTACTAAAACAGCGGCCGCTTCTTTTATGCTTCTACCTGCCCCCAGCAGTAGTCTTCAGTATGGTCTACTGCTCACCTACTGCTATAGCAGCAGTCATGCAGTAGTGCTGATTGAACACTGCCCCAACCCCATATATGGTCATGCAGCATTAAATAAGTAGATACTGTTCAAATGCTGCCATCTAATTTACATAATTGGGACAACTGATTCAATACTGCTTGCATGCTGCTAATACTTCTGCCCTACTACTGAACCACTGCTGCAATTTCTGTGGTACTGAGCAGTAGAATGCCAGTAGATGCTGATACAATACTGTTTCTGATGCTGCTTTCACACTGAATCACTACTGCCACACCACACTGTTTCTCAGCTGCTTTAGTACTGCTTTTCTACTGTATTTTGGTCCAGGCCTCCTTGCCAGAAGTAGCATTTTCGACAGAGAAATGATAGATTCTATCGATTTAACTTGAAATTAATGGCTTTTTTAATATAATCCATGCATCTTTGGCAATATCAATCGAATTGAATCGAATACACCCTATCTTTTTACTGTTATAGCCCCACAAATCTATCGTTTCGCTGTCCGCCATGTTGAATTTTGGTTCTATCTGCACATGCGCGACCCAATTTCCATGGTTATTTGGGTCAATTTACACAACCAAGGCTTTGTGATGCGAATTAATGACAGGGCGAACACGTAATTTTTTACATTTTTAATCAAACATATCGATTCAAATCATATCCTTTTGCCATTCTTTAACATATTTCTATATTATAATTTACAAAAAATTGATATCCGCCATGTTTGTGCCGAAATTACGACATTGGAGACGCGCGGACGGATCGTATTATGGCAAATTCATCAACATTCATCAATTTTCGCACCACTCCAGACCGAAAAGGCGGGAATGTTTGGTTTTTTGCACCACCTATGGGATTTAACATAGGCCTAAAAACGTCTTATTTTTTTCTCACTGTTAACCTACCATTTAGTAGGCACTGAATGTGTTTTTTTTTACATGACTCTTATAACTCGTCTTTCGAGTTAATTATTCAGACATGACGGAGGACATCAGGGATTAGTAAATTCTCCAGAATCCTCGGTACCACTTGCATGGTCAGATGACGATCTAATAATGGAATTCCTCCCTTTCTCTATGAGTCTATCATCTAAACCTAAAATATTTTAACTATTTCTGCTACACAGGAATTCCTTATTAGATATCAGGAATTTCCCAATAGAAATGGAAACTGATATACCTGTGTAATATCATAAGGTCATCTCCAGTACCTGGGCCCCTCCTATGGAACATGAGGTAACCTGATCAGGGCCCAATAGACCCTGAGAGAGTGAGAGCCGTACAGAGGTGCAGGTAGGGGGTACAGAGAGGACAATGTCTTTCACCTGCTTCCCATCCCTCCACCCTATATCCCACCTGTGTAAACCCCTACAGACTGCAGGTACACCTGAGGAGGAACCCACCTGGGAACCAGCTAACCCTTTATGGACACCACGATGCCTTAAGGCCTCTCGTTGGTTCGTTGTTAAATGCACAGGCACAGCCCTGGTGAATACATTCCAGCTTTATAAAAAAGAAAACTACTTTTTACCTGATGAGCCATAACAATTCAATCATTGATGGATTTGGCATGATGAATGAATGCAGTCTTAGAAGGATATTTGCCAGGGCAGGGCCAGACGGCACGATGCATAAATGCAGTCTTAACAAGGTATATATGCCAGGGATGGTTGCGGTCATATATCACACCAGCAAAAGGGCATCTTGTAACCGTATATATATATATATATATATATATATATATATATATATATATATATATATATATATATATATATATATAAAAGCAATATGCTGCACTTAAAGGCCTAAAAGGAGACCCAGGTGTGTGCCATGGAGAAGGTCCAGGTAAGTGAGTGCCCAGAAAGGGAGGTAGGTCTGTATGTAACTTGATACAAGGCATGGTATCCTAATCCTACCCTTTTACTTAGGGTCTGATGAGCCTATTGGACTGTATGTCAAGCTCAGCTGTCCTGGAATGTTTCCCATAAACCTGGGCCACTAAATACAAAAATTCATGTTATCTGAGTTGAGAACTTGAGTATTATAAAATCTCACCAGAGGCATGATGAAGAAAAGCCTATATATACTTGGCCATTTCCCACCGCATTACCAATTTGTGTTCTCCCCCAACCGTTGGCCTATAAGAACATTCCTTTTGCCACCCCTCTACCCTTGACACCCCCGGGCAGCTTTTCCCTTTGCCATCCAGACACTGACTATGTTGACTGTCTGTCCCATCCCTATTTCTCTCTCTACCCCTCCCCCCCCCCTCTCCATCTCTCCACACTCCAGGCAAAGTAAGGTCAACAACACGTAGTATCCAGGGCTACCAAAGGTAAACATTGGTAACCATGGTTACACAGGTATAACACTGGTTGTCATGGTTACACAGGTAGGATGGCTGCTGACATTAAGTTCCCACTTGGGGGCAGGACCATCAAAGTCTCTCGTGGTCACATAACAATGGAAATGACTGACTCCTGACCCCAGAAGTGGGAACAGACCGGGTATGCCAATATCAATTTTAGTGTTAATATTAATACATGATTGTACTTTTTTGTGAAGAAGAATTTAGCGAAGGACATGTTACATCGCAGAGGATTCTTTGGCCAAAGAGTATCGATCCAGGATGGATATGTGGGTTAAAAGCTGGGGTGCTGACAGATGACTCCGGTGGCTGGGGAGGGGGGGGGGGGGTTGGGTCATACTAGCTGGACAGCCACCATGATTGGCCCATCCTCATTCTACATAGCAAGCCCCATTTACGACCTCATTTTCTGTATGACAGAAATGTCAGAAATGACTTCTTTTAGTTGTCAGTAAAAGATATCATTATTATCAATGACCCCATCCAAGTGGCCATTTTAGGTCAATTTTACGCCTACGAAAAAAAATAGTGTGTGGGGCCTTATCGCCCAAATGGGGTTAAGGTAAGATACCCTGTGTTCCTAAGGGCGAACCGACCTGTTCATTCCAATATCACCAGAAAGTGCGATGGGGTTTGTTTAAGGATAGCAAAGATCTTTCTCCCTACTCACAGAGAGCTCCTGGAGGTGTGTGAGACAAAAGGACCTAAGGCGTTAACACTACCGATAGGTGAGGGATGTGGGGATTTCTAGATACCTGGTGGCTGTTACACGGAGAGGTAGGGTTAAATCTGTACCTGGCCTCACCTTCTTCCCACTGTCTAAGTGTAAAGGTACCTGCACGATTAGATATGAATTTGTTACAACTTTGAAGATATATTTGAAATCTAGACATATCTAGTATACATTTGAAATCTAGACATCTCCTTTTTCTGTAAAACACGCCTACTAGACTACCATGTTTGAACATGTAGATATGTGCTACAAAACACAAAAGGAAAATGAAATGCATGGGGTACATGCCAAGACGGGAGGAACTGATGGGATAAGCAGAAACGACCGAATAGATGATAGAGGCGTACATGTACACCACAACACACCAATGTGGGAGGGGGTGTCTTCTACAAGCTGTAGTACCAAAGGGGCAAAAGGGTGTAAGAAATAATATCGTACATCATGTAGTTGTGACACCGATGGGAGTTGCGAGAGGGGATCTGTGGGATGCCTGCTGGGTGTGGCACGTGTCCTACCCCACGTGACCCAGGTACCCACGTGACCTGGTGAGGATCATGTGACATACTGACTCACCCGTACACACCCTATAAGGGCCACATGATGTCTCCAGCCTTTAATATGGTCTTTGGTCGTCGTGATGCAAATCTGATGGGTCTCTGTTTGCATTGCATTGGTGCATCTTGCCAACTATTCTGAGGTAGCCTGGAACTACAAAGTTTTCCTGCAAGTGCATGGTGCATGAATACAGCCCAGGCAAATGGACAGGGTACATTAAAGGCACTATGCAACCTTTTACCCAAACTGTACACATAGAGACATGATCCTCTACCCCTGAGGACAACATTGGGACATCACTATACTTTAAGCTCATCTCATCTTTCTTGTACTTTCTTGTACTTTACGTCGGGACTCAACATCTTCAGAGCACTTGGCTTGTCACTTGACACTGTCATTCTTTTCAATCTAACATACTGGGCATTTGCAAAGGCCATAATATTAATATACCAACTCTTTCTTCTGTGGCACTCAAGATATGGATGCCAAATCACATAAACCCATGACCACCTTAGTCTAAACCAGAGGTATTTTCTCCTTGCTTCAATTGTATTAACTCCTTTAGAATATCCATTTCCTCATAGGCGTTCCACTCCCCTGGAGGCCTCACCCTGGCTCTTATAGTGCTTCCCTTCTTGCTCTACCCTCCTTTGGCTGTTCCCCTTCCCATCCCCAACTCAGCCTCCGGTAAGGAACCAGCTGCTACTTCCGGGGCGCCGCCTGGGGACTTCCGGTGGGGGTGAGGCCTGATGGGAAGGTGTGGGATCCGGGGTCAGATTGGAGGCTGAAGGTGAAGGTCATCGGTGGAGGTTAACAAAGGTTGTTGTTGGGTTATTAGCTGTTAGAAGATGTTGTTAGGGGTTGCTATGGCGTTACGAGGGAAGTTGTTAGGGTTACTAGGGGTATGCCTCTGAAAGGGAGGTTAGAGGTTAGTCTACCCCTCAGGGTAAGAATTATGTGTCACAATGCCTCACATCCTGAGCCCACAAACTTAAAAGGAAAAGGTATCCAGAAACAGCTTATTGCCCTCTACCCCCATCTCCTTCATTTCTGAAACCCTCATCTCTCCCAAGTGATCTTAGGCCACGTGATGCTATAACTCAATCCTGACCCCCCCCCCCCTCCCACAGCCAACCTGCAGGGTAGGGTGAGGGTGGGGTAAAACCTGGGTTTCCCTGAATAATCTTGCAGATCTAACCAATGCTAACAATGTCTTCGTATATAGCCGATATTCAAATGATGGAAAAAAGATAAAGATTGTGGTTTAATAGTACTTGCAGGGCTTGTTCTGTAGCAACCAAGGAACATCTTGACAAGAAGACAAATGTTAGATCCATATGTACCAGTTGGACCTATAAAGATTGAACGTGTGCAATGCACGATTGACCCAGGTTCGTCCATGACCTATCGTAGGTGACTGGCAGCACTATAGTGACAGTCTGTCAGTTGTCAATGGTTAAGCCTATGGAGAATACACCCATTATCGCTCGCATGTTTCATTGGCAAATAACTCCTCTCCTGGCGAGTTATGCATTGCAAAATATCAGCAGGTGTTGAATAAGGATCCAGATTAACCATAAAAAGGCATGAGACACTGTATTTCTCCTCCATTTTGTTATAATCCAGCAGTTACGATGGCACCGTGAGTCGATCATCTCGCTGTCCGCCATTTTGGATTTTGATGTTCTGTGCGCATGCGCAACCCCTCCTTGCCGGTAGTAGCATTTTCAACAGAGAAATGATATATTCTATCGATTTAACTTGAAATTAATGGCTTTTTGAATATAATCCATGCATGTTTGGCAATATCAATTGAATTGAATCGAATACATTCCCTCAATTTACTGTTATATGAAAAATACAAGGTGCCGTGCATTATCTTTAATAGAGAATAGAAGGGTGTCTGGAATCCATTAAAAAACGAGTCAAGTAAATGGGCATATATAGATTGTATAATAGAGGTCATAGGCATAGGCCATAGGCCTTCAGTGTACAATGGGACAGGCTTGAGTCAGTCTATGATGATGCTATCTACAGAGGTAGCTGACTTGTGCTGCCCTCTACAGTGAACCTAGAAAACCTCCTTGGTGGTGCCATCTCATGGGGAGAAGAGGAACTAGAACCCAAAGCTAGTACAATTTGCATTAAAGTGACATTTCTTTTAGACCTTCAGGAAAAAATGGAATCTATAAATGAAAATAAAATGCCTGCACCTTTCTGTTGTCATTTTCATAGAGATAACTTTAGAATAAAATTTGGCTTTATCCCTGTCTTTGTATGGGTGTTATTTCACATTAAGTAGCGTTACTTTGTGACATTTTTTGGTAACTACTGGAAAAATAACTTTTTTTCCAAAGAAATTGTTAAAAAAAAGAAAAAGGAAGTGAAAGATAAAACAAATATCCTATGACCTATATATCATTTTCAACTTGTTACATGCATATTTTCTAGGACATAGAACCATAAATGTAGAAATAGGACAGAAAACATTGATTTTGAAAAGCCCCTTCAGAAAACGAGTTCAAGTAACCAATTGAGCCGTTAGGTGTAGAAGTGTAGATCTATGGTATTACTTGACTCGTTAAAAATAGCCTAGATGGACCACTCTGTGCGCATGCCCCAACTCGCTTTGCCGGAAATGTGATAGCCTGATTTGCAAGGTTGGTCTATAAACGATCTTAAGCCATCCTAAACAAAAATTAACCAACTTTTCCTCAATCTATCGCGTTATATGAACGGTCTTCCACCCTTAACTGCTGATAAAAAAAACGTCTTAATTGGCAATTCCCATAGGAGCCAATGTGTTATGTCTATCGCGAAAATCTACCGCACAATGCTATCCTATGGAGCCTCATTTTCATGAGAAAGTAGGTCAAACATGTCAGGTTTTTTCTTCAGCTTTTTTCATAGCTAAAGAAATTTTTTTACAGGAATTGTGCATGTGCAATGAAAGACTACATCCTAAAGAAATATGTTTCCATGATTTTTTGTTTAATTATCCCCCACTTTCGATGAGCAATTCCCATCTAAAGTTCCAATTCATGACCATCAGGTTTTGACCGAAAAGGCGCCGCCAATGACCCAGGAGGACCTGGGCCAATTAACTCATGTAACGTAGCCACTATCTCCTATAGTTAGCACAATAATTGGTATTCTTGGCCTGGATAAGGCATATGCCCAGGGGTATATAGTACTCGAGGGGGAGGGGGGGTCTACTCTACACCACAAGAAAGACCTTTAATTCAACCCTTATACTGCATATATAGAGTACTATAACACTGTATTTGGGAACACAATGATGGAAAGGGGTTGAGTAAGCCTGTCCGATTAAATGTGAACGACCATTGCAGGGGGTAAATATTTTGCACAATCCTGAGGCAGCATAAAAATATCTTATTGTCCCCCACCCTTTGTGGAAAATTCGTCTGACCATGGCCATGCTACATTGAAAGCACATTCCCATTTTTTTGTCCTGGTGATGGCGATGGGGGGTGCCTGAAACTGGACAAGGGTACCACTGGGACTACATGGATTTCGTGCCAATGTACACTGTAGATGCAGTCCAGCCACACCTCATAATTCCAGTACATGTATATGTAACGATACCCTACAATGTACTAGTTATGAAGTTCAACCATGAACCGGTGTCTAGCCAGAAAAATAACACCTAGTGGAGAGTAACTAGAGTGAATTGTTAGCCAACTTGTACTTAAAATATATCATATTTATCTGGTTGTTTTTAATTCTTATTTTCTCAGGTGTATGGTAGCAACCATACGAACTAAATTGTATACAAGTACATTGTATTACGCTTTCCAATATATTTTTGAATATAGGACCATGGTCTGAGCTACCAATCATCATTATAAGTGTGGGCTACCGTAGTACACTAAATACTTAGATTAAAATTATTGTCCATACAATCTATCACAACCATGTCTGACTAATGACCTAGACTATATCACATTCTGGGTCAATAGATTCGCCATTTTGATTCTTTACAAAGTAATTTACGAGTGACCCCTCTGTAATTACATATACGAAGTGAATAATCTACATATAGCTAGATGTCATAGTGCATGTACATGTATTGCAGCACTGTGCACTGCTAAAATTCTTATTAAGAAGTAACGACCTTGCCATTATAATCACCAGTTAATCTTTTTAATGTTTTTATTCTTCAATTATCTTCACCTGATTACTCATCTTCTAACTATGAAACAGAGACGTCACTAAATGACTTAATATATGGCATTATGACACTGCTGCCAAGCTATAGCTGGTACATAGATTCAACACACTCCCACGCCTAGGTCTATGTCATACCACACAAAAATAAGCCCTATTCATAACCCCTTAAGCATGGTGCTTCCAGGCAGCTTTTTCACTGATACGGTGCTGGTAAGTTAAGTGCATTTGTGCATCATATTAGCAATGCTTTGAAAGTATATCACCCTTATCGGGTTGGCATAATGCATGAGCAGTCCTGGCGAGTTACTCACCAGGGATGAATTCAAGTATTATGACATTGAAGGGTGTCGTTATCATTATGACGATCAATATTCAGAGGTTACAAAAGAACTATGCTGCCATCAACGGGTTAATGTTGTGCAGGAAAACACCAGGCCAGCATTCATCATTGTGACAGCTATACTGGCGACTGTGACAGTAAACAGTTGTGACACTGATTTACCGTTGACAGCTCCCACTCTGTTTAGCTGTCACTACATAGTGTAGAACTGTCAGGCTATGAGAGCGGGGGTTTCAGAATTAACTCTGTGTTTAACTCATTATCTAGATTGATCACCGGCATAACCAATTTTTGTGTCATCATATGTAGGAATCGCCGGATAAAACACACACACTGCTATAATATCTGTATGATGAACATGTATACCACGTATCCACGGCAGAATGGGTTTATATCTGTACTCCATATAATGTAGTTATATGTGTTCTAATTTTCACATAAATATGAATTAGAAGGTTCTAGAGGGAGAGACAATCGTCAGTAATTCTATCAGAGTTCTACTAAATAAACCAATCTTGTTTTCTCTATACCTGTTTCTACCATATCTGAATCTTGTTTTATATATACCTGTCTCTAACATATCTGATCCATTCTATATTGATAGAAAATTATTGTAGAATGGAATATTTCTTAGTGACTAGAGAGGATAAGGGGAGAGATAGAATGAGTAAATGTATGACATAAAATGAGAAAAGAAAAGGGTCTGTGGACATTTTTCGAAAGACGCCAGAGGCCGTGATGCACATAAATACCGTTTTCCCTAATTACCCCTAATGACACTAATGAGGCCGGCTTTATTAGGGACAATCAGTACATGTTGACAGCAGGAGGATCAAAGATGTCTTATCCTACAGCAAGGTTTTATGTTTAATACTACTTGGGACATACTACATGGGTCCATCACGCAAATGGTCTATGAGTATAACATGGGATAAAATTCGACTAAATTCGGATACCACTGAACATAAATAGCAAACATTTAACCTTGTTTGAAACAAAAATGCTACATGCTACTACATGTATAAATCCTCAACCACCACTTTTTGGAAATGAGGGGCTATCTGGAAAAAAGTATTGGCTGCCCCCTGGGGATTTATCTTAAAAATCAAAAACATTAATAGTATATTCTGGCAGATATCCCTTGACTTCCCCTCACTCACACTTAATTATCTTACGATTCTCTGACTTTCCCTGACCTGTGGGAAACCTGCAGCACTTTGGGAGTGTATTGAGTTGAGATTTGCTACTGCCTCTTTGGGAATATTGGTAAGTTGAAAGGGCACTCGGAGTGTACGCCATTATAAATGATGTCCTTTGTTACCTGCATTTAGAAAGCAAACGAGAATCAACTCACCTGCAAAGAGGGAATAGACATATTCATTTCACTTTTATATTTATTATATTTTAGTTGATTAAGAGTTCTTGTAGCCTATAGTTTAGCCTGATCAAAGAATACTCTCAACCTAGAGGGAGCAACTTACTATAGATAGCCTCATCATGGACTCCAGACGTGTACGGATTCAGAATAAAGGTGGGATCCCTAAGTCATCTGTTGGAAATCAACTAAAGTAAATGAAAGAAAAGAAAAGGGATCCCCTTCCCTACACTCTGGGTGGGATGGAGTCACTCTAGAGGCTAATGGCACAGAACAGGCTGGGGTTGGGTTTGCCACGTTTACCTAACCCGTTTTTGTTGTTTTTTGTTTGTTTTTCATTCCCAGTTACATTCCTTATCATTCAACCCTTTCTTTACGGGCAAATGTGTTTTTTTGTGGTTTTATATTAAAACTGTAAAAGAGGGGGCGCACGTCCCTCCTTTTAACCTGTAATTAAGAGGACAAATAGATCTGCTCATCCTAAAATCATTCAAAAATGCTAGTGTGCTCATCCTCTCACCCCTTCAAAACAAGGATTCATCATGGAGTGTAGGTAGCCCTGTACTTTGCCAGGGCTAAATTCTTGCACCAGCATGAAGACTTATGAAGATGCCTATTAGTTGGCATGAGTCAGTAATTTGGGAAAAGCGTAAGAGAAATTCACTAACAATAAATTATTCATGTATACACCACTCAAACCTATACTTGAGGGTTCTCAAACCTGGGAAGGCTACATTCATGCTGTGCACATCATAGCAGGGCTGTTGCATTAAAGACTGTGCTGTCCTTAAAGGTTTAACAGTCCCAGCAGACTTAACTAACTGAGGGAGGGCTCACCTGGATGACCACACCTGGGTATTGTCACACCTGACATCCTCAGGTTTTGGGGTAGAACCCTATCCCTCCAGGGTATAAAGGATATAGGGTACCTGGATCCAAATATATATGCTCACCCCTAGGTACCTTCCCCTAGGCGGTTACCTTGGGCTGTCAGGATGAAATGAGGGGTTATATCTGAGGGAAGGGCTGAATGCTCCTAAGGCAAGGTCCTTTTTGTATCGTAATTGACAGGAGCGCGGAAACACTAGTATCTCGAAGTCAATAATCAGGGATTTGTGATCCATGATGAGATATTTCATGATAAGCTCTATAACTTCTATAGTATCATATCACCATGGCCCCTTCTAAATCAGGAATGGCATCAATCCCCCTAGTTCCTGTCTGCACATCAAACAATCAGATCCACCACCTGTGTAGTGTCAGTATAGCGGCATATAACCTACGTGCCTGCACGTTCTGCTCCCACACCACCCCTCACCTGTCCTCATCAAATTACCTTGACAACCAGGTGTCTACAAGTAAGCATAGACTTGGAGAAGTCCCAATTTAATCAGAATTTGGGCCTAAACGTCCTGATAGACAGTCCTAAAGGCCTTTCAAATGAATATGCAAGACCTTCCACATTTACTATATTAAATGCTGAAATATTAAATACTGAAATTCCTGTTGCCACAGGCGATTCCAAACCCCATTCACCTGTGGTGCTAGCCTCGTTGTCACCTTTTCACGGCATCAGCATGGTGCACACAAACCACAATGATTGATTTTATCCCGGCCATATCACAGAAATACTTTACCTCAATGCACTGCCACTTTCAGACTGAAACCAGTCTAACCCAGCACCCCCACATTTATCTTCTCCAGGCTCAGGCGATTCCCTGTTCCTGACTTTGCTTACCTCAAGTCAAGTGGCATTAACAAGATTTATTATCAGTTAGAATCCTCCTGATACTATCTTTAACAAAAACTAACTGTTTCTCAGGTTGTGTTACTCCACTGTTAAACAATGCTACTCCATCAATAGATCTTCTCACATCCTGTTTCCCATTCTGTTAACCCTGTAGTACAGGATCTCATTCTGGGCGAGATGTATGCATATTTGGATGAATTGCATTATACAATTTTATTTTGAAAGCTATTTAATAATTCTGGAGTATTCAATCATACCTATTTATATTATTGATCGGGGGTGATAGAAGAAATTTGAGATCGGGGCTACCAAACCCCCCCCCCCCCACCCACAAGAGCTTAATATGGAGATTCTCGTCACAATGCGTCAGGCAGCATATAATTTTTGAGGTTTGGGGTACGCCTCACGGGAAATTTAGACATTATGTCTGCCCCTCCCATGTCTTGAATTCCGACACCCTTGAGAATTGGTGAATTGAAAGTCCCCAAGACTTCCTTTCTGCAGAAAAAAAAAAACAACATTATAATACCACACGAACACATTATGAAATAGTGACGACCTATTGACACTTCTCACATGGTGCTTTGTCATCAACAATGCCGATGGCCACCTGGTGCTGGCAAGCTGAGTACAATGCCTGCTAACAACTACACAGACTCAGATAACATGACAACAGCATAACATGAGGTACAGTTTACATTATATACATTATCCTCGTGCTGCAGCTGATATACAAACCCCTGCTGGTGCATGCTGATGAAGTTAACTTTCTGTAGATCTGGCACTCGGCTTTTATTTATATCATCTGATAATGCTGATAGTTCATTTAATAAAGAAGAACATTACTGATGATAGTTATTTATGGAAGAATATTTTAGTGAAAAAATCACCATTCAAGTAGGATTTCACAGAATTTGTTTTCCTACTGCCTAAAGTTATCAGACTATTGGGTTTGAAGTATAGGGTAATGATGTGAAGGCATGCCTATTCACCTGCTCAGTATGTCTGGCAGTGTCTGCCAGTGTGGTTCCCATCTACCTGTAACAGCTTGATAACCAATATAAAGACACCACACCCACCAACCGAACCTGTAACCACTCAACTAGGAAATAGAAACCTACCATTATCTTAATTGTGGCTGCACAAAAATAGCTTCTGTTTGACAGAAGGATAGGGATGATATATATACTAGTAAGACCAACCATAGTTGCAACCACTTTTCTTCTCTCATGTTTTGTATTATTGTCAAGATTTATTGACTAGATCCCAGCACTGCAGAGACTGGGCAATTTTACAGATTCGAAATTTGATCTACATTTTTATTCTCTCTTTTTTGACTCTTTCCTATGCTTCAGTATTTTCTGTGCCCGTGGATATCACACTTTAAAATAAAAATGCTCTTGTCCTACACAGTGTGTAGTCTAACGCAGAGCTATGATAGGGTCGCCGGTCCACCCAGCACCCACATCTGAGATAAGAAAAGATAAGAGCTTCTTGATACCTGCATTGGGGCTCCCTACTAGTGGCCACTGGGTTACCCAGTATGGATTTATCTTAAAGGGACCCTAGCATGGTAATGCATGCCCGCATTAAAAATGGTTAAGGCTAGGGCACAGCTCTAAGATACCTATGGTCAACTGTGTTCTATGTGCTATGCTAAACTATGCTATAACTAAATGCTGACAAATAGTGAGTAATTAATCACCATTTGTTAGCAATTAGTCAATATACGTCAGTACTTAGTCATTATAAGTAACACAGGGATCCAGGCCATATATGGTGAATTTTGATCTTTAAAAGTTATCAGATTGATATTAGTGACCATTAGGAAACCTCAACTACCCTAATTCTTTTGTTTTCCATGTGTGTCTGCCATTTTGGTTTTCGGAAACACAGGGATCCAGGCCATATACAGTAAAATTCCTTTACAACGAATCCCGTTACAACGAATTTTCGTTTACAACAAACAAATCACATTGTCCCATATCATTCCAATACATTTCTATAGTAAAATAATTCCCTTACAATGAACTTCACATAGCCGAAATTCGTTTACAACGAATCTTTTGGCTTGTGCAGTAGTTTACCTGGTCTTACAATGACTTCAAGGTAAGATGTGAGAGGTGTAAATATGTGTGATAGAGCTTCTAGCCTTGCACCTTTTTTGCTACGAACGGCTGTAAGTGAAGGTAAGATGTGAGAGGTGTAAAAACGTGTGATAGAGCTTCTAGCCTTGCACCTTTTTTGCTATGAACAGCTGTAAGTGTAGGTAAGATGTGAGAGGTGTAAAAATGTGTGAAAGGGCTTCTAGACTCGCACCATTTTTGCTATGAACGGCTGTAAGTGTAGGGCAGGTTTGAGAGGTGTTAGGTAGGCTCTAATTCTTTCTTAATTGCATAGTTTGGATACAACAAAATTCGTTTATAACGAATTATTTTGCTTGTCCCAAGAACTTCGTTATAAAGAGATTTTACTGTATGGTGAATTTTGATCTTTAAAAGTTATGAGATGGATGTTAGTGACTGGAGGGACACCTCAACTACCCAATTCTATTGTTTTCCATGTGTGTCGGCCATCTTGGTTTTTGGAAACACAGGGATCCAGGCCATATATAGTGAATTTTGATCTTCAAAAGTTATCAGATGGATGTTAGTGACCAACTATTCAATATATATTACTCACTATTTGTCAGCAGTTAGTCAATATATGTCAGTTCTTAGTCATTATATAACAACACTTAGTCCACATATGTCAGTAATTACTCACAATTTAGCAGATGTTAGTCAATATATGTCAGTAATTACTCGCCATTTATCAGCAATTAGTCAATATATGTTAGTAATTACTCACCATTTGTTAGCAATAAGTCAAAATATTTCAGTATTTACTCACAATTTGTCAGCAATTAGTCAATATATGTCAGTACTTAGTCACTCTATGTCAGTAATTATCAATACATGTCACAATCTGTCAACAATTAGTCAATATATAACAGAGAAATAGCCATTGATTCCTCCTCCTGTGCATCCTACCTTGAATGGTATTTGTCAAAATTAGTATGTCAGTATCTATGGACTATTTGTCAGCAATAAGTTAATATATGCTAGTAACTATTCACTATTAATTTTGTAAGCAATTAGTCAATACATGATAGTAGTTACTTACATTTTATCAGCATTTAGTCAATATATGTTAGTAATTGCTCACTATTGACGAATATGACGAATTGTGAGTAATTACTGACAGAAAAACTACAAAAAACGGACCCACCTTACTAAAGGTATAGAGCCCCACTACACCCACCTGGTGTGAAGGTGGGGCAGGGGGTAGGGCGGGGGGCAACAGACCGTGACCTCCCCGTTGGGGACGTCTACACTGTCGCTAGACTACACACTGTACAGGCAACACGTTTCCACTTGATCCCATCTTATCTCTGCGCTACCTACAAGCTCTTTTCGACACTTTGCATCCCTAGAGATAACTAATTCAAGTTGCCATGGTAACAGACGCCCCAACAGCCCTCAGGTGGGTCCCAAGATATTATGTGATTCCTGATCGTGTTTGGGGTTAAATCCCATCACTGTGCATGAGGTAGGCAAAGCTCAACCCACAGTCATTAACTGACGATGGCGCTTCCTCCTAAAAGCACCTCTTCAGCGGGAATTAAATGGATTATTACAAAATTTATTTGTGTGTTAGTTCTGGCATCTGAGCTCAAGGGACCCTTGACAAATAAACTCATGGTCAGAGGCAGCGCATGGGGACACTCCTTTCCGTATTATCAAAACATTAACATATGAAAAAGCCCTTGTCTTCGTCAGTTCGAAAGTACCTGCCCTGCCCATATTATATATATACCCTCCGCCCCTATATCATTCCTTCAGGTGATTTCAACTCATTTTACCCCTACATACCCATGTATGTACCTGAACACATATGTGTAGAGGCAAGGAGAAAGGGTACTCCGTGCTAAAAGTCAACTTTAAAATTCAAATCATTAGCTTTACAGTGATACATAGCATGAGAAGATACTCCTGTTAGTTTTGGAGGAATGGCTTGCTAGATATGGGTAGGTGTGACCATTTCAAGAATGTTAATAAGCACTATGTCTAATTGGTCATGAGATATATAGCTAATTAGCATAATTTATGCTAATTAGCTAAATTCGTATAAATTTTTATTCTTTTGCCCATAACTTTTGATCTAGAAATGGTATTTTCATTCTGTTTTCGCCATAGTAAACCTTGTGGGATGTTCCTTCAAATGGAATCATTGATTTTCCTATTTAGAACAAAAATCATGTTTCCATGGCAACAGAAATCAACAAAAATGCCTATTTTGGCCCAAAAACATTCTTTTTACATGCCAAATTTGGAACCTTTCCACCCAAAATAAAACGTTTTTTCAAAAACCATTGAATTCTCCATAAAAAAGTAGCCTATAACAGTTTTAGTCATATTTTTCCTATTCTAGTTCATAGTGGTGCCCCCTGGTGGCTAAATCTGGTACTAAATCCCGCAGTAACTGTCCTTTCTGCTTGCTGGCTCACATATCTGCTCACCCGGAGTGAAATATCACTTGTGTCTTAGGGTCACTGGTCACCCAGGTAACAGGAGGGTCCATAGGGCACTACAAGTGAACCCTAAACATATTAGCACTGGTCACTGGGCAGGTATGTCCAGAACCCTAAACATGTTCTATGGCAGTGTATCAATACTAGAGCATTGGGTTGAACATGGCATAGGGCTACATACACCAGTATGTATATAAGGAGATTTGTTGTGGCCAGCTACATTAATAATTGTGGTAACTGTTTCCAGCTCTTATCTCACAGTTCTATGCTTAACCAATAGTGGCGCACACTCGGCTGTACGTGAATTAGCATGTTTTATGCCAACTCAGTATTCTAAAAGAAAGCTGCGCATTATTAAATTCATTGATTTCTGTGAAATCATCCATTTGTATATAACATTAAGCCCTTTATATGCCACATAATGCATTTATACACACCATACTAAGCTACAGGGTATATACCCAGCAAATTGTCGTGATTCCTCGTCAACCTGTGTGAAGTGGCTCACACATGTCGCTAGATGGAACACGACGTCGTTATAGCACAAGATCACCAGGAATAGCAATGGTGGTGATCACATGGCCTCACCTCAGATGGCGAGGATGGTGATCACTCAGACTCACCAGGGATGGCGACGCAGGTGATCACTCACCTCGCTAGATGAAACACGCACCTCGTCATAGTGCATGTTCACCAGAGATGGCGACATGAGTGATCACTCATCCTCACCAGGGATGGCGCCATGAGTGATCACTCATCCTCACCAGGGATGGCGACATGAGTGATCACTCACTTCGCTAGATGAGACGCACACGTCATAACACACGATCACCACAGATGGCAAGGATCGTGATCACTCACACTCACGGGGGATGGTCACTCAGGTGATCATTCATCTCGCTAGATGAAACGCACACCATGCCATAATGCACATTCACCACAGTTGGCGAGGATCGTGATGACTCACACTCACCAGGGATGGCAAGGCGGTTGATCACTCACCTCGTTAGATGAAATGCGCACCACGTCATAGCGCAGGTTCACCATGGATGGCGAGAGTGGTGATCACTCAGACTCACCAGTGATGGCGATGCTGGTGATCACTCATCTTGTTAGATGAAAAGCTCATGATCATCGACATTGGTAATCATGCAGCCTCACATCTGCCAGATCAATGTATGTTTTGCCAGAGAAGGTACTGCCATATGTATCTTCCCTCTAACCACAGACAAGGTGTTCATGTAGATACTTCCTTATGTATTTTTCCTGTAACCAGACAAAAGGTGTTTATGGATAGTTGCTTTTATTTTAGAGTTACCTCTATCTAAATTCAATTGATATTTTCTCTATATAATCTTGTTTGATTCAACCCTGAAGTATTACATGGAAATCAGTGTGCAACAAAGCACATTTGATAAGTATGGGACTTATACTTCATGCCCACACTTCCTAGATAGGCTACATGTTGAACAGTGGTGCTGTCTCAACAACTTTGGCAATGGTGGTGATAAGTTGCCATTCTGAGTGAGAGTGAGTGACAGATGATGCAATCCTCAGAGACCATTGACTTGGAGTGACACAAATTCACGTATTGAGTGAGACAAAGGCTGGCAATGGTGGTGATAAGTTGCCATTCTGAGTGAGAGTGACTGACAGATGATGCAATCCTCAGAGAGCATTGACATGGAGTGACACAAGTTCACGCATTGAGTGAGACCAATGTTGGCAATGGTAGTGATAAGTCGCCATTTTGTGTGAGAGTTGATGCCAGTGGCACGGGAGTGGTACATAATCACACAGTGAGTCAGATCCATGTTGGCGATGCTTGTGATAAGCCGCCATTCTGAGTGAGAGTTGACAGGCAGTGGCACATATTGACGGAGTGAGTGAGATCCATGTTGGCGATGGTGGTGATAACCTGCCATTCTGATTGAGAGCTGACCGGGAGTGGTACATAATCACACAATGAGTCAGATCCATGTTGGCGATGCTTGTGATAAGCCGCCATTCTGAGTGAGAGTTGACAGGCAGTGGCACATATTGACGGAGTGAGTGAGATCCATGTTGGCGATGGTGGTGATAACCTGCCATTCTGATTGAGAGCTGACCGGGAGTGGTACATAATCACACAGTGAGTCAGATCCATGTTGGCGATGCTTGTGATAAGCCGCCATTCTGAGTGAGAGTTGACAGGCAGTGGCACATACTCACGCAGTGAGTTAGATCCATGTTGGCGATGGTGGTGATAAGTCACCATGCTTTGTGAGGGATGACAAGGGGTGGCACATACTCACGCAGTGAGTGAGATCATGCTGGTGACTGTTGTGATAAATTGCCATGCCATGTGAGACTGACACACAGTGGCGAAAGATGACGCAGTGAGTTATCACTCAAAAAGGAGTCACCATTGATGACCAATCATGGCGACAGATAACGACAATTTGCTGGGTACTTATACATGTACTATAGTAGCCAGTTGAAGCAAAAGGGCGCTTATCAATTTCAATAACTCTGTGCCCCCCAGGCCTTATTTGAGACATGGGCGCCTGTTATTAGTGTGCTTGAGATTGTTCTCAATATCCCTGCACCTCTGGAACACATTCAAACCGATACTTATTTGAGGTATCAGTATTTAAACGTGTTTTAAACTGGTGTTTCATGTCTGGTCGGTAGACTCGCCAACACTGCACTGATGCATCTGCCATCAGTTTTAGCAGAACCATGGCCATAAGTTATACAGGCCAGTTGAGCACGCCGCATCTGTATATGATGGGTGTATGAACAGCAATGTCCTGCAACACAGCTCTGTCCTGCAACGTAGGTACATTGGGGGTCAGAGAGTCCAAGGAGGAGTCAGCGGAATGGGAGATGCCCAACGCAACAGGTGAGAATCTCAACCTATCTCCTAAACCATATATCTCTATCAACGTCCCATTAAAGATAGTAAGAAAACCCTGGAAGTGACTTGGTTCAAAACTGCCTTTAGCTTCCTTTTCTGGAAGTAAAGGCTTGAATTTGGGTAGCTTAGTACTGTTGTATAGTATCAATCAATATCCTCGCATATAAGGCGCACCCCGAACTTCAGGCAATCCTATAAGGCACGGTGGGGTTTCATCATTATGTATAACCCGTGCCTCATACGAAGGGTATTACGGTCACATTCCTTTGAATTAACCTAATAATAGTGTGCAAATACCAATTGAGTTATCGACTGTGCAGGTTTGGTTGAACTCATCAGCAGCCACTGAGCTGTTGTTTACACCTGGTAGAGCCTGTATAACTTCTCACTGAAGTGCTTTATGGATGGCATGATGCCTCAAGGTTTGTGAATTCACATGATGCGTCAATGCACCCTCAGCAAATGACTTTTGGGCACTTCATTGGAGTATCATGCTCATTCTCCAAACTTGTTATTGTAAACACATTTATTATATTATATCCATGATTCATGAATACAAAACATTTGAGGACTCCCTTCATGCACTACTACATCAAAAAGACAGTGATTTTAAACACTCTCTTGCTGTTGAATGGTTAGCAGTCTCCTGCACTCTACCAGACCAGGTCTGTAAACTAAGGCTTAATGGTTTTCTAAACAGCTGCAACTGCTACCCCTATACACTGTGCTTAGAGGCCTGGCCAAGGTGAACAAGATGTGGTTTGGTAAGTAGCTGGCTCACCTAACAGCAATGTAAAGACATGGCTTCAGGTCTTATGATGGGGTGTAGGTAAAGAAGAATCCAGGGAGGTTTGCCCCACCCCTGATCACAGAGGAGAGGGGCCTGCATATGCCCCCCCCCCCAAAAAAAAAAAAAAAAAGAAGAAGAAGAAGAGGGAAAAAAGAAGGAAAAAAACAACGAAAGAAGAAAAAACAAACTTGCCACTCACATCAGAGTGGGAGAGCAAGTATGGGGCCTGCTGGTCAGAAATCAAGGAATATAGTTTCCTTCCTTTTTTTCTTTAATGAAAATCCTATATGACAATGTATTAGCATCGGCACACTTGAGCCGATGATTCAAGGTACTGGGGTGGGGCACCCCTAGATATAATGAATTCTGAATTTGTATTGCAGTATTGATCCTACAGTACCAAGACTCGATGTACACCCCAAAGGGTGAAATTATCATATACCACTTGAAATGAATATGAACCCTGAGGTAAAATTATAACGCAATGCATCAATGCAGTGTTGATACTCCCCAGCATTGCACTGGTGTTTCATGAAACCTTGGAACCGAAATTTCCCTGAAACCAAGAAAACCCTGAAGACATCCAACCCTGGTCATTAAAATATTAATAAGCTCCTCTAAGACCCTGGAGATTTTCAATATCCTACCTCCAGGGCACATCTTCCTCCTCCAGCAGCTATAGAGGCCGAGCATAGAGGCCACCTCCATGTTCCACACTCCCCTGCACCATACCTTACTGATTACACACCAGCTGAAATTTCCTACACCGATTATCCTCTATCCTCTCTCACTGCCAGAGTATCTTCTCCCCTTTCTACCCAGTAAACCATTTAGGAATGACTCGAGGCTGCTGATGTCTTACTGGCCGGAGGCAGCACTGGCCAGTATGTCACATTTGTAATTTTGTATATTGTTGCATCGTTCTGCTCTTCCTTAAATCAATCTGCTCTAAAATCTCTTAAATAAGGTTCCAATGCAACCTTGGTAGATTACCCACCAATGCTGAATCCACACCCTGTTCTGGACATAGACATTTCACACTAATGTTGTCCTTAAAGGATTATAAGTGGAACCCTGGGGGGTCCAGATTTCCCTCACTACATCTAAACCAGTAAAAAAATAACCTCGATATTTGAGGTCTATTTGGGAGGAGATAAATCAGAACTGTGGGGTTTCAGGTAGCTGTGTGACACGGGGGTCAAGAGGCTATGGTATTTGCCATGTGCACAAAAAAGTTATTGGCAAGAGCAAATTAGATATAAGCCTCCTGGGCATCTTGTAATTCTTAGTCCCCATGGGGGCTCTGCCTTCCTTCTTCCCACTTCCTTCTTTTGCAGATTCCAAAGATGCTACCTATCCCAAGCCAAGGCCAAATGGAAAGCTTGCGATTCGGTAACTCTTCACAAGATAATTGACATGATATTTTACGATATTCTTAAGCTTGTGTCTACCATTCAAACTGCCGTCTTTCATACCTGGCATCTCATATTTCTGATGAGACTATGATATTTTACAGCAGTCAGCCTACCATTGAGTCCAAATTTGGTTGATGATTACTCTCTTTCCATCTCATCCTACCACTGAGTCCAAATTTGGTTAAATTTGGTTGATGATTACTCTCTTTCCATCTAATCCTACCATTGAGTCCAAATTTGGTTGATGATTACTCTCTTTCCATCTAGTAACCATCTACCAGAATAGTCTACAGTACTTCCCTAAATTAAATAGCGCTCTCTCTCTCTCTCTCTCTCTCTCTCTCTCTCTCTCTTTATCCCTCTCTCTTTTCTCTCATTCCTTACCCTACCCCTACTCTTATGGCCCTAGACCCCTAAATTTTTTGGCTTGGGAACATGGCTCTTTCTTTAAATCGACATGGAGACGCCATTTCTTAAAATCGACATGGGAACATGGCCATTTCTTAAAATCGACTTGGGGACATGGCCATTTCGTAAAATCGACATGGGACATTGGGGTCCCCATCAAGGGCGCCACTCTTTTCCCCTTTTGGCGTGCATGTCCATCCTCAGGATATACTCTACAGTCTAGTCGACTTACATTGTATGCATTTAGGTCTTCCTTCCAGACCCAGGTGTGGCCCACGCTTCCAGGGTACACCCAGGTAACAAGACCCTACTTAGCCCCAGGTATCAGTTGGCCCCTATCTCAGATAGTCCAGGGTATCACCTGCTTGCTAACTCAGATAAACTGCTATCTTAATCTTAGGTCGTGTAGTAAACCATCTCCACGTCTAATCTAACATCCTCACCCTGCCTGATGATATACCGCCCCAGACAGGGATCTACCCTGGACCGAGCTACATTGTGGGCGTATATATCTGAAAGTCTAATCCCCACTAAGTTAATCTAAGTCCTTATTGCAAAAGCAGGTGTATTTCGATCGCTGTGCGGCCTTAGGGAGGCCATGATATGGTGATACCCATGGCTATACATGTATTTAGGTCTAATTTCCCATTTCCACTTATCAAATCTAGGGCTTTCACAATTTACTATCTATCATTTTGACAGATCCTAAGAGATTTCAACTGTACTGCAGATATCATACATGTATATCTAATGACATGACAGGAACCCCGGACAAGAACTTTATACCCTAAGATGCACTGGATCAGGGGCGTAGGAAAAGCCCCCCCCCCCCATCATAAAGGAGGTGGGGCCTGAGTATGTATGGGGCCCCCCCCCAACAAAAAAAAATGCCAAGAATTCATAATGAATTAAACAAGAAGCTTAAACTTTGCATCTAAAATTAGATTGATATAGTAATGGAATAGGGAAAATGGGGGCCTGGTACTCAAATCTGATCTAAAATTCATCAAAAATTACTTTTCTATACAAATTTTATATAGCTGTGTCTAGGCGCTATTGAGCTTGAGCCGACAATTCAAGTTGGTCAAGGTGGGGCCCCGCTGCCCCCCCCCATGAAGATTTCCTTCCTACACCTCTGTGGATTGACCCCCCCCCCTCCCCATATCAGATTGCCACGTGTACATGCTTCTCTGATCATACCGTGCTTTCTTCACATGTAATCTACACCCCACCTCAACCCAACACACTTATATCAAGACCACACCCAATAAATAATATATTCATGATACTGATCCAAACGATTTACCCAGACGAAAAGAAGTAAGAATGGCCTCCATCACCTTAGGCTGCATAGGATGTCTGGTGTAGGGATTAGATCCACAGGAATGCATTCACCTGATAAGCAGCGCCCTCTTGTCTTATCAGGACATTCCTCTTCCCACAGCCACACCCTTATTGTAACAAATAAAGCAGGCCATCAATATAAAACACATATTTTTCTACAGGCTGTGCCACCCACAAAGTCAGGATTGGAGTCTCGCGAATTTTGTCAAAATCAGGAATCAGGTACTTGTGAAATATCAGTAATTAACAATCATAAGTCTAACGCGGTGAAAGGCTTGATATCTATCCCTTTTTTCAAATAAAATAGCGCCACTATTCCTGTACAGGTCTAGTGATTACGCTAATGTTTTTCTAACGGGAAAAGACTACAAAAGTATTTGCCCTCCCCCAATAAAGAGAAGAGCCTTCATTTGACATCAAAATCAACTCCAACGCCACAATAAAACAATATGGCCTAGGTCTATGGCATTAAGACCTAAGTAACTGGGCGGGCTACAATGTTTGATATCATTATAGGCCAGATGTATGGATGGTTTAAAGAATGCCTCGCATGGGTGCAGTTAGACCTCTGTGAAGTCTTTCTCTCAACAGCTGCAAAGCCTTTGAGGTTCCCAAATACCCCTTGGCACGCCTGACATTACTGATTATGTTACCTTCGCCTATGAAAGCATGCAAGGCTATCTTTTTATCTTAGAAAACCTAATTGCTTTTCAACTTTCATCATCTCAGCCTTGTTCTGATGAAGACATTGTGTATAATTCCCCTAATTCCTCCCCTAGTTCCAAAGTAACGTCACTTCTCGGTCCTCACACGGAGGCCCGAGAGTCGGGTCTCCTTGGAAATCCCAGAAATCTTTGTTATCCAAAGCGCCACATTGCTCCTACCTGAGCAGAAATCTTGATTTGGAAATTGGAGGATTCCATTTTATACAAAACAAAAGTAGACTTCAGAGTTTCTTTTTTTTTAATATGAGAGGACTCATCATTTGTTTCACCCCGCAAAGCCGCACAGAGAAAAGAAATGGAGTCAACCCAATAGAAATAGAGTGAAGAAAGGATTCAGTGGATCTGGACTCTATAGTGACTCTAGTAAGACAGGAGTCCAAGATGACTGACTCTCTTCTGTTCTCTGTTCTTAAGGAGTCGTTGCAGCTTGACTCCTGTAGGAGGAGAGTCCCAGCCTGGCGGACTCCCTGTGTGGAGTCAGACTCTATATAGAGTCAAACATGGTTGACTCTCTGCTATATAGAGTCAATTATGGTTGACTCTCTACTTCACTGTTGACTGTATAACACAGGTGGCTGATGCTTCTCATTACTTTCACCAGAGGGCCACACAATACAGTTTGGAAGATTTTGCATGCAGGATTAGAACATGTTTCATTTAGTTTAATTGTGGGAATAATCTAGAGATGGTGGTGTTATATAAATACAAAAACCAGCAATTGTACACAACTGAACTATAAGGTGGTATGCTCAACTCACTGAAATAAACCAATAAAAGTCTAAATGCATCATAGACACCATTTCCTAGGTTGAGTTGTTACATCAAAGTATTCTGAGTGCTATAGGTTAGTTCATGAGAAAAGTTGATGATTGGTGCAAATAGATGCATCTAACTAATGTAAATTGATGCATCTCTGCATCTTGTTATATGGTGCATTCTATTAGAATAAATAATGAAGGCCCCAAAAGGAAAATATTCCAGAAATGATCTGCTATTTCAATATAAAATGCAACCAATCCTGACCGCTTCCCAATGGAGTTATAGTAGAGAGTCCAATAAGCTTGACTCTGTATTTGTAAGGAGTCAATTGTTGAATCACTACATAAAATGAGTCACAAAGGAGTCACAGAGGGGGTCGCCTCAGTGATAGAAGCTGGACTCTCAATTGGGAGTCGAGGTGACTCAATTTCTTTTCTCTGTGCGGGCACGAAGCAAAAGGGGTAAGTTTACTTTAAAAAAAAAACATGTATATTACAACCATATGCCCCATGACGAGCCTGACAAGCAGAACTCAGAATCTCTTTCAGGTTGGTAAAAAGCAGGAAATGTAAAAGAAAAGACAAATAAAATGTGGGACTGCCAATGTTTGGTACAAGGTTAAAGACGTGTAGAACCCAGGTAACTATTTCCTCGACCTCTCCTGGGGGACCTGTCACTCCACAGCCGCTAGTCTCCGTCAAGGTACGTCATCGCGACGTTAAAACAGGGACGCTACGTCAGTGCACACGTTACAGGTCAGGCAGGTGAAGAGAGAGGAGAGACATGGATTGCAGGGAAGAGAAATGGGAGTTGGGAGAGGGTGACGGGTGGAGAGTGAGTAGGGGAAAGGGAACCCTGAAGTCATGCATGGTGCGAAGAAATAGAGAATGGAATTTGAAGGAAGGGGAGGGGCTGAGGAAAGGTGCAAAAAGGTGGGGAAGGAAAGTGGGTTGGAGAAAGTTTTCAGAAAAAAATGTAGGTCCCCTTATGAGGGGAAGATGGTCAGGGAAGCAGAAGATGGGACAGGGTAAATATTGGGCAGGGGTAAAAGGAGAGCGGGGCGGCAGCACAGAACCTATACCTGTAGCAGAGAAAGGCCAATCCTATATTATCCACTTTTGGAAATCTTTGAGTCGATTTTAGTCACCAATTTCTGGGTATTTTTCGGTCTGGGTACAGAAGAATCAAGAAGATGATCCACGCTACTTACCCAATTCAAAGTCTCCAGACCATGTCTACAGCTCTATGACATACTGTGACATATCTTTTTTTACCTAAGGCAATGGGCACTCATTGTGTGTTTCGATAAGAGTAGTGACAGGGATCAGCCAATGAATTGATTCAACTTACCATCAAGGCTAGGAATTCCTATGTTGGTGGCTAGATATAAGGTATTACTCACCTGCAAGAACAGAAGTACATGATAAGTCATAGGGACATATATTTAAAACAGAGAAACATAGAGTATACATCAACACCAGGGTAATACAATTTAACATGTCTTCTCTTTTCAAGAGGGTAGGTACTTAACTTTAATAGCAATAGTGTTTTCTCTTCACCTATTCCAATCTCTGATGTGCTATACTGCCATTTTTACTGGGCGAGCAGAATTATAGATAATCTATTCATAGCTCTATCGATGTACATGTATTGACCAAAACGAGTGGAGAAAGGCAGCTAGAGAACTTTTATAAACCTCTGGCATGGATGGCTGGAATAACCCCCTTTTCGGCCTAAAATTGTGGATTAAGCAGTTTGGATCCTTCATCACGTGGACCCTTAACACCAGTTACTATTATCTGGTTTACACACACACCCTCTGGGACGTTGTCATGGTTACTTGTGGCTACAGATAAGGACTCCTTAAATCCCCTGTAACCCTTTAAGGGCCACGTAGAACTATAGTGCCTGTATATGTGGTGCAAAAAGATATAGCCCTGGCGATTACCTCTGGTAGTGATACATGCATACATGCATAGTGCAACCCTATGAAGGCATTACACGGTCCAAACTGGTGTACATGATACACCAATCCAGTGTTGGTGAGTTACTCCCTGGTGCCTCCTTGGTGCAGCAGGACGAAAATGGTTGCTGCCATGTTCACATGTCTGTCCTAGAACTTAGTAGTAGTGAAGATACCCTGATCTACTAACTCCTTTAGGAAGGTGTGGACACTCAAACTTCAAACTGACCTACAATCTGGGATTTTAGACCGAAGTATTGCTGCAAAGGATTTTCTCAGGAATGGGGCTGTCAGAGATTGGCACTTTCCTAAGAGTCTAATAAGAGGTCTAAGGTCGGCCTCTTTTTTTTCTTTGTACCGAAGGATCAGGTACATTACATGTTCTAACCTAATTAGCGTAGAGTCAGGGAACGTTGTTTTATGAGACTTATAGGCTCAAAAGCATTTGGGTCTTAGGGGCGCAGCCTTGGAAAACTGAGGTGTGTAAGCAATATCAAGACTGCTTAGGTCTCAGAAAAATTCATTGTATTTCCAGGGTGTCAAGTGCTTATCCATGTCTCAAGTATCTGTGACATAAATCTATCAATGTGGATACATTTAAACAAGCACTACAATTACCTGGCTGATAAAAGCACAAGAGCCCTTATACTACACAAGGAGAGGGGCGTGATAAGGACAGGTCTCAAGTAGAGGCAGTTACTGGGCAGAGTCAGGGACAAGGCCTTTTCATAATCGCCTTTAACATTAGACTAATCCTACATAAACTGACACATGAAACACAACTGATAGAGACATGCTGCAGACATGTTTAGCATGTTGTGCTTAGATTGAAAATTAACCTTTACCAAATTTGTAATTATATACATGTAATACTTTATGAACATTACAACTGACTGTTCAATCAGATGAAAATCCGTATTAGTATTAAAGTAAAGACCATAGATCCTTTGTAGTTGAATTGGCAATTACGGCAAGATAACATATATGACTTTGCTTTCTCCAGCTGTTTGCTTCATCTAAGGCAAAAAAAAAATGTTGTGTTTCTGTTTGGGGCTCCAAAAAACCTAGGTTGGGAGGGGGGGGTAAAACTTTTTTTTTTATTACTATTCTTTTTCAGTAAGGCATTGTCGCATATGAGGCAAAGCGTGACTTTCATATAAGTCTCTATGGCAAACCTGGGGGTTGATTGTAAGCTGTCTAATAGAATTTAAATTCAGTTATATCCCACATATAAGGTGCACCCTGGGTTCAGGGACATCCTAGAGGGCATATATGGGCTTAGGTTTCCAGTTAAAGCTGTGGCTTATGTTTGGCGCCCTGTGTACAATCAACAAGTTGACTATTCTCATGTGAAACGCCAATGGTAGAGTGGCACTGTGTATATATAAAATCTTGACACCTTATTGAGTGTCTTACACTCCATCCTAACAGAGATCTGGTTGAGGAGGAATAACTACCCTAAATTCTTGCTTGAAGGCCACACCTGCATAATTATGATCCACACCATGAGTGGAAGGAACTATAAGCCATGAATTGGGCATACAAATCAAAAGTTTAGACTGCTGTTCTAATGTGTCAGATACCCATCCTTAGGACACAGCCTTTGTTTGGAGCGTTCCTATAGGCCATTTACATAGAATTACTGTAAATTCTCTCATATTATATGAGAGAATTTACAGTAATTATATGATATAAGCCGCAGCTAGTACCAGAACCCAACCCACAAGGATAGAGCAAGGGTGGGGGCAGGAGTAAAGTTTGACAAATTCCCTATATTTTCCCAATTGTTCCAGCACCATAGAGGGATATGGAGGCCCCCTAGGTTCCCATAGCTTTTTTAATTTTGAAGATCCATTCATAAGGAAAAATGTTGTACCGTTTTCAATTTTTTCCCCACAAACTTATGGGGTGGCTCATACGAGGGTGCGGCTTATACAAGGGAATTTTCGGTACTTAGATTATGGATCTGACAGTGAGATTTTTGGTATTTTCAACAATTTCTTTTTTATTTTCTTGGTTACGGTCAATGGGATTAACAAGATATGAAGCTAAAAATTTTTTTTTTTCTGCGAGGGACCTGCAGCTTGGCTGTGAAAGCCTGCAATCCAATTATTCAGATTAAAATGGCCGAAGCCCCAACTTGACATTTGAGCCATTGTTTATATGCCAGAGTTCATACCAAGTGTACAAGCAGTATTCAGCAAGGTATTGTTACATTGCAGAATACAGAGTGTAATCCCAATCTTTAACAAAGAACAATGCGATGATTGATGATTGTCGATGAATGCTGTTTAGGGGTTATTCTGGAAGCACTCTAATAGGCCTAGTTTGTACAATTGATCAGACACTGCTACTGGGTACTTTAGATTGTGAAATGACTTTCATATGCTTCGAATTTCCATTTCCCTTTATTTGAGCTCAGTCATATTTAGATGCTCATTGTAAGATCGACCTATTAATTTACAGATCAAAATTGCGTGTGGACTAAATTTAAAAAAAAAAAAAAAAAATCAAATATGAGAAAAAATGTCTAGGTAGGGTGAATTTCTCAAATTAGGTAGGGCAACCAGAAACACAAGTTTGTTTTTTTAGGCCCAACAATAGTGAAATTGCCTGGCCATTTTAAACTCATGAATTCTGATACATTGTATTGGTATTGCCAAGTCTGGTGACCTCCATTGTAATTCGTTATTGGTCAGCATCATGAGAGTAGTATATCAATTAAAAAGTCATTATTTATTAATGGCAGCCAGAATTGCATCAGTCTCACAAGGCCAGCCGTTTAAATCTTTAAAGGCCAAGTGAATGTTATGTGTCTTCTTTTGATGCAGAGCAACCCACCAGTCCTACATTCACGTGCAACTCTACGGACTAAATCACTCACAAACGTAGCAATGATGCGCCCATGCTCTGGCAGTGCATTGCATCTCATTGGGCTTTCATCTCGACTAATAAGCATCGAGAGTTTCTAGCAGGGAGAGGTTTAGGAAAGTATGGGATTGAGCGCTTGTGTTGTGGTTCTAGGGTTAATATGAACCCAGCACCCCCACCCCACCCCCCAATAGTGAGCACTTCATTAAGATGCTAATGGCACATCTGTGGGACAGTGGAGAAGGGGAGGGAGAGTCTGGACACACCTATGTAACATCCAGCCTGTATTTTGCAAAAATGAATTATATATGTAGTGGGGGATTCTATAGTTGTAGGAATGAGTATAAAGGGATGAATTGTTCAAAGGTCCTGCCTGAGTCGTAATGTGTTACCTCACAGAATAGGTGCCGATGGGGCCTGTGATTTTGTTCAATAATCCTTGGATAGAATATAGGGCAAATCCCTCTGGCCCATGCTTGAAACGGACCGTACTGATTCAGGGAGGGTGAGGAGGCACTGCGACAGATGTTCATTTTATCGCAGTGCACAACGCTTAGCCTCCCTTCAACTGGTACAAGACTGTCTCCGGACGTGACATCACACCTACGTCACTGCGGTACGTCACTGTATGACGTCATAGACAACCAGTATGACATGTCTGGGACTATTCACACTATCATACAGTAATCCTAAAGGCCTAGGATTATTATCAGATGATATCGTGTATCCTTTATAAGGTCTAATACAGGTGAAAGGTAATTTTTATGAACAGTTCTATACCCTGAAATTGTCCCATATCCATCACCATGGCACTTTTTCATAGCCTACTCAGGAGATGACACTGGATGGAGCCAAGCATGACCTGATGACTGGTGTGTTGATGATGGAGTGTCAATGTCCAGTGTGTGGTTAATAATACATCAATTAATCCCAGATCACCCTTTGTAGCAGTTGGTCAGTTACACCACCTAATCCCCTCTGTGGGCAAGCGAGTCAGGGGGTGGTGGTGGGGGGGGGGGGGTAGGGAAATCAAAATGGGGACGGGTAGTAGACCTAGATGTCTGGTTGCATCCCTATATTTTCTCCAAACCTCAGATTTTTTTCTACATGTAGACCTAGGCCTAAAAGGCACTTTTTTCGTTACCCTCTGACACATGAAATTAGGAGGCTTTCGTACAATGATCTTTGTTTTTTGTTTCTGCGAGCAAGGCAAATCATATAGGCCTTAATGTCTCTCTGGAAATGTTGCAGTTTTCCAATTGACTGAGTAGAAACATTAGTCTATGACTCACAATGTCACCTCATCAAGTGGACAAGGTCAACACTGATGCCTGCGTTCTAGGAACCTTTATCAACCTCAATTACTAAAGAGTTCCACCTCAGCTTCGTTCCCGATCGTCGCCTTGACGACACGGTCATAGCTCGGATGAGGACTGTCAGCGGGCATACTGCTGGATCCCAGAGGTGTATGAACAGACGGACCCTGTGGCAGGACTTCACTGCTTAGGTAACGACCTCTGTGACCCTAGCCTCCTGCTAGTGTCGCTCTCCTGAGTGGGAGGGCGGAAGGAGTGTCCGGGACGCAGGGAAGTCATCAATTATCGTTGCTAATCCTGTTTCCGATCGCCTGCATCAAAATGACGGGATTAATTTGTGGTCGTTTTGTCGCAAAGGAAATTGGCCCCAGACATGGTTTCATCTTCTCTTATGTCTCTCTTTTTTCCCTTGGTAATTTACAATAGAGTGTCAATAGTCGTTATTCAGAGCAGACCTTATTAGCATTAATTAGTCATTATCAATGGCACGTCTATTTACTACACAGGTTAGACATCATATAAGAGGTCCCCTATGTCTGAAAGACAGGCCACTCATTATACATCGACAAAAACTTATCATTAAAATAATGCATGATGAAACAAGCCATCCAGTACAATCTATTCTAGATATGAGTCCCATATAGCTAACCTTCCCATTCATCTTCCTCCAGGGAAGGTGTATATGAGCACTCTAGGACCTACCTGTATGTGGCCAAATGTTGTGGCAAATGTGTCCAGGCCACATTAGTAAGTTAGTATAGTGTTTATGGTGTTTCCTTTCTAGTCTCTAGATATGATTGTGCATAGTACAATTCGTCATCAATCAATCAGCATGATGATGCCCTATGACCTAGTTAATGTCCTTCGGTATTTGGAGGTAGCAGGTTGTCCCATGGTTGCAGCCATTGCTGGAGCTTGTTACCAGCGAGTTCTACTGATAAAACCTATCAGATGGGTACCAGTTGGCCCCCAAGAGGACCGCAGTGAATAGTTGGTATTATCTCATAGGCTAATAATTAATCCTGCTAAGTCCGTATAGGCTAAGCAGCCTCATGAAAACTCTTGACAGGCCTGCCTATATGCTGCATTAAGAGGATAGAATATTGTAGCGAAGAAGAGGAGCCGAGGAACGAGAGAAACGTATGGGGTAAGGAAAGAGAACAAATTCAATAATTATATACACGTCATAATCTTTACCACACTTCAAAAAGCCAATTGACATCTAATTACTAAGTACATGTAAACCAACAGGGCCGGACGCCGAGCAGCGTCCTTGTGGTCGTCATAGTTACCGGTCACGTGGTCGTGTTTACCATGACGATCTGGCCACGTGCCTCCCATGTGCATGCGCGCGCAGATGGCTGCGTCCCCCGCCCAATAACCACCGCCGCTATTTGGACAATTATGATTTATGGCTCTGTAATATTTAATGGAAAGCCATTGTCTTTTATAGGATCTTTTTTGTCCGCTTTCCCTCACCCCTCTCCCACCTACTGCACCCATGATGGCGATTAGGTCACCAAGGCGGCAATGGAGGGGTAAGAAAAAATGGGGGAAATTATTTTTTTGGTTGTTAATAAAAAGCAGATAAGACAGCACGAGTCCTGACCCTGAAATGGCAATTAATTCGGGCCTTGACAAGGAGGTCTAATTTATGTGAGGTCATAAATTGTGCCTTGTTAGTTGTGGACAGAGGTTTTTGTTGAGTTTGGCCTTTGGGAGTAGAGAGTGAGGTCTTTGGGTAGGCCTTTATAATACAAGAGAAGTGCAGATGTAGATGAGGCCATAGGATGCCATCACCTACAGTGTCACATACCGGCGTCTCATGGCCAACATAGATACTATTAATCATTGAGGCAATAACAACATTTGCAAAAGCGGGTAGCCGAAAACTGATGTTCCTCGTGGACATTATTTTCAATCCCAGAGAATATGGCAATGTTAATTCATGGACCCCCTTCAGTCTAACAACTATATTCTTATGGGGCAAAATATGGGGAAGTGCACTGAACGATTAATAATCGAAAGCAATATCAACATAACAGACCAGTTTTAACTATTATAAACTCTCAATCCCCCAGTGTGCATTTCGGCACATGTACATGCGCACAACCCACTCCCGTCATAATTCAGGGCCACACGACAGTCACACACCTGACACGGATAAAGCAATAAAAAAGGACCCTCTAAAAACTGACAAAACTTAATTTATGAGAGAAAACAACTATAATAGAGCAATAAAGCTCCAGACATCCCAAATGGGGACTTGAGTTTATAGTTCAGACACGGGTCAATGACTCCTATAACAATACAGAATACAGCCTTTAAAAATGTCTGATAACCGCAATTAAGCCAAATAACCTGATTATAGACAAACATTTATAGGCATAATCCGTCGCCCTATTCACACGGGACATAAGCATGCCATTCACTGAGAGCGGGGGATTATTTTTCTTTTATCCCTAGGGATATGATTATGAAATGAAAATTCTTCTTTCACTCACTGCTCCGAATTGCCTCCCATCTCAAAACCCAAGCTTGCTGTACTATATTTCTGTTTTTGCGAGGAAGATATATTTTTTTGGATATATTTAAGTCTGGATTAGGCTACCCGTTATACATCGGCGTGCACTTCCCTTCGTCCCACTGCCCCGGGCAAAATATCTGTGCCCTAGTCTGTGCCTTATCTCTTACCCCCCCCCCCTCCTCACAACTTGCCACCCCTTAATTTAAGGGATGATGTTTTCAGCTAGGAAAACAAGGTATCTTGCATACTTGAGTTTATATTCAGGAGGTCTCTTCTTATGTCAAATTTACCACAGAATACCCAAGGGAAAATTCTCCAATGCCCCCCCCCCCCGTTTTCAATTTTTTAGATCCACCACTGATATCGAAGTCAACACTAAAAGAATGTCATACCAAGGTATAGGGAGATTTAGATGGTTTATACTGGGCTCTGTAGTGTGACATTTCCTTGGTGACAAAATTTTGACAGGGAAGTGCAAGAGGGAGATATGGTCTGAGACGTGATGGTTGTGTGTCAGGTTGAGTGACACTGATTTTGCAGGACGTCACATCCAAATGGTCGCCCACTTTATAAATCCCTGTCTCCACAATGCTCCCTTTACCCCTCTCCCGTATATTATGTGTACCTGGATGTCCCTCTTTAAGCCTTAAGTGTTGGATGATAGATTGGTGCATCATGGCAAACCTGTAGTTAGATATACATGTACTGTAATAGTACCAGCATGATGCAGTGGCCGTGGACAGACTTGCAAACTCGGAATCGCGGCGCAATAACGGCAGTAGGTCGTCTAATGGATGAATTTTCAAGGTTGATTACTAGGAAGATAAGGGAAGAGGGTAGATTTTATTATCTGGTTTTCTAGGATGCCCTTGAGATTTTTCTATTAACTGGGCATTGTCTAGATCCATCACTCTTGGTCTGAGATGAGAAAGATTTCTTGGGTAGGGAGACAAATAGGAGTTGCCGCAGTCCACTGATGTAAAGGCATGGAGATGAAGTATGGGGAGGCTAATTGAATAGGTGATATGAATCAAAGTGTTGTTTGTGGTGGGTACTATGTAAGTGTTCACAGAGAGATGTATCTGAATCTTAGGCTGGGCTATTTTGATGAGCTGTGACGCACAAAGGAATATATGTAGTGGGATCCTTCTTCAGTCACCCACTGCCAAGTTATTCACTTATGCCTTGTTACTGCATAAGTTCACTTCATTCTGTATCCACCTGTCTACTGGTTCTTAGTGTGTGGACACAAGGTGTACCGACTCGTGCAGTTTGTAGTGTACCTTGGTGTAGCACCTGTGTAGCTATCAACCCTTTAATGACATTAACCCAGCCCAAAGGGCTACGTTCATGAAACCAACCAGTTTCTAACCCTTTAATGACACCAACCAGTTTCTAACCCTTTAATGAAACCAACCAGTGTCTAACCCTTTAATGACACTAACCAGTTTCTAACCCTTTAATGACACCAACCAGTTTCTAACCCTTTAATGACACCAACCAGTTCCTAACCTTTTAATGACACCAACCAGTTTCTAACCCTTTAATGACACCAACCAGTTCCTAACCCTTTAATGACACCAACCAATTTCTAACCCTTTAATGACACCAACCAGTTCCTAACCCTTTAATGAAACCAACCAGTTCCTAACCTTTTAATGACACCAACCAGTTTCTAACCCTTTAATGACACCAACCAGTTGATAACCCTTTAATGACACCAACCAGTTCCTAACCCTTTAATGACACCAACCAATTTCTAACCCTTTAATGACACCAACCAGTTCCTAACCCTTTAATGAAACCAACCAGTTCCTAACCTTTTAATGACACCAACCAGTTTCTAACCCTTTAATGACACCAACCAGTTGATAACCCTTTAATGACACCAACCAGTTGATAACCCTTTAATGACACCAGCCAGTTTCTAACCCTTTAATGACACCAACCAGTTCCTAACCCTTTAATGACACCAACCAGTTTCTAACCCTTTAACTCTTCTTCTACCACATTCTACATAAAAATAAGTCTACCAGAACCAAATAATTTTAAGCTTTATTTGGATAGGGATTTTATGAATAGAATATGATGTGAACTTTCAGAAACCGAAAGAATTTTCTAGATATTCCAATTATAAGTGAACTTATGAAGGACTATGCTGTCCCTAATAATCAAAATGTGTGAGACTTGTATTAGCTGGATTAGGCCTTAATTGAAGAGATATGGTATGACAAGTATGGCATGCAGATATAACAATTATTGCAATACTACCAATGTTCAAATTGAAATATTTCAGTTAAAAATGCATCTATCAATATGAAATAAATTGCACATCATAGATGCTTTTTAAGAATTATCAGATTTTTTATCAGAAAGGTATTTACAAAAATGGTGTTTTCTTGTTGCCATGGCAACCAGAAGAAACAAAAATTGTGATATCTAGTCATTTTGTTGCCATGGCAACCAGGATTTTACCCAGAATATATCAGAATATACTCTTGATTTTGTCACCAACGTTTCCTCGTGAAAAATTACCCTTAGTCACTTTTTGACACAACCCTTTAATGACACTAACCACTAATATTACTAACCAGTACCTGACCTTTTAATGACAGCAAACAGTTTGAAGCCAATAGTGACACCAACCAGCCACCAACCTATTAATGATACCAACTGGTTCACCATCGGTAAGTTCTTTAATGGATCGAGGTTGCATGGCCTCTCTATGTACCGAATATATCAGGAGTACCTCACTATGGAACATTGGAAAATAATTGGTACATCAAAACAACAGATAAAGATGAAGACTTCTATAATCATGTTATCATTAAAAAGTTAGTCCCATCATTGTGCGATCCTGAGCCATTGCTGAAATCTTCAAGAGTAGCAATAGCCAATATTGCACAATCAGATCAGACTGGTGGGTACATGTTACACTACAAAGCCTAGCTGAATGTGGACAGGTGTGAAGTTGATCCTTTAAGAATGGCTTAATGCCTGGAGATATTTCATGATAAATTTGTCTTCCTTACCATCAAAACATGGATCTGGTGGCATCATGTGACCCTTAAAGAGTTAATCCCCTATACAGGCCTGGGTAGAATGGGACAGGTGTGAGGTTAATACCCCTACCTGTGTAGGATATAGGTTACACATACAGGTGTTAAGGGTCGTTAAGGGGGTTGTAAAGCCTGATGTTCACTCATCTGTGTTACCCAGGTACACATTGTAACAAGTCACTGAAGTTTGTGGCCTGCTTGACATAAATTCTCAACGCAATTGGATCAAAGGACAGGTTACAAGCGCTTGAGAATAGTCATAACATTCTCTTAAATTTCTATCTTGTTAGATTTTTCTCTTTCTTAATTGATTTTTTTTTATTTTAGAGCTAGGGATACTGCCTTGCTAAAAAGAGAAATGATGGATTTTAATGGTTCTGAGAGTCTAATATTATTCAGTAGGCCTGTCTCCCATTCAGCGTTAAGCGGCTCTTTCCCTCTATCCTAACTGTACTTCTATTATATGTATCAGGGATATATGTTATTCCAGACATTTCCTCTCAGTTATAATATTTGGCCAAATTAATATCTGGGATTAGGAGTCAGGTCGGGACTTCGCCGAAAATGACGGGAGGAGTAAAGAGGTTTTTAAGTCAGTCAATTGGTTACTTTGTAGTGGTCCAAGTGAGGTCAATGGTATTTATGACATGTCACTGATTTCCAGGAGTCTGCCTGAGGGATACCACAAACAATTTTACTAGGGCCTGGATATCTATTCAGTAGGACTATGCATCTAGTTCTTTGACCCTTCAAGAACTGCATGCCTCAAGGTTCTAAGACGTCAGTGGTACATTGGCATAGACTGCAGTCATACCTGGGCCCCCCATATTCCGACTTAGGAGGTCGCCCCATGGGCGCCGCCATTAATGGAGCTTGTTACCAGCAAGTTCTACTGATAAGACCTATCAGATGGGTACCAGTCGGCCCCCGAGAGGACCGCAGTGAATCATTGGGGTTATCTCATTGGCTAATAAATGATCCTGCTAAGGTTGTATAGGATACATAAACTTGCCTCATTATGGTGTTTGCTGTGTGACTATGACAGCACAGTGCCACCAAGCCTGTATCAAAACATGGAAATACTCAGGCTAAGGACCACTAAGTGTGGAGTATTATTATGTGAAAGAGGGAAGGGTGTATGTTCCAGTCTTGGGGACTGAGTTGAGAAGGAAGGAAATGTAGAAAATGTAAGAGGTGAATAAATAGACAACAGAATAATGCAAGAGATCCGAAATGAAGGGGTAGGGAAGACAGGGGAAGTATTGTATTAAATAGCAAATACAAATAATTCAATGGATGAGTAAATGGCGAACAAATATACGTATGATCAAATAAATGAATAAAAAAAAAACACAAAGAATGAATGAATAAAAATTAAATAACACATACAAAGTATTCAAAGAAACGACCGGACAAAGAATTTAAGAGCACATAAAAGGAACAAAGAAATGAATGAATAAAGAATTCAATAAGCATACAAAGTGTGTACAGACAAACAAAAGATATTGTCAAGGAGCTAGAAACAAAATTGTGAACAATCAGAAGCAAAGTCGTTTTGTTGGGGATATGGGTGAAATGGGAGTAGACACAGAAATTGACAGAATCCGTCACTTTGAGCCAAGAGAGTGGCATTACCCCTCAGATCGTGACAGCTAAGTGTATTGAGTACTGGCCACTGTCCTACAATATGAATTGACAATGGAGGGTAGAGAGCTAGGATTGAGAGGGAAAGGGGAAGGATGTCTGTCTGTAGGATTGAGTGAGGAGAAGGTAGGATGAGGAGGGGAGGCCCAGGCATTTGGAGTGTGTTAATCCTTTACAGGTGATATGATGTCTTCATCTGGCATCATGATGCAATCAATGTAGCAGTGGGAAGCAATTGCTGTAGCACGTCAACCCTTTAGGGGTACACCACACTCTGAATCAGCATGGGCATTCACACATCATGACAAACCATGGGTATAAGTTCTATATAAAAGCACTACTCAGCCCTTATTGGGTTAAGGGTACAGTGGGTGAGGGGTACCTAAGGGGTGCTCCATCACCTGAGACAGGTGGTATAATGCCTGCTGTGACGTGAACAATCCTCCCTCACCTCACAAGACATATGGCACGGCCATTACCACTGAAACCCAGACTTAACCCTGTAGTGATGGAGTATTGATTTAAAGCCTTCATGTTTAGATATCGCCATGATACACCAATATTGATGCAGTTTTGCCGCGAGTTACTCCTGCGAATCAGTCGATGGTGTTGCATTGGTATATGATGGCAACCTTTCTTGACTGTATCAGTCCCTCGATATCAGCATGATGACTTATTATATTATGATTTATTTTGATGCACTGAAAGGGTTAAAAAAGCGTCGGGAAGATGAGGAGGGAAATGGTTGGGTTTGTGGGAACAGAGTTTAGAAATAGACGTTATGGGTTGGGTGAAAATGGAGGGATAGCTTGGGAGGGTAAACTGTGGTCTTTCTGGTTGTACGAACGAGAAGCAGCCAACGGATCCCAGCAACAGATCCTAGGTTGCGAACTTTCTTCAGAATTAGAAAATTACTGTGACTGCCAAGACAAAAATAAAGCCATGTCTATAATTTTTATAAGGTTGATCTCAAGGTGTGAAGTTTGACTTATTGGAGCAGAGTTGGGCATTGGTGGGATGGGGTGTGTTGAAATAGCATATATTCTGAGAGGTCCATGGCTTTTACTAGCTTTACCGGCTCAGCTTTACAATTCAGCATAGATTTTAATCAACCCCAAGTAAAACATACTATATAGCCTCCACTGACAGACCTCTACATACAATGGAATAGCAGGAAAGCATGCTTTATATAAAAAAAAAAATCATACATCGCATACACGTATACATATGCCAAGTGCTAGAACATTTATTCAAAGCTTACAGCAGCAATGTGAGCATATGACGGAAATGAAGAGGTGGGAAAATAGACCCATATTAAAGGCTTGGGTTGGGGTTGGGGGTTCTCTTTCAATGATTCCTTCAGGGTACAATGATTCCTTCAGGGCTTACACGCAGTGGCCTCCACATTCCTTTGTCTATAAGAAAAGGGTTTTGTTCCTCTACCTTATTATGTGTACCTGGGGCCAGCAAACACGATAAATATCAAATTACAACCAAGAAAACAAACCTAAAACCCAGCAATATAGACTCAAAGACCTCTTCACAGTTTCATATAACTTTAAGTAGGGTTATGCAAGGTGGTTGGTATGTTTAGGTCAAATGTTTATCTAGGGTTTAATGCATTTTTGTTGGACCTTATGTCCAACCACAAATATAGTTGATGTGCCCTAAAGAGGCTTATTTAAATATTTGCATGAATTCATACCTAACGTGAGTAGATCTTTATGGGATTTTGTTTTTCCATTATATTTTTATTCCTGGTCAAGTATTTGCGAGAAAGTGGGGAGGTTTCTTTGTTTTTCTTTTCAGATGGTGGTAACTACAAATACTTCTTTGGTTTCTTCAAAGTCTCCTCACTCAACAGTCTTATCAGTCCAATATGCCTGAAAGGGGCAGAATGAAGCTTAAAACTAATAGTGAGTGAGTGAGTAATAGAGGTTTAACGCCATTTCGACAGCTAAGGTCATATTCATGGTGAGAACTACATTACACAATTTCACAGAGGAATGTGTCAGTGCCCGCGCATATGTGCACCACACACATCCTGAGGGGATAGGAAAGAGGAGAAATAGACCCTTTTAAGTGGGCTAGGGAGGCCCGCTTAAAACTAATACAACATATAGAAAACATGTGGCATAAAACCGACATACCATTATTTTACCTATAAATTTGCTATGTTAGCTAGGAGGTTATCAGTGGAGAGATTAATCAAATGAAATATCATAACGCTGGCACTAAACTTACCCCTATGTTACGACTGGACCTGCTATACCAATTTCTATACCTTACAATAGGCAGAGGAAGATTGCCTTTTACAATCAATCATCTCACCTAAGGTGTCCTAAATACTCCATGAACTGCTGTATGGTCTCACGTATACCCTGGGATAGAGGCAACCCTTAAGCCCCCCCCCCCCCAATGCTCTATTCACCTCAACTAAACCATATTCACAGTGCATTTACATTCTGTACTATACTATATATAGCTATATTGATTAGATCTACACGGATACAAAACATTTTCTACTAAAGATGTAGTGATTCAACTCAGAGCCTGAAGTATTTGCTGAAAACGAGAAGTGTAAAAATTTTATTAACTGCCAATAAGCATGCGGCTATGAAGAGTTAAGATCTAACTTGTGCTGTCAATAGAAATCAGCTTAGCCCAGATTGAACCTGGATTGCAGATCTCCTGCAGCTAATGCTTAGGACTGATTAGCTGTGAAGGTACTTATCACACCTGGGGTGACCTAAATGCACCATAAAGCACAGTAGGGTCTCATAGGGACTTGACTAGACCTTTAAGTGTTCTAAATTGATAGATCCCTTTGCTGTCTTGACGCATCAATGCAATGCTGTCAGTTGTATGAATGCAGCAACCCTGAGTTATTCACCAGAACTGCATTCATGCATCAAGATCACAAATAGGCATCATGGATAAATGCAGTAACCTAAAGAGGTATAGGTAGTGAAGAACCTTAAGGTATAGGGTGTCGCCAACCTGCTGAGGTGTTGTTCTGCTGTGTTCTATGCATCGCATGATATTGTGTCCTCCCCCTAGGATTTAACTTTAGACTTTGGCTAATCTTTCATTTCCTCTGGGCTTATTTCAGCTGGTTTAAAGTTTACTCCAATCAGCATTGCATAAGCTCACATGATGGTCCCCTGTCTGTGTCTGCATTGCCATTAAAGATCAATTAGTTAATGGCAATTCACTTTTCTCATCATTTACTCTTTTAAACTTCCATTAGCACTTCCCGTGTCCTAATTGTATCCCTCTCATCAATTCTTCCGAAAGCAGTTCCGACCTACCTCTACACATCCTCCTTCTTGACCGCTGCGACCTTAATAAGATTTTGTTTAATGAGGATTTGAATTTTTTACCTAGAGAAAGCATTCGTATCATCTTCAAGAAAGATCCGTCAAATGACCAATCTGACTTTCCACCAACGATTGGTGGAAATAACAGTTTTATACAGTTTCATATCATTTTCAAAATTTCTTTTATCAACAAAGTCCCCCAACCACCAAAAACATGCCTACACTTTAAGCAAGAATAATATGTTGAAGCTTCTTGCTTTACGACCCACATCATTCGCCCTAACCCCACACAAGAAACATTCACCTGACTACTGGTCATGCAGAAGGGTCAGGTCCAGTCAACCACATCTAGTGTCTGTTTGTACCAGAGTTCACCAACGTCTTATCCCAATACTCTATAGGTGCAGCGTAAATCATAAATGCATCATGCCGAAACCACAGGCTTGATACAATCCTGAAGAAATGGCACAATGAACCAAAGTAGACTCCGCAGCACTGCAGTGCATTATTAGGACAGAGGAACATGAACCAGGCAGCATTATGCGACCCTTAAAGGATTTACTCATGTCTGTAGGGTACTAGTATGCAGTAGTGTATATATGGTGTACAGGAGGTGGCTTTAAGCGTTAAGTGTATGTACGTGGTGTGTGGGCTGGTGTGGTGTTCTGGGGTATAAAAGTAGTAAAACTTGACCTCAGAACTAAACTACTACTTCAAACTTCTGCTATGACACTTCAACTGCTGCTGGCTACAGGCCATGGAGACACAGGGGCTGGGAAGTTATTACTAAAGGGTCTCAAGCTTCAGTGAATTTGCTCTTTTCAGAAAGAGGGGGAATTCCTGATCATCAAGCCTTGAGCTTCAAAATCCATTTTATAAGGAAAGTCATTCAAAGGATGGAAAATCGAAGAATTGTTGATAATTTCTCTAATACCTAAATGAATCAGGTTTCAAGTTTAAAAAGTTTTTATTCAGGAGTAGGTACAGGTTCACTATTTTATATTCTATCTGAATTGTCCATCTGTGAAATCTTTTCTATCTAATACTGTTGGACACTGCCCCTACCTGTTCTGCTAGTATAAGATAATAGAATATTGGTACACCTGTCCTCAGTGAGTGAGACATTGTCATACAACACCCCTACTGTTTGGTGTTTGTTCCCAGGTCCATAGAAACTCAAGATTTCCCACTGATAAGAGCAACGTCACTCCAACCCTGAAATCTGTGCCCTAAGGGTATACCCCAATACAGGGAACAGAACAAGGTCTGCGCTGTTGTAGTTATTATCCTTTGTGAAAGGGTTTCATATAACCTTACGCTGCCAACTTACTACATGTGCATTTTAAAGGGTATGCTAACCAAGGCCCTGTGATTTGAAAATCCACGTTCTAAAGTGAGAATCAGTTGGGATAAAAGTCTATCTTCAGAAGTCTGTGTGAGTTGCTAAAAAGTTATTCTAAGTTGATGGCATCATTCCTGTGTAATTTCTGGGCTTTCTGGAGAGAGATGCTAGGCTTAATTCACCATGAGGGCAGTTTTGGGGACGTGAAACTCAGGTTTATTCATGACTTATTATAAATGACAAGGCCTCATGGAAATGATTTTTTAAATCCAACCTGCCTAGTGTAGATTTACAGATCATGAACCTGAAACACATAGATCTTTTCGCTGAAAATGTAACTCATCATGGGATTCCCCTCTAAAGAAACATAGCTCTCAGCTCTAACTCATTCAGGGATTTGGCATATGGAATTCAGATCTAAAATCTCATGGGATTCATTATAAAACATGTTTGAGTGTTAACCATTGCTCTCTGCTTGTTATGTACTAAGGTATACACAGGTCTTCCTGAGGTGCTCACTGAGCTGCAGGGAGTTGCTCACCTTCAAACCACCGTCTCTAACTGAGTCACACCTCGGCTATGTCTAACCATGCTGCAGGTAATCAAACTCTACTCCTGCCAGCTGCTGCTCCTGCCAGGGTGAGAGCAAGAGGAGAAATGGGACTCACCTCAAAACAAAGCCCACCCAAAACCTCAAGGAAAAGAGAATAGAGAGAACTAAAGAAACAGGCGTCTATGTGGGGGAAAGGACACCACTGGAACCAGCGTTCTCAACAAGGTGTCGATAACGTAGGAATGGATGTTTTCCCTTTTCATTTTCATTGAGTCAATCATACGTGGGGGTATTTCAACTAAGCGTTGTTATTTTTCGTGAATTTATAGTGAATAATAAAAAAGTGCATATACAGTCTTGTTTCCGGTGCATTGAAATGGGTCTTGTTTACACATGCCTTCTATAAGATAATATGGTAGGAGATTCCTTCTAGCCCGTTCTAATGCGCCTCAAATCTAAATATAACTCGCCCCGAGTTTCAGAACCGCCTTGAAGAAATACTATGATAAAGGACGAAATATGAGAGGTTACAGTACAGCCATGGTAGGTGCCTTAAATATTGAAAGTTACATGTGTTATTCATCTATACCAATGGGATAGGGATCTACCCCTGGGTACTCACAGGAGTACTGATTACTTTTTTTCTATTTACCTGGCCTCCAGTCAGGTGGCTCGGGTTAGCCTCCCCACCTACAGCAGTGGTTTTTGTTTTTTGTCTCTAAAGAAAAAACCCAAGGGTTCAAAGACAGAGGTGTATATAAATAAGCTGCCATAGTGAAGAAAGCTGACATAATACAGAGACTCAAGGACACAGAGTTCAAGGTTCTACACCAGAATTAATGTGGTTTTTTTTTGTTGATATCAAATATTTTAAGGCGTAAGTGTAACAGAGAGATATCTTATGTCATTCAAATACCAAAATCTGCGGTGATCCACCTAAATTTATTAAGATCTGAAGACTAACATCGTTCAATAAATGCGATATTGATACTCAACATGAACACATAACTCAAATGCCCTTAGTGTTCTTATTATCAATGCCAATGTTATCAATATGCCTACCAGTAAAAGCCTAAAGCCCCTGCAAATCGATCCCCTATCCACTGCTACACAGTATCAGTTCCCTGATGGCCTATGACTGATACTCTGGCTCTGCAGTAAATACTGGTAATCTCATAATAAATAGAGGCTATCCGTTAATCCTTCTTGAACCCTACCTCATCTTCCCACCCTGTGAGTAACCCTGAACCCTACCACGCCAATATGCCTTAGGCTTACAGGGATGAGCTGGGGAGGGCTTTGTTTGTTTTCAGCCTATTCCAGGTCCCAATTATCTGTGTGTATAGGGTATGTGAAGTATATTAGGGGCAGGAGTAGGGTGTTACCTTGGTGTAAACACAGGAAAGCGTGTAGAAATGACACCTCTGAGCAACCCCAGGCAGGATTTTCAAATCTATAATTATGATGTATACATTCACAGGCAATTATATATTGGGAGAATCCCATATCACCCCTTTTCATGGAGCCAATTCTTGATGTTGAAATCCAAAACTCTACAGATTTGCCAACGTATGTTATATGTGCTCACCCATATTGTCATGCATTCAACCAATAATGGCATGCTTCGATTTCACTTTTTCTAATGTGTTCTTATAATCTTAGGACTTTATCGAAATCGTAAACACACTTAGAACACGGTCCATGAATCCCCACGATCTGAACAGAAATCAATGACGCCAGGGTCAGATGTCAGGATGTCAGGATGTTCAGACAATGACGTCATACACAGCGTCAACACACCTCGCGGCTGATTGGAGACGGGTACTAAAGAGTAATTAACATCTCAATAATCATAATGATAAGGGAGTGATCATTTTTTAACAACAGGGGGGGGGGGCCTGGTGGGTTTGCGCACAGATGCGCGAAAAAAATTCTGACCCCCCCTCTTGATGGATCGAAATTATTTCGACCCCCTGAAAGGCCGAAAATCGCATGCAAACACGCCCTTTTAATCTATAGTAACACGCGGGCTTTTTCGCTGAAAACAGGTGAAATTATTTTGACCCCCCTGTTCAAGGGGTCGAAAAAATTCTGACCCCCCTGGTCAAGGGGTTGAAAAAATTCTGACCCCCCCTCAAACCCACCAGCCCACCCCCTGTTGTTAAAAAATGATCACTCCCTAACTGCTGGTTACAGAAGATACTGTCGTGCCTATACATGGGTGTTCAAAAGTTTTAGGCCGTCACTTTTTAGGAAGGATGGTGCGTCACTCCGTCACTTTTTATGTGTATGCCAATGTACTGCGAACCTTTGATAGTGTCGCCGTCCGTCACTTTTTAAAAGCCCTGCATCACAAGCATCACTTTTTAAAACCCCTGCGTCACAGCGTCACTTTTTACCTATGTATAGGCACACTGTCATAAGGAATTCTTATCTGTTGGCTGGATGTATTCCTGCAAGTGTTGGGTGAATCCATACAGCTGTCTAGATATGTGTATTGTATTGTACCGTGTAAAATTGTATGGCGGGTGTGGTATGTAGGGGACCACAGACCACACCTAGTGACAGCCTGTCACTGACAGCTGTAACTACAGCTCCACTATCTCTAACATTCAGGGTGGGACATACCTACTGATAACAAGACACTCTCTTATAATATGCCAGACAACAAGGGCTACCACAGTCTTGTCATGATGTACCAATGCAGGCTGTAGCCTCATGATAGCCGATGGGGGGCGGGGGACTTACCTTCTAGTTTCATGACTACCAGTATACAATGTGTTTCAGGACAGAACAATGTTTTAAACCGTGTCTCTTATAGTCCTCGCGAATAACATACGAGTCTTACATTCACCATCATGTCGATCCCAAAGGGTTATGGGTTATCTCTCACCAACTTGGAATTTCTCACAATACAGGTCTACTGGTAAGCACTGGATAGATACCCTGGATGTAGGTGTAAAAACCTTTGGGCAGTATACCCCTGGCCAAATCACCATCTCTCATAATGCCAATAATATAAGTTTGGTTGCTTTTGTTGTTGTTTTTTGGTTGTTTCTTCTTTTCTTTAGGCCTGGGATTGGCCTGGAAAAAAGATTTAATGTGTGCAATGCACGACTGGCCCAAGTCGCCCACTACCTACCGTAGGAGACTGTCAATATAGTGACAGTGTGTCAGAGTTGTCAATGCTTAAGGCTATGGATGTTGCACCCATTATCACTCGTCATTTTCATTGGCGAATAACTCCTCTCCTGGCAAGTTAAGCATTGCAAAATATCAGCAGGTGTTGAATAAGGATCCATATTAACCATAAAAAGGCATGAGACTCTGTAATTTCTCCTCCATTTTGTTATAATCAAGCAGTTACGATGGCAACGTGAGTCGATCGTCTCGCTGTCCGGCATTTTGAATTTTGATGTTCTGTGCGCATGCGCGACCCCTCCTTGCCGGAAGTAGTATTTTTGACAGAGAAATGATAGATTCTATCGATTTAACTTGAAATTAATGGCTTTTTGAATATAATCCATGCATGTTTGGCATTATTAATCAAATTGTCTTGAATACACCCCCTCAATTTACTGTTATAAAATAAAATCTGACGACCGGTCACTCTGCGCGCATGCGTCAAGTGTCCAGACCGGAAGTGAGGCGGTCGACATAACAAAAAAAAATGGTAGTCTGATTTACACACTTATATATAAACGGTCTTAACCCCTCCTGTGCAGAAAATTCCACCTTAGGCATTCTCCCACTTTAAGTCGCTAAAGAATAGATTAAGTCGTGATAACTCTTGAAAACTAAAGAAAATTAGAGGGTGAATGGAAAAGAAGGAATCTAAATGAAGGAAATGGAATGGCTTGTTCTGTGTATTCCTCTTTAATGTGAATGTGATAGTGGTAGAAGGGCATTCTTAACTGAATAAGGGTCATCTTGACTATTGTAAATAGTTACTGAATAAGGGTCATTACCTCAATATGGTATAGAATAGAAGCTTGCCCCACAGGGCTACTAATATGGAATAGAAAAGAAGCTTGCCCCGCAGGGCTACTTATATGGAATAGAAAAGAAGCTTGCCCCGCAGGGCTATTGAATTTGAATGACTAGCCCTGCGGGGCAAAATTCTATTCTATTCCATTAAAGTAGCCCTGCGGGGCAAGCTTCTTTTCTATTCCATTTTAGTAGCCCTGCGGGGGCAATATGGTATAGAATAGAAGCTTGCCCCGCAGGGCTATCAATATGGTATAGAATAGAAGCTAATCTATTCTTCTGTTTAAGTTTCTTTCTTTCCTATATATTACTCCTGTTTTAGGTCGCTATTAAATAGGTCGCTTTGTGTATTTGAACCTCTACATTTGCCATGGGTAGAACTTTTAAGTCGCTATATACACAAGGGGTCTACATAGGTCTAGCATTTTTCCAGTTGTGCAAAACACATTCCTTATTTTCCATAGCGACCTAAAACAGGATTAGGCCCCACCTGACCTGCTGAAAAAAGCGTTTTAGTTGTCAAATTCCCATAGGAGCCAATGTGTTATTTCGACCCCTTGCCGAGTGCTAAAATTGACCGCCCAATGCTATCCTATGGAGCCTCGTTTTCATCAGAAAGTAAGTCAAAGATGTCAGGTTTTTTCTTCAGCCTTTTTCATATGTAAAAAAAATGTCTTTTTTGGGAATTTCTCATGTACAATGAAAGACTAGATCCTAAAGATTATGTTTCCATGATTTTTTGTTTAATTATCCCCCAATTCCCAGCAATTCCCATCTAAAGTTCCAATTCATGACCGTCAGTTTTTGACCGAAAAGGCGCTGCCAATGACCCAGGAGGACCTGGGCCAACTGGGCAAGACAGCTCAATTCTTTTTTAACTCAGACCCTTAAATGAACTTTTGAAACATTGATCAGCGATGACTAAGGACAAGGACTCGCGCATCACTAATAAATAAATAGGCAGTATGGCACAGGTATGTCAGTAAAAAGCTTGACGAGCTGCTTGTCTGTTTTATGCACAAAAGACTTTTTGGAATGCAGGCCTGGTGAGTGATACACTGCCGCACGGCACTCGTCAGCATGATGGACTTTACGGATGGGTAAAGACGACCAAAGTGTCCGAATTTTGAGGCATCATGTGACCCTTAAAACGGGAATGAAAGTGACCGAGGAAAAATATCCCTGCAATGCTCAATGAGAACCCCTTTGTGTATGGGAAGGTATATGACTTTGGAACTTGAAAATCCCTGAAATCGGGGGAGAAATCCTGAAGACTTCCATCACTGTTAAAGGGTTACAGAGCAGTGAGTATGTCTGTGGGCATGTCTGTGGCAGTAAAACGTATTACATGGCTCCTCCAGTTACACATACTACAGGTAATACCAGCCATTCTTCTAACACCCACCACCACTCCCCACTTCCTCATACAGTCATCCTAAACTAAGTTATTACGTGTTCACTAACTTCATGTAGATATCACTGTATTATAACTTTTAGTTTGACTTCCAAAAGAAGTGAATTTATGATAGTGCATGGTTGAACCTAATAATATATATATGTAATACATGTGGGCAGGTAAGGAGGGGCCCAGGAGTCTAACTGGGCCTCCACACATAAGAGGATTTCAGTAGCAGTGACTAGAGTTAATAATACTTAAAACTGTTAATGGGTGGCATCGTCGGACCTTCCTAGTCGTACTCACCTGCAAAATATAATGGGAAAACATGATCAGTCAAAACATACATAAGGGGAAAACACTAGCCTGCAAACATGTGGTTTGATCAAATTCGCCAACCCTAGTACGAGAACACATAATGGCTTTTTGCTGGGATGATGCGTGAATGCATCCTTGGTCAGCGGCTCGCCTGTGCTACATTTATGCAGTGTTTGTGATACATACGGTACTCAAAAGGCAGACATGATACCCCAATGCAGGGTCAACAGAAAAAAAGTAGTGTAGGTGGGTGGGCGAGTTTTTGGCCCTAATTTGACACCCTAAACATCTTTCACGCCATATGATCCCCAAAAGAATTATATTTCTCCAAAATGCTTAGGCCTATACAGAATTAGGGTAGAGAATATGGTGGATTGCCTGAATCTCTTTTAGGGTTTAGTCACTAATGTGCCAGCAGCACCTGGAGAGTGTGTAGGATAGCTTTGGCTACTTGGTCATGGCGTCCTGCCTTATTACATGTATATACTCACTTAGACCCCATCTATAACGATATGATGACTCTCCTGGCGCCAAGAGGGGCATCAGCTAACTAAGGGTGAGTCTGGGGTCAGTGCTGATGGACAGGGGGCGGTACTAGTATTAGTAACTAATAGTAGCAGTTGTAGGAATTCAGTTACAAGTATTCTCAGCAGCAAAGACATAATGTATACTCAATATGCAGGTATTACATTATGATGGGCGTGCTGGCGCCAAGTACAATCCAGGATTAGCAGGCTGTTAGTAGGGGTGGGGCTGGGGCCAATGGTATTCAGGGTGGTGGGCTGGATGGTGTTAAAAAAAAAAGACGTTTGATCAGCAGAAACAGCAACTGCACCTTTTCAAGTTGTATGAGACTTCATGATTTCATCATCTTAAATTAATGTTGCATAAGTGGCAGAGGCACTGACTGTGCTCGTGCCCCCTTCCTAGTTTTGCCTTTTTCTACTACTGGTTCTGGACATAAACGTGTGCATTCAGTGCCCGGATTCAGTGCCATACTTATGAAGTGATAACCGAAAAGAGAGAGCTCTAGGTATATAAAATTGTCAGGATTTGTGTGCACCTAAAGTAGACACTTCAGTGATGAAACCTGTACTGGGTTTTCACCATTTCTACCCCCCCCCCCCCATTCAGCCCCGCCACCAGGCCTGATGCCCCCAGGTGACTGCAATTATAGGTTTGGGTATGGCTCACTGATCCAAGCAGGGATCACTCTATTGGTAGAGACTGGACCTTCTTGAGTTGCCCGAGGGACTGATGGGGAGAGGAAACTGATACAAATGTTAGAAGAGGAGAACTGAGCTGAATGTGGCATGGGATGTAACCAGTGGGTGGGATGTGGAGATGTGTACCTGGAGGAGTGTGTATGTGGATATTAATGAAACATGTATATGAGGAACTGTTGAAAGTTGGGAGCTGCCTACCCCACCCCATGGAGTAAAAAGCAAATTTTTATTATTAGGGATACTCATAGATTCCACGCTAGTTAGATTCGAAGCTTAAAAGTAGCAATATTGAAGGCTACCAGGGTAGATTCTGTACTTGTACTACTGGATTTGTGGAAGATATGAATCGGGAGGCAGCAGTGATGTGATTTGTGATTTTTAGCCAATGTGTAGAAACCTTTATCTGACAATGTGGCTGCAGCTCATTTGATACTGTATAGCCTCAAAATATCAAAGATAGCCCCCCCCCCCATAAATGTAAAAAAAGTTTTCTCAATGGATCTGTGAAAACCACGAGGGTCAACTTTTTTACCCGCAAGTGTAGGAAAATATTAAGAGATGTAGGAGAAATTACATCCCTGAGGCAGGGGTGGTGAGAGATTGATTTGGGGTGTGGTTTAGTGAAGGATTTTTGAGGGTTTGTGAAGTGGGAGCCCTGGGTGGAAGCCCAGACAGATCCTCCTTCCACCAATCCCACCCCCTGCCTGCGTCCATCCTAAAGACGTAATGGTGGCAGACGTCGCTAATGTCATGCCAATTTGCCGCGGAAATGGTGGAAGTGACGACAGCCGCGCATGCGCATTTGGAGGCGGTTAGAGGCGGCGCCACCTTCGGGCGCAGAAGGGAATGAAGTCTCAGTCAGAAATTGCTTCAAATTGCCAAGCTTTAACTCTTGCATGTCATTTGAGAGTATTTCTATTGCTTAACTATTAATACATGCTTATCTTGATATTTTGCTAAGTTGTGTCCCTCCCCCTCTCTGTCTGACTGTTTGTCTGTCTGTCTCTCTCTCTCTCTCTGTCTCTCTCATTTATTCATTTGTTTACCTTTACACTTATTGGCATAGCCGATGTTCATATTATCTTTAGATGCATGTACTATATCGTCGCCTTAGGGCAAGAAGGTTGTATCTGCATTTTTCAAGTTTTGCAGGAGAGGCAAAAGAATTGTTCCACTTACTATATGGCACAAAGTGGAAATGGCAACATTACACTGGGGCCTGTAGGCACACATGTAATAGGCAGAGCTCCAGTACTTTCAAAGTAGCTAGATAAAGGTCAATACATATCAAAACAGAAGAAAACTCATTTTTGCCAAAATGTCAGTTACAACCTTCTTGCACTAAGGCGACGATAAGTCACGGTCAATACAAAAATTCGCTCGAGACTACCAAAATTGCTGTCAGGCACGCGGGAATTGCCAGACTGCAGGACCGAATGTCTTGTTGTACTCTTGGGATCTTGGGCAACATTTATTTAGTTGTTTTTTTTACGGCTCGCAAATGGGGACATTATTAGGGTTTTACAGCCGAACATAAAAGGCATTACTGTTTGTTTAGACTTGAATGGTTTGTTAAGAGTTGAATGGTTAAAATAATGAGTTCAATTCTTGTTTTCTTTCCTAACAATAAGAATATTGAGCTCTAACTCATTGATGGGCATTTGTTGATATAAAATAATATCTAATTCGAAATAATATAAATTTGACTTTGGTGCATGTAGATTTAAGATGAGGCCAACCACGAGACAAGAAATTCCTGGATGTAATCTTCCTTTCAGGCTAGACTCACATTCAGCTGAGACACTTGTGTGTTAAATAGCCTCCCCTAGTCTCCCACTTACCCAACACCCTAAAGCAGGAACCCTTTAAAGACAGCAGTGTTCTGCCGACTTCAGTGCTTTTAATCCCTCAATGGCCGCTGATGCAGGAGTGCATCAAGCTGGATGGTTGGTATGATGCACCAATGAAGTGCTGCAATCATGCCTAATATGAACCACTTCTTTGGGCGGCATGATGCATGGATTACTGACCGGTGCTTCATTAATGCATTATTCCACCATACAACGCATGAGGCGGTATGAACAAGGTAATGATGCGTGGCTCACTGCAGCTGCATTCATGCATCATGTCGCTCCTCCAGAATTATTACAACTCCAAAGCACCATCATGATGCCCGAATACAGTGTTGATCAGTTACTTGCCAATGTTATATTGGATTTGGAGCATCATGACGAACATTATCAATCAAAAAACAAAACTCTGAGGTTTCATGTGGTCCTTAAGGGGTTAAGAAGCCCACACCTGGAGCTGCTCATCCCATCACCATGGTTACCATAAATCAAGGTGAGCAGCTCCTGATTGTCAGGTGTGAGGCACAAATGACCTGTCTGACCTTCATGACCCCTACAGGGTCACTCAGTCACGTGGGATTGATTCCTGGACGCTGATTGGTCTAGGGGTGGTTACGTCAAAGATTACGTTGTGAACTGAGCAGCTTGTTCACACTGATGACAGCAACGACTCTTCCAGGACTAGTCACTGACGCCTAGGACGGTTTACTGGGGGGAAATCTGGGCTCATCCGCTCCAAAAAGTAGTTCCAACATGTACCACCAATAATGTGGCATTTTTTGGTAAATACTAGTCAAATCTTATTGCTACCTCATATTTAACCTTTACTTGACAGAAATATGTCACTGTACATGTTGCAACAGACAAAAATGTCACAGTACAGGGACTTCTTTTTCAGCCATGACTTCAAACAGTTGTTTACAAACAAGCCTAGCTGTCACTTTCATAAATAGCTATCTTGTAGCAGACTCCCCACATTTCTCTCAAAAATCCAACTTAGGGAGGCACTTCCATAATATCCCTGTCCAAATTTTGAAGTGTCATCGGTAGAAATAAAAATTAGAAAAGTTTGAGAGGAGCAAGCACATGGCTCTGTTTACACACAAAAAGATGTAGTGCCAGGGGCAAGATGTAAGCGATGACTTTCCGCATTAGAAGTCCAGATTTGTAAGTGTGCAGCTTGTTTTAAAAGTGGGCGCCGGTCTTTCAGACTATTGGTAAAGGCTACTACCCTGGTATGTAAGGGACCATCCGGTTACACAGCCATTTTGTATGAATGGACCTAAGAAATAATCAAATGGCATCCATGGTGGTCACAGATGAATACTTTGATGTGTTCATTCATATGGATTAAATCAGCACACTGAAAACCCGCTGCTATTGGTAACTCGTCATATATGACGAGTTTAGGGTTGTCAGAGGGTCGTCAGGTCATTATGACTACCCTAAGTCGTCATACTGACCACCCGGCCTTACTGTTAGTTTGGGATTGTGCCATGAGAGGTCCCCACTAGGCATGTCTATGATACAAATGATGTGAGGTGGGGTGTATATGGAGCCTTATCTTTACATTGCTCTTGTTGTATAGTCTACTATTAAAAGGAAAATATGGGCAATGTTTGACACAAATGTACCTGTGAAAAATAATAATTTCTAAGTAGTAAAGGTAGGAACAAAATGGATCATTCTGGTAATGACACCTCTCTTATTGACATTGCTAGAGTATGACCTCTCATTTGAATGGAAAAGATGGGGGACTCTTTTCCATCAAAATGGCCAGAAGATCAGTGGTTTGAAAATCCACACTACCGATATCAATCCTTAAAATGTATCTGGTCCGTCACAAATGCGGCCAGGTTGTCGAGGGACACCTCGCTGCCCTAAGGACCCTTACTTACTTGTAATTAGTCCAGACGTCCAGACAGAAGAAGAGCCCGTTAAGATACTCCTCGTGTGAACAAATTGTCTTCCTGCCAAAGGTGTGTTGGTTTTATAGTGCAGGGTGCAAGACTTAGTCTACTAATAACTAACAGACCTTGTTCTGGTCTCCGGCCATAGCCTACCTGGACCAGAAGGCAGTATCTACTTCTCCTATCAGTGGCTACTGAGAATATGCTGATCAATAACTGCATATTGCAGTAGGTACTGCTGAAATACTTCCGAAACAGCTGACTCCACACTGCATTTTCAGTCTAGACTCAGTAGTGTACTGACTATCAACTGAATATGCACTGCATTTCAGGCTAGAATCAGTAGTCTACTGACTCTCAACTGAATGTTAATAGATTCCAGAAATTATACACTCTGTGCAGCAGCATAGATGCAGTGTCTACTGACCATCTACTGGTATGACTCTGTCCATTCACGGATTATTTACATGATGCTTCTAAGACAGTCCATACTGTGAATGTCAGTATGGTTGTGAACAGCAATCAAAAGATTCAGTAATGTAATAATGAAACTATCCAGTGTTTGTGGAGACAAGCATACTTCACCCCTTTGCATATGAATATCTTAATCAGTGCCAGTAATGGATACACATGGATGTTGGGGTGTATGAAAGTGAGGAATTACTCACTGACTTTATATAGGGTACAAATATACTGAATCATCAAGTATTCTTTTGGTCCCCATCATGACATATTTTTTCTTAAATAGTATCCATGTATCATTGATAATTACAAAGTGCTTGTCTCATCACCTTAACATCAGTAAACCGAAAGTCATTATACTATAGCAGCACTCTATAGGTATGTCTACTCTTACCCTTTTGCTATGGTAAGAGTTACCCAGTACTACTGAATCAATACTGCCCTAGCCCCCTCCTTCATGATTTGCATGCACTACTAGAAAGTAGTAACCGCTCCACATAGCTGATGGGGCGGTGGCTCAGGGGGCTAATGCGTTGGTAGAGTAATCAGAAGATCCCAAGTTCAAATCCAGCAAGGACCACCTAGGGAGGCATTGGTAGTGCCAGTACTAGAACAGCGGCTGCTTCTTTTGTGCTTCTACCTGCCCCCAGCAGTAGTTTTCAGTATGATCTACTGCTCAACTACTGCTATAGCAGCAGCCATGCAGTAGTGCTGATTGAACACTGCCCCAACCCCATATATGGTCATGCAGCATTAAATAAGTAGATACTGTTCCAATGCTGCCATCTCATTTACATAATTGGAACAACTGATTCAATACTGCTTGCATGCTGATAATACTACTGTTCTACTACTGTACCACTGCTGCAAGTTTTGTGGTGCTGAGCAGTAGAATGACAGTAGATGCTGATACAATACTGTTTCTGATGCTACTGTCACACCACACTGTTTCCCAGCTGCTTTAGTGCTGCATTTCTACTGCATTTTGTTCCGGGCTTGTAGTTAATTATGGAAGATAGGAGTAAAGATTGTATGGCGAGGGGATGGGAAAGTGTGAGAACTGAGGACATGGCCATGAAAAAAACTGGAGGAGGAGACTAATCCACAAAACCAGCTACGGTAGCAAATAGGAATAAAGGGTAACTGAGGTGTGTGTGTGTGTGGGGGGGGGTTGTCCAAAAGTGGGCAACAAATATATTTTATTGGAATTGCAAAGATCTGAAGGGGGGCTCTTGATTTTCTTTTAACACATGTGACAGCCCTTGCCCTGGGTCAGAGGGCAAGGGCTGTCACATTGATTTAAAAAAAGAAGACAATAGATGAGAGGGGGTTTAGTCAAAAGTGCCCTTTATTGCCTCATACTTCTGTATAAATTCCAAATATAAATACTTCTTTTTCACTAGGTTGAAATTTAAGTTGATATATATGTAGTAAGACCCCCCCCCCACCAACATATCGCAAAAAGCAAGGAAGTAGTGGACACTGGGTGTGCAGGGGGGGGGCACTGCCTCCTCTATGGAAGTCAGGAAAATGGCCTTTGTTGCCCACTTAGATTACCCTCCTGTGCCCCCTTCTCAGATTTATTTTCTTTTGTTTATTTATTTTTTTTTTGCAGGCATATATCATTAGAGTCAACACCCACTTAGGGAGTGATCATTTTTTAACAACGGGGGGGGGGGGGGGTGGTGGGTTTGAGGGGGGTCAGAATTTTTTCAACCCCTTGACCAGGGGGGTCAAAATAATTTCACCTGTTTTCAGCGAAAAAGCCCACATGTTACTATATGTTAAAAGGGCGTGTTCGCACGCGATTTCCCCCCTTCTGTAGGGGGAAGTCGAAAAAATTTTGACCCGTCGAGGGGGGGCGGAATTTATTTCGCGTGTCCGCGCGCAAACCCACCAGCCATCCCCCTGTTGTTAAAAAATGATCACTCCCTAAATGCATAATATTGTTTGCTTTCAGTATCTCTGACACACACAAAGAAAATGCCATGTCTTAGGCTCATATTGACTGGGGTGGGGGTAAGTCAAGGCCTCATCCCAAACCCTTGCCACTCCTTTTATCAAGCACAGGTGGATGAAAACACACCATCACACCTGAGTCACTATCCCTCTACCTGAGGGAAGTAGAACTTCTCACCCAACCCCAACCCCCCCTCGCAATACCTCTAGTATTTCTGGGCCTACCATGAAGACAAAACCTTCTTTCTGATGTGAATTATTATCAACGAATTCAGAGGTTGGTGCAGAGGTACAAAATGAACAACCAATACGTACTACAAGATCCTCTAGACTGTAGGGTGCGTCCCCAGTCTTAACCTGAACTTCCCACCTCACCTCCCAGACCACACCTGTAGACTTCAAAAGGTGCCGACACCAGCACCCTTTATTGGGCATCAACAAAAGCAGGTTAACATCCGGGATACCAGATGAAAGTCCCAATCCCTCTCCCTAAAGCCTTCCACTCCAAAAGTAATACTTAAAAAGCCATTAAATGTGTGGGAGTTTTGGAGACAGATTTAATGTGACTTCGGTGCATATATGTTGATTCACACACCCAGAACCCAAACAGCGTGAATGTGCAGGCGCGGCTGGGTGATGAGGCCCTTTAGATGAGGTGTTGGGGTGGGGGTGGAGGGTCAAAGCTGAGGGGTGGGTGTGAGAGAAGGCTGGTTGCATGATGAAGTTCAACCTTTTATTTTAGCCACTCCCTTGGCCCAAATTTAAAATCAATTTCCGATTTTTTCATTCCTTTGTGATTAATATGATATTGCAATCGTACCAAAGTACTTAGCCAACAGAATAAGCAAAAATTCTTCATCTATAAAGGTACCTTAACCCCATCCAGTTACATCAGGAAATCAGACATCCCTGCAGAAACTTAGGCACTGCCTCCTGTCAGAAAGACCGTTTGGAGAACTTGGGCCACCCTTAAAAACTATTTTCGTTTCCCTTCCAGAAGCCTGGTGGTTTTTTGTGTGAGAATGGGAAAATCTTTTCCTAGGTTCTGAAAAACAATTTATTTTTTTTTGCCCATGAGCACAAGAATCTAGGTTTCCAATCATTAAATATTAAATGTGATGTCAAATTCATGCCGTCCCTGCTTGCAATGTTCATGACAAGTAAAAATATTTTCCAAAAAAAAAAGATTTTTCCCTCCCTCCGGTGCATCATGACGGCAAAGGAGCATGTGTACGCCTGGAGGGGCCGTGGGATCATGCAGCATCTAAAGGTTTGGGGAGGGGAGGTTTCACACAGGTGCTTGTGTTGTCATGTATATAATTCTGCATAAAGGCATAGTAAGGATAACACCTCAGACACGTTTACTAACAGCCCAAGACACTGAGTGATGTTTTTATCCATATTCTTCTCTAGTTCTCCACCTCTTGGAACATTATTCCCTTCTTCCAGCAACATGAATGTTATGTACGCCTACACTGCACTGTCTGAGAGATGATTTAGAAATTTAGGGTGATATTTTGTCGGAGACATAAATTTTCACCTTACGGCCCGAAGGCCCAGAACATTTTGGAGTTTTATCTTAAAATTGCTGTACATATATGCATTCTGAATGGATTTAGGCTTGTGTCAGAGAAAATTTAGGAATTTTGCCTTGATTTTGCTGTATTTTAGGACAATCTGAGTCAAAGAAATTTTAGTAGTTCTTTAAAAAGTTGTGGGGGGGGGGGCTGGCCCCCTAGCCCTCCCCCCTTGTTCCTACACCTATGAGGAAATGACGGTAGAATTATACAGGTTTAATATGCACACCTTAAAGGTCTACCATTATGGCACTATGGATAGGAGGGGGTGGTTCCTCTCGCCTCCATGGGACTCCATGGTACAGGTGAGGGAGCACATGTAGGGTGGAAGGCAGATGTCTAACATGTGTACAGTCTGGCTTACCAACCTCTACCTGGTAGTTAGGTAAGCTGCAAGATGCAGTGTGGCACTAATATAAGAGTACTGCAGATAGGAACCCATATCCTATGTTGCCAAATACCATAAACTACCCCCCTCGGCAACTGCCACAGGGGCAGAACATTGAGCGGTAAAGATGCTTCGGTTGTTGTTTGGTAGGTTTACCAAACGTACCGAACAGGCAAATTATTAGAACAAAAACAGCTCATTCTCCAAGTTGTGCTTACGTTTCAGTGAAAACAGAACGTTAACAAATAGGCTGAAGAAGTCAAGTGCAATTTAGCTGCTTCTGGATTAATCCTTATTTCTTAATTTGTGTAGATCTGTACCTCATCGAAAGCATATACCCCGTTATCAGCAAAAAAGAACAACATAATGTTATAACCTTGAAGTTCCTGAATTAGATTGTCTGCATGCCGCGAAACTCCCCAAGCTTCAAAACGCCCCCCGTTGTGGCTTCAACAATTGTTCATAATTACTACCCAGGTTTTCAAGGTTGCTGACATGCAGAAGACCCCAGGGTTCAACCCTAGGTAAACTATACTTATTAACAGGTGGGCAAATAGGAGGTCACAGGTCAAGGCCAAGGTCATATTGTACATTGAGGGTCATAATAATGAGTCAGGGTCATTTTGAAGGTCAGGGTGTAGGAGTTTGGTTGAGGGTACCATTCCGGTTTGGGGTTAGTGGATGCCTGGGTTTGTGAGTGAAGAACTGTTTTAGGTTGACAACCTCGCAAAACAGGGTGTATAATACAATGACATTTCTAATACAATGACATTTCTATTTTCAGACTGTTAACTGCACGCACCATGGCGTTCACTTGCATTATATGGGTGCACCCCTGGTGCGATCAGATCCAGCCTAGCTTTCCCTAAATTCTCGGATTGTGTTCAGTGAATCTGTGCTTTATTTGAATTACATGTGTTCGTATTATGGGTTGGGGACGGGGACTTTGGAAGTGGGAGTAAAATCATGGTGTATAGCCCTCAAATATTCGAAGGGAGAGCATTTAAATTAATGCATGATGCCGACCATCCTGGAGCGTCTCAATCTAGTATAGTAGGGTTGGAATCTCCTTCCCTAAAATATCTTTGCAGTCCTTAGGAGTAGGCTCGGGAATTGTTTTCATGCATCATGGCGACAAATGGACAAAATATATATTATTATAGCATTACACTGACTTTAAATGGTTAAGGGTAGGGGTACAAGTAAGAAGGAGGCCATAGAGAAGAATGGCGGAAATAGAGGACCTTTTGATGTCCTGATGGAAGCTAATTGTTCTCATTCATGTTCTCACCACACGCAAGTCTCGTCTTTTGTCGGCGAGAATCACGTGACGATGCCGTGTAGAGAGGAAGGCTGGGTGAGACGATAGGTTGGTAAGAAAGGGAAAGTGGTGTTTAACTTTCACATAGTTCAAATAAGATACCATACCGTCGCATTTAAGCGCCCCGGCGCTTACAAATTTGGAGGGGCCATTACCCCCGGCGCTTATTCAAGACAGGCAGTTATTTGAGACAGGGGCTTATAAATTTACAATTAATTTCCTGAAAGAATATACATATTATATTTACCATTGAGCTGCACCCACCCTACCCCATTCCCTTCCTAAACCACTTGTGAGGATGTTTTTCACTAGCCAGACCCTACCTCAGTGCCCCCACCCACCATCCCCACCACTACTCACACCCCTGTATACACATGAATACCCGGCGCTTATACAAGACAGGCGCTTATTTGAAACCCAGCGCTTAAACGTGACGGTACAGTAAACCATTGTTATAAAAGACTATGAACACAACCCTGATACTTTTTTGTGATAACCTTCATTACGACACAAAGACTATCGGTAATTTTGAATCATCTTCTTTGCCAAATGATTCCATCCCAATAGTTTGTGAAAGCTCCAAGGAGGCCACCCCCCCCCCCCATACCTTCATCTTCATGTAGTAGGCCGCTTCTTAACTTGAAAATGATGAAGCATTACTCTGACAACAGCCCTATATCAGTGCTAAGTGGATCACAACCCCAAATATGATGCCAGAATAATCACAGCAGATCAATGAAAGTAGAGACACTGGGAGTGTCCATATGGGAGATATAAATAATTTTGGAAATCCTTCATCTAGACATCCCTATATTTATAAATGAGTTACTATCATATGCAGATAACATCTGAAGCATGTATCTTTGTGGAACACCCCTTTGATCATTGCTTTGTACTATGCTCCTTTCATCTGTTGTCTTATGTCTAGAACAACCCCCGTTCATTCAGTACACCAAACATTAGACAAGCCCGCTATCCTGATTCAGCCATAAACAAACAGATACACGAGAGTTACAGAAAATAAACATCATGACAACAACCTAGCAGGAACCACTTTGTACCACCCTATCTACCCAGCACCGTCTCTCTTCCTTTTCTTTCTTTCTAAAAGTCATCTTCAAAGTGCCCTTTACTTTGCCTTTTGGACTTTCTTGACTGGAAAATAACTGCTGCATGAATGTTTAAAATTCAACAATGTACTGGTATTCCATTACTGGAACGCTGAGGGACTACGTGCTTCTGCCGTTTCCATGGATACGAGCCGTTAGGTCCTGCCGGAACAGGTGAAGGTAACATCTGGATTCTGGATGCTGTCAACGGAATGGCACCGAATGCGATCCAATAACAGGCCCTGAGGGCGGAGGAGGGACGGAGGGTGGATCTCTTACTGCCCTCAGGCTGCTGGTGATACAGACAGGTATAGGAGAGGGAGATAGGAGTAACCCTCTGAGGACGGCATGATGCCCCCCCCTCCAGCTAGGGCTGCCAGTGGTTAAACCTTGAAGGACGACCGATGGGAGTAACCCTCTGAGGACGGCATGATGCCCCCCCCCCTCCAGCTAGGGCTGCCAGTGGTTAAACCTTGAAGGACGACCGATGGGAGTAACCCTCTGAGGACGGCATGATGCCCCCCCCCCCCTCCAGCTAGGGCTGCCAGTGGTTAAACCTTGAAGGACGACAGACGGGAGTAACCCTATGAGGACGGCATGATGCCACGCCCCCCCCCCCCCCTCCAGCGGGGTGCATTAACAACCGATGAGAAAATTCCTTTCATACACTGCCGAATCTTAAGGGCGCATTACATAACAACTGGTCCCCATTATGCTAGCTTATCTAATGCTTGTATTGTTGCAAGGTGCAGTACCAGATCAAGATGAGCAATGGCCGTCCCCACTAAGGATGCCGCTACCCGGGCATAGGTACTATAGTTACCATGAATAGGTTAAGGCTTCAGTCTGGAGGGGTTGGGCAGAGACCTCATATACCACTACGTTACTGTAAGGTCTCTGGAATGGGCTTATATTAGGCCCAGAGGGATCATAGGGACATAGGAAGGGGTGTGGTCGCATTGGTTCATTTGAGCGTCGGGTCACAAACAAGGGTCTTAAATATAGACTGGGGACAACCACTAATAAGCACTAAAGGATGTACCTCGATTGAGCGCCTGTCTTGAGCCAAAGAGTGCCAGAGGTACAGTGACATTAGAAAATATAATGAACGGGCCACTATGGTAAAACCTCCCATGCGACCACTACCGTTACCCCAGGGTATACAGCCTCCCTGGGTGCAGTTCTCAGCCACTCTGTTCTACTCAACTTGGACATGGTCCCCAGGGCATCTCAATCTATGGGCAAACATAATATTCCCAGAGCTACGTCAAGCTGTAAGTAGCTATGGTAGATACAGATATGGTTATCAGATGTCTGGTACAACCTTCTTCTAAGATTTATTTCTCTCACTGCATATTGCTGAAATATGTATTACTCGCGCATCTATCAAACATAATATTCAAACAATCTATTAAGGTTCTTAAGAGTGAACTGGATAAACCTTTCTGTGGGCCCTTCTAGTTATAACAACGACTTTAGTCCACAAATTATTTGCAGTAAGGTGAATGCTTCTCAGCATTATACAGATATCCAGAACACATCATACCATTTCAGCCTTTACATGAAGGTTTCTTTGTCATTTTTTTCTACAGGGGGTTGAGAACGATGGTATTCTTCTCAAGGGATGTGAATGTAGAAAAACCTGCCTGCCCTCTCTCAGTCTCTGTCCCTACTCTATCGTTAGTGTCCCTAGCGGACCCCACATCCATGACCTTCCCCACATCCATTCAAAGATCATGTAGGTCTGGGTTGCTCTGTGATCTACTCTGTGAACTACTCCGTGAGTTGCTCTCTGAGTTATCCATGTGAAAACACAGACACGGTGCAGGGAATTACCCAGTCCTTTTAACCAGCAAAGGGTACACTGGCTCAGGGCTTGTATATGGACAACCATTCCTGCCACTGTCATTTTCTAGGTCTCAATAAAAGTGTTCCACAATGCATTCAAATCATAACTACACCATCCACCTTTGGCTTCACGAATTCATTCAGGGCATAGCAATTTGATGCATCAACACAGTGTCAGTGTCTTGTGTATTAGAACTGTACTGTGTATCAAATTCATGATCCATATTGATCTTTGCAAAATACTTAATCTGAGGTTTGGCAGTAAGAATAAATTTCTCCAATTTTTAATCCTGGCCCTTCCTCTTTCCCTTTTGTTACAAGCACCCTTCATATATCAGTTCGTGTGCAGCACATTAACTTGGCAGTGTCATACACAGGCAGTGTACGTATGACACATCAAGGGGTAAGGCCAAATACATATACATATACAGTAGGCTATTGTCCATTTATATAAAACTATAGCCGTGTAGCTGTTCGCCGAATATGGGCTGCCATATATAGCGCCGAAACGCTACACATAGGCCAGCATCCTATCCCCCATCGCCGGATTCCATATTGAAGTGCCTATCTGCAGAAACTTGAAAAAATAACAGGTTCGGTTAGGTTCATCTTTCTGTCACCTCTGCCCCATAATGCTGCACTAGACTTTTTACACCCATATAGCTCAGAGTAACTCAGTGTGAGGGGCCTCATATGTACTCATGTAACATGTAATCAAAGTCATCCAAGCGGATTTATATATGGGACCCACAATAGCTGAAGTAATTCCTAATTTGTCATATCTGGGACTTTAAATGATAGGGCTAATTGCTGCATGGTCATAGATTTTATATAATTATCATAACTGGAGTAGGTATTATCATATTTTTATAGTAGGAAATAAGTTTAGTAATGATGTCATATCTGGCATCCCAACTAGGGCAGCTGTCTACTGCAGAAATGCCATTTTATGGATTTCATTGTGTGAAAGCGTGAAATACGGAAAATAATGTGACAGAAATTATGCGGTAGACTTACATGTGATTCAAACGTCCCGATTCCATCCTCTTTAATTCAGTCAATTCCAACCTCCTTCGAGCCTCTTGTATGGCTCCAGTAACAGTTTTGATACAACTAATTCGGCCATGAGCGCCACACTCTCTATTCAGGAAATGCATGTACCCAGTATCATTGTATGTACTACTACATTGTAGTATTACTACCGCCGGGTAAATAGATTCTAGGAAACCCTGACCAGGCTGACATCTACTACACACATAGTTGTACACACCCCCCCCCCCCCATCCACTCTTACCAGGTACTTAAATACAGATACCCTAGAAATGATCATGCCTGGAAAAACGAGCGAACGACCATCCAAGACTTAAGATGGGTATTCATAATTGGTGACAATAAACTTTTTTAAACCAATTTTCTGTTTACTAGCAACAAAGGTTAGTCTCACCTGGCAATAGGATGAAAATCACTCTCTAGTTTGCCTTCACTATTCACAAATCCCCACTTCTAACACGCGGCACGTGTACAGGGAATTCAGGCAGAAGTTTGTGAAATTGACGCAGGTGGGAGAGAAGATTTACATGATCAAAACTTTCTAAATTTCTATCAATGTTTGGAAATATTAAGATCTTCCGATCCTCTTCCCCCTCCCTTCCTTCCCCAAAAGCTGTAAGCTGAAACACAATTTACACCACTTTTCCTTTTGGTCTGGTTAGTTTTAAGGTCTATCCCCTTTTCAGCACGTACAGCAAGAATTTAGGCTAAGGTAAACCAAGATGTGTGTCAGATAGTTAGACGTGTGTGTTTGTGTGGAGGAGGAAGGGGTCTCGGTACTTGCACGTTATAAATAAACACCTCTGGGATAGCATGATGTCCAAATACTTGTATTAAATTTTCACCAATTGAGTTCTTTTGTCATCATGATGTAAAAATGTACAGTCCTGGCCACCGCACTCCGAATGTAAACCGACACCATCCTCGTTAAAACAATCATGGAACAATAGCTGTTATCCACGATTTTTTTTTTCGCAAAAGATGCACCCCATTCTGATCTAACCTGTATATTTCACAACATAAATAGAAACAGCCAAATTTGAAGGAACGCTAACAATTATAGAACTTCGCTCCCTTTCTTGCAAAATATTGGAGTGAAGTGCCCACAGAAATTCCACACTATCCCTGTGTTAGTTTTCTAACGCAGATGGTGTCTAGATGAACACATAGTGCAGGGGGCTTGGTGCAGAGTCAGTTATTCGATAACGCTACATGGGTGCAATGTGCTGACCTTTCTTGAGAAAACCTAGACTGCATGGTCATGATGACATGATGATGCAATGGTGGGTTTTTCATCTGACCTACATGAAGGCATTCAAAGAAATATACAAAGCATTATGCTGTCTTATAAGGGTTAAACCTGTAGGACTGAGGGATGGTCTATGAAGTGAGAGTGGACATATTGCTAACTGGTGACCAGCCCAGTTTGTATATACAGGATGAGTGACCCCCACCCTCCATACAGTAACAGTTTAGACTATTTATTTATAACTTCTCCCGGCTGGGAAGGGTGTGGTGGTGGTGGGGGGGGGGGTTGTAGCCATGCACATCTTTACTATGAAAATCTCAGTAAATGCATTAATTTAAGTGGATCCAGACCTGTATGGCACGTGCCCACTAGATCCATGTGCATGCTACCAGCCCATTGTGCCAGGGCTGCATCAAGCCCCAGGTTGATACACCCCCAACCGATTGGCATCATGTATCAACGCAGCAGCGCTGGGCTCTCACTATAATGCATAGGTGTATCATATGGTGCCGAAGGTCTGGATCTAGAGATGTGGTTGAGTAGCATTAATGGGCTTTAGTGTATGCTATTATTACGTGACTCTTACATCACACTCCATGGCTCGATCAAAAGGAGCTTATTTATAACCTAATAATACCAAACTAATAAAGCCACTGCGTATACATATAGATACTAACTGTATATATCAAGGCTATTAACTGGTGCCAGGATAAGTATGGGGTGCAAATCTAAAGGTCTATGTCAACAAACACCATTCCCATCTCCCCTTCTAGTTCTAGGTGTTGAACTGTTCTGGATTAGGAAATAGGGCGAGGTGTCCATACTTCCTTGGGAGGGGTGAAACACATAATATTGACGCCCTCTTGCACTGCACTATTGGAGGAGAATACCAACGCACAACTTGTGACAAGAACAGAAAGATTCTGATCCCAAAAGGAGGAAGAATGTATTTAGGGGGTAGAGGGAGGAAGCAAAGTAAAGCTGAAACTAGATGAGGAAGTGCCGTCTAGGTTCTACGATGGGCTTCTAGGAGAGGATCTGCTTCCCCATTGGCCAAAACAACACTATGTTTACCATCACAACACAATCTTTACCTATTTCTAGAATAGCACATGGGCCACACGCATGTTTATTCTCAACGTAAATATTCTACCTGATTTATTTTTTAAATTTACCCTTTCTCTCAAGTCGCTCCTCCCTTGAGAGACCTCCCCAAATACACGTCTATCTGGGGACCACACTTCACGTGTACTGTACATAGACAGAGTGCTGATTGAGCGTTATAACACTGTCCCATCTAGGTAAAGGTCCTTATACATGTGTAAAAGGACGATTGATAAATCAATGCTGTGTCCCCGGGGATGTGTCCATTCGAGTATTATCCACAATTAACAGTAACAGTTATCTTTTTTTCCTTCTGGAGACTAGTCGCATCGTGGGTGGTAGTGTCGATCGTTGGGGAATGTTATTGCAGACATTTTAGTTTGATAACCTGGAAAACCCAAATACAAAATGGCTCTACTGTGATGCAGTCGTAATCTAAATGGTACCTGCAAGATCCCTCGGTGAGTAAAAGGTAAAGTTTAAGCCTGTATATGTAAACAGTGGCCCTGGGGAGGAAACTCCTGGAAGTGACGTGGCCGAGCATGCTTAGTGGACAGGGGGGCACGTGCTGCACCAACCAAGCCTTTTTTTCTAAGACGCCGTAGAACTTGATGGGTGAGGGTTGGGTTATCTAAGACCTGAATCTAAGCATGAAGAATATTCAAAGGCTCTTGTGGCTGTCGAAATCCCCCCTCCTTCTCCTCTGGAGGAGCAAGGGCTTGGAACGGGAGGGGGCAGGTACTTCCTGACATTTCCTTAGGATCTAAGAAATTTAATGTGATTTAAATGACCAGAATACCACACAGCAGACATTCATGATATGCCAGACGGACGTAGGCACTATAATATCTGTAAGCACCGGTCCCTGGTCGGTGTGTGGCCTTCCCAAATACCGCACGCCGAGAACCAGCAGAGAAGCTCAGCAGACGACATTTTTCATATTTCCCTGGTGCCTTCCCATCAGGTTGCGCGGCGGTAGCTTAGAGGCTGTTAACATGAAGGCATTTGAAATTATGTCTTTTGACATTTTGAAAACTTGGTTCATTGGTTCATTTCCCATGCAAATCTCTAGAGAGCAGACAAAACTAAAACTTGCGAACTTTGTTCAGGAAACGTTCAATAATTACGTCACTGCTTAGGGGAAGGGGGGGTCTTTGAGTTCCTCTATATGTTCTATGCAAAACAGTGACAAGGGTGTGGGTGGGCCCTGAAAAATGCCTAAATACCGGTGACATAATTGTTGAACGTTCTCTTCAGAACTGTTTGTCTTACTTTTCACTGTTCCAACTTCTACATGCATTTACATGTTACGACACCATTTATGAATCAATTAAGAGCTACCTAGTTCCTAAACTTTTCTCTCCAATACTGACACATGCGTCTCCCACCTGCATCAATCCTGAATACTCCCTTGAGGGGAAGAAAAAATCTATCCAGTAAGCAGACATAAGCTCCCCCTAGGGACCATACCGAGGGACCAATTAACATTGTAGTGCGCACGCGCGTGGCACGGGGATCCTGCTACCTTCGCCTTATTATCGTTCAGTATAAGTTATATGCGGGTATCAGGTATGTGACCTGTGACTCCAGACAGGTGTATCAGATGGATAATGGTGTAATGATGGCGGCATGTAGGGCAGGGGACTGTCTGGGATTCAAAGCAGGTTTTAGAGAACCCCCAATGTTTCAAAGGACAACATAGATTATATATGATTCGAGATCAACCAACATTTTCTCATCACATCACTCAAGGATGCTGATTTGATGCTTTTAATTGTTAATAGCATGAAGAAAATATGGAAAGTCTTAGGCTCATATATCGAGACTTATCTGCATGAAGACCTGCAAATCTTTGACAAAACAACAGTTAGGAGCAAAGTGAATGGAGGACAGACGGAGTCTGAAATCCTATAAATATGTCACTATATAGGGTCCCTACACATGGAGCACTCATATCATGTTGTCACCGGGGGGAGACAATTCATCATCATACAACAGCTGTATGGTGGGCTTTAATCTAACATGTCAGTGTACTATATCAAAGCCTACATGGACTGCATAGTATTCTAATTAATGCAGTTCTGGTGAAGAAACGGATGATGCTGCAACTCAAGCTTCAAAACCACCATACAATGATACATGGTTGATATATTCTCAAAAGGCTTGATACAACATTGAGTTACTCGCTGAGCCTCAATTGGTGCATCATGACAATAGAAGAACATGCATTAAGAGACTTTATCTTGTTTTTAAAGGGTTAACTAACATGTCGGTGTGATGCCTTTAATGTAGGTAAATAGAGATAAGTGGTGACGGGTGGACATACTTCATGAACATACTTCATATAAATCAGCTGTGTGCACCTCGCTCTCAAAGCTCCCTACGTGTGATCTTGTTTTCTTGATATTTTCCTCTTTTTGCTTTTCTTATTAAGCATGTATGAGGGACAAGCTCTGTAGAAGTTTTGCTCATTGGTTTTGTTCATTTCCTAGCCAATTGTTGCGTTCCATCTAATAATGAATGGAGTTTTATTGCTTTAACATGCAGAAAATCAATGTACCAGATACATCATATAAGAATCTGGGGTATTTAGGGAAACAGAAATGTCACCTGGTGAGATTTGTAACATTACCAAGAGCTATCAGAAAATGAACCAGCAATGGCCCCGGTTACTTAGGGGATAAGCTGGTAGTCTGTATTATCAATGTAACCGTTATAGCTCCCTATAATAAAAGGCTATCTACATAATTATTATAGGCAATCTATCATTCCTGGACATGGACATGAGGGCCTGTGTGTATAGATATGTAAAGATGATAGACAGCCTCCAAGGTAGAAGGTCTACAGATCTGTTTACCCTTTAATGGATGATCTGTGTTGCTATGTTACATGGATGTTTGTTTCTGTGGCAAGTAATTCGCCAGTGTTGTATTTACGCACCATGACAACCAGCTCCGTAATTTTTTTTTTTTTTTTCAAGAGGGAGTGACATTATGCAGAGCTGGCAAGTTACTCGCCCGTAGTCCTACTGCATAGGTTTCAGTGATGACAAAGGAAGATTAACCTTGTACTTAAAGGGTTATGAGATGGCATACAGCCTTAAGGTAGAGGTACCATAGAGAATGGACGTCCTGTATTCAAATACCAGGCTTTATTCATCACATCGAGCTATAAACTACTGAATAGATGTATGAACAAAACACTACATATATAGCAGCCTAACATTGAACCTTTAAGGACCACTTGGTGTCCCGAGGCCTCATTGTCATCTCTCATGTCCTGATGCAGTACTTAGAAAATAACTCGCTTGCACTGCAGAGGTGCATCATGCACACCACGAGGGGAAGGAACAATCCTGCAATACATGAATGCAGAGTCAATATTCACTGGTGCTGCAGTCATGCATTCAGACAAGATGACACACCGCAAAATTCTAGGTACAAGCTGCACCCTCTCATAAGCCACACTCTAAGTTGAGACCAATCCTAAACCACACAGGTAAAGATTTTACTGTGGACAACCCTGCATAGAGAGGTCTATAAGCTTTACCATAAGTTGTTTTTGGGAACCTATAATCCTCAGATTTCTCTATACGTTTGGGGGTGTTTTACGCCCTAAACCACACTCACAGGGTTTTACTGGATGTATGCCCCTGGGGTTATTGCTTTTACATGCCAGTACATGAATACAATGAATTGGAATGGAGGCGGGGCAGAGGGACGTACTGAGGTGGCTACATCGTACACATATAGCTCCACAGTGGTAGTATGTATCTGTCGGTCCCTGTGCTCTAGGAGACAATATGGCCGCCAGCAGTGCGCAACCCACTGTGTCGCTATAGGACTACATGTTCACCTCAAGTTGACAAGTGGCATGTGATAGAATGCTATCAAGATATAGGCAGTCGGTAGGATGTATTGTCCACAAATAAAAATATTCCTCCCATTCACTGTGGAATTCTTGGGGGGGGGGCAACTGGTGCCTATATGATAACCATCATCAGAGTGAACTCGCTGGTAACCAGCTCAGGTAATGGCTGCGCTCATTGGGCTTCCCGAAACATCGGTATAGCAGCATCGTTGCAGTGCTGGTTCTATAACAACGTATACATGTACATGTTCAAAGAGTTAAGTAAAATCATCTCTTTGCTGTTGTCTTTTGACAAGGCCAAAAGTCACAGAGCTAACTTGATATCAACTGTGAATTATATATCAAAGTACAAATGGGAATAAATGGCTCTAAATTACTGCAATTGGTTGCAATTTGGCATGGTTATGTAGCAAATGGATTCAACTGAAGTATTACTATATAGTATAGTTTAAAAAATATAGAAATAACTTGGTAACTGTCATCTGAGTTTGGATGGGGAAAATAGGATCACTCCAAACTGGTATATTTATCAAAACATAACCACAGCTATTCGTGACGATGTGAGGAACACATGGTACGGCAATCTTCTAAATTGGAACATAAGGTTTACAAGGCTTCTCTACCAGTTCTGAAATTCTTTTTTTTTTCTAAATGTAACAGTTGAAAAGGTGCCAAAAACAGCCATGTGACACTTCCCCAACAATACCCAACGTCTCACAGGGTCGACACTGATTGTTCCAACTGGGTTACACCAATCCATTCTCCTGTTTCCGAATATTTTTTCTATCATGATTTACTTTAAGGCCCGAATGAGTCATGCCTCAAGGTTTGAACTCGCAAGTCTTATATTAGTGCATTTTGCCCATATTTTTGGGGGAAATCACCCCTTGGGGGGGGGGGTCACCCCCTGATGGTAATAATGATGCGTGAATGCAGGCCTAAGGTGCATTCATGCATCTATGAGAAGAAATGATAAAGTGCATTTAAAGAATTATGCGCCCCTTAAAGGGTCCATTTATGTTTTTGGCTTCTTTTAGTGCCACAAACTACCTGTTTGAGGTGACAAAGGCTGTGCATACCGTGTCAACGACAACCCCTGGCAGAGAACACGACACTGGGGACTGCGGGATCAACTTGGTACATTCAGAATCCTAGCTGTCTACCTGTGACTAGTTTGAAATGTGGTTGGGTTGTGTAAATCTATAGGGCGTGGATGATTACTCTTTAAAATTTATCAGATCTAGTAAGAGAGACAGGGGTTAGTTATGTTAAGATATATGATGGTATAGTGCTAGAAAATTATACCAGGTAGTTATAAATGAATGAATGAGCAAAAAAATGTCTACATCTCCCCTTATAGCTAACGCATTGCATTGGACCGTGATAGAAAATTGGGCTTGGATGTAGGATCAAAACTCAGAGACCAAGGAACATTATTTCTACTGTAGGAATGGGGTTGGGACTATGCCAATCTGTAGGCATTTCGCGTGAAACATGCGTGAAACATTCATAAAGTAAAAATATATCAATGTATGGGTAGTCTAGTGATCCTGTTTCACCCTACGATATTCGCTTCCAATGTTACATGACTGCATCATAACTCCAAAGAACCCTTGGTTTGGGAGCAGTGCGGGTGGAGTTACCACTGTAAATTGACTTGGTGCCCAGTGTAGTATAACTGTTACCTCCACTCCTGATGCACACTTCTCCTTGACTGCTGACACCCTGTTTTACACTGCATCCCATCCCGGGTCAGCCAGTCTAGACAGGGATGAGAGGATCCCCCTGGGACCCTGGAGAAGAGGGATTTTGTCCATATATCCACCTGGAATTTTTACAGGTGTGACATATATGTGAATGACTGCTGAATGGAATCACAACTCTTTCTTCCTTTCTTTTTGGCAGAGGCATAGGGTGCCTGGGACTAGATTTAGGTCTGAGATAAAAATTTTAAAAAACTTGACCGTGGGGCAAATTTGGATGTGGTTGGATCCTTGTGTGTGTATCCTTGTCTATACCTGTCAAGGCACGGGATTGAAGAAACAGGGGCATCATACAGTGCTAAGATGCATGTTAAAACCTAGATGGAAATTGGTATATAAGATATATCAAGGGCTATATGTGATACTGTACCTATATGATGTACATCCAGGGGTTCTATGCCCCCTGTCGTGCAATATATGGAATGCCTGGGGAGATACCTCTATGAAATCCCATCTGACTGGAGAGCTAGGTAGAAGTACAGGAATTCCCAGGCACATTACTTGAATGTAGTATCCATGTATGGGGGTCACACTGTGAGGTTATGGCCTATATCCATGTACCCTACACACACCCCTATTGTATACAACATGGGTTAACTGTGGAGAGACCTCTAATACTATCATACCTCACCTGACAATGTATAGAGCCTGATACAGGGTAGACAAACAGACATCCACTGGGCTACATGAAGCATGGCTTGTCATGGTAGCTGCATGAGGGGGCAACAATGGCACACTGTATGCTGCAGCAATAGCTAACTTGTTTAAACAACTCATCAGTCTTCCTATAATGTTCTTCATAATGCTGACGTTGCAAGTAATTTTGATTGATCCAATGCCCTTTTGCTTTACTCAGTTATCATAAAAGGAAGTACTAAAAGGAATATTTATCATATAGACACGAAGACTTAAATGTAATGCCCCTCTATCCATTTCTAGTTCCCTGTTCCATATCAATCTTTTTTTCGTATATTGCGTATTACTGATAGGGCTTTTTATCTCCATTCCTCATAGTCCCGCACACCAAGATATATTTAGTTTTTAACAATGTGGTTGGGTAAACATATCCTAAACTCTCTCGTATAAGCCGCACCCTAGGTATAAGCCACACCCTGGGTTAGAGGGGAAGATATAGGCTGCATTAAATTTTTAAGGGCTGAAAATTGATGTTTTATTACTGTTCTATAGTGTACAATACCCCCCCCCCCTATAGGCCGCACCAGGACTTTGTGCAGATCCTATACGCCTCATTTTGAATAGAAGGATCAGCAGTCTGTACAGGTCTACTATTGGGCCTATAATTCCTAGATCACTGGCCATCGATCAACATAGGCTTTTGTACATCCATTCACACACCAAACCTACATAGATGATGGACTACATTACTTTCCTCAAAGGATTTTCAATCAGGGCCATATATAGTCTATTATCATCCACAGAGGGGACCCTGCACAGCTATTATCAGGCACACAAGGGGGTGTCACTGGTGCCCTCTTGGTATTGAGGGCAGACACTAGTGGTGGAGTGGCCAGGGGTGAGAGATCAGACAAATAATGGGGATCATCCATTGACAGAGAAGGGTTTTGTGGTCTTTGAGCCATTTAAGTGCCATACAGTGCTTTAATACACAGCGTCCCTTTGTTGTTAAGATATCAATGAAATTTCTGTAATTTCTGCATTTATACATTATCCTCACCCAACAGGATCAATATGCCTGCAAATGGTTTGCATGATGCCCTGACAGAATGCACTAGTGCATCAATACGACGATGAAGCCTAGGGGCATGTTGCCGTCCTTAAAGGTTCATAAGTGTACATGTACATTGACAGAATACTCTGAGTAGAAAAGGTGCTGTAGCACTCTACAATGGGTGAAGGGTGTGTGTAGCCTCTAGAACATGTTGGCAGAAATCCCATGTTTGTTGAGAAGGGTGAGATAGGGGGACAGTCAAAATGGTCAGTCAGCTTGTCAAAGGGGCACTTAATGTAAAAATCTCGTGACCCTTATAATACTACAGGAATTGTGACAAACTCTTTCACACAGAAGCAACCTTCTTTGATGCTGTACAGTAAACATCCTTTTGTGGCAATTCTGTGGTTTTCTAGCTAAGTGGGCGACCTGCATCATGAGTATCGTTAATGTACACATGTTAAGATGCTTCTATATAAACAAAGTCTGGGTATCTCCCATTTCCAACTTGGTATGAATTTCATGGAAATGCAGGAAACCATTAAGCCATATAGTGGTATGTTTTCTCTCTCCCTTTTCCACAAACTGCTTGACCCAAAACCATTAAATCCCCCTATTCAATCCCACGCAGACCTCCTACCAGAATCCTTATGTAAATCCATTAAGTGCCACATAGTGAATTAAAGTTTGATGTCAAATTGTCCATCCTGGTGCATGAATGAGTCCTTGTGGTTTATTCAAAATGCTACACTGGTGAAAAACACTGACTGTCAAGGCTTGACGCGATACACTCTTGAAGAGTGAATCATGATGCATGAAAACGGCCCTGCCCACGGTTGGAGCTAAACTTGCATCATGCGAATAAATGAGCATTATTTACTAAAGTACCATGTGTCCCTTAAAGGGCTCAGAACAGCAGTAACCCATCTAACGCTGGTTCCTGACGTAGACAACATGGTCAGAAAACCAGAGACACCAGCAACCAGCTTCGGCTCGGCCTCAACACGTAACCATGGCAACCAGGAACTGTTCCCCATTACCCCAATGTAGAAAATAAAACATAATACCCCATGAACCAGCAGGCTATAATCTTGGACAGCTTAGGAAAAAATATCTTTTTCTTTTTATATATTTTCTTTTTGCGATGTTTACATGTGATTAATACCAGAGGCGAATATGGATGGTGTTATATTCCCCGTGGACGTAAAGTATGCTATCAATCTCTTTTTTTTCATTCTTTCCATTATTTTTAGTCTGTGTTATCAATGCATCCCGGCGGCAGTGCCATGTTTTATTAGAAGTAATGATCCAAGTATCAGGGACCAATGAGTAAATGACATAGCCTACATTGTACCCCTGCGGCGGGCAGTTATCCCAATGGATACTCCTGGTATGATATTTGTGTCTTTTTGCCAAGTGATAGAATGGTTGGAAGGCATGTGGTATAGTGGTGCAGAAATTGTTGCTGTATATATTTCTGAGCAGGCATCTGTCTGTAATACCAGGTATCTAATGTATCCTAGCCATGACTATGTCTATGATACTAGTAGTATGTATATGTATTAAGCATGATGTAATGTAATTAGGAAGGAGATTGGTATATAAATCAATTAAGGAGCACCGCTTTATATATCTGCCATAAGTTCCTGAACTTCCACACTCTGGGTTCTGGCGCCTCTTCAAACCATGCTATCCAGCCCTATTTTCTGAATGGCCCTTCCCCCAAGGTTTGGAACTGCAAATCTCAATATGCATGTGCTATTGTGTATAATACTGGTAATATACTAGTTAAAAGGCACTTCCCTCCATTAAATGCATGTATTCATGTATAGAAATGATTAAATGGCTTCTATATGTATTTCTGATATTTGTCATCTATAAGAATAGTTCCTCTAATACCAGATGTATACCTCGTCCATGACTGGCTGTATGTCTCTGGCCCAATGGCTGGACTCAAGAAGGATTTCTAAGATGCCATCCTAGTGGTATCCTACAGACCCACTAGTGGCTAGGTCCTTCTTATAATAGACGACTGGGGTTTGGTCGTTTCAGTGGTCAGCACTACCCAGTTTCATTGCGGCTACAAATGCTACCGTTATCATCGTCATAATTTTTGGACTTGCAATACAATTTCCTTCGTTTCAGTTTCGTAGATTCAGTCTACTCCCCACGGCCCATGCATGGGCTGATTTCTTTTTTTAAGAAGGGTCGCACCTTGTATTAATATGCATTTGCATTGGACTGATACAATCGTACTATATCTAGGCATCATTCCGACCAAAGAGTATGCAGGGTTCCCACAAATCCCCAGACTCAAATTCCATGACATTTCCATGACAAAAATCTAAATATTCCATGACATTTTTAACTACATTTTGACATTATCGGAGTTGGCCTCCCGGCAAAATTCCTGCAATTGAGGTGGAAAAAAAGTCCACTCCAATGAATTGTTTGCAATAAATATTCAGTTTTCCCATTTTCCATGACTCAAAAGAAAATTTCAGAAATTCCATGACATTCCATAACTTTCCCTGACATCTTTTAATTCCATGACATTCCATGACTTTCCCTGACGCGTGGGAACCCTGGTATGGTGTACTTAACTCCTCAGATGCTCAGGTACTTCTGGACAGTGTCTGAAGACAGACCTTGTCTTCAGTCATGCCTGAGTGTGTGTGACTGTGGGCTGCCTATCCCTCACATTCTGACACCGCTCACAATGGAGGATTGAGGAAGGCATTATACAAATGGACTACCTCTAACTCTAATCTATAGGGTTGATGTTGTATTGATAATAGACCCTTAGCAAACAACTGCAGCTAAAGGGGGCAGTAGCAATGGTAAAGAACCACAAATGACATAACACCATTCTCATATCAATTGTTAAAATCTAATTGAAATGGGCTTTGTCTGATTTACTTAAACCAGGAACCTTTTTAAAGTGCATAAGATCCAGCAAAGCATCTAGGGACATATGGTTATGCTTCAGGGGGCCAAGATGGCTGCCTACACAGTGTGACCTGTTCCATCACAATTAGAACACGGACTGATGGTGTATTGCTAGGGGTGTGTGGAATTTGTAAGGTTTGTAGAAATAAATACAAAGGGCCTTAACCCTTTAGAGGCCCATAATGATTAAAGGTCCATAGTCATTTGTCATCATGTAGTACCAATGTAGTGCTGGGGAATCTAGCCAATAGAACTGCATTTAATACTGGCGTCGTACCGTGATCCCCTGCTGGAGTTTATCAATCCTGTAGGGCTAGCATTTTGCACGAATACATCGCTGGTGAGTAGACACGCCAGGGTCTTGATGACAAATGGACCCTTAATGAAATGTTTAGGCATGTGAAACAGTACAAATGGGACAACAGACCTGCTCATATTCAAAATCTATCAAACTGTGGTCGGCTTTTGTCGTGTGCAGAACCTTTGGGGAACAGTCATGCATACTGAACTTTGTTCAAGTTCAAACACATCTACTGGCGTGATTGCTGCTATTGGTTGGCAGAATTCTGGGTAGCATGATGGCTCTGTCTTGAATGTGTAGTTATCGCTGCAATTGTGGATCAGACTGCACCTTGATATTAGATAATGATTGCAGCATCACGCTGTCCTTAAAAGATAAACTCATAGTCACTATTATGCTGAGATATGGCTTTAATGTACCTGTTAAGGTGACAGGGTGCTTTGTAAACTCCTGTATTGGGCCATTTTTCACCATTTCCTCATTTCTGTATTTGGCAGGGTGCCAGGAGGAAGTGTCTGTTGGTGTGATCTTTTTTAATGTATTTTATCCTCTTTTTTTAAAGAAAAATTATCACATTTCTCAACCTTGGCCTTCCTACTTATAAGTTTGACGAAAGGTATGGAGGTCGGCTTCCTCTTATAATAAACTTGAACTTGGCTCCACAAAAAGTATTGACCTTCTACTTGAATCAAATTGTCTCAACATGGCTATCCACAGTATTGAGAGAACCCTACAATTGTTAAAAATTACTGAAAAAACAGTTACAGGGAATAAAGTTAATTATAAATTACTCACCTCCAATAATGTGCGCTGAAACCCGGACATGCATCCCCGCACTGGAGGCAAGGGCGGCCGGTGTCCTCCGCCGCCAGCAGGGGACTCTGTAAGCATAGAGAACACAATAATTATAGTTAGCAATATACAAGATGGGTTTCACTCTATGGCTAAAAGATACCTCAAGGGCAATGTTCCTGTGACAATTAGAAATGAATACAAGGTAACAAACTGCAGACAGGTCAATAGGTCAACGTCCCGGACATAGCTCTAGTGATGTAGCTCCAGGTATGTCACATGCCCTTTACTCACCCCTCCCCCAAGTCTAGTCACATGTTTCCAATATATCTGACCGTAATTCTTTTAGGACCTTTTACTTGGGGTGTTTTCATCATTCCCTATAAAATCTTCCCCCTTGTGTTATCTTCTCACCATGGTGCAGCAACCAATGAAGTCCTAATCAGCCTGACATTATAATAACATTGGTGCATCATGCACCTTACATACCCTTATAGAGTATTCCTCAACACAAGGTGTGGCTTATTCGCGTGGCTTTGATAGTGTGGTAGTACAGAACAGTACAAAGTTATAATGTTGGACCCCAGGTGCAGCCTATAGCTTTCTACCAAAGGTAGGGGTGCGGCTTATACGCGGATTGGTCTTATATTCGAGGTTATACGGTTATATACCTCAGTAGTGTCAAACTACCGTAATCTCCCGCGTTTAAGGCACGTCTTATACGGGGGGGTTTAGTTCTCAGTGTATCCACAAGGGGGACACCAAGACCTTTCTTTTGATATCTTACATGCCCCCTTGGTCATAATAGGACATAAGGGGGCCCAGGAGGGTCTGGGGTGGCCCAAGCTACACATAGGTTTTTGAATTTTGAAAATTCATTCAGTAGAACCAGTTATGAATTTTTCATTTTTTTGAGAATTTTCCAAAACGCGAGGTGCGCCTTATACGCGGGATGCGCCTTATACGCAGGAGATTATGGTAGTACCCGGTAGCACACTAAAGTAGTACGCTACTTGTAAAGAGTTAAAAGGTACTTCACAATCAGGTCCACTGGCAGCACCTGTAGGTTGGTTAGGTTAGGTGCCAAGAAGTCACAGCCCCAAACGATATTCACAACCCTTTACCGACTGTTGTCATTATTTTGCACGAGTGCAGCCTTTATAAAAACTCTGCTGAATTTGTGCATCGCGCTGTCCCCGGGACAACCGTGTAGGGACTCCCTACACAGTTGATACATAAAATCAAAAAGGGTGAGCATGAGGGCTAAAAGCATTTGCTGTGTAATGCCGTCGAAACAAATTTGGGTACGTAGGTACGATGTTTTTTTAAGAAATGTTTTGGGCCAACTTAGTTATCCTTCCTTTTGACAAAGATTTGACATGCAGGATCCTAAATGTTCCAACTTTTCTCCACAAGTCCAATAAATAATATCTAAAAAATTGGGTAGCTTTAAGGTAACAAAAAATGGTAGCTATAACTTATAAGCGTTACCTGACAATACTTTTAGGCCTGATTCACCAAAGTAGTGTTAGTAAGTAACTTACATATATTGCACAAGTGCATCATATCAACAAATGAATGTGAACCAGGTAGCACCATGTGACCCTTAATGGTTAGGTACACGCTTCTCAGACCACAAACTAAGGGCATATGCCAGAGTTTTCTTTGCTTTACACTTTCTCCATTATACACCTTATAAGAGTACCAAACATACCATTGATGTGTAAGGCTTTCCAAAAGGCTCTTTACCGGCCCCCAAATGGCTTTGAAGGATCCAAGAGCACACAGGCCATTACGACAAAGTCCTATTGAAAACTAAACCTGAATTTGTGTATCTGGCCCAAACATTTTCCATTTCTTCTTTCTTTCGCCACAGTGGCCAATCATGACCCAATAAAGGGACTCGAATATGGTACTAAAAGTTAATACATTTTTTTCTAATATTTTTTTTTAATTTTGAAATGGAAAAAAGCCCTGTTTCGCTATAGGTAGGAGCAGGTATGCGAAAGAACCTTACTAAGGCCTTATAACTGACTGAGTCGAGAGATTTCTTCGCAAGAATGACTTGGTAACTTGGCCTTGAGCAGACAAATGTAGCAAGTCTGCAGGCCATTAATTCTGCATGCATGTCATTGAATGGGGATTCCGCGAACCTAGCAGCAGACATGTTACTATATACTTGATATGTGGGTCAAGTAGCCCCCCCCCCCCAATCTTCCCTCCCTAAATTACATTCGGAGAGAAACACAAAAGTTATTCACAATGACAGCATATACAACACGTTTTTGATTTTTCCCCTTCCAATTATAAAATGCATATCTCAAACCTTGGCGTGATTTTGTCAACCTGTAGGAATGTGACAAGAGCCGCCTCAGGTCTGAATATAAAGGCTATGTATGGGCAGCTAAGAGACTTCTTATATTGTAAATTTACCCAGGCCAACATTGTCGTATTCTTTTAACAGAACATGACTTTGATTCAACATTTTTTTATTTGATCTTACTCAAGTTAAGAGGTAAGAATATTGCCAACTGCCTTGGACCAACACTAGGGAATTCAGAAGATGATTCAAGTTGAAAAAGGGTACGATGCAGATGCCTAGAGGGTGAACATAATGGACGGGGGAATTTCACAATGGGAAATGAATTCATTGACGTAGAATCGATCGGTAGTTATCCCTGATATAGTTACGTTTTTATTATCTAATTAGAACTTGCAATAGTAGCTTTATATTTGTATAATATGTTCTAAGTATACATATGGAAATATGCACGCTATACATTATGTACGCCTAGCTTATACTACTGTAGGCTTCAGATTAGGTGTATAGTAGGGGCATGAATAAAATGGCAAGACAGTAAATTCATTACAAGTCAACTCTATAGAGTACTAGGAGCCTTCCCGACGTGCACCGCCGTCTTTGTGATGTAAATCACTGCCTGAAAGGAATTCTTGTGGTGAGTTGTCTCCATAGTGTGTCACTGTATGTGTGTATGGGCGGGGGGGGGGGTAGTAGTAATAGACAGACCTCTATCTATACTCAAAATGGGTTATAACTTCGGGAAGTAAAGATCAAACAAACATAATTTTTGTGCTAACAATGTCTTTGATAATAAAACAAAAATGGCTCTGTATGATATTTAAATAAAATATCACTACCCAGTATTGTAAAGCTGAATGATGGAATATGTGTACATTTGATATAGACAGACTATGTGTTTGGAGTGCAAATGAATGGGCTCTAGATCCAACCCCGGGCCACACAATTTCGTGTCTATTTTTAAGTTAAACTGTTCAATACAAGTTATTTTCTCTCCTTGTTTTTCCAATTATCATATGGCTCAGGTAAATAGGCCTTTGACCAGGATATCCTACAAAGTACGGTAAGTATATCTCACTCCTAAGATAATGATCCTGTTTCTTGGAGAGGCTTATTGGTAGGTTTATATACAAAGCCTTGACGTGTGTACATGAACATCCCCTCCAATCCCATTTAGGAGAAAGCTAGACTTTGGGACTTACTCAGGCCACCCTTAAAAATATGTTCGTTTCCTGTCCAGAGGATGGGATTTTTCAGACCCATGAGGGAGGGAGGGGGATATTTTTTTTAGGAAAATATTTTTATTTGTCAAAAAAATCTTTTTCTGGAACTCAGGAAAAAATTTTCCCATTCTCACCAAAAAAAAAATCACCAGGCCTCGGGACAGGAAACGAACATATTTTTAAGGGTGGCCTCATGACGGGTTAGGTGTATGTTAGTCCACATTGAAAAACATACCAAAGCCAAACCAATACATCTGGAGGGCACTCCGCATATATACTGATTGGCGTTTTCTGTGACAGCCTAAATATGGATATTTGACACGCAATCGGCTTTATGTTCCTCCGGTGGCAATAAAATTGATGCTTTGCGAAACAGGATATCCTGAACATATGAAGCTTAAAACCATTAATTGTCCCAATGGAACATCTAGGTTGGTGGATCAGAATGCCTTTCCTGATACAAATACCCCTTAAATCCTCGCACATGAGGCGGGGCTTAAATACAAGAGGATGGACCCCTAGTGTGCCTCATTATAGGATCAGCAAAAGTTGGGGCACAACTTAAAAACAGGGTTTATTTACAAAAAGTGAGCCACTGACGTGCCTTATGCCTCATGCCCTAACAACAGGTCCACAGAATTTACTTCGGTAGGGCTCAAAACAATAACACGTCCTTAAAACGATGAGTTCTTTTAGGCCTTATGCCATTTCTTTGAATGGTAAGTTAACCCTTTAAGGACGGGTGCCGTGCTGGTGAGTAACTGGCCCATACAAATTGTTAGTAATACAAAATATATATCCAATACAAATCAGAATCATCTCCATTATATCATTTAGATTTGCTGCACATTTCTCGTGCGTTGCACAGCACACCTGCATGTGTGCATAATGACGGTAACAAGGTTATGTTTATTGCGGTATCTTTAAAACATTCGTCTTGTTCTCTTTTTTTTTTTTTTTTTTTTTTAAAAAAGGGGGGGGGGAGGAACCCCAATATTCAAGTCATACACACAAAAGTGTCAGTTCCGAACACATATTATATTTAATGTACTCATTCTAACACCATCATAATGATATGTAGTGCCGTTCACTGTTGACTGATGTTGGCACTGAGGTGGTCTTCGTGCATTAACCCCTTAGAAATCAGGTGCTGCCTCTAAAAGTCTAAGTTCTTGTGCCTTAATTGGTCGTCATGGTGAGCCAATGCAGTGCTGGTGCGTCTAAGGGAGTGGTTCACCTGGTAGTAGGTTTGTCCATAGAGGAGAGGACCTTTACTCTATGGTTTGACAATGCATACATGTAGCCCAGGTTAATAGACATGACACCTATGCCACCAACAATGATCATATGATATGTTGAGAGAATTTATGCATTATGTGGCTCATAAAAGGGTTTATTGAGTCATGTTGATCCCTGTTCATGTTTAAGATTTTAAATACCAACATGCAACTTCATGTTAAATTTGCCAATTATAATATTCATAGATACAGCAGGATATAATTAGGCCACACCAAAAAAAAAAGTTGGTCTACGGATTTTGGTTTTGAAAAAATGGTGCGAGTGAGCAATTTTTTTTTTTTTAAAGAATTTTTTGGCGTCCAATGGATTCCTTGCTGGAAAACTGAGGCAAGCGGAAAAAAATTATTTAAAAAAAAAAATTGCCAAACATCACAATGAGAAAACTTGGAGAAAGTGAAGCGAACGAAATCCATAGACAAGATTTTTTTCAAAGAAATTTTGTATTTAGGAAAATATGGAGAGGGAAATTCAACTTTTTTTTTTTTTTTTGGTGTGGCCTTAGAAATGAATTTAACAGGTAAATGGGGAATATTGCATGACCGCTAGTTGACCCCAATGTTATACACATAATAATGTGGTGCAATCCACTTAACTGACTTATATAAGACTACAGATCTACATGTTTCTTACTGAAGAAGCACAATGTCTGTACGATAATGCCCCCAGTGAACTTCACAATTAACCAAAGGGAAGGGGTGGGGACAAAGGCCTGATCCCCACCCACCCTCTCCAAAAATATAATGGTGAGACACCGTTTTTCAGACCATATGAAAATAGAAAGCCCCCTACTTGATACCAGTATTCGCTAGGATAAAAATCAAAGCCCTAGATTTACCCAAATTTGACGTATCAATGGGTGTATCGTAAGGAAAAGTGAACAGTATCCCTATTTTGTATACCAACAGGATATAAACTACCTTTAAGAAGAGCAAGGATAACTTAGAGTTTGTTTATTTGTTGTCGCAATGCACCGATACACATCTATGCATTATGTTGACGCATTTCAATTAATTGACTGCATAATGTATGACTACAGCCCTGATACCATATAATGATCCATATGCAGCATGCCGACCAAAGGGTACAATCAAGAGGGTATTTCTCCCTGGTACAATGAACACCCTGAGTAAGTAATAGATGTTTAACGCCATTTCGACAGCTAAGGTCATATTCATGGCGAGAATTACATTACACAATTTCACAGAGGAATGTGTCAGTGCCCGTGCATATGTGTACCACACACATCCCGAGGGGATAGGAAAGAGGAGATATAGACCCTTTTAAGTGGGCTAGGAAAGCCCACAATGAACACCCTCAAACCCTCACCTGTAGTAGGGTAGATTCACCATGCTCAGAGTCAGACACGTGAATTTGTGTTCCTTTTTGCATGCTAGTAATAACTAACAACACTACCCGCCCCCCGGGACCCGCCCCCTTCCCCTACCATCCACATGCACATTCCTTAGCATGTTCGGATACCCGCAATTTCAAATCTCCGACCCATGGTGAATCTACTTTAGGAAGAAAGCCTTCACTGTCCTGAGGGCACAAGCTTGGGTGGTGGTAGAGGGTGTGCATCTCTGTGTGTTGGGGTGGGGATGGGGTATGAATTTAGGAATGTGGGAAGAGGGAGTAGGAAGTTTGCTTAACCCATTACAGGCGGCAGATCGGCCCACTGTTGCATTCATGTACACACTGTGTTGCTTGGAATTCTTAACAGGGGGGCGGCACAGCCAAAATGTGGCATGATTGACCACAACTCCAGCGGTTTACTTAACAATGTTGCGTTATGACATTTTGTTGGCTACATGATACCACCTCCAAGGTACCACATTCAAACACCCGGGTTAAAACATCATATACTCATAAAAGGGTTAAATATGAGGGAGAAAGAATGAGACAGACTACTGGTTGTTGGTTGGTAGAATAGACTGTGGTGGTTGGTGTCTAGGGTAGATAATTTCCTTGCTTTATTTCCTGTCTCTTCCTACCCTATTACACAATTTCATTAATCTCATACATATATGTGATTTCTGGAATCCTATTCTTGTTTTGAATTTCTCCTTTTGTTGATTATACCGTTGTCACTGGTGTGAGTTGTTGAAGGGAATTCCTATGTAATTTTGACCTTTTTAAGATTTGACCTTTTTTGGTTTGATTCACAAGGGTTTGTTTCTTTCAGGGTGCCCCCGGTTGCCACGCCCAAGTGTTGAGTGTGGGAACTGGGGTGCGTTGCATACGCTCATGGGCTAGAAGTGGGAGTTTTAATGGTGATGGGGATTCTCTAATGGTGCCCATAGGCGAGTGTAGGGAGCATACTAGTACAGAGGACATTAACGCAGTAGGACGCCCGACACACCAGCAGGGGTTCTATGCATACAAAAAGATTTTGGTCATTTGCACAAAAACTTGTTATGTAATAGGGCAATGCAGCGTGTGCGGTCTGATAGTCAGTATATGATGCACAGGAAATTAAGCAGGGCTCTGTTTTAGGTAACATGGCAAAAAAAATAGAAAATGGAGACTTTTTAAGTAAAAATTTTATTTTCAGCATCTATTGCTTGTGAATTTGAAAAGATATGATAATGGCATGGACATTTTTGAAAACATTTATCTTGAAGTTTAATAGGGTGGTCTAGGTATGTGGGGTAGAGTTACCTGAAAGACACAATTTAAATTGTGAGGCCCAGTACAGACCTATTAGTGACACAAAGGATAGAGAGTAGACCCACATTAGTTATGTGTATGATGGTCATGATAATGAAAATAAACCTTATAATTAAAGGTAATTGTCTCCTTCTGCAACCCACATTCCTTTCTATTGTACATGATATACTAAAGACAATGTTTAACCCATTAAAGGCTCCATTATGATAAAAGCCCTATGTTCATTGGTGCACCATGCGACAATGATGCGTCATGCCGACCAATTGCGAACAGTTCATGCATCCATCTTTAAATGTACAAGCAAGCTATGGAAGATTTTTGTGTTAGCCATTTATACACTAGTTTTGATCCAGTGCCAATAGCCACTGGCCGAGGCTGGATATACACTTATCATTAGTGTGTTAAGGCTCCACAGATTACACATCCTCCGTGTTATCATATCAGTTATCCCCTCTGCGCCGAAACCACCTTACCACCCCCCCCTCCCTTCCCTCTATGCCATTGAAGTTGCTGCATTTCCCCCCTTTGAAGTTACGGTGATCCCAATACCAACATGAGCACGTTATGATTACACTTCTCTCAGTCCCCGGCCAATCTCGTCTAGCACCGCCATCCCGCCGCCATCCTATACCACATACCTGTCTATAAGACTGATGGTTGAGTTTACTTCTGCCACCTAAACACACTTCTTCTTTTGGAACATTCGTTTTTATTTTAGCCCAAATTTATCTCGTAGTGTTACAAAATGGTAACAGGGGCAGATCATGATTAGAATCTACACACCCCCCCCCCAACACGAACACACATGTACACACAAACACGTCCTTCCCCACTTCTTGAATTCCCTCTCTCTCTTCTTTATCTAGGTTGTGGTTTGAGTATAGTTCAGGTGATGTTAGGACAAGAGGCCTGGAGGGATCCAAAGTCTGTGTGTGAAGGGTGGACGGGGGGGGGCTTCTGTATAAGTACCTTTACTGCCCACTGGGTACCTCCTGGGTCCCAGGCCCAGAATCAGGTCTATTTCAACCCTTTCAGACTCGCACAATGCTTAACATGATGCATGAATGTAGCCATGGCGAGTCTGCTATAAACCATGGCTAGAATGCATCGTGGGTTGGAATGCATTGCTGGCAAGTAGACTTGCCAGCAATGCATTGGTGCATCATGACGGCAAAGTAAATGTGGAACTAAAGCACCATACAGACCTTTGGGTGCACTTCTAGGTGACAACTTCAGGTAGCTGCTAAGACATAAAGTTGGGAAGTAGGACGTAGTAGGACAGAGATCTAGGATGTTGCATGCTGCGGTGTATTTCACACTAAATTACCCCAAGTTAACCCTTTAAGGGTGAATTTCTAAATACTTCATGTTAATTCATGTAGACACTCACCAGTGCTGCATTGACTTATTTAAGTCTGAGTGTATCATGCCTTGTACGATTGGCATGATGCATGAATGAAGCAATCCCAATGGCGAGTTACGCTCTAGCCTTGTATTCATGCATGATCATCCCAATAGAAGAGCACTACTAGACCCCCAAATGGTTAAACTGGTAACATTTATCTGTGCGTGCGTGTTTGACACAGGAGGAGATATTAGCCTCGGTTACCTATAAATAAAGACATGGGAAACTGCCAGCACACAAGATTTATTTGTGTGTGTGTTTGATACACATGGCTGATTCTCGGCCCGAAGTCAGGCGTTAACCCTTTAATAGCTGCATCGTGTTTTAATGCACAATGCCTAAATGGTGTATCTAGGTATTAGTGTAGTCATGATAAGAAAAAACTGACCAAATTTAGGGGTTAATAAACTTATTTTGGATACTTCCTTGCGTATATATACCAGGGATGTAACTCATTTACTTCATATAAAAGCCTTCTATTTTTTCCCCAAACAGCCCTCTTAACACTTGTATAAGGAAAATACATGTCATTCGAAATTTTCAGAAATCAGGAAATCCTGATAAAACCTGAAGACTTACATCCCTGATATACGGTATATACAGGCCTTAGGGTGATGTCCTTGATTTTGCTCATCACTCTTTCTCTTCGTAAATTCAGCCTGCAGGGTGTCTTTCTTTTATGTAAGGAGTTTTTGATAAACGTGTTCATTATTTCTAGGTGATACACAGCAAAAGACATGTGAAACATTACAGGTAACTTGGTAAGGCGTGACGAGAAGCGTGGTGAACCTGTTTATATTAAGCCAGCCAAGTCACAATTTCGGAAGTTCTTATTTACATGTATTAAATATTATATAATACTAAATGAACCCTTTCAATCAAAGTAGGAGCCATTCAGAATCAGCAGCAAAATGGCATACCGTATATCCAACTGTACGAAATTAAAACACATAAAAACATATTCCATGTGCCTATACTGGGTGCATTCTATGAAATGTAAATTAATATAACAGTTCGTTGCCATGGCCAATTGGAAAAATCAAAAACCAGAGTTGATACCATGCTTTATCAGTTTATGGATCAACAGGCATAACTCTTTCTATTATTAAAAGAATCCAATACAATGTTAGGCCTAAACATTTGCCTTTTATATTAAGAGTTCGTGTTCTGTGAGTGGAGAAGTGCCAACTACACCTACCGGTAGATTGGTAATGAATGTACACTGTGTGTGACAAGTCTAGTGTGATAACAGGCCTATTTGGGTCCCTACCCCCAGAAGAGCTGATAAAATAATCACATTAAGCTCATTTTGCAGTTTAATCAGGCCAAAAAATAATAGATTGTTTCGATTAGGTAACCCGGCCCTACCTTGTAGTAAAACGGAAACCATCCTAGACTTTTTTCTTCATTTTTGAAATTACATTTTATATACATAAATCTATTTGGCTAATTTTTAGTCAATTTAGTCTTCCGTGAGTCGCTGCGACCTGTCACATATCTTTGTAGCCATTTAAAAAAAAAATTACAAAATAAAAAAAAAAATCCAACCTACCCTACCTAATTTTTCCAGCATGTTACCTAAAAAAAACACAATTCATTTTCTTTGGCTTTATCTCACTAAACTAAATGATTAGGCCAAAAAAAAAAGTTTATTTTCCGGTCACCCGACAGACCTCAGCTAAGATAGGGCCGACCTCAGAATTTTTTCATATTTTTTAAAGAATTTTTGATAATTTTTGCGATTTTTTTTTCAAGTTTTTTTGCACTATTTTAATAGACTTAGAGAGATCTAGTATTAATTGTTAAATTATAACAGTTTGTGATAGGTGCTATAAAAATTGCCATTTGCTGTTGATAATAAATAAAGACCACTCCATGATCCATCACACTCCCTAATTATAATAACTAATTATCAAAATAAATTTAGGCTGTGGCCAATTTATCATTGTAGGTAAATGTGCAAACTGTATTACAGTAATCTCGCTCCAAATCTGAAATCAAGCCCACGAATAAGTTGGCTCTGCCTGCTTTATCATGTGTATGACAAGGCCGGGAGAGGTGAACCCCTCCCCCGGGCTACCCCTTTGGTACTCCCGGTCATGCCTCTCCTCCTCCCCGGTCCGGCCCCGAACCAGACTCGAGCCAGGGACGGCTGAAAACGTGCCAACCTTACACCCCATGAAAACAAGACAGATCACAGTAACCACGGGCTAGCCAAGGCCACAAGACTAGGGCGAGATCTCACAGTCAACACAGATATATGTTTGTGTAGGTTGTGCTAGAATTCCCAGCGATCCAGGCTTGGAAATAGCTGCACCGAAAACTTAAACAAGTCAGTGTTTCCCTACAGCCTACCTCCATGTTGCCTGTGCGTTCTGCCGTGACTGCGCTGAGCCTGAGTTGATCCCGGGAGGGGACCACGACGTCCCAAAACAAGCTCGGTTCCCTGAGGAAATACTCCAATGATCGACTGTAACTTGACTTGAAGTCAATCCACGCCAACTGTGTACATCCCTAGGTACTCCCTTTGGACTCCAGTGTAATCCCGTTGGTTATGTTTCGGGTTGTTTTGAGACACTTCTTCAGAGGACTGATTGCCAAACTTCGTCAGTCTTTCCCACTCCCTGCCACCAGTAGTTCAAAACGTGAATGACCCCGCAAGCCCCGCCCCTACCCATGACGTCATGGAAAGGATATGATTGACAGGTGAGCGGGGACTCCCTTATAAACAGTGCCACGTGCGTGCACTTAGTGACTTAGGTAAGAGCAGTGATTTGAGGTGTGGTATTTGTTGCGTGTTTATTCAGGGTATTTATTCACTTTTCCCTAGAGAGTACCAGTGAAGCCTCTCGGGACACAAATACCAGAATTGGAAACGCAGAATCGTACTCAAGTAAGGGAGTGGTAATTAGGCCAAGGCCTATTCATCAACAGGGGAGTTGTGGGTTTGAGAGGGGGGCGCAAAAAATTTTAATCCCTCGGGATGTAAAAACTTACGACTCCTCTTTATTAGGGAGGGTGCGAAGATTCGATACTCTTTTTAGCAACAAAAAAAAAAACAACAACAGTAAAAAACGATCAAAGACGTGCGTGAAAATTCTCCGCACCTCCGGCGCAGGGGATGGAGTGGGTTGATGACTATCGTCGAGGGGGGGGGGGACTCCCCCCCCCTACCGTTGATAATTAATGACCACTCCCTAAAGGTCGTTTCAATGCAGAGTCTCTGATGCGACTTCAAACGAGACGCCGGAATGATGAGACCACCAAGTTGTGGTCAGGGCAAGCATTTTCCAGAACCCATCAGGAGTGATAGCCAGGCCATGGGCAGAGCTGTCCATCATCTCTATAGCCTATACTATGCGTAGGGTGTTAAACAGCAGGTGAGTATGTCACTCCCGACGAATAGTTAACAAATGTAGTAGCGTGTCCATTTTGTATTCAGGGTCTGCTTATTTTCTGGCACGCAATGTAGACTGCAAATAACCTACTACAGGGGAGTAGAAAAAGGGCGATGTAGGGGGTGTATGATTTCCTGCCCCCCCCCCCCACCCCCAATCAGGGAAGGGATTCAGGTAAACGGATTCATAAATTATGTAAGGCGAACGATTTGGAACAATTTGAAGCATACAAGCCATAGATTTGCACAATTGATTTTTCTTTTGCATAGGTTTGGTGATTCCTGTAATGATTTATCTCTAGAAACCCAAATCAGTATCTTGAATTAGATTTTCACCTTTGTAATGACATGCTGAAGAGAACGGAATGATGCCTTTATTGGGGCTAAATTCACAAAAGTCTTAAAAATCCAAAACTTAGTGACGTTAGCTAAAATATTAAGGAACTATAGAATATTAAAAACTAGCTTGATTTCAAAATGTTAGTCAAAGCAAACCAGCAACTTCAGATAAAGTAAATCAGTTGGCTACTAGAATAGAGCCATTATCAATATCAGAAGGTCTATTATTTCTCAAAATGTAAATGGAAACACTCACTTTAGTCATGTAACTTTTTAACATACACAGAGAGAATAAACAGAGTCACAAAGGGAGTCTGGGGTATATAAAGGGAGTCAGTGCTTCCCAGACTCCCTTTCTGGGTTATCTGACTCCCTTTTTATTCAGATTCACATGACCCTGACTCCCTTTTGGCAAAGTCTGAGGGAGTCAGTGGTGAATAAGGGAGTCACGGATTACCTGGACTCCCTAAGGGAGTCAGTGTATGTAAGGGGAGTCAAGGAGTTTTTAACCACTAGATGGAAGCACTATCTCAATAGAGGATTTATCTGGATGCACTTATCTTTATTTTGATTGGAATATACGACAATGACATTTATATTGACAGAATTTCATTATAATACAATCAGTACATACCCTTGAAATAAAATACAGTAGAATAGCATAAATCAGTTGATATATGAGCAGTTAAATTACATTCAGAAGTGTTAGACACCAATCCTGGACATATATCAGAAAGCTAAATGCACAAATAGTCAATTGCTTCATCATGTCAACTGATGTATACTGAAGGAATGTCAATTTCCTTTAACATCTTTAACCCTGCAATGTAGAGGTGTTAAAGATGAAGTATATGACTGACATTACACTCGGTCTCTAAAGACCATGGGTCTAGATATAACTAGTATTTAGGAGGAATCAAATTGCTTGAAAGGGCGTCGAAGAGTGGTTAGACTCCCTTTTGGAAGAGAGTCAAAGGTGACCTGGACTCCCTTTGGAGTAAAAGGGAGTTATTCTGGCTGCAAAACTCCAGACTCCCTTAAGGGAGTCAGTTGACTCCCTTTTGTCAGACAGGGGAGTCATTCTGGCTGCAAGCCTGGACTCCCCTTTTGACTCCCTTTATTTTCTCTGTGTAGCAAAGTGATGTGAGCAATGGGTTAAACCTATTTTTATGCAATTGTGAAGGAAATAGGGTTGGGAATTGCTCCAATTTATCCTAAAAGAGTGCTTTATTTAGAACATAATTTGAGGAAAACAAGGATCCAGATTTGGATCGCACACTAAAAGGTTGTACATACACCATTGAATTGCTTCCTGTTAGGTTCCAGACAGTTTTCCTAGTCATAACTTTATGTTCTATGATTATTTTTTTTAAATTTTGGCATACCACTATCATATAGAAAAACATCATGTTGGTTTCCTTCATCGAAAAAAATCGTTCACCTTACCTAAATTATTCAGGTAAAGCAAACCACTTCAAAAATATCTTAGAATCAATGTCAACTGAGAATGACATGCCTTACTAAAATAATCATTCGTGTATCAGATACCTATATAGCCTTACTTGATTTACAGAAATAATCATTTGGAAAATCATTCTTACGGTGTCTTTTATGTATAACTAAAGACTGGTTTTGTTTACATAAATCGATGTTATTTGGTGTTCACCAAAGCCTACAGATGGCAGGACTGCGTTACATACCAGGTAAATGCTACTACATGTATACACTGCTATAGAATTCTCCCGGGGGAGGCACTGACTCTTTAATAGTGGGCCTCAACTGCGAAACTACAGCCCTTCCTTTTTTAACAGCCCCTTAAAACTGAGGTCAAGTTTTACAGCCCCCCTTTTTTGAAGAAGTGTGATAACAGCCCCCCTTTTGGGGCCCTCTTTCATGTAAATTAAGGTTATTTGACAATAATATCCAGGAATTTCACAGCCCTGGAGTGATTACATGGAATGTTCAAGTTACTTCCTTTCCAAGCAAGTTTTAATAGGTATTAACAGCCCCCTAATCTCAGGATTTAATTCAGTCAACATCCCCCTTTCCCCCAGGCTCGCCCTCTCCAGCCCGTCACACTACGGGCTGGCTTCAGACCTTATCCTGAGTGGTTCGCCGCCGCCGCGACGAAGCTCACTCCCCAAGCAGATGCTTTACTTGTGGAGTTACCTTACCTCAGCTTGGGGAGTGAATACACATCCCAGATCAATCAGATTCTTATCTAGATCAAAAGGGGTAATAAAACAATAAAATGGAATACACATCCAGTGGGATATAGAGCTGACCCCAGGCTATTGAACTGAGTATCAATAGCTGCTGGCCGAGGCTGCCTTTCCCCCTGCTTTGACACATCGACAGCCACCGCTCCGCGGGGTCCGCACCACAATTGGTATCCAAACCGAGGCTCAGTGCCCCCCGCCCCCCCCCCCCCGGAGAATTCTGACCCACACCCAGTGGATCCACAATTTTGGATTTAGCTGGTTCTTCTAAATGTGGCAAAACACACTGATACGACTTGGTATGATGGGGTGCCTTGCCCCTGGACAGCAACCGCTTTCAGGGACAAGCTGGTTCCATCTTATCAGTTTTTTTATCAGTGCATGTCGCCATGATGCTTTGTATTCTTCAGACGTAAGAATAAGTCAGCTTTATTATCCAATTATTAAAATACTTGATATATCCATGCTGATTGTGAAGTTATATCTCAATGGTGTCCAACTTTAGGTGTATGTCTGACTCATGGTGCCTTCACCCTATGCGTCTTTAGCCAGTTCTGGTTATCATTAGGACCCTCTCTACATATGAAAGTGGACCATTCACAACCACCCTAAACCCTGCACCACCCTCATGGACCCCCCACCCATACCCCATACTGGGACGCTGCAAGAGACGCTGACCGCGGCCCTGAGCAGACGACAAACAGATGGACGCTGGGCCAACGCAGGGTCGTACGGAGCCCTGGAAAGGACATCTGTTTTCTAAACATTTATTTCTAGAGTTTGTTTCCGCAAGAAGTATTTTCGTTTCCACAAGAAGTATTTTTGTTTCCGCAAGAAGTATTTTTGTTTCCGCAAGAAGTATTTTCGTTTCCGCAAGAAGTATTTTCGTTTCCGCAAGAAGTATTTTCGTTTCCGCAAGAAGTATTTTTGTTTCCGCAAGAAGTATTTTCGTTTCCGCGAGAAGTATTTTCGTTTCCGCAAGAAGTATTTTTGTTTCCGCAAGAAGTATTTTCGTTTCCGCAAGAAGTATTTTCGTTTCCGCAAGAAGTATTTTCGTTTCCGCAAGAAGTATTTTCGTTTCCGCAAGAAGTATTTTTGTTTCTGCAAGTAGTATTTTCGTTTCCGCAAGTTTTATTTTTGTTTCTGCAAGTTTTATTTTCGTTTTCGCAAGTTTTATTTTCGTTTTCGCAAGTTTTATTTTTGTTTTCGCAACTTTAATTTTCGTTTTCACACTTTAATTTTCGTTTTCGCAACTTATACTTTTGTATCCACAACTTAATAGTTTTTCTTTGTGCATAGTCAATCAATTGTGAATGTTAAGTTGTGGAAACAAAACATAAAGTTGCGGAAACAAAATGTTTAGTTGCGGAAACAAAATATAACTTGCGGAAACAAAAATAAAAAGTTGCGGAAGCGAAAATAAAACTTGCGGAAATGAAAATAAAACTTGCGGAAACGAAAAATAAAACTTGCGGAAATGAAAATAAAACTTGCGGAAACAAACTAGAGAAAAAAATGTGTAGAAAACGGATGTCCTTTTAGGGGCTCCGTAATACGGACATCCGTTTTCTACACATTTTTTTCTCTAGTTTGTTTCCGCAAGTTTTATTTTTGTTTCTGCAAGTTTTATTTTTCGTTTCCGCAAGTTTTATTTTCGTTTCCGCAAGTTTTATTTTCGTTTCCGCAAGTTTTATTTTCGTTTCCGCAACTTTTTATTTTTGTTTCCGCAAGTTATATTTTGTTTCCGCAACTAAACATTTTGTTTCCGCAACTTTATGCTTTGTTTCCACAACTTAACATTCACAATTGATTGACTATGCACAAAGAAAAACTATTAAGTTGTGGATACAAAAGTATAAGTTGCGAAAACGAAAATTAAAGTTGCGAAAACGAAAATTAACCCAGGTAGCACAGAGACATTGGCATAACGTTGGGCCAACGTTGGCCCAACCATCGGCTTTACATAGGCTGCCCATCCTGCCTACGTAGGCCCGACGGTGCCAACCAAATGCCAATGTAGGCCCAACGTTGGCCTTTGGTCGGCAAACATTAGCATCGGCAAATGGTCGGCCAGGGGCCGACCATTTGCCGATGTCCTGCCAACATTGGGCCAATGTTGGCATTTGGTTGGCAAATGCCACTGGTCGGGCCTATGTAGGCCCGATGGGCAGCCAACGTTGGCCCGATGCGTCGGGCCAACGTTGGCAAATTTTTTTGTGCTACCTGGGAAAGTTGCGAAAACGAAAATAAAACTTGCGAAAACGAAAATAAAACTTGCGAAAACGAAAATAAAACTTGCGGAAACGAAAATAAAACTTGCGGAAACGAAAATACTACTTGCGGAAACAAAAATACTTCTTGCGGAAACGAAAATACTTCTTGCGGAAACAAACTCTAGAAATAAATGTGTAGAAAACAGATGTCCTTTCCAGGGCTCCGTAGTGTCGGGCTCAAACCGCTCGATGTCGTCTGTTCGGCGATGAGAAACGCAAGGACTGTTGTACATTTGACGGAAGCTGGTTCAGAGGAGACTGCGTCCACCTAGCCTGCGTAACTGCGTCCACGGCCACTTTGTTCTGTGCAAGGGAGTCAGGTGGTTTCGTTACATGTATGCAACACAGGACTGCACATGAATCAGACTTACATAAACATGGGAAAGGGCTAAGCCGAGGCCACGATCCTGCAATGTGGTCGCTGTTCGTAGTGGTCCCATGTAGGACTAAACGCACGGATGGTACCTGTGGCTGTGCCGTCACTGTTCAGTTAGGTAGCTCACGTACCGGGCTCACAACAGTTAGACCTTGCCTACTAATGACACATTGACAACATTACAATGCCTGGTAGTGAAAAAGCATGTTATCAATAATGTCCCCAATCATTAGAATTGCTTTACCTTCGCCGATAAGGATCACATAGGCTCTGATCTATTAGGCCCTATTTTCCCTTATTAGACCTCGCTACAGACCTATTTTCTTACCGACAAAATATCTCTGCCATTAGGCCTAATTCCCAAACTCCAACTTGCAGAGCTTGAAACTCTGCCCAGTGTGATCAATTCCCAGAAGCCAAGTTTACCTCATGTTCCGCCCCACCAACCACATGGTATTTGCCGCCGGCCACCACCCTCACCCAAGTGACCTTTAGTGATGGGGATTGACGTCACGCCTCATCGGCTACATCAAAGTACTCTGGGACTGGAGTCTAGTCCGAGACGCAGAGCCTGCGTCTCCTGTTACCATGGTGACGGTATCAGTAGCCGCGGCAAGCTGTGGACGCCGCTTTGAAGACATCAAGTTTGTAAACATAACAAACTGTGGTCATGGAGACAGATAAGTGGCCGTCGTGTCGACCAAAGCACAGCCGCCCCCGGGTGACGAAAGAGTTCAGATTGGATGACCTTGTCAAAGCATATCATTAGGCCCGATACCGCCACCGATACCCAATGGCGCGTGGTGGAGTTGGAAGTCTGACCTCACAGGAAAGTGGAAGGAGCCGAAATTTCATTTGACATGTCTAGGCCTAGGTGGTGATAGGTTGTGCGGGAAAGATATCTGACAGAATATACCAGGGACAATACAGCATCTGTCTGATTGTCTGATAATACTTAGTGTGGGCTAAGGTTCCAGGTAACGCACAGAAGGTCGGAAATTGATAGATCAATAGATTTGTAGACGATGTGGCCAAAAGACGATGTGGCCAAGACGATGTGGCCAAAGTTGTGGATGATGTGGCCAAACTGGGTGGACGATGTGCATGCCAATGTTTTGTATGGCCATATACCATAGAATATGGGTTCGCTCAAGGTTTCTATAACGAACTATTTTACATACCCTCACATTATTTCACCCTGGCACATATTCATGCATATTTTTTTTCACAGTTATTCTCCCCAAATCTACCCCTAATTGATTCACCAATGTCTGTAGACGATGTGGCCAAAGGACGATGTGGACAATGGACGATGTGGCCAAAGTAAAAAATAAGTGATTTTAGTGTAAACGTACATCTAAAATGGCCACAACATCCATTTTTTCAGATTAGCCACATCGTCCACTTTTAGCCACATCGTCCAGAAATTTGGCCACAAAGTCCTTGGTTTGGCCACATCGTCCATTGGCCACATCGTCCATTGGCCGATCAAGGATTCACGGATAAAGGCTTTTTTCCTTTTTCTTTTTTCTTTAATATCTATTACAAAGACACGGGAGAAAAAGGGGTTAGTGGCATTTCACAATAGCAAGGACCGGGCATGGTATGAGGAAAAATTGAAGTTAGTGACAAGAATCACATTTTTATCAAAAGCCCCAAAAACATTCAGGGTAGGACCAAAACAGATATGTACAAATGTACTACAGTCTGCCCTTGCTTCCTCAGATGTGGAAAATGCAAGGAAAAATGTATGAGGAAGCAAATTATCTGAGGAGTTAAGTCCAAATATAATAGAAAACATATAGCTAGTTCTACATTTTCTATCTGAGGTAATGAGGGATCTGAGGAATCAAAGGGTCGAGGAAGTGAGGGTTGACTGTATAAGGATACCATGCAGTAGGTAGCGATACCTGAACGCCACCCTTTTAGGCCTCATTATCATCAACCGCTACACCCTAAAAACTCAACGTCTAGACAATGGAAGGGGGTCTAGATAGGGGGTCCCCATGTCACTTGTCGATTTTAAGAAAAGCCCATATCACATGTCACTAAATTTGTAATTTCACCTGTCCTTGTCACTTAACTCCATGTCACATGTCGATTTTAAGAAAGGACCATGTCCCATGTCATTATCTTTTTTTCTCCCCTGTCCTTGTCACTAGAGCACCATGTCCCTTGTCGATTTTAAGAAAAGGCCATGTCACACACTCGATTTTAGGGAAAAGGTCCGGGTCTCTTTCCTTGGACGTGTATGCAACAAGGGGCTTTCAATATTATTAAAGGCTGTACAAGGTTCCGCAAAAGTTCCGTGCAACTCCTGGGTTTTGGGCATGCTGTGCTGGCTCCTAGTGTTCAGTTTATGTACCAATCATGTTGGAGAATAGGATTAGGAGGCCTATAGCGGCTCACTTGCGGCCCCTGGTTGTAGCCCTGGGACGATATCTAGTGATACCAGTACCTGGCATTTAAAGGCCCCACTATTCCGACGTAGCAGGTTGACCCATGGGCGCCGCCATTGCTGGAGCTTGTTACCAGCGAGTTCTACTGATATGAGCTATCAGATGGGTACCAGTTGGTCCCCGAGAGGGCCGCAGTGAATAGTTGGGATTACCTCATTGGCTAATAAATTAAATAATTTATCCTGCTAAGTCCGTATATGAACTGCATGCCACACCCCTTTATAATACCCTCTGTGCCAGCTGATGTACACAGGTCAGCAATGTATCCAAAGATTACTAAGGACATATCTAATCCCTGCTTTTCTAAAATTGCACAACTATGAGTGAACCTAAGGCAAATGATGCTATCTAAAATTCATTTCATGTTGTTAGCTTATATTCAGGTAATAGCAGATGTAAATTCAAATCTTTCTACACAGAAAACCGTTTGTATATGTGAATGACAGGCAGACACAGAGTAGTCCCCCCTGATTGGTTATTCACTAACAGTACCAGTTGTCTGGTATACAGTATCAGAGACATACACAACACCATGTGGATGCCTGAGACTGAACAGCCTTATTCCGACCTAGCGTGATAGAAATCTGCTCATTTCTAACTATTATAAAGGACTAACAGTTGATTTTTCATGTTCACACACCTAAATATATGTGTTAGCATGAGGTGAATGGTGTAAATTCTAAAACTTGTCATTCTGGTATAATGGCTGTTTAGAAGATAACAGCTTTTTGTTTTGGTGTCTAGATTCAAACCCAAATGCTACTTTTCTGGTCTGTGACCTCTGACCCTGGAGGTATCAACACTTTAGGGTGATATACACCACATGTCTCAGGGCCCTGCATGGTCCCTCAGCCTCCCCTCCTTGACCAATCATATGTCCCCAAAAACACTACCGGGGCATTGCGAGGTGGGCCTTTAAGGCGCACCTATGCTCCCCTTAAAGGGGAAATTCCTTAGTAGCTAGGCCCTTTTAGGTGCACCCTGAGTTGAAATGCTAGAAGGCTCACTCAGGTCCTGATTTTTATCAGACAACGCCATATGAGAATATTCCTTTCCTATGATGGACTTAATCTACACTACAAAAAATATGACAAATACAGTAACATTTGATAGGGTTCAAACACACAGAAAAGTAAGCTAGTCAAAATGACTCATATGGACGAGTCAACCTCTGATTGACTCACTTATCTGACCAGTTGACTCTGATTATGCCTGAGTCAAACTACAAATGACTCTTTCGAATCCATTGACTCACTTGCATGACAGAGTAAAACAGATACCACTCAGCTACTAGCAGAGTCAAAGGCTATCTGACTCTTGTGATGAGTCAAAATTGATTGACTCATCAGTTACCGCCCAGTAGAGAGAGAGAGAGAGAGAGAGAGAGAGAGAGAGAGAGAGAGAGAGAGAGAGAGGATTTTAATTGTTTGCAGCCCCTCCCCTCCCCATTCCCCTCTATAACTGTCACTGGACTGCTTAGATATACATGTAACATGACGTAGGTAAATTGTACATATGGTAGGGTCTAATATCACATTGTTTAGACGTTCAAAATGCTTTAGAAATTGTAAATTTTATACACATTCAAAATTGAAAATTCCTCTAAAAATCGTAACAATTTAAAAAGAAAAATAGTAATATGTAGCACTTATGGATCATTATTTGCACAGCATTTTAAAGCCATTTGTGTAACTGAAACATTGAATGATTTTGATACATTCTTCTCTATTTCAGACCAACGATCTACCCAGAGGTTGAGACAACAGGATGTATGATGCACAGCAAATTTGATGAATAAAGAATTATACCCAACCTCCCAATACTACAAGACCCCTCTGAGTCGACAATAGTTGACTCATCTAGACAACTTAGTCACTTTGACTCAGATTTATAAAAGAGTCAATGTGTTTTGACCATCTTCCCCATCTGAGTCAAAAACAGAGTCATCCTGGTGATAGCGATTTGACTCAGCTAAATGAGTCAAAATAACTAGCATGGTTTTCTCAGTGAACCTTTCGTAACCACATAATGGATTATCATATTGCTATGAGAATGAAACAGTACAGCCCCAGCAAGAAGCGAATCATGACAACATTGGTGCATTATGCATACCCTTCAGAAGTGTATCGATCAAATAGGGTTGTCATGGTGCAAGTGTAGACTTGAAATCTTACTCATCTCTGTCAAATGCATTGGGCCATTTAATTAAAATAACTTGGATTACAGATCCGCCGCTGGGATTTTTTTTACCTTTGGCCGCCGAGATTTTCCAATATGTCAGGCAAAAAATTGGAAAAAAAGTCCATGGTTATAGCCAAACACCCAACAATTCTCGATCTTTCCTACATTACTTACCCTAAATGTATATTTGATCACCGCAAGATGCATGAAAAGAGCATTTTTGGGGGGTTTAAGGTGGATTTTTTAAAATTTTTGTTTGCCTTTGGCCGCTGGGAAATTTTGGCTTCAAAATCCAACTTTTTTTTCTTTTTACCTTTGTCCGCCCAAAATATCGGCTCAAAAATCCCGTAATCCAAGTTATTTTAATTGACTGGCCTTGGTCATGAGGAGTAAAGGAGTGCTCCATGCGGCCCTTAAAGGGCTAAGTACCCAATGCGGCAAATACATGCAGTAAGCCACAGAACTACTCTGCGACAAGAGGTCACCTCGATGAAGTCAGAACCTTTAGATCAAAGTGGCTGTTCGGGCACTTGGGGGAGCCCTGGAGGGTGTTGCTCCTATTGTAAAAAGAGCTGTGAGTATGTGCCCTCTTTTCTAAACAAGTCATGCTCTGCTTCACCAAAGTACTTGCACTCACCACATCAGTCTGAAAAGTCACCTGCCTTGTTTAAAACAGGGAGAGCTGCACTATCAGGTACCTACTCATGTCACACACTCTATAGTATATCATACTGACTGACTTCTTCCAACTAGGTACCTACTCAAATCCCCCTTTTTAGCACCATACTTGAATGACCACTTGTGAGCAACGGAAGGGACAAGTTATACCTACATGAAAAGAAAGGACTGGAAACTAGGGCATTTTTAGCCAGCTCTTCCTTTTACTATAGGAGCAACACCCTCCAGTTAACCCTTTATAGGACACTGCGGTATCTTAAAGCTTCATGTTCAGCCCTGTTAACCCTTTATAGGACACTGCGGTATCTTAAAGCTTCATGTTCACCCCTGCTAACCCTTTATAGGACAATGCGGTATCTTAAAGCTTCATGTCCATAAATAAAAAAAATTGCTTTGGTAATGAATGGTTTCTAGGCCTCTGCCTAATGCAAATCTTCAAGCTGGTCGCTATGATATAACAAAGATGAACTCTAGCGTGTTTACTCGCCTGCCGTGGAGTAGAATATCATGCCAGATCTATCAAATAGGCACATGTCAAGTTTGTAGGGTTGGCCTGGAAAGAGTTACTCTGCGGTCTCAAGTTATTATTACAATGAAGAGTGTATCCTTAAAGGGTTAATACTCATGACCGTTGTATTTGTCCTTCAACTAAATCCAAATGAAAACAGAACTACAGTGGCTCAAATCAAATTCAATTAATGCACATTACTGTACAATATAGTATATACCTTTGATATGGTGTTACTGGTTAGGGAGGGGATAGTTACCAGTAGCTGTATTAACCCTCCAAGTACTCCATCTATAGGCCCTAGACTAGCGCGTCAATGCACACTGTACTTTGGTCGTCTTGGTGCATGGAGGCAGCCTTGTAGATTAATTTCCCATGCCAGTGCTGCAACCATACTTCATGTTAACCCTAGTAAGTTGACACATTCCTGGGAGGTAGGCATCATGCGCCAATAGCAGCAGCATCGGGTTGCATTCTACAGTCGTTTACATGTCTATATTATCGTAGACTTACTGCCAACAGCTGAATTCATAAGGCGACAGGCCTGGTACAGAGTTCCTTGTAATTGTATGAATGCAATATACAGATTAGATTTAATTGCCTCCCTGAAGTGAGAAGTAAATGGATTATGACAGATTTACTGCTAGGTCTAGACCTCTATTATTGGAGGTATAGTACAAGGCATGCTTTAAGTGCTTTCTTAGAAATCTAGCCACATCTATATCGATTATGTGGAATTCCATATAAATACATATATGCAATGGGTTGGTGCACTTTGCACATGGACTGCCATTAGTGACTTAACACATAGTTTACCTGGCCTCATGTACAAACCCTATATAAAATCTGGTGAATGAGACCTAATGGACTATTGGACTTATACCCATAGTCCACTAGGCCTAGAAATTAAGATATAAGGTGAAACACGTTGGTTATGTTCTGACGACGTTTTCTTTTCCATCGAACAGGAACTTCGATAGACTTAGGAATCCCGATATTTGTCTTGAACCAATTCTTTTTTTAAGTTATCAACATTCCGTGACCAATTCATCCGCATATTGGATACAAAGACTTTCTTCATTCATCAGCAATTGAACATTGTAATGAGGAACTGCAGTGGACGCACGTCCTCTTGTGAGTTCAAACAACGCGAGATCAGACTTCCTAGGAGTGAGAAGTATAAGAAAGTGGACTCTGGAGACGGTCCAATCAGAGCGTTCCAGGGCCGGAAGTGCCATGGCGATTGAATCCTGAGTAAATAATTTAACGTTTTGATGACGCATAATTACCATGATTTTGTGAAAGTTAGTACTTTTTTGTAAGTTTCATTAGATGGGATAAGAGGTTAAAAGAAGGCATTTAAGAAGGATAATTGTAGCTTTGGACCAGTTAAAAAGAAAGTCAAACGATACACAGAAAGGGACAGAAGTGCCCATATATGGGTAAAAAGTGATACTTATGACGCAAACATTAACGGATAAAGAGAGTTTCAGAAGTTCCCAGTTCTTTCTCATATATATTATATATATATATAAGGTAATGGAGTGACATGTAGCCTGAGAATTCTGAGCACCCATGTAATATAGGCCAGAGAAGCAGGGACAAAATAAAAGAAATGACGGAAGGGAGAAAAAGAGATAGGCATCAAGATGTATATGTAGAGGCAAGCACCCATACAGTAGGAGACGGAAGGCAGATGGTGGCGGGAAAATCAGAGCAAAGTTAGACTATATCCCCGGGACTATATCAGTGTAATGGTAGACTCAAGCCCGTGCCCGGGGGGGGGGGGAGCTGGGGGAGACCCCCCATGACCCAAAAGACAAAAAAGGTCCACATTTAAGGCCCGGTTCAATTTTGGATATGGTGGACCTCAATTAGTTTGATGGAGAAAATAAGAAATTATCATATCAAAGGTTAATAAAAGCCTCATTGAACTTCCTGAGTTGTGGTTATGTTCATGGTGATATCTACGTTTAGGTTGCTAAATACAGAATTTGTGGTTGCTAAAAAGTGGTCGTGATTTTCTGAAATAGAATAAGCCACAATTCTGTTCGCCAAAACTGGTCGCTAGTATTAGCGACCTAAACTAAGATCATGCCATGTTCATTATATATCTCTTAAACACAAATGCTCCAAAGAGGGGTCCCCAAGGGTGGACCCACCCCCTTTGGACCCACCCCAGATGGCCACTTTGTATATGCCCACTCAGGTACCCTATTCCTCTTCAATATAGCTTTTATATTGTTTGTAAATTGGACAATTAATGATTCTACAGTATATGAAAATTCTCAAAAATACATATAGATAGTGCGTAGCTTATATGTAAGGCATAGCTTATACCTAAAACCCATCCCAGGTGAGCCTCATAGTTTGAGTTTGAGTTGTACTATAGGAATGGCCTAAGGTCAGGGATGTAGGGTATGATTACATTAGATTAGTAATAAGCTACTAATCACTCCCCAATATGCAGAAGTGACCACATAACCCAGCAAATTGTTGTTATCTGTCGCCATGATTGGTCATCAATGGTGACACCTTTTTGAGTGATAACTTACTGCATCATCTTTCGCCACTGTGTGTCAGTCTCACATGGCATGGCGATTTATCACAACAGTCGCCAACATGATCTCACTCACTGCGTGAGTATGTGCCACTGCCTGTCAACTCTCACTCAGAATGGCAGCTTATCACAACCATCGCCAACATGGATCTGACTCACTGTGTGATTATGTGCCACTCCCAGTCAGTTCTCACTCCAAATGGTGACTTATCAGCAACATCGCTTATATGGATCTCACTCCCTGCGTGAGTATGCGCCACTCCCAGTCAACTCTCACTCAGAATGGCAGCTTATCACCACCATCGCCAACATGGATCTCACTCACTCTGTCAATATGTGCCACTGTCTGTCAACTCTCACTCAGAATGGCGACTTTCTACCTGCATTGCCACATGGCTATCACTCACTGTGTGAGTTTGTGTCACTCCTAGTAAATCTTCTCTCAAAATGGCGACTTATCACCACCATCGCTGACATGGATGTCACTCGATGTGTGAGTGTGTGCCACTGTCATCAACTGTCACACAAAATGGCGACTTATCACCACCATTGCCAACATTGGTCTCACTCAATGCGTGAATTTGTGTCACTCCAAGTCAATGCTCTCTGAGGATTGCATCATCTGTCACTCACTCTCACTCAGAATGGCAACTTATCACCACCATTGCCAAAGTTGTTGAGACAGCACCACTGTTCAATATGTAGCCTATCTAGGAAGTGTGGGCATGAAGTATAAATCCGATATGTATCAAATGTGCTTTGTTTCACACTGATTTCCATGTAATACTTCAAAGTTGATTCAAACAAGATTACATAGAGAAAATATCAATTGAATTTAGATAGAGATATCTCTAAAATAAAAGTAACTATCCATAAACACCTTATCTCTGGTTACAGGAAAAATACATAGGGAAATATCTACATGAACACCTTGTCTGTGGTTAGAGGGAAGATACATATGGCAATACCTTCTGTGGCAAAACATACTTTGATCTGGCAGATGTGAGGCTGCATGATTACCAATGTCGATGATCATGAGCTTTTCATCTAACAAGGTGAGTGATCACCAGCGTCGCCATCACTGGTGAGTCTGAGTGATCACCATTCTCGCCAACCGTGGTGAACGTGCGCTATGGCATGGTGTGCGTTTCATCTAGCAAGGTGAGTGATCACTCGTGTCGCCATCCCTGGTGAGTGTGAGTGATCAAGATCCTCACCATCTATGGTGAACCTGTGCTATTACGAGGTACGCGTTTCATCTAGCGAGGTGAGCGATCACCTGAGTGACCATCCCCCATGAGTGTGAGTGATCACGATCCTTACCATCTGTGGTGAACGTGCGTTATGACTTGGTGTGCGTCTCATCTAGCGAAGTGAGTGGTCACTCATGTCGCCATCCCTGGTGAGGATGAGTGATCACTCATGTCGCCATCCCTGGTGAGGATGAGTGATCACCACCATTGCTATTCCTGGTGATCTTGTGCTATAGCAACGTCATGTTCCATCTAGCGACATGTGTGAGCCACTGCACACAGGTTGACGAGGAGTCACGACAATTTGCTGGGAAGATTCTAGTCATTGGCCATGCCTTATGCATATTAAATTATTTGGGGTTCCCCAGGTAGTTTTCTTTCAGATTTCCATCCCATTTATTCATCCCTTAGGAAGCATCAAAATACTCCAAAGAATGAGTTGACTTCCTCATTATAAAATTTTAAAGTTTTCTTGGGGGCCAGGCTTAAATAACATTTAAATAACAATTACACATCATCACATCAAATTTGCATTCCTTTTCTAAAAACATCCCTAAGGTTACATCAAAATGCTCTGAACTACACAGTTTGATATGCATATTTAAAAAAATGTCTTGGGTGACAAGCCCTCCAAACCCTGTCAAAGAACAATGTGTCAGGACATCAATTAGCATCCTCTATCTGAAAATTCTTGACTATACCAAAATGCTTTTAATAAAAGTTTGATGGTTATGTCTCAAGACTTTATTTGGACATGCCCCCAACCCCACCCCAATTACCATTGCATAAACCTGCTCCTAAGGGGACACCAAAATGTTTTAAACTTCAAGGTTTGACATATATATTTCAGAAATTTTCCTGGGGGGTGGGGAGGCTATCAGAATGATAAAAATCCCTTGAGAGTTTGACATCTATATTTTTTTTTGTGGGACCAGCCTCCCAAACCCTCTCAAGAACAATGCATTCACATAAGGTTTGCATCTTCTTTCTGAAAACCCTCACCACCCAGGGTTACACTAAAAATGCTTTAAACTATGGAGTTTGATGTTTATATTTCAAAAATTTTCTAGGGGGCATGCCCGCAAGGCTCCCTCAAAAACTATTGTGTGTTCAATTAAGATTTTTATTCCCTGTTCTCATAGTCTTAGATTTACTGCTGATGGCACACCAAAATGCTTTAAACTATACATTATAACATCTATTATTCAATTTTTTTTTCTTTTAGGGGCCAAGCTCCCAAACCCTCTTAAAATTAAACAACACCATACATAGTCTAAGCATGTCGCGCGCGACATGCAGTGGTCAACCCTGGGGCTAGACCCCCCCCTTTCCAAACTCCTGGATCCGCCCCTGCCAGGTTTGTCCCTGTGCTTCACTTGAGATGGCAAAAAGGTCCACTTTTCAAGCAATGGTCTCCCCCCCCCCCATGGGGAAGGCTGGGCACGGGCCTGAGAATACTTTGATTGATTCGGACTTTAGTCATTATAGGTGTTGGATTTAGTCAGGGCGCGCCCTTCCTGTTTGTGGAGGAAGTTGTAGAGCCTATTTCCTAAACGTTAACGTTGATTAAAAGGGTAATGAGGAATTTCCTTTCACATCCCCACTTTGAAAATCCGTCACTGAGTTATGATTTATGAATGCAATCAACGTTAATGAAAAATCATCAACGTTATTTCAACGTCGATTCAATGTTCTGTGGGGAAGGCACAAGGCATCATTAGTCACTGACAAACACACCCAGACGACCTTGCCATGGTATCATGTGGACACAGCGTTTCACTCTCACAGTTCATGACGTCACATGGCGGGGACCATGCCACCTGTAGCAGATGGCTTCTGTACAGAATAGAATGTAACCTAGCAACAGGCAGCTGTAACTATAATGGTTGCTGTAGAGACTCATGCAGACAACGATTATACATGAGTATAAGAATTAACATGTAGTTGTAGCTTTGTTTTAGTAGGGACATGTAGCCACTTGTGGCAGACAACTTCTATACAACTTGTTGTAGGGACACTACTGCCTGCCTGTAACTATATGTAGGCCTACAACTCGTGGGCGAATGCATCCTAACAACGGTCACTTGTAAATATGTTGACCTACTCTAGAAAACCTGAATATCAAGAACTCATTTGTCAAACTTGTGCAAACACTCCTGATATAATGACATTGAGTTGCCCTCCCTCACCTGACCAAATACATTATGATGAAATATTTTGATCAAACACAGAATAAAAAATCAAGAAGGAAATGAAAAGGGGTGACTGTTACCTTTTGTAAATAAGCCTTTGATTTAGTAAAATATATAGAGCTTTGACCCCAAAGTGTTCCTTGATAACTCCCTTATTAAGGACTTAAAACCTTATTTTCCCGCGTGTTGGGCAGGTTCTAGTTGGAACAGAGTGGCAGCCCCAGTCTGCACATGCAGTCTTAGTGTATCAGGGTATCATTAAGTCATGTTGGCCTTAGTGTTCCTGGTGCTGTAGGGTTGTTAAGGATTTACAGACACCCTTCGTACCAGAAGCAAAGCGATGACAAAGCACTGAGTTAGGACGCCCAGGCCCTTTATCATGACGCCTGTAATATAAACCAATGTAGAGTCTGTGAAGTTGAGGCAGCTTGCTAGCTCAGTTAATTTACCCACCCCCCTGTTTGTCTGCTGCCTTGTTTGCATGTCAACTTGCCTACTAGCCTGTGTACTTGCCTACCTGCCCTCCCTCATCTCTGCCTGTCTTCCCCTTGCTTACATGGATGCCTTGCAATATGCCAGCAGCCTGCCTGCTTGTCCACCTGCCTGTCTACATTTTACCTACTCTCTCTGCCTGCCTGTCTGCATGTCTTCTCACTTGCATGCCTGTTCACGCATGTTCCTGACCAACTGCCTGCCTACCTGTCCTATCTTCTTTACTTGTTCCAATTTCTATATGTAATATACGCACCGCAATTTAACATGTGGTTGATGAAAAAATAACCAGAATAATTGCAAATGGTATATATGACATTGACCACTAGAATAGATTATAGCTACTCACCTTGTTGTTTGGGTTATAAGGATGTTTCTGAGCCTCCTCCAAGGTTGCTAGGTAACGGTGCACTACCTCAAAGGCAGCCATCTTGAGATTTAGTGGTAGCTAACGTAGATTTCGCTCATCTGTATCCTTATTACTTGTTACATGTAGTGCACTCAAAGAACTATTACTACGTGTATGTAATGTCAGATGTTGCACCCTTCCATCCCTAGTTGTTCTTCGAATCCTGAAATACCTGCAAATATAGACGAGAGTGATGTATAGCCTATCCCATGTCTGGACCATAGATATCTTGTCTAGATATTACTTTTGATATTGACAAAGTAATGATTCTCTTCTCATAGATTAGGGTGCATAAGGATCTTTGACAAGGCGTTTGTATAGCCTATAGTAGTTGGCAATACCGGCCATCACGACTGCTTCAGACGGTTGGTTCCCTCTGGAATTGAAAATGTAGAAGGCTTGTCTAAGCTTGCTATACCAAACCCTTGACATTTTATCAAGTGCTTGCGGTGGAATTGGGTTGTTTAATGAAACCACACTAGTAGGAATACAGCAGTATAGGTCAACACAACCTCTACATGTATAATGATTGGGTCAACCATGGGTCGTACTCACATTTGACTCAGTGCACACGTAGGGCTATAGACAAAAAGGAAATACCAGTGCAAATTATTATTTTTGTTTATTTTTTTTCATCCCAAATGCATGAATATATATGACTGATGGAGCTATATAATGAAGTATGTATCCCCAATGGATAATATAAGCATGCCTGGAACTGTATGGATAAGGAGTCTGACATCCCATTTGTTTATCAGTCTGGTACTTGACTTAATTGTAGGCCTACATATTACAAGCTCCCAGTCCATGAGCGTCTGATGTCTGACAGGGTCTTTAAAAGTTCATTTGTTGTATCTATCTCTGAAGGGTTGACATGATGTATAAATCATGTAGCCTCTGGAAGCATTTATTCCGTAGTATAGTGGCTAACTTAACAGTATATTTCAACTTATGCTTTAGTATCCTTTATATAGTCTCCACCACGCACAGTATTAACTTAATTGCATCCAGCCTTACAGCAGCAAATACTATGCTTATTGATGGGTGATGCTATATTGGGTGATTGCAGTATTTATGCAGCATCTTCTTGGAGATCCTACACACATAAAAAAAAATCTAAATATCTTAGGCTGTTTGCCTAACATTTGTTGGAATTGCTAAGGCAAGTTGGGAGTTTGCACGTCGTCAAACCACCAAAGTTTTCTTGGGAGTTTACGCCTAACCCTTAGGAGAAATCAGGCAAGTTGGGCATTCTTCCTAACTTGCCTTAGACTTTTTCACTAACAAAATGGACTATTTCAATACCCATAATACCCATTATTTTATTTTGATCCAAATGATAGGTGTAAACTCCATATGGATTAAGACACCCAGAATAGAGCCTCTCCATTTGAGAAGCAAGTTAAATGCCTCATATCATTTTCATTTGCAACCCCTGAGCTTAGTTGTTCGGGGTTTGACTCATAGGGCCATAGATGTGGATATATAAAAAAAATTGAATTTCCAGAGAAAAGGTGTTTCAATTCTTCTTCCTTGCTCCATCAATAACATAATAAACCTATAGGCTGTATTCTGTTAAGTCCTATGCCAGGTTGAATGGTGAAGGCTTTATCATGTCAATAGTCATTAGAAGTACCATTAATTTAACATTTGTAGGCCTTTCTATGATAGACACTTCCCACAAAAGTCTCATGCAAACCACACTGCCACCTGGTGTGAAGAAATCTAATAATCCTTAGATAAAACTACTAACCCCTTAGACAAAAAGACCGTTTTTCTCTCTTGGCTAAATCAAGCCAGCTTGCCTGAATAGGTTAGTGAATACAACTAACACGTTAGTAAAATATTACTAACATGGTAAAATATTACTAGCATGTTGGGTATTTTGCCTAATCAGTGGTTTTGTCTAAGTTAAATTAGTATTAACTAATTTGGATTTTTTTTCTGTGCATACTCCAAAGAAACTCAGAACCAAGAACTGTGCACAATGGTGCATATTCTGACAAATGGATGTGACACCGTGACTCATTATGCCATCATTAAAGGGTAATTTTAAGAATTATAGTATTATTAGGTCCCCTAAAACATAGCAGTCCTAAGTCATGGAGAGGAACCAATGGACTGTTCTAATGAGAGTTCTGGAATGATTGAGAGAGATAAGATCTAAGTATGTATGTTATTACACCAGAATTGATTCTATAGGTTAAACACATACATGCGCACTACACACCTATACAGGTGTAGCTTACCCGTCTACAACATAACATATACATATACTGTAATATTAATGTGTATGTCATGTTGTAGGCTATACATGCAGATGTACTGCATTCAGTGTCCGCCTGCCTTCATACAAGGTATGCAGTATCAGCAATAGTAACCAGAGTTTCTACTTCTGCAATCTCCATCCACTCCATTCTTGCCAGCTCTCCCCAAGGTTCACAATAGTGCTATCGTATCTGGTGTGAGAGCCTATTCCTTATGAGACACGAAGACGTATACGGACCGGAGAACAACGATAATTGCGGCCTCCTGGTGGCACAGCCAACTGTTGCATCTCCACTTCCGGTCCGTAACGCCCTCTATGCAATCTACTTCCGGGTCAGTGGATACTTGGGACAGACGCAGGGTAGAGGAATGCTGGGTGAGAATGAACTCTAAATGTAAATGTAGGGGTGGGTCTGAACTACAGTACTATAAATTCAAGATATTCAGGATTTTGACATATAAAGGCTCCTATCCTCCTGCATGCCACCACGGCTACGCTACTCGATTCCATACTAAATATGCAATGAGGTATAACTATTTATCTCAAGTTGAATACTGAGGATTGAGGTTTAACCAGGGAGCCCTGTATTGCACACCCCCATGCAATAACCCCACCCCGTATTTTATGGCCAGTTCCAGCATCCTAAATGATCAAATTATTATGCTTAAATCATTATTTGCCAAAGTCACCGCTCACCTCTGTAATCAAGGTCTGTGCAGAGCAAAAAAAGGCACCAGAGGGCAGCACTGTTCCCTTTAGTTTCTCACCCTTCTATAGCATATGGATAACACCTACACAGACTAAATCTAGTAACCAGTCCATGCCCGTGCTCAGACCAATCCTCGTGAACCTTTACCTTTATATACAACTATGGGTACATGATACTCCCGGGATGGCACTGCATTGCATAAGGCCTATAATATCTGAAAAGGGCATTTGTATAGCATAAATGCAGCCCTGTAATGCATAGTGCATAAATGCATTGGCGTTCCTTATACATGTAGAGTGAACTAAGTCCATATCTTAATTACTACTGTGAATTCCAATTCATCTCCGTCCCCCTTTCCTCAGGGGCGTAGGAAAGGGGGGGGGGGCTTTCGTGACACATGTACATAAGATGCACTGATGTTGAGCAACTCCCAAGTACATGTATTACATTCATGCATAAAGGGGCCGTCCATAAATGACGTCATACGGTAGGGGGGGGGGGGTAAAAATGGTCAAAAGGCATGCCCCAAAGCAACCCAACAGGATTGATTCACCGCTGAATGTTATTAGGGTAGATTCACTATAAGTCGACCCTTCCTGTACATAATTTTTGTGAGCAATATGGAAATCTTAATTTCTCTGTACATAGTTACACTAATACTATGTATGGCACCTCGGACTTTAGGTAGTTGTCTGTAGAATCTGATCCCTACATTGCCAAATTCTGTAAAATTGATTCTTATCACCATTACCTCTATGATAGTATCTAACTTTCTAATTAGCCATTTTCACCGAATGGTGACCAACTTTCACCTAAAGTCGTCCATTGTAATACACAGGGAAGTATTAAATTTTTGTCTCAGAGAAATAAGCAGCATTATCTATAGATAGGCATCAGGAGTGTTCAGATAAAGTTAGTCCAACATGATTACTCAAATACAAGAATATGTCAAGGACCCCTCAATGCACTGAATTATTCAAATCACTGAAATACATGTTCCTACAATATGTTCTCAGACTGAAATGTACAGATCAATCCCTTGTAGGTGCTGTCACCTGGTGGACATGATACGAAACAGAAAATGCCCTCAGCAATGACCTATGTACAGGTATACTAGTGCATCTTACATAATTTGTGTGCAACTGTCTTATCAATCTCTTAAAGCAAAATCACTGTAATACCTCACATATAAGGTGAACCCATGTATAAGACCCACCCTGGGTCAAAGCAAGCATAGACCACAACATCGAAATTACCTTGCCATTGTGATTCCTGCTATATATTGATAAATACTATTACATGTACTATAATCGTAGATATGCCTTTGAATTTGAAGGTAGCAGCATATATAGACTAGACTGATTTCATACCCAGTGGGCACAGAATATTGAATCAACATTGAAACAACTTTGATCATGGTTGATCAATGTTATTTCAATGTTCTGTTCCTACTTGGTATGAGTAACTCTCTGTCAGAGATAGACGACTCTAGGAAGAAGGAGGTCATCTCATGGTGAAATCCAGGTCGGATCATGGTGAAAAAGGTGGCTTGTAAATACACAGCTCTCAATCTTATTATGGATATTCTATTGTACAGAATCATAATTTGTGTGAAATAGATCTATTTCAAATGAAGTAACATCATGAGCACCCATTTTATCCACTGGGAAATATGTGTGTGGCTTCCAATGTCTGGGATTAGTGAAGAATTTGATAATTCCCTATTGTCAAAACAGGTCAAGCAGGTCAAACAGGTCCATTTCTACACATTTTATTTACATGAAAATGATTAAATTGAGGCAAAACAGTGGTACAGTTGGGAGTATTAACACTTCAATTTTCATTCTAACTAAAGGATGGAACCACATCTAGTTCAAGAAAATTACAATATGATAGGGAAGGTGGTAGACCTATGGTATGAGGTCGGAAATAGGTGAATCTACCCCAAGCGTGATGTACCAATGCAGTGATATCCCAGTGATCATGTACCCGCTGGCATCACATTCCTTCACCAAGCTAACCTACCAGGGTTGATCTATTCCCAAAAGGATCAGCATGATCCAACAAGGATACTTATTTTTGTCGGAATGAAGATATAGACTGTAAGTCCCAAATTTCTTTGTTGCTCCATTTTATAGGCCTCCCTAGATCGCCCCCGATGCAGAATGTCAATAAGGGAGAATTGCTTCTGGGGTTGCTTTTAAATTGAATGCAGCTTTGTACTGCATCTATATGTACAATCACCTTGGCAACATCATTCTTCTAGTTTGCATAATGGTGTCACCTAAAGGGTTAACATCAAGTCAACATCTTACATGATGTTGACATGGCGTTGTTGACTTGGTGTGTTGTGCAGGTCCCGACATGCTGCTTTAACATGTCACTGGATACAGAGAGTCAATGTTAGCTGTCACGGGTCATGTCTATACCAGGTAGACACAGGTTCAGGGGGATCGGGATATCCTGAGTAGGATATGGAGGTGCACCATTGCATGCCTAGATTTCACCAGGTCCAAAGTTGAATGTTTTGACGAGAAGAAATAATTATTCATAGTTTACCTTCATAGTTGCAAGACAAGGCGAGAGAGCGAGTGGAGTAGAGGTGCTTGGAAGAGCGTGGGAGAGGCTATGAGGGGGGGGGGGTCAAAAGCTTGGAGGTGTGTGGGTGAAAATGGTAGAAAGATTTGTCCCTACACACCAAAGGCCCAAAATGGCGTGTAATTGGGCCATTTTAGATCATATATAATTAAGCCTTTTCACTGAAGACAGATAAATCTTTTTATGGCCCTCTGGTCATGGGTTGAAAAAAAATAAGAATTTGCTACCTTCTCCAGTCCCATCGCCCCACTTGTTTTAGGAAATGGCCACTCCCTATAAATAAACCAAAAAGAAAAAAATCCCGGAGATCATTTCAATACTGGAGACCTTCAATATTTACAAACACAAAACGTCTAGACTTTGCTTTTCCTTCATTGAGAAGTAGCCTCTTGTGCACCAAGGCTATAGGTAACCAATCCATTTTTCACTCTTGTGATAAGAACGTCCAGTAGCATTTATGGCTGATGTACCAGGGTAGATCCCTAAATTATGATGTTCTAATACATACAGTCTACAAAGTGTACTTTTATTGTGGGTTTATATGTGTGGACCAGGTGTGTGAGCCCTGAAGATATCCCATATAGAGATAAGAACTGCCATATATCACTGCCCTCCAATGTGGATCCCTATGTACAAAGTAGTGCACATATCCCTACTGATCCAATATATATATATATATATATATATATATATATATATATATATTCCCTATCTACGAAGCAGTGCTTAGATCACGACAGCATTATACAGACACTGTAAGTTGAGCAGAGCACTAACCCTTGAATCAAGCTCGGCACGATACCCCTGATGCCTCAGTTATCATTGCTGTCAATTTCTTGTTATTCTCAAAACACCAGCAACGATGTTGATTAAAAAGGTAAACAATCAATGTTGAATTAAGAACAATATCATTTGGACATTTATTATATGTCTATACCTAGGATCACATCTTGAAGTCACGTCAACCTAAAAGAGGTACCGACACTTCAGCGGTGCCAGGCAGTGACTTATTAGATTACCATGGAGAATATGAAGAGGTGGGGGACCATATATTACATGGGAAAATATGATACATGTAACACATGACCGTGTAGATTTAGCTGGAGACATGCTATACAGTTAAACCTTACTTGGGGATATCAATGCCAAAAAGTTGCTAGTCAAATAAACGAAACTGCCAACTGCTTAAAGAATATGATAGAATTATACAAATTTTATTCAATAAAACTCAATAAAAAGAGAGGGTTAATCTTTTATCTTTCTCAATGCATTATCAGTTGCTGATCCATTTCCTGAAAGCTGGCAAAGTTTTTCCCTCTTTATATCCCTGTCTCAACCCAACACCCACCGAGAGGGATGCAAGAGTTTTTGCCCTACTGAGGACGACACACGCAGAAGGTGGGTAAATGTTTTGCATGCTCCCCAGACCATTCCCTGGCAAAGGTCTGGTTGAGGATCCTGTCATATAAATGAAGAGATCCAGCGGTTTTGGCAAACTTTCTGAATAATGGCAGAGGAGAATTCTGTCACCCATGGCACATGCACATGTAAAATTCAAAAGACAGCTTTCAGTATGAGGTTAATTCTCACGACCTTTGACCAAAATTCATGCATCACTTGAAAATATCATTTACCACTAGAGGATGCATCAAATCAGTTTTCAGCTTTGCGGGCACCACATTATCTATAAAGGATGATATTTTTTTCTTTCTTTTTTTTTCTAGAAAGAAAGTGGGGGTATTTGAGGAAAAGTGCGAATACTACACCTGTTAGGGTTGGGATATGGGATTGGAATTCAGTTGACGCTTTCCTGCTCATTCCTTTAGGCATTTTCCCCAAGAACACCAATGCGAGTACTGCAATGAATGGAAAGAGAAGTCCCCCTCACTAATAGAAAGAATTATGAAAAACAAAAACTTGTCACTTATATTTCTTTTCATTTCTTTTTAAAAAGAAAAACAACAACAAAAAAGACTAACAGAATTTGAGGTGCTAACCATGATCGCATTTGTGAGATACATGCAGAAACATAACGGTATACCTACCGTTATCACATTGATTCTATCCCGCTCCACGGTAGGTCAAATTGGCCATATCATCCATCACATCACCACTGACAGATAAGGCTGCGACTTAAAAGAAGGAATCTCCTGCTATCTACCATAACAGTTTAATCGTATCTCTCCTATCAACTCATGAGGATAAATATGGTCTGTTGGTAAACTACTATCTATGGTTCTTTAAGCCTGACCAAAATAGTAGATTCCTGTACACATTATGCTGGAAAACACGGATCAATTCATACATGAAGTCCCTGAATCCAGGTGCACAATTTCACACATATATGGATGACTTTATACATGTAGTGCACATGTAATTGGTCTTCTGGTCCAATATCTTAAGTCCATATCAATTTATACATGCAGGTAGTCCAATGTCGTAAGCACAGATCAATTTATGGATGTAGACCAAGTTGGTCCCCGAATCCAATATTCTAAGTACAGATCTATATCATCGATACATGTATCCTCTAAAGCAATGTCCATGTTCAATATCCCAATTCAGTTCCATTTATAGTTATACATATGTCAAAATCAATTTAGAGACTAAGAGACTAAGTGTCTTAATTGATTCCAGGTCTTGTATCCTGAGCACAGATGTAGGTTAAATACATGTAACCTTTCATTGATTCCTAGTTCCAGTGTCCTAAATTATGTGAATCCTGATCAGGTGCAGATTGATTCACAAATGCATATGAAGTCTTCAAGTCAGTCTTTAGATCTGATATGCTAAGTATGGGTCAATTTAGACATGCAGTTTCTAAATTGATCTCCAGGTCAGGTATCCTAAGTATTGATCAATTTATACATGTCGTCTATCAAAGTATCAGTTGATCTCCAGGTCTGCTCCCCTAGGTACAAATCGATTTGTACATCTCTAAATATATCATCAGGTCCAAATGTGGATTTGTTTCTAAGCGCCAATATGTAAGAGTAATCAAAATGTGGGGTTAGATACCACATAAGGTCTACCTGCAAAGACTGGACTCTTGATCAGCAATCTGACTAAGATCCAATAAAGATTTGCCAAAGTCAGTCATCAGTGGTAGCAAGCTGTGAAGACACATAATGTGATTTGTTGGTAAAGTGCACTTTATAACAGTACAGTAGGAACCATGCACACCTGTGACCTAACATGTTCTCAGAACAACTGCACTTCCCCTGTGGGGGAACTTGATAATCCCTTAATCCAGTGACCATACCGGTGTAAACTCTTTGAGTGCAACATAGTGCTAAAACGCCTTATACCCTCTGCTCATTATGCTCCATGCTTATATCAATGCATCGTGACAACCGTACATGGTTAATAAGGCCAGGGGGGTCTACATGATGTCCCAATACTGTGATACATTGGTGCTTCCTTACACCAATTAAGATATCCAAAAACCTGGTAACATTGCGATCATTATGTTGATGTGGTACAGTGTTAATGCTACCAGTGTTAAAGGTGCATGTCTAACTCCTTACGCCACCACACACCTTGTCTTCTCTCCCTGCAGTGTATATACAACCATATTTAAGGTATACAGGCAGTGGACTATGTGAGGCCTTCCATCCAGTCCACAGTCACACTCAAACTCTGCTAGTCCAAAAGCCAATAGGACCTTTAAGGTCAATACTCCAGCACCTAGTGGGTATGTGATGTGTACATGACAAGCTGGCCTCTACTCCTTAGTCGGCTGTCCCACAGTGAGCGGCCATGTGAAGGTTGTGTGTGTGACCAAGTGGTGGGAGGGTGCTTGGGGTGAGGGAGGAGAGTTAGACTGGTTAGCTGTGAAAGCTGTTTTCAGAAGCTCAGGTAATTGCAGAAGCAGACACATAAAGCCTAGGCTAAGACACGGGAAAAAACCCTACCTACATATGGGCCTGCCTACACTAGATTTACAGATCATATATGCCTATTCATGGCGCCGTGAAGAGCTAAAAGCCAATGAGTACAAATTCATGCACAAATTCCTGTTTTCCATGTAGTAGCCCCTTTCCATTAATCCTATTTCGCCTGGAGAATTTGATCATTTTCCTTGATGTAACCTTACAGCAAAAGCAAAGGTACCATTGTAAATTAATATAGACCTTAAACAAATTGTCAGCTTATTTCGCTGTGATTGAAAAGGACTATAAAGAATATCACCAAGTTGATACAAATCATTTGTCCTGATAAAAAAAGAGGAGGAAAAACACTTCCTAACTAATCAATGCTAAATTGTGTAGTTTGGCATTGTGTGATAGATCAAGAGCATGCCAGTGGTAGTATAGCATGTAAATAGGACCCCAGAGGGGTAGAGAGCGAGGAATGATCTGCAGGGCGTTTCAAAACGATATCTATAGCTATGGTTTTGAAATGCCCTCCGCATCAACGCAATGCACTTTAAACTGTTGAAATCATATACATTTTTGGTCAGAAAACTACAATAGCCATCATTTTCATGTACGATTCCTTCCAGCTATACCTGTGGTTATTGGCATCAGACACACAAAATAGAAGACAGGACAGAGTAGATGAAGACACCGTCATGATGAGAAAGGGGAACCCAGCGAGAACATGCAATTCACTTCAACCAGTGGGTTGAAGTGAATTGCATGCGTGTGTGTGTGTGAGGGAGTGGAGGGGTTAAAGTACATGTTTTCTCGTATCAAGTGTTTAGGTACATGGGTTGTGTATGCATATATCCCCAGGGCACAACACTCTACATGTTATACATATATATCTATATATACATCAGATTCTGTCCCACCCTGGTCATACAGTAAAGCCTCTACTATATATATATATATATATATATATATATATATATATATATATATATATATATATATATATATATATATATGTGTGTGTGTGTGTTAGCTTGCTGCCAGGGAAGAAATATATACCGGTAATATACGAGCGATAATATAATATATATGTGAATGGTATATGGTGAATATGATAATGATTACCTAATAATAAATGATCTAATCACAGACACATGAGTTTGGTGGGTTACTGACCTTGGGGCTATCAGCACCATACATGCCTTTTATAATAAGACAACCATAATAATTAGTTGACAAGCATAGTCAGTAATGAACAATATAACAACAATAAAAATAACAATAGTAAAAATTAAAAATGAAGGAAACACCCAGCGTGGTGTTACCTGACCAGGTGAGATTAGCCAACTGACGGTTACTTTAAACCTGCTCCTTATATACTGGAGGATTATTTACCATGATGTCACTCGATGACATCATAGATATCACTACGCGCCGCAAGTAGTCCCTTACCATCCGTGGCTAATTATATAAATATACACGAGTGTATATAGTTCCATAAATATATATATATATATATATATATATATATATATATATAGAGAGAGAGAGAGAGAGAGAGAGAGAGAGAGAGAGAGAGAGAGAGAGAGAGAGAGAAGAGAGAGAGGCATGTACATGTACCAGTGGTGTCGGTACTAGATGGTATACATGGGCTGCACCTGTATACCGCCTAAAACACTTTCCCCTTAATAAAACACTTCCTACTTATCATTACAGGAATATTTGAAGTGGCCCAGAGTGGAGCAGGGTGCATGTGGGATTTGGCAACCAAGGAATGTCTGTGTCGCGTCCCTAAGACCTCCTATGACGTCACGGTGATAATCATTACATGCGATAATCAACGAGATCCCATGACCAGTATGGAACTTGATAATTAAAGGTATTTTACCACGTATCTACGCCTCGTGTACCTTCGTATCTAACTTGTGGTATTATTGATAGATGCACTCTCATTGAAACTGAGTTCAAAATATCTTATTGGTTCAACATTCTTACATTAGCTATCTGCTATAGTTTACATGTCAAGAGAAGAGGAAGCAATATGCAATATGTGCAGTACAACAGTGGAACGCTCTAAACAATATATGGGCTCGATTCAGGGGCGTGCCCTTTGTTTGTAGAGTTATATGATTTACATTTACTGCTAGGCTTGATACATATTGTTAGATATATGCGCGTACACAGAATTATCCAGTGAGATATAACAGGACTTGTCTCTCTGGAGATAAATGAATAGAAATCGGACAATTATCAAGATTCTATACACAGCATCACAAAAAGAAAGATTTACATGTGACAAGAAAATTTCTTAAAATCGCCTCATACTTTAATACTGCTAGATGTATCTTTTTACTTGTATAGGTATCTTTATTTCTCTACTTGCCAATCTCACAACATCCTGGGGGCCCAATCCCTATCAGTGTGAGATAATGAGATGCGCTAGGTTGGTTTATTGGCAAGTAAATGGTCGTCGTGCAGCCCAGTCATGACACCTGTGGAAGTATAGTGGAACTATTCATATTGTACACAGGATGTGTATAGGGTTGTTATCAAAAACACCAATCTGATATTAGAGAACAAATGTGACATAATATGCAAAAAGGCCACCCAAGCCGATTGACAAAAATCAGCCCGATTTTAATTGAATTTTAATCAGATTTGAGAGAAATAATGGATCAAATTTCACAATTTTTTATAGTATATTCCCGATGCATTTCCCCCCAAATAGAGCAAAATTAATTTGTTTTAATTTGATCAGCACCCAGTCAACAACAAAAAACCGTTGCAAAACGTTTCAGAACGTTTCCCTATGGCTCCTTATCATGACAAAACGTTAAAAACGTTATTTCGACGTTAAATAACGTTTGTAGAGGTACACTTTACTAAACCATAGGAGTTGGGTACCGTCTGACGTGGCGGGTGAGTCGAGTCGTCGGACGTTCCTCAGGTTCCGGATAGGTGGCAGCACCGATCCGGGTCTGTGGGGACATCTGACGACGAACACCTGGGTCCGTATATAAAGCCCAGGGCTCAGCCGCTACGTCAGAGGCCCTTCTGGCCTCCACACCATGTAGACCATTATCCTTTAACATTAGCTGCCTCTCTGATATCATCCGGCAGCCGTGAGTATGCGTTAAGTAATAAAACCGACCGTTGGCATACACTTGGAATACTGTCTTACTCTTTCTTTCCGAACCGTAAGACCCGAACCCCCCCCCAGGTCCGTAAGACCACAAAACCCTTACACTGGTGCCGTGACCAGTTAATTCTGGTGTATAGCCCGGACGTTATAACGTCCGAACGGCTGGTACATGGGTTAGACACCCTCAGGGAAGCTAACCCAGAAGGGCAATCACTTGCCCAAGAGAATGGAAATGGATCATTAATGCTCCAAGCCCATTCGGACTCGCAAGATGCGGAATCTGCATCTTGGAGGGATCCGGGACCCCACTATAATGATAGTGAGGAGAATCTGCCAGACTCTGTACGACGCGAACAGTCTATACAGAGACATAGTAACCTAATAAGCCAACAATCACTTGTTGACGAATTAAGTGATTCGATGTTCGAAGTTGGTGGTAGTACTAACCCAGAACATCCGGCACCTATGCGAAAAAGGGTAACATTCGGAGAACTACCTTATAGATTACCCAGGCCCGAATTACCAATATTAGATTACAGCGCTATAGATGGCGACTTAACCTATGCGGTACCGGAAGGTGAGGAATTAAAACGACCGGATGTCCTGTTGTTGAATGATACTTATGTAACTTTGAACGAGAATTTAAATACCTTGGTCAAAGCTAAGGATGAAGTATTCCATGAAAAACTTCAGTTAGAAGAAGACCTGACTGGCATGCGAAAGGAATTCGAAGCCAGAAGGAGTGAGTACATGAAAGAACTCGAGAATGAAGAATTAAAACTTCAATCAATGAGAGAATCATTCAACAAAGAATATGATAATAGGCACATTCGTATCCAAACATACATAGATACGAACGACCAATTAAACCTTGATAAGGCAAAATTCGAATCCGAAATTCGCCATTATCAGGACGAGTTGGATAAATTGAAACTTCAGTGTAGTAAACAAGCTGAAGACAATGAAACCATCCGGGTAGGCATTATAGCTTACAACAAACAACTGGAGGAGGATAGACAGAAACTCACAAATGAGCTTCAGGAATTGCAGACTACTGCAATAACTCTAGAAAAATATGTAGAAGCAGCCCAGCTAACTATAGGTAATATAGATCCAGCTGTGGTATCTACAATGTTGGGAAAGTCATCCAAAGATGCAACCCCAATTAAATACAGCCCATTCGTTAATGATGGGGCTGACAAGAATGTAGTATCCGGAATCTACAAGAAACCGGATAATACCGCAGTAAATGGAACCGCACCTAAACCAGCAACTCCAATGCTGGATACGATAGGTCCAGCACCACCCATACCAGATTTGAGTCACAAAATTAAAGCGACTCACGATGGTGCTACTGGGAGTAATAATAATACACCCGTGGCACAACTAAGAGCACCCGGACCAATGAGGCATATGTTGACACCACCTTCATATTTCCCCCAACCCGGCCACAGTACACCAGCAGTACCAAGATTACCGAACCCACCTCCGGGTTCTGGTAATGGTCCTACTGATGGACGTCTTCCGAGATCAAACCCGCCACAAAACAATATTAATGGCGGTACGTATCAACCTAGAACATCTTCCTATGGATATAGAACTAATTATAATCCATCAGGAAGTGGTAATTACCAAAATGGTAACAGCTATAACCAGGGATGGAATCAAAATAATTCTTACCCTAGATATGCACCTTCTGGAAACACCGGTTACAATGGTGGATGCCCTGTCGGCTCATCCGGAAGCTATAATAATAATGGTCCACCAGGAGGAAACCTTCCAGGCGGCCCAGGAGGATCCGGGTCCGGAGGATCAGGATCAGGAGGAGATGGCAGGAAGCCAAATAGGAGAACTTCTATGCCTGCAGGGATGCAAACCATCTTTGATAGAAGCCAGTGTATCCAAAAGCTCGGCATTGACTGCTACCGAAAGGGAGCAGACGGCATGGAAGTCATGAACTGGAGCATGCGAGAAGCAGATAGACTACGCGGATGTAATAATCCGGCACGTAGGCAGGCACGGATACCCCCTCCATATGATTCTAATGATCCATGGAAGGACAGGTATCAAGCTTTTGTCGACGAAGTCAATTGTAGTGGCTGGACAAAAGAAGAAGCTCTGCCATATTTGATCTGTTGGTTAAATAAAGGCGGAAAAGTAGCCCTCAACCAATGGAGAGCAGCTTACGGAATATACGGTACTTATGATCAATTGGTCGAATGTGCCGCATACCTGTTTGGATCAATCGTTAGAGAAGATCCGTGGGTAAGCTTCAAGAAGAGGACACAAAAACCTAAAGAATCACACAAAGTCTTTGGTTTGGAGCTACAGGACTTGCTTTCGAAAGCACGTCCAAATTGGGCTCATGATGATGATTGTTATCTACAAGAATTGTTTATACAATTCTACAGTGGATTGCGAGATCCGGATCACAAGCAAGTGGTCTGGGACTCTTGGAAAGATGACACTTCCTTCAGTGATCTGTTCATAGCAATCGATGGACATGACATGAAGAAACGTTTGGTAGGTCTCGGACCTAATCCAGTAAGAGCAGCTCCATTCCAATACGGAGGTACACCTGCTCCGGTATACGATACTTCCCAATTAGCTCCGGTTGAATCGAATGAAGTTGATGAGAAAGATGAATATGTCTCCGATGAAAACGGAGATTATATTGGTTCAGTCCAGGTAGCTGGAAAGTATTACCGACAAAAGCGGTATAGGAAAGTACATTCGAGAGGGAGAGGAGGATCTGTTGCTGGTAAAACAGCTTCCGGATCAACTCAACCTGGCAGTGCAGCCTCTACGGCGAACCCAACTGTAGCAGCCACTGTTGCTCCGACTAACATGATGGAAACATTATTAGCCGGATTAACAGAAGCTCTAAAGAGACCGAGAGTTGACAAATCTCAGAGGAGATGTTTCAGATGCCAGAAACTGGGGCATTATGCTCCAGAATGTATGGCTGAGAAACCTGTCCCTCGTAGACAGGAGAGTGTCTCTGGAGTAAGTACAGAGGAAAACTAAGGAGGGGTCTCCTAACGGGCAAAGAAGGGGATCCCAGTGACAAATCTTGCCATGATATCACCATCCGTGATGATAGTTCGCATGAAGTAACAAGATCGCCTAACACCGAGGTGATTGTAGACACCCGGAAGGTTAGGGAAGCTGATATAACAGGTGCTATGGGAGCACAGGGGAAACCCAATATCAGTAACGAGGCAGGCGGCTATGCGTTAGCCAAGGTCTGTGGTGCCCACCTGCCCCCGGGTCATCCTTGTCTGGAATTCTTGAAAGGATGTGGATTGACTCCTGGTGTGAAAAATGACGTTCCGATTGTCACGGACATGCCCTCTGTTCTAAACGGAAGGCGGTGGTATGTTTGCCTTACTGTTAACGGAAGATCTGCCGAATTCCTTGTGGATACGGGAGCTAGCCACTCTTGTATCTCCAGGGGGTTCTACGACCTTATACCGGATGAACATGATACTCTCAAATCGGGAGGAAGTGCTCAGACGGCCGACGGCAGTACCTTGCAAACGTATGGTAGAACTTGTGTGAGACTACAGTTAGATGGTATACATGACTATGTCATGAGCGCCACCGTTGCGGATATAGCAGATGAGGGGATACTCGGGTTGGATTTCGCATCCCTGTATGGTGCTGTATTGGAACCCCAAACAGGAGTGTTGAGTGTGAGATACCCGTACCCCGTAAAGGTTAGATGTGCACTGAGACAAGTGAGCAGTATGGCTAGTGTGGCACACACTGTGCGAATCCCTCCGGGAGTAGCCTGTGATGTGCTTGTAAGAAGTGATCCTGCAATGCGTAACAAACCTGCAGTGATAGAACCGGATGTAGTTACTTTGTCAGGTATTGGATTAAATTCTGTAGACACGATAGTAGCGAATGCATCCTGGTCGGTAGTACCTGTCTCCAATACTGGAAACACGACTATCTACTTGAAAAAGGGACAAGTTTTTGGAAACGTGACCCTTTCGGAAACTGTAACGGATAGTAAGCTAAGCTTACGAAAGGTAACAGGAGATGATGAAATTTCGGAAGACTTACTTAAGTTGTATGAAGAAACTTCATTAGAAGATCCGGAACACCGGAAAGAGTTTTATAATTTGCTCTGTCAGTATAATAATGCCTTTGCCAAACCTGGTGAAAAACTAGGTACGACAAATAAGGTATTACATAAAATAGATAGGAGATGCGGAACCCTTTAAGATACCGTATAGACGGCTACCTTTAGCGAAAAAGAGAGTAGCTGAAGATGAAATAAACAAGATGTTGGAACAGGATGTAATAGTCCCTTCCAATAGTCCATGGAGTAGTCCTGTGTGTATGGTAACAAAGAAAGACGGTACTATCCGCTTTTGCATAGACTACAGGAAGTTGAATGGAATAACGAAAAAGAATTCGTATCCATTACCGAGAATAGATGAAACCATTGACTCCTTAGGAGGAAACAGCTGGTTTTGTACCCTAGACTTGCAATCAGGTTACTGGCAAGTGGGAATGAACCCTTCAGATATGGAGAAAACTGCATTTTCAAGTCATATTGGATTATTCCAATATAATGTAATGCCGTTTGGATTGTGCAATGCACCTGCAACATTTGAAGCAATGATGGAAACAATTCTAAGTGATTTATTGTGGAAAAGATGTCTTGTATATCTTGACGATGTCATAGTCTTCGGGAAAACATTCGAAGAGTGTTCTAATAACCTGAAAATGGTACTAGAACGTATTATCTCTAATGGTCTCAAATTGAAACCTAAGAAATGCCACATGTTTAGAAAGTCCATAAATTATTTGGGCCGCATCATCAGTGATGAAGGAATAAAGGCTGATCCGGAAAAAATCGAATCAGTTACGAATTGGAATAGACCTAAAACACCCAAAGAAGTGAGGTCCTTTTTAGGATTCTGTTCCTATTACAGGGAATTTATTCCGAATTATTCTAGAGTCAGTTACCCATTACAAGCAATAGCTAACTGGACTCCAGGAAGTACCAAGGAAAAATTTCCTTGGACGCATGAACAGGAAACCGCTTTCCAAAAGCTAAAAGATCTGTTCACGAGTACTCCCGTACTGCAATATCCGAATGAAACGGATCATTTCATACTGGATACTGATGCTAGTAATGATAGCATTGGTGCAGCTCTCTCGCAAGTCCAAAATGGGAGAGAAGTACCGATTGCCTTTGCCAGCAATACACTGAGCAAGACTCAGCGCAATTACTGCACAACCAAAAGAGAGTTGTTAGCAGTAGTCGTATATACCAAGAAGTTCAAACATTTTCTATGGGGAACGAACTTTACTTTACGTACGGATCACTCCTCTTTAAAGTGGCTACTGAACTTCCGAGATGCTGAAGGAATGCTAGGCCGATGGCTAGCCCATTCATCCGAATATGGGCTTGAACATCAACAGATTCAGCATAGACCCGGAGTTAAGCATTTAAATGCTGATGCTTTGTCTCGAATACCAATCCGGAAATGTGATAATCCGGATTGTACTGATTGTGGAGCTCATAAGGCAGTGTTAGCAGGGATTCGAAGACCATTCGTACCCCTAGTTGCCAGTATACTGGATTGGTCTATGGATCACATACGACGTTTCCAGGAAGCTGACTCGATAACTGCGCAGCTACTGCAATTAGTACCAAAGGGTATACGTCCAGTTAGACCGGAGGTCTCTCTGGAAAACCGAGAAATGAGAAGGTTTCTTGCTCAATGGACCGAGCTTGAAGTCCGGAAAGGCGTGTTATACCGTTGGAAGCCATGTAATAATGGTGAGAGAATCATGCAAGTGGTGATACCACATGCTATGAGACGTGACATTATGTACTTCTGTCATGGGCATCGGACCAGTGGTCATTTCGGAAGGAAACGCTCGTTAGCACGACTTTCCAAGAAATACTATTGGCCTGGCATGACACGGGACTTGCAAAGATGGGTAATCACCTGTCCGGATTGTTGCAAAAACAAACCCGGACCCGGGATGGGCAAACTTCCCCTATCCCAAGAACTTTTCGGAGTTAGATTCGCAAGAATCGGAGTAGACATTATTAGTGGATTGAATACAACCGCTAATAATAATACCTGTATGATGGTAGTGTGTGATTATTATACGAAATACACTAAAGTATTTCCACTACCGGACCACAAAGCAATTACTTGTGCCGAAGCCTTTGTAAAAGGTTGGGTACTAAGTTTCGGTGTACCATTAATGTTACACAGTGACCAAGGCAGAGAATTCGAATCAAATCTCTGGCAGGGTATGTGCGAATACTTAGCTATTTGCAAGACTAGAACCAACCCGTATAGGCCACAAAGCGACGGATTGGTAGAAAGGTTCAATAGAACCCTCATCCAAGTCCTAAAGTCACTCGTTAATGAACATATGGATGACTGGGATGAGCAATGTCATTTCGTGACACATGCTTATAACAGTACGGTACATTCAAGTACAAATTGTACTCCGAACCTTTTAGTATTCGGAGAGGATTTGATAATGCCTGCTGACCTAGTTTTTGGAGTCGTAGGGATGGACCCTGAACTACCTTGCCATGTAGTCTTTGTGGAATGTTTAAGAGACAGATTTAAAAAAGCATATGAGTCTGTCCGAATTGATTTGGAGAAAAGTGCCAAATGGCAGAAAGCAGGATACGATACCGATCTAAAGCATCGGAAGTTCCAATCCGGAGACAGAGTTCTCAGATTACATGAACCACTTAGACACATAAAATTAGCGTCTAATTGGGATGGTCCCTTTACTATAACACAAGTTATCAGTGATTGTACCGTAATTATCAAATCCGACCTTGGTCGACTTTATAAGTCGAATGTGGCTAGATTAAGGAGATGGTCTGGGAGGGAGACCTCCACAGAAATGTATGGTGAAGGTTCCGGAAAGATCCTGAACCAGAATCGCATAATAGACCAGGTAGAGAACACTACAGTGAAGCGCGGCCGTGGTAGACCCAAGAAGTGTTCCGAATCAGTGACACCCACGCCAACACCGATTAAGCGTGGGGGAGTAAAAAAAGTCTCGGCAGGTGAAGACAAAAAGAGGAGGAAAGGTGTTTCTAAGGCTAAGAAGCACCTAGAGAAAGCTCTTCAGACTGTCAGGTCCGATAAAGAACTATCCGAGAAGGGGAGATACGTTCGCCGCAGCCCCCGAATTGCCCAGAGGACTGCAGTGACCTAACCTGTATACACAACGAGTGTAATGTTTACATTTAGAGGAACGGATGACAACTGACCCTAAAGGCTTATTTGTCGCCCCCGCATGATGTACCAATGGGTAGTGGACGGATAATCCGGTGGATTTGCTTAAGCTTTCCATAATCTCCACTTAAATCCCCAGACGAGTCATCGGTGTGAGCGATAATTACCTAAAAACAATCAGTTTGTTGTTGTACCGCCTGTAGCACGTGCGTTTCCGCATGACGTCACCGTGTCCAGTCTCGGCTGTAGTGGTCAGTGAAAACGTCTCTGGAGACACCGGGATTCGAACCCGGGGCCTCTCGCTTGCAAGTCGAGTGCTCTACACTGAGCTACATCCCCTGGCCTGACATACCCTGTCACCAACACGGCCCCACTGACATTTCCACCTTCCAACTACCCTGGATCGGTATGGTATACATAGGGGGAGTGACACAACCAAGTGAACAGTCCCTCTGAAGGCTCTGCGCACCCGACGGGGGAACGAACCCCTACACTCCTCCCAACCAGCTTCAACCGTATCCCGCCAGAACCGGTCCTCCAGTCCAGTCTGAACGGTACCAGTACTGAGTCACACACAGTGTGGTAGACTTCCTGTTCCCAGGAACTACTGTGGGTGCCACCTGTTTCCAAGTCTCCCAGCACTAGCAAGTTGAAGCGCTTATCTATACCATACCGGCCCAGGTACCGAGCTCTCTAAAGGTCCCCCCTCACATGGGTCAGGACCACTCGGTGTCTCCACCACTGTAGTGGTCAGTGAAAACGTCTCTGGAGACACCGGGATTCGAACCCGGGGCCTCTCGCTTGCAAGTCGAGTGCTCTACCACTGAGCTACATCCCCTGGCCTGACATACCCTGTCACCAACACGGCCCCACTGACATTTCCACCTTCCAACTACCCTGGATCGGTATGGTATACATAGGGGGAGTGACACAACCAAGTGAACAGTCCCTCTGAAGGCTCTGCGCACCCGACGGGGGAACGAACCCCTACACGTTTTTCATTGTTGAGTGGGCATTAGGTGGAAATGCATCGGGAAGATGGTCGATTTGTTCCCAATTCAAAATCGAGAATAAATCGGCCTCGGTGGAACACCCGCTTTAAGGTCACAATTGTTATAACTATTAGCCATAAGCACTGATGCTCCAATATCATCTACTATAGATATTCGATATACCTTTACCCATTCTAATTATACCAAGTGCTAGAATTTGGTGTCAGATGATCAAATTTGTCAAATTTAAGCTAACAGAATGATCCTATGTCAAGTCAAATATAGAGATTTCCTCAAATCTCCTACTGTAGAATGCATCTAACATGGATCCAACGCAAAGGCTAATATCTATACTTGATGGATGTGTAACATCAATTGATTATCACATGTGATAGCATTGCAGCATTGAGGGATATTGACAGGCATGATGTACAGAATTATCACCGCTGTCGACCCCTCACAACAGGTATATGTGAGTTGGGCGCCGATCCAACTAGTACAGAAGGGCACACTCTTCCATGCATCTATTTGAACTGCCTCACCTCGGAGGCTACTTGGGACTGAAATGGGGTAGATTGACCCTGAGACGTCTGCATATTATTAAGATAGATGTCTAGAACACTTAATATCAGTAGCAATAAAAAATCAGTTTGCTGCTGAATCTACATTACAACTGCTCTAATTGAGCCAATGCTGAACAACCAGTAGTCATCATAGAGAGCTGAAAATTCATAACTGGCCTAATATACGGCCAAAAATGGCCTGTACAAAATTTCGGAGCTTTACCTGCATTGCATCCAGAGGTATGAGTGTTTGCTTACCGTTCTACATGTAGGACAGTGGGACTTAGCACCATAAATCCTTCATATGCCAGTTGTAGATTTTGGAGAAAATGACGCGTTTATTGGCCACCACGGTTATCTATAGTATAGGGGGTAGGAAATATCCACGCTAGGAAAACTCACACTAGTACAGGTAGTAAAATTCTTCTGAACTGCATTCTTATTTTAATGGTTTCAACATAAAAATCAGGATTTGACCCAATACTCTTTACTTGCATAAAATTAATAATTTTTGATTCATTGTGAAATTTAGCATAGATATATCTAAGATTATGTCAATTTTATATCACTTGAGCAAAGCTCACCAACGTAACACTTGATTATTGATCTTGATGTATAAGAGAGTAATGTTTATTCATTATAATCTGGAAAATGTATGATGATACTCCTCAATGTCTTTATGTTGCTAACAATTGCACAGCTGTCGTGAAACACACGAACATTACAATTTGGCTTGGTTGGTCAATAATGTATGTGATAATGGGTATAACCCCTAGCAGTGGTCATATCACTTTTACTGATATTATTCAGTGGGTCGTCATGTAGAACTTGTATACTGAGATGGGTGTAGAGCTGTGTCTGTCTGCATCCATGCAGCATGTACTCGACACTGTTCAAACCATCTGTCTTGTAACGTTTGGGTCCATGTACCATCAACTTTGTCCTAATAGAAACAAGGAAAAAGGAACAATGCACCAATACAGATCAATGTCTTTCTGGCATTGCACTGGAGATCCTTGGCTATATATGGCTATGACTATCTCCAGTGCTATAAACAATCATCATGATAACAAAATGGCATAATTTGTTATATCATTATGCTACTTTTATGGAGCTAAATGCATTTACATGGATTATAGCGGTGCCCTTCTATCCTTGCTGTATAATGCAAAAGAAGACAAAGGCATAGCAGCAAACGTTTGATAAATGGCAAGAATACTGCTATCACTCTGTTGTTGATGATTATAATGGCCCATAATCATTATCTTTCTTTTTTAATGACCGATAGGCCAAAAAACATCAGCGATTAAAAGGTAGGTAGTGTCATTTACCTCATAGGGTTGACCAGACCTCTTGGGTGATAGGTTTCAGCAAACCTACCTATGTCATACCCTGCCCTGTGTGTAGTCAGATTATGATGAATCATTCTGAAATAAAAGGGCAATAAGAATCGGGCATTCATCTCCTTCCACTTTTGCCCCTGTCTCCCATCCCCTCTTCTTACTTCATAACATTATACTTCTCACGACTTGGTAGTACACTTTTAGTATACAATGGGCCCAGGCAGAATGAGACATCATTGGCCGAAATAATTTTCGCCTGGTAGTAACTACTGAGAATATTTTGGCAATTATGTCAAAACCTGTCCCTCCTTGAACATTGGTAGATGTATCAGAAGATAATGATTAAGCTCTACATGCATTATAATCCACGATAATCATCAAAATCGCAATAATGCAGCCTTGTTGATAAAAATACCAAATGAAGAGTTTGGTTCCAAAAATGCAATAAACGCCATTTTGGAAAGAATGGACTTAAGATGAGAAAAAGATAGGTTGGGGTAAGTGAAAAAATGTTGCAAAATCATTTTTTCCAAAACAGTCACCATTTTGCACCTGGGACCAACCTAAAATCCACTTTTTTTTTTCCAAAACGCAACAAATCCCACACCTGTTTTGTTGCAAAACACAATAAATCCACTCAGGCAAACACTGCCATGGCATGTAAGTTCATTGATAACCTTATTTCCATGAATTGAATGATATATTAACGTCATATCACTGTGTTTAGTAAGTTTTATAACCTTATTCCCAATAAAAACCAGCTTTGCTGGTGAGGGAAGAGGTATATAGATGTAAAAGCTCTTGTGGTGGATTTTTTGCGTTTTGGAACAAAACAGTGTGGATTTATTGTGTTTTGGAACAAAACAGGACTTTGGGACTTTTAAAAAAGGCCTATTGGATTTATTGCATTTTGGAACAAAACAGTTTTTGGGATTTATTGTGTTTTGGAACAAAACAGAAATAAATCATGCATTCTACCTATGAAAGAAGATGCAAGGATTTCAAAACGAATTGTGGGGATATTTTATTTATGTCCCCCTAAATATTGAAACTTATAAAGGTGACCATCCCCTTATCAGTTATTGGGAATTATAAATGCTTCATTATCTCAAAATTCCTAAAATAAAATTTATTGCGTTTTGGAACCAAACTCTTCAAATGATCTTTTTTGATCTTGGATGAATTTTCTACATCATTGACACGATCTGCGAAAATGGGGCTTAGTGCAGGGGGTTCTAAGACCCCTTCTCCCAGTACAAGTCAATTTCTGTTTTCAGCTTTGGGTTTTTGATCCGATTCCACAGAGAGTAACATAACAGTCTTCAATTTTAAATTGATGGAGTGCTTACCATGGCAACTAAAAGTAGGCAAATGGACCAAATATGGGATGCTTGCACCCAAAATGGAATGTTTGAAGTGAGACTATTGAATTCTGAAACTAGCCTAATCCATTTTTATATGCACTTTAGACTTATTTTGTCCCTGCAATGCCCACTTGTGGCCAAATGCAGATGGGTTATTTCGCTTGTTGTTTCACATACATGTATGTGTGCGCCAGCATATGACAGACTAATGCTGTGAGGAGTACCTGCTCACCAACTTAAAATAATTTTACATTTAACTCAAGATTTGTCATACGTTACCAAATGGATTACGATGTAAATGATGTCTAATCTGGCATAGCCCTTTTAGGAGCATCCTCTTTTGGCACACAGTGAGTTCCTTCAACTTGTAATAATATAAGCCACGAGGTATAATCAAATAATGGTAGTTTCTTGAATAAGATTTGTACAAGAGCTATCCCTAAATAATGGCTACCACACAATCACCTTTCATAGAGGTCATCGTCCTCACTTCCCCAGGCCCAGAAGTGATTCGAGAATCCATTAATCAGCATAAAGTGTTCTGCAGAAATAGAGAGTACACCACCAAAGTACTGTCTATATGAGTTCCTGTAATACAAACAAATAGAGAGTATGCCACCTGGCACCAAAGTACTGTCTTTATGAGTTCCTGTAATACAAACAAATAGAGAGTACACCACCAAAGTACTGTCTTTATGAGTTCCTGTAATACAAACAAATAGAGAGTACACCACCAAAGTACTGTCTTTATGAGTTCCTGTAGTACAAACAAATAGAGAGTACACCACCAAAGTACTGTATATATGAGTTCCTGTAATACAAACAAATAGAGAGTACACCACCAAAGTACTGTCTATATGAGTCCCTGTAATACAAACACGTATGTAAAGAGCAGTCAATCTGGATGGGCATTGGACACGACAGATGTGTGCGTTCCTGAATAGTTCTAGGTTTCCTCCAAAATATGCCAAGTGCTTTTAAGGTAATAAATGATATCCAAAGCATTCCTCATCTGTCCGTATTGTGAATTTATACATTTCAGAATAATAAAGGTTAAAACTTATTGATAAAAGGTTTCTAATTGTGGATCGTCCAGTATTATCATTAATTAATTAGACAGTTCTGCATTCAAAGTTATTTAGAAAATATTCACCCTTTCATTCTAGCTGTACTCACTCTCTGTATTTTCTGCCTGCATTGCCATCAACAAATCTCCTTTTGGAGACCAAATGCAAAGGACCATCCAGACACACATACATATTACGGGTATCTTCAGGGAACTTGTCCACATCCTGCAGAATGATACAGTCATAGACACCCTGCCGTGACACCTCCAACCAACCAGCATTTAGTATGGCTCCCTTGTTAAAATGCTTATCATCTGCCTGAGGAATAGAATCACAAACCACTGTGACTCATATAGCAACTCCTAGCATGGCCCTATATTAGTTCATGACCCACATTTATGCAAATCTAACTTAAGCATTTTTATATTCTCTTAAGTTACAACTACTTATAATTTGGCAGTTTTCAAGAATAGCAAAAGGAGCATTTTATTCTCAACATCAGTGCCCCAATGTAAGATGCTGCTAGGGAGGTTAAAATCTGTTTTCAGAAGAATAATCTGTTTCTCTATTGAATGAAGTACCTTTCACACACCTGTTCGATGATAAATATAGTATAGTTTAGTAGCTGATGCTGAAGATAAATATGCAGATTCTGCAGCAGGAGATGTAAATCTCGAGTTCTATTTCTGTAAGGAACCAAAATGGCTGTCTTCTGGTGTGCAACACAGACGTCTGGTGCCCATGACCCACCATATCTCACATGACTATATCTAGGTATGGTGTCTTCAATTTCCCGGATCTTTATATCAACATTGAATTCACCTGGAATAGAAGAGTTTCTTAACTGCAGAGATGACTTCTGGAAAACTTTGGCCCCATAACTCAAGTTAGTTACTTATCAAATAAGTGGAAAAACTTTAAGTCTTTAAGTAATATTATGCCACAGGGGCAATGTACATTAGATCTTACTTGTCCTTGTTCTAATTGGCCGAATTGAAGAAGGAAAATTGAATTGATTGAAAACATTTTATTGGCTACTTTGTATCACAACGTGGGGCGTTTTTCACCTAGCGCCAAACAGATTACATATATACTCATGCTTGATAAGGCATATGGAGAGACTTCATGGCTTAGGGAGAAAAGTTATGTGGATCTTTCTTATTATGGACCCCAATAAGTCTACGTGAAACGGGTGCCCGAGTTTATAAAAACTCAAATACACTAGTGTTTTCAAATGACGGTGAATATCTCAGGATGAACCAGGAGGTACCTGCGAGTGGAGGTGGGTATGGGCACAAGGGTAGGACAGCTGAGGGCTTAGTAACTCCACTTAGGATTGGGCACATCTCATCTTGAGCTGGAATTAGAAAACACGAATATGGAATAAATATATACTAAGAAGGTAAGAAAAATAGAACAATTCATACATTAGATAATAACAAAAAAAAGACATCTGATTAAAGACAGGCCCATTGGGTAACTAAGGTAAATCAAGCTGTACAAACCTTGGAATCCTCTGATCCATATACCTATCCAGAAAACATACATGAGGGTTGCCATGATGTGTGAAACAACATCAGTGGATTGAATCTAGCATAGGTTTTAGGTTTCAAAATCACTTGACAGGTCATAAAGTTCGAAAATGGCTCTATCACACTGTTAACACTTCAGGGCCACATTCTGTCATCTGATCCATATTTCTTGCTCTGGTGCACCAATGCAGCTATTTACTTACCAGCACTGCATTCGGGCATCATGCTGGTCAACCCTTCATGAGAGTATATGGCTTTGATGCAGGAATGCAGCTCTCGATAAGTACACTGTATGATTGAATCTATAACTTAAAGCAATACTGCCCTATGCATGGGTTAACATGTTAGCCGAATGCTGAATTCATATGTGGGAATAATGTGCATTGTATTACTTACATATCAATGCATTGTTCACATGGTAACATCAAGTTCGAGTTTGAAAAAACAGTCATTCATCATGTACTCAATAGTACATTCAGTCCTGCTTAAATAACCATGTAATGTGATTCATGCAACACAGTTATATGTTATCTTAGATCTATCATACAGTAGGTGGATATGTGAATAATAGGGTGCTGCTGAAGTTTGCCATAGTGCTGCATGGGAATGTAGATACAGGCATATTGTGCTGTTCTAAAACATTTAATGAATCATTAAAACATGAGCAGCCAGCCGAGGGGATGTTTTACACTCCCCACCACTGGTGGTACACTATTCCAACCTTTGAAATATCAAACTACTTCATGTGAAGTGTTTAGAAATATTTCCTGTCTCCTTCCTTATACTTTTTATTCCCCCATTGGAGGCCAAGGCCCTTTGAGTGAAATAAATTGTAAAAAATTCCCTAGTTTTTTATCATTTATATCTAGGATGCAACTGTGACAAAGTCATATGCCTTGTATTACCTCAAATATACACCTGATGAGACTCAAAGGAGTCGAAACCTTGACTATCCCACCCATATTGGTTAAAAACTAATGGATTCTAAACATTTGTTTGGAGTTATGCACCTAGGCCTGGAGATTGACCAATCTCCAGGACCCTGGGGGCCCACAGGAAGCCCGTGGTGCCATGGTGATGATGCATTATTGTTGACTGATGACAATGATCACCCTGGAGACCACCTTTCCAACGGAATTTGATAAGGTGAGGTGAGTATGGCAACCACGCCAGTTACAGCAAGGTAGTGTTGAGGTGTGGACGGCCGACCAAAAAAGGTGTGTTTCAACTAACATGATCTGAAATGCTAGGGTCGGTAGGTCGGATTTTTTCTTACAAATCTGTGCCCAATCTCTATACAATGCTGTATATATATTAGGAGATACATCCTACAATTTAGTCAGATTCTTTGATCGTAGTGGAATTTGGGAGCTAGTAGGGCTATTTGATGATCGTAGGTCATTTTGAATTTTTTCTTGCAAACCCATGAAGTCTGGGTGTGTCTTATACACAGCGTGTGCCATGTACACCCTTCACATTGTTCTTTATGGACAAGTCATTCATTACCAGCTGGGTGGCGGGGCTAGATGGATTTTTGAGGACCAGCAAATTTTTTTCCCCGACCCCCCACCAATATGATCCATAGGACCATCTTTTAACTGTTAGAGCCGAGTCATTTGTTGCCAGGTGGGTGGGGCTTGTTAGATATAGGGGGTAATTTTGAAAAAGAGCCCCTTGGTGGTGGGGGGGGGGCAAAACTGAATTAACCTTCACGCTGGGGGGGGGGGTCAAAACTAAATATGGGCTATTCAAATACCCATTGCAATGCATCATTCCCACACATGTATCTGATTTTTCGGAGGGGGGGGGTGCAAAATCAGTTCTTAGTGGGGGGGGGGCTGACCATTTTTGTCATAGTGGCGGGGAGTTTAAAAAAAAATCCTCCGATCCGTCAAAATCCATCAAGCCCCCCAAGCTGGCAATAAATGACTCGGCCCTCAATGATATGTTGTAATGATGAACAGTCAATTCATGTACAAATAAAATGTACCGTAAATTCCCTCATATAAGCCGCACCCCTCGTATAAGCCGCACCCTGACTTTGAGAGGAGGTTAGAAGACACATCTGGGGCTTGAAAATGGGCAGTTTAGTACTGTTTTATGGTGTCAAAATCCCTCATATAAGCCACACCCTGACATTGGGCTGAACCTATAAGCCTAACTTTAATCTGGGTTCTGGTATAAGCAGCGGCTTATACAAGAGAAAATATCTGACTGCAACCAGGTGACCCTGAGCTACATTTTGGTCTTTGTAGCTTACGAATTGGACCATTATTAAAGAATTTACAGCCTAAAACAAAAGGTATAGTTAATTTCAGTCAGTAAGTTTTGTAATGTTCTGCTTAAAAAAAAAAGAAAAAAAATCGGCCCTGTTTTGCTAGGGTCGGTCAGGTTACTGGAAACAAACTTTTTTTTTTGCCTAAGACACATTTATCAATTTCTTCTTCATGTACCGGGTAGGTAAAAGTGTCCACATCAACGCATTATGTCTGCCCACAAACTTTTGAATTAATATGACGCAGTATATAAGGGAATAAGAAGGAAGACAAAGGTAACCATGTTAACCACACACGATACTTGGTTCTTCTCAGTACTCTTGGGTGTGATAGTTGCCAACCTGAACTGCTCATGTTGTGTCTTAACTCTAGTGGTAAGCGAGCCAAAGAGCCACTCATACGAACCATTACAATAGTATGCAGTCCCACTTGGCAAAAAACCTTTGCAAACGTTTGGATTAGGTTAGGGTGAAACATTTATGAAAAACATTTTCCTACAAACCTGTAATAACAAAATGACGGTCAAAACGTTTTTGAGTACATGTTTGTGTTTTAACCTTTTTACTAGTTATCATTCACTTATTGTACATGTACTACATAGTGCCGAAGCATGTAAAGTAAACACTATGGCGTGCAAAAAAGCGACCCATTTTTTCATCTTTCTTTGCTTTTTTTTTAGGGGGGGGGTCCTATCCCATCATCAAAATAATGCAACTGTAGTATGCATCTATGTAATATTTTATAGATTTTTGACAGTTAAAAGCGCAATCTGTTTAATTTGAGGCCTAGCAACCAGACATAAACCTACAGGTATTGATTTGCTAGAAGAAGACGCAAAAGTTTGTCAATAGTTTGACACCAGAAGCAAATATACGAGGCTTTATTCCAATATACAAAACATCATCATCTGTGTGTACATGTAGAGAGTGGGTACATAAGTCTGCAGGAGTGGTATAGTGATGTAATACTTATAATAATTAAATAGGGAAGTTAGTAGTACAATCATTGAAGCAAAAACTCATCTTTCTCATATATCCCTTTCTTCCTTATACACTTCACATACTGAGCAAAGTATAAATCTAAACATCAAAGCAGACATGTTTCGTGAGTAAATAAACACCTTTTTTCACTGTCCTAATACCGCACGCAGCGGCTTTTTTACGTGCCCTGGCGCACCTTACAGAAGCAGCCAAAGTTAGAGGAGCACCTTACAGGCTAGGTTATTTTACATTAGATTGGTACTAAACTCATCCAAAACAGACCCCAGCCGCACCCTATAGGATTCCCTCATGTTAGGGTTGCGATTGATACCCAGGGTATTAAACGCAATAAACAAACAGGATGGTTTAGGGGGATAACAAATACCATAAATTCTATTAAACATGCTTCACCTTGCATTTAAATGCCGCACTAGAAACCGTAAAACCCTAAATATAAATTCAACCACATAATTAATGCATCCTCCCACTTTGTGGATATGCTATAGAAGCCGCACCTGGGGCCTAAACATTTCTTATCCAGTTCTGTATTAGAGAGGTAAAACCCTGCCTATAAGCAGTGCCTGAGTGTGGCCTCTGGGTTGATCTACAATGTATATGCCCAGGCTTATCCCCAAGGTTTTACGGTTTTAATGGTATACGGTGTTTCTTGTGTCCAGCTAAGCTTCCCTCATTTGAGCAGCATGACATCTTACATGATTCCTTTTTGTCAATTTCTGAACAGTGATTAAATATACATTTTCTTATTTTAAGGATATGCTGGTAATAAGGAAACCATTTAGTACACATTGCTGCAACATATTGTTTACAAACATCTTGTTTATAAGAGTGTAAACTTAGATCTACTTTGAGACACTATTCAGCTATACAAACAACATACCGGAGTACACATTCTTACAATTCATAACCCTCAAGTTTGTACCACTCCTTGACAAAATCTTCTTCAAAGTGAAATACCTTCCACATCTGTGATCATGATACAATTGACAATTGCATAATATAAAGATGATCATATTTGATAGTGAAATTGCTTGAATAAACCACTTTTCCTGCTAGATTAACCACTTCTTCACACAATGTACACTGCTTATCATAGTTTCTAATATTATATATGCATTTAGTGTCTCTTTCGATGGACTCTCGAATGACTGCAAATGGCAGTTTTAAATGTGAAAGGGCTATTCCGGTAAAGATTTTCAGAAGACAGTCAATCATCCGACAAATATTACTATCGTGAATGTATAGTGCGATGAGTGTCAGATTAACAGCTGCCGTCTGAAAACCAGCAACGGAATACCACCTTTATCGGCTTACATTTGACCGTCATGTCAAGAACAACCCTCTTTCACTGTACACAAAAAGCGCATTGAGAGGCTTAATTTACAGACTGTCTTATATCACAAACCAATGTATACTTTACACCACACTCACAGTTCATATATCATCCAACAATTTGTAAAGTATCATAATTAACACATCATAACAAATTATGATCAATATTATTTCATGGCAACTTTATGCTTCACTGTAAATGACCGTGAATTTTAAATAAGTTATATAGACTATTAATTACTGCAAATATGATGTAGAAAAGATCCTTTAGGTTAAGAAAACCTGCATGTATCAGTTTAAACAACTAACTTTACTATCAATATTATGTATTATCTTAAAGGAAAAAAAAGTTAAAAATGCTAGATCCATGTTAGTTGTATAGATGAATATTTGCATCCTAACTGGCATAAACGTGGCACATCTAACAGTTGGCACATGGAACAGTAGCCTATATAGAATACTGAAAATGTAACGAAGGAAAAAAACTTGGGTACTTGTATCTTAAAAAGGCTCCTCCTCTCAAAATAAATATATTCTCTCGAGAACCTTAAGATGAAAACATACTGTCGGTGGGTTTTTGTGAGCACCATCTTTTGGGATCTTGTTTTCTTGCTTTACTCCATATTTGCACCATCCCAAAATGAAATTAAATGAGTTAAAGTATATACAATGCTCTTATCACCTTGAACTTATGGCTTCTTTGAATAAAACACAGACATATCTTTATGTGAATTTGATTGGAAACATTAATTGTATCAAATGAAATAAATACTTTTTAACACCCAATTTCTCTGTGAAATCTATTCAAATGATTTTGCTTTACTAAAGAAAATGAGTCAAATGCTATCAAATATTTCACTGAAGATGATGAATATGTGAAAAAAAACGTGTTCAACTGAATGAAAGCACCATTACAAATAGCCTTACGGTAAATAGTTTAGTGACACATGTCCAAGTCAAATCCACACACAACAGACACTGGCCTCGATATACGAGGGGATACATTCATCATAACAAGAAAAAAAACATGGAAGATACACAGAATATCATTCTATAAGGGGGTAGTGATGGGAGTATCAACTACAATACAGTAATCAATTGTTGATCAATGAAAAACTGACTTCACCTTCGCTTCCTATGTGTCTTTCATGTGTTATCCCCTCAATTAGTGGGTTTAGGCCAGATATATCACTTTATATATGTGCTTATTCCTCCGCAGCCTAAATCCTACAGCGTAGTAATACACGGAAGTTGGCATTTGTCTAAGAAGTGCTCTTCCACTGGGAAGCTAGCTAGCTGCCAGACTAGTGGGTACAGATTCTACTCCTTTTAGAAATATGAGTCAGAACATAGATATTTTGTCTGTGCACCACTATGTAATGTGGGAAGAGTACTGTGGCGAGTGTGGGTGTCTGGCCCCCAGGTCTTTAAGTAATAGGCCCTTTTTGTAGCTTGTAAGAGAGTCTAAAAATATGGTCACTCACACCAAGCGGCTTTAAACCCAGCATATTTAAAATTACTGGGGTAGGACATATTTCGGTAGTTGGCAGCAATCGCAGCCCATTTTAAAGAACTGGCTAGTCCTCAAACTGTGAAACTGCTGTAAGGGCCCTAGCTCTGAGGGCCCTTGCCCTGGAGGCCATATACTATGGGCTCTGCCCAAGATGCCTTGGAAGCCACAAACAATAGACAGATATTACATATCTAAATTCAACAATAAAAAATGGTAATAACGAAATGTGACTAATAACTTCCATTAAAGCTCTGGGGATTGATTGTCTAGCATTTTAGTTTTTGAGATCTACCACAGGTAAAGGGCCGTGATGGCCTTCCCAAGCTTTAGATTACATGAATCAATAACTGACTTTGCTAGAATTAAGGTACAACTTTATCATAATTGACCTAACCAAGTTTTTTCTAACATCTGAATTGCACAGAGCCAAAATTGGTATAGCAATATAAACATGAGCTTATGTTCGAGGATAAATTCTAGAATATTGGGGATCGGACGGATGGACATCACTTAGACGCTGCCCAACTGTCGTAAAATACATCAACATAAATTGTTCTACGGGAAGTTATGGTCCAAGTGAATTCTACCAGTGCTGTCAAATCTTGACAAGTGTTAGCCTATTTTACAATTGATGTAGGATTACAGATTTGAATGTCGTGATACATGAATCTAATGCTGATGTGAATGTCGTAAGTGTAAAATATATGAGAGTATCCCGGCTGAGAGCGGAACTGACCCCGCTGCGCTACAAACAACACTGTGCGAGGATAGGTAGAACTTATCACAGAATTAGTTAAACCTTACAAAGTCCTTACTGGAATAGAGACTTATGGTAATAACTCGAGTATACATACATACACAGGCGGCAGAGGTGTAATGGGTAGAACACGCCAGATGGGTCAAAATCCTAACCATATACCTGGTTTCATTTTGCAAATAGTCATCTCTGAATTTTCAGTCTACGGCAGGAAAGTGTGATATCATATATTGGGGCAACCAAATAGGTCAACCTTTGGTTTTTTTGTCCCTTTAAATAATTTCCCATTTTTTTTTCAATAAATGTATGAGTATTCGCGGGCTATATGGAATACAATTGTGTTTACAGTAATATCACCAAAAATATACTTATCAGATCTTTCCCCTCTTTTTGCTATTCGATATGGTACTTTTGATAATTTTATATTAACTGGCCCATCTATTACCCAAATGTCAGAGAACCAGGCATATCACTGCAACCTTGACCTTGATGTTTGGTTCAAGGATGCTCAAGGACACATGACTCAATGAACAGCACGTCTCCATAGCAACGTACCCTCAGAGGGTGGTGGGCTGGCTGACTAGAAAGGCGAGTAACCATGACAATGCTATAGTTACCATGGATACCCTGACTATCGGTGCATGGCTACAGGGGGCTTCCTTGACAACTCGACCGACGTTATCCTGAATGAGAGCTTCGGGCGGCTTGACATCAGGAGGGCAGGCAACACCAACTTTCTGTAATACAAAGTACATAGATAATGTTACAAATTACACATAAAATATTTAACAAATTTCATTGCCAAAATGAGCTGCAAAAACTTTTTGCTTAGCAATGATGCCCCATAGCTCCATGGCCCCCATGGATTACAGCTGTCTAAAGGGGACTTCAGATGGGCCAGATCAGATCGGATCGGGCACACCAAACTTATTTGATATATGACCGACTTGATTGGGCATTCCCCACAGACGCATGCAACGTCACGATTGGCCGATCGAGTCGGGCCCGTCTGCGCTCGTCTTAATAGGTTTAACCTATCTTATAGGTCAATTTTGAGTTGCTAACTTAGAACCAGTGGGCCTAGAGAGGGTGCTCTAAACTTACTTAAAAATTTCTGAGCATTCTTAGTGGAGGCTTACCTTGCAGATGTCTGTACACTTAGGACACACAATGATCCCCTCGTGCAGCCAATCAGCACTAATCTGCTGTACGTCTAGCTCGTGCCCCGTGTGGTAACATCGGTACCGCTGCCCCGCAATCACCAGGCTAAGGCCTGTTTCTGTACTACACTCATACTGCAAGAACAGGTAATACAAGATATTATGGAGATAGTACATTGTACATCATCACTTGTTTTTTAGGTTTGATTGAGTTTTTATCTAGCTTGGTGGTAACATCTGTTCCGCTGCACAATCACAATGCTGATGTCGGTCTTTGCGTTTGCTATTTGTTATAATCACAAATAGCAAGTGTTCAGTGAGATTCGAATGACAGCTGGCAATGATGGCCATGTGAACAGTACCAGGGTATAATTTGTGTGCAGATATTCATATTTGCTCTTGCCCATCAGTCGTCCCACTGCTCTGTTATTATGTAGAACGTGTTGTCACTTAATACTAGCAGAGTAAAATTTATTTGACATATCAAAGAGGGAAACCTATGGGTTTATATTTACCTCATAACAGCCACTGCCCCAGTGCTCCACGTCGTGCGTGGTGTGGCAGTGGTGCAAGCTCCAAGGCGCACTGTGTTCAAAACAAGCAGAATTGTTCCCGTAATGCTCCAACATATAATTTGTTTCTGGCTCTGAAAAAAAAAAAAACAAACAAATTCAATACAAAGGTAAGTCTTGATTTCAAATTTAGTAACAGGATACCATTTTTTTAAGATGAAACTGAATTAAGACATTTAACCGGGGTTCACAATCACATTTTACATTCTTTAAAGGCTTAACCCCTATATACATGTAGTAAGGTGTCAGCTTTTTGTAGCTGTGATGGGGGGGGGGCTGAATAGGGAACCTGTACATTTTCTAGAGCTGAAATAGCAGACCACTGGGTTGTGTCAGGAATATGGGACCGGTGAAATACACAGATTTAGGGGGCCTATAGGCTCGCACATGGTAGGTAGGAACATAGAGTGAATACCCCCCCCCCCCCTCCCAACCCCGAGGGGTGAAGCCCGTAGAAACCCCTCAACCCAGGGCCCTCAGAATACAGATGCTCAATCAAATGGGAACCCCGTGACTGGGTCTCCATTTCTAGGTAGACCACATTCTTCATTAGAAAAGAAACATCAAGGATTCCATCAAATTCATGGTAATATCTCTAAACTTAGAGGTACATATGATATTGTACTGTCAGTCAACAAAAAAAAAATCAATGCACTTTTATCGATTTCAAATGTAAAATATTTTCCTCAGACTTTGATAGTGGACTTCTCATACCTGCGTTATTCTGGTGGATGTTACATCGGGAACCTCTGATGACCTCTTCGCCTTTTTTCCAAGTGAACTCCTGTATGTAAGGACAGTAGTCGGCCAGCTCCACTGAACCCGCATACTGACCGCCGTCCTCAGACGCCACCCCTGGAATCTCATGGAAGTGCTGAAACAAAATAGAAAGGTTCCAATCTTTGATCTTTAAAATTGAGGGATATTGCAGTAGATAAACTCGGTAAGGGCTTGGCATCATAGAGTGGAGCTATGTCCAGCATTCCAGCAGACTGCTCAGTGGCCGTGTGGGACATCCCATGGGAGGGGTGTTCTATGCAGTAAAACTCTATACATTTGGTATATACAACATTCTATTTTCTCTTCAGTAGGGGTAAATTCACTGCTGATGTGCCAAAAAAAGGCATATATTCTGTTGCTATTAATTGATCTACATATTACCCTGAGAAAGGCAGTTTACCTTACACAATCCATTATATCTCTTTCAGGGTCGCAAGATGCCTCCAGATTCTAGATCTCTCACATCATGGGGCACCAATACCAAAAATGTCTACACACCAGCACTCCGGCAAAATTAATTAGAAGAACACCAACCTGGTAGTTATCAGGTAGTTCGCCTGTGTACTGTATAAGGTTACAGAGTGCGACCGCATCCCGCGTCTCTGTACACTCTGTCTGTAAACCCTCCCTCTTCACCCGGTTACAGAACGGGTGGATGTGCTCCCCTCTGGAACAGGCAATACATTGTATTGTAGTCCCTCATAATTACAAGTTTGGTTGTATGCGGCGGAGATGAGGGGGACTGAGTGAGGGGTTGCCTAATACATACAACTCTGGGTGTCTTTCCTCTAGCCGCACAGGATCCTACCGTGGTCTGAGCTAAACTTACGGTAGGTATTTTCTTTTCACTTAGGATTTGCCTAATTGTATCTGCTATTCCTGCAATAGTGTAGCATTTTAATTCAACATAATTTAGCACAGAAATCACACAGTCCTGAACGAGGAATCCCTCTAAAAATATCACAAGATATAATCATGTATGAAAATGTGAAGTGATATGTTGATACACAGGTAACTTACTTGGTGGTCTTGAGCTCCATCCAGTGAAGGCAGCTTTTGGTGACAAAATCACAGCCGAGGTTCCGCCCCCACTGCAGCGGTTCCGCCATGCGGTAATCTACTGAATACCACCTAGACAAAGACAATAACATATATAATTACTCGAGGACAATAGTTATCCCTGGATCCGTAAGGGGGGCACCAAGACTTTTTATTTGATATGTGAAAATGCCTCCTAATTCATATATCAGTACTGAAGGTCCCGGGCCCTAACTCCACTGATTCTTGAATTTTGAAAGTTCATTGAGTAGAACAAAAATTATAACACTTTTCTTTGACAAAATCAACAAACTATAGTTGCGCCTGATACGTGAGGTTATAGGTAGGTGCTGAATATCCGTTCATACAAAATTATTCCCTTTGTTGCCATGATACAGCCCTGCTGAGTAATGGCACAGTACTGCATTCACGCATCCTGCTGACATCATGGGGTTGACAATCCCTTCAGTGTAAGCATGATAAACTCTATTGGAATAAAAGGGTTTAACTTAAATGACTGGAACAGACCTAATCCCATACCTCTATCTCATGTGCCTAAATGACCACAGTCTACATGCAATTGCCACTCATGCCCTACAGCAACAGTATAAACTTAGATTTTACAATAAATATGGCCCGTTTCAAAATCCAGAAAAAATTGACACCTCAAATGAATGCTTACCCGGTGTCCTCCATGAGGGCGAGCGTTACACGTGAAATGAGCGGATTCTGGGTGTACGTCCCTGTCATCACCTCATTCTGGAAACAGTTACATAAGACAGTGCTGCTTAACTTTAAGAAAGCTTGCTTACAAATGGTTTGAAGGTTCAAATGGTTGAAGATAGGTTCAAATTGCAGTACATGTATATTTTCAAAGAGGGGTTTGGTTTAGGAGGGAGGTAAATCATGGGTAAACTTAAATTGTCCCTATCACTAAAAATTTAAAAGTGTTTTAGATTTTTTTTTTTTTTTTTTTTTTTTACAAGCTGATTTCTTGAAATACCTATAACCTGCAAAACTGTGTTGATGATCTTGCTATTCTAGTTATTAAAACCGAGCATACCTCAAAGACCCTCTTCTCCCAGTGGGTGAGTTTGGTGCCGAGTACTCCCTGGTCCTCCAGCTCGGCCCCCTCAAGGGTCGAACAGTTAAAGTGTGACCGAACTTCTCGCTGAAACACAGAATTTGACACATAAATGTAGATATGAACGCTGAACAATAACAATGGAACATTTGAAGCAAGCTGAGGTATCGCATCCTCCCACATATCAGAAGTCCTTGCATATAATCCATGCCTTATACATGTACGCAAAGATGTCCTCAGATGTGCTTAATAGGATTTACCTGAACTGTGGGTATGTCTTATAGGCGAGGATTAAACCTTTTTTTCTACTGTGTCCTCCATTATCTATTGTAATATAATCCCTGTCACAAGCTGGAAGTCTTTGAGCAGATGCTATAGAATGCTTGTAGTCAAAATTTCTGAAATAATATTGACCCATGACTGAGTTTTAGAGTTATTGTCCATACTCACAACAACATTGGGTGTTACGATCATTGTGGCTTCTTTCCTTACGACGCCTTTACGTACCATCCAGTCGTCTCGTACGACTGTGCGCACCACCTTATTACTCCACTGGTGGAGTTGTAAGCTGTAAGAAATATTTATCATTGAACCAGTATGTGCTGATATAGACTTCGCAGTTCAATATTGCATAAGCATTATTTTACGTTGACCCTTACATATTGTGCATTAAATAAAACTGATCATTATGAAGCATGTAATCAATACCGATGAGTAATTCACCAGAGCTGCTTTTGCCTTTTATCTGTCTATAGAAACTCAGAATTAAGCTTATTCCTTGATTAGAAGAAGTAGAACAGCTTACGTTTTGTTGTAGTGTGGCTTTCCAGTAGCTGGGGACCGCGGCGTCAGAGGATTCCCTTTTGAGTCTCGGAAAAATGCAAATAGCCCAGCTGAAAATCCCTGTTGCAAAGAAGATGTAACCTTGGATTAAAACATGTTTTAAAGCTCTAAATTGACACTGCTCGGTAATATTTCACTTTCATATTATGATAAATCTAATACGGTGCATATACACAGCTTACTTGCATACAGTAAGACCTAGCTACTGCAGAGGTGATTACAGTTGTGGCACCTTTCATCTGAGCTCCAGGCTGAGGAGGTATTTATCATATAGAACAGAACTAAACCTACAAGAGGTACCCACAGGTATGCCTCCTTAACACAGGGTCCGCCTTGTAAAAGGGGTTGCCTTGTATGCGAGGCAATACAACGTTTCAAAATCATTCAAAGATAGCATCAGAATGACTCTTTATTATAATCAATTACTCTATATTATTCACTACCCGGTAGTTTGGACGTTCAGTCTCTAACAATATCCATTATACCTACCAGTGCATGAAGTATCTCATGTTTAATGGTGGACACCATTTGGTGTATGTCGTGTGGTCGCACAGATATGGAGTCTGGACACAGGTTGATGTAGCCGGCCACCGGTCTGTCCATCACACCCTCCAACTGGCAGTATGCTGCATACGCCACCGTCGTACCAATGGAGCATCGGTCAGTAGGGTTAGCAGAGATGTAGAGAATGAAGTCAGTGTCATGTATACCCTCCCCTGAGTACTCCTGCTCTTTGACCGGCTGACTGCGGTAACCAACGCGACAAGCCTAGAAAGGGATGTACAAGAAATATGTTGCAGACATACATGGACATTATTTTTTGTCTAACGGTAAGCATGGACTGTGTTTTTAAATTATGTGTGCTGGGATACGACGATCATGAGAACTATTCTAAAAGACCATAGTCCAAGAGTGCAGCCATTTTTAAGTACCACCAGACATCTTGTGTAGTAAACCTGACAATGATTTGCTTCAAAATCCTGCAAGATGTGCAGCAGCACAACCAATAGAATAGGATTGCTATTGGTGGAAGTGTATTGATATCCCACATTTGGAATTTTGGCCGGGTTTTATGGCAGTTGGACAGAGTCAACTCATAACCTTTCTTTGAAACATTAATTCTTTATGATTATCAAAAAAAAAAAAAGAATTTTTAATCTGCTGGAGATGATTCACACCATACCTCTAGGTGCTGAGCGGGGACGAGCGTCTCGCCACACATAGTGTGCTCCTTACACCCGCGTACACAGTATGGGTATGGGTCACCGTCTTTAAACCGAACCTCATTGGTCTGGCACTGCCTGTAAACAGATATATGGACATGTTATAAGTGGCTATTAAACATAAAAAGTTCGGCATAGTAAGAGCGCCATAATGCATTGGTCCCACAAAGCACATTACTACCGGTACATTCATGATAATGGTCATGAGGGAATTCGCCAAAGTTTCTTTTATGTACCATGTATATAAATAAGCAAAATGTATTGAACCACTATGCACCCGATTAACCCTTTTATGGGCATAATTAATGCCTATTGGTTTTTAGTAATGCATCAATACTGGTAGCCTTGGCGAGTTACTCACCAGGACTATATTCATGCATCATGCCAACCCTACAGAGTTGATACACTCCCGGAGGGTCAGCATTGATGCTCCGATAATGTGCTGGCAAGCAGGCTCACCAACACTTCATTGTTGTATATATTAAAGGCAGATTCGAACAGGTATACCTTGCCAACCAGAGACATGTATTCAGAAACAAAGAGAGAGAAATGGATGGAGGAGGATAGACAGAGAGAGAGATGAATAGACAAAGACAGGTAAACAGAAGTGAGTGAGAAATAGATGTTTAACGCCATTTCGACAACTAAGGTCATATTCATGGTGAGAACTACATTACACAATTCGAATGTGTCAGTGCCCGCACATATGTGCACCACACACATCCTGAGGGGATAGCAAAGAGAAGATATAGACCCTTTTAAGTGGGCTAGGGAAGCCTGAAGGGCTATGGAAGCCCATTGACTGAGAATGAAGGTCAGAGGATAGGAGAGGACAGAAAAGGGAGACCAGACCCCTTTTAAAAATGGGTTGGGGAGACCCGGGTAAACAGAAGTAGATAGGCAGACTGACATATAACTACGGTGAGACAGACAGAAACAAGTAGAGAGAGACAGAGACTGACAGGTAGACAGAGGTAAAGAAATAGAGGCAAATAGACAGAGCAGAGACAGGTAGATAGAAACAGAGAGAGGGAGATAGACGGACAGACAGACAGACACAATATGGAGAAAAAGATTAAAAGTTTTCTATACCTGAGTAATCGTATGGGTCCTCCTGTGCGGCGCACACGTAGGGTGTCTTCCCAGTAGTCTACAGCGTCTGGTATCAACTCGTCCTGTTACACACATTGCACAGGTTTACTTGGGTCAATTCTCAACAGAAATTCAACAAACTCTTATTGAATAGCAGGAAATGTAAACTCACACCACCTCAGCTCAATTATATTTTTGGGCGATTTTATTACATTTCACCAACAGGAATGGAATAAGCAGATCTCAAGCAAAACCTTTTGCAAGTTAAGCCATTTTTGTAAAAAGTTTGTCTTCAGTGTATTTCATCACTAGAAGCATGCGGAGCTATTTTATGGAATGTTTAATGACTAATAACCTAGTACACATTAACAGAAATGGACAGTTCTATTCACGACAAAAGTGACTTAAGTTCAGTCACTGAATTTTATATGGGGTTTAGGTGTCTTCGGCAACAACAAAAACATTACATACACTGGTAACAATGTATGAAACTAGTCTGTAACTCACCTTAACGAGTGCGAGTGCTTCGTCTGATAGTGCTTCCACGCTGTGGTCATAGTGTAGGTGAATCCGCAGACGTTGGTCAACGCTTCGTTTACGCATGACATGTGCTGGCTCCAGGTACACATGATGCACCACCTGAAAGAAGGAATACACAGTTATATCATAAAATGTACTAAAATTCTTACTGCCAAAAACTACTGCAAGGCTAATAATGAAGTTAATGTATATAGAAAAATGTCTATATAAGGTGCGGCTTACATTTGTAAGCATACTTACCGTAATCTCTCGCGTATAAGACACGTCCTCTACGCCAAACAAATCCCTACTGGGTCTTATAGGATTTCCTCAAGTTTGGGGTGCGTCTTATACGAGGGGTAATTTTACTATAGAAATGTACTTATCTTACAAATTTCAGCCTTAAAATGTGCGTCTTATACACGAAAATGCATGTGCTGAGTTTGGGGTGCGTCTTATACGCGCAGCGCGTCTTCTACGCGGGAGATTACGGTACATTCAGAAAAAGTGTACGAGGTTTCAGACCAAGGTATAGCTTTTATAAGTTCACAAAGACAACATCTGTGTGTGCTGTTTCTATTCGCATGGCAGGTATATATTGCAGTAGCACGGCAAGACTGGCTTATACACAGGAATTTCCAGTATAATGATTTTCATGTCATAGCTCTTCTTTTGTCTATTACATTAATTTATAAATGTAAGAGTAAGTTGTTAAGTTTATATCTGCATTCTGTGAAATTTCTCCAGAAAGACTTCATACAAAACGGGGTTGGATGGGGGGGGGGAAACAATAAAAAGAAAACCTCTCCCGCCTTCTGTTGTATGAGTGAATCGTCTGGTATGTAAAGTTACACCTGTCTCCACCTTGTCCACCTCTCGGTGAACGTTGATGTGAAGTTCTATGAATTTCCATACAGAGAAAATGTATGAGGAAAAATACCGGAACAATGTTATGTACCTGCTGTTGTCAATGTCAGTATTACTCATTCTGTCCCTTAACACATTGTCTTTAAGATAAGCCTGTAGGTCAAGCCCCAGTTGTAGAACAACCATATTGTCAATTAACATCCTGCTTTTAACTTAAGCAACTTGTAATGGTACAGAAATACTCCTTAGCCCCCCCCCTCCAAAAAAAGGACTATTTGCAAAAAAAGTATAATAAATAGCCAAACCCATACCTTTGTGACATGTATAAGCCGTACCTGATTCAAGCAAGAGGTTCTTCAGTGTTCTTGATTGGTTGGCATAACCTGTCATTGCTCTTGTCAGAGTCTTGGAAGATATAGAGAAATTTATGTCTTTCTCCATAAACAATGCCCTGTTAAGCTGGTAAGGGTTGGGTTCATACCGTGAAAACACAATCATTAATACTTTTAGTCCTTCAATACAAACCCCACCTTTGTCCTGCGCTTACAAAAAAAAATAGAGAAAAAAAAGAAAAGGAAAAAAGGCACGGTTTTGGTGTGAATGTGAGTGGTATGTACAAGTTACACCTGTCTCAGGGTCCAACACACTACCACCAGCTGCCGCTGTAGTAACTTGTACACTGACACCCCCCCCCCCCCCCGCCCATCTTCTCCAAGTCCTGGCCACAGTTGTATTAAGGTGTCAGAGGTTACAAGGTGTCAGACTATTAGACGTACATTCAGGGATGGTATGGAGATTAATGACACATACCGAGATTCTCCTGTATTATAAGTTGGACTTGCAGCGTTTACCTCAATTGGCCTAGCAATACTATGGATTATCATTAACTTGACCGGTTCAAATCTAGGCGATTGGTTTTATGTACTAATTATAGGTATTTTTGCGGCCTGAAATATATGAAAATATGAGCCGAGACAAGACTTAACCGTAGGAGTTGGAGTTGCCTAAAGCCTGTTGTATGAACTCTTTCCAGTCGGCTAGGGCATTAATGCACCATCAGGAGGGCATTTATAGTATCTAATAGCAATATCCTGGGTCCCATCAATTGTTATTTTCAATGAAAAATACCAGGTATTATGGTATCATTTGAAAGGAAATTACAGATTTCAAATCAATCATTTCTGAATACACTTCGCAAACATTGATTCTTTCCTTATGGTCACTGCGACCCTATATATCATTATAGCTGGGCCTGGGACCTCAATCTGCCGTATTCAAGGGACTTTTAACAATGATAGAGCCGGCTGGAACGGCAATGTTCAGCTTCTAATATAGGCAATAATTTACAGTCAGATAGGTCATAGGCCCCGTGATAGGGTGTATACACATGTAAAGGCAAAAATGTAGGCATATTACTGTACTATATGGATTATTTCACTTTTTGTGACTAACGCCTGAGTAACGGGTACCCACGGGTATTACTCCACTCATTATTAGAGAACTATATACATATGAATTTACAAGATAGGCCCTAAATGAAGATGAACCTCCCAGTTCAATACAACCCATATCAAATTCTTTTCATACAAGTTCATGCGATAACAAGCAGGCAGGTATAGTATACAGTACACATGTAATACACACATACACGCCCCACAATAATAGGGGTGGGGTGGGGGGGGGGGTCAAAACGGATGCACAGGTTAAAATGATTCTATGCGTTTCTTGTCCTTAAAAGGGTCAAACGTATACCCTTGAGGTTAGTGCCTAACCTTCTCTTACTTTCCTCCATAAAGCTAGTCTTCATGGTTGAAAATGCAGCTCAGGGGGCAATTACTGTACTGGTACCGGGTATCAGCTAGACTAGGACTAATTCAATTCAATTCAAACTTTATTTCAGACTTCATTTGTAGTACAAAAGGTCCATAGAAAAAGAGGCACGCACATATGTAGTACAGCCACAGGTATGCAAACTACATTTAAAACAACTAGGGAACAATGAAAAGTTAGGGAGTGATCATTCTTTAACGACAGGGGGCTGGTGGATTTTTTTGGGACCCCTTGACCGGGGCATCAACATTTTTTCAACCCCTCTGAGCCTGAGGCCAGTGAGGGGGGGGGGGATAATTTCAGCTGTTTTCAGTGGAAAAGCCTGCACGTTTCTACAGGTTAAAGGGGCACTTTCACACGTGGGTTTTCGTACACTATGGGGTGGTCATGAAAATTTGACCCTTCAGACGGGGGGAGGTCAAATTTTTTTCGTACGTCCACACGCAATCCCACCAGCCCGCCCCCCCCCATCGTTAAAAAATTATCTCTCAGCCGAGCCTTTACTAGGCTTTAAGTTTAGGGAGTGGTCATTATTTATCAACAGGGGGGGATGGTCGGTTTAAGGGGGGGCATAAAAATTTCAGACCCCTCCCAAGGGGGGGCTAACAAACTTTCGACCCCTCTTGAGGGGGGCTAAAAAAATTAACCCTCTTTTTAGCAAAAAAGCCCGCGCACTACTATACTCTATAGCTCAAAGAGGGGCGCGAAAATTCTCCGCGCCTCCGGTTTGGGGGGGGGGCGCAAAAAATGTTGACTGTCGTCAAGGGGGGGGCGTAAAAAATGTTCACGCATCCGCGCGGAAACCCACCACCCGCCCCCTGTTGATAAATAATGACCACTCCCTTAGACTTAGTCTTAGTATAAAGGAGCTACTGACTGAGACTATGTGTAAGTCTACTGAACACTACGTTATCAATCGCTGTGAAAAAAATAGTTGTACTTACAAATATATCGATTGGCGCTTTAAATCTGACTTGCACCTTTCTATCCTCCTGTCGAATTCAGAAAATCAATGACAATGTCCCAGACTCTCACCCACCCCGATTTTTATGAGGCCCTTGAGTTGAGGGTAATTTCCCCCAGCCTCCCAACAACATCGTTGATGTACCCAGTGACAAAATCAAGTAGGAGTGTGAAAATCGACAGAACTCACCTCATGTTGTTTAGGTATGCTGTGGGCACATGTATGGGCTTCGACGACCAGGTTTGCCTGAGAAAGAGCCAAAATAATCAACAGAATCTGCCAGACCCTTTCACCAGCCGCCATTGCTGGTTGTCTTCTTTCCTCTTCTGTTGCGGAGGTGAGATTGTCGTTTTGGTTCCTGCATAGACTGTAAGATGGCGCTGCAATCGATTTCTGTTTAGCGTGTTTAGAGACGAATTTTGAGTAAATAACAACTTTGTCATCGTTAATTAAGCCTGTGAATAAAGAGTAGACATCGAGATAAAAGTGGATGTATTCATAAGTGCATGTCATCATTGTTTTCTTCTCCTTACAGGAGATTTGCTTCTTGAAAAATCCGCAAGGTGACACTTTTGTCTGCTTCCGCTTTCTGATTGGATCCTTCCTGTCAAAAGGCGCAGAATTTGAAAGAGGAAAGATAGGAGAAAGGTTTGTCTTCGATAAATGTAGTGAATTATACTGTATCCTGTTAATTGGTAGTTACGGTTATAAAGACAACCGATGGAGAACACTTACTTACTTTGTTGGCGTTGATGATTACCGGAAAATATTAATAATCCGGGAAATTCTCACTATAGTCCGTTCCTCTATATTGGGGACTGGTGCATTTGCAGCATGAGGCCCTTATTTTTTTCTAATTAATGATAAAATATCCTAGTTTTTTCACAACCCTAGTCTTGTATAGGGTGTTTTGAATATCTATACTGAAAATTATTGGAAATTGGAAGATATTTGATAATTTTTTCAGCTGCCATATTATTACAACAGGGCAAATACTGCCCAATTGCTGCCCATTTGGGGCAAAATAGCTGCATTAATAGCAGGTGGTTGGGTGCAAATTATGGATTTCTCTCTTAATAAAACAACAAAATCTTGATTTAATGGACCAGGGACATCAAATCCAAGTCAGAGATATCATTGACACTTTTCAGAAGTATATAAATCATATTAGTTACCATATATCTTACATTTGTATAAGTAGGTCACTGTCTGACCTTGAATCACAGTTATTGGGGTCAAGGTTGAATTAGGTCACCATGAAGTACCGCAATGGATAATCCCAACAAATGCATGAATATCTAAGCTATCCAGTATATTGAAAGAACTCATAAATGTGATACAAAATCCATGTTTTTTCTTTTTCTTGCTCCATTTTTTCTCATATATAGGGATCATGTTAAATGCTATAGGGAAAAATTGTATCAAAGGACAGGTCAAAATGGCGATTTTAGTTAGTTTTCAAAAAAATACATATCTTTTGGTAGAATTTGAACTATTAGAGGCATATAAAATGTAAAAACATATTTAAAAAGCTTGTTTCTTACTCTAAAAGATGAATTAATGAAAATAGGGGGTCATCACTCACTTTTTCATAGTAATTTTAGCCTAAAGATGGAGAAGTAGGTGTTTTTTCATGGTTTTCGCTTCTGAAACTCACACTTTGATACAAGATAAAATATTTTTAATTTTCACCAAAAACTTAATGAGGTATCTAGAAATAATGCCCTAATTGTGTACTTTTACATGGTGAAAGAATTGTGTAGATCGGCCAACTATGAGAGACACAGCACCATTTTGAAGGTGCAAAAATAGGAAAAACTAAGTTTTTGGTCCCCAATATACGGCAATGAGCTTTAGTCTAGACCCTTTTTTGGCCTAGGGCCTAGGCTAGTGTAGTGTCAGTAGACAGTACTAGTGACATGGGACATGAACCTGTCTTTAAAATCGACATGAGGACATGAACTTTTCTTAAAATTAACATGGGGACATGTGCTTTTCTTAAAATCGACATGATACAGACATGGCCATTTCTTAAAGGAGCTCTGAATCGGCTACGTCCGCCACAGTGCTAACGTCGGCGGACGTAGTTCCTTGATTCAGAGCGCCTTTAAAATCGACATGGGACATGTCATGCCCCCCCCCCCCATCAAGCAATTCAAGGGCCCCATAATTTCATTAGGTAATGCACCCTAAAATTTTATGTTTGTGGTGTGGCTACTTAGGGCCACCAACCCTAATTTCGTTGGCGTTGAAATCACTCAGTCATATTTAAAGTCATGATGATGATCACAGATCAGGCTAGCCACCCTTTAAGTAAGGGAGTGATCATTTTTTAACAACATGGGGGGGGGCTGGTGGGTTTGCGTGCAGACGCGCAAAAAAACTTTGACCCCCCCTCTCAAGGGGGTAAAATGTTTTTGACCCCCCATAAGGGACAAAAATCACGCACGAACGTCCCCTTTTAGCCTATAGTAACGCGCAGGTTTCCCACTGAAAACAGGTGAAATTATTTTGACCCCCCCATCAGAGGTGTTGAAAAAAATCTGACCCCCCAGCTGGTCAAGGGGTTGAAAAAATTCTGACCCCCCTCCCCAAACCCACCAGCCCCCCCCCCCCTGTTGTTAAAAAATGATCACTCCCTAACTGTAATTAGGCACTTACGGGTACCTTGTATTTCAAGACTTTATCCCATTAAACTTATCTAATGAGTAATGGATAGATCTTGAGAAAAGAAGTGTATTTGCTTTTTAAATGAAGTCTCTATGTCAATTTAAAGTGGAACTAAGACCAGTCAAAGGTATCAAATCAGACCCAAAATTCTGCCATGGTTAAGAGTTTAATTTGGATCCAATTATGTGATCAAGCCAACGTAGACTAGAATAGATCACTAAAATGATTATTTTGGGTAATTTTCTTTTCATATAAGTGATATATACCCCCAAGAATGTAAATAATGATACATTTTATCATAATCAAACAATGTAAGAGCAAATTTTAGATGTCATATTTTCCCTCAAACTGCACGCTCTGACAAAACCACAGCAGAATATCGTCCTTGACTCAGGATATTTGAATGATCAGTTAAATGGTCATAAAAACTTCATTTAAAAAGCATAACCACTTATTTTTATCACAGCTATCAATTTCTCACCATATAAAATGCATAGAATAAGGTCTTAATTGATAGGTAAGTGCCTAACATGGGGGAGGTTGGGACAAGTGTTCAGAGATAAATTCACCCAAAAAATTTGCAGGGTCTGTCAAACATACTGCAGCCCCTTAGAAAAGGAAAAGCTAGACATTTCTAGATCATTTTTAACAATAGAACAGGTGGGAACCATTTATTTTTAGGTGCTCTGTGATCTTATCATAAAATGGTTCTAAACTTTTAGTTGAACTTCAATGGGGTCAAAGGCAAAATTCCCTGCCTTCAATCTTAAATAAAGAATATTCATTTTAAAGATCTAGCCAAGCCTGTTAAAATGAGCCCTTGTTTGTCAAGATCCTCCAGTAAATAGCTTCAGAATAAGCTTGTAAAGAAAGGAGAGTTTAACACTCCCCAGTTCCAGTTTTATCACAGTTTCACACCTCTACTGCAGCATACTCATGCACTGGGGCTATTTCAGTGCCTACTATAATGCAAAGGCTTTTTTTTTTGCTGGAAACATAAATTATTCACCCCCCCCCCTCAGATCTGGCTGGAAAAAAAATTGACTCCCCCCACTTATCTGGCTGGAAAAAAATTGACACCCCCCATTCATACACATCCAAAGTTTTTCTGACTAGGCTAGGGGTTGGCCGATCTTCACTCCACAATGCTACCACTCAAACTGACGATAACGGTTCAGAACCGTGACATCATCAGGAACACCATTGCTTAGCAACAGCAGCCAGGGTCAACTCTTCCTTGGGAACCTTGACAATGGTAACCAGGTAGCATGGCTACTTGGAGATTAACAACAAAATTGAATGAATTTTGTATAAATAGAGCAGTTTCGTCCTATGGGGACTCATCAGGCATTTGTTTGTGTTAAATAGTGGCAACTCTGTTACCAGTGGTCCCAGCTTCCAGGAAGTTGGTGTTATAATTATAAGATTAAGAGGTCAGGCCTTGTTATAATTTATTTATTGGGGATAAAAACCTGGTTTATATCTCCGGTCCTCAAATCTAGGTTTTTTAAAGGTGTAATTAGCACAGATGGCTCCAGTGAGTCATCATGGATGTTCGCTGAATACAAATTAAATTAAATTAAAAAAAAAAAAAATTTCATACACATATTATTTGTGTTTATATGTAGGGCCTAGTACACATTGTAATCCAGAGTCCTTTCTACAAGAATTTAATAAAAGAAAATGTGCCAATTGGACATTTTCATCTGGAAATGATATCACCCGGTTTCCATCTTTCTGTAATAATGAAAGCAATTTCTATTTATTTCCTCATTTACAGACCTTTCACACACACAAAAAAAAAACAAGATGTTAGAAGGCGAAGAGTTTAGGTCTGAACCTGAGCTCAACGATGAGATAGCAGACAACAGAACAATGTCTGACAAACTGTCGTCCAATGCTGCCTTAGGGTTAGATGGACAGCCGGCATTGTCAGCAGTTGATGTTGAAAAGCAAAAATTGAAAAAGCAAATTCAGCAATTAGAGGAGGACCTACAACTCGCTGCACAGTTTGGGAAACAGCTTCTCGGCAATAACCAAGACTTGTCGCAGCAGCTTGAGAATACTACGCGGGACTACACGACTCGTATTGAGGTACGGTCATGAATGATTTTAAAGTTACCCTAGTATAATGTGTAAGGTGTGGCTTATACACTAGGATGGCCTTACCTGCCCTTTTCAGAAATGACTCAAAGTCTGGATGCACCTTACAGATGAGTTATAATACTGTAATCTCCCGCGAATAAGGCGCATACAGCGTATAAGGCACACCCTGAGTTAAAGTGAAACCTATAAGGTGCACCTAGGGCCTGAATTTTTAATATTTTTATAGTAAAAGTACCCTGTCTATGAGACACGCAACGGTGTACCTGTGAGATGTGCATTATATGGAAAGTTCTATGTCATTCTAGAAAAGGCCCATTCATCAATAACCCGGTATATGAAAATACATTGTAATTCAAATATGAAAACCCAAAATTTGTAATCATGAAATGTAAATAGAATATAATTGTTTATTCAGGCACTGGAACAAGAGCGACACATGACGCAGGTGCGATTGGACCAGAAGATCCAACAAAGTAAGGACATGGCTGATGAGCTTGAGTACCTGACTACAAAGTATGAGTCACAAAAAAGGGACTTTGAGATGAGAGACCAGACTGATCACCTCACTGCCATAAACCAATTCAAGAAACAGGTTTGTGAATTTCAAGTGAATCCACTGATTTCTGCTATTTTTAGGTTTGTATATTTTATTGTTTTCTTTTAAGTCCAGCTGACGCAATAGAATAAGGATTCATGAGAAAGTGATACTGTGTCTAAGAATCTTTGATTTTTTTCATAAAGTAATAAATGTTTAAGTAAATCTTACATTTTATTTCCAGGTGGCTACATTACAGTCTGAGCTGGAAGCATCACAGCTGATGACTTCCCAGCTGGAGCAGAAACATAAAGAAGCAGAGGACCTTGCTGAAGCACTGCAACAGGAACTTAACGACAAGATGAATGCACTTAACGAGACATGCTCAGAGGAGATGGCCCAGCTTCACTCAGAGGTCAACAACCTGAATGCTGACAAGGTGGGGATAACAATTGTCTTAATTTTGATTGATGGGTAGCTTGTATATTCAAAAAAGTTGTTGAACTAGGTGAAAGTACCTGTATGCTTGAACTTTTGGACATGATAACATTTCTGGTTCGCTTTTTGGAGGAAATTCTTATTTTGAGAACTTTATACAGAATGTAAAATAAAATTTTATGTAAAATACTATTTTCTATGGCCAACCTTAAAATAAAGAATACTAGTATTTTGTTTGATTTACTTTGTGTGAACATATTGAAAACTCTGTGAGAATAATATCTGTGCTGTGCTATGTACAGAGGGAGTTGACGGCCCAGCTAAGTGAAGTAAAGCGTGAGGTGGACCAACTGCGTCTGGCACTAACGCAGTCACAGAGCGAAGTTAAGGCGCGGGAGGCGGAGGTCGAGGAGCAGCAGTGTCAGGTCACTGCTTACTTTAATGCACTAGAGGTATGTAGATGATTGTTCAACCCTTTAAGGTTCACAGGGTTCTTTAATGTACTACATGGATGGACTTCTTCCCTCATTTCAGGGATACTCAGGTTTCAAAGACATAAAAGATTCCTAAAGGGTTCTAATTGTGTTCGATTTCTTTCATTCCTCGTACTATGGCCTTGACCATGCATGAATGTACTTACCCCTGGCAAGATGTAAAATGACTGTTGAGCATCACAAAAGTTCTATCCGAGATGTGTTTATGATTAAAGCTTGGGTAACACCATCTCCTTTTGAGTTGTGTGATGATTACCGGGAATTCTCACTGCAAGTACCAGATATCTATGCAATTACACACTCACTTCAAACAGAAACGCCATTTTTCCTACTTAGTAGGAGTTCTAGTTTTTTTTTTGTCCTTTATTTTTACTGGTAGATTTATCTTCTTGGTAACACTTTGTCTATTACAGCGTAGTCGTGAGGAGGTACAAGAACTAAAGGTTGAACTCGATATGATCCGCATGGAAACCCAGGATCAGAAGGCCAAGGGCAACTCACTTTTTGCTGAAGTAGGTACTTTATTTTTATATGTGACAAGGACTGCAAGAAGGGGTCTTTTATTATAGGGGTGGTTTTAGATTACCATATTAGGGACTCAAGTCACTTCCACTCTGTATCTACTGAATCCGATGATGAATGAATATACGTGGTTATCCATTTTAGAATTATATTAACTATCAATCTTCAAGGCTCTGATGTAGCTTAAAGCTTATCGGTTATCCACAAACTCAGTTGTTGTGGCTTGTGGTCTCTTAGGTTTACAATGTATTTTGGTAGTGCAGATCACTTTGCTACACTTTACTTGTTATATCTAACTCTAGGTGGAGGATCGTCGTGTTGAAGCAGAGAAAAAGATGATCTCTCTCCGTGTACAGAATGACACGCTGAAGAAACAGTACAGCATGACCAAAGAAAACCTACACAAACTCAAGGTGAGGGTCTTGTATACCTAAAGTTTTTAACCATTTTAGGATCAGATAGGGCTTTAATAGACTGTATTCTAAATAATACATGAATGCAGTTCTGGTGGGTCTACTCGTGAGAATTACCTTCATGCATCATGACGACACTGCAGGGATGATACCTCCCAATTAGTCGGTCTCGAGCATGGAATCGGATAAAGCCCTGATGAGAGAACTACCGTAAAACCTCGCGTATAAGATGCGTCCTCTACGCCAAACAAATGCCTTGTGCATCTTATAGGATGTACTGAAATTGGGGGTGTGTCTTATACGAGGGGTAATTTTACTATAGAAATGTACTGAATTTACAAAATTGGTACCTAAGAGGTGCGTCTTATACGCGAAAATGCATGTGCTGAGTTTGGGGTGCGTCTGATACGCGCAGCGCGTCTTCTACGCGGGAGATTACGGTAGCTGGGACCGTCTTTGTGCTCCCCGTATGCGTCATATCAGAACAGTGCTGTACAACAAATTGCTATGCTGCTTATCTGCGTAACTGAGAATATGGTGGAAAGTGATGGCTGTGAAGAAGGCTTGGAGACTGTCTTTAAACATTCTTTACTGGGTGCTGTCACTTAATCCTTTATCAAAGGGATGTATGTTGCCTCAAGCAGAGATGCCACTTTCATGTTGGCTGCACTCTTGCTCCACATTGGTCTTTATGCTTTCATAAAATATGTTGAATATTTTCTGAGAGCCATGTATTAATTTAGTACAGGTACCTAATGTTAATACACTGCCTGTCACTATTTTACATAGAATGTAGAGAATTCATACTCTACACTCTGTCCTGTAGTAAAATCATATGCATAAGAGTATCCTTGCATATTAATCCAACTTTCTGTGGTTCTGTCCTACAGCTCCAGATGGCGACCCTACTACAGATGTCCACGGGCCGTGCCGACACCCGGCACTTGAGTCGTATACAGGAGCAGCTGGACGAGGCTCGCAGCGAGGTCGCCGAACTCACACAGAAACTAGCGCAGCAGAAGAAAGCAGAGGTAGGGGAAACTATATGTAAACCTTTAGAGTCATACAAAACATTAAATCACTTTGTTGTCCTTTAATTTTTATGATATTGGGAGATTTTCGAAGAGTTTTCTGATAACAGTAGCAAAGAAAACCTAAGTGCATTTACTTCTGCAAACCAAGAAGATACAACCATACAGTATCCATTTATTGTTATCACGATGTATCAATGTCCATGTATTGTCATAATACATGAATGTATCCCTGGTAAGTAACTTACCAGAGCTACACTCATGCTTTCTTTTTTAGTATTTTAGTGGGTTCTTAATACAATATAACAAATATATGTATTAATCAATGCTCATTTCTGCGCGTTGCAGTCCTTCCACTAGCCCCCCTTACATGTAATATTTTATCAATTTCCAATAAGGTAGGTATGGCGACACCAATTTTATGAACATTTTACAATAAAAAGACAATCTAATCAACTACATCTGTTGTACCTCATATAGATATGTTAGGGTGTAATAATGAGATGGTGATGAGATGGGTTGATGCTTCGTCGCGAGAAATGGGCAAAGTGCAATAAGCGCTAAGTGGCACCCAAAGCGTTATGTAAAAAATGTACTACCGTAATCTCCCGCGTATAAGATGCGTCCTCTACGCCAAACAAAATGCTGGGGCGTCTTATAGGATCTACTGAAATTGGGGGTGCGTCTTATACGAGGGGTAATTTTACTGTAGAAATGTACTAATCTTACAAATTTCAGCCTTAAAATGTGCGTCTTATACGCGAAAATGCCTTTGCTGAGTTTGGGGTGCGTCTTATACGCGCAAGGCGTCTTCTACGCGGGAGATTACGGTAGTACATTAAACCCATTCACTTTTACCCAGAGCTGCATGGATGGTGTGGGTGCGTGGAAGCAGCTGCTGGAGCAGCATGGGCAGGAGGACTATGCCAACTTTGTTAAAGCACTCATGAAGAACAAAGAGTAAGTACTCTACTAGTATGTCGGCGATTTCACTTTTCCTACTTCTTAGTGGTATTTCTTAATTTGAATTTATTTTTTTGAAAGGAATCGACCAAAGTCATAAGCAAAAGCAGAGTTTTATGTTACTCGGATTTATTACATTCCTACGGTAATACAAACCATGTAAAACCAACGTGTTTACACATGGGGTTGGAGGGTTGGTCAGGTGATCCAACACTCCAACCCCATGTGTAAACACAGTTCTATCATTGTCTCACATTATCTGAATATAACAAACCTACAGATGTTCCTGAATTCCACATTCAATGGGTATTTTATGCAGTGGAATTAAAGTATCTGCTGGGAGAGTGAGGGAACGACATCATCACAGTGCATTGGTCCTCTGACCAACACCATGAACAGTGGTCCACTGTTTCCTATGGGAACTGCACTGGTGACTGATAGAACTAGTATTGAAGTGCTATACTCCATTGTGGTCATGGAGTATGGCCATGCCTTATTATGACATTACCATTTAGAAAGAATAATTTGACCGAAAGTATATAATAGAAAGAGGTGAACAAAATTGAAATGTGAAATAATTTTCCATTGATTCGCTTTTCCCGAGTGAGAGCATACTGCTGATAAATGTGTATAATAGATTGATGCAGAAAATTGCCCTTAACACTTAATCTCCCCATTGCCTGTTATTAGCGAGGAGGTGAGTAAGTTAGAGAAGGCGCTAACGGCACTACGCCTACAGGAGATGGGGCGTACACAGCAGCTACTGGAGTATGAGAAGAAGGCCTATGACATGGACCGCGAGAAGGAACGACTCCTGGGTCTAACAATGAAGCAGCAGCTACGTATCGATGAACTACAGATTAAATACGAACCAGGTGGGGTTGTATTTCTTTGTATTGTGTATCTCTCGCAAAATAATGTTGTAAAATACTGTCTTTTGAAATTATCTATCATTAGGCCCAACAGGTATATGTAGATATATGAGAATTGCGAAGCTCAATACCTGGTCCTGGTTGGTCTGCTACTGTAGGAATAATGAAACACGTTTCTTACCCTGTTAGCCTCGTCGTAGCAATATATATATATATATATATATATATATATATATATATATATATATATATATATATATATATTTTAGCTGTTGTATATTTGGACTTCAGAAATACAGAAATAAAATGCGGCTTACAGGGTTGTCCTGAACTCTGGTGTGACTTTTACGAGGGCTTTTTTATAACTTTGAAGCCCCAGGGGCAGCTTATATCTTCCTCATACATGTACTAGTCATAGTGGGCCTCATAAGCAGATGTCTGCGACTTGTACGCTGAGGCAGCTTCTGTACCGATCTCTAAAATAGCCATGGTCATTTTTGTCTCAATATAGATTAATAAGAACCTATTTGTTTCAACAGATAAGCACAAGGCATCCAGGCAGATGACCTTCAAAGCAGAAAAACTACCCCCTCGGCCTCCCCCAAAGGAGAACAAGGAGAACGAGCCGAGACAACCGCCGCCACGCCCCATGGATGCGCCCGACCATATCAAAGCTTCTCTACAACCAGAGGTGATGAAGGAAACCGTCCCCTCTGCCGCCTCTGACACCAACCCTGATGTCACCCTTGGACAAACACTAGCCAATATGTCAGTCAGTGAACAGGCAAAACCGACCAAATCAGTACAAATGTTAAGAAATTCTAAGGGTACAAAGAAAGTGGTGACTGTGAGTCCAGAGGTTGAGATCAGGGAGATAGAACCTACAGAGCAGGAGAGAGAAGAGCAAGCTCCGGCTCCAAAGATGGGGAAGATTAAGGGGGCTAAGGTTGTGGTGGGGAAAACTGTCAAGGTCAAAGCTGCCACACCTCAAGGTCAAGATGGTGCTCCTGAGTGTAAGACTCAATGATGATATTGTTTTTCATAATTTTTCTTTTGTATACATGACCCTTATGTACATGTAGTGAGTTTTATTATGATTATTAGATGCATAAGAAAAATCTTATCACTCAATATTTTTTTCTTCAGGAGGTGAGTTGTATTGAAGCCCATAAAGGGCTACAGCTTGGGATTCACCTCCTGACGAACAGTGCAAAGTATATCACTGCCATGTGTTATTATATAACATATTAACTAAATGCTACTTGGATTGGGAAATATGTATTGATATAATCCTTAGTATATCTCATAATAAAGTTGTATAGGGGCTTCCCTAGCCCATCTTAAAAAGGCATTTAGACGACTTTCTTGTGGCCCCTGTTTGCTGTTGCATACTTGTGCAGGCACAAACAACACTTTCATCCACCATATGATGTCTAATGTAGTTTTCTCATCAGTAATATGACCATAGTTGTAAAATGCAAACCGACACTCATTCACACCCATTGAGGGCTAGCATCGACTATAGTCGACACCATGGTAGGCCTAGCGTTGACTATAGTCGACACCATGGTAGGCCTAGCATTGACTATAGTCGACACCCAATATATAGGATTTGTATAGGAATTGAAAATAGGCTCGTCCTCTAGAACCTATACTTTTTGTAGAGGCCGTCCCCATGGCCAGGGCAACCATTTTTGCTCTGCCCTTAAAGGGTTAAATAGCAGTGCACGGGCTTCCATATCCCACTGAAAGGAGTCTAAATCTCATCTTTCTGTCTTCAGTATGTGGTGCACATATGCGCAGGCACCTGTGAAAGTTGATGTAGTTTCCTTGCCATGAATATTACCTTAGCCGTTGATATGGCATTAAACGTCTGTTCCTGACTCTCATAGCTGTACATATTGTAATGATATAAATGGTGTCTGAGTTTTAACTTATTGGTTTTGATATTCACCTTTTAAGGACTGCACAATGCCTGAAATTTTATGTTGGCCATTGTGATGTTCTGCTGGAGCATTTTCAAGTGATATATATATATATATATATATATATATATATATATATATATATATATATAGTTCTATATATAGTCAATTATCTGAGCCAATGGGGAGCGCTGATATGTGTGAGCAACAATCAAGCTAGGCAAAGCCCCCCTCTCACATACAATAGCGGGGCCCATGAGATTTGCGTCACAGGTCAATTCGCCAGTGCTGCAGTGTAGCAATGTCCTTAGCCGTGTCGAGGTAAATAGGCGCTAGGGGTCATTTTCATGTATACATATAATGCATCCTCGGTGATTTATTGGCATGCCCTTCATTTTTTTCAACATTTATGACCAGCGCCACTAATAGATAGTGCACTGGGCATATCCAACTAAACCACTTTTTGGTCAATGAATGGTTGATATCAAGACGCACTTTGAATAGTGCACTGGGAATATCCAACTAAACCACTTTTTGGTCAATGAATGGTTGATATCAAGACGCGCTTTGAATATGCTATTGTTACTAACAAAATCGTAACATTTATACTCGTTATGAATTAATATTGTGTTATGAATTAATATTGTGTTATGAATTAATATTGTAATTAATGCCAAAAATATCGACCATTTTATTATTGAAGGACATATTCGTGGCGACTGTTGCCTTAAGATGCCTAGGCAGTATTATAACTGACTTTGATATGGATTCCGTTGTTGGAACCTAAAATGTACAAATAAAAATGTATATACACGTATAAAATTCATTTGATTTATCTTCAATGTTGCAAGAGACAGTGATACAGGGGAGGGTTATTATTCAATAGCTGTTAGACATGAGGTTCTTGACCAAGCCAATGTTTTAGCCAATTTAATAAAATTCAATGGCATCCTCTAAAATTCAGTAATCTCATTAACGAGTCAAGTAATACCATAGATCTACTTGATCAAGTAACAGCTCTATTGGTTACTTGAACTCGTTTTCTGAAGAGCCTTTTCAATATCAATGTTTTCTGTCCTATTTCTACATTTATGGTTCTATGTCCTAGAAAATATGCATGAAACAAGTTGAAAATGATATATAGGTCATAGGATATTTGTTTTATCTTTCATTTCTTTTTTCTTTTTTTTTACCCATTTTTCTGGAAAAAAAGTTATTTTTCCAGTAGTTACCAAAAACATCACAAAGCAATACTACTTAATGTGAAATAACACCCTTACAGAGACAGGGGTACAGCCAAATTTTATTCTAAAGTTATCTCTGAAAATTACAACAGAATGGTGCAGTCATTTCTTTTTCATTTAAAGATTCCATATTTTCCTGAAAGTCTAAACGAAATGTCACTTTAATGCAAATTTTACTAGCTTTGGGTTCTACCGTAATCTCCCGTGTATAAGGTGCAGCTCGTGTATAAGGCACCCCCCCAACTCACAGGGGGGCTGTTTCGCATATAAGGCGCCCCCCCTGAGGGGAGATTTTTGTCAATTTAGTACTGTTCTATAGTAAAAATACCCCCCCCCCTATAAGGCACACCCCAAACTCAAGGCAAATTACCTCCCACGTATAAGACCCAGCAGCATTTTGTTTGGCGTATAAGACGCACCTTATACGCGGGAGATTACGGTAGTTCCTCTTCTCCCCATGAGATGGTGCCACCAAGGAGTTTTCTAGGTTCACTATAGAGGGCAGCACAAGTCACTACCTCTGTACGTGAACCCTTTCGGGGAGAAACGGTATGATCGGAAGTGTGTCCCTGGTACCGGTGAATATGCGAAAGTTTACTGCTCATATTTTACAAGCGAAATTGGCGCCACGTTAGCGCTTCTCCTCGAAAGACGTAACCACCTCTGTAGATAGCCTCATAGACTGACTCAAGCCTGTCCCATTGTACACTTAAGGCCTATGGCCTATGCCTATGACCTCCACTATACAATCTATATTTATATGCCCATTTACTTGACTCTTTTTTAATGGATTCCAGACACCCTTCTATTCTCTATTAAAGATAATGCACGACACCTTGTTAATTATGTTATGTCAAAACACAAACTGGAAAATGGGTTATGGCTGGATGAATGTATCTCGATACTACTTTGTGATTATTTTCCTCTATGCGGGCTTCCCTAGCCCACTTAAAAGGGTCTATTTCTCCTCTTTCCTATCCCCTCAGGATGTGTGTGGTGCACATATGCGCGGGCACTGACACATTCCTCTGTGAAATTGTGTAATGCAGTTCTCGCCATGAATATGACCTCAGCTGTCGAAATGGCGTTAAACATCTATTACTCACTCACTCATTTTCCTCTATGGTTCAGGGATGTAAGTCTTCAGGGATTTCCCTGATTTCAGGGATTTGAAGTCCCAAAGACCTATACATTCATATACAAAATCAATATTAAGATTGGTTCTGAGTCAGAATTTCAGGGATTTTTGACCTCAGTGACTTTCATCCCTGATGGTTACTTCATCAGTGCATGCATGCTTCCTTCTGGTGTGCTGTGTACCATATATTCAAAGGCGTTCTCTGATTGGTAGCTAAGTCAAGTAATGAAAGTCTCCTATTGGTTCAAGCCTGCAACAGATAGATCATTCTCGGAACAAAGACATTGACATCTTTTTTCTTTCTTTTTTTTTTTTTAAAAAATTGATCTTTACTTAGAAGCAGAGTCTTCTGCCTGATCAACATGTCATTATAACCATGTATGATTTTTTTCCAAACGTGTTTATTGATCGCTCCACTACGCAAAGGAGGTGATTATATTGTGACCAAAAAATTTAGGCTCAGTTTCACTTGTTATTTTGTGTATATAAAGACATGACAGTCCCATCCTGATTGATAGGTTTTGTTACATAAAGATGAAATGATGCACATCGAGATGAGAGAAAAGATGAAATTTTGAGTTGATGTTCAATGTAGAACCAAGTATACAACTCACTTGGTGTGGTGAGTGTTTTGAGCTCAATTACACTGACTGTTTATAGACACAAACAAGGTAGGTAGGCTGCTATATAACAGTCCTAATAAACATATATAAGATATGCAGTACTTGGAAAGACTTCTCCTTTTGGTTTTAGTAGGGAGTTGATGATTTTCCAAAGGGCTTTGGGATTATCACTGTTCTCATCCAATGCAGAAGTTATGTTTGATTTGGCATGTATACTTGTTCTTTTTCAAAATTAGGCACCTGGTTCTTTTTGCCCTTTTTAGACAATCAACAGATTTGCTTTTAAAAAACTGGTTCATTAGCCTATCTCTTTCAGCACTGAGACGTAGGATTTCATCTGTCATCCAGTCTTTATCCTTATCCCTATAAAGTCTTGACTCAATGGGGCAGAAATTGTCTAAGTATTTGAGTAGACAGTTTTCAATACAACTCAAAATAGTAGGAACATCACTTGCCAGACTGGGTCCCAATCCCAGCCTTCAATCCGGTCCATTAACCTGATTTCAGTATGACCTTTGTAATTCCTAGCTTTAAATTCCCTTATTACATCAGGCAGGCTCTCCTCAGTCAACGCAGCAAAAACAGGAAGGTGGTCACTAACCAGATAGTTGAGAACCCCTCCAATGACAGGTTTTGTGTAATTTGTTAGTATGTGGTCTATACAAGTGCCAGTATTTTCAAAAGGTCTTGTGATTTGATTTATCAGATTGCGTAGTCCATAGTCCCTACATAAATCATGTAACTTAATGGCTTCATTTGCATCTTCACCAAGTGTATTAATGTTAGTGTCACCTAATACCCATAAGTCAATATCAGGAGAACTGTAAGCGACATGATGAGATTTGTCCAAAAAGTCACTGACCGTACAATTTGGAGTTCTATAGACAGTAGAAAGGACCATTGATTTTTTGCCTTCTTGATTAAAACTTGATGGTGACCATCTCCATCGCTGGCTTAGTATAACAATGTAAGTCAAAACTAGTAGCATTTTTCACTATAGAATTTTCCACATAAATAGCTACCCCAACTCCCTTTTTATGAGATCTGTCTTGTCTGAAAAGTTGGTCTCCAGACCATAAAACAATGTCATCATCATGTAATTCTCTTAGCCAGGATTCACTGATACATAGGGCCTTGAAACGCCCTAAAAAGCTCAATTCTCTTCGCTTAGTTAAAGAGATTTGTAGCTTATAATCGATTCCTGAATACAATGATAACATGTATGAGCATGAATCGAATAAGTTCCATAGAGACAGTATGGATTTAGTTTAGCTGCAAAAAAGTGGCAGGTTGTTAACATGAAGAAACATATATATATATATATACATATATATATATATATATATAGTACCGTAAACTCCTGCGTATAAGACGCGTCCTCTACGCCAAACAAAATGCTGGGGAGTCTTATAGCTTTCTCTCAACCTGGGGGGCGTCTTATACGAGGGGTAATTTTACTATAGAACAGTACTGGATTTACAAAATTGTGCCTTAAAATGTGCGTCTTATATGCGAAAATGCATGTGCTGAGTTTGGGGTGCGTCTTATACGTGCAGTGCGTCTTCTACGTGGGAGAATACGGTAATAACCAGAGTCGACAACTTGTATAAAGAATGGAATCTAAAGTTACAGCCGTTGTTGTTGTTTTATTTCTTAGAGACCTTAGGGACTAACAGGCACTTGTCATCAGTTACTTGCTTCTACTGATACCGGTACTTATATTTGCTTAGAGACGCCACTCTGTTCATGGACTAGAAACCAGCCACCGAACTCCCTTAGGGAGCGTTCATTATTTATGGCAGGGGGGGGGACAACAATCTGTCAGAATGAATGTCTGAAAAAAACTGACCCCCCCCCTTCGGAATGGGTTGAAAAAAAATGACCCCCCTTTCGGAATGGGTTGAAAAAAAATGACCCCCCCTTAGGAATGGGTTGAAAAAAAATGACCCCCCCCCCTCAGAATAAATTGAAAGAAAATGACTCCCACCACATTTAACTACGTTCAACAGAGGCTACATCAGGTCCATTCATTATACAAGGTGATATTAGCAGCTTTAGAACCATTTCAGTTATGTGTCATCTTTTGAACAGTCAAATTGTGAATACACTGCTGTTGATTGATTTACCTTTAGGTAAAATATCAATTTGAAGGCTAGAATGGATAAGACGTACCTGCATGCGCATTTTTTTAGCTGGTTTCTGTGAATTTGTGAACGATCTTTGAGCAGGTACCTATATTGTTTTTTCCCGTGCTAGCCCCCCTTTAAGGGCCGGCTAGCATGGGCTACTACTGATGCAGCTAAAATAGGTAAGTCTTAGTAAAATATTCCATGTGACCTACTCCTGACCAATGGAAAAATTGTTCTGATTGAGGGACTTGGTTCTGGTTTCTTTTTCAAAACCTTTATATACGGTACAGAAATAAACTTTTGTAGCTTGTTTTTCTCTTTAGATTTCATTGTAATCTCAGTTTTTATATCAATTTGAAGGGTGTTATAGACATAATTCTTGTCAGGGTTGATTTCATCAATGGGTGAAAACAAGAGTTAAATCTGAAAAGATCTGATTGCGAGTTGCGGTGATTTTAGCATGTAACATTTTTTACTACTGACAACTTTGTTGGTGCCCTGTTCACTCTCGTGAGGTGTATGGTGTAGCACCACAAAGTGTTGTTTGTGGTGTACCATACCCTTCCCAGTACCCCTTTAAAGAAAAGTACTTATTTTCATGATGACATCTTTTGAAACAATCAGCAGGGCGAGCAAAAGAACAAGGAACATTGTGTCACAAATTGGGCCAAATACTTCAATCTCAAGAGCTGAACAGTGTTACACCCCAGGGAAAACTGTATACATATACCATAGTGGTAGTGACACTGGCCTCATCCATGTTTTAAAGGGGGCTTATCATGTCAAATTTTAATATGGGTACCTGCCAAAAGATCTTTCACAAATCTGTAGGAACCAGCGGAAAAATTCCGATGCCCCGATTGGTCAAGGAGTGGTCATGAGAGTTGGTAACACAGGTACCGGTACATCTTATCCGTGCTAACCGCCCTTTGACACACAAAGGAGTAAGACTCTGATCATATAACATAATCAAAAGGATATGAATTATAGGTAGCTGGTAACAAAATGTTGGGCAGAATTATATCTAGAATTATTACTGAAAACCAAATAGTTAAAATTCGCGACGCGTCGCGAAAATTTTTGTTCCTTTGTCATAAAATTTGCATCACATTGGCAAATACTCCCCAACAGGAAACTACCTGGCCCTCGGGAATGGGTTAAAAAAAAATGACCCCCCCTCTAAGAATAGGTTGAAAAAAAGCGACCCCCCCTCTAAGAATAGGTTGAAAATAAATGACCCCCCCCTTTGAATACCTCCAAAAAAAATGACCCCCCCCTTCATTTGGTCATCCCCCCCCCCGCCATAAATAATGAACGCTCCCTTAGGAAGGCTTTCATCCATGAATGCTGCCCTGGTGAGTCTGTTGTACTCAATTCGCTAGTTAGTCATACCAGCCATGTCAGCCTGATGCACTCCTATGGTGATTTACTAAAGGACCGTTTGCATGCATCATGGGAACAAATGAGCAAAGTGCACCTGATATATATCGCCACAGTGCTCATAATTATAAGGGTTAACAAAGAGATGTGATACCCGTGTGACTTGACATCACATGGAACTAAAGCTTTAGTCAGCCTGTATGAGGGTGCTCTGTTAGAGACTATAAGGACTGTACATGTCAACTGGTACTTGGCATTCAGTATTCAAATAAGGTAGCCAGATCAAGGTCAGGGAAGATTGATTATGAGTATTATATCATATCCATGCTTTAAGGATGAGAAAGCAAATTATCTAAGGAGGTAAGTCCAAATAAAGTCTGAGGTGATGAGTGATCTGAGGAATCAAAGGGTCGAGGAAGTGAGGGTTGACGGTATGACCATATACTGGACGAGTGGGCCTTCCTGTGGCTTACAGACCAGTTCAGACCCTTGGTGAAACTTATATAGTCAGAATGCAGCTCACACAAGAGGTCTTACATTGTAGAGTAGAAGGCCCCTTTGTATTAAAGGAGTGGGGACCAATTTAGAACCTTGTTGTGGCTTATAGCTATCTCACAAACTGCGGGTGCAGCTTATACATGGGCGTGGCTTTATGCAGGTTTTATGGTGTACATGTGTTTCACAATACATTTATAATAGTCAAAAAGTGACGTCCTGCTGGTCCCTTGTGTGGAATCCTTTCAGGAGGAACTTAACAGTTTAATCGAATATTATAAATCGATTGAAAGACATAATCATCTTGTTTTGTTTCTGTATGAAGGGCATACGTGTTTTTTTTTATGGCACTGTAAGTGGCCTACATGTAGGTCAATAATTAGGTTGATCCGGGTTATCAGCCTAAACAACTCATTGGGGACAGAAGCTGTTGTAGCCCGTTGCTAAGCCCAGTGCGGTCCACATACAGGAATAATGGACCGTGAACAAAAAAAGCTTGAAAGCGTTTAAAACTTTTCTATATGATTTGAATACAAACTTTTATATCTAGAAAGTTTAAAAGCGTTTTGGGTGCAAATACTTTTTTTTTTTTTTTTTTTTTATCTAAAACGTTTCTATATGAATTAGATACAAACAGCTTTGGCTTAATTGTTTTAAACATTTCTATGTGGCTCACTTGAAAATTTCTATGTCCACACCCAGTGAAACATTTTGAAAAAAAACCCACTGTGCAAGCATTATTTTGACATTGCTAAATATTTCCAGTGCTAGGTAGAAGCACTATCTCGTTATGATATCCAAGTAAATGCTTCCACCTGAGTCTATAGAGACAGAATAGGAGTGAAATGTAATCTTCTAGTCAATCTAATCTTTGTATATTAACCGAACTAGCATCACAACCCTACATGTACATGTATCTGAAAAATAACGTTATCTAACATTTATAAACTTTTCACAAAAACACGTTTGTGTATAACAATTCCATACATTATTTGGATGGATGGATGGATCATGTTTATTGTACCTAGTCGCCCTTAAAAGTGGCGTTCTTCCGTGTACAGTGGCCAATAAGACGAAAGATGATGTGATTTTAACCAGCCATGGTTATATATCTAAATATTAATTAGAACAGTTTGTAATTAAATCAAGTATTAGCACTTGACAATACCTATTGAGGAGTGTCTTTAGTTAATAATTTGGTAAGAGGTTGTCCATAGTATACATGGAGGATTTATAAGTTTAAATATTTATGAGATATGCAGAGTTCTTGTGACATTATGAGTGCTCAGTCCATATGTAGGTAGGATTGTTATCACTGTCTTATAAGTCGTTTGAATGTTTCAATATTGTCACATTTCTGAGTTGACTCAGGTAGGCTGTCCCATTCCTTTACCCCTCTGTATAAGGGACTTTTCTCATAGTGTCCAGTCCTAGCTCGTCTTATTCTGAACCGTACTTTCCGGTCTCCTCTGGTCCTGACATCCCGTATTAGTAATGTCTCGTTTCGTTGCGAGCGCTTCCACATTAACAAGAGTAATTGTCTACGCCTTCTCTCAGCTAGCATAACTATATTGTTGTCATTATGAAGGTCTTCTATACTGTTACCACGAACTGCAAGCCTGCAACATGTTCTAATGGCACTGTTCTGTAGACGTTGTAATTTGATCAGTTCATTTTGTTGTGCGCCACCTGTGTAAAAGCTACAGTAATCAAATGATGGGGCTAGCATTGTCCTATATATTGCTAGACAGTCATCTTTGGTCATGAAGCGCCGTAACCTTCCAAGCTTGAATAGTTTGTTTCCTATACTTTTCTTCATTTTGCTTACGTGAGAATGAACAGTAAGGCCACTATCCAAGTCGACACCTAGGTAGCAGTAACTGTCAGTTACAGGCAAGGCTATATTCCCCATGCATATGTCGGGGGGCTGTAAATTATTCAACTTCTGTTTAGTTCCGAAATACATCACCATACTTTTTTCTTTATTGACCGTCATATAATTGCTACTGCACCAATCATTTAGGGCTGTTATATCAACTTGCATTTTCCTTTGTACCTCCACTACATCATGACCGCTAGTATATAGTATAATGTCGTCAGCATAGAGTACAGCTTTAGTGTGGACATTTTATTTCCATATTTTTATGGGGGACCATCAGCATATGACATCAGTCCCCCATTTTATGAGAGGGGGTTGGCAAGAAAAAGGAGTAATAACTCTGATGGTATTTGTGATAAAACTGGTCAATAGAAATAGAAGTTTAATGAAGTGTAAAGAAGTGTTTTCTATTTATGTTGTTTGTTTTTTAATGAAATCCTGTGGCTCAATTTTGGGTAGTGAATAGGGAAAGTGGAAGTTTGTGTTTTTCCCATAGACTTCCATAGTAAAATTATCTGCAAAACTAATGAAGCATTTTAAGCACAAATTTGTTTGGCAGTAGGAAGTTGATAAAGAAGTAGAAAACGAGAATATGAGCAAATATCTATGGTTAGAAGATAGGTTTTTGGTCTATTTTAAAATTAAATAGTCTAATAGATAGCAGGCTGGGTGGTGTGAGACATTGCATCAGCTGTAGATGTGTATTTTCATCAACAAGTGCTGACCTCATGTCTAGACATGTCTTAATTAGGTAGTTCACTACCTTGATTGGCTATTCTCTGTAGTTGATTGGATGTTCCCTTAAGGGTGACTGGTGATGATATATTTCATATTATTATAATACAGAGTAATGCTGTAGCTATATATAGATCAGACAGGCATGCTGTAAGGGAGGAATATTTACTTAATTGGTACTTACAAGTGAATAGATCTCCGGAATTAGTTTTAAGTCAGTGAGTGTATGAGACTGGCATGCTGTAAGGGAGGAGTAGTCATATACTTGATGGTATGTTTTCCAAGGTAGAGCAGGCTAACTATGGTTCCCTATAAAAGTAGTACTTTGTTACATATTTTTTCCTCTATCTTTTAATTGCTGTCTAGTTCAAATGTGTTTCAAGCCCTAAGGAAACGTTATTTTGAGGTGAATAACGTTATTTTTGTCACCTGGTTCATCATCATAAAACGGCAGTGACCTTGAGTGCATTATAGAAGTGTAGTGTACGCTGAGCCACTGATTGGCCTAAAAGTACCTTGGTTGGCTTATTGGTTGTTTGAAAGCCAATGCACAACATCTTATAAAGAAAATAGACAACTCTTTCATCACATCTTGATTGTCTGTTGTCCTATAATGCACTCAGATGCATTCGCGCATTTACAGAACAACAGACCCACTTGGCAGAAGTGACGTAAAAAAACGTTTTATTTTGGTTCCTAAGTCTGCAAAACGTTTTTTTCAACATCAAAATAACTCAAATGTACTCAAAAAACGTTATTTTGACGTTTTTTATATCAGGTTAAAAAAAACGTTTTTAACATAAAGAAACATAAATAAAAAAAATTTTTTATTTGGTTGAAAATTGGTTGAAAAAGCAAACATTTTTATTTGGTTGAAAATTAGTTTAAAACCGTTTTTTCAACAGCAAAATAACGTTTTTGAAAAATGTTTTTACCCAAACCCAATAAAAACGTTTGCAAACGTTAAAAAGACGTTATTTTTCCAAGTGGGGACAGTCAAGATGTATAGCAAGTCAATCGTGGACTACTCCCTAAGTAGGCCCCTAATGACAAATAGGCATACCACATTATTGCACAATGCGGCCCTAACATGAGTTAATGATAATATGTAAAAGGCATATTAAAGTGCACCATATGGAGAGCACCATGATGTAAAACTATTCAAGTGACATTCTGTAGTATAGTTGTCAGCACCATGAGCAAACTCCTGTACTTGTTGTGGATATCCATTGGGATTTGGGTACACCAAGGTAAAGCACATCCAATTGTTACTATCGAGATCGAATTAACCAATCTATAGACCTGCATTATGACTACCGAAATTGCCTGCAGAAGTTTATATTTGTATTTTTTACTGTCTCTAGGTCTAAATGCCCCCCCCCCCCACGTGCTACTCGAGCAAGATTGTGTGATGAACAATACATTGTGATAAGTACTTGATAGCCCAGGAGGAAGTTGCATGAAAAGTGGGTTTGATGATAAAAGCATGAAACTTCTTACAGTGGTAATTTAGGTCCTTCGAAAGGTTTTGGCTGATAGGGCCATCACGAATTGGCCCCGTAACAAAAATGGTGGCCATTTTGGCCACCATCACCAACTGAAGAGTCTATATCTCTGGTTCTAATCAACCTAGAGCTACAAATAAACCATCGAACTATATGTTTTAAGGCCAAGAAACTCAATTGCATCAATAAGACAAGGCTATATAGCAGCCATTTTGAATTATATTGAGGTCACACCTAAAAAATGCCTGTATCCTTATTGAGTCCATATCTATGGTTCTAATCAACCTAGAGATACAAAAGATGGAGCAGGTTAGGTCTAAGACCTAAAAGACCCGAGTTTTTAATGCAATTATCAATGCTATTTTCAATTCAATTTTCAATATTCAATCAGATATTGACAAATAGTGAGTGATTACTGACATATGTTGATGAACTGCTGACCAATAATGAGCAATTACTAACATGTATTGACTAATTGCTGACAAATAGTGCATTATTACTGATATATTTTGACAAATAGTGAGTAATAACTAACAAATTATATTGACTAATTGCTGACAAATAGTGCATTATTACTGACATATTTGGACTCATTACTGATAAAAAGTGAGTAATTATTGACAAAAAGTGAGTAATTACTAACATAAATTGACTAATTGCTGACAAATAGTGCATTATTACTGACATATTTGGACTAATTACTGAGAAAAAGTGAGTAATTACTAACATAAATTGACTAATTGCTGACAAATAGTGCATTATTACTGACATATTTGCTGACAATGCATCATGACATCCATAAAAGGGTTAACTGCACATCAATGCCTTGTCTATCAGTAAAGGGTTGACTGTGCATCAATGCATCATGCTATCCCTAAGGGGTTAACTGTATATCAATGCATCTTGCCATCCATAAAGGGTTAAGTGCATCAATGCATCAGGTTATCCATGAAGGGTTAAATGTGCATCGATGCATCATGCCATTCATAAAGGGTTAACTGGGTATCAATGCATCATGCCACCCATAAAGGGTTAAAGTGCATCAATGCATCAGGCCATTCATAAAGGGTTAAAAAGCATCGATGCATCATGTTATCCATGAAGGGTTAAATGTGCATCAATGCTTTGTAACATCCATAAAGGGTTAACTGTGCATCAATGCATCATGCTATCCATAAAGGGTTAGCTGTGCATCAATGCTACATGCCATTCATAAAGGCTTAAAGTGAATCAATGCATAAAGGGTAAAAGTGCATCACTGCATCATGCCACCAATAAAGGCTTAAAGTGAATCAATGCATCATGCCATTCATAAAGGGTTAAAGTGAATCAAAGATCATGCCATTCATAAAGGGTTAAATGTGCATCAATGCATCATGCTATCCATAAAGGGTTAACTGGGCATTAATGCATCATGCTATCCATAAAGGGTTAACTGTGCATCAATGCTACATGCCATTCATAAAGGCTTAAAGTGAATCAATGCATCATGCCATTCAAAAAGGGTTAAATGTGCATCAATGCATCATGCCATTCATAAAGGGTTAACTGTGTATCAATGCATCATGCCATTCATAAAGGGTTAAATGTGCATCAATGCATCATGCCATTCATAAAGGGTTAAATGTGCATCAATCCATCATGCCATTCATAAAGGGTTAACTGTGCATCAATCCATCATGCCACCAATAAAGGGTAAAAGTGCATCACTGCATCATGCCATTCTTAACGGGTTAAAGTTTGTCAATGCATCATGCCATTCATAAAAGGGTTAATTGTGCATCAATGCATCATGCTATCTATAAAGGGTTAACTGTGCATCACCGCATCATGCCACCCATAGAGGGTTAAATGTGCATCAATGCTTTGTGAAATCCATAAAGGGTTAACTGTGCATCAATGCATCATCCAAGAAGGGTTAAAGTACATCAATGCATCATGCCATTCAAAAAGGGTTAACTGTGCATCACTGCATCTTGCCATCCATATAGGGTTAAATGTGCATCACTGCATATTGCCATCCATAAAGGGTTAAATGTGCATCACTGCATCTTGCCATCCATGAAGGGTTAAATGTGCATTAATGCATCATGCTATCTATAAAGGGTTAGATGTGCATCAATGCATCATGCTATTCATAAAGGGTTAACTGTGTATCAATGCATCATGCCACCCATAAAGGGTTAACTGCACATCAATCCATCATGCCTTCAATAAAGGGTTAAAGTGCATCAATGCATCATGTCATTCATAAGGGGTTAACCGTGCATCAATGCATCATGCCATTCATGTCTAAGACCATAGAATAATAAAAACACACATTAAAACACAATTTAAAACACAGAATGACGTCCACATTTTCAATTAAACACCATAGAACGGAGAGGTGAAAAGGCCTTGATAGATTCAGTCCTGAGTTATTTGGGTACAAGTGCTCTCTGATAGCTATCAGTGTAGCATGCTGGAAATCAGCTCAAGAAATGGCTGCACACATTCTACATCCTGCAATATCGGTATATAGAGGACCTATATGTACCCCCTCCCCCTCACACACACACACAGACCGGCTGGACACTGTAGACAAGGGAGAGGTGCATTGGTTAGTAAGACAAAGGACACCTACACCAGCATGAAAGTGAAGGGGAAGGCATCCACAGTTTGGCAGCTTAGGCCCTACTGTAGTGTAGGGAGCATTGCGTGCAGGCAATCCACTTGTGGCATGGGTAGACCTACCATAAATAGTCTTACAATATATCTGATACCAATACAACAGGGGTGTGAAACGCTAAAAGTGGTTTAGGCTGAAGTATATATTGTGATGATTTATAGTCAACTTCACATTAGATAAAGTTGTTCAAACAGCTAATTAAATGTATTATACCACCTTTTTGGAGCTTAAGTATGATTTAGATAACAGCAGAAACCAGTTTTGAAGGTATCAAAACAATGTGAGACCATATTGTGAGACCATATAGTATCAGTCACCCCCCCCCCATATAAATGGTATTTCATTTTCTCAGTGGATTTACACTGATCTCAGGAATGGTCCTGGTGAACACAAAAAAGGCTGAATTCCGCCTTTAGGCGGAGATTTCACACACCTGATACAATTTACAAATTATTCTATACCAATTTGCAATGGTCGATTTATGGTGCACATTACCCCTATACGCAAAAAGCTTCGGCGAAAACGTGTACACTACAAGTAGACCCGAGGTCGAACCTCGGGTCTAATAAACTATCAAGATATATGTTTTAAAGGCCTAGGAACTCAATTTTATCAATTGCAAAGGGCCATAAGGTAGCCATTTAGAATTTTAATGAGGTCACCTAAAAACAGCCATAAATCAATATGATTTAATATACTAGCTGCCTATTCAACCCTATGAGACAGATGAGTCTAGATTTAGTCTCTTTACCCACTGTGATATCATGGCAGCCATCTTGGAATTTTCAAAGGGTGTTATTCACCACAGAAATAGTATGGCAGAAACCAGACCACAAAGAACACTCTTGTAATCCATTGGCCAGTTAACCTGACAAAGACCTTAATTGTGTGACTGCCTTTAGTGTCTATTCTATAATATGAATAACGTGTACATTTCAACATCTGCAGGATGGTACATGCCATCCATCTTGAATTTTTTAATGAGGTTATCCCTAAATCAACCTCAAGTTTCTCAGGTTTAGTATATTCTTTTAGATGAAATGTCATATAAGATTGGCGGCAATAGTACTTCTATGACATAGGTGACCTTAAAGTCTATGTCTGTGTCTGTATCAATAATGTTAAGAATTTGTAGTGAATGTAAACTTCCCAGCCCAAAGTGCACGGAGGGCTTTCCTTTTCAAAGAATTAGGATTGATGGGTATTATATCTCAAATGTTGTTTTATATAAAGGAGGTGCCTGTTTCTAGAGGAATTGCCTCATCGAAATGGAGGGCTCATTGTACTTTAGCTAATTATAATGTTGGGGTTGGTAGGATTTCTGTCTTTTTATGATTATTAGATGCTGTAAGCAACTTAAAGTTCTGATATCGAGAAGTTGCTAAGATAGTTTGAGGTATGTTGATCTGTAGATAAAAAGAAGCGCCAATAACAGGTCCATTACTACATGTAGCTTGTGATATTGCTGAGCTATATTCTCTCTTATGGCAATGCTCCACTCTCTTCATATCATTCATCAAACTACACTGACGATTTTTCGTTTCTCCATTAAATACTTATTAGTCTAGGAAAGACTACTCTCCACTTCATGTTCACAAATATACTGAGAGAGTTATGATATATCTTCAATTTGTTCTTTAATATAGCATATGGTTCTGGAGCTTTTAAGGGGGAAAATACAAAAAATATTTAAAGACAGAGTTATCTTTAACATGAAAAAAGCAACAGAGACACCAGTAGCATAACTTTTTCTGCACTGTAATTGAGCCTTTTTTATTCTTTGCCATTGTCCCCAAAACCTTGAGATGATTACAGTGACAAGAGTACATAGGATGTAAGTCTCTCAGATTACATCTCCTGAAGATCTCACTATGTACTTGTCACTAGTACCTGGATGCTGTTTATGGAACAGTCAGAGGTGTAGGAAGCAAATCTTCATAGGGGGGGGGGGGCCCAGTGAGGGCCCACCCTCGACCACCTTGAATTGTCGGCTCAAGCACAATAGCACCTACACATAGCTATTTAAAATTTGTATAGAAAAGTAATTTTTGATGAGTTTTATATCTGGTTTGAGGCCCAGGCCCCCATTTTCCCTATTATCATTACTATATCAATCTTATTTGAGGCGCAAAATCTTAGCTTTTGTTCAATTCATTATGAATTCTTGGCAAATTTTTGGGGGCCCTGACATACACAGGCCCCACCTCCTTCATGATTGGGGGGGCCCAGGCCCCCCTGGCCCAGGCCCCCCTGGCCCCTCCTTTTCCTACGCCCGTGAACAGGTGTCATAGATACTATAATCTGGTAGGCGTAAGGAAAGGGCCGAATCCCGTTTTTCCTCGTGTATAGGCCGAGCCCTGTGTATTGGCCATCCACACCCTTTATGTATACGGACATTTTAAAGAGAAAGAGAAATAGTGATTATTAGGCTGACCATTCAGATTAATGCATAAGACTAGTGGATAATTCTGGAATTTAGAGAAGATACCAGGGTGTTTAACAGGTAAAGAAATGCAGGCCTGCCCCGTGTACAAGCCTGCCCCATGTATATGCCGGGTCAGATTGTCAATTATTGCTTTATAAGCTCGGGCTTATACACAGGGAAATATGGTATGTCCTATAAAACACAGTACATGGTGGGGATTTCAGTGGGTCGCATCCCCTTGACATTTGTATTTTCAAGGTTTCCCACTTTACTGCCCCTTGGAATGACAGCATTAAAGCATCAAGACCAGTGTTGCTTGTGAAACATATTATTATTCCAGAAAACTAGTGGGCGTTAATGAAATTTTCATTTAAAATATTGTTCATTATTCTGAAACAGACCTGTGTGTGAAATGTTTTACAAAAAAGGGGCTGTAATACTCCCCCTCCTTAAGTAGACTATTTCACATATAAATTCCAACTACAGATGATGAAATAGTCAGGTGTGGCTGGATTGTAGCCCAAGAACATCAAAACTATTGAATCTGAATTTTGCAGTCGGCATAAGGGCATCACCTACCTAAAAATATACTCTTGATGGTTATTTTATTAACCATTTAAAGATCGTATCCCAACTAAAATTCTGTCATTTTTGAGTCATGCCATACTTGAATAAGTTATACCTTTCTATAGAACCTCCCAAGGTTTTAAAACATTATGCAATATATTTCTGCTTGAAATATGAATCTTTCTACATAATCTTTTTACTGTAGGTTGACACTAAAACCACCGGATAACATAACAACCTCTTTATGGTCTGTTGGTGGCACAATGAGGGCACCTGGTTGATAGGTGATGCATACATACACTTACCCCATGTAGGGACAAGTCAGGAGGAGAGCCCAGTGCTTAGGCGCCACCTTGTAGCAGACTAGAGTATGACAATGTCTGACAGAGCTAGAAGGCAAGGAAATGGTCAAAGTATGACACAGTGGAGACATCATGTGAGTGGCATGGGAACTAAGCAAACATGAAATGTACCAGAAATGACTTCACTGAGCTCATATTAGTGGTAATTGAAATATCTTTCTCACTCTCTAGGAATGGTGCTCCAATGTTCTCTACTGCACCCCTCATACATTAGACATTGAAATAATTTTCACAAAAAGTAGATTTAATGGATCTCAACTCAATTATTTTTATGAAATGCTCAAAGTTGACCTTTAGAACAGCCCATTATCAACTGAAACAGGATGGATTTCTCCATACTGATACAATGAAATGCAGCTAACCTGGACCCATTACATAGAGTGAAGTATATTTGATGTAAATGTATCATAGGATATTTGACACATGTGTTAATATAGCAGAATTGAAGTAATTCCTCAGGCATACTGAGCTATACACACAAACATGAATGTTACAGTTGCCACAAGATGGCGCTGAAGCACTGGTCATCCCCCCCCTGGGGACAAGTGGTTATTATGTTAGTGGTATTAAACTGGTGGAGCCCTCTTCTGTTGTAAGATATCACCTCCCTAAACCCTGGATTTTTATTTCCCGCTATAACAAAGAGCTCTTCCAGATCTAGATGTCTTCTGTTTACATATTCAGGGAGCTTTTATGTTGAGATAATGCATGCCATCTAATGGGGAAATAGGTATAAATATTTATCGACCATTGCACGATTCTATGATAACTTTCTACAGAGTCGTTTTAACTGATATTGCATCTTAAAGATACAACTAATGCAGAGAATTGGAAATTGGATATTGCATTAGCTACTTAGGTAACTAGACAGAAGGTCAGTCTCAGTTACAAAAGTGTACAATCATTTAAAAGAATAGGCTTAAATCAAATCAACAATTAAAGATCTAAAGTGGTCACCGCATACACTCTTGTAGATGTTTAGATAGGCACTACCTATGAAATTATCAAAAATATATTTGTATCTCTAGGTTGATCAGAACCAGAGATATAGCCTGTTCAGTTGGTGATGGCAGCCATTTTTCAAAATTGCCACCAAGGCTGCCAGGTATTATCCTGCAGATGTTGAAATACACACTGTATTTATACTACAAAATAGACACTAAAACAGTCATAAGATGAAGATCTGTATCAGGTTAACAGGCTGACCAACGGATTACAAGAGTGTTCTGGTTTCTTCCTTACTATTTCTGTAGCAAATATCAGCCCACGAAAAAATTCCAACACAGTCAGTGGTCAGTCGTTTATGGAACCTCCCCAGCGGGGAGGGTGAGGTGGGTTGAGAGAGTGGGGCTCTAAACCTGAGAGTGATGGTAAATTTCAAAAGATATTTAAAAATTACAAATCAAGTTTTGAAAACCGGAGAGGAATATCATTGAAGCATTGGAATACAGACAGGAAATATTCAATGTAAAAATGTAAAAAAAGGGTAAGCATATTCAGTAAAACCACCCTTTACAAGATGAATGTTCAAATGGTGGTCATTAGTAGGGAGCCCCAAATGGACTCTTATCTTAACAGTTCATACCTATCTTATCAGCCGTCACAACGTATGACCACTGACTAAACATGGCTACCATAATATCAAGGTGGCCAATCACACTGAATCTTAAGTCATCTGTACCATAGGGTTGAGTAGGCAGCTAGTCTATAATATTTATTCATTAGATTATACAGAACTAGCATCGAGTCTACGCTGTTTTTGCGTGTGACCTCATTAAAAATTCAAAATGGTTACCTTATGGCCACTTGCAATTGATAAAATTGAGTTCCTTGGCCTTTAAAACATATATCTTGATAGTTTATTTGTATCTCTAGGTTGATTAGAACCATAGATATGGAGTCAATAAGGATTCAAGGCATTTTTTAGGTGTGACCTCATTATAGTTCAAAATGGCTGCCAAATACATGTAGCCTTGTCTTATTGATGAAATTGAGTTCCATTGAAAACATATATTTTGATGGTTTATTTGTAGCTCTAGGTTGATTAGAACCAGAGATATAGACTCTTCAGTTGGTGATGGCCGCCATTTTTGTTATGGGACAAAATCTTGATGGCCCTATCAGCCAAAATCTTTCTAAGGACCTAAATTACCACTGTGAGAAGTTTCATGCTTTTATCATAAAAACCCACAATTTCCCCTATATTTTGCAACTTGCTCCTGGGCTATGGCGCCCCCTTATTCATGCTTATCCCCAATGTGAAAGTTTGCCCCCATCGAGGGACTCTTTCAAAATGACCCACCTAAATCCACCAAGCCCACCCTCCCACCCGGCAATGATTGACCTGTCCCTAAATGATTGAAAGTTCCATGCCGGTTAGTGGTGTTTCTGGATCCTTCTCAGCAGGGAGGGTGAGGTGGGCTGATAGAGTGGAGCTCAAAATTCATGGGTAATGGAAAATAACTTAGAGAGATATTTTAAAAAATCACAATGCCTCAGGGAGTAAAAAAAAAAAGTTAAAGCAATTTCTTGATAGGAAAATGTGAAAGAAAGGTTGCAAAAACGGTTTAGGAAAACGTTTGGTTTTCAAAGTAAAAAACGTTTATAAAATATGTTACGTTATTACGATAATAATGTTTTTATGGCAAGTTGGAAGGCTATCACAACACTACATGTATCATGAAAATAGGGCATTGTTTTCCTTTAAGTTCAAGGTGAGATATGTCACAAGGTATGTCCTATTCCACCACCAAGTAGAGCTATCAAGCCGTCACATCTCCTACCCGTCTGCTCATACCCACCACCTAATCTAGGTAATTGGTTTATTAAATCAATAATTGTATACTGTTAAAAGCTAGACTGTAAAATCTGCTTCCCTACGTCACCTTGCAAATGCAGTCTTCATCTAGATTAAGAGACCAAGGGAAAACAGTTTAGAGAGAAATCTTAATGCTTATAGAAAAAGTGACGGTAGTACTACAGTATAGATATGCCCCCAGAAACGTGTATCAATTATTTCAAAAGATGTTTTTAAATAAGGCCAGTACTTAAGAGTTTAATTACATATTTTGGACCCCAAAATTTTGTTGAAAAATAGGGGGTGCACCCCCTCCTTTTGAGCCGTGCCCCCTCCTTTTCCAGATCCTGCTGTAAATATTTTAGTTACCTCGTTACAAGAGTGTATTGTAATGCACAATGATCTTCTTTTTTCCAGGTAAATTCAATGTTGATTTATCATTGCATGATAGCGAGAATATTGTCCCTAGATACAGTCATGTGCGATTTGGAGGATCGTGGGCACCAAAACTGTGTAGTGCCCGGCAAAGAACAGCCACCCAGCAAATTGTCGTGACTCCTCGTCAACCTGTGTGAAGTGGCTCACACATGTCGCTAGATGGAACACGACGTCGCTATAGCACAAGATCACCAGGAATAGCAATGGTGGTGATCACATGGCCTCACCTCAGATGGCGAGGATGGTGATCACTCAGACTCACCAGGGATGGCGACGCGGGTGATCACTCACCTCGCTAGATGAAACACGCACCTCGTCATAGCACATGTTCACCAGGGATGGCGAGGATCGTGATCACTCATCCTCACCAGGGATGGCGACATGAGTGATCACTCATCCTTACCAGGGATGGTGACATGAGTGATCACTCACTTCGCTAGATGAGACGCACACCACGTCATAATACACATTCACCATGGATGGCAAGGATTGTGATCAGTCACCTCGCTAGATAAAATGTGTACCTTGTGATAGCACAGGTTCACCACAGAGGGTGAGGATCTTGATCACCCACACTCACCAGGGATGGCGACACGAGTGATCACTCACCTCGCTAGATGAAACGCGCACCACATCATAGCGCAGGTTCACCATGGATGGCGAGAGTGGTGATCACTCAGACTCACCAGTGATGGCGACGCTGGTGATTACTCACCTTGTTAGATGAAAAGCTCATGATCATCAACATTGGTAATCATGCAGCCTCACATCTGCCAGATCAAAGTATGTTTTGCCAGAGAAGGTATTGCCATATGTATCTTCCCTCTAACCACAGACAAGGTGTTCATGTTGATATTTCCCTATGTATTTTTCCTGTAACCAGAGAAAAGGTGTTTATGAATAGTTGCTTTCATTTTAGAGATACCTCTATCTAAATTCAATTGATATTCTCTCTATATAATCTTGTTTGATTCAACTCTGAAGTATTACATGGAAATCAGTGTGAAACAAAGCACATTTGATACGTATGGGACTTATACTTCATGCCCACCCTTCCTAGATAGGCTACATGTTGAACAGTGGTGCTGTCTCAACAACTTTGGCAATGGTAGTGATAAGTTGCCACTGTGAGTGAGAGTGAGTGACAGATGATGCAATCCTCAGAGAGCATTGACTTGGAGTGACACAAATTCACGTATTGAGTGAGACCAATGTTGGCAATGGTGGTGATAAGTTGCCATTTTGAGAGAAGATTAACTAGGAGTGATACACACTCACGCAGTGAGTGAGAGCCATGTGGCAATGCAGGTGAAAAGTTGCCATTCTGACTGAGAGTTGACAGGCAGTGGCACATACTCACGCAGTGAGTTAGATCCATGTTGGCGATGGTGGTGATAAGTCACCATGCTTTGTGAGGGATGACAAGGGGTGGCACATACTCACGCAGTGAGTGAGATCATGTTGGCGACTGTTGTGATAAATCGCCATGCCATGTGAGACTGACACACAGTGGCGAAAGATGACGCAGTGAGTTATCACTCAGAAAGGAGTCACCATTGATGACCAATCATGGCGACAGATAACGACAATTTGCTGGGCATCTTGGTCCCCTTCAGAAACAGAACTAGCGATTTGAGTCTCCTGCTGCAAAACCTGCACAGATTTTTACAACTTCAGCTGCTCAACTACACTATATTTGTCATAGAACAGGTGATATCCCATATTGTCCCTTTTCCCATGTCTCTATAATTGTGTGTGTGTGCATTTCATTAGACCTATTTCTCAACTGATCATTCCGTCAACTCAATAATGATATGACAAGCAATTTTCAAACAGGACAAAAAGCATTTTTACCCCCTAAGTAACTATTGAAGAACTTAAACCTGAAAATGGAAGACGTTTCTTTCTTCACCAAATCATTAAAAGATCCTTAAATCCTTAATAATTCTGCATTTTAGGCAGCTGATGGTAAGCATTTTAACAAGGGGGCCTTACTAAATGCTGGTTGGTTGGAGGTGTCACGGCAGGGTGTCTATGACTGTATCATTCTGCAGGATGTGGACAAGTTCCCTGAAGATACCCGTAATCTATACATGTGTGCAGATGGTCCTCTACATCTGGTCGCCAAGAGGAGATTTGTTGATGGCCCTCTGACCAAGGCAGACAGGATGTAAGTTATTTATTATTGGGAGAATTTTCTATTTGTCATTGCATTAGGGAATGACAACTTTCCTTTTTACCAAGAGGAGATTGGTACACTGCAAAAATGGTGTTTAGATTTTGAACATGTTTAGGTCTAAACATGTTTAAAACCTAAATATACAGGTCAGTTAGGTGTCTCATCGACTACACATTTAGGAAATGAACACTTATATTCTAACTACATAAACATTTTTGCTAAACATGTTTAGATGTTTAGAGTTGAATAATAGGTGTTTAGATTTAAACATCATTATGTTTCTAAGATACATGGATGCTGAATCCACACCAGGTAGCAGCACTACCTTTGAATGGACTATCTTTACACAATTATAATCAATGTTTGTGACAAATGTACCCAAACTCCATGTTTATTTTAGTTTCTATTCATTGAATGTCATGAGAATAGAAAAAAGGCGAAAGAAAGTTGACTAGATTCACCTTACACCACCATCTTTAGCATGAAATAATCAATAAGCTCAATGACTGACACCTATTTCATGTTATTCTGGAATAAACAAAGCAATTTCCTTCTTGCCAAGCTGTTGTACTTTCTCAAGTCTCTCATTCTGATGCAGTGTGTACATACATGCACACATAAATAGGTGTGGCTGACATCTTTGGAGACTTTGACATGTAAATACCCCCCCCCCCCCAGTAAATGAAAAACAAACAAAAGACATCTTTTTATTTTAATGTATACATGTCTGCACACACTAACTCTCCGTCAAAGCATTTAGACATCTAAACACAGAAATTCATAGATATCTAAACACAAAGTTTAAACCTAAACACCTCGATTTCTAAACACTTGAGCTAAGCACATTGTTTGGCTAAACATGTGTAGGAAATTAATGTGATTACAAAAACGTTGCAGGAATATGTTTAGAATTGTGTTTAGGATCTAAACACCATTTTTGCAGTATACTTTGGTGAGGGAAGGACAGACGTATTTAGACCTACTTGCAGGGAACATGGACGCCATTTAATATCGGCAGAGTTCATGCTTAAGCAGGAATTAGTTGAACAATATGATTATCATATTAAGTCTCACGATCATACTATAACCTAGATATCATAGGTGGTTATGAATGCAGCCCATCAATTGAGCATTTGGATTCAGGCTCAGATGTGTACAGAACAAATTAGATGCCAAGCATAGAGAGATTTTATGCTTAAGCAAAATTCCCCATAACCAGTAACAATAAATAGGTATATTTACCTTCACGATTGCATCAACCTATAGCTATTATAACTGGCCATGGATGTAACCCATGCAGAACATTATTATTGAATAACGACTATACCACACTATGCTACCATGGAGGGATAATCATAACCAAAAGCACAACGTGTGTAGTATTCTACCTATGACAACAACAACCAAATATTTTCACCGAATTTTATAATTGGAAGGCCAAGAAACCCGAGATAAAGTGCAGGAAATATAACTTTCTGATCACTCGGGTGCAAATCGACACCAATTGATTGTCATAGAATAGAAATATCTTAAAACCATTAAGTACTGTCAATTAATCTTGCGAGTGAACCTTTGTATTCATTTCATGGTATAATGGATAGATGTTTGCAAAATTACGTTAATCTACAAGGAAAAACATAATTATTTTAACATAGTTAAATGTACATTACGTCACCAGGTTATACCATATTGTACACCACGCCCCTGGGCACACAAGATTCAGAGATTATAATTTCCATTATGCTTTGTTGTATAGGTAGAATAATAAACAATGTAATAATTATTAGTCCAACAGCTGCTGCACTGCTGACGCATTGTCCCTTTATGTTTTTCCCTACAGAAAGTACAATAGGAGATTTTTCGATGGAGTGTTCTCCATTTTGCCTGAACACTACCACATGATTAATGGATTCTCAAATAAATTCTGGGCCTGGGGATCCGAGGATGCTGATCTGTATGAAAGGTTAGATGTCAGCTTTTATTGCAAATGGAATATTTAGACAGTTGTAGGGCATTGTGAAACCATATGGTAGCTTTAAACTTTGTCTTTGATGTCTATCCAAGTATTCCTACATATCATGGAGGAGACAAAATATGTACAATGTAAATGTATGTGGGCCATCGGGGTAGACTGGCTCCTTGTCGCTACGCCGCAAATGCTCAATACCGAGCGTTGGAGGGTGGCGCAGGTTTCCCGTTGACCATCCGGGGGAAACGTACGGAGCCTTGGAAAGGACATCTGTTTTCTACACATTTATTTCTAGAGTTTGTTTCCGCAAGAAGTATTTTCGTTTCCGCAAGTAGTATTTTCGTTTCAGCAAGTTTATTTTCGTTTCCGCAAGTTTTATTTTCGTTTTCGCAAGTTTTATTTTCGTTTTTGCAACTTTAATTTTCGTTTTCGCAACTTTAATTTTCGTTTTCGCAACTTATACTTTTGTCTCCACAACTTAATAGTTTTTCTTTGTGCATAGTCAATCAATTGTGAATGTTAAGTTGTGGAAACAAAACATAAAGTTGCGGAAACAAAATGTTTACTTGCGGAAACAAAATATAACTTGCGGAAACAAAAATAAAAAGTTGCGGAAACAAAAATAAAACTTGCGGAAACGAAAAATAAAACTTGCGGAAACGAAAATGAAACTTGCGGAAACAAACTAGAGAAAAAAATGTGTAGAAAACGGATGTCCTTTTAGGGGCTCCGTAGTACGGTGCCTCCAGGGAGATTTTTAGTACTGGTATTGGCCACCAGGAGGGCGTAGTAAAACACTGATAAGTACACCAAAAAGTGTTTAAAACCATATCTTGAAGGGGAATCCAATGTGTTGCTCAGAATTATCGCATCTCCACAGAATATGTTCCTTTCAAATGCAAAAGGAACATTTTAACATCATAAGACTCAGAAAATTGGCATGTGATTATATCGCAATTACTGGTTGTCATAGAAAGCACTCCATTATTCCAAAGTTTTTGTAATCTTCTTGAATGGAAGGGACACACTTGGCAGAAAAAAACAACGTTTTTGATGTTAAAAAACGTTTTTATTTGGTTCCTAAGTTTGCCAAACGTTCTTTTAATATTAAGAAAACGTCAAAACATGTACTAAAACAACGTTTTTATACATTCTTTTAAAAACATTTTTATTTCTGACAGGTTAAAACGTTTTTTTTTTTAATGTAAAGGAAAAGTAAATAAAAAAAACATTATTATTTGGTTGAAAATTGGTTGGAAAAAAACCCCGTTTCTTACCAAAACGAAATAAAATCGTTCGCAACGTTTTGCCAAGTGGGGAAACACTTGATTATGCCTTACACTGATTATATCTGAGTCTAAGGACTATTTGAATAATGTATTTTAATTGACTTTCAGAACTGTCCATTATAAATTGCCTGTATATGTGGCAGAGGAGGAGGTGGGTGGGTTCGCTGAGACATACAAGAGGGAGCGTTTAGTCAACCCCATGAGGTATAACCATTGTATTGTATCTTGTACTTTACCATTTTAGTGGCCACGTTCTTGCATGTATACATTACTTATGAGTCGACTTGCCCTTGGCTGGGTTTTTTTTTCTTTTGTTATAAATCTCATAACGGCTTATTGCTATGGTTTTCAGTATTACAATTCTCGTACCAACATGGATGTTGGGGGAGGGTTATTAATGTAGTAATAATTAGCAGGGATGAAAGTCACATAGCACGAAAATCCCTGAAATGGTCCAATATTCGCCCCAAAAACCTGGGTTTCTATATGAATGTATAGGGCCCTGGAACTTCAAAATCCCTGAAATTAGGGAATTCCCTGAAGACTTTCATCCCTGAATTAGTTTTGAGTATTGCTTTGTGCATCATATTGCTTAATATGGGTACAATCTACAACCAAACTAAGTGATGATGTTTGAGAATTCCCACTTGGCAAAAAACGTATTTATAATGTTTGCATATAGTTTTCATCAGGTTTAATGAAAAGAAAAACATTTGTGAAAAAGTTTTTATGTCAGGTGGGAATTGCCTGTTTTGTTGTTATGAAGCATCAATGTTCAGTGCTGCCAACTATATACTGTACAAGTAGCAGTGTTGGTGACATCTCCTTTCTGTAGTTATTTATAACTTAAGTCAGTGTCTTTGAATGTTAACCTTTCGATGACCATTAATGCAAATTATTTATGGTAGATTCAGGCAGCCTAGCACTTGTATTGGCCTACCTATATAGGACTGCTTGCATGCAAAATACCAACCTCACGGGATTGATAACTCACAAATGATTGACATGATCCTCTGTTCTATAATTAGCCTAATAATCACTTCTTCTACATGACAGATTTTTATTGGTAGCCAATGGAGCCAGTCGGTACAAGACAGATGGTTTGAACAGCATTAACTACAGACTGAAGGGGTTTGTGCAGACACAGCTCTACACCCATCTCAGTATACACATCCTACATGACGACCCATTGAAGGGCATCAAAGGCAACCCGAACAAGTGTTTCTTGTGTTAAAACATTTCAAGTGAATCATTTTAATGCAAATTTCATATAATAGAGATCAATTGGCGTTGATGTTTTTTTTTTAAGTTGGAGTTAGGTGTTAGCGTCCGGCAGAACCACATTGCAATTGACTTTTATTTATTTTTTAAAAAATGCACCTCCCCCACTCTTTAACTTGCTCACCCTCTACCATATTTTGGAATGCCCCCCCCCTCTGGCTGCCCTGAAGAAGAAAAAAAAGGGTGTCCTTGTGGTGATGTTTCAAGTGTTTTGTTATTTCATATAAAACTGTTGAACATTTCTCATAAATACTTTAATTGAACTTTTCTGGATTTAAAGATATCAAAAACACTCAATATATATGCTAATCTGATGCTTATCATGAGATGATTTGAAGGATCTAGCAGGTAAAATCTCGTCATATAGCCAACAATGCCCTCTGTTGGAGGTTGGGTACACAGTATGTTGCCAACGTCAGGCTTATACGAGGGAATTTATGCTACCAAACGTGTTTGGGTTCTTTGACTATACTGACTAAAAGCCTATTTTTTTTATTAGGCCACTCACTAAATGCAGAGTCAATTCAATTCAATTCAAACTTTATTTCAGACTTCAGTTGTAGTACAAAAGGACCATAGGAGAATAAGGTACACACATATGATAAACAGGCACACTATGTAAAAAGCAGCTTATAGAATGTTGAAATGTATGTACAGTTCTTGATACCAGCATCTTCATATATCGGAAGTGTACTGGGTATCACTTGTTGCTAAGCCTTTTATCAGTACATTTTCTCACTTTTTTAGACGGCATATAAAACTGTGTTCTGCCTGGACCTATTTCAAGTGCAGTTATAAATGATGCAAGTTACAATATGTAATTCCAGGCGATTCATAATCTATGCTATACTAATACAATTCACATGAGAAGTCTGTATTTCCATTGTCCATGATAAGTGTACTACTTTAGATTAGCATGATTAGCCTATAATAAACAGTAATTAATTTCACTGCGAACGTTACCAGTTTAGGGGCTGTGTACAAATTACGTCATGGATTTTTGGACCATTTTCCCCCCTTGTCATGTTTCGTCATACAACGCTTGACCCAGAGAGATACCCCCCCCCCAAAGTGCATGAATAGTGAAGGCCTATAGACTATACACAAATTAAAATGGTTCAAAGGGACATATAGTGGGTGTGTATGGCAATAAAGGATAAGATACATGCAAAGTGAAAAAATAACTAGCACTGATCAACAAATGAACAGAGAAACATGCCAAACACTGTCAGCTTATATAATGTATGGGTCCCTATATGCAAGATGTACCATTTCTGTGCCTTATAGTTATACACAGAGTACTATTGTAGTAATCATACACAAGTATTTCATGTTACAAAAGTGCTTAAAACTGTCCAATAGTCCAATACAGTTAATAGTCTGCCTTCTTTGCAGCGAAAGCTATAACCTTGTCAGCGAAGATAAAATCGAGAACAGTTATTATTAAGGATCATATAGTTCAAGAGCTTGAATGTATTGATATATTGAATGTATATTGATTTAATCTGTAACTTGAACCATATACAAGTGTACTAGAAATAGGTTTCAGGCAGAACACTCTGAATTTAGTGAGTGGCCTAATAGAAAAAAAAATCTCAGAAAGCATCACAAATTCTCAGAGGACCATGGATTGCAATCATAGTTCCAATTTATGATCTTACAAAGCAATCGAGTCACCTCAGCATTTTACTGTAGAATCTGCAAATAAGGTGAGTCTGATAGAGTTCCATTCAGACAAAGATGTGGAAAGTAAGTTTTGGGGGAGGTCCCCTTTACATCTCCCCAAGCATCCCCTCAGTGAAAATAGCAACAGGGTGGTGGAGAGCTCCAGGGGAGTGTTCATTATTTATTAACAGTGGGATTCCGGGAGGGGGTGGATTGGGGGAGGAGCAAAATTATTTTGACACCTCATGGAGGGGGAGGAATATCACACCTTTTCAAAAAGAAGCCTGGGGATTACTATGGATGCTGCCCTGAGGCAACAGCAGCAGTTCAGGGGTATTTTAGATGCATCATTTTAGATCCTGAGGGCAGCAGTGGCCCTTTTCAAAAAGGGTTAAATTGGTATAGGTAGGATAGAGTAGTAGTGCCCCCCTTATAGTGGCCTGGACATCACCTTGATTTTACACTGACATTGATGGCAGTGACACTCATTGAGTGAGATGTCTGAGGAATGCATGCATGTAGGGCCTATAGGTAATAAATTTATGTCAGATGAATGCATTAAACTTCCCTACCTTTACAAATCTTTTTACAAAAGTTTTTGTTCTTGCCAAAACCAAAGCATATCGTGATTTCTTGATGACATGATGTCATGCAGCCCATGAGCCCCCTCCCCCCTTGTCATGCTTGGTCATGGCAAGTGGGACCCCCCTCCCCCCTCCTGCATGACATCATTTGAACACAGCCCCTTATCAGCTTCAGCGCGCTCATGGGACAATACGACTCCACGACTACTGTGCTCTACCTGTAATTTGCAAAGCGCACCCGAGAGAGTTCACATGCCAAATTACGACCGTGCTTCCACCGCGCCTGGATTCAGAAGGCGCTGTGATCGCCACGCGTAGCAAATTCGTTTGTTTACATTCCAATTTGGCATATAACAGATGTCCCCACAATATTTGAATCTTACGAGGATACTTTCATCGTCGTAATCTAGCTCTAGACAAGAAATGATTGTTTAATTCCAACATCTAAAGGACCTGTACCTGCTGAAAGTCAGTCAAGAATGGCCTTGAGGAACTGCTTTGATTTGAGCACCTGTAGTCTCAAACCTTTGTGTATAAAAACTGATAAACATTGGGATATGACAGAAATGTCTACTACTGGGTATCTAAAATATTTATTCTTGTCAAAAGCTATAAATACAACTGAACAGTAGTTACAGCGAGAAATCTTTTGAAAAAATAGAACAAAATGGGTGGTTTGAAGCTCAAGCCACTTCCAGCCACTTTTGGCAGATCCAAATAGCGTGATATCAGTGCCATATAGCGCTAGCGGCCACTAGGCACTGAGAGCGATAGCGAGTTTCGGTGTAGCGCCAAATGGCGCCGCGACACTGTGACCCCACTGAAGTTCCGTGGACAACCGCAACCGCAGCATTTTGTTTCAACCGGACGACGGTAGCACTGCATTCTGGGATAGACATGGAGGTCTCCGAAGGCTACAAAGACGGATCGCTGTTATTTAATCTTGTCTAAACCAACAAACTACGCCCAATCATCTGGTGAGAAGGTGAGTTAAGAATAGAACAAGAACAAGTAAATACTATTGAGCCTTATTCTTGTACCTAGCTTAGAAACAATAGTCTGACGCAGCCCCCATTCCGTCCCTCCATAGGAGGTACGGAATGAGTTACAGGCTGGAACTAAGAAACAACACTGTCAACAGACTCACTGCACAATTCATGAGATGATGGGAGTGAATCCCGGGGAGTGAATCACAGGCAAGCATCGGGTGTCTGAGTCTGACCTCAAAACCCCCTCCCCCCTGGCTTACTCCAGCAGTCCCTGCAGCCCCTTCCCACATTCCAAGTTTACTCCAGGACCAGGGATGGGGGGATTTTATCTTCAGGCAAACTGACTGCCGTCAGGTGACGGACGGTCTACTAGGACAGTATCATTAGCCTTTTAATTGTTTCTAGTTCTATTAGAGCTTGGAGTATGACTGCAGAGATGCCAACATTTGATCGTGGGCTTCAGGGACAAGTTGGTGAAGAAAATTGGGGGGGGGGGAGTCTTTTTTGGCTGTATTCGTACAACTGAGTCTGAGACTATCATGTCCCCCCAAATCGGAGCTATTAATAAATCATACCTCCAGGCGAGAAAAAATAATTGAGCCAGCAAAGCCAGTTTTTTTTTCTATGATAATGAGACAGGAGAGTGTGAATAATGGGGAGGGGGGGGGGTCTAGGGGGTGTCCCCTCAAGGGCCCAAGAAAATTTGTAAATCTAGAGGCTGAATATGTGTATTTCAGTGTTTTTTTTAAGGTACATACATGTCTGGTACACTTAGTTTAGAATTTTACTAACCCCCCCCCCAGTGTATTCTGGTGCTTTTTGAGGAGAGATGACACCCTGTAAGCCCAGTTAGAATTTTTGTTATGAGTATACAAACTTCCCCTATATATGTAAGCAGTGGGGGTAGCCTCAATGGTGCACCAGGGGGTGGTGGGGGGGGGGGGGGGGGTCAAATTTTGGCCAATAAGTGTGTATGTAATCAATGCATGGTCCCCCGGCTGGGGAGGTTTCACGTTCAGAAGTAACTGAAGCAGGCCTGTGAAATGTAATGTTCCGTTTTCTGGGAAAGGTTAGAAAGGGGAAAAACAAGCTTACCCCAACATAAATTCTATTTAAATATAGGCCTACCTCAGTTTAATATACCCAGGGACACTAACGCTGGCCCGGGAGCCAGTGGCCCATAATTCTGGTTCCGGGCAAACAGTTTTCTCAAGAATTGCCTTCCTATGGGCCCAGGTGGCCCAAAGAAACTGATTAGAGAAACTTGGCCAAGTCCCTATAGTCATGTTGTATATTATTGGAAAGAGAAAACTACAAGCAATATGGACACATTATCAGCGTCTTAAAGGGGCCCTGGCATGGTAATGCATGCCCGCATTAAAAAGTCACGTGATCACCCCTTGACCAATCAGGGCATCGCGATTTTTCTGCTGGTTCCCTCGATTTTATGATCGCTGTTTGAATCGGTACCCATGTTGTTAATTTTCCATGCCAGCCCCCCTTTAATGTGATTCAATCAGGAGAAGTTGTAATTTTCTTTTTGATTTAAGTGAAATATTCATTCTGGGCCCATAGATATTGGTCTGGGCCCATAGGATTCTGTAGCTATGGGCCCCGGTGGCCCATGACTGAAAAGGCTAGTGTCTACCATGTCTACCCATGTATACCTATAAGAATTTTGAAAATTAGAGTTTCTGGACATCACCCCTACCTAACCACATTGGTACCCAACATAGAAAGTGGAAAGTTAGTGTCAGAAAAATCTGATGTTCTAGAATTTGAATGACGAGTTCTGATGAATTCCAAGACCACTATTTAGCGATGACAGCCAAAAATCACGACCTCAACGGAACTCCACAATCTATATATCAACTGAAAGGGCTTAATATTTGCGTTCAAAGGCTTTTTAAATTAAGTTGATATTCCCAATAGAGACATTTTTGTGGCAAGCTAAAAAATCTAAAAATATCTTTCTGTTAAATAATACCTCTAGATGTTTAAAAATTGCCAAAAATTGCTAAAATCATTTTTCATAACACCAAATAAAAAAATCAAGAAGAATTACTCTGTATATTCATCCTGCTTGGCAAAAAACAATATGACTTCTTCATGTGAATCAAACAGGGTTGTCTGACAGAATCACCAAAATCACTTAAATGTTCACTCTCTGAAGGGGTAAAAAATACAAAATGCAGTAAAATAGTGTACCAGTGAGTTAGAGCTATGTTTACCCTTTAATTTGGTGTAAATTTGGTGTAATTCTGTCCAATAGAACCCACAGAATTGAATTTGCAGTACCAGGTGTTTTGCACTGTGACAGATATAGGGAGTGTTGAGCTGTATTTGGCTGTCTTCGCTACACTATTAAGTGTCTTATTCAATGCTTAATATCTTTGTAACCACTGGGAGCATCTTATCATATTATATATCATTTTGAAGCCCTTGATCTCTATTTTCCGGGACACAGAGCCTTCCATGCGGGACACTAGACAGCTCTTTTCCGGGACTGTCCCAGAAAATCCGGGACGGTTGGCATCTCTGTGACTGACTGTACAACATGAGTCATGACCTCATGTACAGTCCCCTGTCATTGGCTGGTCACCTGACTGCCTCTCATGAAATGTGCAGTGAGGCCACTCGAAACCTAAACTCTAATGGTGATGAGCGGTTAGTGAGTGGTTATTATCTATCAACAAGGCCCAAGGGGGGGGGCAAAAAAACTCTTGAGGGGGCTAAAAAAAATTACCCTCTTTTTAGCAAAAAAGCCCACGCGCTACTATAGATCAAAGAGGGGCCCGAGAATTCTCCACAGTGGGGGTCTGCAAAAATTTTTGACTAATTTACCGTCGAGGGGGGCGTAAAATATTTTTGCGCATCCATACAGAAATCCACATAAATAATGACCACTCCCTTAGGTTTCTTAGCCATCTTGACTTGTAAGGGAGTGGTCATTATTTTATCAACAAGGTGTGGGGGTTGGTCCCTGGGTGGTAGTTTTTCGAAAGGATGTGTGAAAATCTTTTACGCCCCCCCTCAACAGCAGTCAATTTTTTTCACTTCCCCATACCAGAGGCGCAGAGAATTTTTGCGCCCTTCTTTGATCTATAGTGTCGCACAGGCATTTTTGCTAAAAAGAGGGTTAATACTTTTAGTCCCCCCTAAAGAGGGGTCATAATAATTTATTGCCCCCCCCCTCGGGAGAGGTCTGAAGTTTACTTCAAGATCTAAAAGAATTTGAAAGAAAACAACAACCCTAATGATACTGTCCATACGCCATAGATAAGAAGTACTCTTGCCTTAAATGTCGAAAATAGGTATTTTGAATTTATTTTTGATGTCATAAGCGGCTCGATATCTAATGACGCGTTGCAAGCTTTGTAGACCAGGTAGTTGCGTCAACACCCCTGGTCAAAGGGTTGAAAAAATTCTGACCCCCCCCTGGTCAAGGGGCCGAAAAAGTTCTGACCTCCCTCTCAAACCCACCAGCCCTCCCCCCCCCCCTCTTGTTAAAAAATGATCACTCCCTTACCAAATATGAGAATGGCTTTTTGTAGTTGGGCCAAGGATAGTATAGGTTCCCTAGGATGTGTTACTTCATAGAGTCCTATAGTACAGACCACCCCCCCCCCCTCTACCCCCCCTTAAAAGTAGGCTCCTTTTTATGTTCAGTATTGAGTCCTATGTAAGACAAGGGGGTTTATGGAGATGCAAGGAATCTTTATCAAACCGATATTGAATACAAACAAGGAATCCAAAATTTGTGATCTTGATTCTCAGATATTGACTGAAAGTACTTAAAAATGAGGTTTGATGATGAGAATAATTTAAAAATGTACACAAGTAATTAATATTAAAGATTATTGGGACTTTTTATAAATGCAACATGCTAATCAAAGTCAGTACCTCAATCTACATATCCTGATATCTTCCTATCTCTCAACCTGACAACTACTGCCTGTGCAAGGTTCTGCCTATTCCACATACTGCCTATCTCTTAGACTACCTATCACTCATAATACCTCTCTTTTGAAATCTAGAGTTTAATCAGATTTTCCCTCAAAAGGGTTAAAGGATCAAAGCTTACCTCTTGCCTTTGTACCTAACTTTCTCTGTACATTCCATTAGTCTACCTATCTTCAATCAGCCTATCATTCATTTTACCTATTCCTTATGGTGACTATCCCCCAACTCTGCACATCCCTTATGTTTGACTTCTGTCATATTACCTAGCATCCATGTTTCCTTTAAATAATGCTCACCTTGCAAGGTACTCTCTGTGCCTATCTCTTAAACAGTTCTGTTTGTTACACATGCTACCTTTGATGCCCATCCTTTTGAATACAGGTCCTATCCCTCATGCTCACTTTATAGTTTTCCTGGCCATCACAACCAATCTTCATTATGATGACCAAATCTAAGTCAACCTATCCCCTGAGGTATCAATCCAGCAGTCTACCTCAACCATACAGTCATCTACATATATCATCCATACTACATATCCTTCCGTTTACATATCCTTCAGGTTGCCTATCCTTTTTTGCATATATCCCACTTGGCAAAAAATGTTTTTTTAATTTTTGTGAACGTTTTTATTAGGTTTGGGTAAAAATGTTGGTAAAAAAACATTGAAAAGCTGTTAAAAACATGTTTTTAAAACAGCTTTCAATGTTTGTGTTTTCAAAGTTAAAAAAACATTTGTATAAACATTTTTATGTTGTGTTTATTTTACGTAAAAAAAAAAAAAAAAACACTTTTTAACCTGAAATAAAACAAAACATTTTTATAATATGTGAATATGTGTTTTTTGAATACATGTTTTGATGTTATTTCAATGTTGAAAAAGCATTTGGCAAACTTAGGAACTAAATAAAACATTATTTTCTTGTCCGATCATTTTGAATTTCGGACATTAGATTCTACGCACATGAAATTTTCAAATGTACCATGCTGCATTTCCATTCTCCTAGGCTATAAGGGTGTTTTCACACTTTGTATGTAGTTTTTGTGTTTGAGAATGCAGCACAGTAACAATATAGGCCTATATCCAGCATTTCAATGCAATCACTTATGGATTGATTTGCCCACATTCGGGAGTGCCCATTTTTTAACAACAGAGGGTTGCTGGGGGGAATACAAAAAGAAAATGCCCCTTTTAAGCGAAAATACCTGCACGCCACTAAAGGATAAAAAAAAGGGGGGGGGGTATTTAAGACCTCTCTAAGTGTAATTTCACCTACCCCCCCCCCCCCCCCCAGTTGTAAAAAAAAAAAGACCACTCCCTTAGCCCAATATTTTAGCCATGTCTGGAGTGCTATCAATTTGTGGTGCCAAAAGTGGGTGCCTTCCCAAGCAACACACACTAGCAGTTATGACTTACTCATTTATATAAAACCATGACTTGACTTGTACAAATCAGTGCAAAAATGTCAAACGTAATATATAGAAAGAGCTTGCAATGATAAATATATGAATGTAAGTTTGTATTTATTTGCGTTGTGTGCCCAGTAATGACAGAAATGTATTAAGTGGGTGGTACATCTTTTCTCTTCAACTTACTATCCCTTACCTTATGTTTGTAAAGGGATCTTACATATCTTTTTTTTATATTTTTTTTTGTGTAGATGTAAAGCACCAGGATCCAGGCTGTCAGAGTTTCACTAAACACAGTTTCATGAAGATTCAACAACCAACTGCAATTTGCTCACAGAAGATGGCCTGTCGAATAGTTGAATATCACTACATACAGACGGACAACATATCAATTTGTAACTAAAAGTGGTGATCTTAAAAGCTGTTACCCATGAGCAATTATTAGGAAGAGAAATGATCAGTTTGTTTATGGTTCAGTGAATCATAAAAGTAATGGCTCAAAGGAGGGGGAAAATGCATCAGTGTACTGTTTGCACGGAGGAGTTTGTGAACTCATCACTTCTAAGTGACCATTTAAGGACTCATACAGGTGAGAAACCATATATGTGCTCTGTATGTGGTAAAGTGTTTAATCAGTCTGCACATTTACACAACCACATGACAAGTCACAAAGATGAAAAACAGCACCAGTGTTCTGTATGCAAGAAGACATTCACTCGGCCATGTAGCTTACAACGCCACATGAGAATTCATACAGGAGAAAAACTTCACAAGTGTTTAGTGTGCAGCAAAGCTTTTACCCGGCCATCAGATCTTAAAGAGCACATGAGAATTCACAGTGGAGACAGGCCATACGAATGCTCTGTATGCAATGAGAGGTTCATTCAGAGATCAACATTAAGATGTCACTTGATGACCCACACAAGAAAGTACCCTCACAGGTGTTCTGTCTGCAGCAAAGGTTTTACTCGCAGAGCAGACCTGAGAGATCATAGTAGGACCCATAGTGGAGAAAAACCTTACGAGTGTCCTGTTTGCCATCAGGAATTTAGTCAGACAGGTAATCTAAAAAGGCACAAAATGAGGGCCCACAACAATAAGTGCACTGTTTGTAACAAGACCTTTCCACTAATATCAGAGCTTCACAATCACATGACTATTCACACTGGAGAAAAACCTCATACATGCGATGAGTGTGGCAGGATGTATGACACGGCAAAGAAATTAAGATATCACATACTGGCGCATAGGAGAGGAAAACCACATGTTTGTTCTACATGCAATAAGAAGTTTGGCTGTCGGACAAATCTAGTTGCACACATGATGACGCACACAGGAGAAAAACCTCACAAATGTTCAACATGCGGTAAAGGGTTTAGTGCAATTGGAAATTTAAATGATCACTTGAAGATCCATACTCTGAAGTGTTCTGTTTGCAATGTGAAGTTCCGAAAGTCACCAGACTTGGAAAAACACATGCTAAGTTCTCACCCGAAGGGAAAATGTCACACAGAGGAAAGTTCTCTCAACCTGGAACAATCTCACAAGAAAAAAGCCTACAAATGTACTATGTGTAGGAATACCTTTGCACAGACATCAGACTTACAAAGTCATATGATGAACCATATAGGAGAGAAGCCCCACAAGTGTTCTATGTGCAACAAGAGGTTCTCTTATCTAACCTCCCTAAGAGACCATACATTGAAGGCTCATACAGGAGGCATAGAGAAGAAATCCCATCAGTGTTCTGTTTGCAGTAAGCAGTTCACTTTGCCACATCATTTACGCAAGCACATTATAAAACACATACAAGACCCCAACACTAATGTGCCACCACCAATGCTGCAATCAATCTCTACATCTGAGAAAGCAGGTAGCTGCACAACCACAAATTATAATACAGAGAGTGGGAGAGGAATGACACATGCAGTCCACAGTAATGGTTCTCCCCCACATTTTGAGAGTTACTGCCAAGCACCCAACTCGGTTAAGTGTGCTGGGGGAAATACTAAATTGGTACCATACACTTCGATATTACCTTATGTTAGCACAGAACTTAATTATGATGAAACATTACACGTTCCTCGTCAGTGTGGAAGAGTGTTAGAGCATGGTTCAACTGAAAAGAAGAGTGCCGCGGCAGGACTATTGGAGACGGGGACATCAGACTCACTTATAGTTTTGGAACCCATGACTGACGATATATTTAAACCAGGCCATGTTGTGACAATGGACCATGGGAGGGTACAGGGTATGGCTATTCAAAACTCTACAGATGAATTGAAGGCAGGTACAAAGCATTTAGCATGTACTAGTGATAGCAACTTAAGCCATGTGGGGGAGCTAACGTGTAATGGAACAACTAAAGCTTCAACCTTTTTAGATTATAGACCAAACGAAAATTCTAACCAAGCTTACATATCTACAAAGACATATGGAAGTTCTAAATTTCAGCAACTCTATCACGTGAGCAATCAATTGGTCAGGGAAAATGGCGTAAAGGTGGAAGGTTCATCGAGTACGGGGCAATTAGTTGAAGCCAAAAAATATATAGATGTATTGACAATAAAAGAAGAAGAGATAGTTGATATGGTAGAAGACTACAGCAATTATGTGGATCGCATTGACTACTCAAGTTGTGAAACATGTGTTGGTGGTTTCTTATTACCAGATGCACTTGCAGAACATCTGGAAGAACATCTTGTGGAACACATTTTGGCACATGCAGATTAGAACAGTATTAAACATAATGACTTTTAGCAGCAAAGAGATATCTACATTTTCTCAGCATTTTCTCTATTACTTAGACAAATATTTTTCTGAGGGATGTATGTTTAAGTATTATCTGGTTGTATTTATGTTGATTATTAATGCGCATTATAAAAAGGCACTCATGTATATATGCTGAAATACCTTTCGCATGTACCACGGGTTATGCATTAAACCAAGACTAGATGAGGCCTGAACTGAGGATACTTTTCATATTGAACAGTAAATATACAATCATGTACATGTTTATCAAATTATTATCTAAGGCCACACCAAAAAAAATAAGTTGGTCTAAGGATTTTTGTTTTGAAAAAATGGTGCAAGCGAGCGAATTTTTTTTTCAAATTTTTTAAGATTTTTTTTGTCCAATGGATTTCCTCCTTGAAAAAGGAGGCACGAGCAAGATATTTATTTTTTAAAAATTTTGCCAAACACTACAAAGAGAAAACTCTCAGAAAGTGAGGCGAGCGAAATCCGTAGACAAGATATTTTTCAAAGAAAAAAAAATTTGCATTCTTGAAAATATAAAGAGGGAAGTCCGTAGACCAACTTATTTTTTTTGGTGTGGCATAATAGACCAATACCGATATCTGCAATTAAAATACATTGTATGAATGCAAATCAATAAGACTCTAGCTTTATTAGATTTGATTCTAAAAAAGGAGAGAGAAACTATTTCGATGAATTAAAAGGAACAATTTATTACACTTTTATACATGTGTATGAATTCATTGTGGTTACTGATTTGTGTTTTGCATTTTAGTCTTTTATTTTTCGCTCAGGTTTTCCCACCATGTGTGTACATTAATCTGACCAAACAAATTAGAGCTGCAGTGATACCATGATGAGTGAGTTTTAATTGTGTATGGCTTAAATAAATCCTGACATAGTGCAATAAGGTTGTAACTGCAACTTGGTCAACAAGGTAAAGGGTGCATCAGTGAGGCCATTCACAGGAGGCACCTTCAACCCTATTGCCCAAGATGCAGTGACATCCGTATTGCACTAAGGCCAGGGAATATGGACATGGTAACTTATGCAAATAACCAATGAAATGGTTTCGGACACTGTTAGATGATGTGATCCTGATAACTTTCATCAAGTCTAAATTAGTAAATTGGTCATTATAAAGAGTCTTCCTGATTATGGTATTTTATTTTCCTGAATCAAACGGACGTTTTCCTGTCAATTAGTCAATAAAAGCCAAGTTCTTCTTTAAAAAAACGGAAATGCCCAGCCTCATTTTTGATACAAAGTTTGCTCCTCACAATACATAGTACATGTATCACATAACACTGGTACACATGCGAAATGCGCATGAAGTTTTAATGACTCTGGCTAGCTCTCACCATCTGCAACAAATAAACCCTATCTCAACTATTATTCCTTTTTTTTAGAACAGATTTTAAACTTTATTTGGTCTAAAGGTAGATACATCATGTAAACATAGGCTCGCGTGTATATGTCGCTGTCATTCGATATAACATCATTATCATTTAGTATAATAACCTAAGTACATTCGATATTATATTACATAATTACCCTTGTTATAAGGTAATTAAACAAGATATTGACATGACCAAACAGTTTATGGCCAGATTGTCATTTTGGAAATGTTGTTATGATCTGACCATTTTATACTTACCGGTATTCATAGAATTTTACATATGATAACAATATTTTTGACAATTTGGGGCATTCTGGTTCTACTTTAAGTGCAATAATGTTTGTTTCCCTCCCCCTGTCATGATTATTATTATTTACAACATGCATTGGTACAGTTATATTCTAACTAAGTAATACATTGATTGATAGAGTCGATGTCAAACACCCTATGTATTGTCTTAAAAAGTCGTTTAACATTGCACGTGTACGTTGAAGGTTTCTAGGTATTAATTCATTTACACTATGTATGGCTGTTTTACAATATAATTTTATACATTGATCAATTCATTCAAGCAATAAAATTATACATTGATGGATTCTTTCAAGCATTTCTTAGCTATAGTCTTGAATTTATCTTTGTCTCTAATATTTCTAGTATCAGTTTCAAAATTATTCCATATTTGTGCACATAGACATTCAGGAGATTTTGTATATGCTGTACAATTTATTTTCCTGTAGGCTAATACAGGAGCACTCGAAAATCTTGTGTTTCTTACTGTCGGTTTAATATATTCTTCCATTGTAGATCTTTTGTGTGCTAACATTTTAATATGATAAAGTCTTCTAGCTTCTAACATGGGAGTATCAGTTTCTCTATGTACAAAATTGGTAGGAGTCAATATATGAACATCCAAACAGGTTTTAGACACTTATTTTGTAGTCGCTGCAGCTCCAATAAAAGTTCGGCCTTAGCTCCATGGTATAATATATCACAGTAATCAATAATTGGTATTATATGCATTTTGTACATTCTTATCCTTGCTGTGGTGGATAGATATTTCCTAGTTTTATACAAGAGTAATGATTTGAACCGAACATTTTTTATAACATTTCTCAAATACATATTAAAGTTCATTTCTTGGTCTAGGGTAACTCCTAGGTATTTGTATTCCTTCCAATATAATGATATAATAATAGCCCTGTAGACGAATAAGAATAATATAACTGTCATTCAATTCATTATGAGCTATATGATATCATCATGATGCAATAGCCAGGGATGTAAGTCTTCAGGGATTTCCCTGAATTCAGGGATTTTCATGTTCCAAAAACCTATACATTCCTATACAAAACCTATATTCAAGGGGTTCTTTTCTAGCATTTCAGCGATTTTGGTGCTCAGTGACTTCCATCCCTGAATAGCACCAGGTATCACAATCAGTATTTCTTGCTTATTATCATGGGAACAGTACTACGTCCAATATTTACAGATATTGTGTGCCTAAGAAGATATGGTTTCCATCCTCTAGCTTCTTACATCGATCACCACCTTCCCTGTCGACTTGCGTTCTTTGACAAACTGCATCGCATCATTCACCTGTTGATAATAAGATATTGCTTACTCTCATGGTAAGATATCATTAAAGGACATAGAGCAAGAAGTAAGAAAGAAGTAAGCAACTTTTCTTTTGTATTGACATTACTTTTATTTGCAATACAACTCCAATTTGTTTCTATTTCCAATTCTCTGGTCCAGGACTCCCTTACAAAAACTTCATTAAGAATTCTTGTGCATCTTGTCCTGACGGACCATTCATTTTGATCTCATTACCCATCATACAGGAATAAAGCAATGCAATCTATGCATTCCTAACAAATAGCTAAATTTGATAAAAAAAATATAGCTCAGCATTATACCTAACAAATTTTGGAATTACATGCTGTACATATCAAATCCCCTCCATATGCTAGTTAAGGAGACATTTGACTTATAAAAATAAATGATAAAAATAATTTTGCTTTATATTGGTCAATTAAAGAAGCAATGACTCCTTACCTCATGCATGGCTGCTACCTTGGAGAGGTGAGGCTGTATTTGCTTTGTTGCAGCCAGCTGCATGGACTGTAGTACAGACTGTGAGAAGGGTTCTGGTCCTAGCACCTGGTAACTGCCCCAATACACACCAAGCAGGGTGCATGACTTCAGCAGGAGAATGTTAGCTGGCACTTTGGGAATGTCACCTGATGCAAAGCCTACCACTACAAGCCGTCCTTCAAAGGCAATACTGAATGAGAAACATGTTTTGTAAATGAATTTCCTCAAGTAAATAGTAATGACATGAATTAAAGATGGACATTTGAAAAAAAACCAACCCTAAGCTCCTTTAGGAATAATGCCTTGTGGTGGAATAATATCCTCCGATTAAGAAGATATTTACTTTAATGATTGTCACGGGTGGGCATGTGCTGAAATACATATTCTCTATTACATCTCTATTTGATTTCAACATATATGGCAACGTTTCATGATAATAAACCTATATATATATATATATATATATATATATATATATATATATATATATATATATATATATATATATAGATGCAAATGACTTATCTATTAAACAAACCTTCTTAAACTTTGTTTGAATATGTCACCGCCAACTGCATCTATAATTACATTCGCCCCTTCACCATCTGTTATTTCCTTTACCCGGTCCCTCATATTTTCTGCTCTGTAGTCGATGGTCTTGAATGCCCCCTTTTGTTTGGCAATGGCACATTTTTCTGGCCCACCGCAGGCTGCTATTACCTGAAATAAAAGAAAAAGAAAACTTAAAATTACTGCTCCCACAATATCATTCTCTTGTTTTTATATAAAGGTACATATTCATGATTATCACATTTATTGATTTTGTGCAGCCATGAGACCATAAAATGTGGTCTATAGTCTGTGTTTAATATCAAGGACTTCACCTCAGTCAGAGTAGCTGGACTATGAGCCTTAGATGCATCAATTCATGTGATAACAAGTATAATACCGGGGGTATATAATGAATCATGGGCGTGGAAAGCAGGGGGGACAGGGGGGGACATCCCCCCCCCCACTTATGGCCAACTCCTCAAAAGGTCAAAACTAAAAGGTCAAGCAAAGGGAGGTCAAAAATTGCAGAAACCCCTCTGGTCCCACCCACTCTGAAACTGCTTCTCACGCCCCTGTAATGAATCTGGTGTTATGAATATATCTTATTTTTTTTGACTCCTCAGAGATAGAGCCAGGCTTGAAGATGGGGAGGGGATTACCAACACCTCATTGTTAAAAACCTTGTCTAGGCAATTCTCATGGTCTATACAGCATTTGCCAAAGACATGCATAACAGTGCTTAGAGTTTAACCCTTAGAAGAGTACAGAAGTCAACAGACATATTTTTTTTTTGTTTATTCCATTTAGGATATTACCGTAACCATGAATACACAATGTTTTTGTCACTGAACCTAAAGGGCCAAGAAGTCAACAATATGTAAGAGCTGTGCCCAACCCTTAGCCTTTATAGATACCTTTGCCTTGAAGACATTGACTGCCAGGTCCACAGCTGCCAAACCAACACCTCCCGCTGCTGCTGTTATCAAAACTGTCTCACTGCGAAGTAAAAGTGAGCAGAAAGGGGAATGTGTAGATGACAGTTGGTTCAGCTCTAGGCAACCACAGACGGGCCAGATTCCGTCGGTAACTATGGACATCCGATCGGATCAGGAACGTCAAACATGTTTGATATTGCCAGATTGGATCAGATGTTAGTAGCAGACGTCCCTGATCCTGCCAGTTCACCGACCCAATCTGCCCATCTGCAGTTGGCATGTGCAGAAGGAGCCAGCGCAAAAATTGAAAATTCCTCCATTCTTTAGAATCACCCGCCCATTTTGTTATTGGGGTGCAACACTTACCCTGGCTGAACTTTTGCTCTGTGTGCAAGTGACATGTAGGCTGTTCCATAGGACACTAATAATGCTGCTGCTGCTGTATACTCTAAGGCATCTGGGATTTTGAATAGATTCTGAATTAAAAAAGTCAAAATGTTATTTTTTTAGATCAATATCTTTACTTTTGAATAAGAATAAAACAATAAGCAATGATTTGGTTTATTATATTTCATTTAATGATGTCGAAATTCATTAACCGTATGATTTATTATTTCCACAGCCTAAACTACACATAATTTAATGTACCGTAAACTCCCGTGTATAAGACGCGTCCTCTATGCCAAACAAAATGCTGGTGCGTCTTATAGGATTTTCTGAAGTTGGGGGTGCGTCTTATACGAGGGGTAATTTTACTATAGAACAGTACTGGATTGACAAAAATCACCCCTACGAGGTGCGTCTTATACGCGAAAATGCATGTGCTGAGTTTGGGGTGCGTCCTATACGCGCAGCGCGTCTTCTACGCGGGAGGATACAGTAGATATTTTGTGAGAAAAAAAGGACTCACCATTTCATTCATAGCAATCTCCTCAGCGAATGCACCATAGTTTGGGCTGAGACCAACAACTCTATCTCCAGGTTCGAGTCCAGTGACGTCTGATGCCACCTCTATGACTCTGCCTGCCAGCTCAGAACCTATAATGTTATGCTTAGATTCAAACACTTTCAAATTCATTTTCATTTACTATAGTCATAATTTCCACCTTAATACAACTGAGACATATTGAGGTTATACACACTCTAGGCTTAGTGTTGCTCAGTTTCAGTTTAGTTGACTATCAAGGAAAATATTCATTTTATGGAAAGTTTTCCTTTAGGACCCATTCTTTGGTGAACTCTTCATACTATTTGCATGCTTACATGCATTAACATATTTATCTTGTGTTCTTTACGTCTTAAAGTCCCTGTCTGACTATAAGAACACATCCTGTATCATTAATAATCAACTGTGCAATCAAGACTAGATAATGAATAATGGATAAATACATCACTATTATGGAAATACTTACCTGGGACAAAGGGTGGGTCCCGCTTGTCCTGGTAAAGCCCTTGCACCATCAAAATGTCCCCGAAATTGACTCCTGCATTGTGTACTGCAACTCGTACCTGCATATTTGAATATTCCTTAAGTTTTTTTTTTGTGATTCATATTAGTATTCTGGAGGCAAGAGAATGTTTGGCATAGTACATAAAAAAACTTAACAACTTAATGATTTGTACCTTTTAGTCGATTGCACTAGTCTTACTTTTGCCTTCTATCTTTTTTAGTATTACCTTATAAAGGGATTGGAGGTAGTCAAATGCACTACTCTTACTTTTGCCTTCTATTTTTTTCAGCATCACCTTATAAGGGGATTGGAGGTACAAAATATAAAATAATTTGGGAAGGGAAATGAGGTGAAGAGATCGAGGTTACAACAAACTAAAGAGCGGATGAGGAGGGGTGTAGGAAAAGGGAAGACATAAGATAGAAGAGGAGAATGATTAGAGGAGGGAAAGGAATGGAGAAAGGGTGGGGTGAGAGAAGATGAGAAGGAGATGAATAGTAACAAGTAAGACATTAGGGGTCTGTCCAATTGTAAGCAATTGGGGGAGACGATAGAAATTGCAAACATTCCCCCAGCTGTGTTACTTATATAATATATGTAGCCTCATGAAACAAGGATAAACAAGCCACAGTTTCCCGTCAGAATAGGACCCAGTTTGCCATGAGAATAGGCACATGCAGTGAGCCTGCTGCGAGGAGCAGTGGGGCCGTTGTTCAGCTTTCTGTGCATCCAGGATCCACAAGGAATAGTGTACCTGGGATACACAAGGAATTGACCAATCATTAGCAAGCATCTGCTCAGCAGATGCATCTGCTACTTTCAAGATGGTGGATGTCTTGGCCACTCAGTTCAGCTTATTTTATCACAGATATCTGCTAGTTTATGATAGATGAAGTACATTTAAAAGCAGCAACATCATCTTTGAGCTTATATGAATTCTAGAATGCAGTTTCATTGGAAAGTCAGAAACATTTTACTATGATTTACTCTCTAAGCATCACTGTCCATACTGGACTTAGCTGTTTTGGGCACTGGGCTGTTTACTAACAAATGGACTGCTTCTGTATCCAGGATCCACAATAGACTGCTTCTGTATCCAGGATCCACAATAGACTGCTTCTGTATCCAGCTAAACCCAGGCCCTATCTGCACACTACCTATTGCAAAAACAGTCAAATAAATTCAACACATTGGATCAAAGAGAGAAAAAAATCTTTTCAACCAATCACAGCACAGCAATAATTCAGTGAGGAACACCCCAATATTATGCAAATGAGCTGTATTTGAATATAAACTATAATGGGAGCCAGCCTATGTTATGACTACTAAGAACTGATTAGGTAATTAAGAAAGGTTATTCATAACAAACCGTCTCCCATAAAAATGGGGTGGTGAGCAAGTGTGGTTGAGTCTGATGGGTAGAGAATAGCCGAGCTTAGAAATTGCAAAGATAAGTCAGATGCATTACCGTAATCTCCCGCGTATAAGGCGCGTCTTATACGCCAAACAAAATGCTGCTGAGTCTTATACGTGGGAGGGACATTGCTTTGAGTTTGGGGTGCGCCTTATAGGGGGGGTATTTTTACTATAGAACAGTACTAAATTAACAAAAATCTGCCCTTAGAGGTGCACCTTATACGTGGAACAGGCCTCCCTGAGTTGGGGGTGCGCCTTATATGCGGGCTGCGCCTTATACATGGGAGATTACGGTACATTACAATATGAATTTCCTCTAACCTGTCCATCATCAAGTGCCTCTCTCTCTAATGACTGAACTTGCAGTGGTTTATTCAGCTCGGTACATACAGCTGCCCGGTATGTGGCGACACTCGAGCATTGTTGGGTAGATAGGGCCACAGAGCGGCATGGCCGTGCTACTCGGTCTCTTCTATTTAAACATATAATGATATAACATTCGATCATAGTTATAAAATGATCACTTGTATATTTGGTTTCAGAGTTAACACCTAACTAAGATCATAATGTTCTTAAGTTTGATAATGTTGTCAAGTTTCATATAAAATTGATATCATACATGTATTTGTTTATAGTTACTCTAATTATCTTGTAATCCTGTTGGATAAGATGTTCATAGTTCTAATCTATTTACTTTTTCCCCTTGTAATAAGCATTTTGATAACTATTTCAAACGTTACTGCATTTGTTAACTGTTGCTTAGGCTTTTCAATTAATAAAAGTGGATTACCTGGCTGCACGTAGGAGATATTCTGGTGGACAGCGGAGCGCCATCCGCTTCATCGAGTTAGTAATTGTGGACATCCTGGAACAAAAGATAAAATGAAAATTCTCTCTCATTTTCCTATTTATACTACAATGAAACCTAAGTATGGTACTTGGTATTTGGTTACCAATTATTTTTCAATCCTTCTACTTCATAACATACAGAAGACTGCAAATGGGTGGTGGGGGAGTGAGAGAGGGATATGGATGATATATAGATTGGGGAATGGAAGGGAGAGGGTGTATGATATAGACTAGGGGAATGGAAGGGGGGGTAGAAAGAGGATGACCAGGAAATAGTGCACATGCATGTATGGGAGAGAAAGAAGGGACATAGAAGTACCGGTAATAGCAATGGAGAGAGGAGGAAGTACATCAGAATGAAAGGGAAAGGAGGGGAGGAAGGTCCATTATAGCTGCAGTGTTAATATTGTAATGTAGAAGTGAACTGTGTACTTACATATTGACATGCACAGCAGGCTTATACACTATAATTCCCACTCTATGTTCTGTAACATGTAGTATGTGAGTGTGTTGATAGCTCTAGGCATGCAAGGTGTAAATCATGTAGTGTAAAGTATGATACACATGAAGATATACATATAAATATGTATGCCTGTTATGTATGTTGGGATGGAAGCAAGTAAATGTGGCTATATCTCTGGTGTTACATAGATGCTTCAGTGAATGTCAACACATTCAGATGCTCAGGGGGAGACCTTATATGTAGATAGATTAAGTTATGTAATAAGTAGGGCACCTTTGTCCATATATGGCACATACACGCCAGAAGTTAACAGCCATATATTATGACCCATACTCCCATATCCCTTCTTCTACAGACCTATTACATCATACTAGTATTACTACTATTGCTGAAGCACATAAGGGTGAATTTCAAATTCTTACATTTGATCCAGATACTGACTAATCACTATATAAAGTTCTTGATATGTAGGTATATAAAAGTGCTCATAAACCAAGTGGCCAATGAACTACAATAGATCCACTGATGTAATTTCTATGCAGTATGTAGGTAACACTAGTTGGTCTAGTTTGCAGTTTGCACTACACCTTATCAATGGCCACACATAACCTTATCAGGTCTAGATATAGCAATCATGTTGTTAATGTTATCTCAACCTGATCATCTCTGCTGATCATACAATAGCCTAGGGCTTTTGTCCCCATGTCACATGGTCCCCATGTCACTTGTCAATGCTCATGTCACATGTCACTTGAAACCCCATGTCACTTTAACTCTTCTTTTACCAAGGTGTTTTGGGCTTAAAATCGGTCTCTAGGTGCTCTCATTATCTTTCAAATGCTGTTTAAATCATGTTGATATTCCTACTAGAAGCTGAGTAATGAGTGTCAAAGGTAAGCATATGGAAAACAATCAAGGGAATCCTGATTGTCCATATCTATTTTGATAAGGTAGATATGATGGTGACAACACAGCATGCATATCCTACAAAATGATGATTTCATCAAATTTCAAATAATTATATTTTAGGACTCTCTCTACCAATTTACATGAAATAAAAAAACACATAATAGCATTTTTTGATTACTTCTAGAATTTCCAAGTTACATGGTCACATGGTATGTTTTATTTGGTTACCATGGCAACTAAATCTTTGTAAAATCGCTACTTTCAGCATATCTGTTGCCATGCTAACCAATATTTCTGTCCAGAATCCACCAAAATATACTAAGAATGTTGGTACCATCTCTTTCTTCATAAAAAACTGTTCAAAGTAGGTTTTCATAAGAAAAATGAAATTATTTTACATTTTTTGATGACTTTTTGCCATAATTACTCATTAGAATTGGCCCAAACCTTTCTTAATTCTCTACCATGTTTAGCAGTTCACCATATCTCAGCAAAATAGAGTAGAGACTAATGGTTTGAGATGTGTAGAGACCCCATACCATCCAGCAATATCTGAGAATTTCGGAAGATTTTATTGGAAATTGAGGGAGAGAGAGTGTACCAAAAATCGGCGATTTATTCGCAAAAATACGCATTCGGTAAAAGAAGAGTTAAGAACTATCATGCCCTATATCAAATTTGCTATTACCATATTGATAGGATAGAAATCACGAGAGATATACTTTTATGTCACCACCATAATTATTTCTTTTGCCAGGTAAGGCCACACTTTTTTTTTATTCTTTGCATTAGGGGCACCCCAGAAAAATATGCAAGGTCGGAATTTTTTCAACCCCTTGACTAGTGGGGGGGGGGGGGGGTCAAAATAATTTCACCTGTTTTCAGCGAAAAAGCCTGCGCATTACTATAGGTTAAAAGGGAACATTCGCACATGATTGTCGCCTCCCTAGAGGGGTCAAAACAATTTTGACCTGTCGAGGGGGGGGGATTTTTTCGCGTGTCCGCGTGCAAACCCACCAGCCCCCCTGTTGTTAAAAAATGACCACTTCCTAAACACAAAAGTTTGGGCTAACTGGGGAAAGGCAAGTTAAACGTCCAACTAGAAACATTTATTGCCAGGTGGGGGGGGGGGTGGGGTATGCTTTAGGGCAGATTCATTTATTGCCAGGTGGGGGTAATGGCAGATCGGCAGACTCTTTTCTGACTCCCCAAAACTATGACAAAAATGATTGTGACCCCCCCCACTAAAAACTGATTTTGCAAAATGATCCCCCCCCCCAAAAAAAAAAATCGGATGCGCATGGAATGACGTGTCACAATGGGCCCCACATCAAGGGGCTCTTTTTCAAAATCCCCCTCCCCCCAATACCTAACAAGCCCTGGGCCCCGGCCCCCACCTGGCAATAAATGACCGAGCCCTTATTAGGGAGTTGTCATTATTTATCAACAGGAGGGGGGGTGGTGGGTTTTCACTCGGATGTGCGAAAATTTTTTACCACCCCCTCGGCGGCAGACAAAATTTCTTGCGCCCCCCCACGCCGGAGGCGCAGAGAATTTTTTATGCCCCTCTTTAATCTATAGTAGCATGCGGGCTTTTTTTGCTAAAAAGAGGGTAAATTTTTTTAGCCCCACCTACAAGAGGGTTCAAAATATACGGGTCTGAATCTTTTACGCCCCCCCCCCTCAAACCCACCACCCCCCCCTATTGGTAAATAATGACCACTCCCTTATAGGAACTGTCGTTCTTAACATGAACTAAAGTCAGTCAGGGGTGGGCACCTGTCGCAATGTCGCAGAAAATGTGAGACAGAGAGCTTGAGAAATGCGACAGTGGGATTGAGGATGATATGGGCTTTCTAAATCTAAAAGAATTTTGTAGATATTCCAACTAGAACCAAAGTTATGAGCTTTTCAATATTATATGCCCAATATTCCCTAAAATATATGGAACACCTACCAAAATAATTCAAAGGTAGACTTTCTATACTTCCCGATAGTAGGCCCTATTTATAATGTCTAATTGCCATTCTATAAAAGGGAGAGGTCTTGGAGAAATATGCTGAAAAACACTTCAATTCAACACAATTAAGCATGGAATTCCTGCTTCTCCTTGGGGCATAGTAAAAACACACCTTTAAGACATAAATTTAGTTAAAATCTAAATATTCCTGTCTGTAATTTCACCTTTAGGTTTAAATAAGCTAATGACTGAACTCTCACTGTTACCTTGGAGCAATATACTCCCCATGTTCTCCCCAATCTTCTAGATTTGATACCTGTTCAGATTTTAATGAAAGGGAGAATCTGAAAATTGTCTTGGAACAATATGCCTCCCCCCCCAAAAAAAAAAGATCATATCAATTTTAAAGGTAGAATCTGAATGTTGTCTTGTAGCAGTTTGCCATCTAAATCCCTAGAACACACGATGCTGTGAATCCCCAAATCTATGCTCATGTTTTCAGGCTGAATCTGGAAATTGCCTCAATGTAATTTGCTCCCTAAATTATCTAGAACACAACCTCTACAGGTAAAACATGACTCTTTTTTTTTTTTTTTTTTTTTTGGGGGGTGGGGGTTGGGGGGTTGGGGTGGGGGTTGCTAGGGATTATGCCTCCTCAACCCCCCAAAATACACCAAATCCAATAACTTTGATAAGCTAAGAATTTCCTCAGTGATTTGCCCATGAAATTGATGAATCCCATTGAAAACGCATTACTACAACGATTCATGTGTCTGCTCCGGTCTGCTCCAGCACTTCACAATATGCCCACCCCTGCAGTCTCAGACTCGTCTGTGACTGCCCTGGCTACCTCAACGTCCTAGCAACTGCACCTGCCCTACTCAGCCTACCGGGTACTGCCCCACAGCTGGCACAGGCTACAAAATGCCCCTCCCCTTTTTTTGGCATGCCCCGCAGTCCCGGGCCCGCAGTACTAAGTTACGGAGCAACTATACTGAGTAAAGACCCCGTCGGCAGTAGCCGATTAGGCGGGCATACATGACGCGCAATAGATTAAAGCTACACTGTAACTTATGACTCACAGATACAGGTCAGGGAGTTTGAAACAGCCTAGACGACGGGAATTGGTCACTGTGAACTGTCACTCTGTATTCAGCGTGTGATCAAAGGACCGGAAGTCCTATCTGGGTCAATATGGCCTATTTAAAACTGGGTCAATAAGGCTGAGCAAATTATTTAAAGTGTTTAAATTTGATATTTCCAACACAACTTCAGGTGTATGTCGATCAGTTTGCTCGTATGGTATATATCATGGGGTGATACGTATAGCTAAAATACATTGTGAACGAGTGAAAGCTAAAAGAATGGAAATTTGAGAAGGATAAATAAACGTAAATGAAAAAACTTGGGCCTATGCGCAGAGAAGGTGCGCATGGCCTACTTCCGGCCTATTAACTTGAAGTTGAAAACTTTCTGCTCTGCAGTGATCCAGGGCGCAGTTTTTGCATACAAACTGCCGTTTTCAGACGGATAAAAGTATTTTTGCTGTCACATAAACCATATTTGCAGGATTACTACAACTACGGCTCATGCAAGGGGGGATTTAGTGGATAAGATGGCCAATTTCGGGCATCTAGTCGCCAAGTTCCAAGTCACGGAAGAAGACTCCGGATCCGCGACGAAGAAGGCCGAAGAAAATCAGCCTCCTGACGGACCCCGTATGTGTGCAGGTCAGTTGAGGCTTTAGCGCTCTGTTCTTAGCTTTCTATTTGGATCTGAGAGTAAAAAAGGTTCATTGAAATAGAGGAGATGCGTACGTGCATAAGGCCATAACATTTTGAATACACATCTCATTCTCACTCACGAGTTGGCTGAAGACTAGTGAAGTGACACTGTCACTACTAACTCACTCACTGTCACTTGACAAGACTTTAGACTCAAGTACATGTAGTACCGTAAAACGGGGCTATTTAATTTTTGGCCTGCAGGTGCTATTTTGGCTACCCTCCGACAAAGTGTTCATACTTCACTTAAAGATGAAAAATTAAGAAGTGGATAATAACTGGATATAGATCTATACCGCAGACGGCGCAGTAGTTTCGATATTATACATTCATGCATCTATTAAGATTTACATTTTTATGTTTTTGAGAAAAATCATCTTTGGGGTGCAAATCTGACCATGCAGCCTTTTTAAGGTCACATGACCTCAAGATTTTTGAAAATATTCATCATACCTTGAACTTTATCAATGATAATTATGAAATAATGGTTAGAAATGACTTAACTTAAGTACCGTAATCTCGGGTGTATAAGACGCGTCCTCTACGCCAAACAAAATGCTGGGGCGTCTTATAGCTTTCTCCCAAGAAGGGGGTGCGTCTTATACGAGGGGTAATTTTACTATAGAACAGTACTGGATTTACAAAATTGAGCCCTAAGAGGTGCGTCTTATACACGAAAATGCTTCTCCCAAGAAGGGGGGGGGCGTCCTATACGCGCAATGCGTCTTCTACGCGGGAGATTACGGTATGTATAAGTTCCATATTAAGTCATATTCTAAGATATAACAATGAAAAAATATACAATATTTGAATTTTGCTGAAAATGTTAGGCATTTACTGAAACAATTGCTCAATTTAAGGTATTATGCAGGGCTATTTTGGCCGGTAGCCCCTTACAAATATTGGTCACATGATTTGGTGGGGTTGAAAATTCATTTTACATTAGAATAACTACCTTAATCAATTTCTCCAGCTAATCTTACATAAGAAATGAGATGTTTGGGAGAGAATTTATGAATGAAAAAGGGAAATAAGAGGTGACCAAAAGGTGATGGACTTTTAAAAATAATATGGTTCAATTTTGTGGTAGGAATTTCCAAATATATCTCATATTGGTGAATTCTGTGCAAATCTCTCCTCAAAATATGCCAATGGAACAAAGCATGGTTTACAGACTTAGCAGGTTTAATTATTAGCCAAGGGGAGAACCCCAATCTATTCACTGCGGTCCTTCGAGGGCCAACTGGTACCCATCTGATAGGTCTTATCAGTAGAACTCGCTGGTCACAAGCTCCAGCAATGGGGGCACCCATGTGATAACCTGCTACCTCGGAATAGCTTCTGGGAAGCTAAAAATCACTTTTAAATGACCTTAAGCGGCCATAGTAAAAAAAAATTGTGCACAGGGCATATGGTCAAATATGGTTACCCAGGCGGCCAAAATAGCCCCTACGTAGGGGGCTATTTTGGCCAGGCCTTTTTTCATGAAAAAAATAGCACAATTTGAATGATTTTAAATACAATTTCATTCAGAGTGCAAGTATTTAGATAAGGTCTTATAATAAAATGACAATATATTGCAAACAGTGATAAATTGGAACAAATATCCAAAGAAACCCACAGAAACTGGCCAAAATAGCCCCGTTTTACAGTAGTGATAAGTGGGTAGGAGGTTGTACTACAACCTACTGCCTACTACCCTGGTCCGATACTTTGAGTTGTTTGACTGTCAGTCACTACTACTTGATTAGACAGAAGTTAGACTACAACTTATAGTCTGACTCTAAGTCTATTGAAGTAGTAGTGACTGACAGTCAAACCACTCAAAGTATCGGACCACCAAAATATTCTGCACTATAATTTAATGTAACATAACCACCCATGATTTCACAAGAAATAGACTCCAGGGAGGGTACCCACATTCCTGATCTCTGAAAGCTAAGGGAGTGGTCATTTTTTTAACAACAGGGGGGGGGGGTTGGGTTTGGTGGGTGGGGGACAAACAAATTTCAGACCCCTCTTAGGGGGAGGGGGCAAACAAATTTTCGCCCCTTTTGAGCGAAAAAAGCCTGCATGCCACTAAAATATTATAGGGGGGATAGAAAAAATTCAGACCCATCCAATGGGGGTACGGAAAAAAATTTGGTGGAATTTCGCCAACCCCCCCTACTGTTAATAAATGACCACTCCCTTAGTCTACGGTTGTACTGTGCACTTCAAATTTACGGTACTCACTCAGACTCGGTGCATCATGATGGGTTTGGTGGTAAATTATGATACTCAACTTCTCAAGGGGTATGTGATTTGTTCAGGTAAAGTAGTTCTAGTCTGGTAGTATTATTGACCCAGGTCCTCCTGGGTCATTGGCGGCACCTTTTCGGTCACAAACTGATGGTCATGAATTGGAACTTTAGATGGGAATTGCTCATCGAAATTGGGGGATAATTAAACAAAAAACCATGGAAACATATTCTTTAGAATCTTGTCTTTCATTGTACATGCACAATTCCTGGGGAAAAAAATTCTTTAGCTATGAAAATAGCTGAAGAAAAAACCTAACATATTTGACCTACTTTCTCAAGAATACGAGGCTCCATAGGATTGCATTGCATGGTCAATTTTGGCGGTCGACAGGGGGTCAAAATAACACACTGACTCCTATGGGAATAGGGCAATTAAGACGCTTTTTTCAGCAGGTAAGCTGGAATTTCCAGGACAGGACGGGTTAAGATCGTTGATATATGAGTGTGTAAATCGGACCACCATAATTTTGTTGTGTCGACCACCTCCCTTCCAGTCCGGATATTTGATGCATGCGCGCAGAGTGACCGATCGTCATATTTTATTTTTTGTTTAATAGTAAATTGAGGTGTATTCGATTGAATTCGATTGATATTGCCAAAGATGCATAGATTATATTCAAAAGGCCATTAATTTCAAGTTAAATTGATAGAATCTATCATTTCTCCATCGAAAATGCGACTTCCGGCAAGGAGCGGGTCGCGCATACGCACAGTACATCAAAATCCAAAATAGTGGACAGTGAGACGATCGAGTCACGGTGCCATCGAAACTGCTGGATTATAACAAAATGGAGGAGAATTACATTGTCTTATGCGTTTGTATGGTTAATATGGATCCTTATTCAAGACCTGCTGGTATTGTGCAATGCTTAACTCGCCAGGAGAGGAGTTATTCGCCAATGAAACATGCGAGCAATAATGGGTGCATCCTCCATAGCCTTAAGCATTGACGACTTCGACACACTGTCACTATATTGACAGTTCCCTACAGTAGGTAGTGGGCGACCTGGGCCAGTCGTGCATTGCACGCGTTAAATTTTCTGTGGATTGGGACTTCCCTTTTAGAAATGGAGAGAAATTTGAGAGAAAGCTGAGTTTGATGTAAAAATGCGGCCACATAACATAGCTAAAATCATGGTATGGGTTGTATGATGACTTAATGTCTCAAGATCACGTGGGCTTGAAAATTAGCATATAGAATCTTGCAAAGGAAGCCCAGAAGAAAGTATAAAAAATAGTTCTCTTACACCAAAGCAGGGACAGGGATGGAAGTTTTCAGGCCTAAGGGGCAGCGCAGGCTCCTTTTTTTTCAGGGATTTTCCCGTTCCAAAGACCTGCACATTCATATACGCGAGGTATTCTTACTGAATGGTTGTATCGTTTTAACACTGAAAAGCATCATAGATCAAGGAAGTGACGTATGTATACATCCATAAATCAAGGTTTTGAAGTAGAGAGAGACTGAGAGAGAGCTAGCTAGCAAAAGAAAAACCCTATAAGAGCTTTCAACGATTTGCATTGCTTACCTTAGGGGGGGGGGGGGCTTAGACCTTTCAGGCTTCTATCCTATAAGATCCATCTCAAATACTACCTCAGAGAAGGGGAAAGGGCATCATCACGGGTATTTCTTCAAAACAAAATCCCATGCCTGTAAGCTACATGAAGCCTCTTATTCATGCAGGGGTTAACGGTATTACATTGTATCACTAGCAGGTACTTCAGTATACTTTGAGCTCCTGAACTACGCATAGCCATAGGCCTCCTATGTTTCTGTCCATGTTCTGGGAACTAAACTGTCTAAAGAGTGGGTTAATCCTGGGGGTGGAGAAAGCGTTTTTGTTTTTGACCCTTTTATAAGGGACCTCATGATGCCTCCAGCGTTGTCCTACTTTGGCTTTGAAATTAATGTTTAAGATGCACCGCTGTAACTGGGGACAAAAAAAAAGATTGTTCCACATAACCCGAAACTAGCTAGCTACATGGTTGACTAGAATTTTTGTTTAAGTTTGAAAAAAGGGGCATGCTTTTAGGTCATTTTTTCGCAGTGTTTCGGTTGTGTATCCCACCTCTTTGCGGCAGACAAAAGAAAGAAAAAAAGTCTTGAAAACACTACATTCATTCATCATTCATATTAGCCTTTCAATACTATATCAACTACCTAGGTTTAACATGATGCACGAATGCATTGTTGGTGAGTTATTCACCAGACTTGCAGTAATGTATACTGTATAGCAGTATCAAATTATTTACTACAAGATGCTGAACCTGCGTCTGTGTGTGTTATAATGAGGCTATCACTTGATATCAGAGGGGTTAAGTTACCAGTATTTACAGAAGCAAAAAGCGGTTTATTTACAAACCTCCCCATTGTTATACTAACACAAGAGGACATCCACATTCACATTTACAATAATAACATGTCATGTCCAAGTGTGTACGTTTAGAATCCTCAGACTTATATAAAGATGAATATGGCCGTTTAAGGGAAGGGTCGTTTTTGTTGGTTGAAATCGGTTTATTTGAATTCACCATGAGTCCCACCATGATACACGCGTACACCATATTTAAGTAACTGGTCAGTGCAGGCACCCTATGAGTATGAGTTTGTTGCCTTGGACCATATCATTGATGATAAAAGGAATATAAATTGTTGTACTTGAGGATCATGCTGATTTCAGATGTGTAAACTTTGTCAGTTTTTATTATGGGAAAGATGTCTATTATAGCATAGTGGTAGTTTCACTACAAAGATTAATTGGCCTAGGGCCACCCCTGGGTCTTTGGCGGCGGGTTCGAGGCCAAATTTCCTGATTTCTAATCACCAAGTTTAGAGTGTAATCATTGCTGGATCAAGGCCTCTATCAATTTGATTACAAAGCTAAGGGATATATTAGAATCTCATCTCTCAGGCAGTACATCTCTCTTCTCCGTGATGCATGTCTTTCCTTGTGAAAACAGCTGCCATATTCAGGGCTGGGCAGCTGTCGCTATGTAGCCAAAAAGTGGCGACAATGGGCTTGAAATCGGCGACAACTACTTCAGGACTTATCCCCAGATACTAGGCTTTCCATCAGTGAAAGAATTTTTCAAATATTCCCAATAGAACCAAAGTTATGAAGCAATTCTTAGCAGTTACCAGAATGTATGTTTTAACATTTAAAAATTCAAAAATTTTCCTCCACATTCCCATGACTTTGTCATGCCTTCTAAGTTTCAAAATCTATCTGGGAGATGGCCTAGATCCCTGTACCTGTCTTTTGTCCGTGGTTGATACCCATCAGAAATCCTGTCACTCCCTATGCCTATTTGATGCTAGTCACGAAAAATTGAACCACCCCTCCTTTCTGAAAACCCTGCAATCCTGGATCTGCCCTTGCAGCTTGCATATTTCTAAATCAAATTGCCCTGTCTTTCCAACACATCTACAAATAACCCGTCTAGTAGATCTCTCAAAATATATCTAAATTTCAAAATTTTTCCTATGGGAGGCCCCGACCCCCTATGCCTATTCAAAGTCTGTGGCAACCACACCGCCGTGTATGCTAAGTGGATTATAGATTCAGCCCAAAGATGGAGTGTGACATGGTGACCTTTTTTAAAGATTCACCTGGATCAATCTTGTGAATAATCCAGATTCAATGAGACACCCCCCCCCCCGACCCCCCTATTCTCACAGTCTTCTACCTGCTAAACCAACTCCGGTCATTCGCTACAGCCCCTCTACCATTGGCTCCACGATTTTCAGATATACCCAGCCCTGATCATATTTCACTTACCTTTTCAAGTGCCATATGTACTACAAGCCCTTTAACATGGGGTCTATGGTCGGGATAGTTTTTAGCACCTTGGTTCCTATGGAAAATGCTGATTAAATTTCAGCAGGTGTAGAAGTAATCACGCATGTCATATGAGCTACATCATTTGTGTGTCTGATTAATTAACTGCTTTGTTCCTATATATGAGGGGAGGGACTGCCATACCTGTACCACCATAGTGTAGTTTAAATTGCTACCCGTCCAGTTTTTACAGAATTTTTCCGATAAAACTCTTTCCGCCATATTTGAAATCACACTTCCGGCTGGATTCTAATTTTGACAGATTTTTGATTATTTAAAATTCTTGAGAGCCCATTGACTTTTTCCTGTTTTCTGAGCCTCAGTGCATCAACACACAGCACAAGGGGTATGTCTTTATGCTTGTATACTGGTACTCTACAAGTAGTAGTACATATCTGATTAAACTTGGACCTGTACCAATAGCGGTTTTTTTATGACAGGCTTCTGAAAATGACCCAGAAGTAAGGGTTTGCTCCCGAGGGCCAACCCCCCTCTCACTATATGGGCGAAAGCTCAGAGACTATCTGGAATTTGGGGAGAGTACTTCAGATACATAGACCAATCGTATATATGAGTTCGAAGAAAATCCAAGATGGTCATCCGGGAAGATTGGTTGAACTGACACGGAATAGGCCTATTGCCTTAGGCAATATGTTTGTGTTGATTGTAACTAGAATTGCATATAAGTCCCCGTTGTCACTGCATATCCTGCCAAGGTCTCATCTTTTGTTTACAAAAGGCACTAAGCTATAACGTTATTCTTGTTTTTCTAATGAATGGATCTTCAACATTAAAAAAGCTTTGGGTTCATAGCCACTCTTCCCTCTGCCTCCCTGGGTCTGATCCACGTGGCTTATACGTGGAGATTTACCGTATCTTGTCATGTTGGATTGAAAAGAAAAGGAGAAAAGTTAAAAGTTACATTTAATAAGTGACATCTCGTATATAAACTGCATCACCCATGTTAGGCACACTCTGGCTCTCAGTCTGGGGCAATCCTATGAGGTGCACATCGACCATTATTTCAATCTGTTTCAGCCAAATATAAATGTAATATTAACTACCGGGTAATATATCTCGCCTCCTGGGACCTCTGGGAGAACGGTATATAATAATTCTCACATAAAAAAAGCAAACACAAAAAAACACAAAATAAAACACACACACAAACAAACAAACACAATACCACCAGGAAACAAACAGCTACTACCCCGGTCATACCGTAATCTCCCGCGTATAAGGCGCAGCCCGCGTATAAGGCGCACCCCCAACTAAGGGAGGCCTGTCCCACGTATAAGGCGCACCCCTAAGGCCAGATTTTTGTTAATTTAGTACTGTTCTATAGTAAAAATACCCCCCCTATAAGGCGCACCCCAAACTCAAGGCAATGCCCCTCCCACGTATAAGACTCAGCAGCATTTTGTTTGGCGTATAAGACGCGCCTTATACGCGGGAGATTACGGTATGTGGAAATATAACACAAACAGACTCAAAACAACACAACAGATGCCCATGGTTGCAACTATCATAAAACATAATGAAGTTATCAAAAAGGCTTGAATATACATGGATAGGCTTTACCAGTAGTTCTGTCTGAAATATAATTTGTGATCAGGTCAAACTGACGTACATGATAAAAGGGTATAAGATATGTAGATTAACCCTTTAAGGAAACATTGTATTTATAATTCAGTTACACCAAGGTTCATGTCCATCGGTTGTCATGATATACTGATCCAGTCCTATAGATCTTCTCACCAAGTATGGGACTCAAAACAAAGTTTCCCTGACATTTTGAAAAGTCATTGATAATTTCCTAACCCCTTAAGCTGCAATAGTGATCTAGATATCAGGTTAAAGCTAAGATAAAGGACTATCTGTATATAGGATCATTACTTCAATATTTTGAAAATCATGTGACTGGTTGCCATGGTTTACAGCCCCAATGGGAGATGGGACGGTTTGGGGATGGGGCTTCCCGAGTCGAAGGAGTGGGCTTATATTAGTAGCCAAAGGACTTTTTTTGGTTGTCCCACTGAGTTCAAACCTGAGAAATCTGACTATAATGAATTTCAAAAAAGGTTTGTATTAAAAACTCTGAAATCTGTGGTTTTTTTTGCAAATGTTTGAACACCCTCTCTGTGACACACAGGCATATGATGCTTCACAAAGTTGGAAATATGGCAGCATATATAGGCCTTTTTAGGCCATTTAATTAAGTTAGCTTTTTTTTTACCTTTGGCCGCTGAGATTTTTCTAGATATCAACCAAAAACATTGAAAAAAACGCCCATGGTGACAAAAAAAAAATCCATGGTGACAGACAAACATACAACAATTCTCAATCTTTCCTATATCTACTTATCCAAAAAGTATATTTGATCACCAAAAGATGCATGAAAAGTGCATTTTTGGGGTGTAATTGGTGCATTTTTTTTTTGCCTCTGGCCGTTGGGAAATTTAGCCTTCAAATTCCACCTTTTCTTTTTTACCTGTGGCCGCCCAAAATGTCAACTCAAAAACCCCGTAATCCAAGATATTTTAATTAAATGGCCTTAGGCCAAATTGCCCCCAATAGTTGGCTATTCCAATCAAGTATTTTGCTTTAAAAATGAAATATTGTCCTCATTTCTCATCTATTCTGTTTAGAAATGATGTGCAAGACTACATGATTAAAGCAGAAATGAATGGCAAAACTGCAATCAAATTGAAAATTTCCTTCAGTAAACACACGTCGTAGATCAGGCCCATACTTGGTGACAAGATCTTTAGTAAGTAACTCCCCAGCAGTGCATGATTCATGCATCGTTTATCAATCCCCATAGCATCAGGATCTAGTGCAGCCATGGTGAGTAACTCACCAGGTCTGTATCAGACATCAAGGTGGTCAAAGACCATGGTGTATTAAAGCACTATGCAACCCTTAAATGAAGTTTGAAGTTTCAACACTGTTTATTGGCTTCTCGAAACACTTAGACATAAGTTATTACAACAAGTCGCCATGGTTGGAAAGTGAATACATAAACACCAAGTGCAATGTAAACTAGACATACATTTTATACTTACAGTCTCCAAGGATAAATTTCCATTGATTTCTAAATAGCTGGAACACATAATCCCAAGGACTAAATCGATATAATGAACAAGTACCTAATGGATATGTCATGACGCGTGACTGTTATCCAACAATAACATGCAACAAGGGGGGCGAAGCAGTAGCGAAAAAAAAAAGATACGCCCGGACTGGGACTCGTCCCGCCTACCCCTACCAGCCGAGCACAATGTGCTAACCACTAGACCACCGCGTCTCACACCTCGCCACCCTTATCGGCTTGGCTTTGTTTGAATGCGTCCCGCGGTTATGGCAGCGGACAGCCCGCAGTCGTCGCCGTTATGCGAGCAGTACCGGACTGGGACTCTACTATCTAACCAATCAAACACACATCGTTTCTCGTCAGTCCCTGTGGCCCAATGCATAGGGAGTTGGATTTGGGATCTGAGACTGTAGGTCCGACCCCTACCCTGGCAATGAAAAATTTTGTAGGTTTTAACATGTAACATATGACATGTAAGGACTTGTAAGGTGTGCAGGTTATCCATGGATACCCGCACTGGGTGCCTGTTATCCTTGGATAACTGCACACCTTACAAAAGTCATGTTGCATGCATCATGGTGTGCAATATCGACAGGTATGTGCATGGGAATATCCAGAAAAAGCACCCAAAATCACAGAAGTCGTGTAATAAACACAGATAAACCTATCTAATAAACCTGTTAGAAATTATAAGACTTTCAATAAGTTCTATCGCAGCAGAGGAAGAAAGCCCATCCCTCACCTACCTATTATTTTGCTCTGTTATATAAAAAAAAAACATTTTGTTAACAGAAAACTGTCCCGATTTCATACAAATATTGTAACATGTAAATTTTAATGCTCTGGAGTAGAGCCAAAACTATGTCAGACAAAACACTGGTCTTCTATCCTTCCCAAACATAACGTTGTCGGGTTGATGTCATCCCTCTAGCTGCTGTTTATGGGCCTTCTAGGAACACGCCATTTAGTATTTAAAGAGTGTTTGGAATACCCTGTGTTTGGACACATTTGCTGACGTCCGGCAATTCCTCAGTGAGTCAGCAGGTGTGGAAGTCTCTGCCCAGGGCCTGGAAAACCATCATTAACCATAAGCATTTAAGGGCCACATTACACCGGTAGTCATAATGTGGTGCTCTAAGAGAATACTTCTTCAGTTGTTTTTTCCCCTTTTCATTCCCAATATATTAAAAGTTAAAAAAGAAATATATCTAAAAGAAAAAAATATATTTATAAGGCCACCCCAAAAAAAAATAAGTTGGTCTACGGATTTCCCTCTCCATATTTTCGGAAATACAAATTTTTTTTTTCTTTGAAAAAAATCTCGTCTACGGATTTCGCTCGCCTCACTTTCTACAAGTTTTCTCTTTGTGATGTTTGGCAATTATTTTTTTTAAATAAATATTTTTCGCTCACCTCACTTTTCCAGCAAGGAATCCATTGGACGCCAAAAAAATCTTTAAAAAAAAAAATAATAAAAATTTCGCTTGCTCGCACCATTTTTTCAAAACCAAAATCCGTAGACCAACTTATTGGCCCAGGGTATCCCCTGGGCTATTGGAGCCGGGTTTTCAGTCAGATCCACAAATTTATAATCACCAACTTTAGGGTGTAATCATTCAGTGATATACTGTTAGTTCACACATTTTTCAAAAGCCAAAGGAAAGTTTCAAATCTCATCTATCAGACAACATTTTGTCCTTTATGGTGAGTGATGTCTTTCTCTACGAAAAAAGCTGCTGTACTTATGTCATGTTTTTGGGAGCTATACTGACTACAAGTTCTTTAACTATTGGGTCTATGGGTCAGATAGATTTTGGCGATAAAAAAATTAGCACATGGAGTCCTATGGGTAATCACCAAGTGAGACACTTTTTTTCAGCAAGCAATGTTTACAGTGTCCAAGCTATACACATAACACAATGGGGACTGAGCGATAAACTAAGCATGCTAAGGATAAAGTTTTCTGTGGGGGCTAGGTGTCCAGGGGGCCAGGTGTCCAGGGGGCCAGGTGTCCGGGGGCCGGGTGTCTGGGGGGTTTAGTAAGAGGAGATTATGCCAGACTGGTACATGTATAGATAATAGTCTCTATTTGTAAGTAATTAGTCAATATTTCGCAAGTGCTGATTCCTGTGACCCTACAGGGTTGATTTAGGGTTTTATGGTACCTACCCTGAGCCTTCTGTGCTTCAATGCACAACGCCCAATTTTTATATTGGGAGGGGGTAGTAGACCCTGGGCCATATGTGATATATATCACAAGTTAAATCTTTTTTTTTTTGGTGTGGCCTAAGGGACATATCATCCACGTATGTTAAAGCATTGCATGCTTTCACTATAACGATTTCCCCTGTTCGGGATGATCCTGCTCGTCCATTTCCAAAAAAAAATCATACCAATGCATGTGTAGTATGCCAATGTGTCATATTCCTCTTTGTATACAAACATTCATCTACTACATGTATAACAAATGCTGATATGACCACACATGACTCTAACAGAGTCGTGAGATACCATGAGGGCCTGGGTCTAACACGTGACCGTCATGTGATTATTATTACAGAGACAGGGAGAATATGTCACCATGGTAACAATTCATAACAGAATCACCTCACTGTGCCCTATTAATGTCTACTACCGGGTAGATATAAAGTACCGCTATCCCGGGAACCATGGCTAACCACATGATGGTCAGAACCTTTCGTTTCTGGCTGTCAGCTCTGTTGTTCAGTCTCCCAGCCTCTTCATCACCCTTCTTCCTGTTTGGGTTTCCCAACTAAAGGGCCATACTGTCTTCTGTCCCCTCTGTCGTGTGCACATAATGTGACCACAACATTTTAAAGCAAAATACTTGATTGGGGATTATTGTCATTTTTGGCCACTAGGTGGCCCATAAGTGCATAACATCCTGTCTCCTCATACTTTATCAGGTGATGTTACTGGGTAGTCCACTTCTCCTTGTCCGATTTTGATAAGCAACATACCAAAATGACCCCAAGACCTTCTCCTTCCAATTTACATTTTAATGGTTTAATGTGTCCAATTTTATCATCTTGAGAAACTGCTACTGGAGTCAGTTAGATATCCCTAAATCAGCAAAAGTCCCAGACCCAGTCAATCGACATGCACATGTACTGTCAGGGTTAGGTATGATGATATGATGATATGCTGTAAAAGACACCTATGTCTATCATTTTGGGACCATTGTTGTTAGAATATGTCCCAAAGACCTGCTCAAAATTTCTGAGAAATTACAAGATAAACGCCAAGTTATTTCACTTGGTTTTGACTGACTGACTGACTGACTGACTGACTGACTGACTGACTGACTGACTGACTGACTGACTGACTGACTGACTGACTGACTGACTGACTGACTGACTGACTGACTGACTGACTGACTGACTGACTGACTGACTGACTGACTGACTGACTGACTGACTGACTGACTGACTGACTGACTGACTGACTGACTGACTGACTGACTGACTGACTGACTGACTGACTGACTGACTGACTGACTGACTGACTGACTGACTGACTGACTGACTGACTGACTGACTGACTGACTGACTGACTGACTGACTGACTGACTGACTGACTGACTGACTGACTCACTGACTCACTGACTGACTCACTGACTGACTGACTCACTGACTGACTCACTGACTGACTCACTGACTGACTCACTGACTGACTCACTGACTTACTCACTGACTGACTCACTGACTCACTCACTGACTTACTCACTCTCTCACTGACTCACTCACTCACACACTCACTCACTGACTGACTGACTCACTCACTCACTCACTGACTCACTGACTCACTCACTGACTGACTCACTGACTGACTCACTGACTCACTCACTGACTTACTCACTGACTGACTCACTCACTGACTTACTCACTGACTCACTCACTCACTCACTGACTCACTCACACACTCACTCACACACTCACTGACTCACTCACTGACTCACTCACTCACTCACTCACTCACTCACTCACTCACTCACTCACTCACTCACTCAGGGATTTCTGCATTAATGCCTCCTGCTTGCTATGTCACTGTTTCACTCCATTCCCCTGTACATTACACGAGCATGTATATTCACAATTTGTAATTGGAGAAGGATGTCGTGATTGCAGAATTTGCTAACCAAGCTTTTTTTCTTCTCCAGGTGATGATGGCGGCACAGTAGAGCAACCTAGTGGTGAAAGTGTGAAGCGGCAGCGTCCAGTGCCCCCTGGCCGCAAACCGTCACGTATGGTTCCCCCTGGTGTGAATTTGAGGAAACAGCATTCTGTGGACAACCCCGCTCCCTCTGCACAGGGACAGAGGAAGGGGTCAGGCACCAACAGACAGAGTTCTATATCGTTCACCACTGAGGACCTCGATCTATTCCAAAGTAAGTATTTCATGCTGACTTACAATCTATATTGCCTCTATTTTGAAATAGATCTTTTGGGTATTTTACCCATGCATAATATGGGTTATTTTCACGGTATAGAGCGCAGTTGATTCTGTTTGGATGATCCACTGTCTAAGGATAGATTACGACTTTGGATGTTACTCCGTCCACAAAGATAGGGTTAAATTTGTAATTGTCAGCAATACTTGTGAGTACCGTAAACCAATAAATCAGCAGTAGGTTTTACAATGCTAGCATCTAACAAAAAATAAAACCGAAATATATGTCTACTTACCTCGGCAACCAATACTACTAGAATTTCTTCTAGAAACCTATATCAGTATATATACCTATGATACAGCTGATTTGGGGTAAGAGAGGGTGTTATTTTAGATCAATATAAATATAGCGCAATGTGTAAGACCAGGTACAAAAAGCACACAGATATGATAATAGGGGTGGTACATCACCAAGGTATAAAACTACACAGGAAAACTTCCTGCTCTCAGTGTCTCACTTACTCAGTCAAGAGTGAACTCTCCAGAAATAGATTGCCAATTTGGTGCATCATGCCTTCGGATGTGTATAAATTCAATAGTGTCGTCACGATGCATTCATGCAGCACTGTGAATTGTTGCATTAATGATGGATGAAAGCACTATTCACCCCTCTGCCATTTAATGCACACAATAGCTCAAAATCCATGCCCCTATGACTATGTTGTCCTGGTGCTCTCATGCAGGGCAAGCACTACGTTGGAGCATAATGTCGACCATTTGGGAATGCAAAGATACCGTAGAGTTGCCCTGATGCATAAGAAAATAGCTTGGAGACAGACCTGCCAGGCCCTACTCATGCATCTGAACCACTACCAGTGGACATAATGGAGTTAATGTTCTAGGCAGTCGCTAAAGGTTAAAAGGGTTGGTGAGTTAGTGAGTGAGAGGGCATGGCGCTATAATGGTACATGTATGTACGGAGGTGGATGTACATAGTGTCAGTGGTGTGTGAGCGGGTGATGAGGGAGGACGGGGGGTGTATTATTGTCTCATGTGATAAGGTTACACAGGCGGAAGTGGAACTACAATGTAACATGAAGGGATGCTCTGTAGATGTACTGATACATAGGGTGGGTGGGTGCTATGAGGAAGCGAGAGTGACGTTCGATATGCCTTACCATAAAACATGAATCATGTTATGAAAGTGGAGCATTTCTTCAATTCCAAAAATATATCCATTGTGACTTATTTGAAAAAAAAAAAGTCTTTGCGAAAAGTTTTTCACTGTGCATATCTGCAGATTTTTCATTCTGCAGGCCTGGTTCGATTTTCCCTTCTATCTGGTCCAGCAGTTCCTGGCTAATAAAGCAGGGATTTATTGAAGATTTTAAGGTCTGACCAAATTATAAAGGGGGCTGCATAATTATCTAAGTTGTTAGATAAAAGAAAAAGCTGCAAAACTCAAAACAAATGTGAAAAATTACCGTGCCGAAACAATTTTAGAAAGAAAGAAAACAAGACATAGCAGAGAAGCTTTTTGGGGGGCGCTACCCCAATTAAGTCTGGCGTCGTTTCTCTAATAATGACAATAATAATTGTGCTACTTTTACTGACCAGAGTTAGCACATGATCGAACACCCCCTGATACAGACACAGTACTAATGAGTGTATGATGCTGGTGGCTGCTATCCAGCATGACTACATAGGGTTATCTATACAAACACAGGGGTACCAGTGCAATAGCTCTGAAAGTATAGATTATAGGGACTTCATCGGACGGCTTCAGCGTCATGGGCAGTAATGTGGAGACCCAGCCAAATATTGAAGCTTTGTAAGGGTAGTCTGTAAGTATCCCACCAATCCATTCTTGATGGGACTATGTACATCTGTAGCTCTCCTGTCACTGGATTGCTGGCTTGTGGAACTGTCAGGTTCGAAACCATAATAGTAAACTGTATAGAGTATGAAGTAAGATGCTAAGTTCCCCAACGTGTCTAAGAGTCCTTATTCTACTCCGTGAATTTTCATGATAAATAGGAAGTTCCTAGAAGATTGGTCAACTCGTAAGTCAAGATACTTTTGCAAGGACTTGCACCGCTGAAAAACAACAACAAAGTCTCTTTCAAGATATAAGAGTGAAATTCCCTTACCACAGATCCGATCACTCCCACCTGCTCACTTTCCCTATACAAAAAGCCCAGCTTTAAATTGTGGCACACAGGATCCAATACAATCAGTGCACACCTCCAAATTGAAATGGTAGTTTGCACGGACCAGCGGGGTGTCCAGGGGACAAAATGGCTGCCTGCACATAGGAAACAATGACATCTCTCATATATGTCAGCCAAATAGTCCAGCTGGTAATACTATTGTTGATAACTGTGTAAGGGTTTGTGGCCTTACGGACCTGGGGGGTTCGGGTCTTACGATTCGGAAAGAAAGAGTAAGACAGTATTCCAAGTGTATGCCAACGGATAGGTTTATTACTTAATGCACACTCACGGCTGCCGAATGATATCAAAGAGGCAGCTAATATTAAAAAGCAGTGGTCTACATAGTGCGGAGGCCAGAAGGGCCTCTGACGTAGCGGCTGAGCCCTGGGCTTTATATACGGACCCAGGTGTTCGTCGTCAGATGTCCCCACAGACCCGGATCGGTGCTGCCACCTATCCGGAACCTGAGGAACGTCCGACGACTCGACTCACCCGCCACGTCAGACGGTACCCAACTCCTATGGTAATAAAGTGTACCTCTACACCACTCCCCCAGACATTTAGGAGGGTGTTATACGTATAATATTACTAGGATAACATTTCTACATGTCTAAACCTTTAGTAATAGAGGTACAACCATAGGTATAACATTAGCACTAAATAAATTGTGAACCAGATGTCATATATATATATTCGATAGTGAATTTTAGTTACATATAACGATTAGGATGTTGAAATATTATACGAATTACTTGAAGAAGAGACAGTTATGTGAAACGGAACTGTCTATTTAATTATTATACCACATAATATTGTATTATATTTCAGGTATAATTAATAAGACAAGTAATATGAATCGTATACATGTGATGATGACAGCTATATGTAACGGAACTGTCGATAATAAAACATATCACAAAATAACATCCGTATGTGTGTTTGTAGTCATTTGACAACACATTTGAATATGTAGTCTTAAAGAAGACTGTTATAGTAACATCACTATCTAATGACATGTCGTATATTAATATTATACGAATCCGTTAAGGATTCCGTGAGTAGTACGAATAGGATTATTTATAACATACACTTGAAAAAAAGAAAAAAACATCACGGTGTGGTAATGAATATAATAATATATTATCACCGTGTACCTAATAACCTTTATAGCACCAGATCATTATACTTATTATATATTTTGTCTCGCAGGACAATAATATGTGTTATCTGGTGAAGTTTAACGGATCTTATAATATAAATACTAATAGTGATTAGAGATCCGTATCAGGAAATGTCTATGTACCCGTATTATAATATGTATCTAGTGGATATGTATATGCATATAATATTATAGAAAAATAGAAATATGACATTATATACAATATATAGGAATTATAAATGCTGCTGGAGTCTTCTGCTGTATCCTCCGGGTACTAGTAGGTAGGTGTGGTCAGCTAACCACGGGATGGACGTGCTAAAGTTTATAGTTTCCTTATATGGAGTGAACACGGTAGTTGATTTGGGGCAGCTACCCACAATCCTCTAGTAGTGCTAAAGTTTATAGTATATCCGAATGGTGTAGATTTGTAGAATATTAGTCCGGATGTGTCAACTGTGTAGAGAACGTAATCCTTTTTAAGTTTTAGTTGACATAAGTAAAATAATAGTCCGATATAAGTTGATCCGGAAGTAATAGTAGTAGAGATATAAGTCCATTCGGGAGTACAGATGAGTTGTAGAGGTAAATCGTAAAGTCCATCCTAGTAATTGGTTAGCACGGGTAACAGCAGGAGTCTGGAACTGGCATCCGGATACGTCTCACAGCAGCAAGTCTACTATCGGATTGTTCATGGATGAGATTATAAATCCGAATAGGCTATTCAGGGTGTAATAAATGTTATACAACCTGAATAATAGACTGGTCAAAGGAACCCGGAACACATAGTATAGGTGTTCATGCACTAGTAAAAGCATTCGCAGACCTTTAGGGTTCCGCAAAGACTATATCTGGTCATTTGGTGTTGGAAAAAAATTATGGAAGAAATAACCCTAGCATGCTTTAAACGGATTTCTTAGCATGCTTCTTCTTCAGAAGAGCTAAAGCCGACTCGGGAGTGCCGTCCCACTCGTCCAAGTCGACTCCGAACACCCTCATGAACTTAGTGTTCAGGTTGGTGTTCCGAGTGATCTCCTCCTTTACACGCTTTTCCAACACGTGTACATCCATAGCTGCTTTTTCTTGAGCAGCTGAGGCAGCCTCCTCCTGGGCCTTTACATCGTCCCGGATGAGAGTCTCGAGACGTTGCTTTTCAGCGTCGCCCACCTGTTTCATACATAACAGGGTTTCGTTTAGGAGACCCTGATGAAACTCGACCGCTTTCTCACGAACGGTCTTCTCCCAATGGGTGTAGATGGCCTTCTGGACATCTGCCTCCCCTTGGCGAGACTTCTCAAACCAAACTTCCGCATTACCAGTTTTAATGGTAATGGCGTCCTTTGGTTTCTCAGGTGCCGCGACAGCCTTGGGAGGAGTCGAGGCGGCCTGTGGACCACTTCCGGGTTTAGGACTCCCGGACACACCTGTCGTTGGTACGCAGAAGGCAGGTGGTACGTTCTGTTTCAGTCCCATTTGCAAGTACATGTTTAACTGCTCCTGGGTAAAGGTAACTGGTGGGGCGGCTGGAGCGGATGCAGATCCGGCGGCAGCAGATGCGGTGGTCTTCTTTGGCATAAGGCGACCATCCTTTCCTACCACCAAGGTCTGGCTCTCAGGTCCAGGTCCCTGGTTTAAGGACGGAAAGTTTCGAGAACTCACTTTCCCAGGTTTAGATACGGCTCCAGCGTATCCGGCAGGTTCAGGCTTCTTGAACACCGGAGTGCCCTGAGCCTGTTCTGCGGGGTGCCTTGTCAGAGGGGACCTGGAACGGTCCTCTGCTCTGACCTTCGGTTTTGTTGTACTCTGACCATTACCATTGCCGCCGCGGTTCTGGTCTCTCCTGCTCCTTTCACGAGCTCTCTTTGCATCCTTTCCGGATTCCTCGCATTTCTGCCAGAGAGACTCGTGCATGTCCAGTTTACCCTTTCCAGGAGTCAGGACTATCTTTGCTCGGAGTTTCGAATCCTTGGTCTTCGGAACTTCGCAGAGGACTTGGTCCCCTGGTCGGATCTTAGACCAAGCATCCTCGCTCAGGCTATCGAACTCCTTCATGAGTTCCTGATGAAGCTCCATGATGCGCTTCCGGGCCCCGTCCAAACCTTCTGCGTGGCATTTCTTCTGGTGTCTAGCCAGATCACTACGTCGGTTGTATTGCACCTTCGTAGTACACTTCTTGCCCTTCTTACCATAACTCGGATCACAGATGTAAACCGGGTGATGGTGGAAGTGGGCCTCTACCAGATGCCTTTGGAACCGGGCTGGAGTACTCCAGGTCCGGATCGAGACATCACTCGCATCCTGGCAGATAGAGAAGGGACAGGACTTTTGATCGTCACCGTACCACTTCTCTAAAGCCCAACGCAGCTTCCTCCTCTGGGTATAAGTGTAATACCCTTCGGTGTGGTTTAGCATAAGCCACATCTTTCGATAGGCTTTGCTCGGATTGGGGTCCTCGTCCGAAAGGCGCATCCAATCTTCATCATCCGACTCATCGTTCTTATTGATTGAGTCTGGACAGGCATAGAGGGTAGAGCCGTCCTTCTTAACTCCGTACGCACAGTCGGAGAAACACGTCGGGATCCGGGTTTTGAATCCGGATTTGGCGTTAGCCCAACGTTCGGCCTCGGTTTGAGTTGATGGAGTGGCCTTCTCATCATACTCAACCGAGGATTCGTGCACCGACTCCTCGTCAGACGACTCAACCTCCATGGCAGTACTACCAGTGGTTGAGGTGCTGGGTTTCGGCTCGGCTCTCGCAGAATCCGGGAGATTCTTGAGCTTCCGAGCAGCGGATCGTCGGTTCTTACTGACCTTCCAGTCTTCCTCCGGTTCCTGGGTTCCGGATGTGCTGGAGGTCGTGGCTTCTACTGGAGTAGTAGTGCTGCCGGTAGCTGATGTAGCACTGGCGGAGCTTCTGGTGGCAAGCTTCAGGTCGGGGATAGGAGGTGCGGGTGCTTCCGCGGCCCTCTTAGCCTCTTCCTGTGCCTCCTGTTCGGCAGTCATGCGGCGGACAATAACCGTCCGAAGGGCTGCAGCTCGGTCCAATCCGATTAGTGAATTGTTCTGGACATCCACCAATTCCTGTTCGGTTATGTAATAACCGTCGTCCCACTGCTCGAAGTTAGCAGCGGCCTCCCGGAATTCCTTAGTGGTCCGGCACGGCGTCCGGATAGCACTAGGGCGTGGGTAGGTCTGGCCATCGGTATCCCAGACACAGCCTACCCAGTTAATGTTCGTAGCCTTGACGTTCCACAGGGACTTGTCAGGCTTCGGATACGCTCCGAGCTCGAAGGCTCGGTTAGCAGCATACACGGTTTCACGGAAACCAGCGTCCACCATAAGTCCCCGTTGGAACCACGGCCAGTCTCGTAGCCACTCGGGAGGCATCCTGGACAGCTGTTCGGGAGCCATGACGGCCTCGATAGCTATCCTGACTTTCGGGTCCATCCTGACTGGTGTCCCGTCCGCGTAGGTCACTTGTGCCTGCAGTTCCGGGTGGACATACAGGTAGCGACCATCATAGCTAGCTGGAAAAGGCTCCGCCACTGCTGGCTTCCACTCATCCTTCTGTCCGTCAACTTGGGTAGTTTCGGACTCTGTCGCTGCGGGTTCAGCACTCGCAGTCGCTCCGGATCCCTCTGCTGGGAGTGGAGATAGCAGTTTCTCTGGCTCATTGAGTGAGAATGAAGCCAGCTTCTCCTCGAACGAGCGATCCGTGGGTTCCTCCACGTCCATCATCTCGCTCTCTTCCTGTGTAACAGGCGACAAAGCTTCCGGAAAAGCTTCTGCGGACGGAGTCAGCTTATCCGGGTCACCGGATAGCTTGGCTGCAGCTACGGATTCCTCAGCCATGACTGGGGAATCGATCACGGGAGTAAACTACTCCTTTTTCCGGCTTTTACGGCGCCGGGGCCGGCACAAACGGAGTCTGTCTACCAGGAGACAGACTCTGGAGGAGCAGCGGGGGGTTTGCTTAGCCGGTAAAATCCAAGAAGGGAGCGAGCTCGACCGTCTTGAACGTTACCGAAAAACAATATGGCGACAGGCCAGCTTTCGTGACGTCATTTCCCCGCGGTCCGCGAGGTCACGAGAGGTCAGCCGAGACTGGACACGGTGACGTCATGCGGAAACGCACGTGCTACAGGCGGTACATCAACAAACTGATTGTTTTTAGGTAATTATCGCTCACCCCGATGACTCGACTGGGGATTTAAGTGGAGATTATGGAAAGCTTAAGCAAATCCACCGGATTATCCGTCCACTACCCATTGGTACATCATGCGGGGGCGACAAATAAGCCTTTAGGGTCAGTTGTCATCCGTTCCTCTAAATGTAAACATTACACTCGTTGTGTATACAGGTTAGGTCACTGCAGTCCTCTGGGCAATTCGGGGGCTGCGGCGAACGTATCTCCCCTTCTCGGATAGTTCTTTATCGGACCTGACAGTCTGAAGAGCTTTCTCTAGGTGCTTCTTAGCCTTAGAAACACCTTTCCTCTTCTTTCTGTCTTCACCTGCCGAGACTTTTTTAACTCCCCCACGCTTAATCGGTGTTGGCGTGGGTGTCACTGATTCGGAACACTTTTTGGGTCTATCTCGACCACGCTTCACTGTAGTGTTCTTTACCTGGTCTATTATGCGATTCTGATTCAGGATCCTTTCGGAACCTTCACCATACATTTCTGTGGAGGTCTCCCTCCCAGACCATCTCCTTAATCTAGCCACATTTGACTTATAGAGTCGACCAAGGTCAGATTTAATAATTACGGTACAATCACTGATAATTTGTGTTATAGTAAAGGGACCGTCCCAATTAGACGCTAATTTTATGTGTCTAAGTGGTTCGTGTAATCTGAGGACTCTGTCTCCGGATTGGAATTTCCGATGCTTTAGATCGGTATCGTATCCTACTTTCTGCCATTTGGCACTTTTCTCCAAATCAATTCGGACAGACTCATATGCTTTTCTAAATCTGTCTCTTAAACATTCCACAAAAACTACATGGCAAGGTAGTTCAGGGTCCATTCCTACGACTCCAAAAACTAGGTCAGCAGGCATTATCAAATCCTCTCCGAATACTAAAAGGTTCGGAGAACAATTTGTACTTGAATGTACCGTACTATTATAAGCATGTGTCACAAAATGACATTGCTCATCCCAGTCATCCATATGTTCATTAACGAGTGACTTTAGGACTTGGATGAGGGTTCTATTGAACCTTTCCACTAATCCGTCGCTTTGTGGTCTATACGGATTGGTTCTAGTCTTGCAAATAGCCAAGTATTCGCACATACCCTGCCAGAGATTTGATTCGAACTCTCTGCCTTGGTCACTGTGTAACATTAATGGTACACCGAAGCTTAGTACCCAACCTTTTACAAAAGCTTCGGCACAAGTAATTGCTTTGTGGTCCGGTAGTGGAAATACTTTAGTGTATTTCGTATAATAATCACACACTACCATCATACAGGTATTATCATTAGCGGTTGTATTAAATCCACTAATAATATCTACCCCGATTCTTGCGAATCTAACTCCGAAAAGTTCTTGGGATAGGGGAAGTTTGCCCATCCCGGGTCCGGGTTTGTTTTTACAACAATCCGGACAGGTGGTTATCCATCTTTGCAAGTCCCGTGTCATGCCAGGCCAATAGTATTTCTTGGAAAGTCGTGCTAGCGAGCGTTTCCTTCCGAAATGACCACTGGTCCGATGTCCATGACAGAAGTACATAATGTCATGTCTCATGGCATGTGGTATCACCACTTGCATGATTCTATCACCATTATTACATGGCTTCCAACGGTATAACACGCCTTTCCGGACTTCAAGCTCGGTCCATTGAGCAAGAAACCTTCTCATTTCTCGATTTTCCAGAGAGACCTCTGGTCTAACTGGACGTATACCCTTTGGTACTAATTGCAGTAGCTGTGCAGTTATCGAGTCAGCTTCCTGGAAATGTCGTATGTGATCCATAGACCAATCCAGTATACTGGCAACTAGGGGTACGAATGGTCTTCGAATCCCTGCTAACACTGCCTTATGAGCTCCACAATCAGTACAATCCGGATTATCACATTTCCGGATTGGTATTCGAGACAAAGCATCAGCATTTAAATGCTTAACTCCGGGTCTATGCTGAATCTGTTGATGTTCCAGCCCATATTCGGATAAATGGGCTAGCCATCGGCCTAACATGCCTTCAGCATCTCGGAAGTTCAGTAGCCACCTTAAAGAGGAATGATCCGTACGCAAAGTAAAGTTCGTTCCCCATAGAAAATGTTTGAACTTCTTGGTATATACGACTACTGCTAACAACTCTCTTTTGGTTGTGCAGTAATTGCGCTGAGTCTTGCTCAGTGTGTTGCTGGCAAAGGCAATTGGTACTTCTCTCCCATTTTGGACTTGCGAGAGAGCTGCACCAATGCTATCATTACTAGCATCAGTATCCAGTATGAAATGATCCGTCTCATTCGGATATTGCAATACGGGAGTACTCGTGAACAGGTCTTTTAGCTTTCGAAAAGCGTTTTCCTGTTCATGTGTCCAAGGAAATTTTTCCTTGGTACTTCCTGGAGTCCAGTTAGCTATTGCTTGTAATGGGTAACTGACTCTAGAATAATTCGGAATAAATTCCCTGTAATAGGAACAGAATCCTAAAAAGGACCTCACTTCCTTGGGTGTTTTAGGTCTATTCCAATTCGTGACTGATTCGATTTTTTCCGGATCAGCCTTTATTCCTTCATCACTGATGATGCGGCCCAAATAATTTATGGACTTTCTAAACATGTGGCATTTCTTAGGTTTCAATTTGAGACCATTTGAAATAATACGTTCTAGTACCATTTTTAGGTTATTAGAACATTCTTCGAATGTTTTTCCGAAGACAATGACATCGTCTAGATATACAAGACATCTTTTCCACAATAAATCACTTAGAATTGTTTCCATCATTGCTTCAAATGTTGCAGGTGCATTGCACAATCCAAACGGCATTACATTATATTGGAATAATCCAATATGACTTGAAAATGCAGTTTTCTCCATATCTGAAGGGTTCATTCCCACTTGCCAATAGCCTGATTGCAAGTCTAGGGTACAAAACCAACTGTTTCCTCCTAAGGAGTCAATGGTTTCATCTATTCTCGGTAATGGATACGAATTCTTTTTCGTTATTCCATTCAACTTCCTGTAGTCTATGCAGAAACGGATAGTACCGTCCTTTTTTGTTACCATACACACAGGACTACTCCATGGGCTATTGGAAGGGACTATTACATCCTGTTCCAACATCTTATTTATTTCATCCTCAGCTACTCTCTTTTTTGCTAAGGGTAACCGTCTATACGGTATCTTAAAGGGTTCGGCATCTCCAGTATCTATTTTATGTAATACCTTATTTGTCGTACCTAGTTTTTCACCAGGTTTGGCAAAGGCAGTATGATACTGACAGAGCATATCATAGAACTCTTTCCGGTGTTCCGGATCTTCTAATGAAGTTTCTTCATACAACTTAAGTAAGTCTTCCGAAATTTCATCATCTCCTGTTACCTTCTGTAAGCTTAGCTTACTATCCGTTACAGTTTCCGAAAGGGTCACGTTTCCAAAAACTTGTCCCTTTTTCAAGTAGATAGTAGTGTTTCCAGTATTGGAGACAGGTACTACCGACCAGGATGCATTCGCTACTATTGTGTCTACAGAATTTAATCCAATACCTGACAAAGTAACTACATCCGGTTCTATCACTGCAGGTTTGTTACGCATTGCAGGATCACTTCTTACAAGCACATCACAGGCTACTCCCGGAGGGATTCGCACAGTGTGTGCCACACTAGCCATACTGCTCACTTGTCTCAGTGCACATCTAACCTTCACGGGGTACGGGTATCTCACACTCAACACTCCTGTTTGGGGTTCCAATACAGCACCATACAGGGATGCGAAATCCAACCCGAGTATCCCCTCATCTGCTATATCCGCAACGGTGGCGCTCATGACATAGTCATGTATACCATCTAACTGTAGTCTCACACAAGTTCTACCATACGTTTGCAAGGTACTGCCGTCGGCCGTCTGAGCACTTCCTCCCGATTTGAGAGTATCATGTTCATCCGGTATAAGGTCGTAGAACCCCTTGGAGATACAAGAGTGGCTAGCTCCCGTATCCACAAGGAATTCGGCAGACCTTCCGTTAACAGTAAGGCAAACATACCACCGCCTTCCGTTTAGAACAGAGGGCATATCCGTGACAATCGGAACGTCATTTTTCACACCAGGAGTCAATCCACATCCTTTTAAGAATTCCAGACAAGGATGACCCGGGGGCAGGTGGGCACCACAGACCTTGGCTAACGAATAGCCGCCTGCCTCGTTACTGATATTGGGTTTCCCCTGTGCTCCCATAGCACCTGTTATATCAGCTTCCCTAACCTTCCGGGTGTCTACAACCACCTCGGTGTTAGGCGATCTTGTTACTTCATGTGAACTATCATCACGGATGGTGATATCATGGCAAGATTTGTCACTGGGATCCCCTTCTTTGCCCCTCGGGAGACCCCTCCTTAGTTTTCCTCTGTACTTACTCCAGAGACACTCTCCTGTCTACGAGGGACAGGTTTTTCAGCCATACATTCTGGAGCATAATGCCCCAGTTTCTGGCATCTGAAACATCTCCTCTGAGATTTGTCAACTCTCGGTCTCTTTAGAGCTTCTGTTAATCCGGCAATTAATGTTTCCATCATGTTAGTCGGAGCAACAGTGGCTGCTACAGTTGGGTTCGCCGTAGAGGCTACACTGCCAGGTTGAGTTGATCCGGAAGCTGTTTTACCAGCAACAGATCCTCCTCTCCCTCTCGAATGTATTTTCCTATACCGCTTCTGTCGGTAATACTTTCCAGCTACATGCACTGAACCAATATAATCTCCGTTTTCATCGGAGACATATTCATCATTCTCATCAACTTCATTCGATTCAACCGGAGCTAATTGGGAAGTATCGTATACCGGAGCAGGTGTACCTCCATATTGGAATGGAGCTGCTCTTATTGGATTAGGTCCGAGACCTACCAAACGTTTCTTCATGTCATGTCCATCGATTGCTATGAACAGATCACTGAAGGAAGTGTCATCTTTCCAAGAGTCCCAGACCACTTGCTTGTGATCCGGATCACGCAATCCACTGTAGAATTGTATAAACAATTCTTGTAGATAACAATCATCATCGTGAGCCCAATTTGGACGTGCTTTCGAAAGCAAGTCCTGTAGCTCCAAACCAAAGACTTTGTGTGATTCTTTAGGTTTTTGTGTCCTCTTCTTAAAGCTTACCCACGGATCTTCTCTAACGATTGATCCGAAAAGGTATGCGGCACATTCGACCAGTTGATCATAAGTACCGTATATTCCGTAAGCTGCTCTCCATTGGTTGAGGGCTACTTTTCCGCCTTTATTTAACCAACAGATCAAATATGGCAGAGCTTCTTCTTTTGTCCAGCCACTACAATTGACTTCGTCAACAAAAGCTTGATACCTGTCCTTCCATGGATCATTAGAATCATATGGAGGGGGTATCCGTGCCTGCCTACGTGCCGGATTATTACATCCGCGTAGTCTATCTGCTTCTCGCATGCTCCAGTTCATGACTTCCATGCCGTCTGCTCCCTTTCGGTAGCAGTCAATGCCAAGGTTTTGTATACATTGGCTTCTATCAAAGATGGTTTGCATCCCTGCAGGCATAGAAGTTCTCCTGTTAGGTTTCCTGCCATCTCCTCCTGATCCTGATCCTCCGAATCCGGATCCTCCTGGGCCGCCTGGAGGGTTTCCTCCTGGTGGACCATTATTATTATAGCCTCCAGATGAACCACCAGGGTATCCACTATTGTGACCGGTGTTTCCAGAAGAAGCATATCTAGGGTAAGAATCATTTTGATTCCATCCCTGGTTACAGCTATTACCATTCTGATAATTGCCACTTCCCGATGGATTATAATTATTTCTATAACCATAGGAAGATGTTCTCGGTTGATGCGTACCGCCGTTGATATTGTTTTGTGGCGGATTTGGTCTCGGAAAACGTCCATCAGTAGGACCATTACCAGAACCTGGGGGTGGATTCGGTAATCTTGGTACTGCTGGTGTACTGTGGCCGGGTTGGGGGAAATATGAAGGTGGTGTCAACATATGTCTCATTGGTCCGGGTGCTTTTGGTTGTGCCACGGGTGAATTATTATTATTCCCTGTAGCACCATCGTGAGTCGCTTTGATTTTGTGACTCAAATCTGGTATGGGTGGTGCTGGTCCTATCGTATCCAGCATTGGAACTACTGGTTTAGATGCGGTTCCATTTACTGCAGCGTTATCCGGTTTCTTATAGATTCCGGATACCACATTCTTGTCAGCCCCATCATCAACGAATGGGCTGTATCTAATTGGGGTTGCATCTTTAGATGTCTTTCCCAACATTGTAGATACCACAGCTGGGTCTATATTACCTATAGTTAACTGGGCTGCTTCTACATATTTATCTAGAGTTATTGCAGTAGCCTGCAATTCCTGAAGCTCATTCGTGAGTTTCTGTCTATCCTCCGCCAGTTGTTTGTTGTAAGCTATGATGCCTACCCGGATGGTCTCATTATCTTCAGCTTGTTTACTGCACTGAAGTTTCAATTTATCCAACTCCTCCTGATAATGGCGAATTTCGGATTCGAATTTTGTCTTATCAAGGTTCAGTTGGTCGTTCGTATCTATGTATGTTTGGATACGAATGTGCCTATTGTCATATTCTTTATTGAATGAATCTCTCATAGATTGAAGTTTTAGTTCTTCACTCTCGAGTTCTTTCATGTACTCGCTCCTTCTGGCTTCGAATTCCTTTCGCATGCCAGTTAGGTCCTCTTCCATTTGAAGTTTTTCATGCAGTACTTCATCCTTAGCTTTGACCAAGGTATTTAAATTCTCGTTCAAAGTTACATAAGTTTCATTCAACAACAGGACATCCGGTCGTTTTAATTCTTCACCTTCCGGTACCGCATAGGTTAAGTCGCCATCTATAGCGCTATAATCTAATATTGGTAATTCGGGCCTGGGTAACCTATAAGGTAGTTCTCCGAATGTTACCCTTTTTCGCATTGGTGCCGGATGTTCTGGGTTAGTACTACCACCGACTTCGAACATCGAATCACATAATTCGTCAACAATTGAATGCTGGCCTATTAAGTTACTATGTCTCTGTATGGACTGTTCGCGTCGTACAGAGTCTGGCAGATTCTCCTCACTATCATTATAGTGGGGTCCGGGATCTCTCCAGGATGCTGATTCTGCATCTTGTGGATCCGAATGGGCTTGGAGCATTAGCGATCCATTTCCATTCTCTTGGGCAAGTGATTGCCCTGCTGGGTTAGCTTCCCTAAGGGTGTCTAACCCATGTACTAGCCGTTCGGACGTTATAACGTCCGGGCTATACACCAGAATTAACTGGTCACGGCACCAGTGTAAGGGTTTGTGGCCTTACGGACCTGGGGGGTTCGGGTCTTACGATTCGGAAAGAAAGAGTAAGACAGTATTCCAAGTGTATGCCAACGGATAGGTTTATTACTTAATGCACACTCACGGCTGCCGAATGATATCAAAGAGGCAGCTAATATTAAAAAGCAGTGGTCTACATAGTGCGGAGGCCAGAAGGGCCTCTGACGTAGCGGCTGAGCCCTGGGCTTTATATACGGACCCAGGTGTTCGTCGTCAGATGTCCCCACAGACCCGGATCGGTGCTGCCACCTATCCGGAACCTGAGGAACGTCCGACGACTCGACTCACCCGCCACGTCAGACGGTACCCAACTCCTATGGTAATAAAGTGTACCTCTACAACTGCATGGGTCCTTCATGTATAACACCATCATAATATTATATACATGTATACAGTACTACAAACACTTACTATTTATGGTTCTACCACATGTGGACCATACAGACTTTGTAATTCTCCCAAAAAGGAAAAAAAAATAAATTGAGATGATTATTCATTCACGGATTTTCAAGTAATAAGCCATGGGCTGCGAGGCCACTCTGTAGCCTAGGGGTTGGGGTTTAGGGGCATTGTTTTGGGATGTTAACCCTCGCCCCCACGCCAGACCTAACCCCCGCCCCCCTGCATAGGCCCCAAATCTCAAATTCTGTCATGTTAGAGGATTTACTGTAGGCAGTCATCGTTGTTAAGTGACTCAGTAGGGATACACCCAGTAATCAATGCCAGTATCGACAATAAGCACAGTGCACAGTAAAATGGCTGACTATGGGTTTACCCTTTGTGGCACGATGGGGTATGACTGTTGTATTGCTGGTTATGTTTATACCCTCCAAAAGAGTCTGCATAGATAATATCCATGCACATCCATGTACATCCATGCACCCTGGTGACTCTTCGCGAGCACCTGTAAACTTGTTGGGTTCACGCATGAATGTAGCCCTGGGTTACATTTAAGCACCACGACAACAAATGGGTAGCTGCACTAATGCAATAATTATCAAATGGCTAATGGATGACTTTCACTTGTCATACTGTACTCAATACAAGGACACACCAGGTTACATCAGCAAATACAAATATTCACATGTGTACACCAATATTAGGCTTACAATTAAAGGACCGCAGATTCCCATGTGAAGTATATGTGTTGTCCTGATGCACCAGAGCCGTGCTGGTGAGTAACTCGCCAGCATTACCTCAGTGCACCATGCTTACCCTTTAGGAGTGTATCAATAATATATCATAATGTAAGCATAATGCATGAATCTAGGCCCTGTAGACTTATACTTACTGGGGCATAATGCCTAATAAATCATGTAGTGAAAATGGTGCATTAAAGGACTATGCAGTCCTTAAAGGGTGAAACCAGCTGTGGCATGTGTAGTCATAAACTGTAGTGCAGGGTTGATAGGAAGACAGTCACGATAGGAAAAGTCCCATGACGGGTTAGATAGAGCATGGAATATTTACATCAATGGGTCGACAGTCGGACTTTATTTAGAGAGCAACATGCAAGGTAAGCTAGAAGTGTGAAATTGTTCTAAGGCCTCCACCACCACTACAGATAATAAGTCAGGGAGGACGTTTTGTCATTTTGGTTGGATAGGTAAGATTTTAGGAACAGGGCAACAAAATTGTTTCCACAGTAGAAGTCTTTTCAGAGACAGGGAAGAGAATGCGACAACTTAGTGCATACAAATGTAAGACGCGAGTCGCTCGCTGGTACGGCATCTTAACGACCATTCAGGAGCGAAAGAACAATGCAGGATCAGCATTATACTGGCGAGTTACTCATCAGAGCTGCATTTAATGCATAGGTTTGTGAATACAACCAAAGGACATAGAGCATCAAGGCATTATGCATCTCTCAAACGGTTAAATAAGCGACACTCGTTATTGGGATGGATGTCCAATATCCATGACTTAATGCAGTTGGCAGACTCCTCCTCGACTGCTATTTTTGTGAGACCAATGTGGAGAATAGAAGTATGAGAGTGGTATCTGCATAAAGTGTATTCGGGATCTTTTAGTGTTAACATCAAGTCATTTATGTTAAGGACACCATGATGCTTTGGGGCTTCATGTTCCTTTGTGGCCATTACAAACCAGTGCAAGGACAGTGAGTAACTCGCCACACTGAATTGGTGCATCATGCCGACTTGAGGACTGTATCATGGTCGGCATGATGCTAGGAGGGTCTCTTTGTATATAAACGTATGTTACACAATAGTGCAGGAACCAATTTAAAAAAAAAAAAGTATTGGGGGGGGGGGCTACTTTTGTTTTATGTGGGCACCCATGACCATATCCCCCCACCCACCCCCACATTTCCTACGCCAGTACTTTGGCTGTACAGTAAATGAGCATCATTACTGTAGATAACAAGAGAGTGGACACAGCCCTGTGCTCCGTATACACACTGACACTATATACACACTGTGCACACCAATGACACTAGGCATATACAGATATATACTCTACCGTAAAACTAGAATATCTGATATTGATATATACTGTAGTACTCACATATGGAGTGCTGCTTATACGTTACTTTACCCCAGGTGCACTTTTTTAGCGCCTCCCATGCCGCGTAGCGGCGGTACCGCGAAGCGGTACTGGAGTGCGCTATGATGATTGCATTTGCCCCATGTGATGAGGTCTCACAATACAAAATTACTGAATAGAGAAATTGATAATTGTGAAATCTGCATTATGTCTGCTTTTATGAGACATGTCATCAAACACTGGTATACCGACATTAACGGCGGGAGGCGGTTTTTTAAGCGGTCACAACTGCATTTTTTGTTTTAGGATTAGCCCAAAGCTCATGTGCGCCTGACAGGCGAGGTGTGTATTGATGAAGTGCAGTACAATTACCTCAACCTACGATGTGCCTCAGAAGACCTCTGAAAGTCAAGGTTTGTCTTATACGCAGGGTGCGCCATATACCTTTGAATACTATGTCTGCACTTTCTTAGTCCTCATTTAGAGCATTCCTTTGTGCCTCATTGTCTTCCCAAATGACTCACAATATGAAGTATTTTTGCAGGCTTCAGCTTCACAGGTTGGTGTAAATTACACATCACGTGTTTGTGTGTCTTCTATTAATTGGTGTTTTAAGGATTGTGGATATAGATAAGATAGATACCTGGGTATTAACAAAAAAAAAACACTTTTGTATATAAGTAGTCGTAGAATTATGTTTCTCTTGAAAGGCGTAGCAGTATTGACCTCCACATTATCTTTGACCTCTGTAAATGCACTACAAATACAATTACAGATCTCGGGGACTGTATCAGTCCCAGAGGGCGCGATACATGTAATACATGAATGTAGCAATAAGTCTTGTACTTAAACATATGAAATTTGTAATTACTAATTTAACGTAATTAATACAAAGTAGTTGATTGAGTCCCAAGATTTGACAGGACACACTGTAATACCATATTGCCTCGTGTATTATGCTGCGACCATTTCAGAGGTCTACTGCGGCATATATATATATATATATATATATATATATATATATATATATATATATATATATATATATATATATATATATATATAAACAGAGTCTTCCTGAAGTCAGGATGTGGCTATTGCGTCAGGTTTAAATATATAGACTATAGTAAGGAATGGTTACATACGTGGTTGTTCAGGGTTTTACAGTAGCCTCAATTTAATAAACTTAGACAACACAAGGTATTGTTATAGGCGATATGTACCTCAACAGGTAACAACTTAATTGCTTATAACCGAAACCCATAGAACACAAATTGACTTAGAATACCACTTCACTCATCAGCCTCTTACCAGTGCGGAAGAATACTTAGCCTACTGCCCTTAAGAAGATTCGCCAGGGGTTGCGTCCCGCGGTTGCGTTCACAAACCCTAGCGACAAGTACCAGGGTTGGCATATCATGCCAAGTAATGCAAGCCAGTGACTCAAGGATAGCATTAATGCATCAGAATCACATGGATATCAAGGCGTCAGGCTGCCTCTGAGGGGTTAGACTTTGTCAGCTATTTGATGGTTGGCACCTTAACTGAAACACGTGCCAGACTCATTTACTGGCATCACTCAGACGCAAAGAGAAAAATAAAACAACTGAAGCAGGCCAGATGGTAGAAATATATAGTAGTATACATATAAGAACAAAAGAGAAAAAAGAAAATGAACAAGATTTTCAGGAAGTAGCAACGACAGCAACGTGTGATATGGAAACTGTCACTTTGACCCCATTGGCTTGAAATACACATTGGCCCTCATCGATATCAGGACCATAGATACCCATAGGTGTCCTTGCCAAGCACAGATGTGTGGAGTGAGGATGGGTTATATTGGTTCAGCTCATCGATATAGCCTTATCAGTGGACAAATAATGTACAGTCTATAGCTACTGTGGAGATTTTAATTCTAATTATGTATGAAGGTAGGTAGAGGAGTGTACTTGTGTATCCATTTTCATGCTTTAATGGAAACATTTGATATCCTTTACTGGTCTGAGGGGATTCTCGTGTGACAACCATCAGCAAACACTAAAAATAGACACAGAAAAATATATTTAGCATGTAGGCAGGGTATACACATAGATATCCACTAGTGCACATGCACAACTTTTAGATATACTGGATTAGTCATTTAAGATTGCAAAATACCTAGCATATAAGCGGCGATTTGTACGCATACACAAATGTAGGAGGGTAGAGAGGTGAGGGGGATGGTTTGACTTATTATGTGATTGACTAGACGTCAATCACATACTTATATATACCTAGACCGCTGCACAAAATCACATTGAAACAAAGAGAGATTCTGACAGACATAGGAACAAAGAGGGAAATTTGGCCCATACTCTGTCTCTGTACACATTGGTGTTGGTGTATATGTTTTTGGTATATAATATAGTTGAAGGTAGCCCATAGGCCATGTAGATGGTACAGCTAGCATTTACACCTTAGAGACAGAATAGCCTCCGTTCTGGGGTGGTCACAGGTATTAATGTATTTCTTCAGGCCTGCATGCACCAGTGGTCATTAACCCCTTAAGAGCCACATAGCAGCAGTAAAATTATTAACCCTAAAAGGGCATTGAACATAGAACATAGGGCTCAATCACAAGTAGGCCTAAGGCCTGGACTTAACCATTTTACTTCACATGCAGGATATATGAGTTGTAAACTGGATTCACTTCAGTTAAATGGTATACGATGATCCTATTTTGCTTTTCAGAGTTTATAAACATATCTTTACTATGTTGTGTGCCAAATAACTAATTTGTGTGATAGCGGATTTTATTCTCTACTTCCCTAATTATTAACTCATATGCATTCTGAAATTCCCTAATTGTATTTCAAAATCTATATTTGATTTTAAATATCACAAGAAATATAGTATTGAAGGTCGTTATTAGAACCCAAAACTGTTCTGTCTACAGAGAAAAAAACTTCAGCTCGACGCAAAAGGATTGAGTTGACATCTTCTACCAAACATGGTTTGTTCATTGTCCCGATAACAGATTTTACTGGCATTTATAACAAAACAGTTTTAAAATGAAACCCAAAATAACTCATGCCAATGATTAACACAATGTTTATGTATCGCATGAAGAGTGTGATCTGCACATACCTCCTCTCCCTTTGAAATATCTTTAGTTGTGTCAAAAATGAAAATTGCTTCAATATATATGTATCTTTTGAGAATAATTCATTTTTTCGGTGTGTAATCCAAGATGGGGTTAAGCTTGTGTGTCATGAGCCCATCTTTTATGTTTTAAATTACGAATTACATGTACCATGTGAACTGTCTCTAGCTAATGGGAAGTAGTTGTCGAGGTTTAATCCAAAAGATTATCACACACGCATCTTTATTTCCCATAAATTATTTTTGCCATATCTAAATTCTCAGATCTGAATGCTGATTTTGAGATATAATCTTTAAATAGCCGGAAATGGAATGATATCAAAGCGTGTGTAATAATTGTCACATATATGTATGTAGTATGTTGACATTGGCTGCAGTATTTTGCATCAGCTAAAACCATAAAAACTATGTTGACTATAGATTTATAAGAAGACAATAAACAAGTACTCCTGTAGTCGATCAGTATCATGATGTATAGCATCAATCAACATTATTCCTTTGATATAGTTTATGTGATTGTACAATGTCAGCATACATAGGTTACATCTAGGATATTGGAGCTTTTGCTTTATATGGGACACTAAAACTGCATTGCTATAAAAAAAAATAAATAACTGCAATGTAGATGTATGAATTATTTTTATTTTTTGAAATATGTTACCTCAGTTTCTCCAATCTTTATTTGATTGTTTCCCTGCAATGTTGTTATGTGAGCCATGATTCAGCTTCCTCCCACCCAACCCATTTTTGTTATGGAAAATGAACTCAGTCTTCCGTCTGTTTGTGTTCTATTCTATCATATTGATGTTCTTTTAATGCATTATGCCAATCTGTAATTTTAACGAAAATACCATAACGTACCTCTTGCCCATTAAAGTGTAAAACAAATAACTCTATCAATGGGTGACATTCAAAATTCTCACCTACCTCTTTTTGCATTCCTGATAAATGGAATTGTGCACTCAACCGTTAAATCTGACTCGATATGGAATATGCACATTTGAATTAAGGAAAAGAAATTGCTGTGTTGCATGTAACACATAGCCGAAGAAGTTATGAAATCCTCTAAAATTGTCAATGATTTTCTGCATATTACATAAAGTATATGGGTTATGTTTTCTAATGTCGACCTGCACATTTATTCCTGTAATCAAAACTATGAATGCCTTTCAAAAGATGGACTCAGCATGTGTAGTTACATGTGCAAAATAACTATATAGATAAATTTCACTTCATATGTCTCAGTTCTCTATAGGACAATTAGGAAGGAGAGTGCAGAGCTATGTGTTGCTTTTGTGTAATGCTTTCTGGTAAAGATGATATTTAACACTGGTAATGATGGCATTTAACACACTGTAAAAATTACTATTATCTACTCTATGGAAACAGGACGGCCCCAGATTTCAGAGCCTCCACCACCAGAGGATAAGGCTGACCTAAGACGTTCCCGGCCAGGTAACCGCCAAGGGCAGGACAGTAGTAGTGAGAAGCGGAGGTCAAGGTCAGTTGGTGCTCCAGCGTTTGGGGGACTGCGTCCAATGCCCCCAGCCAACAAACCAAAAGGTATGGATGATTTACCATTCATATATAATAGTCATTCTGTTGATAGAAATAGAAATATACAAATATAATCTTGCAACTAAGAATCATGTAAATCCTCTTGTCTAGCTCTTAAATTTAGACGTAGAGGAAAATTGACAATCATCTGACCCAAATGCCAATTTTCCTCATTATTATCTCTAGTCTTAGAAGAGGAACAACAAAGTTTTTGAATTCTTTCATTACATATCTTTCCAGTTCCTTCAAAACCAGCAGTAGCAGAAAAACCATCAGACGCCAGAAAAAAGCCTAGTAGCTTACCCAGACCATTTCAAGCCCAACAGTCAGCCGACACATCAGATGAACCGACTGCAGAACGGAGACCACCGTCTGGCTTCAGAAATAAATCATACAAAGTAGCAACACGAGCTCCAAAGCCAACCTCTGGCTCAAGGTCAAGGTCAGGATCCCAATCAAAGAAAGGCTTTGATGCTTCAAAGAATGTTACAAGTCCTGCAAATTCCTTGAGTCCTACTAGTCCTACCTCTGATGCTCGACAGGTGTCTCGCTCACGATCTGGGTCAGGGTCAAAACAAAGACCATTTTCAGGGTCAAGGTCAGCACGCTCTCCTGCTGATGAAGCAAAGCAGAGTTACCGAGATCACAGCCCCCATGAACAAAACAAAGAAAATGACCAAGCACATGTTTTAGGAGAACATCCTCCTATAAAGCCATTGTTAGGACCAGGTCTTGAGCAAAACCCTGACTTTGAATTGAAAAAGAAACCCAAAACTCAGGTTGGTGGCTCTTTCATTCCTGTTCCAAAATCTTATCCTAAAGTCCCTCCAAAAATCTCTCCCAAGCCAAAGTCACCAGGCCAGTCGCCATTAGGGTCTCCTCGGACTATACGCGCTTTTAAAAATCGTTCTCCTGGCACGACAGGTTCGGATGAAGACATTAAAGCAGCTGCCAAAGCAAATATTCTCTCTGCGCTTGCAAAGCGGACTGGTATACCATCAAACAGGGACTCTCAGTCATTAGAGCAGCCAGATATAGCAGACAAAACAGCTGAACAAAGACGGGTAAAGCAAGAATCAGAGACACAGGAGAGAGTCTCAGTGGTTGTAGAGGGTGTAACTGAAGGGGAGACATCAGATAATACTGGTGCAAGCTTTAAAGGCTCAAAGACTGAGAGTAAAACACAAGAAAGGGTATCAGTTGTTGTCGAAGGTGTCACTGTAACTGAAACATCAGATAGCCCTGGTGCAAACTTCAAAAGAACTGAGAATACCTGGTCAGATCAGGGGGAAAAAGCTGATGAGAGCACTGTATCCTTGCAAGAAAATCAAGGAAAATCTGGAGTTGTTCAAAATGGTGAGGCATCAGCAAATACTGATGTAAAGAAAGTGAGTCCAAAGTGTCATGTCACGAAAGGTGACCGCGCGCCCACTGTCACATCGCCAGACAACAGCCAGTCTCTGAAGAAAAAGAACAGCTTTAAAAAGCCATTGGTACCTCCACCTCCCCCACCATCTCAACAAGTCAGTGTCAGTAAGTCTGATATTAAATCTGCATCCCTAGATGCTACAGGAAGTGAACCTGATGAACTGCAGAAGAAGTCTCCTTCAGTTCCACCAAAACCGAGCAGTGCAAAACTGGTGAAATGTGGACTCAATGATAAGGGTCAGGACATTCCTGTATGCAAACTGGTAGCTGATAAGAACAATAGTGATAACATTCAGGGGTCTTTAGATAATCAGACAGTGCCATCGGTAGATCAGAAACTTCTACCACTTCAGGTTTTCTCTGCTGAACAGAAAGGTTCTCCCTCAGATTCAAATGATGCAGATGATGAGGAGGATCTGAAGAGTGGTGCATCGCCAAAATCTAGAGTTTACATAAAATCCTTTTCTGTGGAACAAAAGGACCTTGTGTCAAGCAGTGCTGGTGTGAACAGGGGGAGACCCTCATCAGAAATAACCCCCGAATCTGACAGTAGTTCTAGTGAACAAAAAGACCAGAATAAGAAAGGTGTATTAGGTAAGATTAGGAAATTGACTTTTGGCCTCTTGCCATCAGCCGAGGAGGTTGGAGATAGACGGCAGGTTGGGGAGGCTACGTTTTACCCTGAGGAGGATGTACCTGGGACTACAAAAGAGGGTGAATTTCACAGGACTGTTGGAAAGACCACCTTCTACAGTGGTGAAAATAAAACTAATGGAGAAGCGAACCCCTCACAGGACGAAAGTGTAAACAGTAATGAAAACTCACCTGTTGAGAAGCAGCGCAAGGTTTCTTTGAGACACAGCACAGCAGGGCGGAAGTTGTCAAATAAAAGTTTCCGCTCAGGTATCTTTGTTGAGAATGACATGTATGAGGAGGGAAATGGTCTCGGTGCATATGAACATGTGTTTTTTGGAAACATTTCACAGAGTATTGCCAAACAGCCTGCCAGGGGCAAACTGGACAGTTCATCTCTTGAATCGGTTGAGGATAAGCAGAATGAACCTCCAAAATCACAGGACATGGAAAGCATAAGGTCAGCTGACCAGGCTCAGCCAATGAAAACTCGAGCTGAGACTGAGCGAGGTTTACCTGAGGATGTCACCAGCACTGATGACGATCGACACTCAGATCCGATCTATGACAATGCCATTCCGCATGGGAATAACAACCACATTTACACAAATGTGGAATTCAATAGCTACACCCGGAGTTGGAGACGGAAGACGATTAAGCGTCGGCAGTCTCCCCGGAAAAATGAGGATGAGAATGAAACTGAGGATGGGCGACAGACTGAAGACTTTGAAGACTTTTCAAACTCAGACGACTCGTTTGACTCGGATACATATACAGATGATAGTGAAGAAGGCAAAGACAGTATTGAACCAAAGTATGCAACCATCCAGGTGTGTATGACCCTTTTATTTATTTGTTGAAACATTTGTTTGGGTCAAGTCCTCTACGGCCAAATATTTCTGGATGGAATTTTCAATTGTTTAATCATGATTTATGAAAGTTAGGCATTTACACTGGTAGTTATATCTGGTAATAAATCTTACTTGACGTCAGTGCACATACTCAGTGACATATAATCTTAAAATATATTTTCAATCATCTGTGATGAATTGATTTGAGGTGTAGCTGATTTAGGCACCTATGGAGTCAAAGAGATTAAGAGACCCAATATGAATGCAAAAACATATGTAAATGGCAAAAATGATTATCACCATATATTAAGAAAAAAAAAGAGAAAGAAAATTTGATTACACATTTGTTATACTACTGGTAGGGTGAAGCACCACAATCTGAAGAACCTGTGTCCAAAGTGGGTAAACTACAGCGGATAGCTTCAGAGCTACTTGGCACAGAGCGAGCCTATGTGAAACGGTTACACCTCATAGACCAGGTAGGATTTATATGCATATACTTTGTGTAATGAAAAGCTAATGTCACTTGAAAGTGTACTTCAAATTGAGATAATATAGTAAAGTTACAGACATTGGTCTCGCCTTCTTGCATATAGAGCAGGTCTCTGTGTCCACTGGTACTGGAATGGCATGTTGATTAGCATTCACAATTGCATTTATACACGGGATGTCGATAGACTCAGAGCCCCTGTTCCTTAACATTATTTAATCTAAAAAAGATCTAGGAATTAATTCATTGTCATTTCCAAAATATCCTGTCCTAAGACTGTGTGCCCTCTTTCCAGATTTTCCACTTCAAGATAGTGATTGAGAACCGGTCACACCACATGTTCCCTGATGACGTTATCCCACAGATGTTCTCCAACATAAAGAGCATCTATCAGTTTCACAACGACTTCCTCCTGCCACAGCTGGAGAAGCGCATGGCAGATTGGTGAGTCACATCTTTAATAAAGGGCTCCTCAATTCCAGAGCATATTCAAAGTCTAGTGCATGAACTTGACAATATGGTAGATACATTGAAAAATGATCCGTATTCCCTTATGTTTATTAGACCCGAGTTCCGTACTCGGGTCTAATATAGGTCTAGTCACCTTTTCGCCTAACTTTTTTTGTTGAAAAGGGCTAGTGACCTATGAATTGACCATTGTGATTTGCTTTGGAGTGACTGACTAATTTTCAAATGAATTGTATTCATATTATATGCATATTGATGTTAAGTTGGCCATTTCAAATTACTTTGGATTAATTTGTAAATTGTAGTGGTATTTTACACATATTACTATGAAATAATTTGTAAATTGTATTGGTATTGTGCACAGCGTAGGGCGATTTATGGTAGGTCTACCATTAGGCAGCACCAAAAGATCATGTCAGAGGTAGACTGTAATACCTTTACAAACTGTCTATGACTTACCCCCACCTTCAGTTGGAAGACCCCCCCCCCCCTCCCATGTACATAGCCAACATAGGGACGCTGTTGGGGCTGGTATAAATGCCGTGAGTAGCATGGTCCATTGCCTCTTTGATTACATGTACATGTACCTAGCCAACATATAGGGACGCTGTTAGGGTGGGTATAAAAGCCGTCAAGAGCACGGACCATTGTATGTTTGATTACATGTACATAGCCAACATATAGGGACGCTTTTAGGGCTGGTATGAACGCCGTGAGTAGCATGGACCATTGCCTCTTTGATTACACATACCGGTATTTTAATTTGTGATTTAATTTCAAAATATAGAGTTTAGGGGACATAGGTATAATGTAAATTAACTAAAAACTATAGTCCATCCCTGATTAGTTGGCAGCTGAATACAACATGACCACAAAATATAGTCCATTCCTAAATAGTTGGCACCTGAATGTGAATTGACTACAAGCTGTAGTCCATCCCTGACTAGTTGGCATCTGAATCGGCTACAAACTATAGTCTATCCCCTACTAGTTGGCACCTGAATGTGAATCGACTACAAACTATAGCCCATCCCCTACTAGTTGGCACATGAATGTGAATCGACTACAAAATATAGTCCATCCCTGGCTTGTTGGTACCTGAATGTGAATTGACTACAAACTATAGTCCATCCCTGACTAGGTGTCACCTGAATCTGAATTGAGTACAAACTATAGTCCACCCCTGACTAGTTGGCACCTGAATCTGAATCAACTACAAATTATAGTCCATCCCTGACAAGTTTGAACCTGAATGTGAATTGACTACAAACTATAGTTCATCCCTGACTATTTGGCACCTGAATGCAAAATGAACATGCTTGAAAATTGCATTGATAACTCGGGTCTTTTAGGTCTTTGACCTAGCCTGCTCCATCTTCTAGTGATCCCTTTATAAATCATTTATAATGTTTTTCACCCAGAAATTATTTTCATGTCATTCACTATGATGTTAATATGAAACTGGCTTTTAGGTGAACTGATGTGCCCAGCACTACATTCTAATCACTTACCATAATATTTTCTTCACACTCCCAATTCCTTTTTCATTATATCCACTGCTTTATATTTAACAGGGAAAATACTCCAAAAATTGGTGACTTGATGAGTAAATTTGCACCGTTCCTGAAACTGTACTCCGAGTATGTCAAGAACTTCGACCATGCTGTGAATACTCTCAACACGTGGCAACAACGCTCACCGATGTTTGCAAATGTCATTATTGAGCTACAGGTATGTATACATCGTGCACTCTATTGAACAATTTAGGGGTCGCACAATACCTTAATTTATCATGCCTTACATGGACTCTCTGAGAATACCTATATCAACGTTGAAGGGTCATCAGGGTGCATCAATGCAGTCCTGGGAAGTAGATTCTCCTGAAGGCATGACGCATTAGTGCATAATAAAGTACATTCCTTTCTTTTCACTTTTCTTCAGAAAAAGCCAGAATGTGGGATGCTTTCTCTACAACATCACATGCTGGAACCCATTCAGCGAGTGCCGCGCTACGAGCTGCTGCTGAAAGGTAAGTTTAGATGACTCACAATGAAATGGGCACTATCTGAGATAATCTTGACTTGAAAATAAATTCATGGAAAGGGAGATTTACACTTAAACATATGTGAATGGATAGTATGAATGAACATGTCTGTAATTCTTTGCAAAAAGCTTCATAAGAAAGCTGATGGTATTTATTCATAGGAGAAATTATTATCAAACTTGAACATAGTTTTGTTTACATCTGTACCACCTTCTTACAGATTATCTAAAGAACCTACCTGAGGATTCTGATGACAAGGCAGATACAGAGAGTAAGTATTGGTAGTTGTAAACATTTCTTTTTGCAATTGTTTATATGTTGTGACGCAAGTGTGAAATACTCGTGTGAAACACCACTTACTGTTCTACGATAAGGCCTACTTTTGTCAAAACCGCCTGATGGATCTGTCGAAAAAGTAAATCCAGTACCGGTATGTAAAACGTTCTTAAAAGATGATGGTAAATGACTTAGAAAATTGAGATACACATCATCATGATATCACTGTTCTTTTTGCAGAAGCGCTAGTGTTGGTGACAACAGCTGCATCGCACGCCAATGAGACAATGTGGAAAATTGTAAGTATTTATTAATATTTCTCAGTGTTGAATGGAAAATCTACCAGTCTTCTATTACCTAAAACCGCGCTCATTAGCTGACCTCAATCACAAAAAAAAATCAGTTACAAGTCGGGGGTGGACTCAGAAAATGTTATGAGGTTATCTTAAAGATCTTAAAATGTGTCTTTCAATGTCTGAGTACGTTAACTAGGAGGCAGGTCCACTATTCTTAACTATCATGTTCTCTTTTCATCCCTGATGAAATTCTCTAATCGTTATAATCAACTTTTTCCCCTGCAGGAGAAGTTCCGTAAACTGCTTGAGCTTAACGAGATGTTTGGCGGTGTCTTGGACCTGATCGACCCATCTCGAGAACTACTCAAGGAAGGCAAGATCTTCAAAATTTCAGCCCGGAATGGTGTATTGTATGACAGATACCTCTTTTTGGTGAGTTGCGAAAATCCATCGAACCTACATTTTTGTACATACTTGTGTTAGATGGCAAAGGTTTACCATAATGAATCCATCTAACAGTGTAGCATAACTATACTGCGATTGTAATATATATTAGTCTACAATAGCATTTTAGTCAAACAATACTATAATATGGTTTACTATAGTATAGCATTTACTCAAGTACATTTTGGATGAAATGGGTCTATGACTGTACACGATACGTTAAATAACGTAATGTATCTCAAAAATTAACTATTGGACAAGTCAAGACAATTCTAAAGGGATTCTGAATACAACCTTTTAATCTACCAATATTACCTTTCAGTTCACTGACATGATGCTATTGTGCACAAACCACCGGATGGGGCTTACAGCGGCACGGAGCTACCACATCAACAATGTGCTCAAACTCAGCGGCATGCAGGTGGGTAATGGAACGACTATAGTGGTCTGTTTTAGGCTTAGCGTAGTTCCTTAAATTAATGCAGGTCTCGTTTAAGGCCAGGGTAAAGAATGCATTCAAAATGTAAAAATTCGTGCATATTCATATCTCAGATTAACAGAGATCCCACACTACCGCAGAATAAATCTTGGGATGAGATTTATACGAGCTGGTGCACTAAATCAGGCCACGTCGGTGTGATGGTTGATAATGATTTGATTTTACTCCATGAAATCAAAAGTATTTGAATTGTATATTATTATATTCTAATGGGTACCTGAAACACTGCTTCATACACATTGTAGATAATGGAGGGAGACAACCTAGAGACACCTTTCACGTTCTATGTCAAGACACAGTCCAAGACAATCGAGCTCCATTGTAGGTAAGTGCGCGGGAACTAAGACTCATCTGATTTTTTTGTCTGTGAATCAGATCAAAAGCTAAAAACATTAGTATCAAACTGCTAACATCAAGCTGTATGTGCGCCTTATAGGACGGTCCTACCAATTGTACATACATAGTTTAGGGTGTGCTCTATATGTGAGCGGTGTCTTATACACAGGGTTCTATGGTACTTTATTTGTTGTCTTATGTTTTCTAGATACCGTTATCTCTCGCGTAGAAGGCGCGTCTTCTACGCCAAACAAAATGCTGCTGGGTCTTTTACGTGGGAGGGAAATTGCTTTGAGTTGGGGGTGCGCCTTATACGTGGGTTTATTTTATTATAGAAAAGTACTAATCTTACAAGATTCAACCCTTATGGGTGCGCCTTCTACGTGAAAAGGCCTTCTCTGAGTTGGGGGTGGGCCTTCTACGTGAGCTGCGCCTTCTACGCGGGAGATTACGGTATATGGATATACGAAGATGAAAATTCTAAGATAGCAATATTTCACTTCATTACTTTGTCTCATATTAAAACAGTACCCGGGACGAGATGCAAGACTGGTATAGTGCTATAGAGGACGTCATCACTGAATTCACAAAACGTCAAATGTCGCGTCTTGCTGGACTCAAGACGACAGAAACAGTAAGTTTGTCCTCAGCCTAGATTCGGTTGCATTTGGTGTTAAAATTAGGACTATAGTTGAATACAACATATGGGGAGTAAATCATTGCATACACAATACTTGCATATATTGTACCTTTTTCTGTGAGATGAATATTCAGACGTCAATCACTATTGTACTACATTATACCATAATACCCCGCTCATAGGTCAACCTCCATCTTAAGCCGGGGTAGACTTCATGAAACTGTTTTAAGCGGATTTTAATTTACAATATTTTCTCTTGAATCTATTTTTATAAAGCCCTGCTCATGAACCAGGGGCAGATTTTCAGAAAAATTTGGAACCAATATTGGTCTGAAATAGATGCATGACTAGAGTTTTACGGTAAATCTCATATAACAATATAAACTTCTCAGAATACATTATTATTCCTGCACTATTTGCAGGATGACAAGCTTGGTGTGTGTGCGCCTACATGGGTCAAGGACCAGAACACCAGCATGTGTATGTTGTGTGCCTCCACATTCTCCATGCTCAAACGAAGACACCACTGTCGCTGCTGCGGAATCGTAAGTTTTCACAGATCACCATGTTGATAGACATCTTAAACTAGGTCCAAGTGTATATGGAAAAACAGATGTGTAATGCCATGGCAAAAGAATATTTCATCGGATGTTTCGGAATCAATATCTGCTTTGGACGATGCTTTGGGGATATTATGTTAACTGAGTGTTGCATGAGAAATGTTTCAAGTAAAAGGGGCATTTCTGGTATTTTAGATATGTAAGGATCTGAAGACCAAAACTCATGATGAATTGCTAAGAATTTAGTTTTCAGTCATTGAAATGCACTATACTGGGAAATATTAAAGGAGAGAACTCCTTCTTACATTGAAGTATGTCCACTCTTTCTTTTTGTGATTCATCCCTAGGTTGTCTGTGCCCGGTGCTCATCCCATAAAGCACCTCTAGCGTACCAGAACAACAAACCGGACCGTGTATGTGACAACTGTTATAAGACGCTCTCTGGCAGAGCGGAAAACGAGGGTCTCGGTCAAAACTCAAATCCCCGCGTCAAGGGTGTACTACAGGTCAGCTGAAATATCTTCTTTTTTTTCTGCTTGTAACATGGACTGTATGTGTGAATTGTGGCATGTTTTGAAATTCTGATGTCCAGTCTTATTAACCTCATATATTTACCTCTTATTGATTGTGTCAACATTGAAAGATAATCTTCATTGGGCTACTGTAGAGGACATGGGGAAAATCTAATCATCAACCATATTTATCCATGTCTCAGGTTAAGGGTAGTGACCCATCGGTTGTCTCTGGTATGATGCTGATGTCGTCGGACAAGAAGATCTGGGAGAGGCGTTGGTTTGCGCTACATGAAAACTTTGTTCTGTACACATTTAAGGCTCCACAGGTAAAGTTCATTTAATATCTTGTATGTCTTTCAAATACATGTCATGTATGTACATATTGATGATCATATATGGCCCACCCTGAGTTTATGCAAGATCTGTAACGTCAAATTCTGGTCATTTTTAATGTATGTAGCACTCTTCTATAGTTTACAAACCTTGCAGACTCCGGCCAATCCCACATCGGAATACGTTATTTTGTATTTTTGATTTTTCTTTTGCAGTCCTTGTTAAGATGTAAATGATCTTCCAGACCGATTTATAAGCAGTGAGATACTATTGCACCTTTATCTTTTATATTGTGGGCATCACATGGCTTTAATCCTATGCTGTAATCTGACTTTCAGGATGTCCATGCTATCACATCGATGCCGCTTCCAGGCTACACAGTAAGCGAGACGTGTAAAGACGACCACATTGATAAGGAGCGCGTCATTAAGATATACCACGCTGGAACCAAGAAGACCTACTTCTTCCAAATAGACAACAACACAAACTACACCAAGTAAGTCTTCCCTCACTTCAGTAAAACCCGATGTACAAGCCATGGCATAGAGATGCTTCAATCCCAGCTTTAATTTGATATCACATGCCCATATGGGACTTATACACAGGTATTCATATGTATGTTCCAATACTGAATTGGCAATTTTCAAATCCTGGCTGTGACTGTGGCTTGTATGCGGGTTACCGTAATCTCCCGCGTGTAAGGCGCAGCCCGCGTATAAGGCGCACCTAGAGTTTTGGAAAATTCTCAAAAAAATGAAAAATTCATAACTTTGGTTCTACTGAATGAATTTTCAAAATTCAAAAATCTATGGGTAGCTTGGGCCACCTTGGGCCCTCCTGGGCCCCATTTTGTCCTATTTTGACCAAGGGGGCATGTAAGATATCAAAAGAAAGGTCTTGGTGTCCCCCTTCTGGATCAAATGAGACCTAAAACCCCCCGTATAAGACGCGCCTTATACGCGGGAGATTACGGTATATAAAATTTCTGTAGATATATGAAAAGGTTCGTAATGTCCAGCTTTTGTGGGCAAGTTTAGCATCTAATGAGATTTTTTGTGCTTTTTCACAGTTACATAGATGGGAGGAGGGGGGGTTCAGAGTATAATTGAAAAATATTTCGAAAATATTGTAGAACGGCACACTGGAAATTAATCACCAATATGATTTGAATGTTTCGTTTAAGATGCATCATGCCCCATCTAAATGTCAGTTAAGGCAATATTTCAAGGAAATAAGAATGATCATTTAACTAGTACATTATTTTGCAGGTGGCTAACCGCCTTGCAGTGTGCCGTAAAGGTTGAGCTTCCACCAGATTACGTACCCGTCGAAAAGAGATCGCAATGACAGCACGCTTGAGAGATGGCTTTCTGTTACCAACAGTCCTTTCATCGCAATATATCAATGTGGTGTACACTATCTGAAATGTGCTCATGATATTAAGAATTATTAAGGAGAGATGAATTAATGAATGATGATTGAATGCTGCAATTTGTATAATGTGTGCTACATCGTTTGTATAGTGACATTCACAGACACTAATGACAGCACAACCTGTTAGCAGTGACTTGAATTATAATATATGTAAATATAAATGTTATCATTTGATTTTGAGTAAACACTGTCCCTACACTGTCCCTATTTATGTATATTTCAATGTACGCCTGTTTTTTTGTTTGTTTTATACTACATTTGTCATTCTGTATATTTCACTCATTATTCATGTTTAATGCTTTATTGTTAATCACAGTTGATTTTCTGTTATCATTCCCCCAAAATGATATCATTCTTCAGAATGGTTTCAGTTTGATTTTTAATGTTTAAAACACAACTGTTTTGTTACAAGTCTTTTTTTTTTTACATTCCGAATGAGGGTTTATTTAAACATCTTTTCATTTCCTGGATACATTCCACAACCTATAAGTGAATGTTGACGGTGTATTTAAAAAAAAAATCATCAAGCATTCCTATTAATTGCTTTCATCATAAAACCACCAATTCATGAGTTCTATTTATTCATCACCATGCCTCATCAAATAAATGTAATAAAATCTCAAAATATTGGGGATACAAAGCAGACAATTGAACGGTGGCCAAGAAAAAATATGGCTCCTAAAATACAGCTTGGGAATACAATGTAGTGTCATTCATTATCACTGTAAATAAGCGACCTAGTCTTGATTCTATTAGTGACAGCCAGTGTTGTTTATGCAGGGAAGTGCCAAGATGGTAACGACAAAAGTCAATACACAAATCAGATATATACACCTCAGAGATTTGGGATATTGCTTATTTTGTACATTCTTGATACATTCAGCTTGTACATACATCATACGCATGGACTTTTTAAAATGTTTTCTACAAAAGCGACTTAAAGTGGACAAGTTTACAGGCGTTTTCATAGCATTGTATGATATTGATTTATGTAGTGATCCATAACCCTCTGTAGATGAAGAATGATAATACACTTTTGTAAATCAAGAGCCAACTTATGTTAGACACCATACACCAGAATGAATACCGCTGATGTACAGTTGATATAATCCTGTACACTGTATTGCCCCTTCTTAAACCCTGGTGACTCAACTCATTGTGGATACAATGGGTTTATGATGACAAATGAGCTTATTGCATCCCATCTCTAGCATAAAGGGGTAGCATACAGATTGAAGTCAGTCCTACTGTATATTATTATAAGTTTCCATTAAATGATACAATAGACTTGCGTACACATTAGATCTGCGGTGATAACTACACTATACCTATGTACATACAAAATTATAAGTCTTGCTTGGTTTCTTAGGTACTCATTATTATTCAGCAGACAAATTGTATATTTGTAGATATTGTGTATTATGTATAAATTTAGTAGTTAAGAAATTATTCTCTAAATACCCTTATTAACTTCATCATGGTGCAGATTATACAGTGCTTACTTCATTGACAAAATCATGCAAATATTTCTTGAAAATTAAAAATATAATTAGAGGTGATCGAATAGCGTATGTGAAGAAATCATAAGATCTGAGTCAAATCAAGCGTTTTTCTAACCGTATGAATTGAATATATAAAAGATAAGCGAAAACACACACAAAATGTTTTTTTTTTACTTAGATACGTCTATTCACTCCGATCATGATATAAACGGGTGACGAAGACTTACTCTCTGTAAATTGTAAAGGCATTACATGCTGTCCAAGTTAGCGGAATCTCCATAGCATTAGACATACTCAAAATAAGATCTGAACGGTGAGGAGCTTTAATAGCTACCAATATGAGAAATATCATTGACCGAGTGTTATATGTTCTTGTATTTAACACAGGTATACATGCTGGTTGATATATATTGTATATGGAATTGTGCTTTCAATTCACATGGTATTTTCTGCTCACCGCGCTGCAGTACTTGGATATGATTAGATAAACTTCGATATGATTGAGTGAAATAACTAAAAGATTCACCAAAAAAAAAGTTCCGATAGCAGTTTCTTTCAGGGAGGCAATGCATACCGACATACATATCTGGTTTTAAATTCATTTAAATATTCTAATTCCAATACAAAGGAAACTTTGTGGGAGGGCTTGGTTCAGTTAATCTTTTCCCATCATTCTTGTCCTTTGTGCAGATTCACATATATAAAGCCAAATGAGACTCAGTAGCAGGTCCAGTGTTGAAATGATGTTATGATGCAAGCAGCTGAATAAGTTCAGTGCCTTAATCCAAGTATTATCTAGATAATGAAAAGGACCATTTACATGGGCCTCACGGCTTCATATTTACTTGTATTACTGATAATAATTTTCTGTGCACGACCAGAATTACTTGGAAAGTAATAGAAAAATGAAATAAAATTATTTCGCAATTTAAAGATAATGAATAGTGCAAAAGATTCCTTAGCAATATTTTTCAAGTTGAGATTTCCAACACGTATACTAGATGTCTTATGAAGTAAGGTATGTTCTCTCCTGTTATATGTTCTCTTAAACAAAGTGAGAAAAAAAATACTGTAGTACCTCGCGTATAAGACGTGTTGCACATATAACGTGCATCATGAGTTCATGCCACAGATATACGATGTATAATATCTTGGGCTAAGAACAAAATTTTAGTCATTTTGATATTGATGTTTATACCACTATTATGCCACCTCCCTTACTGTTATGCTGTCCTCTACCAGTGCCTTACCAGAGCATATACGCACATGTTCATTTTCGGGATTTTTGGATATACTTTTTCGAGGTCAAGTTGGACTTAGAATATTTTGGGAAAGTGGTGAGACATACAAATTCAGTCTCGCCATTGTTTCAATGTGAAAAATCGTCCCAACTCGTAGGAGTATTGAACCCTGGCCGTAGTGGATCTGGGCGGAAGCCTTAGCCATTACGCCACACTGAACGGTGATGAAATCCAATGCAAAAATAGATAAAATCTAAAGTCGAGATATTAAAAGGTACACATCCTTAGATAGTCTAGATGATCCCTCCATACTTATTATGTCCAATTATGTCTTTATTTTGAATATATTGGACATATCAAGCAAGGAGGGATCATCTAGAATGTCTAAGGATGTATATATTTTAATAACACAACATGACAAGCTTGGATTCAATACGAATATGGGTGTAAACACAGCAGTACGAGGAAAAAACAATGGCTTCGCACAGAGCGAACCGGGGAGTATCCCTGGCACTTACAAAATGTCTTCTGCTGGATTTATTCTGGGGATATCAGGTAAGAAATTAATACAAAATGGAGGAAAAGGTGGTATAACCCTAATATGGCATAGATATGACAGCCCACAGTTTGTATATTGACGATATTGCATTCGCCGCTGGCTCGTGCAGTATTTGTCAACATACAAACCTTGGGCTGTCATATTTATGTCATATTGGATTAATAGTCTGGGAGCGTCGCCTATAAGGCACATCCTGTCTCCAGGCAGACTGAGGCACAGCAAGGTGTTGCCACAGCAAGGTGTTGCATGGATTTACGCGAGGTACTACAATAACTATTTGTACCCGGTAGGTTACTGAAGTTTTTAAGCCATGCTAATTCAGTGCTACCTACTTTAGTAAAGGCTAAGTGCTTGAAATGTTAAAAATGTATATCTACTTTGAACCAACATCAATAACTTCATATCTTTTACTCATTGCTCACAAAATGACAGAACAATATGACTGTCTGACGTGGTGAATATTTCAAAATGTGCTTAATACCCTTTGGTTAAGCCATTCAATACTCTGAACTTTCCAATAAGTGAGAGTGAGCTGAATTAACAGATTACCTCGTAAGACTTTGCTGTCGCATGCTCCTCATATATCTCATTTTCTCCCAAGTCAAAGCGCAAATGAACTTCTTATTATGTACACATGAGAAATCCATATCGTCAATGATACCTAATAAGGCTTACCAAAATAGCCTAGATCAATGTAATTATCAATTTAAAACAAATGCTCAAGTGCATGTTGTGATTTGATATTGCTCTTGCTATATTACAAGGCTATGTGATGTATCTACACAAATGCTGGCATTAAAACTGAAACATGGTCGTTTTGTATATATTGGGAGTGCTCATGTATAAAACTATGGTGGTCTATCATTGGTTTACAACATATGCATTATGTATCTTCTGCAGTAAGTGAAATGTATAGGCGATTGATATTGTGATGTGTCATAATGATTGCTTCTGGAGAAATGATACCAACTATTATTATTGTAAGTGCCATACATATATCAATCATGTATGTCACTGAATTTGTTAAAGACACGATTCGCAATGCAGTAGGTGGTATCTAGTTACCTTTTCATAGTATGAATACTAGAATTGCACTGTAAGCCTTGGTAAAATAATGCATTGGCTTATTGATCGTCATGAGGCATGAATTCAGTTCTAGCAGGTAGACTCGACTGAGCTGCATCATGCCGGGTATGATCGACTACTAGCGAGTCGACTTACCAGCTGGCGAGTCGACTTACCAGCTGGCAAGTCGACTTACCAGCTGGCGAGTAGACTTACCAGCTGGCGAGTAGACTTACCAGCACTGTATTGGTGATTCATGACAACCAAGGAACATAAACACTGAGACATCAAGCGGCCCTTATAATGTTTAATACTAAAGTTAGAGTCTAGCACATTCTTGTAGTATTTGTTTAGACCAGTTAAACAGATGAATTTTGTAACTTAGCTTGGTTTCTGTTCTCATTCTGTAGTTCTTTGTTACTATCACAATCATGCAATTGATTGTCATATCTACTGACCCCTTTAAAGGGCACAGGGGGGGTGTTAGCAGTCTCATAGAGTGGAACTTGTTTGTCATCTTAATCATTGAACTATAGCACCTGTGAAGATATAAACCTGCAAACTCTAATGCTGCATGTCAATATGATATATTTGCACATTTGTTTTTTTGTTACTTTGTAAACCTTTAAAGACAGCGTGATCCCTCTTCACCTCAAGCTCATTTAAGCATACAAGACCCGCTGATGAGATTTGCCAGAACTACAGAGCTGCATTCATCCATCGTGATCACGATGTATTGATGTAATATGTGGTCCTTAAAAGGTTTAACAGTCTGAGTATGGTCATCAAGATTTAATGTCTCAGTGTCATACATTTACTAAGTCGCTGATCATAGGCCTGCTAAGGGGAATAGAGTGCATAGTTCACCAGTTTGGCGCTTCAAGCACTGCTGTCCTTAAGGGGTTAAAGGTTGCTTCTAGCATTCCTTTGTACCTGGTGTGGTGTTGTATAGCACTGAAGATAAAGGTGATGCGATGTTTTTACTTTTATATAGATATTGACGCAAATGATATGAGGTCTCATATGGCAGGACAATCATAACAGAGATCACCCTGTTTTAATTTGTTTAGACCATTTAAACAGATGAATTTTGTAACTTAGCTTGGTTTCTGTTCTCATTCTGTAGTTCTTTGTTACTATCACAATCATGCAATTAATTGTCATATCTACTGACCCCTTTAAAGGGCACGGGGGGTGTTAGCAGTCTCATACAGTGGAACTTGTTTGTCGTCTTAATCATTGAACTATAGCACCTGTGAAGATATAAACCTGCAAACTCTAATGCTGCATGTCAATATGATATATTTGTTTTTGTTACTTTGTAAACCTTTAAAGACAGCGTGATCCCTCTTCACCTCAAGCATACAAGACCCGCTGATGAGATTTGCCAGAACTACTTTGGTGCATCATGCCGATCCTTTGGGCTGGGGATTGTGCCTAAACGTAGCCTGGTGAGTTATTCAGCAGAGCTGCATTCATCCATCATGATCGCGATGTATTGATGTAATATGTGGTCCTTAAAAGGTTTAACAGTCTGAGTATGGTCATCAAGATTTAATGTCTCAGTGTCATACAGTTATTAAGTCGCTGATCATAGGCCTGCTAAGGGGAATAGAGTGCATGGTTCACCAATTTGGTGCTTCAAGCACTGCTGTCCTTAAGGGGTTAAAAGTTGCTTCTAGCATTCCTTTGTACCTGGTGTGGTGTTGTATAGCACTGGAGATAAAGGTGATGCGATGTTCTTACTTTTATATAGATATTGACGCAAATGATACGAGGTCTCGTATGGCAGGACGCTCATAACAGAGATCACCCGGTTTTAAGAGTGGCCTCCCAGAGAACTACACCCATCTGAATCTTGGACTTTTGTAAACAGGCAATACCAAACTGAGAATCTAAGAATTTTCTCTGCAGATATGCAAATCAGATATTGTCTGATCTCGTTGATTGTAAGGGCTGGAAGATAACAACCTTTATTGTGCAAAAGCTTTCTTCAAGCTTTCAACTGTTGTATATTCTTGTGCTAACCTAGTAGGTGCCAAATGGTATCATGGACTTTTCTATATATCCTTACACTATATGTCAAGTCTCTTTGTGTCTACGCCATGGATAAATAATAACGAAATATTTTCAATAAAATGGAAATTTTTATTTCCCAAGTAATTATGTTAAGCTTTGTTAAATGTTTATTATTTCTGTGTTTATATGCAGACTGTTCGTCAGATATAAAAGTTAGACGATGGTAGAATGTATAAGGGCAATAGATTTGAAGAATTCTTCCATGTAGAACTAGGTGAAATCTCTTCACTTCCATAGCGACTCATACTCCTTGACTAGATGTACTTTGATTAACAGTAATTGAGGAATATATTTATTTCAGCGATATCATGCAAATCTACACATTATCTATCCTTTAATCTGGTGAAATCATTCTAGACCATGGACTTTACTAGTGTCCATGAAACCATCTTCCCAATCCACAGGGATTCATTCACAAATTGTCCAGTTGGCGACTTGGTCCGAAAAACAAAAGGATAGACATGCTGTAGCCTTTTACATGAAGTAGTTAATCGGGAGCAGAATGAGGTCAGCCATTGTTTTCTATGGCTGAATGAAGTGGTCTGACATTCATCCATATTGAACTCGGCTCCAAGATATCCAAGTATATTCCCAGGTGCTGGTAAGCTCATACCCCAAAATGGCCGCGTGGTGAGGGGAAATATGTAGGACTTTTTGTAAATCTTAGGGTGCCAAAACCAATGATTCCTTGTTTCCCATATGATATCGGTGTCTTCAGAGTAAAATATCAAGTCAATAAATGGAAAAGAATACGATTTGTCTGCACTTAGTGCAGATCTAGTTTTGGAGTAGAAGCTGTATTGGAAAGTGTATTCGTGGAAAGCGTAACCCTTGTATTGGGACATCATCATTCTCACTTTGTTGAATTGATAACTAGGAATGTAGATGTCAAGATCGTCATCCCATGGGATCATCCCATGGTGTCTATAGGAGCCTAACAAAGTGCCTCCCACGATAAAGAAAGTGATATTGTTCTTTGTAAATCCCCCAACAAGCACATGTAGCAGATCTTTGATGGTTTCCTGCTCATGTGCACTTATTAAGGGCTGGAAGTATTTCAGGAGTTCAGCCTCTGGGATATCGTCCCCATGACTTCCCCAAGGTGTGGGAATTGCACACAAGTTCCATTGCATTATAAATACACCGAGGAGAAAGGCAACTATCAGAGTAAATCGGAGAGTTCTCCGATACTGAGGCCTTAATGACGATTTCCACATAGTCTGAAATGTGACAAAGAGTGAATTGCTATTACATTGTGTTCAATCAAAGATAAAGACAGGGTAGGTTTGTACATGTGATAGTGATGGATTCTAGATTTTAAAGTCAAGGGGGTTTGTAACAATGTCATCACATCGTAGTAATTTTCTGACCATGCGCAACTAAAAATATTTTTTTAAATATTTAAATTATCTTGCGTGGCGGACAAAACTACCAGTTTTAAGAAAATTAAAAATCTTAAAACTGGTAGTTTTGTCCATCAGGTAAGATTATTTAAGATTCCAAGAAAATTATTTTTAGCTGTGGTATTTGCCCAGCTTCTTGGGTTTTAGGATAATAGATAACATCTCAAATTTACTTGGAAACCTTATTAGACTTCTTACACTGGCGGCATTTGCAGCGCAGCATTTGCTACAGAGCCTGCAGTAGTGCAGCAGATGCAACCAGTGTAACATGGTCAAAAATTGCCGCAACTTGCTACAGCAGCTTCCCGCAGGCCCTCAATAACGCTCTTTCTGCCCCACAGAGAAATACACATAAGTAATACCTGTAAATTGTTTAATGGTGTCTGCTGCAGGCTCCCACAACCTTTACACAGAATATAGCAGTCTCGTCCAGTCGGGATTCAGGGAACTTCCTCTCTCGTGTTTGGGGATTGTGGGTCCCCATATTCTGGGGAATATTACTACGCATTATACCTGCCTACATTTTACCACTACAGCAACCAGCGGCCAGAACTACTTTTACCCATAAGCGCTGGTCGCCAGAGACGACTCACGCTAGTGGTCGAGCTGGGGCCAGATTGAGAATATAGATCAATGTGGCAAGAAAGAGTAACTTTCCAGAATAGAGTCAAGTCTTATAATGATGTTAATCAATTTTTGGCTGCTGGATAATTATCTTTAATTATTGGCTTTTTTAAATGTAAACATTTGCAAAGATATCATATTGTAAGGGCGATTATCTATCAACTAGTGAATACATCATCACTGGAAATTTCTCCTTAAATTCCTGCTGCATCGAACTATATACACCATGGAGGGATGTATAAATTAAGTAGAACAGTACCAGAACAGCTCAGAGGCCATAGGTCCGCGATCAAAGTCCAGGACCCTGTACTATGTATGGCCTATATAAGCAGCATATCCCCGACACAACCCTGCGTTTCTATAACTGTTATACCTACAGTCCACTGGGCCTCTTTTGGCAATTTTGGCCATACATTTCCTACACAAAAGTCGGCCGAAGAGGCCCAGTGGACTATAAGTATTAGGAATATCGCCTCCTGATTTTGGATAAAGGGATTCACTTGTAAGGAAATGGTTTAGCTCTATTAACATGAATTGGTGTAACACCTGCATCGTTCTGGCGCCTAATCATTCCAATTTCGTTTATACCAGTATGGTATGCTGCAGCATAAGCCGTAACATAAGGTCCCTTCAGGACAGTATTAAAACCCCATCTATGCATTATGGTTCCCATTACTATAGTGCATTAAACCTCTCTGTCTTATCTGTCTTATCTCTCGCTCCAAGAAATCTGATGAGCGGAACACCCTTTTTTGAGCTGGTTTCTGAAAAAAAAATAATTTGAAAATGGCTAAAAAAATCAGAAAAATGTCAAAATTTCCTAATTTAAAAAAAGTCCTAATGATTCAGTAATCACCCACAAATGTTAGTTAATAAATCCAAAAAGTAATTTATATGATATGATTATGTCATTTAGGTTTGACCTACTTACAGAGGTCAAAGGTCAGAATAACAGTTTTTGCCATATCTCTGCATATAAAAAACATTTCTGAACAACTCAAAGTCGTAAATTGGGGTTTCTGGGGAAGGAGAAATTGTTGAAGTATATATTTCAACCCATTCTGATTGGTATTTATGTGTATAAACCGGACTCAAAATTTCTAAATACACATATTTTCACATTATTGCTTCTGTAATCCCTTCTGATTTTTTTTTTGATATTTTCAAAACTTTGTTTAGAAAACGGCTCAAAAAAGGGTGTTCTGCTCATTGGATTCTTTGGAGCAATAATTGCAAAGATTTCCTCTATAGACATGAAAAATTTGGCGCTTTTGTCCGCCGCAAAAGTATTTTCACCTTAAGGCACCTGACTAAGAAGGATCATGATGCTAGAACATAGCATTCAGAAAGGTGCAGTATCTTGAATGAGTAAACGAGAATTTGACCTCCATAGGGGTTGACTTGAAGCACCAGTATTCTCTAGCGTTGCCTTTGCGCATCATAAAAGCATATGAATATGGAACCTCATGTGATTTATTTTATGATTTATCATATAATGAACACGATGTGGCCTTTGTGGGGTTAACAGGAGGAGGAGGTGTGGGGTAGTACCGCATGATGCTATTTGGAAAACATGGGAGTGTGGATGGTGGGGTCGACAACCGACCTTTGATCCCACTTAACCCTTTAAAGTGCAGCTTCCAAGTTTGGTTCTCATGATGCACTAATGCTGAAGAGTAACTCTCCTGCACTAGTATACTGGTGCGCTATGCTGGCCCTTTCGTGTCTAAAGTCCTGCACGTAGGGTCGACATGATTATACCACTATACAAAAAAGGGGTAACATTTAAGGATGACATGGTGCCTAAGAGCTTCATCTCTTGTTATGATAAACCAATCAAGATGCTACATAACTCGCTCAAACTGCCCCTGCATGAGGAATGACCCCGGGCAATGACTCACGTTGGTGCGCGTGCTTAAACCCGACGATACGGCATATGGCGCAGTTCATACACAAGGACTATCTTTGCTACTGACCTTATACCTGGGGTATATATATAATTACATAGAATTTAGTAGTTTATCGTGCCTAATTAGGCCCTTTCATGGTAACTGGGTAGGTGTGGCTTGAACTCTGGATGCGTCTTACATGTGGATTTTCCTTGTTCATGGAAAGTTATGGAATTTGATGATGAGTAGCAACTAATTAACAGACTTACACTTTGAAAACTTGATTAGCCTATGAGCGTTTTCATTGAAATGTGCAAAATAGAGTCGTCCAATCAGTTATAAGTGTAGAATGCTGCACAGAATAGTTTAATCCAGTTTACACTAGTCTAGCTTTAGATAAGGCTTACTGGGGGTAAGAACTATATCTCTCTAGATGTAAGAACTATGGACCTCCACGCCTAAATGATCGGGTAGACCATGACCAAAGAAAAGACCAAAAGTCCACTGGGCCTTCGGCCGACTTTGGCCATACATTTCCTTCACAAAAGTCGGCCGAATAGGCCCATTGGACTATTGGTCTTATGATGCTCTTTATGCTGAGGAAGGCAACTCTTCCCCCATCTGGTGTGATTTTGTACAACTAGGGAATTGCATACATTCATTATCCCCTTCTAAGCTGACATCACCACACCAATCCAAACAGCTATCTTGTACCTATACCTTATTTCTCATGTATTTAAACATCTCAGGTGTAAGCTACACTCTGACCTTTGCCCTGTCTATACTGCACAAACCACCTGATTCACAAAGAAGCAGAATCACAAACTTAAGACTTTACAGCATCTCACCACAAACTTTCATTATGTAATTTGTAGATCACCTTGCTCTCAGAAAAAAAGCTAACACGTTCATTCTCAAAATTTGAACCTCGGAGGAGGAGGGTTCTACTGACGTCTTTGAGTTTGAATACACAAATAGTGGTTGCACAAATGGTCCAGTTCATGGGCGTGTACTGGTTACCAGGTTGACTCTATGTAGGTGTTATCCATATAGAAAGGTGAGACAGTAAAGGAGTGGTGCTGGCATCTGCCAGCTCTATTTGCTATTTATAGACCTTGATTAAGGGCTGCGTCCACTGCGACGGATGGACCATCCATCTCCCTTCATCCGTCATTTTCTCCATAGAAATCAATGATAAATATGACGGATGAAACCGACGGATGGTCCATCCGTCGGCAGTGGATGCACCCCTTTACGGAGGGGAGGGGTGACTTTGGCAAAGTCACCCCTAGAGTGTGAGAAGGCGGAATTTCTTCCTCTTAAATTGTTTTTATTCCTTGTTTATTGTCTCATAACCCAGCTCCAGTAAACTATCCCAGAAACCATCCAAACACAGGTGAGCTCTGCTCACAATAACATAAATACGTCATGTCAAACTATGACGACGACAGGGGTGAGGCAACAGGGATTGGGTGTGGGATGGGCTGCTATAGACCTATGAAATAAGAAAAGGTAACTTCTTGATCAAGTTGTATGTAGATTTATTTTATCAGAATGCTAAAAATCATGTCTGTAATCTCTACATCAGCTGCACCATCCCATAGACATCAAAAGGTTAATCGAGAAGAATGATCTCCTTGTTAACTTGAATATCTTGTCAATTCAAACTAAGAAGAAGTTAGAAGTGATACTGATGAAAAATCACATGACAGGTCACATATCACTTGACCCTTTCTTGATGCAGTGGTCTATAGTCACAATCCGCAATTAGACCAGACTCATAAAGCCTTGCCTGCCAATTGACATCAACAATAATCCTTGGTTACCCTTTACTTCCTGTGCGTATGTGTAGTAGCAACAACAGGTGTGAATAAAAGATGGCCGCCATGCAGTGATTTGTAAAGTAGACATGCTGTGTTTGAATTGGGTGGATTAACTAAAAGCATCTGTGTTGACAATACTGCATGCAACACAAAAATCAGAGGTTTTGATTTGTTCATATTGTATATAAAAGGCACCTCCCCAATATATATATATATATATATATATTGTAATGAATAGGTTGGACACAAGACCCGAGGCGTTTGTAGTAGAGTAAGGGAAAGTGACACCCGTATATTCTCTGTGTAATAAAAGGCGAGTACAAACAGCAGTTGTAATGTGTTATCAATCATCAAACATTCATCAACGTCGTTCCTAGAGCCAACTTCGCTAGGGAGACTGGATCGGTCCACACCCAGCGACAAGTCGAGGTTGACTAAAGGAGGCGGCCACCCCGCGGCTCCTTATATAGTCGCCACGGGCGGGGCGCCACCTTGCGGTGCGGGACCGAACCAGTCTGCCCCGCGAAGTCCCGCAGAAGTCGTTGACTCGAAGCGACTTCGCTACACTCTTCCCCCTTTAATTCAAACTCTATACATCGAGAAAAGAGGGGGGAGCATGAACTATTATAATTAATGAACTCGCAATAAGGCGCCCCTATACGCCAACTACTGAATAGGGCTATGCTATATGAACCTCCTAAATTAAATAGCCCTGCGACATCGAGCGCACTCAGGCTAAAGCTGGTGATTCCCACGGCGGTCCCCTCGAGGACAATATCAGCCAGAGTCGAATCGGTTCCCATAGTAACTTGCATAACTAGCCCAAACATCCTAAAGCCGAATAAGCAACAGGCGACAATAGGTTGAACCTGACTATGTAGTAGACTAAGTCCCCGGTCGTACAATAGTAGACGAAGAGTCGTTAACATTTCCCCAAGTCGAATTTCCATAGTAACAGGCAACGAGAACGCATTCCCCGTCCTGGTGGCACCCTCGGTTATCCCCGCATCCCAGGCCGCACAGGCCATGTCACACACAGCCGGTCTAGGTCTACAGGATAAATGAGTCGCGGTAGGCCCCTCAACAGATATCAGTAGTATGATCACCCCGAATAACGCTGTTGCCATGGCAACCTCAGCTATATAGACGAATACATTTTGAAGAGTCGTACATGTCATACATCGTAACACAAATAACAATGCAGCAATTGGGACTGCCCAAGTCGTAACCACACCGGCAAGTACAGTTGCCCTAGTAACTTCAGTCGTATAGGCGAACACAGTACAAAGGATCATACATGCCATATACAGCAACGCGAACATCAATGCAACAATAGGAACTGCACAAGTCGTAACCATACCGGCAGGTGCAGTTGCCATATACAGGAGTCCAAATATTAATATCAGAACAGGAACTTCACACGTTGCAAACTGTCTCTCCTGGGGGGCAACAGCCCCAGCGAGTGTCGGCCGAACCTGGGGGGCAACAGCCCCAGCGTCCTCCAAAAGGGCCTCCTGGGGGGCAACAGCCCCAGCGAGGGTGAGCATGACCTGGGGGGCGACAGCCCCAGCGTCATCTCGTCCGAGCCGCACGCCTCGGCTCGGAGGGTCCCGCACCGGCCTCACTGCTCCTCTGTTGCTGGTGAGTGCTGCAATCAACCACAAAAGAACATTGATTAACTGGTTAGTCGCAGCCCGGTGCGCATCCCCTGTGCTCCCCCATCCCACATGAGGGAAGCTGGTGTCGGGTCCTTCCTGAGCCTTCACAGTACTGATGACCCTAATTACGATAAGGCGAATCACATAAGAGGTTACTACAGACGACTCAGCCTGATATACTGCAGGCTGGCTCAATTCACAAGACGATACAAGTCGATAATACTTCCACCCCCTCCCCACCTCAATTACTGGTGAGGGGGGGCCTCCCCGAAAGGGTGTGTGGTTCTCAGGTCTGTCAACAGGCGAATTTCACTTACCGAAGCCGGGGAACCCTCCTGCGGATGAGACGTACGGCTCACCTCCTCCTCGTCGACAGTGGGGGGTTCACGGTCACCCGAGGCGTCTGAAGGTCGGGCGGCCGTAGGTTCCGGTGGCTCTGGGGCTCCCCGAGCCGCGGATGGTGCAGGATGACGTCGAGCTGGCTGGTCTGGTCCGCCTCGCGCTGTTGAGGTGGAGGGGCGTGGGGGTACCACGCGTCGGTATGTAGTGGATGTGGTGTTCGACAGAGTGTAGGTGTTTGCATCATGGACCTTGAGATGACTGTCGAGATCACCCGTTATGGCACCATAACCAGGACCTAGGTCCCTGGGAGGGATCATATAGGCCGCCCACCGTTCCAGCGGGTCGGGGTCTCTCCCTTTGACATGCCACCATGGCATGAACATGAATGGTGACCACGCTGGTGGCATATTAGATGGTGGGGGACGTCGGCGCCTACGGGCGCTAGGTGGGGTATGGCGGAACGATGACCAGGTGGGTGGCATCGGGTGAGGTCTAACCCCAGGGGCCGGTGGAGACTCCTCCCTGGCCGCGGTGTGTTGGTGCTCTGGAGCAGCATCCCTCGGGCGACGCCGGGGCGAGGCAGGGGGCGAATCCCACTCCGGGGGAAGGGGGTTCCCACACTCCTCATCCGATGGACAGAGGCGCGTTTTGGGGGTCGCAAGAGGTAAGGCGTCCAGGTCTGCTCTCTCGTCCGGGAGTATTTCCCCGCCCGGCCAGCGTGATGATGGGGTTTTGGCGTCGGGCTGGGTGGCTGGCTCGCCCCCCTCCGTTTGAGTCGACATGGAGACGACCGGTGTTAGCCTGACCAACTCCACCGGGCTGGTGCGGTCCCATACTCGTCCCAGCTCACCGACCTCCTCAGGTGTGAGAGTGATTACCGTGGGGATTAGTTCTACAGGCGTCTGTGCGGCTAACAGATGGTGTACGGCCACAGCGGCCTCATCCTCCCCGACATGCTGCAGTGCCACACCTCCCATGGTGGCGGCCGAAGTGCCCACTCGAGAGGGGTCACTGAGGGCGGGGACGTTAGAAGTCGATGGGAGGGCCAATGCGTTGTCCTGACCGATGGGTTTGGCCGGGGAGCTTGCCGACTGAGGGACGGCAGAAGTGTCCCCGGGAGGGATATGCTTCCCCCCTTGGGCTACCCCAGGCGCTGAAGGTACTGTCGACGAGGAGGTGGTGTCGGGGGGCGCTGACCCCGTACGGGTCCCCTCGTACCCCGAGCTTGGTACCTGCGCCTCTGACAGCGATGTGGTGCCGGCATCCGATGTTGCCTCGGGACATATAGGCGAGGGAAGGTCGGCGGCCGATGACTCTTGAGGCGCTGACCCCGTATGGGCCCCCTCGTCATCTTCGGACACAGGCGACTCTGCAGACGCTGTCGGTGGGCTACCTGGGAGTGCCTCCAGGAGAGGACTGAGATCCACTCCCGTGGGAGCACCCTCCGGTTCCTCCTCCGAAGACAGAGATACGCTCTGGTATTGTACCGGATCCTCAGTGGCCGTTGCGGTGGCCGTAACCGCGGGAGTATCCGCCACACTGGGTGCCGCTGACGCCTGCGGCGTAGCCTGAGTCGGGGCAGTAACGCTGGGAGCAGAGGTGACTGCTGTAGTAGGCACACCCCACATTGTCAGAAGGTCAGTCAGCCTCCTCGCCATGTCCTCCTTACTGGTTCCCTCGGCGACATACGCCGAGCTCAGGGACATCAGTAGTTCCTTGCTGACGGGCGTGCCGGCCGTGCTAGTTGCCGGACCCCAGCTGACTAGGGTGGGCGCGGGCAGCGTAGCAGGAGTCGGTGGTGCCACTCGGGTAGGCCCAGCAGGGGGAGGAGTCGTAGTAGGCTGTGACGCGGGTTCCAACACCGTCTCCCCCTGGGGGGCCTGGGGGGGGGCTACAGGGGGAGGAGTCGTAGTAGGCTGTAAAGCGGGTTCCAACACCGTCTCCCCCTGGGGGGCTCCCGTCTTCTTGGGCGCGGCAGCAGCAGGTGTAGCCAGCTTTTGCAGGGGGAACGACCCAGGGGGAGGAGTCGTAGTGAGCTGTGAAGCGGGTTCCAACACCGTCTCCCCCTGGGTGGCCGTCTCAGATGGAGGAGCTGGGGTGCCGATCGTCCTCTCTCTCTTCCGGCCCCGTGGCGAGCCGGAGTCAAGTCGGCGGCGTGTCCTCTCTAGGGTCGAGCTGCTAGAGCTCCTCGGGGAGGAGCGGGTAGGCCGGGCAGAGCTCGCCGAGGTGCTTCTAGGGGAACGATCCTGGCTCCTCTTCCGCTTCGACCCCTTCTTAGCGTCGGGGAGTAGTTTGGCGGGCGTCAAGACGGGTGATACGGCGGACCCCAAACTAATGGAAGGGCTGGCGCCGAAATCGCCACTTCTCCCGGGGCGGGGGGGAGCTGGTCTCTCCTGAGGTGGGAGGGCCTTCTTAGGCGGCACCGGAGACGGAGTTCGTTCCCCCTCGGACGGTTGGCTGGACTCCGGAGAGGAGGGGGCGGAGCCACCGGACTCGTCTTCGGGTTCCACGTCGTCGCTTTCGGACGATTCCGAGGGCACTGGTATGGCCACCTTTTTCCGAGGGGAGGGGGAGGACTGGGCGAGTCCGGGCACCACCCGAGGTTTGGGCATCCGCTTGCTGTCTCTCACCCAAGGATGATCTGCCCCCCCTTGCTTACGGTGTTTATTGCGGATGTGCCTGATCATATCCTCTTGGCGGTCGGTGGCGTAAGTGCACCCCGTCTTCCTATATGGACAGAACCATCCCTCTAGCTCTCCCTCGGGGTGCTGCCGGCTTCGGTGCCTGGTCATAGCCTGCCTCCGGGAGAAATCGGCTCCGCAGATATCACAGGGAATGCGGGACCCCTTCATGATGCCGTGTGGACACTTGCGGGACCGTGCGGGACTGCGGGACCTTGCGGGACTGCGGGGACTGCGGGACCTGGCTCTTCCAGGGGCCCCCCTCCGGTCGTCGGCCGACGACCTGCGGTTCCTATACGATTTTTCAGGCGACTCTCGCCTCCCTCTCCCTTGTAGACGGGAGCCACCTCTCCCTGAACTCCCCCGAGGTTTAGGAGATGCAGAACTGGAGGATAACGACGAAACTCGGGGACTTTTGCGGGTCAGCTGTTCCTTCTTCCTCCCCTCCGCGGTTCCAGACAGTGCGGGACTCCCCTGTTTACCGTTTCTGCGGCCCTGCAGCGGTCCCGCGGCGGGACCCGGTGACAGCCATCGCTTCTCTGAGGAGTTAGCCACTCGAGGAATCACGTAGGACGCTAATTTCTTAGATTTTCCTGGCATTTTTGGCTCCCTCCCTAGTCTGTTCCACACTGACATTTCCGGCTGAGCTTCCTCCCGTTCTTTTGTGACGTCAGAGGCGGCGTCCCGCTGCGGGACGCTACGTGATCTGCGGGACCCCCTTGTAGTCCAGTTTTCCCGCCTCCCGCTCCCGGGAGTGCTGCGGGACCGTTGGTCGCTCTGACAACCAAGGGGGTACCAGCCGCGGGCCCGGGGGGCACCTCCCCGTGACCAGTCGTTAACCTTTCCCGACGGCATTGTCCGTACCAGGGAAGACAAGGCGAGCCCCTCTACGGCCCCTTTTTCCAGAACCCGGAAGCCGTCCGGCCTTCTTGCTTTCACCTTCCAGGGGCCGTCCCAATTTATTTTAGACGGTGGTCGTCGACCCCCTTTGGCGGTTGGATGGTAAAAGACGGTGTCCCCTCCTTCCCACGGCCCCCCTCCAGGGGGGCCTCCTACCGTTCGAACGAACCCCTCTCCTTCTCTTTCCGGCGAGGGAGTGGCGGTGGCTTCCTCCGGTGGGGTCCGGGCGGGCAGCGGGTGAACCCCTTCCGGGGGGGGCGGTACCTCCTTCAACGAGTCGCAATGCACTATTTTCGTTTTTCGTCCCATGCGAATCTCATAGACGGAGCCGGCCAGGTGACGAGTAACTTCCCAGGGACCCGTCCAGAACCGTTGGAGCTTAGGGCTGACCCCTTTCTTCTTTATCGGGTGTAGATAATAGACGGTAGACCCAACTGCAATTGTTCGCTCCCTGGCGTGAAGATTGTAATTCCTCTCTTGCCGTGCCACTGAGGTACCCAGGTGCCCCAAGGCCACCTCGTGCGCAGATGCCATAGACCGCCGAAGACGGGCCACATAGCCTTCCGACCCCTCCCCGAGCTCTTCCTCCCCCTCTGGATACAGAACTGTCAGCGGAACCATAGTCTCCCTTCCCAACATCATCATGTTAGGAGAGACGCCCGTCGAGGAGTGAGAAGAGGCGCGGTAGGCCGCCATCACGAACGGAAGCTGTAAATCCCAATCGGATTGGTCCCGGGCCACCACGGCGGACAACAGGGCTTCGATGGTACGGTTGCTCCTCTCGACGAGACCATCCGACTTGGGGTTGAAGGCGCACGTGCGAGTTTGGAGGATGCCTAACAGTCGAATCGTCTCCCGGAACAGTCGGCTTTGAAAGTTCCTTCCCTGATCGGAGTGGAGCGTTGCTGGGGGACCAAGACGACAGACGATCGTTTCAACGAAGGCTCGGCCTACTGTGGAGGCTTCTTGGTCTGGGAGAGGGACCGCTTCGGCCCATTTCGTCAAATAGTCGATCATGACCAGAACGTACTTGTTAGCACGCGGCTCAGGCGTAGTCGGAAAAGGGCCCATAAGATCGACCGCCATACGTTCCATTGGAAGACCAACGGGGACATGCCCCATCCGGGTACGGTGTGGTGCATGAGGAGGTTTTCTCTCCAAGCACTCCGGGCAGGTGGCCACCCAGTAGGTCAAGTCACGCCTGAATTCCGGCCAATACCATCGCTCCGCACACTTCCGAATCGTTCGGGTGCAACCGAAGTGCCCCACGATGCCTGCCCCATGGCAAGACTCCCAGACCTCCCTCCTTCGCTTCTCAGGGACCACCAGCTGAAAGTGGCGCGTGGTGCCCGGAGCGAACCACCACCGACCTAGGAGACCCTGTCGGATCTCGAGACGTTGAAATTGTGCCGCCATAGACCGAAGCGGGTATGATTTTCCTCGTAGTTCTTCTACCGTAGGTGGGGTGCCACTCTCCACCCAAGGTATTACCTGAGAAAGTAGGGGATCCTCCCTCTGATCGGTTCGCCACTCGCCCCGTACCTCTTCCCCCCGGTCAGGGTCAGAAGCACCTTGGCGGGTTATGGCAAAGACGTGACTGGTCGAGACGGTAGCGTCATCTCCCTCTTCTTCGGAGCGACCGCACTGGCGACAAGGAATGCGCGAGAGGCCGTCAGCGTTGCCGTGGCGACTTCCTGGGCGATGTTCCACCGAAAAGTCGAACATGTCCATTACCTGTAGCCACCGTGCTATCTGCCCCTCGGGCTCCTTGAATGACATTACCCATTTCAAGGCCGCGTGATCTGTCCGAATCAATACGCGACGGCCCAATAAGTAGTGGCGGAATTTTTTTAAGCCGAAGACAACCGCTAGTAATTCCCGCCGGGTCACGCAATAATTGCGTTCAGCCTTGGTGAGGGTACGACTGCCATAAGACAGGACCACTTCGCGTTTGCTCTGTTCCTGCGACAGTACAGCCCCTAGACCCATGTCGGAGGCATCGGTGTCAAGGACTACCTGTCCTTCCTCTTGGGGGTATCCCAGAATAGGCGACTCAGTCAACAACTGCTTTATCCGGTTGAAGGCGGCCTCACAGTTGTGATCCCAGCGAAAGACTCTGCCCTTGTCCGCCAGGGTGGTTAGTGGTTTTGAGAGAGTAGCAAAGCCAGGGACGAAAGCCCTGTAATAGCCTGCTAAACCGAGGAAGCTGCGTACTTCCGTGAGTGAAGCAGGGGTAGGCCAGTCGCGCACCGCTTCTATCTTCTTTGGATCCGTGGAGATGCCCTCCCGACTCACAACATGGCCTAAGAAGGAAACCTCCCGCCTCGCCATCCGGCATTTAGTCGGTTTAACTTTCAGCCCTGCCTTCTGGAGTCGAGTTAGTACTTCCCCCAACCTCGCCAAGTGTTCGGAAAAGGTCTGGGAGAAGACCACAATGTCATCAAGATACACCAAACAAGAACTCCATTGGAGCCCTCGCATGGCAACCTCCATCAGGCGCTCGAAGGTGCCGGGGGCATTACAAAGCCCGAAGGGCATAACCGTAAACTGATACAATCCCCGATGGGTGGCAAAAGCCGTCTTTTCCCGGTCCTCTGGAGCCATAGCCACTTGCCAGTATCCGCTGACCAGATCCATGGTCGAAAACCATTCAGATCCGGCCAGTGTGTCCAGGCTGTCATCGATCCGTGGCAAGGGGTATGCGTCCTTTACTGTCGCCTTGTTAAGTCGTCTATAGTCGACACAGAAACGCATCGATCCATCTTTTTTTCGCACAAGGACCACGGGTGACGCCCAGGGGCCCTCGGCAGGCTCAATAGTCCCCGCTTCGAGCATCTTGTCAACTTCCTCGTCTACCAGGCCTCTACGATGGGGGGCCAGGCGGCGTGGTGGCTGCTTTATTGGCGGATGACTATCGGTCCTAATGTGGTGCTCCACGAGGTTAGCCCGGCCGATATCCCCTGGTTCCAGTTGAAAGGCGCCAGCGTGGGAGCGTAGCAACTCCTCTAGTTGCTCCCGCTCCTTGCCTTCTACCCCACTCACCAGGGACTGCACCATAGGCTCCACCCGAGGATCTTCAGTCGTAACTATCCGACAGTGAGAAGGGCTGTCTTCTTGCCCCTCTGCGGGGACCTCGCCTACTTCTTCCACCGTGGCCAACTCCATGTCACGATAGACTGTGACAGGGTCTTGACCTGGATTAAATAGTCGCAATGGAGCCACCTTCTCCCGGGGGTCTATCAGGCCTCTCCCCACCAAGAGTCCTCTTTTGTCCTCTTTCTCTCGTAGGCCCTCCACGAGACCTAGATTGGCACTGTTCCACGGTCCCACCACATAACCGTCAATGACGGTTTCGGAACCCGGGGCCAGAACTGTAGTCTTCTGGCTGACTATCCGGCAAACTAGAGTCGCGCTAGGAATGGCCCGCGGGGCAGCCGGGAGAACTAGCCGTTCGCCTGCCATGTCCACCATCATGCGGGCCTCCCTCAGAAAGTTAGACCCTAAAATCACTTCAGTCGGCATATCAGCTATGTGCAAGACGATGGGCCAGGCTCCCCTGGCCAAAGACAGTGCAGTTTCCCAACGTCCCCGTAGCTGCATAAGTCGGCCCTCTACAGAATAGACTCGCTCTTGGGAGGGGGGAAGCTCCCTGTCACCCCCATTTTTCTGCCACCAGGCTAGGGACACCAAATTTACTGTAGCACCCGTGTCCACCAAACACTGGACTGGTCTACCCTCAATGGTTCCCTCAACCAGGAGGCCCGCTCCTCCCATCTCAAGTCGTCCCTTAACCTCTGTAGTTGCCTCTTCTATCTGCCTATCTTCGGTCCTGACTTGGGAGTCAGTCAGGACCGAGTCTAGTTTTCCGCCGGCTTCACCTCGGTGGCCTTACGGCCCTGTCCTTCGGCCTCCTGGATTCTAGCCTTCCATTCAGGGCAATCGCGCCGGAAGTGCCCCTCTTTGGTGCAATGGAAACAACGGACAGGCGACCTGCTTCGAGTCGACTCCCTTCTCTTGCCTTCCTGAGGACGTCCCCATTTCTTGAGAGCCGCGTCAGTGCGAGCCAGCGAGGCCTCGGAGCGGGCCTGCCCGTCTTTCATCTCCTTCCGCAAGGCGGCAAGCTCCTCAGCCATAGTAGTCGATGACGCGCGGGCTGCGGCTGCTCCCCTCTCGGCCCCTCCCGACCGAAGGCACGCTTCCGCGTGTAGGGCGACCTGGATGGCGCCGGATAAGTCGTCTGGCATAGCCTGATAGATCCATTGACGCAGTCGTTCGTCGGGGAGGCTCTCTATAAAGCGATCACGGCACATGATATCCACCGTGGAATCGTCGGCACATGGGTATGCTAAGCGCATATATCTCTGTATCTCCTCAGCGTGTGACTGCAGACAGGTACCCTTGGCTCGCTCCAACGAACGTAGTTTAGACTTGTACACGGTGCTCTGATTTGGGGGCTGGAACCGGTTTACCAAGGCCTGCCTCAATCTCAGGTACCCGGCCTCCGTCCCCGTCTCGATCCCTGATATCAGACGTCGGGCCACTCCCGTCAGGCTAAGGCCTAGGAAAACGCCCGCGTCGGAGTTATTCCACCCATTGGCCCTTCTGCATAAGTCGAAGTGTGACAGGTATTCTGGTAAATGCCCTGTGCCGTCGAATTTACCAGGCATAAAGATCGGTTTGGACAACCTATCGCGGGGGCCCCACTCCTTCAAAGCGTCAGTGGACAGGCACCGAGGCGACGACGGGGGAAGGCGAGGTTCACCCACCATTCCTCCTATGTTGCTAGTCGAGCGACTTCCCATCAAGTTAGCATCCGCTGCCGGGCCAGATCGTGATGGTGGCCACAACCCATGTTCGGTTGCTGATCTTTTCCATTCTGCCAGAGCAGGCCCCCCTTCCGGTACCAGTTCTCGGGCAGTCGAGTCAATCAGCGGAGCGGGGTTAGAGGATGAAGGGGGATCCAGTTCACCAGGTGACATTGAGGACATTTGCTCCGTCAAAGACGCTAGCTCCCTTGCTTTCTCTTCGGCAAGGCGACGACTTCTCGCCTCCTCCTCGGACCGCTCCCGCTCCTTTTCTTCCGCTCGCAGAAGCTGCTGGGCCTGAGCCAGTCGTTCCCCCTCCCGGATGGCCAACCGGGACTCCTCCCGCCGCCTTTCCTCACTCAGTCGCCATTGTTGCACCCACAAGGCTTGTCGTCTCTCCTCATCCGGATCCACCCGTACCCCTCCCCAGACGGTGGGGATCGCGATATGTGCCCTCGGGTCAGGTGATGAGGAGACGTGGGGTGCTGGTATTGACCACGGAGAATTATTCCCGTGGTCCTCCGGCCAAGCACCCTGACTCACGGTCGATGGTCGGCCGTAGAACCCCGGGGGTGACCCTGTAGGGCGACCCTTGGGCCCCGCTGAGGGTAGTTGTTTTTTTTCTTCCGTCTCAGGATGGGGTGGGGAGGGACCACCCACCTTCTCCGGCCACCTCCCCATGGGGGGTTGTAGACCAGAATGGGGTGCCGGTCCCTTCCTCTCCCAAAGTCGACCAACTCCGAGTCCACCCATCGGGGCAAAGTCCCCGACTTTTCCCCGAGGTACCGGACTCCGACCGTTAGACTGGGGGCCACCCTCCGTCCCGGTCAGAACTTCCCCCGCGGGAGGCTGCTCGGTGCGGGGTTCCAACCCTCGCCCCCCTTGTTCCTTTAGGTTCCACCCGGGGGAACCCCCCAAGGTATGAGCCACCGCAACACTGGGGGCGAACAAAGTCGACTTGCCCAACGGTTCCTTTTTTTCTGCTCGCTCAGAAGACGGTGGGAGGATGTTATTCCCGGTGGTTGGCAGTTCCGATGGTTGAGGTGCCGGTGAACTGCGGGACCGCAGGTCTGCGGGACCTTGCGGGACTGCGGGACCTTGCGGGACTGCGGGACCTTGCGGGACTGCGGGACCTTGCGGGACTGCGGGACCTTGCGGGACTGCGGGACCCGGAGGTAACCGCAACATAACTTCTTCGTCGATCTGTACGACCGTCCCCCTCACCCCCGCCATCATCTCCTCCCTCTCTTCTCTTGTAAGGCCATCACTAGACGCACTAGTACTTGCCATTTTCCCGATTTCGTGACCAACTATCCGAATCAGTGGGTTCCCTTAGGAGAAAGTAATAAAAATTTCTACCAAGTTACCCGCTGTCACCACTGTAATGAATAGGTTGGACACAAGACCCGAGGCGTTTGTAGTAGAGTAAGGGAAAGTGACACCCGTATATTCTCTGTGTAATAAAAGGCGAGTACAAACAGCAGTTGTAATGTGTTATCAATCATCAAACATTCATCAACGTCGTTCCTAGAGCCAACTTCGCTAGGGAGACTGGATCGGTCCACACCCAGCGACAAGTCGAGGTTGACTAAAGGAGGCGGCCACCCCGCGGCTCCTTATATAGTCGCCACGGGCGGGGCGCCACCTTGCGGTGCGGGACCGAACCAGTCTGCCCCGCGAAGTCCCGCAGAAGTCGTTGACTCGAAGCGACTTCGCTACAATATATATATATATATATATATATATATATATATATATTGGGGAGGTACCTTTTAACTCTGGAGATCCTCTTGTGTGTCCCCAGTAAAAGGTTCCTTTAAGGCACCTACACATTAATGCATCATACATGTACCTATTGGTGCATGAATGCAGGCCTGCTAAGTTGAATGCAGGCCTGCTAAGTAGTTTGGCAGCGCTGCATTTGTACATCATGCCGCTCATAGCGCCTATATGGGTTTGATAAACTTCTGGTGATGCACAAAGAATTGTGAATTAACTTCCTGGTGCTGCCTTGATGAATTCGCTGACCCTTATGAAAGGACCAAGCCTATCGCCGAGGCCATGCATGTTATACTGAGGAACACTGATTTGCTTGTTGGATGGATAGATGAAAAACTCTAACAGAATGGATGCAGACAGAGTGGAAGCATGTACATTGTGTACCTGTTTCACGATGCCCTTTATGCCGCCAAATGGACGCGAAGTGATCATTATTGGTTGCCTAGCATCTGACAGAACAATCATGCGCCCCTGCCTGGTATAGATTCAGGGTGTACCTAACGATAATGTGGCATTGCACACAGCAGCCAGGAGGGTCTTGCCAAAAAGGGAAATGACAAAATTAACTTAATGGACATTGATCGCGAGGTATCATTATGTGGCCCTTTTACTAGTTTTCAGCAAGAAGCTTAGTCTCTCTCACAAGCGCAGGATCGGATTCAGAATTTCTAAAAGAGGGGGCGCGCCCGTTATTAAGTCCCTAATTTTGGCTTGATGCTATGGTAAAAAGAGGTAAATAAACTCTAAAGTACAGGGGAAAAGGAGGGGGGGCGTCCCCCGCACCCCCTCTAAATCCGCCAGTGAAGCGGACCCGCCTACTTGGATAAAGGGTCCTGTACTCCACATTACCATGGGGGGGGGGGGGGTTAAAAACACTAAAGTGGGGGATCCACTGCCGTGTGATCTCGCAGAAAACATTCCAGCAGTGGATCTGCTACTGCGACGAAGTCCGTACGACATTTGAGCGGCATGCGACGATATTCGCAAATATCTAGATAATTTGATTCTCGCGACTGCTCTCAGATGTGTAGGCCTATACACACGAGAAAAATCGCAATACTATGTGCGGCAGTGGATCCGTAGCTTAAAACTACACTGTAGTATGCTTGTTATAAGGGTAGGGAGGTGGATTTGGCGCTGTAGGAAAATTAAGACCCTCCCAGTAGGTGGGCGGGTTCAAATGTCAACCAAACGTTCAATAATGTGAAAACAGTACAATCATCATACACAGCTAAAAATAATTTTCTTATCCAAGAAAATAAACTTGATATAAGAAATCTTTTCTAGTTATGAGAAAACTTCTGGTTATAAGATTCATCAGTCATCTTGTCTTTAAGAAAAATCAAGTTTAGAACAAATCTTGAACTGCCTTCTTGATTTGAGTTTTCAAGATTATTTTTCGTAAGAAAATTTCTCAAAATTGGTAGTTTTGTCCACCAGGTAACATTATTTATCTTATATCTTAAAACAAGAAAGTCTAATTTCTTAATATGAGATTTATTAAACTAGAAGTGTTTTCTTACATCTAGTAAAAGGTAGAACTAAGATCTTGTTAGAAATTGAGCAAGGAATATTTTCTAACATGCCAGATAAGTATTATTTTCTTAAAATGAGGAAATTATGTAGTCTGCCACTAGGTGCCAGCACTACCTGTTATGGTGAATTATTTGCAGTACAAAGTACAATTTCCTAGCTTAAACTCAGTCCTAAAATATTAGATGTGGGAAGATAAAGTGAAAACTGAAGGAAACTTATTTGGAATTAATTTAGTATCAGGTCCATTGGTCTGATAGTTGATTGAGGGAAATTCAAGGAATAAAGGAAGCTAAACACCTTTTGCGTAGATGATATGATAATGTAAGGGTGGGATGTGCCACAGCCTTTCATTAAGTCAAAGACTGTGAATAAAGGTTTTATTCACTTAAGAAAATCTGGCTTCAAAGAGCTGCATGTAATCTGATGAACCTCTGTCACTGATTCACCTATACTGATAACCTTCTATTCGATCTAAAGCATTTCCATAATAGATAAAAATCATATCCACTTTACAAACAAGGAAATTAATGTTTTTTGAAATACTGGAAATGAGAAAATATAGCTTATATTAAGAAAAAGTATGAGTAAGTTTATCTTGAAATAATCCTCTTCCATGAGAATTATCTACTTCTTTTAAGAAAGATTCTAGAAAAATGAATCCTGATTTGAGAATAAATTACTTGATTCAAGAATTTATATCTTAAGATTGTATTTCTTAATTCAAGTAAGCTGGACATATCAAGATTTCAAGTAAAATTTTGTTACCTGGCGGACAAACTTGTTTTAAGTTAATTTTACTTAAAATGAGAAATAATTTCTTAAAATAAGAAAGTTATTTTTGGCTGTGTAAGGTTCAGCTTGATAGAAGCGGAATTAATGATTTGTCAATTACACTGCCAAACAAAATGGCCACCCCTTATCACAACATTACATTGTACATATATGACTCAGCGGCATTAGGCACAATGTGATTATGAATTATTGATAGAGCCACACAGAGTGTGTTCAGCGAAATGACAGAATGACAGAGATGCAAATAAATGTATGAGATTGTGCCCAGAGTTGCATTTACCTGACAACAGGTAGATCTATATTAGCAGTGCCACCCGTGATGAAATATTCTTGAATCCATTGGCAATTGTCGCTCATGATGCCAACGCTGACTGCCCGTATTTTTATAGAGCCAGCTGTATAGATGGTAAATTTATGTTTGTCAATTAGTGTTGGCTACTAGACTTTAGAAGTGTAATTTGAAGACAGGTGACTAAAGCTATAAGAGACTAGTATAGAAAGTGGGATTTGTATAGGGTGATTTAATTTGTTGCACTATATTATAGAGTAGCCCTAGATCAGTAGTATATAGAAAGTGGCATTTGTATAGGGGGATATAATTTGTTGCTGTATAGTATATAGATCTAAATAAGTAGTAGTATAGAAAGTGGCATTGGTAGAGGGTGATTTAATTTGTTGTTCTATACTATAGCTACTAGTATAAATAAGTAGTATATAGAAAGTGGCAATGGTAAAGGGTGACTTAATTTGTTGTTAGTATAGCTACCAGTGTGAATAAGAAGTATATAAAAAGTGGCATTGGTAGAGGGTGATTTAATTTGTTGTTCTATATTATAGCTACTAGTACAAATAAGTAGTATATAGAAAGTGGCATTGGTAGTGGTTGATTTGATTTGTTGTTCTATAGTATAGCTACTAGTATAAATAAGTAGTATATAGAAAGTGGAATTGATAGAGGGTGATTTAATTTGTTGTTCTACAGTATAGCTTCCAGTATTTATAGTAGTATATAGAAAGTGACATTGGTAGAGGGTGATTAATTTGTTGTTCTATAGTATAGCTTCTACTATAAATAAGTAGTATATAGAAAGTGGCATTGGTAGAGGGTGATTAATTTGTTGTTCTATAGTATAGCTCTAAATAAGTAGTACATATTTGTTTGCCCAGGGTATTTTGATTTATTGTTCTAAGCCTAGCTAAAGATCGGTAGTACAAAGGCAGTGGAGCTTTTTGAGGGTGCCATAGTGTGTTATCTGGAGCTTAGCCATAGGTTCTAGTTGCGACGGAGACAGTTATGGTTATTTGCAGGGGATTTTATGTATCTGGTTGTAGTACATATAGCCCAAAGGTAAAACGTAAACGTTCAAATGTATCCCAGATAGGAACGCCTCTTTTATTTTTCCTGTTGTAGGTGCCCAAATGGCTGAAAGATAGTGAAATCATAGATTGACTTGTTCACATACCAACCGGCTTAAATACTGAATATGCATGCGGCAGTGTCAAATTTGAACATATCCACATATTTAACAGTGTGATATACATGTATACTGTGAGAGCCAAAGCGCATGATACTGTAGAAAACGTATTCTATGCATTGGAACTTTATTTTTGTTATTTCACTTTCTCATTTCAACATGTATAAAACAATGGGAATCACAGGATTGGTATACGTCTCAGGATACTTGATTTTAGCTCCAAAGTTGGACCTAGACTTATCATCTTTATTTAAAATCGATAGATATTATACTTACCAAAATAATAAATACTGCTAATTACTTCTCTTAAAGATACAGTACTCTTACTGTTCTTTGATTAGACGGCTGGGTATCAGATAAAACAATTTCCCCGGCAAAAATCAAAAACTTTGATACTTGAATTGGAATTTGATCCACATCAAGGGATAAAGAAGACGTCCTAAACATCACACATGAGAATGTAGTTCAATCTCTGTTGAATACAAAGTCAAACCATGAGAGTCGTAGGCCTATAGATATATACAGGAAATAATACCCTAAAAGGTGGCAAATAACAGCCTACTTGTTTTTACACAACCACTTGGTCTTGAATCGTTTCAGCATCCTTATCAGAGCTGCCCTAAACTGGTTATTAATCACCCCATAGATAACCGGGTTTACGACCCCAGCCAGCACGGCCATACTCAAGGTCACCAAATAAGCCTCACACCACACACGAATAGCGTCATCACCACCATTATCCAGTACCACAGAGGCTATTATAGAGAACAGCAAAGGTGTCCAGCATCCCAGAAATGCTGCCACAATTATGGCTGTTCTTTTGGCGGTTCGTTGTTCGACCTTTCTTTTCCCTTGCTCTTTACTTTCTTTGTTCATCACACAAATGTCACCAGCAATAATCCCGGAGGCAATTTTTGCTTCGGTGGTCACTCCGTCAAAGTCATGTATTTGGACCACATCAACCACTGCGGTTCTTCGAGTTGGTCGTTTTGGGGTTTTTGTTTTAGATTTCGAATCCTCTGATTGACTTTGGTTACCATCTTTATCTACTTTAGTGATGAAATTGGCATTTGCTTCTTTAGGCTTTTCTATGTCAATTTGAGGTTGTTTAGAAATGCCCGGAGCCTCTCCAGACTGTTCGGAATAGGACATGAGTTCACTTCTATTCGTTGAGGTATCTGGTTTATTGAAATAGATTTCGGTGAAAACCTCACTTGGGGTAGACACTTGAGTCCCTGGAAGAACCGATGGTTTGAATTTCCCAGTGTTTTCAACCACCAAAGTCCTTGTATTGTCTGAAAATGAATTATTTTTGGTAGTTTCTGGAAGGGTCTTCTGAAGTTCCCCAGCATCAAGCACATCCAAGGCAGTAAAGGTGATGTGATCCGCTGTACTGCTTTTATTCCTAGAGGGTCCAGGCGATATAGACGTCAAGTCATCATTGCTATGATAGTATAATCTACCTCTGGATGGACTTAGGAACCCTTGCACCTTTAATGGCATTTGTCCCATTTGCCTCATCTTGCTATCCTCACTATACTTTGGCTTTATATTCAAATCCTTCATTGACAAACCGAAACCAGATGGGTTAGAATCAGATTTGGTCTTCCGCAAATTCTTTTTGTCAGTTTCACTCTCAGACTTTGTCCTTCTTGCTCTAATAGGTGTAGCCATGTCTGTTGGAGTGTTAAAAGGTGGGATTATTGAGAGGTTGTTATCTGAAATACTTGTGCGAACAGTGCTGCATTGGCCATTATCAATCGATGGACGACTGGTGAAATCACGACTAGTCTGTGTATTGGAGGATGTGCCATTTACAAGAGCAACAGTCACAGAGACTATAGGATTAACCTTATTGACTTTTCTCTTCCAGGCCATTTTCTTTTCCCTCTTTGCAACATGATCATTGATCTGGTAGACAATTCGTAAGTAAAATACAACAATGGATGTAATGGCAAGAGCTGCAAGAGGTAGAAATATGTAGAGACCAAACTCATATTTGCTGTTAGTCACAGGGCCATCAAGGCACAGATGAAGCACAGGGTTATTTGTCATACATACAGACACAATACATAGAATAGCACCAAGTAGCCAACACATAACAATCCCTATCTTAATTCTTGCCAATCGCTGTTGGATATCGAATGGTTTTCGAATCGCCTGGTATCGCTCAAAGCTCAAAAAGGCAATTGAGAGCAATTGCACACTGCCTGAAAGAATATGTGTAAAGTCAAATAGCTTACATACAAATGCCTGAGGTATTGTAGATGCAAGGGTAATGATAACTGGACAACAAAACATACAGTTTATGAGGTCTGCAATGAGTAGATTTATAACAAGTGCATTCATTGATGTCCTGAGACTTCTGGTCCGGTATACAGCCAATATGATCATTATATTAGCTGGAATGCCAAGAACCATGGTTACTGCAGCTGCCAAGGCACCAATTACTCTAATCCAGTCACTGACCTTGGTAAATTGTGTTGCTATCAAGGAATCCCATTGTTTTTGATCTGTCCCCAAAAGATCCATAGTGGACATATTGTTATCTATAACTGGTGACAAAGTAATTGTTGGTAAAAGAGCAGAGATATTGTCACTCATAGTGCTATATGTACGTGGACTTCCACCTGCTAGTTTTCCAATGCTATCAATTAGATGAATATCTCATGCTGTTACGTTATTCCAGTGGATATGGATGTTATTCCAGTACATTCTTGCCTAATTTTCCCTTCAACTGTAATTATGAGCCTCGTATGACACGTGTAATGATACCCTCACCAATTGCGGGAAAGTGCAGGTGCAGAGATTTCTTCTTGTAAAGAGAAAATAAAGAAAAGAAATCAGATTATCCAAGGACGGGAAGGAATTATTGCTGGCTTGATCAGGCATAGGCTAGGTCTACATCCGTTGCAGAGTAGGCATTGTATACCTTCCGCTTACACATTAAGAAGTGAAAATGTTTAGGTTTGCAAGGTAAGCTATGCCTCGGTCTCTAACTGTCTGCTTAGATCAAGTTTTGGTAACCGATCGTAGCGCTTGGGGTGTGTTAGAGGCCAAAATACTTCACCTCTATCAGATTTATGACAATCACGTGCTTTTCCTGTCCATTGCCTATGATGTAGCAAACCACTGGGACTACATATTTACTTTTCAATGCAGTCTATGACGTCACTTTTAACAGGCCACATCCTAGAGACTATCCACAGGAATATCGCCACTAAGGCTTTATCCAGTACGGCAGGTGTGGTAACCTCCCTATATGCTTACCACTAATGAGTCCTTGACTTCCACTGCCCCTCTTGGTTCTTAGTTACTAATTGGTGCTCAGTCCTTCTGGGGAAGGAAGTGTTGTACATGTTCAAAACCTAAGTAGTGAATAATGTACTGCATTTCAGCAAATCTCGCTATAGCTCTATCTGTAGCATGATCAGTCCTAGCGATTTTGATTGCATCATCCATATCCGAGTTTACAAATTCCACACTGACCGTAGGATATGAATAAATCCTCCATAGTTCAAAATAGATTATAAGAAATTAGGCAAGAGCTGTTCCCTTTGCTTTCATTTCTCTTTCTCATGCTCTCTATGTTAACCTGTTCATTCGATATGCATATAAAGGCTGGGTGACCAACCCATTTAGAGATCTTTCAAAAATCAGTATCACCTTAATTGCTGATAGCAGACAAATCTGCATGAAGCTTGTGGATCTGAGTGAAGATTGTGGATCTCAATTCGTTCCATGTATATTCCATGTAACGTGGTTAGAGCCATCCTCACTAACTATAGGCCTACCTGTGTGTCCGGGGTCACTATGTGCTATAGATATCCCCCATATCCCCCTGATAGCAATGTAGCCTGCTTGTAACCGGGGAGGCGCCAAGAGCCCAGATGGAGCCAACAAAGTGTATTTGAAGAGTGCTCAGAGAGACGCAGACTGCAAACAGCGTGTCTCTCGAGCCTCTTTCTGGCAGCTAGGGACGCTGGTTGGGACTGCTCTGAGCAAAACTCAGGAAACCACGAAATACGAAATACCAATTCAGTTGGAGGTTGACTCGGCCTAAATGGGGTATATAAATGCTGTTTTTAAGTACACGTACATAAGAAGAGAGAAAACCGCGGCTTTAAACCGTCTCGTCTGCTGAATTGTATCACACCTGCAACACGATGGTATCAATAGATAAGTAGCAAACCAGCAATTCCCAAGCCCCATAATGTGGCTTATAAGTCTTTCCAACCTGAGGGTTGCAGCTATAAATGCGCGGACGCAGCTTATATTTAGGGGCTTTTAGGTAATACATTGTCACATTTTTGGTTTTGATATTGTTTTAGCAGCTAAAAGTAACCTTTTGAGTACCACAGGTACCCAGTGCATGCCCTCTGAGAAACGCCCCTTACATTTATGAGAGACTTCAGAGACAGCAAACAATCAAGCTTCACATGGAGGTCAATGAAAGGTGACTGGTAAGATCCTGCGCTGAAATAAGTGAGTGACTTTGTAAAAGTGCAAGTGATGGAGAGAGTTGCTATGCTGATTAAGTGTTGACTGTGGCTGCGTGGATAAGTGAGTGGACTAGTAATCTGGATAAAGGCCAGTAGAGAGGTGCAGGATGTAATTATAGCCATTCCTCACATTGTGGGGCCAGGATTTCCCAAAGTAGGGAAGTTTATTTACCACAATCGTGTTTGATATTTGACTTAGTCTTTATTGCTCTGATACATGTCGGCATTTGTTTACAGTGCAATGCAGTTGTGAGGAGCTTGTGAAATGCTTTCCAAATAAAAACTTGCTACACAATAATCTAGTTTGTAAATGAAATATTTACACTGGTTATCCATGCCTACGAGGATGCAGAAAAAAAGATAATCTGATAAATGGCGTCCTGGGGGCTGGAATGGCACATTCTAGGAATTTGGATTCATTTATTTCTGCAGGCAACCATGGGTTCTATCAATAGTGCTTTTCATTTGGTCTGTAACCAGGAGGAGAGCCCAGTGCTTAGGCGCCACCTTGTAGCAGACTAGAGTATGACCATGTCTGACCGAGCTAAAAGGCAAGGAAATGGTCAAAGTATGACACAGTGGAGACATCATGTGAGTGGCATGGGAACTAAGCAAACATGAAATGTACCAGAAATGACTGAGCTCATATTAGTGGTAATTGAAATATCTTTCTCACTCTCTAGGAATGATGCTCCAATGTTCTCTACTGCACCCCCTCATACATTAGACATTGAAATAATTTTCACAAAAAGTAGATTTAATGGATCTCAACTCAATTATTTTTATGAAATGCTCAAAGTTGACCTTTAGAACAGCCTATTATCAACTGAAACAGGATGGATTTCTCCATACTGATACATTGAAAGGCAGCTAACCTGGACCCATTACATAGAGTGAAGTATATTTGATGTAAATGTATCATAGGATATTTGACACATGTGTTAATATAGCAGAATTGAAGTATTTCCTCAGGCATACTGAGCTATACACACAAACATGAATGTTACAGTTGCCACAAGATGGCGCTGAAGCACTGGTTCCCCCCCCCCCCCCGATCTAGGCTAAGGTATGAGGCTTTCACTGGGTTTGAAAGTTCTACCGTGTAGAAAGATAGGAAGAGGAGGATAACAGCCCCTGGTATGAGGCTATACATAAAGTTTGTACCACGTCCCTACTAAGATCACTAATAAGACGCACCTGTGGCCAAATGCTGGTCATTTTAGCACTGTGCCTCTTTTGGGTGGGGGATTAAGAAGTTAAATTAAAAATAGATTTTTCTTTTAAACTTGACAAGATATAATTTTACTGTATAATTTACCTAGAAATGGCTCTAAACTATTTTAGGCAAATTTTGATTTTCGTCTATCGGTCATTATGTTGTGTGATTTGCCCATGTAAATAAGTTTCTCTGTATTCCCAGATTTGTTTATGTTGTGTTCGTTTCATTTTACACAGTAAATGGTAGGGACTATACAAATGAGCATACTTGTAGGCATATTGTCAGGTCTGTAGGAAGGATATACATTTACAATTAAAGATCTTCCTTATCTGTCGCAAAAGCTGTAGGTCTTAAGATTGCGAATAACAAGAAGGTATGGTTTTGTCACTTTATTTTTAACAAACATCGCATTTCCCCCCGCATTTTCCTTTTTAGCTTTCAAGATAACATGTAGAGACAAACTTTTGTATTGGTAATACAGTGGGCATATGCCTTCCTCCTAGATAACAACATATCACAGCGTCATATTCATTGGTATAAATTGTATCTACATTCGAAAATTGCCAGTGAATATTTTACATTCATTGAATAAATCATAGTTTTGCGCCACCTTTGGTGAAGATATCGAAAAAAGAATTACTAACGGTGGTGCCCTCTATTGACCCTCACAAATCGGTTCTTTATTTAAATCAGGATTTTGATATGCAATTTCATCCTGTGTCAACTTCGGGAGAAATGCACGTTGCACATTGAAACAAGACGAATAAATTATTTGGAGACACTATATTCGTGTCATCAATAATGAACATGGACGTAGCCATAACCTTCCCGACCTCTGCCGCCACCTTGTATCAATAGTGCAAACTAAAAATTAATGACCATATACCTTAGGTCCTAAACCTTCGATTTCTAGGCTTGGTCCCTGCCCCATCACACATTACGGACAGGTCCCCAGCCTATCAAAGTACACTGATATAATTACTTTCAGATCCATTTTCATCATATGAGAATTTAAGCAGACTTTAAGTAAGAAAACTCTGTATGTTTCCGCGTTTCCTTTACATGTTGAGGAGGTTCTTGGTGGCGGGTGCGAAGGCTGAGAAAATGAGTCCACATGCCTCGAACCAGGGATCACAGAAGCAGTGGATGCAGGTGCCATAGAACTTCTTGACACAGGCGGTGTTCATCTCACACAGTCGGAAGCATGGCACCACCTGGAGGAAACAAGGAACAATAATATAATATTGAGTGCTATTATGAGACCCAGCCAACCTTACTAATATTCAAATGTGATTAATGATTATTCCTATTTTCTCGAAAGACATAAATTATTTTTGGATGTGGCGCTATACTTAAGTCGGTATAGGCATATCATAAACAATATAATGAAATGATACTCTGCTTTTACTTTAGAATACTTTCTCATTTTCTTTGTGTATGACTTTTGTTCTAGAAAAATACATTGCTCTATCGAAAGCAGGTTCTCTCCTATTATAACTTTACAGTGTGCTAGAAATAAGAAATAGTTTTTTTGGGAGTGTGCATGTTTTATTTCTATACTACTTACAATCCAGATGTGGCTGTAGGCTGTGCAGGCGAAGGAGCAGGCCCAGCAGGAGGCGAGGATGATGCTGGTCAGGGTAGTGGCTATGATGTAGCACAGGCCGCCCCAGATGTTGAAACATTTGTGGGTGCACTTCCACACACAGTCTATACTGTGGGCGCCATCAGGTTCAGCGAAAATCTCCTCAAACTGCACCTGGAGTATCAAAAGAACAGAGGTTGTTATATTCATGTAAAGAACAAGACATGTGAGCATGCAGGCAAACAGATATATATGAGAGCCCATGAGAGAGTCAAGGGTCGTCATTATGATGCATAAATGTATGGTGGCATTCATGCATCCAACATACCCCTACAGGGCTGATTTACATCTGGCGGGTCTGAATGTATCTTTAATGCAATATCAGTGAAAATATCCCCAAGCATGTCTTTTCTACATCATGACGACAATCCTGATGACAGGAAAGCTTTCAGGATGGCATATCCACTTAAAGATGGCTTTTGTAACTTCATGGATTGCCAATATAACCTGAGGACAGCCTGTATCACTTGTAGCTTATGGAACTGCAGGTGGTCTGTAGAACTTTGGGAAAGCTTACAGAGAAAGCTTATAAAAAGCAGGGTGGTCTAATCAAGATTGCAGAGTTAAAGAATAACTATAACATGGAACCCTTTATAAAATACCAATGCAGAGGCACCGTATGTCAAACAGAGATTCACTCTTTTGTTGCGTGCTAAACATATAGTTACAATCATTCTTTTGGTGCTTTTGGGGTGGGATGACCCACATGTGATATATGAAATTCAATGGCATCCTTCTAATAATGTATTCCCACAATAGGACTCATTAATATTTCAAAGTTTTATGTCTCGGAATTCAGATTCAGATATATAGCAGATGTCCTCGGGGGGGGGTGTTGCCAAAAGTAAAGAATAAAAAGTTAAACGAGATTACTTTCTTACAGTTTAAAACTATGCTTATCTACATGTACTTGTGAGCATGGCCATGCAAGATTAATCCTCTTTCCAAACTTAATCTAATTTATACTTATTTAAACGTACATATTTCAGCTGGCGATAACGCGTGCGTTTTAAGCAAGGAAAGGGCTATACCATACATATATCAACATGATTCAGTGCACGTCACAATATTCTTAGCACATTTGCATTTTGGTAAGGACCTCCTGGATCAATTCGTGACATTCATTTTCTAAATCAAGGATCTATCTTTTACAGTAGAATTCGGCCTTTGGCCGCCAACATGTAATGAAGGAAAATATAACAAAGGGCTGATTCTCAGCTGATTTTTTTGGGAGTCCTTTGTTCCAAAAGGATTATGTTTTATATAAATTGATAGATGGTACGTAATATTTATGATAACAATGTATAAATGAAGAATGTTTCATTTTCCCATACACTTTCTAACTTACCCCCAGGTGGTTATTGATGTCGTTGGGGTCCCTGTTGATAAGGTCCAGCTCGGCTGCGGCAGCGGCGGCCGCATCAATGTTAGCTGCTGTACTTTCCACTGAGGTACTCATGGTGCTTTAGTATGCGGATAATTCCAAAAGGGCGGGAAAGTGAGAGGAACTCCTGACAATGTCGTCTGCTGCGAGGCCTGGACTCTTCTGGCTGGATTTGGAGCTTGGGAGGGCTATATTGGCGAGAATTTGGGTGTGGGGAGGGGTAGGGAGGGGGTTTTGGTAGGACGGGAGATAGGGTGGACCAATCGGAGTGGAGGGATGTGTCGACATTGTGGTGACATTGTTATGGCATTGGCACCACCTACCAACCCACACATTGTTTCTGTGTACTTACCTATTAGGCCAACAGAAATGTTACTTTCCCCTGAAAGGAAATGCTCACTTTTCAACCACTGGAGGCCATTTCTTACGACCGCACACAGCCCTGCGAATTGAATTCTCGATGCTATTCTTCTGGGAAGTTTGGTACGAATTGGAGGGTGCAGTCGTACTGTGTTAAGAAATGGCCCCCAGGGAGGAGATAAGGGAATTCTCTTTTTTTTTAACGGATGCATATATCTTTTTACGCCATCCGTGCTTTCAAAAGGACACACTCATGTCCTCCCCTGACGGTTTGGAAAAGGTTTGTGCAATATTTGGATATTTCTTCTTTAAAAAAAGATAAGAAATTGACGGGCTAAATGTAAGACCTAAAACATAATCCTAAAATAAATCCATATGGCTTAGTTACAAGACGAATCTATGATTAAATCATATGCCACAACATGGATGTTTGTAACGGTTAATGGTCATCTTACGTGATACCATGAGATTGATCGTGTTACTGGAAACAATTAACGCATTTCTTATTCGGCCTTATCTGCACGCATTTAGCGAGCGATTAAGTTATTTGTCATCATTTCATCATGGTTATACCCAGAGTCAGGTGTACTAAATATAGCATCATGGTCCGCATTACCTATTCATTTTAATCACGTTCAAACACTCCAACCTCATTTAAAAAATCAGGTAATAAGATCTTGACTTGAATAAATGCCTGCCCGAGACACTATCTGGGAGTGCAATAGTATAGGCAGTTGTGGATCCTGGATTCGGAAAAGGAGGGGGCGGTCCCAAAGGAGGGGCCGCACCCCCTATTTTTGAGCAAATTTTATAGGGTCCAAAATATGCAAATAAACAGTCAAGTACATATACTGACAAAACGTTTTGAGTTTGAAAAGTTTCATTTGGCCATAGATCAATTTAGATATGAAAAGCTGTTCGTCTGAGCCAAAAACGACATAAAAAAATACAAAGGGGGGGGGGGGGCGCGCGGCCACGTGGCCCCATTGAGATCCGCTTCTGGTAGGCCTATGTTCTATTCATTCTTATTCGTGGCGCTTTTTGTTCTGTATTGCCTCTCTACCTTAATGACATGAGTTTTGTATTAAACTGCTCAAAAACACCCCCCCCCAACTCAGTGTACATCTTGTGAGGTGCGCCTTATACGTGGTATACAACGGATGGCTTCTTGTATTGCTTGTGTGGTTTCACCCTTGAGGATCTAAATGTTGTGGAAAGTCCAAGCATTATTATAAGACCGACATAGGTTTGAAACATTTCCCGTGCTCGTGCTAACAGCTTTTCCCTACTCTTCTATGACCATCTCCCTCTGACTAACACCGTACTAGGTATGAGCCTCAAACCACATTTGGAGCATTAGGTGGATTAACTCAGTTACATTGACATAGGACAGTGTATAGGGCCTTTAACCTTTTAAGGGGCATATAGTGCAGAGCTTCTATGCATTCCTTAAGGGGGCTGAAGACTCCCACAGGGTCAGCATGCCACACCAATGTAGTGTAGGCCAGGAAGGGGTAGGAAAGGGAGGGCATGGCCCCCCAATAATGGGGAGGTTCCCTATATAAGCCTATATAAAAATATAGCAGCCCCCCCAACCGAGACCCCTGCCCCCCCCCCAAAAAAAAAATTTGCTTCATATACGCCCCTAGCGAGTAACGCTTCATCATCAAAGAGACGTTTCAGGAGTGTATCAATCCAATAGGGTCTCCATTATATTCATGAATGCAGTACTGGTGAGTTACTTGCCAGGGTTGCATTCCTGCACCATGAGGACAAAATAGTCCACCACTGCACTGTGTAGTCCTTAAAGTGTCAGAGACTCTCAGATTGAGTTTTGTGTATCTGAGGACATAGGACCCAATCAGTGTATACATGCACATTGTGTGTGGTATGGATTATGTATGCTGTATGTATTGGCGTAGATGGGGATTGCTCTGGTGTATCTTGTAGACATTATGACGAGGGTGGGCGGAGGTGGGAGGGGTGGTATTCCGGAAACGGATTATCCCCGAATGAAACGGCATGTATAAATACTACCTAGATAGGTAATAGCAACGACCCACTATATCATATGAAAGAAGAGGCCTGTATATGGCCTAGTATCAACTCTTGATGGACTGTCATACACAACTTTGTTATGGGCGCGGTATTCTTGGAGTGCCAGTGTACCAAAACATAGGGAAATTGACGCTAATCATACAAACATAATCGTACCCTTTCCATTATTTCTAAACTAAAAAGACATAATGTATTACGCACATACATAGAGTTACACACCGATATTATTGTTAACCAGTGGACATCGAGTATTCTATATTCGAGGGCCGCTAATGATTTCATAGATGAATGCTCATTGGTCGTCATAATGCCAGGCTACAATCATGCATCACGCGGACCCTTCATGGGTAGATCTACCCCTAATTTATCAACCTTGTAGGGTCAGTGCGAGGCTTTGTGTGCTTTAAAAGAACATAACGTTTTTTTCCCCAATAATATTTGAATGTGTTTATTCAAGATGGGAGTGGGAATGCAATTGGAAGCCATGGATCCTTATGCGTGAGTTTGAAAGTATAGTATTTGTGTGTATTTTCTTTGTCTTATTGATTACTTACAAAAATTAATATATCACCTGAAATGAAACTTCTGTAACAGCCCGCATAATACGGTGTTGCTCAAACACGAGGATGGACCCCTAGTGCGTCTTATAGAATTGGCCTTTTTTTCTTTTTGAACAGACTTTAAACTTTATTTGGTCTAGATTTTCTTATCATGTATACATAGACGCATTCTTCATTTTTACAATACAGTATCAGTCAAAATCTTACATAAAAAATATCATTATACCTATGTAAACCTTAGAAGTAGCTTTATAATTTCATCCATTTTTATGGGGAAAATTACATCATAACATGACCAAACAGTTAATGACCAGGTCGTCATTTGAAAATGTTGTCTTGGCCTGGCCATATAAGTGAGTTACCATACATCATAAGAATAAGATACTTAATAACTATTCTTTTTGGAACAACTGGGGCACTAATTTACTTTAAATGCAGAATAATAATATTCACCCTCGCGGATACCTTACTGTGTGAATCTCTTTTAGTGCTCTTGTTTTGGGTAACGATCATCTTCATTGAAACTTATGGACAAGGACAATGACAAATACTTTAGAACAATTCTGAACTGGCCGAAATCAAGGCCCAGAGGGTCTTGCCGAAAAGCAAACGTGCACGGAATACAGAACCATGCAGAAAATTGTGTCGATAAAAGGTATTCTCGTCCTCTCTTTCCTTCAAACGTCTACGTATTCACCGGCTCACGTTTGCATGTTCCCATATGGGTGCACGGGAGGGTGTTGCACATAGAGGAATGGGTAGTTTTGCCTAAGAAGAGCCGCACCTGCAGCAGTCATATTCTTTTCAGTCAGGACCTTTTTTTTGTGTTGCACAGAAGTCCTCCTGTCAGTCATGTACAAGTACCTTTTAGTTTCAATGAAGATGATCGTTACTCAAAACAAGAGCACTAAAAGAGATTCACACAGAAAGGTACCCGCTTGTGCAAAACACCCCTATTACTTTTGCAAGCCATAGTGCACGTTTGTATAGATATGAACACGTTTCACACAGTTACTTAAGTGGCTAAACACTTCTTCTTTTTGGCAAGACCCTAAGTGTGTTTTGGTATTTCCTTCAATTTCAGTTGCGCCTCATATACGGGGTGTGCTTTGTGCGTGAGGTATTATGGGTGAATCGGAAAACAAAAAAGAAGAAAGAAAATAATCAAGTAGAACTGTTTTACTCCATTAGATTGCACTATAACTGTGATTTGAGATATAGCTCAATTGAGTGGTTAAGGTCGAATCCCACATGGCGATTTAGGCCTCTAATATCTCTGCGATTTTGTCTGTTGTGTTTTATGGCCCATGCTGAGGCCATAAAACACAAGGGTTACAGCAAATGAGTGCTTAACCTACTGTTGGATTCGGTATAAGTTGATCACCCGGGGGGGGGGCACTTGAGGAAATATGGAAACCATGTGCGTACAAAAAGTAGAGGGAAAGGGGGTACCTTATGGGTCCTAGGAGCAGACCCGCCCGGACCCGTTAAAAGGGGTCCTTTTGGGCCCAAAATGGGCAAAAAGGGGTACCTTTTTTAGGGCTTTCTAATGGTGAAAGAATTTTTGAAATATTCCAACTAGAACCAAAGTTAGGGTTTTAATATCAACGGGCCATGTATTCCCAACTTTTTGAAGCAAATTTGTCAAAAATTGGCTGGAAAGGGATACGTTTTTGCCCGGAAATTCTCTAAATTTGGCCGGGAAAGGGGTATCTTTTACAGAAAAATCTCAAGGTATGCCCATAAAAGGGGTACACTTAATGAAAATATTCCGTTGAAAGGGTGCCAAAATTGAGGCTTTGTCTCTTTAGATTCTAATAGCAGGGAAAGGGGTACTTTTTCAAAATAATCCCCGTTAAAAGGGGTATAAATTTAGGGAAAATGGCCCCTCTATAAGGGTCTCAAATTTGGGGTGATGTACGCACATGGTTACTATAGAAAAGATACAGAGTGGCCCCCCTTGCATTCAATCCTTGCATTTTATGGCCTCAGTAATGGTCATAAAACAAAACAGACAAAATCGCAGAGATATTAGAGGCCAGAATCGCTATTTGGGATTCGACCTTTAAGGAATTTCACTGTATTATGATACTAGTGTGTCTTCTTTGTTGTCTCAATAAACCAGCTTATCTTGTTGAAATCAATCTGCAGTGTTGTGGCAGAGGCGTAGGAAGCAAATCTTCATTGGGGGGGGGGCGGCGAGGGCACCATCGCAACCACCTTGAATTGTCGGCTGATGCGTGATTGCATCTATATAAAAATTATACGTATATAGAATTCATATAGAAAAGTAATTTTTGGTAAATTTCGGATCTGACTTTAGGCTCAGACTCCCATTTTCCCTATGACATCACCATAACAATCTAATTTGAGATGTAAAGTTTTAGTTTCTTTTCCATTGTGTTTATGAGTTCTTGGAAAATATTGGGGTGGCCCATACATACTCAGGCCTCACCTCCTTCATGATTGGGGGGCCCAGGCCCCCCTGCCCCCCCCCTTTTCCTACGCCCCTGTGTGGGGTCTCGATCCTTGTTGTTTTATTCCTCTGCTTCCTTATTCTAAATACTCTTGTTAACATTTTTATCCTACGTACTCATTCTTTCCTCATGCAATGCGGTTCTGAAATAGACTTATTTCAACAATAAATCTCTCTGGACTGTGGGTGATGTCCAGTAGGACCAGGAAGAGGATCAGGTCAGTGTCTTCACTGTACACCCAACTCAACCATGACATCCATTCATGATGGGTCAAGTCGCCAGAAAGCAGTAGATTTTGTGTTTTTGGGCCATTTTAGACTTTTATGAGTCTGGAGAAAGAAGTTTTGAACCAATTTTGTCTTACATAGACTCATTTGATAGAGGACACCTAGGGCTCTCAGAAATATGTAAATTTGTGGTCATCCATCAAAAACTCTTAGACTTATAGCCTGCCGAAGTGGAAAAAAGGGCCAAATTTGTTCTTTTTTTACTTTTTGTATTTTTTACAAGTGTCCTGTATTGAATAAAGACCATCTGGAGTATCCCAAAGTTATTTTTTGTATTGTATATGATCATAGGTATCATTTCCATGAGGTTTGGACACCTTACTGAGTGAGAATTTTTCATTATGTGTCTTTGAAAATGGAAATCTGTAATTTGTAACGTCCGGTACCTAAATCTAAATCAGTTATAAAACATGGACAAAATTAAGCTTCAAAATCTTTGTTATTACCCATATGAAGATTCCTATTGTCCCCTACTTTGGTGAAAAAATTGTGTGTCTATCTGCATTTGTTGCCATGTGAGAGCAGCTTATGTGAAATAATTCTGATAAAAGTACCGGACGTTACATAACGTCCGGTACTTTTATCAACATGTAAGGGGCAGTCTACTTTGCATGCATAACTCAATTTTTGTCCGATTTTATAATTGAAGTCAATTATAGACATATTGGCCTTGTTATTTCATGTGTTTGTTATTCATAATGGGACATCCCTATATTACTCAGAGCCACTTTAATTACCTCCATATTTCATCATTTTGGTACCGGACGTTACATGACACAAAACAAGCGATAAAAATGGAACCAAACATCCTAAGTCGGTATTTTTTGGTTTTCTGAGCTGAGGGTATGTCCCTTCACAACTTTGTTAAGGTTATATAAATCAATTAGAAAAACAATTTTTCAGGCCTTTCAAGGGCAAAATCTTACACACTCTGACGACCTGACCCTCGTGAATACACTCTGCTATATTTTACTACATAACAGATAGCTGTACAAGGAACTAAACCTACAGTTGCCTATCGATTTTATTCTCTGTATCATTGGTCAAGATTACTTGATGGTCCCACACTGGTTCAATTGATAAATCGTTTTATACATTTTATCATCTTTTCCATCTGTGGAGACGACCCTTACTATAAACCATGTAGTCTACACTTATGTAATGAATATCCATATATCTTCCTTCAGCATAACCGGACTGGACCAGCCATGGTGCTGGCATTATTGGATCGAATCGAACGCGGGTCACGTTGGCAATACCATGGCCTAATTCGGGCAATTTCCTTGACAAATCAGGGACACCTGATTCGAAAGGAGAGCAGTGGCCAGCCAGTGGATTTGGGTATGCCACACTACCTTCATAAGCCTTGTAATAAAATGCCATAAAACGGATTTAACGAGTTTACACGCAGCAAGACCTGCTTTTAACTAACAGATATGGCCATGATATGACATGACCATAATCCTTACAGCAAATATGTACCTTACAAGAGAAATATTCATATCCTGATACCTTCTTATCTCAATCCCCTAGAGTATACCCTGAGAAATATTTCCACACAACCTTTGACTCAAATGAGGTTATAGAGGGTGTGCCCAGGGGAGACTTCTGCTATTTTTTCTATTGCAAAAAGCCTACTCATTTAAGATCTTGTTCCAATCCAGGAACCCTGACAGTAGAAGGGTCAATGACAGCATCATTTGCCCTTCCACCGTGGGATAAATCAAACTTAGAGCAGGGTCAGCTTGTCTCTTGTAGTCCTTATGCTGAGCTGATCAACAAGTCTCGGGTGGCTTTTTTTCCAAGGATCCACAACCAGAAGGCATTTGGAGACATCTATCAAAGCTCGAGGTCATCAGTGGAACTGAGGAGACAAGACTTAAGGTAAGTAGAAATCCATTTTTTTGTGGTCAGTGTGCCTTTCAAGCATTACAACGTAAATGGAGCTTCATTGCAGGTACGTCTTATGTTTTGACTGGGCACACGTGCCACTACCTCTATGACTTAAGGAGAATCCCCCCACTTTTGCAGGTTTACACCATCATCATGGTTTTCCTAGTACCTCGGCGTTCAAACATATAAAATGAATTGAAATGCCGATATCTGTCAAATCCCAGTGAATTACAGGTACATGTACAGCTTTCAAGTGCAATTTCTAGGCCACATTGCCATCAGTGTAATTTATGTGTTGAATATTAGACATATCAAAAATCACTTAGATGTTAAGAGGTCATCGTTCTTCTCAAAACCTCTAAAGTCAAATCTGTTTTTTCTTTGACGACTTAGGTTCAACAAGGCTGAGCCAGAAGTAGTAGCAGCATTACTGGACTTCATTGAGTGTGGCCCCCAGTGGCGCTATCATGGATTAATGAGGGCTATGTCCCTCTCAGGACAAACATACCTGATTCCTCAAGATAGAGAGATCTATACAGATGATGAAGCTGCCCCCTACTCTACCAGATGCCAGACAACCACTGCCCGAACTCCCACCTAAAGGTAACCATACCAGTAAACATGTATCAACCGTCAATAAGGGTCTTGAGCTGTTATATAGTAAATTGAGTGGAGGGATATGGTCGAATCCCACATGGCGAAAAATGCCTGAAATATCTCTGCGATTTTGAATCTGTTGCGATTGTGGAGTCTATCCCAAACTCTCAAGGGAAGTGACTGCAATAGGGTACATAGAACACAAGGATACTGTTGTGCTTTATTGTGAAGCATTTGTGATTTATTGTGCTGGTGAATTGATATCCCAAAATCGCAAGGATATAAAACCTACACACAGTCTGCAGTGATACTTTGATATTGCACAATGCTCCTAGCACTGCTTGCAATTTAGGACACCAGGAAGGCCATAAAACCCAACTAACAAAATCGCAGAGATATTTGAGGCATTTTTCGCCATGTGGGATTCGACCTGAAGCAATTTTATGTGTGAACAATAATCTAGATATTCATAGCCCCTCTCACATCGGCCTACATGATCCCTGGTTTGCAGGGGAGCACTTGAGGCCTGAGATCAAAGAGCATTCCATTGATATCGATGCATGTTTTGGAAGGCCAAGTTACTATGCTAGACATTATTGCTAGCAAGCACATTCCAATTGCATCTAGAAGTATCTTGAACATAATAGATAGACGGTCTGAATCTGTCTTAGAGGTATTCAAAGTGGGCTCTCTCTAAATTGTGCTACCACCTGGTGTGAGACATCGATCTGCACTGCTAGCAATGTCCTGGTAAATGTGAGGGCTTCCCTAGCCCACTTAAATGGGTCTATATCTCCTCTTTCCTATCCCCTCGGATGTGTGTGGTGCACATGTGCGGGCACCAACACATTCCTCTGTGAAATTGCGTAATATAGTTCTCGCCACGAATATGACCATAGCTGTCGAAATGGCGTTAAACATCTATTACTCACTCACTCTCACTCCTGGTAAATGTCCTGGCTTTAAAGAACAATACTAACACCGGGGCCTTTCACCAATACTGTACACGCTTTATGCAACCCGAACGTTTTTTTTTTTTAATAGATTCCTTTGCTTTTGAGTACAGACCAGTCGATTCACTCAAGAAGTATACTCGAGGCTGACACTTCATCTTGCCAACCTGAAGGGGTTAGGAAAGTCCCGTCGTTGAAGGGTTAGGGTTTTATCATCGAATATTTCTGGACTAATAATTGTGATCGTTATTTAATCGTATCTGACACACATCCTAGATTCTAGGCTATTGCCACATTACCTGACCAATGAATTGCGAATCATATAATTGCTTTTGGGATATCGTACCTTTTTTTTTATCTCTTATAGCTAGACGCATGGCCATGCAATATGAGACGAGTAGAGAAACAGCCCCAATTCTTCTCTCAAAGAATGTAGCTGTCTTTTCTTATGAAATACATCATTTCTATTCTCAAGTCTTTGTTCACAGGAAAGTTTTACTTGGGTCGTTCTTATGATCTTGACACCGCATTATACCCTGAAAGTACAGGGCCACAGGAGGGCAAATACTACCACCCTGTCAGACGCCAAATGTCTGCAGATCTAAGAGGTAGGATGATCAGTATAAATATATATGACATGTATGCAGCCACTTCTAGCATCTTTTCTCTATGATAGTAATGATACACTCATATTTCCTGTAGCCACAGCATGTTCAAGCTGAAAATACAATTGAATAAACTTCATACTTTGCACACTTGAAAATTGGAAAATACTTGCAAACAAAGGCAGATGGAGTCAAGTAAAAAGAGGACCGTGGGACCAATACTTTGAACTCCAGTATAGATAAGCGGAATTAAGAAAAAAATGAAGTGTCTACACATGCAAATCAGGAATTCACAAATACTGTTTTGCTGAGAATTATAAATGAAATTTCAGTATGTGTGTATTATGTCCGTATTCCTTTAATATGTCAAAGCAAGGTTTCTATTTATTACAGTTATAATGATGCATGGTGCCTTTTTCCATCAGTACCTGATGAGGACACATTTATTCGTCTTCGAAGGGGATAGAGGCGATGGTACAATTGACATTTCACAGATCTTCATAAATGTCACACCTACCGTGAAAGATGGGCATGTGTAATTCGAGATCATACACTCTGTATGGATCAAAGAGCAGGGAGTCTTTTGTTCTGCAAATTTCTGAACTTAAAGGTCTAATCCCACATGGAGAAAAATGGCTAAAATATCTATGCAATTTTGAATCTGTTGCGTTTTCGGGACCTACTCCATATTTTCGCAAGGGTTACAAGTACAGGAGGGTGTATAGAACACAAGGACACTGTTGCGTTTATTCATGTACTCTTTAGGATATTTTGCCTTTGTTGATGTTTATATCTCTGTGAATTAAACATTTTCTGACCTATAATCGCAAAAGAATGCTTGTGTTCTATAGGGTGAATGCCACATGGCAAAAAATGCCTCAAATATCTCTGCGATTTGGAATCTGTTGTGTTTGTGGGACCTTCCCCAAATTCGCAAGGCTTATAAGTACAACAGGGTGTATAGAACATAAGCATTCTGTTGCAATTTTTAGGCCCGAAAATATATAAATCACAGAGATATAAACATAAACAAAGGCAAATTATCATAAACAATACATGAATAAACGCAACAGTGTCCTTGTGTTCTATGTACCCTAGTGCATTATAGGTCGGATCCCACATGGCGATTTAGGGCTCAAATATCTCTGCGATTTTGTCCCTTGTGATTTTGGGGTCTTCCTGGGCTGCTAGATTGCAAAGATTGTTCAACTTATACCGAATCCAACAGTGAATCAAGACCAATTAAGCAGTTATCCTTGCGATATAGGGGCTCAGGAAAGCCCCAAGAGGGTAAGGGACAAAATCGCAGAGATATTTCAGCCCTAAATCGCCATGTGGGATTCGACCTTATGATCCTGACGAATTTGGGGAAGGTCCCAAAATTGCAACAGATCCAAATTCTCAGAGATGTTTGGGGCATTTTTCGCCATGTGGATTCCACCTTATACACCCTGTTGTACTTATAACCCTTGTGAATTTAGGGAAGGTCCCATAAATGCAACAGATTCAAAATCGCAGAGATATTTCAGCCATTTTTCGCCATGTGGGATTCGACCTATATGTTACAAAATAAGCCGTCCTGTGAGAAAAGGACCATGTCAAGTACCATCTAGTAAAACGTCCCAGTCCTAAATATCCCATTGTCACTCTAAATGACAAAATATCAGAAAGCCATTTTGTGTAACCCACATAGCCCTACTGTCCTACATGTAGGACGCCTAAGTGACATCATGGGAAGAGGTCTATATCCGCAAGTAAACTTAACAGATATGGAAGTAAAAGGTTGCATCCTATAGTTCTAGGCCCAAGGCTTCCAAAAATGCTTCATATGGGTATTCTTAGGTACTATTATGACATCACACACATGTCCCAAAAACACCTACTACTTAGGAAATTACCGGCAAAGATTTGGACCTTTTCAGAGGAGACAGACGCCCAAAGTCCTACTGTCCTACATGTAGGACGATGCTGATCTCTGGATCCGCTATAGCTAAAGCTTTGAAATTTCTTGTATGACATAAATGGCCATATATAAGACTATTTGTCAGTTTCCGGCACTCTTGTACAGGAATTGTGGTTTCCATGGCAACCAAAAGAACGCAAATTTGAAAGGACAGCAGTCCTAAGTCCTATACTGTCCAACATGTAGGACGGTAAGCAATCCCTCATATCTCTGGACGGGGGGGGGGGGGTAAGGTAAAGGTCCGAAATTTTGTACAGGGCATATTTGGTCATGTATTAGTCTACTTATCAATTTTAAGCACTCTATGACAAAAATTGCCACTTTAGGTTTATCTGGGGTAATTACCATAAAGATATTATATACGAATCATGTCTCTCACGGCCTTTGCCATATCGGAGTCCAACATGTGCACCTCCTCAAAAGAACACTATCTCACAAATACAATACTAGATAGAGTCGTTTGCAAGTTATTAGCCTCAAACATAGCTTCACGCCCCTGACATCACCCTGCTACTGCTGGCACACATCCCAGACCCTTACATCATTCCGGCCCCGTTCCGCTAGAACATATATAGGGTCTGTCGGTCTCGTACCGGCTTTAGACGTTCATCATCATCACATTTTTGTTTAATTTAAGGGGCACAAACACTGGATCTATAAAAGCATTAGACATGGACACGATATCCTACACAGGACACAGTGTAGTCTATAGATATGCCAGGTAAGTGACGCATTATACGTTGGTTTTGTACAGTTAAGACTCCTTCAGTAAGGGAGTATGATTATACCGGTATATATTTCACGTGTTTGGATTATGAGACAGAAATGATCAGTTCCAAGTCCCCCAATCCACGATTACAACCCTTTGACGAACTAGCCCTCGACTCCACCTCCCCATTTAAATACTTTTCTTTTTTTTTTACATTTCTAGCTCCACCTAGGTCGATGTTATAGCCTCCGTTACCACTTGCATGAAGGTTAGACATAGCATGGATAGGGGCGAGTCATTCATTTAGACAATAGAAAGGGGGCGGGCTTGCTAAATTGTCTGGTGACAACCGCAAGACATAAGGACTAAATGACTGGTTCCCATCACAGTATAGGGTCACTGTTGAGTATTGCTTACTGTCATTATCTCTGCCCTCTTACATGAGTCCGATTCTCATGCTTTATCTATTGATTATATAGATGTGCCCATCAGCTGATCTCCACATATAGGTACGTAGTATAAGCTCAACACGATCTCCTCCTTTATTCATTTATTTATTCAATTGTTTAGAACACAAACTAAATGCCATGTCTGCTTGCTTGATTCCTGATCATCCTTCAAGAGTAAATAGGCGCTGTCCAAGTATTTAGGAATGTTCCAGTCTAGAGCATTTAAAAGACTAAAGCAGGGACCTTTCTACCAAGCCATATGTGCATGTACCAGGCCCAGACTATGTCAGGAGGGTGTTGCTCCTATTGTAAAAAGAGCTGTGAGTATGTGCCCTCTTTTCTAAACAAGTCGTGCACTGCTTCACCATTCAACTTGCACTCACCACATTAGTCTCAAAAGTCACCTGCCTTGTTTAGAATAGAGAGAGCTGCGCCACCAGGTACCTACTCATGTCACATACTCCATAGTTTATTATACTGACTGACTTCTCTCAACTAGGTACCTACTCAAATCCCCCTTTTTTAGCACCGTACTTGAATGACCACTTGTGAGCAACAAAAGGGACACGTTATAGCGACATGAAAAAAGAAAGGACTGGAAATAAGGGCATTTTTAGCCAGCCCTTCCTTTTACTATAGGAGCAACACCCTCCCAGTCCTTATCGTGATGGCTAAGTTCCATTGCACCGATTTTGGAAGTGTTTAGAATAAACCAGAATGTATCAAGGAATTTCGCGTGCATCTTTTCCTCACAAGCACCATCACCACCCAACTCACAGCAGGTTTTGCTTTACACAGTGGAGTCCTTTTAAAGTGCTAGCATCTGTAATTCTCTTGCCTAGAGATGTGGATCTAAAACTTATATCTGAAACAAAAAGTGAGACCACATTCTTCCGAGCGAAGTCAGGGGACCCCAGAATGTATTTAGGTGCTCGAGTAGTCATAATTAGAGGGCAATGCAAGACACACTTATATTTACGTTTATTCAGAGCATGAAGAACTAAGCTATATTAGAACAGACCTCCTCACACACGTAGAGAAGATTATACAATACAATCTCCACATTGATCCAGGCTCTAACCTTCAGCCTGACATCCAGGTAGCATGTCTAGGTAGGATACATGCTAACCTAGGCATGTCGACAAGGTGGACCACACGGAGAAAGACCCTGGGGATGACTTAACAGGCGACAGTATTAGCATGATACATGTAGGGCATGCATATCATATGTAAGGCCTATATGTATTCTAGTGAGCTTAGTATACATCTAGTTACCGAGTCACTATAAATCTGGGCATCAATGACCTCGATCTGTCAGAGAAAACACGCCAAACAATACATTCATATATGTTGTGGTGTCGGATGTGTAATATTATAGATGAGGGTACAGTGTAAGATAGTGCTACGTTCAGGCATACAGTTTATCAGCCATATGCGAGAGGGATTATGGTGAAGATGCAAGGTTGGACAGCTTATCCTAATGAAATGAATCGAGAAAAATTTGTCATTTAATGCAGTCCAATTTATTACCATGGCCATTATGTACCTATGTACCTAGTCTATTGTTTGGAGAACGATCATTGTTAAAAGATACGATTTGATGGGAATGTGCTTGTGATAAGGCGGATGGCACTTGATGAAGTCATACATCTGATAACAAAGTAACCTTAGTTTAGATACTCTGATAAGGCCTATACTTACAGAATACTTGAGACACAGTAGCCTGTATTCCCTTAGGGAGACATCCCATTTTGAACAACAGGGGGTGAATGGCGGGTTTGCACATGGAAGCGCGAAAAGAATTTTGCCCCTCCTTTTGAGATTCAAAACATTAGACCCTTTAGAGGCCAAAAGTCGTGTGTGAAAGAGCCCTTTTTACGCCCCCCCTTAGAGGGATTGTAAAGATTTTCCCATCACCACCACCCTCCCACGGTCAAGGGTTAAAAAAATTCATGGATTCATTCATTGGACTATGCTGTGCTTGGCTCACCTGAACCATTATACCATAGCTACTTCTCTCCTCTCCAACAGGTGATCCAAAATTGAAGATGGCGGACATGGAGCAGTGTGAAGGACTGGTGCCAGAAGTGAAGGTTAAACCCACTCCAGAAAGACCTCTTCCAAGGTCGTCTCAGGGTCGTCATATTGTACTTGTCTTGAGAACTGTCTGTATCTACATGGGCTTCATGTGTCTGGTACGTACCTTATCATTGATAATATGATAATGTACAGTCATTATATGATTAATCATCACAGTATCTGGTACATAAGAGGTGGCATACAATTATAGGGCTATAAAGCTTCATGTGCACAGTATCTCACACACATGGAGCACTCTGGGTTCATGTCAAGCTATAAACAGCACCTGGTGTTTCAATAGATGGGATTTATTAGAATAGCCAATCGAAAAATAAGCCATGACTTGAATGCTACTATAGTTCATAATGTCATGGCTGATACAAAGGTTACTATAGAGTAGTACTAGAGCCGCCATATTCAATGGGGGGCATTGAATACAATAATTCCGTATTCAATGGGTAATGATCATGTGATTCATGTATAATAAAATAAGTTGATTTGTCTATATAAAGTCTAGATAACCCCGTAGGCCATGACATAAATGCAAATGTCCACTCCCATGGAACATTTTTGCATCGCATTCACCTCACCTATAAGGCATCGTTGAATACAGACAGCCTGACCTCGGTGAAAACGATGCAAAAATATTCCATGGTCATGGACATTTGCCTATGTCATGATTTGTATGCTAGTGATAATGATATGGGGCAGTTCACAAATGACGTCATGGGGAGGGAGGGGGCGCGCTTCATTTCTTTGGTGAAAGCATGACCAAGTGGGATGGGGAGATGGCCAACACAAGCATGACGTTATTTACAGATAGCAACTTCATATGACGGAATTGTAGGAAATGACGACTTTTGTGAGTAATATCTATGTTAGAGATGCAATCATATTTAAAATTGTAGGGAATGGTGGGAATAATCGTATAAGAAAGGGTGTGAGAAGTAAGCCTCTGTTGAAGTGGGCTGAACAGTGTGTGAGTGATAGGCCTATTAATGTATTGTTTGAACCTGTGTGAGTACAGTCATAATAAAGTAAATTGAAATTGTCGTCATTAGTGTAAGTAGTACAATGAAATTGCTTGGTAAGTAGTTGATAGAATCTGAAATTTGGCACAGGTAAAGAAAGCTTTCGAAGGGCAAGATAAATATTGCTCTGAACGATTATTTGGTAAAGTAATTGTATCGTAGGCGAGATAGAGTTAAAATTGTTCATTGCTACTTAGCATAAATCGAGCGCAATGGCTGATTTTGAGGAGAACCTTCGCCTAGGGTCATTTTGGCGTCATTCTTGAGATGGGCTAGTCGTTTTATGTAAGCTACTTTTGTGGCTTAAGTGGAAATTCCTACCAGAGATGTTTAGACGTGTCTGCAACGGAAAACACGACACACATCCTGATAACAATGATATTAAGGCCCTTAATTATCAGAAAGTTTTGCCTTCTGATTGATAACTTCACCTTGTCTACAAATATCTCAACTGCTGTATCTACACTACAGGGGATGTGTGACAGTGTGTTGGGGCCGAGTTTCTCAGACGTCCAGGAGCTGTTACATACAGACACCATTCACCTGAGTTCTGTCTTTACCTCCACCAACATCGGTTACCTGTCCGGCTCTGTAGCAGCAGGTGTGCTCTTTGACAGACTACCGCCTGAACCACAACTAGCTGTGGCACTAGGGGTCGCCGCTGTCTCCATTTCCGTTGCGCCTGCGCAGAGGAGTCTGATGTGGTTCGTGGTTGCTATGGGGATAGAAGGAGCGGGGCTGGCGTACATAGATGCAGGTAAACGTTTATTTAATTAAGTTAGGGACTTGAGAAAAGCTTTGAACGCCAATCGTAGGCATAATTGATAGAAGGAAAATGGAATATTTGATCAATAGCGTCTCGATCTTTTCCATTTAGTTTTATGTCTTTAAAGGAAGCATGTTACCTTAATGAAATGACGTGTTGATGTATACTTCATTTTGAAAATGCAGTGTCAAATCAGTTTCAAAAGGACCTTGTGAATCGATGCACCTCATGATGACTCTTCAAGTTCAAGTTCAAAAATATTTATTTGCTCATTCATATTCCGTAATACAGTACATATTATGTCAAGATTCGTTTACAATTCGTGCGGACGGTAACCACGATGCCTAGCATGTCGCCAGGGTTACGTTCACGCGGACCGCGCCATATTGTGCGGGGGACAATTTTGTATGCTTCAGTATTGCGTTCACCATTCAATATCTAAATCCTCCCAAAATATGGCATTCATGGCAATATTATCCGCACAGTATAATGGGATGACAGAGAAGATAATGCCATGTCTGTCAGTAAGAGATTGGGACAGTATATTACGGCCGTAATCTGCATTTAAAAATGTGCAGGGCTTCAGTGTAGCATTTTTATTACGGTACGTAACAGGGAGTGCCGAACACAGAGCACCACTTTGTCCCCGGCATCCGGTGTGCCGACGTTGGCATGTTGCCAAGGTTACCAGACTTTTCGTCTCATGTCAAAGTAGGCCCTACATGTTCATAATGATGTTCAGAGTAACATAGTACTATTTTTTTTAAATAGACATTCAAATTTATATATGAGCAAGGGCTGTCGCTTAATTTAAGAATTAATTTTAGTTGACCACCCTCATTAAAAGAAATAATTAAATATGATTTTTGTTATCATATGTGGATCAACACGGTAAAAGGTACGTCTGCAAGGGGGGGTGTGGGCGTACCTTTTACTGTGTTGAATCACATATTAGTATAAAAACATATAATATAGTATTTACAGTATCAATAATAATTGTGATGTATTGGACATTAAAAGGAAATTTAGACAAGAATTACAATTATACAGGACAATACAATTGGCTTATTAAGAGATGAGGACAATTGACTAGGGAAAACAGAGATGTAGAAAGTTCATCTGAATTATGTCTTAGTATTGAAAATGGACATTCTTGTGGGGAATTATTTAAAGCTGGTATAAAATCTGGAATAGCCTTTACTGATATGTATTTCATACAATTGTACACCCATCCCTATGTAATAGGGTGCAATTTATTCTGGTAACAGCTGCAAGAAGCTTCAATAGATAGGAGGTGAAACTCAGAGCTTTACCTATGGACACAGTGTAACAGCCCCCCCCCCCTCTACCCCCCCTTTTGTGTTCAGTATTGAGTCCTATGTAGGATAAAGGGGGTTTATAGAGATGTCAGGAATCTTATCAGAGTGATATCAAATGGAAACAAGGTGCCACCTTTACAGAAAAAATCCTGCTGAATCCAAAATTTGTGATCTTGATTATCAAAATTTGACCAAAAGTACCTAAAAAGGAGGTTTGATTATGAGAATATTCTAAAATTGTACAAAAGTTATATTGAAAATTATTGGAACTTTTATAGATGCAACATGCTAATCAAAGTCAGTACCTCAATCTACATATCCCAATGTCTGCCTATCTCAACCTGACAAGTACTCTACCTGTGTTTTGCTCTGCCTCTCCCACATACTGCCTTTCCCTTAGTCTACCTGTCACTCATACTACCTATCCTTTGAAACATCTAGAGTTTAATTAGGTTTTCCCTCAAAAGCTTAAAAGATCAAAGTTTACCCCTCACCTTTGTACCTAATTTTCTCTGTACATTCTTACCATTAGTCTACCTATCCTCAATCTGCCTATCATTCACTTTACCTATCCCTCATGGTGACTATCCCCCAACTCTTCACATCCCTCATGTTTGACAGGCACATCTGTGATATTACCTAGCACCAATGTATCTTTTGAATATGCTCACTTCACAAGGTATGCTCTATGCCTATCCCTGGCCACAAATCCAAGTCACGATACCAGTAGGGAATACAACTTTGCTTTATGGCTTCAGATGGCACCACTGTACTGGTACAATCAAGATTGGATAAAATGCTGGAAGCATTTTATTTTAACACAGATATATACTTAAATTTAACATGGTTAGAACTTACGAAATTGATTGAGATTTCACCAGAACACTGCAACAAGTACTGTGATGATCGCCATGTAGAAGGTGGAAGATCCATATATCTGAGATCTTGTAGCAGCTTTAAAGAAAAGGAAATGGCAAAGCACACCAAAGGTAACCACTCTGATATTACCTTAAAGCGTTAACATTTCCCTGAACTTCTCCATGTTTGACAGGTACCCAGACTTACTGCCTCTCTGTGTGGCACGGACACCGCCTGCAGGATGCAATCCTCCAGGGTATCTTCATGGCTTGGTCTGTGGGCTCCACCCTGGGACCTCTTCTCATCCAGCCATTCCTCACCTCCTCTGGGGCTCCAGGACTTAGCAGGGTAGGCATAGGGGCAGGATGCCTGGCCACACAACAGCAAGAATTCAGCGTAGGCATCTCCAATACCACGGGCTCATACACGACCTATATGCCTACAAATAATAGGAGAGAAGCTATATTTCCCAGGATAAATAGTACTTATAAATCACCAAATACTGAATACAATTTATCTGTTACAACAGATACATTTATAGATGGCGAAACTGCAGTATCGCCAAAGGGACTCCAAGTTGGCTATGGGTATATGGTGATAGGCCTGATCTTGGTCCCAGTGTCCTTGCTGTACCTAGCTATATACCTATCTTCAAGAAAAAGTAGTAAGACTATTACACAGGAGACACCTGAAGTAAAACCTTTGACTCAAAATAAGACATTGACTGGCGGACAGATTGCAGTTATCAGTATTTTTACATTGTTCTTTATGCTATATGTAGGGTTAGAGGTAACCTGTGGTGGGTTCCTATCACTATTTGTAACTAGCGCCCTCTGTTGGGACGCCCGCCAGAGTGCACTCTTGACCAGCGTCTTCTGGAGCGGCACAGGGGTGGGCAGACTCCTTGGTGCATTCATATCCATCCACCTGCCCCCACAGCACATGCTCCTGGGCAATTTAAGTCTCTCTGTTGTGGCCTACCTTTTGTTGGTTATTTGTGCGGAACAGCATCCTGTGGTGATCTGGTGTGTTGCGGCTACGGCGGGACTAGGTGTGTCTACCATATATCCCTCCGCCTACCTATGGTGTTCGAGGTATGTGAGGCCTACAGGGTTGGTAACTGGGATTTTTCTGTTTGGGGGTTCTGTAGGGTCCATGTCACTACCTCTTATCACTGGGTATCTATTTGAAAACACCACTCCATGGATATTTACATATTTAATGGTAGCCGTTAGCACTTGTTTGTTAGTAATGTATATATTCATATTGATGTATGTATCAAAGTGTATGAGGGTAATTGAAGATGATGTTGAATGCAAAGTGAATATAAAAGGCGCAACTGGCCTCGAGCAGACAGAAGTCACCGAAAAACTAACAGTATCAGAAATGACTTAGTGATAAAGATCTACTCTACAGTCAGTACATTCAAGCACCTTGTATACTCATTGATCTTTATGATTCTGTGACATGTGGATGCAATAAATGACTGCCAAAAGAGAGTGAAGGTCGTTGGTAGAGAGAGAGAGAGAGAGAGAGAGAGAGAGAGAGAGAGAGAGAGAGAGAGAGAGCACTGAAAACCTACGAGATCCAGAACTCGTCAATAGTGACGACTTTAGGTCCTCAGGTTGACAATTCCCAAAACTACAGCTTTAGGTCGTCAGGGGGTCGTCATAGGGGATGACTTTAGGTCATCAGTGATGACCTAAATTCGTCACTATGGCTGTTCTTTATAGCTACATAATCCTGTGTAGAAACTACATATATGTATAGTATTGTCCTAATTTTCCGTACATTATTTCTTTATTTATAACTCGTTACCTCATCTACCATTAAGAGGTTTATTGTAGGTATTCCCAGCCTACCATCATGGTTGCACTGGGAAGTAGTACATTGTGAGTACACTCTTCTACATGTATTATACCATAGCCACACTCAAATAAGAGGTCATACTCTAGCAATATCCGCGAGAGAGGTGTCATTACCAGAATGATCCATTTTTTCCTACCTTTACTTCATAGAAATAATATTTTTTTAGAGGTACATTTGTGTCAAACATTGGCCATATTTTCATTTTCATAGTAGACTAGAAAACAAGAATAACTAAAAAAATAAGGGTCAATATACATCCCAAGTCACATCATTTGTATCATAGAATTGCATAGTGGTGACCTCTCATGGCACAAACCCAGACTTAAAGTAAAGCCAGGGTGGTCAGTATGATGACCCTGTAGTCATAAATGGCCTGACGACCCTCTGATGACCCTAAAGTCGTCATATATGACGAGTTACCAATAGCGGCGTGTTTTCAGTGAGAGAGAGAGAGAGAGAATGAGAATGAGAATGAATGATGGGTTAGGACGCAGTAAGGGCTGTGCAAGTCGAAATACAGTTTTGCAAGTTGCGCAAAAATCTGTACAAAAGGTGCCATTATAATAATGATGAACTACTGATGTACTGTTCTGTATTCATACCATCCCATACCACTACGCTACATGGGATGTTTTGTGTGATGCCATCCCTGCCTCAACAATAGAGATTTTAGATACCTTTACATAAAAAAACAATCTATCATAAAGCATATATTATGGCAAACCATGCCTGGACATTATATTTCACAATAACATTGTGTGAATAGTGCATTGATTGTTGACTTGACCCTTAAAGGGCAACAGGGTGTGTTAATGGACTGTTATCCTTTGTCATCATTATGCATAAAGAGCCTGATAGTTATTTAAATACGATAATGATCTTATGTTCATACACATGAGTAAACTGTTTTATGTCGTATTCAATGGGGGGCATTGAATACAATGTGTCCTTATTCAATGAGTGTCCGCCGTCTTGGATTTTGAATAGATCTGAGCTGTTTTACTTTATTTAAAGCAAAATAATCCCCTAGGCCATGTCATAAATGCAAATGTCCACTTCCATGGTCGTGGACATGTGCTTATATATCCCACCGACCCTGATGCACTCAAAAAAGGTTTGATACGCCAATGCAGTATTGGCATGGACCTAACAAGTGCTGTATTGGGGCATCATAGCGACAAACAAACAACCAGCTGTAGCCTCATGTCGCCCTTTGATATTGCATTTACTGCACAATAACTAAATAAACTGTAATGATAGATCTCTGTAGTTTGAATTGCAGTTTTTTGGAATAGAAAAATGTGACAAAACCTGGGGAATGATGATATTTTGGTAAATGCTCTAGATGTAATAACTAAGGAAATATGACAAGAAAATCAGAATTTTACTTAGAAAATATTTTTTGTTGTTGTGTAAAAGGCACATCATAATTTCTTTTCCAGCCTATAAGGTTTTCAAAAACTGAATACGGAACAGAATCATGCTGTCCAGATCAAAATTTATGAATAATACTTTCATGAATATATTGTCCAATAATGGCATTTCTTTAAATCACACAGCAATACATTGATACCTAAAGGAGCTATAATGATCAATTCTGAATTTCTCTAGCCCACCGAAATCCCGTGTTTGAAAATTCTACCAAATGTTAGTTGGAGACATGAATAAAAAAAAGGGAGTTTCTCGTAATGTCTCAATTTCCCCCGTTTTGCCCCAGATCATCTACCATAGATATGGTATCTAGGCCTAAATGAGGGGGAACTATCCAATGCAATGGATGTATAATGCAGACGTAGCTGTATGCAATTCTGTCCAAGAAAGTATAGAGAATGGCATTCAGATGAAAAATTAGAATTTGGTTAGGCCTGTATACACTTTCAGATTCTATTTTTGCTCATTTTAAAGCGTTCTTTACACAGCATGACAGTACATGTATTACCCACACAGTGAATCAAATCTGGTCACAGAAGCCTTGATTTTCATACATTGACCCCCTGAAAGAGGTGTATGTGTAATTGATCTCTCATTGTGATGTGACTGTACCCGGGACTGTGCACTGGAGGGTGTTGCTCCTATTGTGAAAAGAGCTGTGAGTATGTGCCCTCTTTTCTAAACAAGTCGTGCACTGCTTCACCTAAGTACTTGCACTCACCACATTAGTCTGAAAAGTCATCTGCCTTGTTTAAAATAGAGAGAGCTGCACTACCAGGTACCTACTCATGTCACACCTCTATAGTTTATTATACTGACTGACTTCTCCCAACTAGGTACCTACTCAAATCCCCCTTTTTTAGCACAGTACTTGAATGACCACTTGTGAGCAACAAAAGGGACAAGTTATAGCTACATGAAAAGAAAGGACTGGAAACGAGGGCATTTTTAGCTAGCTCTTCCTTTTACTATAGGAGCAACACCCTCCAGGAATATCTGTGTAACACCATATTGTCAGTGACCCTCATATAGAATTCAGCACACCTAGACCCTGCACTGGGACAAGTGAGTCTTTGTGGGCAGCAGGATGCTTTAATGCTTTATGTCTATTTGGTCAATTCTCATGAAAATGGAGCACAGGCTCACTATACCTTTCCCCATCCATGTACACTTAACAGGGGGTCTAACTGCTATATTGTTTATACATTCACATAGCTGCTAACATTATCATACCATGGGTACCCACTTTTGTCCATGTAGTGATCTAATCTATGCCAACAACAGGGTAAAATGTGGATATTTCAAAGGTTTTCAACTAAAAAAATATAAGTAAAACACATTAGGTGATTTATCTGAGGTACAATAAGGTCCATAATAACACTTTTCATATGGACTATTGTAGAATTGAAAAACGAAGATTTTGACACCATCAGAGCTCATTTTCAATTATTTTCTTGTTATTTATAAGGAAAAATGTAGTTGTGTAACATTTGCATCACCGTACATAGGTACACTAGAATGAGTATAATGTCAAGGAGAAAATCCTCTTGGGATATATAGATGTGTAGTGTCTTAGTGTTATCCACCCTACACACTGTTGTTTATATGTTGCTATGTACTTGTGTTGCCACCAGTGGTGAGTCAATGAACTGCATGACCTACATGTTGAGTTGACCTAGATCTGTCTCTCTGGCTTCCATTTTGAATGCATACAGACCATGGAATAAAGGCTCCACATAATCCAACAGCATCTGCCTGCCTTATTACTATACCACACTTGAAATACATCATAAGATGTCTCAGTTTTTATGGCTCAATGGGGGGCAATATAATATTAATATAAAATATTTCTAACATGCATATGTCAATGACCTATAGGACTGACAAGCATGTGGTGTACCCCTTAGCATCACAGTACATAGGTACATTGAATCATTGATTTAAGGAGAATAATTAATATTTAGTACATTATTTCATAACACGTTAATATATGTGGTCCAGGGAATAGCCATGCAAAATATTGTCATAACTGGATGATTACATTACAACCTATTTGGAGAAATCATGGAAATATCACCGTACGTAGGTACATCACCATGCATAGGTCCATGATTAAAACCTATACCATAGAATGTTAGAAATAGCTAATGCTATCTATAAACCTGTTGATATACTTCAATTGACTAAGGATGAATACTATGGACCAGTTACAATACTAGAAATCAATAAATTTGTCAAGATAATGACTGCAATGCATAGACATCACCGTATGTAGGTACATCACCATACATAGGTCCAGCTCCATAAGTGGGTATAATTAATTGAAGCATAATCAATCCATTCTTATCATAGATATAAATGATAAAGACCCCTAGCCAACATGTTGTTATGACTGTATGAACAAAATATATCAGTTTTCTTGCAAATAATTCTGTTTTATAGCAACCCATGTGATTTGTTCATATACAAGATTCATCACCGTACGTAGGTCCACCAGTTTTCTTCCTAAAACTGTCATAAAATCTTTAATTTTCATAGTTAGTGTTCCCAATTTTGCGAGTAATTAACATTATATGCTGCCTTTCAGCCCACAAGAAATACAAAGCATCTGAGCAGTTCAGATTTTTTCTCCTCCTCAGCCATGTGCTCCATTTTCATGAATTTATCATGCAGGATGCTCCTATATGCAGCGCGAAATTTCAGAAGACGATTATGTTAATTACAGTTTCACATAACAATTTAATTTTACATTGGAATATAATATGTGACAAAACTTGGGAAAACGTAACATTAAGGGAAAATTCCTTTTTTTCAAATTCACGTCTTCAGGTACATTTTAGTACTTTGCATGATGAAATACTCCAAATGGCTACAGAAATATAAGATCTCAAACATTCAATGTCAGCAACATGAAGAAATTTAGGATAGCCCTTAACTCAATTGCATATTGAAATATTGTGGCATAATGCATAAAAAATGCCATTATTGGAAAGAATAACAATTATTTTAACATAATCATCCATAATTTTGGATCTAGAAGGGATAATTCAATTCTGTTTCCAGTCATGAAAACCTTATGGACAGGTTAATATGATAAAGTAACTTTTTATTCAAAAAGAACAAAATTATGGTTTCCATGGCAACCAAATATCAACAAATGTGCTAAATTTAGGGAAAAGCATTCTTTTTGGGTCCTAAATAAGGTAATTTTAGAATGAAAATAGAGTTTCGGCTATAGCATAATCAGATTCCTCAGAAATAGTTACCCTAGGCTTGTTTTCACTTAATTTTCTACTCTTTTGGTCATATCTCCTTAAATATTGTATTTAGAGTATTTGTGTGTATTTCTCTTAATGTTATCATTTTCCCTGTTTCGTCACATATCTTAATGGCATGAACCTATTTGTAATCTTCTTGTCTAGGTAGACCACACAAGCTTATACTTTATGGAGAGCTAGGTGAAAGATGCAGCGGCGGATTCAGGATTTGGAAAAGGAGGGGGGGCGGCCCCAAAGGAGGGGGCGCACCCCCTATTTTTGGGCAAGTTTTGGGGTCCAAAATATATGTAGTTAAACTCTTAAGTACTGGGAAAAAAGGGGGCGCCCCCCTCTAAATCCGCCACTACATCAGATGGGACCTAGATAGGATTGATGATTTGAAGCCTTAATTCATAAAGCTTCAGGTGGATTTGCGTTTATAACTACATACGCCATCTAGACACATAATGGAAATAGGGAAAAAAAACCACGTTAGGATGCGTGGGGTAGTGAATGGGATGTACCCAGACGACCTGGACAATGTGAAAGCAGCTAAGATAAATAATTGATAAACCAGACACTCAAATGTACAAATTGCATAGTGAATAAAAGGAACCAATCTATAATGAAATACTGTGGTAATGTTGTTAGGATTCGCACACCATCCTATACAACTACGCTACATGGGAGGTTTTGTGTGAAGCTATCCCTGCCTCAACAATAGAAATCTAAATACGCTGCCCATTTGATACTGTAAGGCAAGCATACTGTTTAAATGCACTACGGCTATCATTGCCGATGAAGAAATGAAACCGATGAATTAATAATTATACTAATATATTTGATTGATGTATAGGCAAAGTAAGCATAGACTATTATTTGAAATAATGGATAGGCACACAATTGAGATAATGCAAATTATCTGAGTCAGTTGTGCAGATACCAACCAGATATCAATGAGCACTGATCAGCCATGATCCCTTAAAGTTTTAGGCCAATATTAATGTTAATGTATCCAACTGCCTCCCTCCCTCCCCCTGCCCTCCACTAACTCTTTGATCATATTGCCCTAGAGGCTATTTCTTAACACACTACGACTGCTAACCTACAAATCGTAGTGGGTGGCCTAAGGATCGTGCCATTACAGTATTATACACTATTACTAATACCTGCACCCGAACGACTGCTCTCCCAAACCTTATGTCCTGCATAGGTGCTAATCGTACAGAGCGATCGTAGGACAGTACCTACGATCAACTGCTCTATTCATGGCAGTCTCAAACCGCAGTGGCTGTTTGTAGTCGTAGTACCTTAGGAAATGGCCTCCTAGGTGGGCTAGACCTGCAGTAGGTGGGCTTGACCCCTGCAGGAGGCACCAGTTCTGTAGCATGTGGGAGAAGTGGGTGCCTGAGTTCTAGTCACACAGTGTTGACAAGGATCAATACACCTCACATACACATGTACACAAATACAGACCATTGTCACAGGGACCTTAGATACAGTGCTACTTCGACTTTTTATCTGGAGTGTGCTTTACAATACAGACCAAAAAGCCATGTAAACTTGGAGGTAGGCGTTACATGACGATTTGGTGACGTAAGCAATTTAGTGGGCAGGGCTTGCGATGCCTGTAGTGGGCCGATTGTATGGACATCAACAATCAAGCACAGAGTACAACATGCACGTCTGCTCATAGCTGTCAGAGGCTACTCCACTAGTAGTGGCACTAGTACCAGAACAAATAGCAGCCAGATCTATAACAACTTAGAGGGAAGCACGGGAATAAGGAAAGCCAATCCTATAAGGGATCTGCGGAATTCTATATTTAGTAAATTACCTGAACCAACGAGGGTGTGCACTTATACGCATGAACATAACCCAGCCAGTTAGAGCTCTTCTCTCATATACAAGGTCCCTGGCTGGTTGGGGAGCACTTGAGATCTCCTTGACAGGTCTATTCCTTTGCATGCAGATATCATACCCCGATACCAAGGAGGCATCATATAAACATACTGAGCATCAGCCGGAGAAACACAGCACATACTTGATTGTATCTTACAAGGGAGGAAGTGTCATCTCTAATTCATTTTACATTCGTACATTATTGATGATATTCCATCAATAGAAACAATGCAACCGTATGGCGAGCCTGGCAGAGTATCATTGGAATAATTCATACTCCACTCTACTTCCAATGCCAAAATCTCAAGACTGCCACAGCATGATATAAACATCCCTACATACTAGTATTTCCTTCTCAAATTGATTAATGTACATTGTACCCATGCAGTAGAAAAATTCGATCATTAGGACTTACATGTAGATAAAACGGTGATCCTTTATTGGCCATATCCCACATGGCTGTGACTGTGAGAGGAACGATGATGAATTCTACGTTAATCCTGCTGTGAAATCAACTCCATGGATCCATATGTGAGTTCTCAGATAAACAATGATGTTATAAGCTTATCAGCTCCCTATTAGACCCTATTTGTATACCTATATAGGTGACGTGCCTTGCATTCGAAATGCCTTCTAGACTACAAAGGCGGGTATTAAATGAGCAGGAACAACAGCAACAAAAGCGACGCAACAATGTGGCTGACCGATTACGAACGCTATGTGACGAAGTCACAGCTATCCACCCAAAGTGGCGCCGAAAACTACCAAAACCAGAACATCAGACGACATTTAGTCCAAGAGAAATGCGTCAACAGCGCAAATCGGAGGTTACTCCATGGACGTGTACCATGCACGTCATCTCATTGACGTCTTTGACATTGGTGGCAGTCCTCCTAGCGTTAGGAATTTGGGGACGACTACCACCTGATAAAGGAGAATACATGAACACTGATGGGGATCTAGAAGGCAATGTTTGCAGTAGAAAGGAGGTAGAGGATTCTCAATGCCATCCAGGGGTGTCAAAGGATTCTATATTAGATGGCTTCAATGTGGTAGGTATTAATCAAATGATAATTCAAGCTTTGGAATATATAGGTAGCCTATTATTCCAATGCCAAAGTCTATTGCAAAGCAATTAGATTTACAAAAGTTCATATTCGGGGTCATTCAGACTGTTCAGTTTTTCAAAGAGTCTAGCTTAGAAATGGGCTATGATTGCCAAAGGTGTTGTCCCTAATAGACCTATCGTCCTTAAAACTTGTGACCATATAGATTAATGGTTGCTGACGCCATACGCTGATAAGAAATGCTATCCTCAAAATTAGTCTGCAAGGCTGAAACGAGTTAGCCCTGCACTGAAAGCCCCAAGGTCGTCAGACTGACGATACCCAAATCTACAACCTTAAGTCATCAGGTTGAGCACCCAGGGTAATCAACCTGATGGGTTTAGATCAATACACTAACCCAAGGTAGTCAAACTGATTACATAATGTCGTTGGAGTGACAACCTTGGTGCTGACTACCTGGGGTCCTCAATGTGACTACCCAAAGCTGTAGATTTGGGTATCGTCAACTTGAGCACCTAAAGTCCTCAGCGGTGAAGACCTTCATTGAAAACTGAAGGAATGATCATTAAACATAAGTGGCACATACCTGCCACCTAGTGTATTTGTTACATATTGTTAACAGGATGCCATAGACTCATACTGGGGAGAGGTAGACTGAGGGATTTCACTCCCTGTAAGGTGCTGCACCCTGTCTGTACCTCTTCTGATGACTATAGGTCCTCAATCTGACGAGTTTAAAGATCTCAAAGGTTTTCAGTGTGATATCATCGACCAGGAATTTGAGGATTTCAAGGACTTTGCCTTTAGTCAAAACCGGTTCTCCTATAATTATCCACAGAATGTATATATTTCAGGCATCGGCACTACAGAAACCAAACGAACATATAAGTGAAGATTCTGCCTTATGTGATCAGAAAGCCGCTGTGGAGGATACACCAGACAATGACAGCAAGGGGTTGCCTATTGACAGCAATACATCTAGCGACGCCAAAGCCACCATAAGCAATACAAAGACACAGTCCAGTTTTGACAGTAATGGCACAAAGTCTGTAGACTTGTTTAAGGCCTTTGACTGGGTACCTGGTAGACCTGCTAAGATCAATGATCCTGTAGATGACTCTAACTTCCCCTACCACCGGCTTAGCACCTTCCGACCAAGGTCTGTAATGGTGGATGGACTTGATGTTGTGTCGGTCGAGCTGAAGAGGGCTCCATCTGCTAAGGGCACCCATGTCAGGCAAGTATTTAACAATGATATCTGGTATACAGAATGAAGGTGAAATTTTGTTTGTGTAATGTCATTAGTTCTTTAGGCCATCCGGCATTTAAAGAGGTGTTGTGGAAAGCGAATTTACATCAGTTCAAGATGTTGCACGAAGAAGATGGACCTCAGATGGTTTGTGCTTTGCTGAGGGTACCAATGTTAGGAAGGAGCTGGACAGCACTTAGATTCACATTCTGTCATTTTCCACAACTGGCTGTACAACCTTAACTCTATGGGAGGTTCAACGGTTCTATATATTGGCCACATGTAGGCATATGATATCACTATCACAATACCTCCAAATGCTCACAGTTGCCTTTACTTCTGTTTCCCTGTTTTTCCCTTGACTTGATTGTGACAAACCCCTTCTTGCAGGGCATACCTCCTTGACGACCTTCTGTCTGCTGAGGAGTGTGACGCATTACGTCACGTCCATGACGACCACGTTGCGGCCCTATCAGCTGACCCCATCATCTGTTTTGACTCTGTGGACACACTACGCCATCACCTGCGTCACATAAGGAAGCATGACGTCACAGTCTCTAGGAATGACTTCACCAAAGGTATGAGACATTTGCATTTAATAGTCTTACACATGGGTACATCAAGGCATCAAGGAAAGCAGCAGTGTTGAAGCATCATACAAACCCTAGGGCCTGTTCCCAGGTCGTGGGGTCATTGTTACATCTGCTGTGCTGGGAAGTGGCGAGAAAATAAGTGATAACCACCAGGACGATGGGAATCAGTTTCACCTTAGAAATTCAGTACAGGTAGTCAATGTCGGATCCAGGATTTGAAAAAGGAGGGGGCGCACCCCCTGTTTTAGAGCTAAATTCTGGGGTCCAAAATATGCAATTAAACTCTTAAGTACTGGCCCCGCCCCCTCTAGATCCGCCACGGCGGTAGTGGGTGAAGGGGATCATCTCGTAGGTGATAATGCATCTAGATACCTATAGGATTTAAATCTATTATATAGCCTACACTCAAAGTGCATCATGACAATTGAGGAAGTAGGACGCGAGGCTGTAACCTTTTCACTAGGCTAACTGACAAATTTATCTTCTCAAGGTCTACAATTTACCAATGCAATATTACGACCGGTGACCATGGCAATGCAAGTAATGTCTATACTGCACCTCTGTGATGACTCTATTCATACATTAACCCAAATATACTAATTGTTATGTCTGATTTTTGTCAAATATTGATAACACCAGATACACGGTGTGTGAACAGTACACTGTCTGCCTCGTTGCGTACATGGGGCCTAAGGTGGAGTACAGGGACCGGGTTCTACCCCGGGGAGAGTGCCTTCTCCAGGGTCCTAGACAAGCGGATAGAGAAAGTGACAGGCCTCACAGCAGTAAATGGTGGGGCATACAGAGTTGTCTCATACCTACAAAATGTTGGTAAGTATTGTTGGTCCCATGCAATGCTTCACATTTCTTTCCTGGTGGTCACAGCAGTTCCACTGATTTAAATCTAAATTGTAGTCCAAAGTATTTGAATTATTGTTGTATAGGTTACAGAGAATTATGTAACCCAAAATCTATTCAGAAAACAAAAGAAACAAGAAACTTCAAGTAACCCTGGATTAAATCAGTTCAACAATACACTTCAGTAGGGTCACATGTACTTTGGATAACCTGCGCCCATTGGTCGATCCAACGTGTTACACACCCTGGGTTAACCATGTGAGGCACTGCAGTGTGACCAGTGTGACTTGCCTAATACATTTTTATACAATTTGAAAGCTGTTGAAATATCTAGACAAGGAACCATTCCAACTTTCATGCAGGAAAATAAATCTAGCATCATTTGTAGGTTACAAGGAGCACACAGACTGCAGTGTTCAGCGTATGAAGGGGACAGAGGACAGGTATGCCACCGTCCTTATCTACCTGGATGATGTACAGGTGGGCGGACACACCCACTTTCCAGGTAATGCTATGTGGTAGATTTCTTCCTTTTCCTGGATGGGGAAGGGGGGTGGCCCCCAACAATGGGAAGGGCCACTATGCAGGCATATAAGGGTACAAAGGGCCGCCAACAGAGTACCAGTCACCTATCCATTTAGTAGTGGAACGGGGAAGGTTATCTATATTATAAATAAAGGGGGATCTTAGATTGTACTTTGCCATTGTACAATCATTATCAATTATAATTTTGCTGCTGTGTAGCACTAAAGTAAAAAGATTATTTATGTTTTCTTCCATATAATTCTTATCTAGTACTAGATAATGACACATGGAGACTGATGGATAGTACTGCTAAATAAGTATAATCCATAGGATAGATGCTTGTCCTGCAGGGCTACTGATATGGAATAGATTATCAAAACACAGAGGCTATATCAATAAATAAGCATCATGTATACATGTGTGCTAATTTACAGAAGAAAATGGCAATTTCTGAAGTTCCTTAAACTGAAACTGTACTACTGAAAGTGCACACATTCCTTGGAGGGGATTCTGCTTCTTTAGTGACAAATGTAATAACTAGGGTTCTATTCTATTCTGCCCCAGCAGGGCAACCTTCTATGCTACACCATTACTTGATATATTTGATAGAATTTTATTCTATGTAGAATGGAATGTTATATTGGAGAAATACTGCCCCAGCCTTAATATACTACACCTAGAGTAGCTGCCACAGATAAGGTGTTCTAGGATGTAGGTTGTACAATACCAGTTAACAGGATCATTCCTGTCTTGATTAATCAGGTGAATGGACACTGCCTGGTCCAAATGCCACTTTCTGCCTGCCCACTATACTTACATCGGGAGGGGCCCGTAATTTGGATCTTGGAGGCCCTTAAAAGTATTGAAAATTATGGATGTGGCCATTTCTTTCAATCCCTATAGCATTGGGGGCTTTGGCTATCGGATTTGGTTACCCATGCCCGGATTTTGCCTTTTCTCTTAATCAATTCAGAATAATCATCAATCATTGCAGAATTAGGTATCTCTGTAAAGCCGAAGAAAGGCCGTGCTTTGGTGTGGAATAACATGAGTAAGGGTGGTCGCTGCGACCCCACATCCTTACATGCCGCGCTGCCCGTTATTAAGGGTACCAAGTATATTCTACAGAGATGGTAAAGTATATAATCAATATATATATATATATATATATATATATATATATATATATATATATATTCGATTTCTTTTAAAATACGCAAGCTAGGACATTCCATGCTCTGCGTGTTCAATTACATAGCTTGAATATGGCTAAAACATATTATTATCACCACAAACCTCTCAGTAATAGGATAGTCATATACCTGGAATATTCTCTTGGCACTTTGAACTCAAGATTTTGCATGCCATAATCCACAACATTATAATTCCTGTCATAAAAGAAGAGAAACCATAACTGATTCTCCCTTTTCCAGGTACTACTATGATAACTTCCCGGGCGTGTCGTCACGACCTCCTGTACCCCCAATACCAGCTCGGTTACCAACCCAGGGCCTAGTGTCATGTGATGAACACAGACATGGCAGCTGTCGGCTCTACGACATATGGACTTATGATGTAGTCACCAGATGGTAGAGGGCAGCAGAATATAATTGACTTATGATGTAGTCACCTACTGATTGAAGATGGCTGGATAACATAAGGATTTATGATGTGGTCACCACCTGATGGTAGATGGCAGGATGATATATCAGGGACTTTATGATGCACAAAAATTTAGTTCCCACCTGATAGTAGATGGCTGGATAATATATCAGGGAACTATGATGTAGTCGACACCTGATGGTAGATGGCTGGATAATACATCAGGGAACTATGATGCAGTCAACACCTGATGGTAGATGGCTCGATGAAATTTCAGGGAACTATAATGCAGTCTAGACCTAATGGGAGATGGTTGGATGATGTATCAGGAAACGATGATGCAGTCACAACCGAATGGTCGATGGCTGGACAACATAATAACTTATGATGTATAGTCACCATAGGCTGGTAGATGGCTGGACGACAAGAAATTATGGTGATACTCCCTGCTGGTAGAGGTAAACATAATAGCATTATGTTGTTACCCATTGCACTGAAAAACCGCCGCTATATGGCGACTTTAGGGTCGTCAGAGGGTCATCATGCCTTTATGACAATCTCGTCATTCTGACCACCCTCTTAGGTCTATTAGTGAGTATTTGATCGAGAAGAGAGCCCTACTATCCAAAAACCCTGATTCTTATGATCCACCCTGGGATATTTATTGACTGATATCTGCAATTGATTTTGGTACATTGCTAGTTGAAAATAATGGGGGGATGTATCATTTGATACAAAAAATCACCTTAAAGAAAATAAACCCGCTGGGAGAAGATTTACATTAGAACATTGACATTTCCATTACGATGCCTCTTTTGTGTTTGGGGATTTTTTTTTTATAATTCCCTATTGATTGAGTACATTTGGTGATATATGTATGTACTTGGGAGAGTGCTATGGCCAGTCTCATGTAATAATGCGCAGGGTTGAAATACCTGTACAAAGATTGAATGAGGGGGTGGACAGGTTCCAACAAAATTTTAAATAATGAAAAAGTATATACCGGGTAAGAGATACAATATGCACCTATAGGATGATATTATGGTGAAAATGTGTTGCCAAAGGGACGAATTTAGGCCATGAGTGACGACCTACTACATGAGAAATTCTGATGTTACAGCCAACTTGTGATGAATTAGTTGACATGTTTTAATCTAAAATCTATCTCTACACTGCTATACATTGTCTACCCACCAACACTACATTATAAAGGTGCGTCATCTTGGCCTGCATGCGGGGGGGGGGGGGTCCGTAGGATTAGGCCTAAATGTATGAATAAAAATATAAGTATGTTATTTGGTGATGTTGGTATATATTGATCTTCAACTCAATGAGGTAGTATTATGCAGATTAAAATCACTCAGTCCCTTTGGCTTCTTGTCAAACTTTCACTTGCGCATTCACCCCACCCCCCAAACACTACTACCCCCCCCCCCCCCCCAGGCCATTTAACCCACTTGTGTTGTTCCCCATCTGTACCCCCTAGGTCACTGTCCTAGTGACCAAACGCTAGTTGTGTTCTACAAACTGATAATCAGCCCTCAGTCCCAGACTGGCCATTCCACATCCATGCACCCACCATGTAGAGGCACACACATTGCTGCCTAATCCAACATCCGGCTACATCACCAAATAACACAAACCATGGACACAGACATGGCCAGCCAAGGTAAGATTTGAGTTGAAACATACATGCACTTAAATGAATGAGCTCTAATTTGCAAATCATATAAATAAACCAGAGCCAAAATGTAATAGCCATGGACACAAAGATGGCTAATCGAGGGGCCATAATTAAGTTGAGATATGTGATGTCATGGGCTAATAGTATGAATCTAGCTGGGTACAAGGCACATCACAAGTTGAAGTGAAGGCTGCTGGGGCTTGATTTTGTATTCTTTATCAGGAGAAAACAAATCCTAGCCTATGAGGCGCACCCTGAGTTCAGTCACATTCTATATGGTGGGCCATCCTAGGCCATCTCCATGTATAAGCCATGTCTGATACGCGAGGCATCAATGTAAGTGCTAATACATTTGCAATCACATAGTGAACTTATATATAATACATACAATGCCAATCACTTCCACCCATATCATCTTTCAGATAGCCATGTGGAGGCCTCAGGAGTTAACGCATCATCAGGAGGTGTGGCCTTTGACTACTTGGGAGTTTTGGAAGAAGGTCCCTCCCTGCACCAGCCCTGGGTGACCAAGGCCTCCCTTATTCTCACCTGCTGGGGGCTGGTCACCTTAGTCATTGCAGTATGTGTGCTGGTTCTACACAGGGGGCTGCACCATAGCAGGAGGGCCCTACTCACAACTAACCTCCTCCTGTACCTGTTCATTACCTCAGTTTGTGACCACATCCCCAGCATCTACTATGAGTACAACAGGAAGACAGGCTGGGTCAACATGGGAGAAGGCTACTGTAAGTTGTACATATTAGCAGGGACCTTCAGTTCTTTCACCCTACCCTGGAGTATGGTTGTTAATGCTGTGGATGCTGTGGTGCTGATGATGAATCCTGAGAAGTATTCACAGAGAATGTCATTTGCTGCCTTCGCAAGCCTCGCTTTAGGGCCTTGGGTGATTGCAGGTGTGGTAACTGCTCTCACTATTTTGCATGATATGCCAGGGATAGGAGGTGTTGAGTTTAAAATCTGCATCACAACATTAACCCTTACAACATGGGTGCGACATGACATAGTAGTCATGTCATTAGGTTTTGTAATACCTGATGTCATCTTAATCATCCTCACAACACTTACAACCACGCATGGATGGAGGGCTCTTCGTGCTATAGACAATGCAGGTAGTGGGCGGCAACATTTAGCAGTTGTAATGGCAACCTCCATATTAACCAATGTGCTTTATTTACCTGCCCGATGCCTGTGGTTCTTCTGTTGGGTGGTGACACATGCTGTTCTTACTTCATCATCAACAGATGATGGGTTAACGAGTGATTATGCTAGTGATGTTGCTGATATTACAGCACGTGACGCGACACACCTGATTTCACACCTGTACTATGCTAACCTGGCAATACTGTGGTGCCTACAGCAACCAGAGGTAATCCTACCTGTTTTCACCTGGATACATGACAGGCTATCACCTCATCAAGACCAACAGCAACAAGAACTTAACATGGAGGAAATTACAGCCACTTAAGACAGAGATAATTAGAGAATTGGGTTCTGAAAATTGTTTAAACAATGGACAATTCACAGATTCTAGATATGCTTGAATCATAAAGATTGAAAAAAGTGAGCTTCTAATATTGATGTCAAAATATCATCCTTACAGTATTGTACACTGGAAGTCCAAGAAGGAATGTAAACGATCATGGTAGTAAACAGAATGATGGAATTGTGGAGATATGGCGCGAAAATGTTTTGTACACTGAAAGTAGCCGCAAGGAGTCTCACACAAAATAACCGGGTTATGGGCATGCTTTTCAAGACAGGTAAAGTAACAACAGAAAAGACTAGGTGACACAATATCCAGTAAGACAACCACTCTATCTGCTACAAGATAGCACCAACTCATGGGCCTCTTATGTCAATCGATCACTAGATGGCGTGAAGAGTATAGTCCTCCTCTTAGTCTAGGTGGTATCAAAGTAGTGTCACTGGTCAGGGCAACAAGCTATAGTTCACTAGAAACATACATTTAAAGAGTTTGGGTCCAAAATGCAATAAAATGCCATTTTGAAAAAAAGGACAAAGAATTTCAAAAGGTTACAGATAGCAGGTGGTTAAATATGGTAATTCTTCATTTGAAAATTCAAATTTGAAATTTTGACAATGAAAGTTTTATGTGAAAGCATTAAATTTGTATCAGGACAGTGGTTAGAAAATGGCTATACACTGAAACTTGGAATGTATCGCGTTTTGCCACCAAACTTTTCATTTATGCCATACCCAGATTTGATGCATTGTTGGGGTTTTGACACATTCCCAGAAATCATGCTAATGGCGACCCAAAGTGTTTTCCCACAACCACAATGAACCTTAAATACACAGTTATTCAAATATCAAACATATACTTCCAAAAGAAGTGTAATTCTAGTTTTGCGAAATTTGGAATCTTGGTTATAAAATTATGATTAAACTGAACTATAGGATTCAAACATGGAACCATTCGAATATAGGATATACATTATAACTTTGGTTGACACTTGGCTTTTTCGTTATTCTTCAATTGAATTGGATTCAAGATCATTTTTACCAAACACAGTCATCATTTCAATGTTATACCAAGTCTATGGGCATAATGAATAATATAGGCTATCACAAGGCAAAGACAGAAATCAATGTTAATACTTTTATTACTAGTCCATAATGTACACTTAAATACTTCATATTTTCTGTAGGACACATAGGAATCAATGCTAATTATTCCCTATATAGACTATATTCTTAGGATAGTGTAAACCTGTATCTGTGAGGGACTTACAAGTATAATATCATTAGGAACTGACAATCCTGATTCTGAATCCTCAGTTATTTCGTCTTCTTTACACCGCAAATTCCTTTAAATGCCATTAAAACAAACAAAGGTGACAATATATATACAAAGAACTGCAAGCATGTGGCTTTTGTATAAAGTGCAGAGGGCATTAATACATATATACATAGGTATGTACATATCACATTCATAATGGGCCACTACTGGTAAGTACAAAACTTTGCGAAAGCAATCTATCATGATCATTTATGTAGTTTATCATCTTTCCATCTTAAAATTGACCTTTTCATCTTAAAATTGACATAGCAAGCTACTATTGGATTAACATAGAAAATGGCAGTGTATAGCAAATATGTGTGTCTATGTAGAACCAGTGCCATACTAGTCTGATAATCATGGATAATTACAAGCCTATCAGACATTAATTATCTAGGGCCTATACGCTCCTATTCATCATACATAAATGCAAACAAATGCTATTTGCATATCCCCAAATCGCAGGGCCAATGACCCCTCAGCTGCCTCCAAACATACTGCAACAGTATTATTACCATTTCATTGATGCAAAATGATAATGAATGAAATGACACATAGAGGGATTTAAGATTTAAAGGAACTACTGTTCCCAGAAATAATCACACCAGACCTCTTTACCATCCGACTACCTCTTAGGTCACCCTCCAGCCTGCGCTCTATCCAAGGGTAATCATAGACTGCACACATAAGTCTCCTCAGTTCATCAACATCTTCAACCTTTACCTTCTTACCCTCAATAACTGTTACATATGGTAAAGTGAGTAGGGCTCTGCGGACATATAATTTGTGTCCTAGAGCAATGATGTTGTCTATTTTGCGTCTCACTTTCAAGTCTCTGAGCAGATAGGTGTCCCAACATTTTGACTCAAATCCGCCTGAGGAGCGCAGTAGGACAACATGTTTAATGGCCGATTTATTGAGTTGTACAGCCACCTCGTATATGGCTGGTTCCCCCCGTCCTTCCTCAAAAAGGCTCACATTACGCATTCCCATGTGACCGGAAGTACGTTGACGCCAGCGTCCTCTGGCACCATCTACTGCAGACTCCGTTGCCATGGCGAGCCGCCATCTTGACCAGTTCAAATCAGTAAACGCATATGTTGCAGATGCTTTGGACTCTCTGCGATGAGGAACCAGCTCGTTTTCCTCTAGGAAGTCCTGTTGGAAAAAGGGACAATTCAATGAAAGTCCATTCAGCCTGTAGCTAATTATGTAACATTTATATTAAATAAGAAAGGAGACACTTTATCCCTTCAATTTACAGTTATCCACAGTTACCAGGAAGGTGATATTCTATTGATGAACAATGCCTATAGATCGGTTTCAATTGCAGATCTACAATAGAAAAATAACATCCACTACTTAAAGGGGGGCTAGCATGGCAAATTTCAACATGGGTACCTGGCCAAAGATCGTCAATAAATTTGTGGGACCCAGCGAAAAATTTGTGTCGCCCTGATTGGTCAAGTTGTGGTCACATGATTTTTAATGCAGGCGTGCATTAGACTGCTAGCCGCCCTTTAACAGTTTTATAAGGGTTTAATTTAGTTTGATAATCCATATCATATCGGTCAATTTGCGCTCACCTCAAGTGAGCTGGCTCCTTTACTGGACACCTTGACCATCGGTGTCTTGGAGGTCTTCTTAACTCCTTTCTTTGCTCCTGTAACTTTGCTTGCTGTGTCGGTCTTCCTCCTCTTGGCTTTTTCCACCTTCACTTTGTCCTCCTCCTCCTCCTCCTCCTCCTCCTCCTCCTCCTCCTCACCATCCACTGCTTCATCATCAAATGCAGCAGGTAGTTTTCTTTTGGTACCACGTGTGGTAGAATCGGCCTTGAAGAGGGTAGGTCTGGAGGGCCCTGCATGCGCAGCACTGGAGCCAGCTACAGGGTCCCTAAGATCAGTAAACATGGCGTCCAGATCCTTACGAATAGCAGCACCATCTCTGTCACGGATTTCACGCTCATAAGCCTGAATTGAAAGAGGAGAGATGCAGGGAATACAATAATTGATGGGGGCTTATACGAGTTTGACTCTAGTGTCTAGACAGGTCTATGATGATGCACTGTATATTGGTCATAATGAACACTATATAGGAATTGTTTGCAAATCTGATCTGAGTGCTTGATGGTGCTGCCAAAAATCATAATGCAATGTTTTGGTAGGATCCCAGGATAATGAATGTGCAGTCATCTGATGAACGCCCGGGGATAAGTGTCTGCTGTAGTTATAAATGGCATTTTGCATTTAAGACACAGCTAGTAATCATGTTTGCAACTTGAATATACTTACTGTAAACACATCAGGGCCTGTCTCTCTGTAGCAGATGGCCATAATCAACTCCACAATGCCTTCAAAATTATCCAACATTAGGCGTTTGCCACCAGTCTCATTGGCGAGGTGCTCATAGAAGAAGTCGGCTCTGTTATTCTGACCACATTGAACAGCATACACATGTACACCCTGGAAAAAAGATGAATAAATGCATAAAACTATTGTAGAAACATCCAACCTTAATTTATATTGGCTTGTCATTTTCTGGGTAAGAGAGTTCAGTCTCAAATGGGCTTGGTCCTTCGTGATTATTGGCATAGATCATCTTTAGGGTCCTGGAATCACTATTCGGACCAAAGGAACAAGAGAATGGTCTTTAAGAACATACCATTGTCCTCAGGCAAAATTAGGGACATCGAAGAGTAAACTGAGAGAAGAGGATATATATAGGCTATATGATATCATCCAACCTTTCGTTTCTAAGAAAATACAACATCTCGATAGAATAGATGGGGCCTACTGAAAAAAAAAAATCATCATAGGGGCCTAGACAAATTAAGGCTAAATGTATATATCCTAACTTACCGCCTCATCGCGAAGTCTCCTTGTCTCCTCCTTCCAATCAATTATCTCCTTCAGTGCTTTCCCTTTTCCTTTCTTCTTATTCCTATAATAGTTAACATCATGTGGAATGGCGTCCCCGATCATTACAAGGGCGCGCTGCGTTCCTGGTTGCCATGACAATTTGGTGCGTACTTCCTGCAGCACCAATTCGTAACATTCCTCCCAGTCCCCGCCTCCAGTGCCCCCAACCTCTCTCACAAACTTGCAAAGTGCCTCGGCGTCTCGCGTGAAGTCCACGTGTTTTGTGACATAGGTGCGGCTATCACAATAATCACCATGGGCAAAGACCCCAATTCTAAGGAATGGGACATCACCAAGGAGGCGTGTTATGATGTCAGATACCTGTGTTCGCACCTTGCCAATGTAGGAGCCCATGGATCCAGTGGTGTCAAAGGAGAAGACTATTTCTATGCCACCAGGGGGCATTGGCATCGTAGGATCTGTCATATCACCCATTTTTGTTTTGATTATTGGATCTGAAATGATATAAATGTGAATAACCATTGAAACTCTCATGCTAACTGATATTCTTGGCCTATGTTTATGTAAAGTTTTGTTGGATTCTGGATATATATGGCCTAGGAGACTTAACTATACAGTCTACATTGGATTGGTTCAGTGCTGGTTAATACTTCAATGACACTTTGCACTTTTAGGATGGGGTTCTTGGGGGAAGAACTTGAGTTGCTGTTGTGCAAAATCATATATTGGAGAATATGTGGCCTACTGTAGGGGGCTTCGGATGTGAATCACCCTTTCTTAAGAAGAAGACGTATGTCCTATACTGTTCCTTTTATATTATAACCCTGGTGCTGCCTCTGCTTCACATTGTTCTATCATCACGATGCACATCAGTACCATGGCTTTGAAAAATTAAGCTCTGGGTTTATAAAAAGAAAATAGGCCTATTCAAGTTGGTGCATGGAAGAAAAAAAAAAAGAAAATGACTTATTATTGTTATGCACACACCTCCATGCCCTGCGTCAGGTGTTGCAGCCATCAGTTGGGAGTAGGATATGGGTTTCTTTATAGGCCTATCCTCTTTGGACTGCCTATGAGAACCAGGCCTACAGCTAAGGTGTGGGTAGCGGGATAGTTGTATATGTCGGACCATGGCAGAAAACTTGATCTTTACTCATGGGCCTACAGATCTAAAAATTTAAGAAGTAAAACCGGCCCAAGTGCCCAGGGGGTGTTGAAAGCAACGTGACTTTGGGGGGGGGGGGGGCGAGGCGGGTCAGGTTGGGCGCGTCTACAATTTTAAGCACAGCAAGTGAAGCACTTTGGTATTTTTAAAGGCTTTAGCAGCATGCCCCCAAGGAAAATTTTGAAAATATAGATATTGATCCTGCTATTTTGGTCAAATTGTGAGCAAATGACCAAGTTTACCATAAAGTGTATACTATTTGTGTATACTGTTTAAAAAAAAAAGATGCAATCTAACACAACCAAAAACCCCCATGCTTTACAACATCAGGGGTGAGGTGGGGGCTACATTGGGACACAGCGTATGTGTGTCCCTTTGTAGTATCAGAGAGCCAAATTCATGAGTAAATAAACCATATCGTGAGGGACCTTCAGTTTTCTTTGGTTATCTAGAGAGAAGTTGCGAAGGGAAGGGAAGGAAGGCACTGTCTATGCCTTAATATCAAATGCTACCCAGGCCGGACATTGATGTTGCACATTGTGGTGCAATGCAATGGTATTGTGCAATATATGCTATTCTCACACTGCCACTATCTGTGCTATATACTTACTTGAGTAGAATGGCAGACTTGGTGAACCAAGTTGTTATACCTTCCAGTGCATGTGCCTGTGGGTAGTGTGTGCCGAATTGGGAGCTGCGTCCCTTTTAAAGTCGAGCAGACGACACTCACCAGGCAGGGCGGGAAACCTTCTGGCACCGCTCCAACAGACGCGTCTGAGCGCGTTCCCCTCCAAACGCGCCACCTTCAGGGAATCCTTTGAACCAAATTCTCTATGGTCTGGCATCAAAGTTAAGAATGGTATCTTTCCACAGATTAGTTTCATTTTAATGTGCTTATTCCACTTTTCTTTGCAAAAGATTGGTTATTTTTTCAGTTTGTATCATTAAGTAATGGTGAAACTACACGTTGATGTTTAATTACAATCAAGGCTTTTTGAACATATAGGTTGGATAAACATTAGGGCAGTTGGGTAATATTAGCGCATCCACAGTGTAGTGAGAGTCCTTAGCCGACAGGCCCAGACAGGTGCAGCAGTCTATGTAAATTGGCTTCATACATCTGCCCAGACAGGTAGGCCTACGTCATGGGCAATACCATCAGTGACGTCAGACCCTGCCCCATTAAAGCGTCTGAGGTAGGAGCATCTGACTGAATACAGGGTGGGGGCGTCCAGTCTCATCATTGAAAGGTGAAGGGCGCTTCATTTAAGTCTATATCCTTGTATGGAATCATAGTAGAAATATGGAATACAATGCAGAAAGTGGGGTAGAAAGTCCTGTTGATATTTTCTCTGGATTAACCAAAATTGATAAAAAGAGCGGCATTTTGGTGACTTTTCTCATAATGAATTTTTCCAAAAATTTCCTTTTCCCCCATTTGCCTTACATTCTTATTTCATGTTGGTATGCCCGAGATACTGACAGCCCATAGCCTTACCATTGCAGCTCCGTATCTCACACCCCCCGTGAGATAACCCACGAAAATATCACACGGCGAGGTCACGTGACCATTTAGTGACGTCATAGCTCCAAGATGGCGATGTAAACAATGCGCACGGGGAGTCATTCTGGTAGATACTATTGTAATTCAGCAGTTTTAGATCAAAATAACATGAAATAAATGCAAATGAACACTCGTGGGGAGAATTTATGAGGGTTATCTCACTTGCAGTTCAGCTGCCGCATCGCACTCCGCCCTACGGGCGTCGTGCGATACGGCAGCTGAACTGCGCGTGAGATAACCCTCAAAAATTCTCCCCCCTCGTGAACATTTGCCTATATATCTATGCAATGTAGTTTCTATCAAAATGGAATTAAAACAGGACTGCCGGCGTATGATCTAAATTGGATTTTGTGATGGTATTTTATTAAGTTTTACAGATATTTACATTTTAAAGTTTATCAGCAGAATTTACATTCGAATTGCATATCACACATTTTAATACATCGCTAAAATTGCAATAAAGGATTCCAGTTATGTACAATATCTCGATTATCTAAGTCTGATTATTTAAAAAATAAACAACAAACAATTAAGATGTGTTACTTGAGATACCAATTTCTCTTCCTAAGATAATTCCAGGAGATAAATACAACCTACACTGAATTATACTGTTTGCATGACATTTACAAGACAACTGTGACAATTTTAAATATGTTAAACCACTCTCTTTAGTAGTCCTTTGGCCACTTTATTTGCCAAAACATCCGCAAGCCTCACATTTGATGGGGCACATCATTTTGCGACTGCCATTGCCTTGGGTTGGTGGTTGGGGTGTGGGTTTTGGAAGCGAGATGATACCGTTATCGTAGAGCCAGTAGGTGTGGATGTCTCCTTTACCCTTGATCCAAGTCAGACCACGGTCAACAAATTTGTATGCAGGGTTGTCCTTCAGGAGCCTGGAGAAAAGTTTTGAAGACGCTTATTTAATTAGTCACAGTGCCCACAGACATTAGATGAAGAGAAAGGAGGATGAGCAGGTTGCGCCTATCCAGTCTTCAAAACGCTGGTCTATCAAAAGGATATCATCTGATAAGATTGAGATTCGAGCTTAAAGTTCATAAATGTAAGAATATGAACCAGATGTGCCTCGAAACTGATTTTCTACTGAGCACCACCAAACCCTTTTCACATCTATTGGAATCAACCACGGGCACAGAACTAGTCTTCTACCAGATTCTTTGTGTTGTTCATGGTATAGGTCCAGGGTCTGCCACTAACCATGTACCCTCTCTCCCCTGTGGGTAAAAGTAACCCTTCTCCTCTGTGTCAACATGACTGCAGTCCTCAAAGCACATGGCTATGGCTATAATTAGCTGCATAGGTCCCAAGCTGCCAGCTCACCACTGAGGTTAGGGAGTGGTCATTATTTATCAACAGGGGGGGGTGGTGGGTTTTCGCGCGAAATTTTTTTACGCCCCCCCCTCGACGGCAGTAAAAAAATTTTGCGCCCCCCCGCGCCGGAGGCGCGGAGAGTTTTCGCGCCCCCTCTTTGATCTATAGTAGCGCGCGGGCTTTTTTGCTAAAAAGAGAGTAAATTTTTTTAGCCCCCCCCTCAAGAGGGGTCAAAAATTTTTTAGCCCCCCCCCTCGAGAGGGGTCAGAATTTTTTACGCCCCCCCCTCAAACCCACCACCCCCCCTGTTGATAATAAATGACCATTCCCTTACACTGGGGCCCTTGATGGGGGGTCCCAATGTCATACATAGGATTTTAAAAAATGCACATGTCCCATATCAAGAGAAATTCCCAGTGTCATCAGCATAGCTATTCCAAAAAGAGTACCAGTATGATGATGTGGATTCCCTTTTTTGTCTAGATCATAGCCCTATCCAGTGAAATACCTATTTTCATTATGAATTCAGCACTCTATATTTTGAGTAAACTTATTCTGACAAAATCTGTAATACATCTGCTACCATAAAGGCAGGCATTCATCTTATATACCCCAAAAACTTCTTTTAGTGACCTCTCTATGTATAAAAAAAAAGACACCTCCCCTTTCCTTTATACCCCCTAATAAAATAAGTAATATGCCCTATTTTTTGTCACTAAGTCCCATTTCACATGTCTAATTAAAAAAATGGCTCTGCCACATGTCACTAGCATAGCCATGTCCCATGCCAATTTTAAGAAATGGCCATGTCAACATGTCGATTTTAGTGGTGTAGGGCCACAACACTAGCTTGGCAGGCACTGTCAGTAGTCAGTTGAACTCAAGGCAGCACCCACAGAGGGTGCAGTGTTGGAAATTTGTTTAGAATAAACAGAAGCTGTAAAATTATGAAAGCCTTACAAATAATTCCCATAAATCAGAATACTTGCATATAAAAATTTCTGATATATTTTAGAGACCGGAAGATTTTATTCATGAGACAAGGCAGAAAATAATTTACTAGAGTTCTGATAGATGGCAGCAATAGGAAAATGACTAGTGTCACACACTAGGCTCTCTACACCGCCTCTCAGCTTGGCGATTGTACTGACTTAGTTCTTGCGCGTGGAATCAACCCTATAACCCTTAACAGCCACTGACGACTCCGTCCTGTAGTGTAGTGTCGGCATGGTGGACGAATGTTATTTGTGGCATTGAACTCAGGGATGTAAGCCAGGCATGGGCAAAAATCAGGAAGCCATAAATCTAGTTGATATAACTTTAACAGGACAATCTTTATCAGGAAATCCTGATAAAATCTGAAAACTTACATCCCTGTTAACTATTTAAAGGGTTAAGGATCACAATGGGATGTCGTAAATATTACATTTCTCTCCCGTTAACTATCAGGGAAACTTACGAGGGTCAACCTTTTGTTCTAAATCAGAAGGAAATCTTACAAATGTAGAAAAATCACATCCCTATAAAAGAAATTTGACATTGGACAACTTACTCATAGGCCTGTGGGCTACAGTGCACGCGTCCCTCACAGCCGTGGCTCTCCATACGGGATGAGGTGTTCACAGTATCACCAAACAGGCAGTACCTGGGCATACGCAGCCCAACGACTCCAGTCACCACAGGACCAGAGTGGATTCCTACTCTCACCTGTTAGCATAGAAAATATAATAGGAAAATGACAAAATGGCAATAACATTTTGTGCTTTCTTTTCAAGTAAATGCTACCGTCTCCTCAAGGGAAATATCAAAGCCTGGTCTGACAAACAGTCGCAGTACCAAAGAATTAAAGATTTATCACATCTAATCCAGCGATTTAGGTCAGGGTGAATGAAGAATTCTGAAGATACACATAATAAGTTCTGAATTCATTGTAAAATATTATAAAACGGCTAGCAGTGCTCTGCTGCACGATAGAAGTGACCTTGAGTGCATTATAGGAGTGTAGTGCACACCTGAGCAAGGTCACCATAGCTGTAAACCAGTCAAGGGCCATTAATTGGTCTAGATATACCTTGATTGGGTACTTGGTTGTTTGGAATTATATGTACATTGTTTTATAAAGACAATAGACAACTCCTTCTTCACATCTTGACTGCCTGATGTCCTATAATGCACTCAGATGCATTCTTGCATTATAGGACAACAGACAGTCTCGATGTGAAGAAGATTGTTGTCTATTCTCTAACTACAAAACCATGATCCAAGAAAGGAAATTTGGGAAAATCCATGAACATGTCAAACTCTGAAAAGTCTAAAATCAGACAAATTCTGACAACTTACAATCTTGCTGATCGATAGCATAAAATCAATAGTCTTGAATAAATGGGAATTGTAGGTTTGTTTTCTCACTTACATTGATTGGTTTGCCATCCTTGGGACTCTTGACCTTGTGGGCACCTTTGACCATGTCGAGGCCCTGGTTAGCGACCTTCACAGGGTGGTCATCACACCTCTCAGGGAGACCAGACACCACAAAGTACACATCACCGATGGTCTCTACCTGGAATATGAGAAAATCAATGAGATTAAAAGTCACTTAATCTGGTTGGGTCTCATCGGAATTCATTTAACGCCCTTGGGTTTGATGTATGGGTTCCTACTATGGAACACGCTCAGATAACCACTAAAGGGTTATAACCAACATAAGATTAAAATGGTTTGAATCTTTTAGTGGCCACATGGTCGTCATCAGGCATGATTGCTGCACTGGTGAGTACATTCATACATTCATACTCTGCCCGTTTAGTCTATATGTCTATGCAATGTCAGACAGTTAAGGAAAAAAGGGCCAATGTGAATAATGTGGCCTGAGAGGATTAAAATTTTCTGATTCCAGAACTGATGATTATTGTATAACGTGTTCATTTACCTTGTATACATCATTCCTGTCAGTCATCTCGTCAAACTCGGCGTACACAGCATTGAGTAGGTCCACCACCTTATAGGGTTCGACAGCGGCAGCAATAGAACCAAATGCCGGCATGTCAGAGAAGAGGATGGTCACTGAGTCAAACTTCTCTGTTAAAAAGTAAAACAGAATTTAGTGAAGAATACTGCATTATCTCCATAATTGAATCATCTCATTGTTTTTTTCAAGCCTATCAAGATTAAGCAAGGTTTTGCAATATGAGGCAACTGGTAAAATATGTCTACCCAGATGTATTACAATTTACTCATAAGGGGATTATCTTGGACCAAACAGATAATTTGACTTCATAATGGTTAATAAAATGACCAACCTGCAGCTACTTTCTTTCCTTCCTTGAGCTGGACAGCGACCTTCTCTGGCAACATCTGATACAGAAGCTGGTCAGCACGCGCCTTTTCCATAGCAATAGCACGGCTGGTCTTCTTCATGGCCGCCTGCGTCTCATCAAGCTTCTTGCTCACCTCGATCTCAGCCATGCGCTGCTGGTTCAGCAGCACTAACTCACGGGTCACATCAAACAGCGGGATGTCACAGAGGTAAATGTTCATCCTCTCCATCTCATCAAGACTCTCAAGGCGAGGCGATGCCACAAAGATGACATAGTTGATGTCCTCCATCAAGACCATTTGACCTATGGACAAAGTGAATAATTGATAAGTAAAAGTAATTTATCAAAGATAAACAAATCATTAGCTTTTTTCTCTGTACATTTTATGCTGAAGTGAAATTCAAGTTCAAGATTAAGGAAGACACGCACGTTCCTGGCTACACTCAAAAAAAAAAAAAAAAATTATCAACTTGTCAAAAACCTCAGTCAGCAAATTAGGGTAAACTTCAGACTGGTGACGTTTTGGCACAAAACTGATTTACACATTATGTTTATTATTCAATATTAGCAATATTGACGGTCGATTCGGTAAACCTCTTTTAGATAAGACAAAAACAAAACGAGAACTGCAAGACAAAGATCGTGATAAAATGGAAGAGAGTAGAAGTTTGTTACCTTTCAATGTCATGCCACCTTTCAGCATTTCAAGGTTGTACACGGCAGTGATAAACTTGTTAATGTTCTCCCAGGTGAATTCGATGTGAGGATGCGAGATGTGGAAGCAGTCTAACATGCTCTTACCAGGAAGGATGAACCCGTCCGAGACGGTCTGCACTCCCCTGCCAGTCTGCAGAATTTTCAGATTGCTGTCATAGATCACATGGTAGGGGAAAAGTTCGCTGAAGGTCTGAGCATCAATACCTTTGTATGAGGGGTGGATGCGCTGTACATCTGCTTTTGTCAACGCATCTTTGTCAACTGCGGTGACGTCAGCAAGTTGTACCTTGAAAATGACATGGTATTGTGTTCCTTCGCCAGGGAGGGGGAAGGTTTCTTCTTTGATAATTTCTGAGGAGATGGTTGTTTTGAACAAGTCCCGTCCAACAGCACGTAACAACCCTGCAATCATATCAAAGACACCCATTTTAGGTTACCATAGAACGAAATAGGAAATAGAGGCTCAGTGATGCCGAAATGACGCCGGCACAAGCCAACTTAGAATCTCAATAGCCGGTGAAGGCCCTTAGGACGTAGGCCTGGATGACCTCCCATAATCTTAGCTTTCTAATGGTGAAAGAACTTTTAAAATCTGCCCTTTAGAACCGGAGATAGGGCTATTATAGTAAAATTGTTTTATATTTAAATATTTTCCAGTTTCAGTCAGGGCTTTTGACAGGGCCGCGCAGCACGTAATACATGCATTTAAGCCTTAAATTGCGCATTTAAATGGTAAGATGTGCAACAAATGTCACATAGAAAAGTTTTTCCTTTTTGGAAAGGATCTGGGTTTCATACTAAGAATGATACAGAAATGGCAGACCCCTCATTGGAAAGATAGAAGTCTGCAGATTTAACCTCTGCAAATTTAACCACTCTGTGGCACTTATTAGAATGACTATCTCACTGTACAAGTATTTGTGTAAAAGTTATCGGCAGTGGTCATTTATACATAATACAGGCCTCCTACCACCCTTTCAGAAAAATAAAGGAATTTTAAAGGAGCCTCAGTCGTAAATTTAAAGGAGGTTTAAAGGAATTTTAAAGGAACAATCACCCAAATAAAGGAAATTTATCATACCTTTTATGGAGAATAGAATGTTAATTCATTGGCATATTAAGATTGAAAGAGACATATAACAATCACCAGGTGCAGCAAGAGTACCCAAGTTGTTCAGAAGGAAAAGCCAAGGGAAGCTGAAGAGACTTCTGGACCTAATTCAGTTCACTGTGGGCCATCTCAAAGGGTCAGAATTTATAGCTACCCACAGAATGGGCGCAAATGATTTCTGTCTCCTGACGCATGCCAGGTACCTGAAGTAACTCTCTGTGCAGTGACTCCATTAAGGAGAATCAATACATATATAACAAAGATGAATAAAAAATACATCATCAGTTATGGATGTCTGGACCTGGTTGCACATATCACAGTATTTAGTACAAAGCATAATGAATAACAATTGCATCACAGAATTTTTCATCACCAATTTAAAAAAAGAAGAAACAAGCTGTCAAATAATACAGCAGACTGCAGTACTATACCAATAAGAAATCTTCATATCAATCACTTACTTCCAAGGATGCATTAAGGTCTTGCAGCAGACTGAATTCAGCAGTAAAAGTACTGACTCAACCCATGGTTGGTCTGTTTGTTATATGCTCTGAAATACAATAAATGTAAGGATTTTGCTGCATATTAATGACATGTTTACTACTGTGATGATGTGCAACCAGGTTACCTAACGTTTCACTTCACTTCTAACCACTTTTTCGTCGTGAAAATCTAAAATTTCTGAAAATAAAGGAATTAAAGGAATTTTCAGCTGAAATAAAGGAACTTTAAAGGAATAAAGGAATTTTTTTATTTTAAAGGAATTTTAAAGGAATAAAGGAATCGGTAGGAGGCCTGATAATAAGGAGCTGTATTTTCCAACAAAATGTTTTGCTTTTCATTTTTTCCTATTTTTGTCCCATTGCCTCTCAAAATGGCGCATTAGATACTGCAAAGCTGCGCCATTTGTCCCATTGCAAAAAATCCTGTCGAAAGTCCTGAGTTTCTGTATAGTTGAAAACAAGTTATAATGCAGTTTATGAAGGTACCATAGAGTACCAATACTGATGGCCTGCGTGAGACGGAAGTGGTCTGCGTAAGATGCAAAGACGCAGGCCATCTTGGCCTGCATTGAGAAAAAGTTTTCGGCAGCACTGGAGGCCTTTTCACCTCAAGGGCATATAAGTCTACTCAATACAGCATATTATTCGTTGTGATAACTATTGAATATGAATCTGATGGAATAAGTATAGTCCATATTCCTTAATGACTAAAGCAGGGTTCCCCTATTCATAAGTCACGGTTTAACAACTGCATGGGACTTACAGAAAGATTCTAAATGAAGAGAAAAATGATTGCTTTGGACACATACCTGTCACAATATGATGAAGGCCTGCACGAATACTGAAGTAATCCAAAATCACGACACCATTCTCATCTGCCTCTGAGCACCTGTGGACAAAGTTTATAATAGAAACATCAACTTGACAAGTATGAAGTACTGCAATTTTAACTCCCCTTGTTAACCCCATTAGGGATGCATGTTGCTTTAATACACTGTATACATGCCATGGTCGGACAAGTATCCAGGGCTACATTCATGCATCATATGGAACTCACAAAATCAGACAGCCTTTAAAGGTTTAAAGCTACATATCAACCTGGAATATTAGAACAAGATTTTCATTTTAACATGAATTTCAAGTGCCACTTTCATCTGCATTAATTCTTAGCAGGGATCATGTTTAATATCAAAAAGTTCAAAATAATTTACCTAAAAGAAGGAGCATCAAAGTTTTGGTATGTCAAGGATAGAAGGGCGTGAAGAGAATCCAGATTTTGCATGAAGGTGACGAAATCTCTGCCCAGGGTCAAAAGCATTTTGTCGTAACCATTGTTATAGCAATACTCCAGGAAATGCTCCCCGAATACCTCCAACACAGTTGTCAGTGGAACATCTGAAATACAGGAAAGAGATTTTTAAAATTGTAGCACATTTTCAAAAAAAAACATTATTGAACTATCTTTCGTGAAACTAGATTGAGTTTTAGATGATTCTGCCGCAGAAAACTGTTCAGGATATGAATTCAAAATCTACTGTAGTAGGAATTTTATAATCTCTGTACATTTTTCAAAGCCAATTTTAGTCAAGACCTCAAAGTAGGGAGTAAAACTTACTGAGGTACTCTGATGCCGCAACAATAAGCTGAACTGTCTTTGTATCTCCATAACGATGGAACACCAGGAAATCTCGGATATCGTCAAACTCTGCCTTTGCTCTTTATGGAGAAAAGAAATTGTAGCACCCAAATTAATCAATTAGAATCTACATGTATTTTGTGCAGGATGTGTATGTTTTCTTTCGTGTTTTTTTTTCTTTTGTTTTTCTTCTTTTATTTTTGCTTATTCCTCCTCATACAACTCGAAAATAAGAACCATCCAGAAGCAGCAAAAGGTAGGAGTGTGAGGATTTTATTGTATCTAGAACAGTATTAAACTGCCCAAATATGACTTCAGGTGCACCAACAAAATATGACCCCTTTTTAGACAAAATGACTGTCGATTTCTATGGAAAAGCAATAAAGATCAATAAAGCTTTTTGAAACGCGATGGCGAAGGGGGGGGGGGGTGATTTTCACTATGCTGGTGGTACAAATATTTAGAACATAATCAGAACATCAATCCCCGTCATCAAACTTGACGCCCACTCACTAATCAGAGGTGTATAATTATCATTCCATAAGTAGACAACACCTCTAATACTCACAAAATGTTTGTCCAAGCTTCTTCCCCGAACTTGGACATCACCAAACTCCGGACAATCACATGAATTTGGCCATACTAGAAATAAGAAGTCCATATATATCACATTACTAGGCCTAGATCTAGTCTAAAAATCTCAATGGGTTCATGTCAGTCTCAAAATGCCCACTATAGATAGAGACGATAATCAGTCTAACATCATGATGATGCGATGGAGATGCGTTATTTTCCTTGCCCCCCCCCCTAGATCTACGGTAGTTACAATTGTACGTCCATCCTATGTTTTTTTTTTATATACATAGATCATTGTTTCTTTCAGTAGAGGCCTAGCCCTAGATCTATCCCAAACCTATTTAGCAAAAACAAGAGCCGAACCTAGAGTTTTTTACTCCAAATTTAAAGGCCTAGATCTATGTGATTTTTCAAAATGACCCCCCCCCCAAAAAAAAAACAACAACTCGCAATAACATGAATATGTATTATATGGACCTCTAAAGTGCACTCTACCCAAAAAGAGAAAAAAAAAACTCAAGATGATTAGCCTAGGTCAAAAAATAGTTTTGTGGTAATCTAACAAGTAACATGCTGAAAAAAATCAGGTAGGGTAGTCTAGACTCTAGGCCTAGATCTCTAGGTCAGATTTATTTTTTATTATTTGGACATTTTGTAAAATGTTTTGACCGATTTATAGACTCGCGATGAGTTACTCCGGGGCGACTCAGTCTGAGGGATGACTAAATTGACTGAAAACTTTGCCCCAAACATATCTTTAGTTAAAAATTGGAAAGAAAAAGTAAGGTAGAGTGTACTAAGTAGGGTTTATAGATCTCCGAAACAAACAACTTTTTTGGCCTTAGGCCTACTTCAACTACTTGATTTGCTCATATTTAGTGCCCCCCCCCCCTCCCCCTCGATGTGAAGGTTAATTAGGTTCTCCCTCGCGAAGAATGCACTTTCCCGAACACATAAAAACAGCTGAGAAAGGATACTCAGTTTTCAAAGAGAAGAAATCTACATTTACAAAATCCTCGATTTTGTAAAAGTTGGAAGCGCGTGCGAGCACCGCCGCTTGATCATTGATCCATTTGTTGACATAAATATTTTTGCAATTGATATAAGCAACATCTACACAAAGGTTCACTCACCATGTTTGCTGGTTTTTATGTCGGCAAATTCACAAGAATTTACCCTAAAAGTCCAAACAAATAAGACAGCCGCGACGGTAGTCTTCGCCGCCAAACCCCATCCGGAAGTGATAACAAAAGTGTCGCCAAGGTAACATGTGAAGTGTGACGTCACAATCTGTTACTAAGGATATGGCTCTTGGATATGACGACGGGTCCCTGGAAGATGGCGCGTTTTGTATAGTAGTAGTTGTCATGTATGTCGCTTTCGATTATGGAATAGGAATGAAAAGTCGAGACATTGGAGGGGATACGGAAAACAGGCGGCGAGCCTGCCTGACCCTCGCCAGGGACCCAGAGACCAATGCCACTGCAATGTCAATGGGAATGATGCACTCCCTCCCCAAGGCTGTGCCCCCGGCCCGGGCGGGGGGGGGGGCACTTCATTTTTTTTTATACAGGTGTGTGGCTGAACCCCCGACTAGCCTTACCCTTGCTATGGCACTTGTTTGCGATTTTTTTCCAAACCCTAGGGAACTTTTTACATAATAGTTTTAGATTTTGCTCAAAATATCGCCCATGGCCATGTCACATGTCAATAAATTTGCAATTACCCCTGTCCTTGTCACTAAGCACCATGTCACATGTCGATTTTAAGAAAAGCCCATGTCCCATGTCACTATCTTTTTTTTCTGGCCTGTCATTGTCACTAGAACTCCATGTCACACTGTCGATTTTTCACGAGCGTCACCTTTTAAAACCCCTGCGTCACAGCGTCACTAGGCCGAGCCCCCTGCCGACTCTACTTCCTACGGGAAGCGATAGGCTGTCATCGTCTGGCCTAAGCGTCACAAGCGCCACTTTTCACCCATGTATAGGCAAAAGGTTTTCAAAGAGCGTGGTCATTATTTATCAACCAGGGGGGTATGGTTATGTTATATGTCATGGCTAACTTAACAGAATCCATTGTGTTGTGAATGTTCTGATGGCCAATGGTAATAAGGGAGTGGTCATTATTTATCAACAGGCGGGGGGTGGTGGGTTTTTTTTATGCCCCCCCTCGACGGCAGTAAAAAAAATTTGTGCCCCCCCCCCGCGCCGGAGGCGCGGAGAGTTTTCGCGCCCCCTCTTTGATCTATAGTAGCGCGCGGGCTTTTTTGCTCAAAAGAGGGTAAATTTTTTTAGCCCCCCCCTCAAGAGGGTTCAAAATTTTTTTAGCCCCCCCTCGAGAGGGGTCAGAATTTTTTCGCCCCCCCCTCAAACCCACCACCCCCCCCTGTTGATAATAAATGACCACTCCCTAAACCTGTTTAAAACTCAACTCATTAATTGAGAAAAATTGCCCTTCACCCTCCTGGGGGTCTAGATAGGGGGGTCCCCATGTCCCTTGCGGATTTTAAGAAAAGCCCATGTCAAATGTCACTAAATTTGTATTTTCCTCTGTCCTTGTCACTAAGCTCCATGTCACATGTCGATTTTAAAGGAGCTCTGAATCGGCTACGTCCGCCACAGTGCTAACGTCGGCGGACGTAGGTCCTCGATTCAGAGCGCCTTTAAGAAAAGTCCATGTCCCCTGTCACTATCTTTTTTGACCCATGTCCTTGTCCCTTGAAGCTCCAGGTCCTTTGTCGATTTTAAGAAAAGGCCATGTCACACTGTCGATTTTAGGGGTCTAGACCCATCCTCCTCCCAGCCCTTTGGCAAAGAATCACTGCTGAATGTTAGAAGATGGCATCCATGTCAGAATTGATGTTAAACTTAGCCTATGCAATAGAGAGTTTGTGGAAAGCAAAAAAAAACAAAACAAAAAAAAAAACAAGACATTAGGGGTCTGTCCAATTGTAAACAATTGGGGGAGACGATAGAAATTACAAACATTCCCCCAGCTGTGTTACTTATAGGCCTATAATATATGTAGCTTCATGAAACAAGGGGGTGTGGATGGGTCCCCCATGTCACATGTCGATTTTAAAGGCGCTCTGAATCGAGGAACTACGTCCGCCGACGTTAGCACTGTGGCGGACGTAGCCGATTCAGAGCTCCTTTATAAATGGTCATGCACTTGTCACTTAAATCCCCATGTCACCTCTAAGAGCCTATTATGTCCCATGTCCATATAAAATACTCTACTGTCTGGTTTTGTGAATAATCATTTTTCACATTAGAGACCCAAATATGTAAGGGGGTCTAGATAGGGGGTCCCCATGTCACATGTCGATTTTAAGAAAAGGCCATGTCACTTGTCACTTAATTTCTATTTTCCCATGTCCTTGTCACTAGGCTTCATGTCACATGTCGATTTTAAGGAAAGGCCTTGTCTCATGTCACTAACTTTTTCCTTTCCATGTCATTGTCACTAAGCTCCATGTCACATGTCGATTTTAAGAAATGGCCATGTCACCCTGTCGAATTTAGGGGTCTAGACCCATATGTAATTGTTTGCTATTTGGGCATGATTATTCCTTTTATCTCAGAGGGACAGAGAGAATGCCATTTATGGTGTCACGGTGTCGCATGCAGAATGTCGCCAACATGCAAAATGTTTCCAGCGTTCTCCTAACAGACTTTGCAACCTTTAAATTGTATGGCGCTAGGATTGAAAGATGTGCTGGGAGAGAAACAAAGGTTGCTTAATCTCAAAACAAATAGTTTTTTTATTGAAAGGAAGAAACCATGATAATATCCCTCTCCTCTAATAGAAATCGAAAAAACAATAACCCTAATGATACTGCCCCTACGCCTTAGAACTATGATTAATGCAAAGTGTAACTTGATTTTTCGCGAAAAACATAGCTCACGGAGCGACATTTTGCATATTACAACGGCACTAATAGGGCCAAGGATGTTCTGATTTCCCCTCATCTTCCACCATAAAACTGGCGTCAATCGGGTTCTAATTTGATGGCGTTCATAAATAAAGGCTTAAATTAAAGCTGAAGTCATTCTTGATTTTTTTAGCATGGTCAACCATAACAGATTCAGATCTGTTTTTACACCAGTTGCCATGGAAACCACCATGTTGAATAAATCAAATGATACAGGCGCCCCTGACAGGTCACAAATGTGACCTCGTACCCCTCTCTGACACAATAGGTTTCCATGGTGACCAAAACTTTTTGCAACTTTTTTCCCCCTATTCGTTACCTTTCTTCTGGTACCAAAATTATTAATCTGCGATAAAAATAAGGTCCCCTGGCACTGATTATACCAAGCAAAACACTGTTTTTAGTTGGGACTATTTAGCTGTCCAAGGTTTACTCGGGCGGAATACTGCTGTGACACCTTAACAGCTGGGGTCATTTTTTCCGACAATATATAGTTTGCCCGGAAATAAAGATATTTACCTCCCTGACATGAATCTCATCTTTTTACATGAAAAATTTGTATATTTATTACCATGACGCCTATTGAAATATGGGTGAGGGGTCCCTCACGGGTCAATTTTTGGTATTTTAGGGGTTAAAAACAGGGACCTTTCTTTGGCTTGCTCTACAGAAAAAAATTGGATCTGACTTCGTTATGGCAAACTACCCTCATATGATGCCTTAAAACATTGACAACAATAATGTATAACTGGTTAAGATCGCATCTAATACCTAAAAGCATGAGAGTAATCAAAACAAGGGCAATGTCCCCAAAACTAGGCCAAAATCTGCATGATTTGGCGCAAAATGTGGTATTTTTTGGATGATGGCTGTTTATGTTCCCTAACAAAGCTTGACTACTGAGGTTTGACTAAAATCCTATTTTCAAAGGAATATTCCATATGTGTTGAATAGAAGAAGCATAATTTGTGCTATTTATTATCATTTCTAGAGGCTTTCAAGGTCACTTTTATGGAGGAGCCCTGGAACCACTTTCTGTGCCAAGTAGCCCCAACTGCCCCATCCGGAGTGAAATAAGGTCAATCATACACAAATCCCAGTCAAAAACAAAGAAAAAAATGATCATAATAGCTTCTCCTAAACTTAACATATCTATTTTAATATGAAAAATTCATCCAGTTTGCATTGAGTCCTTACAATAGCCCAATATATATGGCCAAAATCGCACCACCCAGCCACACAGTTATAGCTATAATTTGTACACACAGTGTATTTTACACGTGGTGTTACAGTACAAATTCACCCCCATAATGTACCGTAAAATGGGGATACTTTGTCCCTTAAGGGGTAAAATTAGCCAAGTCACAGAAAAATGTTGTTTTGATCTTGATATTACAATTAAGGATATTTTTCATATCTAGGTCACTTTTATCCAGTCATTTCTATAGGAATTTTCAGGTGTTTCATAACTGATCATTAATATATTTCTGGTGTTCTTAAATATTGATTTGGTGCTGGTAAAGGGGTTTAAACAGTGTTACATGATTGAAAGTTATACATTTAACAAGAAATGCGGTTGTGACCGCGTAAAAAAACGCCTCCCGCCGTTAATGTCGGTATACCAGTGTTTGATGACATGTCTCATAAAAGCAGACATAAAGAAGATTTCACAATTATCAATTTCTCTATTCAGTAATTTTGTGTTGTGAGACCTCATCACATGGGGCAAATGCAATCATCATAGCGCACTCCCTTACCGCTTCGCGGTACCGCCGCTATGCGGCATGGGAGGCGCTAAAAAAGGTGGTACTAAGTTATTAAATTAAAAAAAAAGACATTATTTTACAATTGTAACATGTAAGGAAGAACAAAAATAGTAGATAATCATTATAAATTATTTGATCAGGGTATCATTTGTATATTTTCTTCTACACCAGTGTACCTTAAATGTGTTCATTATTTGGTGCTCTGTAATTTTATACTCCTGTAGGGGCCGGCATCGTTGTATATATATTAGTGCGGTTCATCCAAGAGATGTGCTCGTGTGGTGCTCGTTCCTTCTATGCCAACCAGGTGTCGCTTCGCGATACCCGTTTGGTACAAGAGGGGGCAGCACCATGCCTCGCGTCCAGCTTCTACTAAGAAGCCGGACGATCCGCAGAAGGGGACTGGACTTGCTCCAGTCAAGACGTACACTTGTTATAGAGCATACGTGAATAAAGGCCTACCCGAGCGGTAGGGGTAATCTGGGGCTTTGCCCAACCCGAATCACTCGTGTTGTGTTGGTGTCTTTAGTGATAAGCGAGCCAACGAGCCACCCAACATTTAAGTCGATACAAACCATTACACTGATGCCGTGACCAGTTGGTTCGGGAGTGGAGCGCGGCCAAACGGCCAAAAGCCTTGGTAAACCCGATGCGGATCCCTCGAGCCCTGGGCTGGAGGGATTCAAAGAGGATGGCTTCACATCCCAGCATTTGTTGTTAGACTGGAAACCGGGTCAACAACATGTGTTCAACCCGGAGGGTGTCCAGACTGTTTTCTCGACACCCGGTCTAACAGACGGTGCCACCAGAAATGGGGACGGTATTGTTAAGTTGTATCCGGGCACACCTCAACAGTTCGCCACGGATACAGGATTATTCAGGGGGGTACTGAGGCCCCCAAGTTTGAACTTGAGCGATTGGTCCCAAGTATTGACTAGCAGACGCCAGCTGGGACCCATTATCCCTGCAGGCTCGGCTAGTACCTTGGATACACCAAAAGCCCAAGGCCCAATGCAGCGTACCGCGACTCCTACGGGCGCTGCACTAGATGGGGCAACCGGGGTGGCCCCACTTATGACATCGTCTGATCATGATAGCGACGATGGAAAGGCTGTAAAGGATCCGAAGGTTCCTTCAGCAACCCCGAAGACTAAGCCCTGAGAGACCTTGCCGAGAAGCTCGGAAAGGCACTCTCTGGGCCTATCTTTAGATGAAGGCTTGTCTGACTCCATGTTTAACCCTGGAGGCAGCCGCAGGTCGATATACGGACGTCGGATGGGCCCCAGGTATAAGACTACCTCGGCCTATTTGAAAGCAAAAGAACAGGTAGAGCTACAGGCTAAGAGGCAGCATGAACAATTCATGGCAGCCCAAAATAAAATAGAGGAGGAGACGAAGGCACGGATCGGTAAGCTCCGTTCCGTCGAGCAGGAGGCGATTCTAAAAAGCGGAGACAGAAGCCAGGTTCGTCTCGGAACAGGCCGAGATCCGAAGGGAGACCAGCGAATATCAGAGGTCTCAAAAGGAAAAAAGTGAAAAGTATCGCTTACTAAAGGATACTTTAAAGCGAGAGGCAGTAGCTGCCCAAGAAGAACAGAACCGAGCTGTTGCAGACAATGAGAAGATTACATCCGAGATCTTATCGGAAAATGCACAGCTAAGGGAGGAACAGCGAAACCTTACTACAGATGTAGCTACCCTCACAATAAATAAGTCTGCCATGGAGAGTTATTTACAGGAACAGGAGCAGACGAATGTTCCCCCAGCGAGTAAGGACCTAAACCCTAACTCGACATTTGTTAAACAAGGAGACCCAGTTTCCTGTTCAACACCGAATCATCCGGCATATAATCCATTTGTCAATGATAATGGGACACGGAATGTAGATCAAGGGGGAGTATATATCAGAACCCAAGATAAGCACGGCCGAACTAGTAGAGTCCGGATAAGTGAGGTCCCGATAGTCCACAATTTAGACCCGGACTTCGTGCCTAGGAATGGTTCCGACACTAGCGCGGAAACGAGTGGGTTCCACATACACGTGGATCAGACAAATGATGTCGGATTGGGAGCAGGTAATACCAGCAACCAACAGAATCCACCTAGCAGTGGCAACCAACCGAACCAGGCTAGTCCGCCGCCCAATGATGGTCATCAGGGCGGCGCTAACTATACTAGTGCCCAGGGTGGGGATGGTACTTTGGGTAACGGCCCCAACGCAGGTAGCGATGGTGCCTCGGGTACCGGCCCCAACCAAGGGGGTGTAGGCTATACGAACTACAGTGGTTCACAGTGGACGTATAACCAACCACCACCACCACCACCACCAAACAATACAAGCTTTGGTGGGATGGGAGGCAATCGAACCTTGAATGAAACCAAGGCGATTGAATGGAGTAAACAACAATGCACTAGATTGATGTATGCTCACAATTCAGCCTGAAGGGTAGCTGTCATTCCGAAGGAATACGACGGAACTCGACCATGGAAAGAATGGTTTGAAGATTTCATCGATGTGATGAATTGCAATGGTTGGACCCCATACGAGGCCCAGCCGCATCTTGTAAGATGCCTAAAAGGTGGGCCGGGTCATATGGCTGTAGAGCAATGGCGCACCTGGTACGGTCTTGTCGGAAGGTTTGAGCAGTTAGTCGAATCTGCTAGCGGACTATTGTGTAATATGGTCAAGGAGGATCCGGATGGTCCGCTTTAGAAAACGGACCCAGAAGCCTAATGAAGCTTTCAGGGCATACGGTATGGAACTGCATGCGCTGTTAAGTAAGGCCAGACCCGGTACAGAAAACCAGGACTGGTATATGGACGATTTAATTACTCAATTCGTCAAGGGTCTGAGAGACCGAGACGAGCAGATAGCTGCTAGAGATGCCTGGAAAGAGGGTATAACACTGCACGGCATATTTAACAGTATAGATATGGCTGTGAAGAAACAAACGATGTTAGCTGGAGACATCCCGAATACCACGGGTTCGACTCCAGTATCGTCGGTAGTTCAGCGATCCGAGGTACAAAATACCCCGGATGACTTTGAACTAATTGACATCGAGCAGGAGGACGGCACCTTTTGTTTGATGCAGCTTAGGAAAAACACTTCAGGTAGGAAGTATATTCCAAGAAAGGTGTTTAGTAAATCGAAGGATTCTAAATCGCCATCCGAGGTCAGAGGTGACTCAAAAGCTGGTAGCAAGGCTACTAAGCCCTCTGACAGCGCTGATAAAGCGAGGGGTCAGTCTCCGGACATGACCAAACTGATGGAGGAAATGTGTAAGAAGATTACAGATGCCCGCCAAGCCAACCGGCAGAGACCCAGAGTGGACCGCCGGACGGTTAAGTGTTTCAGGTGCCAGCGCATGGGACATTATTCCTCTGAGTGTACCGCTGCAAAGCCGGTAATGGCGGCTTTCTATGAAGCCGAGGACAACGGCGAAGAAGGCCAGAGCGCTACGGATTCCACTGATGTAGTGGGAAACTAGTGGGGGTTGTATCCACGGCATTGGGTATAACCCCAGGAGGGAATGAATGCCAAAATGCTACCGGGGGTAATCCAGTGGAAGATTTCGAATCAAATTCACCTGGAGGCCGGGTGGCTGTGGGTGCGCACCCCTGCATTACGGCCGGGGCCAGGGACCCTAGTGCTTATGTGTATGGTGGCGAGCATATGGAGGCGAGTGGCCGCACTGGGGGAGAGGAAGGGTGGATCAAGGAGTTGATTCGAGTGTGTGGGACACGCCTTCCCCCAAGTCATCCGTGTCTGGAGTTTTTGAGAGGGCTCGGATTGAATCTTGGTGGTTCGGGAGACTTTCACCAGTTTACCAGCAACCCATCCCCTTTGGGGGGGGGAGACAGTGGTATGTACCCATATCTGTGGAAGGCCGGGTAGGAGAATTCTTAGTGGATACTGGAGCTAGCCATTCCTGTGTGTCCAAAAGATTCTTCGACTCGGTGGCCAGCAGTCATGAGAACCTCAAAACGGGGGTAAATGCTTGCACGGCCGATGGAAGCAGTATGCGGACTTTTGGTAGGACGTTTATGCCAACCGTATAGGAGGCAAAGAGTTCGTTCTTTCGGCGACTATAGCAGAGGTTAGTGATGACGGAATCCTCGGATTGGATTTTGCAAGCTTGTATGGGGCCGTCTTGGACCCAAGGGATGGAATGATGAGTATTCGGAACCCGTATGGCTTGCATGTCCAGTGCGTTTTGAGACAGGTGTCTTTGGTTGCATCGGTGATACACACGGTGAAGATCCCCCCAGGTACCACTTGTGATGTCCTTTGTGGCGGATCAATGGCCCAGAAGGATGAAACCGGAGTCTTTGAACCCGACACGGTATATTTATCAAGCATCGGGTTGGACTCAGTGGACACATTGGTGGCTAATGCAGCATGGTCTGTATTACCCATAACTAACCGAAGTGGTTCAGTGGTTTACTTGAAGCGAGGCGACCGTGTGGGGGAGAGGAGTTCGGTAGAACACGTCGCCGAGGCCAGGTTCAATAAACCATTAAACCCTGTTAGTAAGCATCCTTTGGATGAAGAATTTCAGAAACTGATTGAACAATCAGATTTACAAAATACGGAGGATAAGGAATGCCTAGCGAAACTCCTACGGAGGTACGAGAGTGCTTTCGGTAGGGAAGGTGGACCGGTAGGCAGATCCGATAAGGTGTTGCACACTATAGATGTGGGCGACGAGAAACCCTTTAAGATCCCGCATCGTAGACTTCCTCTTAAGAAGAAGTTAATATGTGAACAGGAAATACAAAAGCAGTTGGACCTAGGGGTCATCGTGCCGAGCTCGAGTCCCTGGTCCAGCCCTGTTTGTATGACCACCAAGAAAGACGGTACAATCCGCTTTTGCGTCGACTACCAAAAATTAAACGGTATGACAAAGAAAAACTTGTATCCTCTGCCTAGGATAGACAAGACTTTAGATAGCTTGGGTAGGAACCAATGGTTATGTACCTTGGATTTGCAATCCGGGTATTGGCAAATACTGATGCACCCCGATGACATAGAGAAAACAGCGTTCTCTAGTCATATGGGGCTGTTCGAGTATAATGTCTTGCCCTTCGGATTGTGTAACGCCCCTGCTACATTTGAGGCCATGATGGAATCCCTGTTGAGTGACCTTTTGTGGAAGAAGTGCTTGGTCTACTTGGACGATGTTGTCGTGGTCGGCAAGTCGTTTAAGGAATGCCATGCAAATCTGCAGCTGGTACTCGACCGGATCCTATCCAACGGTCTAAAACTTAAACCCAAGAAATGTAATCTGTTTAAGAAAACAATTACATATCTGGGAAGGATCATCACCCCTGGCGGCGTGAGTGCGGATCCGGAGAAGCTAGAAGCTGTAGAAAATTGGGAACGGCCCACAAGTGCTAAGGAGGTGAGATCATTTCTAGGATTCTGTTCCTACTACCGTGATTTCATACCGAATTACTCTCGTGTAAGCTTCCCGATGCAATGCTTAGCTCACTGGACCCCGGGTAGGGCACGGGACCCGTTCCCATGGACCAGCGAGCAAGAAGAATCTTTTAATAAAATAAAGGATTTGTTTAGAAACACATCCGTATTAAAATATCCCACTCCCGAGGGGTATTTCATATTAGACACAGATGCGAGCAATGATGCCATTGGGGCAGCGTTCTCTCAGGTCCAGAATGGAGTCGAAGTCCAACTGGCCTTTGCTAGCAACACGCTAAGCAAGACCCAGCGTAATTATTGTACCACTAAACGAGAGCTCCTCGCGGTAGTGGTGTATACGAAGAAGTTTAAGCATTTCCTATGGGGAACTGACTTTACTTTGCGAACCGACCATTCGTCTCTGAGGTGGCTCCTTAACTTTAAGGATGCCGAAGGGATGATTGGAAGATGGTTAGCTCACCTATCCGAATTCGGATTAGAGCATAAACAAATAGAGCACCGGCCTGGTGCTAAACATATCAATGCGGATGCCTTGTCGAGGCGACCCGTCCGAAAGTGCCAGAATGCCACTTGTGAAGACTGCGGGGCCCACAATGCTGTGGTAGCCGGGTTGGTATTTAACTATACCACCCCCCGAATCCCCTGGGAGGAGGCAGTGTGCAGCTATCTCGATTGGTCCCTGGAGACCATCAAGAAGTTCCAACAGTCCGATCCCACCACTGCGCGCATAATGGAATACTTAAGGAGAGGTATTAAGCCAGCAAGACCGATGTTGTCCCTAGAAGACAGGGAAACGAGGTGATTGATAGCTCAATGGACCGAGCTGGAGATCCGAGATGGTATACTGTGCAGGTGGAAGACCACTGTTGCACATAGTGATTCCCACTTCGATGAGGAGGGATATCATGTATTATTGCCATGGCCACCAAACTAGTGGTCATTTCGGGAAGAAGAGGTCTATAGAGCGTCTGCAAAGACGTTACTACTGGCCTGGAATGAGAGGTGACCTACTTCGGTGGATCGCCACTTGCCCGGATTGTTGTAAAAACAAGCCGGGACCCGGCCTGGGAAAGCTACCCTTGTCCCAGGAATTATTTGGTGTCAGGTTCGCTCGAGTAGCGATAGACATCATCAGCGGAATAAAAATGACACCCAGAGATAATACTTGTATGATGGTCGTAACCGACTGTTATACAAAGTACACTCGGGTGTTTCCTCTCCCCAATCACAAAGCCGCCACATGCGCTGAGGCGTTTGTGAAAGGCTGGGTGCTACATCTGGGCGTCCCCCTTATGATGCACAGTGACCAAGGGAGAGAGTTCGAGTCAGAGCTATGGCAGGAAATGTGTCATTACCTAGCCATCTGCAAGACCCGAACCAACCCATACCGACCGCAGTCGGATGGACAGGTAGAAAGGTTCAATAGAACTTTGATACAAGTGCTAAAGCCCCTGGTTAATACCCACCAGGACGACTGGGATGAGCCGTGTGAGTTGGTGGTACACTGTGCATTCATCTACTAATTGTACTCCAAACATGCTAGTGTTCGGCGAGGACATCATAATGCCCGCCGACTTAGTGTATGGAGTGGTTGGGATAGACCCGGAGGCGCCCTGCACCGAGTTGTTTGTAGAGTCGTTAAGGGACAGATTCAAACAGGCATACGAGGCCGTTCGTAAAGAACTGTTGAAAAGTGCAAAATGGCAGAAGGTGGGTTATGACACCAATGCCAAAAGAATTTGTTTTAATGTTGGAGATAAAGTACTAAGGTACTACGAGCTGCTCGAACGGTTAAAGCTCGTAACGCCTTGGGAAGGTCCATTTAAAATTATACGCATCATCTCCGAGTCCACGGTGATGATGGAGGACTGCCTAACTGGTAGGAAATGGAAGACGAATGTCGGAAAACTTCGGCCCTGGAAGGGACGCGAAGAGGCGGAGAGGGAGTTCGGTTACCACCCACCTGAGCCTGCGCTGAGTAAGCCCAACATGGTTGCACCCAAGAAACGCCCTAGAGGCCGGCCGAGGAAAGTTCCGGAAGCAGGAGGAGTAATTAAAAAGAAGACGACGGCCTAATCGTAAGAAACGGAAAAATGTCTCGCTGAGTGAAGGCATTATGTATGGGAAAGGTCTCGCCGTGGCTAGGCGGGACCCAGAGAAGGCCGTAAGTAAAGCCATGAAGAATAAGATGCTAAGCGAAGGCGTTAGATGCAGTCCCCGGTTGAGGTCTGCCGTTACCTAACTCAGTACACAACGAGCTGCTGCGTGTTGTCCGCCGTAGGCGAATGACATACGTTCGACGGCTAGGGATGCCGAATGCGCCCCCCCGGGTAGCTGTATCCCGTGAGCGGCGGACAGATTAACCGGTACATTCGCTTTATAGCATTGTATATACCGCCAAGCTCCAGACAATAGCACTCGGGTAGCAGGCCGCGTCTCGCATGTCGAGTCGAATGTTAGTTCGGATCTAGACCGCTAGGTGGTGCCGCGGGTGCGGCGGGAAAGCTTAGAACTAGGTCACCGGATAGCCCATTGCGGGATCTCGCGAGACGAGAGGTCTGACGTCATATTGGTCATAACTAGAGCGGACTCGTGGCGGTAAGACGTCACCTGTTTCGCTCCAGTTATTGTTTGGCCTCCAGCAGCCGTTAGCTGCGTGGTTAGCCCCCCTGCACCTCCACTTTTTGTTGGACGAATCCTTCGGCAGGAGTCCAACACATTTGCCAATTTTTTAAATTGGAAGTCGACCCACTGTGATGGCACAGGGGACGATTGACGCTGCGCGTCAAACTGCCAACGTTCAGTTGGAGGAAGGCGAGGACCCGATGGTCTCGTCTCGGGTTGAGGAGAGTATGGTTGAGGAGGCTGCTCGCACGCTCTCTGGGCTGTCGACCGAGGTCACAGACAGAGAGAGGATGCCTCCTCCATCTCCTCCTCGCCCGGAACCATCGTCTACAGCAACGGCTCCGGGTAGTACTATTGATGTCTTGGACATTCCGCTGTATCCTCCGGGATTCAGAACACACACCGTACGCCTGGCCCACGTGGACGAGGAGGACGGTGTCGTGTACACCTCTTGGGGGACCTACATCCCCATGCATCCTTACGCCTGGCCCACGTGGACGAGGAGGACGGTGTCGTGTACACCTCTTGGGGGACCTACATCCCCATGCATCCTTCCATGTTCGGATGTGGTCCCCTAGCGGAAACGCCCGGCCTGCCCGAGACCATCCAAGACGATTTTAAAACTCTGGTAATGGACTCGTGCACGGACGAGTTGGCAGAGAGCATGCCTGTCTCCTGGCTCCGCAACTATAAACGGTTGGCGGAGGCGATGGCGGTCAACGAGAGCTTGGCCCGAGCTGTGCTGCTTTCCGAAGGCATTACCCGGAAGGCCGCCCAGCTAAGAGAGTCCGACATGGATACAGACTCCACCGTCACACAGTCATCGGTGGAATCTGGACGGGTCAAGCGAGTGAGCCGTAAGCCAGCGCCGAAGGGCCCTCTCACCGAGTCTGATCTCGAAGTAGAGGACCTTCGGATCGCCGTCGAGAGGTCCAAGACCGAGGAGGAACCGGGCGCCAACATACCTGAGGCGGCTGGTGAGTTCTCGGAGGAGGACATCTCACGACAACAGGCTGCTGTTGAGGCCAAGCGACGCGAGCTGGCCGAACAACAGAAGGAGCTTACTGCTACCCGTCGGGCCCACCGAAAGCAGCAGGCTCAAAGCAAAGCGAAGGCCGCCTCCGGCTCTGACTCCCCAGTCAGTGGCAGGAGAAGCCCTCGTTCAAGGGACAAGGATCCACGTCAGTCGGATTCAAGTCCTGAGGTACCGGCGCAGCCACCCAAAGCTGTCCGCCGGAAGAAGAAAAATGGAGCGAAGGCGTCTCCGGCGGAGCCCGCACCCCTCACTACCAAGACGAGGGGTAAGGGCGACCCAAAGGCTTCCGCCTCCAGCGCCCCATCAACCACAGTAGCCACCCTGGTTACTGGGGACCAAGCGGCAACCGCTAACCCAGCTGATCGTCGCCAGTCGGGACAACAAGTCTCGGCTTTGGACATGCCTGGCAACCAGACCCATCGGGTGGTTAGCCAGGCAGCCGCTCCAACACCACCTCCTACAGCATCTACAGAGCACCCCCCGAGTGAAGCCACTGGCAGTCCGGATGACTGGAGCACCTACTTTGGTGCCCCATCCGGACACGGTGCATGGTGGGCCGGTGAAGGGTCATCCGGCAAGCGCCCCACGTACAGTGAATACGCGGTGAAGTTCCCTGCAATGGGACCAGCGGGACCCGAATCACAGGTCCTAACCCCCTTGGGCAGAGCCAAGGCTCGGGGTAGAGGCCGTGGTGGCATAGAGTCCACCCAAGCTCCCCCGGGCGGCGGCCGAGGCCGGGGAGGAACCACTGTTGAGGGTCCCTCGGTCCCTCCAGCAGGTGCTCCGCCTGTCACTGTGCAGGCTGCTGCACCCCCACCAGCTATAGTCCCACCAGCGGCCCCTCGGGTGCCCGTTATGGGACTCATAGCCAGCACTGTCAGGTCCGGATACGTTCGTCGATCACCGCGACGTCTGTACTGCCGAGATCCAGAATGACCTGATGGCAGAATGGCAGGCACTTCATCGCCAGAAGTATGTCGACTACTGGCGGTGTATGACTGAAGCCACCTTCAATCTGGTCTATGAGGTCCAGAAGAGAGAGGAAGAGAAGATCCGGGAACAGGAGAGGAAGAAGGTCGATGAGGCCCTCCAATCCTGCCGGCGGCAGCAGTTGGAAGCTGAAAAGCTTAAGGAGTTCCACCGCGCTGAGAACGCCGGGTACATCCATAGGTACAAGGAGGCTGACCTCAAGTTCTTCCTCTGCTTCGGTAAGCACCTGGACGAATGGGACGGCTCCGCGTCGTCCCTGTCCATCGCTTTGGGTGCCCCAACCGAGGCCGAGGCCGTTGACAGTCCTTCTGAGGGGATGGGCGCGCTGAGCTTGCGCAGCGAGTCCTTCACCGAGACCCCTGTGCTGCTATCTACCAGTAGCTGCAGCAGCTCGGCTCCTGCTGCCGACCCGGAGCCAGCTGAGAAGATGGACACTGATCCCGAGGATCTGTAAATGTCCATCTGACAGAGTTATTCGTACCCGAGGGTAAAGGCATTTACTATGCCAGAGGTTCATATTCTCGAACTGGACCCGCCGAACTGGAACCATAACCTGCAGCGAAGGTGGACGCTACCCGAAACACCAAATGGATTACCACAACAAACCGGGGCTCCATCTTCCCATCTTCATCAGGGCACATCATAACAGCAACATGGCTTGCCACCACACGTAAGTCACCGGATGGAGCTGCAGAAACCAGTTATTCCAGATTCGCCGGAAGTCCGGTATATTGTAAGGGTGATCCTGCTACCCTGGTAGGACGCCTATTTCATCAGTATTATATTTTGTATAAATCTATTTTTCTATCTGATAGTGTATTTTTGTAAAAAAATCTAAAGAAATTATTTTTCTCGGGTTATCTACCCCCCTCGGGTCACGTATCTTCTAATGTAAATAATACGACTAATATATAATTCCATGTAAAACCACTATTTTTTGATACGTCATTAACAATAATAACATTGTAACATTGTTACATAATTATATACCACCTTAGGTCGATGGTGCATAAGGCACCACTTCCTAATTGTTATTATTTAGTTACTTCGGGTTATATGCGACGATGCCTACTAATACGGTATGTACATATTATTTACAATGCCCCTTTAATGTTATATATTCTATACGAACATATCGTTATAGATTTACCTATGTATATTTACTGTATAATGTTAACAATAGGTATTCTTAACACCAACCCTAGGTAAACTCTAGTGGGAGATGGTGTAGGGGCCGGCATCGTTGTATATATATTAGTGTGGTTCATCCGAGAGATGTGCTCGTGTGGTGCTCGTTCCTTCTATGCCAACCAGGTGTTTGGTACAAGAGGGGGCAGCACCATGCCTCGCGTCCAGCTTCTACTAAGAAGCCGGACGATCCGCAGAAGGGGACTGGACTTGCTCCAGTCAAGACGTACACTTGTTATAGAGCATACGTGAATAAAGGCCTACCCGAGCGGTAGGGGTAATCTGGGGCTTTGCCCAACCCGAATCACTCGTGTTGTGTTGGTGTCTTTAGTGATAAGCGAGCCAACGAGCCACCCAACATTTAAGTCGATACGAACCATTACACTCCTATCATCATGCTTTTTGTAGTACCGGTATTAGTATTAGCTAGGGATTCCCCCCATGTGACCAATGACGTCATATGGACTTCCCCTTACGATATAAAATATTGATCATGCTTGTTAATAAATCAATGATTGATTGATTTGTGTTTTACAGCACTTTAGCGGCACTAAGTGGCTATCCCGTGCTTCACAAGTTGATAATCTAACAGAGGAATGTGTCAGTGCCCGCGCATATGTGCACCACACACATCCTGAGGGGAGAGGAAAGAGGATATATAGACCCTTTTAAGTGGGCTAGGGAAGCCCATAATAAATCAATGTTCCCAATTATCACTCACCATACTCTTTAGTTTATTTACATTATTTTACAAGTGTTCTGGGGACCTGTGATGACATAGTACACAAAAATGTGTTCTTTACCAGGTACCTCACACTTTAGGAACGAGCACCAATATTAACTAACATGAAATAATTAAAGAACACGAAAATGAATGAACATAACTACATTTGGTAAAGACCCCTGATTATCATAGACTTTTAGAGGCAAAGTAGCCCCTTTTCACACTGTGAACGACTAATGTTCACAAAATCTCAGTTTTCTATTAATTGGGAGAGTTAATTTCTATATCAGATATGTGGGATGTCAATGTGTTGTCTATGTCTCACATGGGGGTATATGTGGTGTCACGTTTTGTTATAAGGACAGGTAAGAAGAGAAACCCCAAGAGCACAGAAAAAAATAATAAAATAAATAAAATAAAATAAAAATAATAATAATAAATAAATAAATAAATAAAAAGATTACTGGAAATGTTCCTGGTGCTACAAAGTAAAGGGTATATGTAGACTAGATATGAAAGGGTAACAATAAATGTCAGATTATGGGTGCTATAAGATTATTCTGACCAGGTGCTAAACCCTGCCTTTACTATAGTTTGAACTACCCCAATATCTGTAGTTATTATTTATATATGTAACCTATCCATGCTTGTGTGAGCTACACAATAACTGAACTCTTTATGTTGTCAATTAGCTGCTGATTGTCATCACAACACATTGAATATTGAGCCAATACCATTAACTAGTCTATCATATCTACTATTCATAGATGTGGTTTGTTTAAGTTATTTATAAGTGTTAGTAACTAGTCTTTTCACCATATTTACTTTATCTGGATCTGGCTCTTCATATGTATACATGCTGGTAACTGTGTGTGCTCTCACTCTCTTGTACAGACCATCTCCACATGTATTTAACTTGTCTACTATTTTATATTTACATGCACGTGTTGCGATGTGGTCACTCCATTTATCCACAGACATATTTGAGGACTCTGCTACATGTACATCAGGAATGCCACTGTAACTATCGGCTAACCCTGATTCTTTTCCTTTGTCCCAGAAGGGGCTGTGAATAAAGAATTGAATTGAATTGGTAGATATTTGGCCTATAAAAAACCAAAACTGTTGTGTTCAGGTAACGGGGTCGAAACAAAATTAAGGTGGGTAGGTAGGGAAATTTAATTTTTCATGAACTTCTTATGAGGCTGAGTGCAAATTTTCGTGCCTACGTGACATGAATTCAATGTACGAAATCTTAGAAAAAAAATTACATGTCTCATAAGTGCCAAAATATAAGATTTTCCCCCAAAATGCAACTAAAAAAGATAGGGTAGGGCCAAAAAATAGGGTAGGTAGTGTTACCTGAACACAATTCTTTTAGGCCTCATTTGAAGTGTTTACAGGAAATTACGCTCACATTTTCCTTTCATAGCCTTATTTTCTTTTTGTTATGAAACTCATAATGGTTTATTGCTATGATTTTCCATTACATATTTCGTGACCGACCTGCATATGGGGTGATATACAATATGTTAATCACACAATTCAATTCGTTTTATCATATGTGAAATAGGGTATTAAAAACGATATAAACAGCAGAGCTTCTTTGGTGTATAATAACGAGACATATCCAATCCCAATTCAGCAGGCAAATTTGCATTAAAACAAAAAAAAATCTGTCACTACCCGGCCAGAAAGGATGGCTTTTCTACGGCCAACAAGAATGGTACCCAGCCACTTTTTGATGAGCGTCTTGAAATTAAATTGTTTGGGGCTTCTTGATTTTTTTGGATGAGGCTATTCCAGAGTTTCCTACCAACATATGGACAGGATTTCCAGAATGCTTCGGTTCGAGGGCGTCTTAAGGCCAAGTGCTACAAGCACCTAGTGGCCTTTTTGTGAACTACAACTCAATTCTTGTTAAGTGGAACCAAAATTGGTACTAGACATTGTAACAAAACCACACATGTTTATATATACAAATTTTTATTTAGACAAAGCTGACTTTCAACAAAAACAAGTACAAATGCAATATGATTTACAAAAATAGTTATTTACCTCTGCCTTTACTATAAGTCTATATATGGAAACCATGAAATCAAAGTATTGTAAACTCCTCTATCCAGGTATAAGTAACATCTGCAGATAAGCGATCAACTGACTAATTGGAATGAGCTAAAAGTTGAATCTTGGGCTTGAAAATGTCAAGTTCTATAGTGCTAAATAAAAGCTGTCTTTAAATGTGATTCAACATATAAAAACGTTTACATGATTATATAGTTCAAGTAGACATGCCAAAAATTTTGTTTTGTATTGTCCCCGTCACTGCAACTGCTAGTGACTGAGAATGAGAAAATTACATTGAAAATATAAAACCATAGGGTTGTAGATTTTAATACAATAGTAGAGAATAGTCCTGTGAGACATGGCGCGGCGACTTGTAATCTTGTGTCTAGTTTCAGTTGGTGAGACAGATAGGGCATACTATCATCTGGGCTTTTGGTAGTATATAGCACAAATTCAACCTGAACTACCCACTGCAGCTAAGTACTAATAGTCTGTAGACTGTCCATTCTGCATGCACCTCACTCAGCTGCCACAGGGACCTGTCTTATTCAATGTTCAATGCCATAGTCAACAGGTGTGTCATTATGAGTGTACACTGTCTCAGATTGCCACCCCCCTCCACACACACACCCAACTGCCAATCACTTGTAATAGTCTGTACTCGTCACGGGCCAGTGGTCAGCAAACCGGCCAGATCACTCCACCTCTCTGTAGAGGGGGAGCACAGTGTAAGTACCTCGGTGTACATACATGTCTTCAGTGTTCCACAAAATCGTTTATATAATGAAAGGAGTAATCAAATTAATCTTTCATCACCAATAGTAGATACATATTCTGAGAAAGCATTATTTCAATGTAAACTAAAAAAATTTACACAGAAAAGAATGTAGTTCCACAAGGTGGCCTTACACTTAAACCTCCTCTGATTTACAAAAATGCACATATGGCAACACACACTTTAGCACTGATTTCTCCATAGAGATCTTTGACAGTGAATACTTTGTTCAAATACAGAAAATATGATCCAATTGTACCATAACCCACTGAGATAAAACCTGTACTACATATATATAGTAGTTTCAAAACGAACAATTCTAAAACAAAGGCTACAGGGATGCATTTCTGAATCTTAAAATGCTCTAATGCTAATCTGCCATAGGGCTCCAAATGATGAAATGTCTTATCTGTGAATAAAATCAAAAGTATGAGATATGTTCTGAAAATTCCTTCACTGATAAGTAAAGTACACACACTGTTGTTATTACATTAGAATAGTGAGCAGGAATAGTCCATAGGAGAGGAGCCACAAACAAAAATAGATTGCAAGGCCTCCCTATCCCTTACACCGTGGCGACTGTGAACCATACACTAGTCTACTCATCTCACAAGTAGTACTCACTAGTCGCCGCGCTAATAAATCCCACTTTGAATATGCATTATCACTGTTCGATATATCCAAAACTTAAAAAAATCCATAACACATAATATGTTTTGGTTGTCCACTGACAGAGAGCACTGGCATCTGGAACCCATTTTTACTACACACATTAGTATGTTGTCCACATGCAGAGCTCTGGCTTCTGGAAACCCATTTTTACTATACACATCAGTATGTTTTGGTTATCCATTGAGAGGAAGTGCCAACAGGATATACTCTGGTTAACATAAAAGCCATGACTTATATGGGAGTTAACGGTACGGTAATACTAAATATAGCTTCTAATCAGCACCATTTCATACAAAATACATCTATAGATACATTATGATGCTGATCCAACAGCCAATAAGTGAACAGTATGCAAGACACTTGACCTTTGTTTTTCTTGAAAATAAATAATCTAATATTTTCATATGGCTTGTACGTGGTCTTAAGATAAAAATGGTCTCACATACAATATAGGCCACGAGTTACACCTTGTGCTTGAGGATTAATGGTAGGTTGGTTTGGGTTTAGAGGTTGACAATAACATGTGGGCCAAATATGGAAAGGCAAGAACCCCACTAGTGAAGAAACTGTGAGTGGAGGCACATTAAAGTGCATCTCAGCAAATATGTATACATATTAGAAGCAATATACAATGTAGCTGACATAAATACGTGAGGTCATATCTTGATTGAGTATTACCCAAATCCACAATACATATCACCTGGTATTAGTTGTGTGTAAATGATATAATGCACTGTGTAAGTTATGGGATGGTGCAGTAGTCTTCTGAAAATATTTGCTGATAATCTTTTTAAATTCTTAAGTAACCCCCCCCCCCATCTTCAAACAGCAGCAGGGCTCTACATACCCGGTAGATAAAAATTGACGTTTGATTATCCGACACCATCCTAGAGTTTAGGAAACCATGTATGGGCACCACAGTTAGAAATTTTGCATAAAAGTATGCAATTTGCATCAAACCTTCAATTAATTGTATTCTAAGGAATTGTACACACATAAAGCACGTTTTCTATATCCCTACAAAGTGCAGATAAAGTCATGGACAGGTATGGACACTGCACCTGCTATGGAGATACCTAAAGAGTCGGCAACACTGGCTACTCCCATACTGTATTCACGGTCTTCCTCTTTTACCTAGAAATAAAGGAAACTACATTTCAGCATTCATTACACCAATGCAGTTTTCTATATTGTCTAATTTGACAAAGGATTCAGACATAGAGAGTCCTTTTTTTCAGGGCAAAACATTACCCTTTATTGGTCAAGTGTTGCTGATCAGCAGCCAGCTTTTACCAAGTCTGAACCCACCTTTCAGAATTTTTTTTTGTGTGTGCAGATTTCCCTGGGACAAGTGGCTGCTTGTCAAGCTTGTTATTACCTAGACTATCATTGAATACCTACCTCCTGTGTGATACCATAGAAAGTGTTGACATATGCAGCACCACCTAGCAGCCCTTCATACAGAATGATGCCAAACACCAGCCAGATACTGGGCAGGAAATGAAAGAATATTTGTAGAAACAGGAGAACCACATTCAGCATCTGAAAATATAATGAAGGTTAAGTTTAGGCCATTGGCCTATGTTGTCATTGACGTTTTATGTTCTATGCCATTGTCTATGTCCTATGTCATTGCTGCATGAGTTAGACAACAAATGGGCATTTATGCACTGTTGGCCCTTAAAGGGTTAAGGTGTTCCTTAAGGGGTTAATGGACACCTCACATGGCTAAGGGCCGTATTTCTCGGCTCAGGATGCCTCTGCAGGTAATGTGGGTTATAGGAGTAGTAGGAGAGCAATCAGGCGTCTTAGGGCCGTGCATTCTGCCCCTAGGACGCCTCTGTGGGTCCTGGGCACTAGAGGTGTGAAAAACACAATTGGAGGTGTGAAAAACACAATTAAAACACTCCTGTGTGCTTGGGGTGGGGGTGATTAATACACACTCAGTTTTAGTTCAATACATATAGGGGACAGAGCCGTTGCTAGTACCAAAAAAATTACCTAGGTGGCTCATGTAGTCGGGGGCTAGATCAGCAGTTGGCCTCTTTGTACAGTTTACTTTGGTTGTCCCTTCCTAATAGTCTATATGAAGCTATATTCTAAAAATCTATACCTTCGGATACAAAATACTTCAAACTTAACAATATAAGATTTATATAGACTTAGTACTTCAAATACAAGAGAAATTAAAATTTAAAAGTTTTCTTAGAGGGCACATATAATCCAGGCTGAGTAAAACCAAGCCATTGTCTCCCTATCAGGCTAATCCCCTCCATTCACACCTAAAACAATGGACAGGTACTTAAGGTGATTAAGATAGAGGCAGGTGCAGCCTATCAGTCTTATCAATTCCCATTGTTTTCTGTGGGTGGAGGGGAAGATAAGAGATTACCCACAATCCTCTGCCAGATCCAAAATGGCTGTTGGGGGGCAGTTACATAAGTGAATTCAAGATGGCCACCTCCATACAGGAATGGCTCTGTTCCCTATACCATTACATAAGGCACACACTGACTTGAACGGGCTTCCCTAGCCCACTTAAAAGGGTCTATATAAATCTCCTCTTTTCTATCCCCTCGGATGTGTGTGGTGCACATATGTGCGGGCACTGACACATTCCTCTGTGAAATTGTGTAATGTAGTTCTTGCCATAAATATGACCTTAGCCGTCGAAATGGCGTTAAACATCTATTTTTCACTCACTCACACTGACTTGAAGGAAAGGCTATAAGCCACAGCTGGGCTTTTAATTGGTTGCCTTTGACAATAACCTTTTTAGAGGAAAAGGACATCCTATTTTAATGATGGATTCTATTTGGTAGACTTTATATATGATAATAAGATTCTCACACACTTATAAGCACATATTGGAAGCAGACTATGACCTGACAATAGACCAAATGCACCCCAGTGATGAATGCATAGTACTGCCTTCCATAAATTGATGCTACTAAGAGCTGTCTTTTGACAGTGCATGCATACATGTATTTTACTGTACATTTACAATTACAAATTATGTGTTTTTTTGAAACGGCCTATTTTCAGACAGATTCTAGCATGGTTGTTGAAATATGTGTCACTATAGAGGAGAGAAGCAGGTTTTTCTGATGGTGTCATGATTGTGAAAATGCATCCCACTTGTGCTTGCACAACACTCTCAGGATACAACCAACCAGATGCTGTTTGTAGGTTTTTCTGTGTGACGCTGTGTTATTTTCTTCCACAAATATCTATGAATAACCAAACAGAGCAGGCCTTGTGCAATATCATTATCCTGTAGGTCTACTCTTCCCAATTCTAGATAAAACATTTTTGAAACACCCATCATGTATAGATAATACAGCATGTGATGCAGTCACGTGTAAGCAATGCTTAATAAGTACTACTTGTACAATAATAGTCATTCTTTGCATAAGAACTATTGGAATTTCCAACAAGCTGCCCATAGAATCTTGTATAACCTTATAAGATATAAACCATAATTCATAGGATCTGTACTCTGTTTCTGTTATCAAAGCTTCAATATGCAAGGGGCATGCTATGTCTGATTTTCATTATGATTAGAATTTTGTCCTGAGGGGCATCTCAATGCCTCACTTAGACATCGTAATGGCCAAAAATGGGTGTTACACTCCAAAAGGAAGTTAAGTGTGAACCTACTGGTTTTGATGCCCCATCCCTCTTAACAGAGTGACAGATGTGATGATACTCACTTGTAGAATAGGGAGAATCCATAGTTTCTTTATCTGGAAGCAGTTTACTGAAGATCGTGATATCAAAACACCAACTTGGTAAATCACTTGATACCATCTGTACTGCTGCACTACTGGAAGCCAGATGCCCTCAAAGTAAAGTAGTTCTTGCTGGAAGCAAATATGATGATGAAGTAATCAAAATGAGGTTAACCTGTTAATCCCATGGTAAGTTTTCATTCCAAAACAAATTATACATCCATCTTTTGTGCATATGCTCCATAGTTTTTAGAAACATACATGATATTAAATAAAATATAAAGACACTGAATGATACTTTTTTAGACCATAATATTGACACAGTTCTTTCAGTTTGATTAACCCCAAACACTGTACAATCATTGTAGAGATAAACTCAGCATTGATTGACAATAAAAATATTAACATAAATATTATATTATCAGGATATTATTATTAGATGCAAGAGAGATTTTTCAAGTATATGAATAGAGGCCTGCCCCGTGTACTAGCCTGCCCCGTGTATAGGCCTGGTCAATTTGCCACTTAGTGCTAATATAAGCCTGGGATAATACACGGGGAAATACGGTAAACATGTACTAATTTCTGGGCTGCTAAGTCATAAGCATACATATACTTTCAACCTCCACTGAGAAACATCATATGTGACATGTACTGGGAATAGGGGCCTTAATGCGACCTGCACTAAGGACCCTTTTCGCAGATCCTGTCACAATTATGATGAAGTTGATAGCCACTTTGATTCTAGGATATTCTTTTAGAACAAATCTGATTTACTCACCAGACCCTGATTAATGAAATATTCTGCGAAGTAAACTAGAGCCAGGGGTACCATGAACGGCAAGAGGGGCTTAAAGTGAAATAGTTGATTAATTAGTACTGGTGCCATTCAATTCAAAAGTACACAAGTGAATTTATAGATATCAAACATCTCTTTAAACATGTTCATTATTATGCTACGGTACATGTGAAATATTTCTCAAAATAGCTACCAGGTCTATATTTTCTTTCATTTTAATACAAAATGGAAATATTAGCAAAAGATGTCTCTTACACAAGTGCCAGTACATGAGACAGGTAATGCATCTTGGCTATACTCACCACAAGAAGTTTTAGATTATGTGTGCAGTCCTTTATCAATTCTTCAGGATCTAGATAATGAGAGATAGACCAGAAAATTTATCAAAAATAACAATAGTACATTAGAACGTTCTGTACTGTAGTGGGGTAGGTATTAAGTGGACACCATAATCATATTACAGCTCCAAGGTTTTTGGGATACCTAAAACAATGGTATTTACTAATATTCAGTTATAAAGACCCACTATGAAAACTGCTTGACAGATTAGGACACACCAAATTAAGAAGTTGGTCTATCGATTTTTGTTTTGAAAAAACAAATGAAAAAAAACCCAAAAAATTGCGGGAGGGCGATTTTTTTTTTTCAAAATCGTTTGTCTATGGTTTCGTGCTCAAAGATTTTTTTGGAGGGTGGATTTGCTTTTTCCCAGATGCCTTTGAGGTACGACTATGAGTGGCTTAAAAAAAAGTCTGTATCTGGAAAAGGATATGAATGGATACATACTTGCAGCTTCATCTGTAACTAGGCGTGTTCTGTCATCTACAACTACATCTCCAGCTGTTGATTCCTCAGGTTCAGTGCTAGGGGTAGTATGAGTTGTATTTGTGTTTGCTAGCTTCAGTGAGTGTGGCTTCACCAGAAGAACAAAATAACTGAAACCAAGAAAACGATATTGAAAATGTCATTTCTAGTACGATGTGGCCAATGTAGATTATTTCTAATATAAAATATTAAAATTAAGGGGTGGGCACCTATAATTATACATTTTTTTTTTATCATTCCAGTGCTAATCCTAAAATACATAAGTACCATTTCTTTTTGACAGGACAGGAATTTCTTCCAAAGCATGTCAAGGGATGCATGAAAGCACTTTATTGTCTTAAAAACGACACTGAAATAACTAATGGCAAATATTACTTACGTAAGGGCTAGTGTTATGGGAATGACCATCATAAGGAACAAGGTGTTCCGAGCTGACATTCCAACTGCCATCAGCCCCGCATAAGATAGTGCCCCAAACACTCCTGCTGCACCTGTCCCTGATGACCATGTCGAAACCACACCTCTAAAGGAAATAAAGTTAAAATAACATCTAATAATCAGTGTGAGAGATCAGCCTTCTCCAGCATGTCTGCAGTGAATGGAAAGCTTGAAGAATAAAACAGTGAGAAAGGTTGGGGTTTAACACGGTGTAATACAGTAGTATTTGAGCGAATTCTATTGCATACTCACATGGTGGCCTTCCATAGGGTAATTAGGGTCGACCAGCCTTTATTTCAAGATAGACATTGTTCAAGTAAGATTAAACTATAGACGTTTACTGTTTGAGGATAGGATAGAAAGCTAAAAATGGCCTCTATGTTTAGGTGTTACACTTAACGGATAGTATGTTTGTTTTGAACACCTATTGTATGCATTTATCCAAGAAATTGCATCTATGCAAAGTTATATGATGTGGTCTGTTTTAGTGAATTATCATGTACTGCTAGACCTGTAGAAAACAGGAAGGATAACATTCTGTGGTGCAGTGGCTATGGCACATCCAATCACTCCTGAGACCAAACACAGGACTTGCAAGCCTCAGCCCCGTAAACTAATATCCTATGCATGGCTCCATAACTGCACAACACCACAATGTAACTATTTACACAGGTGTAAATAATTTCAGTGCCATTAAACCATATCGCAATGTGTGATTTATGCTTTAGACTTTATTTTACTGTAAATTTTTCTTTTGCTATATGTAGAGGGACTGAGAAAACAAAAATAGGCTAACAACCATTACAAAAATGAGAAACGATATTTGGGCATTTTGAACATTTGCAAACGTTTTTATCAGGTTTGTTTATATTGGACAAATGTGTTTTCAACATCTAGTTTTTCAACGTCTTTTAAACATCAAAAAAGTTTTTTTTTTAACCTAAAATATATACGTTTTTATAGAATGCAAAAACGTTTTGACGGTGTTTTTTACGTTTAAAAAACGTTTGGCAAACTTAGGAACCTAAAAAAGATGTTTTTTCAATATTAGAAAAAGTGTTTAAGCCAAGTGGGGTCAGATAACCGTCAGACTTACTTCTGAAAGTAGGTGGAGAGGCTGAGGAAGGTTATCTCGCCAAGTCCTGCTGCAATGCTGGCACAAACCACACCTGCAATTATGGAAAATCAATATGTAGAAATATTTAACCCTAGAGGAAAACAATGTCCAAATGATATGTACCCATGAATATTTAGAAAAGTCTCATGTATTTAAAATGTACTTTACTAGGGGAGGCGTAGGTTTTGTTCCTTGTGTGTTTATGCTAAAAATGAGGCATATACCATTATTGTAGATATTCCTCTCCAAGGTTAAATACATACTTTATTAGAAACGAATTGTTGCATCCTACTGTGACTTAAAATCCCTTGAGGAAAGCATGATACCTTGTGGGACATCCATCTGTCAGCACGAGCAGTGCCAGCTAATAGCGTATAATCTGCGGCTTATACGCAAAGATAAACCATTGATGTGTCTAACAGAACATTCCTGCACTCAAGGGGCGACTTTTAGACTATACAACACTAGTAATTGTTGCAAGATTGTTCATTGCCGATCCGCGTATGGCACGCTACCGGCACCTGGTGTTAAAAGTATAAACTACTGCTGTAGCGTTGTAATGGGTACCACGGATTCCTTTACCACTAATGGAAATAAAGGCACTGTTGTTCCGGCCATGTCGTCAAAGACCGACGGATGAATGTTGGGGTTAGTAAGACGGAGTACTCCCGCTGCCTCCCATAGGTTTAACGTTGTGACGGGGTTCTCGGCATGCCCAGGGACCCAGTGTGCAGCCAGGGTGTAGATGCGGGGGCCTCCCATAGAGCGCAATGTTAAACAACACATTTTCCAAACCTATTTAAAAATATTAATCCTTGGAATAATGAAATAATTCGAACACTGGGTGAAAGGGCAGGACTCAAAGATGTTTATTCTTAGGTTTAGATGTTATTTATGTGAACTGTCTTGTCGGGGGAGCCTTGGATAGCCCACGCAACTTGTCAATTTTGGGCATTTTCTACCGAAACACATGAAAACAACCCATGTTCACCCTATCAAAATAATTATTTGTATTCCTTCCACAACTTCCATATCATAGTATATGACAGAGAATGACCTAAATATAAATTGTATGTACTTAGATTTTTATTTATTGGCTCAGTTTAACCACACTGACAGTGGAAAGTGAAGTTATGAATCTGAGCACTCTGTGCTTCGTGAGAGGAAAGGTCTAGCACAGAGGGGTCAAATTGTCAAAAGTGTCCTTCGTTTCGGGAATGCTGATCGCTGCACATCTCATTTTTCTTTTAAATGATCTCGATACTGATTTAGTTCATGTCAATAGCTATCTACAGATACCAGAATTAATTTTTAATTCCAAAGATTTCCATTTCAAAATTGCCGATCAAGTTGCGATGTTTAACTTTGCGCTCTATGGGAGCCCTCGCGTTTACACCCTGGTGCAAGCTGGCCCCATCTCCTATGATTAACGCGCTTCAGGAGCTCAATCTCTCGTCACCCAATACGGCGGAGTGGGATCTCTTATACTACATTATGCCTCTTTGATGTCGTCATCCACATGAGTTTCTCACTGAGCAGATAAACCCATCCTAAAACATGGTCTCAGAAGTGAGGATTTTTTTACCACCTGCCAGGGGGAACAACACCAATGTACAACTAGACTTCAGTCAATAAAGTGAGAATGTTTTAGAGGGTGGATGGCAGGTTGGTAAGGAGATATTTGTGGGTGAATTTCAACAATTGAGACAACAACACTGGACCCCCGGTAAGGCTGAATATTTTATTCCTAGTCAGTCAAGTCAAGTCTACAAGTCAGTCAAGTCAACATATTCAGTCAAAGTCAAGTCACTGTCAACCTGTGGTTATCGTCAGATACAAATTGTGCCGTATTTGACTCAAGTCAATGTTAAGACAATTGATGTAGTCAGCCCATTCCACCAAACCTTGCCACTCTATACCTAAGCCCCTCAAATAAGCGGCCACGTCTAGTAGATGCCTGTCTACGGTGGTACGCACTACTGTGTAACAGTCAAGTCAGTCAAGAAAATCAGTGACATTTTTCTTAATACATACAAGGCACTAGTAGGCCTACCGACCTTGTCAAAATGCCTAAATACCAGCTGGACGGAGAAGGGCATCATACAAGGAGAAGCCAACACTCCACGGTTGTATAACATCGAGACCAAGTCAGGTGTGGAGAAATCGCCGACACCTAATGGAGATGCCTCCTACTGCCACTGCCACAGTCCCCCTGTCAGGCAGTGCCATACCACCACCTGCTATCATGACTGAGCGACCGCCAGTCGCAAACAGCCCGGTGTCTTCACCATCTAAGACACTGCACGAGCCTCATTGATCAAAAAGCCTACTCATTTAATAGTCAGTCTAGGGAAACCTATGGTAAAGATAGGTTAGAGGGTGACGTACTGGAGACCGCTCCCCTCGAGTTTAGTTTAGCTTATTCATATTGATATTTTTATACATCCTGATATAGACTTTTACCAAGAACACTTGCCAAGTCATATGAGTTATTATTAAACAGTCATATCATTGCCAATATCCTGACATTATTCATAAACGTTTATTACAGAGACTCTACCTACAGCCATTGAACATTGAACAGTCATTTCATGTTTATTATAGACTATAATGGTGCTACCAAAGTATATCTTTCTTTAAGAGATTCAAGGACAGTTTATCCAGACAATAAATTTATTATCTTAAAGGGGGAGATGTAGCGAGATCATTCATTGCCGATCCGCATACGGCCCGCTGCCAGCACCTGGTGTTAAAAGTATGAAGTCGTCCACATGAGTTTCTCACCGAGCAGATAAACCCATCCTAAAACAGTAATGACCGAAATGGCCTCAGGCCTCAGGTCTGGCATGAACTAAGTCTAAGGGTGCGCCTTATACGTGGGTTGTGCACAGTATAAGCGAGGTATTACGGTGTCCATTGATGGGTTTATTTTTGTAGTACTGAGGTAGAGTATGTTTAAATATATGCACTTACCAAGCAGGCTCACCCAGACGGCATAAGATGTAGCAACAATGGGGAAACTACCTAACCCAAAGATGATGATGATGGCCAATCTGACCCTGCAGTGAAATAAATGGACTCATACGACACTTGTCACATAGAAAAATATGTTTCACACCTTATATTGCGTACAGCGTGCTTTAAACACCCCCATTGTTTCAGAGTATGTGTTATGTAACTGTGTCAGACTGGTTAGGCTTGACTGGGACCTGACGGTCCTTGTCTACACCTACCAGTCTGACACAGCTATATATCGCGTATTCTGAAACACTCATAGTTGAACTACTACTCTAATAACAAAACATGAAAATAGGAAACTTCAATACCAGTACTGGTATTTACAAAGGCATTTTTTATTTTCACTATGTCCTCCGCCTGTCCGCTTTAGGGGAATACTGGTACATCTCTATGATTATAGTCATGCCTTACATCATCGACTTGGTGTAAGTAGTGTAGAGGTACACGTTATTTAACCATAGGAGTTGGGTACCGTCTGACGTGGCGGGTGAGTCGAGTCGTCGGACGTTCCTCAGGTTCCGGATAGGTGGCAGCACCGATCCGGGTCTGTGGGGACATCTGACGACGAACACCTGGGTCCGTATATAAAGCCCAGGGCTCAGCCGCTACGTCAGAGGCCCTTCTGGCCTCCACACCATGTAAACCATTGTCTTTTAATATTAGCTGCCTCTTTGACATCATCCGGCAGCCGTGAGTGTGCGTTAAGTAATAAACCTAACCGTTGGCATACACTTGGAATACTGTCTTACTCTTTCTTTCCGAACCGTAAGACCCGAACCCCCCAGGTCCGTAAGGCCACAAACCCTTACACTGGTGCCATGACCAGTTAATTCTGGTGTATAGCCCGGACGTTATAACGTCCGAACGGCTAGTACATGGGTTAGACACCCTCAGGGAAGCTAACCCAGCAGGGCAATCACTTGCCCAAGAGAATGGAAATGGATCATTAATGCTCCAAGCCCATTCGGACTCGCAAGATGCGGAATCAGCATCTTGGAGAGATCCCGGACCCCACTATAATGATAGTGAGGAGAATCTGCCAGACTCTGTACGACGCGAACAGTCTATACAGAGACATAGTAACTTAATAGGCCAACAATCACTTGTTGACGAATTAAGTGATTCGATGTTCGAAGTTGGTGGTAGTACTAACCCAGAACATCCGGCACCAATGCGAAAAAGGGTAACATTCGGAGAACTACCTTATAGATTACCCAGGCCCGAATTACCAATATTAGATTATAGCGCTATAGATGGCGACTTAACCTATGCGGTACCGGAAGGTGAGGAATTAAAACACCGGATGTCCTGTTGTTGAATGAAACTTATGTAACTTTGAACGAGAATTTAAATACCTTGGTCAAAGCTAAGGATGAAGTATTCCATGAAAAACTTCAGTTGGAAGAAGACCTAACTGGCATGCGAAAGGAATTCGAAGCCAGAAGGAACGAGTACATGAAGGAACTCGAGAATGAAGAACTAAAACTTCAATCAATGAGAGAATCATTCAACAAAGAATATGATAATAGGCACATTCGTATCCAAACATACATAGATACGAACGACCAACTAAACCTTGATAAGGCAAAATTCGAATCCGAAATTCGCCATTATCAGGACGAGTTGGATAAATTGAAACTTCAGTGTAGTAAACAAGCTGAAGACAATGAAACCATCCGGGTAGGCATCATAGCTTACAACAAACAACTGGAGGAGGATAGACAGAAACTCACAAATGAGCTTCAGGAATTGCAGACTACTGCAATAACTCTAGATAAATATGTAGAAGCAGCCCAGTTAACTATAGGTAATATAGATCCAGCTGTGGTATCTACAATGTTGGGAAAGACATCCAAAGATGCAACCCCAATTAGATACAGCCCATTCGTTGATGATGGGGCTGACAAGAATGTAGTATCCGGAATCTACAAGAAACCGGATAATGCCACAGTAAATGGAACCGCATCTAAACCAGCAATTCCAATGCTGGATACGATAGGTCCGGCACCACCCATACCAGATTTGAGTCACAAGATTAAAGCGACTCACGATGGTGCTACAGGGAATAATAATAATACACCCGTGGCACAACCAAGAGCACCCGGACCAATGAGGCATATGTTGACACCACCTTCATATTTCCCCCAACCCGGCCACAGTACACCAGCAGTACCAAGATTACCGAATCCACCTCCGGGTTCTGGTAATGGTCCTACTGATGGACGTTTTCCGAGACCAAACCCGTCACAAAACAATATTAATGGCGGTACGTATCAATCAAGAACATCTTCCTATGGATATAGAAATAATTATAATCCATCAGGAAGTGGTAATTATCAAAATGGTAATAGCTATAACCAGGGATGGAATCAAAATGATTCTTACCCTAGATATGCGTCTTCTGGAAACACCGGTTACAATGGTGGATGCCCTGGTGGTTCATCCGGAAGCTATAATAATAATGGTCCACCAGGAGGAAACCCTCCAGGCGGCCCAGGAGGATCCGGATCCGGAGGATCAGGATCAGGAGGAGATGGCAGGAAACCAAATAGGAGAACTTCTATGCCTGCAGGGATGCAAACCATCTTTGATAGGAGCCAATGTATCCAAAACCTTGGCATTGACTGCTACCGAAAGGGAGCGGACGGCATGGAAGTCATGAACTGGAGCATGCGAGAAGCAGATAGACTACGCGGATGTAATAATCCGGCACGTAGGCAGGCACGGATACCCCCTCCATATGATTCTAATGATCCATGGAAGGACAGGTATCAAGCTTTTGTCGACGAAGTCAATTATAATGGATGGACAAAAGAAGAAGCTCTGCCATATTTGATTTGTTGGTTAAATAAAGGCGGAAAGGTAGCTCTCAACCAATGGAGAGCAGCTTACGGAATATACGGTACCTATGATCAATTGGTCGAATGTGCCGCATACCTTTTCGGATCAATCGTTAGAGAAGATCCGTGGGTAAGCTTTAAGAAGAGAACACAAAAACCTAAAGAATCACACAAAGTCTTTGGTTTGGAGCTACAGGACTTGCTTTCGAAAGCACGTCCAAATTGGGCTCATGACGATGATTGTTATCCTCAAGAATTGTTTATACAATTCTATAGTGGATTGCGAGATCCGGATCATAAGCAAGTGGTCTGGGACTCCTGGAAAGATGACACTTCCTTCAGTGATCTGTTCATAGCAATCGATGGACATGACATGAAGAAACGTCTGGTAGGTCTTGGACCTAGTCCAGTAAGAGCAGCTCCATTCCAATACGGAGGTACACCTGCTCCGGTATATGATACTTCCCAGTTAGCTCCGGTTGAATCGAATGAAGTTGATGAGGAAGATGAATATGTCTCCGATGAAAACGGAGAATATATTGGTTCAGTCCAGGTGGCTGGAAAGTATTACCGACAAAAGCGGTATAGGAAAGTACATTCGAGAGGGAGAGGAGGATCTGTTGCTGGTAAAACAGCTTCCGGATCAACTCAACATGGCAGTGTAGCCTCTACGGCGAACTCAACTGTAGCAGCCACTGTTGCTCCGACTAACATGATGGAAACATTAATAGCCGGATTAACAGAAGCTCTAAGGAGACCAAGAGTTGATAAATCTCAAAGGAGATGTTTCAGATGCCAGAAACTGGGGCATTTTGCTCCCGAATGTATGGCTGAGAAACCTGTTCCGCGTAAACAGGAGGGTGTCTCTGGGATAAGTACAGAGGAAAACTAGAAAGGGATCTCCCGAGGGGCAAAGAAGGGGATCCCAGTGACAAATCTTGCCATAATATCACCATCCGTGATGATGGTTCGCATTTAGTAACAAGATCGCCTAACACCGAGGTGGTTGTAGACACCCGGAAGGTTAGGGAAGCTGATATAACAGGTGCCACGGGAGCACAGGGGAAACCCAATATCAGTAACGAGGCAGGCGGCTATGAATTAGCCAAGGTCTGTGGTGCCCACCTGCCCCCGGGTCATCCTTGTCTGGAATTCCTGAAAAGATGTGAATCGACTCCTGGTGTGAAAAATGACATTCCGATTGTCACGGACATACCCTCTGTTCTAAACGGAAGGCGGTGGTATGTTTGCCTCACTGTTAACGGAAGATCTGCCGAATTCCTTGTGGATACGGGAGCTAGCCACTCTTGTATCTCCAGGGGGTTCTACGATCTTATACCGGATGAACATGATACTCTCAAATCGGGAGGAAGTGCTCAGACGGCCGACGGCAGTACCTTGCAAACGTATGGTAGAACTTGTGTGAAACTACAGTTGGATGGTATACATGACTATGTCATGAGCACCACCGTTGCGGATATAGCAGATGAGGGGATACTTGGGTTTGATTTCGCATCCCTGTATGGTGCTGTGTTAGAACCTCAAACAGGAGTGTTGAGTGTGAGATACCCGTATCCCGTAAAGGTTAGATGTGTACTGAGACAAGTGAGCAGTATGGCTAGTGTGGCACACACTGTGCGAATCCCTCCGGGAGTAGCCTGTGATGTGCTTGTAAGAAGTGATCCTGCAATGCGTAATAAACCTGCAGTGATAGAACCGGATGTAGTTACTTTATCAAGTATCGGATTAAATTCTGTAGACACGATAGTAGCGAATGCATCCTGGTCGGTAGTACCTGTCTCCAATACTGGAAACACTACTATCTACTTGAAAAAGGGACAAGTTTTTGGAAACGTGACCCTTTCGGAAACTGTAACGGATAGTAAGCTAAGCTTACAGAAGGTAACAGGGGATGATGAAATTTCGGAAGACTTACTTAAGTTGTATGAAGAAACTTCATTAGAAGATCCGAAGCACCGGAAAGAGTTCTATGATATGCTCTGTCAGTATCATACTGCCTTTGCCAAACCTGGTGAAAAACTAGGTACGACAAATAAAGTATTACATAAAATAGATACTGGAGATGCCGAACCCTTTAAGATACCGTATAGACGGTTGCCTTTAGCGAAAAAGAGAGTAGCTGAAGATGAAATAAACAAGATGTTGGAACAGGATGTAATAGTCCCTTCCAATAGTCCATGGAGTAGTCCTGTGTGTATGGTAACAAAGAAAGACGGTACTATCCGTTTCTGCATAGACTACAGGAAGTTGAATGGAATAACGAAAAAGAATTCGTATCCATTACCGAGAATAGATGAAACCATTGACTCCTTAGGAGGAAACAGCTGGTTTTGTACCCTAGACTTGCAATCAGGTTACTGGCAAGTGGGAATGAACCCTTCAGATATGGAGAAAACTGCATTTTCGAGTCATATTGGATTATTCCAATATAATGTGATGCCGTTTGGACTGTGCAATGCACCTGCAACATTTGAAGCAATGATGGAAACAATTCTAAGTGATTTATTGTGGAAAAGATGTCTTGTATATCTAGACGATGTCATAGTCTTCGGAAAAACATTCGAAGAGTGTTCTAATAACCTGAAAATGGTACTAGAACGTATTATTTCTAATGGTCTCAAATTGAAACCTAAGAAATGCCACATGTTTAGAAAGTCCATAAATTATTTGGGCTGCATCATCAGTGATGAAGGAATAAAGGCTGATCCGGAAAAAATCGAATCAGTTACGAATTGGAATAGACCTAAAACACCCAAAGAAGTGAGGTCCTTTTTAGGATTCTGTTCCTATTACAGGGAATTTATTCCGAATTATTCTAGAGTCAGTTACCCATTACAAGCAATAGCTAACTGGACTCCAGGAAGTACCAAGGAAAAATTTCCTTGGACGTATGAACAGGAAACCGCTTTTCAAAAGCTAAAAGACCTGTTCACGAGTACTCCCGTATTGCAATATCCGAATGAAACGGATCATTTCATACTGGATACTGATGCTAGTAATGATAGCATTGGTGCAGCTCTCTCGCAAGTCCAAAATGGGAGAGAAGTACCGATTGCCTTTGCCAGCAACACACTGAGCAAGACTCAGCGCAATTACTGCACAACCAAAAGAGAGTTGTTAGCAGTAGTCGTATATACCAAGAAGTTCAAACATTTTCTATGGGGAACGAACTTTACTTTACGTACGGATCATTCCTCTTTAAGGTGGCTACTGAACTTCCGAGATGCTGAAGGAATGTTAGGCCGATGGCTAGCCCATTTATCCGAATATGGGCTTGAACATCAACAGATTCAGCATAGACCCGGAGTTAAGCATTTAAATGCTGATGCTTTGTCTCGAATACCAATCCGGAAATGTGATAATCCGGATTGTACTGATTGTGGAGCTCATAGGGCAGTGTTAGCAGGGATTCGAAGACCATTCGTACCCCTAGTTGCCAGTATACTGGATTGGTCTATGGATCACATACGACATTTCCAGGAAGCTGACTCGATAACTGCGCAGCTACTGCAATTAGTACCAAAGGGTATACGTCCAGTTAGACCGGAGGTCTCTCTGGAAAATCGAGAAATGAGAAGGTTTCTTGCTCAATGGACCGAGCTTGAAGTCCGGAAAGGCGTGTTATACCGTTGGAAGCCATGTAATAATGGTGAGAGAATCATGCAAGTAGTGATACCACATGCGATGAGACATGACATTATGTACTTCTGTCATGGGCATCGGACCAGTGGTCATTTCGGAAGGAAACGCTCGTTAGCACGACTTTCCAAGAAATACTATTGGCCTGGCATGACACGAGACTTGCAAAGATGGGTAATCACCTGTCCGGATTGTTGTAAAAACAAACCCGGACCCGGGATGGGCAAACTTCCCCTATCCCAAGTACTTTTCGGAGTTAGATTCGCAAGAATCGGGGTAGATATTATTAGTGGATTTAATACAACCGCTAATGATAATACCTGTATGATGGTAGTGTGTGATTATTATACGAAATACACTAAAGTATTTCCACTACCGGACCACAAAGCAATTACTTGTGCCGAAGCCTTTGTAAAAGGTTGGGTACTAAGTTTCGGTGTACCATTAATGTTACACAGTGACCAAGGCAGAGAATTCGAGTCAAATCTCTGGCAGGGTATGTGCGAATACTTAGCTATTTGCAAGACTAGAACCAACCCGTATAGGCCACAAAGCGACGGATTGGTGGAAAGGTTCAATAGAACCCTCATCCAAGTTCTAAAGTCACTCGTTAATGAACATATGGATGACTGGGATGAGCAATGTCATTTCGTGACACATGCTTATAACAGTACGGTACATTCAAGTACAAATTGTTCTCCGAACCTTTTAGTATTCGGAGAGGATTTGATAATGCCTGCTGACCTAGTTTTTGGAGTCGTAGGGATGGACCCTGAACTACCTTGCCATGTAGTTTTTGTGGAATGTTTAAGGGACAGATTTAAAAAAGCATATGAGTCTGTCCGAATTGATTTGGAGAAAAGTGCCAAATGGCAGAAAGTAGGATACGATACCGATCTAAAGCATCGGAAATTCCAATCCGGAGACAGAGTTCTCAGATTACATGAACCGCTTAGACACATAAAATTAGCGTCTAATTGGGATGGTCCCTTTACTATAACACAAGTTATCAGTGATTGTACCGTAATTATTAAATCTGACCTTGGTCGACTTTATAAGTCAAATGTGGCTAGATTAAGGAAATGGTCTGGGAGGGAGACCTCCACAGAAATGTATGGTGAAGGTTCCGGAAAGATCCTGAACCAGAATCGCATAATAGACCAGGTAAAGAACACTACAGTGAAGCGCGGTCGTGGTAGACCCAAAAAGTGTTCCGAATCAGCGACACCCACGCCAACACCGATTAAGCGTGGGGGAGTTAAAAAAGTCTCGGTAGGTGAAGACAAAAAGAGGAGGAAAGGTGTTTCTAAGGCTAAGAAGCACCTAGAGAAAGCTCTTCAGACTGTCAGGTCCGATAAAGAACTATCCGAGAAGGGGAGATACGTTCGCCGCAGCCCCCGAATTGCCCAGAGGACTGCAGTGACCTAACCTGTATACACAACGAGTGTAATGTTTACATTTAGAGGAACGGATGACAACTGACCCGAAAGGCTTATTTGTCGCCGCCGCATGATGTACCAATGGGTAGTGGACGGATAACCCGGTGGATTTGCTTAAGCTTTCCATAATCTCCACTTAAATCCCCAGACGAGTCATCGGTGTGAGCGATAATTACCTAAAAACAATCAGTTTGTTGATGTACCGCCTGTAGCACGTGCGTTTCCGCATGACGTCACAGTGTCCAGTCTCGGCTGACCTCTCGTGACCCCGCGCGCAACGGGGAAATGACGTCACGAATGCTGGCCTGTCGCCATATTGTTTTTCGGTAACGTCTAAGACGGTCGAGCTCGCTCCCTTCTTGGATTTTACCGGCTAGCAAACCCCTCGCTGCTCCTCCAGAGTCTGTCTCCTGGTAGACAGACTCCGTTTGTGTCGGCCCCGGCGCCGTAAAAGCCGGAAAAAGGTGTAGTTTACTCCCGTGGGCGATTCCCCAGTCATGGCTGAGGAATCCGTAGCTGCAGCCAAGCTATCCGGTGACCCGGATAAGCTGACTCCGTCCGCAGAAGCTTTTCCGGAAGCTTTGTCGCCTGTTACACAGGAAGAGAGCGAGATGATGGACGTGGAGGAATCCACGGATCGCTCGTTCGAGGAGAAACTGGCTTCATTTTCACTAAATGAGCCAGAGAAGATGCTATCTCCACTCCCACCAGAGGGATCCGGAGCGACTGCGAGTGCTGAACCCGCAGCGACAGAGTCCGAGACCACACAAGTCGACGGCTCGAAGGACCAGTGGAAGCCAGCAGTGGCTGACCCGTTCCCAGTAGAATACGATGGTCGCTACCTGTATGTCCACCCGGAACTACAGGCACAAGTGACCTACGCAGACGGGACACCAGTCAGGTTGGACCCGAAAGTTAGGGTAGCTGTCGAGGGCGTTATGGTTCCCGATCAGCTGACCAGGACGCCTCCCGAGTGGCTTCGAGACTGGCCGTGGTTCCAACGGGGACTTATGGTAGACGCTGACTTCCGCGAGACAGTGTATGAAGCCAACCGAGCCTTCGAGCTCGGAACGTACCCTAAGCCGGACATGTCCCTGTGGAACATCAAGGCAAAGAACATCAACTGGGTAGGCTGCGTCTCGGATTCCGAGGGGCAGACTTACCCACGCCCTTGTGCTACCCGGCCCCAGTACCGGACCACGAAGGAGTACCGGGAGGCCGCTGCTAACTTCGAGCAGTGGGATGAAGGTATTTATATTACCGAGCAGGAATTAGTGGACGTCCAGAACGGTTCACTAATTGGTATGGACCGAGGTGCAGCCATTCGGACGGTTCTCGTCCGCCGAATGACTGCCGAACGGGAGGCTCAGGAAGAGGCTAAGAGGGCCGCGGAAGCACCCGCACCTCCTATCCCTGACCTGAAACTCTCCACCAGAAGTTCAGCCAGTGCTACACCAGTCACCGGCAGCACTACCACCCAGGTAGGAGCCTCGACCTCCAGCACATCCGGAACCCAGGAACCGGAGGAAGACTGGAAGGTCAGTAAGAACCGAAGGTCCGCTGCTCGGAAACTTAAGAATCTCCCGGATTCTGCTAAGGCCGAGCCGAAACCCAGCACTTCAACCACCGGTAGTACTGCCATGGAGGTTGAATCGTCTGACGAGGAGTCTGTGCACGAGTCCTCGGTTGAGTATGATGAGAAGGCCACTCCATCAACTCAAACCGAGGCCGAACGCTGGGCTAACGCCAAATCCGGATTCAAAACCCGGATTCCGACGTGTTTCTCCGACTGTGCATACGGAGTGAAGAAGGACGGCTCTACCCTCTATGCCTGTCCAGACTCAGTCAATAAGAACGATGAGTCGGATGATGAAGATTGGATGCGTCTTTTGGACGAGGACCCCAATCCGAGCAAAGCCTATCGAAAGATGTGGCTTATGCTAAACCACACCGAAGGGTATTACACTTATACCCAGAGGAGGAAGCTGCGTTGGGCTTTAGAGAAGTGGTACGGTGACGACCAAAAGTCCTGTCCCTTCTCTATCTGCCAGGATGCGAGTGATGTCTCGATCCGGACCTGGAGTACTCCAGCCCGGTTTCAACGGCATCTGGTAGAGGCCCACTTCCACCATCACCCGGTTTACATTTGTGATCCGAGTTATGGTAAGAAGGGCAAGAAGTGTACTACGAAGGTGCAATACAACCGACGTAGTGATCTGGCTAGACACCAGAAGAAATGCCACGCAGAAGGTTTGGACGGGGCACGGAAGCGCATCATGGAGCTTCATCAGGAACTCATGAAGGAGTTCGACAGTCTGAGCGAGGATGCTTGGTCTAAGATCCGACCAGGGGACCAAGTCCTCTGTGAAGTTCCGAAGACCAAGGATTCGAAACTCAGAGCAAAGATAGTCCTGACTCCTGGAAAGGGTAAACTGGACATGCACGAGTCTCTCTGGCAGAAATGCGAGGAATCCGGAAAGGATGCAAAGAGAGCTCGTGAAAGGAGCAGGAGAGATCAGAACCGTGGCGGCAACGGTAATGGTCAGGGCACGACTAAACCGAAAGTCAGAGCAGAGGACCGTTCCAGGTCCCCTCTGGCTAGGCACCCCGCAGAGCAGGCTCAGGGCACTCCGGTGTTCAAGAAGCCCGAACCTGCCGGATACGCTGGAGCCGTATCTAAACCTGGGAAAGTGAGTTCTCGAAACTTTCCGTCCTTAAACCAGGGACCTGGACCTGAGAGCCAGACCTTGGTGGTAGGAAAGGATGGTCGCCTTATGCCAAAGAAGACCACCGCATCTGCTGCCGCCGGATCTGCATCCGCTCCAGCCGCCCCACCAGTTACCTTTACCCAGGAGCAGTTAAACATGTACCTGCAAATGGGACTGAAACAGAATGTACCACCTGCCTACTGTGTACCAACGGCAGGTGTGTCCGGAAGCCCTAAACCCGGAAGTGGTCCACAGGCCGCCTCGACTCCTCCCAAGGCTGTCGCTGCACCTGCGAAACCAAAAGACGCTATTACCATTAAAACCGGTAATGCGGAAGTTTGGTTCGAGAAGTCTCGCCAGGGGGAGGCAGATGTCCAAAAGGCCATCTACACCCACTGGGAGAAGTGTGTTCGTGAAAAAGCGACCGAGTTTCATCAGGGTCTCCTAAATGACACCCTGATGTGTATGAAGCAGGTGGGCGACGCTGAAAAGCAACGCCTCGAGACCCTCATCCGGGACGATGTGAAGGCCCAGGAGGAGGCTGCCGCAGCTGCCCAAGAAAAGGCAGCTATGGATGTACACGTGTTGGAGAAGCGTGTAAAAGAGGAGATCACTCGGAACACCAATCTGAACACTAAGTTCATGAGGGTGTTCGGAGTCGACTTGGACGAGTGGGACGGCACTCCCGAGTTGGCTTTAGCTCTTCTTAAGAAGAAGCATGCTAAGAAATCCGTTTAAGCATGCTAGGGTTATTTCTTCTATAATTTTTTTTAATGACCAGATATAGTCTTTGCGGAACCCTATAGGTCTGCGAATGTTTTATTCACTAGTGTATGAACACCTATAGTATGTGTTCCGGGTTCCTCTTATGACCAGTCTATTGTATAATTCAGGTTGTATAACTCTTATTGCACCTTGAATAGTCTATTCGGATTTATAACTTCATCCATGAACAATCCGATAGTAGACTTGCTGCTGTGAGACGTATCCGGATGCCAGTTCCAGACTCCTGCTGTTACCCGTGCTAACCACTTACTAGGATGGACTTTACGATTTACCTCTACAACTCATCTGTACTCCCGAATGGACTTATATCAAATACTACTATTACCGTAATCTCCCGCGTATAAGGCGCGTCTTATACGCGAATCAGATCGTGGATGGGTCTTATACGCGGGAGCAAGGCTGCCTTGAGCTGGGGGTGCGCCTTATACGCGGGTTTTCCCGATATCTCAATTGAGCACAGGTTGAGTATGATGCTGACCATATATTTTTTTGAATGCCACAAATGAGGTGTAACCAGAAGTAGAACTTATCTCTAACATTATAGCATCAGTTCTTTTGGTTTCTTTTCCTACATTCATGCATTCTATCAATGTTGTAGCATGTTAGGGAATGAATTTAAATCACAACATTATCTAAACATAGTTTGAACATCTGTTCTTAAGAACCATTCCTATTGCATATATAATTATAAATGATCATGATCAAGGTACAGTTTGAGGTAAATTTCAATTGTATACTGTCTTCTGACAGTTTTGACAAATAAGCCACATCATGACCTATTGACATGATAACATGAAATTATTATGTAAAACTGTGATCTAAGCATGGATAACCTCAAATGTGTTCAGAGCTACATGCACAGTACTGGGAATACAATCTAACACATAATAATAATGCAAACTGTATCTTGATCATGATCATTTATAATCCTGTATTCAATAGGAATGGTTCCTAGAAGTGCCACCAGATGGAGCCAGTATACCATTTATATACACTTGCTATATGTTTAACTTAAGAACAGATGTTCAAACTATGTTTAGATAATGTTGTGATTTAAATTCATTCCCTAACATGCTACAACATTGATAGAATGCATGAATGTAGGAAAAGAAACCAAAAGAACTGATGCTATAATGTTAGAGATAAGTTCTACTTCTGGTTACACCTCATTTGTGGCATTCAAAAAAATATATGGTCAGCATCATACCCAAACTAATTTCAAATGTACCTAAGGCTATCCCCAGCTACAAGGAGACTCAGACTAGTTCCCTTGAGTTTGGGGTGCGTCTTATACGCGGGGTTTTACTACATACCAATTCAGAGGAGGTAGGTGCGCCTTCTACGTGAACCAGCCTTCTCTGAGTTGGGGGTGCGCCTTCTACGCGAGCTGCGCCTTCTACGCGAGAGATTACGGTACTTCCGGATCAACCTATATCGGACTATTATTTACTTATGTCAACTAAGCTTAAAAAGGATTACGTTCTCTACATAGTTGACACATCCGGACTATTATTCTACAAATCTACACCATTCGGATATACTACAAACTTTAGCACTACTAGAGGATTGTGGGTAGCTGCCCCAAAATCAACTACCGTGTTCACTCTATATAAGGAAACCATAAACTTTAGCACGTCCATCCCGTGGTTAGCTGACCACACCTACCTACTAGTACCCGGAGGATACAGCAGAAGACTTCAGCAGCATTTATAATTCCTGTATATTGTATATAATGTCATATTTCTATTTTTCTATAATATTATATGTATGTGCATATCCACTAGATACATATTATGATACGGGTACATAGACATTTTCTTGAAACGGATCTCTGATTATTATTAGTATTCATATTATAAGATCCGTTAAACCTCACCAGAAAACACATATTATTGTCCTGCGAGACAAATTGTATAATAAGCATATTGATCTGGTGCTATAAAGGTTATTAGGTACACGGTGATAATATATCATTATTATATTCATTACCACACCGTGAATTTTTTTCTTTTCTTTTTCAAGTGTATGGTATAAATAACCCTATTCGTACTACTCACGGAATCCTTAACGGATTCGTATGTTAATAATATACGACATGTCATTATATAGTGAAGTTACTATAACAGTCTTCTTTAAGACTACATATTCAAATGTGGTGTTAATAACTACAAACACACATACGGATGTTATTATGTGATATATTTATTGTCGACAGTTCCGTTACACATAACTGTCATCATCACATGTATACGATTCATATTACTTGTCTTATTAGTTATACCGTAAATATAATATAATATTATGTGGTATAATAATTTAACAGACAGTTCCGTTTCACATAACTGTCTCTTGTTCAAGTAATTCGTATAATATTTCAACATCCTAATCGTTATTTGTAACTACATTTCACTATCGAATATATATATGACATTCGGTTCATACTTAATTTGGTGTTAATGTTATACCTATGGTTGTACCTCTATTACTAAAGGTTTAGACATGTAGAAATGTTATCCTAGTAATGTTATAACTATAACACCCTCCTGAATGTCTGGGGGAGTGGTGTAGAGGTACACGTTATTTAACCATAGGAGTTGGGTACCGTCTGACGTGGCGGGTGAGTCGAGTCGTCGGACGTTCCTCAGGTTCCGGATAGGTGGCAGCACCGATCCGGGTCTGTGGGGACATCTGACGACGAACACCTGGGTCCGTATATAAAGCCCAGGGCTCAGCCGCTACGTCAGAGGCCCTTCTGGCCTCCACACCATGTAAACCATTGTCTTTTAATATTAGCTGCCTCTTTGACATCATCCGGCAGCCGTGAGTGTGCGTTAAGTAATAAACCTAACCGCTGGCATACACTTGGAATACTGTCTTACTCTTTCTTTCCGAACCGTAAGACCCGAACCCCCCAGGTCCGTAAGGCCACAAACCCTTACAGTAGGTTGTAACTGACATTTTGACAAAAATTAGTTTTCTTCTGTTTTAACATCTATTGAATCTTATCTAGCTACTATGAACGTATGGAAGCTCTATCTAAGATATGTGTGCCTACAGGCCCCATTGCAATATTGCTGTATCCATTTGGTGCTATACTTAGTGGAATGCTTCTTTAGCCTCTCCTACAAAACCTAAAAATGCAGTTACAACCTTCTTGCACTAAGTTGACTATAGTTATCTTTGTAGGGAAAGTATCACAAGGATTTTGGACATTCTGCTTTGGTCTTGATAATCATATATGCAGGATGCTACGAAACATATAATTCCTCACCAGTAAGATATTTTCATCACATAGAAGGGGGCTGTGAGTTTGACGATGAGGGTAGGTAGGATGTCAGCCAAGAGCACAGCCTGAAACAATAAGTAAAATGTATTCATGGCTGGTTAATAAACCTACACTTCTTAACATGTCATACTTTAAAGAAGGCATTTTCTCCCTAAATCTTCTGCCACTGAAGTTGCATACTTACCTGCCAACGACATCATTACAACAGACAATTGAATTTTAACTTTGGAATAACAATAATGTAAGATGATTTGAATAATATGCTCTTACATCTATACTCACCCCTGTGCTAATATTGTTGCAGCGGGGTACTAGTTTTCCAGTACGATTGACTAGCGGCAATGGCTCGGTGCCCTGAAATACAAATGCTATCCCATTTTCTGTATATGCAAAGACACTCTAGGCAATTAGATTCCTTGTAAATACTCTACATGAATCAATGCAACTCCATGTATAGGATTAGTGCACGAAATTGAAGCTAGTGTTATGGGGCACAGCTGCGGCTTGATTTTGAAGTCTATAGATACAAATTTAAGGTACATGTAATTATACTCTGCCTATAAGTCTAACTCCCACATTGAAAATACCCTATAAGCCAAATAGACCTTAGTTTCACATATGTATCCGGGTGTACCTTAAATTCTCTTATATAAGCCACACCCTTGTATAAGCCGCAGCCTGACATTGGGTACATTCTATAAGCCGCACCTTGGCTTTGGTTCTCGTAGAATCCGTGGCTTATATGAGACGATTTACGGTACCGTAATCTCCCGCGTATAAGCCGCGTCTTATACGTGGGGTTTTAGTTCTCATTGGATCCACAAGGGGGCATCAAGACATTTCTTTTGATATGTTACATGCCCCCTTAGTCATAATAAGATAAAATGTTTAAGGTTAGGGCTATTTCACAGCCCTAAGATGTTATTGGTTTCTATGTTCAAAGGGCTAGACTATATATGAAATTACATGTACATGCAAAGTGGTATGCTACATGCAAATATAATATAACACTTCACATTCTGCATCATAGCTACCATCAATATAATACATGTATCATATGTTTATACTATTATACATGTAGGTGGCCCTGAAGGGGTTAATGGTCACAGGTAAACAGTACAACCCACTCAACCCTTTGTGCAGCAAGCTGGAACCTTTTCCAATAAGCCAATGACATAATTACTACCTAATTAAGAGGATTATATCTGGTCCATCCAGATGTGTGAGCATGTACATGGCTATTTCTCTTAAGGCTAAACTCACCTTGAGACAATCTGTGCATTTTACTTTTTCATCCCAATACATGTATAACTTCCATCTAACAAAGGAGTTTTGTCATTATAACGACTAATGACCTCACCACATCCTGACATTTTAAAATCCTCTTGTAACATGACAAATACCTCTTTCAGATTTGAAATATTAAACTGAGTTTTGTCCTTAAAACTTTTAAGGAAGCTACCTCAACCCCTAGATCCAGGTACCTTAGACTTGTCCAAGCTACTTGTCTCAGTCTAATCCTATGTGAACACTAAGGACTTTTATGTGGGCAAGTCTACCCATTTGGCCACATTCCATTGCATCGACTCCCCTTATGTGACTATGTTATTGGCTAGCCAATAACATAATTAGGGGGCCCAGGGGGGTCCGGGGGGCTCAAGCTACACATAGGTTTTTGAATTTTGAAAATTCATTCAGTAGAACCAAAGTTATTAATTTTTCATTTTTTTGAGAATTTTCCAAAACTCTAGGTGCGTCTTATACGCGCACTGCGTCTTATAGGCGGGAGATTACGGTATTTTATATCTGTATGAAAAGCAGATCTTACATTGCCAGCTGGTGGAGAGACTTCAGTCAGGATATCGTGAGCTGCGCTCAGCATCACAACATACCCAAAGTTGTTACACAAGCCAAGTAACCTGTAAGGAAACAGAGTAAAGTTAGAAAGGGGCAAACCCAGCCAGACATGAACAATACATATTTGACTTCAAAAAGAATAAGGAATAATCCCCGAGGAACAGTATTTTCAATTTACAACCGCAAAACATCTCATGAAAGGTGACAGAAACTTTCTTTTTGGATATATCAAACAGCTATACTAAGGATAACTAAGATAAATCACTCCCTTTTAGACTATCCTTGGAAAAGTCTATTTTAAAAGCTGAATCAAGTCTTAAACCTAAATTTCGCCTGATTATATGAGAGACGCCATGGTATCCATTAGCATTAGTGCAGATTCAGTATTCAGTACCCCCTAACATTGCAGGTAAGTCTCACAAAGTACGAGAGAAAAAACAACAACAACAACACAGCAATACTGTAAACGGTTACTAGTTTCATATTAAAAAAGTATTCATCAGCAGGATAGATTATTACAGTTTTTGAAACAAAAAGTATACAAACCAGAATCCACTTAGATTCCGTAACTTAGCAGACCGTGACTCAGTTTCTTCAAAAATAAAGTACATATAATCAATTTTCCATTAATCACACAATTCTACCAAAGTGGGGGAGCGGGGATGGGTACTTCTGGCTATAGTTTTCGAAGCAAGAATTACATATACCGGTATTCATATCAAGTATAATAAGGATTCATAGACACAGAGATATTGTGGAAATAAAAAAAAAAGGGGGGGGGGATGAAGCTTATTATGATTTGTGATAGGGGGAGGTGGAGGGGGTTCAAATTTACAATTAAAGCCTGAATTGTTGATTTGAATGCAAAGATATCTGGATCCTTGATCCTTGAAGCATGGGGGTAGGTAGGGTCTGACCAGTATTACATAAGGCCAAAAAAGGTTGTTTATTTCAGGTAACATCATGATAGGAATTAGCTAGGGCTGGTCGGATTTTTTTTTTAGATTTTACAAATCATTTTTAAGTGCCTCCCACGCTGCGTAGCGGCGGTACCGCGAAGCGGTACAGGAGTGCGCTATGATGATTGAATTTGCCCCATGTGATGAGGTCTCACAATACAAAATTACTGAATAGAGAAATTGATAATTGTGAAGTCTGCTTTTATGAGACATGTCATCAAACACTGGTATACCGACATTAACGGCGGGAGGCGGTTTTTTACGCGGTCACAGTCACAACCGCATTTCTTGTTAACTGCTACAATGTTTCAGGATGAGTCGTGGTGAATCGCAACGAGGTGTGGTGACTCAAGGACGACTCCAACTGAATCAAAACAGCCAAAATGATATAATTTCTAAAGAAATGAGGAAAAAAACCTTTGGGTCAGCCCTGTTTTGCTAGGTAGGGTCGGGTTACCTGAATCAAACATTTTTTTTTGGCCCAGGGAGGTGGGGTTTGTCATTTTTTTTTATTAAAGGTTTTCTCTACTTCCTCTGTACGAAGAGTGGATAAAGATTTATACTTACCCATGGTAAATGCGTGATGTTATCACTTCTTGGAGGATCTCTTCTTTTCTCGCCTCCTCCACTGGTTAGGGCTGGTCCATGTCCTTATGAATCTAGCAAGAATGTACCTGCAAATGTATCATAGAACCCAATTCAAAAGGGAGGCTTATAGAATATGCCCCAAGTCAGGGTGCGGCTTATAGGGGGTATTTAATCTTATAGGACAGTATAAAACTTTCATTTTTCAAACCTAGAATGTGGCTTATAGCGCCTCCCAAAGTCGGCGTGCGGCTTATACGAGGGATTCTAATGCGAGAGAATTTACTGAAGTCCAGAAGCCTCTTTCAGGGGTGAGGGGGGGGGCACTCACGTAACTATAGAGTTCAAGGTTATTCAAAGACATGCTTGAGGGAGGCCCATAAAAGGTTTCATACTGCAAGTATATACTGTGCTGATATAAATAGCAGCCATATCCTGCGTAAACTATAAGGACGTGATCTTATTTTTCAACAAGGGGGGTAGGGTGTTGGTGTTGGTGATTTTCTTTTTTTCAACATAGCACCTTGGCATTGTCATATAGTGCATAACAACTAGAATTTCCAGATGTAGGACATCTGAATTTTAGAGAGACTCTTACAAATGTGGTGTGTGAAGTCTTTACATGGGGGGGGAGGGCAGTGTTTAATATGCACTGTCTCTAATACCTGTCACTACAGTCTAACATGGCATAACATATGCTGTATGACATAGGCTAGGTATGCTGCACTTGGTAAATTAATGCTGTACCAATGCAACAGATCATCTTTACTTTTCCTCCATAATTTCAGGTGTTAAAGATATTTATTTATGGGAGGATTTTCAAAATTTAAGGAATGTTGTGCAACAGAGTATATACATAGCGTTGACTGGAACTCAACTGGCTGATAATTTCAATGTCCGACATCCAATCTGCATTTCTATAGATTGCACAGGGAGAGTACCTGATAACAGTACCTTTGAAAAAAATGCTTTTGTTTTCAAAAGTAGAATAAAACAAAAACACTACTCGTGGAGCAAACAGAGGCTGTTGACGGATCAACTACTGCAAATTACTTGCAAATAGCACTTGTGGCGAGTAGATATTCTGAAGGCACAAAAATCATATAACATCTTGATTTTTGCGAATTTTGTCACATAAAATTTGATAAAAGTCATTGTCATGTTTTAATCTTATCACAGTATCAATAGGAAAGATGTAAAGTATGTTTCCTAAATTGGACCACCTTGAGTTCACATATACCAGTAGTTGAACTATTCAATATTCTAGGTCCTAAATTCAGGTTCCTATAATGATACACTTTTCAGTACAAGGGAATTGTAAGGAAATAGAGAATAATAATGGTCCAACTTACGATATCAATTGGTCCAATCTAGGTACCCGGGTTTTGTGGCTTTATTTTTCAATTGCACACCCCTGGGTGCACACCCGAGGCTAGAGATATTCAAATTCTTATATTTTTATGTTATCATCGGAAAGCTAATTAAGACCCCCTCACAAAGTGTATAACCCCCCCCCCCCGGTCCTGGTTCTTAGGCAAATGGAACTCCCATAGAATCTCCACCAGTTTCCTGTCTCGGCCCTATATCATGCTAGGCTTGCGCTAGCCATTCGCCAGATCGCCAGTGGCGAATCTAATCACAATCTGGCTAACACTTTTCTCATTTGATTAGCCAGACTGGCTAATCCTCCTTCCAGAAGTCCCAACTGGGAATATGATATATGGAGTGTAGCATACCATTGGAGAGCTCATAACATGGCAAAAAATAAGCACATTGTCTCTATTCATATGCAATGAACCTAAAATTTTCAGACTTAAAAAAAAAAAATAAAAAAAAAATAGAAGAAATTATGAAAGCCCAACATCTTCCATATTGTTTGTTATATCGTTTTAGGCATTTAACTTTACAAATCTAGCATATTACAATTACTCTCTGCCTCTGGAGATTCAGCTTCTCCTTTATATGTTCCTATGAGTAGCTGGTCCTGTCACTTTTCAGAAACATGGAAAAAAAATGGAATAGTGGAGGGAAATGCCAACACCTTTGTCAACCCCTTTAACCAAACTACTGCATAGGTCTATAGTCCACTGATTAAGACCTTATTTTTAACAGATATAAGAAGGGGAATTAAAACTGTCCTTTTATATTTTTATACTCCACCTCAAATCTTAGCTAGAAGATGAAAGTGTACATGTCCTTTGAACACATGGAAATTAAGTGTCTTTTATTGCATTGTCCATTGGTTCTTTTGGCTAATTGATTTCGTATCTGGCTAATCAGAATTGATACAAATTTGCCAGACTGGCTACCTGAAAATATTTACTAGCGTTAGCCTAGTCATGGATTCACACAGCTCTCAGTCAGGTTCCATGCCATGTTCCCTCTTTGTTGTGTTTAATTCCATGGCCACTGAAAAAAATATCCATACATTATTCAATTCATATGTGTTTATATTTGGATGTAGGGTGACTTTTTTTAGTAGATATATATCAGAGAATGTTGAAGCTTGAATGTTCATTGAGCCAGATGAGTGGAAAGTAAACATCACAAAGAGGGATAAATGATGGGAAAACCTGACTGTGGGCTACATGAAACCACGACATAAAGCCCGGGATTTGCAACTGGTGGAGAGTCTAATATTTTTGAAGCCTTCAAGGATGGGGCCGCATTGCATTGGAATTCTTCAAAATGTATTTGGACATGATAACAATTAATTGGTCTCAAATTAAAGCTTATAATGCAAGGAATGCAGTCAACGTTGTTCCATCTACATCCTAGACCTACTAGGTATGTGAATGTAGGGGCTTCTATGAGCGCGGACCATGTCCTAGAAAACTGTGCCACTATGGGAGGGGTTCTGCAGAGGCAGCTCTCTGTTATTAGCTATAAAGTATGATTAATATTGGGTGGAGAGTGGTTCTTATGATTTGAATATCAAGTATACAATATTTCCTTTCATTTAGCAGTGGCGGATCCAGGATTTGGAGAAAGGGGGGGGGGCGCACATTTTGGCCATGGAATCTGCAGGGGTGGATCCAGGAGTTTGTAAAGAGGGGGGGGGCAAGATATGGTGGTGAGGCTTAATGTAGGGGGATGGCACCACGCAGATTGTCACAAGCGCCGTGCAGTGATACACCTAGGGGGGTTTGGAGGCATGCCCCCCAAGAAAATTTTGAAATCTAGACCTTACTCAATAGGCTAGTTTAGTCTTATAAATTAAGATATTTTGAAAGAAATATAAGAATAATTATCATGAAAAATGTCTCTGCATCACCAAATAGGCCATCCTATATATTACTGGATGGTAGCTGCCTCATCCCCAATCTCCCCATTCCTCCACACTTGGTCTCATCCAGGTCATCTCCAGTCCAAACATTATTTCCTCTTCTCTCAGCCTTATCTGTCCTGATCTCACCCCAATCCAACCATTCCTCCAACCTTAGTCTTATCCTGACTTCACCCCAGTCCAATCATTTCTCCAACCTCAGTCTGATCCTGACCTCATCCCAGTCCAAACATTGCTCCTACCTGTGTCCTATCCTGCCTTTACCCCAGATGCCATCATATTCTGAATATATATATGCCCTTAGGGGATTCAAGTTTCAAGTTTCAAGTTTGGTAACATTTTTATTTCAGAAACAACATACAGATTCACCTTCTCGATGATCCACCTGCATAGTCGCAAACTGATAATCAGCTACGCAGAAACTGATATACTTAACATAAATGTTATTTGATCATGCTAGATATGCTTGCTACCGCGTATCATCTGTATATATTTTCTCTTAAATTACTCACTACCTTGTCAGTTAACGTTGTATGATGAAGAATAATCATGCATTAATGACAATAAACATATTTTGTTGACAATGCTATAACATGGCTTCCTATCTGGAGTGATTGACTTGTACCTATCCAGTACTATAGCAGGTCATAATTACCTTCTTATAGCTCTATTTACTTTTAAGAGCAAGACCCAAATCTTTTGCCTTGCTTGTTATTGTTTTTCGTCATGATCAACAATCTAATCGTTATGCTATATAACAACAAGCCATACAGTTCTATTTCATTCTGTTAGTCATACTCCAATCGCACTCAGGTTTTTCAACACAACTACCCAACAGACCTAGGGGAATTAAATTCACGCATGTACACAATATTTAACACAGCATCAGTGGAATTTGTTATTCATATGTTTTATGCCCAACAATGTGACATTACATTTTAAATGTACCACATGTGAAGGAAATAATGCTCACAGAGCTCAGGCAAGAACCAAATCTCTTGCCTTTTGCCTTTTCATTTTTATTTCAAACTTAATCAGTAATCTATTCAGTGTGCTATATAATAATGAGACATACAGTTCTGTCTTATTCTGTTTGTCGCATTGATATCTTAATCACACACGGACAACATTTAAGAACAGTCTCAGTGGAAATTGCTTTTAACAGCTCTCATGCCAACAATGTGACATTACTTTTTGAGGGTACCATATGGGAAAGAAATGATGCTCATAGAACTGGAATCTACAGGCCCAATCCCAGCCTTAACACTTCAATCTCGTTGCTTATTCAGATTATAGCCTAATGGGTACAGCTAAGCAAAGGGGCCAACCCCGGAAGGTAAACCTAAATGCCCCCCCCCTTCCTCCTGGGCTCATCAATATTTTAGATCCAATACCATCAGAATTCCTCAGGAAAGTAACCCTAAATGGACCAGTCCCCCTCCCCTTGGGCCCCTGTCAGTACTATCAGCAACCTGCACACATGCTACATATGTAATTCTTTCCCTCTTTCTTTTCTCTTTTTTTTCTTCTCCTCTGCTCTTCTTTTTATTGGGAAGGGTGAGGGGGTCATTTTGGACCTGTCACCCTACACTGTCTAGCACAGTGCCACCAGTAACTGCCACAAAGGTATCTCAAAATGGACCCCCTCCCTGCACAGTCTAGTGCAGTGCCATCAGGAACTCCCTGGAAGGTATACTAAACAGGATAATTTAGGAAGCTTGGAGACTGGCAGTAGGACAAAGGTAGTAGGGAGTAATAGGCAGGATGAAACATATTCAGCATAGTAGGGGATCCCCCTGTGGAGTGGGGACCTTCATGAGAGGGTGTGATGGAGCAGAATAGTATCATTCAGAAAGTTCTGAATTCCAGCAAAGTGGCATCTCTGCATGTTTGACTGGGCCAAAAAACTTCTACCCATCCTTCACCTATCCTTCCTGTCTCTTCACTTGTCTATCCCTCTCAAAACCTCTCCTTCCAACTCTATCTTTCATGCTTATTCTCTACCTGTCCATCCATCTACCTATCCCTCTTAATGCCACTCCATTTGCTGCCAATGCCTCTGCCAAGCACTGCCCTGCCTACCTCACCCCTCTTCTTCTACCTACTCCCTGCCAATCTTCCCCCTACAGATCCCTTTCCCTGGGGTACCTATCCCTCATCTACATGTCCCTTGTAGCTACCCATCCCACCCATTCCGATCCCCTGCAAAGTGGGATGGCACAGTGGGGAGAGAGAGGCACAGGCAGTTCAGTGTTCTGAATTTTTTTTTGAAATTTTCAATGTGCAATCTGCTGACTTGTGGGGATGACTTCATAACTTTGGTTCTAGTAGGAATATTTGAAAAATTCCTTCGCCATTGGAAAGCTTAGGAAGTGGGCATTTTGACCAACCTATTTGGCAGAAAAATAGGGGGGGAGCACGCCCCCGGCACCCCCCCTAGATCCGCCAGTGTTTAGTTTTGGGATTTTAGGTCAACTCTAATTGGTTAATTAATTACCTGCTTATTTAGGTCAATGTCTAATTAAGACCTCATTATTTATATGAAGGAATGTTTCAAGTGACTCAAAAACTATTCAAAGAGTTCGGAAATTACCTAAACATTAAGTATGCCAATGTGAAACAAATTATACACCCTTTTGCCCCTCAAACCCACCACCCCCCGTTGATAAATAATGACCACTTGAAAAAGGTAAGGGAGTGATCATTTTTTAACAACGGGGGGGGGGGGGGGGGTGCTGGTGGGTTTGCGCGCGGACGTGTGAAAAAAATTCGACCCCCCTCTCAAGGGGGTAAAATTTTTTCGACCCCCTCATAAGGGACAAAAATCGTGTCCCCTTTTAGCCTATAGTAATGAGCGGGGTTTTCCACTGAAAACAGGTGAAATTATTTTGACCCCCCTATCAGAGGTGTTGAAAAAATTCTGACCCCCCCGGTCAAGGGGTTGAAAAAATTCTGACCCCCCCTCAAACCCACCAGCCCCCCCTGTTGTTAAAAAATTATCACTCCCTAAGCTTAGGGAGTGGTCATTATTTATCAACAGGGGGGGGGTGGTGGGTTTGAGGGGGGGCGTAAAATTTTCAGACCCCTCCCGAGGGGGAGCCCAAAAAATATTTTGACCCCTCTTGAGGGGGGGGGCTTAAAAAATTCACCCTCTTTTTAGCAAAAAAGCCCGCGCGCTACTATAGATCAGAGGGGCGCGAAAACTCTCCGCGCCTCCGGTGCAGGGGGGGCTAAAAAAATTTTGACTGTCGTCGAGGGGGGCGTAAAAGATTTCCGCGCGTCCGCGCGAAAACCCACCACCCCCTGTTGATAAATAATGACCACTCCCTTACGGCATATAATCTTGATTGGGGGCTCGGCCCCCGAAACCCCCGTTTGGCCGGGCACCCCGGGAACCGCGACGGCGTCAACATTCGATCGTCTCCGCGGAGGGCCAGGTACATTCTCCCTTTTGCGTATTAAAACTGCAACGGGACTTCTTTATCTTTGAAACCTTAAACCTTAAAAATAGGAGCCTAGGCCTAAAACGGCTGTCTTGGACTATTACCGTATTGATACTAACCTGCCCAGCTATTGAGAAGAAGAGATCGGACAACAATATCTCTCCTTTATATATTTTCGTTTCGTTTTGGGCCAGTTTACATCCCCAACTTCATGCCACAACTCCCTTTGTACGGCCAAACCAAGTCATGTGATCATATTTTACTTCGCCGAATGACCAAAGGAGGGCACACTGGCCCCATCTCGTAGTCTCACGATTACGCCCCATCTCGTAGTCTCACGATTACGTTTGCCCACCAAACTAGGTCGCCGGAGAAGTTGCAAAGGAGGGCAGCAGCAGGCAGGGTGCCAGTGTAGCGCGCGGCAAGATACAACTTGCTACGTTGATCTATGCCCCGGGGACATACTACCGCGCCGCGTGGGAGTCAAGATTCAAGATGGAGCATTTATTCCAATTATGATCCTCTTTATTGTGCATGTGGGCCTTTTATCACAAAGGTTGTGGGCCTTTTACCCCAGATGTGGGCCTTTTACCCCAGCATCCACTTTTGTTCATACATGATTTACTGTAACAATCTATGGGGCAGAGCTGACAAGCTTTTGCAAATGAAGAAAATATCATTCCATCCTTTGATTGATGTAAAAAGCATTCTGGAAGCAGCCATGAATTTCTTATAAATGGCACATTTGTAAATTAAGGGCATCTTACCCCACCCTATCCTACCCTTGCTAGGGCACTCATTCGCTTTTTTTTTTCTTTGAAAGCCTACCCTTGCTAGGGCACATTTGACTCAAAAATCCTAGATTTATTTCAAAATGTCTTAAATTTACACTGATTGGGGAGAAGATTGAATTTGGTTCATGCTATCTTTATGAAAACTGTGCTGATCCCAATTAAAATTTTGAAATTTCCTGCTTAATCCGGGTATTTTGCTGAAAGTTGACCCTTGCTAGGGACATCTGTGGCTGAAACAGGAGGCTTGCTAGGGACATTTGTGGCTGAAACAGGAGGCTTGCTAGGGACTTTTCCTTGAAAAAGTACCCTTACCAGCCACACATATGTGTATACATTACATAGAGGGTGCCCCCCACCCCCCGCCCCGATTACACCCATGCCCCTAGGGCATATTCTAGAATCCATAGAGGTACTGCTGGGTTTTGCATGCCTTGTGGGGGGATGTCCCAAGGGCATATTGTGGTGCCTATCAAGCAGAGACTCTGGTCCCGGGACTCTGGTGTGCCTTGCGAGTACCGTACAGTGTCTCATCCGATCTATGCCCCAAGGGACCCTAGGGTATCAAGAAGATCCTCATTCCTAGTTAATTGCAGTCAAGGCTATATGCCTAGGTTGCCCTAAGGGCATACATCAGTTAATTCACTACATAAGCTTTCATAGAATGAATTTATGCCCTTCAGGGCATTGGTACTACAGTCACTATTGGTAATGCCATGAGGGCATGAAATAGTCAATTGTATGCTATATTCTCTATAAGGCATTAATGGATAGGCCCATGCCACGAGGGCACTTTGCCTGGCCTCTAAAAATCAACAATTGACTAATTCTAGTGAATGCCCCTAGGGCATCGTGTATCGGACTTGAGGGCATATTCCTGCCCTCTTGAAATTCTGGGATTGAACAATTATATAGCATGCACATGCGCTCAGGGCGACACCAGGGTCATCTATGCCCTCAGGGCATATCTCTTACTTCTTCAAATTATGATTGACCAAAGCATCCCCTCAGGGCATAGATGCCTGGGGCATAGGTATAATAGGATGACTCCTGGCATGGCACGGATAATAAAGATGCCCCCGGGACATAACAGTATTGCCTTTGATGAGGCCAATGCGTGTCCTCGGGGCATGTTCTTTATCGGATGGAATTTGTGGAATTTGATAAGTCAATGTTTACATTTGCTTACATACCCCTATCATGCCCAGAATTAAAAAAAGTGCGCTGTTAGCAGGTATGTAACTTCAAAAGGGTACCTACAACCTTCTCTACTTGTGCAATAGAGTTATTTAAAAGACTGGTAGATTCATCATGCGAAGAGCTTTCCAACGGTACCAATGGTGCTATTTCTTACTCATGGGTGCTTTCTTATATTCATAAAATTGTTGTTTGAAGCCCACACAAAGGTGCGCGCTCTGGATATGTGGCAAACTTATTAATTACAAAATATTATCAAAAACCCTTCAAAATATTGATAAAATTGCAAAAATTGGTGAACAAATCGATTTTCTTCAATTTTGTTTTAGATTCTGAACAAGGTATCAATCATCTTTTATTTCCTTATCAATATTATCATTTTGAATGTAAGAAATCTAATTTTATATGTTGGAAATAGCCTATATTCAGAAAAAATGGCTAAATATGCCTACTGAGCCCTGTTATCCAAAAACGGGTCGATTTCATCTCTTAGACCCAGGAGGAGAGCCCAGTGCTTAGGCGCCACCTTGTAGCAGACTAGAGTATGACCATGTCTGACAGAGCTAGAAGGCAAGGAAATGGTCAAAGTATGACACAGTGGAGACATCATGTGAGTGGCATGGGAACTAAGCAAACATGAAATGTACCAGAAATGACTTCACTGAGCTCATATTAGTGGTAATTGAAATATCTTTCTCACTCTCTAGGAATGGTGCTCCAATGTTCTCTACTGCACCCCCTCATACATTAGACATTGAAATAATTTTTACAAAAAGTAGATTTAATGGATCTCAACTCAGTTATTTTCATGAAATGCTCAAAGTTGACCTTTAGAACAGCCCATTATCAACTGAAACAGGATGGATTTCTCCATACTGATACATTGAAATGCAGCTAACCTGGACCCATTGCATAGAGTGAAGTATATTTGATGTAAATGTATCATAGGATATTTGACACATGTGTTAATATAGCAGAATTGAAGTATTTCCTCAGGCATACTGAGCTATACACACAAACATGAATGTTACAGTTGCCACAAGATGGCACTGAAGCACTGGTCACCCCCCCTGTCTTAGACCTATATCCTTCCCTGTTAGTAAATGAATTTCTCCGACATATATATGCTTCATATTACATTTATTTTCACATATATTTCAATGGCACTTTTATTCCTTTTTGAATAGATTATTTATTTTCAATGTGATCGAAGAAATGGTCTGTACTTTCTAAAGTCTATCAAAAAGTCAGATTTCTCAAAAAGATTCTGGGCACGAAAGAGATACACTATGATTTGATAATGCATGCCCTCAGGGCATTACCGATAGTGTCAAATGTCCTAGGGGCATTACATTCCTGCTACATGAAACCATACATGCCTTTAGGGTAATCTGCGCCCTGAGGGCATGTTCTTTCCTTATACAGGGCCTAGGCTAGACTAGGCCTAACAACAAATGATATAAACCCTAAGGGCATCCCTCAGTGAATAGGTACTACTAACCAGCATATCCTCTACATGATACCATAGGCCTAATTGTTCAGGCCCTTAATAGGCCATCGTTCACGTTGGTGGGTCCTTGAGATATAGACCTATGCCATGAGGGCCTGTAGCCTCATCACAGAACTTTAATAAACCTCTTCCCAATGTCAGCTCCAATCTAGACCTATGCATTCTCCTCTTCCTTCCCACGGTCAGCATGGGAAAACGCGTCTATCTCTGAAAACTTATGCGTCTCTCCTGCGCGGTGGGGCGCTATGTACGGAGCCCCTAAAAGGACATCCGTTTTCTACACATTTTTTTCTCTAGTTTGTTTCCGCAAGTTTTATTTTTCGTTTCCGCAAGTTTTATTTTCGTTTCCGCAAGTTTTATTTTCGTTTCCGCAACTTTTTATTTTTGTTTCCGCAAGTTATATTTTGTTTCCGCAACTAAACATTTTGTTTCCACAACTTTATGTTTTGTTTCCACAACTTAACATTCACAATTGATTGACTATGCACAAAGAAAAACCATAAGTTGTGGATACAAAAGTATAAGTTGCGAAAACGAAAATTAAAGTTGCGAAAACGAAAATTAAAGTTGCGAAAACGAAAATAAAACTTGCAGAAACGAAAATAAAACTTGCGGAAACGAAAATACTACTTGCGGAAACGAAAATACTTCTTGAAATAAACTCTAGAAATAAATGTGTAGAAAACAGATGTCCTTTCCAGGGCTCCGTAGTACGTCCTTAGGGAGTGATCATTTTTTAACAACAGGGGGGGGGGGGGCTGGTGGGTTTGCGGGCGAAAAAAATTTCGACCCCCCCTCTCAAGGGGATAAAATTTTTTCGACCCCCCCCATAAGGGACAAAAATCGCACGCGAACATCCCCTTTTAGCCTATAGTAACACGCGGGGTTTTCCACTGAAAACAGGTGAAATTATTTTGACCCCCCCCCATCAGAGGTATTGAAAAAATTCTGACCCCCCCCCTGGTCAAGGGGTTGAAAAAATTCTGACCCCCCCTCAAACCCACCGGCCCCCCCCCTGTTGCTAAAAAATGATCACTCCCTTAGGGCATAGTCCGACGTATAGCAATTAAGTGGCGTCTGTGCGCTTGCCCGCAGAAATAATTGCATATCCCGGATTGTTCCCCAGGGACTTGTATGGTTCTTTCCCGCGCTTTTGGCTGGTACTGGGAAAATATAGTTCAGTTCATCTCCATTCCTCTGTGAGAGTTCAGAAATCCTGTAGTTTAAAAGTGGAGGAAAATCTTTATCACAGTCAATGCTTTGATAGGCTGACTCTCGTCACCCGTGACAGAAAGTCAGCCTATCAATACGCTGACCATGGCCACTCGGCCAGTCTGGACTTGAATACATTCAAAATCAGGAATGGTTTGGGAAAAAAGCTTTAAAATATTTAATTTTAGACATTAGATTTATAAATTGGGTGGATTGGGAAACAGACAAGTTGGCCTATCTAAGGCAGTTGAGAAAACCACAAAATTCCAAGTATTACTATTAGTGGTTAAAAAAGTGCCCACAAGCTCATGTTAGCAACCCTTTCCTCCAGTTTTAAACTACAGCTTTCTCTGCCTCTCTATGGGAGTAGGAGAGGCAGAGTTCCTCAGCCTAGGAATATGGGCATCTGAGCCAATTTTAAAATCAAGTAGGCCTAAACTACATAGGCCAAATAAAAAAGAATTAAACCACCTCAACATTTTTGGCCTAGTGTCCCCATTTCATCCACATTTATACGAAAACCATATTTCACATGCTATCCCTACCTGCACAGCTAGAAGAAAGGGTATGGGTCTACTGTCTCTCCAAGTTTGCCACCTGGACCACCATTTTCCTTTGGACATTTTTAATTTTCCTATGGCAAAGGCTTTTCAGCCCCCCCCACCCACTTTATAAAGTGGGTGGGGGGGGGGCTCATATATGAGCCTGGATAACTGTTTCAATAGATAACTGTTTCAATAGACTTCATATCTTAGCCTACTTGGCATAAAACGTCTTTTTTTAAGTTAAAAAAGACAAAACATGTAGGCCTACACCAAAAAACGTTTTTAAACATTACCATATGTATAAAACGTTTTAATTTCCAGGTTAAAACATAAAACAAAAGTTACTACCAAATGTTGTTATTAGGTTAAAAACGAACGTTTTCATTACATTAAACCACATTTAAAACGTTTTTTGAACAAAATAAATATTTTCTTTACCCAAACCTATTCCAAACGTCCACAAACGTTAAAAAATAGGTTTCTTTGCTACACGGGAGGCCATGATATACTTGCAAAGCATCGGTGTGATGCATTTAAGTAGAAAAGAATGACATAATTGGTGATCGACATTGTCTAGGCCTCCCAGTATCAATGCATATAGCACTTAAAGGGTGACATGTGGTACACGGATTATTTAAGCAGTCACTCATAGGTTGCACAGAGGGCCAAGTGGACGACTCATGGTCACTTTACCTTAAACCATATGTGACATGTTGATTTTAAGAAATGTTGATTTTAAGAAATGTTCATGTCACATGTCACTGGTATGGCAATGTTGATTTTAAGAAACGAGTATGTCACCATATTGAATTTAGGAGTCTATAGGTCCAATAATATTCTCTTCAAAAGCCGTAAGGGAGTGGTAATTTTTTTAGAACAGGGTGATGGATTATTGGGGGGGGGGCAAACAATTTCCTACCCCTGTTGGTGGGGGGGGGCAAAAGTTTTCATCCCTTCTAAATGAAAAAGCCCGCAGGGTACTACGGATCAAAGGAGGGGGGGGGTTAACACCCCTCCCATAGTTTTATTTGGGGTTTTTAGCATCTAACAATCAATTTTTAGCAGCGGTGCACTTATTAGAATGAATACGGTAAACTCCTACCTCTGCATTACAGTCCATGGCCCCCGGGTTAACTGTCACTGAAAAGGAAGTTTAATGGTGGTGTTTTAGCTTGCTTTAGAAGAGTGTAGTAACCACTTCATTATGTGTATAGCTGCATACTACAAGGATGGGAACTGCATGAGTGGGCATGACTGGGCATGAGTGAGCATGACTAGGCAATAACCGGGCATGACTTAGTTAGAACCATAAGATAACATCTGTATTCTTTATTGAGATCTTTTACAGAGATCTCAATTGACCTCTGTTATAACAAAAGAAAATGCCTAATAGTGAACTGTTGTCATGATACACAAGTGGGATAATTATTTGATGAAATCGAATGCCAGTCCGTCTTTTCTATATCAATATGTCAAACTTAATCCTTAAATTGAATTACAATGGTATGTAAGCAATGGAATCTTCTGTGGGTGCACAGTAGGTTTTTTTTTGAAACAATAAAGAGCCCTATTGGGCTTGTCTCGCCAATGATCATGGTTCTTGGAACACTTGGTGATATAGAATATAGAGGGTAACAAAACAACATCTCAAATTATCTCATATTAAGAACTATATGGGGAACATATATATGGGCTCACATGTATTGAGCATTCAAGGACTGCAAATATGATGCCCCTAGGTTCTGTTGTTTTCATGATGCACCAATGCTGTGCTGACAAGTAGACCTATCAGTACTGCATTGGATCATGCCAACCCTTCAGAGTATATCAATCCCATAGCGTTGGCGGGATGCTTTGATGCAGTGAGTTAATCACCAGAGCTATACACTCTACTTGGAGGAAACTTGGTCATTAACTTGCCTAGATATTTCAAACATGGTGTTTAAAGATGCAATTTCAACTAAAACGACCTTCTGGAAAGTGATCAATCAATCAATCTGTGGCCAATGTTACCTATTTCCCTATTGAATGGCACATACCACTTTGGTACAGGAGGAGAGCCCAGTGTTTAGGCACCACCTTGTAGCAGACTAGAGTATGACCATGTCTGACAGAGCTAGAAGGCAAGGAAATGGTCAAAGTATGACACAGCGGAGACATCATGTGAGTGGCATGGGAACTAAGCAAACATGAAATGTACCAGAAATGACTTCACTGAGCTCATATTAGTGGTAATTGAAATATCTTTCTCACTCTCTAGGAATGGTGCTCCAATGTTCTCTACTGCACCCCCTCATACATTAGACATTGAAATAATTTTCACAGAAAGTAGATTTAATGGATCTCAACTCAATTATTTTTATGAAATGCTCAAAGTTGACCTTTAGAACAGCCCATTATCAACTGAAACAGGATGGATTTCTCCATACTGATACATTGAAATGCAGCTAACCTGGACCCATTACATAGAGTGAAGTATATCTGATGTAAATGTATCATAGGATATTTGACACATGTGTTAATATAGCAGAATTGAAGTATTTCCTCAGGCATACTGAGCTATACACACAAACATGAATGTTACAGTTGCCACAAGATGGCGCTGAAGCACTGGTCACCCCCCCTGACTTTGGTATTAGTGTCCCCTGTGTGTGTAAAGAGAAGGCACTTAGATTCAGAATACCTCTATCCTATGGCGTTCCTGACCAGTCAGGGGCTACAACATAAGGGGGCTCCACCAGCTTGTCCTCTATCACATTAGCTATGTGTATATCAACAACCCAAAGGGAAACTCTATGAGGCCTATCACAGAGGTTACATTTACCTTGTTGATCCACATATACTAAGTGCAACCCTTGACCACAAGGTGCCACTATTGAGCCATGTAGGGACCTATACTAAAGAACTGACCACTCATCCATGACAAACCAAAACAGTGCTATGTTATCCAGCTGTTTTAGTGTCGCCCTACAGTAAAGAAATTATGTAATCATGTGCATATTTCATGCTGAAATACATAGCACATTGTTTTAAACCTTAGGGAGGCTTTATAGAAAGGCACAACTCATTCAAATAAGGCATAAATGAAAAATGACAGAATTTTAGTTGGGATACGATCTTTAACTGGCTGAATTAAAAAGCTATTGGAGGTCATTAACACAACGGCAATGTTGCTGTCACAATTCTCACTCATAATTATTCAGGCAATTTACACTTAGGCCTGTAAAAGCAGGAGCATTGTAACCTGAGGAGTAGCTGTATTCCAAAACATAGTGCAGTAACCTCTTGCTCTTCCTTCCCCCTTGGAGCCTAAGACCACAAATGAAACAGATTTTATTTGTCAAAGTGGTTTAAGATAACCATTGGCTATGCTTTTGTCTATATTGTTGATCATTCCTATATACTACAATGAGCTTTTAGTGATTTATGCGGAAGGACACACACATAAGAGCTGTTTGTCACCAGAGGCAGTGCGGGATCACCAGAGGCAGTGCGGAAGCTCTGAATGCAGCCCTCATGTAGATTCCTCAGTGCTGTATTCACACATTCATCAGGAAGCAATAGCAATTTATGGACCCTTCTTTTTCCACATCCCCTGTTTATTTTATGGATTATGTTAATCTTTAGTCAATTAAACCATGTAAAAGCATAAAATAAATAGAGAACTAAACTCCATGGTGTACAAGATGGCTGATCCATCCCTGGGGGGAGACGTCCCCCTCGGGCTGGATCAGTCACCTTGTACACAACCAACACAGCCTAAATGGATAGTGGACTATGAAAAGTCTTTACAAAGTTTTGCCAACATGACCATCGCAGGTGGGTTATAACTAGTTTTTAAATAACCTCCTATGCCAGCCATAAACGTTAATGTTACTCTAATATGTACAGCATGTAATCAGCTTGAGGGTTGCTAATTGTGTCTGTGATTGGCCTTCATTATGTTAGTACTAGTCCTGCGTAATAGACATTCCTGCCGCCAAAGAGAGGGTTATGATACAAAAATATGTAATGGTAGTTGACAATTTAATTGCATATTTGGGAGGGCATTTCTAAACATGCTACACCCCTCGGCTACAACTGCAATTCCTCTGAGCCATCCAGGCACACTGAATATTTACTCCAATGATTTCATTTACAAAGGGAGGTTGAGATAAAAGAAAAAGTAGCCTAATAGGGTCTATGGATGTATGGCTAGAAGTTCTATGACTTCCCTGTATGTCGGGAGTATTGGGTAGTCATGCTTTTGGGCTATCACAGGCGGAGGGGATGAGAGGGGGTTTTGTTCTAATGTTGGGAGTGTGTTTTGTTTTCGTTGCTTTTGGGGGTTCTCTAAAGGGAAGCTATAATACAATCCAACTCGGGTTTCCACCAGTCATGTTTCACCTCAATCCAATCTCCACTCGCAGTTTAAACTGTATATTTGGGAAATGTTCTCAAGCTAGCGTCAAGTAGTAGACCTGTGTTTAAATCCCATAGCCCATTTGGAAAGAAAACACAATTGGGTACTTCATCTCCAAGGGTTTTTATTGAATAGATGTATATGCCAATACAAGGTCGACTCCAGCGTCAATTTCACATTTCAATTTAGAATTCATAAACACACGCCTTAAACAGGAAGAATTTCAATAATTTAAATCCAAATAATTTTCAAAGTCAATGGTGTCAATATCCATAAATCCCAAATAATAATGCCACCCCATTTCATTTCATATACCCAATCTCGGGCATGAGTAATTTCCATCGTCCTTGAATGTACTTAATTCCACACAATTATAAACCTTTACAAATTTTCATCCTCACTGAAAATTCCATAATGCGAGGGTATTTCCAAACCACAAATTCACAAATATCGTCGAATTTCAGAGTATAATCATAACTATCTATCACAATACACAATCACAAACTGTGGGTGTCTTCGAATTCCATCATGGCATAACTCCAAGTTAATTCAATAATCACAAATGGCTATCATAATACACAATCACAAACTGTTGGTGTCTTCAAATTCCATCATGGCATAACTCCAAGTTAAATCAATAACTCCATAGTGAGATGTTCAAGTGAGCAGTGAGAATATAATAATGGGTAGTGAGACCAGGTGAAAGCTAACCAAATCTAAGTCCTTCTGATGTGTGGTTCCTCTATGTAATAATCAAACCCCTTAGAGTGTGTCTAGATCTCCAATTGAATGAAGTTAAGACTTCAGAAGGCACTCTGGACAGTGACCAAAGCTCCAGTAAATACTATTCAGAATTTCAATCGATTCCTACTTGTGGGCTGCCGAATATAAATTGATTCCTCTCCTCGGCTACTAACACGTCAAGCACAACAAGGGTACAATGGTTCATCAAATATTCCGGCACTTTTCCGATGATTAACACTTCGTCAGTTAATACAGTCTGAACATAATAACCTCTATCTCCTCTTCATATTAAGGCTCACCAGCAATAACTCCCACTTCCTAAAATCACATATTATCACACAGCAGGCAAGGCAGCAGGCAAGTTTGGTCCAATTCAACTTCTAATTAAGCAATGCAGTGTACTCACATGGAGAGTCTTAATAGTGGTTATGGTAGTCCAACTTTAATGTGGATCCTAAGTCCACACAGGGAGGATCCCTGCATTGAGAGGGAGAGGCCCTTCTTAGGCCTGGAGTCCATCGATGTTAATTACTGCTATTAATTCCTATCTCCATTTTGTATTAAGTTTGTAAGTTGAAACCCTATCATTCCCAGGCAGTGTTGTTCTAAGTTCCAACTGCTTACGTCTGAGTAACTTCTAGATCTATTCAGCTGTGAAAGGTGAGGATGTTACCACTAAAAGTGCATGCTGAATCTCCACTACTATAATGCTCCTTTCCTTAACATGTGTAGGCTACTCCCTGTTGTGATCTAAAGGTATCTAGCTGTTAACAGTTAGCTTAGATATGAGTGCCCAACTTTCAATGCTGTCTCCATGCTCCCTCTGAACGAACTCCCCGTCTCCCTCTCTGAATTCCACAAATATGTTATTCGAGGATTATTGTCATCTCGGCGCGCCTGCGCAGAGACATGTATTTGTCTCATGACATCACCATCTCATATTTATTTCCCTTTTATTACTCAACTTTGTAAAGTAGTTATGTCTTAATCTAATATTCTTCTTCCCATTATTCATCATTAATCCCTCCAGTTCTACTGGTCCTAAACTAATTATCTCTTTCCTTTTCAGATGGGATTTCGGAAGTTTATCTCCTTCATCTCTCAACTGGAGCCATCAAGCCCTCCGTCTCAAATCTCATTATGGACCTGAACATCACAATTTATACCCTAATTCCTGTGGAACATGCCATCAACTCATTTTGTTTGTCAATAAACATTAATCACTTTGTCTTGCCTTGCTGCCTTTTTCTTCGCCTCTCTATTAAATTACTTTACATATCCTATCATTGTCGGCACTGCCGGTCACACATTATTATCCATTATGGATTTCTCTTACACCATTGTACACAAGGAAGTATCATAGAAACCTCTTGATACATCTATGCGAAAAACATAATAAAACCTAAAATTACATTAGGTTTGAACCTACCTTCTCCAATGAGAAAAATAGAATAGCCATTTTCAAAACTCCTGACACCAGGATTTGAACACACGTTTTGGTTTCCTTAGGATATGAAGGCAGGAATTGAACCTATGTGGCCACGGAGCCAACCTATGGGCTGATGGTGTTAGGAGGCACTTGTTTGGCAAGTCATTATGACCTCTTTACCACCATTGATGTCTCATCAAGAAGATTCTAAGTCCAAATATGAAAGAAATTCTAAAGAGAGGTATATATACAAATTTTTGCTATGTTGCACCATGTCAAACCATGTAAATTCTATCTGAACGTTCACACAACGTAACCAGGACATAACATTTTAAGTTGTTTAAACGTTTGATATCTACCAATTTGTTACGTTGGATAAAGTTTTGTGTTTACTGGGTAAGGACTTATAGTGACATTCTTTAACTGTTCCCGGTGACATAGCGCATTCAAAATTTTTCTTTTTTTGTAACATACTTTATAACAAACATTTATGTATACTACAGGAATATACCTGCAGACACTTAGTATGGAGGAACCCCGTGTCTTTATATTATTTCCAGAATTACTATTGTAACTCCCCAAACAATAGCTGCCGAATTCCCTATAACTCACTTTTATGGAACATGAAAGCTCAAATAGTAGGATTCAGAAATTCACACCAGGTACCATGCTCATTGCATTCTACATACATATATATTCATTTTGACATGCTCCAAAAGCCTTAGCTTGATACTCCTGTGCAGCACTCAGTGCTGATTTGGTGTAAAATAGTCTCGGAATGAGAGACATAAATCAACTACTACTTTAACGACTTGTCACCTGCTTCTTTGAGAGTGTGTTTTTTGGTGATGCTTACTTTGGATGGGCCTCAATGGGCTTTATTCTGATCCAAGATGGTGTCTACAGCCATCTTTGTGGCAACCATAGTGACCATTATTTAACAACTCATGATGTCATGCATAATAACTCAGACTTAGACATATCTTTCCCAAAACGAGTTAAAGAGGATGTATGGAACAGGACACACATTTGAGTTTAGCATTAATGATTGGATTTGTTTTATTTGGGCTTGGTGCTCTTTTATCTGGATGGTTGTTCGATCGCTTTGGACTTTGGGCACAACACACAATATCATGGTAAATGCCATTTTATTCTAAACAATAGAAATACATGTGTATTATTTACGTTTTTTTACTAACCGATTGTATACTTCACACAACCTAAAGGAATGTTAATTTCAGACGCAATTGAAGAGCAATATATTGCCATCCATTAATCACAGTCAGCCACATTTTCACTGTTCCTGACAATAATAATAAATGCATCCCTGGCAGGGCTGCAATCATGCATCATTGTGGTGCTTAATGGGTACATGATGCATTAATGCACTGTCAGGTGCTTGGGTTTAATACTATTACAAAAGTGTCTTTTCGATTTCCTCTGTATTAGAGTCCATGGGCCTGGCCAAAATAATCCATGCCAAGTACACACCTAGTAAATTGGTGTCATTCTGAGTGTGTGTGAGTACTCACACTGGTGCTGTATAGAAAAAAATGTGCCACCAGGTGTGACTGATGACCCATACTGACGCATGCTGACACATGTGTCATGGCACATGCAAACCCATACTGACACCTGGGCTATAACACAAACTGACTCAGGCCTGACACATGCGTCATGGCAAATCAACACTCATACTAACACCTGAGCTTTAACACATATTGACTTAGGCCTGACACATGCGTCAGGTTTTTTCCCCTGGGATAGGGATTGGGGGGAGGGGGTTTGACTTTATTCTGCATTCAGTTTTATTCTGAATCAATGTCATCAATTGACCTGCATATCTATATGCATGGAAGGGTTTCCTGTAGATTCATTTGTTCACTTTTTCCATTCCTCAAAATGCCTTCTTTGTGCCTGTAAAATAAAAATAAACATTTAAGTTCAATAATGCATTGAACAAATACCTTTTAATATAATCAGCACAACAAGATTTTTACCCTCCTCACCTCCTCCCCTCCCTCCAAAATATGTCCTGAGATATTTTCATTTTGGAGGGGGGAGGCTAGAATTTCCCCCTGAGCCAAGTACATACCCTCTCCCTGAATGAGTTGACTTTTAATGGGGGCAGGGGAAGATAAGAATATTTGGAGACAAAATCACCCCCCCCCCCGATACAAAAATAATATTCTTGCCCCTCAAACTGACCACAACCTAGTCCACCACTCTCCTAGGCCACCAAACCTGTAAGTTACTGACATATGCTATATCAACTGTATCAATACTGACTGTGTGTTGTGAAATAATGAGAACAAAGAAACCAAGAAAAGAGCGGGAACTTTGAAATGGACCAATGACGGACCAGGAGTTTGAAATCAACCAATCAGACACAATACTGACGCAGTACTGATGCATGGTCACACATGTGTCAGGTACTTCCTGGAGAGAAAATTTCTGGATGGGGCACTGTGAGTCAAGGTGTGTGAATATGTGTGAGTATTGACACATAGTGACGCATACTGACACATGTGTTAGAACCTGTTGTGTTTGTTGAAGTAAGGCACTTTGCCCCTATTATCACCCAAAACAAAATTATAATTCACATCATATTATGAATTTTTACCTGTTTCCCATGGCAATATGGCATCACCTTGGGCAGCATGCACCATACTTTCAAGGAATTACTACACCAAGACTAATCTAAGCCTGAATACCACATAGGAGGTTAATAATTGAAACTCAGTGTTATCTCCCATAGACAAAGAAAATGGTCTTAAAATACACCAAAAGAGAATATAAACCCATGTTTTCAGTCACCATTATATTCCCTATATACATATTGATAGATATCATCTATAAACACTTTGATTTATAAGGCAGCATCAATAGAAACAGCAATTCCCTAGTTTGGCCCAAACCCAAAGTGCAAGTAAATAGTGGAACTATACAATTTCCCCAGTCTCTTTATACTGACACTGATGCCATTTCGAGTCACTCCGGGTGAGTACTGACACATAGTGACCCATGTTCACTCAAGCGTCAACACCTATCTTTTGAAAGATGAGTCACTATGGGTCAGTCCGTGTGACTACTCACACAGACTGGCTCATGCTCACTCTCTGTCACCTCACGCATATAAGGAAATGAGTCACTATGCGTCACTCCCTGTGACTACTCACCCATACTGGCACATACTGACGTGATGTTAGCTTAAATGGGTTAGGAAATGAGTCACTATGTGTCACACTGTCTGACTACTGACACAGACTGACGTATGCTTACACTTGTGCCATATTATATCTTGTGGAGATGAGTCACTAAGTGTCATAATGAGTCAAACAGTGTGAGTATTGACACCTTGTGAAATGAGCTGATGCACTGGTGTTATAACTCGAAAGGTGCTCACACATAGCGGCTCATTATGACTCACACTGACTCCAATTTGCTGGGCAGGTTCCAGTCTAACAGCACTTTAACAATATACCTGGAAAACTGCTGCCACAGCCAGAAATAATTATTTTATCTGTTTTGTAAGGCCTAATCAAAGGTCCTTTGCTATTATGTGTAACATCAACTAGTTGATGTGAGTATTGATATGTAGGTGGTGCCAGTTGTAATACTCCAGGTATATGTCTCACCTGTCATAGTCCACCTGAACACATCTAGTACTACACACCAGCCTCATGCTTGGTACGCTCAGTGGTATTTTTATTTATTTATTTTTTTATGATGTCCATTAATGATGAGTGAGTTGTTTAACGCCATTTTGGCATCTAAGGTCGAGAACTACATTACACAATTTCACAAGGAAATGTGTCAGTGCCCACGCATATGTGCACCACACACATCCTGAGGCGATAGGGAAGAGACCCTTTTAAGTGGGCTAGGGAAGCCCGCCATTAATGATGAAACTAAAGCTAGAATATCAGCTTTACATGGAACACCTCCTACAAGTGCTAGAGTTTTAAAAAACTGCTCTGGATGTGGAAATATGCACTGCCACCCGTTTGGCAGATACTGTCGCTTCGCTCAGCAAGGCGGCCATAAGACTGCGGGTACAGAAGGTGCTACAGGTGGGGAAAGTGCTTCAGGTGAAAGTTCAGACGAGGAGAGTTCTTCTAAAATGTCGGAACAAGAGCAAATGGAAGCCTTGGCCCAGGAATTAGCTTTAGAAGAAGAAAGAGAAGCATGTCTAAAGGAGATACTTAAGTTATTGGAAATGCGTAAGATCTCAAGCTGAAAAACAACCAAACAGAGCGTCTATTCAAGGACCAGTCAGGGTCTGGTGTGTCAGTTGAAGTCAGGATGCTTGATGAAGTATACCTTTATTAGGTGATGATACTTTGGTTACTGCGGTACAATACAACTATGTACTTATGTCAACATGCTTCAGAGTTCACAATCTGTGCCATGTGCCCTGCTGCCGCCATTGCTAACTAACTTCCGGTCCCGTGAGGTCATGTCTCTACCAACATCTCCCTTTTATCAATTTTTTTTTTTTTTAAACGGAACAAATACATCCCTGCAGACCAGTATAGTCCAACGTCAAGTGCCAAAACAGTCTATGCTGAAAGAAAATACTGATTATATTGAGTCACAAAATAAATCATATGTTTGAACATCGTCTGAAGAAATGAGTCTCTATGCAAGCATATAGTCATCATATCTTGAAGGTTGCGAGATCTCCCTTGTCCTTGTGTGACGAACTGGAGAGGGGCTCGGGGCAAGGGAGGTACCACCGCTCACAAGAGAGCCACTAGTGGCCCTGGACTGAGATACAGCAATGTTGCTGCTGGGTGGTGCAGGTGACTTTGGCACTTTCTGTGGGGAACAAGTCTCCTGTCAGCTGGTTCTGGTGAAATGTCGGCTCTGGCTGATGGTGTAACTGGAGCCAAGGGTATTCTGGGCTGAGTTTTCTGCCCATGTCTAATGCCAACTGGGGGAAGAGCAGCTGGCCGCACATGAACCCGGTTGCGGCTAGCCAGTCCCCGATCAGTCTGAACGGTGTATGGGTCTTTTGCAGTCAACTACCTGCCCGTAGGCCCATGGTTGACCACGTCTGTTAGGGGGGGGGGCTTCAGGTAAGCATAGTCATCAACTGAGAGAGGTGGATGGTTTACAGTATTCCTATCATAAAGCGCCTTGGAGGCCACCCTGCGAGTTTTGATTTCCTCCTGGACCACCTGACTCTCCGCCACCTGAGAGTGTAACAGCCTGTCTGATGTTGGGAGAGGAGTGCGTGTCCAACGGGACAGCATACGCTGAGCAGGAGAGTATGAATATCCAGCCTGGGGGGTGTTACGGTGAAGTAACAGGGCGAGGTTGATGTTCATTGATTTCTTTAGCAACCCTCTGCTCGACCATTCCCTTTCAAGTAATAAGGCGATGATGTCGTGTGGGTGAACCTGAACCTGGTCACCATGTCTGCATAGTCTTTACTAATAAATTGAGGGCCATTATCCGTGTGTATTCTTGCTGGGGCCCCAAAAGTGGCTAGGTGAACCTCTGTCTTGTTGACTACTGTAGAGGCAAGGGTGTCTCCCAGCTTGTCTATCTCCATCCAATCTGAGTAATGACACACAGTGACTAGGTAGTCCTTCCCCTCAAATGCACACAAGTCTTGGCTAAGTAGTTCCCAAGGTCTTGTCGGTATAGGCAGTGACAGCATGGGCTCCTTTTGTGATGATGAACCATATACTGCACAGGTCTCGCAGGCATCACACATGTGGATCTCATTCCTGGCCAGAATAGTACCTCCTTAGCCATCCTGTAGTTTGATTCAGCTCCAAGGTGATTTGCATGGATCTTGGCTAACATTGTGGCCCTGAGCTGCTGAGGCACTAACACAGTCTCCCCCTTGTATACAGCCTCATTTAGTACAGACAGCTCATCTCTGTATCCCCAAAAAGGCCTGAGATCCTTGGGAACTACAGCACGGTCATCTGGCCAGCCGTCGATAACCGTGTCTTGTAAAGCATTGAGTAACTCATCAGCATTAGTCATTTGCACTATCTCCTTCTCAGTCTCTCCAGTCAACCTGGGACTGCGGCTGACGGATTCACACTCCAGTCTAAACACCTCAAATCCTGTTGTGGGTGTATTGACGGGGGTGCGTAAAGCTGCTCTGGATAGGGTGTCTGCTATGAGAAGCGTGGTGCCTTTCCTGTACTCCAATGTAAAACGGTACCGCTGCAAGGTCATCAACATCCTTTGCAGTCTGGCGGGTGCTTTGTGTAATGGTTTTGACATGATAGGTACCAGGGGTCTGTGATCAGTGTGCACCGTAACATCAGCTTTCCCATAAAGCCATTAGTCGAACTTGTGGAGACCATGGCAAATGGCGAGGCACTCTTTTTCCATTTGAGAATACCTCCTTTCTGTGTCACTGAGCTGGCATGAGCTGAAGGCTACTGGCTGTAGCCCTCCCTTTGTGTTTGGTTACAGAAGTGCGGCTCCTAAACCTGACTCACTTGCATCAACCTGCAATGTCACCGGTTTATCCAGACTGTAGTAGAGGAGTGTAGGTGCTGATGCAATGAGCTTCTTGGCTCTTTGGAATGCTGATTCCTGCACCTTGGACCACATGAAACTGGCACCGTCTTTTGTCAGCATACGTAAGGGCTGTAGAATCGAGCTCAGATTGTCACAAAACTGTGATAGGTATGTGGCCATGCCTATAAACCGCATCAAACCAGCCTTGTCTGTCGGGGTTGCCATTCCTGTGATTGCCGACACTTTCTCAGGGTCTGGCTGCAAGCCACTATCAGTGATAATGTTCCCCATGAACCTGAGCTCCCGAAGGGCAAACTTGAACTTATCTGGATTGAGTTTGATGTCTTTAGCCACACAACGTTCCATCAATGCCACCAATCTTCTGTCATGGTTGGTCTTTGCTGTTGTGTAGTCCTCACCCTCACCATAAACAAGGATATCATCAGCAATGCAAATTATTCCTTCAAGGTTCTCCAGGGTATCCAAGAGTCTCTTTTGGAACTCTTCTGGCATGCATGATATACCAAAAGGTAGTCGAAGCCAGCAATATCGACCATATGATGTGTGCATGGTGGTGTGCATAGACGACTCTTCATCAAGAGGAATGTGTAGGAATCCCCCCCGAACATCAAGGAGAGAGAAACACTTGGTATTACCCAGCTTGTGTAAATGTTCCTTCGATGTGAGGATTTGGAAGAGAGGTCTTATCAATGCCTTGTTGACGGTCTGACTTGGGTCAATACAGACGCGGAATTTCTTCGGGGTTTCCCTGATGAGTGCGTTTGAACACCTGGGAGTGGGCTCATCCACCTTTGCCATGATCCCAAATGTCACATACCTGTCCAGTGCTTCCTTCTCTTTTTCCTGCTTGGCGATCGGCACCTAGTGATTGGGCATCTGGACTGGCACAATATCTGCCTTCAACTCAAAATGGACAGGTGGGCCCAGACACCCTAGTCCCTGAAAGCTGTCCTTGTATTCACGCAAGACTGCATCTTTAGTCAAGTTGCCTGCTGGAGGCAGGGATCTGGAGCGAGGGATCTGGAATACCAAGTCATGATAACGATCCCCCGGTCACATAAGAGGGTGATCTGACCAATGGGCTTTACTGGAGCAGTGTTTTTGTAGGGGAAGAGCTGGTATGGTGAACGGGTCATCTTGAAAGACGGAAACACACTCTTGGCCAGGCGTTCTGGCATTGTGTTGATTCAAGCTGCTGAGTATATTTGTATCTTTATTCTGTTGAACCTGTCACCCTTATCTGACAGAAGAAGCTGTGCAAAGTACTTTCGCCCTTTCCTTGCACCAGCTTGAAAGACAGCTTCCAGGGAGTAACACTGCTCGTCATAGTCTACCTCTGAGCAAGGGTCTTGGGGTACATGAGCTAGGTCTTCATCAGTTTTGACCGCATGTATACTACGTTGACTTCTTCTGTCGTCAGGCGGTAACTTATTCTGAGGCCCATGGTTGACCCCTCTACCCCGCTGATTTTTCCTGAAATGACCCGCACTGCGGCTCTGGGTCTGTGGGCGGTGACTGTCTCCTTGAGGACAGACACAGGAGAAGTGATCGTTGCCACCACACTTGCCACACTTCTTTCCATTGGCTGGACAGCTTCATATCTTTGTGAGCCTTCCCTTTTGCCGTCCAATTCACAGCCTCATCTGTGCCTCTGGTGGCTTCGCCAATAAGCTGATTAGCCTGCTTTGCAACTTCTAACACCTTGGCTTCCGCAACAACATCACTAAGTGTCTTTTTTGTGTTGTCAGCTTTGACATGACACTTTAGAAGCTCTGCCTGAATGTCACTGTTTCGTAAACCAAAAATAAACTTGTCACAGCTCATCTCATCAGTTAAAGTACCATAGTCACACAGGCTGCACTCACGCCGTACATGGGTCTCCCAGTCTTGCACCGACTCATGGGCACCCTGTGTGGCCATCCAGAAGGTGAATCTGTCTGTCAACAACGAGGACGTGGCCGAGCCCGTGTAGTGAGTTCTGAGTCTCTCCAACCACACCCACGGCTTGCTTTTGTCCCCGGCTGAAATTTGGGGCTCTATGCTGTACCTAATAACCTGCAGTGCCTCATCGGGCATAGATGAACGTAACGCAGCAATTTCCATCAGTGGCTTAGCATAGTACTCAGCCCGATGAGTTTCGGGATTCTTGGACAGGTCTCTATATTCGGACTCAATGCAGTAGTCATTGAATCTCATTTCAAAATTTTTTAAGTTTTCTGGGATGTTCCCTGTTAGATTTAGTTCTGGCTTCTTGGGTCTAGACATGTTTGAAATTCAAGTCACCACCACCACAATAAGAATGAGAATGTTTGTTGTTGCACTACCTTGTGATTTTGCTTTGGGTTCCTGACAACCCCACTGCTGACACCAAGCTGAAGTCAGGATGCTTGATGAAGTATACCTTTATTAGGTGATGATACTTTGGTTACTGTGGTACAATACAACTATGTACTTATGTCAACATGCTTCAGAGTTCACAATCTGTGCCATGTGCCCTGCGGCCGCCATCGCTGACTAACTTCCGGTTCCGCGAGGTCACGTCTCTACCAACACGTCGGGGTCAAGCTCGGGCCTTGGCTTAGGAGCTGTGATAGGCCTGGAGGCTCGTTGGAGGATGTCTTCCCCGTCAACGAAAAATGTTGCAAAACGTTTCAGAACGTTTCCCTTGCTTCTGGTACCTTGGCAGTACAGGAAGCCTTGGCACTGCCCCAGAAAAAGACCCAGTCTGGCGGTACTAAGAAGTACAAGGTTCAAGTACCCAGTGACGTTTGTGCTCATTATAATTTCACCAACTGCAATGGGGTCAAGTGTTCTAAGCTACATGTATGCAGGGTGTGTAGGGTCGATCACAAATGCAAAGGAGGTTACCCCTCTTCAATTAAGTCGTCACAGTCAGCTAGCCAACAAACAGTGTCGTCTAAAGACTGACAAGGATATAATGTCAACAATCGGCACATCCGCGACCACATGGATTATGAGCACGTGGGTAACCATTTGTTTACAAACACTAGTGGGTCACATGAGGAGGAGCATGACGTGGGGAAGACACTGGTTGGGGACGCGCCTATGGCAAGCGATATGTAACCTCCTCGAGATCGGAGTTTTAAACTGTGAGATCAAAGTTTTAAACTGTGAGATCAGAGTTTTAAACTGTGAGATCAGAGTTTTAAACTGTGAGATCAGAGTTTTAAACTGTGAGATCAGAGTTTCAAACTGTGAGATCGAAGTTTTAAACTGTGAGATCGAAGTTTTAAACTGTGAGATCAAAGTTTTAAACTGTGAGATCGAAGTTACAAAACTGCAGTATCAACTCCTGAAACTGATATTAGAGATAATAACTCCTAGCTCGGTGGTAAACATTTCGCTTGCCACACGCGCCTCACCACTATGCACCATCCACACGGCAGTACATCCCGGACTCAGATACAGATTGTCATGGCGGAGTGGGACCATCTGGTCCTGATTTTTCTTCCATGTGTAAAGATGAAATTCTATCTTTTGATTCTATTGACACTTTGTTGAGTTAGTGTATGTGCTACAAGCCTTTGTGGGATTATAATGCGCCTGGGCATGTGGTAGCAGGTCCCGGGGGGGCCACTCCCTATGTGATCTATAGTAACCATGTGCGTACAAAAACTAGAGGGAAAGGGGTACCTTTTTCAGCATAGGGGCGGGTCCTGCCGGTTCCGTTTAAAGGGGTCCTTTTTGGGCAATTTTTGGCCTAAAGGGGTAGGTTTTTGGGTCCAAATTATCAATGAAAATCTTTGGGCGAAAAATGGTGGAATTTCAGGGGGATATATTTGCTTTTTTGGAGATGCCACGCTAAAAGGGGTATGATTTTAATCACTTTCTGAGAAGATCCCTTCAAAAGCTCTGAAAGGGGTATTGTTTTTGCAAATTTTTGGGGGTTTCCATGCCAAAAGGGGTATGTTTCAGGAATTTTCACCTCCTAAAAGGGTAGGAAATCCAGGGTGATGTACGCACATAGTATCCATAAAATCGAGAGTGGCCCCCCCGGGTAGCAGGTGTCCGCTCATAAATGTCGCCATACGGCTGGAGATATCTTCTGAGCGGCCCAAAGGTTTATTGTATGGGCTCTTGGGATGCGGATGCCCTGTTTTTTTTAAACGGTGTATTAACAGGATTCAAACTAGTAGATGCTCATGTACTTATGGAGGACTATCTCACATGCAACTATCCCTCAGCTACAATTGACGCTCTTTTGGCTATTGATAATATAATAGCTAGTGAATTAGAGGCAGGCAAGCTTTCAATTACTGACTTCAAGCCGAAATGTGTTCACGCGCTTGGGGCAGTGCCTCAATCATCTGGGGGATACAGGCGTATTACAGATGCAAGCAAAGCCAGTGGTCGGTCTGTAAATTCATTCATGGATCAGACATTCAATCATTTCAGCTATAAGTCGCTGGATGACGTCACGGCAGTTTTGTCCAAGTATTAATGGATGTCAGTGACCGATATTTCTGCATATAGGTCAATTTTGGTAAGAGAATTGGACAGACAATTTCAAGGTCTACAGTGGCAGTGGAACGGTAATGACAAGCCTTTCTTCATGGTGGACAATGTTTTGTCCTTTGGTACCAGGGCTGCACCTTTCATCTTTACAAGAATCAGTGACGCTTTTTGCCGGTTTCTTACAACCAGTGGTATTAAATGTATTAATTACGTGGACGACTTTTTAATCATGGCCTATTCATATGAACAGTGTAAGCATGATCAGCTTGAGGCTGTTTTTCCCTATGATGCGGACGTCCGTATATCATATACGGACGTCCGTATCTGATATATTTCAATTAAGTGTATTTCCTCATATATACAGACTTTCGTGCTCAACATGCGGAGGTCTGTATATATATGGAAAAAAGCCTGTATTTCTCTATCTTACGGACTTCGAGAAATCCTCTGAAACGCCGTATGTAGAGTGTCAAATACATGATGGTGGGGTACCCCCTTGTATATTCTTTTATGTCATACGGACCACCTTATGTCACATGCGGACCCACGAGAACGTCCGTATGTGTCCGTATGTTCCCTTAAAGCCCTTTGTGGGGTTATGACCTATGACCTTGTCATGGAAACTTGACTGATATTCTTTTTCATACTTGGCGAGGGACAGCCTCCGCAGGATCAGAAACCCTGTTCCCCAACCTGAACAGAGGAGACCGACGGAGCGTGTGGCCTTCCACAATCTGCGTTCAATGTTTGTCAACAAGTACTTCGCCCAAGAAGATAGAGATGACACAGAGGCGGAAGAGGGTCAACCCACTCCCCAAGAGGAAGAGGGACCAGAGGAGGGACTACAGTGTCCCGACGACAGAGACCTACAAGTGGCACCACAGCTAGCTGTTTTGTTGGACCAGATAAACGCACTGATAGAGGAATAATATGACGCAAACTATCTGCATTGAAAGTTAAAATGGACCTAGACAGCTCTCTTGTATAAAAATGTATATAGTCATTTTGGTGCTCTAAATTATTGTGTAAATAAAGGACTGTGCTGGAAATACAATATTAAAACATTACGTTTAATTCTAAGAGTGAATAGCATGCATATAAAAAAACTCATCTTCCCCTCTGTCGAACAACATGTATGGCAATGGATGAATACTCCTCTTGTTTACACCTTAAATTATTTTTACCTTGTGTGGCCGTATGTCAGGAAACCTTATGACTAAATGTATCTCAAAACATCTTTTCTATTCTTTTTTTCATGAAATGAAGATGTACTCCAGTGATTCTAACATACACAGTGTCATGTTTGCAGTTTTATGTTGAAAGTAAAAAAATGATACTGATATCCTGAATAATACAAAAATAAAAAGTGTCCGATAAACTTTTAAGACAAGAACAACACGACTTGGTCTCTGTTTTTCCTAACCTTGACATGAGAGCACTGAGGTATCATAATACTCGAGATAACAGCCTTTTATGAGCATCAAAATCTTAATTAGCAAATCTAACTGTCAGTCTCTTTTCATGGCTTGACAATATAACGTTAGTCACTAGATTTTTTGGTAGCCTTCCTGTTTCTTGATGATCTTTTCACAGGTACACCACTCTTTTTGAGTTGCCCTTCATCCTTCCCAGAAGCTTCTGTGTCTGCCTCTGAAGCTGCCTCTGAAGCTGCTTCCTTCTGGTCATCGCCTTCCTTCAGGATAACCTCAGCGTTTTCCTCTTCTCCTTCTACTTCCTCAGCGCCATCTTTAGTGACGATGACAAACTAGTCCTTGTGCAGCACTGAAAAATGGGGGAGGCTGTTGTCTTCAGGATCTATGTAGAATAGCTGAAAACAAAATTACTGTACAATTTCTCACATAAGCCGCAGCTGTTACCAGTATCCAAATCTTAATCAGGCTTCTAGAATAAGCCCAAAAAAGGCTTGCAGCTGATAGCAGGGTATCATTTACAGGAAATTAGGACAATTGCTATAATTTTCCAGCATGTGAAAAAATTTCTCCCTTTTGGGTAACTTTCTGATACATGTTTTCCTTTAAATTTAACATGTTATCTGTCCCTTTCTTTCAGGAAATAAGAAATAATGCTTACCTTCGCCGGGAATAGCTAATTTTCTTTTGCCCTCTCAGTGGTCGAAAAATAACCCGGGGCTTCCCTCGTCCCGTGTTTTATACGGAGGGGTTGTTCCAACTGTAAGAAGATCCAAAGTAAGGAAGTAAATACCTAGAAAAAAAATTATTTCATTTCTACAGAATGATATACCGTAAAATTTAAGGCTGTAAGACTAAATGAACAAAAAAGGTAACAATGAGCAATTTATCTAAAATAAAAACCCATACAGATATTTTCCTTCATTTACACTCTTTTCGACTTAACAGGAGGAGGGTTCGGATGAGTAAGGTAGGCAGACATAACCAAAGTATCTACTCCTGAGGGAGGGTTCTCATTTTCTACTGTCTCCAGGGCTTTGTGACAATAAAAGGGAGAGACTAGTGTTACAAAGCAAGTTTCTTGTTAAGTTATTTCTCATGACCCATATGTGATATCCTAAGATAAATTACTTTGGTTTGAATGAAACTGAAGGGTTAGTTATGTTACACACACATGTTGTACATGCTGGAGAAGGTTATCAAGAAAGCAAGGGTCCACCTGCTGCCACATACAAAATGTGTTAAAATGTAGATTCTTCAGCTGCATTATATTGCTTTATCCACCTCCACATTTATATGAAAAAGGTTAGGACATAACTATTACACACCCCCATACTCCCTATTCGTACAGCTGTTTATAAGCAAATAAGATGAATGATGTATGACGCTTGACATTTTAGGTTACTCACTTTCAATAAGAGTTCTGGCCACGGATTCCTTGTTCAGCTTCTCCTGTATGTCTGCCAGTTTCTCCAGGTTAGCTACTATTCTATCAAGAGCTCACTCTGAATTGTCTACTAGCTTCAAGGAGGTGTTGTTGCACAGGTTTAAAGCCCTCTGGTTGGAGGCCAGCTGGTTCATATTCTCACTAAGTCTAGCCATACTGTCCGCCACTGACATTACCCCCACACTTATTGTTCCCTGAGCTTCTTCCACTGACTTAGAATGCTTGTCTAAAGCATCTGTCATATTATTGACAGACTGTGCGACTTTTGTTTGTCTTTTTACCAGACTATCAATAACTTTGTCTTGAACAAATTCTAATCCTTCCATAGTTTCCTTTTGTGTCTGTAGGAAGGAAGCAGACAGGTCTTGTACAGTGCCAGTTGATCTGCTCGCAGCCTCATCCAACTTATCTAACACCAACTTGGTGTTTGAATTTATGGCAGTCGCTGATTCCGCCACATGCTTGCAGTAGTTGTAATATGAGGACGTCATTTTCTTTTTAGATATAACCAATTCTTGAGTGGCATATCGCATATCTTCTGAAATCTTAACGGGCAATTCGGCCAGTGCTTCATGAGTCCTCTTTAGTTCCTCTGTCACACGGTGTGAATTTTCATAGGACGTCTTAATAGAACTGCCCTTACCTGTTTCCACTCCTGCACTTGATATCCCATCTTCTATGTCAGACTTGGAAGCCCCTACTGATGAAAATGCCTTGGAAGAGTCTGCTGATTTAGATGGCTTAGATGTAGAACAAGAGGCCTTGGAAAAAGAGCTTGAATTTGATGTCTTAGGACGTTGACCTGTGGTTTGTTAGACTAGGGCTTTTGTTGTATTCATTCTCTAGTTCTTTGTCATCAGGGTAATGCTTGAGAACAGATGGGGTCGCATTTAAAAGACCAGAAAACAAATCTGCCCTCCTCCGCCTCCTGCCCTGAAAAACAGGAAAAGGTTCTTCCTCTCCATTGTCTTCTCCTTCTCCTTGGTTGACATTTAACGATGGGTCAGGTAAGAGATGTGTGGGACGGGGTATAGAAGGATGAGCTAAAGAGGACTTCGAAGCCCCAGAGGATGAAGAAGGCTTGGAAGCCCCTACTGATGAAGATGACTTGGAAGAGCCTGCTGATTTAGATGGCTTAGATGTAGAACAAGAGGCCTTGGAAAAAGAGCTTGAAGTTGATGTCTCAGGACGTTGACCTGCGGCAGAGGTCTTCTTCCCCTGATTGTTTTTGTTAGCATTCTTTTTCTTAATGTCCTCTTATCTTTTCTGAAGCTCCTCTCTTTCTTTCTCTCTTGACTGATCGGCTGCCACTAGGGTGGACACTTGGACTCCAGTTGAGCCCTTCTTCTCCTTCTCTAAAGACAGTTTTTTGTTGAAGGAATTACATATTTTTAACATATAGCCAGTCGATACCCTTGGTTTAAGAGCAGAAAACTGGCCAGTTGCAGAGGGGCGAGACACAGGCTCTCTTTTATTATGCTGAGTCAAGTTGTTGGAAGCCTCCCTTCTTCTTGATCATCTACCTTGCTCTTGGTTTCTCCTCCATGAGTGCTTGCAGCCTCCTCTGTCCCTGCATTAGAAGCAGTGTCTAGCTCCCCGTCCTCCAGGATAGGAACTGAAAAGGAAAAATGAAAAGAAAGAAAAATGAAGGGCATCAAGGAAATATGATTTGAGTCGACTGAATAACCTTTTTCTCTATATTAATTCACAAGAAGAGGAGAAATAAGGTATTTGATAGGAGTTATTTTAAAAGCAGCTTCATCCATATGGTACCCACCTCCGTCGATGCGGTCCAGCATTTGACCCATCAAAGCAGCGGCGAGTGAATCTGAAGGCATCTTCATGTTCTCATAAATGACATGAGAAGGCCAGTAAGGGTCATAACACGACCACCGGATGTCTCTCTCAGAAGGGTCCCCCCTTTCAGATCGGGTGGCTGCATGCCTTTTATCCCTGCCAGAAAATGACAACAAAGAGAAAATGACAGCAAACAAAATAATTCATGATAAAATTATAATAGTTGTACCTGTGGGAAACGCAGAATCTTTACATCACAATTTCTTAAGTCTGATATAAGTTTAAACAAATGGATGAACCCTTTCATCAGAGAGGTGAGACTCACCAAGAATAACTTCTGTCCCACAGTAGTCACACGCTGCTTGTTCCAGGTCTGTGAGGTAATCAGAATCGTCTTTTTGGCCGCTCCCTGTTTTATACTGCACATCTATGTCCTGACGCTGAAAAAAGAAAGGAGGAAAAACTACATTCAAAGAAAATAAATAATAAATTGGGGAGAAAGAAAAAATAAAAAGGAGATTGTTCAAGACCTAAAATTTAATCAATATACTTAAAAACAAACACAGATAAGTAATAAGAAAAAAAGGTAAGAAAATCTGGATTTCAAGCGTACCTTCCGCTTGGCATCTTTGGAAAAATATGTTAATTTGCTCCTGCACCCCTCGCCGTACCTTTTTTGTCCCCCGTTGGCATTAACGTAATCTTAAAAGAAAACAGACATAAACTGTCACAAATTAGGAAAAGGAAAGAGAAAAATACTATCACAAAGTAATATGTGGGATTAAAAGACATAAGGAAAAGGAATAACAAAGAATTAATATTTGATTTCATATATGGAATTTCAAGCATAAAACATAAGGCAAAATGGTTATATAAAAAAAAAGAAAATAAAAAAAAGTTGTATATTTCAACTTACCAGCGATGTCAATCTTGTTCTTAGTCAGTTGATTAGAGCATGGAATGAAGAAAACTGGCATGGGGTTATTCATTGCATTTTCATGACTCTGGTTGTGGCTGTCCTGGAAAGTAGGAGGTGTGTTACACAAAAGGGTGCACGATGTCTTATTAATGCAGAGTAAACGAGTAAAATGAATAAAAATGGATCTGCTACAAGAAAATATTGTGCTTGCCAAAGTGAAAGCTGAAAACCCTGATGCAAACCCAGAGTATTCCTTTCCCAATCTTTGCTTTTGGCAATACTGTTTTATCTCTCATATTGACATTTACTCAATAGGCCCACTCTGCAAAGTGCAAGCCATGGGAATCCATACAGTTTCCATGGCCTCTTATTGTTGAAGCTTTGGTGAAGAAAAGTCGTGCCAGGTGAGAGTTAACAAGTATTGACACATGTTAACATGTGCTCACCCTGTTCCCCTCACAACTTTATTGAAATAAGTGAAGACATGTGAAGCTGCCTGAGAGTTGACAAGTATTGACACATGCTCACCCAGTTCACCTCACAACTTTATGTGGAGGACATCCTCATCGATTGCCAACAGTGTCCCTACAGGGCACGGTACCACGCTTGTACAAGCTTGAAAGAACTATTTGAGAAACACAAACCAGAAGAAATATTGGGATATATAAAAGCCCTTGGGCTCTACAATAACATCTGGTTGAAACCCGATGATTACTTCCCCAGCATAGACAGATCATGCCACCATTTCTGCTGATAGTGCCTATCGACCTGTGAAGCACAGGATAGCCACTTAGTGCCGCTAAAGTGCTGTAAAACACAAGATCAATCAATCAAACTCACAACTTTATGGAAATAAGTGAAGATATGTGAAGCTGTGTGAGAGTTGACAAGTATTGACACATGGTGACACATGCTCTCAGGCTTTCTTTCTCAGGTCTTACTGAAGTAAGTGAAGGTTTGTCAAGCTGAATGAGAGTTGACATTGTATCACACAAGATGACATATTTCGTTATCATTCAATGTACTCACACATTCCTCACCCAGCATGACTCATGTTCATATAGGCGACTTGGACTTCCCTTTGCTTTAAGGCTGGGAGGTTGAGGATTCTTCTGATAAGCACTTCTCGACTTCTTCTTCCTCTGAGGGGCGAGACTGTAAAGAGATGTTCCCTAAGGAGGGAAACTGACCTGTTCCCCCTTGAGATATAGCCCTAAGTAAGGAGGCTGCTATTGCGTCAAAGTCAGTTTTTGTTCCTGCTCCCCCCCACGTCCCCTCCCTCTGGCCCTGCCCCTACTCCTGCCATGGGTGGCTCCCCTGCTGCCTCTACGAGAGGCAGGGAAATAAGTAGGATCCTTGTCTGAGTCTTTATCCTGGGAACGACCTGACCGAGGTGTAGGAGGAGCAAAGTCCCCATGGGATGGGTGTTCTGGGATGGGGGCCTTCCCTTTTGCCTCTTGGCCGATATATCTTTTTTATTCTGATTCATAGCACTACAAAGGAGGGAAGTCATGTACGATATGGCATGTTGGCCTCCATCCCCCTCGAACATCTCAGGGGAGAGGAAATCCCCATCTTCATCATCTCCCTGAAAAAAGAGAGATTTACAGTAAACAGGGATGTCAGTGAGGGTGAATAAACAGTAACACAGAAGTTATTGAAATATACCCCAAAGAAGACTGCATTTTCATTAAATTTACGACCTTGGAGACGAAAGAAAATCTGATGCCGACAAGAACATGAAGACTCATATGCCTGCAGGAAAACTCGCGTTTAAGATGCCCGATACATTAAAATAACAGCCTTTCCCTGTTCCCCCGTCTTCAACAGTACCGGTACAAAAAAAACCAAAGAGAAGTGAGACAGAGGAAGTTCGTTCCTACATTACTACAATCTTTTACTTAAGAAAGAAACAGATGTGAATGCCCAGGACGAAAAAGAGTTAACCTCTGCTCCTTCCCTCATACATAAGCTGCACTGAAAGGGCCTAAATTGAAATAAAATCATTGATTAACTTACCTCAAAGAATGACATCGCGCTTGGGTAATGTTTTTGCAAATGGCGACCGGAAGGGATATTCTGCATGTATATGACCTCAGACCACGTGACATACCGAGAGGATACCCATGGGGTTTCCCGGTATGTTAGACAACATACAGACACATAGATTAAGATACGGAGGGTACATACGGATGTCCTTATGTGTACCCCCATATGTGTCCATATGGTGGCGGAACACTTTTTTGTTATGTATTTATTTATTGTCCGCCGTAAATCCCTATTTACAAATCCGTATATAACTATATTTTTAAACATAAGGAAAGACAGGCCCCTGGTCTTACATTTCTGGCTAAGACGCTTAGGGTTTTTCATATCAAACAACAAAGTAAAAACCCCCTGTCAGGTTCAAACCTATTTAGGTATAGAAGTATACAATATACTTTACTCAATTAAGTTACGAGATAATGACTCACTATGTTGTATAAATCACATGTTCAGAGTTACAGGTTAATGGGCTGTTCTTATTGCCGCCTGAAATTCCTTCAAGTTTTTTTTCCTCTGTTTCACAGAGTCCAGTTCATTCCAGAGCCGTAGCCCTCTTTGACATGGGCTTCTATCATAGCATCATAGTTTCTATCGTAACAGATTGATACCAGTAGCTATCTCTAGGGTTCCAACGTTGTTACCAAGAGAATGAACTAACATTGCACATGTCTTTTGACTAAAAAAATAGAGTCCAACACTAACATTACAAAGAGTGTGAATTTAGGCTCTTTTTAAATAACCCCCAGGGGAACTGCCAGCCTTGTTGCAAGTAGGCCTACTTGTTTTATTGCTTACAGAGACATTGAAAAAGGTCCCTGGCATGCCCAGCATCAGTTCTATGGCATTTGGGTGCATTTAAAGGGTGCACCTCAAGATCTAAATTTGGCAGACTGTATTTATGAGGTAACCAATAGAAGTATTACGGTATAGTGAAAGACATAAGGGAGTGGTCATTATTTATCAACAGGGGGGTTGGTGGGTTTGAGGGGGGGCGTAAAATTTTCAGACCCCTCCCGAGGGGGGGCTAAAAAAAAAATTTGACCCCTCTTGAGGGGGGGGCTAAAAAAATTCACCCTCTTTTTAGCAAAAAAGCCCACGCGCTACTATAGATCAAAGAGGGGCGCGAAAACTCTCCGCGCCTCTGGTGCGGGGGGCGCAAAAAATTTTGACTGCCGTTGAGGGGGGGGCGTAAAAAAATTTCACGCATCCGCGCGAAAACCCACCACCCGCCCCCTGTTGATAAATAATGACCACTCCCTAAGTAACATAGAACATGCAAGAAGAATGGGTACATGTACAGAAAATGCTTGTATACATGTAAATACATATAACAAATAATAACACTCAGAGTATACCCAGGTTTAATCTGTGTCTTTCTATTTACAGTTTCTATTCATATCTTCACAGAGGGGCACAGTAGTTAGCCTTTTGTGTAGCTTAAGGGTTGGCCGGCCTTCAGAGTGGCAGAGTTCTTGGGTGGTGTGGAGCATGCCCAAGGAATAGTAGCTTCTGAGTACCCTTAGGGTACAGACTTCCCTAGACTTTTTACCTTGGTGGCCCATATAAAGATAACATTCAGTAACCACTCTAAACTTGTTCGCTTCCTAAATTATAGGAGTCCATAATAAAACTGTTGCCCTGAACTGGGAAGTTGAGTCTTTGTGTCTTCGAAATAGTTATGATAACATTCAAAATAAATTTATATTTATCCACTGATTGGTTATGAATATGGTATCCCACACCGAAACATCCTCCTCACTTACATTGCAGCACTGACTGTAATCCTCATCACATCCTTCACCCTATTACCATGTTACAAAGTGACCTCTTTAGTTACTTATGAGATCACTGTGCTTGATGACCCAGACATTAAGGTGCCACTGGAGAAGGAAGTACAGGTATCAGAGACTCCTCCTGGTGGAGTGAATGGTCTGATGTGGAATACTCTACAGTCAAGTCTCGATATATATCAGTCTTCAATAAGCCGGTTGATTCACTTATCAGCCACTAATCAGTCCTTACAGATTTGATTACAGCCATTCATATCTATTGTAATCATGATTCAGAGAACCAGCCGATTCAGGAACCAGCCAAAATTTATCTAAAACGGAGGTGGCCGGTTTATAGAGACATGACTGTATATAGTAGTTTGATGTTCTGGTTAGCCACCATGCACATGATGGGAGGGGCTTTTATAGGGTTTTACAATGGTTGGCTCACACAAGTAGTCAAAGGAGATATTGATCAAGGGGAGTGTGTCTTACAAAATTGATTTCAAGAAGTCATTTTATTTAATTATTTCATTTGTAAAAGTGTTAAAAATATAGAGTTGCCGGGAGTGCTCATGCTAGTCTTCCTCAGTGTCAAGGCTTCTGTCCAAAAGTCACTGCATCATACTGAGAGCATTTTACATAGTTGATTGATAAATGCATAGGAACAGTTTCTGAAATGTATAGTTCTTTTACTTTCACAGTAAGTCACTATGTCAATGTACTTGGGATTGTACAAATGTTTTGTATCTGATCACAATATCTTCTGAAGTGGTGAGGTCAACAGCCTATGCTTCAGCACTAGCTACACTGAACATGTGGTAAGGGATGTTTGGTTAAGTTTTGATCTTCATAACAAAATCTCAATCTTTATAAGTATTGTTTACTTAAATTTGTAGATTTCTGATAAGCCATGCAAGAAGCAAGTGAAATCGGCACTACTCATTATATCAGTGTTATATATACATGCGTTTCTGGATAGGATTTCATAAGTGTCATATATCTAGCCTATGATTGTAGGAAGATCTTGGAAAGAAGTACAACTCTGAGAACCACATATGTATGTTGGCAAGGCAGGCCAACACATACAGGGGATAGTATTGATTGTTGATGCTACTGATTACAGCTTCCCATGCAATACGTGCACATAGCAAGATTATAATTAATAGGATTTCTCTGTGCTGGCTTGCATGGTCTTTTGATTTTAGAAATGATTTTGATACATGTACCTGAGCAAAGCTGTGGTAGAGATAATTGAGTCTTTTACAAGTAACCCTTCTGCACAGATTCTAGAAAAAGTTCAGTTCATTAAGTCATAAAGTGATGGTGGTCAGGGGTCGGTTTCTCTTCTTCAAAGTGAGGAGGCCATACAAAGGGGTGGTAATGAAACCATAGGGGAAATCCTCTATAGGGGGGCGGGTGTGACACTTTCTTCATTAAATTTGCATTGGGACACTGACAGATCTTTGAGTTCTTCAAGGCTTTTTCTCAATAACTTTCGTGAAAATAATTCTAAGCCATTGTAAACTGGATGGCTGATAAGGAAATATGATGAAGAGTAAACCCAGTGAATGAATTACATGAATACCTGTAAATTTCACAGTAACCATGAATTTATCAGGAGTCTACATTCTGTCCCCATAGTACAGTATACAGTGGATGTTCCCTCTGTGGGTGTGGCAAGTAGGGGTTGAAAGTAGGGGGGGGTAGGACTGGTCGCTGACAATCTCTATATATACATACTGAAGGCAGCAGGTCTATTAGTAACATACATAGTCGAATAGAGGCTTAGTTTCCCCTCAAACATTTCTAATTTTGTTTAACCTTATAGTTATTGAGCCAGGTTGTTTAGCCTATTTACCAAATAATTATATTATAATTAGAAAGAAATTGGAACTTTTGAATATGATTTAAAAATATCAGTCATGGCTAATTAATGTCCTTCCCACTTTTAAAAGCTATCCTACTGAGCACTTTGGTGTGCTGTTCGGAAGCATGTATTTTAGTCTGGGGTTGGCTGCTCTTCAAGTTCCCTACACCATCCTAGCTGAACGCTATGGCTTTATGCCTGTAAGTGAAGCTGATTTCTCTTGTCAACTTGATATATGGGATTGAGACTTCTTATACATGTATTTGTAAGGTGACTTCTTTCAGTGTGAACTGTCCAGTTCAGTGTGAACTGGTCTAAATCATTAATTATCAAATGTTTTATGACACTGCAGTGTATAGGAGTGTAAAGGCCAGCAAATGAATGCACATGTAACTTTAGCATCCAAAACCTGTACCTTCAGATGTATTAGCAATAGGAAAGGGATTGATCCTCCCCCCTCATATTTACTGAGGAAAGCGTAAAAGAAATCATTGCTGATTTATTGATTAATTGATTTATTGTCTGTAAAGATCTAAGCAAATTTGTACATAAATAATGAGCTTTTCCCATAACAGCCTTGTGAGTAGATGCTGCAAATGAATATTATAATCATAATTTTATTCTGATGTTAAACTCAGGCATTTGTATCAACATGATGAACTTCTCCTTTGTGTGTTTTTTTTTGCCAAGGGGTCACACAGGATTCTACCCTTTATAAAAGGACTCTTGGCATAGATGTCCTTCTTTGCTCTTGTCCGCTTTAGTTGCTTCTTGTTATTGTTGTTGTTAGGATGGACCGGTGCATTAACTTAAAACATATGTGTGGATCACCTCTATTACACATTGCCATTTCAGGTAAATGGGTGGCTACTTGTTGTGGCAGTAATGACTCTCCTACTGCCAATTGTTATAGTTGTCAGACATGTTCGTCGCAAGATGACCTATGATGAGAATAGAATGTTTCTTTGTTTTTCATTATCATTTTCCTAACAAAAACTATCTTGATATTAGGTCAGGGACACAAAATCAAAGTGGGTTTGCTATTTTATTTCAGACTGATTCACTGCATGCATTACAGACGATACTTGGACAAAAATTGTTGCAAGCCTTTGTATTCATTCATCTCTTCAAAGGCACCCCAACAAACCTTACAACACTGCCGCCTTACTTAGAAATAATTGGCTCTACCTTTGCAATAACCTTGGATAGTTGTTTCATTGTGCACATAATCGGACAAAGAAGCCAAAATAGCATGTTACACTGTAATAGGCAGTACAGTGGTACAAGGCATCTCTGTGAAAATAATGACATCTCTGTGAAAATAACGCCGGACCTCTGGCAATCCATCGTTATTTTGATGACTTTTTCTTTTACAGTGTATTGTGACTTATTAGGAAGGATGTCATGGATCCACTGCCGGAGGCATGGTCAACTCCTCAACCTCTCAAGGTCAGCATGATGCTTCAATGTTGACTAGTTGACATAATGCGTTGACATGTTACACCAATGAAGACTCATCATCTTTCTGTAACTCTTCATGCTGGGCCATAAGTAATCATAATGAGGACATTTTAATGAAAAATAGAAAATTTGACACCATTTCCCATGCTAGTGTTCTCCAACAGTTCAATTCAATCCATGGGCCCGTCGAGCAAATACCAAGGACATAGTGAAAAATAACAAGATGTGTCCTGTTCGGACTGAATCAGAGCAGTGGAGACATTCATCCTCAACTTACTACTGGGACCTGTTTCTAAAGCTCAATTAGTCGACATATAAGTTAAATCAGTTTCCAAAGTTGCTATCTCAACTTTTGGTGCTATATTTGATATTTTGATGTCTGCAATAGTAAATTATGGGTCTCCTACGGACACTTGGTTACCCGCCTCTGGCTTGCACCACTGATGAAATTTGGACCTTAACGCTATGGGACTTTTCATTACTGTGCGAGCCAGAGGCACCTGATTTCATCTTTGTATACACAACAAAATCACCAATTCATGGCCAACAGACAACTGTCACTGATGGACGGAGTAGGGACAGTATCCTTAGCCCTTCCTGGCTTTCTAGTTCTATTAGAGCTTGGAGTATGATTATTTGGTTCACTTTTAATCCCAAATCTTTTAAATTCCAGTAACACTGCACACCAGCGGCTGATGGTCGGCCGATGGGCGGACACCATTGCTGCATGTGACGTTATAATCTAGTTGGACCTGAAAATGAGGCTCGCTGTAATCAGCTGTCTGTATCTGCAGCCTGATTAAAATCACCTGCCTCTGGCAATGAAAAGTCCTAGAGCAAATTTCATCAGTGCTACGAGCCAGAGGCACGTGATTGCTGTTTTTTGCTTATATCAAAATGGATTTCTTTGTGCACCTCGAAGGTGCATGAACAGTATCTTAAGGAAATAAAAATGTAATTCGAATGAAATTTTCCATCTGGTGATAAAGTACATGTGTTACACAGATACCCATTTAAACTAGAGACTCAATGTCTCCAAACTGGGAAAATGGGTCTTAGTGCAGGGTACAATAATTAGCCCCCCTATCCCAGTACATGTCACATCTATTAGTTCAGTAGTTATTCCAATACATTTTAAAACTCCTGTATAGATCTATTAGGGACATAGAATTTGACAAAAGAATATTGTTGTTTTAAATATTGTTAGAACTTATGAGGACAATTCTGACATTTTGATATAGGAGAGATATACACAATATAGGCATCACCTTTTTATATCCACTTCTAAGACGAATAATTGGTGTATTAGGAAGTTGGCCCTTTTAAATCAGTTATAATATATCCTAATAGTTCTACTAAAAATCTAAAAGCCCACTTTTTGAGCCCTTAGCAGCATGGTTAGACTGTGTGCCCTGGATTTAATATCACCATTTTTTTGCCTGTGTCAAAACGGATTTCTATGTGCACCTTGAAGGTACATATGCAACATATGAAGGAGACAAAAATGTATTTCCAATGAAATTTTTCAGCTGATAGTAAAGCACATGTATCAGAACGGGCTCATTTTGAGGTAGAAATAATCTTAAAAGGGCCAAATTCTTAATACATCAATGAGTTATAGGGAATTAAGAAGAGCGACAATTCGGTCGCTATTGTTTAAGGAGTTACAATAGTAATTCTGGAAATAATATAAAGATGCGGGGTTCCTCCATACTAAGTGTCTGCAGGTATATTCCCGTAGTATACATAAATGTTTGTTGTAAAGAATGCGATATGTCACCGGGAACAGTTAAAGAATGTCACTATAAGTCCTTAGTCACATGAAGCCTAGAGTGGGCGTGGCGTGTTATGGCCCTATAGGATGCCAGGCGCGGCTGTGAAGGCTGAGTCAGTGTATTGGACTTTGCCCATGTAGGTCTTGGGGGTCCCGGTGGCAACAGTGGAGATTATGTCCTTATGAGTGGATGGGTGTGTCCTCTATAGATGATCTGTTAGATTACCACCAGGTTTAAAGTCCAAAGGGTGTCAGATGGCAAAAGACCAAAACTACCGGCAGTCTGGGAGTATATAAGGCTGGAGCTGAAGGGGCTGGGCGCAGACTGTGCTCAGAATTAAGGGATCCACGGTCCGTCCTGGAATTATAGGGGAAGAAATTTATATTCGGCAGCCCAAAAGTAGGAATCGATTGAAATTCTGAATAGTATTTACTGGATCTTTGGTCACTGTCTAGAGTGCTTTCTTAACTTCATTCAATTGGATATCTAGACACACTCTAAAGGATCTGATTATTACATAGAGGAACCACACATCAGAAGGACTTAGATTTGATTAGCTTTCACTTGGTCTCACTACCCATTATTATATTTTCAATGCTCACCTGAACATCTCACTATGGAGTTATTGATTTAACTTGGAGTTATGCCATGATGGAAGACACCAACAGTTTGTGATTGTGTATTGTGATAGCCATTTGTGATTATACTCTGAAATTCGACAACATTTGTGAATTTGTGGTTTGGAAATACCCTCGCATTATGGAATTTTTAATGAGGATGAAAATTTGTAAAGGTTTTATAATTGTGTGGAATTAAGTACATTCAACGACGATGGAAACTACTCATGCCCGAGATTGGGTATATGATGTTATTGATGACATGTGGTGGCATTATTATTTGAGATTTATGGATATTGACACCATTGACTTTGAAAATTAATTGGATCTAAATTATCGAAATTCTTCCTGTTTAAGGCGTGTGTTTATGAATTCTAAATTGAAATGTGAAATCGATGCTGGAGTCTGAATTGTATTTGACCTTTGATTGGCATATATATACCTATTCAATAAAAACCCTTGGAGATGAAGTACCCAATTGTGTTTTCTTTCCAAATGGGCTATGGGATTTAAACACAGCTCTACTACTTGACACTAGCTTGAAAACATTCCCCAAATATACAGTTTAAACTGTGAGTGGAGATGGGATTGAGGTGAAACATAACTGGTGGAAACCCGAGTTGGATTGTATAATAGCTTCCCTTTAGAGAACCCACAAAACACGAAAACCCCAACTTTAGAACCTAAACCCCCTCTCATCCCCTCTGCCTGTGATAGCCCATCAATCTGTATTATGAATTGCTATCTTGATATATACAGGAGGAATATTACACACTCTGATATTGGAGTCACCCTTTATTGTTATATCCACCTCTGAACATGCTCATATATTAGGATATTGACACTTTAAAATTAAATATACTATGCCCTAACGGCTCTACTAAACATCTAAAAGTTGGTAGCAGCCCCCTGATACAACTGTGTGTCTAGAACAGCCGCTGTATTAGTCTCTACCCCTGCACAGTTCTAAAAGTGCTTTCGATCATAATGATCCATGAACTTCAGAAAGAGAGTGGTACCTCATTATCACATACAATTAAAAGGACCTTTCTCATGTTTTATCTATAGGAAGGCTGCTCAAAGTTGGCTGCTGAGACATCAGATGGCTTTACGTCGGACGTGTTTGACGATGATGACAATCAGCAGCGAAATGGTCGTCACCGCAGCAAACATCAACCATCCATTAACCTGAGATGGATAAGAATGACAGATTGGTCTGAGTATGATGTTAACTATTTAGGGGATGCATGACACCTTTGTCTTCATAATGGCCTAATGCAGTGATGGTGAGGTAGGAATAGGTTAGTCAGCAGGGCTGTGTTTTGCACCATGTCAACCTTAAATTGCATGTGTACCCACTGGTACCAGCCCCGTAGGAACAATGTGATGCGTATGTAGATTCAGATCTGGAGGACATTACTCTCGAGGAACTAGAAAAAAAATGGAGCAGATGCCTTTGATGACAGATTCCTATCATCATACATCTTAGAACACACTTATACAATTATGCCAGTGTAGGAAAATACTACCCTATCATCTTTAAGCAACTTACTGGTTCAAAACCACATCTCTCAGCTAGGATAGCGTAGGGCACTTGTAGAATGGTAGACAGGCCAAGGATAAAGTACATGCCTCCAAACAAGACACCATAATGTTTTCCAGGGAAGCTGCAAATAGAAATTTTGATTGGTAAATGACAGCCAGCTCACATATCTATCAGAAAGCATTTTGCATTGTGTTACAAAGGGTTATATGCCATGGTTATCTACATTGGACACTCATAATGAATGCCTTTGCACTGGATATATACCTGCATCGAGGTTCATGCGCCGTTTCTTAAGTGGCGATACACTCTACATTGAACATGAAATTATTATCTAACACCATGATACTAACGATTGAAACAAGTTAAGAAGTCAATGAACAGTAATGATTTGGATACTGACTTGTGCAAAGAGAGGGTGGAATACATATTCATACATCTAAATGTTTTTGTCTTTCCTGCTGTCAGGAAAGACAGAATCAGAAAACCAATATCAAGGAATAACCACAGAGGCAGGGATTATGGGCTCCTTTAAAAGATTAAATGCATTGCTGCAAAAAGTGTCATCATTACTTTCTGTTCTCTTTCATGCTGTAATACACTTACCACATGTTCAACAATGCATTCACCTCCGGTACTAGAACCAGTATACTGACCAAGATGGCTGCCATTGTATTTATGGCAATAGATGGCAAGGCTAGGATAGCCTTGTACATGCCTTTCAAATTCAGTCTGTAAAAAGGATATTGAGTATACAGTGATATATGTGAAACTTCCCCGCACATTGGTTCAATATATAGAACAAAATGTGTTTCAATCTTGTACTAATTAACTTTCACACACGAGGGACATTTTTTTCATATCAGATCATCTAGTCAAGAATGTAAACATTTTGCTCAGACAAACCCTTGGGAAGGGAGTGGTCATTCTGAACAGGGAGTTCTCACTGGGATACGTGAAAACATTTTATGGACCCATCCCCTGAAGCACGGATAATTTTCACGCCCCTCTCTGATCTAGAAGCTTGTTGGCCTTTTTTTGCGAAGAAGGGGTCAACGGTTTTTAGGCCCCCCTCAAACGTACCATTACCCAAACTGTTGATAAAATATTTAATAATGACCACTCCCTAAGCTAGCGATAAGAAGAGGTGGGGGTCTAGATGGGGGGTCCCCATGTCCCTTGTCGATTTTAAGAAAAGCCCATGTCAAATGTCACTAAATTTGTATTTTTCTCTGTCCTTGTCACCAAGCTCCATGTCACATGTCGATTTTAAGAAAAGTCCATGTCCCCTGTCACTATCTTTTTTGTCCCATGTCCTTGTCCCTAGAAGCCCCATGTCCTTTGTCGATTTTAAGAAAAGGCCATGTCACACTGTCGATTTTAGGGGTCTAGACCCATAGAGGTAAAAAGTAGTAGACATAGATAAGGCCTAGACCAACATGCATGTACAAGAAATAGTGGAATGCCTTCCATGTCATCATTTTTACTTCCAACAGGAAGTGTCATAATGGCATAGTGCTTCCACCTAGCAGGACATGCAGGAAAAACTGGATACTCTATAAAGAGTTCATTCATATCCCACCGAGAGGGTGATGGTGGATGGTACCATAGTCGGTGACTCTCTTGTTGTCGGTGCTCCCTAGCCAGCAGGTCAGGCGACTTGGGGTCCCGTGGGTTAGGGGCTATCCTCGGGGGAGGATGGCGCAGACCCGTCTGATTCCTCGCCAGATGAGTCGTCCTCGCTTGCTGACGAGATCTGAGGAGAAGGGAGACTTATTTTTTTTTGAGGGCTGCTTTCTGCTAGGTGGGGTACTACTCAACGGGCTGGCGTCTTTGCCCCTTATGGCGAGTCTTGATATGACATAGTGTATCCTCTTGTCGGTCGGTGGCATAAGTGCATCCTGTCTTGCGATACGAGCAAAACCTACCTTTGAGCTCTCCCTCTGGGTGCTGCCTTTCTCGATGGCACGTCATGGCCTGCTTTCTGGAGAAAAGGTACAGGGGATCCTTGAGTTCATCGCACCGTGTGGACATCTGCCGGACCCAGGACTGCGGGACCTGTGTGGGCTGGGAGGGGCGAACATGAGGCGCTCCTGCTCTAGGGACCAACTCCTCAAAAGGAGCTGGTACGGACCAAGCCCGGGGGGGGACACTTCATATATTTTGCTGACACTTGTGTGCGGCTGGCAAGGGCACTTTTTTTTATCAAAATCCCCCTAACAAGGGTCCGATTTCTAGGCCAAAATCCCCCTAACAAGGGTCAACTTTGACCGAAATCCCCCTAACAAGGGTTCACTTTTGACTTAGGTGTGAAATATCCCATAAAAATATCCACATTTTGACCACAATTCCCGAGTTTTCAGGAGATATTTTCACATCTAGGGAATTCTAATGGTTTATGAGTGAGATATTTCTTAAAGTGCCCTAAGAAGGGTACAGTTTTGAGGTAAAATACCCCTAACAAGGGTAAGGGTTGTTGTAGCTCCAGCCGCACACCTGTGTCAGAATAAATGTAAGTGTCCCCCCCGGGGGACCAAGGCGAGTAATTCCTCCGACCCCCCTGCCAGGGGTCATGTCCCGCTGCCCTCATACACTCTTGAAAGCCCGGGGGAAGTAAGATAGGATGACTCTTGGGTCTAGCCGCTGACAGTTGTTGATACCCCTTAGTTTCCAGGTGGGGTGGGGGGGGGGGGGGGCACCCACTACTCCCGACCATCTCTCCACATGGGGATGTCGCTGACTTTTGTCCGAAGTACCAGACTCTTATTTGTAGGCTCGGGCCACCCTCCGCGCCGATCATACCCCCCTCCGCGGGAGACAGTCCGGTACGGGGTTCCAGCCCTCCTCCCACCTCTTCTCCTAACCCTGGTCTGAAAGCTCCTCCCACAGAAGGGACCCCAGACACTAGGGAAGAAGACTCAGTAGATGCTCCTGGCAGTTCCACGGTGTCTGCCCTAGCTGGAGGCGGCGGGGAATCAAGGTTCCGCTGACTGCGGGACCTGTGGGACCCGGGACTGCAGGACCATGCGACCCGCCGGAACCCACTGGTACCCGCACCATCACTTCATCGTCGATTTGCACAAGTGTCCCTTGCACCCCTGCCATCATCTCTTCTCTCTCTTCTCCCGTGATGCTGACTGTGGGTGCCCCGGCACCATATTGGATACACTCACTAGGGGGCTGCATAATTTTGTCTACATGGTGGATGAACTTAGAACACAATTGACATGTGCACATTGTTATATTTAGACACCTGCTGAACTCAGGAATTTAGTTTTTTCAACTCTCAGAGTAGCTTGTGATCCTTTCAAGGATTGGTCTCTAAGCTGCTTTCTAAATCATATTAAAGGTATATTCAACAGTCTATGCCATTGCCACCTGGTGGTCAAAAATTGAAACTACACTAAGGTCCCTTTTCCCAGTATATGTCATTGTCCCATTCAGGTGTGAAACATATCACCCTGGGTACCAGATACATACTGAGGGTCTCCCAATGCCTACCCTCACCCCTGCAACCATTTCCAATGAAATCATAATTCAAATTTGAATATATTTAAAAAGAGGCTGACAAAAATGGTTGAAACGTATCCATTTTGTAGTTTTGTAGGATTGTGTAATTACAAACTCACCTTGGCACAAAACCTTATCGATGTCACTTATACTTGTACAGAAAATAGCCTCAATATTACTGCTCCCTGCACTTATACGTGAACAGTCATTCGTATCACTGTTAAGTGAAATGGCTGGAAGAAATGGAGGTGTCTTGCCAAATATAGTTTTCCATGTTCCTTTCTGGTCTATGTCTGTGATGCCCATCCAGTACAGCCAGTAGGATGGATGGTTGCAGTAAGATTATATTGCCAACAATATATTATTAATCAACCCTTAAATATCTAAACTGCATAAGTGCAGTACTATAGCACTATATTTGGGAAGCACATAGATGGAATGGGTAAGGATCAGAGTATGTGAAATAGCCAAGTAAAAAATTACATTCGAGTTACACTTTTGGGGGTCTCATACAAAGTATTATGAGATTAAAACCTACCGATAGAGTGAAAGTGCAGCAACAATAGTCTGCCATGGTTCTGGGACACCCTCAGGGATGTAGAGGTGGCCGCCGTCTTCCTTGAACAATTCTACTGCGGCTTGTTGATTGACAGATACAATGCGTTTCCAGAAACTCCTCTGTCTGCCTTCATATGTATGGCAGAAGTCTTCTCCCATTGCCACACCTTTAGATAAATATCTCGTTATATATCATCTCTGGGCTACTGACATAGATTGAATTGTCGATGCCTTAATCTAAAATTTGCTAAAATATCCAAACCATGTCACCTTCTGTGACATTCCCCAAAATACCTAGTTTATTAACCCTTTATATATGGTTGCAGGGAGTAATCTACAATTATTGTACAAATCTAAATGGATTAAAGCCTCTAGATAGGGCACTAATATATCTGTGATGGATATCATCCTTTATGAATTTACCTGCATTGAAAGTATAATGGCCAAACCCAACAGAATTTCTGTATCAATAAACAGCTGATAACTGTGGGCTGTGGTCTTAGTTGTGAGGATTTCTATTCATAAGCTTAACATTTTCAGGGGCTTAGAGCCATGGTTTAAAATCGACTATAAAGGTAACTACTATTATAATTCATACTCACATATACCTGTGTAAACAAGGGCTGCTTGTAGCAAAACCATTGCCACCTTCATGACTGCTGTGTCACAGGCAGTATAAGAATATCATCGTTGCTCTCTGTCTAAAAGCATTATCAGGCCATACGGAAGTAGAGTTACGTGTTGTGTCAACCCAGCCCCAGGAAACATGCACCCTGTGTGTTGTTTCACAAGCTGGCAATATTTACAATCAGTCATAACTAGATGTGATAGCAGTTGTAAGATTAGTTATAGGCTTACGATAGCAAGTGTTTCTACAAAGGTCATCAGTATAATCTAATGTATTTCTCTCTATGATTGGACCAACGTAGGAGTGGTTATAATAGTCATAATTTGCTTTTTTTAGATAATTTGCGACTATTATCATCTTTGGCCTGTGAAACACCGCACTGATCGGTCAGATCTTCCCACACATATTACATCATAACAACATTGCAATTAAATGCTAGAAGTTTCTGTGACCACACTTAAACCATAGGTATCTCCTCACTGCAATCTGAACCTGAAACTCTTGTCCTGACAACCACATGATTGTATCACACAACAACAAAGACCACAAGGAAGTTGCTTACATATTCCATAATGTATGATTGAATGGATTTTCGTTTCCCCCAACCCTCGTCGTTTACACACATATACTCTCTGATGGAATACAACACGCCTTTCATTTTTGATGCTTGCAGTATGAATATTTAATGATCCAATGACAGCTAACAAATGATTCCAAATCAATATTTGTGGAAAACCATGTCACCAGGAGTCTTTTGTGGAAAATCATGTCACCAGGAGTCTGTCACATGAGTCTGTTGTGAATAGAGACACGAATGATGTATTGCATGAAAGTGCAAACATCATTATCCTTATCATTTCTCCCAAGTAGGCACATAAACTTGATTCTTTTTCCATAATTATGTAATTATTTATAATTCATATAAAGAGGCAAGATATGTTATGATACTGGTTTGGTACATTTCTTAAATGTTACAATGAGAGTATGCCTAGATAGAAATAATTACTTGCCTAGACAGCCTCCAGAGAGTTTGGTATAGAATATAATATCATTAGGCTTTCATCGAAGCAAAATATAGATTTGTTTTTAGGTTGCCCAACAAAGCCTTGCCAAGCAAGGAATGTAGCATTTACTCTTCAAGTCGGAAACAATTGCCAACTTTTATTTTATTGCCAACTTTTATTTTATTTTTTTCTGAGTCCATGTAAGGGAGGTTCAACTCAGGTCAGCCACATGCCTGGAGTCTGCCTCCCCTCCCACAGAACAAGATCTTGAGAATTAATTAATTATTGAGAACATGATTATCTCCTGAAAACGTAGACACCCCAAAACATCTTATACTCGAGAAAGTTCTCTAGTCTAGATCTCGAGAATGGCTCGAGGAATTTCTTGGGAAATACTCGTGATATTCCCAGGAACTGGACATGTTTTTTCTTTCCTTGCCCAAGGTGTGAACATTCCCAACTCGAGTCTTGTTCAGTGGGAAATGCCATTTTACTACTAGGCAATATTCATTCAACATCATACTCATTTTTGTGCTTCCCAGAAGGATGGCCATCTCTGGGTATGTGGCCAACTTCCCAGAGGGATGGCCATCTCAGGGTTTGTGGCTGACTTCCCAGAGGGGTGGCCATCTCAGGGTATGTGGCCGACTTCCCTACTGTACAAATGATGGAAGGGCCTAAACCCATTAGACGATTGTAAAACTGGCCGATTATTGGGGTACATGTCAAATTGGCTGCATAATCGGCCATTGTATGGGTTTAGAAGGGCAACCAATATGCCAGATGACACATATCAGGTGGGAATCAATCCTACTACAAAGTAATATAATGGTACAACCTTGAAGATAATAATACAATCCAATGCATTACCTGTCAGCATTTTCTAACATGTTTGACATGTTAAGATCGGGAATGAAAAGCAGTGTATTGCACAATCGGCCACAGAATCGGTGGCTTATTCTTAGATTATACCACCATATTAGCTAAAATTGAGCAATGTTGATGTGCATTATGCAATATTTAGCCAATAAAGGTACTGATTATTGCAAAATTGGGTAATGGGTTTTGGGCCTAAGTCAAAACTTACCTTATGCGGAATTAGATCATCAGAATCTAATTCCACTGTGAGGATGTAGATCCTTGCTGCCAGAGGTCCTTTGGTCTAACCTTTCAAGTCTCGGAAGGGGCTTTACAGTCAGCCCTTTCTTCCTCGACCCTTTGATTCCTCAGATCCTTTATTACCTTAGACACAGGATCTAGAACCGCGTCTACATTTTATACTATATTTGGACTTAAATCCTCGGATAAGTTGCTTCCTCAGACACTGTTCCTTGCATTTTCAAAATCTGAGGAAGCAAGGGTTGATGCAATGTGCAGTGAGGGCTTATGCACTTTCAAAGGGCTGGAAGGATTCACCAATGCAACTTCAGCTTACTAGTGCAGCATTGGTGAACTATGATGACTCGTAAATGGACATGGATTGGACATCAAAAAATCACATGACCAACAGCAGTGAAGCCCACCTTTTAAGGGGCTGTTCAGGGGTGGATCCCCCCACTTTTGGCTCCACCCAAGATGTCCACTGTGTATGCCCCCATTCATCCCCCCTATCTCTCTTCGATACAGTTTTTATTGTTTGCAAATTGTACAATTTATGACTCTTCAGTATCTAGAATATATAAAAGTTTTTCTCAAAATTTTCTAACATGAGACAATCCAGATAAAAGCACCATCATACCATACATATGGATAATGCTTGGCTTAGACTTATATAAGGCATAGCTTATACCTTAACCCTTTCGTGCCCAGAATTATTTGAGGATTTTACATTATTTAACAATTGTATCACTTTGTTGCTAAGACCATGTTTTATTTTGATGTTCTCTTTTGAAAGGGGCTCTGCATTACATTTTCTGAATTCATACTCATAACTAATTAAAGGCTTAGATAAGCACATAGCATTTCTGGTCCGGTCTGGTAACCATAGTTACTGAAACATTTCATTTGTTGTAATTTGGTAGTATTTGGTCTCCATAACCCCTGCAACCCTTAGACCTTATAGATCTTTCAAAGCTGATTCTGCCTGCATGTATACTGTCACTGAGGAAACAAAATGTGTTAGCAACAATGCATGGATTATCTTTATGGATATGAACAGTTCCTGTAAAGTCCAATGGAAAATTGGCGGAAAATTGGGTGTATATGATCCAGCATCATTTTTGGTATGATGTAAGATCTTAGGTCCCTGGAGGGTTGCCTTCTAATGAATCACATAAGATAGCAGCTCATTTTAAAGTTCTGACTCCCTGTGCCTGATATGTTGGAGATAAAACAGAATAGATGGCTGTATCCTAATTGTGAGGTCATGGCCTTTCTAAAGAGGGTCTAACTTCGCAGATTGGACCAGTAGAAGTATCTGGATGATAATTTCTTTCAATATACATGCATTTAAGCCCAAAACCGTGCATTTAAGCGCGCTTGGGCACCTAAGGGTTAAGTAACCCGCTAACCAGGAATAGGAATGGGTCAGGGATGTAGGGTATAATTACATTAGATTAGGGGTAACCTTGCCTATACCAAAATACTTCGAATATAAGTTTGATGATTATGTTATAAGATTTCCTTTGGGCATGACCCAAAACTCCCTTAATCACCAGTGCATAAACTTACTCCTGAGGATACACCAAAATGCTTTAAACTTCAACGTTTGACATCAATTCTTTAACAAATTTCCCAGGGGTGGGGGCAGGCCCCCCCAGCCCCTTGGAAAGCAATATCTAAAAAACTAGATTCACATCTGAGGCTAGTTGAATCCCTTGAACACACACTACAGAGTTTGACATCTATATGTCAAAAACCTCACTAAGGACAAAATCATTACCACATAATATTTGCATCCCCTTTATGGAAAACCTGCCCACCACAGGTTTACACCAAAATGCTTTAAAATTTAGAGTTTGATATCTATATTTCTCAATTTATTTAAGGAACATGCCCCCAGGCCTACCTCAAACACCATTGTGTAATCAAAATTTAATAAGATTTTCATTCCCTGTTCTCATAATCATGGGTTTACTGTTGATGGTACACCAAAATGCTTTACTGGATTGAGGTCTAGAAATGCATTAGAATGCACCATTTGATGTCCAGAAATATTTCCGATGTCAAAATGCTTTGAATTTGCCTTTGTTGGAATAAAGACCACTATACCACCTCTACCTTTGGACGTACACTGTAAAAAAATAACTGTTCAATCTACCAGGGATCCTTGTAAAAGTAAAGGGTGAATCATCATAATTATTGAGCAGGGAGCCAGTGTGGTTTGTTACAAGAAAATCCAGGTGGCAGTATATTGGTGCAAAGAATTTCTGCTAAAATAACAACATCTCTGGGAAAATAACAACGGATCTCTGGCAAGTTTTGGACGAGGAATGCTTTGTTATTCTGACAAAAACTTTTTTACAGTTGTAGTGGTCAGCGGAAAATATCATGGAGAAACCGGGACTCGAACCCGGGACCCTCCAACTTGGAAGCGGAAGCTCTATCCCTGAGCTACTTCCCCTGGCCTGACATTCTCTACCTTCCAACTTCCCTGGATCGGTATGGTATACATAGGGGGAGTGACACAATCAAGTCAAGGCTCTGAGCACCCGACGGGGGAACTAACCACTACACAGTGTACCTTTGTTATTGTGAATTGACTTTACACAGTTAACTGTTGAGTATAGGAGATCATGCAATGTGACAAGAAAATCAAAATCAAAATTAAATTTGTCTTGCAAATAATATACCAGCCTTTTAGGCAACATCAAACTCTATCTCCCTGGCCAATTGTGAGTAGCATTGAGTAATGGCTTTTAGGCTTGATTGCAACTACAGAAAACCCTTCTACCTAGGGAATATATTGTTCATAACTTTGCAAGTTATAAAAGTAAAAGGAGGCCAAGCTATATTTCAGTTGCATGGTTTATTTGCAGGACAACGTTTAGAACCAGACAGAACTCACTCAAAATATGTGGATATAATATTGTCAAATTAGGAGCCAGAATAGCTAGATGGATTCTGCAATATTCAGGAAAAGCTCTTTATACTTTCAATTCATCTGTATGTGTAGTACATGTTGTTGTATGCAATGCATAATAAATGAGAACTGCACAAGATTTACAGAGAGTGACTTGCATTATTCAACATTTTCTTTGTCCTAATATTGGTTAAACCTCCAGGAAATTAGGTTATCTTCCGATGAAGATGTCTGACAATGATTACAATTGGCAATATAGTGGTTGTCAATGCAGCACATAGTAACCAGCCATTTACCTGAAATTGGCAAAGTGATAAATCATCATTGCATTGTGCATTAAGCTGTGACACTTTAACATGCAGTTCTCATTAGTTACGGTTGCTGCCCCATATTCAAAAAAGATGTAAACCTCCAATATACTGGAATCAGTAATGTCATGAGGGTAGGATTATTAATTGAAATTTCCAGTCCAGCAATATGTTTATCGCAGAAATACCATTGAACAATTCCAGTAATGTAGACAGAGAGATGTTATCTTGAAATAACAACTTACTGGTATAAAGCCATATTGCTCAGCTAGGATGGTGTAGGGCACTTGTAGAGTTGATGCTAAGCCAAGGATAAAATACATTCCTCCGAATAGCATGCCATAATGTTTTCCAGCAAAACTGCAGGCAACGACCATGGGCCATCATCAGTAGAAACGGATTAGTTATAAATAGATTAAAGATTATTTTCTGTACTATTGGAAATGGCTAGGGAACTTTTTTTCACCCTTTTTGCTGATCAGAAATTGATCCTGTTAGTTATCTCACATTGTATTATAGCGGAAGTTAACCCCTGTATTGATTCATTCATATTTACCCTGAATGATACATTTTATATATCATCTCAATTGTCGCAAACCATTCAGAACTGTCAAATATAGAAGATCCTGCTATGAGACAAGAAAGTTCTAACATTAAAATCAACATAATTTTGAGAATAATGAAAAGAATGATAAATAAATTACTAAAAGAGGGGCTCACCACATGTTCAGTATAGCTATCGCTGTTCCATAGCTAAATGTCCTGAGCACCTCAGACATCAGGATGGTCACATACAGCATCTTAACCTCTGGTATAAGTACAAAAATACTAACCAAGATGGTTGCCATGGTAGTTAGGACAACAGATGGTAAAGCTACGATAGCCTTGTGCATCCCCTTCAAATCTAGATCTAAAAGAGAAGGTCAACGTAGTTTCAGTTCTATGTGAGTACACTTTAATCTTACACAGTACGTAAGGACAAGTTTTATGTACATTGTAGAGTTAGCAAGGGAACTGATAAGAGTTAGTAAGGAAATTGATATGAATGTGGGACCGAAAAGAAATGGGTAAAAATACCTTTCTTAACTTTGCGTTGCCAGTCTATAAGTATACCAGAGAGGGGACTACAGACAAAGCCGCATGTTTGCACAATACCCAACACATTGATGTAGTGGCTGACTGAAGATATATAGACATTAGACATGTTAGATTCCTTAATAGGCCTGTCCTAACCCAGGAGGGTATTTCTAGATAAAGGTTATCAAAATTATTGAAACATGCCCCCTTGGGGGAAACTTTCAGGTTTTCTATGCTGAAATATGTACCTTATACAAACTGTTTTCTATAGTCATTATGCTGGTCCATATTGCTGGGTGATTTTAGAAGGCAGCAGAAATCAATAACAGTAGTACTGTGCAAAATTAAACTTCATCTCGTGTTGAATATTTTCTTTTGAATAAGTAAAAAATTCAACATGTTAGGGGGCTTCCTTAAAACAATCACCTTGAGTCATATCTCCATTGACCAGCTGTGTAAGCCAGCCATTATAGAACCCTATAAATGCACCCACTCTCATGTGTATGATCGCCAACCAAGCCACCAAACTACCATATAAGGCAGTCCGCATCAGACCCTTCACTCCCCCTGGTGGTACATCTGACTCCCCTTCCTGTCTGCTGGCTGTCTTTACCGGTTGTACTTCTGAGTCATCATGTTCAGGGACATCATAGGTTAAAGGTGATGTGACTTTGTAACGTGGTAGGATGGTGAGGGAAACAATTGGTACCAGAGTCCATGCTCCTATATAACTAAGCAGTACACTTTGACGTGATAGGCCATGTTCATAGCCAATCTATAAAACAGAATTTATTAAAAAGAGTGCAGTTCCATGGACTAAAAGAACAGCAGAATATTGTATGACACCTCTTGTATGGTGCATGGCCAAGTAAAGTAAGATAAATTATAGATTAGAACAGTACTGAAATATCAATATATAATCCCATGATGTGCCTCATAATTATGTCTGGCATCAACTCAGCTGGTGCGCCTTGTATAAGGGGTCATCTAACTCTACTAATTGATAATGGAGTTTAGAGGACATACTGAATACACAAGCAAATATCCTAGGGGTCTGCTTCTCAAATTGCCAAGGTCTATTATGTTTGACCAAGCATAATCTGTTGTTTACCTTCAGAAGAAGATAGGCCATGGTGGAGGCAGTCAGTCCTCCAGTGTAGATGGTAACACAAAGGGCGGTCCTTTTACCAGCCAGTTCACACACCTATCAGAGAGTGTATTAGAACTGTAATACTTTTACAGCAGAATGGATTAAGGGCCTTCTACAAAGTTTTTCCCATGAACCAGTAGATTCTTGCAAATTTATTGAGTTATTCCTGGGAATTAAACAAGTGGATTATCAGGGCATTCACAAGTCATGACACAAGTTCTCATCTTGAGTTCTTCCTTAACACTACACATGTTCTCATAAGTCATGACACAAGTTTAGATCTCAAGTTATTCTGCAGAACTGAACATATTCTCATAACCAGCAGATTCTTGTGGGGATCACAAGTCATGACACAAGTTTACATCACGAGTTGTCCCTGGAAACTAACTGGGTAGATTCTTGTGGCAATCACAAGTCCTGACACAAGTTGAAGTCTTGAGTTATTCCCAGGAATTAGATATGTTCCTTTTTAACAAAACTTGAGAATCAAGCTTTCTGATGACAGTGGATTCTTGTGGAGAAAATATCTAAGTAAAAATCTCGAGTTATTCTCTCGAATAACAGAAGTTTATATCTCAAGTTTTCCCCAGGAATTGAACATTCTTATGAATCAGTGGATTCATGTGAGAATCACAAGTCAAAACATGTGTCTATATCTGATGTTATTCCCCCAAAAGAACATGTTTAACTAGAGAAAATCTGGGGTATGTGCCATGACACAAAAAAGACACGGGAGATTCTTGAGAATTATGTACATAATGGAAATCACAAGCCAAAAATCTTATGAAATAAAATTGTATAATTCTCAGAGGAATCACAAGTCATGATACAAGAATGTCACAAGTGTGTCTCAAGATTGTGTTTGCAGGGACTCTTTACACTAGTGCTTGTGCTGTAAACTCACAGCAGGGTATATTCGTCCAAATTCTGGTAGTTCATTTTAAACTAAAGCAAGTTTTTATTTTTTTTTATTAAGACTTTTATCAAGATATTCCTAAATACTATGTCTTTTTCATTTTCTCTCCATATTAGGTGAGCCTAACAATGGAAAGTCCTAAATAAGCAAAATTGCTTCATTACTGTAATACCTACATGGCAAGCAGTGAGTATAATGATACTACAGGAGACAGCAACCAGAACACAACCAGGATATACCATCCACGACAGATCTATAAAAGAAAGTATTACTGATTTATCATCTACACGCATCAACAAGGTTTATAGGTGATGTCAAATTTAAATTCAGTGTTATCTGGTTTTAATTTGATGATGGTCGATCCTTTAAATGTACACTTAAATAACTAAAGTATATGTTGACATAACTTACCATCATGAGCAAATGCAAATAAACAGTAACCTGATACAGCAAATACCCTATAAAAACAAAGTTTGTGTATAATATGCTTAGTATAATTAGATTATCATAGAAATCAGTGAACATGAGATTAACAAATAAACAAATATAATCTACCTTGTAAATGGGTACATTATAACAGGGCAGTACAGGCAAATTATGGACATATATAGGGTCACATAGGCATCTGGCACAGGACTAATGATAACAAGGAGAGAGCAACCTGGATTACCATGATATGGTTCGAAGGACCCATAACCCATAGCGGTCAAACAACCAACCAGATGGGAGGGCTGCCAGTCCAAACATCACAAGTCCAATCATGAATGCCAAACTTAACTCTGCATCCTGTTCCAGACAGCTTTTGGTATCTTGTTTTGTCAGATTGACATCATTGTCCTTTAGTGTCTGATTTTCAATTAGCTGTGAGTTATTCTGCACAACTGCAGTATATGATTCTCTGTGGTTACTATTGTTACCGCAAAGATGGCGGTAAACACCATCTTGGACCAGAATGAAGTTCAGGGAGGCCCAACCAAAGAATGACCCACCAACTATTAGACACTCCAAGAAACAGATGGTAATGATGCTGAATCTATGGGTAGTGGACAGTATGTTTCTGCTTCCACAGGAGTCCTGCATAATGCAATAAAAAGATATTACAATTATATAATACAAAAGTGATATATTTAGATATTGCTGGGGCCCTGAAAGGAGTGTGGGTGTGGACGGGGGGACCATGTAGTCTTTATCCCTTAAAGTCTATTTAGCTCCAGTTATGACTGTCTCAAATAGACATTAAAACACAAATGTATTTTTATCTCTCAAAGCCTATAGATTGGTTTAGGTAACGAAGCAGACCTACATATTGACCAGTCTTCATCCCCCAAAGCCTATTATAGTTGCTCCAGGTATCACCTATGACTCAAATATGACGTCATACTACAAATGTCTTTATCCTTTAAAGCCTGTTGTAAGAGAAATGAACTCGCCACTAGATTACAGGTTCAACAAGATAATGCATTGTACCCAGCTTCCTCACCCTCATGTCTTATCGGATGGTCGAAAACTTGGTCTAAGATGACGACCCTTTCCTTACAATTCCCTTTATACTTACTCTCTGACTGGTGATATTGAACATGACGTCACACCACCGCCAGTACCAAATACACAGCCAAATATATCTTTCTTATTTTAAGAAATTATTTCTCATTTTAAGTAAAATTTACTTAAAACAAGTTTGTCTGCCAAAATTTTACTTGAAATCTTGGTATGTCCAGCTTACTTGAAATAAAAAATACAATCTTAGGAAATAAATTCTTAAATCAAGTACTTTATTCTCAAATCAGGATTCAATGTTCTAGAATATTTCTTAAGTTCTTAAGTTAATAATTCTCCTGGATGAGGATTATTTCAAGATAAACTTACTCATATTTCTTCTCAAAGTAAGTAATATTTTTTCATTTCCAGTATTCAAAAGTATTAATTTCCTTGTTTGTAAAGTGAATATGATCTTTATCTTTTATGGAAATGCTTTAGAATTAGAAAGAATAGAAGGATATACCTCAGTGACAGAGGTTCATCAGATTACATACAGCTCTTTGAAACCACATTTTCATAAGTGAATAAGACCTGTTTTCAAAGTTTCTAACTTAATGAAAGGCAGTGGCACATCCCACCCTTACATTATCATATTATCTACGCAAAAGGTGTTTAGCTTCCTTTATGCCTTGAAATCCCCTCAATCAACTATCAGCTCAATGGACCTGATACTGAATTAATTCAAAATAAATTTCCTTCAGTTTTCACTTTACTTTACCACATCTAATGTTTTAGGACCGAGTTTAAGGTAGGACTTTGTACTTTGTATTGCAAATGATTCACTATAACAGGTAGTGCTGGCACGTAGTGGCAGACTACATAGTTTCCTCATTTTAAGAAAATAATACTTACCTGGCAGGTAAGATAATATTCCTTGGCCAATTTCTAACAAGATCTTAGTTCTCTACCTTTTCTAGATGTTTGAAAACACTTCTCGTTTAATAAATCTCATATAAAGAAATCTTGTTTTAAGATTATAAGATAAACAATGTTACCTGGTGTACAAAACTACCAATTTTGAGAAATCTTCTTAAGAAAAATAATCTTGAAAACTTAAATCAAGAAGGAAGCTCAAGATTTCTTCTAAACTTGATTTTTCTTAAAGACAAGATGACTGACGAATCTTATAACCAGAATTTTCCTCATAACTAGAAAAGATTTCTTATATCAAGTTTATTTTCTTAGATAAAGAAAATTTGTTTTGGCTGTGATATATGGTCGTTTTTCGCTATTTGTGCACCCCTGGTGCCCGCTAGTGACACTAGCCCAGTGCATGTCCCCAGCGGACTTCTAGCGTCTGCTTGCTTACACCACTGGTGCTGCTACTATCACACTATACAGTCGGTTTATATGGGTCATCAGACGGGGTAGGGGGTCTCACACCAAACCTCAAAGATGATTTTTTTCTGGATGGGGTAACTTCTCACGAAATATTATGAAATAGATATAATAAAAATATTGTTATGGCAATGCCTCAAACTATATACCATGGATACGCTGTATTCCCGAGTCATTACAAGGGGTGATTATTCTTAAGGCTTCCCATATGAGTAATGATATAATCTAAATCAACTTCTATGTCATTATTCTAGTACTACTGCGTCAAAACGGTGGTTTCAAAGAGTTTGAGCTTTGCCAGTAGGTCATTATCCTCTGGGGCAGATATGGATTTTAAGTAAATTCCAGGGCATGGAATATGCATTGTCTGCTGAACTTCATAAAAGGGAGAAAGAGTTAGGTAGGACCTATTAATTATATAAGTGTATGGGCTAGTAGAGCGTGATATAGTGTGAGCGTCTTCCTCGAGAGGGCGGTTCGAGTGGTGCGCCCATCACCGGTAGCCACTAGAGGTCATAACGACCACTGGTCGCTGCAGGGTGGTGGCAGCACTGTTTGTGCTGCTCCAGCTCCTACCTTGGGCCGGGGAAGTCGTTAGTCTGGCTCTGCCCACGATTGGAGTCGGACCACATTCCTCTGAGCTATTGAATATACTTAGCGCTTAACCTCGAGGTTGATGTGAACCCTTATCGAAATAAATACGTGCCTGTTGCACTAACCCGAGATATCTTGTCTGGTCTTACTTTGAACCATATGAGTTTATTAATATGAACCATTACACTTGGTCTTGGTGTTTAGTGCTCGGCCCTGGAGGCCAAACATGAGCACGATGGATCCCGCCGAGATCGACCATCGAATGCCTCGGGATCCACACACACCGAAAAAGACAATATTGATGGCGCAAGCCAAAATTGGATGAAAGGGTACACCTCTATAAGTGGACCAAATGTGGAACAAGTGATTCAAAAACTTCTAACACGAGAAACGCTTGCTCCAGCTGTGAATTCTACATATAGAATAAGCATGGATTCCACAGAACAAATCACACCAATAACTATGATGACTGCTAACGGGCAACGCCAAGCTGCGGCCACTGCAGAAACCAGGGATTAAAGACTAAAGAATATGGAAAAGCAGTGTAATCAATATGAAACCGAACAACAACGATTGATGGATAAAATTGAGGAATTAGAGAAAAAAAAAACCGCAGAAAAAGAGAGATTAAACAGAAACCTCGAGCACAAAATGTATGTGATTCAGAAGAAACTCGAACTCGGAACATCGAATTGAGAATTGAAGCAGACCGAATAAAGGCCAAAATGGAACAGTACAAGCATGAGGCGAGTAAGCTATTAGAACTTCGAGATCAGTGTATCTTGAAAAATGAGGATATAATGAATTCATGAAAGATAGCAATCAAGACCTATTCCTAAAGCAGCAGGAACTATGTCTCGAGATTGCTAATTCATCAAAAAGAAAGCATGCCCTAGCATACGTGTCGGGAATAGAAAATCACGTAACAACAGAAAAAACAAGTCTTGATGATGAAAATTGGAATGAGCAAAAGGGATCATTTGACACTAGTGCATCAGTAACGCAAACTGACTTGAAGTATCAACACGAGATATTGGATATGGAGATACCTCCGGATACGACCTTTATAAAAGGTACAGCACCCATAGTGACCTCAACACCAGATGAAGCTTTAAAAAAACCGGACCGTTATGACCCTATTGTTAATGGCAACGCAGAGGTTCATAGGTTCCGAAATGACGGTGTATATGACCCCACGCATAAATCTGGTCGGGGTGAATCTGAGAAACGCTAAATAAGATTCAGTGTGGCCAGGGTAACGCTAGGAGAAGACGAGTACACTGGTACGGAATGCAATCGAACCCCAGGCACCCCCTTTTTGGGACGAGGATGGGCACTTTGAGCTGTCTTACGACGACGATTCCGTGCATGAGCCTGAACCCTTAGGTACGGGGAACCAGTTGGGCAGCAGGTGCCACAGGAGGGCCAACGCTTGCCACACATGGAGCTGGTGGCACCATGGGGGAACCTCGCGACGTAGATCTCGAAGCAGTGTGCTAGAAGATATTCTGAACCGTTCAGCCAATACTTCGATCACGGCGCATAGTGAAGAGACCATTAGGGAATGGAGTGTCAACCAGTGTTAGAAATTGGTACGCACGAATAATGCTGCTAGACGACAGGCTATCGTCCCTAAGATCTGAAAACCTGGAAGGAATGGTTCTCGAACTTCACAGATGACATGCGATGTAATGTCTGGACCCCTGAGGAAGCCCTTCCACATTTGATCCGCTGTTTGAAACACAGTACAGACAGGATCACGGATGAGAAATGATCATATGAGTATCCTGCTGTACAATCTAGTGAGTGAAGACCCTTTTATGCTCTTCAAGAAACAAACCCAGAAACCTCAAGAATCATTTCGAGCCTATGGGTTACAATCTCTACTACAACGGGCTCATCCAGGCACTAACCCCTCCGATAAGTACTTCCTGACCGATTTGCTACCCCAATTCGTGCATGGACTTCGGGATGAGGATCAACAGCAAGCAGTGTTGGATGCTTGGAAAGGTAGAAACCCTACATTAATGGACCTGTTCGAGGAGAACGAGTGTTGGACCGTGAAGAAGACCCTCATGGCAGGAAAAGTAGAAATGACGAGTTCAACCAACGAAGTCTATGCAAGTACGAGTACCACTCCCATTTCAGGGATACATCAATTGATTCCCCCCGCGGTCGTAGATAATTATTTCGAAATCATCAAGATCAAAGAGGAGGATGGAAGCATTTCTGCTGTACAAGTCAAAAAAGGATGTAAAACAGAAGTATATTCCTCGAAGAATCTATAACCAGAATGTCTCCGATGCTCGAAATGCAGAGACGGCCATAAGCCACACTCTGGGGCCACCCATGGGTAGGGCCCCCGCCCTGCCTGAACCTTTGGACATGAAGAAAATGATGGAAGATTTAATGAAGACATTTGCAGAAACGATGTATACTCGACCGGGACAACGAAGGGTAGATAGAACCAGACTGTGCTGCTACCGCTGTCAGGAAATGGGGCATTATGCCCATGAGTGCACAGCCCCGAAACCTGTGATAACCAGAGTTAATACCGTGGAGGAGACGGTATAGGAAGAAAACTAAAGAGGGTCACATCTTTGGCAAGGGATGTGATCTGTGACACGAAAATCTGCCAAAATACCACCACTGGTGAATCTGAGTTAGTTTGAGAATCAATACCTTCTGGGGGACTGGTAAGTGGGAAGGATCCACCCACCCCAGTCCGAGCTGGGGGCTTTGATGGGGTAAGGACGAGAGAGAACCAGAACCTAGGGGAGCCATCCTGCGTCGAAGAAGAGGAAGGTTGGGTTGAAGAGTTGACGCGCATCAGTGCGGCACACCTCCCCCCCCGCACCATCAGTGTGTAACTTTCCTGAAAGTTTTCGGATGAGAGATCGGTGATTCTAATGAACAACTCCGGTTCGCACAGAACTCCTCACCTTTGGGGGGAAGCGTTGGTATGTTACTGTATCAGTAAAGGGGCAGACTGGGGAATTTTTAATTGACACTGGTGCCAGCCATTCGTGTGTCTCGAGAAAATTCTTCAGCCTGGTGTCCGGCAACCATGAAGCACTACCTGTTGGTGTTAATGCTTGCACGGGTGACGGTAGCCTGATGCAGACTTTTGGTAAGACATTCATCCAGATTGGGATGGGAGGCTACGAATATGTCATGAGCCCCACCATTGCCGACATAAGTGACGATGTAATTATTGGATTGGATTTCGCAAGTTTGTATGGCGCTATGGAAACCACCATGTTGAATGAATTAAATGATACAGGCGCCCCTGATAAGTCACAAATGTGACCTTGGACCCCTCTCTGACACAATAGGTTTCTATGGTGACCACAAATTTTTTGCAACTTTTCCCCCCCAAATCGTTACCTTTCTTCTGGTACCAAAATCTGCGATAAAAATAAGGTCCCCTGGCACTGATTATACCAAGCAAAACACTGTTTTTAGTTGGGACTATTTAGCTGTCCTCGGTTTACTGGGGCGGAATACTACTGTGACAACTAGTACAGACTGTGAAAATACCAGCTGGAATGGCCTGCGATGTGCTATGTGCATCCAATAATGCCTTCTGAGGCTCGAGTGCTGTGTTCGAACCTCATCCTGAGGTACTATCTAGTCTACATTTGGAGTCTGTTGACACTTTGTTAGGAAACTGATCATGGACAGTAGTCCCAGTAATAAATAGCAAACCCCTATTTATTTGAAGAAAAATGGGAGAATTGGAGAAATGTTTCTGACTGAACCCATTTCGGAAGCCCAGTTTCGAACAGTACTGCCTGGGAGCACAGTTTGAGGACTGCCTGATAACATGAAGAAGTTGGTAGAGGAGTCTTCATTGACAAGAAAGTCAGAGAAGGAACAACTTTGGACATTGTTAGCCACCTACTCCAATGCCTTCGCAAAGCCTAGAGGTGCTGTGGGTCTGACTAGCAGGGTACTACACACTGTTGACACTGGCGATGCTAAGCCGTTTAAGATACCTTATCGGAGACTACCTTTGAAAAATAAGTTAGAGGCCGAGAGGCAAATCTTGGATCAGCTGGAAAAGGGAGTTATTGTGCCTAGCACAAGCCCTTGGTCCAGTCCCGTACCTAGGATAGACGAGACATTAGAATCGCTTGGGGGGAATAAATACTTTTAGACTCTAGATCTCCAATCCGGGTACTGGCAAATCGGGATGGACCCGAAAGACATGGAGAAGACAGCCTTTTCGAGTCATATGGGCCTATTTCAATATAATGTATCACTTTTGAGGCTATGATGGAAGAAATGCTAAGTGATCTTCTGTGGAAGAGTTGCTTAGTATATCTCGATGATGTGATAGTATTCGGAAAGACTTTCGAGGACTGCGCCTATAACCACGAATTAGACTTAAAACGGATACTTGCTAATGGTTTGAAGCTAAAGGCTAAGAAATGTAACCTGTTTCAAACATCCATTATGATCTTGGTGGTATAATAACTCCTGACGGTGTAAAAGCTGACCCTGAGAAACTTTGGACGGTATCCAAATGGCAGAAACCTATAAATGCGAAGGAAACTAGATCCTTCCTAGGCTTCTGCTCATACTATCGAGACTTCATTCTAAATTATTCAAAAGTGAGCTATCCCCTGCAGATATAAGCACAATGGACTCCGGGTAGAGCTAATGAACGCTTTCCCTGGGGTGATGAACAAGACTTAGCCTTCGAGCAAATAAAACCCCTGTTTGCTAACACGCCAGTATTGAAATTTCCCACAGTGGATGATCATGTCATATTGGACACGGACGCTAGCAATGATAGCATTGGTGCGGCTCTATCGCAGGTCCAGGGTGGAGTCGAAGTACCTATCGCTTTTGGCCACTGGTAAAAATAGATACTGCCCACTGCATTACCTCAGACTCAAGGGTGAGCCACCTCGATTGATTCCCTACGATCTGCAAACCAGAATCTGTCGAGGGTGTACCGATCTTGCAGTGTCCGACATCGTGGACATCAGGTTCGAGAACTATTTCGGACTATCCGAGGCTATGTGCATCAGTGATGGCCTAGTCCCTATCGTAGATGCCATATGTGAGGACGAGCGCATCCGATCGCAGACGGCTTACCCCAAACTGTATGGTCTGGTAGGGTTCGAGGAGCGCTTACCTAGCATCCACTCACCCGAAGTCCTGCTACCCCGAATGACAAAGGAACGAATCTATGTGTTCATGTCCGAGTCACAGAAGAACTCGCCAGTGAGAGAGGAGGAGGATGCTCTACTGGCAGACCCTGAGCTCGAAAAGGAAGAGCAGAGAATGAGGAACGAAGCAGCTCGAGATGGCGATGCTGCTACCAAGGTTCCTGACGCTGCCTCGAGCATGGAAGATGGGGCTTGCTACTCCACCACGAACGCAAGCTTCTAAAGAAATGACCCTGGAGGAGTTGAATGCTCGCCAGGAGGAAATAGACAAAGGAAGGAAGGAGCTCATGAAGCGTAAGACAAAGATTCGGAAGGAAGTCGAGAAGGCTATTAAGGAATCTAAAGATAAACCTGAACCGAAAGGAAAGACGAGCCGCCGTAAGAAGAAGGTGGTTGAAGAAAAGGGGGAAGACAGCAATGACTCCGTAGCTTTGACTTTGTCTCGAAGCTCTCGCAGCCGAACCCGAGGTGGCAAGACCACCAGGAGAAATGATTCCCCATCTCCGGCCCGAAGTACTCGATTGAGGACCACCCAAAAGAGTACTCCCCTCGCCCCTGAACCTGTCAGCAGCACAGCAGCTGAGGAGGAGATCGAGACCAGCAGTTGGCAGAAATGAGCCGGCAATTGCTGGAGAACATCGACTCTCTTGAAGAACCACTGAAAGACGCCCCTGATGAGTCCAGCCTGAACAAATGGGTGAATGCTCGGACTGGTTTCCCCGACTTCACCCCGAAATGTGTCATGGACTGTCAGAGATATGCTGACAGTTATTCGATCCCTCCAGCTACCAATCGTGATGGCGAGAGCGATGACTAAGAATGGATAAAAATCCTAAGGAAGGATGCTGGTCCAGCGAAGTTTTATCGCGTGTGGGTCGCATCCTTGAGTGACATGACTACGACGCCTAAGTCTTATTATGGATTCGAACATCGCACAAAGTTGCAGTATGTTGCCTCGAACTGAACCCAACTTGCCCGTTCGAGATTTGTATTAACAAATCAGAGAAAGAGAGGGTCTGGCCCAGCAAGGACTCCTTCTTCCGGCCCCTTGTGGAGTACCACATGCACCATGCCCCTGTGTATAGGTGCACCAACGAGAAGCACCAGAATCAGAGGTGTCAGGGCCTGAAGACCATGTTACGAGGTCGTATGGCTGAGCATTTAGCTCACGTCCATGGTCTCAAGGCCAGTGACGCCAGACTGAAGGCTCTGAAGCTCCACGAGCGCCTAATGACCAAATGGAAGGAGATGTGTACGGAAGAGAGGCATAAGATCACTCTCAAGACCGACAACTTTTGCCATACCATCGAGGGGAAGCAGGATGCCTAGTTCCTTAAAAACATAGAGTCACATCGATTTGACATGTCTGCAGAAATGCACTGGCGTGTCAAGGTCCAGAGAAAGGGTCCTGATGCCCTCAACCGTAATGGCAAGCCACGACCCCACCCTGGTACTGACCTTCGATCTCGGGATGCTAAACGACAGAGTCACCAGCACCTCCACCTGACCACAAGCCGAAATCCCCTGACCCAAGCAAGATCCTGGGAACTTTAGTTCGAGATCCATCTAGCATGGAACAAGTCTCCCCGCTGGACTCAAGTGCCTATCGACCACAGGGGCAACCACTGACAGGCAACCTCCAGACTTGGTTCAAGGGCCGGAACACATTGTCTCACTCTGTTTGGATGAGAGGTTATGTGGATGCGACTTCGGGACGTCAAGCTACCCCTGAGGAAGTTCCGAAGCCAGATGACTTCCGAACACTGACTTCCAGAAGCCAGGTCCTAAGTCCCAGACCTTACTACCTTCAGGGAAACCCAAGTCCATGGGTCCCCCTACTAGTCCGGCCACCACCACTGGTCGTGGACGGACTTGGCCGGCGGACCCGAAGAGGCCAGGTCTAGCGTTGGGGATGAAGGACCCCAGCCATCCACTACCCGAGGTTGGCAGGGGGCGTGGCATCACCATAGATGAGAGAGGAGCAGTGGCAGGATCGACTTAACGAGCAGGCACGGAGAGCCCATCACCGAACGCGACTGCCACTTAGAGCTCGGCTTATGAGAGCGGCTCTGATACAAACACGATAAGTCAGACCCCACCTCCAGTCAGGAACATGAGGACCACCAATGTGCTGCACTTGGTGAAGTCCAACCTTGAACTGGAGGATCCCGAAGACTACATCAGAAACCGAACCCAGGAATCCTGTGATATCCAGGCCGATGTCTTTAAGGCGTGGCAAGATAGACACATTAGCCAGGCAACTGGATATTTGTGTGGTGTGACCGAAGGGGTATTTAAGTGCTTGCATGAGATACAGAGACGAGAGATAACCCGAATCTCTCAGGACATGCAAGGTCAAGCCAGAGATCAGCTTCGAGCTTCCCTCCAGTGCGAGAACAAAGCTAAAGCTATGAAACTGAAGTATGAGAAGGAACTCTGGGAGCTGAGGAGGCAGTATGACCATCAGGATGTTAGATTCATGGCGGCATTTGGATGCTTCAAGAAAGATTGGGATGGCACCCAAGAGAGCGCATTGGAGAAGCTCCAAGCCAAAATTTAAGAAGCTAGAAGACGACATAAAGTCCTTCGGTTTTATGAGCGTGTCCGCCCCGAAGCATCCAACCACTGAATCTGGGGAACCAACAGGACATCCGACGGGTATCGAAGCCACTGGTGCTGCCCCGACCACTAATACGGACAGCCTAGCTGGCACTTCGAGCCCTAACGTCGGAACAGCCCCTACGGCTGCTAACCCAGATTCAGTCCCCGTGACTCAAAACTTGATAAATTTAGATCCAGATCCGGAGGCCACTACTGGTGAAACGGTGATGGAGACTAATCTTTGAAGCCTGAAAAACCTAATTGTGTGGGGGACCCAATTTTCAGGGAATTGTTGAACATATCATTTTATGTATAACCAAAATGTGTTTGACTGAGGAACTCCGGACGGATGCAGACCCAGAATACCCAATGGACGATTCTACATCTTCCCATCTTCTTCAGGGCACACCACAACAGCGACGCGACTTGCCACCGCAAAGTCCTTCTTTCGCCGAATGCATCTGCAGACAAGTAGCTAACCTGGAAGACCCTCTGAAGTTTATTATTATTGCACAGTAGACCTGCTACACTGGTGGGCTACTATAGTTTAACATTTTTTGACTAATAACCATTACCACTATTATGTACCTGCGTATAAGAGTTACCTCATATACATGTCAAACCTAATATACCTTAGTTCGATCTCAAATGTATTTATTGTTATAAAAATGTTAATCGGTGCTACAAAGCTACAAGATCTGTAACTCAAAATCTAGGTCGAGAAGTATATTTTTCTAGTAAACTCTGTATTATAAAACTCAGGTACAAACCAAATGTGTTCATAAGTTAGTATAGGTTAATAGTGGTAGATAATAATGTAAATACAAAAACAACATGGCGGCATTTGGATGCTTCAAGAAAGATTGGGATGGCACCCAAGAGAGCGCATTGGAGAAGCTCCAAGCCAAAATTCAAGAAGCTAGAAGACGACATAAAGTCCTTCGGTTTTATGAGCGTGTCCGCCCCGAAGCATCCAACCACTGAATCTGGGGAACCAACAGGACATCCGACGGGTATCGAAGCCACTGGTGCTGCCCCGACCACTAATACGGACAGCCTAGCTGGCACTTCGAGCCCTAACGTCGAAACAGCCCCTACGGCTGCTAACCTAGATTCAGTCCCCGTGACTCAAAACTTGATAAATTTAGATCCAGATCCGGAGGCCACTACTGGTGAAACGGTGATGGAGACTAATCTTTGAAGCCTGAAAAACCTAATTGTGTGGGGGACCCAATTTTCAGGGAATTGTTGAACATATCATTTTATGTATAACCAAAATGTGTTTGACTGAGGAACTCCGGACGGATGCAGACCCAGAATACCCAATGGACGATTCTACATCTTCCCATCTTCTTCAGGGCACACCACAACAGCGACGCGACTTGCCACCGCAAAGTCCTTCTTTCGCCGAATGCATCTGCAGACAAGTAGCTAACCTGGAAGACCCTCTGAAGTTTATTATTATTGCACAGTAGACCTGCTACACTGGTGGGCTACTATAGTTTAACATTTTTTGACTAATAACCATTACCACTATTATGTACCTGCGTATAAGAGTTACCTCATATACATGTCAAACCTAATATACCTTAGTTCGATCTCAAATGTATTTATTATTATAAAAATGTTAATCGGTGCTACAAAGCTACAAGATCTGTAACTCAAAATCTAGGTCAAGAAGTATATTTTTCTAGTAAACTCTGTATTATAAAACTCAGGTACAAACCAAATGTGTTCATAAGTTAGTTTAGGTTAATAGTGGTAGATAATAATGTAAATACAAAAACAACAACCCAGTTATTGTAAAACTGTATAAAAATCTATTATATAGGATTCATACGTGAGTCATAAATTTTTTTGCTTTTCGGGTTATGTACAAATGTATTGTGCTGTAGTCAATACAAACTCGGTATGTTAATAGTTAGACATGTTAAGACTTTTACTGTGTGTACTGGTCTAAACCTGTTCTTCCGAACTTGTATGACCCTTTTCTATTTTCTGTATTTGAACCATGTCTTTATGGGATTAATTCACTTTATAAAATATGGGGTCGACTCATATTGATAAGACGTCACACAAATAACATATCATCTATTACTTTGAACTCTTGTATAATACATCGAGCTCTAATTTATTTGTAGAATAATAAATTTGTTCTGCCTAAATGTACATATTTTTCTATACACCCCTTTCCTTATTCTGGTGGGGGTAGTGTAAGGGCTTGTAGAGCGTGATATAGTGGTGGCGTCTTCCTCGAGAGGGTGGTTCGAGCGGTGCGCCCATCACCGGTAGCCACTAGAGGTCATAACAACACTGAGAAAATATTGTTACTCACTTGAGTCTAGATCCAGACTCAGGCAATGTCGCCAAAATGAGTATTGTTTGAGACTCAGCCTGATCCTTGGATGATACTCAGGCAGATCCTCAGACTGATCCTTGGATGATAATCTGGCTTTGCCTGAGTATCATCCAAGGATCAGGCTGAGTCTCAAATCATACTCATTTTGGCGACATTGCCTGAGTCTGGATCTAGACTCAAGTGAATAACAATATTTTCTCAGTGAACCACTGGTCTCTGCAGGGTGGTGGCAGCACTGTTTGCGCTGCTCCAGCTCCTACCTGGGGCCGGGGAAGGCGTTAGTCTGGCTCTGCCCACGATCGGAGTCAGACCACATTCCTCTGAGCTAGTGAATATACTTAGTGCTTAACCTCGAGGTGGATGTGAACCCTTACCGAAATAAATACATGCCTGTTGCACTAACCCGAGATACCTGGTCTGGTCTTACTTCGAACCATACGAGTTTATTAATACGAACCATTACATAAGGAAGACAACGCCCATGGCATGTGCTTTCAGAAAGGAGTGTGGGTGTGAATGGGTGGCCATGTAGCCAAGTTGTCTTTATCCCTCAATGCCTATATATAGTTGCTCCAGGTATCACACATTACTCAAATAGACACCAAGACACAAATGTCTTTATCTGTCAAAGCCTATATATTGGTTTTAGTCATTTGGATACTTTCAAGATCTAAATATGACATCAAAGCACAAATGGCAAGCAGATTTCTAATAGTTTCTGTGAAAAGACTGTGCACAATTATAGATTCAAAGAGTGTGTGCCACTTTTTGGCCCCTCGTGGGCAAAAAATGTGGAAAGGGGCAGGGATTTACTTTTCATGGCCATGCACATTTTAGAATATGACCTGCTCAATGTTAGTTTTTTTTTGTTATTACAGAGGTAAATTAAGGTCTCTGTCAAAGGTCCCAATAGGGAATAAAGATGTTATTTTATGGTTCTAACTAAGTCATGCCCACTCATGCATGGTAAAGTAAGCAAAGACACCACCATTAAATTATTTTACTTTTTCAGTGACAGTTAACCCTTAGGAGGCATGGACTATAATGCAGAGGTAGGAGTTTACCGTATCCATTCTAATAAGCGCAATGGTGCTGAAAATTAATTTTTAGATGCCAAAAACCCAAAATGAAAAAAAAAAAAATTCTAATAAGCACACCCCTAAAACCTTAAAATCGTTGCTTTGAGGGATAAAGACTGGTCAATATGTAGGTATGCTTTGGTACCTAAAACTGATATATAGGCTTTGATAGATTAACCCCTAGGTGCCCAAGCGCCCTTTAAAGCGCGGTTTTGGGCTTACATAAATGTATAATAAAGGAAACTATCATCCAGGTACTTCTACTGGTCCAATCAGCAAAGTTAGACCCTCTATAGAACGGCCATTACCTCCCCATCACAATACAACCATCCATTTTTCTCCATCACCATTATACCTAACACAGGGAGTCAAAATTTGAAAATGATTCATTAGAGGGCCACCCTCCAGGGGGCTAAGACCAGACATGACACAATTATTACGCTAGATCATATACATCCAATGTCCCATACTCCATTAGATTCTAAAAGAAATGTTCATATCCATAGAGATAATCCATGCATTGTTACTAGCACATTATGTCTCCTGAGTGGTAGTACACATATATATGCAGAATTGAATGAGGCCTCAGAATTACAGGTTTTATGGATAGGGGGGTCTATATAGTACACAAGAGAGACCAAATGCTACCAATGACAACAAATGGAATGTTTTGGTAACTATGGTTACCAAACCTGACCAATAGATTTCATGTCCTTGACTGAAAGTCTTCACTGAGTTATGAGTATTCAGGAAATGCAATACAGAGCCAATATCAAAGATAAGATCAAAATAACACATGGGCTTATCAACAAATTAATGTAATTGTGAAATAATGTAAAATCTTCAAATAATTCTGGGCACCAAAAGGTTAAAACGACATTTGTGTTTGGGGTAAAGACCGGCTGGCTGACTATCCCAGTTTGTGATTTAATACCACCATATTTGGGTTTTGAGGGATAAAGACAGGTCAATTTTCAGCTCTGCTTTATTACCTAACACCACTCTAGGCTTTGAGGGATAAAGACATTTGAGGGATAAAGACATTTGTGCTTTAATGCCTTTATCCCTCAAATCTGTGCTGATTTGAGGGATAAAGATAATTTGAGGGATAAACACCCAACAGCGGGGCTATGCCATTTCGTTTTATCATTAGATTTAAAATTAATGTGACAGTTGATGTTGATGAAATTTACCATTAAATCATTTCATGATCTGCACCTCGACTAGATCCAGTGATTCTAAACCCTTTTTACTCAAATTGACATAAAATGAATGCACAGATGAATTCCCTGGAATACATTTTCATTGATACACTCCTCGAGGGTAGAGTCTGAATGAAAAATGGACCTACCATTTGGGGTGGATCGATGAAAATATAATCCGTGGCTGCTCACCTTTGTCCATTTACTGGACTACTTACGTCCTTAGCCATTTTACAGGTTGAACAGCAAAGACAGGAGTATGCCAAACTGGTGCTATTTCGTACTTATTACCAGTGGGCGATGATCCAGATAACCTTAAAGGACACTCGGTGGGTCTGTAGATCGGCCCTTACTAGTATGGTGCCGTTATTGCATAGATCTAAATGTTATAATGTGATGCGTGCTATAATTTTATTGTTTGTGCATCACAGGTGGTATACATGGTATGTTCTAGATCTGGGGGAGTAGCCATTTGCTGCACGATGGGAGCAGTCAAGCACTACTTCCTTTTCAAGGTTGTCTTATCATTCATTTTTATATTTTCAAAAGGAAGGTGGGTTATCCTCCCTACACCAACTGACTAATCCTTTAATGGGTGCCCTTTTTCTAATGGGTGATGATGATGTGGTCTACATAACATCAAGGTCACCTAGATCTAAGTGGATTTTAGGAATGTATAATATTATATGGTCAATTGCACTGAGTTGGGGTCACACTGAGATTTCCACATGGGAAGGGGGTAAAGCCTAATATTCATTGAATATTTTACTTTCCTCTCATTTGCATTCATTCATGGTACTTATTTGATTCATTGTGTACCCTACCTTTAACCATCTATAATCAAAATCTACTGCAGCAGCTGGGAATATATGATGTATTTTGGAGGGTTTTGGAGCATATATTTGCAGCATTCATATTACTTGATGGTCCATAGAAACCTAAATAGTCATAATAGATTAGCCATATTTTCATCATTTGATAGGCAGTAATATGTGGCATTTGACACTGTATTGATCATTCCTCTTATCTTCAAGAAGCCTGTACCAATTACCCTGTGGTGTAGGTAAAGTGGAACCATACGTGACAGAATTTCCATTGTATTAGAACAGTAATAGAATATCATATAGATAGGATTTAACAGAGTAAATAGAGTCTCTACTATGTCTAGTTCATGATGGAGAATGAAGGAAATCCAAAGTTCAAATATGTAACCTGCTATTCTGATAAGTGTGAATCAAAGTGAGATTGGGGTAGTTTTGGAGAACCATACATACCACATATACCAGATTGCCATAGATTTAATGTTGCATGGTATTAACCTACATGTGATCGCTACTCTTCCCATCCTCTCATAGCATTACCAATACTCCTAAATACCTCTATTGATCTCAATATACTTGAAAATAAAAGAAATGCATACACCAAAACATGAGAATTCATTTTGTTCCATTCTTTATATCCATGGGCCAACAGGCACAGGTGTGTTAAACATCCGCATTATCACATCATTTCTTGCTATACAAGCCCATACTATACGGCACATGGCTATTGTATTATTGACCAATGGGAGGCATCCCTGGCATAAACTACGGAGTCGGGGGCTGAAGGTGTTAGTCATAGTGGAGTCGGGGTCTAATGGCGGCCCCCAGCTGATAATGGCTATGTGAGCTATATGGTCGATAGGCACCACTTGTCGTCATTTGGCATGGCAGGGGCCCCAGAATAAATATAGTAGCACATGCAAAAGTTTTTTTGGTTGTATACTACAGGGATTGGACCATAACATCCACATATTGGGGTAGGTTAAATATGAAAACTGTACTTACACCACCCCGGCGAAGAAGGCATGTCCAAGATTGAAAAGTGATGGGGCGATTCGTCTCACGCCCTAACCCTGTGTATTGTGGGGTGCCTTAAGACCATGCAATATATTATCTAACTTAATTATTGTAAATGATTATGAAAATAGACAGCTTACCTGATAATATGGACCATAATACATATACATTGGCTTTGATATCCATCATTTTGCAGTGTGAGAGAAAATGTTGTAATTTTATGTGGTACGAGGAAACACCAGTACATTGTACACCCCTTCCTTTCAAATACCATAACTAAATGTAAAATGGACTAAATTTATTTATTTATTTTGGGATAATTAAGGTATGACCATGAGTTCATCTTGGTATATCGTTATTAGGCCTGCCTGTAAGCATCAGACCACTAGAGCTCCCGCCCTAGCCCTAGTCCATGCTCCGTGGTGTCACCTTACACCATGCACTTTAATATCTAACTTTAATTTTGTGATTGTTTATGAAAGAAGACACCTTAGATTAGTGTCTGAGCATGATTATTAGGTCTGAGTAAGGTATTTGGGTATGTCCAAGTTGGCATTTTCAATGATTTTTGGCTTTCTTTGTATAAAAACTTGATGTTAAGCTAAAATTGTACAGTAAGTTGGCACTTGTGGGTCTCAAAAAGGTGCATCACTATCATTCTGCGGATATAAATTGATTTATGGTGTCAAAGTATTCTAGTTGTACATTAAGAATGAAAAAACAGGGCGTGAGATGAATCGCCATGTTAACGCAAATGTACAGGAAGTGGGCCTGAGACGATTCTCCCATGACGGTACCAATACTACAGGAGAGTTAAGCCCTAAGAAATGACCAAACACAGGCGTGAGATGATTCTCTCCATATAGACCCTATGAAAGGATGATAGTTGAACAACAGTTGAACATATGATAACATTTATTAACTACTTAACATTTCATGAATTATACTATGTAGAATTTGTGTGTAACATCGTCTGCCATCTTAATAACTACTATTATAATTATGACATCATGGTTGTTAACATACCATTATCATCATTATTATTATTATTATTATTATTATTATTATTATTATTATTATTATTATTATTATTATTACCCCTCTCTTAATAATTAATACATGCAAGGGGTGTGTACAACCTACAATGTACAAGGGGTGTGTGACACCGTTACTCTTCTTAACAACTAATTGTATGCTGAATGACAGCCCCCCTCTCTTGGGCATGAGACGATTCTCCCATAACGGTATAACTACTACAGGGGGGGTTAACACTAAAGAAATGACCAAAACGCGCGGGTGTGAGATGATTCACCTGCAGCTGCAGCAGCTAATATATAAGAAAAAGGTGGACGGTTCTTACAAGTGGTTGGGACCGTTCGGGCTTGAGACGATTCGCCTTCAGTAGCAAATATATGAGAAAAAGGTGGACAGTTCTAACAAGAGTTTGGGACCGTTCGGGTGTGAGACGATTCTCCCAATGCCATTATACTGATACTGATATGTTAATATATATACCAATTTATACAAAATTTCATCCATCCTGAGGGTTCCTTCATAAGTCTCCACTAGTCCCCTGGCCGCACCACACAAATAGGGAAGCTGGATCTAACTGTCCACCAGGGAATACAAGTGGAGGCTCATAGAGAAATACTCAGGATGGATGAGAGCGAGACACACAAGTACACAAGCATGATATATTTGAGTACAGTGGGCTCTACTTCTTCCGAGATGACCTGCGGAGAGGGACTTGTACTTGCTTGTTTGCCTTGGTCTTGGTGGAGGTTGACTTGGTTGCCCTCGACTTGGTTGCCCTCGACTTCGACCTAACTAGCTGAGGGAGGGGGACATCATCTTCGTCACTGTCGGCAGCAAGTCGCACCTTCATCTCAGACAGAGGGACGTCATCGTCCATGTTCGCCTTCAGGGTGGCAAGAGGGGTGTCTTCCTCAGAGTAGTCAGAGTTAGGGAGATGGCCTAGAGGAAGCTCATCCTCAGTGTCGTAGCCCGAGTCCTCCTCAAAGTCAAACTCTGCATCAGAGTCCTCGCAGACATCCTCCTCCTCCTTAGACACAACCTTTGTTTTGTACCATCCGGCACACCCCGGGACAAGCTGTCCAGTGCTCATGCAGCAAGCCCTGTAACATGAGGTGCGCCTGACATAGATGGCACCTTGGAATGCACACGCTTGGTGCATTTGCATTAGCCCTGCCACACCTGGACTCTCCCGGTCCTCCACCTCTTGTGTCGACTCAATCACCTCTTTGGATGTGACCTGCACAAATTTATCCTTAGTTGCTGGTGCCACTTTCTCAAAGAAGTTATCCGCAGATTGGATTATCTGATTTGTTTTGACGATGCGGTCAGCCAGGCGCTTCATAGCACCTCCGACCCTGTCACACGGACCTTTCCCATGCCCTCCATGGGAAAGGTCCTCCACCCTCTTCATCTCACGGTACTGCGCTTCGACTTGGCCACAATGTGCCCGGAAGCCTGGCAGGGCAGCAAGGTAGACCCTTATGAACTCGGCCTTGGGTTCTGACTTGGTGACAAGTTTAGTGTGATGGACTTCCTTGGTCACAATTTTCTTGTTTACTGTACTCTCCACCTTCTTGCTCACCCGTTCCCATTGCTTGTATGAGACCGTCTCCTTGTTCATCTTTTGAAGCTCCACCTCTATGGCCTCATCAGTATAGTTATTTGTCATGGCAGTGGTGCTCTTCAGTAGGGTTGGAACAGCGTCCAACATAAGCGACATATTTGCATGTGCCTTGCACAAGCAGAAGCTGCGTTTTAGGAAGTGGTTGAGTTTGATGTACCATGGCCTGGCTCTCCTGAAGGTGGAATACTCCAGGGTCATGTTCTCGAATTCTGAGCAGTACTTCCTATGTAGATTAATGAAGGTATCCCCAAGAGCGTAACGCTGCTGATTTTTGGTTTAGTGTCTTTTGTCTGGCAAAATGTAAGCGTTATCGTCACGCTTCATGAAGTCAATCATACATAGGGTGAGGAAGGCCTTCACCCTATCACTTGTCAGAGTGATGTTCAATTCCTGCATGTTGTTCATCGTAAGTGTCAATGGGGATGCAGGGGCTGGTGCTGGTTCAATCGGTGCAGCTTCCACTTGTGGCTGTGGATCTGCTGGTTCATGATCCTCCAAGCCAGGGGGTGGGATCGGCTGTGGATCTGCTGGTTCATGATCTTCCAAGCCAGGGGGTGGGATCGGCTGTGGATCTGCTGGTTCATGATCATCAAACCCAGGAGGTGGATTCTCTCCTCTCAGCGCATGAAAGAATCTCACTACTGGACGACAAGGTTGTTGCTTAGTTTGTGGTGGCACACTTGTGGTGCACTTGCGGCTCGTGGAGTGGTTGGTTGCCACGGTGCACTTGTGGCTTCTGGAGTGGTTGGTTGCCATGGTGCACTTACAGCCCGTGGAGTGGTTGGTTGCTGCGGTTCACTTGCGGCTCGTGGAGTGATTGGTTGCCGTGGTGCACTTGCGGCTCGTGGAGTGGTTCGGTCACCTTGTTGATGCATAGCTGCAGCAGCTGCAGAAGCAAGCTGCATATGTAGCTGTGCTACTTCCTGTTGTGCAGCATCCAGCTCCTTCTTCATTGCCCTTACCTTACTCTGGCGAGAGAACGGCAAGGCGACAACAAGACTGTAATTGATGACAGAAGTGAGCCATAAGTATTGGACTATCCAAGGCATGAGATGAATCTCCATGTGAGGAGGGTTACTGCCAAAGAAATGACCAAACACACGGGCGTGAGACGATTCGCCTGTAGCAGCAAATATATGAGAAAAAGGTGGAGGGTTCTAACAAGTGGTTGGGACCGCTCGGGCGTGAGATGATTCGCCTCCAGCAGCAAATGTATGGGAAAAAGGTGGACGGTTCTAACAAGAGTTTGGGACCGTTTGGGCGTGAGACGATTCTCCTGTAGTGCAATGTCTCTGGGATAGAGTTAAGACCTGAAAAATCATGAAGCAAACACTTAAAGCTATGTTTCATCGAGAAATGTATTTATTTATAACCTTTTATTAAAGGTGAGAGAAATGGCTTTAATAGATCTAATATAGTACTTTTTTCTCAGCATTTATATAAGTTAGGCCGTTCCTTCTTATCATCATCATTATTATAATTATCCTTTGATTATCATAATTATCATTATTATTGTTATTTATTATTATTATTATTAATGTTATTATCTAATCATCATGATCATGATCATCATTATTATTATTATTATTATTATTATTATTATTATTATTATTATTTGAACAGAACTGATAGTACAGGTACAAACCTTTGTCCCCTTTTAGTTTAGCTTTGTACTTTATCTTTGACTCACGGCGACGTTCTTGGAGATCTGGGTCCAGGTCATCAATGCCCTTCCTCTTTGGTTTGTATTTCCGAAAGAATAAGAATAAGATAATTTAAGAATCATAATAAAAATAATAATGATAATAACAAAGCATTAAATTTCCTTCAAAACTTACCTCATCTAACAACTTCTTGGACATCTTCTTCTCCTCTGTATGTCTCTTCTTTTCATAACACCTCTTGGACTATTTCTGAGCACTCTCCAAGGCCGCTGGGGATTTTGGGTCTTTATAAGGCATCTGCAAGAATAGATTATAAAAATCATACATAGGGAGGGGTAGAGAGAAAGACTACTGTTAGATAGGGGTGAATCGTCTCACTCCCGACACCTACAGACTATGTCTAACATAGGATAAGTGTACCAAATGGACAAGACAGGGTGTGTGTTAGTATTCTTTATGATATGGTAATGCCAGGCCAGAATATGCAGTACAAACACACTTCATTGAGACAACGCGAATCGTCTCACACCCGACACTCACACACCTCTCCTTCATTTTACATAGAACTAATGGTAGAAAGTGAACCAGATCGGCCGAGCATAATGTTTACATGTTGCTGAGGTGATTTACAGCCCTAATTACCACTCTCCGCTCGATCCATAGAGTCTATAACATGTTTTCTACATCATTCAATGAAATTTTTCGAAAATTAATGGTTTAAAGCATCATTTTTCATCAATTTCTTACCTTGAACTCATGTAGTCGACCGGCGACAAACTTCCAAACCGCCTGCGTCCATAACGTTCCTGATTTTTACACCAGATGGCGGGTCATAGGTCTAGTTCTAGCTTTAACCGCCAGGGAGTGAGACGATTCGCCGGGCGTGAGACGATTCGCTCCTGGTCAACCTCTGCCTTTGTATAGTGATATATATTGCTATGGAGCTAGCAGGAAAATGCCCTAGACATGTCTAATACCTTTGATATGTAGGTGCTTTGTGATATTAATAAGGATGGTTAAATATAAAAACCCTAACAAATGTGCTTGTATATGTGGATCAACACGGTACAAGGTACCCCCACGCACCCCCTCGCAGGCATACCTTTTACAGTGTATGTATGTAGAAATTGAGGGCGTGAGACAGTTCGCCCCTCTGCTACAGCCCCAGACTACCCCACCATACATCGATCCTTCTGTTCTGCTCTTTGCAGGACCCAGACTCTAATTTTCTTTTTCTCATAAACAAGTATAAGTTCCCAGAGAAAATGCATAGATAGACCATGCACTGTGTGTATATTATGGCTAGGTCCACATCTTTGGACGTGAGATGAATCGCCTCGAAAATTAACCAACCACATTTTTATTACAGAAAATAAATAACTAAGTTTATACATACCTAAAAGGTCTTGAAAAATTCTTAAACTAATTATACATTTGCCTAGAAATATCTATGGGCCCTCCTACCAAAAAACATTTTTTATTTATCTCTAAATGTGGATTTCTTTTTAATTTTTTGCCTAAAAAACGAGTCTTTTTGGGTAGTTCTAGGCCCCTCACTCCCAAAATATGCTTCAGATGTATGAAAAACCAGGGTTCCCCATGTAGCTCTAACCCTGGGCTATCAGAATAAATGATAATGACACGTGTATATATAATATTTTCACTGATTTATTAACCACAGAAGGCAGAATGACCAAATGACAAGTGGTGCCTATCAACCATATATCTTTCTTTTCCTGTTTATTCCAGCCATTAAGTTCTACAAGACTGTTCGAAGTTGTGGATTTAGATACATACCTAGGAGGTGACTGGATATGATATGGCTTCTTCTTTGTTAATAACCCCAACATTTACCACAAAGTTTAATCGTATGACACACCAGTAACCATGCATGCCAAGGATTAGTGGGGTACTTCTTCTCCTTCTGCTTGCCTGCAATCAGTTGTTGTATCTTGTGCAGTATCCTCAAGTGGATACAATGTTTGTATGCCAGTGACTGATATATGACGTAGCAACCATTGTATAGTGAACAAAGCTATTAATATATCATTGGAAGTGTACTGATATGTTTATATTTCCATGGTTCCAATTATTCTTTCATGTCTTGTGGTTTCTGTTTGGTAGTTGGCTTCACAATGGGATACAGTATGTTTGTTCTATGATAATCAAATACCCCTGTTAGGCCTATGTGTGACTTTCTATGGTCTTATTTCCCCCATAAAATATTGAGCAAGGCTAGTTTATTCACGCTCTTTTACCATTGATCCCCCAACTGTAAATCAGATGTGAATTTCCAATCATCCTTACATGGATACTAAAGGGGTGATGTCATACACTGTTACAGACGTTGCAGTGCCTAGTGGCATTGCAACATTGCCTTATGGCATTACCACATTGCCTTTATAGCGACATCATGATGCCTAGTTATGTTAACACTGTAATGTCACTTCAGACCAGGTTCCAAGTTTGTTTTTATTTTGTCTTGACCTTTAAGGGTGAATCGACTAATTTCCCTAAGGGAGGAATTGTATCAATTATCACTATAACAAAGTATCTTTTACACTACCAGACAGTGTTGGTTTTGATATAAAGATCATGAGCAATTCATCTATCTTGGACATTATCTAGTCATAGTTATGCAATACGCATTCACCACCACCCGTAACTGAGTGACTGTGCAGAATAATGTGAATATTCAAAAGTGTTAATTTACCTCTTTGAGAAATGGCCCCAGGTGTGCGATCATGAAGTGTGTTCTCTGTCCCTATAATGTCGATACCCACATTTGCATGGTAAATGAACAAAGTATACCCAGTAGGCAGGTAACATTACATCAACGTTGACAACTGGTTAATATTGTGGTGATAGTGATGATTAACTTGTCTTCAACACTTTTTCAATCATTCCATTTCAATTTTGTCAACCATCACCATATCAACACTAGAACAACAGTTGACATATCAACTTTGAAGAATTGTTCTCAATTCAATGTTGATTCAACATTGATTTGTCAACATTGAATCAATGATACACCTTAAAACCTTTCAATATTGTTTCAACATTGAAACAACATAGAAATACAAACATTGAATCAGCACTGATATTAGATGTTGATCCACAGTTGATTTTGATCATGTTGTGTGAACTTTCAAATTAAACCTGCAGACATGCCCACTGAGCGCTTTGTACACACATGTTATATGACCAAAAGCCACTGAGGCAGCTGTCCCCTGGTGACAGGTATCAGAAACACAGAACTATTACTACCCAGTATATTTTTATCGGAGCACTATACCCTGTGGGGATTTGCCATATGCAATATATATATGAATATATGAATAGATTTCCTATTCCTCTGCAAAGGTGTGAGGACATTAACCAACTTTTTTTTCACAGATAAACACAAGGTACGTAGATTTACTCTCATCTGCTCCTATTGTAGGCCTACACAATGAAGGTAGAGGTTAGAACATTAACGGCTGTTAGTGTTACCGCAACCTGGTGGGTGATCCAGAACCATAGATATAGCTGCCAATACAACTGTATAACAATACGGCTTCTCACACATTGCTACCACCAAGATTGAGATGAATGAACTTTATTTATAAACCATTATTGTGTTTTAATGGGCACACAGTGCACAGTTGCATATGAATTGTATGCAGCATCTAAAGCGTTAAAAGGTCATTCCGCACTGGTGATAGGCCAAGTGGATATTCATCTACTTATAATTATAATGGTCAAATAATGAACATTGTGAGGGGAATTCCAATATACCATTTTGGATCAAGCAATTATTACCAGCATGTCTGAATGGCAGGAAGTATTGATTATAAAGTTGGACACAAAGATGGCAGTGACGGATTTAGAGGGGGCGCCCCTGCGCCTTTTCCGTAGTACTAAATAGTTTAATTAGATCATTTAGACCCCAAAATTTGCTAAAAAAATAAGGGTTGCGCCCCCTACTTTAGGGCCGCGCCCCCTCCTTTCCCAAATCCTTGATCCATCACTGGATGGTTCACGAAATAGCAGACAGGTGGCAGCAGGGAATGGAACAAGATCGTCAATAGTTACAAGAGCATTAGTTCCTAGTTGGGGAGCCAGCTCATCGAGATGGACAAGTGCTGGTGTTGAGAGCAGCACAAGATATCTGGGGAATGTTTCAAAACTTTTATATATTTATTAGAGCTAGCCCTTAGTATAACCAATTTAAAAGTGCCATTTTCCCAATATATTAATCTGTATTAGAACTAAATATAACAGAAAAAGGGCAATGCCTATATTAGGGGGTGTATCTCTCCTATATTAAGATAGCAACTTTTGAAACAGATTGATAATATTAGGAAAGTGACCCTTTGTCAATTAATTTTTGGGTCACCTGGAGCCCTTGTCCTTAAATATATAGCCTACAGGAGGAATGGTCAAATGACCTTCCACTGTCATCACTGGCCTGAACCATCAGCATCAGTGTGTCATCAGCTGCCTCCAAGCGCATGCTTTTGTCATCACCAGCCAGCTTCAGGCGCATTACAATAATTAAGTTGCATACAAACCAATATAAGATGGCCTATTAAAGTCACAAACACTTATGATTAGTTAACCTTTCTCGAGTCAAACTCCCATGTTCCATAATCATTATCGTGCATATGGCCGACAAGTACAGTGCACCTATAGATTCCTAGTATCTTCATGAAGTGAGATGGTCATGTATCAGAGATCTACGTGGTGTTAAAGGTGGGGGTGGGGATGCCCCATCTGCCAGTCATCTGACCTCCATTTGTCATTATCTACAACAGCCTGAAATGATAAACATTGTCAGGTCGGGAGGTTGATACCGATGTGCTGTCGATAATACATGTTCCATTTCAAGCATGTTCTAATATTGAATTTCGTGCATATTCTAATGGGTCGTTGACTTTGCCTAACTAGTATGGTTAGATAGTTGGTACTAGTTAGATGTTTTACCAGTTGAGGTCATAGTGTGTGACTATTTCAATTTATTGATGTGAGGTTCACGATGTATCGCCTCATCGACATTACATATATCACATATCATTTCAATTCTGTTCGGTGAAGAGTATGACTCATCATTTGACTACTCCATGTCCCTTAAAATATGGAAATGAACGTGATTATTTATGATAGAGTCATTTTTATATGGAAATTCCAATTCTGAGCAAAAGATTTTGTTTATGTCTGTGCCTATAGCGCGATACCATCACTGCATGCTAATTAACCGATTAGCTAGTTCCAGCTCCACTACCCACTGCACTTATAAATGATAAAGAGGAAAAGAAACTGTTCCCATAGAGGTCTACTATGTGGAGATGGAAACAACTCATACACAAATAATCATTAAGACGAGTGGTATAGGAAAAGGAGGAGGGGAGGCAGAGGGTCTTGACCCCCAATTAAAGAAGGTCCGGTGTAAGCCTATATTAGTCCAACCAACCGAGAGCTCTGGGCCCCAAATAAAAGTTTGCTTCCTGTATACACCTATATAAATCTGCTCCCATACATAATGGTCACACCTCGCACGCCCTTCAACATAATGTCACCTGCTATACAATCTGATAAATGCATCAATAGATAAAATGTGAAACCTTTAACGGTAGCAAAGCGCATAAGTGTCAACGTGGAATTGAGACTCCCCAAATCCTACTGGCTATTGACTAGCCACTACTGACCTCTAAGGTCAGAAGGTAATTTCCTGATGGACTATTATCGCATACAACCCTACTACCTGAAATCACATTGCTATTGCATATGGTGCAGTCGTACACTGTCGGCCCAGCGCACCAGTTTTACAGTGGAATGATTATTATTCTGGACTACACTGGTAGTTGATGTTACAACAGACCTATTGACCTGATTTGGGTTCTAGTGTATGTACTACAGCGGTATGTATTGTCCATTTAGAACTGGGGCCGAGGGAGTAGTATTTATAATTAGTATATCACATACAACCTAGGCATACCAAGCACCTGTATCATTCAGTGTTACTGTCGTTGTCATCTCTATAGATAATATACAAATGGAGCCATTTAAGCAAACATTAGAAGCAGACATTTCCGATCAGATTCCAAACTTGCCCAAGGAAGGTGTTCAGGAGCTGTTAAACAAAGTCTCAGAGGTAGCTGAGAGTGCTGAAGATTTGCCCCATGTGGAACCATCAGATCTTCAGCCACCATAAAAGAAGGCTACAGCAAAGCGTTTTGTCGCCTTTTTACAAACTAAGTATGGAGACCAAGGTGAGACTTGTTTTCATTATAGATGGGTGTTTCTTGTTATCATTCTGTTCCATTGACACTGCAGTGGCCTATATTTCACAAAACACATTATCCCAACCTAAAGGTAACTGAAAAGGTTTGGTGAATATTCTTGTTTTCTCATTTTTCTGAGGATGCAATATTAAGCTATATTGAAATATCCTCCTGGACACTTCTGATCACATATGGTACTGTTGCTGCTAATTTAGCATGATCGTGCTCTCTTAAGCCTTGTGTCCACAGGGCGATGTAATTGGTACTGACAAAATTTCCCGACGATAAAACCACTTTTATCATCCATTCCCGACAATAAAACCACTTTTGTCACCCATTCCCAGCAACAAAAATTAAACTTGTTAGATATTTTCATTGGAAATTGACGACAAAAGTGGTTTTATCGTTGGAAATAACGATGGATTCTGTCGTTATAAATTCTGTCGCCCTGTGGACACAAGGCTTTAGAGCAACATTATTGTATCAGTGTTGGCTATAATGTAAATCTGTATATTGTTATCATATCTATCAAAGGCTTATCTTATTCTTTACAACAACAAAAGATATAACATAATACCATAGTAATCATGTAGACCAGTTGCCGAAATTTATTTGGCCCCATATGCAGATTCATCGCAGAGCATATGAGGTTCAATTAAGTGTCACCGGAATTCTCATGGGCTCTGTATGGATTTTATGCATGTGTGGCTCAGGCTGAAACTATAAGGAGTATCAACATTCTCCAAGCACTTATAACTAGATCTATAAACAAATGTTCACGACCATGGGATATTTTTACATCGTATTCCACGAGGTGGGACTGGCGTATCCCACGAAGCCATTATATGGGATATTTTGGTGTTATTTTTGTTTTAAATAAAGAAAAACAGCTCAGATCTGTTCAAAGTCCAAGATGGCGGACACCCATTGAATACGAACACATTGTATTCAAAGCCCCCCATTGAATAAGGCGGTTCTAGTACTAATCTATAGTGACGTTCGTATCAGCCATGGCATAAAGAAAGAAATTCAACCCTATAGTAATACTCTATATACGCCACATATGCCATGATGCCATCAGTCCGTTGCATTATCAAGCCATCAGTTTGTTTCGATCATATGACCTTGGTATCTCGTCACAGGCCGCAAAGCGGGATTCGACCTTTTAGAAGCAATTCTGTTGTACAAGATTCACACAAAATTAATGTACATGAAAATCTACCAAAATAGAAGTTTAGACACGGTCATCACTGGCTGTGTTGAGATTAAAATATGCCCTGAAAGTATCATTGTATTGATTTTAAACCTTGTGTATCTAGTTATAGCCTACATTCCAATAAACTGTGTCCAAACTCACTCTACATTTCTAAGCACATCAGAAGGCCTCTTACTTGGGTTACCTGCTGGCTTTCAGATGTGAAACTCACAGAAACTCCTACTGAACAATCCAGATAAAGGTGCAAATATATATGAATCAATAGTGCACACTCCCAACCACGCTTTTATCAGTGACCGTTAAGGGTGTCTATTATTAAACTGTTACTGATATTGTACGTGTGGGGCCCTTATACTGTTACTTGGGTTCAAAATGGATAAGGGTGCGGTCTGGAACCATTAAATTGATATTAAAAGTGAAATACCCCAATACAAGAAGCATCAATAGGCCACGGGCTTGTAGAGAGGGTTAGGTTATTGCAAAAGATTATACCTAGGATATTGATAAATAATATCATTAATGCGCAATATATCCGTCCAAATAGGCCTATAGCAATGGGCAACATAATTATTGTCACAAAATAGCGAATGTATCCAGTGGGTTTAGCTGTCTGGTGATTGAGTATTAACATTTTTCTTCACAGGAACATAGTTCGGTGGATGTTCTCCACAGACAGCACGTTGCAACGCCACAAGCCACCTTGGGATGGGAAGGAAAATACGTACCAACCAGATTATGCATTGTAGTATCAGACCAATTTAGAAGGTTGAAATATCAATATTATGAAACTATATAATGGTGATGATGCACGTTACCAGTGTAAATCTTATCGGAGTAAATATTCAGTAGTGGTTAATTCGTTTAGCATTACTTGCATACAGTAGATAGGGATTTACAAATGAGAACACATAAGAGCATTAAATGACCAAATGGATCACTGAAAGGGGGCGCATGAGAGCATTAAATGCACCAAATGGATAAATGGAGTGTGGCCCCTTCCATTTACAAAAATCTTTTGTAAATGGAAGGGGTCACACTACCCATTTTCCTCCACGAATTTTGGCAACAGCTTTGTTTATCCATTATCTACATTTTAGGGATCATAATCTTATTATTTTATTTCTTTTATATGAATTGCATATGGCTCACGAAAGAAATATAGATATGGTCCTACTTGATCCAGGAATCAGGGCTGTCAATGTACATCAGTACGGTGTCATCGGGATGGGATATTTTAATGATATGTTTCTTGCCCATGTGGTCTTCTGCTGTAGCCTCGTTCACAATGCAACCAGGCAGAGAAGTTGATGTAAGGGCCTGGGTATCCTAGGAGACGAAGTTTTCAATTATTTTGGTGAAGTGTCTAAATAAATCTTGTCCTGTACCGATCATCCATAACTGCAAAATACTGTCAAGGATTTTTTTCCGATTGTGTCCAAATTATATATCTGTGCAAGGCATTGTAGATCTGAATTAGATATGTTAAAGCAGGGCTTGTTCTATATCCAAGAGGAGGATATGACTGTGTTGATATTTCTTAGAATAAAAGTGAAAACTAAGTCAGTTATAAACGATCAGCATTTTCCATTAACGATTTTCACATAAGGAAACCCAGGTCTGCGAATATGAATACATACTGTATGATGTTTACCTTCCGACTGTTGAACGAATACAGAACAAAGTTTCCATGCAGTGCAAGCCAGCGCCTCTCCCAGATCCTCTTGTCAGATGACATCAACACCATTCCAGAGACAACTGATGGGTCACTACCATTCACCTGATAATAGATATTACGATAGATTTTTGTCACTTTGCAATTGCTGAGGTCAATTGAAAACTTAGGTAGCCCTATATACTATAGAACACATAGATTCAATGTGTAAGGCCCCTCTAGAGGTATAAGCATATTCACTGCAACATCCCTGTTCCTTGGCTCTGCCTATACAGTCCCCTTTACCCACCTACTCAATTTACCCTAAATGCTACTGAAATATAATCCTGACTTTCAACACTTTTCAGGGTCATCTTCATCAAATCAGAAAAAATAGTTATAGAACATTGGAAATGTTATCTTACTTGCCTGTAGTTCATCAGTCTGTAGTTTTAGAGCCTCGTAACACAACCCACAGACACGGTCAGGTTTGTTATCTTGGTAGGGAAGCGGCACTTTGTGGGATGAGCAATCTCCACATACAACCTTTGTGTGAATAACTTTGATAAACAATCGAGTCACTGATGAAGTTTCATGTTTCACCACTTACACAGTTACTTGGACTTAGACTTTCAAACCTTCAGTGATCCATTTGGTGCATTCTACGTCTAAGGAAGCTTTCAATTCAAGTATCCAAGTGAAGCAAAGGTAAATCTGGCCACTTTGTTATGTATTTACAATGCTTTATGCATGACAAATTAGTATCAAACTGGCCATATTTAAGCCTTATATTTGCCTATAGGTTTCTGTCAATGTCAGGGTGTGCCTTATACATGGGTTTGCTTTATACATAGAGGTAGTACTCAATGTTACATACAATCCCACAGCTACGGCAGTGATGGCGTCTCTTGATCATGGAGAAAACGGTAGCACACACCATACACATACTGGTGCTCTGGTCTTTAACCCATCTTGGGGCATGATGCCCTAGCCTGTGCTTCTGAAATCTATAGACGACTTCTGTAATCAGAGCTTTTCTTCTTATATTCAACAATTAAACATTATAATGGAACACTATCATAGTTACGGAATTATTTAAAGGTATACAGATTCAATATTGATATATCTTAAATCCTTTCGAAGAGAAAATTGCAGTACCTTTTCTGCTCTTGGTCTTTGGTCATAGACTGAATTGTAGAAACCCACTCATCTTTTTCTCTTTGAGTTCTAATGCAGGGTAACAGAAAGCAATCAGTATTCTGCAGCTTAAAACATAAAAGAAAGTAATTACATTGGGCAGGTACATGATATAGGGGCGTGGACAGGGAATGTTAGCATGGGGGATGAGACAGGGTATGGTACATGATACTGGGGGTGTGGACAGGGAATGGTACATGATACTGGGGGCGTGGACAGGGAATGTGAGCCTGGGGATGACAAAGGGTATGGTACATGATTCTGGGGGTGTGGCAGGGTACGTGTGGTTGGAGGCTGAGGCAGGGTGTGATACTGGTCCAGTGATTAGAAAGGCTATTTTTCTGTTTTCTCAGCTTTTCAAAGACCCACCAGGGGATATCCATTTAGATCTCATTTTAACATTTATACGGGGGGGGGGGGGCTTAGCATGCCCGCTTTTCAAAACAAGTCATGCTCTGCTTCACCATTCAACTTGCACTCACCACATTAGTCTGAAAGGTCACCTGCCTTGTTTAAAATAGAGAGAGCTGCACTATCAGGTACCTACTCATGTCACACACTCTATAGTATAGTATACTGACTGACTTCTCCCAAGTAGGTACCTACTCAAACCCCCATTTTTATCACTGTACTTGAATGACCACTTGTGAGCAACACAAGAGACAAGTTATAACTTCATGAAAAGAAAGTACTGGAAATGAGGGCCTTTTTAGCCAGTGCTAGCTTTTTCAACACTCTCCTGGGGGTGTGGTGTACATCTCTTCAATGGTATCTCTATGGCATGGGCGTGGACTGGTTACCAGATTTAGTCTGTGTAGGTATTATCCATATGCTATAGAAGGGTGAGAAACTAAAGGGAACAGTGCTGCCCTCTGGTGCCTTTATTTGCAATGCACAGACCTTGATTACGGAGGTGAGGGGTTACTTTGGCAAAGTCACCACTCACCTCTGTAATCAAGGTCTGTGCATAGCAAATAAAGGCACCAGAGGGCAGCACTGTTCCCTTTAGTTTCTCACCCTTCTATAGCATATGGATAACTACTACACAGACTAAATCTGGTAACCAGTCCACGCCCGTGCTCTATGGGGTGTTGTTATTCACATGAAATGAATGATAGTGGGGGTGTAGATAGGGTATATGAGCCCACCATAATGCACCATTTCCCCACTAGATTTTAAAACTTTCTGGGGGCATGCCTCCACAGGACATTTTATAAATGTAGAGGGGGAAAGCCTTACTACTGGAGACAACTTAGACAGGAAAGCCCTCAGAATCCACCAGAATACACTATTTCTCATCAAGATTTCAAAATTTTCTGGGAGGCCCCCACAGGACATTTTTTTAATCTAGAGGGGGAAAGGTCTTACTTGTAACTGTAGCTAACTTAGTCAGGAGAGCACTCAGAATCCCCAAGAATGCACTATTTCCCCTCAAGATTTCAAAATTTTCCTGGTGGGGGATGTCCCCAATACAGTCACTACGCTGCATGCTTGCACCATCACGGTGCTGCACTTGAGACCCCCCCCCAACATGTCCAAATCACGCCCCCCCCTTCTGAAACTCCTGGATCCGCCCCTGAGGCTGGTACTTAAGAATATAATTCAATGTGAAAATGAGTACAATTTCCATCATTTCGGACCCAATATTGATTTATGCATGTTTAGGCATGTTAGGCTTTTCTTAAAGTAGAATATCTTGGCTGTCCAAAAGCGTTTTGGAGTTGACTGATCGCTTCCTAGTATATAAGACAAAATATGAATAAAGGTAAGCTTTGCTCCCTTGCCACAGGAGTCTTTGCTTTAGGGAGCCATTGTGGGAAGACTAGAGCAAAATGAGGCAACATGTAAAATATAGGTGTATATTGTTCCTGCCAAGAATTGGTTACATTCAAGTCCCATTTGTCACATTTTAGGATATGTCAAATAGTATGGAAGGCCGGTGCGCCGTTCTCTTGCTGATGAGAACACTACATCTACAGGGCGGCCATATTGCTCTGCTACAAATGGGCAGGGGATAGATAAACTGCTTGGACATTGTGCTCAGACAACCTGCTTGTGTTTGGACATTGTTTGTGTCAGATTTATAGACTTGTTTGTGCCAGGGTTTGTGCTTATAAACATTGTGCTTGGACTGTGCTCAGACATTGGTCAATTTTTTTTTTTTTTTTTTTTTTTTTTTGGGGGGGGGGGTTGCTCGGACACAGACACAGAACAAACAAGCTTGGAGACTGGGTGATTGGACTAGTAATTGGACATTGAGCATAGTGTCCGAGCATATTGTCCGAGCATATTGTCCGAGCATTGTGTCCGAGCATAGTGTCTGAGCATAGTGTCCGAGCATTGTGTCGGAGAACATTTAAAAGCCTACAGGAGTGCATTTATGTCTGAGCACCCCTCCCCCACCCTCTCAAAAATTTCAATGTCCAAGCACAATGGATGTCCAAGTATTTCACCGCCCATTTAGTAGTACATGGTGTCAAACAACATAGACCACCTGGAGATACAGTACCAATTGGCAAATGACAATTAGCAAATGGCAATTGGCAAATGGCAATTGGCAAGAGAATGGAAGACCGGCCGTCCATAATATGGAGTAATAAATCTACAGAAAACCGTAATAGCCTTATACTCACCTGCCCTGAAGCTCAACTGTCTTGGAAGTTGTCTCCAAATAGAATGTGAAAGGCATTTCTGGGTTGTCTCCATCTAGAACCTACACACAGTCAACGTTATTGATGAATTTCACCTGGCATGTATTCTCAAGAGGAGTGCCAAGGTTAGGAAAAGTGCAACGTAGGGATATAATATTCTACATGTATCAGCCTCAGACTTAGACAGAAAACATTGAGCACTATTAGTTTAATTTATATCTTCAAGATGGACCCTGGCTTAAAGTCTATTAAGCAGAATTTCTTCTGATGAGTGAATGGCAGTTTCCTTTTCATGCATCATGCTAACTCCAGAGAGTTGGGAAATTTCTTCTGATGAGTGAATGGCAGTGCCCTTTTCATGCATCATGCTAACTCCAGAGAGTTGGGAAATTTCTACTGATGAGTGAATGGCAGTGCCCTTTTCATGCATCATGCTAATTCCAGAGAGTTGGGAAATTTCCCAAGCATGATGCAGAGACGGAAACTCCCTTGCAATCGGTGCAAACTACAAATGGAGATGAAGTCATGAGGCTTTATTCCATGCCTAAAGGTGCAATGTCTACATTGATTGATTGATCATATTGCGTGATATCTTACCTTCATACCATCTACTTTAAGAACATTGTGGACATTGTACCTTCCAAGTTTCCTGTGATCAGTGCATACTAGCAATAGATCAGTGAACTGAAATAGGAATAATTGTGAACATGGTATAAGTCTAAACGTGGATTAAACATGCTTTACAAACATCTCCGTTTCTTTGCCTATAGATTATTTTGACATTAAACAGTATCGAGGAATAGGTGACAAGTACTATTATATTGTTTAGAGAACTGACAAAAGAAAACTGCTTGGGTTGATTTTACCTTAATTATGATTGTTCATAGCAAAACATGTCTTAACAGTTGTTGTAGACCAGAAGGTTATTTTAAAATAAGCTTAAGGTTAATGTTAAAACTATTTTGAAATAGCATATAATAGCCTTTATGTTGAATCCCCCCCCCCAAAAAAAAGGGATTCTCTCAATAATTGCGCATACATTAATGTTATGTTCTTAAGATATCATAATTGCACTCACCAAAAAGAGGTATCGGTCAAACTGTGTACCATTTCGGGCAGATATTTTGAAGATCTGTCCCTCCTTTATCAACTCACGTGGTGCATCGGTCAGGTCCACAACACCATTACAGTGCCACTTGAACATATGAATTAGATCGAGCAACCTCCAAAACTTTTCCTGCCAGACATATCATACATGGAGAAAAATCATTAAGATATTGCATAGGACATGATATTGAATAGGCCTTAACATAGTATATGATTAGTTTTAGCACCGTCGACCAACCTGCCACCAGCTGAAATGAAGTTACTTAGCAGGATGGTATAGTGGTACAAAATGAGATTATGGTAATTAGGTATCCACCATACACTATCATGTACCTGAATGTCATTCTCAGGAATGTTGAGACAAAGTAGTGAGATATCTAACAAGATGGTAATTTTCTTATTTAGCAGTGTAACATAAATATCGACCAGGATATTTGCGACATAGGGGTATTTTGTGCTTTGATGCCATATTTGTGACATGTAAAGGCCTGTTTTGAAGCCTACAGGTTTGTGATATACCAAGGTTGCAGGTTCCTTACATCAAGCACCATTGCTTGATCTGGTACCCGGAGAGATAATCAAGCACTTATAACAGGCAGCATGACGGTATCAGGTGATATGTAATGCACCCTAAAAAGTCTGCACTGAATGAAGGTGAATAACTTATCCCGCCAGGTCGGTATAAGGGAGTGGCCATTATTGAGCCTTATATTTGCCTTTAGGGGGTGGCGGGTTTGAAAGGGGGGTAAAAATTTCAGACCCCTCATGACAGGGGCGTAAAAACATTTGACCTCTCTTGAGTGGGAGGGGGCATAAAATATTTACCCTATTTTTATCAAAAATGCCAACGTGATACTATAGATAAAAGAGGGGTTCGAAAGCGCGAAAACTCACCACCACCCATGTTAATAAATAATGACCACTCCCTAAGGGCCCACATCCCCCCAAAGTCACATAGTATAGACCCACGCCCATTAGCAAAACGATACGTACAGGTTTTGCCATAGTTTTATTGGCATGGACTGCTGCTGTAGTGACCATCTCTAATGCTTCTGAAATTGGAACAGATGCATTAAACATTTTCTGTAAACCCAGCGGGTATTACCTGATAAGTCACCAACGCTTTTGGATATCAAATGGATAGATAGGTCTAATTTGCCTTTTGACTACCAAACGGAAAATTGATTGGCCTCTGGATCGAATCTAAAGCTTCATTAGAAGTGTACACTCTCAGGCGCAATTGTAAATGACCTATAGATACTCCTGCTGTGCCTACGGCAGAATGCACTCCGGGTCATTGGTTTTATACCCACAGCAGGTACAACTGTATTTCAGAATAATAAATACTCTACCGTATTATCCACGTGTACTTACTCTCAGTATCCAGCCTGTCTTCAGAATCCTCATGGAGGTGTTCCAAATAATCTAAAAGGTGATAAATAGGAGACAATCCAATCAGCAACTTTGCAAGGCATAATAATTATGACATTATGAGGATAACTCTCTACCCTAACTGCTGTAATGATGGTCAGGTAAATGTCTTAGCTAATGTTGAAAGCCTCAACCAATATTTAATTAGCCTTTTCACAATGGATTTTATATCATTTTCGTCAATATCTGGGAATGAGAATATAGTAGGCTTCAAATCTTACCTTTTAGAAGCATCTCATATCGTGGTATCCGCTGGATGGGTTCCAACATATGATGCTCTAGAGATAGCTTTTCAGACTCTGGCTTTTGCTGACAAAATTGATTTGAGATTTTATATTATAGCCTTGACGTTGACAACTGGTTAAAGCTGGGGTAAGAGCTGAAGTATGTACATTGCTACTTTCTGCATATGTATCGATACATGATCATCACCCCCTTATGAAAGTGTTCTGGCGAAATCTCAATCTATCCAATGCATTCTATCCATGCTAAATTCAAGCATATAATAATGTCTAAAATAAAATGCTTCCAGCATTTTAGCCATGTCATGATTGTACCAGCACAGTGGCTCCTTCTGAAGCCATAAAGCAGAGCATTCTATAGTGGTGGTGATTTTGATTTGGATGCCTGACAGCAGAGCAGAGCACTCTTAGCTGCCACCAGCAGGCTGTGACCATATAACTATTAACCAAGTGGTTTCTCTTCCCACCAAAGAGAGAGACCAGCTGAAGCTTATGTCCAATGGTGTACACATAATGAGCCACATCTTATCAGAATAAATGGCATCCTATGATTGGGCAAGGGGTATGTAATTCTCTGAAATACCTATAAGACAAAGCTTTTAAACCAGCTTTAAATGGTATGAAAACCCCTAGGAGTTATTTGTATCACAAGCTTTTTTATCTCGTTTACAGAACAAGAGAATCCTTAGTTGGACATAGGGAAACTTATTCCCCTTGGAGAATCTGGAGTACCTGTATCTCGTTATCCTAGGCCTTGATCATCAAGAGTGGCTTCATCAACTAGCTTCAAACTCATTATCAGAAACAGAAGGGTTTCATTATATTTTTTATCACCTGATAAGTTGGAAATATATGATATGCAATCAAACTTGTTAGCCTCAATTCTTATTCCACTCGGCTCTCCCTTATTGAATACAGGGTTGATACTGAACATCCAGTCTGGATCTTCAGACAATTAGGTGGGGGGGGGGGGGGCAGCCAGCTCAAATGTCGTTATTTAAAAATCTCCTGGTGTTGAGAGCAGCACAAGGTATGATAGTTGGCTTTTGGTAATTTGATAGTGCTGAATCTGGATCTGGGGTGCGTATCTCTCTAACTAGGTCAGAACAAGGTCAAATCAAAGGTCAAATGTCACAATCTGGTATTTTATATGAAACAGATAGAAGACTTTGTTCCATTCATAATTAACACTAGAGGTTCTTAGTGCATGGTGGATTCCGCATGTATGTGTATCCTAAGTTGATTAGGTTGCATTGCAATTACATTGGGACCTTTGCCCTTTGATTTGACCTTGTTCCAACCTAGATAGGAAGGTACGCACCCCAGATCCGGATTCAGCACTATCAAATTACCGAAAGCCAACTATCATACCTTGTGCTGCTCTCAACACGGGCACTTTTGCCGATCCAGGGGCTGGCTCCCCAACTAAATATCGTCTATTTTAAGCCTATGTTATACTTGTGCAAGAGAGTCATACCTGGATTTCAGCAAGGATGCATGCAAAGGTATTGGATCGCTGCTGCCATTTCTTGATAGTTCTGATGGCATGTTCAAAGTTTTTCACATACTCTGGGTAGAGCTTCAGGAAATGGGCAAACTTGCACATCAAGTCACCAATCTTTGGTAATCTGTTCCTGGTGACAATAAAAAAATGATCACACATAAAAATCCTCCGATTTGGGCAGAATCAATCATAAGGTGTGTTAAGTATACATGCACAAAGCTTCAATATATAATTTGAGTGATCCAGAAATGGTTATAAGATATGACTACTTTTAGCCTCTTACATCAATTGTGAATTATTTCCAATTCATTATGAAAACGAGCATGTATTTAATTCTAATTTGAATGTTGGCATTAGATTCTAATATAAATATCATTTATCACCAGCCTAAAATCCTTTTCTCAAGCTGTGGTAGGAGGAAGTCATTGTGAAACTGGTAAATGCTCTTTATGTTGGAGAACATCTGTGGGATTACGTCATCAGGGAACATGTGGTGTGACCGGTTAGCAATCACTATCTTGAGATGAAACTCCTGTAAGAAAAGAGAGGAAATTGAAAATATCACAACATATTTGTTTGGGATTTATTGTTATTCTATGCCAGAGATCATTTGAAATTAAAGCCAGCATTGACAAATGATATCCTGATTTACAGTGAATGATTAAAATTATCATTATGTAAAAGTTAGCATGAACCTCCCAGACATACCTGGTCTAGAAGATACAACCTTTTGACGTAAGCACGCTCTGTGGTCAGCAATTCAGTTACTATCTTCTTTTGCCTGACAGCCTGCATGGCCTCCTTTAGTGCTGGGGAAGATTCATCCTGAGAATGATGGAGATTGGTTGTTTAGTTCCCCTCGCAATCCATATTTCATTCATGGTGACATTGATATAGTATAGGTGCACATTATGAGAATGAATAACAAAAGGGAAATGAAAACTATAACAGATCTACTTCAATGTGGGAATGTCTGTGACTCAGAAGCTTATCATTTTACAAAACAGGATCCCATTTTATTTTGAAAAGATCTTTAAAAAGAAACAAAATATATTTAAGCAATAATAGAAATCTATACGCACAATCGTCAGTCCATTGACCCTGTCTTCGTCACTGGATTCATCGGGATCAAATTCGTCAGAACCCCAGGAATCACCATAGTCATCCGAAGCGTTGCTATCGATGTCACCTGTATCATTTTCAAATAACTGCACATACATGGGGTCCATCGTATCATTGCCAGCGTCTGCTGCAGCTACATGACGACAACCTTTAGGTTTATAAGATCCTTTCTGATATTCAACAGATGAGGGTCTCGTCCTATGAATATTGTAAAGTTTTGATACAAGGTCCCTCTGCTGGAGAGAGAAAGAGTGCATGTATAGTTTATACTGTGGCAGGTTACTAGTCATAGGATCCTCACCATCCTCTGCATCGGTTTGCCTAGAAGAACCATCCAATCGAATAGGACAACCCTTAACGGCCAGCTGCTCTTTTTCTGTTCCCTCTCTTTGATCACATTCCTTGCGTTCTCTTCCTTCTTGTATGTTACACTTGGATAGTCCTAATGCAATTATGATATACCATTTTATTGTTCCATAAATTCTAACATATTTTGTATTAATCAAAGAAATATCTATGAAATTAATACATAGGTTGGTTCTAAGAGCTATAAGAGCGCTCAAACTTTGTATAAGAGCGTTCATGCCCCACTGCACACCAGCCACAGTCAGTTAGACTGAGTTTATGACATCAAAAGGTCCGACCTAATGGTTCACTGCACAATATAATAAGAATAAGGGTCTCAGTGTGCGACCTCATGGTTCAATGCACAAATTAATAACTTGTAAGTGAATGCAACCGGCCGTCACGGGTGCCTGAGCACCGCTGACGCCGTCATGAGTGTCTGAGCACTCTAAGGACTGAACAATGGGTTACATAAGCACGACGCCATAACCTTCCGGTCGCTCTAGCGTCGCTCCTGAGCGACCTAGGTCAAATATCAAAATATCTATGGAAAGCCCATAATTAGACGGTCAGAATGAGCCCAAGATCAAGGCACAACTCTCAGTATTAAGGAAGTTACCCCATGGAGACTGAATCGACCTCCGAGTGAGCTACAGACAAACCGGCGGGAGTTACGCGCCTATCCAGCGGGCATTATAATCTTGGCACATTCAGCTCCGCGCATGCCCAAAATGGCGGTTATACAAGCATAAACGACCGAGTTATGAGGGTTTGAAGATGCAGAACCGACCAAGACAATGGGGGCCATAGCGGCGTCCATGGGGGTCCTTTGTCCCCCTGTGACACTTGAAAGGGTCCCCTCAAACAATTGTAGAGTTAGGCAGATGCTGCTGGCTCCAGTCAGTCTGGAGGTGCTTTTCCAAGATTTGCTACAAATAGCCTGTCTGCACCTCCAGGAAGACACATCACCAAGAACCGCTCTAGAGGTAACATCTCCAGTCATCTCCTGCTACCTGCTATACCACTGCACTATGGTGAAACTATGCTAGACAGGCATTGGTTTCCTACCATTAGTGGCCAGAGGCTATCTTCTTCAAGACTTCCACCAGAGGGTAAAGTTACTCATTATTACATTATTCCTCTAAGCAGCAGGTCAGGAGCTAGGTGTGGGAACCCACCTAGAACTATGCTGGACACTGTATTATTAATACCTCACAGGTGGAGTGGAACTGAACATTATACTTTATAAATTACTGTATGTTTACTGTATGTGCAAATTACCTACATACTAACTACTGTATGATTGATATTTCTTACATGTTGCCTAAAGCTGAATAAACCAGTGACAACTGGAAATAACACTATTTATAAGAGCCTTGAGATAATTACACTATATACCACTAGTCTTATGATATTTCTCATATGACAACTTGATCATGCCAATCACTAGTATGACAAAGTGGTGGAGAACATCCTACTAAGATCCCATCTCTCACAGGCTCATAAAAATTAAAGCTGGTAACACAACTAAGAACAATCATGCACACAGTAAGTTAAAGCTGGTACCGCAACTAAGAACAATCATGCACACAGTAAATTAAAGCTGGTACCGCATACACACAGTAAGACCCACTCCACCCACCCAGTGACCTTGACCTTGACACCATACCCACCAAGGTCACCAGTGAGATCTCCCACATACCAGTGAGATCTCCCACATACCAGTGAGATCAGTGAGATCCCCCACACATCAATGAGATCTCCCACACATCAATGAGATCTCCCACACATCAGTGAGATCTCCCACACATCAATGAGATCTCTCACACAACAGTAAGATCTCTCATATATCAGTGAGGTCTCCCAAAACGTCAGTGAGGTCTCCCAAAACGTCAGTGAGGTCTCCCAAACGTCAGTGAGGTCTCCCAAACGTCAGTGAGGTCTCCCACACGTCAGTGAGGTCTCCCACACGTCAGAGAGGTCTCCCACACGTCAGTGAGGTCTCCCACACGTCAGTGAGGTCTCCCACACGTCAGTGAGGTCTCCCACACGTCAGTGAGGTCCACCACACACATCAAGGCCTTATCAGTCAAGCTGGCAGAACAACACACAAAGACCTTACGTAGTCAGGGGCCTGTTGAAGAGGTCTCCCTCCCACCAAGATCTAGGAGGCCCGCAGGAGGCAAACCAGCCTCCAACACAACAGACCCACACTCAGTAGACCCCACACCACCCACCCTGTCTACTCAGGGAACAACCAGTTCTCAGGGATCCAACATTTCCCAGGGATCTCTACAGGACGCCCAACTCACGCTATCTACCTCAGGGGAAGAAGGATCTGCCTCAGGGGGTGGATCCACACCCTCATCTAGATCCTCCACCCCAGCTCCAGCCTTTGACAGCCACTCCTCCAGAGACACCTCCCCCACACCCTCCATCATGGACACCGATGAAGGCCCCCAACCTAATCAGACAGCTGAGAAGATAAGGGCCTATGAGAAGGCCATCCAAGATGCAGTTACTGCCCTAGAGACCAACAAGTCCCAGCAGGAGGAAAGGGAGAGGATCCTCAACCAACAACTGGCGGAGAGGAATGCAGCAATAGATGCTCAACAGAAGGCCATGGAAGATCAGCGGAAGTCCCTAGAGAGACAACAACAACAGATAGCAGATCTCATGAAGATGGTATCATCCCAGACCCCACAACCTCCCACACCTGCCATCACACCTGTTGTCACACCATCTGCCTCTGGATCCAAAGATGACATCATAATCTCCATGGTGTCCAACATGACCAAGCTCATAGACAATAAACAGCAGGACGACAGAAAGATCAGGATACATGAGGTAACAAAACCCAAAACCTTTTCACACCCATCACCACTCATGTCAACAGCATTATTCATTGATCACAAATTCCCAGAATATCTGAAGGATAAGTACAAAGTGACAGACAGTGACACCATGGTAACATATTTACCCAAGTACCTTGAAGGACAAGCACTAGCTTGGTTTGAATCCTTCAGGGAGAGTGCCACACCTGATATGTTGACATGGACCAATGTAGTGAATAAATTAAAAGAGTATTTTGCTACTCGAGACAATATAATCTCAAGGACTGCACTCCGTGCACAAAAGATAGATGAACCTGTTCTAGACTATGCATGCCATCTCAGGAAAGTGTGTAATGCCCAACGCCAGAGTGATGAAACCCTAAGCAAGGCATTTACCCAAGGCATGAGGCCCTGGATCTCTGTAGCTCTTGAGAACAAGAAAATAGACTCTTTTGACCAAGCCCTAGACCTAGCCCTAGAGGTTGAGACCCAAGAGAGATCTAGGAAGGTAAGAGATGCAGAATCCAACCCACAGCCTACTAAGAAAAAGGTCCAGGAAATCAGCACTAGTGCAGATGAAGATGTTAACCTAATGTCCAGTGCCCATGTAAGGCAACAGGAAGCTAAGGTTGCATCAAGAGACCCTACCGGTAGATATAGAGGAAATAACTATGACCCCAACTACCAATCCAATAGAGGTAGAGGTAGAGGGGGCAACAACAACAACAACCGGGGGGGTCACAACAGTAGGAAAGACAACAGCTCTTCCAACTCCAACAATGGTAACTCTTCATACAGTGATAGGAGAGACAGAACCCCAAGTAATGGCAGATCCTATAATAATCAAGGATCCAACAGTAGGAGCCAGAGTCCACATAGGAACTACAACTCTGGATCCTACAACAACTCTGGATCCTACAACAACAGCCAGGGTTCAAACAACTCTGGATCCTATAGTCAAGGATCCAACAGTAGGGGCCAGAGTCCACATAGGAACTACAACAGTGGATCCTACAACAACAATGGCGCCTACAACAACCAGAGATCCAACAACTCCGGTCAATACAGCAACTCTGGTCAATATAACCAGGGTTCCAACCCACGCCAGGAGGATTACAAACCTGACACAAGAGGTTACCAGGGGAACCAACAAAGTAACCCCCAAATACCACCTCATGTGATGGATCAAATCTCCAAACTCCTGGTGGCAAGCATCTCAACCACCCCACAGAACCAGGAAAACTAGGATGTACAGTGCCGATGGGCCAGTGCACTGTGACACCCCAAATACAAACAATCAATCAGGATTAACAAAGATCCAACCAGAGACAATTGCTAGTGCAAATCTACCATCTAACAGACAGAGACGTCCATCAGTGATACACATCACCCCACCAGATTCATCATCAAAGGATACAGGTGAGAGTACCAAGCTTTCTATTGTACTTCTTCAAAATGGCTGTATCAATGCAAATCTATATGATGTTTCAGATGTACAATGTTTGGTTGATACAGGTGCTACTATCACCTGTGTCAGACAATCATTCCTCATGGATCTCCAAAAGAGATTCCATATCCAACTGAGGAAATCTAAAATCAACATCCACTTGGCAGATGGATCGGTGTGTCATGTTAGACATTCAGCTATGCTGAACTTTAGAATCCAAGGTGTCAGATTCCAATACCAATTTGCTGTAATTCCCAACCTCACACAGCCCGTTGTTCTCGGCACAGATTTCTTAAGCACTACAAAATCTCAAATTGAATTTAATGTTGATCCTGAACAAATTCTCAAACCCATTAGGGCAGTGAGGGATTTTACCATCCCTCCATTCTCTGAACTTGCAGTATTGGGTAAGGTCACATCTACTCAATCACTGCAAGGGAAAACTGGAGTAGTAGATAACCTCCAAAGAAATAACAATGCCCCATATCTAGTTCAAAGGGCAGCAGTAACCCCCAGGGAAAATAACAAACATCCCCTAGTGTTACTCAACACCAGCAGGCGCCCACATAAAATCAAAAAGGGTGCCATCATAGCTCTATTTCAGGAAGTCAAGGAATCTGATTTAGAGAAACCTCAACAGGTGTCAGACACAACCCCACACACTGATCAATCCATCTCAGCCATACGGCCTGAGGATGTAACTCAATTCAGTGACACAGACTCAGACTGTGAGTCCACATATGCTGACCCTGAACCCAACTCAATCAGACTCTCTGAAATAGCTGCTATACATAGTGAGGCACATGACCTCGAGCCAGAATTGGAAGAGAATGTTCCACCAAAATCTGTGCTCACATCCAAAGATCAGCATGATAGATTAAAATCACTGCTGACCAAGTATGATGATGTATTCGTAGGAAAAGATGGAGACATTGGTGCCACACACCTGTATACACACTCAATACATGTAAAACCTGAGGCAGTACCATGTCATTTCCTACCATATAGACAAACACCAGAAAAACAGGCCGCAATAGGGGAAGAGTGTGAAAGGCTAGTACAACAGGGCATTCTGAGAGAATGTGCCGAGGGCCCCTGGGCCTCCAGATCCTTTTTAGTACAAAAATCATCGGGAGGCCATCGGCTCGTCACAGATTTTCGTTATTTGAACCAGAACACGATAAATCAAGCCTTATCTACACCCCGGGCCGATGACACTCTAGACATGATAGGGTCACTCAGACCAAGAGTATTCAGTAAGCTAGATGCCCAACAGGGATTTTTTCAAATTCCTATAAGACAGGAGGACCAGCATAAAACCGCATTCATAGCAAATGACAAAAAATATGTCTATGAAAGGATGCCGATGGGTTTAGCGACGGCACCGGCGGGATTCTGCCATCTAGTCACATTAATTCTGAACAAACTCAAGTACAAATGTGCCCTACCATACCTAGATGACATATTGGTATTATTACCATCAATCGAACAACACTTCCATGACCTGGAAGATGTGTTCAACAGCCTAAGAGTTGGTAAACTCAAACTGAAGAAATCAAAATGTGAATACTTCATAGACAGAATAGACTTCTTGGGAATGAGAGTCACACCCATGGGACTACAACCATCTCCCACAAAGGTGGAGTCAATCAAAACCTTCCCAACACCAAAATCAGTCAAAAATGTCCGATCCTTCACAGGCCTATGCCAATACTTCAAAAAGTTTATCAAAGGTTATGCCCAAATTGCTAGACCATTATATGATCTACAGACACATCTCAAAGCATTTGTCTGGACAGAAGAGGCAGATAATGCTTTCAAAACATTAAAGCATGCCCTCTGTACCAATGCTCTTCTCAGATATCCAAACTATGAGAAAGAGTTCAGTTTGGCAACTGATGCTTCCAATGTGAGTTTAGGAGCTGTACTCTCACAGAGAGATAATGAAGGAGTGCTCAGACCAGTAGCCTTTGCAGGTAGAACCCTCTCCAAACATGAGAGAAATTACAATACCACAGAGAGAGAACTACTGGGAGTAGTGTATGGAGTATTACACTTCAGACACTATCTAGAGACCAGACACTTCCAACTATACACAGACCATGCAGCCCTAATCCCACTGCTAACCAATACAGGACTCACACATAGATGGGCCAGATGGGCTCTAGACATACAACAATTTTCATTCACCATCCAACATGTGAAAGGTGATGATAACACACCACCAGATGCTATGTCTAGAAGAGAATACCCAGATTCTGGACCCATGACTAACCCTCCACCCCCACCAAGGAGAGTTAGAGCAGCCAGTAGAACCAAGTTTGCAAAAGTAACAAAGAAAGTACCATTCAAAAGGGATGATCCACCCAACACCATTGAAAAGCCAGAGACACCCATTAGGGGTATCTTGAAGCAATCTACACACTATGTGTTTTGCCACTGTGAGAGAGAATACTCACAACTCTTTCCAGATAATGACTTCGAGCCTATTGAATTCTCATCACTCAATCAGATAGTGAAGGCAACTCCTAAGGAGCCACCCTTCACCCCACCTGACTCAGATGATGAAGATCCAGAAGACACAATATATGCTATTACTCAAGCAACTTCTAAATCAGTCAGATTCTTTGAACCAATGCAGGGAGAGGAAACATCAAACCATTTGTGTCCTATGACCACACGCTCAAAGACTAGAGAAATGATTCAGGAGGGCACACCAAAACCCCCCACACAATCACAAACTATTCTAAATGAGAAAAAGGTCACAGGAAACAAACCTACCAAAACCCCACCTGCCAGGAAAAATGTCACAAAAGACACTGCATCTACTAAATCAAAGAACTCTGAGACAAAGAAGATTGACAAAAAGCAAATTGTGCCTTTAAAGAAAAAGGTTGCCACTCCCATCAAGGCGAGAATAGGCCCTCCAAAGGAGCCTACACACCAAAACAAGAGTGACACACCCCAACAAAAGGCACAAGATAGGCCAATAGTCGATGAAAAAGAAAAAGAAAGAGACAGAATAAAACAACATGTGCTAGATATAAATCAACTACTGGATCAGATTCCCGACACATCCATCTCAGGTACAAACCTTGGCTTGGAACAAAGGAAAGACAAGGACCTATTGCCCCTCATACAGTATCTTGAGGATGGAACCTTGCCTGCACCAAAAGCACAAGGAAATAGAATCATCAACCAAGGCCAGACATACACCTTGGTAAATGGTACATTAGTCCATATATGCCCCATAAATTGGAGAAAAACCAATACTGTACCACTTCAAATTGTTATACCACAGCAATGGGTAACAAGTACACTACAGTATTTCCATGACTCACCTACTGGCGGCCATCTTGGTTCAAGTAGGATGCTGTCAGCACTCCGATATATTGGAAGTCTATGCTAGCAGACACAACAAAATATGTTTCCACCTGCCACACATGCCTCACAGCAAAAAGGCAAGTACACTCACACAAAACACCAATGACAGTGAGAGAGTACATGACTTCACCAATGAAGTTCCTAAACCTAGACGCGGTGGGACCACTTCCCACAACTGCCAGGGGAAACAAACATATACAAGTCTGCATAGATTATGCTACCAGATATGCAACAGCTTGGGCTACTACTGACTTAAAAGCTGAGACAACAGCAGCAGAGTTCTACAAGAATATAATTTGTCATCATGGAACACCAGCCACTCTTCAAACAGACAATGGAACATGTTATACAGGTGCAAAGTTCACAAAGTTAACTAAACACCTCAAGATCAAACATAAATTCTCCTCACCATACAGGCCACAATCAAATGGGCTTGTAGAGAGATTCAATGCTAGCATAGGCACAGCACTCAGAGCATTCTGCTCAAAGCACCAGAACAATTGGGATTCATTTATTGAACCCATAACCTTTGCATTAAACAACACTGAATCCCAAACCACAGGATTCACCCCTTTCTTCCTACTACATGGAAGAAACCCAGCCACCCCAATGGACTTAGGGCTGGGAATACAGGAAGACATATCCACAGTAGCAGACCATGTAGCTAACATGATAACGAATCAAGATACCTCTAGGAGGAAAGCTATAGAAAGGGTCGCCAAGCTACAAAAGGAAAGGAAGGATAGATATGATAAGAAACTTACACCACAGGAAATCAAGGTCACCGACATGGTGTACCTTAACATACCAAGAATCCTGACCAACACAGAGTGTAAGAAACTTCAACCCCTTTTTATGGGACCATATGTTGTAGTAGATAGACCTAGTTTGACAAGTGCCAAACTCAAAAACTTGGACACCAATCTATTGGTGGCCAGACCAGTGCACATAGACAGACTGAAAAAGGTTATGGCTGTCAGAAACAATGAATTTGCACACAGGCTTATTCCACATGAGGCCAAATACTACAGCAAAATTGTAAGGAACAAAAATGATATCACCCTCACAAGAGAAACCACAGGCATAGGCCCTATCAAGCCTAGGCCTGCACACCACATACTAAGAAAGACATCTAGGTGTGGTGCAGTTTCAAGAAATTAGAAACAAGATTGAGATACCAAAAGACATAAGATTTTCAAAATGTATTACAAATTCTCTTCATCCACACATAAGACATGTGTGACTGATAATGAATTACTTATATGTATATAAAGCCAATCAAATTTGTAAATATATCAGTAGGTTATTGCCTCTGAAAAGGGTCAAAGACTGGGACCCCCCAAGTAAAGCAGACATGAAGTCTAAGAAGAGTAAGGGTAACACAATGGAGTGTCTAAAGCCTAATCCCCACATGAAAGAGCGCGCTATGCCAACACAGCAGTCTATAGAGATCAATTGACCTTATAAGCTACACTCAGACAACTGTCTAGACGGTCATGAATGGCTGTCCTGGATGACAGGAGGAGCTAATTACCAGTACACAGACTACACAATAGACCCCCACAGTTGCAGACACTGGAGATCAAGGCCTTGACTCCAGAGAAACAATACCAGGCCCACAATGGATGTGGGTAGGGTAGGCTACATAAGAAGCACTGTGGACCATAGCCCACCATCAGTCTTCATCCAGCTGCAGTCTGGAACACAAGTCTACAGGACCCCACTTGGGAATTAGCCAGCCCACTTCTCCATGAGGAGAGACTGCACTAGGATAAAGAACACACCTACTTCACCTTCAACCTGACCTTACCATTTACTGGTCAATCTCTATAGACTCACCGGACATATTGCCAAGACAGCTCAATCTTGCAAAGGTACAGTTTGAACCACTTCATTTAAAGTGTTACACCCTACACTTAGACTTTACCAGCACCAAATCACTACAAATTTGACAAGACTTTAAACAGCAAACTTGCTTTACACAAGCACCATGGGGACACTGAGAGTTTCACCCATACTGCTAACTATGCTGTTATTATATACTATTGAACCACTTACTGCAGGTTATACACCTGTGGTGAGACAAAACATAGGAGTAGTATTCAAACCTAGCCCTCAACCATTGGTCAATGGACATACAACCACAACACTATTGTTAGCTATCCCCTACAAGATACCTCGGGCACCCGTTACCCAAGGATCCATAAGGGATAGAATACTCCATTTGACCACTCCTACTCTACAAGATCATACCTCTGGCCAAATTATCCAACAAGCTAAGGAGCTAGACACCTTGCTGGAAATTGCAGACAAGGAGATAAATGAAACACTAGCCTCCATCAAATTGTTCTTATCCAACCCCATAAACACATTGGACAAGGCCAAAAGAGAGGCCATACTGGGTTTTCTAGCACCCCTGTTTCGCGGTGTGCTAGGTCTAGCCACAGTAGAAGATGTAAACCAAGTAATGGGACAGCTCAAGAACATAGATGAAATACTAAGAAAATTTGCTAAACAGGATCAGGAAGCAGCTAATCTCATTGAAAAGATCACAGACAGACAAGATAAGTTTGTTAAAGCATACATCCAAGATAAGAAGGTACTGGACAGCACAATCAACACCATAGGTGACACCGTCAACCTGTGGGCCTCTAACATGTCCAGGTCACTTGACTCATATTCAAGGCACGAGAAAACTCAAAGGGAAAAAATGCAAGTATTAAATGATGCACTAATTATCATAGCAGCAAGAATGAATACAGTTCAATCACTGCAAAGGACAAATGCAGCCCTGAGGATGCTATCATCAGGGATCCTAACCCCTGATATAGTGCCACCCTCAGACCTTGCTAGATATCTAATTGACATTAATAACAAACTTAGGATTACACACCCTGGAGCACAAGTCGCAATTAATGACTTAGATTTCTATTATTCACAGAAGCTGACCTCATACACTTACTCAGCTCACCATATATATATTCATCTGGACATTATAATTCAATCTACCACCTCAACCTTCAAACTGTACCAAATGATTACATCACCCATGCCTATAGACACACAGGAGACCCCCACCAGAGGAGTCACCAAACTACAAACCACAACTGAGTTTCTAGCAGTATCTTACGATGAATCATTATTTATCGAATTGGACTCAGCAGATATGCAGGCATGTGAAGGTACTACAGTAAAGGTATGCAGAAATGTAAATGGTAGAATCTATAAACACAGGCCTACATGCCCTGTAGCCATTTTTACTAACCAGGCTCAACAGATTAAGGAACATTGCAAGTTTACAGTTTCACCACTGCAAGCACCTACCACCCATGCTATTTCCATTTCTGAAGATGAGTATCTGGTCACTACTAATGAACCCCATTACTTTATCAACTGCCATGGTAAAACGTCTGAAACTCGGAAGGCCCAGTCCTACTCAATCATAGGTGTACCCTGTGGGTGCACGATCAGTGTAGGAGAATTTTCTCTTCCAAACACAAGGTTGCCCTGTAACTCAACCTTATCATTTCATTACATTCTCAAGACAATTAATTTACCATTCATGGCAGCACTTAACAAAATTTCTGAAACCAAACCAGATGAAAGAGAGAATCTTCCAAATTTCCCAGTAGTAAACCTTTCTAGAACCTTAGAAAAACTACAGGAAAATCCAATCATGGATGATATTACTCAACTAAATTTAGAGCCCTTTGCCAAAACAGTATTAAAAGATGCCTCCAACCTTAATAAGGAAATGGAAACGCGCTACGAGGAATCATACCTACGTCGAGTTACAGAGCATCCAATCTTCCAAAGCTTAGCACTCATCCTAGGGATATCAGCTCACATTTTTATAGTATACATACTACTCAAATTATACAGACTAGGAGGGACTGTAGCCTACCTGCCTACAGCCAAAGCATTCAGACTAGTCACCGAGCTGCCCCTACACAAATTGCTCCCAGATAAGAATCCTACCAAATTAACCCCTACAGAGGAAACCCACACCCCCTTCCTCACAATTCAGGAAACCCACACCCTGATAATTGCTATATTATTCACCCTGACCATCTACTCAGCCTACAGAATAATGAAGTACCTTAAGAAATTTGCACAGACACACTGTGGCAAGAAAAATGTGGCCAAGCGCACAAACCCCACAATATATTTTAAAATATATTGTGGAGACTCAAACTTCGCGCTACCCTTGAGGCCAATACCACATGAATTTGATGAGATTAAATCAGCAGCTGCCCCTACCTATAAGGATATAGTGGTTAAAACCTTCCCACTACCTAAGGCGATATTTACCTGGAATGGACCAGCAGTTATAACAACACAGAGAGGAGAATTTGCTTATCACCTCCCTCAGGTGATACACCTACCTTGGCGCACTAGGTTCAGCACTATACCAGCCCTTAAAAACAAAGGACTGTACTACTCCATGCTTCTCCAGAATGATTGTGGCACCAGCCCGGTGACCATGACAGCACTGGAAAATACAACAGATATAATTATTGACGAACAACAGGAGGAGACCGCAAGGTCAAACATGCAGACTATTGCTAATTTTCTAAACCACCAGCCCTCCCCGGTGACTGTGGAAACAGCCTAGACTGCCCACAGCCTAGGCTGCCCCCAGTCCACCACCAGGAGACAACACATCAGAGACAGTATTCAGAACTTTTCGGACAATTTGCCGGCCCTGAAAAGGGCCTTTGGGATGGCGGGTTTTTACACCCTAGGTTTCAGTCAGTCGGGATCCTACCACAGATCCTCGGGTTCAACATCAATGGGAGAGTCCGGGGCCGAGTCCGAGCCATACATATGGCCGTGATCCTGCTCCCACTCAGCGAGCCGGGCCTCCAGCATCCCCAGTCCATACTCGGCAGCCGTGGATGGATTCCCGGATGCCGCAAGATCGAGGAGGGATGCCGCCAACAAATAATCCCATAGCACTCGCTCCCGCGGCCCTAGGTTATAATCCATGGGCCAGAAACCCATACTGCCCAAGGCCCTAGTCAGAAGGGCCACAGTGGCCCCCCGACGCAAGGCTGAGCCCAGGAAATAATGGCAGGAGTAATTACAGACCATCACATCACCATGCTCAATGATCTCTTTGAAATTACTCACTATGTACCCATAATGGATGGTCTGGTTAGACTCAACCAGGGCCCTAGCTGGACTCCCCACCTCCATCACCTGGGGGACAGGCAGAGCAAAGAGAGCTTGTAGGTGGGCCATGGTACTACAGCAGTGACTTCCAGAGAGGAACTGATGCTCCAATACCAGCCACACACTCCTTAAATGGACACACACACCCCCCCCCCACCCTGAACTGTCCACTGACACCAAGCTAGGCACTGCCACAGACACATGCCAGGATCTGGCACCTAACACCTCAAGTGCCACCACTGCATGAGCACACCAGGGAGGAGACTCACATCTCACTCCTGACACACCTCCACTGTCAATGAAATTATCAAAGTATTAGAAAAAAAAAATTATATACACAGCCACTTGTTGATGTATAATATGAAAATCTATGGTATTCTCACAAAATCAAATGATTAATGCGCGCATATACGCGCAAAATTGCGAAATTGCAAATTACAAATTGTAAAATTGTACAAATCTAACATTAATATACATGAATGCAGGTAGATAACTAAGACAGTTTTTGTACCCACTAGCACTTGTATACTATGCCAAGGTTTACTTAAAGTAACACACTTTAGGTATCCAAGAGAATTGTTGGAAAAATGAATGAAAAAAAAAAAAAAAAAAATTGTTGAGAAAATTGTTGACATAGAACATGTTTACTTAAGATACTCACCAAATAAATCTCTTTCAGGGACACATACTCATAAGGCTAGGGGAAAAGTCAATTAAGCAGCGGCCCACTGCCGAAATTGCCAATTAATACACCCATATAGCAAAATCAATGAGTAACTCAGAGACAAACAAGCCTATTGTACATGAAGTACTTTGTTTTTCCGGCCCTCGGAAAAATTTGTCTCAAATCCCATAAATTGTACCCAATTTGCACACTAAAATTGTATATTTGCACACCAGATTGTACGCTTGTACCCAATTTGCACACTAAAATTGTATGTTGCACACCAGATTGTACGCTTGTACCCAATTTGCACACTAAAATTGTATGTTGCACACCAGATTGTACGCTCGTACCCAATTTGCACACTAAAATTGTATGTTTGCACACTAGATTGTAAGTTGTATCCAATTTACATTTGAATTATATGTTGCACATTATACTGTATGTCTGTACCCAATTCATACACTGAAGTCAGATTTTTAGAAAATCAACATTGCTATGTGTATCCAAGCTGTACGCAAAATTATATTTGTACATACAGAAACTATCAATTGAACGCAAAATTATACATTGGCATACTAAAATTGCCAAATGCACGCGAAATTATATATTTGCACACTAAAAATTGCCAAATGTACGCGAAATTATATATTTCCACACTAAAATTGCCAAATATACGCGAAAATTATATATTTGCACACTCAAATTGCCAAATGTACGCAAAAAATATATATTTGCATACTGAAATTGTCAATTGAACGCAATTACACGCGAAATTGTAAATTTGCACACTAAAATTGTCATTTATGTTCAATTTGCACGCTAAATTGAACATTAAATGCCAAAATTGCACACTATTTGCCAAATTGTATGTTGTACATAAAAAAGGAAAATTGTACCCAAAATTGATGTTACATAAGCAAATAAGCTCTGGTATGGTAAGATATAGAAACTCGGAAATGTACTTATACCCAGGAGAAAATTGTTTATACTGACAAAGCTCTACCACAAAAATTGCATTTGAAGCACTCCCCATTACTTCAAATCCTCTTACAAAACAGTATATAACTCCAAAATAAGGTAAAAATTGTATAAATTGTACATTCCCTCGGCGAAATGACGGAGTTTCGCATTCTTTCGGGGGAGAGGGAGTATTCTATGATATACCATTTTATTGTTCCATAAATTCTAACATATTTTGTATTAATCAAAGAAATATCTATGAAATTAATACATAGGTTGGTTCTAAGAGCTATAAGAGCGCTCAAACTTTGTATAAGAGCGTTCATGCCCCACTGCACACCAGCCACAGTCAGTTAGACTGAGTTTATGACATCAAAAGGTCCGACCTAATGGTTCACTGCACAATATAATAAGAATAAGGGTCTCAGTGTGCGACCTCATGGTTCAATGCACAAATTAATAACTTGTAAGTGAATGCAACCGGCCGTCACGGGTGCCTGAGCACCGCTGACGCCGTCATGAGTGTCTGAGCACTCTAAGGACTGAACAATGGGTTACATAAGCACGACGCCATAACCTTCCGGTCGCTCTAGCGTCGCTCCTGAGCAACCTAGGTCAAATATCAAAATATCTATGGAAAGCCCATAATTAGACGGTCAGAATGAGCCCAAGATCAAGGCGGAACTCCCAGTATTAAGGAAGTTACGCCATGGAGACTGAATCGACCTCCGAGTGAGCTACAGACAAACCGGCGGGAGTTACGCGCCTATCCAGCGGGCATTATAATCTTGGCACATTCAGCTCCGCGCATGCCCAAAATGGCGGTTATACAAGCATAAACGACCGAGTTATGAGGGTTTGAAGATGCAGAACCGACCAAGACAATGGGGGCCATAGCGGCGTCCATGGGGGTCCTTTGTCCCCCTGTGACACTTGAAAGGGTCCCCTCAAACAATTGTAGAGTTAGGCAGATGCTGCTGGCTCCAGTCAGTCTGGAGGTGCTTTTCCAAGATTTGCTACAAATAGCCTGTCTGCACCTCCAGGAAGACACATCACCAAGAACCGCTCTAGAGGTAACATCTCCAGTCATCTCCTGCTACCTGCTATACCACTGCACTATGGTGAAACTATGCTAGACAGGCATTGGTTTCCTACCATTAGTGGCCAGAGGCTATCTTCTTCAAGACTTCCACCAGAGGGTAAAGTTACTCATTATTACATTATTCCTCTAAGCAGCAGGTCAGGAGCTAGGTGTGGGAACCCACCTAGAACTATGCTGGACACTGTATTATTAATACCTCACAGGTGGAGTGGAACTGAACATTATACTTTATAAATTACTGTATGTTTACTGTATGTGCAAATTACCTACATACTAACTACTGTATGATTGATATTTCTTACATGTTGCCTAAAGCTGAATAAACCAGTGACAACTGGAAATAACACTATTTATAAGAGCCTTGAGATAATTACACTATATACCACTAGTCTTATGATATTTCTCATATGACAACTTGATCATGCCAATCACTAGTATGACACAATATCAGATTTAATAGGCGTCTTGCCATTGTTCCTACCTGTACGAGAGGTATCCTTGTTGCCAGTATACTGGTTAGGAGATGGCATTAGGAATTTAGGTTTTGGAAGGAGTTGAGGTCGTATCTTTGGGCGATTTAGGGTTACTTTGTTGTAAGCATGATGTGACGATGTACGTTTGGGAGGGAATCGTTGATCATTTGTTGTTGGCTTGATGGGAAGATCATCACCAGTTTGTGACTGTTGCGACGTTAGCAAAGATTCAGGCTTTCGAGGTGAGTTTGGATATTTCACATGTGGTTTTGTGGGGACTGAAAGGAGAATTGAATGACAGAAAAGAAAAACAAAAAGGCTGACTGATAATATAATTCAAAAACAGAGAAAGGAGAGATGTCAATTCAATGTTGAATTAGCAACACCCACAAGTACTGAAGGATGTACGTGTACTCCAGTTTTATATTCCACGTAAGTGCCTATGTGTGAAATGCATTGTGGCCCCAAGGTATATCCTCTTTGCTAGAAAAGACTCATCGTAAACTTGGTAGATACTATATGCCCAGTTCCTCTTCCATCTTGAACAGTGCTAACCTTTTGGTTTATTTCCTATAGGTCTGGACAACGGTGTCATGATATCAGTCATCTCTACATAGACATCGCTCTCAGGCCCATCTATTTCCAATCAGGAAAAGGAACGATGTGCTACATTACATATTAGAGCAGTAATTTTCAAATTTCAAGACCATCAACTCATATGCCTTTCTATCCATAATCTCCTACTTAATCTACTTTTTTTCCAGAAATAATTCAATTCCCATAATGTGCCGGATGTTATGGGCATAATCTCCAGCCAGATGTCCCATAACCTCCGCCCAGATGACACATAGTAGACTATGAAATTAGACCTACAGTCAGAACAATAGGAGGAAGAGCCAGGCGGAGTATAACGAGGACGATGCAGTGTGATACATTAGGTATGACTAGAAGCATCTACCATGGAAATCACTGAGGTGGATTTCTCTCACACAGGTCAGGCTTTCAGGAATTTTAAATCACCATGCACCGAAAATGACAGACATCTATTATTTACTAGAGACTTTGCCTAGGGTATATAAAAGACTCATTGTAAACTTGAGTTGATGTCATATGCACACTTCCTCTTCCATCGAGAACAATACTAACCTTTTGGTTTATTTCCTGTGGGTTTCGATAACGGTGCCATGTTATCAGTCATATCCACATAGACATCGCTTTTAGACCCACCTACTTCCAATCAGGAGAAAGAACGACATTCTATATTGCATATTAGAGCAATAGTTTTCAAATTTCAAGACTATCAACTCATACAATGTATGCCTTTCTATCCATAACACAGCATATGCAATTAGAAACGAGGTATTAAAAGCGATGCAGTGTGATGGATTAGGTATGGGTCGAAGGATCTGCCATGGGAATCACTAATACCTATATGGGCCTCTTCGGCCAACTTTTGTGTAGGGAATGTATGGCCAAAATCGACCGAGGAGGCCCAGTGGACTAAAGGTATTAGGCCCATTTTCCACCACCCGATATGACGCCTCTATCGGCCGATAGACCCGTAGTAGGTGACACTGTCGGCCAACAGAGAGCCATGCCCTACCATTGAGCCCTATGGTAGCCCTGTCAGCCGAGGTGGTAGTGTGGTGCTGCTGTCTGCCAATAGAGGGACCCTATCGGGTGGTGGAAAACGGCCCTAGGGTGGATTTCTCTCATTACATACATGGGTCAAACTTTGATATCTCTTAGGGCCGTTTTCCACCATCCGACAGGGTACCTCTTTCGGCCGACAGCTGCCCCACACAACCACCTCGGCCGACGGGGCTGCCATAGGGTTCAATGGTGGGCATGGTCTCTGTCAGCCGAAAATAGCATCTACTATGGGTCTAGCGGCCGATAGAGGGGACATACCGGGTGGTGGAAAATGGCCCTCAGGCATCCTGAAACACCTGGCATGGAAGATTACAGACATCTTTTATTTACTAGAGAACTCTCTTACCTACGTCTCCATATTTTGTTTGTAAAAAGAGAACAAGCCGCTTTGCTGTTGCCTTCTTCAATAGTGGCTGAAGATCAGATGGTTCCACATGTGGCAAATCTTCAATGCAGTCCACTACCTCTAGAACTTTGTGTAGCAGCTCTTGGGCATCTTCTTTTGTCAAAGTTGGAAGCTGATTAGAAATGTCTGCTTCTAATATCTTCTTAAACCGCTCCATTTCGTCATTGGCATAGTAGCGAAACTGAAAATTACCATTGAGTCGTCAATGCAGGATTACATATATTGCAAGAAAAGGATAAATGAATCACAGATTTTACAGTGCTAGAACATTCTGTCCTTTCAAGTACTACCCGGGGTAAAGATGAGAGACACCACTAGTTGTAGGACCTTCCCTTTATGCTTTGTGGAAAGAGCGGATCTCAAATCTCAAATCCATGTTTTATAACAACTACAGCAGTGTGTTTGTGTTCTATACTTCCTCCTGTAGATATACCTGTTGGGATTTTGAGGAAGTCCCAAATGCAACAGGTTGAAAATAGGGATTTTGTAGTCCTTGAACAACTTTGGGGCCTCCTACACTTTACAATCACCACTGGAGCTTAATTCAAAAGATCCTGATGGGATCACGACCCCAGCGATCTTAGGAATAAATCAGCCTTATCCTATTAAGCGATCTTTAGAGTTGAATGGGTTCACATATCCTAGCCAGCACTAAGATCACATCGATCTTAGCCTCAGCCCTCCTACACTATTCCAAGAAGAACTGACTAGGCACAGGGGTAAGAGTCCCAAAATAAAGGAATAGCTGTGGAGTCACTCTTCTTCACAAGAGTGCTTGTACCATCGTTCCCCATCCCCATATGGGCTAACAAAAGAGCACAGGGTGCAGTTGACCCCCGTACAGTATTCAAGAGTTGTTCCCATTAATGTATGATTTATGCTTGCCTATTAGAAGCATTGTGCCCTCCCCCCAGGACAAAGAGAGAGAAGGGAAGAATTACCTTACAGTGCACTTAACGCATGAGTAGCCCTAAGAGCTCTCAAGGACACTCAGCAAATGTCCTCCCTCCCCTCTTTATGTATGCAGCAGGCTATTCACTCTTTCAATCAGGAGTGTTCCCTGTAAGTGCTCTTGTACTCAGGTGAAACCACTATGCATTTCTTTCACTAAGATCGCAGTGATCTTAATGGTGGAAATGGAATAGTAAAGTGATCCCAGGACTAGCTATTCTGGACAGGCCTGCAACCACTGCATTACATAGGGTAGACCAGACAGGTCTTATGATATGTACCTACACTAAGATCGCTAGGGTTGGGATCCCAGGATGTTTTGAATTAAGCTCCAGATGTAACATGAAGCATTTCGGGCAGCATAATATTGCCCAGAACCTCCGTAAAGCTTCAAAAAGATCTTGAAATGCAAGCGAGTAACGTCATACAACCCCTTTCATCAGTAAAAATACACCATCACCTTATGGTACGTCACAGAAATGAATTGGTTTACATCAGTGGCAATGCTAAAGATGGGAGGCTCCAAGGCCAACCCAAGGCCACCCAACCATGTCGAGAACAGTAAAGTCTTTCACTAAATCCTGTTAGTTCTTTGTTGGTTGGTTTGAATAGTAGTTATGAGTTGAACGTGTACTTCATATGTTACAAGGTAAACTGGGAGTCATTTCTTAATAACGTACTATTCAGTCCAGAGTGACATACCTACTATAGGGTACTGTACTAGAGGTCCCACCTTTAGTTGGCAAGACCATTTCACAATGAGGAATAGTACAGACCACTTTTTATACCTCTAGTAAGAGACACTACTATTTACTGGCCTTTTACCTGTAGTAGGCTACTAAGTAGATTGTACAGAAGTGAATAGTACAGGTTATCCAGCCTTAGTAAAAAAAATCTGGAAGGGGCCTGCCCTCTATGACATTATGAAAGGGTGCAGCAAGGCCTTCCTTGGGTATGAGCTGCACTCTATATGCGAGGTATTACCTTTATGTGGCTGAGGCCGATTTCTTTTTTCCATTGAACATTGCATTGAGGGGGGGGGGTTAATAGGCCATTGGGGAAAGTCAGAGTTGGCTCCTTGCAATGTTACAGGGTGGTTAGCTGCAGGCAAACTTTGCTATCCGGTGGTCAGTTAGCCACAGCATGGGTTGGAACAACTCATAGAATTCCCTTAATATCATTATAAACTCATACCATACACACAAAGATAGTTCAATGTAGTGCATTGGTATTATGTCCACAAAGGCCTATACAGAGGGGAAATCAGTGAATCTGACCTAATCCTATAATCGTAATGAGTAAATATATAATTATTTCATGTTTGTAACAGTGAAACACAGACACCCAGATCTTAAAACATGTCAATCCTCAGCATTTCATGTCCTTTTTAATGATTTATGTACATTTATGACTGAGATGACATGAAATAAATAAAAAGGTTCACTTATAACAGGCCTAAATTAGGGTTATCTTATGAGGTGAAGCTGAGTGAGATAACCCCCAGTCAGACCCACTACTCGTTAACAATTGTCTACATAAAAGGCTTAATGACTTATGCAACAAATCTATTGGTTGATAATCTATTGATGACTTGGTTATAATCAAGGAACTCTACTATCACATAAGGTTACTTACAACTGCATTCTACATGTATTTACACTATTTGTAGTTATTTTTCACAGAGGAATTACCTTCTGAAAATGGATGCAAAACATCAAACTTCATGTTTAAAGTACAACCCGTACAAACAATATTAATGAAATACATAGACATGCACTTACGGTGATAAAGGACCCATTACAGGAGATTGAGATGACCTCTCAGGGTGTCTCAGCTAAGTGCTGTCATAGGGCACTTACTAGAGGTTAGATGGAAAAGCATATAGTACAATGTTGTACTATTTGCCCCAACTACTTCATTATGAAATGGGAAGGTTTTTACTCTACTAGAGGCTCCAGCTCTTACCTTTGTACTAGAGGTGGGGTATTACTATTTAACCACATTCTTCTACTAGAAATGCCAATCACCTCTAGTAGTGACTTTAACCTATAGTTGGCTATTAAGAAATGCCACCCTAATAATAATGAGTAGTTCTCATGGTGCAAGGAGGCCATTTCTTAAGGCACTACGACTGCAGACCACCACTAGGATTTAAGACAGGCAGGAATAGTGCAGGTGATCGTAGGGACTGTACTACGACTGCTCTGTACGATTAGCACCTATGCAGCAATTGCATAATGTTTGCTAGTACATTTAGTGAACAAGTAATTAATGGATATGTCATGACGCATGACTGATATCAAACAAATAACATGCAACGAGGGGGCGAAGCCCCCCCCCTCCGCCTTGCATGCTATTGTTTGATATCAGTCACAAGTCATGACATATCCATTAACTATTTATTTTATTACACGATTAATCAATAGAAAATCAATAAATATAAGTTGAAAAAATCATTCATCCCCAAACCAGCCATAAATAAAATGTACGCCGTGACCAGGACCAACCTGTGGAAGCTTCAGGCCTGAGCGCAACGCGCTAACCAATATACCATCAGCACACACACCTCCATGGATAACAGCACACCTTACAAAGGTCATGATGCATGCATCATGTCATGCAAGATCGATAGGTATCAGAATGGGAATATCCAGAAAAAGCACCCAAAATCACAGAAGTCGTGTAATAATGTATGGTACTGTAATGTCAATATTGTGAGGCTCTCACTATGATCTGAAGGACAGCAGTCGTGGTGTGTTATGAAATGGCCTCCAGACAAGGTATGTGCCTTATTCTTGGAGAGTTTACCCTGTGCTGATTATGGTGTTACCTTGTAACGGATGACTGCACAGCTAGGAAGTACCATGTGGGTCACTGCGAACTGGCAGCGGGGCCAGCTGCTAATTTCACAAGTCCTTTTTGGGTGCATAGTTCAATTATTTTCATAGATCATGGATTACTTTATGCTCTAAAATATGTGTCACGATGCTGTTCATGGTAAATCACAATTAGAAATGCCTCTATTAATTTCATAGCTCTTGGATATATGATCTATGTATGAGGTCCACTTTAAGATATAACATTATGAATATAGAAATTGAAATAAAAAAAAATCGATGATGTGCCAGCATCCCCCATGCTACCAAAGCCATTGGGAAGTGGGATGAACACACAGTTCCACATGTCTACCCAGTTATAACCAACATCAGTACCTCTTCTTGTAGTGCTGCTATTGGATTACCTACAGTAAGACATGAAGATCTTTGCCTATGAGGGCAAAATGAGGAAAAAGGGAGAAGATATGCAATATAGATCGATCTTTAGGTGAAATATGCAATATAGATAATTCTTTTGGCACATGGACACATATATTGACATAATATAACTAGTGTCATATACTTACATCGCGGAGGCGGAATTTCACGACAGGTTCTAAAGGGTTCCTCTCCTGATCAGTTCCTGGAGGCTTCTAATACAGGGGAACAGGCATGTTATAGGTAGGACATGTCTAAATCCAGGTAAAAGTGTACACAGTCAGTCCCTTTCCCTTCTAGCATGGGATGAACTGAGCTGCGTATGATGTAGAACATGTACACCACAACCTAGTGCCATTAAAAGCCAGGGTAACTAGGGCATGAAATCTCGCACAGTGGTTTAAGTAGACTCTACACGGTTACGTCTTTCGGGGAGAAGCGCTAACGTGGCGCCAATTTCGCTTGTTAAATATGAGCAGGTAAACTTTCAACTTTCGCCGGTACCAGGAACACACTTCCGATCATACCGTTTCTCCTCGAAAGGGTTCACGGAGAAGGTTGAGAGATGGTGCCGCTACCTGATGGGGAGATGGGGAACACCAGTGGCCGTTCCTATGTACTGCAATCATACTATAGTTGCTGGTAGATCTATATCATAACCATCGAATATGAATGCAAATGACGCCCCTGTAGTATGTCACAGCTGAACGGTGTCCCAAAGATTGATCATTATGTTTCAGAGTCAGAGTCAAATGTGAAAAGGAGGGGGTGCGCCCCTTATTTAATCTCCATTTTTGGCTAAACTTGAGGGTTACAAAAGGCAAATAGACGTTTAAATACAAAAAAAAGAAGATTAAGGGGTGTGCTCGCCCCGTCTAAATCCGCCAGTTTCACTCCCAAAATAGAGGTGAATTGGGTGGTTTGGATAGCGTGCCCTTTATACATCTTCTGAGGTGTTGGGGGATGTAAAACTATACCTTTCGAATTCGTTACCTTACGTTACCAATAAACCGTATCTCTACAGATGAACTGAAACCTGATTTCTTTATCTTTGTGCGGATCAAACTTGCTGGTGGACCCATTCAAGATGCACGAAGAGCATTGTTGTGCCACAATTAGATGACTCAAGTATTCTCTACTCGGTATATGTGTAAGTGGATCTATATAGAAAGACTGAACACGTGGATTGTAAAGCAAATGAGGAATTCATTTATTGAAACTGTTTTAATGTCAATATTACCTCTCTCTGTTCATCTGAAAATGAACAACATTCACTCACAATAATTGATAATGGAAATGAAGGATATTCTTAAATAGGTTCTCAAGCATTTCATAAGTAATCTGACTAGACATACAACAGCCATATCCAATAACAAAAATATTCATATTTTTCTGTCTATGTAGTTGACATTGGCAAGTTTAAAAAGCGAACGCGAAAGGAAATATACATCTTTTGAATAGCCTTTGTAAGAATATTCAAATTCTAGTCTCACGCAATGTCCTATTGCATTGGTATACATTGTGACTTGCCAAAACTGAAGAGACCTTTTCAGTCACAGTGTTTGTATTCAGTGCTATCGATCTGGATACCGAAAATCATATTTTACGGTCTGACTGTTAAGGACTGATTGTTGAGTGACATGAAATACTCAGAATTCCAATTTAAATGTCTTTCCATCTCAGCATAAAAGCATACCCAGAAATGACCTATTGATATTTTATTGTATTCAGTAATACATTCACACAACACATTATGATTTAAGAGACAAAGAGTTGGAACATCATATATGTATGGTAAGAAAGGATGTAAGGTTGTTTCTGACTCTGATGCCACCAGACCTGGTACCCGGGACCTGTTAACATTAGAATATATAAAAATGAAGGAGTGTATGTAATGTTTGCTGACTGCATAATAAAATCATTCATTGGCCCTTTTGAAGGCTACAGAGCGCAATAATGAATAATGTCCCTTTTTGACATGGTGCATAAATGCAGCTCTGGTAGATGACTGGTATGTTTGGCTGTTGTCTTGCACAATGTTGACTCTATGGGGTTGATACATGGTTCAAGGGTCAGCATGATGTGCCAATGCACTGCTGGTTGATAAACATGCTTTAAGGGTCAGCATGATGTGCCAATGCACTGCTGGTTGATAAACATGGTTTAAGGGTCAGCATGATGTACCAATGCACTGCTGGTTGATAAACATGGTTTAAGGGTCAGCATGATGTGCCAATGCACTGCTGGTTGATAAACATGGTTTAAGGGTCAGCATGATGTACCAATGCACTGCTGGTTGATAAACATGGTTTAAGGGTCAGCATGATGTGCCAATGCACTGCTGGTTGATAAACATGGTTTAAGGGTCAGCATGATGTGCTAATGCACTGCTGGTTGATAAACATGGTTTAAGGGTCAGCATGATGTGCCAATGCACTGCTGGTTGATAAACATGGTTTAAGGGTCAGCATGATGTGCCAATGCACTGCTGGATGGTAAACTTTCAGTGCAGCATCAGTTCAACATGGGGAAAAATGAACTTGATTCTTGAAGCATCACGACTGTAGCCCTTAGAGCATTCACTTACAATTCAATACTACTGTGCTGGAACTCATTCTTACATATAAGTACAATTATGTTGGTATGCAATCTCATTTAATATCCCTTAAGGAGAACTGAACTGAAGAGTTCCATTATCTAAAAGAATAGGCAAAATAGACATTATCCCTTAATATTATGATCACCAATGCGTAATGATTTCTACAGACATTATCATTATTTTGTTTTCCTTAGCTCCTAAAGGCCTCTCTTTTCATTGAATACAAATGCATCAGAACCTCCTGACATAGAAACAGCAGTGTAGGCACATAATATCTAATCCAATCTAAGTGAAATACAATCTATTTAGCATCTATGACTCTTCTCAGACCTATGACAACCCAGTCGTCCAATAATTGTGGGCAGATGAGGGGAAAGGGCCCTCCCTGCGGGACTTTTAGTACTGGATTTGGCCACTAGGGGAGCTACAGAGGCTAAAAACATGAACAATAGACCAAAAATTGCTATAATGTAATTTTCCGTACAGAAAAAGATCGTTTTCTCTATTTTCTGGCACTTCCTGTGTATTTGGAGTGTAAATGGAATGTTTTAGATCCAAAACAAGGCCTAAATAAGCGTTCTCAGAGATACCTGTTGCCATGGCAACCAAAATTATATTTCAAATAGAAAAATATTAATGTCAATTGATAGAATAATTCATGTAGATTCATATGCTGTAAAAAGCATTAAGATACCATTTCTAGATCTAAAGTTATGCCCAAATGTAGGGAAAGGGTTGGCCATTTTTTAATCGATTATTTAAATCATTATGCTAATTAGATGCCTGATTTAATTAAAACAAGGAATAATAGAGCTTATCGGCTGTATTGGTAAAGTCATGTCATTCCATTTTCATGAAGCAATATATCTGAGACCAGAGGGGCTATCTGCAACTGCTATACCTCATTTTAAAGCCAATGACTTCAATTTTAAACATCACAATTTACTGCGGAGGACCCTTTCCCCTCATCTGTTCACAATTCCTTCCATGTGCTACTGATAAATATCATCCTTTTCATTATTATGACAAATAGTGTGCACCACCAGACTACAATTCAATAAAATGATGATGGTGATTATGCTTTATATTTACAATATATTCTTATGTACACATCACGCTGTTACTATAATCATCTGTGCACGCTATTACCCCCCAATACAGGTGGATATGTAAGTGTGTGTCATTTAGAACACTGGATAAATGAAGTAGAGAAAAATAGTTGCTCACATATATATCTATATATTCATATATACATACATGTATGTAATCATTACAAGATTACAAGAAGTATCACTGTAGGGCCTATTCGTGATAACGATCATTGGAAAGGCCAGAATAGGTGATGGAAGAACAACAAATAGGAGATGCAAACTCCTCAAAGTGAAAGTGCGATATCTATGCTTTGTCACCTGTGTTATACTGAAAGTAAGGTCATATTGACTATTTACATTATTGTCTGTATGCTGTGATTCTATCGGGAAATTACCCATATTAGAAAAATATATCATTTCCAATTTGATAGAAATCATATGGTCATAAGAGAAAGTCCCTAAACACAACAATCATGTGAACATAGATCCCTTTCAATTAAAGGTCACATCCCACTATGTCTTCAAACCCTTTGAGTTTTAGGCTTTGATGGTATATTTACTTTACTTAGATCCTCATCCTAGAATGCAAGGGGTAGGTCAATTCTGAATCCCATTGTATACCGAGGAAACAGGGGGTGGGGTGGTGGCATAGTCTACTCTGACACCAAATCCCTTCTCTCTTTTGTTAAATGGACAAAATGTGCAAATATGGGTCTCCATATAGGTAACATGGCATAGATTTCACTTTTACATTGAGCAGGACAAAAGGCATAGCCTCATTTTACAAAGATGATAATTTGACATACATTTATATGGGACAGAATCAAACAGTCAATATATCTCATGATATGTTCATTTTCATCTATTACATTCCTCTTTACACTGGTGATTGAGCCTGTAAGAAGTGTAGCCTTGTAGGAAAATGAATGTTATATAGTGGAATGTGAGAGTTCTTCATGTACATTTCTTTTTCAATTAAAGCCTCTGTGAGCTGCAAGAATGTGACTGCAGTCTGATTCATTATCATTTATCCCTCAATGGCCACATAGTTTGTAAATACAATATCAATGGCCACACAGTTTACAATACAATATTACCTCTTGCCAATTTGCTGCACCAGTACAACACCAGATAGTGACTACATTCAAACATTAATAGACTTTCTCAAGTCTACTCATGTTAATATGAGAGAAATAAGATGTTGTCAAAATAGGGGAAGATCATTAGAGTTATAGTGAATGTGATTTCTGCTTTGATCAGACTGAGAATATGTAGTATATTCTATGCAGCCAGAAAACCACACACCCCCCCCAAAAAAAAAATGTAATGAAGAAAGGAAAATATAAAATTTTGATTTACACACGTATTGACACACGTTTTGAAAACACTCCTTCATATACGCACTTGAGTCAAGACTTTCCATGTTTGTGCTGGTAATGCCCTCGGCAACTCAGAACACTATTGTACAAGCCTTAAATCAATGGAAACACAGTTATTGTACAATAATCTTAAGAGTGTGCAACATAAAGCCTGGGGCTCTCGGTGAATTCTCTCCAGCCACCTGCTTCCTTCCTTCCTCCATCCCCTCCCCATCCCTCCAGCCTGCTGACATACATTGCAGAATGACATAAGCCTGTGTTTCATGACAGGGACATTAACATCAGCGAAATACAATATTCACTTTAAAGGAAGAGACCCCCTTTTTCATGATGACTTCATTTGATAGGTTTTATATTGAATAAAAATACTGTGGTACAAGTCTCCTATCACAGAGCCAGGAAGCAGGCCTATCTGATGCATTGTATGACATTGCAATTGGTCAAAATGCATCAAGTGGTTTATTTATTAAGCTTAAAGGCTGTTGCATCCATGTTCGTGATTATATGCACATCATCATGATACTCCACAGAATAGCATTATAGGGTAATATAATTTTGATTATAAAAGGAAATGAGATAGCAATAATGCATGTCTTGACACATTTGACCAATTATGACATCATACAATGCATCAGATAGGCCTGCTTCCTGGCTTTATAATAGCAGTCATGGTACTAAGTGTGCCACAGTAATTTTATTCAATATAGAACATACTAACTGAAGTCAGCATGGAAATGGGGTGGTCTTTTCTTTTAATGCATTGGCCCTGGGTATGTTAGATGGTTGCTAGAGGGAGTACTACTAATTGCATTAGAATATTTTAGAAGACTTTAACCTTCAAGGGCGTCTTTATGTTATGGTGTATGATGGATATAGCCCTGGGTCTTATTTCAATATGCCTGACGGCAGCATAGAGGACATATTGAGTCTATGGGGCCTATGTTGTCGTCAGGGATTTTGAAATTCACCCAAAGCTAGTTTGTGGCAGAGCTATATTCATGCATTCTTCAGGAACATCTAAGATGCTAGACTTCCTAATCCTCCCTAATGATAACAACAATGACAGACTGCAGTCACATCTCGCACTTCCTCACCTAAAGAGTAGCTCAATACACCTTCAAACCATCTTTCTTACCTGTAGAACGAAAGGGAATAAATGCTATGGATGTATATTGTCTATTAATTGTGCCGAAAGGTCTGTCAGAAGAGATTAGGTGACTTGAGAGGCACACCCTACACAACCTAAGGTAAACCACCTGAGGTCTCACAAGGCAGCTTTGGACACACACCTTTTGAGAAGTGCAGAGACAAACATAAATGTCTTGAAGATGAATTGAGCTTACAAGCTGAAGGAACGACTATGCAACCGATTCCCCATTTTTACTGTACCCATTTCTTTCCCCTCGTGGACTACTCCCAACAGGTGGCAAGCGAGTGAGGCCTTGTTTCGGTGGTGGCAAGGTGTTAATGATAGTGTCCATGGCGACTTGGTCAAGTGCATCAGCCTCAGACTTGGCATGGTGCTTGCGCTTCTTGCGTCGCTTTTTGTGTCTGTGGTTATTGTGGTCCGGCGAGGCTGTAGCTGAGTGACTGAGTCCCCGAACAGCTATAGATGCATCCTGGTAGTGATGAGTGGCCGGAAGTGACGTATAAGATGCCACTTCCGGTACACCATCTGTGTAGTCATTTGAGGCACTAGTGACTTCTGGCACACCATTATTACAGGGTCCGCGTATAGCCTCCAATATAGGAAAGGCCGCTGTGTCTGTTTGGCTGAGAGGCCGGTAGGCGGAAGTGCCATGCAATGGAGGAACTCCCCTGGGGTGTGCCTCCAAAGTCTCATTGGCATCTTCTAGGATGCTGTCGTAAGAAGCGGGGCGGTCAAGGCGATTGGGACTGGAGGTAGATTTGTGGACACTTCCACCACTACCCCTGTGACGGTGGCCACCAAAGTGATGATAGTAGCCATTTTTAGCAGAAGGAGGCTTATCTCTGATTGCGTTATTGCTCTGACTGCGAAGAACATTTTGTCTCCCTCCGCCACCACCAGGGAGACTTGAACTTCTTGGTGGCACACTAATGGGGCGTCCGTTTGGTTTACCTTTAGTCTCATGATCTTCATCACCATCTCTTCCATTCATCATATGCAAAACCCTATCTGGATTATAAGACACTAAATCATCCACCTCTGACTCTTGGAGATCACCTTGACTCAGCCCAATCCCAGATGACATACTACTCTCAGTCTTGAGCACATACTTTGATACAGAACAACAAAGTTCCCTTCCACCCCCTTCCCCCGGTGTTCCACCAGAGTTCCGATGGCGATGACCAGCACCGATAGGAGGTCCACCTTGTAATGGAGTATCACCTCCACCATACCCAGCATCAATGCTCCCAGAGGAAAGTGAGAGGTGACTAGTGACTGGGCTTGTGATAAGAGCTCGTTTATCATCAGAGCGCTCAATGTCATCTGGGGTAGGGCCATTTGGAGCTGGTCGCCACGCCCAGCCCCTGACACGGTAGTTATGCAGGTAATTGGTCTCCTCCTTCATCGGCGTGGGGGTGACGCGACCCCTGGTAGATAAAGAACATATATGAGAATAGTTAGAAATGTGATCTTTCATTGTAAAGATTGCTTCAATCCTGGTGATATACTGACCGAGTATACAGTGAGATTGAAAGGAGCTAACTGAAAATCTATTCAACTGCTATAGCTTATCTGGCAAAACTTGGCTTTTGATACTAGAAATCCTCTAAAGACATTATCTATGACTGATTTACCCTTTGATTACAGTCAACGTTGGAATTCATTTGCCTTCTCAACCTGTGCAAAAGGTTTCAAGGTTTGTAAATATCATTAAGATAACAGTGCAAAATAACACAATATAAACTTGATATATATATGGATATTAACTCATGAAAATTGGCTACTTATAGAAACTCATATGGAAATACACCAAGACTTAGTGATAGTAGCAAGTTCTACACAGCTAGAGGTAAATACAATTATCATTAAACTAATCTATGTCTACAAAGCGAAACGATTAAAATCATTTACATAATGAGTACCAATTACCTGCAGAAATGAAAAAGGCAATTAAATTGAGATGAAAATAGAAGCTCTTCAGTGTAAATGAATAACCAATTCTTAAAAGGAAGCTACTAGTGGTAAGGCAGTGGACATGCAAAGGTTCTTTGTGTGCAAGGTACCTGTGATAAGGTGGACAAGCCATTTTGGTCATATGACCTGCTTTGACCAATCACAGCTACAGTTTCTAATTAGGTAGCCCAACCGACAATGTTGAACTTCCACAAACGGTGATGACATAACTTTTTATCAAAAGCGGGGCCGTAGGCAAATTGCCTTTATGGTTTATTCACAAATTGTTGCAAGTGTAGGATCCTAGAATAATAATTTTAGCTGCTAAAAGATTGATGAACATTATGAACAGGGTGACTACAAATAGTTCAATCATTCTATACCATAGACTTTTTTACCCATACGAGCTGCACAGTCAAGCTTGGTCCCTTCCCTCTACCAGTACCATATCCAGAAACAATTACACCTGCATATGGGTAACCTTAACTACTCAAGGGTGTGAGTAACATTTAGTGCTACATGCAATGGTATGGAACAATCTCCATTTGGTGATAGTTTATTGTGCAAGTTTAACATTTACGCGACATATACTACCTATCGTCTCGACTGTCTGCCTTTTAACTGACCATAAGACTCTTTTCCAGAAATGCGTTATGATAGGTGATGGACAAGATTATTTCACTGGCACCCCACACTATGAATGTTTCCTACTTTTACAGTAATTAAATTGTAAATCTTACATAATATAATTTTGTGAACTGTACATGACAGCACAATAAAATTGGAGATCATGATTATTTGCACATGAAACGTTTCCCCATTGAGAAGTATTTTTCCCTCATTTGAAAATGTAATATTTGATTCTTTATTATTGAATTTAAAAAAAAAATCGTTGTGCTAAACTTGTTTGCAGTGAATCAAATAGACAAAGAGTGTAAAATCTAAAGGCGTGTGCGATGTGTAAATTCATCATTTTACATGTGAATATATAGCAATTGTAGGTGAATGTCAAGTTCTTTTTTAATTGAGGTGCCCTTCACTAATTTGAATATGGAAATAAGCTAACATGCTCCCTCCATTTTCTCAAAGAAGTCTATGTACTAGTAACGTTGCATGAGGTATATCCTGTAAGCAAAACGTATGTGAAAGGAGGTTCTGTTTCTTACATAAAAGAAGACGTCATAGGCCGTTGGTGTTGCTGACACGTGACTAATTTGCATTCGGTGTTTGCTATTTTGTATGGGGTGAAATACTTCCCTTTTTTCAACGCGAATGGGGAGGTTTGTATTTCCCCTTTTTCACAGTGGTAGAAAATAAAGAATGTTGATAGAGTCACAGGATAAAATATTATACATTATACTTCTATGTTTTGGTGTGCATCGCTTTGGAAATATGACAAAGTGGGAATGACAGTGAAATCACCCAGCACAACGCGCAGTCAAAAGCATTTGATTAGAGTACGCTTTACAAATGAACCATATTAATTAAGCATCAGGTACAATTTACATTTCTGTTAAAAAAGTGTTTTGATTTATTATGGAGAACTATGCTTTGTAAAATTAGCATACTTCCTAAAAAAATATCAGAAATGTTCCAAATGAGTATCGATGCTTTTTTCTTATTAGGTTCAGCTGTAAATTTAATACAAGAAGGGTAGCGCTTGGGGCATACTTCATCGATGTATCAACCTACCAGACCATGATTGATGCCAATGTTAATGTTTTTCTCTATTTCATTTTACATTTGCCAAAAAATGGCAAAGGGGAACCAAAGAATTCTTGTAACCTTCTGAATTGATTACTTAGTAGTCTATGAAAGAAGTCTTGAATTATTGTGGCACTCTCTATACAAACTATATTGATATTTGTATAATCTCTCAATCTCATTAGTTTCGAATTAATGCCATATCTTCTGGTTCAGTTTTTAAGTTGGATTTGATAAGATGTTTCAGCCAAATAGCAATGCTGTTGTCATGAAAGGAAAACCTGATGCCATCTGTAGATATCAAATTTGGTGGATATTTCTAGATGGCAATTGGGTTACCTCTATATAAGCTAACTTTTAGATCCATAGTAATTTTAGTATCACGTTTTAGGTTTTACTGATAAGGCTGATACGGCAGGCTCGTACACTTCCCACACTACCCTTCTGAAACCTTTAAGGACAACATGGTGCCTTTAATGCAGCTTGGAATTAAGATGTCATGAGGCATGGATGCAATCTTATTTGGTGACTCCTGGTCTAAAGTACTGCATTCATACATCATATGCATGATGCACCCTTAAGGATGTTGATGTATCATGATGTCAAGAAGCTGTCACGAGGAAAAATGCTGTCCTTAAAGTGTTAAATAATAGCCAGGTCAGGAGGCAAAGATCAGTCGCGGCAGTTGTACAAGGACCTGTCATGTGACAACTAAGTTGCACCCTCTCACCTCTCGTGTTTGGCCTGGTTAGCTCTGTAGTGGAGGATAAAATCAAGATAATATGGAATATTGTAACTCAATAATCCCAAAATGCTTACCACCAGTAACGACGTGTAAAACCTTTGGGTTAACAGAAGAGCACACAGTTATAGTACAATACTCAATAAAGATTGGGCTTAGTGCCCGGAGCTTAGTTGCATCTGAGTCACTCTGATTAGGAAAACCCCTATAGATTTAAGGTTTATAAGCCCTCTGTGCATGATGAAATAGTTGGACAGAAGTTCTTGTGTTGTTTTTTTCAAAAAAGATTAACTGATTCATTTGTGCAATGTAAAAGATATTGAGTCATGTGATGATTAGAGGAATAATTATCCACGACCCAGTAATGTTTCTTGTGCATATGGAGGAGGATATTGAGGGATCCAGAGTAGTACCTCAACACTCAGATAATGCCTGACCTTATTAAGCGTCTTATGTGTGTATGTATCTTGAATAAGGCTATAAGAAGCACATTTCATTTTTCCATTCATTTAACTTATAGTTCCTTTAATTAGAAATTGAATTTTAATCTTGGGCTGATGTTGAAGAGGATGTCAAAAGGCTTCGTCATATCAAAAGGAAAATACTTATTTAAAAGTAATGATTGGTTAATAGTATTCAGAACACTAACACCATGCCTGAGAGGCACTTAACTCATTTCCTGATATTCTACTAATATAATTTTCATCAACCTACCTTTCTCAAAACTAAAATCAATAATTGAAGAATCAATGGATATAGAAACTCAAAGGACACCTTTTCATAACGTTTCTTTTTCAGAATAATCATGTGGGTAGTCTTTACATGTTGGCGTTTTGATTTTTTATGTTTTGTATCGGTGGAGCTTTTTCATGGGAATGTAAAGCGTGTGATGAAGCGGATAAAAATTCTAAATAATGTGAAAGTGTATTCATGTCAACTAATTCTCCATCTAAAAGTAATTGTGTCTGCACTAATCTGCCTTATGCGGAGAACCAAAGGGGAGCAGGGAACATTTCATGACTAGCCTTGATGGTATGTACTGCCATATTACACCATAATTATAGTATTGTATCCACAAGGTAAATGGACCAAATGAAGCTCATCCTAATATTGCAGTAAAGGAGTGTGGTACGTTGATGTAAATATTCGAAAAAAACATGAAGGAAGGATTATCTACACATAAATTCAGACATAATTTCAAATAGACTGAAGCTGAAAGACAGTTTCAATGACCTCTTTAGATACTTTGACCAATTTTGGCAGGCCATTAAGGTATTGACATCAAGGCTAGCCTGAATAGGCTCACAGTGGGCCAGCTCTGGTTCCCCCTGGCATTAGGCAAGGGCTTTTAAGGATGAAAGCATAGTTCAGAGACTTAGGTATGGTAAAACCTAGAGCTATAAGAGGGCTAATGGAATATGTGGGTGGCCTTGTATACAATAAGGACCCTGCAAAAAGATAAGCAAGATGAGAACATTCGAAAGTATGAACCAGCTGAATCATAATTTTCAAGTTATTAAAGGGCAGTACAATCTCTTTAAAAGGGAATATTGGGCATAACTATATGAATTAACTGATATGAGGTAGATTTTTGAATGCTTGCTATTGGTATTATCCATATATCTAGACAGTAAGAACGTTCATCTATATGATTCTGCTGGCAAAGTTTAGTGGAAAGATAGAAACACACACATTTGCAATGTTTGATATTTAAAAAGCGTTGGTATCTAACCTCTTTATGGCAATTATCCAGATCAATAAGTTAAAACTCCACATAACATCATTTTACATTTAATTTAGAAATGAAATCTAGTGAGACTTGGATGATTTTCACATTTCAGATTATATTCTGTCACTGCCATAAATGGGTTCACACCTCCAGTTAATAAACGAACACGCTCTCAAACTCACACACAATAAGCTATTATATAAAGTGATAATTGAATAATTAATTCATTTATTAGACTCTAGACATTATGCTTACACATATATGGATATCAGGATCTACTCACTTGTATCTTTTCTTCCAGTAGATAGATAATAATAGCAGAATGAGCACCACCAGGACTACCCCTAGTCCAATTGCAGCTAACTCCCCCGCAGCCAGACCATAGTTACCTGAAACAAAAACTAATGTTCACAAACATATATACTACTAACTGGGAATCTGAGGCTTGTTTAGATCTCCACGGCACATAGAAACTACATCTATATTAGAGAACACTAAATCTCCATCAATACCCTGACAAAAGGCAATCAACAATGTGCATAATTCCAAATTCCTTTGCCATCATGGTACCATGAAAGATCCCAGGCAACTAATTCACCAGTGCTGCTTTGGTCCGTTATATTTGAATCATGGGAGTGGATCAGGACCAGAGGGACAGGCTGGCAAATAAATGTGGAAATAACAAAGGGCCATTGGGCATTAAAGTAACCTTGAGGTTCAAGAATTGCTATTAAATCTCGAAATGAAATCTGCAATGTTAAGTTAGCGAACTGTTAATTGAGTAGTTACTCTGAACAATATGAACTGCGCTTTACAAAGTGCCTGTGACGATGCATTCACTATCAAATACTTGCAATGATACTATGAAACTGTTTATACAATTCATTTATACACTAATAAAGAATAATCTATTTCTTAGACCCATTTATTTCTTGGGTACTTCCTTACTGAAAGAAATAATTATTTTACAGCACTCAAAGATGATTTCTCCAAGGAGTATAATAGCATACATATATGAATTACTAAAATTCATCTGAGTGAAGAGGGCTCATTTTCTCATACTGCTCTCATGCCCATATGGTATACAACATTTAGACATTCTACTAGCTAACATATCAATGTAAATACAACATTTTAGCTTGCAATAGAATGGGCATTCCTGAGGCATAGGTATAGCAATTGCCTAATTCAATGTTATGTTTCTTTTTGAGAAAACGTATCCCGGCATCCAAATATTCATGTCATGTGTTTGGATTAAATAAATACTTAAAGTAGGTTATTAACGCAATTATAATTCACCTTTCAGGATTGCATAAATATGGGTTTGAATTTGGGTTCCCTAATGAATAATCAATAGCAAAATGTTTCCTTCTTGATAAGAAAACAAACGATGAAACATACAACAAAACACAAAAAAGTGGAACACCAAACAGCAAAAGCATTTGTATCGCAGCTGCCATGTTGCCCAAAATCAATTTGGTATTTACATATGTGATTTCTCCAACAAAACATAGTTGCTATCAGTTATTGCATTACACTCCAATCCAACATCACACACCATGCAAATGAGAGAGCTGTGTTAATGTAAAGTCAGAGCTGTAGAAGAGGAGGCAAATTATCAATAGAACACATACATTTGCACACAGGTAAGCAATTCTAAAAACCTAAATAATTTTACTACTGCAGCACGCAAAATAGTCCTCATGAATTGATGACAAGAAAAAGTGACTGAATAAAAATGAAGAATTTCTGTGAGACCTATATATGATCGCATCAGAATTTGGATGTAAACATTGCCTTGATATGATCAGTTGGGTTTTCATTCTACTGTAATGGCCTGATCTGAGAGAAAATGATTCCAAGCTGTATTTGGCTAAAAGGAAATAAGCTCACAGAAAGGCTTCTTGGATTAAACTTACACAGCAATCTTACAATCCTACCAATCAGATCCTGAACCTTTTATATTTAATTTGGAAAATAATACTCTGGGAATGTGTAATTAGGATTCTAGAATTATATAAAAAAAAATCACAAGCTTCATCAGTCGTAATAATGTATAGATATAGCATTGACTTTGAAAGTGATAGTAACAAAGATGGGGAAAGGAACTTATCTCAGAAAATTGACCTTTTCAGAAGAAGCCGTATTGAATCACTATTGAAATCGACAGCGCATTTCATACCAAAATGGAACTATTTCTTGCCATCAAATCAATTCAAATATAAAATATTCGATAAAACAAATTGAACCATGCAGCACACAGTGACCACTCCTATTGAACACTGCAAAATGCACTATCACACATCAATCTGGAAAAGAAAAACTTTTTATCAACAATCACCCAGAGATCGACCGACGCCAAAGGGATTCGCTGTTGAGTTCTCCGATGAAGAATTGCTATCTGTCATCTGATTGGCTGATGGTGCTGTTGATGTTGCATGACCATCATGACTGGAAGTACCTATGGGTAGTGGGGAGGAATGTGGCTTCTGATGATTTGAGGGCACTTGGGGTTGTGTGTCCCCATTTGCCCCTGTGCTTTGAGACTGAGAAGGTTTGCTTGGCTTACCCTTATTATTACTACCACTATTAGCTGTAAGAGGTACCACTGAAGTCAATGGTGAGGATGAACCATGGTCATTAGCAGAACCATTGAATGGCAATGGGGAGATGCTGCCCCTGGCATTCTCCACAGTACCCTTCTGCTTAGAGCCACCACCATGGCCACTTCTACCCTCATTTTTAAGATGTGGGGCAATGGTTGCTAATCTGAGTGAATCAGGAGGCACAATGGTTTGACTGTTTGGCATAGACTTATGAGAAGTAGGCGATGAGGTCACAGCAACGGCTTTATCGTGAGGTGCCGTTGGAAAAGAGGCCACGCTGGAAGTTTGAGTGTTAGTACTAGTAGAGGCAGTTGGTGGTGAGGATGGGTGGTTAAGGTTAGGTAGGCCAGCACCAATGTCAGAAGGCCCTGTAGGTAGCCCCCCCTGTGAAGCTGTGCCCGCTAAGCCGGTGAGAGGAGGAGGCGTGCCGGGGGACCGTGCCGTTGAGGCCGTGCGGGGGGTTGCAGCGTCCGCCGCGCCAGCAGAAACTAGCAAAAAATAATAGCAATGTTAAGACAAAGTTAAAATCATGAAGTTGTGGAGAGAACTAATAGATTATATTAGATCTTTACTGTTTTTTTTGGCTAGTTCACAAAAATTCACAAACACAATGGTCAGTCATGTCCCGTTAATACAAAGATAATGCTGTACCAACATAGATATAATGTTAGTAGTTTGTAACATCATGGGCGTGGACTGGTTACCAGATTTAGTCTGTGTAGGTGTTATCCATATGCTATAGTAAGGGTGAGAAAGTAAAGGGAACAGTGCTGCCCTCTGGTGCCTTTATTTGCTATGCACAGACCTTGATTACGGAGGTGAGTGGTGACTTTGCCAAAGTAACCACTCACCTCTGTAATCAAGGTCTGTGCATAGCAAATAAAGGCACCAGAGGGCAGCACTGTTCCCTTTACTTTCTCACCCTTACTATAGCATATGGATAACACCTACACAAGACTAAATCTGGTAACCAGTCCACGCCCGCGGTAACATGTTATGCGCTAACAACTAGCAGGAAGGTCTGATATAAGGTTCAGAACATTGTTGGTGATTTTCTTTGTAAGTAACTTTTTGCGTTAACACTTAAGATCATAGTGAACAATCGCAACTTATGAAAGGACCCCCATGGTTTATATTTATATCGGTTAAATTCCTGTACTTATGCATGAGGGATAAATATCCTACACATAATAGTTTAGAAGGAAAATAAAAAAGTGAATGTAGAACAAGCAGGTGTAGCCTCATTGTAACATCTAGTCCCTTGACGTTTACTTTCTCAAAAAAAGAGAGAAGAAATCTGGGATATTCAGGGATGCTATCTATGCCAATATATCAATTTTTCGAATTTCTTCTTTTGCCATAGACGATTTGAGAGCAGTCTAACGGGACATTGCTGAACATGAATTGTACATACATCACAAGGAAGCAAGAGGTCATTCTGCATAGAAGTCATTCAGCAATTCAGTTGTAAAGGTGATGATGTTTGGGACTGGGAGAATTTAGTGAAGTTTGCTGGACAGTGCATCATGCATGCCACTATGACGTGCAGCATCAATTAAACAAGGGCACTTTATACATAACACATCCATAACATAATACGTTTCTGTTTGACTATGTCTACTATGACCACAGAAATAATGATTGTGTATGTCCTAAAAAGGTAAACCCAGATAACTGCATAATATTAAGGATAGAACATATGAACATTTAGGAGGGCCCTTGCATCGCTCAGTCAGGTGGTCAAAGATGGCAATGTGTAGATTGGACGAGTATATTTATATCACCTGTAATTTCTTTTATCATTTAATCATTTAGCTTTTTGAGGAGGCAAAGTTTGATGTTTCATTGTATATGTTAGAAGCTGTGTATTGCAATCGATGTCTGATTGTTTTTGTAAATGTATGACTGTGCATGCCTCGGGAAGCTCTTGGAAACAATTGCTTATAAATAAGGAATGATTTACACTTTTCCTGTACATAATCTCTACCAGTACATCATTGTAGCCTTCTCTGCCGTGTCAGTTGAGGCATTATTAGAGGTAGGGAGGGAGACTGGGAGAAAATGTGGGATAGAGTGATTAACCATAAGTGATCAGGGAGGGAGGGGACAGGGGAAAGGGAATGAGCAGAGATGAGGAAACCAATAGCTGAGAGCACAATAATCAATTACAGGCTCCTTACAGGCTAAGGTGGAACAAATCCCAATCCAATACTCATTACACCTATTCATTTATTCCTCTAGGTTAGGATAACTATAGAGACGTGCACATACCTTGAGACCTCCATACCAGACAATAGACATAACAATTGGTTTGGTGCTGAGCCAATTGATTAATTCAATGATCATCAACAATTTGGCAATGTTGATCCAATTTTTATGGACGATTTGTGGGGTGGACGTCGCAAGGTATGAGGATGGTTTTGGGTTAACCTGGCCTATACATAGACCCTCACATTTCTTGGTCTAACCACTATCTCTCTACACAGATATTCAAGAGACATTCCAGCCAGAGACATTCCTTGTAGTAGGGAATTTCTTCACAGGGTTTCAATGAGAGCTGGATAAAGGAATAATAGAATACCCTTAGCAACTCACCTATTCTAACAGTTTTAGGATTAAAGGTGCTATTAGAAATACTATTGAGAGGGGTGAGAGAGACATGAAGAGATGATTGTGGTCCTGGATGTAAAAGGACAGAATAGTGGTAACCATGGTTACCTTTACAAGATGGCGTCTATATAGGGGTATTTATCTAACCCTGAGGCACTACAAGCTCGTTCGGCATCGATTCCTACAACTCCAGGGGAGAAACGAATTTAATTTATATGCACTCTATAAACTAGCAGGCCCCACTCTTGCATTGTCTCACACAGAACTGTGTGCAAGTCAGGAGATTGCCTGATTCTTCCTCGATTAAGGTGAAAGTCAATGGAAAGGAGGGATTGTGTTGAGTGGGTGGGGGTTTCGGTGTAGAGGCTACAGAAGTATAGTACTTAAAGGGAGGTATTGGGACTGCTGAGATTCTACGAGCTGGGTTTTCATATCTATTGGTGGGACTCTTTCTGACTCATTAAGGGAAAGGTGCCGTGCGTAACTGTAGAGGGATAAAACACTTCTTGGTTAAACCAGACTCCTTTCCCAGCTCACATGCAAGCAAGATCATTATTCAAGACAAATGACATCTATCTAAGTCATTAATCAACTTTGTTGTTGCTGCACTCCCAACACCGGATACCTTAAAACTTATGAAACTAAATACCATATCAACTGAATGGGATTCTGACAGGGGTTCCTTACAGAAGCAGTTTGTGCTTTATTTGCCAAATATTTTTTTGATTGAATATAGCTTTTAGATCTGAAGATACTCATCAGTGGCTGTTGGGCCACCTTGGCAGGGCCGTGGGAGTAGGTGAGTAATAGATGTTTAACGCCATTTCGACAGCTAAGGTCATATTCATGGCAAGAACTACATTACACAATTTCACAGAGGAATATGTCGGTGCCCGCACATATGTGCATGCATACACACTAGTTCAAATTGAATGTATAGATTATAATGAAAATGATCAGATTTAGAGACTTCACACACTTTTTGGCTGCTCCACCACCACTGCCGCCCTGACAGCCATTATAAGGAGGCTAGGAATTTCATAACTGAAGGTTATTGCAAGGATTAGAATATAAAACGTATAGGTCTTGAAACGTCGGACAGTTTTGTGTGTCAATGCTTTATCTATCAAGATATTCCTTTCTTATATTGATGTTTCTTTGGCCATCAGGCAGAACATAATATTGCACTGATGTGGAGTTATGGACAATACATTTTGAGTACATGTATCACTTAATCATAAATTACCTGCAAAAACTGAAAGAGAATATACTTGGTCAAATGAGGGGGCGAGGGCTAGGTTAGAGCAAAGATGTTGTTTTATTCATCATAAATATGTGATAAAGGGTTACCAAAGGGTGAAATGCCGCTTGTATGATATAGACACTGTACAAAGCGGCATAGAGCATGACAGGTGCATGGTAATTCACTAGGAAAGGGTAGACAGACTCAAATCTCATTATCCAAAATGGCTGCCGTATGGCCCGCTTCATGGCTCGTTAGTGCCATCCCCCATTAGTCAAGGAAATGGGAGACTGGGAGGAATTCTGTTTGGGCACTGGGGACCTCTGTGAAATGTATTAGGGGCATTCACTAGAATAGCTCAAAGAATACCAATGCTCTTTTCCCTTGTAACATTAGTTGCTTCTTTGATAGCAGTCCAGAGCAGGTATATAATCACCTCACATCAGGGCTAGCTAATATGAATTCATACTTAAGGAATCCAAATCAGGCTGAGATAATTTAGCAATTTCATGGAAGTACGACATCAGATATCTCTACGACTGCCTCCTTCACCCACATTAGATGACTCTACTACAGCCTCTTACACCCAATCCCTATAAAGTGGGCTGTGGATATGGCTTCCACTGGTCAGAATCAGTCACCAATGGGACCTCTCCAAATTAGGCAAATCATTCTTCTACACAAGGAGGAAATACCAACAGGTCTGATGCACCCATGATAACCCATGTAGACTACTATTATAGATGGTTTCTATATAGATCAATTTGGGTAGGACTATGGGGTTTAATAGACATATATGGGTACCTTGTCTTTCCCTTAATTAGGATCACTAATAGCTGCACCATTCTTTTTTCCTCGTCTCTGTCTCTGTGTCTCTTCTACCGATTGCTTACTTTCTCTTGTCTACATAAGATTAATTGCACTTTCCTTACTCCACTATTCTCTCGGTACTCTTTATTTTCCTGCCTCTTCCTGTATCTCTTTTGCTCCTCTTTGTCAATGCAGATACTCTGAATACTTGTTTCTATTCTGCCTCTGTAGATCAATGCATCTGTCTCTGTCTCCCCCTCTCTGTCTCTGTCTGTCTGTCTCTGTCTGTCTCTGTCTCTCTCTGTCTGTTTCTGTCTCTGTCTCTCATTCTGCCTCTCTCTGTGCTCCTCGATATTTCTTTAAGTGTGTTACACTAAGCCACTTTAAATCCCTCACTTTATTTATGCCATGGCTGATACGATTGTTACTATAGATTAGACCTACTCACGCCATATTCAATGGGGGGGATGGAATACAATGCTCTCGTATTCAATGCCGCCATTTTGAAATTTGAACAGAGCAAGCCATTGGTGCCAAACGCTGTTAGTTTTGGATTAAATGTTACGCATTTGAATTTTTCCATTTCAAACATGGCGGTTATTATTAGATGTACATTAAACAATTCAAAACATTGTATTATCTACCTATTTCAATCATTAATTTACTTTAAAACTTCTGCGCACATAGACCAAATACGAAACTAATAATTCCTTTTGGCACAAACAGCTAGCTCTTGTATCACGTGACCTACTTGTTCGAGCAAGCCAATATGGCGGATCAACAAATCGAGGCAAACCATGATCACTCGACGTCTTGAAAATCAGTAAATATAGTTGGTCATTAAAGGGGCAATCACTGCTGGTGGCTAGGCAGTGCCACCACAGGGCCTCAAAGTGGGATGTCCATGTTGAAATTCAAATGCCATGCTGACTATGTTTTCTCAGTGAGTATGGGAGAGAGGGGGACTGAGACGTAATGAAATAATTAGATGAGACAAAATAAACACCTCATACATACTAATAGATGGAGATGTCTACTGCACACAAGGGTGGGGTAGATTCTATGGGGGGATAAGGGAACATGGGTGGGCGTTTATTAGCTGTTAAAACAAACCTATATTGCATGTTTCTGCCTTTTTGTTCACAAAAAGAATTATTTGATTAGTAAGGAGCAAAGAGTGTGTGCTTTACGTTATCCTAACCTACCTAGCAAAATAGGGCCAACCTAGCAGCATTTTCTGTATTTTCTAAACAAATGCATACTAGTGAATAGACAAAGAGAAAGGGCTATCTGTGCAGGGATACATGGGTGTTCCATGTGATAGATGATCGTATTAGAGTTTCTTTTCAATTATGTATACATAGGATGGATAGGTCGTAACCAGAATCAATTAAATCTTTGAGGGCTGCACAGCATATTCAAGGAGAATTTTGAAGATTTGAAAAACAAATCAGGTCGGCTGGACAAAGGCCATCAGATTAAGGGGTAGCTAGGTATTAGTTGTTTTAGTATGGTACGTATGATATATGTTTGAACAATGTAGATTTAGTAAGTTGTTGTTGGTTGTCAATGTCTCATTTTGATTAAATGCATAATCATTTTGTTAGACCATAAGTCAGGGGTTCTGATGCTCTAGGTAGGGTTCTGCCCAACAGTCTACCCATGAGCCTTTGTACATCTGTACAACATCCAATGATCTCAGATTTCTAAAGAGATCAAGGTCAAATTGCATTATCATCTCATGTTTCTTTAGTGATCACATTCATAATTTACTTGTACAGATTAACATAGCCATAGTGTCTGCTCTGGTGCACCTTTGATATTCCTTATTTCAATACCATGCACTTATGCAAAATTGTACTTTCACTTTTAAATAGCGCCAAAAACAAATATCGTTACCTTTACAAATATTGCTTATCATTTCAGATTTATCACCAATCATTACCATAACACATTAAGACCATTCGATATTCTTATAATAGTTTAAGGCTGGTATTCTGGTTATATCATTATTTCTAGATAAAATATCTAATTTCAAATATATTTACGTATATTTAGATAACTTACCTGTTGTAGATAAGACTGGTCCCTGTGGTCTCACTAATAACGTGGTTTCAGACGTGGCTTCATACGACCCTGTGTAGCCCGCCCCGTCGGTAGATAATGGGACAAGGGCTTTACAGCATTCTGCAAGTAGGGAATGAAAAGAATTTAATAAGGATTGTTAATATTTCCAATAAAGCCTATGGATCTGTATTGAGAATTGATATTACCTAAACCCTAAAGGTCAGCATGGTAATCGAAACCTTTACGTTTGTCTATCGCCTTGATAACTATATTAAAGTACTGTTGAGCTAGCAATTGGAACTGTATTCATGACGGTTCAATGGCCTAGTGCATCAAAGCATCATTTGTGACAGGATCTGCGAAAAGCGCCCTTAGTGCAGGGTGCATTAAGGTCCCTATTCCCAGTGCACGTCACATTTTCTCTTACACACCATTATGCATGCGTTGATATTTGATAAATGGAAGTCATATTCAAATCATATTCAGAAGATCTCTTAAGTGATCAAAAATGTAGAGTGTGTAAGAGCTAATTAGGATCTACACTAAGATCCTAAATGCAAAAATAGCTATTCCAATGAATTTATAGAAATGCACCTCCTAAACGTGCATGAAATATTCAAATCGGTAGCACTCAATTGCGCGAAGTTACTTCCTCTTGTAACGCAACTTTTATACCTCCTCCCATGAGAGTCCATTTCTACATCCCGTTGTCAAGGTGATGGCCACTAGTGTTCGCAGCAGCCCACCTACATCCTCATTGTACATCCATTAATAATAATAGGTACTTTATCGGGCAATTCTGTTTAGTCTACTGTGTGAGGTTCCTAATATATACATTATGAAACTTAAATGATACTCTATAAAAGAAAATGTGAGTATTCGTGATATATTGATTCTATCCTATGTGAATGTCCATTGGAGCGAGACACCATCGATCAAACAGAGTTATTGAAATTGCATTGACAATTCAAGTAGCCTTACAAATATCTTATGAGGTTAGGACGTGAAACATTCACCTCTAGGGGAAAATGGAATTTTCTATGCATTGATAAGGGACTCTGCCTAGATCTCATTGTCGGTAATATCCTCAGTCTAGTAGGAGTATTATTGCCTCATTCCACCTGAAACGTGTATAAGAAATGTCATTTCTGTTCTGTTGCCAGTTGCTTTTGAGTCTCCCTCCAGAGGAGGATCGCCCTATATGTTCTACAAAGATCTGGCTCTGTGCACATATTATAGGTCTTCCTCTATTTCTCTGTCGTTTTACTCGCTCCCCCACTATCCCGCTCCGACCACCCTATAAATTTCAATATACCCCCACTCCACGCATTCCCCCTCCCCCTCAGCATGCCTCAGAGGGCCTTCAGTACAAGCTGATGAAGATCGTCTCCCCTACCTCAGTGCATGCATGGTGGGGAGCAGGCTTAGCAAAAGCTAACAATTTCAGGTCTGGATAAAATGGCATAGCTGTTATTTTCTGCAGTGCACCCATGTCATCTTTGGCAGGGGTGCTAAATTTCAAAGTGCATATCTTCAATAGCTATTTGTATTAACTTATACCAATAGTAACATTTTCTAAACAGGTGTATTGTGAAGAGTATTCATACACCTAAATATCTGTGTGTATTATAATATCTCCACTCTATGAATTCAGCTTTGTGGTAGAAATCCGTGTAAACGTCTGCAAACCAATAGTACAGACAAAGTGTAAGGTGTTGAGAGTAACATGTGCTAGTATTATGATGACAAATGGAAAAAGCTATACATCGATGCATATGCAGCCTTTAAAGCGTTAATACCTAACTGTTGTTGATCTGTTATGTGTCTTTTATATATAGGCATATTATATTTTTCTCAACAAACATATCGACTTCTTGTTTGTTTATAGCATTTGGTGATATTGAGCATGCAAACAGAATGATGTTTACGTCCTACTGTATAGTTTATGAACTGTTGGACTCTAAATGTTATTGACTGTAGATGATTCATACTGATACTCTAGCAGCAGGAGACATTTCCTGAATCCATGATATCCCAATCATATAGATCAGTTCATAATACCAAATAAAGTTTCACATGACATGAACCGTACATATAGTAATAAAGGACTAACGATTGTGATTTATTTTCAATTTAAAAAAGGAAAATTGGCCATTTTTGAGCAAGTGCCGCAATGCGTTATATAGTTGCTCTAATGGGCGCGTAAATGCAGAATGCCCATTTATTATCATGATGCACGAACTGTGCCGCGGTGATCCCCCATGCTGCATGTATCAAAGGGTTAGGATGGGCAAATTTCAGAGACCCATTAGATGGTAATGCTCATACACACTCATATTTGAATCATAGTACAGTAGGTAATATTATAGGCTTAATCAAATCCGAGTGATCATCAAAACATCTTTACCATTAGTCTGAAGGTACATAGCAGAGCTTTCTTAACCGTGCACAACTAATGGACTTCAGAGGTGGTGTTGTCAAACTTAAAAGCCATTGCGGAGGTTTGCTTTTCAAAGGATTCCTTTAAGGAGTCTAGTATACTATTTATCCTAGGGGGAATATGAATACTTAATGCATATTCATTAGGATACAGATCTCGGTTCAAAGAGCCGGCACAATTCATTAACTAGCATTGCATGGATGCGTGAAAGAGGGGATATAAATGTTAAAAATTGGATGAAGACAGGAACTGATAATTCTATAGAGCTCAACAGCTATTATCATGAGCCCGACAGCCGGCGATATACCCCCGGGTACCTCGGGTGTACAGGAGGGTGGTTTGTGGGACCCTTATCCATCAAACGGCTCTTAATCCTCAAATAAGTTTTCCGTTTGAGGCTTAAGAACAACCATGGTATCTTAATCCTTAAACATTTCTCTTAGGCCTCAACCGCTATTATCCCTCAAACGTTCTTATCCATCAACTGTTCTTATCCCCTAATTGTTCTTATCCTTCACCTGCTCTTGTCCCTCAATCGCTACAATCATTATTGTTTGCTATGTGCCTCATGATGACTAGGAAGCATGAGCATGAAGGAATTATCGGCTCCTTAGAGTGCTTAGCGGTGTGAGGTACTAACGTGTCCTCTTTCAATCAGCCTTAGTCGTCTTCCTCAATGAATAATACCACTGACCTTCACCTGGCAAAGTTCAATAGGAAGCATTGACCTTTTGTACAAGTAGCGCGACTACTGCTGCTGCCACCTCGTGTGAACAGAGGGAGGCGTGATGGCTGACCAAGCCCCGCTTCTCCAGGCTGCAGAACACTAATTATTTTTCCACTGTTGGCCTATATAGCTTTTGGGCGAAAATAAAATACTTGTGCAAGTATCTGGGCTTAGCCACTATTATTTCCTTGTAGATATACATTTTTCCCAATAATTTAGGGCCATGGCATGTGGTACAATGTGATTAACTTTTGTGCTATAGGCCTTAGAGTGCGGACATACCCAGATTTGGGGGTTTTGCAGTGAATGATTTAAATAAATTCTCTAATTAAATAGAGGGCACCCCCTCAACTTACCATCAAATATCAGCCTAAATAACACTCAAACCGATTAATATACACCCTAAGGATTAATTTGATACCTGGTTTGCCTACCCACTGTCAGATTTTAGACCAATAATCATTGTACAACACCCTTCAGTGCGGAGTTACAAAGTGTCTCCTGCGGCCACCTCCCGTCAATTGGTGTTCTGCAACCTCCAAAACAGACCCATACTAGATTTCAGACTATGCCTTTCTCCAAAGTCTTCACATTTCTTTTTGTCTTTAAAATTATTGTGTTTTAACCATCAGCAATGAGTAGCTGACTCTTCCAAAAACTCCCCTTTTTGGTACAATTGAATACGCCCTTTATCTTAACCACTGCATGGAACACCTCAGGCTCACAATTTCCCCTGTACAGAAAAGGGCTATGTGCTGATGTCGGTCAATAGCCATAGATATTTCCCTCTCATAGTCCTAGGACCAATGCCGTTTAACTGTTTAAAAACCCTGTCATTGAGCATTGATTATGCATGTACAAACTGTGATTTGTCAACCTCAAGATAGATAATTTTACTTGTCTGACAAGATGACTGCTTAGAGTTAAAGGTAAATACTAGAGGGTAAGTGGTGTAGAAGTTCTGTTGCTTTTTGCCTGTAGCTTGGTATATCATTAGGGAGTGGTTATTATTTATCAACAGGGGGGTGGTGGTGGTGGGAAAATGTTTTACGCCCCCCCTCGACGGCAGTCAAATTTTTTTGCGCCCCCCCGAACCAAAGGCACAGAGAGTTTTCGCACCCCTCTTTGATCTATAGTAGCGTGCAGGCTTTTTTGCTAAAAAGAGGGTGAATCTTTTTTGCCCCCCCTCAAGAGGGGTCAAATTTTTTTTAGCCCCCCCTCGGGAGGGTCTGAAAGTTTTATGCCCCCCTCAAACCCACCACCCCCCCTGTTGATAAATAATGACCACTCCCTTAGTTTGATGTATAAGGATGTGAGAAATGAAAAGAAAATGATATGCAACCAAGCTCAATTCGCAATAGATACAAAGAAAGGGAAGTCTCGCTATTGTGGTCTATGAGAAAGTTGTATGGTCTTCATTTCATGCTATATGTTATGTTGCTATTTCCAAATACTTTTGGAATGTGATAGATGGATATGTATAGAAGTGGGAAATGTAAAGGATTGTATATGTGACCAACCTCATTTTAGAGTATGGGCCAGATGAAGTAAAGAAGCTGTATCATTATAGCTTTTTTCAATGGAAAAACCCAGGCCTATTATATCAATTGGTTGGTTGACTGATATATTATATATATTATTACAGCTACTTTCTCTCGTTGTCTGTTAATTACCTGAATTGTAATTCAACGTATACTAAGATATATATCAATATAATTGGCTAACAAAGTTTTCTGTTATATAGATTGTCTACCTGGACCAATGAACTGCACAGTCAGTGACAGGGGGAATATAGAACACAAGGGATACTAGTAGTACAGCCTCTGTGGTGTAGTGGTAGTGTGCGTCTCTCTCAATCTCAAGGTCGAGGGTTCTAGTCAGTATTAGAGCATATCTGTAATTTTATGATACACAATCTATTATCAAGAAGAAAATAAGTACTATTCCTCTGGATTAGAACTCCCAACCTACACATTGAGAGTCCAGCACTCTACCACTGATCCATAGAGGCTGTGTTAATAATCAGGGGCGTGGGAAGCAGTTTCAGAGTGGGTGGGACCAGGGGGGTTTTCTGCAATTTTTGACCTCCCTTTGCTTGACCTTTTAGTTTTGACTGTTTGAAGAGTTGGCCAAAAGTGGGGGGGGGCATACCCCCCCTGCCCCCCTTGCTTTCCACGCCCATGATAATCCACCTCTATATATGTGTACCTTATACTGGGCATTGCAGTGTTATTCCTTCAATACCAAGGTGGAGTTCTCTATTGAAACACTAGTGTTCACCACCAAAGGGTGCGCATCTTCTCTTTAAGTGATTAAAACTAGTCAATCTGCTTTGTCCTGACTCTATAGCTGAGATTGAGCTGGCAATTCAATATGAACGTTCTCCACATATTTACTATGGACACACACACCAAGGTCAGAAGAAACAGTCAAGGCCAATGTCAAGGCGAAGGAGAAAAGTAGGCTAGGCCAGAACATGGGGTCAGAAGTAGGAGTCAAGGTCACTGTGAGTAATGTCAACATGGCTAACCCTTTGATGTCCATATGTCTACCATTTTAATTCCCTTTGTCATCGCGATGCACCCTCGTAATGCACCAATGTATAGCACTGGTCAGTCTACCTGCCAACGCTCCACAGATGCATTATGCCGACCCCTTCACCCTATAGGACCCATAAATGCAGACCTGGTGATAGACCAACCAAGGCTCCATTCTTGATCATAGACAGGGATGCTGCACTATGCAACACATAAATAGTTTAGAAGGGTGCGGCATGTCGTGGACGACCATATTTATGTTGCCTCAATCAACCATTGGTCCACATGATTTTGATGAGTCATCAGGATTGGGCACTACCATCATAGAGGTGCTCTGGGTGGTCATTGGCCAATTACTATACTTGTTCCAACTTGCTGTCGGCTCAGGAATTGGTCATACGTTAAACAATGGTGTGGTGGGTTTGCTTCGTCCAGACCCCTAGTATCCTGTCGGAACTAGTCATGCATGATTATTTTTGAAAAAAAAGTTCATCTTCTATTTCATCATTTTCCACTTGCAGCACTATCATTCACACACATCACCCCTGCCTCATACCCATTTATTTACTACCTCTGCTGTCCACGTTTGATTATCACCCAACTCCAGTCTTAACCTCGATCCTACTCTGTTACAATTCACATCAATTACAGCTCTTTTTCCCCATTGCCCAGCCCTATCCTTCTACAATGGCACTTGGTGAATGACAATTAGATGTAGAGAGGGCGGACAGTGAGCGCCTAAGACTGCAAAGACTGCATAGTGGATTAATGCACTGGACTGTCGTAATGCTGAATGACTATACAGCCCTGTTGTTTCACCCATGCATTATCCTCTTCAGTAGGTTGATATCGTTCTAAAATATCACCATGATGCAGCTATGCAGGGCTGTGAGTGACTTGTAGGCACTGCATGATTACCGAGGAAGATAAACTGTGTCACTTAAAGGCTTAGACTATCTCAGGTATTCCTCACCCCTCACCCCTATCAGGATCTATTACAGATAGCTGATGAGATACCCATCTCTAATAGAGAGAGAGAGAGAGAGAGAGAGAGAGAGAGAGAGAGAGAGAGAAGAGACAGACAGACAGACAGAGAAACAGAGAGAGAGAGAGAGAGTAATAGATGTTTAACGCCATTTCGACAGCTAAGGTCATATTCATGGCGAGAACAACATAACACAATTTCACAGAGGAAAGTGTCGGTGCCCGCGCATATGTACACTACACACATCCGAGTTGATAGGAAAGAGGAGATATAGACCCTTTTAAGTGGGCTAGGGAAGCCCGGGATGGGTAGAGAGATACAGATAGGGACAGAGTAACAGAAATGGGAATATTCCTCACAGCTCTTTTAAATTGACCATGCTTTTCTACCAGCAACTACCTAGTCTCCAGCCACAGACACATTTCTTTGCCACCAGAGTTCCAGTATTTACGAGATTAAGTCCAATGAGACCACTGCATTACAAGACATCACTTGCTGTTTAAGGTCCTCTTGGATAAGAAGATAATGAATTGTTCTTGGACGGCATCAGTGTCTCCCCTCAACCTCCCTCCACAGGAAAATACCCCTTACAAATCCCTCCAATTACCACAAGGATTACCAAGCTCTCATTTCAATGAACTTCAGACGCTGTGGACAGCTAATTTGCATACTTCTTTAGTTACTTTGCATATTTCTTAGAAACAAAAGGAGGCATGGGATTGGTATAGAATTAAGGGTGGCCTGCTGCCATGTTCATTCGTCGTCATGGCGCATTGCTCACGATATTGAAGAGTCTCTGTGATGCATGGAAGTATAGTTACATCTGCATGGCTGCATCCATGATTTATTGCATTACAAATAGGCAAGACACATTTAACAGTTAAAGCAATATATCTGACTCTTAAATGGTTAAGTATGGAGACAGATGCTGTTGTAAGGTTTCCTGCTACGGTTACCCTCTGTTATATAAACCTTCACGAAGAAAGTTGTGTTGATGTCTCTGCATGTGGACACCAGATATACATGTACATGTACATGCACATGTACATGCATTGGGTCATCACCAAATGGTTCATCCATTTCCATCAGGGCATGTCACATGATGCAGACTCGATAAGGCTTATCCATACATCAAGGGAACAGGTGGCAGTATGCAGCATGATATGAAGGGTTAAAGGATAAGGGCCAGGATGGGAAGAGGTAAGGGTATAAGGGTTAGTGCGGGGGGGGGGGGTGATCGCAGCTAAGCCGCTAAAAGGTGGGGCTTTTGGGGATCAGAGAGATTCAGCCAACATGGCGGCCACAGTGGGACCACAATAGGACCAGACCTGACCTTTAACCCTCAAAGTGCTGTATCAGGATTCAATGCATTATGCAAATCTGTCGTGATCATATGTGAATGACGTTCTGATGAGTAACTCGTCAAAAATGCATTCATGTATCTTTCCCACCTTGACACTGCTTGGCACAGCATTAGGGTGGCTATAAGTCACAAAGGCAGTGCTGGCGAGTAGACTTGGAAGGACTGTATCTATTTAGAGGCACCATTTGGACCTTAAAGAGTTGATAATGTATGGGCATTGAGTCTATCATGAAAAGAAGGAGTAACATGGATACGTAGTACAGCGTGCATTAATATAAAATACCTTTGGCCTAATTGAGCTTATCATGGTGTGTGAGGGTGGGAAAGCTTGTTTACTGTTCCAGTGTCCACTGCTGCGGTCTCAATGCCTCTATTAGTCAATTCCTAGCACATGTACCCAGCAAATTGTCGTCATCTGTCGCCATGATTGGACATCAATGGTGACTCCTTTTTGAGTGATAACTCATTCCGTCATCTTTCGCCACAGTGTGTTAAACCCACATGGCATAGTAATTGCTATTCCTGGTGATCTTGTGCTATAATGACGTCGTGTTCCATCTAGCGACATGGGTGAGCCACTTCACACAGGTTGACGAGGACTCATGACAATTTGCTGGGTAGGGAAATGAAACATCGAATAGGAGGTTGCCCAGTTGATACTGGTAGAGTCGCAGCTGCACCGTGCTCTCTTATAAGGTAGATAAAATCTTCTTAGTTGAAATAAAGATAAAAATCACTTGATAATTCTTTGATTGTACGAAATAATTCCACTTCTTATATGGGAGGCTTATCTGTGACCTTGTGACATGTAGAGAGATTATAAGCTGCTAAAAGAGGGGGCTTTGGTAGATAAGAACCCTTTTAGCCAATACTATGGAGGTGCCTCATAGGAATATGTTATCATGGTGCAAAAGATCCTGTATTCCCTTAATCAATTTTAAGATTAATAATACCCATTCCAAGTGAAAATTAAACCCGTCTATAAAAGGTCTCATGAGATGTAAATGCAACTGCAACCTGAAGGGTATTTCTCAATTATAAAAATAAACAAGTTGCTTTATTGAGAAATTTCCTCAGGTACATGTCGTTCATGAAGACACTGTATGGTGTGAACAAACAAAGAGCAACATATGAAAGTCAATTGTTACAATGACACCAAAACCGCAAATGTAGCTTTGAAGATCAAATTTAAGGGTACGGTTTAGATTTTGTTCCTAAATGTCATTCCATATATAAGAGGGCCGCAGCTGCTGCGACTCTGAGTGTTCTATGGTGAGCCCGTCCCATGGCTCCTGACCCCAGCACCGCCCCTCCTCTGACAGTCAATCTAACACAAGTACTACACCACACCAAATGCTCATTGTAATCAGGGGAATTATACTGTACACAGTACAGTGCCTTAATTCAATATGCAGACCAGCGTGATGCATTCACGTGCACCCTCATGATATGCCAGTTTTCAACACTTTGGTCTATATGTCTAATAATGCAGGGAAATATGGCTGAATAAGATTGCGTTACTACATTGATGCAGCATTGTTATATAACCTGCTTGTTTTTTTGCGGTCATGTTCCATTTTGGCCCAACCCGAGTGGTATATATAAATCAATTCAATTTCTGATTAGGTTTAGCAATGGCTTCAACAAAAATCTGGATTCGCCACTGCGCACATACCATTGAGAAATTCCTGCTAATCACCTTTTTCTAATGACCTGCCTTTAAATCCACCCCTACCAACAAAGGCATGTATGCAAGATGTACCTGACACGGCTTGAATAATACGAGTAAAAAGCTGTTAGTAGTACATTTCATAAAAAAAGAAAATTTCCATATCGGCCCCACATATTGATTTTACTGCGGTAATCTCTACCGCGTTTCACAAGGCATTGAGTTTCTAGATTTTTAGCAACCATGCACTGTAATATCCTTTCACATTGGCAATCTTTTTTTTTTATAGAATACAGCAGGCCCAGCCGCAAGAGCTCTTGGTGAATCATGACTGTAACACCTTGATGGATAGCATGTATCCACCGAATGCCATGATTACATGTGACATGCTTACCCGTCTGTAAAATCTTACACACGTTGACACCGACAAAAAAGCGTTCTTTATTCTCTAATTGTCAATTCTGCGGCACATAAAACCAGCCCAGGATAGATTGCTCAAGGATATTGATTTATCTGTATATCGCATGCCTGAATACTTTTAGGGCAATTGCTTTAGCGAGGAAAACGTGATTTAGAGAGTATTCGTATAATGGAGAGAGAGAGCGAGAGAGAGAGAGAGAGACAGCGAGAGAGAGAGAGAGAGAGAGAGAGAGAGACAGAGACAGAGACAGAGAGAGAAAGAGACAGAGAGAAAGGAAAAGGGATACAACATCAATTACTAGATCATTTATCGTTTCCAAAACATGGAGAATCAGGCGCAACTTAAAGGAAGAATCTATAGCAGTTATTTATACACTGCAAAAATGGTGTTTAGATTTTAAACATGTTTATGTCTAAACACGTTTAAAACCTAAACATATAGGTCAGTTAGGTGTCTCATCGACTACACATTTAGGAAATGAACACTTTTATTCTAACTACATAAACATTTACGCTAAACATGTTTAGATGTTTAGAGTTGAGACAGCTGAATAATAGGTGTTTAGATTTAAACATCAATATGTTTAGATACTTGGATGTTGAATCCACACCAGGTAGCAGCACTACCTTTGAATGGACTATCTGCACACAGTTATAATCAATTCTTGTGACAAATGTCCCTAAATCCCATGTGTATCATGGTTTCATTTAATTGAATGGCATGTGAATAGAAAGGGCAATAGAAAATTGACTAGATTCACCTTATGCCACCACCATTAGCATAACATAATCAATAAGCTCCATGACTGACACCTATTTGATGTTATTCTGGAATATATAAGGCAATGTCCTTCCTGCCAAGCTCAAGTCTCTCATTCAAGTCTCTCATTCTGATGCAGTGTGTAATACATGTACATGTATATAGCTGTGGCTGACATCTTTGGAGACTTTGACAAGTAAATACCTGCTGATGTCCCCCCCCCCAGTAAATGAGAAAACAAACAAAATATATCTCTGTTTTTTAATGCATGCATGTCTGCAAACCTTAACTCTCCATCAAATCATTTAAACATCTAAACAAAAAAAATCATAAACACCTAAACACAAAAATTCATATATCTAAACACAAAGTTTAAACTAAACACCTACATTTCTAAACACTTGAGCTAAGCACATTGTTTTGCTAAACATGTTTAGGAAATTAATGTGATTACAAAAACGTTGCAAGAATATGTTTAGAATTGTGTTTAGGATCTAAACACCATTTTTGCAGTGTAGGATCTTTTCCCATCCTCCTAAATAAGGATGTGCCCAATAGGTAAGATATATATATATATATATATATATATATATATATATATATATATATATATATTCTAGAGCCCGATCATAATGTCCAAATCAAGACTCCAGATGGAGTAGATACTGTTATTACATCTGGTATGAACTAAATAGGAACTTAGGAATATACAACTTAGGAACGCTTTATAAGCAAGGATAGAGATGGTAACCACTGGAGGGCCACAAGGCCCCTCCAGTTCCATGTTCCAGTATTAAGTTCCTTAGCTGAAGTGCAATATTTCCAGAAACCTCTTAATTGTATGGAAGTCATACATGTATAATTACCAAGAAGGAACTAAATATCAGAGTTCAAGATTAAACCACTCCAGAACAAAATCCTTCTTAAACTAATCTCAACATTTATAAGGTATATTTCATTTTATCCCAGCTCAAGTAATTAGCAGCACATTCGAAAGGATCTGCAGAACGTTTCTGACTTTTGAGTGGGTCTGATTGCAAACCTGCCAAAACCAATTATTTCAAATGAGACTGAAATGGGAAATAACCCTCTGTATATGTTGAGGCAGCTCGCGTTAATCCTATTTCCTACTGCCAATACCATCATTCACACAATTAACTGTGGGTTTACTTTCCAAATTCTATACTTAAATGCAATGAGATTACTTCAAATGGCACATGGCCCGATGATAAAATGAGGGAATGCGAAGCTGCTCTCTGGGTGTAAACAGAACATAATAGCGCCATTTTGATGGTTTATACAGCGGCTAATAATATTATATGGCTACAGTTCCTCCATCATTCCTAGACAAACGCCCGAGTCCCATTGCAGGGGGCGGGGGAGGATGGGGAGGGGGAAGGGGTGACAGAGCATAAAAGATACAAAGGAAAGTGACTATCATTCACAAGGTCATGATATAAGATAAGATAAGGTGAGGTGACTGCGTGCAGACACCCACTTCAGTCTTAAACTATGTCTTCTATCCAATCAAAGCACAGATAAATTCTATTTACCATGAATTATTCTACAGCTCCTGCACCTACCCCCAACTCTCTGTCAGGGACCAGTCATCTAATATCAAAGGGGGGGGGGTGAATAGAGAGCTGGCATGTAGATTTTCCTTTTCGGTTATAGGGGCACCCATGCAAATAAGACACATGCTACATTTTACAATGGGGGAGTAGGGTGTATACAAACCTTATCTACAATTTTTTGTTCATTTTGAATTTAGTTTGATGGAAAATGGTCGAAATAGGAATGATAAAGGGGGAGGGAGTTATTTTGCTTTTTATTTGAAATGACTATGACTGACTCGACCTCTGCAGTGCCAACGTGTTTGTGTGTTTTTTTCCTGCTTTATTGGAGTAAAGGTAGGAGAAGGGGGCTGAAATAAAAAAACATCCTGTGAAAGGAACTACCAAGGCCTCCCACCTTCTTCCAATCCAACACTAAATGATCGATCCTTAAATCCCAACAATCTACCTCACTTGCCTAAACCATCTGTCTTCTGGCCCTGTTTTCCCAGAATGCAACACGACAGCGAGCGTCATCGCCATGTAAACCTAATTACATCCGGGCCCTTTTGTGGTCGGCCGCCATCTTGTTTGGGACGCCATCAATCACATTTAGATACATGTGCATAGGAGCGTTAATTGATTATGATGGTGGAGGGGTGCAACATGTGCATATATATACATGGGGCTATAAGTTATATTAGAGATGAGGTATTGGTATCTTCATGGCAATAAATGTGGTGCTTTTAGCCACTACTAGTAAAAAGGTTGATAATGTGGAGAGAAGTGGCATACACACCCCGGTTCATGGAACGTCTATAGACTTGAAAGTGCAGCAAAGCTATTACAGTTGTAGTAATATGCCAGCTAGGGATTTTTTTATGTTTATTGTGATAAATCATAATGATAGACCGAGTAAACAGAATCCTCCACATTGACTGATGACAAATCCATGAAAAAAAAACAAACAAACATATCAAAAGTGGCCCAAACGACACAAATCCAAAACCAAATATCTAACTAATCGGGCAAACATGGACTGGATACCAAACTAATCGGGCAAACGTCTGCCCACTCTGTGACTACCGTCATCCCAGAGAATGCTTCTGAAATCCTTTCAGCAAATCCATGGCAATCAGCCAATATTAGGATTAATCTGATTCCTTGTCAAGGCCAGGGGCTGCTTGTTAAGTAGCCCCCTCTGGTGTTTTAAAGCAATATTAAAGTTGAGTTTGAAGCAGGAGGACAAAGTAGGAGATTGGGTATTGATGGGTTGATACTCAAGCGTATAACACGGGACACTTTCATTTACCCTTTCCCAATTCTCCTTTTTGTATTTATAAGTCTTTTTAATTGAGTACTTCTGTGGACTGCATGATCAGGACTCATGTTCAATTTGGCGACATGATGCCCCAATGCAGTGCTGGTGAGCAACTCACGAGTGATCCTTCAGGAGTGTGTTCATAATGCAATAAAACACTATCTTGCAGAATTAACTCTCTCCCAAACCATTCGACTCCCACCACCAATAACCCTTCATTTTCCCACTTCCCACTTATTTACCTGCTTGTTTTTTTCAGCACTGCAAACTCACCCATTAATGTTTAAGAGTAATACTGTACGAAATGGGATCTGCTGCTCTGCTTATGGCAGAGGCTGCAAGTGGGAGAAATCTGACCTACAACCCAATCTCCAAACAAACCTTCCGCGTGCAGATGGATTATCTAGTATTCAGCACTTTAACTAAAGACCTTCTTACAAGGACATTGTTAGAATCTAGAGAAAGCCAGAGTGAGAGAGAGAGAGAGAGAGAGAGAGAGAGAGAGAGAGAGAGAGAGAGAGAGAGGGAATGACGTGATTGGGTATATGAGGATTCAATGGTATATATCAAACCGATTTAAATAACCTATTTTCTGTCTTTTGAAATGAAAGGGACAAAAATGCCGTGCTGGTTCAGAGAGACATTCAAACTAAGTATTCATGCAAAGATCTGGTTTAAGAGCCCCCCCCCCACCCGCCATCCATTAACTCCCTCCTCCTACCTTCCGTTCATAAAAGCTGTTTAACACAGTCCAATTTGATCTGGCGGTTATCGGGTTTGGCGGCCATGTTTTTATGTTAGGGACGCTCATTTCTCCATCAGATCCCACTTACCCCACCAGCTGGCGCCTGTCATGAACGCCGTTACTGGTTCCCGTGGAGAAAGACCTCTAGATGGGACATTCAACAGTAACCAGCGGTGACCTTCTAATTGTCGTCTGCTGTCCTTCCGTTTAGTTTTCTCATTTCATTTTTTTTTTTAAATTCAAGGTTTACTGCCAATATAGCGCGAACCTTGTGTTGAGAGGGGACAGGCAGGTCTAACTACGTCACCCGTACCTCATTAAACGCAGACATATATAATGGCAATCTTGCAGATATGCTGCAGGTCAGTATTATGATATTGCCTATGTTATGGTTGCTAAGCCGCCCAGTAATTGTCTTGTCTGGCTTTTACAGCGCTCTTTTTATGTAGGCCTATTGCATGTAGTTCAACCGTTGAAGGACTCACTCGAAGAAGTTGTATATGATAAAGAGAGCATCTTGCTACCAATACATCTACTTAAACAAAGGAAACGAATATAATTAAATTTTGTTGAATCCTGACCCAAACGTTCAATTCCCTATACTACTAACGCTACTCAAAGCCCACCCATAGACACACACTGGGTAGATGGTAGGAGGTAGGGAGGACGGGGTGGCTCATTATTTTCCACCAAGCACCTAAGATTGTTACTACTGCTCTAGAACACCATGTACGTAGTAATTATTTTTTATGGATGCAGCGTTGGCAAGGATTGTCGGAGAGAGCCGTAACATATCTACCCTCCTTGGCATTGGTGAGTCATTCAGTACGTTAGATAGAACTTCACATAACATAAATCATTTACACAAATCCCTGATTCCCAATAGTTATTTAGGGCGGATCTTTGATGCTGTACTTTCTCTGGCCTCTTTAGAGAGCTCTTTTTTGTACTTTTGTTTGTGATCAAATCCTGTTGTTCAAACCAATCAGCATCCAGAACAGCCTTCATCCCTGACATTTTAGATGTTACCCATTTTACGGTACCCACTAGGTGCCACAGTACAACCTGGACACCATCCCAACCCTATCACTATCGCCCCTTACTGTGACAGAGATAGCCATGGTTCAGGCTTCACTCAGGCGGCAAATCTAACCAGACTGAGAACAAATCCAACCAGTTTGATGTTCACCCACCCAGTGCAGTGTATCCGAAACCCGTCAGGGGGCGTTAGCGTGACTAATTGACGTGTCCGGTAAAGCCAGCGTCTAAAGTACTCTGCAGCTGCACTTTTCAACACAATACATGGTGCACAAACTGGATAATCTGAGTTCCTTAAAAATGGATACACGCACTGAGTTGACATTACCATTAAGATGAAATTGACAGCTAGTACCCCGGTACAATTCCTATATGTGACAGCACCTTCCATCTTAACTGTACATACGGTATGTCGAGGCCAAGCTGCAAAAGCTTACTGCGGGTGGGGTTCAAACGGGCAGTGTAATTTCAGATTCCCATTGGGAAGCTATCACTATTTTCGTTCAGAGGGGGGAAGTGCATTCGTCGCCACGGGTTGTTTTAGTATCTTTCAGTGCCACACCACCCATTGCCCATAATGCAACATTAATTGGGACGAAATGTTTCATTTTGTTTTCCATTCAAACATCCGTGGGGTCTGATCGAAGGGAAATAACATGGGAAGGTACATTTTACCAACTGAATGGCAAGAGGCAAAGCAAACTCTTAAAGAAAAGGTGCCCGATAGGAACCAAATGTCAGTGAGGCAACACCTATGGGGACAATCCAAGCTCGCGCCATCTCAAACACAGTTGCAGTGTGTTACTTTCTGTGGTACCCAGCATGTATATTTTCAGTGGCGTATGAATGCAACTTGGAGCAGCTTGCATCGTCAGAAAAATCGTTCGTTCTAAGAATATCTAAGAGGGAGAATTATATAGTGGCTCCTTGCCACATGCCGATATATATCTAGGTCTAGAGCAATGTGTAAGCACCTCACAGCCTTCTAAGCCTTGTGTCAGTACTAAGGGCCCACACATGATTCCGGTAAGGATATTCTCCACTCATGGAACCCCCTAAGGGCAAGCCATTGTCCTGGGCCACGAATATATCATAATAATGCATGTAGCTGAAATAAAGGCTAAACCAAGATTGCCTTTGAAAGATGTTTCCCCTGTTTCAGAGTTGAAGATATCAGAGGTTACGTTGGCCACACCGCCTGCATGGTCTCGGATTGGGGCCGGAAATCAACCCATCACACTCCTACAGTGTCACACGAGGACCTGATCTCTTCATCTTAGGGGGGATAGTGGTCAATCAGCGGAAACTGCCACACTGATCCCTTGCACTTTCTCCTTTCCATGAAACCATTTTAATGTCATGCAATTTATTCACTTTCAATTTAGTTGGCCAGATGTTTATAGACAGTTGGAGATCATGCTGTCCGCTTAGTCATCTTTGGCCATCACCATAATATTTGGCTACCGGAATACCTCACGTAATAGGCGCACCCCATGCAAAATACTCACCCCAAGTTAATTCCAGATTCATAAGCAGATAAGGTAGACCTTGGACCAAATATGGCCATTTTAGTACTGTTTATAGATGATATCCTCACCTATAATGCGCATTCTGACTTTGGAAAGATCCAATAAGGCGCACTAAGGGTCCCCTTGGTCTGGGCGTGCATCGATTACTGCTTAAAGAAGTATTTTCCTCTTACTCACAATGTATCCCCCTTCCCCCTTCATCCACATTTCCTAATCCCCACTTCATGTTCTTTTCCCAATACCCACTGAGTCATAGCCAAACCCTTGACACTAAGCATCCTTCCCCAGCTGAAGCAGGTCTCACAGAACTATGGGGTACAGCAGATTGTCTGCAGCGCTAACAAGTAATTTTGCATTCTATGAGTCGGGCAGCTAACTTTAGTTTTAAGGTTTCGAAAAACGAAAATGCACAACACCTGCCTCTCATGTAAAATATGATAAATAAAAAGGATACATAAACTAATTTCCGAGGCCAATATTAAATGTTGTCCCTGAGACAATCCATCTTCTGAGCGTCTCAAGGGTCTTTATAATAAGGTTGATTAAGTTCAAAACACATTTGGATTTGTCATTTATGCATTTGGGAAAAGGTAAAAAGAGAGAGTTCACATTGCGTCTGTGCAGTTCACCAGCAGAAGATAACACTGCCTGGCATACAACGCGACAGTTTTCCTGGCGATTTGGGCCCCTGCAGGCTAACTGAAGAGACTATGAGCGAGCTAAGAGACACCCTGAAGATTTATACAAATAGTAAACATAGTAGGAATCCATATTTTATTCTGTAGGTCATTGGTGTTCTTATGTTTAGGTGGGTGAAATTTGGGCTAATAACACCTCAAGCTAAGAGCTCATCACAATGTTTTAGGACACAAAAACAGGTTTGAGGGACAAATCACCTCTGTCCTCTCAACCCCTTCTCTCCCATGGTCCCTGCGCACAGAGTACCCAGGTGTGAAATTGTGGTCTGCACTAACTAGATGTACACCTGACACCCCCTAGGTGGCACCACAGGCACCCAGGTCAGATTGGGTGAGGGAAGAGTGCTAGGTCACCCAGCATCTCTAACCCATGAAGCACTGTACAGTGCATTAAAAGATAATGCACATTGCCACAATGATGCATGGGCGCAGCCCTAGCAAGACTATGGTAGAGTGTATTACAGGGAATTTTTCAATAGTGTTAATTTACACTGTTGGGGAATAGCCTCCTGGCAAGGGTTGTATAAATATATGAAAGGCCGGCATGTTGTTCCATATGTAGTGCTGACTAGTCAGCAAAACATTGGTGCATCAAGATGACAGATTAAAGGAACTCTGGGAAGTATACGACTCCAGTATAGGTTTTAGATCGGCTTTGGTCTTAATTTCCAAGTTTTCATTTGTCTAACCTTGCACATTTTTCCTACCATTTTGACACCTGATTATGTAGAGGCGTGTGTTTCGGTAGTACATTCCTGTATTTCCCATAGTCAAGCATTTTTTCTTTGTAGGGAAAGGTCTTATCCTATATGCAACATAAAAAATAATAACACTTTTCTATCTCTCGTCATTCTATGCTATACGTTGTACATGTACATGTACTCTGCTTAATGGTCATTGTAATGGGTTACACTTGTGAAACCTCTTCTTGCTCTCCACAGCATCCCAATCCCTCACACCTCCTTATCTCCTGGTGCCTCCACCCCCCTCCATCTTGAGCACCATCACGTGAAGGCCCTGACCCCCTCACGTCTCATGACAAGTGTCAGTTGGTGAACCTGGCGGAAGTCTTGGGAACTAAGGACAGGACGTCCTTATTCCGGATGACAGGGTAGGAGGTGTCTCAATGATCGATGCATGCACTCTACAACCAGGTGTTGCCCTCACCTAGATCTCTGCATCAACATTCCAAGGGATACCACTAAGATGCTTGCTACCTTCAGAATAACTTCATTGTTCAATTTAACCATTTCGATGACTTTTGACCTTTTCACACATACCCTCCCAAATCTCTGTTCTATGTTTATGATGCATAAATATTTGATGAATTTCTCCAACGGTTGGAGTAGGGATGTTGAAAGTTCATCAAGGACTTAAAATCAGATAAGAACGATTTGGTTACATGTGATCAGTGGGACGGTGGATCCTACTCCCTATCTGACTCATCCTTCTCACGCCCTGTCACTCATCACCCACAGATCTAACCCCATACTACCCCTCTAATAACCTTAGACTCAACCCAACCATTGTCTGCCTTCAACCATAACCCCTTGAGGACTAGTATGTTGACATCAGACCTTAAATCCTATCGTATACTGAGGGAAGGGGTGCATGTATTGGCTGACAGCCCTTATGGGCTGTATTGGTGCATCATGCCCATAGCATTAACAGGGAATCGGCATGATGCACCAGTAACAGGTGCAAGGGAATCAGGGGAGCTCTTTGTAAATCAAGGAATCAAGGTCTTATGGGGTCAATAAAGGGTGAGCTCTCCCTGATGTCGGCATGTATTTTTTTTTTGTGTGTTTACATGCAGTGTATTGTGATCCCTGTTCTCGTCCCAAACGTCTACGGTGGTGTACTACCCTATCCTTGTCATGGCATTATCTTAAAATCCTCCTCTGTCCCATATCCTTTTGTAACTAGCTACTTCAGAGGGAGTCCCATGTCACCTGATTCCTTTGCTCCCTTGCATCCGAGAAGCCGGGGCTCTTTCGTATATACTGTTACTCAAAGAGGTCAGCCTTGTTTATTGCAGTATTGTCCCATCAGACTTCTTCTTCCTTCTCTTGTTATAACACGATCCATTCAGTGTTGTTTGGGGCCCTTCCTACTACTATCTCCGATCTCTTCTAAGACTTTGTGTTGCCATGATCCATAAATGCATCCCTAGCAGATATCTCGGCAGTACCACACACATGAAAACGAGCGCGACGCTGACAGTGTCCCAAAAGGGTCGGTGTAAGGTCCTTTAGATTTCAATGCTTTATGCTAATTGCCAGTCTGCATTCATACGCGCCAATGGTACTCACTACAAACATTCAGTTCTCCCAACGACTCTGAACCCTAATTTAACTCATTCTCAGCATTCCCAGTGGACTTAACCTCATTCCCCTTCATCAAAGTCATCCACTTTAACCTTGCTGTAAGGAGTCCATTCGCACAGGTCTCACAGATATCTATCCCTTCACTATCTTAGCAGTGTAAAAAGGTACATCACACACAGATTTTGAGCAAATCTGGGAGCACATGTATATGCTACACTTGCTTTCCATAGAATAATGTTGTAGACTGCTAAAGTTATGTTATAGAGACGCATATTAAAATTCCTTTGGCCAAATTTGTTTGAAAGAGAAATTTCAGTTAGACCCAGGTCCTCTTATTAAGTCTAGTTTATTCGTAATCATTCTTGAAATTACATTTTGTTTGTTTCTGAGATAGTGAATACCCTAAACAGTTGATGTATTAGGCATTCTACTGACAGTCTGCCCTAATGATGGGGTGCTAACCGACGCTTATTTCAATAATCTTACGATCTGTAAATTTACTGACGATTTGGCTATCTTACTGGAGAGGAATGTTCTCAACCTAGGATTGGTCTCTGCATTTAATCACATACAGAGAATTCGGTAGAGCAGTAGTATTGCTGCAGGCCACATATACCCATAGTCCACTGGGCCTCTTCAGCCTACTTTTGTTAAGGAGATGTATGGCCAAAGTTGGCCGAAAAGGCCCAGTGGACTATGGGTCTTAGGGCGACACATAGTAGTTTTCCTGACGATCTCAGGCCTGCTATCATCAGGGATATTGAAATGAGTGTGTGGACGCCCCACCTTCATTCCCATTCCATCGCCTGATCCTACACCTTAATTCACTCATTCATACCATTCCCATTGGGGTGTGATTGACAATAGTCTCCATTCTCTCCACCCAAAATCATTCCTCTCAACCCTTCAAGGACTATATTAAGCCTCTGGGTCTATTTTCCTGATGCACTAAGGTCTAAGCTGGCACTACACCGGCGCATAATCACCAGAGCAGTTTTAGTGATTCTCTCACTTTGAAACACTATGCAGCCATTAAAGGGTTAATCTCCCCCCCCATGTCAATGGTTTCTCCTCCAATTAGTCTCCTGTGCAGCCCCATCGTCTTCCTCCAACACGGGGGTTAGCACTAAACAAGGGAAGAGGTCGATCCCCAGGATTAACAAAGGTGGCTGTTGATTAGTGATCCACCTTGGAAAATACCAAAGACAAGTGTGACCATCGGCAGATATACATGGTTTATGTCGTGCCCGACAATGTGAGGGTGATGGTTAGACGCTGTCTGAATCCCAGAACATTATGCCAATTAGACAATTATCTCCCCTCATTATCCCTTTGATACCTTTCAGATGGTCGATTCTCACGAATCAGGTCATTTGACTTATGCTTTCCCCTGTGGATTGAGGATACGGTGTAATGAAAATAGCATTATTAAATGATCAGTGAATTTGGTGTCACCGTTAAGGGAATGGTAATTTTTTAACAGCAGGGGGGTTGGGGTTGGTGGGTCTGGGAGGGGACAAAAAAATTTCAGACCCCTCTTAGGGGAGGACAAAAAAAACTTCGCCCCTTTTCAGCGAAAAAGCCTGTGCTCGACTATAGAATAAAAAGGGGGGGGGGTGACGGAAAAATTTCAGACCCCTCTGAAGGGTGGACGGAAAAATTTTCGCCACGCACGCGCAGAATTTCCCCGGCTCCCCCTGTTGTTAAAAAATGACCACTCCCTAAGAATTGACTAGCTATATTTAAGGCAAACGCGCAAGGGCCGTTCTTCTGTCGGCATAACGTTAAAGATGCAGTCATCCACATATACTAAAGGTCAGGTAGGCAAATAGGGGACCTCCGGGGGAACCTGATGGTTTTCTGCAGATATTGCCAAAATACAAAAAAAAAAGGTTTCATGTGTTTAGACAAGAGTTCCCGAGGTCCTTTTTCAGACATATCTTTATGTCCCCGTTATGAGTACGAGACAGGCCATTCCAAAACTAAGCCACTGTATTTACACGTTTGATTTCTGCTTCCGGAACCCTCGATGTCTGATAAAATCACCCCAATACGACACTAAATCATTTATATTGAGTCCATCATCTTACAAAAAGTGCAGCTCAATCAGCTTGGGGTACCATTATTTATGGTAAAATGAGGACATACATTGTGATATCTGACACTCATATCATTTTTATGTACTTTGCGATTCCACATCCAATGTTCCCTAGGCAATGAATCCTCACCAATACAAAGCCACTTAGATTAGAAAAGGAGCCACATATCATGCAGTATCTTATCTATCACTAGTTGCATGGAGAGGATTTTGACTCTTTCCTACTGTGCGTAAGATCGCAGCGATAGCAGGGAGGCGATATATTCACTCAATATTTATAACCTCTTCATCCTCGTCTAGACCTACTCATAGTATCCAAACGCTATCCCACATAAAAGGTTTGTGTATTGGTTAAGGCATTTATGTCTGTCGAATAAGATAATATTATTGCCAAAGTATTGGTCTCATCTTTAAAGATACTGAATACATATATAGGTAATGATGGCTAGCGATAGGCCGTTGTGAAAAAAAAACAAAAAAAAAAAAAAACAGGCTGCCAACCTCAAAGGTGCCATGCAGCCATTAGATGAAAGATTCGGAATTGGCAGCTATCTTAACCGATGTGCCACTAGATTGCTAATTCAATGAAGTAACAATTTGCATGGACCAGCAGTTGGATTTAGAAAGACCATATTGTCTAGACCCTATGTGACCCATCCTAATCACTACAGATCCCAGATCTATAACCACGGATTCACCCTCACAATCACAAAGTGTCTGCTACAGAATCAGACATTGTGACCTGCTCTCCAACCACGTGACTGGATCCGTCCTCTTCTATTGGCTATACATTACCACGTGACAGAATCCAACTTCTCCCATTAGCTCTCCATTACACCGAGTCGTGGTGAACTGGAAACAGCCAGCATGCAACCTTGTGATTTGTCAGAGATGTGGGGTTCAGTCATCAACGAGGCATCAATATAATCAATGCAGGGACTGCCCATGACTATCCAGAGGGCTCTCTTATTGATAACATACAAAGATACTTTTATTTCTGTCATTGCATTTTGACTATAATATTATACATACATTTATCAAAGTATCATAAACGTGCACCAAAGAACGATTTCAAGCCGACCTTACCCATGAACTAAAATATATTGGCTTAAGAAGCTTCATTGGTGAAACATTGATGGAATGTTGAATGCATATCCAAAGTACCAGGCACACACTCTCTCTGTCACCTTCAATATTACATCTAGGAGATGGATCACCATATTGGGTCATATCTTTGTCCTCAGAGTGGTTCACAACCATTGAATGGCGTCATAGATCACTGTAGTAACTGGTCGTAGATCATCTTAGTAACACAGGAGCATCGATAACTACCATGGAACATGCATTATCGGGAAGGGGGTGGAAAACAGACTGTGTGCTTGTGTGTGTGTGTGTGGGGGGGGGGGGTGGTGTCAATCTAGCAAGTACTTTGAATTGATGTTTGTCGCATAATTGTTAGAATAGGATATTCTTGCCAACACAATGCAAAAGGAGGGTGAATTTATAATAATTGTAGCCAGCTTTCTGGCTGTGGGTATTTTACCAGAGCATTGATAGTTTGTACCCAGTGATATTGCATGAAAGAATATGAGGCAGTAACTGATTGAATAGGCGATCGAGTCTATCACACATTATGTTGAAGATGGTATTGTGTAGCACTATAATCATGATAGGCGTTGCTTTCACCAGGCTGAGGTCCTGGGACCAAACAGGTTTGGCGTGAACAGCATGAATTATTCAATATACCTGAGACGCACCGTGCCCTTTGTTGCGAAAATTAATAGTTAAAAAAAAATCCTTAACCACCAATTGAGATGATAAATTGGCTTTGCTTTAAACAGGCGCAGTGGAAATGAAACTATCACGAGCTTTTTACAGGAAAGCATTCAGATGCTCCTTTTTGAGTTAGGTGTATTAACAATACCATGGGGCCATGGCCAGATTCTCTCATGAAAACCGTCATTTATTCTGACACTGTACATGGATCAACACGGTAAAAGGTACGCCCGCGAGGGGGTATACGGGCGTACCTTTTACCATGTTGATCCACCAGGCTTTCCGCTCTCTGGCTATTATATTGGCATGAATGGTGGAGGGCGGATAAAGGTAAATTTACACTGAGAAAATATTCTTACTCACTTGAGTATGGATCCAGACTCAGGCAATGTCGCCAAAATAAGTATCATTTGAGACTCAGCCTGAATCTTGGATGATACTCCAGAGCCAGAGTATCATCCAAGGATCAGCCTCAGGATCTACCAGAGTATCACCTCAGGATCAGGCTGAGTCTCAAATCATACTCATTTTGGCGAAATTGCCTGAGTCTGGATACAGACTCATGTCAGTAAGAATATTTTCTCAGTGTATGATGAGGACAAAATGGAGAAAGGAAGAGAGGGAGGCTGGTGTTAGTTAACACCATCGCTCCGATTATCAGCATCACTGTAATCGTACAGCATATTCAGCCTGATAAGATCCAAGCACAGTGAAAGAGGCCAGCTAGGGCTTATCAGAGGAAGTGTGGTTGTTGTGAATACCCTGGTTCATTTGTAAGGAAATTAGATTTTTCAGTTCCAATCCTCAGATGCAGTTACTTTAAATCAACTCCTATAAACCGTAGTTTACTACCACGGCCACCAGACTGCAGCACCTGTAAACATGTCACGAGGTTTGATGAGCAGCACTTCGTGCAGGTTCGGAAGTTGGTGGAGACAGTTTGGCTCTGTAACAGTTGTGACGTCACGTGAGTGATCTCGCGCCAAATGTCGTGTGGACGTGAAGTGGACCCGAGGGTGTCCTCAAGGTAACCAGGGGTCGCCCTGGGACGGCGGGAAATGGGGAAGGATGACTATTAAGGGTTGGTCTTGGACTGGAACTAGGGCATAGCCCTACAATAGTGACCCCGACTAGACTGATGTTTTCTTTAATTATTTTCCCCAAATGCCTCACTCAATGCCGAATTCCTATCCGTTATGACCTCCCCTTTGAAAGGACTCTGACAGTAAAGGATCCTAGACATACAATGTCATTACCTGATTAAGGGCAAAGGGGCATTATCATTTATATATACTGTACAGATACCTGATGTCTGGCTCAGGTGGCTAGCTGACAACTCTATAGTAGAACACAATTAGCAATAGAGAAAAGTGATGCAGTAACATGAGCTTTATATCTGATATCCGTACATTAACTGCTCACAATGAAGGCTTTTTGTGGCTATATACCTGGTAGTCTATAGAGGCAGCATAGATACAGTTACTTCTACCTACTGCAGGCTATGTTGGACCCACAGAAAATTATATTCAACTATATGTTGACCTGTGTACACTTTTGAAAGAAGGCTCACACGACCGTTAATAATTAGGTTTAAAATATCTATATTGTTACTGCATTGGCTCTCTGTAAGTTTCTAATGGTATGGACATGGTGGATGTTTTCGTGGGAGAGGGTGTCAACTGTAACACAGAGAGATGAATAGCGTCTAGAGACTGCATTGACACATGGTTATTGGTCTAACAAAATGTACTTTTGTAACGGCTGCTGACAATTGGTTTAAAAATGGCAACAGCAGGTGCGCGTAGCTCATGAATAACCACTGCGTCAAAGTACCTGAATAAATAGGCGGAACATTGCATTATGTAGATGTGTTTATGTGCTGTCGACGTTGACACTAGTTGATACTGAGGCTGCTCTGATCAGAGAACCATAAAAGCTGTTGTTCACCAAGCCAGAGTAAATTCACAAAGAGATATATCCTGCTCATTTTGGATCCAATCTCTCTGTCTGTGCATTATACATAATGACCATTGACACCTCTATTCCCTACACTTACTTGCTATCTCTTAGATGTAAGGTGATCCAGAAGGACCATAGGTGCATCTTATAATAATGTTAACGTGAAATTGTCATTTCAAAGTAACTCGGACCAATTACACCTGAGGAAATCTCAAGTTTCCATGTACTACTATGTTCCATATACTACAATGGCTTTGAACCCGAAACGTCCAGGCTTGCACACTGACTCACTGGTGACCAGCGAAACGTCCACCCACGAATAAGCAGCGAAAGGAGGATATGACCACGTGACCTTGGTGGTGTGAACACGAGACAGATCAATGTTAGTTTTAGTGTCCTCCGCCAGGGTTTTGGGACGGTGGATGTGTCGGGGGTTGGAGGGTGCGCGGGTACTGTGGCCATCCTTCTATAACCCGAGGAAAGGGTCCTGGATTTCGTAAAAGTACCACCCATCTATAGTGCTGATTTGAAGCTATAACCCTCCAAAAGAACAAGGATGGCATTTCTCAACAATTATGCCTTGGGTTAGAGCCTCCAGTCGTAGCTCCGTAGGCCTCGGTGCATTTTCCCACATCGTCTCTGCGACAGAAATGCAATCTGGTACAACTAAAGACATCCTAGTTGACTCTCTTAAGAGGGTAGAGAGAGATGACCTGAAGCACTCTTTTTTTTGTCCGATCACCAAATAATCTGAAATAAAATACTGCTAAAGTGCCTTTAGAGGGTTAAACATGGGGAGGCTATGAGGAGGAAACTACAGTTACAGCAGAAGTGGCATGAGTAGGATGGACGCAGTGCTCAGGCACCCAATAGATCAGTATGATTCTATGTGTATGGGGACGCCCAGGAATGTAAGGTCAATGCTCACAGCTATGTTCAGATTTTGATATCAATCAAATGTTTACAGTCTCATATCTTAAATTTATGGTCTGTGTACATTGCACACCATGTGCATTATTTCATAACAGACTACGATTACACCCTTCAAGTCATGAATACAATTCTATGCCTGGAGTGATAAAGATATTTTGTCCAAACTCGTGAGAATCGACCATTTATAAAGAGTCAGTTGGCATGGGGGAGCGCTCAGGAGAATAGGAAGGCAAATTGGGCGTCCCAATAGAAGAGGGCTCCCTGTGATTTGTGGTGGTGGATATAGAATAGAAGGTTTTCGTAGAAAGGTATCCTAACAGATGGATATCTAACACTTGGCACATAATCAACCACTGCGCTTTAAGGCCTAGAGAGGGACAACGCCATATTTCCCCCTGGGACATTGACATTTATTACCATACATTGCCAAGTGGGAATGCACAGAAATTCCAAAAGAAAATTCAAGGTCCTACAAGGCCTACCCCCCCACCTCCCGTAAGAATGGACATGTTTTAAACCTATATAAAAATAGTGTTGGTCCCCTTCCCAGCCAAGAAAAAACTAAAAGCATTTTTGACAAAAACATAGTGCAAATTCTTTGGCCTAATTCTTGATTATCGGTTATTAGTAAGGTAGCACCTCCTACCACTGGGTTAAAGGTGAAAAAGAAACAAGGGACCAAGTGAACACACTTTCGTAGATGGACGTTGCACAGAGGTATATCTACGTAGAATTTTGGTTGCAACTACGTAATTTTGCTTTGTATGTGGATTTGTTATCAAAAGGTCATTTCCATTTAAGGATAACGATAATGGAATTGTACATCGGTCAACCTTCTGACAACGCTAAAATAGCTCAGGAGCAGCCTCTGCCTTTACTACAGACGTTGACTATATCTAAATTTCACTGGAATACACAACTCTAGCTCCAGCCCATCCTTCAGGCACACCCATTAGCTTGAAGCAGCCAGACAATAAGTCCACCATCACCATTCCCACTGCCACAAGGAGATGAATGTAGGAGCTCCATGCCGATTGTTGCAGTTCCTCCTCCCTGGGCCATCGGGGAAGAGTGGAAATGGGGGAGGAAGTAGGGTGCCCCCAGATATGGTACCGGGTGAAGGATAGCCCCTTGGGAGGTTGCCACCAGGGGCGTGGTAATCGGTCGAGGGGGAGATCTGTCAAGGCTGCCCATGAGTCTTTTAATGTTTAGTTGGGGTAGGTCACCATGATAAAATTCAGAGAAACCTTATTTGCATGCCATTGAATTTGATCTAACTTCGTGGAGAAATGAAATGAAAAGTAACTAGTTGCGCAGGAATTCCCTTTTATTTCTTACATGTTGATTTGAGAATGGATGAGGTATCTCACTGTTCCTTCATTATGACACCTTAGGTTTTCTTTGATAAGGGGAATGAGTGTATCTATAGTCATTTGAAGGAAAAATGAATCTCGTCCCCCAATGCCACTCTGACACTATAAAGATGAGTTAAAGCTCCATATCAGAGACGTTTCCCACAGATTTCTTCGATAAAGATTTATCTCAGCGATTGGTGCTTAAAAGGTGTTCAGCCACGTGCATTCACTTGCAAATTCGGTCCCGTTTTGTTCATAGATATCCAGCAATACCTGTTTGTCCAAAGCTCTATTCTGATGTGGCCAGCAATGATTGAATTGCTGTGTGTTCTGGGGATTATCCTGCTGGAAAAATGAAACCACTGCTGGATATGATAAAATTTGGGAAACAAGATTATGAAGGAATCCACCAATCTGCATCCTGAGACAGTTCGCTGGTACCAGCCTGCATACAAAGGTTGTGTATCGGTTTCACCCTACGTTTAGCCTTATGCTATAGTAACAAAGGTTCTTAGAGTACACCGTAACAGACTGTATTCACACCATCAATGACTGGTACAACAGGACTACTAAGTGGGGATGGAGGTTAATTCTATTGCCTAGAAGCTCCTAGAAGCTCCTATACCACTCTGTCTCATTTCTCTTTCTATATGTACATTCTTATTTTTTCTTTTCATGTCCAGACTTTCATTTGCATGCATTTCCATCAAAAACTCATTATAAAGGAGTTAACCCATTGAGGCCTAGCATCGACTATAGTCGACACCATGGTAGGCCTAGCATCGACTATAGTCGACACCATGGCAGGCCTAGCGTCGACTATAGTCGATGCCAGTTATATAGGATTAGTATAGGAATTGAAAATAGGCTCGTCCTCTAGAAACTATACTTTTTTCAGAGGCCGTCCCCATGGCCAGGGCAACAATTTTTGCCCTGCCCTTAAAGGGTTAAGGACTCCGAAGTTCTCTTTACAGTGCATTTTATTTACAAGCCATTAGAGGCTAAGATGAACAAGCAATGTCTGAGTGAGTGATGGTCTGGAGGGAGACTGCTTCAAAGGTTATGCGGATTAAGGTTGTTTCTATTTGAATAATTCATTGTTGGATGAAGGCCCTTTCCTGCCTTTAATGTTAGTTGTTGTTTGGAGTAAAACGCATTTTTCATATCTTGAGGTGCAAAAGAATGCCTAGTGAGCTTCACCATCGAAGCAGTTGATGCAGTCGAATGATTAGAAGATACATTAGTTTAGAGAGACATTGTTCGGACATTGACTACAGATTAGATCGAGGGGTAAGTAAGCAGAAGGAAAATAAATGCAATCCTGGCAATCACTCCCTCCAATCATCAGAATCTACCTATATTCCTTAAGGTTATTAACCCAGCAATATCAGAAAATGTCATTCTGTTAGTTATAATACAAATATAATTATTCTTGATATTTCTGATTGAAAGTTATCAACCTCTGGATATACAAATGTACCTTGTCATTTGTGAATTTATTCGTGGACAAACGTGCTAAACATATTGATATCTCAGTTCATCATGTCCCCACATTTTAATTAATTACCCTATTCACCCTATAATCAGTGCGCCGATAGATTTAGAGAATACTGATGAACTCGATATTGCTTACAATGCAGATTACCCCAGTACAACCATTTAGAGGAGTGAAGTACAATCGGTATAAGGCGGAGTTGGCAGAACTGGCCATTCTGGTAGTGGCTGTTGAAGGTGCCAGGGTTGCATGGTCCTTTTGCGCTATACCTCACCCAGGAGGTAAGGATGAAATTGCTTTCATCACCATAAATGAATGGTCGGGTCATTGTAGGAGGCATGGTTACAGGGTAAGCAGTACCTCCATGGCAATTCCTAATGGCCTAGAGATTTCATCACCGACTCCTATGCAAGTCCGGGGTTCATAATAAGTCGAAACCTGGTGAAATGACACTTTTACTAGTTAGTGACATTTCACCGAACACACATCTTATAGTGCAACATCCTCCCTGTAATTTAGACCTGTTGGCATTGAGCTGGTAGGTAAATGTTGGTGGAAATAGTCGGCGTAGGTGATGCATGGTGTGTGATGGGGATAGACTATCTGTATCATCCTTCCCAATGTGACCAATCCCATAGGCGTGGCCAGAAATTAAAAGAAGATTCGCGTACTTTAGATTACTTATCTACGAATAGTTCAACCTCTGAGCAAGGTTGGGAATTTCTTCTGCTTCATCAAGTTCATTCCATTGCAAAGAGATAATGTGGCATCCAGTGATAATTAACTGCAGACTAACGTCAGGCAATGGAAGGAATGAAGGGACACAAGTGAGGCTATAGAAGAAGAAAGAAGGGGAGGAAAAGGGGCGAATTCTTAAGTGGAAGGGGTAGGGCAGAAGGCGGAAGCAGAAGGGCATGTGTGGTCAGAGAGCGGGCTGAATTCACATGGAGAGTGGCAGGACGGTGGGTAAGATAAAAGAGGATGGGGGATGAAAATAAATGAAGGGGGGACTGAAGAGAGAGGTAAGGAAGGAAGAGTAGTGGAGCGGGATAGTCTGCACTTGGCTGAATGCCAGGGGATCGAGAATGTGTTGGTGATACAAAGAAACGAGTCAACATAGCAGTTGGGGATTTTGTTGCACTTTGTTCTGTTTGCAGTTATCCAACGTGTTTAGACATTGTGTTCTTGCATTTGTCCTTAGCACCAATCACAAATTATCTATATGGATATTTAGTCTGTAGGTGTAACAGGGTAAGCTTCAAGGGATCTGACTTACCCTCCTAGTTCTACTCCCATGCCCCCTCCTCCCAACAGCCCATCCTCCTCGTACAAACCCTGAGGGGCATGCACATCCCGAGTGACGCTTCCCAACGTAAACATCTGGTGGGGGAATGCCTTGATGCCTCCCCTGAGGGAGGGTGGGGGAGGGGGTGAGGGAGAGTGCATGGGAAGGGGATGGGGGTTGAAAGATGGCGGAGCAGGGATAGAGGGAGGAGGGTGGGGAAGGTGTTCAGAAGGTGAGGGTACATGGAAGGTCATTCATTCATCTGACCGACAACCAGCTATGAATATTTCATCGTATACTCTGCAGTATGGAGCTAGCTGCTAGTACTATCGGTAGTGTCTATCCACGGCGATTTGTTAACTGTCCTCAGCGTCAAGGCTTCAATCAAATTGGTGGTCCTAAGTGATCCACCAATGCAGTGTTTGCGAGTTACAGGCAAAATTCAGATAAACACATTTTAGCTCATTATTTAAGACATATGTGTCAAGACCATATATGTATTATACATCACCATGACCCTACTTGATGGCTCTTTCAAATAAATTCCATTTTGACTGATTTTGGAACCCTATGGAATGTGATTGGAATGAAAAATAGCTTCTTTTCATTTGAACAGTATTATGGGATAGAAATTGAATGAAATTCTCAGTTTTATCACTTCTGGACCGTTTTTGAAATCAATACCTGGGGACCTTTTTTTCTTTTGTTGATATTTCAATTATTAAGCTCTACAGAGCTGTTCAAAGGTGCATAGTTTCTTCAAAAATGGGTGATAATAGAGGAAAATAAGGATTTTGACTGATTTTCAGAAACTAGGCAACTTTGAACAGCTCTGTAGAGCTTAATAATTGGAATATCAACAAAAGAAAAAAGAGGTCTCCAGATATTAACTTCAGAAATACCATCCATTCCCCAAAACCAATACTTATGTCAAATTTCCTTCTCATAATGCTGTTCAAATGAAAAGAAGCTAAAAAAGAATGTTTTTGTTCCATTTTCCCTCCATGGGCCCTCTAACCTCTCCAAAAGGGAATTTATTTGAAAGAGCCATCAAGTACGGTCATGGTGATGTATAATATATATATATATTATCTAGACACATATGTCTTAAATAATGAGCAAAAATGTGTTTATCTGAATTTTGCCTGCTGAGAGTCCTTAAAAGGGCTTTTCTTCTACTGCAATTATGGGCTGTGTGGCTCTTGAAGAGTTCTGTTTTATTTGTTAGAAACAGAAAGCCAGTAAGGTTGGCAGCGATGCATACAAATCCTATAGTTAATCAAATTGCTAGTCTGATGTAAAGACAAAGTATTTTATTCTTTCAATCATGGAGTATCCCTGACACTCAATATGGTATGATCAATAACTCCACGCATGCGCATACGACCTTTGCATAGTAGTATATGCCTTGGGGGTCGGTAAGGGTACACGGGGTAAGGGTATCATCACTAGAACCCCAGTGAGCGTGGGAGGTCCCTCAGGGATGCAAAGGGCACTTCAGAGACCCTATCCCTCAACTCCCCTTATGATGCAGGGCCCGGGCTGCAGCGTCAGCTGTACTCTGAGTCAGCAAAAATGAGTAGGTGGGAATGTGGATGAAGGAGAGCAGGTGACAAAATGTTACGCCCCTAAGTTCAAGCAACCCAGCTCCCTGCCCCATAAACTAACACTTCCATGCAGTTCTGCGTTATGCAGCCGAGTATGCCTAGAGGCCTGAATGCGTGAATACTTGCCAAAAAGAGTAGGCCTACCTATCAGTACCTATGCTCATATATCCTCTTCGATCCACCTCCTCCAGCAGTCCTCTGCCAGCCAAACTACCGCCCCGCCCAATTCTGCAACCCCTTCAGATGGCTTACACTCATAGCCCTCTGGCACCTCTCCCCTTGGGACGGCTTGACGAGAGGTCCCTTCTGGCGGTGTAAATATGCCGTCCCTGCTTCCCTCCCGTACGGCATTAAGGGCGTGTAATCATGTGCTCCTGGGAGCACCATTTGCCTCTCAGAGAGCATCCCCAATCCCTTTATGGGCTGGCAGATGCTCTCATTATATAAATACACATTTGCCGTTGTAATGCATGAATGCAAACCCAGCGAGCAATTCAGTGCTGCCTTTATGTGCCACGCCTACCCTATGGAATCTATACACTTGGTTGCACGATGCATTAATCAGTTTATGTAGTGCCAGGAAGTTACTACTGCACCATGACCACACAGAATCTGGAGGCATCATGCAGGTCTTGAAGAGCTAGGTGGCAGAGATGGGAGTGATGACGGTGGTGGGGATGGTGCAGTTATTGTATGGGTATTACATGAGTGGTCGGCCTTCATGTGGACGTTTTATGTGTTTATGGCAGCACTCTGGGTCTGAGTACATGTTGACATTCCGTATTGGGCAATAATCATACATTTGTTATGTGGTGCTATTGGTGCAAGGAGATGAGAGGGGTATTTCTGTGCTGAGGATTATTGGCGAAGGGGAGGAGAGAGTGAGCGAGGTAAGCAGGGGGACGGTGTTTCCTCAAGCATGGCAAAAGGGAGATACATAGGTAGATATGTAGTATATATATATAATATATATATATATATATATATATATATATATAGATAAATCGATAGATAGATAGAGAGATAGAGAGAGAGAGAGAGAGAGAGAGAGAGAGAGAGGGAGAGAGAGAGAGAGAGATTGGAGACTGTCAGTCTTAATCAAAGACGTTCACATCTATAGTCATCTATAGAGAAGGAGAGGGATCGGAGCCTTTTTAATGCTGGGAGAGAATAAAGAAAATTATTTATCTCAAGTTGAATACGAGAGCCCCATAGGCTTAACCAAGAAACTCTGTATCACACCCCACAGTGTGATAACCCTTCCCTGTATCACACTCCCTGGGAAAACATCCAAAACGGTCAAATAACTGATGATAAAATCATTTCTAATGCCAAATAAATCGAATTTTGAACATATCTGACTAAATTAACTTGAGATAAATACAAAGGAGCACTTGAATTGGTCAGCACTGAGGGTTATCACACTCGGCTTCGCCTCGTGTGATAACCCTCAGTGCTGACCAATTCTCGTGCACCTTTGTCTATGTATCTAGGGGGGGATAAGGAGGATGGCAGGAACAATTAAAGGGATCTGTGAGGTAAATAGAGAGAGTAAAAGGAGCAGCGAGCCATGCTTAAGTACAGAAGTTAACTTTCTATCTATACATGTGGCATATTATGCATTCAGCATTTTCTACATTTTGACACTTGAGTGGCTTAGCTATGAGCAATGAACAGAGGCCTCACAAGCACTACATCCCACTGAGTTGGTGTATAACTCATGCAGTGTGGAGAGAGGGTGATGGAGGGTGATTGAAGGGGATGGAGTGAGAGTGAGAGAGATCTACATTGCTCCCTTTGAGGCAAGTGATACTTGACCGTGAGGGCCATTACTTCAAAGCATGCTCATTTTGCTTGAACAGCTCTAGCCAATATGGGCTGAAGGCCTTGGTAAACAAAGAGTATTGCACATCTTTCATACACAAACTTTTCATTTTAGAGTGTCTTGGAAATGTCTCAGGACTCTTTATGGGCTGCATGATGCATAATTTTGCACCATGTCCATTGATCGGTCCGTGAGAGTAAGTCACAAGGGTTTTATTTTATGTGAATAACTTCTTCCCATAGGTTTAACGTTGAGCCGCCGATCGCCACACCCCCAGTGGTGTAACATGTCTCGATCCACCACAGCGGCCGATCCAGTACCGCAGCCTCGTTCCGGGCACAAGTTAACATTCAAAATGGTGGACCGCCGCTCATACGGGGAACTACGGTAATGGATTTGTTTGATTTTTCCTTATTTAAACTCTCTAAAAACATAAAATAAATAAAGAACTAAACTCCCCTGGTGTCCTCGGTGGCCGATCCATCCCTTGGGAGTCGTCTCCCCCTCGGACGTTAGCTCGAAGCAACTCCCTCATGGTGGATCGACCACCTCGTACACCACAGTCATTTAGTTCTATCTATATATCTAATTTAGGCATCATGTTGAATGTATAAGTCTCCTAAGCGCTAGTATAACCGATGCAGCGATACAGATTGAAAGACAGATGAAGAGGCCTTGTCCGAAACTGAAACATATTACATAGGGAAATGACTCAATTAACTGAGTTCCTCATGAAAGTGTACCTTACTGCCTCAGGGTTTTCATGATAAGGCTATGAGACACGGCTACATTTCCATGGACTTTGATGAAAAGACATATATGGATTGAAAATTTTGAAGCAATATCATGCAGTGATTTAATCACATCGAGACCCAAAACAGGGCTGCATATGCCATCATAATGCATCAATACTGCATTGTTGAATCATTATGTGGACCCTAAAGGACTGAAGTGTCATTTAGTACTTACATACAGGTGACATCACATTTTTCCGAGTTGGATCGAAACCACTTTACTCACCTGTAAAGGAAAGAATATTCAATATGTGAAGTAGAAATGGTCACGAGCATCAATAAATCATTAGGATCAGACAACTTCTATCAGTTTATTTCAGCATTTAAGTGATATAAATTTTTCACTTTCCCCCTTTCCCAGCCACTGACACATCAGGACACTCTAGGAATATCCTCCAGAACTATATTTGCTTATTCATCATTTTCTAAAAATAACAATCCCCTTTTATATGGCTTGGAGATCAATTTCAACCCTGTCTGTACGGTACACCATCTTATAGATTGCTCCTCGCCTACACGGGTTATTCTAATTGATCTGTTTGATTGATCTTTGCCTTACAGTTTTCCCCTATTCTCCAAGCATATTCTTGATCTCAATACTTTATAATTGCTATCCCTCTGTCCCAATCTAATGTCCAGGGCAGGAGAATTCAAGTAGAAAGCCTCTGAGTTAAGAGTCACGTTATCACTGATTATGCATGGCCCACTCATGTCATTCATTGCACCGCACAACACTGAGGACATTCTATAAGTTCATCTTTCAATATGGTACCCCAATGCATGCAGTGCTGCTTTAATGAGTAACTGTAATGCAGAGGTGCATCAAGCTGAATGTATCAACCAAGAGGCACCATCTGATACCTGACTGCAATCCTGGGGACTTACCCACCAGGGCTGTATTTCTAGGTAGCATGATGACGCTGGACATCAGCCATCAAGAGTTGTGTGTTTGTTAAGTTTGTGAAACAGGTTTTTTTAGCTCAGTAAGTTGGCATACCTCACTGTGGCTACGACTCTATTCCCTCGATAACTGTTTTGGGTAGAGATACACGTGAAACGCTCAGGGAGGTGAGAGTGTTCTCCATATCCCTGTGTATAAACCGTGTTAACGGTGTAATATTCTCTGTTGGGGAGGTTATTGAACATGGCGGACCAAGATTGATTTCTTCATCTGTAGAGAACTTTGTACACAGGGGGGAAGTGTAGGAGGGGCCAATCTGAAAATCCATAAGATGGAGTTTGGGTTTCTAACAGGAAAACATCATCTGCGAGATGATATGTTGATTCCAATATTTTTATGGCTACCCATCTATTGACCCTAACAAAATTGGAAAATAAATATTCGTATTGAAACCTCCTCAAAATATATCAATAGACATGATCAATATTGCTACTCAAATGTTTCTATGAATATAAATTCAGCCTTCAGCCTTCAATTTATATATACTATTTTTCCTTGCTGACGTAACTGGTTATTTGATACAAGAAAGGTGATTGCATGGGGCATATGGTACGGGGCCTTTCAACATTTAATTTAAAAAAAAAATACCATATCAATTTTCCCTGCTTGGCGCTCCATATTAAGAATGATTCTAACTGTCGGTGGCTTGTCAGGTGGGCCTGGGGAGGTTATAAATTCTGGGTTCTAGGGTTCTAAGGTTAGCCTTATTTACAGTAACTCACCCTAACCCTGACTGTAATGGCCCTCACAAGGATGTAACAGGAACAGAAATCAAGCATCTCTGTCAGCCATCAACTACAACATCTACAACAGAGATGTGGCGATCCTAGCACTACACTGCAAAAATGGTGTTTAGATCCTAAACAAAATTCTAAGCATATTCTTGTCCCTTTTTTCTAATCAATTTAGGTTCCTACACATATTTAGCCAAACAATGTGTTTAGCTCAAGTATAAAATTTTAGGAATCTAGGTGTTTAGGTTTAAAATTTTGTGTTTAGCTATCTATGAAATTTTGTGTTTAGGTGTTTATGAAATTTTATGTTTAGCTGTCTGAGTGATTTGGTGGAAATTTAGGGGCTGCAGACGTTTGCATTTAGAAAATAAAGGATTATCTTTTATTTGTTATGTCAGTTATCTTGTGGGGGACATCAGGTATTTAGAACTTCCAAAGATGTCAGCCAAGGGTATATACATTCATGTATACATGCATTTATGTACATACTGAGTTAGAATGAGAGACTTGAGAAAGTACAACAGTTTGGCAGGTAGGACATTGCTTTGGCCTTTACAAAATAACATGAAATAGGTGTCAGTCATGAAACTTATTGATTATTTTATGCCAATGATGGCCGTGTAAGGTGAATTTAGTCATTTCTCTTTTGCAATTTTGATTCTCTTGACATTCTATGAAATAAGACCAAGACCAATATGGGATTTGGGGAAATTTGTCACAACAATTGATTGTGATTGTGTGCTTATAGTCCATTCATAGGTAGTGCTGCTACCTGGTGTGTTTCTGGCATACAAGTGTTTAAACACATTGATGTTTAAATCTAAACACCAAGTTTTCGATGTGTTTAAACTCTAAACATCTGTACATGTTTAGCAAAAATGTTTATGTATTTAGAATAAAAGTGTCTCTTACATAAATGTGTAGTTAATGAGACACCTAACTGACCTATGTGTTTAGGTTTTAAACATGTTTAAACCTAAACACGTTTAAACTCTAAACACCATTTGTACAGTGTATATATGGCTGGCCATGTATAGGGTTGGCATCATGCAGAGCTGCTAACTTCCCACCAGCAATGTAGTGGTGCATCCTCAAGGAAAGGAAGCTCCACAACATAATGCGACCATGTATATTAGATATCAGAAGGTGATCAAAACAACATAATGGCTAAAGCATCTAAGGGTTAAGCCCGAACATCCATGCCCATGTATTCTTCTACAGCGGTATGACTAGATTTGGGCCAGAAGCAAAATATAAATTTATTCTATACAGGGCTCCATATTATTGAAATTTCCTGGAATGAAGTAACACAATTCACAGAATACCAGGCGTCCATAGACCATACTCTCCATCACTCTCACATTTTCTTGCTGCTCTTCTGGGAAATAGAGGTACTAAAACTAACTTACTTCTACTAAATTTGGTAAGTTCCTCAGGGAATATTCATATTACCTGCACAGCTACAAAACCGTTTTCACCCCCTACACCTTACAAGTCCCCAAGCACTTGTAGCCTGGGTTGGACATGGATGTGGCCTGGTTAGCGTGCTCTCACGCCATCCTTCCATAGAACTACCTATTTTAGACCTTCAAGGGCAGCATGGCATCTCAAAAACGTCATCTGTCGCCTTGAGGCAGGAACAATGCATGCTATTTATAAAGGAGTAGGCCGCGCTGTCACTGATTCGCAACTGTTGCATCATGACAACCTTTTAGGCATGCATCAATTCATGAATAAAAAAAACTCTGTATCTGTGCTTCATGCACAGATACAGAGCGTAAAGAGGAAACGCAAAAAAAAAGGCTTCCTGGTCCTAAAAGGGTTGGTGGTAGTAGGGCAGCAGGGGAAAAGGGTGGGTGGAGGAAGTAGAGTGGGAGTTATGATTGAAGGGGGAGACGAAAATGTGGCACTTAGATTTGAAAAGGGACAGGAAAGACAGTTGTACTGGAGGGAGGTTCCATTCTAAAGGGCCATGGTTAACTTCTAAGGGCCACATGCATGACACCGGGTCGTTGTGCCTTGGTCCTCAGATTTGAAAAGGGACAGGAAAGACAGTTGTACTTGAGGGAGGTTCCATTCTCAAGGGCCATGGTTAACTTCTAAGGGCCACATGCATGACGCCGGGTCGTTGTGCCTTGGTCCTCACGGTGCACAAATGCATTGCTTGCAAGTCTACTAGCCACCATTACGTTGGTGCATTATGACCCTTAGGGATGGTGTCATCATTATATTACTGTAGGGTCAACATTATGCATTCATGCTGCATGCATTCATTATGGCCAAGGGCAAAAGAGCATCATGCACCATAATGTAGTCCTCAAAGTGCTAAGAAAAAGCGGAGGGCTAAAGAAAGGGAAGGGTGGGTTCGAGGGGGATGGGTGAGTTCTGTGGTCTCCATGGAGACAGGTGGACACCGTCAGCACACGTCCATCCCTAACACACAACCGATACGTCTCACAGGGCCCGACCCGACAACTGCAGCAATGACCTCCCGGAAAACAACCTGCGACCTCCCCAACTCCCTTCCCCCCTACCCTTCCCCTTCAATAGTACCGCTTCCCTCAACGCTACAAAGCCGCCCCGAGATCTGCCCTTAACAATGTCCATCATGAGCTCCATGCCCTTCCCCTTTTCCTGTCCTTGGGGACGTGGTCATTGTTTATCAATGGGGTGGGGCGTAAAGAAATTTGACTCCTATCTAGGGGAGGTAAAAGATTTTGAATTTTGACTCTTTTTAGCTAAACAATATCAAAAATGCCAGTGCGCCGCTATAGTTCACAGCGAGCTGTGGGTATCTTCTGCCCCTAAAGTGCAGGGGAGTAACAACCTCCTCCCCCCTGCCTCGTTGATTACTCCTCTATCGCGATGGAGACCCCCTCCTCAAAGGCATCCATGGGCACACGGTTTCCCCATTCCCCTCCTCTTCCTTTTCTCCTAAACCTTCTCTGGTATAAAGCATATCTGTTAGGCCATCGAAGCCAGATTTATTGACACAAATTGATCCGTCTCTAGCTATATTCTTCACATGGTACCCATCAGTTGTAAAGTCATTGGTAGGCATGGCTGCACCTTTTTCTTATTTGTCTCTGTCCCTTTCCTTTCCAAAATGAGTCTTCTGCACTCCTCTACAAACTGAGAAAACTGGATTGGTGAAACTATATCCTCTGCCGCTCACCATGGAACGTGCTGCAATCATGAGGAAGGGTACTATGGAAGGACAGGTTAGGGGCCGCTCATGGTGAGCAGGAGTGCATGGGCCTGGGGCAGGAGGAAATACGATGGTGACATCTGGGGCAGAATAGTGAAGCATCTCTGCTAGGGTGAGGGGATGTGTGCAAGTGGGAGTGACATGTAGTGGGGTGGGGGGTTTAAAGAAGAGAATGAGAGAGAGAGAGAGAGAGAGAGAGAGAGAGAGAGAGAGAGAGAGAGAGAGAGAGAGAGAGAGAGAGAGAGCCAGACCGACAGACAGACAGGCAGAGAATGGCAAGAGGAGCTGAAGAAAGGGCAGGGCGGTGAAGGAGATTCAATCTTGAGGATATTTGAGAGTGCTAGATCTACATACAGAGACATAGTTTGTGATGTAAAACCCATAGTCCAGAGCCATACATTTCCTATGTACATTTCTGCGACAGAGGCCTAGTGGACTATCGATGTTACATTGATAGCAAGAGAGAGCAAGAGAGAGGGAGATAGAGATAGCGAGAGAGAGAGAGAGAGAGAGAGAGAGAGAGAGGTGCTGGTGCTTGGACGTTCCATGATAATCATTTCATATTCCAATAATGACCATCATGATTAGTGGTGTGTGCAGGCCATGATATGGTATGGGCACTTGCAACGTTTCTAAGTGGGTTTGCATGAGCGGAGAGATAGTAGTGATGGCATGTGAAACATTAGTAGGAGACCCTCTCCAGGCCTGATGACAACTGTGGACAGCAGGGTCATGGGGGTTAATTACAAAGACTCGTCAATCGATGTGGGAGAGAATCCACCTGGCGAGGTGTATAATGCTATGTGGCATGATATAAATACTGCCCTACTGATTAAGTGCTTCGTAACCATTCGTAGACCTGGATATGCAATGAACTAGATCTACACGGGCCAGGTAACACAATGCCATTCGCCCAGAGCATGTATAAAGACCGTAGGAGGACGGTAATCTGTAGTAGGAGAGGTGTGATCAACCCTTAAAAGCCTGTCTGGTGCTTGCATACTCGAGTTCCTTGGTTGTCATGATACACCTATGCCAGATACCCCCTATAGCGGTAGCACTACAATGCGTTGAAGCTAGGTTAAGATTACTTTTACTTTGTAACTGTTTTCTTTTACCCAATTAACTACTTTAAAAATACTACTTGCCAGCATTGGAGTACTCCAGAAACTCAGGTTTCCTAAGGTTTTCAAATCACCCAGTGGATACTGATAATAAACCTCCCTTTTCCAATCATCAGGAACAGAAACTCATGTTCACTCAGCTTTTCTTTTTGGGACTAAAAAAAAAATGACTGGAGATTCTCAGTTCCATCGTTACATGCTGATGCTAGGGACGAGTGGAACTCGCCGGGTGTGCTTTAACCCCTTGATTCATGAATGCAGACCTATACAGGTAAACTAACCAGGACCTGAAACGATAATGCACAATCCGGCCCTTGGAGGGTTAAGGAAAGTTTCATGTTGGTTAGGTAGGGACACACAAGTAGAAGGACTGATAACGACTTGTTTGGGTCAGACAGGTTAATTACAAAGCATGGGTAATCAGTGTGTCCTTGTATGTTGAGCTGATTAGAGGTGAATCTGTATAATTATCATGGTCCAGCCACATACTACCATGGACCCATGTCGTGTAATCATACATGGCAGCTGACACTAAAAATGTGTTTAGTTTTTAGACACTTTCATACATGGCAGCTGACACTAAAAATGTGTTTAGTTTTTACACCTCTCTTTGTGTTTAGATTAAAATATATTTAGTTTAGAAAGAGTTTAAATGCTTCTGGGAATAAAGTGTTTTAATCTAAATACTTCTTATTTTCAAATAGTTTTGGCAAAAGTGTTAACAAGAGAAAATGTGTGACGAGGGAAGGGCAGGATCCTTTACTAAAAGGGTAATCGGTATACATTTGTGTATCTTTATTAAGAATGGCGAGAATAACGGCATAGGAGGCATGCCTGACATTAGGCAGGGTGCCAAATGAACAAAAGATCTTCATGGCAGTTGTCCCATGACAATTCTACTGGGAAAAATGCTTGTGGTATTTTTGGCATGTAACCATGGTACCCGAAATACAAATTCAGGTGTGTCTATTTCATATTGAGGCACACTTGAGTTGGCACTTGAGGCATCACTTTTCTTTCGCACCAGCACTTGCACAGAGAGAAGAACACTGACCGCTTTGACACATACTGCACACGTCAGGATTTGTCTCCTAAACGACATGTATGAAAGCATGTCAAGTCAGGTTGAGGCTTGCACATTTGGTATGTCAACTCCACTTGACATGCCTAGAAAAGACACATCACATATTCCTGGTTCATGCACCTGAGTGCCAGGTAATACTGTGTGATAGTTATGCAAGGGTCAAGGGCAGTCATTAGCTTTGTGCCAGTAGTACAATTAAGGTATATGAGCCGGTAGGGGATATTATGGTCCCACCAGTCTGCAACCACAAGGCCCATATTCCGATCTACATAACTTCTCCTTGTCTGGGGACCTTTATGCAGTCTATAAGACAAGGACATGAAGCTACATGGCAATGCCATGTCTGCATGTATTGTAGATATTGAGGTTATGTATTATACATTTGGTGTTAGCATAAAACCTTTTGGTATTCCTCCTGGCCCACACATAAGGTGTCCAATCTCTCCTGTTGAAGTATTCAGGATTTAGGGGTTGTACTTTTTTTTTATCAAATAATACATGCAAACTTAACAATGAAATGGTTTTCACTACCCTTGATTGAAAATAACAATGAATTTTAGTACCGAGAACAAAATGACACAGAGCTACAGCAAATGACTCAGATGTTGGTAGTACCTCTTGGTAGTAGTTAATCCTGGTACCAAAATATTTGTTTGCCCCATCTAGTGGTATATCCTACAACAATTATGCATGTCAAACCTGACATATCATCACATGTCAACACACAAGTGACATGGTGTTTTAAGGCATGTCAAATCATAGGAGGTGTAAAGTGTGCTACATGCGTCATTATGACACATGTGCACATATCCCAATGGCGTGTGCTCTCCATGTAAAGTCTAAGTTGACATGGGTATACATGTCATTTTGTCAGATATGTTTTTTTTTCAGTATGTATACAGTATACCCGTGGCTATTATATTCGTTTCAAAGAGGCCTATTCAGTTTAAATTTTTTTTTCTGTACCTTTTCTTCTAGGTTGAGAGCTGGCCCTTTCCAGACAAGAACAACCACGGTATTCGGGCTCTCCTCCTTTGTTTCATACTTTCTGGGGAGGAGTCTACTGGTTCGGTAAACATGGTAAAGATGATAAGTGTCCTTTAATCACAGAGACTTAAAGGACAATAGCTTAATGGTAAAGAGGAATCATGGTCTTCACCTTTTTACAAGAGGATTCTGCCTCCGTGCCATTATCATTTTATGGCCTATACTCCTGAAACTGGCCAAGATGAACTCGTAAGCTTTATAGTACAGTGACATGTGTTTCTTTTTGGAGTGTATTAAGATGAACTGAACTTTGTTACATATGAAACTCTTACTTACCAAGGTTTCATTCAGGACTTTATGGCAGTACATTCGTTTGATGCCACATGCCATGTCTAAAGAGCCTAAAGACATGTGAAACATTAGTGGGAGACTCCCCTGAAGCCATGCAGTGATGAGGTGACAGGCGGTGTGACAGCCGCCACCTGACCACCTCCTGGGTCTTACACTCCTCACACCCTTTAAGTGACTAATAGTACATTCATGCATTTGCCTATTGCTCATCATGGACTTTTTACTCTATCTACCAGGGGTCTTTCATACTGACCTTATGGAAATAGCACAATGCTGAAGAGTCAGAATGATGTGCCAATGTCTTGCTAGCAATTAAACATTAAGCGGGTGGGTCCCTTTGCAAGTTATTCTTACTTAGGTACCCTTAGGTACCCAAAATACAAATTCAAGTGCTTCTATTTTATATTGAGGCACGCCTGAATATTGGCACTTGAGGCATCAGAATTCTTTCACACCAGCACTTGTACAGTACCTGTGTCTATCATATTTATTTCAAAGAGGTCTATTCAGTTTGAAAATGATTGTGTAGGCCACAAAATGATCATGGCACGGAGGCAGAATCCTCTTGTAAAAAGGTGAAGACCATGGTTCCTCTTTATCATTAAGCTATTGTCCTTTAATTCTCTGTGATTAAAGGATAACAATCATCTCTACTATGTTTACCTAACCAGTCTTCACCCTTTAATAAAGGATCCTGCATCTTACTGGCAAAGGGACCCACCCGCACTGATGGTAAAATGCCTTAGTATAAGGGGGGGGGATTTATAGAATTGCACCGTGTAGGCCAGGTCGGAGTAGCTGTCCATGAAGATGCGTTATCTCTCTCAATGACCGTCATAATGGTACCCAGGAGCTTAGAAAGTCCACGTGTGGGCAACTGTCAGTAGTATAGGAAAAGGGAGGTGCGACTACTACGGGGACTACAACTACTACATATTCCTTGTGCTAGAAGCTTCGTGCAATCTTCAGCCCTTGGGGACAGGAAATACTCCAGAAGAGACAGTTGGATACATGATGCTGATACCATGTACGTTACCATGGGAGGGGTTATAAAGGGTGGTAGAAGAGGGAGTGGGGCGCTAGCCTATAAAGAACAATCAGCCACAGTCCTACATCCCAGAAGGGAGAAGTAGTGGAAGAATGATTGTAAGTAGTATATGGAAAAGGCTTGGACATACACTGCAAAAATGGTGTTTAGATTTTAAACATGTTTAGGTCTAAACATGTTTAAAACCTTAACACATAGGTCACTTAGGTGTCTCATTGACCACACATTTAGGAAATAAACAGTTTCATTCTAAATACATAAACATCTTTGGTAAACATGTTCAGATGTTTAGAACTAAAACACATTGAAACTAGGTGTTTAGATTTAAACATTATTATGTTTAGACTCTTGTTTGTCAGAAACCCACCAGGTAGCAGCAGTACCTATGAATAGACTCTAAGCACACAGTCACAATCAATTGTTGTGACAAATGTCCACAAATCCCACATTAATTGTGCTTTCATTTCATAGAATGTCAGGAAAATATAAATGGCAATAGAGAAATGACTGAATTCACCTTACACAACCATCATTGGCATAAAATAATCAAAAGGTTTCATGACGGACACCTATTTCATGTTATTTTGTAAAGTATAAAGCAATGTCCTTCCTGCCAAACTGTTGTACTTTCTCAAGTCTCTCATTATAATGCACTATACATGTACATAAGTGTGTACATGAATGTGTATACCAGTGGCTGACATCTCTGGAGACTTCTTAATACCTGATGCCCCCCTCAAGATAAATGACACAACAAATGAAAGATAACTCTTCATTTTCATAATGAAGGGTCAACAACCCCAGAATTTACATCAGAACATTTAGACATCTAAACATGAAATTTCATAAACACCTAAACACAAAATTTCATAGATATCTAAACATAAAATTTTAAACCTAAACACCTAGATTTCTAAACACTTGAGCAAAACACATCGTTTAGCTAAACATGTTTAGGAACTCAAAGTGGTTAGAAAAAACGGGACAAGAATTAGAATTTTTAGAATTCAATTTTTGCAGTGTATTACTACGTTTGTTGTATGCAGGTGCTTGGCCTACTTCACATGGGAATACTGTGAGAGTGGGGATGCATGGCGGAGAGACGGCAGTCAAAAGCTAATCAGGCTAGCATGGTGCCTTAGTATTCATAAATCTATCAGCAAAACGCTAAGGCTGTGGAGGTATTTCTGAGGAGGAGTGGTTAGAGCGGTATAAGCAAGCAAAATGAATGTATAGCTGTCCCATTTATTTATATGAGGCCGTTCATGACTATTATTATAGAGAGAGGGCGCCAGCTGAGGTTCCAGGTTATCAAGTGTTTGGTCTGGTACCCTACGAGATAAGCACTGATGAAACCAACATGATGTAATGTTATGTAATGTGTAATAAAAAGTTTAAAGTGAATGAGGGGAGTTTTCTTATTGGTTGTTAATGCATTCCGCTACCTCCGTATACAGGCTGCCGAGGGAGTTTTGGAGTTTTGACGAAGGAGTTGGGGTGGTGGGTGTGCAGGGAGACAGGGTAAAGGTAGTTTGGGAATGGGTTCAGAACATGCAAACCCCTTTCACTGGAACTGGAAGGGAGTGTGGGAACCATTGGGTGAAATAGTAGCGTTTGATGCCTTACCCTTCGAGAGAAGCATACTGCATTACTTGATCATAACCATTTGTAGTAAATATGCACGACTGTAGAAATGCCATATAGACATGGTAAGAAGTAGGAAATAGTAATTGCTGTTCTAATTCCTGCATAGATGGAAATGTTTATCAGCCTGAAAGCCTTAAGGTATACTTCAAACCACGTAACGTAAAACAGTGATCCGTCAATGACAATGCAAGATAATCATCTTCACGTTCACGTTATAATCCTTTACCTCCCTCTCCCACTATTGGCCAATTTAATTGCAACTAGATCCCAAGGTTGATGCAACAAAAACAAAAAAAATCTTTGTAATGAAACGTATTTACCAAGGCCATACCTTTTACAGATATCCTTCTTTGCCATTCAATAAGTTACCATTTGTCACCTCTCTGCTTGAAGACTAATGGTTTTTCCAAAAAACTGAAATTAATCCACAGGGCTGGAATAGTACATTACCATTAGGAAGGATTATACACAACTGGGCATCATGTGAACCAAAGGGAAACTCACTGTTCTCTGTCCCTTCTATATGAAGTCACAGGCCGGCTCAATGAGATGAAGTAGGGGCGTAGAAGAACTAAGCAATACTGTGTGCCAGTTCACAAGGGGGTTGTTGGCTGGTGATGTCTTCCGCCACCCCCCTTTTCCATACGTACATTCACAGTCGCCATTGGTATTCAATGATACATCTCCACTCCCACTGCTATCCCAGTCATGTCTCCAATGGTCAGTCATATTTTGGGAGTTGAGGTTTATGGACAAGATATACTAGGGCTGTGGTGAAGATATAGGAAGGTCTCTTCTGGCAGATTCTCTACCTTAGCTTGCCTTTAGGCCAAATAATCTCCTCTCCCTCTCCTGCCCCACACCTCCCGCAACCACTCATACTCCACCCCAGGCGTGGGCTGGGTAGACTGGCAGACAATGGAGTAGGGCAATGAGTCTGGAGGCCTGTATAAGAATGTGAAGCATTTATCTCCCCAGCTTAAGGATAAGCCTGCCACTTACCCCTACCTCCACCCACAGACCTGCAGACTATGGTGTGGCTTTGTATTACAAGGGGGGGGGGGTTATAGCGTTTTTAAAGGGTCCACATTATACTGCCTTGCTAATAACATCAGTATTCAAACGCTACCCATTTCGATTTGAATAGCTGCACTTCCAAAGCTAGACTGATTCATGAATTTTATAGCGTATATGCTTAGAGTGAGATTACCATTTCATTCGCTGAGACTATAAGCTGCAAATATCTATTGCTGAACGGAGGTGTATATTTCTGGTCTTGTAGAATTCATGTAGATTCCAATTGTAACCGTCTATGGTCTGATGTTTACTTGATCGTACACAAAAAATGTACTGCCCTTATATGACGCCTCAATAGATCCGATAAGATATACTTCTGGGCAAGAGCTGGCTCATCTGCTAGCCGTATTGCCACGAATGAATATGCAGTTGCATATGACTAAATTGCAAAGTCAGGTTACCCCTATAGGGTCTGCACTAGCCAGGCTTTTATTCAAAGCATTACAGTAGATATCAAGGTTTTCCTATCTCTGTCCCTAATATATTACAAGACCAGCGCTTATTCATCAATTGGGGCTTATTCTGGACGATACAATACCTTCAACCACATATAGGAGACGATGAATAGTCTAGAAGGCCATGATCACGATCAGATTGAAAAGGTGACAGCATTACTCCGTACCAGCTTGTTTAAAATCCAATACCAAGGTTTCACAGTAAATCACGTGGAATCAAATTATTCAATTATGGGATAAAATAAAATAATGGTGGTATTCCACAGTGAATTTCCAATGTCATGACTGTGATGGACTGTATACTTATCACCCCAACCCCTTGGTCGTATACATGAGCCATAGCTATTCTTGAGCAGGGAGACTCCTCGTTGGAAAGTTCCAGTTTGTCATTTTTGGCCCATATTGCTCTTGATGTCCGTTCAACAACATTGTTGTTATTGCACGTTTCTCTTTTGAATGATCTTAGTTTCTAGGTACATAGGATGTCTGCTGTTTTATTACTTCCATCCCAACTCTCTCACAATTGCTACTTTACGTTGATCCTATCCCTTCTCTAAAGGCTCTAAAAGGACCTGGTATGCCCCATATTAATGCAGCTACTCAATGCATGTCTCTTCCATCAAGGTGAAGCCCAGACAGCAAGCATTACTTATTGCAGTTTTACCTACAGAAGAAATTGAAAAATGCCTACATTAAACTAACACATCCCAATTGCCCCACAAACGAAACGATCAATATCATAGACACATCACTCAAAACCTCGCTCTCTAATTCGACCTGGGCCTGTAAATAGTATGTCTCTGCAGTGTTCTATTGATTCCTCTCCCGATACATATGGATACATCGACAGAAAATGTAATTCCAAATGACAAGGTTGTATGCATGAGCATTACCTAGTGGCGTGTCTAGCAGTAAAAAAAGGTCCCTGTTTCTGTATTCATACGCCCATCTACATGTATCTACAAATAAGCTGACAAACCGGAAGTTGGCTGCCCATGGCTATCAAGGGGCTCGACTGGGGGCACCAGAGGGCAGCGCTATCAGCAGCCCGAGAGCGTTCGGGTATCATGGTGAGGGTAACCACTAGTTTCCTTTGAAAGGAATAGGGGTATCTTTCTCACTTACACACTGTTACACTTGACTATTCCGTGAGTACATTTAAACCACACTTCCAGTGAGATTATACCGTCTCTCAAGTGCGAGAAGGTTTTTTTTTCTGTTTCAACATGTATTAACCATCATCTAGCTACTATGAAAATACTGAAGATCTGTCTATGATACACCTTGCTACAGGCCCCAGTGCAATGTTGTAATTTGTGTTATAGTAAGTGGAGCACCTCTTTTGCCTCCCCTGCAAAACTTGAAAAATACAGTCACAGCCTTCTTTCACTAAGGCGATGTTTAACTTTAGAGGTAATCACTCGGATCTATGCATAATCCTGGCCCATGCCACTAGTGAATCACATATTTTATGGAGTTGCTACATGAGACAAACTGATTAGGTAATCAAAGTTAAGAGTTATATCAAAAGAAAGAGATAATTCTGCTGAATAAATACAAGATATAAGACACCCATCAGGGTATTTTTCATGAATAACATATTCACAATACAACAAAATGATGTAGTTACCCGAAAGCCTCATGGAACACTACTTCGATAGGTAGGTGAGCTATACGGCACATGGCTATTGTATTATTGACCAATGGGAGGCATCCCTGGCATATACTGCAGAGTCGGGGGCTGAAGGTGTTAGTCATAGTGCTGTCGGGGTCTAATGGCGGCCCCCAGCTGATAATGGCTATGTGAGCTATACGGCCAATTCTCACAATTTTGAACATGATCTATGCATTACTGTATGGTATTATTTCATCATTCTGCGACCATATGGTGAAAAGTAGATGAAGTAGTTTATGTTCCGAACGTTGTCGATAATTATGCTGTTCACGGCGTACATTTGCTACTACCCATTACATTAAGGAATACTCCAAACTTTAGGTTTTGTTTCTACTAAACCTTGGTCAAACCGACACTGACCATACATCCATAGGACCTAACCACTAGGGAGAGGCTAGAGTCATTTTCCCAGATACCAGACTGCTAAGCAGTGGACAGCAGTGGACAATCAATACAACAATTTACAGAGGTATCTACTAGGATCCCAATACAACTGATGCACTCTAAATAAGTATGGGATAGCAGTGGGATAACATACTGTTGGACACTGGGCAAGCCCCAAAATGAGGCCTAGGTCTTGTGGCTGCACTCTCCTCCTCATTTAACAGCATATACCGACTTCAGAAATGATAACATTCTATTGCTGTTTATCCCTATAACTATTCCATACCCATCCACTTCGGAACTTCTATTGCCGAATGTAGATCTAGAATGTATTGGATTACATGATGGTTTGAAATGATGGTTGTCAATATATAAGAGATAATCATTACAAGAGTAACATCCAAAGATGTGTATCGCTGCTATTTTAATTTGTGTTGGTATTAGCTGAGATGGCGTTGGTAGATACAGACCTCACATAGCAGCCATGGCAGCCCATCACACGAATGACAAGTGAGTGGGTTTGGGAGGGGAAATGAGAGTAGAATGACAAGTAGAGTGGTCTGTAAGTATACTGTTATTCACTATGGGCAGTATACAATTTACTTTCGCCTTAGGTCCATATGTCAATTTCTCACTTTGCAAATTTTGAAATGACGTGAAATAATTATTATAATGTACCTGTGGGAGACAGGGACATTCCCCACAAAATGGGTAGAAGGCATTATTAGTTCTCTACACAAGAAAGGTGATACAGGTAGTCCTGATAATTATAGGAAAATTACTATTATGAACAGCACCTGTAAATTGTTTGAAATCATCATCAATCATAGACTTAAGTTCAATAATGCTATGCTAAACCAGAATGATCCACTGCAAAATGGATTTGTTGAAGACAGGCAGACATCTGATAATGTATTTATACTCTACACAGCTGTCAAGAGAGTGGAAGCTGAGTGTAAGCCCTTATATTGTTGCTTTATCGATTTCACTAAAGCTTTCGACTATATAAATAGAAGAGCTCTTTTCTACAAGCTAATGTGTAACAAGGTCAAAGGGAAGTCATTACAAATCATTATGAATCTGTATGAGAAATCCCATTCTAAAGTGTGAGTAAACTCTAAGTGAGGACATAGATAGCACATATGGTATACTACAAGGAGGAGTTCTGAGCCCAAAGTTGTTTAACACCTTCTTAGAAGATATTAATGAATATCTGGTTGCTGAGAGTGGAGTAAACATAAATGGTTCAGCTGTTGCATATCTCTTGTATGCAGACGACTTGGTATTACTTGCTACCTCATCAGAGGAACTTCAAAAACAAATTGGCAGGTTATTTCAGTATTGCAAAACATGGCATTTAATAGTCAACATGGTCAAGTCAAATATAATGATATTCAATGGAAAAGATAAAGATAGAAGAGTGATCTTCAAATATGGTGATAGAATATTAGAGAGAGTAGACTCATATAGATACTTGGGATTTACACTAAACTCCAGCCATAAAGATATATTTTCTGAAACTTATGACCAACTATGTGATAAAGGCCGAAAAGCCATCTTCCAATCATACTCATTTTGCTATCAGAATATTGGGAAACCAAATCCTAGACTATCCCTTAAGGTCTTTGACAACCAAATACGACCATGCCTTGACTATGGATGTGAGTTATGGAGCCTGAATAAAGGTAGAAAACTAGATAATTTTGAAATGATCCATCTTAAATACCTGAAGTCTATGCTTGGTGTAAGGAAGCAGACAACTTCAGCTGCAGTATATGCGGATACGGGTAGAGTGCCTCTGAAGGCTCAATGGGAAGTAAGAGCACCAAAATATTGGGAAAGGGTTGTTAACTTTGAGGAATCACATATTCTCCATAGATGTTGCATGAAACTGCACCATCTTGACCAGCAAGGACAGGATAACTGGTGTACAAAGGTGTACAAAGGTTTGCTATATTCGCTTGGTAGAAAATGTAGTCAGCTTTGGGAAAACCAGTCGGCATCTAATAACTCTAACATCATAGCTAGTGCAACTGAACCAATTTTTAGTAAATATTCTGAGAAAATTATGAATGAGATTGCGCTTGCTGGGGAGGGTAAAAAGTTAAGAACATTAAAAAAATTCAAGAGCGAGTTCAGACTGGAACACTATCTACTTAAAATTAGCTATCAAAATCACAGGACTGCATTAGTGCAATACAGACTTAGTTCCCATAATCTTGGTATTGAGATAGGGAGGCATTGTAGGCCCCCCAAACCTGAATGTGACAGAGTATGTCTATACTGCTCAACTGGTGCTATTGATGATGAGGTACATTTTCTGACAACATGTGAACTACATAAGGCAGCTCAAACAATTCTTGCAAACCATATAGATGGTAAAATCTGTAATTACCGGGATATGTCAAATATGGATAAGTTTGTTATGGTTATGAAAGAAAATGCCCCTAGTATAATAAGTGCACTTGCAAAGTTTGTGTATACTGTGTTTAAGCAGAGGCAGCATCAGCTTTAAACTACCCTCTGTGGAATCCAACTATTATTCTAGGTACTATGTATATTGTATGGTTTCACCTAGTATTATATCATCACATTCATAAAATGTAATGTATATAAATATATGAGTTATAGGTATGGTACAGCTGACCCACCTAGGTTATGTATGCCGTGTCTGTATTTGTGTATCTCTGTAGGGATTTTTTGGTCTACATGATACCTTGTAAGCATGCTTGTGTGTGTGAATGTGTGAGTGATTGTGTGAGTGATCCGTGTTATACAGAAGTATTTGTTTTCATAGATTTAGTTCTGTAGCACTGTATACTACGCATGAAGTTTGTAGAACATAGAGCATATACATTATTGTAGTAGACTTACTGTATGACACATAGGTCAGCAATGACCTCACTTTTCGTTGTCAATAAAAGCTATTAAATAATTATAATTTCCAGTATATTATATTCCTATAGAAAGCCATATGTCGGTGCTGAATAATAATACTGGCGGAATTGCCAAAAATATGCGTATGTACAGGGTGCAAAGGTAACATGATACGTGGGTTCTACAATTCAATTATCACCTCCATAAGCCGGTACGTAGCTTGTCAACAACCCCCAGTGCTATTTGCTGGAAGGTATGAGCCTTTAGTAAAATATATCTTTCCTTGGCCATGGTTGGTGCAGACCTATATCCAACCTTTTCACGGGACAAAATGATAAGTGCTGCAGGAAAAAGAAATTCTGAATTACACATCTAACTTGGCAGTTTGCTATCGACCTCTAATGGCTCAGGGGTCAATACACACTTCTCTCCCTGGATGTACCTCTTGACCAGTGGAGTGGTGGATAGTCTAGAATTCAATGTTCTTGGGTCCAGTTAGTCTCGCCAAGGCAAGGCTGTTTGGCTACCAATCCTTGTACGGTACTGTACCAGACTCAATTCAATACAGAAACCTGACTGTAAGATATTAAATACTTTGGGTGCTAGTTAGCCACCAACTGATACATTCTTAGCTACTTTCCTGTTCAAATGAGCTTTCAAAGTAGTGTGTGGTAATCGAACCATGTGTGAAAACGAGTTCAAATAATAAGGGCTCTACGGGGTTCTATAAATAGTAAATTGCCTGAGACAAGGTGGAGCACTTATGTGTGTGAACAACAATCTAGCTAGTCAAAACCCTCTCTCATGAATCAAAAGGGTAAAGGGAAAAGGCTATAAATGGTTCTTGCCCATTATACCTTATACTGAGCCCCATTTCGCATACTTTGAAGTATCAAATGGTGACAGAGGGTTTGCAGAGACCCCTTTGCTTATAAATAAATGTGAGCCATGGTTTCAGATAGCCACTTATAGAGGCTAGTGAGTTAGGTGTGTAGGCACGTGACTTTGTTTGGGATATGGAACATATGCTTAAGCAGATCTATGATGCATATGAGAGGAGCAGTCCTTGAGTGCGTCAAATGTAGATACCTTTCTACTTCATAGGGATTGCTGTAGGATGATACCTTTTGCTGTACTATTGGCACTAGAGAGAGGACGATTATATCTATACACTCGTTGGAAGGATAGGGCCTGGCGCGCAGTGCAGTAGGTTGTGGAGGGTACACTCTATCGCTGTGCCTTTGGCATGAAGGATTTGATAGGATTTCTTACAAAGGAAACGTCATCTAACAGTAGGGGTAAATAGAAGTTGTAGAGCCATGAGGGCCAAGAATCCAATGATACAAACTCAGTAAATTTGTGCAGGGTCAGCTCTAACCACAATACTACGTGTATCAAGACTGATAAAAGGTTTTGCTTCATATTGCAATTATGCCACTGACACACCATGCCAAATCTCAGCTCCTAGCCATGTGTAGAAACACAGAGTATAGCAGCAAGGAGGGTAGGAGATTATTTGTAAGCGGCACTCACTGCAACTATTGTACCAAGAGGACTCAATAAAATCAGAGAGTCGCTTTGCTGAAGGGTCCTGCACTGTAAAAAGGCAGTGGTGATTGTAAAGGGGGTGTGAGATTACATTACCTGCAGCCCCTGGTAACGGTCTACCTGATAGGCGTATCCTATCACCGGTCAACCTCATGGAATAGGTGTCCACTGACTGGCTGTCCAGGCACCCAGTATTTCTTACTATGGAGCGGCAGGAAAATTTGGAGAGGTTGTTTATTGTGTGAAAATATGTATGGAGATCCTTACTACTCCTGTGCAGAAATGTAAGCTTGCTGATATTTGGTGTAAACTCAACAAGGCGGTAGAAAATACTTTAGTGAAAGAAAAGCATGTAGTGATTTCACTTCAAATGAAATACGAGAATAGTCATACGAGAATAATCATACACATGAAAGGTTCATTTTTTGGAGTTGTTTAGGTACCATACATGGCAGCTGGTGTTAATGAGGGCACATAGAGAGTGAGTAGCATGGGGTGGGTTATACTTAACATGACACCTCATCTACTACCAACCACAACTGTCACCACAAATGAGAATCAACTGACAGTGACACACCTACTATGGGCGTTATAGCTGATGTATCTCTACTACCACAACGTGCATGGTAAGGGACTGATCATTTTTTAACAACAGGGGGGGGGGGGCTGGTGGGTTTGCGCACGGATGTGCGAAAAAAAATTTCAACCCCCCCACTCTCGAGGGGGTAAAAGTTTTTCGCCCCCCATAAGGGACAAAAATCCTGCACGAACGTCCCCTTTTAGCCTATAGTAACAGCGGGGTTTTCCACTGAAAACAGGTGAAATTATTTTGACCCCCCCATCAGAGGTGTTGAAAAAATTCTGACCCCCCTGGTCAAGGGGTTGAAAAAATTCTGACCCCCCCTCAAACCCACCAGCCCCCCTATTGTTAAAAAATGATCACTCCCATTGAATTGATGTCACAGCAACCATGACAATCACCGCTATATCATTGCTATACCTTATGTGGCAGCGTTTATAGACCTACTAGATGTGTCATCATTCCTTTGCACTTAGTGTAAAATACACTGTAAGCTAACTTCTCTACATATTACGGACTAAGGGGAACGAGGCAAGCTCCTCCTCTGGTCTAATCCTCAAAACCATTAATATATTTACCTTGATTAAAACTCCACTTCAAGCTTGTCTCACACGAATCTGTCCTCTACCTTCCATTATGGAATTAGTCAATTGAGGTGAGCTTTTCTTCTCACCCTACTAATTAAGTCTCTATTTTCCTTATGGGAATGCTCTACTCTATCTAATTTGTCATCAATCACTCTACAGAGTCACCTGCTGTAGAGATGTTCAGGCTGAATCGATAGTTGCCCTAGCTTTTGGAAAGTAGTGTGATCATAGCTCTTACTCTTTCCAAACTATCCATGAAGTTACCTCGACTTGGAAAACTATGAGGTCGAATCCCACGATGCAATCTAACCCTGGAAAGTTCTTGCAATTTGGGAACTCTTGCAGATAGGGGGACTTACCTTTCCAGCAAACTGCAAGGCTTCTAACATGCCATTGCATATTACAAATCTGTTGGAAGTAAGCACAGTGCAGAATGAGACCAAAATTGAACTCTGTGTGTAATTTATACAGACATTTTGCATATGAATTGCAGGGTATGGGGCAAGTTTAGATTGCATGATGGGACTTGGGTTGCAAGTTGAAGTGAACACACATCCCTATTTGTCAATGACTTTATCCACATTTCTGTAAATTGCAAGCAAATTTTATAAATTGCAGAAACTTTTCACTTAAGCAAGGGAAAATATCTTAAAATAAAGATATTAACTTCAATGCAAATTTACAAGGGATTCCTTGCCATTAAAGCCCCCTATAGCCGTTTTAGGTCTTGCAATATAAGGAGAGAGCCCCAAATTGCAACAGATGACTAAATTGCAGAAACCTTTAAGCCAAAATTACATCATGGGATTCGACCTTCATGCCAATAAAGCTGACCATGCTGTAAAATATGCTTTAAATTGATATTCTGCTTTGTGTATCTGTTTATATCATAAAGTATTCTAAGCAATGCCATAATTTGATTATGAAATCCCCTCTGGAATCAACCTAAATGTGACTATGTTACTGGTGCAAATTATGGCCTGGAGAGGAATCCCTGGAAGACCTCCAAAATAGGCTATACGCAGTCTTATAATCCCTTCTCACCTCAAGGCCAGACCCCAAATAGCACTCTCTTCAGGGAGTTACGGAAATTATTCACTGTAATAATATCTGACTGACCTAAAACCTGATAAGCACCCATCTCACCAATACCCTGGGTCCTACCAGCTCCTGTATGAGGAGGTCCTGCAGGTGACCACAGGTATTTTGAATAATTTAGATACGATTGAGGGGTCAAAAGAATCATGAACGGTTTGATATGGCAGTGTGGGGACCCATGAACAACTATGTGTAGTTTTACTCCCAGAAGAGATGGGACTCTCTTCATCAAAACCTTTAAATTGCTACCTACACAACTCAGCAAATCCGATTCCAATAGTCGCCATAGCTAGTCTATGGGCCTAGTCTATACCAAACCCATAGTGGGAAGCCAATGGCATTGCATGATCATTATGTGCTACATGCAGAAGGTCTCCCACCCTTTGAATAATATATTCAACTGTCTGAATGGGTAATGGAATGTCAGATTACAAGCAGCTTTGGTCTAGAAGTCACATAAGCGGTCGAATCCAATAGATAAGAGCACGTTCTATCACTTCTCACATGTAGTCACAGCATTTCATAAGATGTGGCTTGCTGGCTGGGCAAGATGAGATCAGAGGGCAGGTGACAGAGGCCATGATATTGAAATATTGTGTCTGTGCGATGACACCCTATGGAAGCAGAGGTGACATCATATTGGGAGGTATGTATTGAAGGCAGTAAATTAAATCCTAGTGTCCACTCTCACATCTATAGCCTCAAACCAAATCTGATCTACTAAAAGAAGGTTCAGAAATGACAGGATCATTTTTATAACCTTTAAGGGGAAATGTTGCAAGAGATGGGATGTTGCCCAAGGCTGCACCTTATGACTGGGCATGAAGTGGTAATCACAAAGGATGTAAGGCTCTTTCACTGACTTAAGAAAAGCAACAAAGACACTCCTGCAATGCAGAGGACTTTAAGAGGGTGAAAAGGGTGGTAGAGAGATAAGGGGAGAAATAGAGGGATAGCAGCGAGGGAGGGATAGGTAGTGCTTGCTGTGATGGCTTTACGACTACTAAATTGGCCCATAGGATTGGTCGTAACCAGAGTCATGCACTTCACATCAGCCAATAGTAGCCATGAAGGGAGCAGAGTCTTACATAGATCAAAGAGCTACATACACATTTAGACTGTGTAAGGGTCTCCACTCAGTGAGCTGTCTCTCTGTCTGACTTAGTAGAGCACATTATTAGAGAACATAATTATTCCTAAAGGTCACGTTGAGAGGACATGTCAACATGACGTTGCTAACATTAAATACCCTGTGGTCGGGAATCAGTCCGAATAGCTCCAATCATCACTAAATTCATTATCCCTGTCACACTGCTAGTATGACCCTCAGAATTGTAATAGCATTAAGTCAATGCCAGACATGTACATTGTAATGTCTACCTGGGGCCAGATTTAAGTGGTTCTAGCACTGTTCTATATATGGTTTCACATGTTAACCTATAAGGCACCCCAATGTTTTAAGGCAGATTCTATGAGGCACTGCAGGGGTCTTTCCTCAAACCTTAATAATTGTCTTATACGGAGGGTAATATGGTACTCCCTTACATGTGCATCATTGGTACCACCTCTCCTAAAGATGGGCACCAGACATCACTGATACGACTAGTTCATGGGCCAAAAGCACCCCCGTCTTTCTAATTAATGGATTGCTATTTGTCAAGCAAGAAATTAGCCCTTCATCGTCACCCTTAGATTATTATAGGTGTAATATACCCGAGAGGTTTTATGTGTCCCTGTAGCTTCCCTAAGCCCGCCATATTTTCCTTACACCAACATCCTGCATAAACTCTCCTCACACCTATCCCTCCCTTCAGCTTCCTTTATACAGAACACGTCAGGCCATCCATACCTTCAAAGGACCACCTATACCACAGCACACGCATTCAGGGCAAGTCTCCTGTGATGGGCAGCTGGTGTGTGGAAAGTCTAGAGGTTTTTATTCAAACAGTGGTTATGCTAGAATGTGGTATCCTGATACTAAGAGGAGTGTGTGGTAACACCATTTTGTATGTAATGGCTTCCAAAAGGAATAAGTCAGTGATAGTTCCCTACGATAGGAGAGGGGGTCAGTTTGAGAAAGGATTAGGAGAGCTGTATTTCAGTTGGACCTTGATAATTGCAAATTAATCTATGTTGTATAGTCGGTTCCATACAGAGAAAGAAATTGGAAATAATATTATGTAGAGATTAGGAGAAACGCAAGATTCTTCTATAGACACATTATAGAGAATGCTGACAGTGCCTGTACCATATCTCTGGGGCTGTAATGGTGGGTAACGGGATTTATGAAAATGCAAATGGCTTTATTATGTCTTCAGGAGCAACATGTGCGTGATTTGTTTCCAAACTATGAGAGAAATACCCTTGATGAAAGAACCATCGTGATTAAATTATAATTACCTTGTAAGAAGTGAAAGAAGATTTCTTGCGAAGATTTTAATGTCTTATAAACTCACGCCAAATACTCATTAACAACGGTTAATCTCATTACACACCAGACGAACCTTTAAGTTATCATCTTCGCATCTCCTTTCATTGAATCCCTATGTAAGAAATGTGCGGCACGATCTGCGAAAAGGGACCTCATGTGTATTTTCTACAACTAGGAATACTTATTTAAAGTCACAGAATCATCTTTTACCTCATTTAACCAGAGCCAATTATAGGAAAGGGGTTTGACTATGATATATACTTACTTCCAAGATGTGTAACAACATTCTGCACACCAGATAGGAAACTGAAACTCACCTGCAAAAGTCAAAGAAGGAATAACGTAATTTCCCTTCCATTTGCATATAGAAATGACAAAGGCAATTCTTCATTTGTTAGGCTGAGGGTATCATCCGACCCCTACTCTCGTTGTCCTATTGCCTTCCTTCAATGCTAGCAGGAACTGAACCTCCATTTTCAGATAGCTCTGTCTAGATTTTGGCCTGCAGAGATTTTAAGGTAGGCCTACTGCGATACTTTATATAAATATATCTACACGAACTACAAGATTCTTTTGCCATCAATAATGCACGCATGAAATACGCAAAGAGTTAAACTTCCCAAGTAATAACATTTGTTTGAGCATGTTTTGGTCCTGTTAGGTGTCATAACTTAATGGATTCTTGTTCCCCCTTTCCCTCCACCTGTATCCCGACGTTCGATTAATCAAGTGTGTGTAATCCTGGCTTGAAATGACATCGGATTCATCTTGTAAAATGTAAATCATATTCCTTGGTTTCTTTAGTGGTACACCACAATAACATTGTAATGCAAAATTGAAGACTAGATACCTAATTATCTTCTTAAGATTCAAAGATATATTTATTATGATAAAGAATCGAGATGAGGCTTACCTTATCCTGCTCTCCATTATGATATTAGTCATGGAAAGTGGCAATGTATGTTATTCTCAATTCATTTATCAAGGTCCTATTTTCCTCCTGCGAATGTCTTACATAATCGTATCTATCATCACTCACTCATAAAGAGTCACCTGCTTTAGAAATTATAATATGCAATCTGAATCGATAGCTGTCCTAGAAATCGGGAAGTATAACTTTGAGCTTTCATACAATAATTCTCTAGAATTTCTCTAAGCTGGCATACTATCAATGATCATGCCAAATGTATCACATGGTCAGGATTTGTGAAAAGGGGTCCAAAAATGGCAGCTTAGAAGGAAAACCCAACTACAGAACAAACTTCTAGGTTATGGCTGCTTTGTGAGACGCCTCCCTCTCGCATTCCCTTCTCACTTCAAGAGCAGACATTGGTTCAAACAGACCCTAATTAGTGCCCCCTTCAGGAAGCTACAGATATTACTCACTCCAGTGGTAACATTATCAGCCCCACCTAAAACCTGATAACCACCCTGCTGGCAACACCCGAAGTCCTACCAGCGTCTGTCCTAGTTGAATGAAACGATTCTCAAGGTAACTTAATGTTATGTTTGTGACAGAGCTTTGCAGAGCTTAAGAAGCTTTGGTTGAAGGGTCAAATAAGGGGTCATTTGCCAAAAGATGAGAGCATGTATAGTGTGACTCTTCACATGAGGTCGCATTATTTCACGACTATTCACATGAGGTCTCAACCGTTCACGAGGCGTTCCCAAAGGCAGCACAAAATGAGGTCAAGGGCAGGTGACAGAGGCTTAGATGAATCTGTGCACTGATGAAAATAGTCCTGGAAATGTTAGTCACTACGGACTGTATTTCTATAGTCAAGTGAATGTATCTCTCACGACTATACCTACTGTAGTCACTGGTTACTAATGAAAGTTCGTCGTATAGTCAACCTATAGTCAAGCATTAAATTGTGAGTTTGGGGGTATAGTCAAGTGACTAATTTAATCCATCATTGCATTAGTTAGTCACCATGACTAATCAACAAAGTCCATAGTGACTATGTTTTCCACCTATAACAAATAGGGAAAACAAAGCTATATATATATATATATATATATATATATAGTCACTTCATCACAATTTGTGATTGGTTGCTGCTACTTATGGGATTTATGGGATGTCAGTTGGCAGTTGCCAACTCACATTACCAGTTGCCAACTAACATTGTTTCCTGCCAATTACATCATACAAAAACTGCAATGAAATAGAGGGCAACTGACGATGAGGAAGTTATGATAAGCAAGTGGCAAGTGACATGCAACATGTGGTAAATGGCAAAACATAAGTTGCTGTTGACAATGTGAAGATTGGCAAGTGGCAATAAACTATGGGAGATCAATATGATATTTGTTATTTGCAAGGTGCCAATGCCCTCCGATGCAACTTGCATTAAAAAATGAGAAGCTTCAACTTGCAAATATCCCAAAATAAAATTGGAAACTGGCAGGTTTGAACCACTCTCCCTTCGGCAATAGCAATGAGCAACCCCACCTGATTGGATGGTAATTGGCAACCTGAGATTGGCACACATAGAAGTGCAATGCTATGTCTGGCATCTGGCAAGACATAACTGGCAGATGGTAGCAACATTATGATTGACAACGGCAACCTTTGAATGGAAAGCATCAATTATCAAGTACTTGTATGTCACATCAGCCTTCCATACAACTGGTCATCACAATGGACAATTGGCAAACTGTCATAAAAGAACTGGCAACCTGTATTCAGCAAAAGATGATTGATAACATACAGGTGGCAATTGTCAATTGTCAACTACCAATGGGCAAGGTGTCATCTTGACTCCCAATCCATACAACCCTTAAGGGCTGCATCCACTGCGACGGATGGACCATCCGTCTCCCTTCATCCGTCTATTTCTGCATAGAAATCAGTGATAAATGGGACAGATGAAACCGACGGATGGTCCATCCGTCAGCAGTGGATGCACCCCTTTACTCTATCTTGTTTACTCTAGTCTGTCAGACTATATACAGACTATGTGTATCTTAACCATCAAAATATCAACAGAAGCTGAAGATTACTAAATCAAATCTGAGAATCTATAATGTCTAATGAGGTGTTAGGATTGCAAAGGCAACTTAAACACACAGTAAACACCAATCTGGAACTGCAAAACAGTAAATGAGGAGGTGCTTACCTAAAGTCAATAGAACATTCAAATATGAACCCCAACTGTTTTCTGTGCACCTAAACCTGTGACATCACCACTTTCTGTGCCCTAATATAGTCAGTAGTGACTATCTTCATGACTAATATGTGACTTATGCATATAGTAATCTGACTATTGGGGTCAAAATATGCTGGTATAGTCACTTCTGACTATAGGTTTTATTACCAGTGTGTAAACACAAAAGCAAAATAAACTGACTGCCGACTGATAGCCGCCAGTCACTGATGGACGGCGTAGGGACAGTATCCTTAGGGACCCCAATTTTCTAGTTCTAATACTATTAGAGCTTGGAGTTTGTTAATATATTGGTTTCTAATTCAGGCCAGATCATTTAAATTCCATTTATCACTGCACACCGGCAGCCAATGATCGTCAGTGCTGCACGCTTCAGGCCTGTGGCAACCTACTACCTGGCATCTCTTCTTAAACCTTTGCTAGATGGCTCTCCTAGTGAAATCGCAAAGGCACTAGGAGACAAACATTTTTCGGTCAGGAAAGGCACACATGCCACTAATGGGGGCGATGGGCATGGTTCCGAGTGTAATCCCATCCTTAGTTTTAAAAAGGCCACCCCTAACATCCTCCAGCTGAAAAATCTAACATGTTGACACCAAGAAGTCCTCCAACCTTATCCAGATCGAAATGGGCCAGGGGATTCTTGTTTGTCACCAGATTTAGTTGGGTCTGAGAGATTTGACACCAGGTTGCATGTGCAGTCTCATTCTCAAGCCACTAATGAGTCTAAAACTCTCTCCCTTCTGGTGCATGTGTGTCATATTTAGGCAGGGGTTTACATGTCAGTGCATGTCATTGCCAAGACCACAGAAGATATACATACCGTAGAAAATATCGTACTACAGCCCCTTTGATTTTGGGCTAAAGTCTAACTGAAACAATCAACGTTCACAAAAGAACGCAAACTAAATAAAACAATGCAATATAGTCATAGCATCAATTATATTTATTATGATTTTGCAACTGCAAGGTTCTTCAGACGTGCATGAGGAAGCCTTCCCCGATCGACTCGTAGTTGATATTGCATCCCCATTTGATGAATCAAGGTGAGGCATCTGTGTGACTGCTGCCTTGCATGGCTCAGGATCTAGCTCCTCATAACAACTTAATGGGTTTGTGATGCTTCCACATTTCACGGTGAGGATTTAGGACGCGTGGGAAGTGCAGCATTTGAAGCTCACATTATTGGTTATACACAAAACCTTTCTGATATTGCTTTTTATTTTCAAGGGCATTATCATTGCTCAGTAAGCAATGAGAATGAGTTAATTTTAAGGACACATGCACTGGGCATAAATCCCCCTTTCCCAACTTTGTCGGAATTCAGAGTTCTAGACTGAACTCCTGAAGGTATGTCCTTTCTAATGGCAGGAGAATGTTTCTGACGATTACATTATGTTACTTACTTGCTGGAAAGCTATTATCTTTAGCAAATAATCTGTGGTGGACAAGAACTGTCTCTTAACGCCACGCAACATTATTAAATCAGAAATGTGTCCGATATATAACCATCTAGGGTAGATTAACCTAAAGACAGCCACACACTTGAGACGTCCACCCCAAGAAAATAGCCGTACCATTGGGTTTGCTACTGAATCAACATTAGCAACTGGTAGATTCAATGCTCACCAATGATTTGATAATGTTGATGCAGGAGTAAGTCTATTTTTCATGGCAAATATGTTGGGTTAATCTACCCTAAAGTACATGTCTGTTGCCTGGTGGACATTACAAAATTGATTATGAAATCAGGTTAGAGATGGGCTGTAGCAGCAAAAAGGTAGGAGGTAGATATCTGTAAGCCACCATTTGTAAGCAGCACTCACTACAACCATTGCACCACAATGACTCAATAAAATCAGCCACTCATTCACCGAATAACCCCTGCTGTAAAAGGGTGGTGATTGGGATCTGAGATTACATTAGATGTGGCTACTGGGACTGGTCTACTGGTCTATGCGATAGGGGTATCTCACACACACCGTGAAAATGTCGTGAAAATAACTATGGAATTCTCGTCCCAAAGTTGCCAAAGATCCATCCTTATTTTCACAGAGATTCCTTGTACATATGTGTATCACCGTACTGCCACCTGGGGCTTCTTGTAAAAAGTACACTGATTTACTTCTATACAATTACAATGGTTCACTATTCGGTTTTATGAGGAGCCCTGGTAGATTCAACTATTATTTTTTTCAGTTCAGTCAAAATGATGGAAGAAGAGTCCAATGACTGACTGGCAGACACCCAGTGGCTCCAGCAGTATAGCAGGGTGGGGGCATGTCTGGATGCAATGTTATGTGACCATGTTAGACGCCTTGCTTTTGGTTTACCTCATTACGTACTCTGTTATCGGGAGAAAAGTGCATTTCTAACAAAAGTGGTCAGTTACTTACCATTGATCTCCTCCTAGAACTGACTGTAGTCTGTACTTTATTTTGTATACATCAACATGTGCCTCTGTCGTGAAATATATTTCCATTTTAAGGATTTCAGCAAATAAAATTTCAATAATTCTGTCATATATCTAACTTATTCTCTTTACCTCTTTTCTCATTCAAATCATGCTGACAAGCATTCCCATTTTTCAATTTATGAATAGGAATTTTACCACGTTAGAAACGACAACAGCCATGAGATGATAGATAGGTAGGCGATCCCCCACAGCATGAATGGTGTTATCAGGGATTTAGTTGATGGAGAGGTTTGGCTAGCAGAACTGACACTATCTCACACTGTTAATAAGGGTGGGAAAATGATTAGGGGAGGAGGGGGGAGGGGACAGGTAAAAGCAATACATCACCTGCAATTAACAGTGACCGGATCGATTACCAGGGCTACCATTTGTAGCTGACATGACCATTGATTTTGGCGATAAGATTCGATTATTGTTTCACGTCCAAAAATGAAAATACCTTCTACATATTGGTCACATGAATAATGTACCAGCTGTAAAAGAGCACCGAGGCATTGATAGACTCTTTAAAGTAACACGTCAGGGAATTGGTTTTGATATCGGGGCATGGGGTGCTAGATGACAGTGATAATGTACTGGGTGAGAGGTACTCAACACGACACATTCTCAACTGCGTTATTGCGTACCAATCCTACTGTGACCATCAACCCTGAGATAAGAACTGAAAAACGAGCCATGGCTGACTCTTTTACATAACGCACTAATGAGTCAAATCAAATGCCTGTAACCTTCTAGTGCTATTCAAGTCTCGGAAATACCTCCCTGTCTGTTGGGAGTTGTGACTAGCAGATACAATACCGCTTAATATTGGTTGATAACAGTTGGCATGAAAGGTAGTCTACCCTCTGCAGTGAATAAAGGGAATCGCTTCATCGGGAGAAGCTAATCTCGCATGTATCCTTTAGTGGAACTTAGATGGGGTGGGGAGTTTCGGGAGTCTAAGTACCTGCCAAAAACTCCCGAGTGACCATGGTTCAAAGTGCTCTCGGTATGGGAGGGGTTGTTGCAAAGTTTGATAGGCAAGAAATGATGTGTATGACCTCTTCAGAAGCTCTTGATGATGGGAAATCTGATTCATGAAAACACAAATTGCGTTATTACGTTCTTATGAGCACAATCGGCGTGACATGTTTCCATAGTGAGGCAAAAAAAGGACCCTTGTTGCAAGAACCATAATTGTTGAATTAAGGATTTATTAGGGATTGGCAGGAAATTACATCACCCGAAGCCTGCATGAAATAACGATAATGGTAACGAAATTGGTGAACAAGAAGTTACACTATCATGTTCCCTTGACCCTGCCTAAATCGACAATCCCATATCAAACTTCCAAAATATAGTTTTTGGTTAGAATAAGCTAAAATTGCTATTATTTATCTATCTATAAGGATCAATACGGACCCGCCCATGTAGGAGGCATTTGGGAACAGATACGCATACTGCACTACCACTGAGGAAGGTCACATCAGGGAAAGTAATTTTTCTAATTTCGATGTACAATATAGCCTACCTAAGGTGCAGGGTGACCAGTTACAGTGTTCTGGGTCTGTGTCTGATCTGGAAGGTGAGGGTGACGGAGATATACATGGAACCTGACTGACCGTACACAGATATTGCCTGCCGGTGTCTCTGTCCATATTCTAATGCCACCAGAGGCAGAGGGAACGGGCAATGACTTCCTATCACTCGCAACTGCCCTGACATTACATTGAATATCAGGTCCCTTTTTAACATTAAATTCTAACAGTATTAAAACTATCCTCTGCATTCTTAAAGTTGTTCCATCAAAACAATGACATTGTTTTGATGGAATAACTTTATATTTTAATTGTCATAATGTTTGCATTTGGATAGAGATTATAATGGAAATCTTTCTAGTTTAGCCAAAAAAAATATCAAAATCAATTAGTAAGAGGAGCTTTATAGTTTTATTTTTGGAACAAACATGCCTAGTGGTCGAGTCCGAGGTGATTTACCCTAACAACACTGTCACCATAGTATCCTTGTTAACTAATGGCATGTACATTGCACTGAGATTGTACGTTTCCTCTAAAGCCAGGGATCCACTACTGCGACAGCTGTTGCGTTTCTTCTCTGACGTACAAAAACGGACAGAAAATCGCAGTAGCAGATCCACTGCTGAGACAAACACCCAGTGACTAGCGAGCGATGTCCGACAGAAAACGCAAATATCAACAACTTTTGATGTCTGCGACAGCTGTCACACAGTTTGTCGGATGTTGAAATTCGCACTTGCAAACGGACTAGTGGATCACCCCCTTAAGACCTATCCACCAGTTTCTCGCATCAGTTGCCAAGATGCCCGGAAAGCTGGAAAACTAACAAAATTACATTCATAATCATGCAGTAACATTGTGATGACAAATATAATTGTAGTGCTAGCTATCTCCAATAACATTGTAGTGAGAGAAATACTATGTTTACACTGAAACAAGATGCCTAATTTTAATAAAAGGACACTGCTAAATGATTTTCCTGGGTCTACATATTACCGACTTTGGTTGAAGTTGATCTTTTTGAGTCAGCTCTAATCATAAAAGCCATCAATATATTTATCTTAATTAAGACTCCGGCTCAGCTCCTTCTCCGCATAGACAATTTCCACTATGAGATTAGCCATTTAAGCTGACAACAGTTATTCTCCTCACTTAATTCATTAAGTCCCGGTTCTGCCCTTGAGAATGTTCTAGATAATCTGATTTAAGATCACTCACTGCTTGGAGACACCTGCTCAGTAGATGTTTAATCTGGATTAGTGGATGCTGTAGACATCCTAGCCAATGGGAGCTGGCAGGTTTAGTGCTATGCAGTTCTATAGAAGAATTCTCCTGGATTAGCTTAGCATTCTGTGAGGCGGACTTTGTATTTATACCAAATGAAATGATACGCCAATTCGCACGTTTCCATTGCAATATCATAGAGTCTGATAAGATTGCTTGATACCTTTGCCCAGCGGCCGAATGATATTGACACGACGATGTCGTGAATATAGCGTGTCTTATATACACACACTTGGTTGTGTATATATAACACACCTTATATACATGACTAAGGTTGGTCAGAGGACAGGTCGTGTATACAATACACCTTATACACACGACCAAGATTGGTCAGAGGACAGGGCATGTGTTTAGAATTGGTCAGAGGACATATGTTTAGGATTGGTCAGGGGACATACCCCTGCGTGTGTTTAGAGTTGGTCAGAGGACATGTATTTAGGGTTGGTCAAGGAACATACCCCTGCATGTGTTGAGAGTTGTTCAGAGGCCTCCCTTCACCCAACGTAACACTCGTAATGCCTCCTTGTACTCTACATAACACTCGTAATGCCTCCTTGTACTCTACATAACACTCACACAGCCTCCCTTCACCAAACGTAACACTTGTAATGCCTCCCTGTACTCTACGTAACACTCGTACAGCCTCCCATCACCCAACGTAACACTCATACTGCCTCCCCGTACTCTATGTAACACTTGTACAGCCTTCCTTCACCCAACGTAACACTGGTACTGCCTCCCCGTACTCTATGTAACACTCATACAGCCTCCCATCACCCAACGTAACACTCTTACTGCCTCCCCTTACTCTATGTAACACTTGTACTGCCTCCCTTCACCCAATGTAACACTTGTACCGCCTCCCTTCACCCAACGTAACACTTGTACCGCCTCCCTTCACCCAACATAACACTTGTACTGCCTCCCCATAATCTACATACCACTCGTCTTGCCTTGTCTTTAGCTGACTAAACCTATATACATTTCTTAGGTACAAAAACAGGGAGGAACATCAATATGTCTTTAACTGACAAATCCTATAGACAGTCTTAGGTACCAAGTTCTTAGGTACCAAAAACAGGTTAATTTCTCAGGTTAATTTCTCATGCCCTTAAAAACTCTCATGTGAGTCCTCTGACCAAGCCTGAAAAACATGTCCCCTGACCAACCCTGAAAACATGTCCCCTAACCAACCCAAACACATGTCCCCTGACCAACCCTAAACACATGTCCTCTGACCAACCCTGAAAAACATGTCCTCTGACCAACCCTAAACACGTATCTTGGCATTTACATGTCCAATAGGATTGCTTATCATATACAGTCAAACATTTCACATAATCTAATAGCAACATCAAAATTAAACGCATATCATTCGAGATCAATTCACATAGGCATGTAAGATTTCCTAAGCTGTCTTTAGGTTCAAAGTAGTAGATCGTCCTTTGAACATAGAATGATAAGTTAGGATCCTATGCTAAAGCTGGGAGTACATTACAGATTCTCTCTGACCTCTCTTTGCCAGCTTACCGCTTTTCCTTGTGACAACTAATTACTCACCCTGATTGCTACATAAACACTCCTTTAATACATACTTATCCTATTTTGTGGAAGTGGGGAAATTGCGGTATCTTTCCTCTGAAAGGAACAACACAAATATACTTAGGGGTACCTTTTCATACAATTGGAATATACCTCGAGTGAGCCACATTTTGCTAGGCTTAGAGTCAGGTGGATGGAAACAAAAGTCTCCATGTTCCTATTATAAGGTTAAATGGAAGAGCGGATCCTGTGGATCAGGGCCCTTGTCATGCATATGGCGCTTGACACTGATGTAATTAGGGTGATAACGGTGAAGGGCATGGCCCTCACTGAAATCCCACGCCTAGTTTAAAAATGGAACCTCTGACACCTATAATCTGAAATTATTTCAATTGATGACACGCAGCCGCTCTCCTAATCCAAACCTGAACTAAAAGGAGATCTTCTTGTTTCACAACTTTAGGAGAATTTGAATGTGTCAACACCAGGTGGCATAAGAAGCCATATTCCCGGAGGGATTTGCCACTAATCGCTCTAACACTAGTGTGTACCTTGTAGAGAGTATTTGATTACTGTACACCATATATAAGACCCTTTAAGACGGAACTGCCCCTCTGTTATAAAAGTATTGTACTGAATTGGTTCTACTTCCTAGCTGCTATACCTTTAAATCAGTTTCATAATATTCAGACTATCTCAAGGTATCACTTCATGAGCTTACCTTTCATTGCCAATGATCTGTTAGCAATATCTTAATGCATTGTTAAACAACCTTAAAGTTACAAACCTGTTTATGTTCTGTGGTGAGAGGCTATGATAGTATGCAAACCTCAGTGACTGATATGGTACACGGAATTGGATTTAGTCGACCCTCTCTAAACTATACCCATAGCCTTTACTGAGAGGCTTCTGCTTCCAGTCAACTTTTATCTTCCCTGATGGCCCTAATATGAGGTACTAGTACGATCTAGCTCAGTTTATAATAACCCCCCCCCCAAACCCACCATTCACAATATTAATACAGTGAATTTGAATTCATATATAAAACAATGAATGGCATTTCTTCCTTTGCATAATGCTTCTTGGTAGAGTTAAATTCCCTTTTCAGGCTTCAATTTTCCTAACCTCTGATAGATAATCATACAAATTACATGCAATCATGTTCTTTGTGGCACTATGGTTTGGTAGAATTACCCGAGGAATTACTCTCTGGCAGATATGACCGAACTAATTTCAGCTATATACTTTAGGTTAGGATCTACTGCGTCATGGGGCTATCACTCCTCATTTCCTCCTGACTAAAGACCAGAATTGGACCATAGTTAGTGTCCCTTCAGGGACCCATGAATATTACCCAATTCCATGGTATCCAGATGATGAAAATAAATCTAGACCTGAAAGCAGCATTACATGCCTTTCTATTGGAGTACAGTACCTATGGCCTACACCCACATGCTCCATGTTCCTTGCCAATCTCAAACGGCCACTGCACCGAATCTTCCACCTTTGAATAATATCGTCAATGCTTCCAAGAGCCAATCGTAAGGCAGATTACAAGCGACATTGAACTAGAGGTCACACAAGGGGGAGACAGCAATTGATGAAAGCACATCTCGCCACTTTTCGTGTGAAGTCACAAAATCTCATGAGATGCGGCCTCCTAGCAGACAGAGATGAGATCAGAGGGCAGGCGGCAGAGGCCGAGATATTGAAATCCTGTCACTGCAAGATGATATGGTAGGGAGGGGAATGTGACATCATATTGGAAGGTGTGTATTAAATTGGATAAATACAATTGTAGCCTATATGGGCCAACAAAGATGGTTTGACCTCTACCACACTATCCCTTCGCTCTACTCATATACCTACATCGCAAGAAAGCGGCTGTATATACCCTCAGAGAAGAGACATTTCAAAAGATGAAGGGAAGGGGAGGATGATGGTGGGAGCGGACGGTCAGGCCCAGCGATATACGCACGAGGAAAAGGAGGTCACAGGACAACATAAAGAAGGGTGGTCACAGGACAAATGGGGGAGGGTGGTTACAGGACATACACGGAGGGGAACAAGACACACAATGAGTGGTGGTTACAAGACACAAAGGGAGGGATGGTTACAGGACACACAAGGAGGGGTGGTTACAGGACACACAAGGAGAGGGGTGGTTACAGGACACACAAGGAGGGGTCGTCACAGGACATAGACACCCTCAGGTTGTCCTGTGACCACCTTTTCCTCGTGCAGTCCTGTGGCCACCTTTTCCTCGTGCTGTCCTGTGACCACCCCATAAGGATGAAGTCCTGTGACCACCCTTCCCTCATGCTGTCCTGTAACCACCCCATAAAGGATGTAGTCCTGTGACCACCTTTTCCTTGTGCTGTCCTGTAACCACCCTATTGCCAGGTTGTCCTGTGACCTCCTTTTCCTGGTGCGTATAGTGCCACTATATATATCATCGGCCGATGGTCAGGTAGGTGGTGTGAATTAGCGAGGCAGGACAACAGCAATTAATACAGCTTACCACTGGGTACGCGGGCAGGGTATGACTGGATGGGGATGTGCTTGAAAGAGCTCCTAGATGAAATAAGGCATGGTATTCTAGATACGGATAGAGGAGCGCAGATATAGAAGTTAGGTAAAGAGGTATGAAAAAAGAGCTAGTTAGGCCACTCCAAAAAAAACCACCTTGTTTCTCATCAGTGCTCGTCAGAAAAAGCGTCATTTGAGATTTCTTTTTGATACCCGCGGACAACCACAATGCACAGGTTTCGATCGCTATCAACTGCTTATAAAAAAAATTAAATAAAATCCTCCCTCCTCACCTTTTTCATCAACTTTTTCGGAGTGGCCTTAGAAAGGTGGGCATGGTTACTACCAACTCACTACCTGTAGTGAGTTGGTATTGAATATTAGCAGGGCTCTACTGACATGCGGTAAATCAGAAAGAGACACCACATGCCACCGACCTGCTGGTTTCAACAGCACTAGCTTAATTCCAGCCCCTAGCACTGGTACCCACTGGTGTGACTTCACACACTCTTTGACCAGACAAGCACCAGCAGCAGAACACTCTCACATAGCCTCAAACCAAACCGGATCCACTAAAAGGGGGCTTAGAAATGACAGGATCACTTTTATTGCCTTTAAGGGGAAAGAGGTAAATTACAGGAACGTGGTTCTACGTTGTGAAAAGAAGCAAAGTGCCTTAAGACAGGACTGCATGGTCGAGCATGAAAAGGTATTCAGAAAAAAAAATCTTAGCCTTTTTCTCCTTTGGAAAGAGACATGGATGACACCTTGCAATATCGGATTTATTCTGTGGACTTTACTAAAGATGGAGAAGCGAGCAAAAAGGATATTAGATGAAACGAAGAACAGAAAAGGAATGGTTCTATATGCAATTGCTTTTTAAAGCAGTGAAAATGACCAAAGGAACTGAATGTATTAATTTCATGGCATATATACATCTTAGCAGGCAAATTAATGTCATGAATAGAGGACGTTTTATATAGAATAAAGAGTACTTTACATAGACTTGGTAAGGCCCCTTGGTAAGGCACCTTAGATGTCTGCCGGATGTCTGTGCCAGCCAGTTGTTAATTTTAAGGATCACCTAAGAGCAATTATTCCTAGGGAGTGCCCTGAGAAGACATGTTGTTTTACAATTCAGATGGAATTACAGTAATCACTGATTACAGAAATTAGATCAAAAGTTGTCTTCCTCCCTCTTTGACATTTGCTTGCTTGGCGTTTCTCTGGCTAGAAAAATGATGATTGACTTGTTGAACATTCAACAAATTGGATTGAAATAGGTCTGTCGAGAGACCTCTTTAACTATTCAGTAATCACGCCTATTCCCATGCTGTTCTTATCTTAAATTCCCCCCAAAAAAACTCGCATCTTGATTTTGGAGAAGGCCAAAGAGACTTCCATGCACAATGTACACTACTGACGACAGGAATGGCGAACATGATGCTGACTGAAATAATATGCCTGGTTTTAAAAAGGCACCCTTGACACTTGAAGCTAAAGCCTATTAAAATGTTGACAGCCAAAATGGTCGAAAAAGGTTGATCCTAATCTGAAATGAGATCCTCTTTCGCAGTGGGTTTCGCAAGTTTGACACTGGGTGGCGCATGGAGATGATAACCATGAGATGCATGACGTTTGCTGTACTACAGAGTCTAGAATCTTCATAACATTGATCTAGTATGAGTCCCATACATAGTAAATTCCTTGGTGAACAGTATGCTCTTTCTCTACCCAAGGCGTGAATTTTAAAGCTGGCATAAAAAGAAAAGCCTGAACTGGTCTTACGTGGAACTTGCACTTCAATACCCAAGTCCCGAGTTACCATGCCCCCACTGCAAACCACCGCTTGGGGTGCAGTTTACAGCCCCAGGGAGGGGTTGGAGTAGAGACTGGCTGGAGGGGGTGGTCAGCTTCTTGACAGCTGACTGCAGGGAGGGCCCTGCTCCTGGGTAGGCAGGGGATGGACTCAATGTAGGTCAGAGTGTCTACATAAATGTGCATATTTCCTATACTTCTGTTTGTTGAAAACCCTAATGAATCCAACCAGGTAAGGTGAGCTATCTGCCAGTCATGCTGAAAAAGTTTCATTCACAAAAACAAAGGAGTTCATACTTTAAAAAAGTACTTCCTCTTCAGTCAGTGTTATAAGTATAGGCCTCTTGAAAAGCCTCTCCTTAGGGTCTCAGTGACCCCTTGTGGTGACTGGCGGCGAAAACGGCCGCAGCAGCCTAACAAGGGATTTGGGTTTTAAATTTAAGCAATATCGTCCCTTCTCATTTCCAAATCCTTGATTTGCATTATCCCACACTTACTTTGAGCTGTCACGATGCAACACTTAAAGGGCAGACTGGTGCGTTCACCGTTCAGTTAAAAAAATTACCACAAAGCATATCCTTTCCTAATCCAAATGAGGATGGACCAGCATTTAAAGACCAAAACTTGTTTTTATGCCTTTCGTATTTATAGGTATATCATTTTCATAACAAAACTAAATAAATAAATGATTAATAAAAATGAACACGTCTGTATACATGTAGAAGGGCATTTTCCTCCTTGCCTTCATGTCAGACTAGATACTGAGGTACTGGTGTGAATACCCAGTTCAATTTTGCCGGTACCGCTGAGATTGCCTTCTCGCATTGATCGGTGCTAGATGATATTGTATCCCCTGTTGATAAAACACAATATGATACATCTTTGTGGTAGGAGTATTGACTGCTGGCCTGACACACACTGACAACTCCTCCGTATACTTTATTCCCTGTCCCATACACCCAATACAATCTGTGGTGCATCTCTTCTTTTCTTCTATGATAAAGATACAAATGTCTTAGGTAAGATAATAGTTCGCCCAAAAAGATTCTCTCTATTTTATATTTTCAGCTCTAATGCAAATTTATGACATTTTAACATATGAACAGGGGTTTATTTCAATAAAGCTGACGACAACATAGCATTCAAATCGTCAGGAAATCCACTATGTGTTGTTACATACAGACACATTGATGTTTAATGTGTCATGACAGCAAGTCTACGAAATCCAAAACGCATGATTATATCGGTACCAATTTAAAGGTGGAATCTCCAGAGGCCATTTCTATATGTGACGTCTAGCACAGGGATATAGTCGTAGGGTTGGGTGCGATCGTGGTACCCTAAGAAATGGCCTCCTCATGACTACATGCCTCTCCAGTATAAGGTCACCAAATTGCTAGTGACTTTTTAGATTGTCAGTTTAATTCAAATAGGGCCGGTGTATCTCCCCACCAGCTAGTCACAGAATAATAATTTGGGTACATACTTTGTCCATGGTTGTGAATGATAAATGTTCCTCTCCTTTAAGTCCATGCAGAGTCTGAGTTGGCATCAGACGTGTCATACACTAAGACAGACAGAGACTTTTCTGCGTCTGTGACATACCGATAAACTGCGTTCTGTCTTCTTTTGATGTCCAACATCTTTAGAAGTACTTTGGCATCTGTCAACTAGGACTCATAACTTTTGATGGCTAGCTCTTTGAGGATTCCCGAACAGAATGTGGTTGTCAGAGAGAATGATGACAGCCTAAGTCATTCAGTGTGACAACTCTGTGAAAGCGCTACTACATGCAAAGTTGCCCATACATCATGTGCGACGAGACAAGTACGTGACGATGTCTAGCAGGTGAAGTCGCCCTATACGTTAGGTGTACGAGGATGAAAAAGGCACGTTTCATGTCACTTCGTTTCTGTACCTTGGGACTAGAAAAAACTCTAAAAACTACTGTAACACCCCGTTAGTAAGGGAGTGGTCATTATTTATCAACAGGGGGGGAGGGTGGGTTTGAGGGGGGGGGCGTAAAATTTTCAGACCCCTCCCGAGGGGGGGGCTAAAAAAATTTTGACCCCTCTTGAGGGGGGGTCTAAAAAAATTCACCCTCCTTTTAGCAAAAAAGCCCGCGCGCTACTATAGATCAAAGAGGGGCGCGAAAACTCTCCGCGCCTCCGGTGCGGGGGGGGGCGCAAAACATTTTGACTGCCATCGAGGGGGGGCATAACAAATTTCCGCGCGTCCGTGCGAAAACCCACCACCCCCCCCCCCCGTTGATAAATAATGACCACTCCCTAAGCTGCATCGGCATATAGGCCGCAAACTGAGTTTAGCAGAAAGGTATAAGTTGTTCCGGTGTGTATGCCTGGGTCTTGAAAGCTGTCATTTTAATCATGTTTTATAGGCTCAAAACACTGCTTAGAGGCTCCAACCTGAGTTCAGGATTATCTTATAAGCTGCACTTAGGTATGAAATGACTCTAAACTGTGTCTTTTATGGCAATCAATTTTTTAATGATGCAAAGAAATTCGTATCACCAATATCTTAGACACAATGTCTTGACACATGTGTGCAAGGAGACATGCATGTGATAAAGCTTATTATGAGCATAAAATTGTCTTATTGAAATAAGTTGATTTACCTGAAATGTTTGGACCATTTCTGTAGATTTATTCTAGACATCATTCAGCTTGCCCCCTTTTTATGTATGAAACATAGGCGTGACAAGCAAATATAATGTGAAAACATGCATGCAATCATCATATTTATAAAAGTGAAAAACGATGTACTTACTCAGGGTCACTTCTAATATTCAATAATAGAATAATGTGACCAGGCAAGCAAAACAAAACCTCTGCAGGGAATTTATTATCAAAGTTCATCTCAAGATCTTTAAAATGAGACATCATCGGGTTAAATATTCCTAGTAGTTATGTCAGAACCCCTCCTTGAACATAGGTCGTTATTCATATCTAAAATCGATGATTAAGCTCTAAATTCATCATAAACCACAAAAATGCCTAAAAATACAATAAATCAGCCTTTTTCATAAAACTTACATAATAATATAGTGATTCTTTGTGAGTATCCCCAAAAATTGGCATAAAAATATGCAACAATTGATTATTGGAATGGTTGCCATGGCAACCAGGAACAGGCATATAGGTTGATTTCTCATGAAAGATGTTCATTTTACCATCCAAATATGGGCCATTTCTATTGAAAATAGTGCATTTTAAATGAAACCATTGAATCCTGCCTAAAAAATTAGCTTAATGTATTTTTATATTGATTTTAGAGTAATTTTGCCCTCCAATGCCCCCTGGTGGCCAAATGGTGAATTAAAATTCCCCCGTGGAGGGGTGTTCTCCCTTGATGGGTCACAGATTATTCAAGGGAAGCATTATTGTTTCCTTTCAGGAACATATTGCATTTCCCTAGTGGTCATCAAGGTCATTACTATATCTCAATAAACCACAATTAAAATCCACTCCATGCGACATCCCATTCAATATAAAAGACATGCCGTCCAATATAAAAGTCTTAAGCCTTAATACCCCACTGGGAGACATTAGATCATCATACAACCCCAGCCCCGGAGGCATGGGACCTATCTTCTTGTACCTCTCCTTTGTGGCATATCGCTGCTCTTTGTGGGGAAATAAGACAAAAAAGGGATGACAAAAAGTGGAGAGGGGTAGGGGAGATTTATAGGGGATGCCCTCAGACCCACCATGTTTCTCTCAGATCGCGTGCGGAGGAGTGGTGCAGACAAAAAGCGTCTTGGATCCGCAGTTATGGATGATAGATAACCCTGGTGGTAAATTGAACGGCGAGGTCAAGGGAGACCTTTGTGTGGGAGGGAGGTGGGGAAAGGTGAGGGGAGGATGGGGAGGGGGGGGGGGGTTGGGGAAGCAGTGGGAAAGAGGGGATGCAAGCGAAAGTCTAGGGTAATGAGAGAAAAGCTAACAAGGAAGGAATATAAGGAACGGTGGACTTTTGAAGATGGGTAGGATCGGGAAGAGAAGAAGGATAATGGCAGATGCATTAGGGCATAGGAGAAGGAACGAAGGAGCTTGAGAAAAAAAGAGAAGCCCACAGGGTAGGTAAGAAGGAAGGTATTTTATAAAGTATAGGAAGAAATTTAAGTTAGAAGCAGGGAGGGTTAGAGAGGGATGGGAGCACAGGGATGGAATTAGAGGTTACAGAAGGAAAGAACTGAAGGAAAGAATGAGGGAAGGAAGGTAGGAAAGGAAGAAAGAAGTAGGAAGGAGAGAAAGAAGAAAGAAGGAAGGAAAGAAAGAAGGATGAACTGACGCATGGGGAGGGAAGGAGAGAGAGGGACAAAAGGGGGACGGAGACAGAGGAGGGAAAGGAAAGCAGCATGGGATAAAACAGATGTTTTATTTGGAGTGTAGGGGTAGGGATTAGAGGATCAAGGAGGGCAGCACACAGCCTGCCACACCCATATCTTAAAGAGCAAACTGTTGTTGTGTGGACCCGGGGTGATCCAGGAGGACCTGACCTGGGTTACAGACGATGTTAAGGGAGAATGGCGGTGAGCGCAGGGCATAGTTATAATGGTTGGTCCAAGGGACACTTGAAAAGAGATACAAGGTATTGATGGCTACATGCATAAGGAAAAGCTGTTTTGACCATGTTGAAAGAAGAAGAGAATTAAAGTTAGGCGAGGAGCATTTTAACGACTATCCTTCAACTTATCTAAGGTAGACAAGCAGACAAGGAGATAAGCAATGTTGGAGAGAGATAGAGCGGGACGGCCAGAGAGGTAGAGGGGAACCGACGGTAGGATGGCTGGCTGGATGCATATGAAGGAAGGAAACCTTATGAATGGTAAAGAGAGGTAAATGTGGTAGATTCTGAGTGATGTTGCAGACGGAAGAGGAGATAATGTTTAAGAGTGATGTGTAAGTTCTGGCCAAGATACAGAGAATCGAGTATCAGAATTGTGTGTGTATTTGCCTGTGTTTAGTTCACGGATATTATGCTATCTCCACTTCCCTACACCACTGACCATGGTTCAATATCAGAATCTGAGGCTTAGAAATAAAGCATTCATCGTAAACTTCTTTTTCCAATATAGTTTCTTATTTTTATGAATTCGCTGCCCCCCCCCCCCAAGTATGAGTAGGTAGCTGTATACGAATGGGAATTTCGTTATTTCTACTATCTAACAGCTCTGCCCATTTGGGGACAGCTGGCTTTCGAATTATGTTCATTGCCTATAGATATGGTTGGGTAGGCAGTGCATGGTCTCACATAAATGCTAGGGTCAGGGAGGTATCTATGTTAGTGAGCTCATGGGTAGGGCTATATTGTAGCTGTTCGATATTTCAGTGTAAACCATGGGCAATCCCATACTGATAAAGCTTTGGGTATCTAGAGTTGACTGAAAGTGGCTCCATATTCACATCAGCCTCATTAGAGTCAGCCAATCAATGAATGGCTAATATGAGCTGATCTAGCTTTCACAGTTGTTGTTCGAGGTGGCAAGGGGCAGATCAAAGAAAGTAGGTCATAAGTAACATAACTAGGTCACACATGACAAAGCAGGACACAGACATAAAGGCGAGCTACTCCAATGCGCATGCATTGTAAAGGTGGCGCTCAGGCAGCTGTGAAGTAACTGACACGGGCCATTAACTCCATGTATGGCCTAGTAGAGAGGGGAAATAGGAATGAAAGGGCAGGTGATGGGAGGAGAGGGGACTTAGAAAGGCATGAGGGGGGTAGAGGGCAGGTTCGAGGCAAAATGGGGCTTCGCAAGGTCATTGCAGGAAATCAGAGGCATTAACAGGACATTGGGAGGCATGGTGAGGGCATGGGGAGCAAGGAGTGGGTGGGACTGATCCTCGAAAGCAGGAATATGCTGGGTGACAGTATGGCAAGCAGGAAGTCTGGTGGAGGGCATGTTATGGATGGAAAGTTTGGGAAATGGTCATGGTTGAGGGATGGTATGAGATGTAATGTTGAAGGAGGCCAACAGAAAGAGGAAAATGACCAAGGAAAGCATATTATGCCGGAAAAGGTCGGAGGGCATAGGCAGCGAAGGAAGAATGGAGACTGAGGGAGTAAGAAGGATGCAAGGGAAGGCTTAGTGATTCTATACAGGGGGAACATGGAGAAGAGGCCAATGTTTTACCATTTATGGTGTTGTTCGTGAGGAAAGACTGGATGAGATCTGACAGAATTAAAACAATTGAGAAAGCTGTGGGGGGGGGGGGAGCTGGTGTGGGGGCAAGGAGAGACATAGGAGAGGGACTGGTCAGGTGGACAGTTTGCAGAAAGAGATAATAGTGAAGGGAAAATTAGGGAAGAACTGGCAAGGTTGGAAATAATTGGATGAATATGATCGATTTCAAATGACTATGACCTGATATTCTATTTTATATCATGGGGAAAAGCAATCTGAAAGTGTTGAAGCTTAGTAAAAATAAATGATTATCACTGCTAGCAAAATCAGCGACAAATTAGCTCCATATTATAGTGGTATACCGAATACCCTAGCCAAGGGGAGTTTTCATGCTGTATGGAAAGGAAGTATAGTTATTGGACCAATTATGACTTATGGTCTGTGTTTATCAAATCAGCCCGAGTCTGATTCAATGGAGGACTGCTTAAGCTATAAAGTTAAGAATGACAAGGTAGAGGAGAGGATGGGAATGACAGGGAGACATTGTGCAGGACCATTGCAGTAGTAGTAGTTCGGAAAGAGCGGATATAAGTTGGATTGGGGGCTGGGATGAGCTAAGAGCAGGGATTGAAGGGCACATCATGAGTAGACTACAATAGACATTGTTAACCCATCCGTACCTAGGTACAACGAAGCGTCATCAGACCCAGACCGCCATTATGTATGGATAGGGCAACGACTGGGGGAGAGGTTGACTGCTGGCACATGGGCAGCATAGTTAATCTCCCACCTGGATCCAATTTTTATCTGTTCTCACACGCCCTCTAGTGTAGGGAGGAATAGGTCATTCGTACACATAGAGTTCGTAGATTATTATTAAAGCCTATATTACCCGTTAGTGGTTTAGTATCTCTAAATGCCCCTCAACTAGGCAAACTCCTGAGACATCAAATTATCTCGATCTTACATGTTAACTCTCTTAACCTAAGCGATGTTTAATTTTGTACCTAGCCTATGCAGGCAGACAAATAATCAGGCCTCTGCGACATTGCTATGAGTTTAGCCTACACAAAATGGACGCTGCATTATACAAACCTCAAATCGAAACATCCACATATGTGACATGTAATGGGAAAGGGGACCTTATTCCCCCTGAAATAAGGTCCCTTTTCGCAGATCCTGTCACATATATTTACAGGAGCTACCATCGCTACATTTACTATTAAATGGGCCAAAATACCAACACTACCTACATCTTCCCACACTAACATATCTCAGATGTTCGATTCACAGGGGTTCTGCCAGATTTTGAGAGGAACTGTTGCATATCCCTTGAGAATCGACCTTAAAATGTCTGTTTCAGCAGTACACACCATGTGGTTTCATGTTGCGGTTACCTTTTCCTTTTTCCTCTACACGACTCTAGTGAACCCCTATATTGTTTTATAGACCCTTCTTTATCAACCACCCAGGAGAACACTAGCTATTTAGCCTAGTACCAGTGTATGTCGATGCCACCTGCTAACCCACATGTGCCAACACTACTAAAAGTAGTGTGTATTGACAAGGAGTAACCATCCGGAAGTGATGCCTGCACATGCGCAGCCCACGCCCCCTGTTATCAGACATGGCTGTCCTTCCGGTCCCATCATGCATTAGTCCCAACTCCCCAGTAATAATGTTAAATTAGGGTTCCGGTGTATGTAGGCAGAGCCCTATTCATATTGATGGAGTGAGTAGGTTTTTCTGTTACTAAGGTGATGTATACAAAATGGCCATTTTACATAGATCTAGGAAGATATCAATATACGGGCCCCTCACTCTGTATAACGATTACATGGTCCTGTCTTGTCCCCTATCACATTGATGGAAGGGTCCAGTGGGTGTCCACAGCTGAAATCTTAAAGGATCGTAGGCTTAAGTAATTGGTTGACTGAAATACAAGCGTCTCAATTACCAGCAATTAATACAAGGTCATCAGGAAAGCATGGCAACTGGCATGACTATGAGGCCATTTCACTGTGGCTAAATTAATATACATGTAGGCCTACATTAATTTAGCCACACATTTATGTGTATATAGGTCTATTGGTATCATATTGGATTATGCCCCCGCCCCCCAAAAAGAAGTAGGCATAAATAAATAATATGGCATCGCACATCTCTAGACCGGGTGCCCATCAGAGCTATACGTGTAAAAAAGGAAACCCCCTATCCTCATGCTTACACTGAGTGAGTCTATTGAAAACACACCCGCGTGTTGATGCATTATCACCCATTTGGGGTCAGCAGGTTAGGCGTAACTACTCGAGCAGGGTAATTTGCATTATTGATCAACGCCCATATGAACCCCACAGCGATATATTGCTGAGAGATATTGAATAACTCTGGGAAGGGTAAGGTACATTTACACCTAGTTTTAGGCTCTGGTTTGTGTGATCATCAATACCTATAGCATCAGTCCCAGTGAGCTTATGGTTCGTTTTTATGCGCTGGTGTAAGAGCTAAGTACTCTGATGGTTGCCTGTATTCAGACTGCTGTAGACAACGCTGTCAAACATAATATAATCATCATCATCATCATCATCATCATCATCATCATCATCATCATCATCATCATCAATTTTGTTCATTTATATAGCAAGTTATGATTTATAATTGGAATATAGGGTGGTAAGGGGGGAAGGGAATACCGTGCAATAAGAAAACTCCTTCAGTATTATAGAATTCTACTATCTATAGATTTATTGATACGATATCGGCATCCTATGCTTCTGTTGAACTTCCTCTTGGAGATAGCATTTAAGACAATTAGAAAGAATACCAAAGAAGTTATACCAGTGGGGCTAGAGAAATCAAAACCCTACAACAATTGGAACCTCATTTGTGAAGCAATATTACTCTGGGTTTTATTTATCGTCGACCACAATTTTCATCATACCACAGTGCTGAGCACTGCGATACAGAGAGATGGATGTAGCAGCCAAATTCAAAATCCTGCCATGAGAGGACCCAGATAAAAAACGCCATTATCAGTCCCAAAGTTGAATGATACTTTGATGCTTTTTGGTTACAATTTACATCAGTGGACAAACAGGTAGAAGAGGCCCAATTCTAACTTCCTTGTAAACCTTGTTACCAACAAAAAGACAAAATTAACCACCCAGCGTCTGTGACATCACGTGATGTACTCTACTCTGACTGCCACCTAGCGCCAATCTCCCATATCACCATGTCACGTGATCACTACAATCCTGCCCCCTTACGGCACGCCATCAAACTAAGGCCCCTCTGACATCTAGTGCCTCACTATAATTGTGACCAGACAAGCAAAAACACCCCTCTGCAGGGAAATTCCTTTTCAAGGTTCATGTCATGATCTTTAAAATGAGACATCATTGGGCTAAATATTCATAGTAGCTATTTCAGAATCCCTCCTTGAACATAGGTCTTTATTCATATCTGAAATTGGTGATTAAGCTCTAAATACATTATAAAACATAATAACATCTAAAAACACAACAAATCAGCCTTTTTCATAAAAAATACACAATAATATGGCGATTTTTATCGTAGATTTTCCATTTCTGTTTTCAGTTTTTTTTTGTGAATATCCCCTAAAAGTGGCAGAAAAATCTGCGAATTTTGATTATTGGAACAGGCATATATAGGTTGATTTCTCATGAAAAATGTTCATTTTACCATCTAAATATGGGCCATTTCCACCGAAAATGGTGCATTTTAGAATTCTACATCAGAAATTAGCTTCATGTATTTTTATAATGATTTTAGAGTAATTTTGCCCTTCAATGCCCCCTGGTGGCCAAATGGGAAATCCCCGCAGAGAGGTGTTCTCCCTTGATGGGTCACATATATACTAGATATTGTTTGTTAATCCGCTGCTAATCATTTGTGGATTTTAGTGCTAGTACCTAGCTTTGCCATTTTGTCAGAAAGTTGCAGGGTATCAGTAAACATTATTGGACACCTTTTTTGGAAAAAAATCACTTATTATATCACTTATTACATCCTCATAGCATCATTTCAGTATGCTGCATCTTAACCACCTGCATGTGCCAAGGCTGCATTCATGCACCATCGCCACCCTATATGTCGTGCATTCCTAAATATCGTCTTCAGTGGCGGATTTAGAGGGGGGTGCGCACCTCCCCCCTTTTGCCAGTACTTAAACGAGGAGACTTGAAGGCACTGATCAAGACTGAAGGACTACGCTAAAAGGGTACATAATTATAGCACTATTTTGATATTAAAGTGTGGACAGGATTAATCGTCTATTGTAGTAGGAACTCGAACACCACAGGCTTGCATGCTATGTGTCTGACTACCACAACATGAATATCATAATCTATCTCTATGTATGTATGTCCCTCCACCATTGGGACCCCTACCTATTTGTGGTAGGGGTCCGGAAAGGATAAATTCCTCTCTGAAGTCTTGTAAGGAAGAGGGTTCGGGGCACAGACTGGGAAAGGGGGTTATATTAGGAATCGGCTTCAAAGCTTCAAAGCTGCTCGTCCTGATCAGTCTAACTAAAGATCTCCAGCAATGGGTCATTATGATGTGCCAGTTGATGAAATCTTAATCAAAGTCAGCGAGGCTGCAATTCTTATTGAAATATCTCTGAGCCTAAATATGAATATACTTGTAGTATATGATCTTATATGTTTGGGTAAATTTTAATCCAAGTCAGCGAGGGTGCATTTCTCATTGACATATCTATGAACCCAAATATTAATCTACTCTTAGTACATGCTTGGGTACAGAATTGTAAAACAGTATCATACATGCTTGGGTATTGGGCAAACACTAATCATATTCCTGAGATTAGTATGCTACCTGCAGTCTTACCTCTTCCAGTATGTTGTTCACAACACCATCTGTCAATGTGCTACTCACGATCTCGCCTTTCGGTACACTACTCACAATACTCACACCAATCATGAATCCTACTTTCAGTGCACTACTCGCAATGCCGACACCAGTTATAAATCCTACTTTCAGAGCACTACTCACACCCGTCATAAATCCTACTTTCAGTGCACTACTCACAATGCTGACACCAGTCATAAGTCCTTCTTTCAGTGCACCACTCACAATTCCCCACTTTCAGTACACCACTTACAGTGATAACACCAGTGGAAGCTTCTACTTTCAGTGCACTACTCACAATCCCCACTTTCAGCACAGTACTTGCAATACCCTATTTCAGTGCACAACTTCCAAACTGTGAGAACAATGTTGCAATGCTCACTTTCAGTGCACTAAACTACTTTTAGTGTACTACTGACATTTCTCACTGTTTGTATACTACTGGCATGTCTCATCTTTAGAACACTAAACATTCTACAACGTACTACTGACATTTCCCGTCATTGTATGCTACTAGCATCCAATGGGCTCGGCCATTGCTGGAGCTTATTACCAGCGAGTTCCACTGATAGCACCTACCAGATGGGTACCAGTTGGCCCCCAAAGGACCGCAGTGAATAGATTGGGGTTCTCTCATTGGCTAATAATTAAACCAGCTAAGTCCGTATATATTTGGTGGGTTGTCTGAATGTATACTGGTAATTGCTACAAAGCTACCCACTTTCAGCACAAAGTTCATATTTCCAGTACACTAATCAAAGTCCCGCTTTTAGTATGACAATCATAAGTGCTTGGTCATATAAATCGGCATATCTCTCCTGAAAAGTGTTATGTGTGGCTGTCCACATCCCTTGCTTCATTTTGTCTCGACGGTCCATCATAGCCCACCCCCTAGATACCACGTCATTATGACGTAAGACAAACGCGGCACTAAGACGTCACCACGCCTGATTGCGGCACAGAGGACACTGGATGTGACGTCCACACTTTGTGACCACCAGGACGGCCTAATTGGGGCCAACTTCAAGGAGAGGATTGTCATAGGGAGAGGGAGGGGTGGGAAGGGGTTTGGGGGTTACCTATAGTATAGTCATCATTATCTAGGTTAGCAGACAAGGGAAAGGGTGTAGATTTTACCATAATGCTCTAGGGAGAGAGAGGAGTGGGATGGCGTTTGGGGGTTACTTATGGTAAATTATCCATTATTATCTAGGTTAGTAGACAAGGGAAAGGGTTTGGATTGTACCCTAATGCCTTAGCTTAGGTTGTGTAAGGGATACATTATAAACAACCTTTGGACTCAGTTAAGAGTATTTCATCTATCCCATGTGCATGATCTATTATATCATTATTATGTAGAGGTCTGGAGATCATTTCTTAATGCACCACGATCTTATGCAGCACTACGACCTAGAATCACAATGCTATCTTTTCCTATGCGGATTTCTGTGCGACTTGGAGGGTGCAGTCGTAGTATTTTAAGGAATGGCCTCCGGAAATAGTGGTTTGAAGAGTGGTACACAGAGTACAGCCAAGCTATTGAATAAGCCCATAGTCCATTATGATATATTTATAAACATGTTAACCAGTTAAGGCTGAACCGTCTATGGACATATTAACCAGTTTAATGCTGAACCGTCTAAAGATACATGGCCTCAGTTACATATTATGGATGTTTCACCAGGGATGGCTGGAGGTGGTATAACAGCTGTGTGTTCTCTAGCCGTGTAAGGGCTGTTGGAGGAGGCCGTGAGGAGGCCCTGTTACCAAGCTTTCCTTTCTTACCACATTGATTGGTGAGCATTAGAATCACACAGATTCCCTACAAGTGATCTGAACCCGGGCTAACCCCGTGCAAACACCCCGTCCTCAAAGGGGAGGATCTGTCAGACGATGGGCGCAGGGCGAATCGACATGCTGAGGTTGAGGAATTTTATCACCGGGTACTTTCATCCCAGTCATTGGGATGTTGGTACCTGATCAAAACAAGATATTTATTATTACAGAAGATATTGATTATTTCGGGGGAAATAATTTTTCTCGACAGCGGGGATGATGGAATTTAACCAATAGATCTTGCAAGTGCCGTAAAATGAGATATTGATAGAAAATAAATGAATAAAATCTGAGCACAGATATCACCAAGGACGCCTTTTTCAATGCACAGCTAGGAAAGGTACAATGTACAACTAGCTGGTTAGATAAACCTTTAATCACGTGTATGTACAGGATGCATCGATTTGCCCTGTGTTTATAATATGTGACCTGTCAAAAACCAGAGCAGACTCAACCAGATCTCTAACTGAAAGAAAATATTCATATCTCTACTGCTTAACACTTTCAGGACGGAATTCCTATAGTAAGTTACCGATGCAGGGGTGGAAGGTCTCCTGCACTGCATTGGTGTATCAGCCAACCAGTTGCAGACAGTCCAAGGTTGCGTAAGGGCTAGTGTGATACATGAATGCAGCACTGCAGTGTACTCAACAGGAATGCATCGATGTATCATGGTGGCCACTATGTCGACCTACTTGTCATTGTCACTTCCTACGGGGTATATTACTTGTCATTGCCATCGACATTGAAGCCTAGTTTGGCTTAATGAAAGGCAGACCGATCTACATCTTTAACACACATATTTCAACCCTTTAAATGTCACATAGAGGCCTCTTCACAGTTAACAGGCAGGAATGCATCCCTGGTGCGGGAGAAACCGGTCCTACGATGCATCTTGTCTACCCGAGCTGATTCATTGACACAACAATATAACAACCATACATCTTCCTGCATTGGCCACTTACAGGTCGAAGGAGCATAAACCTGACGGCGCCATGCGTTCCTTAAAGAATTAAGTAGACCTGACAACTATAGGGCAGGTCTGGACGGGAAGTTACTACAGAACATCAATGTCAGGGGTCACACCAATCAAGGTCGGCGCGGACAGGATATTGGATTCTCCAGAATCTTATTCACAGACCTTTTCATTATGGTACAGTTTTTTCTCTCCCATCTACCACAGCATCTTGTACACCTTAATTCCACTTAGAACCTGGTCAGTCAGTAACTAGGCTGTTTGACAACCCAGCATTCTGGTCAAGGACTTATGGATTCTATGAATCTATATATCCACATGACCTATATTATATAATGCTTATATAAATATCAAAACAGGGTTTACATTACATTAGACCAATCTACCCATTGTCATAAAGGTTTCATTGTGCAAGACCAGCTGGTGGTATGATAATCATTTTCTGAGAAATTACGGTTAATTTTCTGACAAATAACGTTTAATTAGATTTGTAGCTGGGCATCAGGAGGTTTTTTTACTTGTACTGTGACCTTCAACCCCTACCAAATTCCACATAGGAATAGCTGCAATCGTAGGTCTACACTGCAAAAATGGTGTTTAGATCCTAAACACAATTCTAAACATATTCTTGCAACGTTTTTGTAATCACATTATTTTCCTAAACATGTTTAGCCAAACAATGTGCTTAGCTCAAGTGTTTAGAACTCTAGGTGTTTAGGTTCAAAATTTGTGTTTAGATATATATGAATTTTTGTGTTTAGGTGTTTATGAATTTTTGTGTTTAGATGTTTAAATGATTTGATGGAAAGTTAAGGTTTGCAGACATGTATGCATTAAAAATGAGATATATTTTGTTTGTTTTCTCATTTACTGGGGGGGGGACATCAGCAGGTATTTACTCGTCAAAGTCTCCAAAGATGTCAGTCACAGCTATATACATGTACATGTATTACACACTGCATCAGAATGAGAGACTTGAGAAAGTACAACAGCTTGGCAGGAAGGGCATTGCCTTATCTATTCCAGAATAACATCAAATAGGTGTCAGACATGGAGCTTATTGATTATTTTATGCTAATGATGGTGGCATAAGGTGAATCTAGTCAATTTTCTATTGCCCTTTCTATTCACATGACATTCTATGAAATGAAACCATGATAAACATGGGATTTGGGGACATTTGTCACAACAACTGATTATAACTATGTGCAAATAGTCCATTCAAAGGTAGTGCTGCTACCTGGTGTGGATTTAACATCCAAGTATCTAAACATATTGATGTTTAAATCTAAACACCTATTATTCAACTGTTTCAACTCTAAACATCTAAACATGTTTAGCGTAAACGTTTATGTAGTTAGAATAAAAGTGTTCATTTCCTAAATGTGTAGTCAATGAGACACCTAACTGACCTATATGTTTAGGTTTTAAACGTGTTTAGACCTAAACATGTTTAAAATCTAAACACCATTTTTGCAGTGTATGTGCGATCGTAGTGCCTTGAGAAATGAACTTGTGGATTTTTTCCACCATGTATATATATATATATATATATATATATATATATATATATATATATATATATATATATAGATCAGTAGGATAAGACATCAAGGAGAATAGTCGCAAAGAGGCCCTATCTGTCGCTAATATGTATCCAACCCTTTTCTGCTTTATAAAATTCCCAGTTGGGTACAGTCACTGAAAGCTAGACCACTGATATCACTGGTGTGCAGTACATACATAGGGGCCCGGTTTAGGACATCAATGGTACAGGCTCTATAGGGTTAGAGCAGCTCCTGTGGGATATGGTGAGTAGCTCTCCACCTAGTCCATAGTAATTTTACTGGCTACACTAGAATGAGCCACAGAAGCTTAGATAGACTCTTTGAATGGGCAACATCTTTATAGCAGGTATACTCACCTGCCTCGCATTGGTATACATACCACGGCCAGTAGTGCAAGGATTAATGAACTTATTTTTCTGATAAATCGATCTATGGGTTCTAGGGGCCCCAGGGGCCTGTTTCAAAACCTCTACCAGTAGACATATTAGGCAAATCTGTCTCCAAAGTTGCTATAACAGTTTTGCAGCTATATTTGATATTTTTATGTCTGCTTTAGTAAATTATGGCCTAGTGCCTAATATCTTTCTATTATAGCCAAATTCAATCTGTTTCAGAATGGATTTAGTGACACCAAAAGTTGTTATATTAACTGAAATATAAGCTTATTCGCCTGTTTCAAAATGGATTTCTACGTGCGACTTCAAGGTACACATGCAATATATTGAGGAATCAAAAAATATAATTCCAATGACATTATTCATATAGTGGTAAGTACATGTGTTAGACATAGACTCACCAGAATTTAGTGACTTTATATCTTTTAGATTGGTAGTTTTTCCAATTCATTATCAAAACGCCTTTATAGCACTGCTGGGCAAAGTCAGAGTGAATTATCCTGAATGCTTCATTCTGATTGGCTGATTGACCGTGCATTATCTAGATAGATAAAGCACTCCTGGCAAAGGAGGTTAGCTTCATCTCACCTTTAGACTTCACAGTTGACATTCATGTGTTGTCAGGTGGATGTTGGGTGATTCTTTCTGTGTTATAATGGGAATAATGCACTTGGTCATGGCTGTGGTCTTGCTCTAGACTGTATTGAGACATCGAGGGGCCTTATAGGGCCCCTCGATGTCTCAATACAGTCTAGAGCATTTCTGTAAAATAGTGCTAATTAACAGTTAGGTAACCTGCATTGTGGATATCAGGCATTTAGGGTTAGCCTAATGCATGGATGCAGCCTTGGCACGTCCCTTACCACAGCTGCATTCATAAACAAAGATGATAAGGACTAAGGGGTCACACAGTATGCTGTACTTTAAGAACTGGCTGTATTCCCTGCATCTGTGGACTGAATAGAGTCTGCATGTATGCTATATCTACACAGATATCGGGACAGAATTGAATCTAAAGGTGCTAAAGCTACATCACCAAAGTCCCTTGTATGTGTATTATGCTGTAGCTATGACAGAGCACCGTCGCTACGACCTGAGCAGTGTTGTTTGATCGTGGACGTGACTAAACTGGCCAATAATCTTTATGATATAGCGACATATAATAGGACTAGAAAGAGGAGAACGCCATTGTTATGTTTGAAGGATGTAGGGGGCACACTAGTCAAATGCAAATGTAAATGCTTTGTCTACAGCATGCAGGCCACCAGAGGTAGTGGTCTATGTGACAGCGCATGACTGTGACCAGGCAAGCAAGAACACCCCTCTGCAGGGAAATTCGTTATCAAAGTTCACCTCAAGATCTTTAAAATGAGACATCATTGGGTTAAATATTCCTAGTGGTTATGTCAGAACCCCTCCTTGAACATAGGTCGTTATTCATATCTGAAATCGATGATTAAGCTCTAAATACATTATAAAGCATAATAATGTCTAAAAACACAATAAATCAGGCTTTTCATGAAAACAATACAGAATAATAGGGTGATTTTTATCCTAGATTTTGATCTAGAAGGAATTTTCCATTTCTGTTTTCAGTTTAGGGTTTTTGGTGAGTATCTAAAAAAATTGGCATACAAATCTGCAAATTTTGATTATTCGAATGGTTGCCATGGCAACCAGGAAGAGGCATATAACCTGTTTTCTCATGAAAAATATTCATTTTACCAACCAAATATGGGTCATTTCTACTGAAAATGGTGCATTTTAAATGAGACCATTGAAGTCTGCATAAAAAATTTGCTTAATGTATTTTTATAATGATTTTAGAGGAATATTGCCCTCCAATGCCCCCTGGTGGCCGAATGGGGAATTAAAAATCCCCCACGGATGGGTTTCTCCTTGATGGGTCACCAACAGGACCCATTCAGCTGTCTGGAAATTACCCTGTGGAAACAAAACATGATACAGGCAACAATACCTGACACTAACAAGAAAACCCAACACAGGCAACAAAACCTGATGAAGAAACCTTTTCTGTGGATCACCATCCTCCCTTATTGTATTTCCGTCACTGAGCCGCATCACATTCCCCTGGTGTCGTCTGGATGTAAAAGGGGATCAATGCTTTTCTATCAGGTTACAACCTGATTAAAATATTGGAAATGTCTCCAGTGTCATCTCTAATGCTGTCCAATGCCCACCAGGAGGTTAAGCTCCTGAGGGGCTACATTTATTAAAAAGGTTAATCTCATTATGCTGAAAGCATTCTGTCCATTTGTTGATTTCATATGCCAATGTAGTGTTATCGAGTCTAGTCGCTGCAATTGCATTTATCATGTTGACCGCGGGGAAATATATCTTCCGCACAGGGTCGGCATCGTTAATGGGGATCATGATGCAAGAACTCACACCTGGTAAGTCATCATACATCATGACAACCAAAACCCAGAATGTATGGCAGTACTATGTTGACCTGGTTAAACAAATGGCACCGGTACCCTCTACACCCCGAAAACAGCAATTGTGTGAGAGTGAAAACATCTCCCACCGTGGGGACGTTTAATAGGCGGGTAAGTAGGAGGGCACTCATACCTGTGTCCAGGCCAGTTCAGGGATCACCAGAAAGTGTCCTGGAAAAAGAGAACAAGAAAAATATCCCCCTCCCCCTGCTCAAATTAGCTTCAAAATTCAAGGTCTTGTGCTGATCAATATGATGCCACAGAGAGGCAGAAGAGAATAACTCGCCAGCACTGAATTGCTACAAACCTATGTAGGAACCCTATGGGGGCATCATGCATGGCAGGGCTGCATTCATGCATCATGCCAACAATGGGGTTAAAGCACTTTGTGACACTTTAAGGGTTAGCCCCACAAGCCATTGGGACTGGCCTGAGGGGGACAGAGAGAAGAAGGGGCGGGGACAGGATTACCTGCGTCCAGGGCAGGGATCACACTGGGCTGGGAGGCCATGGCAGGTTAAGCCGACCTGATAAGACCAGACTCACTGACACAGATTGAAGCCAAGGCAAGGTCACAGATAACCCCTAGATATAGGTGGTTGATATGAAAGTATAAAGATGAACCTTCCTCGTTTATTTAGGTATATCATAAAGAGAAATTCCATTTGCTTGCAAATTCATTTTGGTATTGAAATTTTAGGATGTCATAGAAAAGGCTAGGTATCACTGCTGTTGGTCAGATGAATTCTTGCTAATCCGACGATTTATAATATTGCAAAAGTAGAGAAAATACGGTCAGATTAGAAAAGATTCACCCACCCGATGACAGTGGAGCCAGCACTTAAGCAGGGGATGTTATTAGAATACTAATGCAATGTACTGACTGCTATAGTGTATCTCACCCACTCAATATGTGACCTTTGGCAAGTAAGGCATACCAGGCTAGCTGGATTACCAGTCCTTGAGCCTTGGCCATGATAAGCTGATAAGGGCATACAGAGGGACAGATGACAGTAAGGTGATGCCATAACAAGGACATTATTGACCCCCAGTTACCCATCGTTGTAGGTAACATACTGTGACTCAACCTCATGGCCATATTTACCAGGGGGCTGTTTTAAAACTTTTAGATATTTAGTGGAGCTATTACCACTTAGTATAACCAATTTGCCAAGTGCCAATTTTCTAATATATCAATCTGTTTCAGAACTAAATATAACACAAATAGGGCAATGCCGATATTAGGGTGTGCATCTCTCCTATATTAAGATAGCAACTTTTGAAACAGATTGATATATTAGGAAACTGGCACTATTAGGCCTCAAAATGTGGTTATATTTGAGCTCATACGGTCTGACAATGCTTCTTCAAACAATTAATAGTCTCTATTGGCTAATGTATTCTAGTATGCCCCTAATAGTTCTATATAGACATTTTGATAATGAATTGGAATAACTACCAAGCTAAAGGATATTAAGTCACTGAATTATGGTGGATATTATGTATAATACACATACTTTAAGCCCATATGAATAATTCCATCAGAGTTACATTTTTAATTTCCTATATATATTCTACGTGTACCTCAGAGGTGCATGCAGAAATCCAGTTTTGAAACAGGCAAAAATATAATATTTCAGTTAATATAACAACTTTTGATGACATTAAATCCATTCTGAAACAGATTGGCTTTGGCTATAATAGAGAGATATTAGGCACTATGCCATAATTTGATATAGCAGACATTAAAATATCAAATATAGCACTGAAAGCCAACATAACAACTTTAGAAACAGATTTGCCTAATATGTCTACTGATAGAGGTTTTGAAACAGGCCCCTGGTGGACTGAGGTTTGCATCACTCCAATATGTTACTTCATCAATAACAACACCCAATGGAGGACAAACCAGATTAGCAGTTAAGTCATACATTCTAACTTACATCCATTTTTTATTATGGGATTCATAATGATTTTGGTAAGATAATACTCTAACTCAATGTGATAGACTTATGGGTACAAAACTATGGACTTGAGGGGAGGTTTCTGTATTATTAAGTATAGGTGTCCCTTTTATTTCATACCATTTGCAATGTTAAAGAGTATAGGCAAATTTCATGAAGGTTTTCGTCATCAGTCATGCTAGCAATCTGAGTAGTGATCATCACTATCAGAGATAACTACCCAGCTTAATTCCTTATTTACAATCATGCCATTGACCTTCCTACCCAGCAAATTGTCGTCATCTGTCGCCATGATTGGTCATCAATGGTGACTCCTTTTTGAGTAATAACTCATTCCGTCATCTTTCGCCACTGTGTGTTAGACTCACATGCCATAGCAATTGCTATTCCTGGTGATCTTGTGCTATAACGACGTCGTGTTCCATCTAGCGACATGTGTGAGCCACTTCACACAGGTTGACGAGGACTCACGACAATTTGCTGGGTATGCTTGTCACATACAGGCTAGACCTTTGTTAAACACTTTAGCCAGAATCCTTGAGACAGCATTTATCATTCTAAAGGGTTAAAACCTATAGATAACTATTTTACTCACCTGTGCCGTTACATGGTAGGCTAAGACCAGGGGGTCGGGGCGGAGGCCCCAATCTGTGGAAGTCCGGCCGGGGGAAGCATGTACAGAGCGCCCCACCGGCACCTGGCAGCCATAGCCCAACCGACACAAGCATCAACGCCACCATCTGCAAAGACAGGAACTTTAAGTGAGTTACATTGCATGAATACAGAGGTATAGAATGTAGAAGCAGGTGAATTATATGTAGAGACCACTCACAAAAACACACACCAATGACAGGGTAATTGAAGTACATCCGAAACAGTACTTTGGAGAAATTATGTTAGTAGTGTATGGAAAGAGTATCTCATGGGGAGGGTACATAATGCGATTTCTATCTTGAAAACTATTTCATTCTGTGACGGAAACGTGCGCAAAGAAGAAGGAAACGCATGAAAAACAAATGGAAAACGCATTGTGAGTAGTATATGGAAGTCCATTTGGGCCCAAGTAGTATAGTCAAAGCCACCTTCAAACCAGAAACTCTCTGGTAAGTAGTATATGGAAAGATGAGTTTGACAAAGGCTCTTTGTAGAACCATCAAGAAGCTTATTATCTAGTATTCTTGGAACCCTAACAGAGCCATACAGTCCCCCCCCACATGACCGGGCAATAGCATTGTATAGAATTTGTGCGGGCCTAATAGTTAAGATGATATCAGTAAAAACAAAAAAAAATATAACTGTTCAAAAGAATTTCTTTCCAAGACAAGTAATATTTTTTTTCCTTTTGATATCTAATTACACTGCTACGAGCAAACGGTTCTCATGATATTGAATTAGTATATCTCTGAGCTGCGTACAACATGCAAACCCTTTTGATATGATCTTAACCTTTCCCATTTGCTCAATTATCCTCCAGTCTCATCCTGCCCTTAGCTCTTTTTCTACCATTCACCGGGCAAACATTAGCCACTTCCTATGCCTCTCCTTTCACCATTTCCCACCAAACACATCCCATAATAGTTTTCCACACCCTTAACCAACCAGCTCACGGCCACAGGAAGCAATTTGTGCCTTTTCAATTTCGGCTTTTCCCCCGTTACCTCACGAACCAAATAGCTATTAGCCGTTACGGTCCAGCAATTACAGAATAGTGGTCACGTGACTAGAAGTGGTGGCCAATGAGTGCCCCTCTGGTGACTGAATGACATATTAGACCTGGTTTCGTGAATTTGATGCATTTGAGGGGCTGGGTGGTCTCCGAGAAATTTTGGAGTAGGGTGATTTCTCTTTTTAGGGGTATACTATGGGTGTGGGTGGTTACTATTGCATAGGTAATTTTTCTTAAATACATAAACTGTTGCCATGGTTACCAATGCAATTTGGTACCATGTCAACAGTTGCTCGGTTGCCATACCTAGTTGCAGCACAGGTACAATTCTGTTATCTAACTATCTACTCTATGTCCATTTTGTATTGGGAACCATGGCAACAGTTTACGTATTTAAGAAAAAATACCTGCGCAATAGTTACCACCCACACCCATAGTATACCCATAAAAAGAGAAATCACCCAACTCCAAAATTTCTCGGAGACCACCCTGCCCCTCAAATGCATCAAATTTGCGAAACCAGGTGACTAGTGGTGCGAAGCGTGTACGGAATAGAACATCTGAGGCAAATGTAACTAAACCACTTTCTGTAACACATTTCCACTTTTATTCCTTAACCCAATCACTATTTATAACATCCATCACAAGTTGCCAAAGTCTGCCTAAACCTTTTCTAAGGGTTTCTTTCGAAATGTTGTAGCATCACTGGAAAAGCAACATATATGCTTCTTTTGTAACTGTTATCTCTAAGATTTTTAGTATAATTTCTGCTTCTTCATCATTATTCTTCCAACGTACTCTCCCAAAATCAATATAGATAACAATGTATACATGTGCCTTTTTTGCTGGTAGAACATACCTACTCACTAATCTTTTTTTAACTCATCCTCAGTCACTTCCATATCCATGGGCACATTACTTTGATATCATCTTAACTATTAGGGCTTGAGGTGATATTATGTTATAGTGCCAATGGTCTATTGATGAGAGGAAAGTGTTGAGTCCCTGTGGGTACCATTGTGTACATCCAGAGGCGGCAGTGTCTAAAAAGAAACAACAACTTTGACGACATGGAGTGCTAGTATAAAGGTTGGTATAAATGACGCCACTCTAGTGCCCTCTCTCTACATACTACAATCGTCTAGGTCATTAGTATATCACATAAACCTAAAGGGTTAGTGCTACTTGAACAGGAGGGGATCTACCTGTACTGTTGACAATCTGGTTACTGAGTAGCTCCTTAACGGAACTGCTCCTAGATGCTGAGCAGTTCCTCCAAGAGGCCATGGTATGGACAGTCAAGATGTATTTATAAGGGTATTCTGAGGGTAGCATCCTCATGAGGATATAGACAGAACTAAACAACCATGGGATACATTTTCATTGATCTACCCTGAGGGCGGCTGTCTCCTGAGTCACCCGAGGGGTTGAACGATGAAAATGTATCACAGAGAGTTCAGTTCTGCATTAATTTATGTTATCATCATATAAAAATGCTTAAATTCAATAAATTTAGCATGTAAATAGGTCGCATGACCAGCAGTGTGGATCGAGACATGTTGTGACACTGGGGGTGTGGCATATATGCTATACTCTAGTGTTGAATGTACGGACAGTTGTTATTCACGTGTGAAATGAATGTACATGCCTCAAACATAATGAGAAATCAACATATAGTTCTATGATACATAAAATGTGATGAGGGCAATTTGGAAAGTGTTTTCCTTTTGTCAGAGCACTGATGTTTCTAAATAATGAAAATGGCATAGTTTAGTCGCTTCTCACCTGCCCACTTGTGACTAGTACCTTCCTATCACTATATGACTTTTCAATATGCACCACCTCTTGAAGAATGAAGGTAGCCGGTAATAAACGTGCTCCAAACCAGTTCTAGGGTCTATTCATGAATTACGTATTATACATTACATAGCTCAAGGCATAACACAAAAAAAATTCTCTTTCAATCTTCATATAAGTCAACATTTAAAACCAAACACATTGAATAAAATGACTACAAAGGTCGCCTAATCCCTTATACTTCCCTTCAGGACTTTTGCAGGTCCCCTAGCCCAACAGCTGTTTCTGTAAAGTTCAGTGATAAAGCACACAACAAAATTGCATATTCAAGAAATGATGCATTGGTCTCATGACAACCTGACAGCAACTACCTGGATTTGATACCTTTTTCATAGAATTTCATTGTAACTCCTGCGACCTTTGGCTTAGCATTACATTGATATTACAAACACATAATACATATTCCTTTCGCTTTTACCACATTCGCCCGTGAATATTCTGAGATCATTTCCTGAAATCGACAGCCATCAATAGGTTGCTTACTCTCGGTGACAGATTTGGCACCCCATACATCATCCTTTCCCAGAATACCTTTCCATATCTCCGAATCCAAACCATTTCTGGGCCACACATACAGTTTCTTAACACACTCTACTTTATGGATGTAATTATGGATTGCAGCCATTGCAAGGCTATCAGCCAGCGATGCATTTTTGCCATGGGGTCAAACTACTGTTAAAAGCTTGCTATCAAGCTCTACTGCAGTGATGGCGGGAATATACACACCTGAGTGCATAATGGTGATAAAAGAATTAACATAGAATCTGAGGCATTGTGGCACTTAATGGGTTAACTGCCAAAGCCTTTAGACCTGTTTCCCATAAGCCGCCCCCTGATGACTCCAGTTATCCGAGCAGCTGTTTCTCCGGGCAGTGTGGGAGGTGGGGTGGGGTGGGCGGGTCTTTGGGACAGGAGGGGTTCAGGGGTCCCCAGGTAAGGAGATGCAATAGGGCAAATGGTGTGCATATGATGCATAACCCATTGGTAGCTATGACTAGACCTGTTCATATTCGCATGTCTCAAAAGGAAAAAAAAAGTCTTGAATAATTGCCGGCCATGTGTTGGCACTGAGATTGTTCTATCCAGATAAGGTTAATGGTTGTTTCAATGTTGTTTAAATCTGCAACCAACATTTTGATCGACCCTCCTGGAATATTGTCAGAGAATCGTGCATTGGACACATTGTTTTCAATCAAATACCCCCTTGTATCAACACGTCAGTTTAGAACCAAAAGCTGATACTCAAATTGCTGGATATTCCACACACTGTTGTACACTGCTATGGCTTTGCGGCGTTTTAATTCCCTATCCAGACTAGGGGTGGGGCAGGGAGGTCCCTGGAGTGGCCCAGGGATAAAGGGCGTGCAAGATGAATTGCCGAGATCCGCTCCTGTTTGACAAGCCTCCCCCTGTGCCCTTGTTTGCCACATGTAGGGCAGGTGGAACACGGTTGGAGAGTGCAGGACACCCTTTAAGGAGAGAACTTTGATGCACTCATTCCACCCCACAGGTCCTGGTGAGACATGGATGTACATCTTGCGGGCCATCTTGTTTCGTGAAAGTGCAATGATGTTAGTATAATCGCAAAAGTACAAGGGTGATGATACTGTCGAGGTAGTCACCAGGGTTGCAACGATGAATAATGACGACAATCTTGTTTTAAGACATGTCACCCTTACATGGGTTAAAGGGGTAGCAGGAAGGGCAGGGTTGGAGGGAGGTCGGACAGGAAGACAGGTATAAGGCTAAGGAAGGGTGGGGCAATCTAAAGACAGGATGTTGACCCTTTCAGTCAAGCGCTGCAGTACCGAAGAGATACTAATGCAGCACTATTAAGCAACCTGTTGGTGCTGCATTGGAGCATCATGCCAACCCTTTGTGTGTTTATTAATCATCAGGGTCTGAGCACGTATCATTGGTTAGTGAAAGCATTTGTGGGATGGTTCAGGAGGTATGGGTAGGTATGTAATGGAATGTGAGCAATAGAGGTGGCACACAAGGGAAAGGTTTAGAGTGACCTGGGTGAATGAAAGTTGCAGAGGAGGGAAGGGAAGAGGCTGAGGAGGAAAGAACAGGGAAGAATGGGAAAGGCACTACTCAAGATTCTAATTCAGGAAAGGGATGGGAGAAGAGAGAGGAACAAAATGTTCATATAGAGGATGTAGCTAGTGCTATTTGGGAATGAAGGTGCGCATCCATTGTCCACAGATCCATCCGTGTCCCTTCTTCCCCTTTTTACCCATAGACATGAATGGCAAATGAAAAGGAATAAATCCAAAGACGGACTATCCACGGGATACAGCCCTTGAGTGAGTATAACTATCACGTATCCAAGAAAGGGATAATAGTTCGAGCAATACATCGTTGAGGACAGAGTATTTGAGAATGTGAAAAAGGGTAGTACTGGTCTTGTGAAAAGGAGTTGGAATCTCAGTGTGGTCAGTGGTGTGTTGGTTGGTGGCGGGCTCAGTAATTGGGATTGGAAAGGGAACTAAGGACAGGGAATGTTATGTTGGGGGGGGCTTGGATTTGTAAGGGTAAGCAGGGGCTAGCTATAGTACGGGAAGTGGTTTGTTCAGAAGAGGTTTTGGGATGGGGTGGGGTGGTGGGTGAAAATGGTCGAGGCAGCAGGTTTCAGTGAGGAGGGTTGGAGAGTCTTAGTGCAGTCTAGGCACAAAGACGGTTAGGGTCAGGGTTAGGGTTGGGGTTATAGGTAGTTGGCCTGAGTCATTACCAAGATTTGCCTTTAGGGATGCATTAGCCTCAGTCCCAAAGCCATGCGAGGTAAGTCCATGTGCTGCAGTCATGCAATGCAACATGTGTAGTACAAGCCTGACTTTCCAAAGGTTCTGGTCATAGGTCTTTATTTTATGTAGGCTTTATAAGGTGTAAAACGATATTTCAGGATAAGGTGCTGCATTATCATTGCCATAATGATTAGACAAAATACATCATGTTTTTATGTACCCACTCTGCTTAACATTTTGAAATAATTTGCTCTACTCGCCAGGGCTATCCAAAGCGATTTGTAGCCACAGTATATTCCACAGCAGCCTGCATTCTATCTAGGTTAGCACATGACTGTTAAAATATCTAAACAATATGAACAATACACTGAAAACCTATACATATATAAAAGTAATCATTTAAGATGACTTTTGTTCATCATTTGAAAATGATCACCCCATCTCATCAAAATGATGACCCAGAGTCATCATTTTGATGACATACTTCTGCCACTAGGGGCCTCCACTATACAAAAATACAGAATAGGAAGTATCTAAAGGTAAGCTACCAATCAATAGTTGCATTAATCCATTTCATTTCTGTGAAATGAAAGGTTATCATAAAACCATCTCAAGAAAGAAAAAGACTTGGCAAAAATTCCGAAGACATTTAAGATTTTTTACACATAGACACCTCTCCTGTCTCTGAAATGATATTAACAACTGGGGGAAATGATTCTTGTTGGTTATACATATTGATATACTATGTGCTATTTAACACATCATGAAACTAACGAGGGTCAAGAATAAAGACCCTACCAATACCAGGAGGGGGTGCAGGTGAATACAAACATATTTGAAACCTAAAAAAAATGCCCATTTTGGCTGTACACCTATCAATCTGAGCATGTAAGCTATATTGTAAAAGGTAATCAATATGATGACCCTTTGTAATCACTTATGATTACCCAAATGATGACAAGGTACTCCCCCTAGATGGCATCAAACTGAGCACCCTAAAGTGATATACACTGATTAGTTTCTACCATTTTAGGTTTTCAGTGTAAAGAGGATAAGACATTTAAATATGATCTGAACAACAGGACCAATAAAATAATGAAAGCATTCTATAGGCTTTCCTCATCAAAAAGTAATTTCTACTCTTTGGCTCAAAATATTGAGACACTCTGTAGGAAGAAACAACTATGAGGAAAATCTGCCGTGTGGAAGTGGTTCTTCAGGCATGGGAAGAAGCACATTACAATTAGGGGCTTGCCACAAATGGCTGAGACTGATTTTCGCTGACTGTCGTCACTTTGCCGTGGGAAGTAATCAAAAGACTTCCTTCCCAGTTGATTGCAATTCCATTATTGCAAGATAAAATATGAAAATGGTACTTGAAGAAAAGGTGCATGGCAATTAAGCACTATTTTGGAAGTCATTCTACTTGTATCCCTTACTGTTGATTACGGATTTAGATAAACTTAATGGAGAGAAATACACCAAGGTTAAATCTCCATTATCTCTATTGTACACTTCAGACAATATACCCAGGCAAAGAAAATGTACTAATATATTGGAAAAGACATCACTTGCTTTTCGGCCTATTTATATTGCTCCCGGTATATCAAATCATGTAGACTCTATAGTGCAAAAGGCATCTCTGCATTACCATAGAATTAACACTTTCTACACTGGGTAGGGAAAGCAACACTTACAGACTGCATATACTATGGGGCTTGACTAGTGGACCATTCTTCAGGGAACATTCTCTGGGGTCCATACATCCTTCCTACTACCGACATATGGAAACGGCCTAAGCCACCAGCCCGAAAGGAGACCCTCAATACAGTTATGTACACACCTATAGAAACCATAAACACGGTAACTGGTGACTGTAAGTTTGCCGCCATTTTGTTAAAATGATGTTATTTGTAGGTCTGTTGTCAGTGTCTCCAAAGCCTGCAGGTCTTTTCTACTGATACCAAAAGGAATAGGAAAGGGCACAAAGTCCCCTGAAGACTGTGCCGCATCTTGTTAGGCTGTAGATGCTTGACACATTGATGCCTTTTCTTTCTGTATATTACTCTACAGTTTATATACCATGGCGAGTCTTTTATAGATGATCAGAACCTTCTTCTTTCTCAAAGATGGGAAGATATGGTGACATAACACAGCAGGTCCTCTGCAAAATGATGAATATTAACCTTGTTATTTCATGCAAATTTGAAATCAGCCCTAAATTGAGACCTCCCCATACAAATCTCCAGATTGGGCTTTAGAGTCTATCCTGTTTGTATCTCATCTAAGATGCAGAGCTGCAAATGTTTATCATAATCTTACAAACAAGGGAATTATTTCCCCCATATTATTGTCTCTTCATGGATCTCACTGATTATCTTCCGCAAAAGACACTGATATTCAAACGCTTCAGTTGAAGAAGAATTGCACATGTGTAATCACACAACTGGAGGTAGAGCCTTTTATGTAATTTCACCACAGATTAGTGAAAGACACCTGAACTTTTCCTCAACCTGTATATCTGAACAATCAGAATGTATTGCGGTCATATACCTGAATAGACACCATAGTTCCTACAGCAGTGTACAGGGCATTGTTTGCAGATGTATGTTTCAGCATTTTACTTTTAGATGGAATTTGGCCCAAACATCCCCAAGTAGGCGTGTATTATTTTTTAATGCTGTGTCTGCACCAATGTCCAAATCATTTAGTCACTACTGCTTCATGTCTTTAATTGCATTTTACAGCCATTACAGGTCAAATTATTTTCTTCATATCATAATTGTCAATATAGATACTGATTGAACGTATATGAGACTGGATGTTAACATAATGCTATTCCAAGCATGCAATCCTAAAATCTTCCTGAAAACCGACTAAACTATCACAACCATATCGGTAGAAATGGATGTATGCTCCATCGAACTACCACCAGCCCATGTTCAACTCACACCTGCCCCTTTCTCCCACGATCCCCCGCTCCCACCCGCCCCTTTCTCTCTTCTCCCAAGCCTCTCTCCTACATCATCAAAGATTCAAAGACACTTCCTTCTCCAACATTCAGATTGACAACTTGACGCATGGGGTATGTGGGGGACGCCCAAGGAATGCATGGGGGACAACGATAAAACTCTGTTTATCCTTAATGAAGAAGCAGTGAAATTTACATTAAAAATGATTAGTTACAAGATTGAAAGAAATTGAGAAAAAAAGATACGATCTTGAGGAGGGATGGAAGACTGAAAAAGAAAGGGAAGACTGAAGAGAGTGATGTAGAAAGAAAGAAAATTTTCGAAGAGGAAAAACGGAAAATAAGGTTAAAAAGAAAGAAAGACACAAACAGGCAAAAACAACTACCTGTGTAAGAAATAGCGCAGGGAGGAAGGGATAGACAAAAGGGTGACAGGGTTGATGGGGCAGAGGAGAGGCAGAGATAGAGAAAGAAAGGGGCAGAGAGAAATAGAAAAGGAAAAATCCACATCTCAGAATTTAAATTGGATTTATGGCGAGGAAGAATCGATAGCTTAATGTAGAGGGATGACTCCCAAGGGAGGCATCACGGTCAGGCTGCTGCAGCTGCTGCTGCGTAATCTCCCCACAACCATAAGGTGATCACCATTCAAAAAGCCACAAAGAAAAAGGGGCAGAGAAACAGTTTCTAAAGTAGCTATTCCTGCTTTGCCAAGTCACTTTCCACAAATAGCAGAAGCTCCGTAAGCCTCAAACAATATAGGTTGAAAAGATACTTCAGATTAAGAGGGAATAACCAAGATGACTGGTCAGGTGTCTATCCAGATATTAAAGGATTAATGTTGCAAAGCATCACGCGAAGGGGAACACCAGAATGACGGAAGCTCCATAGTAAATTCCCTGAAAATGGCACGTGCAGTTCTTAGTCCCTTGCATACAGCACACCATGAATGTTAACTGTCACAGAACCTCCAGTCTCCCATTCCTGCCATTTCCCTAGTGAAAAGAAACCTGGAAGAAAAGACCCATCAGTGTTATTTCTCTACAATCAAAACAAAGAAGAGAAGTAAGAAGAGTCCTACACTGTGAGCAGACATTTTCATTCACTGCGGGCCATCTAAAAACAGGGCGGGAAAAAGCAGACGACTATCTGATTCGCCTATTTTCGTGCCATTACACCCTGACCACACTGATTGAGGCCTGTCTCGCCGCAATATTGTCTGCACCCCAAACCCCGGACCCCAATACAATTAATGTAAAAAGGTATGTGCAAGAAATGGGAGGTCTCAGGGGAGTGGAGGCACGTGCAAAGAGGAACAGGAGAAGATTGGGGAAAGGAGGAAGAGATTCTGTGAGCAGTATGGGATGAAGGTAGAAGTTAGCGTAGGTAAATTGAATAGACAGAGCGAAAACTATTCAATACATAGAGCGGGACAGTGTCAAAGATCAGGGCATGCTATTATGTGGATTAAACAAGGTTACATGGGGGATGTTTGAAAAGGGTGATTCTATAGGGAGCAGTGGCGGCTTTAGAGGGGACGCGGGAGCCAGTACTTTGCATGTTTTGGACTATAAAATTTGCTCATAATATATGGTGCACCCCTTCCTTTTGGACCGCGCCCCCTCCTTTTCCAAATTTTGGATCTGCCACTGGGGAGGTCCAGGACACAGGAGGGAACATTAACCCCATAGATACGCCCATCTCCTTACCAGCGTACCCAATCCCTCCCCACCGATCTCTCACACCCAAATGGAAAGAAATGAGTAAAGAAGAAAGAGGAAAGTGGTGACTGGCCTGTAAGGAAGTTGGCAAGGGGTAGGGTGTAATTTGTGGCAGTGGGATCATGCTGCATTATTCAGCTGACAGTGCTTATGATGGATAGGTTTGACAGCCCTGCAGACAACTTCAATGACCGTGTGCTGTAATCGTCTATAGTGGTGACGATAATTAGTATTATCGGTGGCCATGGATAAAGAAACAACTGTCAAAAGAATGCCGACGTGTCATTGCTTAATTATTATTTAGATGGGTGTTATTGGAGGGGAGGAATGGTGGTTGTACATGCATGGGCTATTGGGAGACAGGGGAATGGGCGAGGAATGTGTGGAAGAAGAGAGAAAACTAAGAGAGATAGGGGGGAGGTAATGATGGTGTGGATGAAAAAGATATGGGAGGATACACAGGAATCTAGTTAAAACAGCACTAGGGTGGATAAACAGAGGAGAACAATTTTGCAAGGGGGTAGAAGGGGAGGAAGGGAGGAAATGGAGGAAGGGGGGGAGAAAACAGAATTAAGGGGAGGAAATGGAAAAAGGGGAAGGGGAGGATTGAGGGGAAGGAAAGGATGGGGGGAGGGGAGAGATAGGAGGAAGGCGAGGTAAGGGAAGAAATGAGTGAAAGGTGGGGTGGGGGGCGGGCAGAAGGAAAGACATATAGGGGTAGAGCAACAAGGGCATTGGGCGGTGATTATATTAAGCTAATAGATCATGGATGTTGGAGCCCTAGGGGAGTCTATGCTGGATATACCCGAGCCGCGGAGCGGCGAGGGTATATCCAGCATAGACTCCCCGTGGGCTCCAACATCCATGAACTAATAGGTTTATACCACGATTTCCTCCATTTTGTATTAATTTCTTACCTGATATCCAAAGATTATAGCCAGGAGAAAACATTTTGTAAAAGCAAGCGACACGGCCCGAGTCCGCTCTGCGCGAAGCCATTGTTTGTGTTCCTTGCCGGGAGAGGTACCGCCGTGTTTACACTCATTTTTCGTATGGAATCCAACCATGACATGTTATAATATCAAAGTCCCAAGAAGTATTCGATCCATAGACAAGGAATGCGTGCTAATTTCCTCCATTTTCTTCAATATAAATAAGAATCCATTGATTTTCCAAACGGGTCCGAAATTTTCGGCGTCTTCCTCGTACAGCGAGCGGATGACCTATATCTACATCCGGGCCACTGACACACTTTTGCCGAACAAGGAGGCGGGTGGGAATGGCCGGACCGCGACTCGCTTACGATGGAAAAATCAATGGATTCTTATTTATATTGAACAAAATGGAGAAAATTAGCACGCATTCCTCGTCTATGGATCGAATACTTCTTGGGATTTTAATATTACAACATGACAAGCTTGGAATCAATACGAAATCTGACTGCAAACTTACCACTAGGACCTCAGGTTAGAACTTATTTATGTTCGCATTGGATTTCTTCACCGTTCAGTGTGGCGCAATGGCTAAGACCTTCGCCTACCACCACTGCGGCCGGGGTTCAATTCTGATACGAGTTGGGACGATTTTTCACATCGAAACAATGGCGAGGCTAAATTTCTATGTCCGCCAGTGTCTCCAAAAATATTCTAAGTCCAACTTGATCCCGAAAAAGTATATACCAAAAATTCTAAAAACGCACAAGGGTGGTATATGCAGAATATACCACGTATATATCGCATATAAAACCACCGGAAGTGCCAGAATAGTGGTATAAAGCATAAAACAATGCTTAACAGGTCTTTGTATACCTAAGCATAATGCATTTGCTTTCCTCCAGATAATACTTTCCTCTTAGCAGAGTTCCTTATCATTACATCGCCGTTTTTGTGTGACCTAGAGGCCTAATTCCTCCCTTGCCATTTTCCTCTTGATTTTGACACTCCACAACCACCCTGCTATCATTCTGCTCATCCCCTAGTAATTCGTTTCACCTTTATTTGCATTTCTTTTTCCTACCTTTTCTTCTCAATGTAGTTTTTCTTGTAGAAAGAAGAAACTATGCACGTGCCTAAAAGAATAAAACCATAGTGTTGTAGATTTTAATACAATAGTAGAGAATTGTCCTGTGAGACATGGCGCGGCGACTTGTAATCTTGTGTCTAGTTTCAGTTGGTGAGACAGATAGGGCATACTATCATCTGGGCTTTTGGTAATATATAGCATAAATTCAACCTGAACTACCCACTGCAGCTAAGTACTAATAGTCTGTAGACTGTCCATTCTGCATGCACCTCACTCAGCTGCCACAGGGACCTGTCTTATTCAATGTTCAATGCCATAGTCAACAGGTGTGTCATTATGAGTGTACACTGTCTCAGATTGCCAGGAGCCTGCTCTGCCTGCCCACCCCCCCCCCCACACACACACACCCAACTGCCAATCACTTGTAATAGTCTGTACCTCATCACAGGCCAGTGGTCAGCAAACCGGCCAGATCACTCCACCTCTCTATAGAGGGGGAGCACAGTGTAAGTAACTCGGTGTACATACATGTTTTCAGTGTTCCACAAAATCATTCATATAATGAAAGGAGTAATCAAATTAATCTTTCATCACCAATAGTAGATACATATTCTGAGATAGCATTATTTCAATGTAAACTAAAAATTTTACACAGAAAAGAATGTAGCAGTTCCACAAGGTGGCCTTACACTTCAACCTCCTCTGATTTACAAAATTGCACATATGGCAACACACACTTAAGCACTGATTTCTCCATAGAGATCTTTGACAGTGAATACTTTGTTCAAATACAGAAAATATGATCCAATTGTACCATAACCCACTGAGATAAAACCTGTACTACATATATATAGTAGTTTCAAAACGAACAATTCTAAAACAAAGGCTACAGGGATGCATTTCTGAATCTTAAAATGCTCTAATGCTAATCTGCCATAGGGCTCCAAATGATGAAATGTTTTATCTGCGAATAAAATCAAAAGTATGAGATATATTCTGAAAATTCCTTCACTGATAAGTTAAGTACATACACTGTTGTTATTACATTAGAATAGTGAGCAGGAATAGTCCATAGCAGAGGAGCCACAAACAAAAATAGATTGCAAGGCCTCCCTATCCCTTACACCATGGCGACTGTGAACCATACACTAGTCTACTCATCTCACGAGTAGTACTCACTAGTCGCCGCGCTAAAAACATTTGCAATGTGGCTGCTTCTTTGTTCCTTATTTCATTTCTCCCTCTATTGTATCCCTGGCTTACCATCCTTAATCCTATATCTATGTTGGTATTTTCTTTCATTCTGTCTACACTTGCCGCTCCACAGCTGCCCCTTCTTTCTATCCCATCCACCCTACAGCCCTTGCATTCCTTCGGTTCACACCTCTCCACTGATTAACGCTATCCTCTTCTGTTTCTCTTAACCCCTCTTATCCTGCATCCACCTTCTCTACCTCCCATTTCCCCATTCCCATATAATATTTCTCACTACCATCCCTCTTACTTCGTCCTCCTCTTCAATCTTCCACCCTCATTCCCTCCTCACATACCACCATTGGGATTCCATAATTCATCGCCCCATTAATACCCACGATCAGTGTCGGCAGGCGACATGTGCACCGTTCACATAGTTATACAGGCTGCTGGGGTAATTGCCATTAGAACAATTAGATTACCCACCATACATCACCCAGCAGTCGGTTCTCACAGCTTTAGTAGACTTAGGCATGGTTGAATGGTACAACAACTTGCCACAGGGAGAGGAAATCAATTGTTCTTTCCTATTTTCCTACTATACTTTTCTTAAATGCTCCTCCTCCCTTCATATCCCTATCTAACCTGAATATGCCTTCTCCCATCAGCTTTCATCCTCTCTTTTCTTGTGTGAGTCTTCCTTTACTCTTGCTGCCTTCCTCTGTCTCTCCCAGTGTATCTCTCTCTGACTCTCTCTCTGTCTCTCTCTCTGTCTCTCTCTCTGTCTCTCTCTCTGTCTCTCTCTGTCTCTCTCTGTCTGTCTGTCTGTCTGTCTCTCTGTCTCTCTGTCTGTCTCTGTCTGTCTGTCTGTCTCTGTCTGTCTGTCTCTGTCTCTCTGTCTGTCTGTCTCTCTCTGTCTCTCTGTCTGTCTGTCTCTCTGTCTCTCTGTCTGTCTCTGTCTGTCTGTCTGTCTCTGTCTCTCTGTCTCTGTCTGTCTGTCTGTCTGTCTGTCTGTCTGTCTGTCTGTCTCTCTCTCTCTCTCTCTCTCTCTCTCTCTCTCTCTCTCTCACAAACATCTTGTTAATCCCTCATTCATCCTAGCCATCTGCCCATCACCCCCTACTTTTCATCCCATGCAATCCACCACAGCAAACTGCAGGGTGCTGGCAATCAATTCTCTGCCTGTGTTTTATCCCCTATTACATCTAGATTAGGTCCCAGATTAGACAGCCTGAGCTTTATGACATGTTTGCGGTACCACTAAACCAAGCTAACTGCCGATTGTTTGTAAAACACTTTAATGGGGAGGTGCCAATGTTTCTAGTTAAACATGCATCAATATGGGATCCAGTCTACCATTGTAGCTTCACACCTTACTATAGCTGGCCCTCCTGTTCAACTCATACCAGTGAGCAGCTCATCTGGGGCTCAGTAGCAGCTATTGGTGGGAGTGGCTCAGGCCTAGCCCCTGTCCCAGAGCTATCACACTCAGGAACGTGCTAGAGGTTTCCCGGTCTGAACAAAGATCTTAGTTTGTGTAAGGCATAGATGATCGTGAAGGCATATTTTTTTTTTATCCTAGCAGTCCGGCTGTTTTAGTGATATATATATTATAAGCAAACATTATAAGCAAACACCACAACAATGAGACAATTAAAGCTAGATTGATCTTGAAATTGAGTAACAGTGTTTACTATAAATCATCACTGATTGCATGCACTCTCAATGACCGTCAATTATAATCAAGTACCATCGATAAAGCCTAATTGACACTGGTAAGAACACAGGTTATTATTATGATACATTTGCTTATTGTCTGGACCCTTCCTCAATTGTATGGGGAAGACTGACAGGACTGCATGCTGGCAGTACGTGGTTCAGCCCCAGCTCCCACAGCACCTATTGCAGCGTGCGTGCAAGCAGCCCCCACTGCCGCTTTAAATCCATGTCTGAACTGACCCCAGAGTCCCTAGTGGGCAGTTAAACGAACGGACCAACACTCACTGTGCACTCGGTCCTCTTACAGGGCCATTTCACATATCTATTGCTATCCTAGGAGATGTCCACATATAAGTTCACATGTGTGCACCGATACCAAGATATGTTTTCTGCTTGAACATGATTTGGCCAGGTCATCTGTTATATGCTATAGTCAGTTCAAACATTAATTTCCTAACGTTGTCCAATTCACCTAAAACAATGAGCAGCAGATAAGGGAATAGCTTGACTCCCAGTGATTTCCTACTTCTTTTACCTCAGTGGGTTTCTCTAACACATACCATTCTTACATAACTCTTCAGATAAATCCAATGCTGCATGTACAACAGTCATTTCATTATCATGAAAACAGAAAAAAAAAAACATTTATCAAAATGCGTCCTTGGTGAAATGCATCTTGGTGAATAGCTCTCTAACTTCTGCTGAATTCATGCGTGATGTGAACGGAGCGGGTACACTCTCGGACATTCTTTTTTTATACAAAATGGATTGCTAGCAAGAATGTTACACCATGATAACAAACATGATGCCCTGGGGCATATTAAGGCCATCACAGGCTTAATAATCAGGTACAGTGGCGCCTTCTACCTGTCAGGAAAACTTTCCTATATCAAGTTGACCAAAGTTAGATACTTTATATACCAGTGCCTGACCAGTCAGGCTGTCCAAAGAGTTCTCAATATCAATGCAGAATACAGGTAGAAATTAATCACCTCACACCTGTAGCAAGTCCCTGTCTGACCAGACTATACCTGTCGGTAGTTTCTCACCTGAACCTTTCTTTTGCCTTTATTCATGCCCTGTGCTATTATCCTGCATTCACCAGAATCACCATCAGTGTACCAGAAGGTTTTTGAGATATTTGAGTTGACATGAATACGACCCCAGTGAGTTAATCAAGATAATGATGACAAATTCTTCAATTCACAAAAGAGTAATCAGACACCAACTCTTTGCAGATAGCTCTATAACTATTATTTGCTGAACATGCTCACGTTATAATGGTTGCCAGGGTGATGATTAGTGCTTTGTTCGTCCCTCAATTAGTGACATATTATAATTCAACAGGTGCATATTAACACTGCCTGGCACGCTGGAGGAAGTCTTTGTTCGGAGAGCATCAAGTGGAAATGGCAAGGGCCATGTCACCACCAGATTCACCGATACCTTTCCTGATACCAGCCCACTTAGCTGTAGTAGAAGGCTCTATGACTGCTCCTGAACCTGTTATATCCCCATACCATGACGCCCAAAGACACCATACTCGTGGTTCGTTGGTTGGTTCGCTGCCTTGTGTGGGGATCATGTTTCCTTCCTGTCTTCAGGCTTTGCAGATGTTGGTCTGGATAGACAGCTTCCCATTTGAAATAGATAGCCCCATTATATCCCTTCTGCAGCATGCCATCCCCAACCCTCAGAGAGTGTGCATGTCATGTTGAAATAAGTTCTGTATGTACATGTATACTCGCTTCAGGCCCTCACTGTGATGAATTCCACTGTCCTGTTATCCCTAACACAGGGACCATTTTCCATTCAGTCCCATAGTGTGATGGCACCAACTATACCTGTTTACCATTACCGCACACTAGGACTGAGGACCTAACACAGGAAGTGATGAAAACTCTCCATTCAGTCCCATAGTGTGATGACGCCAAGTATACCTGTTTACCACTACCGCACACTAGGATTGAGGACCTAACACGGTAACTGATGACAACTCTCCATTCAGCCCTACAGTGTGATGGCACCAACTATACCTGTTTACCACTACCGCACACTAGGATTGAGGACCTAACATGGGAACTGATGACAACTCTCCATTCAGTCCCATAGTGTGATGGCACCAACTCTACCTGTTTACCACTACCGCACACTGGGACTGAGGGCCTAACACGGGAACTGATGACAACTCTCCATTCAGTCCCATAGTGTGATGACGCCAACTATACCTGTTTACCACTACCGCACACTGGGACTGAGGACCTAACACGGGAACTGATGACAACTCTCCATTCAGTCCCATAGTGTGATGGCACCAACTATACCTGTTTACCACTAACGCACACTGGGACTGAGGGCCTAACACGGGAACTGATGACAACTCTCCATTCAGTCCCATAGTGTGATGGCACCAACTATACCTGTTTACCACTAACGCACACTGGGACTGAGGGCCTAACACGGGAACTGATGACAACTCTCCATTCAGTCCCATAGTGTGATGATGCCAACTATACCTGTTTACCACTACCACACACACTAGGATTGAGGACCTAACACGAGAACTGATGACAACTCTCCATTCAGTCCCATAGTGTGATGACGCCAACTATACCTGTTTACCACTACCACACACACTAGGATTGAGGACCTAACACGAGAACTGATTCAACCCCACAGTGTAGTGACGCCAAATTCACTAACCACTATCCAACACTGAGACTAGGGACGATCCCATTCAGCCCCACACTGTGATGCCAGCTCTACTTGTTTAGCGCTACCTTACACTAGGACTGAGGACCCCACTACATTCAGTCCCACAGTGTGAGGGCTACCTGATACTGAGGCCGAGGGCCACACTTCAAACAGCCCTACAGTGTTTATGACGTAAACTTCACATGTTTACACCTACCTTACAGTGGGACTATGGTCCACTCTCCATACAGTGATGACGTCCACATAACCACTGCTTATATCAGGACTGATACCAACTTACCACTCAGCCTAACCGTTTGATAACAAACACTGTCTTCCTAATACACTATCTTCCCTCCATACCATAACCCACATAAGATGTGCCCAAATATTGCAAATGAGAGCCTTACCCCCATATAGGTCTATGTGTCAATGTACCCCAATATTGATAACACACCCTTGGCCTCTGTAGTGTACCGATATCTGAGTACATTCATGTCATCCCGCCCCTAGCTCCCCCCCAACAGGTCCCACATCTAAGTACCCAAAGGTGATGCTCACCTGAGAGCCCTTCACAGCCACTCAACACCAGTGTACCATGCCTCACGTAGACCTATACTGACAACTACCTATTATGACCAAGAGAATGATGACAGCCAGCAACATGTATACAAAGTGCCACTATGTCCCTACTAAGGTACTAGTCTACTTATCCCCACCCCACAAGTCCCACTTATAAGCATACTATTGGCACCTACCTGAGAGGCCTCCACAGCTACCCAGTACACGATAATATCCAAGGTAAAAGAATCATATCCTCTCCATGTCACAGTGTGTAGATGCCGTTACACACAGGTATCCATTAACAGTCCTACAGGCAGGGTGACAGCTGACACTGCAGGGTCCCACTAGAGCCCTATTAGCATCCACCCACACGGCTATTATGTCCTGTATTATGACACAGTGGTGTGGGTACCTGGGGAGGTTACTGCTCTGTGAGCTGCTCTGTGTACTCCTCTAAGGCTGGGAGTGTTGTGACCACATACCGCTCCTCCCTCCACCCCGAGCTGCTCTCCCCAACCCTGAGCTGCTCCTCCCTCTCTCTCAGCCAGTCAGTGCTGAGTCAGTCATGTGACCAGAGTAGGCCGACCAGCTCACAGACACAGACAGACAGAGCCTCACTCAGTCCGCTCGCTTCGGTGCCGTGCAGGGAACCTCAGCAGCAGTCTGTATTGAACCCTTTCCATGAGGTGTCAGTGCAGGGTAGTCTAAGCTAAGGTTAGCCCTATACTGACATGTCCCAGTACATGTAAACGGCATTGCTATATACTTACATACAATGGATTCCTGTCCACAAGCACAGAGAGTGAGACCCTCAGTCGGCCTGCCTAACTTAATGCAGTGCAGTGTGCATTGTAAAGCTAGCTCTATGACGTAACTCAGCGTGCGGCAGTTAGAATCGAGGTCATATCTCATTATGAAGTTTCCCCATAGGTCTACATGTATACATCGACCCCAAGTCCATGCCAAGTTTTTCCTTCCATCAACTCTGGCTGACTCAATGCAATGCCACTTACTGGTATTGCTTTGACCAATAAGCCTATGCATTTCGGGTGGTGACATTGAAATGTGCCACAGAAAAAAAAAACAAACTTTTATATCTAAAGGCCAAAGTAAGCAGAAATACCTGTGAAACATTATTCACAGTTTCTTTAGAATATTCTTGAAAGATTGTCTGTCTGCTTCGAAAGGGTGAGCTAAAAAAAGAAGAATGATTGGATTACACGGTTTAAAAATCTAGGTTAGGTAACCTGTATGAGATGGGGCTGGAATAGAGTCCTCATCACTCTGATCGAAAAATAACCAAGGATTGAACTGCTATACTGTATAGCTTTTACAATATTGAAGATGGCCTCTTAGGGTCGCCCCTGATTTAACCCAGGAATATGTATGTTTTGAATATCCCCCGGGGAACATCCATGGGTACCAAGAAACAAATTTATATTAATATTTGGCTTTAAGTTGAATGAAGTACAGGCTGAAAATAGGAAAATTATTTTTGACGTCACAAATTTGTGATAACTAGTCACTCAGTATTAAAGTTTAACAGCAAGACTTATCATGAGCTTCTCAACAATACATTCAGAAATGATTCTAATGGTCTAGCGGGTATTCTGTATATATTTAAGAGGTTTCCGTTTGCCTATATTGAAGTGTAAAAATGGCTGTGGAGAAGATCTAAATACCGCCTCGTGATGCAACCATCATGCAGTGAAAATGTCAGCACGACGTCACTAACACGTCAAACAGCTGTCACGTGCCTTGCGGGAGGGAGGCGCATGCGCAGCAGGCGTGTGACCGGAAGTGGTTGACGCGCATGTGCCAGGCGTCACGTGTGAGTGTCACGTGTCAATGTTGTTCTGGTTTTACACCACACACGTCAATGGAAGTACTGAATACTGTGGGGTGAGTCCGGAAGGGGCGGTATGGGCTGGGATATACCTGGATAGGAGGAATGGTAAGGAAGGGATATCGAGGAGAGGCAGAGAAGTAAGATATATCTACGCCGAATGTGCAGCTGAGGAAAAGTATACAAGGGAAGAGAGGGAAAAACAGAGCCGGTGGGACAGAGACAGAGATAGAAGGAAGAAAGAAATGCGAAGGTAGGGTTATTAAGTGAGGAAGGGTGGGAGGGGGAAGAAGGTGGGGACGCAAATGTGCAGACATGTTTCGAGGGTGGCAGAGAGATGCAAGGAGTAGCAGAAGGGGATGAGGAAAAGGAGAAAGGTGAGGAAGGAAGGTACGGAAAACAAAGGGAATGTAGAAGTCCAGGATAGAAGGGTGCGGGAGTGAGAGTGCATGAGGGAGACAAAATAGGGATGTCTACCTGTGTTGGCTAGGGGTCGACTGCTGGTGGCTGTGCATGTAGCCATGGGGAGGAGATGGGATGGTTGGGTGTATTGTTACAGAGGGAGGTGTGACAAATGTCTGACTGCAAAAAATAAAGCTTCATGTGGTGTAGAATTCCGCACACAGGATGAGGTTTCATGGACTAATAGATTCTGTGCAGGATGACAGCTTGTCAGCTGACCATGGAGCCAGGTTCTAGGAATATGTTGTATGGAAAAATAGATACACATTGATGCCACTTTAATTTCAGGATGATTCGCTATTCTCCTCCAAGATCATGAGCCCTAGTGTTGGATCTTATGAACCATATATCATTTAGCATTCCCATTTGTAGAGCACATACATGATATATATCTTATGTAACTGGTTAAACTGGTTACTCATGTGATACTGCAGACTCTCCCAACACCATCTACTTACTGTTACACATACATACACCAAGGCAGCAAATTGTAGGATGTGTAAGTAGTAGTAGTGGTTTGGCGATTTTCAGCAGGTTAAAACACTTCGATTTAGGGAATTTAGATTAGTTAGGCTGGCTATGTATAAATGAATAAAGTTCAATCCATGAAACATTGCATCCATCTTGACTTCTTTCCTTGTTTCTTTCTAGATCCCCCTCTTTTGTTTCAGACGAGTTTTGATAACGCTTAGAATAGTGGTAACAAGATTTTTTTCCAAGCACAAAACATCGAATCAATACAATGAAAAAAGGCAACATGGAAGTCTGTTTTATCAAAACCCTGTCATATTTTTCTCTCTAAAGGATTGTTTCCAATTTTGGCTAGTCCGAGCAAGTTTCTTTCCATACTTTTGCGATATTATAAATCGTTGATTATTCCGACCTAGCGTTATTGACCAATGAGAAAATTCCTTTTATTTAGTGTAGACCTTTTAGGGTGCATCCCATAACACCTGGTACCCGTCAGCTTGCTGTTATCAGTCCTTATCTCGCAAGGTATCAGCTTCAGCAGGGGTCGACCCACTAAGGAATCAGCTTACAGGGAATAGGGCTATTCCGTCCGATTCTACACATGTGGAACCAGTGTTTTAATTATGCTTAAATATGCCCCATAGGCTTAGTCAAGAAGCTCTGTATCTTACACTTCAGAAATATCATGAACCGATCTTTTTAAAAGCCTTCTAGTCTTACATGAGGACAGGGGCTTAAAGGAAAGATCGAGTCCACCCTGCAAGAGTCCGTTCCAATAATAAATTTCGACTAGCTAAGACATAAAATGTGAAAGATTCTCACCTGCCCCCCATAATGGTTGTACTGAGAAGAACAGCGCCCAGGCTACTACAGAGCCACCTGTAGGCTGGTCTCTGTGTGATAGTACAGGTAAACGTGCCCAGGGGGCGCTGACAACCAACAGACTGATCACGTGTCAACTGGATCAATATCCTGGGGCTCAGTGAAGAATAACTCAATCTAAAAAAATAAAGATAAATTATAGGTAAAAGAAGACATATATATGTGGGCTCTTGTGAAAAAAAGAGATGTGAAGACATGGGGAAGCAAGCAGCTGGTGAGGGGATTTATGCTCAGTCTGCTGTCTGCATCAGCAATGAGGCAGACATCCAGGGCCTCTGCAGTTTACTGATGACTTTTACCCTTTTCCAATACTTTCTACCCCTAAGTCATGGTTCAGTTCAGAGGTGGAATTTTGACTTTGAACCAAAATTGCACTTTATAATTTCATGTCTGCTTAGCGAATTGCCATATTTTAGACCAAAGACTTTCTTCATTCTAAAATGACTAGTTCACTACTCGCAGGTTCTACCTTTGAGGTTTGAAAATGTGTTATTGTCAAGTCACTATTCATAAAGAAAGTGGTAAAATGAGACAATAATGTGAATCCTCGTTCAGTTATTACATTAAGTGGTTGTTTGCACATAGTTCAATGAATAAAGATGGAAATTTATACAATGAAGGATGAGAACAATAATATAAACAGAAAAATAAAATAAAATCTATATAACAAACAGTATATACTATGTACACAAATAGCAACCTCTATAATCTTACAATAAAATTTCAAAAAGAAGGGCAGCAGGCATGGTACACCAGTTTGTTACTATCAACAAGTTTTATACTAGCATGTATTACACTATACCAATAGGATATATATGGACAGATCAGTAGGTACAAAACATATCTTAAACAGATGATCAGCAGATATACAGTATGAGAGTATAGTCACTGTGAGCTCATGGATGAAATTCATGCAGTGTAGTCTTTCAACAGCTCCACATGAATAAATTCTAGTAGAGGGTGTAGTCAGCAAACAACAGCTCCCTCTACTCAATCAGGATAAGGTGTAGTCTTTCAACAGCTCCCTAACCTGTATCTTTTTTCATATTACTCATCCAGCTCATCACCCATTAACATCATCTTGGACAAGTCTTGTATCTGCTTAATTCTTGCTTTAAATTTAAGTTTACTTTCACGGTGTTGGACATCAGCTCGGAGATTGTTCCATAACTCAACTCCTCTATATAGCGGCGAGTTGTTGAATCCCATGTTACGTGCTCTGGGAATGACTATCTTGACTAATAGTCATTCCCAGAGCACTTAAGTGTAAACATGTCATACTTATGGCTATGTTCTTTATTCAGGCTTATTTCCCTAGCATTCTTTATCTTTATTTAATCTTATGAGTAGATCTCTATTTCTAAATGGCCTGGAAATGGAATGGATCGGTACTATTTGATGATTGAGTTTGAACAACATAAGGAACTGAACGAGGTGAGTAGGGGTAGGGACCCCTGCATAACATTGCATGCAAATAAATTGTGTCCTTATGACTATCAACCAAAACGAGTGTGATTTTCAACTTGATAATACTTCAGCACTATCACGTAAATGGGCGTGACAAAGATCACTGTCAAAGTGAGGCATTCTTTTCTATACTGGTACACTGCAAAAATTGTGTTTAGATTTTAAAACATGTTTAGGTCTAAAAACGTTTAAAACCTAAACATATAAGTCAGTTAGGTGTCTCATTGACTACACATTTAGGAAATGAACACTTATATTCTAACTACATAAACGTTTACGCTAAACATGTTTATAGATGCTTAGAGTTGAAACAGTTGAGTAATAGGTGTTTAGATTTAAACATCAATATTTTAGATACTTGGATGTTGAATCCACACCAGGTAGCAGCACTACCTTTGAATGAACTATTTGCACACAGTTATAATCAATTGTTGTGACAATTAATGTCCCCACATCCCATGTTTATCATGGTTTCATTTCATAGAATGTCATGTGAATAGAAAGGGCAATAGAAAATTGACTAGATTCACCTTATGCCACAATCATTGCATAAAATAATCAATAAGCTCCATAACTGACACCTATTTGATGTTATTCTGGAATAGGTAAGGCAATGTCCTTCCTGCCAAGCTGTTGTACTTTCTCAAGTCTCTCATTCTGATGCAGTATGTAATACATGTACACATATATAGCTGTGGCTGACATCTTTGGTAAATACCTGCTGATGTCCCCCCCCCAGTAAATGAGAAAACAAACAAAATATATCTCTTTTTTTAATGCATACATGTCTGCAAACCTTAACTCTCCATCAAATCATTTAAACATCTAAACACAAAAATTCATAGATATCTAAACACAAAGTTTTAACCTAAACACCTACATTTCTAAATACTTGAGCTAAGCAAATTGCTTGGCTAAACATGTTTAGGAAATAATTGTGATTACAAAAACATTGCAAGAATATGTTTAGAATTGTGTTATGATCTAAACACCATTTTTGCAGTGTAGGCCACAAGAAATACTCCTAGATATGTAACTAGGCAAATATCATGGCTTTTACCCTGTATGTATATTGCCGTAACGTTATCAATCTATGAAATAGCCGTTTCATGGATTTTTAAGGCTTCAGCACAGATGATGTGCAATTCGAAATCAGAGTATTTAATAGACAATCCTTTCTACCCAACACGTGTGCTCCATGATCTCCCTTTGACAGAGGTGCTTTCCTATTTCACTTAGTGCTGTCTGAGGGTGGTGGATACTGGCAGCAGGACACACCCACAACCCACAGTCCACCTGTCACACTGATTCATGATGGAGATTATACAGGGATATGACATGGACGTTAACTCAACATTTTATATAAAAGTGTGGGCAGTTGATGCGGCAGCTTCTTTTGGTTAGACAATTATAGCTATCTCACTTTGAAAATAATGTTGACCGTGAATCTTTAGCTACATAACCTATCCGTACTTAATTTTCCACATAATTGTTTTGTCTATGAATATAATTTAACAGTTGAAGGAGGTCTTAACATATTAGACCAGCACAGACTGTGAAGGATATTATGTTATTCCCCAGCTGCAAAACATATAAAAAAACCTGCTGTTTTTCCTGCTTTCTGGCGTTGGGAGTAAAGGAAGATAACCTTCCTAGTGTCAACACAGCCTTCTGGTCACAACAGATTGGCACAGTTTTAAAGCACTGGCTAGACACTATCAATCTGAGACAAATGAAGAAAAGACAACCTTCTCCTCGTGTACAACATATAGATTATGAAAGTATTCTGTATTTCTTATCATCTAATTGTGTACTTGCATTGGTCGGGATAAGTCAGGTTTGTCGTGATGGTTAATTACAAAGACCTTTTATAAACGTATTTCATTATACTTATATCAAAATGATGAATATATTCAAAATATCATATTGGGACGGGTTGTGCTCACATGAAACAGAGGACAAAATCATTACTAATATTATACAATAGAATAGAAAAAATAGAAAATGGGAAATAAATACTTTACAAAAAATGTGTTTTAAGAAACACCATAATATGATTAATGAGCTAGGTTACTCAAGGGACAAGTCTTTTGTTTTTCGTTTCCTGGCAAGAGGGACGGAAACTGATAAGCATACATGATAACCTTAGGCCCAGTGAACATTGCCTTTTGGCCACAGAAGAAGGTGCATGGGGGGGGGGGGGTATTAGTTGAGGCGTACACCATAAGCACATTTTGTACACCCCTGAGGACGAAGGACACCAGGAAATACCTTAATGCATCGTGTTCCTTAGTCGTTATGATCCATGAGTGCTTTTTCATTTATGCCGACATCATTGGGTTGACGCACTCTTGACACAATGCAGCGCAGTATCACGCGCCACCACTGTAATGGTGCATCATGATGATGCATGGATAAGAAGGCATCATGCAGCCCTTAATTATTCAACCATTAGGGCTTCCACTGTGATGCTTAAACTGTCAGAAGGTTCCCTTTTAATTACCGAATAATTACATTTGTTATTCTCTATTTCTATGTGCAAGTCTCTAGCACAGAGGTGGTGTCGAATGATTTAAGGCACATACAAAGTAAATACCTACATAATGGTCCCAGCCCTAGGAAATAAATCTAGTTGTCTTTATGAGAAAATACTCATCCCTTGAAGCTACATACTTAGACTTAATTGCGACTGTATATTTAATGCATCTTTGCAGTCATAATGCACAAATTGAGTACTGGTGACTCTACTCGCTGCATTGGTGCATCACACTTCGGGAGTGTATCGTATGGTGTATGGATGCAGCCCTGGTGAGCCAAGGGATGCATACATTAAATTTAGCATGCCAACAAAGAAGTAAGTCTCCTATGGTCCTTAAAGGTTTAAGCATCACGAGACGTGTTAAGGATGACTCTGCACCCAGAAACTCGGTTCTCACCGGGACAAAACATTGGACCTATTTCTATCGCTTTTTCCGATGTAATGCAGCTCTAAGGCTTGTGGATAAAGTATTATATGTTTCCAAGTAGTATCCATTACATCATTTGGTAGAAGACCTCCTCCTAAAGTACAATGGGCTTTACAAAGGCACAGAGAAATGCTAGTGTAAATGTTGATCATAATGAATATGGTGGGCTATTTTAAGTGAACAATCTCAAAAATAGTATATATAATTTCCCATTTGAGAAAGGGTTAGAGTATGCATTGGTCTGCGCATTCATAAATAATTAATTTTGGCCAAACCCACGAGCATTAATATCCTGCATAGCCACTACTGATAGCTGTGGGAGTTTCAAATGGCATAGGTAACACGCAATGCATGTATTGAATTCCGATAATCATCACTGTGATTAGTCGCATGTCGAACAGGATATGGAGGGGATACTAAGAGAGATACTGAATGAGTCTCTCCATGTCAGTGGTAGATTGTGGTGAGTGTGATGGCATGTGAAACATTGGTAGGAGACCCCCTCCAGCCCTGATGACAACCGGGGACAGCAGGGTCATGGGGGTTAATTACAAAAACTCGTCAGTTGGTGTGAGAGAGAATCCATCTGACATGTAAATTATTCCATACAGTGATATTCATTACTGAATACTGCAGATCAATTATAAAGAAGTAGTATCAAGTATCATTTGTTGTACCTTTGTGTGAACAATATCTTAAGACTGTGAAATGCAAATCTAGACTTAGATAATAAGCGACTTTAAATAGAAGCTGGAATCATAATCAATGTTGATCTCCCCTTACTCAAAGAGGTATATCCTTAGTTGTGTAAATGCAAAGTAATAAGGCAACAAAGGAAGGTCTGTTACAAGCAGTGCTAGCAGAAGCTCAACGATACCGGCGCATGCTATTTCCTGACTAATTCTAGACAATGTTCACATCTTTTTTTATGCCATGCCTCTAACACTTTATGAGCCACATAATACCTCGTAGATTCACTTTACTTTGTGGGCCTGATGCAAAAAATAAAATAAACGATACAATGCTGGCGAGTGAGTCAGTGCCAACACTGCATTGGTGCATCATGCTCGAGCGCCTTTCGGCATTTTATCAAGAACATAACACCAACCAGAATTGCTTAGTGCATCAAGCCATAAGCAGCACCCGAAGGGCTAAATGTCTCTGCTTCCTTTTTATTCAGCAGCCACGGGTTAGATGAGATCTCCACTTTTTACATTGCCTCTAGGGAAATAGGAAAGGAAGAGCGTGTAAACGGGTACCTGAGATACGGCCGTTGCAGTGTTAAAAACCCCTCCCCTACTGGGGGGCATAAGGGAGATACAGTCGTTGCAGTGTTAAAAACCCTTCCCCTACAGGGGGGGGGTCATAAGGGAGCAGCTTCCTCTGGATCTCTCAGCGGAGTGTTTGATGGTCTGACACAACGTGATCATGTTGAAGGTCATCACTTGGCGATTAACTGATGACATGATCCACAGTGCCAGCAGTCTGCTAATGGGTGAGATGGGTAGGAAGTAGGAGGTGGAACAGTGGACAGAGGCAGATCTTATTCCTATCTATAGGCCTCAGAGGGATCTAGTGCATTGTGTCCATTTGGGGCATAATGTATTGCCTTTGGGTAGTACTGACCCTTAATGACCCCAGAAGGCAGGGCATAACGCTGTTGTACAGACATATGGACGCTGTAGCATTGCATGCATACGGAAAAGGTCTGTCGCGGGGCAATCTTGGAGGGAAGAGGCATTGGCGACAACCTCTATAATTAAGGCATTTATGTACTGGAACATATTAATTTTGATTTAGTGAAGACTGCTAACCTATGTGATCGTCAATGCTTTTGAATAGGCCCTGAGCAGGTGTATGGGTAGGCAGGGAGGGTATTGGAGGGTGGGACCAGTAGAAGATGTGGGGCACTACAAGCTGTGTGGACGTATAGACAGTTGGTTTGTATCCAGACAGTGGCTTACAGTAATCCCTGGGGCTGGGTATTAAGGTGAATAAGATTAACCTGACTGGAATACCCACCATCACAAGCAATACAATGATACCGTGCTGACTCTGTTCCATTTGGTACATGTATTTGTCTCGACCGCCCTCCCTCATTCCCTTTGCTTCCATATTTACCTGTCTCCCATTCTGTTTTCAAACCTGTCCTTGCCTTTGTCTCCATTGCTGTATAGCAGACTGTCCTCTGTCCTTTTGTCTGTCTGTTCGACAATGTTACTGTAATAATTATATCATCTTACAACTTGCTCGGTGTCACTCAGTTGTAACCTCTATACACTCATTTCACTAAGCTAGTACACTTCCCATCCACTAGGGACACAGTGTGTCTACAGGGGCAAGCCTGGACTCCACCCCTGGCTCCCATAGGCTTACTATAGGAGAAAAGACACCTCTCACAATCATGCCATTTTGTTGGAAAAGATATGCTCTGATCTCTGAGAAAAATTAGATACACAGGGAGAAAATGTTGGCAAACCTGTCATAGTGATATCCCGGGATATTTTCATGTCAAGAAGTGTTATTCAAACTTTTATATGATTTTACATGAGTTGAAAAGTGACTTGATTCACATGGGTGGAGGGGGCAGAATAGGGGTGTCAAGTGAGGGTATCTGGCTCATTAAAACCTACTTAGGCTACCAGATGGGCAGTCACTAAATAGATTAACAGACCTCTATCTTACTCATAACCATATATACATAGGTTGAGTTTAACCACACTGTTGACATCAGTCTAATTAAAATGCACTTTTGCCAGAGTGTGGTAGGCTGTTAATCATCAAAGGACCTGCCCCTTTCTTGTACAGATTTTCACTGCCACCAATGACCAAAGTCTGCCCCTGTAGACCAGGGGAATTTTGAAGACTGACACTAGCGCCCTCTGTAGTATAGGCTTGATGAACTGAGTGTATACCATGGCTATAACATGGAGGGAACTCCCCCTGCAAACATCTACTGCATCAACCTTTTTACCAATACTACCCCCTCCCCTCTACACACACATACACCTGCTGCCGATCAGTGTGGTTTCACAAAGCCAGGTGGTGATGTGATGAAATATTAAGTGAGTCTCTCCACCAGAGTAACCGTGATCGGCATGCAGGGAGGGTGTGGTAGAGGCCTGTCAAGAGGTTTCTTTCTACATGTACATGGTTGTACTGCTCTATGTGAGCTGATTTCCACAGATTCTGTGGTGTACTGTGCCGTCAAGAGTTGATGTGGTGCATGTCCTATTGTGTCATCTGTCAGCTTCTGTATTGGGCTGCTGGTCGGTGTGGTTGGTATGATCTTTGTGCTTCTGGACCAGTGGGTATTGTTGTTTTGGTGTGGGCGGTATTTTGTGCCTAGCATTGTGTGACGTGATATATTTCGTGGTATAAATCACACCACGCAGCAGTAAAGAGAACAACAATTTTACCCTTCAGACATTGCATGCCGTATTGATGATACACCATTCCCAATTGTTGAACAATAGCTAAAGTATCATTGTTTGATACATATCCTGCTAAATGGATTGAACGCATTAAGGGCAGCACTGTGGTATCATGCAGACTCTTATAATACAGGAATACAGTGCAGCTATAAGTTGCTCTTATCACCCTCTTATCACCCTTGATATTCTATCTGTGTTTTATTCATAACCCTGAATTCTCCATCAGGGGTTCACTTAAAAGGAAAAGGGTAGTTCTCATCAAAAGTGATGTAAAATCTTACGAGAGACATTTTTTTTTCAAGCTTGCAGTGGGTAAGCTATTCATTCAGAACCCAAAGATTCAGAGTTGTCTATGCGTTAAATATGTCATGAGAGTTGAGAGGTGACTGACATATCAGTATGCCTGGAAATGCTATATGGCATTATTGACATAACATGGCATTACTGACACTGAAGAAACTTCAAATTTAATTCTTCTCATTGTAATGATAAAATGGCTTTATAATGGCACCATAAACACAGAGAAGTAACACAATAAAACGCTTTATTTCAGCTAGTTTGTTTTTCTAGCATTCCCGATGTGGTGAAACAAATAGCTTTTTGAGTGGCGTACGGTCTAAGACAAAGCGAAAAAGAAAACTGAAAGAGAGTCTCTTATCTTTATGCGCATTTGTAATTAGTATTTCATCAAATACAGAAACCCTGTCTACCTCATTTCCGTCTCTCATTAACTATTTCTTAAATTGATTACAGCATCCTCAACCTATGTGCTTCACTATAATTTATTGGCCTTTCGTCTCTGCCACTAAGGGAGTGATCATTTTTTAACAACAGGGGGGGCTGGTGGGTTTGCGCGCGGACGCACGAAAAAAAATTCGACCCCCCTCTTGAGGGGGTAAAATTTTTTCGACCCCCCCATAAGGGACAAAAATCGCGCGCGAACGTCCCCTTTTAGCATATAGTAACGCGTGGGGTTTTCCACTGAAAACAGGTGAAATTATTTTGATCCCCCCCATCAGAGGTATTGAAAAAATTCTGACCCCCCCCGGTCAAGGGGTTAAAAAAATTCTGACCCCCCCTCAAACCCACCGGCTCACCCCCCCCCCCTGTTGTTAAAAAATGATCACTCCCTAATATTCTCTTTCCTCCCTGTATTGCCCAACATGTGAAACAAGGCATGGACCCTGATGTCTCTAGAACTTTCTGCCTTGTGGTGATAGGCGATGGCACAATCAACCCCTTGGTATTTATCATCCTGTTCCAGCTTCCTTGGCCACACAATGCGGCTTCTATAGAAATATGATCAAAAAGAAGTATATAGGCGTTAGGTCTCAAAAGAAGCATATATTGATGTATTTTCTTAAATTGAAATGAAACAAACCCTGCGTTTATTCAAAATTTAGCACTCAAAACGATGCTTCAGTACATTTCTAAAAGATGGTGTTATTATATCCTATGACTTTCACTAAAGCAGTAGCCCTTAGTTTTTGCCCAAGTCTCCACTTGATGAGTTCTAGACTGCCTACCCAGAAGGAATACCTCAGTCTGCTACCTTATTAGTGGTGGAACTCCCTTTTACCATCTGTCTACGTCAAGTAACTAATAACTGAGCTGTCTTGGCGTTCCCTATTCAATCTTTCCTTTACATTTTGCTTTGCTATTCTCTTTTTTCTTCTGGACATAAGACAGGGAGGAAGCACACAGCATGACAATTCTATACATTTATTATGAAATTGTAAAGAGTGTAATGTTCATTTTCCACTGCATAATATCTAAAGATGTCATTTATACATTACAGCCAAATTTAGATAAATCTTTCAAATCTAGATAGATCTTTGTCGTTCAGACCTTTAGGTAGGGACCTCCAGAAGTATGGTAATAGACATTGGGTTTCTCACACTCAAACCATCTTGCAAAATTCAATGGTCCACTAATGATGATACTAATTAAAGGGTTAATACACCATAGTTTCTGCTGGAAGACTGAGACTTTAATATATATATATATATATATATATATATATATATATATATATATATATATATATACACACACACAGATTGGCAATATATATATATATATATATATATATATATATATATATATATATATATATATATATATATATTGCCAATACCTAGCTGCTATAGGGCACTTCCCACATCTCAAGCCTATGTGTGAAAGGTGGCTTTATAATGGCGTATTTGAAGGCTACAGACGTGGAGGGGCCTGAGCAGTATACTGGCTATATGCATGTGTGAAATCATTAACTCTTTTGCCGTCCTGCCTATCAGGTTACCAAGGCCTGAAGTATGAACTGCTTTAACCCTTCATCAGGGCTTCATGAGACTCGTGTATCAAACTAATCTATCATCATGATGCATGGATGCAGCCTCTGTGAGTAACTCGCTGCGGGATTCATGTACCATGCCAAAGATTTGATATGTTACTCGTCAGCGCTGCATTCGAGTATCATGCTGGTTATGGAAGATGAGCCCAGAGGCAAGGTGTGGCCAGTCATGGGAAGAGAGCTGGATAAGGGTACTTCGGTGACAGACACAAGGAGTCTATTAGTCTCAAGGGGAGGGTCAAAAAGAGGCTTTTCTCCTCCCTAGTATCACGTCAGAATAGCCCCTCAACGTGCAACACATGCCCTTTGAGGTTTCCCCGAAGAGTATCATGTAACATGTGGAAGTTTGAGGGATCCCACATTAGTGTATTATGGTAACTAAGGAACAAGCTTAAGCATTCGGAATATTACATAACTTTGCAGTGCTAAAAGGGTCTAGGGCCAGTCCCCTACGTTTGACAAGCCAGCTGGTCCAGTCGTTATTCTCAGGGACAAAATGCGCGGCTAGCAATTAAGATTTAGAGATCTAGGCCATCGACATTGAGCTACTGAGCACCAGAAAGTTACATATTTATCAATTGGATCAGGGTTGATGGCGATGTGCTGAATTATATGATAGGTGAGGAAGATTTTACAGTAATCTGAGAAGTTGGCAGCACAGGAGATCCTGGACAGATTGGCCATTCCTCAAACATATCCATGCAACATCCAAGCTGATGTAGCTAATTGGCCAACTTGGGAAAATACAAGACTCAGTAAGTTTCATCTGTAGGCAATTCAATTTCAATTTTGAAATAGGTCCCTGAATGAGCTCTGACGCTACCTGACATGTTGCATAGTTTGAGACCTATTTGACTAAATATACCTGTGGCAGATTGCAACACATGCTGTGTAACGGGATCTCATACACTGTTACATCTGTCCAAACTGTTTATAACTTACCATTGCATTTATACAGTGCATTTCAAAAGAATGTAGTAGAGTTGTCAGAGGTATTAATGCATTATTGTGGCCTTTAAGCGTTAATGGGTAATTATCATAGAAAAGCCCCATCAGTTCCTTCACTACTGCCAATACTCAGGTTACTTTGCTGTATAGGCAGTCGTGTGTGAAATAAGCTTGATCTGTAATCAGTGTCCAACTGTACTGCTACTTACAAGGTCTGACGGCAGTATCTCAGTCTCAGTGCTTTATAGTCATTTTCGGCCCTGGGACTTATTTCAATATCTCTGACGAGACCATGACCTTCAAAAACGCTATTAAAACAACTAAGATCCTTTCGCACAGGCTTACATTAGTGTCTTACCAGCTAAGGCCGCTCTACCAAAACCGATCAGTTTTATGCATTAATGCAGTATTTGACAGTGACATACCTGTCCTACTTCCTTGGTCTGCAAAAGCAATGCAACATTACTTGTCAAAGCTTTTTTGTGCCAAATACTTTTAGAGAAACAAAAGAGAAAGTTGATGCTAGTAATTAGTAGTATATAGCCAGTATTGAACGAGCATGATGAGTATTTGCCATATGGCTCGAGAGGCATATGGCCTTTATAAGCACCCATATGCACCAGATGGGCCTTTTAAACTTTGATACTGTGAGCTCCATTTTTTAGCAACATCGCTGGGCAACTCCAATTATGTTTTCAGTTTTGCTCATGGGCAGGTGCGTCACTGGTGACGTGACACATGGGCCCTGACGTCACATGACGGCTGCAGAGCAGCCGCTCGGATGGTAACCGTACATAGCAAATCACCAGGGTACCGCTAGAGACCGTCAATCCCTCCACACACAAGGAGCGTGTAAGCCTACACACATAGGCCTACATATCCACGCCCCCTGCCACACAGCCAAAAACTATATTTGCCACCAAGTAGGCCTAGGTGTAGGGCCAAAAAGCAACATAACCAAGGGGATGCTACAACATCTGCGCAGCTTTTGCCGGGGACAGAGGGACTATCTTAGATCGTAGAGCCTCAAACTGTGGGATCCTTCCTACAGGCATGATTTTCCGTGGGTGGGGGCTCTCGACCTAGACTGTCTGTGCTATGCGCTCCCTGATTATATACCCTATCATGGGAGAAAAGCTACAGTGGTGCCCTGCATATTTGAAATCGGTACCTTGTATTATGGACAATTATGTTCTACCGTGTAACGGTATGAGGAGACTGAAATGGCTGTAGAGGCCTACATTTAGAGGTTCTGGGCTTTGAGTAAAATATGGGCCTAGTGATTCACCCCCCCCCCACCAACACCAGGAGAGCTCAAGAAAAATTGTGCTGTCATGGATTATATCTCTGGTGATGTTGCCCAGTAACATGACATCAGACAATACTGAGACGCTAGCATGTTTTCCCGCGCTACCTTTCCCATGGGCAGGCAGGATGGGGGAGGGGGGTGACCACTCCCTTAGGTTAGCCTAGCCTACATATCCAATCCTGTCTCCCTCCCGCACACGAGATCTCAAGAAAAATGTGGCTTTGGCCACGGGTACACTGCAAAAATGGTGTTTAGATCCTAAACACAATTCTAAACATATTCTTGCAACGTTTTTGTAATCACATTAATTTCCTAAACATGTTTAGCCAAACAATGTGTTTAGCTCAAGTGTTTAGAAATGTAGGTGTTTAGGTTAAAACTTTGTGTTTAGATATATGAATTTTTGTGTTTAGGTGTTTATGAATTTTTGTGTTTAGATCTTTAAATGATTTGATGGAGAGTTATAAAGGTTTGCATACATATATTTTGTTTGTTTTCTCATTTACTGGGGGGGACATCAGCAGGTATTTACTTGTCAAAGTCTCCAAAGATGTCAGCCACAGCTATATACGTGTACATATATTACCCACTGCATCAGAATGAGAGACTAGAGAAAGTACAACAGCTTGGCAGGAAGGACATTGCCTTATCTATTCCAGAATAACATCAAATAGGTGTCAGTCATGGAGTTTATTGATTATTTTATGGTAATGATGGTGGCATGAGGTGAATCTAGTCAATTTTCTATTGCCCTTTCTTTTCACATGACATTCTATGAAATGAAACCATGATAAACATGGGATTTGGGGACATTTGTAACAACATTTGATTATAACTGTGTGCAGATAGTCCAGTCAAAGGCAGTGCTGCTACCTGGTGTGGATTCAACATCCAATTATCTAAACATATTGATGTTTAAATCTAAACACCTATTATTCAACTGTCTCAACTCTAAACATCTAAACATGTTTAGCATAAATGTTTATGTAGTTAGAATAAAAGTGTTCATTTCCTAAATGTGTAGTCGATGAGACACCTAACTGACCTATATGTTTAGGTTTTAAACGTGTTTAGACCTAAACATGTTTAAAATCTAAACACCATTTTTGCAGTGTAGGAGTGGGAACTCCTACCCATGGTCCTTGCCACATTTTCTTTTGTTAATGTGAAGTCTCATTGAAAGCCAAATTGGTTTCAGAATATTTAGTACATTAGGTACAGATCCAATAGTAAATGTCTTTTGATTTAGTAATTTCCTGGGGAATAATCCTATTAAATTACTTGGTAAAGGGAATCTTGTTGTGATCCCTCCTCCTCTGCTCCCATCAACTCTTTAAATGTCTCTCTACCTTTAAGGCTGTGTTATTGTGTTTTTAGACATTATTATGGTTAATAATGTATTTAGAGCTTAATCCTTGATTTCAAATATGAATAACAACCTATGTTCAAGGAGGGGTTCTGACATAACTACTGGGAATATTTAAGCCAATGATGTCTCATTTGAAAAATCCTGATATGAACTTTGATAACAAATTTCCCTGCAGAGGGTGTATTTGCTTGCCTGGTCACAGTCATTCTATTCCTTGCATTAGTCTAAACATCAGTTACTCTCGCTCCCTTTCCCTGGTTCTGTCTCTGTCTCTCTACCTGTCGCTCTCCCTTAGTCTCTTTCTTTCACTTTGTCTGGCTGTCCCTCACACATCCATAAATATGCGCTGTCTCCTTCCCCTTGCTCCCTTACCACCTGCTTAAAACCTTAATAGGTTATGCCCCACAAAGAGGTAGTAAAGTCCCAATTTTTGGATTCATTATTTTCTGTTCACAGAAGTATGAATCTCTGAAGGGACTTTCATAATGTGATGGTGTGACACTGTTCCAGGTCAGAACCCCAGGCTGCTGTTTTCACACTGCTGTATGGGGCACCGATAAATTCAGTCTCAGACGTTATGGATCCACTAACATTGCAACAGGTTGAAGCAGGTGTTAAAAGCTGTCCTATACTGTATCCTAACCCCAGTAAACACATAATATTATTCCCATATGGATATTGAAGAAAGGTATATATCTGCATAGAATTTAAGTGGCATCTACCTAGATCTAGGATTTTTAGAGGAGGCATTGCAATGATTTGACAAGAAATGGTCCAGTCCCACTATAGCCTAGAGATTGGATGATGAAGGCCGCGAAAAACTAGGTGGATAAATGAGTACGTCTGGTACATATTATCAAATGTACAGGAAGTGAGAGATGAAGAACGTCACAGAAAATCAAGGTGAGAAGGACAAAAGGAGGGTAAGTGAGGAAGAGAGGGAGGTAGGGAAAGAGAAAGAGAGAGAGACACAGAGAGAGAGAGAAAGAGAGAGAGAGAGAGAGAGAGAGAGAGAGAGAGAGAGAGAGAGAGAGAGAGAGAGAGAGAGAGAGAGAGGAAGGGGGGGGCAGGATGCACACAGACATAGACTGACAAGGGGGTATAATATGATAAAGGTACGGAAGGAGGTATGGTCTTGATGAAATAAGATCGGGAGTAAATGAAAATGCCAAGAAAGGAGAGAGGATGGCAATACAAATGACGGATAAGAGAGAACAGAATAAAAATGGTGTGGAAAGGCAGAGAAAATGGGCAAACAGGATCACAGTATCTGTGACACCAATAACTCGCCAGGCTCTAACAGCAAGATAAATCCTCATTATGTCTTGCCGCCCGTGGGCGGTGTCCACAGACTGAGCACGCCCTCAGGTAAAGTGTCATCTACATTATAGTACCTTGGGGACCAAGGGAGGTGCTACCTCACCACCTGGTCACATAGCCTAGGGCAGGGTGGTGTGAGGTTAACATAATGTCTTACAAAGCTAGAGGTAAGATAAATGTCTGGGACAAAGCAGGTGTGAATATAAAGTACATGATTATGCATACTCACATGCATTCTGCCTCTCAAGGGTATAACCATGCTCAGTCAGTGCTCCTTCATATCTCTCGTCAGAATAATGTCTGATGAATTTCAAAATCCATTGTTATAGTAAACATACATGACACATGAATGATCATTTTATGATAGTCAGCAGGTATTGTCTTGAATTATCATTATGATTTGGGCTTTTTCGGTGCCCAAACTGGATAATCTCAGTTCTTTTATCACACGATATAGGCACTGAGTGGACACTTGAACATTGACAGCGTCCTATACTGTTCTTATGTGTGGACAGCAGCTTAGGTGTACCGGCATGTTTGATATTGGCGGCAGCTACAGTGTCCTCATTGAGGCAAAGCTGTAAAAGCTCATCGTGGTTGGGAATGGAACCAGCAACTTTTTGTGAGATTCTTATCTGGAGCACTAAAAACTAACCACATGGTCTCGCTGGCCAGATCTTGGGTTGGTCTTGGTCTCTTGGACCTTTTTTTCAAAACCTCTATTGGTAGACATAATATTATTCGTAAAAGCTGTTTCTAAATTTGCTTCTAAATATTTTCATGAATGTTTGCTATAGTAAATTATGCCCTTGTACATGATATCTCTCTATTATAGACAAATAAACAAACTATGCTCTGGACCTTTCTAAACAACCATGCTCCGGTCAAAAGGATATATATATATATATATATATATATATATATATATATATATATATATATATATATATATATATGTGTGTGTGTGTGTGTGTGTGTGTGTGTGTGTGCGTGTGTGCTTATTTCTTTTTCTTTTTGTTCATTTATTTGTTTTCTTGTCATCTGGAATTGGCAATATTAGATTTTACAGGGAACAAGATGGCACCCTACAGGGTATGGTCCTGTTGTTGCACAGCTTCTCACATTTATACCTAGCTACCTCTCCCCGACAAGTCCATATTACACTTGTAGTAGGGTGTGCCCCATCCCTTATTCCTCAGCAGGTGGTTCATGCGTTCGCCACCATAAAATTTCTATACACGGCTTTTACATCTGTCTTCATGTAGTGCTATTGGAATGGTAACTCAGTGTAGGCTGCCAATTTGTCTTTTCTGCGAAATCCGTGGCGCTGATGAATTTGCAAAGAATTACAATGGAAGTAACTTTCAAAGACTTTCCATTGCGTCAAGATCATGGCTGCAACAACAAAAAAGAGTAGACTGACTGGTATACATGAGCATAATATCATCTGAATTTCTGCAATTACAATCTCAACAATCATTATTAAAGTAATATGTGACAGGATCTGCGAAAAGGGCCATTAGTACATTGTGCATTAAGGCCCCTATTCCAAGTACATGTCACATACATAGTTCAATGGATACATTTCGCTTACTAGGATAATGCAGAAATGCATTCAATAATAAGAAATGCTAATATTATAAGGTAGCTTTTTTTCCTGATTTAACCTACAAATCACAATGGATAAAGTATCTTATGGGCTATTCGTCACGAGAGGCATAAGCATGTCTGATCTATACCAGTGCTTACTGCCTTCAGCAACGGAATAGCACCGTATTGTGTTGGCATCATTTAGACAGCAGTCAGGCTGAGGAGTCAGGCCTTTGAAAGGTGCCTATTGAATTGGACACGGGGAACATGAGGTACAAGCATAGGGCATGGGTAGAGGCAATGGGAAATGGGTGCTGGTTTGAAAGGGCAGCATACTAAAGTTGGTATATGAGCAGGGGTGTACTGTTAAGATAATATTGATAAGGTGATATTAAAGGCACTTGGACTGTGGAAGTTTTATGAAGGGCCATTGTCAGAGTAAATGATTATGGTACAAGGACAAGCAAATCATTTAGGGTTATCAAAAATCAGCATCACATTCCATCTCTCCATCGCTCTCACATCTTGTAAGGCCAAACTAGATTTGAAATGACAAATCGCAAAATCACTTAATTGAGTGATAAGGCTGCATGATTTATGAAGATTTTGGTATTCTAGGGAACTGAAAAAGAAGACGACTTGGCTCTGGAACCTTAATTATAATGATAACACTATTGAAATTAGAAAGTGTTCTGTCTTTTCACTGGGTAAGACTGCCGTGTTGCAGTGCTATTTAAATGAAACCCAACCTCACTACTTCTGTGAAGCACTTTTGTGTTTTCGCCTTTGCTTGCGCTGCATAGTAAAACTGCATAAACTTAAAAATATAGGCGTTTCCAGTTATAAGGAATTCACATAGTTTCCTCTGCCTAGGCTAACATACTGCATATATCTGACACAATGCATACTAAATATTTTCTTCCTCGTATCTTTACCGTCGTTTGTAATGAATAGAATGTCCTCGCGTACAACTATAGGGCACCAGACGCAATCACCAGGCATTATTTTAAATCTATGTCATCCACAACTAGGTCTATAACACCTGAGATTTTATCTTTTGTTCTATACTGAAGGTGTAAGGTATGTGTCCCACGGTCCTTACCTTTCTTGGCTCCAATGATGCTGCATATTAATAGTAATGTATTGATACGCATCAAGTCTTTTGATTATTTGCCCGTAAAACCATTTTGTACTTCAAATTGTCAAACAACACTGCCCATAAGGAATATCTCAATATATGGTAGGTGCATTAATGTATTCTTCCTTTCACAGCAAAACGCTCCAATAGTTTTCTGCTTTCTGCTCTTCATTGATCCCTAAGGGGTTCGTCCATATGTTTTGTTGCTTGGGCTGCACTCCACCTAAATCCATCATGTTTTTCTCAGACTGGTGCATTCACACATCTGTAGCCAGTGCCATTACTGTCCTCCTGTCAGTCCTCATCACCTTTCTCTATATGTGATGTTCCTCTCTTACCTCCTTGCTGTCAAGTCTGCTATGCTTTTATAATGGTCCCTTTATTCAGAAAAAGCCTAGGTAGATCAGGAGAAATGGCTGACAGGGGAACTAATATAGTGTAAATCTGTCGGGAATGGAGCACTGTGACTGAAGCACATTTATATGCTCTCTCCCATTCATCCTTGCCTTTCTGCTTTAAGACTTGGAATTGCGTGAAAGGGTGTTAATGCAATGGGTCAGACTTACGGTTGTACAACTAGTGAGAAGGAGTCTATGGCATATACACGGGTTAACAGACGAACTCTGAACCAGGAGTATAAATAACTCAAACAGTGGATGTTATGATTATAATATATTATATATTCTGACTGTGTACACTGTTATTAATAAAAAAAAAACCTAAGTTTAGTATGGAAACTCCGTAAAATTCACCGTTACAATTGAAAGAATGGTGACATCCCCTATAACGACAGTGTTTCACACTAAGGTGGTCTACAACATCTCTGTATGGCGCAACTTTGTGAAGTGAGGTAGGTTTACAGTGACGCCTTGTATACTGTAGTTTGTTTGTCTGTCACTGACAATTATCACTAGGTGAAACAAGTCAACCACATAGAGAAGTAAGATATGCCAATTCTCTGATAGCATGGAATGATTATTGAAAATTGGTAGGATTAAACTGCATTGTTCATATACAATGCCTTTTCATAGATATGTAGCCTGTATATATGTAGCCTGTATATATAGCGTTAGAAATATAACCATATAATGTGCCTATACCAAGTATTTAAAAGTGGGAATTCGGAACAGCTTCCCAGTGACATTTAAAAACACACCCAGACCAGTCTATAATCAACAGTCCAAGGATTTAAACAGTATGTCTAAAATACCCTAATGGGCAGTGTCTAATCTTGGACTTATGTGTGCTTATGCTTTATCTTTACAGTAAAATCAGAATGTAGAAAGCAGTTTTTAAATTCAAAAATTGTACTGGAATCTTGGATCAGATCTATACTGTAGGCAATGTAGAATGATACAAAGATATATCAAAGGTTTCCTGAACAAGCCTAACATCATTCTAAAATAACAGTGAATCACAGTGAGTCCCCGTTGAAAAAAACTAAGGAGAATCTGCGTTCACCATTTTATAAGTAAATTATTATTTACTGTGTAGTTATGATCCTCACGATGCTGTTGTGGCAGTAATGACCTCCTCTCATAACAGAAAACGGCAACTAAACACCATTAGTTGTGTACTCATAATGTCCTATGGTATATAATATCAGTTCTCCTTTTGGCTTTCTCTAGCCTCTGCACAGGCAATTACACAACATACTACCGTACATATTCTGTCAGTGTTGTAAGTAAATCTACTAGATGAAGTAGTTACTTTTATTAATTTCATATGATATATCACAACAGTGACCAGAAATTACATTCTAATATTGCATTATATAGCTCTGCGTGTAGGGAAAGGTATAATTACAGCTATTGTTCTCTCCCATCTGCATCAAACATTATGTTGATCAATGGCCGTTGACACTATAATATGTCTTTAACAAAAAAAAAGCACTCCACTCTCATCTCTGTCTCTCTCTCTCTCTGTCTCTCTCTCTCTCTCTGTCTCTCTCTGTCTCTCTCTCTCTCTCTCTCTCTCTCTCTCTCTCTCTCTCTCTCTCTCTCTCTCTCCTCACTATAAAAGCACACTTTTTGTTCATCAACCTAAGTAAATACCCCTCCAGGCCCCTCTGATGAGGTCACAGAGAAAGACATTACTGTGTTCTCTTAGTAAGCCCAGGGACCTGTTACTCACTAACTTTGCAAGTAAGAGCAATGCTCGTTATAAAAAAAGTGTGTAGTTTAATGTTTCTCAACTGTTTTGTAAAACCAAAGACATTACCGGATATAAGGGCCTTTCATCTTTTCAGCGTGGAAAATTAATAAATTTACATATATTTCCAGACGATTTCTGAACAGTATACACTTGTGATACTGATTACTAAAGCATTGCTCAAATGTTTTATCACTCAGCCATTGTTAATAATTTAATTCATAACTATATCAAAATACCTATGAGGATTATCATGACTTGTTTGAAAGAATATACACTACCCAAATCATAACTTTGCAGGGCAAAAGCTTACTGTTAAGCCTTTGAACTTATAAGGGATAAGTAAGAATTTAAGGATCAAATTACTAAGAGGAGCGTTTAGGTTTCTCTTTTATCAAAATGTTAGGTTACTTTGACATTGGTTTCAGCTCTGGATATGAAACATGTCATGATAGAACCATTCAGGGATGTAATACGTGGTGGCATATGCCCAAATTGAAATGGGCAGGGCAGGTTTGTGCACTGATATGTCGAGGATTGAAGTTTACTCGAGTGACACCCCCACAGCAGCATTGAGGGTATCATACTACTCACAGCTAGGAATTGCTAAATTACCCACAATTCTATCTCCCCATTGGCATTTACCCATTACAATCAGGCGGTGTGAAAACGATGTACTGGCAGAATCAGGGATAACTAGGTCAGCTAAAAATCAATTGGTGTATATATAGGAGTTTTTGACCATTCACCTTAACCCCAAAATGGACTGATGGCAACAGAGAAGAATTATTGATGGCATGATTGATTCGAATAAAACTAGCAAATCCATTTACCAGTGCTGTGAGTTAAGTATCGTTCTTGCATTTATTTTTGTACAAGAAAAAATGGATCAATTGGGAGACCAGGAAAAATAGTCAAGAAGGAATCTTTGGTAAATGAATGATTCATGGTCAGATACCTCCTACGAAAATTTACAGATAATCGAGTGAAAAAGCCCCCATGGCAGAAAATGTGTTAGAAGAAGTGAGTTCTGAAACATGGTTTCTCCAAAAAGAGGTGTTCTGAGACATTGATTTTGGTTTAAATAATCAGGTTTCATGAAGACGTTTAATGTTTAATGACCAGTTTCTGATTTTTAACTGCTGTTTTTGTAATTAGTTACAGATTGATTCATACATCGATCTTCAGAGGCTAAAATCAGGACAACCTTTTCCGAGGCTTTGCTGTTCTTACTAATCCTATCTTGACAGGGAAACTTGTATTTGGAGTTCAAAGGTATTCAACCAAAAATATAGGCTTCGCATATAGATATATCATTGAATGTGTATCTCCTGCTATCCTGGAAATTCTCTATCAGAAACTTTTTATACTCCGTGACCTCTGATCCTGTTAACAGACCTGTTTAATAGTATGGGTAGGTAACAACGTTTAATGGGAGGCAGTCTCACACTAGCAGTTCTCTCTCTTTCAGAATAACCACCATTTGGCACTTGTCCCCACCCCACTGTTCAACAGAATGGTGAATTCGCAGGTATTTCTACAGCAATCATCCTGGAGGGGTATTATGGCGTCTATTTCGATTTAGCCTGGTTATACGTGTTTGACAATGCGGAATCTATTTTAGAACTACTCAGCATACCTTTTTATAGTTTCAGTTGATTATGGTTATTATTATGTTCAGAGGGACTGTGATAGGATGCATGGACTACAGGTATTTCGTAGTGGTTCTTGTTGAGTAATAGATTCCATTTTAGTACATTGCCAGACAAGGTATATCACCAGCATTGCATTGCTGAACTGTGGTGGGCCTCTGAGAGAGACCTAGTTGCAGCTCTGGAGGTCATTTCCTAATAGTGTTAATTAGCGTTGTCAAGTAATGCCCTCCAGGTATACTATACCATGACATTGAGAAAATATGCTGAAAGAGGGTTAACAATGTAGTCTCGTAGAGGTGTTTTACTGCAAGGTGACTTTACCTGGTCCCTCTTCCTCAAGATGGGTGATTTTGCTAGAGAGGGCCTTTTGTGGAGAGATAGGTCTGGAGTCCTACAACCCGCCTTGGCTTACTGTACCCAGGCTTCCCTTTGTGCGTTAGACTGATACCCCACTGTTGATCTAACCCCAACCTGTACTTAGATATGGAACCCATTTCATGACCTGCTCTAATCAGCCCTACTCAAACAGCCACCTACTCAAACACCCTCACTGCCCTTAGATGGAGACCCCCCAACTCTTGGCTTGATTCCACATTGTGCTACTGTTACCATCCGCTTGATACTTGTTATCCTGGCAGAAGATGAATTATGTATTTTTGGTCGTATCAAAGATGCTAGTTCACATTTTTTCTTTAGGGAAGAATGAGTTTTAAAAAAGAATGCCCTATTGAATCATGTTCATTTAGATCTTCAATAACAAAGTATAATTCAATGGGGTTTCTTTACTTGGAAGAAGCTTGCGGATTCTTAGATCTCGGATATTCAACTGCAGAGAATGGATTCTCACCTGAAATATATAAAATACAATTACATCAAAATGATAGAACCTGAGCAACTGCACAGCCAAAAATAACTTTCTTATTTTAAGAAATTATTTCTCATTTTAAGTAAAATTAACTTAAAACAAGTTTGTCCGCTAGGTAACAAAATTTTACTTGAAATCTTGGTATGTCCAGCTTACTTGAATTAAGAAATACAATCTTAAGATATAAATTCTTGAATCAAGTAATTTATTCTCAAATCAGGATTCAATTTCCTAGAATATTTCTTAAAAGAAGTAGATAATTCTCATGGAAGAGGATTATTTCAAGATAAACTTACTCATACTTTTTCTGAATATAAGTTATATTTTCTCATTTTCAGTATCTAAAAAAAACACACATTAATTTCCTTGTTTGTAAAGTGGTTATGATTTTTTATCTATTATGGAAATGCTTTAGATCAAATAGAAGGTTATCACTATAGGTGACTCAGTGACAGAGGATCATCAGATTACATGCAGCTCTTTGAAGCCACATTTTCTTAAGTGAATAAGACCTTTATTCAAAGTCTTTGACTTAATGAAAGGCTGTGGCACATCCCATCCTTACATTATCATATCATATACGCAAAAGGTGTTTAGCTTCCTTTATGCCTTGAATTTCCCTCAATCAACTATCAGAAAAATGGACCTGATGCTAAATTAATTCCAAATAAGTTTCCTTCAGTTTTCACTTTATCTTACCACATCTAATATTTTAGGACCGAGTTTAAGCTAGGAATTTGTACTTTGTATTGCAAATTATTCACCATAACAGGTAGTGCTGGCACCTAGTGGCAGATTACATAATTTTCTCATTTTAAGAAAATAATACTTATCTGGCATGTTAGAAAATATTCCTTGGTCAATTTCTAACAAGATCTTAGTTCTACCTTTTACTAGATGTAAGAAAATACTTCTAGTTTAATGAACCTTATATTAAGAAATTAGACTTTCTTGTTTTAAGATATAAGATAAATAATGTTACCTGGTGGACAAAACTACCAATTTTGAGAAATTTTCTTAAGAAAAATAATCTTGAAAACTCAAATCAAGAAGGCAGCTCAAGATTTGTTCTAAACTTGATTTTTCTTAAAGACAAGAAGACTGATGAATCTTATAACCAGAATTTTTCTCATAACTAGAAAAGATTTCTTATATCAAGTTTATTTTCTTGGATAAGAAAATTATTTTTAGCTGTGTGTGGGGAGAGAAAGTTGTTTAAGATTAAAGCAGATCCTAAGTTGGGAGTGAGGATTGCATCGATTGTCACTTGCCCTGGAAGGCTTGTCTAAAGATGGTACGATTGAACCCCCTCAAATCGTAGTGAGATCCCTCACTCTAATGTCAAAACAGCCCTGCATCTGGTGGTCACTAATGATTCCTCTTGTATGAGTGAGCTACCAAACTCTATGTTATTACTACATTAACTGGTGATCGTACAGAGCAGTCGTACTACATTACTTACGCGTTCATCACTGCGAGGGTTTCAAATCGTACTGGTTGTGTCTGGTCGTATCATCTTGAGAAATGCCTTTCTGAGTATTCAGTCCAATACACATCTTGGCTCGTAGGCGAGGGGGATTAATGGAAATGTTTCAAGTACCAAAGTATTTCAAGAACAAGGAAAGTGCAAGAAGCAATATTACATTTTACCTATCAGTGGGTTGGTTCAAACGAATCGATTTTTACAAAGCTTTAAGGCATATATATATATATATATATATATATATATATATATATATATATATAATATATATATATAATATATATATATATATATATATATATATATATATATATATATATATATATATATATATATATATATGGTCATATTAATAAGAAGGAATTTAAGCTTCATTTATAGTTGTATCAACTACCTGAATCACCCATACCAATGCACTGGTCAATATGTCATTCCTCCTTCCCGTTCTTTGTCACTTTGCCACTTTTTTTTCTCCTTTCCCTATTCTCTGTCAATACCATAACCCTCGTTCCTCCTTATGACGATACACCTGATCACCTCTCACCATGTCAGTTTCTGGTAAATACCTGTCAATAACTTAGATAAAATCCCTTAACGACACCCCATCCCTACTCTAGTGGTGCAGGTTGTGATGGTTCGGCGTGTGCTATATTGAGTGTGATCCTTCTAAAGGCACAACCTTATTACCCGCTTAGAGCATCCATGTGCTCATTTCTGACAGTCTCCCTATCAAAGCTGCCAGCAAAAAAGTATGGAAATATGATATCCATGAAGTCTAGAGGAGTTTCATAGTAAATATATATATATATATATATATATATATATATATATATATATATATATATATATAAAAAGTGTATAAAAGGGAATGACATATTGACCAGTGCATTGGTATGGGTGATTCAGGTAGTTGATACAACTATAAATGAAGCTTAAATTCCTTCTTATTAATATGACCATAAAAATAGGTCGGATGGAGTAAGATGAATAATTGAAAGGCCCATGAGAATATATGCAACTTAGAAAGCATCCATTAGCATTAAGATGGTGAAATACACTAGTTAATGCTGATACTGTGAGCCCCGTTTTCACATTGAAATCCAATTGACAGCCAAATGGGTTTCTGTACAAATCAGTGTCTTTGGATTCGGGTCTTTGGATTGGAGTGCTTATGCCTGTCAGTGCATCACATGGAAATCCCATCAAATTACCCAGGTTGGAAAAGTGACTTTACAAAAGTAGTCTTCCCGATCCTTTTCCCGCCTGCCCCCCTCCTTCACACACCTGCTCTGTTCCATCCTATCCTTACCTCCTCTCACTTCTTTCGTCCATTTTCCATTCATCACCCTCTACAATTGCACTCACTTCATTGTTATGATACATGAGTAGGCTACATCCCCTCGTAAAAAGACATCACCATATGATAGCAAGAAGTTTTAATTGATGACAAAGAAACTCCCTTAGTCTAGCCAGAAGCTGCCCCTGTAACTCTGAAAATCCTTCCCCTCCATCTTCAGACATTTCCCTCCTCGCAGCCACACTATACAGAATGCCTCACGGCTACGCAAGCAGTATTCCCAGCATTCCCCGGTTCCTTACTTATATATTTCCATCACCCAAACCTTCCACCATTTCCAGCACCAGCTTGTCCTAGTACGTCTTAGCATGTATGGACCTATAGACCACGGCCTTATCCTCAATATAGGGGTATAACCAGTGCTAACACATGAATGTCAGTGACCCAATGTTGTTACCCTCATCACCTGTGAGTGTACCTATTTTATGGGAGAGGGAATAGGGGTTAGACATAAGTTCTGTCCATTTTTTCATAATGTATATAACCAAAATTTTCCTTTGAGTTGTACTACCATTATAAGCCATAAGCACTTCTAACATATATACCATGGCAATTTTCTTTCTAATTTCAGCCTGTCCTTATAATGAGGTCCCATTCATCAGTTAATTGGGCCTCCCTATCTGTCCATTATCTACTTGTTTTGTATCTCTTCCCCTTCCATGTGCCATTGAAATCAGTTTGGGTACAAAATGGCGGCCTGGCATGTTGGTTCAATACTGCGCCTGTCTAACATATACTGGTCGCAATAAAGGTAATTTCAACTTAAACTATAAAAAATGGGTTAGACCAAAATGTATCGCACATTTATACTGACTGACTCCCCGACCATCCCTTGACCTTGACCTTGCAGATTTTACAGGGAACACGATGGCACCCTACAGAGTATGCTCCTTTTATAGCACGATGTTTCTCACATTTATACCCTACCACCCCTGTCCCAACATGCCTTCTTTCATACAAACTGTTTATGGCATGCCTTACAGCTGTAGTAAGCCACACCTCATCCCTTCTACTCCAGCAGGTGGTTCATGCTTTCACTGCCCCCATATTTCTATACACAGCTTTCACATCTGTCTTCATGACTGTATAGTGTTATGGCGAGTTACTTTGGGTACCATTTTGCCTGTACCTGTAAGGCAATGATGAAGATTGAGTGTAGCCTCTGGCAACCTTGGACGTTAACACGTTACTACCGGTAGGTTTCATAATGCATCAATGCAGAAGTCTAGCGACTGGCATTGGTACATGTCAAAGGTTGCTTTGGTAACTCTTGATAACAAAGGTTAAGTGCTTATTTGATTAGATATTTGAAAAATGAAAATATTATGCAAAAGGATGAACAACATAATTATATACATTCATAGTGTACTCATCTTTTGCCTTCATAAGTGTCATATTCTGATAGTCTCTATTAATGTATGACATATGAATGATCCATAGCACAAGACCTCATATCAGTTGGCAGTAAAGGATGATGTTTATTCCAGAATATTGTACAAGAGTCTTAGGTGGTGATGTGTATTCAGTAATGGCGCATACTGGTCTGTGAGTCTACAGGACTTAGCTGGGTGCATGGGGCGACCCTAGTGGTGGCATGTGTAACTAACATGTGGTACATTGAAAAAAGTCTTCCTGACAAAGTGACATGTATACCCATGTCAACTTGATTTGACACAGAGAGCACACATCATTGGGACATGTGCACATATGTCACCATGACAACTGTAGCACACAGTAATCCTCATGATTTGACATGCCTTAAAATGCCACGTCATCTGTGAGTTGACTAGGGTCACGGCCATGTTGAAGGCACTTGACATGTGATGGTTTGACATACATAACTGTTCTAGGATATTCCACTAGATGGGGCAAACAACCATTTTGGTACCTGGATTAATCACTACCAAGAAGTACTACCAACACTTGAGACATTTGATGTATCTGTGTCATTTTGTTTTTATGAAGAATAGATCACTAAGGTCTGTAAATACTATCAACGAATGGTAGTGAGTTCTATTTCATTGTTAAATTTACATTTGTTATTGAATATCAAAATAGACACCCACAATCCTGAATTCTTCAACTGGAGCGGTTAGACACCTTGTGTGTGGGTCAGTGAAAATACCAAAAGATTGTATGCTAACCCACAGTCTATAAGACAGATGGCATTGCCATGCACCTCCATGTCCTTGTCTTATGGACTGCATAGAGGTCCTCAGTCAAGTAGAAGTTCTGTAGATAGGAAAAAGTGCCTTAGTGTTGCAGGCCTGTGGGACTATGATATCCTCTGCCTTCTATTATAGGCCTGCCTTGATTGAACCATTGTTACATAGCTATTGATTGCTCTTGACCCTTACATAATTGTCTCACAGTATTACCTAGCACTCAGGTGAATGGAGCAGACATATGTGACGTGTCTCCATTACGCATGTCAAGTGGAGTTGACGAACCAAATATAAGAGCGTCAACCTCATTCAACATGCCTGCATACATGTCATGTGGGAGACAAATTGTGACCTATGCAGTATGCGTCAAAGCGATCAGTGTTCTTCTCTCTGTGTACAAGTGGTAATATGTGACGGCTGAACATGGAATACAGTTTAAAAGTAGTTTATAGAGATAAGCTATCATGAATACTGCTTAGGTGTATTCTATACTGCGGGTGTTGTCGCTGCATTGGGCCAGTTACACCCTTTTATATCAAAAAAGCACCTCCCACTGCTATTGAGCCCCTCCCCCATGAGTAATGTCCCATACCTATAGCGGTACCTTTACACTGTTACCTATACATCTATATAGCCTTATTTGTAGGGCTATACGTAGTTTATCCCTATTATATGCCGGTATGCTTGATATCTCTGGTGTTCCACTGCTATTCCACAGGGATAACTCAATAGATACTGCACTATAGAACAAGACATTGACACCTCTTTATCCGAGCTGGCCCCACCCTGACCAATACCGTGAGTTGTTGCTGGCTTACAGGGACAGAGGCACGGAGAACTTTCGTGCCCCTCTTTGAGCTAGTGTGCGGGCCTTTTTGCCAAAAAGAGGGTAAATTTTTTTAGCCCCCCCCCCTCAAAAGGGGTCAAAATTTTGTTAGCCCCCCCTCGGGAGGGGTCTGAAATTTTTACGCACCCCCATTAAACCCACCATCCCCCCTGTTAATCAATAATGACCACTTCCTTAGCTGACAACTGCAACAGTACAGCCACGGTAGGTCGTCACACTATTACGCTGGTCCCCGCAGGTATTTGAGGGCTAGATACCCGCTGGCCATGTCTGATGACATTCTCCCTAGATCATGGGGAGAAGTACTCTTGGTCTCCACTAGATGGGAGTATTTCTATTCTCCAATCACAGACTATATCCAAACATCTGTATAGGAGAGACAGGTTAACCATTGGGGTACTAGGATGCCCTCTTGTGAGTAAGGGCTAAAACAGGGGATGATTGACAGCTAACTTCTTAGACATGGCCTGCCTGTATGATGTCCCCAACATAGAGGCAGGTCGCCAGCCAATCACACTATAAGGCCGGGTTTCAATGAAACTTCACGGGTTCATAAAATTCCATAAGATATTAATGGAGTATGCAACACTTAGAGGGTAAAACCAAAATACTTCCGTAAGCGATAGTCATTGGCCAATTGAGCCTTGAAAACTTAGCCCCTTTGTGGTCACCTCAGATTTTGCACTTCTCACTTTCCTCTATATCGCCTTCACTGGACATGTCTCTCCATTGTGGTCAAAGGTTGATATACCCCTTGCCACCCCATTCAGACGTTTATATCCTATTGGGCCACTTATTTCCACTAGAACCCCGTCCTTTATGATGTATCATAAATACCTAGTCTAAAGAGCTTCCTTTGACAGCAAAAGATGCAAAGGTATCAGGATTACTTGAGAACCGAGGTGTATGTACTTTTATAAGGATATCATTATCAATATTTCAATAAAATTTAATCATAATTATTGATTTATAAATATATGGCGTTATTTTTCATATGCTTCACCCTCGAACAGGCAGACAACATAATAGTTTTGTTCCATATGTGTCCATTAATCTAACATGTAGTACTTAACACAACATCTTCCTAACATGCAGTACTTAACACAACATCTTCCTAACATGTAGTACTTAACACAACATCTTCCTAACATGTAGTACTTAACACAACATCTTCCTAACATATTGTACTTAACACAACATCTTCCTAACATGTAGTACTTAACACAGCATGTTTCAAACGCCTCCTCCTGATTAGCCTGGTATTGCACACTTTAATCTGCACCAACTTTTTTTTATACTACTTGTAATCATGACATTACCATAAAGCTGGTTTATGGTACTCACCTTCGCACCATAATGGCACTGCTCACACACTCCTTTGTGCTACCACAAGAGTATAATTATATTTATACCAATCACACACAGCCAGGAAAAATGCTAATAGGTTGCAAGGTGATTACCTATAACAGAGTTTTGTCGGATTATTTGATTTAATCGCTGCACAATTTGCAGTTCAACCGTCGTCAAACAAAAGATTTGCTTTATTTCTTTTTTATAATCAAGGGTCACACAGTACATTTACATATTAAGCTAGGTCTGTGGGTTGACACACCACCAGACGAATATGCTGCACCAGAACTGTATTGGTGCATCATGTTGATCATGTGGCCTATAAAGAAGTAATATAATGCCCTTTTTTGTCTTGCAAGATCCTGACATCTGCTGGTACTTCTGGAGATGATACCTAAAAGCAGGCCACGGTACTACTGTATTGATGCATTATTCTAATCATAAGTAATGAACAGGACGCAAGTGAAGAGTAGTCTCTTACACCCCGATTTTATGTGAAAAGTAAAGTCTCTTACACCCAGCTTTTATGTGACAAGGTTAGTTTCTTACACCCAGCTTTTATGTGGAAAGTAACATCTCTTACACCCAGCTTTTATGTGGAAAGTAACATCTCTCACACCCAGCTTTTATGTGGAAAGTGAAGTCTCTTACACCCAGCTTTTATGTGGAAAGTAACATCTCTTACACCCAACTTTTATGTGAAAGGTAACATCTCTTACACCCAACTTTTATGTGAAAAGTAAAGGCTCGTGCACCCAGCTTTTATCTTCACCTTGAACTCATTAATACAATATATTTGTGTTAGCTCTACCCTCTCAACAAACCCTAGCTTATCAGTCTATTACCTCCTTTCCACAACAATGCCCCACACCTTGTCACAACCTATTACCAATAAGCAGACCACAGCACATGTTATATGAGCTCTGCCCACAACAAAACAAACCGGTGGTTGGGCAGGGGGGGGGGTACTAGGCCTGATCACTATCGCTCTCTGCTAAGGGTAGCAGTATATTCTAATGGCACCTTGATGACAAGAACCAAGGCTTGGAGTAGGCATATAAATGGGGCCAGAGGCTACTGAATAGGAGTGCACACCAGGAACACGAGATAACACTTGTAGTCCCTGATGGAGAGGGATGCAGAGCGGTAGGGGCGAATGGTTGTTGGTACCCAGCAAATTGTCGTCATCTGTCGCCATGATTGGTCATCAATGGTGACTCCTTTTTAAGTGATAACTCATCTCGTCATCTTTCGCCACTGTGTGTTAAACTCATGTGGCATAGCAATAGCTATTCCTGGTGATCTTGTGCTATAACAATGTCGTGTTCCATCTAGCGACATGTGTGAGCCACTTCACACAGATTGACGAGGACTCACGACAATTTGCTGGGTATATACGGACCTCTAGTGAATAGAGAAAAGGGATATCGCTAGCGCATCATTTTGTTACTGGTAGTTCATAAACGGATGTGAAAGCTTCAAAAGGATATTGCCTATAGGCATGAAGGCGCTGGTGATACATACTAAACCGGCATCTGCTTACATCTTTACACTTTCATCGCAGATATATTATAGAATCTATGACCATGTTTCCTGACACCAAAGCTATTTGGACAAACTCAGCCGATAGATTCCCTGGAAAATATTGACCAAGGTAAGGTGAGAATTCCTCAGACCTCCTCAGAGAGTATTTGGTTAATTTGTTCAAGAGGATACCACCTCTTCTTCCAATGTTTCCACTCTGCTACCTTGGTCATCTATGTGCCCCATGGGAGGAATATAACGGAATGACCACTTTAGTTCCTCCTGTTACCACCAGGTTCATGGCAATTGTGCCAGATGAGGTATCACGTTATAGGCACACTTGGCAGAAGTGCCCCTTTATTCTTGCCCTTGTGGGAGCTATAGGGTGGATTACATGATTAGTGTTTCTCGTTAGCACCAGGGGCATATCAGTTATATTACCTGGTACAGGGCATCTTATCATTGTTGAGGACCTTCTTTACCCTGACTCATTCACATGTGTTGTATGGGGCATTTGTAGAAACTATTCATTGGCACAGTGTCGGTAGTGCACTACTGTTACGTGGACGTGGATCATTTGATATGAAAGGCAAATGATCCTGGCATCCATAATTTGGACTTAAATACTCTTAACATTTGTTTCCTGAGGCCTTTCTCCCTGCACCTTTCTAATATGATGAAGTGAGGGCAGACTGAAAAAGTGTAGTATGAATGTGTGAAGGCATGCTAATATATCGACCGCATTTCACCATTAGCTTCTCTATCTATAATTAGGTGTTTATTTTTCTGTTGTAAGTATATCTGTAAACTACATACGTAGGCATGCACATGTCCGCTATGAGAAAATGTCTTTCTTTTCCTAATGGTATTAGACGGATCCCTCTACACATCAGTAATATATATACGCCTATGTGAATATAATGATGTTTTTACGATATAAGAAACATGTTCCTTTTAAAAGCTCATCTTTGTTAATGTTGGCCTCTGTTCAAATGGCTCTTCTCGCCTAGGTGCATGTCATTGCCTTTTAAAAGCCACGCAACACATTGTTTTTTATTACATTTATTGTCAGCTAGCTCTATAATAATATCTAGATTGATTTCAATATTTTACCAAAATGTACCACATCACTTCTTCCTTCTGATCTTTTTAAATGTCATTTTACTTTTACTTTTCCTAAAACAAAGCAATGTAATGTTTCATTAGTAGACCAGGAGAACTGAGGAAATTTAGATATAGTCCTAAATGAAGGACCAATGCTTGAACAAGCTTGGATGGAAATCTCCAATAGTCATTTATAACGTTATTTCTATTGATGGTGGGCTGGTCAATATTGACTCATACATTGATCTTTTCGGAGCTGAATTCAAAGCTGATACCGGGTTATAATAATGTTCTAAAAGATGTTTACCAAGTCTCTTTCTAAAATAGTAATTGTTTTTCTGGCAACCTCAAATGGAGCTCATAATAGACAACTAATCTATTGATTTGCTCATTTCATAAAGAGCTATAGGCCATGGGCTGTTTTCATCCTATGCCTTTAATAATCTTTCTCCACTGTTCGTCCTGCAAAACGACCCCCATTATTTTATTATCTAAATTGTATGCCATGACCATCACGCCAGGATGTATTCAGAACTTGCTCCAGACGAAATGATCCATAACAGCTTTGAATAAGACAAGTCACGCACCAGAGCCACTCCACAGCCAAAAATAACTTTCTTATTTTAAGAAATTATTTCTCATTTTAAGTAAAATTAACTTAAAACAAGTTTGTCCGCCAGGTAACAAAATTTTACTTGAAATCTTGGTATGTCCAGTTTACTTGAATTAAGAAATACAATCTTAAGAAATACATTCTTAAAATCAAGTAATTTATTCTCAAATCAGGATTTAATTTTCTAGAATATTTCTTAAAGAAAGTAAATAATTCTCATGGAAGAGAATTATTTCAAGATTAACTTACTCATACTTTTTCTTAAAATAAGTTATATTTTCTCATTTCCTTAATTTCCTTGTTTGTAAAGTGGATATGATTTTTGTCTATTATGGAAATATTTTAAATAGAATAGAAGGTTATCAGTATAGGCTACCTCAGTGACAGAGGTTCATCAGATTATATGCAGCTCTTTGAAGCCACATTTTCATAAGTGAATAAAACCTTTATTCAAAGTCTTTGACTTGATGAAAAACTGTGGCACATCCGGCCCTTACATTATCATATTACCTATGCAAAAGGTGTTTAGCTTCTTTGTGCCTTGAATTCCCCTCAATCAACTATCAGACCAATGAGCCTGATACTAAATTAATTCCAAATAAGTTTCCTTCAGTTTTCACTTTATTTTACCACATCTAATGTTTTAGGACCGAGTTTAAGCTAGGAAGTTGTACTTTGTATTTCAAATAATTCACCATAACAGGTAGTGCTGGCACCTAGTGGCAGACTACCTAATTTCCTCATTTTAAGTAAATAATACTTACCTGGCATGCTAGATAATATTCCTTGGACAATTTCTAACAAGATCTTTGTTCTACCCTTTTCTAGATGTAAGAAAACACTTCTAGTTTAATAAATCTCATATCAAGAAATAAGTCTTTCTTGTTTTAAGATATAAGATAAATAATGTTACCTGGTGGACAAAACTACTAATTTTGAGAAATTTTCTTAATAAAATTAATCTTGAAAACTTAAATCAAGAAGGCAACTCAAGATTTGTTCTAAACTTGATTTTTCTTGAAGACAAGATGACTGATGAATCTTATAACCAGAATTTTCCTCATAACTAGAAAAGATTTCTTATGTCAAGTTTATTTTCTTGGATAAGAAAATTATTTTTAGCTGTGTCGAAATAGACACATTTTACCCCCGACCCCCTTTCTCTATATCCACCTAGATCTAGTAGTCTACGCGGTGGTCTGCCATTAGGCCTCTGGCTCATTCTACATTGTTTTAGATGGAAAGGTGTGCCTAGGAGCCGGCCTTGTCCTCAGTGTATTTACAAGTCACAGTCTGTCTAGGTTCTGAAAGTTGAGAATGTCTATTTTGGACCAAGTGAAAATAGCAGCGTCTGGGAAATATGAGCCATGATATGGCTGGAGGGTAACATATCAACTTGGCATATCTGTGTAATGTACGGAGTCAAGTGAACCAGCATCGCATTATTAAGACAATGCTTTATTATGTTGTAGTAATACATAACCTGTATGGCTTTAACAGTGATTCTGATACCTTTTTCAGGGCATAGAATGTAGTATATTCAACTATATTCCTCTTTAGATCCAAAGCAGGAAAGAAAATTGGCCATTCTATTGATTACAGAATAGAAAGAATGATGACAGAATAAAAGGAAATGGTTACCCGATCATTCAGGGGAGAAAAAAGTCGGGAATGTAAACTTTTACCAGTGGAAAAGAACATTCCTTCGTGATAACCAAACGAAGAATTGTTAGAGGGTATTCCGTGTTTTTTATATTCTCCCCCTTTTTTACCGATTTATTACATGAGCAACTCCCCCCCCCCCAAGAAAAGAAGCGAAAACAACAAAAGCGTCATAGCTGTCCGTTTTTATGCTAAAGGAGTTTCTTTATGCATGCCAGCAATTCGGCTATATCGACAGGGATTCTATAGTGGTTAGACTAAAGAAGCACATGCAAATCGATAAAGAAACATGGTCAGGACACATGCAGGCAGAAAGAAGTTGGATTATGTTGTGTATGTGTCTGTCCATCTGTCCGCGCCCCTCTCTCTCTCTCTCTCTCTCTCTCTCTCTCTCTCTCTCTCTCTCTCTCTCTCTCTCTCTCTCTCTCTCTCTCTCTCTCTCTCTCTCTCCTCTCTTTCCTAGCCTGACCCCTTTTCATCCTGGGCATTGTTTAACTGTACCCATAGCTTGCTATCTGCCAACTCAGTGTGCCTCAGCCTCAATGTCCCTATCAGATACCACTTTATTGTTCTAACATTAGGTTCCAGCTGGAAAATTGTTGTCCCACTTGCCCAACTCTATCTTCCTTCCTCCAGCCAGGCCTTTCCGCCTCGTTGGGCAACCCTACACCTTGCAATACTCATGCCCATTTGTCTTCTTCATTCATTAGAACAGAACTGGTGAGCAGCATAATCGATCGTACAACATATATCACATAGCAAAGCTGAGTTACTCGCTCCATGAGTTACTCGCTAGGGCTGCATTGATGCATCATGAGAAAAAGGGCATTAAACCACTATTCAGCAATTAAAGGTTTGATCCACCGTGTATCAGGGTATCTCTCCTCTTTGTGTGTCAGCCTGATAATACTTTATTGGTATAACCCTAACCTGTACTTGAAGCTGGAACCCTATTTCCCGACATGGTCCAATCAGCCCACACCAACTGCTCAGCTACACTCATCACCCACCCCTGGGGGCTATTTCACAAGATGCAACAGCAGCTACCCTTCATGTTGTAGAGGAATTGAACAATCTGTTCCATGACACTAGTGTTAATATTTGCATTTAATAACCCTTGCTATTCTACGAAATCTCTGCTTGATATGAAACTTTGAAACGTGAACGTGTAACCTGTCTTATGACATTGGTGCGTCAAACCTTGGTGCCTCAAGCACATGGTTTGTTAGGCCTAGGCTGTGTTAAATGCTTCTAGCTTCAGCATACCTTTGAAGGTGGGTAGCTCTCATAAAAATGGGTCTTAAAACTCTGCAACTCTGTGCACAGACCAATACATGAGATGTGCCTTATACACGGAGTATTGCGGTATTTACCTTTACCCTGTGTTAGCTTCCCACCTTAATACATCCTGACCTAATAATGCAGTATTTAATGTAGATTCCTACCTTTATACTACTAAACTACCTGAAGAATGATGGCCTGAAGGTGCATACATACACTACCATTATATCTCGCCAAGCAGTCCATCCTGCCTGTACCCTCTTGATGTGCCTATATCCTCCCTTTAGTCTATGCTTTTCGTGCAGATGAAGCACTAACCCCATGTATCCCTTCTACCAACTGCCTAGACCATTTATTGGGTGATTACTACTCAGCGGTGGTAGAGCCCATTTGGGATCCATTTCTTCTTGCAGTGCGGCGGCGTAAATTCCCGAATCCGCCCCCATAATGTGTTGTATGACATTGTGCCAAGTCAGACCCCAGCTGCTGTTTTCACACCACTCTTATGGGGTGCCAACACTGGCATACTACAAAGACTTGAAGATATCAATGCAACACCAGATACGAATCATGAGTATCGTTACACTGTAAAAGATAATTGTTGGATCTACCAGGTATCCTCGTAAAACTAAACAGTGAACTGATCACCATAATTGTATGACAGAGAACCAGTGTAGCTTTTGCAATATCTAAGCCTCAGGTAGCAGTACGGTGGTACAAAAAATGAACAAGGAATCTCTGTGAAAATAGCGACAACTTTGAGACCAGGATTTCGTTGTTATTTTGACAACATCTTTTTCACAGTGTAGATGGTTAGGTAGAGGGGGATTTGGAAGGAGGATGGGAGGGAACGTTGCTCTGATAGGCCTACTACTGATGCACTGATGGGTAAAAAAGCCAAGGGAAAATATAAAAACCGGTCAAGATGGATTAACCAGTAGGACGATTTTAGGTGTATGGGATGACACAGCAAGGAAACAGAAAATGAGTATCGGTAAAAGCGTATTCTCAACTAAACTTCAGAACCCAAATTACACATGCGTAGACGGGCTCAATCCTAGCCATATTCATGCTTGAACTCCACGCACTCCTAAAATCAATTATTCTAAACTTCTCTGTGAAAATAGCCGAATCACTTCCTTGCATGAGTAGGTTGCTGCAACAGGAACACGCATGGTCATTATACTTTTTATTTACACATTAGAAATGAGGGGAAAATTTGAAATAGGAGAGGAAATTACTCCTCTACACTAACCCCTGTTGGGATTAGCACGAAGGAGGGTTTTTACCCATGATAAGAGTTGATCAATAGGATTGATTTGAGAGGAAGAAAAAAGACAATATGGCATGGAGCAGGGATAGGGACCATAGTGCAGTCACACAGGACTCCTTTTGCATATTATGACATATTTGCTCATTCAGCTTTGCTTGAAGGAACTAACACAGATAATTATTTTGAGAACTATAAAGGGCATCTAGGATTTTAGGAATCTTAGATGTGTTGAACACATTAGAAATATGGACTTAGTTAACTAAAAAACCATCTTCAAACACAAAGCAGGTTGTACAATATCAACACTATTAAAGAAAGAAGACTCTGGAAGAGAGCCTGTATTCTAAAACTCGGACATTTGCCTGTGGGTTTACATTTTTTGTGGAATTCTTTTAATCCTTTAAGGCCCACATACTGCATAAATTTATACATCACTTTCCAGTGAATCTGCAGTACTGCATTCATGCCGCATGCAGACCATTATGTCATAGATAGCTAACATGCGATTAATTCCATGATGCATTAACACAATGCTGGAGTTTACTCCTTCTCCTTAGCATTGTTGATTGACGCATCATGCCACAGGGAAAGGTTCATGTCGTTGCCCTAGTGTAAGAAGGTTGTAACTGACACTATAAAGTAGTGCAGTTACAACCTTCTTGCACCAGGGCGACAATGAAGTCCTTCAGGGTTACAGTGGTCGATCTACAGTGGCCCTACCGGAAACACTGCTAGTTCGTGACTATATCTCATTACAAATTGTTATGGATCATTTTGTCGAGAACGGGTTTTGGTACTGTACCTGACATAGTGAAATGAGATGTGAAAATATCGGTAAAAATGCTTGATGAAAGGGAATACATGCATGCACCTTTGACTGTAAGGATACATGGAGTACAGCTCACTCTCCAAACTTTTAACAAAAACTATTAAGAAGAATTAAAGAAAATGAGAATTCCTAACTCTATGTGGCGAATTCGTGCCAGGTTGGCAAAAGGGCACAATGCATTGATTTATTTTGGCAAAGTTAGATACAACAATAGATATAGAGCCTCATTATTAATCAAATAGAATCATATGGAACAGTGTGATACTATTTGAAAAGAATTTAATCATTGACGGCAATTGCAGCACTTATATTCCTGTGGAGAGATTCTTAATTGGCATGACAGTATATGTACTAAACCCTTAAGGACAGCATTATGCATGTCCCAATGCTGCACAATTAATCTTACTCTCATGATAAAGTAATGCACCACTGGTGGAAATCTCGCTACCCCTGCGCTCTCATGCATCGTGGCCATTCTCTATACAAAGATATTCCCAAGTGACCACTAAAAGCATTCATATCCTGGTCATAATACCTGTTTAGAAATTCAACACATATTCCTAGTGCAGGATAATAAGTTTTATGGGCCAGAGAGGCGAACTTTACAGATATAGCCTGTGCTGAAGGAAAGCACCTCCTGAGGAAACATGTAGGAGTCAAATCGTGGCTGCGAAAATATCAGCTCAAGAGAAACACTTGAATAAAAGAACCTTCCTGCTTGATTCATTTAGGCCATGATCAATTTCAGAGAACACTCTCTTCTTTTGGATAGTTTTCTCTTTTTATGGCCAAAACATGTTTCAGACGACCGTTTCTTTTTTAATATCCTCTCTGTTATTGAGACCTTTTAAATAGGTTACATGTAATAATTCAAACTGCGATCCCCCTACTTTTCTTTTCATCTACCAATCAATCCTTTCAGGTTTTTGCACGTAACCGCAAAAAGAGCTAAAATAAGACCATGGGTAGTGTTGCACGATTCCGTCTTGGTGGACGTCCCGCTGTAAGTGACATCTTTTAGCTATTCAAATCAGTCATGTCATCAATAATTCTCCCTGAGGCAGTGGTTTATGTTGCTCTTGGTCCCATTTTGTATCTACGGTCACCTGCCAGTTGGCAGAGTGCCAGAGTGTTGCCCTGCCAGGGCTACCTCAAAGCCCAGGAGGTTATTTCAGAATAGACTAAAGCCACAGACTTTCCAAAAGTTGTTAGACAGGCGATGTCAATACCGCACTACATAAGGGGTCACTATTTTTCTCATGGCTATATTGCTATACCAAATTCCAATCCAACTGATGACATGAGGGGCAATCTTGGTGATCAGTTGTAGGGCATTCAGTACCATTGCATGGCCTCACAGGAATTTTCCCAAATAGTACTTTTAGGGTTTGAAATGATCACTATATTAGTGCCTTCCAAAACAACCTCCAGACATAACCTAACCTGTTCATACCCTACGACTGAGGGCCATAGGTCCTTCCATTTTAACAATCTGAAATACCATTTTAATGATATTTTCCACTACCCGTGCTTTAGTACAATGAGTCCCCAGAACATTATACATTCCTGAGTATAGGGGTGCTCGATAACTTAACACCCTTTCATAAGCAGAGCAATGAGAAAAAATGTATCAAAAGCAGTTACATATTAAGATCCTATACTTTTACTTAACCACCTTGTATGCTTATAGTAATTCTAATACATGAAGCGCAGTAGAATCATCTAGAGACATTTAATGGCATTTTATTGAAGGTAGAATCATTAATGCAGATAGTAGCATCAGCGAATATGAGGTTCCATGCGTCTTAAAACATATGTGGCGGTCTATGGTATGCTCTTATGGGGCGTATCATATTCATACAGCAATGAAATAGATAAATTTTAATAAAAGTAAACAACCAAAACATGTGGGGCTTGCATCAGAGTCCTAATAACGCAACATGTCCAAAGTATCTCATGTTGGTTTCTTTTTATTTGATTTGGATTACGATAGGTGTTCATTGAATACTCTAGCCCTGGTATGTTGAAAACATTATGATGAATAGTTAGAACTATTTCAGTTACATCTCACTCTGAGCACGTACTTAACTATCCATTACACAGTCCTGGATTCTATACTTGAGGGAGAGTACGAGTCTCAATAGTGACCCAAAATATTTTTGCTCCTCGCTCCTATCCTCTATTCTATCTAGGTCCATCTACACTATTTACACAGCCCCAGACTGGTACTGTTATAAGCGGATATCAGTACATGAGCACTTGATTTAAACAAGTCCTTTTTACCAATCTTGAATCCAATGTAATTTTGCGCTATCCGTGCATTAATACAATGAGTCCGCAGAATGCTACATATTATCTAGCTGTTCAGGAGCGATCTGTGTAGCCTTTTTAACTTGCAGCTCTTTTTTTTATCACAGCCACTGGCTACTTTTTACAGCGCCACATTGTTCTTGTGCATTTCTGACAGGAGTCGATACCAAAGACACCACATTCCTCTATAGCCATCTCTAATGGGCATACATGTATACAGTCAATATATATGCTGCACAATGGGGTGGGAATGTTACTCAATACACTCATAGTAATATTATATTCCCTGCACATTTCGTCTCCTCTAGGCCTTGTCGTTGATGAAAGGGAATTACTTGTCGTTAAGTTTCTGGCCCTTCAGACATTCAGAGATTCACAACAGAATAAATACTGGTACCTTCTTAAAAGAAAACTGACAAAATTAAAAAAGAAAAGCACTGTCAGATTTGGAGGCATTTTGGACTGAACCTCAATCATTTAGTTAATTCGATGGAGTGGACAATATCATAGAGAACTAGTGAGTGTTTACTTGGACTGGCAATCGGCAGTGCAGCAGCCATTATATTTACACTTGTCCACAAGGTCTCCCTTTAGACCAGGAGCTTAATTCAAAAGATCCTGGGATCACGACCCCAGTGATCTTAGGAATAAATCAGCCTTATCCTATTAAGCGATCTTAAGAGTTGACTTGGTTCACATATCCTAGCCAGCACTAAGATCGCATCGATCTTAGCCTCAGCCCTCCTACACTATTCCTAGAAGTACTGACTAGGCACAGGGGTAAGAGTCCCAAAATAAAGGAATAGCTGTGGAGTCACTCTTCTTCACAAGAGTGCTTATACCATCGTTCCCCGTCCCCATATGGGCTAACAAAAGAGCACAGGGTGCAGTTGACCCCCATACAGTATTCAAGAGTTGTTCCCATGAATGTATGATTTATGCTTGCCTATTAGAAGCATTGTGCCCTCCCCCAGGACAAAGAGAGAGAAGGGAAGAATTACCTTACAGTGCACTTAACGCATGAGTAGCCCTAAGAGCCCTCAAGGACACTCAGCAAACATCCTCCCTCCCCTCTTTATGTATGCAGCAGGCTATTCACTCTTTCAATCAGGAGTGTTCCCTGTAAGTGCTCTTGTACCCTGGTGAAACCACTATGCATTTCTTTCACTAAGATCGCAGTGATCTTAGTGGTGGAAATGGAATAGTGAAGTGATCCCAGGACTAGCTATTCTGGACAGGCCTGCAACCACTGCATTACATAGGGTAGACCAGCCAGGTCTTATGATATGTGCCTACACTAAGATCGCTGGGGTTGGGATCCCAGGATCTTTTGAATTAAGCTCCTGGTGAGCTAGTCCACAAATTCCCAAGCCAAGCCTTCAGGAGTAAAATATAGAAAATGAATATCAACTTAGAACAAATAGATGAACGCCTAACAAAGTATGGGTGAAGCGAAATACATTTCTACTGCTGTTGGCCTTGATTATCATGGGGATTAATAGGCCTTTTCAGTTTACAGTACATATTCTCTGATTGTGTAACAGACCCCTACAACTCCTAAGAGATCACAGCAAAGGCTTTCTCTGTGGCTACATCAGAAGGGCCTGAAGAAGTGTGTGTTTAGGCTGATGCTTGCTATTATAATGAGGATAGGGGAATGAGAGTGGGGTCCCTTTTTGCTAACGACGTATGTATGTTAACACAAGTCAGTAATGGCATAATCACCATCAGTGATACAATCAATAGTATTTGTAAGGATGTCAGAATAACAGCAACTGAGAATGGAATTCAGGGGAGAATTATCAATTTTATGCAGAAGCTGGTAGTTTTCCTTAACGCTAAGGAAAGATTAAGATAAGCAGTTATAACATTTTGCTCGGCATGAAGATTATTATGCATCTATGGGTATGTTGCTACTCAAAAATGGGTGGGTGCCCTCGCCCTTTAAGGGTTGCATCTTGCCTCGGTCTTTCTGTTTCATCATTATGATGTGTCAATACTGTAACCATGCTTCATGCTAACCCACCAGAAGTGTGTAAACCCCATGCTGCACGAATGAAGACATGACAAGTAACACACCAATGACACGATGCACTATAAAGCCTCTAACGAGTTCGAGTACTTTGAAAGATGGGGATGAAAGAAGGATGAGGTGACTTACAAGCCGCTAAGAAGACTATTTTCAATATGATATATTATGACATCCAGACACAAATCTATTTGACTTGAGTTATATATGTGGCAGTTTGCCCTCTGTCTTTTTGTTTTATTATTAAAGCAAAATGATAGTCAAAGCCGAAATATGGCATAGATAGTGCAAAATGCGTTTGTTCACAGAATGAAAATGGGAATCTACACAGACACAAATACAACACTTTGTTTAAAGGAATTCAGCTTACCATGGGAGGAATGTTGTTAAACCTCGAACTATGCCAATTTCATCACAGAGTAATTAAGGCCAGGATATCTTTTTTCCCATCATACATATCCCAGGGCTAATTACCCTCAGCATCACTCTGTTTAATTTTGCCTTTTATAAATACAATCCCCAATGCACATCTCTGTTAATGGCAATAAAAGAACTCTTTTGTTTTGACTCCAGCTGCCTTTCCCCATTGTAGACAGCAGGAAATTATTCATCATTGTTCATTATATATATATATATATATATATATATATATATATATATATATATATATATATATATGATTCTATTAAATCAATTTTACAAAATATAGTGCTCACAGTAGCAATGAGAGAATGGGATTTCCATGAATGTGATAATTATGAGCTATATCAACACTGTATTACCAGTACTGGGTAAATACTGATTCCAAAACATTGACTCATAATGACTTTGAAGGAAGAAATTTCAATATATATTAATGTACGAAAAAGCAGCAAGTGTATGGATATTGGTTGGTTCATTATACCACCCAGTATGCTGTATATTCCTGTCAGATTCACAAGCATTGCTGTTAACAAATTCATGAGCTAACAGTGTATTTTGTAAAACAATACTCTTCTCCTGAGCCTTTCTGACATTTGAAACAGCCGTGCAAATCACTCCTTATGACTTTTTGTGTAAATAACTTTTCACAGAACAGTGCATGATTCACGAAGGCAAAAGGTGAGGATGATTGTGAGGGAGCATAATTATATATCACAAATGTGCTGTAGACATTGCCATTGAATTCTAACTTAGTCCCTGTGTGGGTAATTTCTCTTGATCTTTCTTGGCCATTCTGAATATGAGAAGTGCAGTGAAAGATAACAGACTTGACAGCCAGGAGTTAAGAGAGGAACATCACATATAGAGAAAAGCGATGAGGACTGACAGGAGGATGGTAATGGGATGGGCGACAGATGTGTAAAACTCACCAGTCTGCAAGAAAAAGAACAAGATGGCTGAAGGAGGTGCTGGCAGAGGAACTCCTGAGGGATTGACGTGGAGGAGACAACTATTGGCAGAGCGTTTGTGTTTTACGGAGGGAGACTGATGTCTGTATGCAGTGATTGAGTATGAGATCCTGAAAGTAATAATGTCCATGGAAATAAGTAGCCAGTAATCATGTATAATAATGCATGTCTCAGTAATCATCATTGTAAGAAGATGAACACTATGGCTTCATAATTTCACATTCTACTTTTGTCATCATAGTAGATCTTTACCCCCCCCCCCTCCCCTTTTCCCTCTATTGGGTAATTCAATGATATGTATGCATCAAGGGACATCATAATTATTTAGCCACATTCTAATTTTCACTCTTTTTTACCACTCAGTGACAAGTGACAACCTAAGATTGTAGATTTTGGTATTGTCAACCTGAAAACCTGAAGTCGTCACTGCCGACAAGTTTCTGATCCTCAAAGGTTTTCAGTGTTTGCATAGGAAACAGTCATTGTGATGTTGATGATAAGGGACAATATAGAATCACACTTCAGTCGAATGTCGAGGTGACGATCTTTCTTGGCATGAGGTATCCCTCCCACTGCAGACAATGGACCATTGGGGGAGATTCACACTTCGCCCCTGCCATTCTTAACAAATGTTGTCCATTTATGGCAATAGCCTCGCACCATTACCAGGATGAAAATGATCCATTTCTGCAACTACCCCAACACAAATTACACCTCATATGTCTGTGAATGAGGACAGGGCAATGGAGATCCTTTGCATAACCAAAGTGAGAAGTGCTATATCAGATAATGTAACTGCAGCACCAGAAAAGCACCAATCTTGTGGTCTACCTTATAGCTCCCATATGGGTGGGATAAATGGGCAGTTGCACTATGCAAGTGTGCCCGTAGTGTTAGACATTATTTGGCGGAACTACTATGCTCCCGGTGGTAATGTCAGGAACTAAAGTGGTGATTTTGCTCTAGTACCCCCCAAAGGAGACCCGAATTGTTTGGTGATACATAGAACATTCCTATTCTGAATAACCCCCAGAAATAATGTTAAAGGGAAATATAAATTAGGCAGAAGGCTGAGGCGATGTGGGGTATACACTACAAATGACCTTTAGATATCTGCATCCTTTTAAAACTGCATGATTAATCAACATGTTTGTTATACAGTGAAGCAGTGTAATATCTAAAATGAGACCCCAGAAAACAGCTACAGTGAAGCTATGTGTTACAAAGAAACTCTTATTTGTTGCAGTAGTGCTAGCACCCAACACATTACCAACACCAGTGGTGCATTCATATCAAGCAAATGCCAGAGTGAAATATTTAGCGCTCTGCAATGCTTAAATAGTTAAGTAATTATCAGTATACTGGAGCTCTAATATAGTGAGAAGATGCATCATAAACCAGTTTTATGGTAATGCACTAATTATAAAATAGTGTAAGAAATGAGGATGGATTACGGAGGAAATATAGCAATCTATAATCAGGGGCACTTATTCGACGTGGGAATGGGAGAAGGAGTAGGCGCTTGTATTAACACTAAATGACCATTGCTGGAATGATGGTGGATAATGAATGAGATACACAATATTCAACAGGATTATAACTTTGTATACAGGCTTGGGTATGTATGGAAGCATTGCACTTGCAACCATTAAAGACATTCACTAGTATTCAACTGGAATGAATCAACATTCAGCAACTGTCCACTTCCTAATGTAGGCCTAGGCATGAGAAACAATAGCATGTCCACTTCCTAATGTATACAGGCCTAGGCATGAGAAACAATAGTATGTCCCTTCAAAAGTTCATTTCTCAATAATGTTATTTAATATTGTTGAGCAATGCCCTGCAATAATACACTGTCATACCTAGGTTTTATGCACTGATGGAACTGCATTCTGATGTAACAAAGTTTAATCATGTTTAGAGGAAATAACTAAGCTACAACAGGCCAGAAGAGTCATTGATATAGTAGCAGGGATTCAAAATAAGTTTGGTTATTAGTGGTTTTGAATAGCCATGAGGAATTCAGCTGTATTCATTTTGATCCCTTTGAGGGCGGCCTGTTTGAACTTAGAAACATGTATACATGTGGCACTTGTAAGAACCTGAGAGGTGCTACATTCATACATCATTAGACAAATTGGAATGATACAAATACTTTTAAAGGGCTTGTATATGGCCGTAGGGTGAGTTAGCTGGAACATAATAAACAGTATGTGAAAGTGTCAGTGATTGTTGTGCCCAGGACTGGCTTCAGGTGTAAATAAGGTGTGGCCAGTTCAATTGCTGCCTTGATATCCAAAGGTAATCACAGTGTGGGTTAGAATCCTGATGTCAGGAGTTTTAACAATATTCTAGTTTTCCCATCAGAGAAGGTAGTTTTAAACCTAATGTAATTTTGTGTTCCAAATGTTATTGGCTTAGATGTATTAAGACTGACAAGAGGTTTCTGTGTCATCCTTTCATGTGAAATTATGTGAAATTGTTCTGGAATCTGGAACATGTTCAGGACATAACATTTTCAGATGATTCTACGTAGGACACCTAAGTAGTTGATACCTAGAGACTATGTTCATTTAGGTTCATACACGTGTGTGTATACTGGGGAAGTCGCTTGCTCTTTGATACAGAGAAAGAGAAAGTATAAGTACACAAGTCTACAACTTTTATCATACCAAAGTCGACCTTAGGTATAGCTAAATGCCACAGGCCCAATGCAAAAGACAGAGATATGAATGGACAAGGTGGTGATCAATATTATGTGTCCCGGTATCGAAGGAGGCTTGACTCGCGATGTGCACGGAGACATATGTAAAAGCCGTGTATAGAAACATGGTGGTGGTGAAAGCATGAACCACCTGCTGGGGAACAAGGGATGAGGTGCGTATTACTACAAGTGTGAGACATGCCATAGACAGTTTGTATTTATATTATCATACTATCTATGGCCCGACTATGTAGTACGGGCCACTTCCTTATATTATTCCAGCAAATGAGGGGAGGGCAAATGAGGGATAAAAAAATGATCAAGAATGAGAATCAGGTAAAAGGTACTTAGCAAAAAGGATGGTGATCAAATGCATCTTATGTCTATGCCATTAAGCATGACGTAGTCTCCCAGTCAGCATAGTTTGATTGATATTAGATAGGCAGACAAGCATCGATCAGCACTAAAGGACAAAGTCAGAAAGCAGGTAACAGTATAAAATCGTCATTCAATGTGGATTACAGGGATTTCAAACAGAAAATGGACCTCGAGGCACTAACGTTTAAATGCGTTATCTGATACGTTTGTTCATCTTGGCGAGTTGTCTAGAATAGGAATGACTATCATTTGCGACAGATAGTTTCATTTAGGTACACCTTTCATTTCACTCATTGACCAGTGTCAAAAATTTAAGGTAACAATGCACAGTAAAAAAAATGCTGTCGATATAACGACGGAATCCTTGTATATTTGTGTACCACCGTAGTGCCCTCTGGGGCTTCTTGTGAAAGATATGGACACACATCTTGAGGTTCACTGGATTTTACTTCCCAAAACATACCCATGATCTTCACTACAGTTTCCGCAGGCCCTATAAAGTCAGATGGGATTAGCAAAGGTATGACACTGTTTTGTTTTTCAGGTGAAGCAATTTTGCATCCACGTCATCAAAATGTTCTTCAAAAATCATAAAGCAGTTTGATTATCTAAAGAATTAGTATTCAAAGCAAATAAAATGTCAAGGGAAATGTTATGTAAAGTATATTAAGCTCAGAGAAAAAAGAATATTATAAGACAACAAGTTAAGTTCACTGTGACATAATTTCTTTCAGAATATCTTTCTGTTACTTACCTGAGTTGAAAGACAATAAATCCAAAGTTATCTACAGCAAAGTTATGTTTTTGAACTGGTATGTATTATAGAGTAGAGGCATGTCCGGCACTCACCTGAAGTGTAAAAAGGAAAACTACTATTATCAGTCAGTTTTGAATATCAATTTAACACCTTTTTTTGAGTCGTTTGACCATCACAAGTGATCATAAAGATATAGACAGAGGTTCACCACAGAGGTTCAGTTCAAAGCTGAAAGTTATTCCAAGCGGTGGGAGCTGAGCGCGTCTCTATATTCATATTTCAGAATATCGTATAATTAGAGAACCAGCTAGTCTACAAAGCTTTTTCATCATAGTTATACCATTTAGGGGCAGTAACGTGTAATAATGTTTGAGATACCCGTTAGGACTAGTATGTCTAAACCTTTGTCATTAGGGAATAGATTTATACATAAAATGTACACAATATAGTCAGACATGTCAGAGAATGTACATAAAACGAATCGGAAGAAAAAGGAATTGCACGGTTGAAATCCTCCTTTAGATGAGGGGTTTTAAATTTGTAATTCCTGCTTCGGGATGGATTTCCCACCGGCAGATATTAAAGGCTAAGATAACCCACGCAGGATAATTATTCTGAGTTATTACACGTGGGCAGTAGGCTTCTGGTATTTCTGAAATTGACAGGATTTAGGAGACTCTGCATGGGGATATCTTCAGGGGCATGTGGGTCTCTGATGGGTATTCCACTTAGCAAACTCAAGATTAAATATTTGATGGAAAAAAAGGAAAGTCTGGAAAGGTGAGTACTGGCGTTCCACAATGATGAAATAGGACTCGAGGCAATAACATTAAGCTTTGTAGAAGGCTAATGATGGGGACAACAGTCACATGTTCAAACTTATTACTACCATGTGGATAGCTACTAATGGTTTCATGTAGATACCCCCCCCCACTGTAATTTTACATTATACAAGATCCCTACCCCTTTCCTTTACTGCTCCTCCCTTGTTGCATGATCTCCTTGTCAAATGTTAGCGTGCAATTTATTAAAGGCATAAATAACAAATAGAGGTTCACGAGTTGATTCTAGGGGGAGATAAGAAGCACGAGGCCGTAGGCCGAGTGTCTTCTTATCTAGCCCCCTAGAATCAACGAGTGAACCTCTATTTGTTATGTATGGCGTTTATACCAGGGTTTCCTCCATTTTCTTAATTACCTTATAAAATGAAGAAATTTACAACCAAGCGATACGTCTTGTTGAAGCTTCTCCGCCATTTTGGTTTCTCGGTGAGACGACAAAGCCGCTTGGACGCAAAGTGTTACGTTGGCGTGTGTCCGAGGGGTATTTTCATAGTAGAACTGCTGGTAAGGACTGCGCGCGGCAGCCAGAATACCCTTAGAGCATATGCCAACGTGACAACTTGTGTCTCGCCAAGGTAAATAATCCGTGCGCTACGCAGTCAACATGACGGAGAAATTGTCGCTCGATTCGATTTTTATTTCTTCAATCCTGTTGAAAATACACTTTAAATCCTGGCGAATTAAAGGTAGGTGATAGATTATAATATCTAGATTCATCCTCTATACGCATTAAGCTTCTAATCGTATAGTTTTTTTATTATTGAATTAAATTCTTCACTGTCAACTTGCTGTCACGTCGTCTGGTCTCCAGTGTCAATATCCATTCAATTAGCGCGTAGTATTCGAACGTCATTATCCGCTCCAGGCATTGTAAAATCATTCAAGAACGTGATAACCATGGTATAAAGCATCATAGTGTCCTGTATTCAGTATTCTGTATTTACAATTCTCAATTGAGCCCTATAGACACAGTAGCACTTATCTGAGGATGGCGCTTATTGAAAGGCCTAGCGCTTATGCAGATCAATACTGTAAGTCTCATGACATGCACCGTGTGACAGTTATCTCCATTCCCCACTGCCGCTTCCACTACCAAACCAGGAATTAGGCCGTGTAATGGGTTTTGCTATTGATATCCATTGAGGGGCAACCTGTAATGGCCGCTCCTGAATCACGACATGTCGGTATGTGAAACATTCAGTAACTGCCCCCAACATCGCCCATCTCATCCAATACTGGAAGGGGCTTGTAGGTGTAGACTGTTACACATATTGTAATTGAAGACCAGTACTACTGTGTCTACCCTGGTGAAATCATTATGTCAATGTCCAATATGCAAAATCTTCAGGTTTGGTCAATGCCAAATAAAAACCAAATAAATCTGGACAAGTGTTCGCTGTATGGAACCTTAGGTAGGAAGAATCCGTTGTGCCATGCGGGATGAATAAAAGTTTACAATTAGACTTCAATGGTGGAAAGAGATTAGCTGCTTTCAGCATTTAAATAAAGGTCCTATTGTGAATGTAGAGATGCAGCTTAAAAGCTTTTCTTTCAGATACTCACAGCCATGTGTACATAGAATGCGAAGTTCTACTTCATGCTGTGTCATTGCAAGACAATGCAATGAATTTTCTCTCCATGATGATAACCTTTCAATCTAAAATGAAAAGATCCCGTATGGAAAGCAGTCTCGCTTTTGTTACAGAAGGTATGTTTGTGCAGCTAAATGAGTGTAGCGTGAGAGTAAGTCTCTGCAGCTTGTGTAATGTACCAGGGGGCCTAGAGAAGAGCATATATCACTTGGGCTAATAGGGATAGAAGGATGTACCATGGGGTTTACTGTGTCAATAACGCCAACCGCCCTGTGCCGCCACTCTCAACCACTAATGTGATACCCCCCTCATGCTGCATTCACACTGTACAAGCGTCTAACCCTGCAAGGGCAGCATAGAGCATTGAGTGTGCATCATATACCTTCTCTGCCCTGGATGGTCTGCATGATGCATGGCAAAATTGTTGGCAGTAGGTATCTCCCCAGGGCTACATTCAGCCATTCAATGCAAACTGTCCATCCTTGGTTTCAAGTGTCAGTTTGATGCACTAATGCAACATTGGTGAGTTCCTTTCCATTATTGCATTGGCGCATCATACTGCGAGTGAAGCTAATAACCCTTTTAGCTATCATACAACCATTCAATGTTGATGCAGTTGCTTTTCTGGTATGTCTCAATTATAAAGGTAACATTTTCACATATATAGGAGATTGACAATGTGTTAATCTATCTTCCTTATCTTGCAGGACTAAATGAAAACAAAAAATCAGATAAGTGTGAGCTATACTGGCCTTTGGGACAGTATGACTTGGGCAGAAGGCTTGGTACCTACACTACAAAAATGATGTTTAGATTTTAAACATGTTTAGGTCTAAACATGTTTAACACCTAAACATATACATCAGTTAGGTGTATCATCGACTACACATTTAGGAAAAGAACACTTTTATTCTAAATACATAAACATTTTTGCTAAACATGTTCAGACGTTTAGAGTTTAAACAGTTGAATATTAGGTGTTTAGATTTAAACATCAATATGTTTAGATACTTGGATGTTGAACTCACACCAGGTAGCTGCACTACCTCTGAATGGAATATCTGCACACAGTTATAATCAATTGTTGGGACAAATATTCTCAAACTCCTTGTTTATCATAGTGTCATTTCATTGAATGTTATGAAAATAGAAACAACAATAGTAAATTAACTGAATTCAACTGACACCACCATCATTACCATAAAATAATCAATGAGCTCCATGACTTACACCTATGTCATGTTATTTTGTAAAGTATAAAGTAATGTCCTTCCTGCCAACCTGTTGTACTTTCTCAAGTCTCTTATTCTAATGCAGTGTGTACATATATGTGTATATATCTTTTTTAATGGATGCATGTCTGCAAACCCTTACTTCCCACTAAATCACTTAGACATCTAAACACAAAAATTCATAAACATCTAAATGCAAAATTTCATTGATATCTAAACACAAATTTTGAACCTAAATACCTAGATTTCTAAACACTTGAGCTAAGCACATTGTTTGGCTAAACCTGTTTAGGAAATAAATGTGATTATAAAAACGTTGCAAGAATATGTTTAGAATTGTGTTTAGGATCTAAACACCATTTTTACAGTGTATTTATATCCAGCATCACTGTGTATAGGACAAGGTTATAGCATGATAAGGGTCTATACAGGATGGTTGTAGAATATGAAAAAGGATTCTGCCTTGATGGAAAGTGGCTATATGTGTGAGTTGGCTTATGGATGAGAGTGGGTATTGCACAGTATACCAACAAGCTATTGATACGAAACTATGGGGTTTTCCTGAAGTAGATAAAGTCTCGCCAGATAATTTGTATTGTGTCTCAGGGATATTAGGATAGGTAGACCACCTGAACACTCGACTATGGCATTCATATGTGCCGTAGTGCTGAAAACCTCAACATGACACATGCCCTAGACTGTCCCAAATGGATGTATAGTACATAACATATGCCATTTCTACAGAAGGATTGTAACTCTTTATGATAGTGTAAAGATCGAAATTGTTTTGCCTATTCAAAAGGCATATGTAGAGTGTGGAAAGAAGGGTAACAATCACATTTTTCTGTAAGCTGGGATGGTTTTTCTTATAGGACTTAGGTGTACATGGCTAACCATTATATAGACCACCACCTTGAACCCCCAACAATAAATAGGCCAACCACTTACTATCAATATGATGATCTGAAATATAGCAATATGTATGGGCGAATCTGTGGGCAAGGGGTGTATTTGTATTGGTATTTGCCAAGAATTTAGGTTCATGAGAGATTGGTGGTGCCATAGACCTAGAGTACTGTTAGAGGATCTGTGGTATTAATGGTACAAGTATGCAGTAGGGGCCAGCACCTCCTTACGCTTAATCAAAAGAAGACAGCTGATTTACTTGAGCATTTTCGACAGGGATGGCTGGTTCAGAAATATTTTCTGAAAAATGATAATAAATTGACCAAACAAGATAGGAATGAACGGATTGCAGATGTATATTGGACTAGATTTCATCTATTCCCGACTATTCCCGACTATTTTCATGATGGATTCTCCAGGATTACGCTATTCTACCTAATTAGGAGGGTATGGTGCCTCCAAGCTAGCTCCTGAGATATCTGAATTTTAGATTGAGTGATCTTGGATAAGGCAAAGCAGTTTCTCTAAACTTTCTCTTTCAATGAGACTACGCTATAAGTTTAATACTATAACTAACTATGTAGTGCTGGTGTGTTACTCACCTGGGTTATGCGAGTGCATCATGACAACAATGGATTCTAGCCTAGAGTGTTAAGCGCAGTCATAGCCCTTATTATCCATCCAAAAGAGGGCCTCTCTTTGGGGTGCAAATTTATGCCCTAAAGTTATTCTTTTGATGACATGGCCACTGTCAGTCTATCTATATAATGCACATCTGCTTATAACAGTCAACCCCACTACCAAATCTTCTAGACCTCCAAAGGCCACACAAAGCTCACAAGGTCATTAGGATCGATCATCCCTCAATTTTGGTCAGTTGGACTCATCCAGCAAGAGGAGGGACATTGAGAGGTATATAAGCAAATGTCGACGACCATGGGATATTTTAGCATCGTATTACCCGAAGTGAGTCTTCCGTATTCAACGAAGTTGTTATACGTAAGACTGTCCCAAATGGATGTATTATACGTAACAATACATAAGATAATATTATTCAACTAGTTCACTTATTCTTTCATCGTAAAACTTCTAATAACCATACGTAAATACTAAACTAATTAGCTCTGTATAAATTTCAAAATGGTGGCATTGAATATGCGAGCATTGTATTCCATCCCCCCATTGAATACGGCGTGAGTAGTACAAATCTAAAGTGTCGTCGGTATAAGCCAAGGCATAAAGATGGACGCCAGAATAAGGCTCTGTTCAAACGTTGGAGATGTTAATCAGCGTCCATTGTAGGCATGTTTGTATCGTCTCTCAGATAGAGACAGTGCAATCTGTTCGAAAGCCCCCGAGGAGAAACCATTAGCACCATAATATCAGAACTCTACAAGAAGTCAATCCCATTCCTCAAGATGCTCTAATTCCAATGATTGCTTCGCAGAGTTAAATAACATCAATTTGTGGCTTAATGCGCCATCTGGCCGGGGGCTACACGAGCCAATTGGAGATTAGATAACGATTTTCTGCGTGTGGATAGTGGATTGGGATCCAGCAGAATGAAGGGAATGTTAGGGAGGATTCTATTACTGTTAGTATTCTACTAAAGTGTCTTTTGTAAATTTGATTGCGTAAATTTTTTTCCTGCTTTCTGTCTTCTCAAGGTAGATAACACACAACCAAATTTGAATTTCCATTTTCTTTTAAAGATAATATTATCTTCTCACTATAATTATTTGCTTAACATAATCTCTAAGTATAAAGTAATGTCCTTCCTGCCAACCTGTTGTACTTTCTCAAGTCTCTTATTCTAATGCAGTGTGTACATATATGTGTATATATATTTTTTAATGGATGCATGTCTGCAAACCCTTACTTCCCACTAAATCACTTAGACATCTAAACACAAAAATTCATAAACATCTAAATGCAAAATTTCATCGATATCAAAACACAAGTTTTGAACCTAAATACCTAGATTTCTAAACACTTGAGCTAAGCACATTGTTTGGCTAAACCTGTTTAGGAAATAAATGTGATTACAAAAACGTTGCAAGAATATGTTTAGAATCGTGTTTAGGATCTAAACACCATTTTTACTGTGTATTTATATCCAGCATCAGTGTGTATAGGACAAGGTTATAGCATGATAAGGGTCTATACAGGATAGTTGTAGAATATGAAAAAGATTCTGCCTTGATGGGAAGTGGCTATATGTGTGAGTTGGCTTATGGATGAGAGTGGGTATTGCACAGTATACCAACAAGTTATTGATACGAAACTATGGGGTTTTCCTGAAGTAGATAAAGTCTCGCCAGATTCTTTGTATTGTGTCTCAGGGATATTAGGATAGGCAGACCACCTGAACACTCGACTATGGCATTCATATGTGCCGTAGTGCTGGAATCTTCAACATGACACATGCCCTAGACTGTCCCAAATGGATGTGTAGTACATAACATATGCCATTTCTACAGAAGGATTATAACTCTTTATGATAGTGTAAAGATCGAAATTGTTTTGCCTATTCAAAAGGCATATGTAGAGTGTGGAAAGAATGGTAACACTCACATTTTTCTGTGAGCTGGGATGGTTTTTCTTATAGGACTAAGGTGTACCTAGCTAACCATTATATAGACCACCACCTTGAACCCCCGTATTATACGTAACAATACATAAGATAATATTATTCAACTAGTTCACCCATTCTTTCATCGTAAAACTTCTAATAACCATATGTAAATACGAAACTAATTAGCTCTGTATAAATTTCAAAATGGTGGCATTGAATATGCGAGCATTGTATTCCATCCCCCCATTGAATACGGCGTGAGTAGTACAAATCTAAAGTGTCGTCGGTATAAGCCAAGGCATAAAGATGGACGCCAGAATAAGGCTCTGTTCAAACGTTGGAGATGTTAATCAGCGTACATTGTAGGCATGTTTGTATCGTCTCTCAGATAGAGACAGTGCAATCTGTTCGAAAGCCCCCGAGGAGAAACCATTAGCACCATAATATCAGAACTCTACAAGAAGTCAATCCCATTCCTCAAGATGCTCTAATTCCAATGATTGCTTCGCAGAGTTAAATAGCATCAATTTGTGGCTTAATGCGCCATCTGGCCGGGGGCTGCACGAGCCAATTGGAGATTAGATAACGATTTTCTGCGTGTGGATAGTGGATTGGGATCCAGCAGAATGGAGGGGATGTTAGGGAGGATTCTATTACTGTTAGTATTCTACTAAAGTGTCTTGTGTAGATTTGATTGCTTAAATATCTTTCCTGCTTTCTGTCTTCTCAAGGTAGATAACACACAACCAAATTTGAATTTCTATTTTCTTTTAAAGATAATCTTCTCACTATAATTATTTTCTTAAGATAAGCTCACTTATCTAAGTAAAATACAAACGCAATGTACAACCACGTAGTATTATTTATAGTTTATATTCTTAATTCTAATTCTGATCTAGGCCTTTCCTGACACTATAATATACAAATTGCATTAAGGCACGAAAGAAAATGAAGATGCTATCGCACAATGCAGACCGATACCCGTCATTAAAGCCCCAGGGTAATACAACCTGTATTGTCCGGTATTCAGAAGTAGGTATTGGAATATAAATACTCGCCACAAACAATACCATGGTAGAGTCGTATAGGCAGTGTAAGGTGCATTGTAGATGAAATCTATACGCAAATACACTCTCCCTGAATCAGAAATTACTCTGAGGTATTTGATCAGATAATCATGAGATTAATATCACATTATCTACTGCCCATTATAAAGACTATAAGCAACTGCATTTCGGTCTTCTTGAAGAAGTGGGTTGGATAATGCTTGCAGATTTATAGCATATTCATGTTTGTAAAGCTAACATTGGGAACCATCCCAGCAAATTGTCGTTATCTGTCGCCATGATTGGTCATCAATGGTGACTCCTTTCTGAGTGATAACTCACTGCATCATCTTTCGCCACTCTGTGTCAGTCTCACATGGCATGGCGATTTATCACAACAGTCGCCAACATGATCTCACTCACTGCGTGAGTATGTGCCACCCCTTGTCATTCCTCACAAAGCATGGTGACTTATCACCACCATCGCCAACATGGATCTAACTCACTGCGTGAGTATGTGCCACTGCCTGTCAACTCTCAGTCAGAATGGCAACTTTTCACCTGCATTGCCACATGGCTCTCACTCACTGCATGAGTGTGTATCACTCCTAGTTAATCTTCTCTCAAAATGGCGACTTGTCACCACCATTGCCAACATTGGTCTCACTCAATACGTGAATTTGTGTCACTCCAAGTCAATGCTCTCTGAGGATTGCATCATCTGTCACTCACTCTCACTCACAGTGGCAACTTATCACCACCATTGCCAAAGTTGTTGAGACAGCACCACTGTTCAACATGTAGCCTATCTAGGAAGTGTGGGCATGAAGTATAAGTCCCATACGTATCAAATGTGCTTTGTTTCACACTGATTTCCATGTAATACTTCAGAGTTGAATCAAACAAGATTATATAGAGAGAATATCAATTGAATTTAGATAGAGGTATCTCTAAAATGAAAGCAACTATCCATAAACACCTTTTCTCTGGTTACAGGAAAAATACATAGGGAAATATCAACATGAACACCTTGTCTGTGGTTAGAGGGAAGATACATATGGCAATACCTTCTCTGGCAAAACATACTTTGATCTGGCAGATGTGAGGCTGCATGATTACCAATGTCGATGATCATGAGCTTTTCATCTAACAAGATGAGTGGTCACCAGCATCGCCATCACTGGTGAGTCTGAGTGATCACCACTCTCGCCATCCATGGTGAACCTGCACTATGACGTGGTGCGCGTTTCATCTAGCGAGGTGAGTGATCACTCGTGTCGCCATCCCTGGTGAGTGTGGGTGATCAAGATCCTCACCCTCTGAGGTGAACCTGTGCTATGACGTACGCGTTTTATCTATAGATGTGACTGATTATAATCCTTGCCATCCGTGGTGAATGTGCACTATGACGTGGTGTGCGTCTCATCTAGAGAAGTGAGTGATCACTCATGTCGCCATCCCTGGTGAGGATGAGTGATCACTCATGTCGCCATCCCTGGTGAGGATGAGTGATCACGATCCTCGCCATCCCTGGTGAACATGTGCTATGACGAGGTGCGTGTTTCATCTAGCGAGGTGAGTGATCACCCGCGTCGCCATCCCTGGTGAGTCTGAGTGATCACCATCCTCGCCATCTGAGGTGAGGCCATGTGATCACCACCATTGCTATTCCTGGTGATCTTGTGCTATAGCGACGTCGTGTTCCATCTAGCGACATGTGTGAGCCACTTCACACAGGTTGACGAGGAGTCACAACAATTTGCTGGGATGCTATCATGCTATTCGCACATCTACACAGGTCTACCAAAATGTAGTGATAAAAGAAAAGCATCTAAAGATCAAAGTTCTAAATATAAAAGGCAAAATTTATTATAAGCAATGGAAAACACCAAAGGCCGGTGGCATTTATAATTCAGACCTCACCCTCTCATTGGCCTGTCTACCTGTGGCAGCTAGATAGCAGACCATTATAGGTTATTGATTGTATTGATTCCTGAGTCATGCCCCAGTTAACCATTACCCACCGGATATTAGACCATATATTATTAACCCTTTGGAGTTTGATTTCTATAACAGTATTTACAACGTCTCTCGCCGGGCATAACATTAATAAATGCATCGATTCAGCAGCCGTGGGAAATTAACTATAGGGTATAGAATTATGTGCTGGCTATAATAAATCTTGCAATAGTGTTTTGCTAGTGTGTTGGTATTAGACTAACATTCATTTGAGGTGTCCATATATTTCTATTTGTATACCCAGTGGGTGATGTAAACCCCATAGGTCAATGGTCCATGAAAGGAATATGCAGCACCAGTACTGTTGATGAATTCCTCACTAGGGCAGCATTCATATATCATGAAAACAAGATGACTAAGTTATAAAGTCAATCTATAGAGAAGTTCCTGTTCTGGTTACCGTTACTAAACCATTCTTATAGAATAAATGCATCTAAGTGGGCTTGGCGAAAAGGATACTTGCTCTTATGCAGAAATAGATTAAGTGGGAGTAAGACTGTTGAGATCCTATGGGCTAACCCTGCTGGAGGCAAGATACACCATGCCATGGATTTGACTGTAGAATACAGTGCATAGTACATGGGGTATAATAAATGTCTGAGGCTCCCGAACTGATTGACTTAATGAGATACACAGCTTGCGCCATCTAGCGGATCAGGATTGCTACCCATAATTCTCAGTGTCCTTAACATTTCGCTCGGAGACATTAATGGGCTGAACTAATCAAGATGGTGACGTGATAGTATAACTTGAGGCACATTAGAAAATGCCAATTTGGGATAAGTTTTGTTTGCTTATTGAAGTACATGAATGATACAAGGATAGCTTTTTGCATTTTCTGTATGAAACAAGGTGATTCCTGTAAATCTACATTTACCATTGCAGACACTGGAACAGTCCCAAAGGCAAATCCTTCTTGAGTGAACAGGCTTTGGGATTTGCAATGAGAGGCCTATTTCGGGGTAAGAAAACAGTTTTGGATGAAAGAGTGGGTGGTGGTTAAACTATTCCAATCTACCGAGAATGATAATATGATGTCTCCATAGTGTTGAATGTGGCTTTTCCTTGACTCGTACCTAATTGATATCCTACTCAACAAATTCATTTATAACTACAGCTGTCCCTGAATGAAATGTTAAATTCGAGCAACTATAGGTGCAATGCGATATTATGATACACCTGATTTATTGCAATGTTTTTATGATTTTTGCGATAATACCTTTATTGCATCTGTCTCAAGTCACCTAAAACCATTGGAGAATTCATGGTTGATATGGAATGTGTGTACATTGTCCAAGGTCTCATGCAGCATGTATTGCTTAATCATTGTATCTGTATGGATGCCTTCGTATTGATTAGATAAGAAATAAATGATACTCTTGACACTGAGGTCGTGCAGTCATACGTCTTGTGACTGTAGTTAACTAATCTGACACAAAACATGCAGCTAATCAGGTTCTTGCATATATGCCGACTGTGTGGGGAGGTGGGTCACATTTTTACATCAGTCGCTGGTGACTGCTGGAAATGCACGAGGCGAAGGAGGAGTGCATGTCCCTTTGCATTTGGTTAATCTGAAGGCGGGGAGAGATGGATACAAATATATAATAATATGCGGTCAGGTGAGGGAAAACATGCGTCCTGGGGGGAAAGGCTTTTTAAGGTTCAAGTCATGGCCTTTGAAATGAGATATCTTGGGCTAAAATATCCCCGGTAGTTTTGCTGTAAGTGCTTGTCAAACGTAGGTTGGTGTGTACAACTGAAAATGGGAAATAAGCTCTAAATGCATTATATCCTATCATAAACACTAATAATGCAAAATATACAGTTTTGTGGAAAAATAACCAAAGAAATATAATGTTTTTGTCATAAAATTGGTTCTAGAGGGGATTTTTGAGCTCTGTTTTCTGTTCTGGGTTCCTGATGGAATTTCAAAAAAAGGTTTGTGGCAATAATTCCCAATTGTAATAGGGGAGTGGTTCCCATGGCAACCAGAAATTGCCTCATCTACTAATTTTCTATCTTTCCATGGCAACCAACATTCCAAAAATGGAACATTTTCAATGGAGATGGAATAATTTTAAGCAAACCACTGGGTTCCTTATCAAAGATTGGTCTAAAGCTTTTTTTTAAGCATTTTGTCAGTGTTTTACCTGGTGACCAAAACCAGTACTAAAAATCCCCCCCCCCCTGGAGGTGCGTTTTCCCCTGTTGGGCCACATATGGATCAAAACTATCTCCAGATTTATAATCACCATGAAAGTAGAGATCCATTTTGATTCAAACAAAATATTGCTTTGGGAAAACGTTTTCAATGAACATAAAAAAGGAACTGTAATGGTAACAATTGTAGGCAACCATCGACTCGAGAGACATGGTCCATGGACCATAAGAACCATTGTCTGTTTTCGGATAACATGCAGATATGGTTTGACGGTCAAACAGATGAGGCAACCTCATGACAATGAGGAGGGTAATTGCCATGGGTATTGGAATCATCAGAAATTCCAATGGTTAAGTGAACTTGGTAAGGAAGTCATTTTGTCTCCTTGGAATATTTCCGTATTTCCTCTTTCGTAGTTACCAGTCCAAAAGAAAGGAGTAAGCTAACTCAAAGGCAATTCACAAACCCAAATAGGGCTGACAGAACATTGGCTACAGTGGAGGACCCGCTTTAAATGTGTTGTGTTAGCAGGGTACATGTACTTAAACTGCACTGGATCACCCTCCTCTGCCTCTCCCAGGTTTGTCCCATACATGTTTCCAGCCCACATGCTTTGGTATGCACAAAGAGAGACCAATTAAAGGTACACGCTGCCTCACCATCCTGTACTTTGTGCACTAACCCTTTAACGCTACTTTATTGCCATTTACATTATGCAATTTGTTCAACATTGTGCAAGACTGCAACTGCATCATGCAGGTACTACACGATTTATATTGCATCACAGCTTCAGCATGATGCATTAATACAGTGCTGGTAAGTTACTCGCGGGTGCTGCATTGGTGCACCAACATGATGCCAAATGAAACTGGAGCCTTGAGCTAATTTGTGATCCTTGAAGATGTGAAGGAGGTCCTACATGTGGTTATAAGGCATGTAGTCCCTCAGATAGGGCGTGTATGAATCTGCATGCATACAAGCATCGTTAAGTATAGGGGAGTGTGGGTATGTATGAACCCCTTCATTAGATAGAGCTAATGTAGCATGCATAAGATAAGGTTCCCACAGAACCTGCGTTCAGGGTATGGGCACTTGGCTTATTCCATTGGTAGTCACTGTGTATAGATAAAGATTTTGTGGACTAAGTAATAGCATGCAGTTTTATTATATTGAAGTCAGTCTGCCAGGTCATACAATTTTAGTAGGTACGAATAATATAATAACGGTTCTCACAAAGCCGACCAAAATGTGACACAAATTCATAATTGTTTGGAGTATATGTCTTAATATGTTGCTTTGATCTGTGTAACATGTACAAGAAAATAATAGCCTATGAAACAGTGCTTGCACAACTCCCGGCACAACTATATCTATCTTCTTCATTTAGTCATAGACTGAGGCCACATGTAGAGTTTATGCGATGAGAGCACTATGCATGAATACCGGCCAATCCCATTGGAATTGTCCAGATATGTTGGTTTCAAAAACAGACTAAAACATCTGCTTGAATTGTGATTTATCAACCTCATGTATGGTAGACCAAAGAGTTAATGCACATATTTCATTGTTAAACCTTCACTTGGACTTAGTCTCCTTACCACTATTAGACATTGTTGATAACTGCAAAGCCCCTACATATATAATCATACGCCACGGGGGTTCTTAGTGCTATAGGGTTCCATGCACAAGTATAGAGATCCATATAAATACCACGAGCCAAGAGTGAATCCCACAGAATCACACTCCAGCACACAACACACTATTTAGGGGGACTATTTTCTCATGCCCATATAGATCTGCACACTATAGAGCCTCACAATTCACTTCCTGTATAGATCCAGGCAATGCGGGGCGTAATCACCTGGTTCATGAAATACCCGGTAGGGGGTGTATTCGCTGGGAATCGGTGAGTGTAAGAATGTGGTCTGAAAATGACAAGGGACAACAGAAAGGCCTCTTCTGTATCCTTACACAAGGACTCTAGCTACCATTGCTAGGCCTATACTACATCTGTATGGCTATAGCATACCTGGAGCCATCCCCTATATTTAGAATTGCATTCTAGTTTGGTAATGTCTCCGCTGTTAATGTTTTTCCAAGTATAAACGGGCTGGTTACTGAATTGACTTGGATTCCGAAACAATAGTACAATAGATTTAAATAATAAACGTATATAGCAGCTGGTATATAGTCAACCCTATATAAATGGGATACATATGGTCAATACCTCTACTGAACCCTTTTAGATAGGATAACTTGGCCCATCTTCATATGTCCACTCTAGTCTCCCATACACAGCAACATCACAGTACTGTGGATCAATAAGGGGCAGACATCATAATTATTTGAACTTAACCCCTTAAGGATGCCCACAGAATTATGCTGTTTTTCTTTGTCTTTATGATGTACCAATAACGTGCAGGTAGCTCTAACCACTAGCACTGCCTTGGTTAATGCTGCCAACCCTTTGGGATTGAATTAGAACTATAAACATAGAGCATGATTTCTGGATGATGCAGAAAGCATGCACTATATTATGTAAAATAGGGTTAGAGCAGAATGGAAAGATATCCTCTACTCACCATAATCACTAGACATCACCATCCAATAAGTGGACATAGAGATCTTAGGCTGAACGGATGATTCTACAAAATGGTTTCATGATGTCCTGGTCAGAGGCATGAAGAAACCTTTGATATTGGGTCTCATCGCATGATTGAGATCAACAAAGATGTATGCTTCTAGCATATTCGCCATGAAATAAACATATATTTCTTATGAGTTTGTTATAGACCAGAAATTCGAGCTAGGTACCTTAATTACAATATGTCTAATTTCATCTCCATTCCTGTGTATTAGAAGCTATGTGATACCTCACCTTCCATATAATAAGCAAATCACAGCCCAGCTACTTCTGCATCCCATGCACAAGCATTGCGTCAACCAGCCGACACCAGTATAAGAAAATCAAGAACCTCAATTACCTTAAGAACCCTCACAATCAGTGCATGCTTGTACGGTGCCATAAAATATAATCCAAAAAAGAAAACCACAAAATATGAACAGAATCTGTGCCTGGTGGTAAAGCCTGAAATTATCATGTTCCGGGAAGACACAAAAAGACAGCCCTGCAGTGAATGGGAGCTGATTAGTGCGTGCCGGGACCCTCGTTCTGATTGCCGCCAATTACGCTGCGCATGCGCACCTCGTGACCGGAAACTGTGAAATATTTAAACATCACCTGTTCGGGAAAAAGGTCTCCCGGCAGAATTTCCGATTCTTGATTGGGATTTGGAGTCGAGTATGAAAGTATGTGGTTGATTCTTGCTTGATGGATAACTAAACTGATGAACTGTTTTATCTCATGATCTAAATATATGATGATGATGTGGTGCTTGTGTAGGTCCTTAATGAGATATTTCAGATATCAGGGGAGGCCCATGGACATCTTTATATCCATGTAGCCCCTTTGGTTATTATGACAAGATTATAAAAACATTTAATAATGTCTAAACCTCCCTAATCAACAATTTCTTAACTCCCTGACATGGCATTGAAGGCTGTGTTCAAACATGCATCATGATGATGAACGTAAACATCACGCAGTCCTTAAAGGCTGAACAAATGTCCCTTTAATTACATGTCTGTATCCAGTGTCATGACCTTTGTAGGACTATTCGTATCAAATACTGATAATAATTAATTTCCATTCTTAAGTTGTCAAAGGTGGATCCACCCCTACCCCTATCATGTTACTGTTGCTCATCTCAGATTAATATCCATACAGACTTCAGCATAAAACTGGAAACATGGCCGGCCCTATTAAAGTTGCTTTACCTGATTGTTCTATATTTTCATTTTCCCAGTATCCAGTCTTTAGAAATGAGCACTACATCACATTACATCTAGGGAGTGGAGACCAATGAATAATACCTATAGTTATTAAATGAATTATCATAGAGGAGAAACGCCTTCCAAAATAAATCATATGCATTATAGAAATAAAGAAACATCATTTCTAGCTATGGTCTGGTCCTGATGATCCCTCGAATATTACAGTTGCAAGCATATCCACAGGAAGGTGATTAAAATGCAATAAAAGATTAAATGGTTTACCTGAATACGCTATACCTGAATTGAAGGGGGTTTTCATCAGACATACCCACTTTAATAAGGCTAATAACACAGCCATTCAGGGAGACTCACATTACAAAGTGAAGGGAGAGAAATATCCATTGTACTTTCCCTGTGCACAGGGAGAGGGTGACATTGATAGACGGAGGGAGGACTATGAGAAGGCTATTGTCGACGAAAATTGACATTTGAAAAAGAAGTTGCTACTGAAATGAGCTTTAAGTTAATTTTTTCTGCTTGACTTATTTCAAGAGTGTAATGAATTTCAGGGGCGTATGGAGGGGGTGAGCGGGGGAGCTCCTTTAATTATTTATAAGCTGTTGATTACCCACGTTGATAGGTTTACATTAAACTGGGTATGTTAGGCCTCCAATGCCGAGGTGGAGTTTCATTATATGAAAATAGAAGTCAAGGTCGAATTTCGGCCCGAATTTCATATGTCGTTGTCTCAATTTTCCTTCTAAGGGCGTTCCTGAGCTTATACTGAACCCGACAGTGAGTTAAGACCCAGTGGGCAGCTATCCTTGCAATCCAGGGGCTCAGAAACGTCCCTTGAATGCAAAGAGTGAATGAGTAATAGATGTTTAACGCCATTTCGACAGCTAAGGTCATATTCATGGCGAGAACGACATTACACAATCTCACAGAGGAATGTGTCAGTGCCCGCGCATATGTGCACCACACACATCCTGAGGGGATAGGAAAGATGAGAAGTAGACCCTTTTAAGTGGGCTAGGGAACCCTGAATACAAAGACAAATCGCAGCTATATAATATTGGAGAACTAAATCGCTATGTGGCATTCGACCTTCAGCACTGAAGCTAGGCGAATTTCCCTTTAAGGGTGCACTTCAAACCTCTGGCAGGGCCAAGGGAGCATCAACTTTGCCAAAAGAGGAGATTCCATCCCCTTGTTTAAATAGTTGCCTTTTATTGCCCAGAGCAATTATATATGTACCATATAGGTATCCCAAACCAGCAATTACAATTTACTGCCTTTGAGTCAAAGGCTGAACTGAATACCCGAGCTAGTTGCCTCTGGCCTGTTAGTGAGAGTGGGTCTACACGTGTGTGTTTCTTCGGATAGTTATCTTGTTGAACACCTAGAACCAAATGAGGGTTGTAAAATCTAATAGCCTATGTCTATATTGCATGAGCAATTCAATGTAAAGAGAAGCGTGGCGAAAAGATAATACAGTTATAAAGAGTCCATCATGATGTGATATAAATTAAAGGGTATATAGATTCCGATAAACAGATAAATGACTTAACGTATTGCCTAACAATTGGACATCCAGTATGTCTTAACAATGTGTCCCGGATGTATCCTATAGAAATTTCATGAGGATCTCACTATGTCCCATACATTGCTTAACCCTTCACAGACAGCGTGACCATTTTTACAGCATCAATTGTAATAACGGGACTCCATTGTGGTAGGTATCAGGAATTGCATTGGTACTTTATGCTAAAAGTCCAGGAGTAAAGTTACTTCCACAGTAACCCATCGACTTAGTGGATCCCTATCGTTTTATCAAAAATAACAAAGTTTACCAGAGTGAAATATGCCAAAAGCGTAAAATGTATTAAGGAATCATATTTTCTAAAAATGGCACATACTGCTCTGAATATGTGTTTGAAAAACAGTAAACCTATCCACAGAGAACCTTATAACCCACTGAACAGGACTCGAGTTGGGAACTTTCACAACTTGGGCAAGGGGAACATGATTTTCCCTGGAAATTTGGACATGTCAGAATATCTTATACACAAGGAAAGAAAACATGTCCAGTTCCTGGGAATATCCCAAGTCTTTCCTGGGAATATCCCGAGTCTTTCCCAAGAAATTTCTGGGAAAATCTTGAGATCTAGACTCGTTTTTTTCCCAAGTGTAAGATGTTATGGCGTGTCCAAACCTTTGAGGAAATTCACGTTCTCTATTCTTGTTGTATTCACAAGTCGGGACTCGAGAAATTCCTGAGAAATTCTCGAGATCTTGTTCAGTGGGAACTCAAGTGTGTAAGAACATCCTGTGTACAGTTGACAGACAGAGCATACATGGACGGATATCTATTTACGCACAATCGTGTTACTGTGTTCCACAGAATAGATTAAATACAGAACTCACACACAACCATAAACTAATATATCATGTTTTTTATAACTTATTCAGTCTGTTCAACATATGAGACATCCTTGGAATCTTCTCACATCAGTGAAAAGCATTCCCTGTACAGCTATTTTATATACAATATGTAACCTTTACTCAACACTATCCGCCCTCACGTACATGTCCTTCTTAGAGGGCCTAATGTTTCACTTACCTAAAGAGCCCTTTTTTTACTTTTCACAACTCTTTGGACATAGATTTATCGTATCCATGAATTACCAAGCAAGTCCCATGCTATATGGACCCTGTGGATCGAGACGGTATTCTTACCAATCAATGAGTTTTCTTATTTCCCTAAAGCTGTATTCTATATCCAAGTTACGTTGTACCCCCTGAAGTGGATAAGAATTCATGATTGATAAGGAATTTATCAGTAGAACCAAAGAAGACTTTAATGAACTTTGAAGGAAAAGTATAGGGAGCCATCTGAAGAATGCTGTATACAAAACTTACCTCAAATTATATATGTTCATCTATTTGTTCAATCACAAGCTCATTGACCCTAATCAACACTCCTCACGCGACTAAGACAGCTCTACCTAAAGCTATATGGAAAAAAGAGGTGGCCAGCCAATACAAAATCCTCTGTATATCATTTGGGTTAATGGTCGACGATGATTAGCGACATATGATAATCTGTAATTTGTCTATCCAGGATTGTGAAATACATGGTCACCCATAGAAAAAACTCACGTACTTGTCTCTGTTTACAGTTGCAATTCTTAACGATATGATAATTCATCTTTTTCCATTGGGACAACCACGCTTTGAAGTGGTTTCATTTCACATTTTAGACATATTGCCTAACAGCTAGAGCGGAGAGAATACACCTTCTTTATTTAATATGTTTACCGTGTGGAAAGTGTGGAAGTTGATGGATCGTGAAAATATAACTAGTGGTAAAACAGACAGGTTTTTCTGATGTGCTTTTTCACAGAGCCCCCTTTAAGGCTCTAATCCCAGTGCCGCTTACATCTTGAGTAAGAAACGTTCCTGCATGCATTGAGAAAAACACTGACAGAAGTGCTGCCCCTGTGGCAGGTTTCTGAATATATCTGTACACACGGTCTAGTTCTGGGAATACATCTTCATGGTTTATCTGACCAAGTGAAAGTAATTCAGGTAAAAGTGTCTCTATATAGCATAGAGTCATTTTTCCCTTCACCTACCACTTCTTACATGTAAAGAAGGTGAACATTACCCGTTGAAGACATGGACACTATATCACTGTTATTGGCTCACCTGAAAGTAATAGAAAGCTGCATGAGTTAACATGGACTACCTACTACGATGTTAGTACAACACCAAAGATTAGCAAGGCTAGTGCTGATCATCAAGAAGCTGCACTATTCCTGTGAAATCAGTCCATATGATAACTGTGTGAAGGGTGCATGTATTCGACTCTGCAGAGCATTTCTAGATAATATAATGCAGGTTAACACTATTCTAATATGCTCTCTCATACTACCAGTATCTATAATAAATAGGCATAATTAAATATGGAAATAATGATTATCGTAATTATGATTTTCTTGGGTATATTAGGAAATAGTGTAGCATAACATTTGCCATAACATCTCCCATAATGATCATGATGAGCCCATGAAGGAGGATTGACAACCTCCAGGTTGTGATATTTTATAAGCAAGGTTAAATATTCAGCTCAACATGTCACTTCAGCATGGGGATTGGCACAACAGAAGTAACAGGTGAAGCAACAGCACTCTGCTCAGATACCCACAAAGGGATCTACGGAAAAAAGGGCTATAGAACAAAAAGTGGTAGAGAACTCGAATTACTCATGGGTGAAATTAACATCAGCCTTGAGCTAGAGTTAGTTCTTAAGGGGAACATAGTGCATGCATGTAAATTTAACATAATGATGATGCTTGAGCCGAGCCCACGGGGAATTGACCAGGACTGCATTCGTGTATGATGGCCTTCATGGCACATGCAGCGCAAAATGGTCAGCAAGATGTTGGCGAGCAGCTCATCAGCGCTGCATTAGCGAGCACATAATAAGAACAAAAACAGTGGACGCATATCATAGGGCCAGCACATAACGGGTTAAACAGCACCCTGGGGAGGTAATAAGCACCTTCTGGGCATGAATAAAGGATTTGTAAAAGAAGGCTGGTGTACTTTCTTCTGTCTCAGAGTGTGATTGGCGATGCAGGCAGAGAGGAGATGTCAAGTCTAGAGGTGAGTCATTCATTCACCTTGAATACAATTGCTGGTTTCAAAGGTCTGTACAGCTACGTTAGCTGTCTCAAACTCCAGGTATATATGGTAGGACCACAATGGTGTAAATTCAGTTCTAAATCATCATATTTAGGGACTGGAGGTTCATTGAACCAGGGCTGCTGCACCTGTGAACAGTGGGGAATGGTTGAAGTTAGCAGTGATGGAATCTTCAAGACCCTCACTTTGTATTTTAGTTTATGGGAGCGTGGCTAAGAAGCTAGTATGAGTCACAATCGGTGTTTCTTTAATCAGCACTGAGGGTACACGTGATTAGCATAGTCATACATCTTTAACCACCAGATGAACGATCCACGCACCCTCCCTTTTCATCCCACGCTCTGCTCTCATAAGGAAACGGCCAAGGCCAGAATAAAAAAAAAAGAACATGTATATTTCAGATTTCATTATCTGAAATTCTAGAGAAGATATGTTCAATTGATTAAAGAATATGTTTCAAATCATACCTTCGAATAGCCCTTTTCAGCGATGTGATGTAACTCATGTTCTTTTTTTTTGTGACAAAGGTTTGATCAGCTTATGACTCAATTTGAGTGGCAGAGAATGCGCGACTAAATAGTCTGTCAGTCTGAGTATGATTTATCATCATATCATCCTTAGACTTTATAAGTAATATGCTTTATCGACCTTGAAAGAAATGTGATAATACAGGTAGTCAGACAGTCATGGTCATAATAAGAGATGATGTACCACTGTATATATTCAAGTGGAGATAGGGTATATAGGAGCATTTAAGTTAGCTTTAATTCACTCAGCGTCATCTTTCAACGAGGATTTCAATCCAAAGATAACGTTGATTTAAACAACTTCTACTTCATACAGTGTGCTTCTATCTGTCTTTCCTCAGGTCATGATGTTTATGCGGTGCAATCACTATGATACTTAGAAGAGCGAAATGCAAATTTTATCCACAGACTGGATTGTACATATCATCTGCACAATCATCATGTATGTTATTGTGTGGATAGTTTTTGCAGCTTGACCTCTATCATAGAGGCCTACCTATGGAACCTCAATGTAATTGTGCCAGGAAAGGAAATAGAACATACAGATCTTTAATTCCCTCCTTGTCCCACGCAACTTTTCCACGACTAGAAGAAGTTGCCTAGAGCCTCCAGATCCACTCTTCTTTGTCCTAGACAGAACCAATTATTTGGGGTGGCATCTCAGCTGAACAAACACTCAGGATTTGCGCGGGAAAAGGCCTACGGACGTAGAAATGTCGTCTGATGTTAGAGACGCCGGTAAGACGACGTGTGTGACGCTGGATACCTCCTGATTGGTATTAGATTAAGGATTTATTTCTTAATCTGCTAATGCATCTCTTGATCTATCTGGCTGGAAATTGAAATCTGGGGCCAATTCTGAGCTTAATATTGTGGGTTAAAGATACAATTTAAGGCTAAGTTTAAGGACATTTGTCATCATCAATCACGGCTGGATGAATTCGAAAATGTTAAATTGCAGATACAATGGCGAGATAACTGTGAATGTTCACTTGAGTAACCTAATGTTAAATGGCAGGCATATGGTATTTCAAACCAGATTTACAGATGGCCATAATGTGAGATAAAATACGGTAGGAGCTAGCTGAGTATGCTCATGCCAAGTTTGCTTGTGGGGAGTAGATAGAGATAGTAAATGGGTAGTGAGTGAAGGAGTAAGGGAGGGAGAATGTGGGAGATATGTTGCAGGATGGTTGATGCAGAGAAAGAGTGCAATGGGAGAAGTGGATAGTAAGACTAAGAGGGGTACCGTAAAGTCAGAAAACAAGGTGCAGGAGAGGGGAGGGGACAAGAAAAGACGGAATGAAGAGGTGGAAAGGAAGAAACGAGCTGAGCACGCAGGGGTGGGATGGGGTCTCCTATAGAATTTTAATCATATAGATTTTTGCATCAGCTTATCCTATCATTATTGGAAAGACACCCATCCTAACCCCTACACTACTAGAAGAGAAGGTGTTCGGGGCTAGGAGGGAACGAGGGGATGTAGTAACGGGCAGGGAGACTGCCTAAAGCTTGTGCTAAGCTAAAATAGGAGGTGGTCTTTATAGATCCATAAGCAAAGTTTGTCACAACCTATCCAATGATAGGCCAGTCTCCCCTACTTCCGTTACCAACACCAGAGGCGGATATTGAGGTGGCAGTAAGAACTCACATGCACACTGGGGTGGAAATACAGGTGAGGAAGGGGCATTGTATTGAGGTGATGAAGATATATGTACATAGTGGAAATAAGTTGGGTGGGAAGGCTTAATAGTAATAGATAGAAATTGCAGTTGGAGAGCTCAGAATAGGGGTTGCGAATATTCACTGATGGACAAGTCTTGTTTCATTAGAATAAATTATCCTGCTCTGTGGCATTATTTCACCCTTACCTAGCATGCATCTACAGTGAGAGAATATCAGTATATGGCTTTGCATCCATCGTCCAACCGGCCTTTTATGCAGCACAGTTGAAACAACCCAGACCAATAAGGTATATGATACAAAGTTTCATTTTCAGGCAAACCTTTGCCAAAACCTTGGGAATCTACCTGATGCACCTGATAGCAGCTATCAGGTGTGTAACTGACAATCATATGCATCAACACCACAGACACCTGTGTAATTGGGGTGAGGGGGTGGAGGTGCGCCCATTTGCCTTTGTGACAAACAGGTAATGTGTGAGGGGTGTAGGTGATTTACTACATGTTCAGTTAAAGAGTAGGTTCAGGGAGGGGTAGGGGAGAGGTAGGGTTGATGGGGTGTGAGTGGTCACTGATGAGTAAAGAAACAGCTGACAGATGGCTCAAGGTACAACTAACAACACCACAGGTGGTAGATGGGTAAAGCTAGCAATTTTGGGAGGACACTGAAGAGGGCTTATAACACTTTGGCGCTTGGACTGCTTGGGTGAATGGGTTGAGGGAAAGACCCTGTCCTCTATGCATTATTTTGTGGTTTGACAGATGCAGGGTGGGGGCAGCATAGGTTGTGTACCATTCACTAGGTGATTTACTAAATAAAATATTAAAAATGAATAAAAAATACAATTTAGTAATGTATTTGTAATATTATGGGCTTATTAGATGAGTCAGGTTTACTTAAAGCTCAAAACCTCCCAAAAGGAACAAATGCATGCCTTGGTATTTATCAGGTAAATAGGTGTCGATAGGGGATCTCTGTCTAGAGCCCCTGGCATGTTTGGCAGCTTGTTCCTGAACATAAAGTAGCATGAAGAGATCGAGGGGAGAGAAGCCCACACTTATAGATGCATAACACATCATGCACATAGTCTAATGTATACTCCATGAGTTTCACTCTCCACTCTTTGTTTGCATGTTAAAACGTGGGCAGTATTTGCTAGAGTCAAGTTAGTCGAGCCAATATAAGTGGAGAGCATTGTAAGCATATTTCCCAGGGTGGACCAGAAGTCTATTTCTCACATCCAGAGCTTGCAGAATCAGAGGGGCAGAAATCTTAAGGCCCTGGATGGGGGAGGCATGATTTATTTATCATAGATATCACAATGAGAATCAAACCCAGTCTACAGGGAGACAGAAATTGGATGCCTCCTGAGGGAAGGCAGCCCAAGTCTGACACACATCAAACACATTATGCCAGCATCTTCTCCGCCTCATGTTACAGTCATCCTAAAGACTGTTCAAGACGACACTACCAAAGATAATTTTCTTATAGTAACGTCACGAAATTAGGATAGCTTAGCATAGAGATACGGAGAAAATGGCTAGATTGAAAAAAAAAATCTTGAAATTTGCCAAAGTGTTAAGAGCGTGTCTAACCATTCTCATTCTAGCTCAAACCATAGTGCTGGATGTCCTAAGCTCACACACCATTTGTGACAGGATCTGCGAAAAGGGTCCCTAGTGCAGGGTGCTTTACGGTCCCTATTCGCAGTACATGTCACATTTGTTATCATGATACGCAAACTGCTGATGGTTAAATCGACATTTCATGTACTCAGCAACATACCACCATTATGAATTATGACGACATATAGGAGTAGGGTAGATTAACCTAAAGACGACCACATACCTGGAGTCGACCACCTGTCAGCTTGTTTTTCTCACTTTCACATTGTAGTGCATTGGTCTTAAACCCTAATATTATTGAAATAGAGATGTTATAGTACCCTATGCAATGATGTCCTGGAATATATGAAGTAATTGTCACTGCATGATAGTACACTAAAGTTCCCATGTTTGAATGGTTTTTACCATGACCACAGCTGGTCATTTCATCCGAATTCTACAACTTTGGTTCGATAATTTGAAGATGACAAGTGCTCACATATATATATTGGGATAACTGCGAACTTATATGTGAGGTGCAGTTAGGATAAATATAATAGATAACAAAACCCCCGGACACCCTTCCTACATGACAGATCTGCTTACATCCATGATATCCAAATGTATACATTCTAATAGTATTATCAGTCGTGGACTGAATTATGTTGGGAGGAACAATTGCTACCTAACGAGTCCACTTGGACGTTATCGATAAGATTATAAATAGATAAGCTTGGGCCTGAAGGAAGCCTGTTGTTAATATTTGCTCTCATATATACTTTGGCCCGGAATGATCACTACATTTGTGTAAGTTTGTGGAATCGCCCCTCCCCCCTCGCCCTGCACACACATCTCCCAGAGCCCCAGTGAGTGATTTGAGGGAAATGTGGGTTACCATGTACTTGCGGTAATGCCAGTCTTATCCCCCGGGTTCTTATCCCACATTATGTTTAAATATATCGACCATGAGTGTATCCACCATGTTCCACCTTCTACTCATGCCATGTCAGCCTCTTAGACACAACAACATATACCAAACATCATGGGGAGATCTTGTGTGCTCTTTTTTTGCCTTAGCATTATGTCTACCAGGTAAGGCAACCATAAGCTTCTTTTTCAGAGCATATTACTATATGGCTACTTTCAAGGTGTATAATATTGTTTTTACAGTGGCACAGTAAAATCTACTTCAGAATGTAACATTACCTGAGAATTATCTCGAGACAAGAAGTGATTGGTTTACGCTGTATATAGCCTAGCTCTTAAGCTGTGTGTGGACTCATATGGTCTAAAATCACAGAAGGTGTGCAAATGGGAATTTTGGTGAAAGTCAGCCCCCTACACTTAGGATTTTGATTTTTCCCCAATTTTTTTTAGATCATATTTTTGGGCTCAATGAGTTCTTGATGTTATATATGAGTTTTAGTGGATCAATATCAATATTCTGGGCTCCAGGGGGTTGAACATACCTAAAATTGACCCCTTTCAGCTTGGAAAATCAATAAAATCAACAAATTTCATCATTTTTTGTAGAATGAGGACTAGGTATGTGTCTGTCCACTTTTATTATGTAAAGTATAGAGTCTTGTGGTGAAATAGAAGCAAAAATTATGTTCCTGGTCGGATTTTTTCTATTATTCTGGAGCATTTTACTTTTTGTAAAGTGGTCTGTCCAGGCGATAATTTGGTCACTTGGCCTCCCCCCATTAAATAACTAAAAGTGAAATGGGTTCAATTATGCCTTAAAAGATTTGCTACATATTGGGGGTAAAGTATGTTGAAAACAAAATTTGATTTCCTCCATAAACTTCACTGTGACGGGGCAATAAGTGATTTTCCTTGAAAATCCCCCTTTTTCCTTGTCCGGGCGAAAAATCATGTTCCTTCCCCTCCTGTGTAGGATTAACACATTTAACTATCCTAACTAAGTCAGTTATTTACCCCCTACATATACCTAAGTGCCCAATATATAGGGCAATGGATTACTCTCCATCCTTTGCAGTAGCAGAGATGGGAAGTGCTATTTTGTCCGGGCGAAATCGTGTCCGGGCGAGTGACCATTGAATAACATGCCATGTTGAGGGGTTGATTTCCTACAGAAATTAAAATTTTATCTTAATGAAAATAACAGCTCTAGACCATTTAGACCTGTAGATTACAGAAATCACATTGTTATGTATGTCAGATGTGTCTTTTATATCATGAAATGAGTGTACTTATAATAAATGTTTGTAGAGATTCTTGGCATATGTCCGGGCGAATGACATTTGAGTAATAATTCATATCGAGGGCTTGATTTTCTACAGAAACAATTGTCATATTACCATGACAATCTGAGATCTAGACCATTTTGACCTGTAGATCATGAAAATAACATGTTTCTTTATGTCAGATGTGACCTTATTATCGTAAAATGAGAATACTTTTAATGGTTTTTATCATGATTTTGCCTACATTTCTTGTCCTCACACAAAATTCAATATTCCTGCCCCTCCTCTGCACAATAGGGATATTCAAATATCCTAACTATGCCTGTTATTTACCCCCTACATATACCTTAGTACTCAATGTATGGGACAATTGATTGCTGCTAAACCTTTGCAGTATCAGGGATGGGAAGTGCTTTTTTGTCCAGGTGAAATTGTGTCCGGGCGAGTGACCATTGAGTAACATGCCATGTTGAGGGTTTGATTTCCTACAGAAATAATCATTTTATCTCATTGAATATCACAGATCTGGACCATCTTGAGCAGTAGATGATGGAATTCACATTGTTATCTGTGTCAGCTGATTCCTTGCTATCATAAAATGAGCCTACTTTTAATGGAATTTGATCACAATTCTGAACATAATGTCCAGGCGAGTGATGAACTACAAGGTATTTTGAACAGAAATTACAGATTTTTCCCCCATCAAAACTATATACCACCTGAAAGTACATGCCGTGGGCATTGTATTCCATATAATCAATAGTTCCTACCATAGTCTGTTCAGCTTTTATATAAAACAGAAAGAAATGAACATCTTAGAATCTGAGATTTACTTGAATTCCAGGCTAGGCCCTATAGGAAAATGACCTGAGGGAAAGGCAAAAAGCCTGTTACGTCTGACTACAATACTCCCAACCCAACTATTAGACCCAGTACTACAAGCAAAATCCTAATAACAGTCGACCAGAAGCATATCATAGGTCATTTTGAATCAATAAAGGGAAAATACCCCGAATGGTCACTCGGGAGGACATCGTTTCCAGGTAGATAGGTCCTGGGCATTGCCATAGCAACGGTTTTCATATTTAACTCATAATATTTCATGTGCAGTTACCCCAAGACCTATACACTATCCACAAAAAATATTTTTGAGATACTACATAATTTTTTCTCAGACCTCTCAAAACTCCACCAAGGCCTATTTGCACACTTTCTATGATTTTTGACCATATATAACATTAAATTCTGATTTGTAGCAACAGTGAGCAATGATTGTGTCACAGTAATTGATTAACCTTTATTGTTTTCTCTTGTTTTTGCTGTTGTTTGGTTTGACCATTCTGGAGGGGTGACCTGCCAACTGCTATAATTGAGGAAAAAACCGTGTGTTCCCAAATCCAACCATGCACAAGCTCATCAAGAACCCTGGCTGGAGACATCCCATTCCACTGCCATTTATAAAATTGTTGAAGAGGAGAGGATGCAGATAAATGACATCCTATCACAAATGGCAGGTGGCCGGACATACAGCAACTGCACCGATTTATGCCTCATGTGGGGCCCTGCAGTGCCTCCTTATGCAGAGGCTAACCACCATAAGATCATACATCACTAAGAATATTGAAGGGAACTATCTCCACCCAATTGGAGTCCAGTTTGTAATAAACATGAAGGATTTGAACATTGAGAAGTGATATGTTGAACATGTCTGGTTCCAAGGCCAACACTTTAGGAACTTTAACATGGTGCGGGTGGCATATGGACACAACACATTGAGAGTTGTGAAGATCCCTGAAGCAGAAAGCCTCTTTACAAAGAATCTGATGTCCTCTTTGAACTTCCGCGGTGAACCTCGGCCGACAGTACCTAAGAGAGGCACAAGAAGTTACATGCCTAATAGACAGTCAACAAACGGCAGGTCAGCTGGCTGGGATGGGAGTTTGAATTCAGTATGCTGACCTCCTCGGGTATACAACTTTACGAAGTCAAGTTTCTGAAGGAGCGCACTGTTTATGAACTAAGTCTTGGTATTGGAAAATACATTTTTGCTTTTAAATTGACTTGGGGTAGAAACCAATTGTGGTCTAGTTGGGGAAGAATTGTGCATAATTTTAGATTGAAGCTCATAACCATTCTAGCCTGGGCCTGTAACTTTATGCAGATGCAAATTTTGGCAGATAAGGTTCTCACAAACTGTGCTGGAATGGTTTATCTTGGAATGTATTGAAAGTTTTATACCCCTGGGTGTATACCTTCTATTCATATATTAATGTCAAAGCTGCTAATATTTCACTTGAGTACTATCTGCAATTCACAATTCATCAAATGTATGACCGCATAATCTAACCTCTCAGAGTTTGTATTGCAGGAGGTTGGTGTTTTCTACAGTGGTGGCAGTCCAGTGGCTAGTCACAACCCCTACTATGACTCCTTCATGATAATAAACCTGCAATCATCTGAACTCTTCATAGGCATTGCCTGCCCAAACCATGCCCACTTCTTTGATTTTGTCCAATACCAAGTTGGAGGAGACCAAGGTAAGAGTTGCCCAGTTGCCAGCAAATGAAGTTAGTATGTTGCCTTTGTAAAGGTTTAGAGTAGAGTTCAGACAATGTAAAAAACTTTTATAGTCGACAGTTTCTGTGTTTCTGTATTTTCAGGATAAATCTTCTGAGACATCAAAATATCCTCATCCCATACTTTGAGAGGAGTGTTAATCAGACTGAGAAGGAGGCAGCATATCTTTACAAATTTAGCACACCCCAGTATCTGGTAATGTATCAAGAACATTCAAAGAACAAGGTTGGTCACTCAAAGGGGTACAGAATACTTTCTGATGGGATGTCAAAGGTGCTCCTTCCAAGGACCTACCATGGCTTCCGATCAAGAGCTTGGGCTGAATACCAGGTAACAATATACCCAGGTAGCACACAAAGATTTGCCAACGTTGGCCCGATGCATCGAGCCAACGTTGGGCCAACGTTGGCTGCCCATCGGGCCTACGTAGGCCCGACCAGTGGCATTTGCCAACCAAATGCCAACATTGGCCCAACGTTGGCAGGACATCGGCAAATGGCCTGGCCGACCATTTGCCGATGCTGATGTTTGCCAACCAAAAGCCAACGTTGGGCCTATGTTGGCATTTGGTTGGCACCGTCGGGCCTAAGTAGGCAGGATGGGCAGCATATGTAAAGCCGATGGTTGGGCCAACGTCGGCCCAACGTTATGCCAATGTCTCTGTGCTACCTGGGTACAGTAAAATGTGATTCTGCACCCTATGATTTTATGTTTTCCTTACAACATTCAAATGCAGTATCCAGAGAGGACTGAATCTTAACAGTATCTTCCAAGAATACAATGATTCTCTCAGTCATAGATATAATTATCCACAGTGGTTTATTCATTAGCTATTTGGTTTGTTTACATAGTTTCATTCAATGTTTCTGCAGAATCAGTTGCCATTTATTCCTACTTATAACACGGTTAGCGAGTTTTCAGTGCCGAAAATGGATAATATGAGTTCCTATATCTGGCTATATAAGAACCCAAAATTGACGGCGGACAGACAGCGGGGCGGACATATTGAATCCTACCTTGACAGCGAGTTGACACGAAAGTAAATCCTCCATTTTTGAAGCTTATGTACCAAATATAGCGAAATGCTTTGGACATAACATAGTTGAAACCTCATTCTAACTCCCTGTCGGGTAGATTACTTGATATTAAGGCTGAATTTAACATAAAAAATTATTAAACTTTTGAATCGAGCAACTTGCCGTGCGTCTTCGCCATTCTGTCAACACTACAGGTGCCACCACCTGGTGTGTACAGAATGGATTATATTTTAGACTGGCGCAGCTCTGTCTTGACGTGTTCGCAGTAGTAGGCCTATGAGAGTGGGAGTTGCAGGAGCTCACCAGCTTAACCATACGCCAACATAAAACCAAGATGGCGGAGGGCTGTCTTGTCGACTCGCAAAATAAATGAATGGATTCTATACAATATAAAAGTAAATACTAAGAATTAATGGAGGAAACCGTGTTATAAGCGCAATATAATTATAATGTATGGACTTGCACTCGTTGGCTTCATGGGGTTCATATAAGCATTTGCCTACGGCTCATGCTTATATCACCCCCTGAAGCCAACTCGTGCAAGTCTATTCATCATATATTACTTACTTAGTAGCATCCTTTCAATACCAGCAGGAAGCTTTTCATTATAAAACATACCACTGACCTGATGTTCCCCTGACCAGGTTGCAGTTACCAAACAGAAGGACCATGAACAGTGCAGTTCAAATATATAGAGCACCATGGGACCCTTTGATCCTGTCATGAGATATACCTTGCATAAAAGTAGCGAGTTAGACAGGAAAAGAAAAAGGCAGGGTAGAAATGTTATATGATAGAACATGTACTAACGTGATGGAATTCAAGCCCAACTGCACCTATAAACTTCTCCTTCAACTCAGCGAAACTTTATACATGGGGTTCGCCCAATACGTGAGGAAAATAATTCATGTTGACAATTCATACTCTTTTGTACAACCAGTTTAGGCTTACGACAATTAAGCTAAATACATTTACTAATATCTGAAAATTAAGTCTTGACCATTAATCCTTAGATCATATAATTGTAACATCAATATCTTACAGATATCATGATTAATTTTGTGTTATTCTTTCATAATCGTAGGACCTGTTGGCATGGATAGATATGGGGGCACATCACATCCCCCACACAGAGGATGTAACTATTGTTACCACCCATGGTGTTCAACTCACATTCTACCTCCTACCTTATAACTACTTTGATGAAAATCCCTCCTTCACATCAAATGACAACATACCGAAACCAAATGGAAGCAAACACTATGAGTATGGACAACCACGATAAAAGGATGGACGGAGGAGGTCCACCACACACCTCAAATACTGTCACAACCATCCTGCTACTGTTTGGCTGAGCCACATTGATTCTTTTCCCATTGCTAGCCTACATAACATGTGGAAAGATAAGAGTCACCAATAGGTTGTAGGGTCTGGACCTTTAGCGGCATGATAATGAACATAAAATACGGTATTGCATCTCAGTGCATCAGAAACAGACTCAAGCATGATTTATATCTGTATCAAGACCTGGCAATTAGATAAAGATGTACAAGTATTATCTAGACGGATGCAATAAAAATCTGAAAGTTTTAGAATGATGGCTTTGTGATGCTGTTCATGGTTCTATCATAAAGATTATTGAGCATAAGTCAGCAATGCATGCCCTTGGAGGGCCCTTAAAAAACCTTCCTCTTCACTATCAACACACCATTCTCGCCTTTAACCGTTCCTTCCTAACTCCTCTAACATCGTGCCTGCATTAGTTATTAGTAGATACAGACATGCCTATAGAGAGGGATCATCTTGGAGAACTGTTCGATCAATAATCCAATCATCTCAATGACTGCCGTCCGCCACACTTGTACAAGAAATGGACTGCCACACATCCCCTTACGCAGTGATTCCATCTATCCTATTACAACCGCCATCACAATCTCTTTCTCCATGAACTGGCTCTAAGCCTCACTTCAGGACCTTTCTGTATCCTTGGCACTTGACAGATCCAGCTTCTTGGTTTTGTCTTTTCATTTCCTGACCTCCACAAATGGCAGATGGATGCTTCGTGGTGTCTTCCCCTTAATATTTCTAGTCGCCCGCATAAAAGATCTACCCTCTTTCATGATGGCATCCTATATAAACACATATTTTAAGTGCTCCCTTGCCATCCTCCCCCTTCCCCTTTTAGATCTATTCCTTTCTTGCTTTCCTCATTACAACCTTCATCCACCAGCCTTTATTTTGCCACCATCCCTTGCCTCCTATATCGTGGCTACTCCTGGCATCCTGACTCCTTCAATGTCTGCAAAACCATTCGTCTCTGGCATGTTCCAATCAGCAGGCCGTTGCCTGGAGTGTCATTCACCTGCCACATAGCCAAAGGCAATTTCCTCGTTTCAAGAATATTTTTCTCATTGAAAGTAGTATGCACAAAACTAAATGTTTTGGGAACATTTGCGTCTGAATAACCAACTAAAAATTGAACTTACTTGCCTGTGGATCATTTTAAGAAGTGACGTTTGATAAAGCAACATAATTATGTTGTTCACCATGCTAGAGTTCACACACTGCAAAAATGGTGTTTAGATTTTAAACATGTTTAGGTCTAAACACATTTAAAACCTAAACATATAGGTCAGTTAGGTGTCTCATCAACTACACATTTAGGAAATGAACACTTTTATTCTAACTACATAAACATTTATGCTAAACATGTTTAGATATTTAGAGTTGAGACAGTTGAATAATAGGTGTTTAGATTTAAACATCAATATGTTTAGATACTTGGATGTTGAATCCACACCAGGTAGCAGCACTACCTTAATGGACTATCTGCACACAGTTATAATCAATTCTTGTGACAAATGTCCCTAAATCTTTATGTTTATCATGGTTTCATTTCTTAGAATGCCATGTGAATAGAAAGGGCAATAGAAATTGACTAGATTCACCTCATGCCACCATCATTACCATAAAATAATCAATAAACTCCATGACTGACACCTATTAGATGTTATTCTGGAATAGATAAGGCAATTTCCTTCCTACCAAGCTGTTGTACTTTCTCAAGTCTCTCATTCTGATGCAGTGTGTAATATATGTACACATATATAGCTGTGGCTGACATCTTTGGAGACTTTGACAAGTAAATACCTGCTGATGCCCCCCCCAGTAAATGAGAAAAAAACGAAAATATATCTCTGTTTTTTAATGCATACATGTCTGCAAACCCTAACTCTCCATCAAATCATTTAAACATCTAAACACAAAAATTCTTAAACACCTAAACACAAAAAGTCATATATCTAAACAAAAAAGTTTTAACCTAACACCTACAATTCTAAACACTTGAGCTAAGCACATTTTTTTTATCTAAACATGTTTAGGAAATTAATGTGATTACAAAAACGTTGCAAGAATATGTTTAGGATTGTGTCTAGGATCTAAACACCATTTTTGCAGTGCAGGAAATAGTTAATAAAAATGCAGAAACTCTTTTTGATTATGCATCAATATCTGAGGAATAACGATCTGTTTGTGATGAGGACGCTGATAAATCCATCTCTATATAATTATAAAGCTTTCCTGCACGAGGGAAAAAATAAGCCAAAGTGGTGAGATAATATAGCACTCAATCGACTCCTGCTCTCCACATATCATTAACCCTCTCACAGTATTATTGTTCTTATAAGAGCTCCAAATCAAGTTAAGGCAAAGGAAAACAATCACAATGACACTTCGGACAGATAGCAGGGATGTAAGCCAGGGTATGTGAAAAAATTCTCTAGACATCTAATTATAAATTCATAAAAAGAAAGAACAACTGTATGAACAGCAATCAAACGAACAGAATTTTGATCCAAAGAAGGGAGCTTTGAGTATACTTATGTTGAACTGATAAAATTCTTAAATTAGAGAAAAGACTTGCATCCCTTCGATAGATACATGAATGTAGCATCTATGCATCATGACGACCCAAGGTTTAAGATGAGAACGTAATCATTATTTCCATGTCAGGAAGCAATCAACACTAGGACATCATTATCAGTAATTGATAAATTGCGGGTACTAAGACTGACAGGCAAATTCATAGTCCACCTAGTGGTGGTTCCAAGTACTCACCAGATTCTCAAGGACCCAGCCCGGTGGCTCCACCTTTTGCTAATCCCTGAGCAACTCTCAACCCCCGGTTGCAACTGGTGACACACTTTACCTTTTCTCACCTGGCATTCATAACAATACACCTTATAAACTTTACATATCTAATCCATCACTATCACCGTCTAAAGTGACCATCCGACTTCCAGGATGAAGCATACTAATACTACACCATCTACTGCCGCTCCACCTAAAAAGAAGGCAGGCGTTAAGGCTTAAAAGACTACTTCTACGGACAATTTAGGCAATTTTTGTCACAAGCCTCAAGGACTATGTCCTCGCCATCCGGTCTCAAAACAATGAAATCCTCGCTGCTATAAACGGCCTTAAATCTGCTGCTATACAGCCTACAACTATACCGGGCTTCCCTAGCCCACTTAAAAGGGTCTATTTCTCCTCTTTCCTATCCCCTCGGATGAGTGTGGTGCACATATGCACGGGCACTGATACATTCCTCTGTGAAATTGTGTAATGTAATGCATATGACCTTAGGTGTCGAAATGGCGTTAAACATCTATTACTCACAACTACACAAGTACAGCCACAGGTCGGTCAGATCCTGGTAGTGGACATCACTTCAACAGAGTCAGTAACTTTAGTACAGACTCTGTCTAGGAATACTCGTGCTGCTGCAGCTGCAGCGGCCATCCTGACTGCAGTGACATCACAGCCTGCAACGGGACCGGTCATCAACCAGTTTGCTGCGGCCATACAGGCCGCTATCTTAGTGGGTGAGAAATCCTATCCTCTACCACTCAGCTACCAAGACAAAGTTCCTGCTTCTGTCACTGAGAAGGTAGCAACAGGGAGATAAACAGTTTTTACAGACCGCTGCTACTTCACAACCACCCTACAAAGACTCTTGCAGCTCAGCTGGTCACACTGATGTACCCTGTCAGGCTTACAACACTAAGGCTGGCTGCACTAAGCCTGATGGCCATACAGAAGGTGGTATACAGTATGGCCACCACTCATATTCAGAAGCTTCATTTCCACGGCTTCACAGCATGCCACTGCAAACAACCAGGAGATAAAGAACCCTCCTTTCAGGCCTGAGCCGGACTACCCCGACTCTCCCTATGATACTGCTGACATGAACTTGGACACAGACTTAGCCACCTCTATCCCTGCTGATAATTGTGATAAAACTACCTCATCCTGGATAGTATCAGTAAATGGTGTAAATTGTTCAAGCTTACTATCAATAATGAAAAAACAAAGTTGTTATGGTGTGCAAGTGATTCACTTAATGCCAGACACAATTTGAGTATAATGAGTGCTGAACTGGATAGTAAGTGCCTTGAAGTGGTTGATGAATTCAATTACCTTGGTGTTATCATTGATCGTGGTCTTAATTTTCGGAGAAACAACGAAAAAATAATATCTAGTTTCCGCCACAAGATGTACCAATTAAGACAATTAAGGAAATTTGTCGATAATAAGCTGTGTCTGACCTTATACAAACAAATGGTTCTACCTGTGCTGGAACATGCAAGTTTTCTACATGAAAGTGGTCCAAAATCCAGTGTTGGCCGCTTACAACTTATGCAGAATCATTGCTTACGGTTATGTCTTCGAATCTTTAATACTCGGGATATATCTGTATACGATCTCCATGTTAGAACTTACATGAAAATGCTAAAGGTTAGACGTGATAAGAACTTATTATCTATGATGTATGATGTTTCTTGTGATCCAAACTGTGTCAAACTCCCTGCCAGGAACTTGCGCGGCAATGTTAAAAAACAGTTAAAGGTATCCAGATCTAGGTGTTTGACGTATGATAAGTCACCACTGTACAGGGAATGTGTCCTTTGGGACAAATTGGATGCAAATACTCAGCAGATAGGCAGTAAGAAAGAATTCATGAACAAAATCTGAATGTATTTGGTGTATAACCGTCACTTGATAGACTACGCAATTATTTTTGAAAGATGTAATATACATGCTGCCTGCGGATAATCGACTTGTGCAAATCATGGTGATACATACAGCCCCTAAGAGGTTTTAGTTATGTCTTTAGTAATATCGTAATGATCTACACCCAAAATGATGCCTGCCTGATGTAACTTTGTACAACCTGATTGAGCGCTACACTATTTCTTTCCTGTTGCCGTGTTTTGGCCGATCTGAAAAAACGTACATGTATGATTTCTGCCAATAAACTTGTTAAAACTCAAAACTCAAGCTTAGGCCTAATGCTCCCATATTTAGGCCCATGTGAGATATCAACACTAAACTTCACACTCCAGACAACACCTGTACAGTAGACCACTCTCCATGTACTACTCATATAATAGAGCAAATAGATCAGGTCGTTAGTACTGCTAGTCCAGCTCGAACTACTATACATACTACTTCATCTGACTCTAGTGATAGCCAGCATTCACTGCGAGCTCACCTACTGATTCAGACTAAACCTGATAAACAGCCTATACAGACAGCTGCTACTTCACAACCAGCCTACAAAGTCTCCTGCAGCTCAGCTGGTCGCACTGACAGGCTTACAAAACTCAACGTGTGTACATCCATGTAAATTATGTGTGAAACCATTAATAAATCTAAATGGGTGCATGTCTAGGAGCATTTAAGAATACAAGAATGATTAAAGTATATCATTTGTCTCTATTGGTATGATTTTGATGTTTTTAGTGGTTGCCATGGAAACAGTCCAGTTCTGACCTTAAGCTACGAGTTATGCCGGTCCACCTCACATTTTCAGAGCCTCCTTTAGTTTAGCTATAAGAAACTCATAGGTGGAATTATTCACCCTGATTGGCAGTCAAAAGCCATTTGGCTCATGGACTAAATTGGCTTCTTTGTCTTCCTTAGCGTTTCTTATCTCCTCACCCCCACTACCTCACTGTGGTCTGGCCCACATACCTTACTCAGGAGAGACATAATACTGACTGAAACCGGCATTAATATAGTGATACGCTCATCAAAAACTATTGGACCAAGAGATGCCCCGGTAGTCATATCCCTGCCTTTCATCCCATCATCACCAGCCTGCCCTACTAAAGCCTGGGTAGAATATGCAAACTATGTACCATCATCTCAGTTTGCTCCGGCTTTCACTCATCCCTCAGGACTACCTCTTACCCCTCTCCAACTCACCAATATTACCAGAGCTGCACTATTAGACATTGAGTGCCCGTATGCTATGGATTTCTAGGGCCACTCTCTCAGAAGAGGTGGTCTTCAATCGGCTCTAGTTAGTGGATGTGACAAACAGGCTGCCTCACACCACGGCACCTGGTCATCCACTTCCAGTATGAGACCTTACGTACTGACCCAACATACCCTATCAGTCTCACAGTGCCTCAGAGACTTATTTGCATCTTTGTATGTTGATTTACCATATATATAATAGTCAAACTTAATAGTATGGACTCCGAACATTTATCCATTGTTGGTAACATACGGTACAAGTTAGTGCCTTACCTCATTTACATTTTCAACTCGTAGATACAAACCAGTATCTCATTAGTTTAGTTACATGTTTACCATATACCATATTTACTCGTGTTAGTGTAATAAAACTCCACTTTATGAATTTCCTGTTCAGTGTTCTCATAACACCCATCGCCAGGGCTCAAGTGTCTGCAACTCACTTTACTCTTCTCTAAAAGACCCCAGTAGAACAAATAAGGTGATGATCACCCTTGTGGTCCTTGTGGTTCGTGGTCGTTTAACACCATTCTGACAGCTAAGGTCATATTCAAGGTGAGAGATCTACATTAGGGTTTAATTGAAAGATGAATATTGTATGCCCATGACCGTAAATATATGCGCCAGACACACAAAGTGGAACGATGAGATAAAGACCATACTAAGTGCGAAGCCAACACATCCATCAGGGGAATTCCGCACAGGATGCAACGATACATGAGGTCCGAGTTACCCCTCGCGCCCACTTGTGAGCTGGTTGCTGGTCGGGCAGCAGGAGGAGGGTGGGTCTCCCTAACTAGGCCACAATGCTGTGTCAATGGGAGAGAAATTCATAGTCAACTTTTAATGGGTAATTTTAGGAATTTTGCCTTAAAAAATTATGAAAGTGTGGGTATGAACACCTTGTTGGCTGGTGTGAAAAATAAGCTCATTATGATTTATAGAAATAGGAGATATTGGTCTGTGTATGATGCACACACTGACCCACATAGCTGAGACTGTGAGTGCATGGTATGTTGTCCACTCCCCACCCCCTACCTCCCAGGTGGTCAAGAAGTCTGCCAGCCGTGGTGGGAAAGGCACCCACCATGGCTTCGCATACACCGCCACCTAGTGGACATATCCGCGGCTTTAGGGGCATGCTGGAGAAACTCGGACCTCATGTATTGACCACAGCCCCTACACTACTCAAATCTTCAAATTGTTTTAAGGATAATAGAGCATTTAACTGAGGGACAGGAGGGTCTTCTCAAAAAGAAAACGAATTTTGCCACTTAACTGCATGAACTGTGTTCATATAAACGTGCACTATGGCATACACATCCTGATTGTCTTTCCAAATGTAATTCAATATAGGACTGTATACATGGGCACATGCAAACGTCAGCTGGTGAAAAGGTGTACGTTTGAAGGGGAGAATGAGAATATACCATTTACCAACACAACTTTCTGCACGTTTCTGCATTCCGTGCACGTTTGGTTTTTGGCAAGACCCGCCAGACCTTATGGATGTAATCAGGGTTTACGAGAGCAGACAAGGCATCGTTAGTACGTACTGATGTATGGTGCACTTTTGGCAAGATCATATATATATGATTATGTAGTGATTCTCACTACGATTTGCCATGGTCGATTTGCCACGCTATGTACACTATATTTCAGTAGTATATGCCTAAATTCTACCGGCCTTCCAGACAGCACAACCTAAGGCTTAGTCATTGCCATGGAAGAAAACCTCATTCAGGTAACATGATGTATAAGTATGTAACCCGAATGTGTTACCAGAATAGAAGAAAGATATGCAGCTATAGTAACATGTCCAAATGTCGTCTGCTAGTTGCATTTTAGTGCCCTCTGTTGGAGGCAGCGGGAGGTATTATATGTAGCCATATGGTAATGCCACATACGTACAAGGTAAAGGTCTCTAATGGGTCTGCCTCTGTAGACCATCATCGATTCCAAAATAATAATGCCCAGCTCTCTAGGAGGCAAGTTTTTCATCTGTTCTCGTTCGTCTCAGCATGCACAATCATTACTGCTTTTTGATGGCTTTTCTTTGTGACGGGTGTGAGAATTATTTTTCTTGGAGCCCGCCATAAAGCAGCGCACATACAATGGTTTAATATCTTCAATCCCTTGGGGATGCCAGCTGTGATTTTCAGGTGTGATTCTCCTTAATATAGCAATCAATAGAACACTCCAGGTGACTTTTGAAAGGAAGAAGTGTAACAAGATGCATTTTTACTTCCAAACCTTACAACTACTTTTGACATTTTGCCTTTGTAGTCTACCTGTTACACTCCTACATATATCCCTACACAATGCACCAAAGGTGTAGGCTGTCTACATTATGGCCTCCATTTCGCATTTACAACAATAGACCATAGAGGGCGCTCGCCTGCCATTCTCCCCTCTACGAGATCTCACGGGTATAGAACTTTCTCTTCCTCCTTTGGGGATTATGAGGAGAGTTCTACAGTAGTAAGACCCAAAGTGCTGCGTTTATTGTCTGAGAGAAGGCTTTGAATAGAAAATTTGCACACACTACAATACATTTGAAGTTATATATGGGATTATTTTGGGAATGGATTTAAACTTGCCGTTTGGGAATATACATACGCCTTTGAGGTTAAAATGGCGTGTGCATATATGCATGTATCCAATATACTCTGCATTAATGATGCATGCAGCTTTTGTGAAGCACCCACACGGTTCTCAAACTATTGTAAACCCGATCTCAAAGGCTTACAAGTGATGAATCCGATTTGAATTGTATTTCTGGGACCGTGTTTCGACATAGGGAATTGCACCGTCCCTTAATAGAGTGTTTCTTATTTCTCTTTCAGACAAATTAGACCCTGAGGATGCAGAAGGGCAGAGGCAATCCCCATAAAGGGACCCTATACCTTAGTGTGTATGTTTATGTATGCTTTGAAAGGTCATTCTATTGCTCTGAGGGGACTAGATGCATAGGGATATTGATCCCTTTTGTAAGAGAAGCACCGTTTATATTTTTTAATGCACCCCAATAAGCATAAGGCCGTACAACTTGAATAATTCCAATATTTCTTGAATTATTCTATTTTCATGCAACCAATATGATTCAATGTGTGGGTCGTAAATTAGCCTGGCCACATGATGGAGGGGTATTTATGTTCATAAGCTTATGACATAATTATCTGCACATAACGTTATCGCAGTTCATATATTCTCCCAGTGGGAAGCTAAAATATAGACCACATGGCTGTTTCCAATATCACTTAACAAAAGTACCTATTCATCTATGAATAGCACCATGTTCAACTCAATTAGACTCCACCTATTTTGTTTGTTCAGTTTGTAATTGCTATGCCCAATACAAAGGAGGCCTTATAGAAATAGCCAAATGGGCATAATGCACAATGTGTGTAAGGCAGATAAAGATAACAAACCCTCTTTGTAAATGATCCTGTGCGAAATAGTTGGGGGAACTTTAACACAGCGTTTAGGTTGTTTCCTTCAATTATGGAAACTATGCTGTTTAGTATAGAGCAAATTCATTATTGATAATGACAGGTTGTGGAAATATTCCTGAACCGTGCAAAGGTTTTGTTTCAGCAAGCACGACATTGGGTAAAACAGTGTCTGAAGCAAATTGTATAGGCTCCAAGAGGTACTTGAGGTGTTTCTGGAATAACGATATGCGCTGACAACAGCTGATATGGTGGGAACCATCTTGTTGCTGGAAATGGGTATACCCCAGGACAAAATACCCATCACAGCATTTTCAAAATACATGACATTGTATGGGTGTGTTTTGCCACTTTTGATGGGCTCACGGGGTATGGGTCTAGATTCCTGTTGACATATTTTTATCGTTCGTTTTATGTGCAATTTGTAAACTCCAACTCATTAAATGAAATGAAGCATTAGATCCTTAGTGAGATATAGATTATCAACTTGAAATTACTGTTATGTAGTGTGGTGTTTGCACGGTCTGAACTAGGTCTATCATGCAGTCATTTTAGAAATTACCCACTGGTGAGTGTCGTGATAAATTAGGCATCTTATTATTGTACAGCTGGATACTTACATGAGTAATCGTCTCAAGTATACAATAACTGATTCTCACCTGGAAAGAAATGGAAAGATAACAATGTAAATATAAGGTATAAAGATTAAGGCATATAGACACTATCATACTCCAATCTTGCATTTGATATCGCCACAGTTTACTCAAGTTATTAATTGGAAAGCCAAATGAGATGTGATATAGATGAATTATTGTATTTACAAGGGAACTGTATATGTATATCGTGGCGATCGCCCTGCAAGGTAAATAATATCTCAGAAGAATATATGTTATGGTCAACATAGACGGAGGGCACATGTGGCGGCCGCTCAGCACAAAGACAATAAAAGGGGATTCATGTAAGCAGTGCCTACAGGTCACAGGCCAGCTTAATATGGTCTGTGCGACAGGTATTATGATGTCGTGTACAGATTGACATGATGGAGCTCAGTCTATGTAGATTCTATTGACTCTGTAAAGACGGCATAATATTCTAATGTACCGTACTCTACATAAATGTTTTGTCGTCATGTATGTATGCCACAAGCGATATGCTATGTATTATGATAAGTCTATGGGGTTGAGGCACTCCCGGAAAATAGCATAAGTACATTGACAACTTACCAGTGCCAAATTCTTTACAAAACGACAAACTACATTGAATCGTTCTAGATTCTGGGGATATGAATTATTAAGGAAAAGCATTCCCCAGTGTCTACATCAATTCCTATAGGCTGTTGCCAATGATTTAAGCAGAGCACACCATTCATGTCTTTGTCTCCTCTTTCCAACTTCTATCAGTAACTAAAATCTTCAATGCAGGTCCCATTTAGAAGGCTAGCCATACACCGTAGCAAGAAGCTTCTACTATAGGAGAGGTCACTGAGAGCATAGTCTATGGGTAGAGTGTGACAGGCCACCCCCGTCTACCCCCCCCCCCATGAAACTAGGTGCCCCTGTGTCTTCATTGTTGATTTCTGTAGAGGATTTGGTGGTTTATGGAGCTGTGGTATTCCTTTATCAGGGTGATATTAAAGGGGAAGAAGGAACCACCTAGACCAGAAAATCCTGATGAATCCAAATTTTCTGACCATGATTCTCAGACTTGACTAAAAGTACCCAAAAATGAGGTTTGATGAAGAAAATATTTTAAAGATGTACAAAAATAATATTCAAAATGATGAGATGTCTTTATAGACACATGTAAACCAGAGGTAGTACCTCAATGCACATTTCCAAATGTCTGCCTATCTCCCAATTTGACAAGTATTCTAACTGTGCATTACTCTGCCTATCACACATACTGCCTATCCCTTAGTCTACCTATCACTCATACTGTCTATCTCTTAAATCCAAAGCATCTTGAAGTAAGGCTATCTCCCAAAACACCTAGATACTAAAGCTTACTCCTTACTTTAGCTAATCTTCTCTGGTCCTAGTTTCCCATAGTATACCTATCCTCAATCTTCCTATCATTCATTTTACCTATCCCTCATGGTGACTATCCCTAAGACCACCATGTTTAAACTGTATTGTTCATCTGTTTATTTAGGCCCTAATGGATAACAGTACATTGCTTATCATGTCTATCATTTTGATCCTACCTATCCTTAACGATGCCTATCATAAAGCTTACCTATCCTTCATTATACCTATCCCCCAACTCTGCATATCCCTCATATTTGACTTGCACATCTGTTGCTAGCACCCATGTTTTCTTGTTTTACATTAGCTCATCTTACAAGGTACTTTCTGTGCCTATCCCTCAAACTAGATATTGCACATGCTACTTATCCCCCTTGCTACCAATCCTATTGAATACCTATCCCTCATGCTCTCCATATGGTTTTCTTACCATGTCAGCTCAGTCAATCTAACCTGCTCTCTCTATACATATCTCAGCTTGTGTTCAATTTCTTCTACCTGTCTCCAGGTCTATGCCTTGTGAAATATACCTATCCCCCATTATGCCTATCCTCTGTTCATATCATATATAGGTAAATTGAAAGATATGCAGCATGAATGATAGGTAGATGTATGAATAAGGTGGACTGTAACCAGTATGTTAGGTGATAGGGTGACTAAGAAATGGTCATCATAATGAAGGTTGGTTGTGACATAGGTAGGTAAAGAGAGGTGAGATGGATAAAAGAGCTGTATAGAGTGCATGGGGGATAGGTAAGGATGGGTAGCAAGAGGGATAGGCAGTATGAGCAATTAGCAATTTAAGGAATGGGCACATAGTACCTTGTAAGATGAGCAAACGTTAAAAAAGAAAAGAAAAGATGCATCCTAGGGACAGATATGCAAGTCAAATATGAGGGATGTGCAGAGTTGGGGGATAGACACAATGAGGGATAGGTAGGCTACATGATAGGCACTATCAGGGATAGGTAAAATTGAAATAGTAGACATGGTAAGGAATGTACCGTTAAACAATAAAGGCTTATATAGCAGACAAACAGCGCAGATTAAACATGATGGTCTGAGGGATAGTCACCATGAGGGATAGATAAAATGAATGATAGGCAGATTGAGGATAGGTAGACTAAAGGAAAGAAGGAACAAATGAGATAAGGTAAGGTGAGGGGCAAATATTATAAGTTAGGCCTTTTAAGAGATAACCAGATTGAACTGTAGATGTTTCGGATTGAAGAGATAGGCAGGATGAGTGATAGGTACACAATTAATATGCTGTATGTGGGATAGGCAGAATAATGCACAGGCCCAGAACTTGCCTGACGGAGAGATAGGCAGCCATTTGGGTATGTGGATTGAGGTATTAACTCTGATTTATGTGTTCTATATTTAAAGATTTGCAATCATTTTCAATATCATTTTTGTACATTTTCAAATATTTCCCTCATCAAACATCATTTTTGGGTACTTTTGGTCAAATTCTGATAATAAAGACCAACATTTTTGGATTCAGCAGGATTTTTTGGCTTAGATGGTCTTTTCATTTCATTTGGTATCCCTTTCATGAAGATACATGATAGCTCCATAAACCCCCTTATCCAACATAGGGCCCAATACTGAACACAAAAGGTCACCTAGTTTCATGGGGGGGGGGGGGGTAGAGGGGGGTTGGCCTTCACTATAGGACTGTATGGACTGACCTATCCTATACTGTACAATCCTTGACCGTAGTGCTTGGGGGAGGGATGACATTTGAAAACCATGCAGAAGATAGGGTAGGCATTGAACCAATAGCGATGGCATCATTGGTTTTTTGTGAATGTTTTCCTGTTATGATTTGGCTTCAGAAGGTGACATTACACCGAATAATTGTGTAACCTTTCACCAGTTCTTGCAATAACAAGAAGGCCCTAAGCTGTAGTTCTATCATGTTAACCATTTAAGGAGGTCATGGTGGCTAAAGTGCAGGCCCAATGCCCTTTTTTTTTACAAACACAATGGCTCAATGCAGTGCTTGTGAGTGGCTTATCATCTCTGCGTATATATAATTGTTGATGCTAACTGTTAAGAGGATCCCAAACCATGTAGGGTCAGAATAATGGACTGGTGTGGCCTGTCTGAATTATCCATCATGTAAGGCTATATTCATACACCGCCATGACAATACTGAATTAAAGCATACATACACATTGTGTGGCCCTTACAGATGGTGGGGCTGCCCTGGAGGAAACACCACTAAATCACTCAATAATGGAGGTATTTTACCAGCTCCATGACCCAACCCAACACTAACCACCCTGCCACCTGCCTCACCTGTGGCCTTCAACTCTGACCCCTTCACAGGTGTGTCCCAGCTAAGCCCTGGCTTCTGGTAACCCCCAACCCCTGTTACTTATTAGTCGCCCTAGTTGTTAGAATGACGCGTTAACAAGTGCTACGAATGGCCAGTTGAGAGCTCATTTTAGAAAAGATATTCATTCGATAATCAATGATAATTGGCAGAGCTGGTCATGGTATCATACAATCTGGAGCCATAATATTTATGACCTCTACTATTCCTCACTGCCCTGGTTCTCCCTAGTCCCTAACTGAATCATGCAGCATGACCTTATTTGAATGGACACTACTCTAGCGTCCTCTCAATGTAGCAAGTCTCTACTAATGGATGCCCATTGGGCTGGCCCAGACTCTGACACCAGCCCCAAACATGTATACACAATTCAGCCCCACAACTCAGGCCCTGGAATGTGATTACGCAGACTTCTGTAGATCTAAACTCTGATATTGCATGTCTGCCCAGGGCCCTGTATAGTACCATACATTTAGTCTAGGAACTCCATATTCAATTCCCAGGATAGTGGTGTTGGTGAAAGTTCTAGACAGTAGGGGCGTCATCTCAGTAGGCCCTATACCAAATCAGTGGATATTAAAGAAAGTAAATCCCCCCCATAAATAAATAGATAAAGAGAAAATAAATAAATGGGGATGGGGTGCCCCTACAACAAATAGCTGGTTTTATGGAATGCAAACAGTCCATCATTAACCCTTTGAGGGTGGTGTTGTGCTTTAATACCTTATCTCCCTTGCCGACGTAACAATGAGTCATGGAGACCTGATGGGTCTGTACATCAGAGAATTAAAAGCAAGTTCCTGTCAGTGTGCTACTGCATTGGTGGATCATGACGGCAAATATAATCTGAAGCAGTGTAATGTTTGACAGGCTATATTGGATCCGGAGCACCTAATTCTACATGGTGGCATGGCCTTTTTCCGATGCATCATGCCATGTGCATTTTTCAGATCAGACATGGAGACTGACTTATTAATCAAGGTGCCCCCCCCTATCATACGTACGGGGACGGGACACACCCACCAATTTGGACCTAAAGATGGCACATAAACCCTTACATAAAGTCGGAAAGAAGGGAGCGTGAACCCCTTCATCCCTTCATAATATGGAGGACATCGTACGCATAGAATATACTGAGAAATAGTTTCGAGTGTCCAGGGCCTTAACCTTGTTCTGGGGTAGAAACTATAGCTAGGGAAAATAACGGTGGATTTTTAGACTAATATTCAAAAGGATTTGTAATGTAATGGGGCCCATGTGGGGTTTAATAGATTTAGCAAGTGACTGTGAGATTATAAAGGTGTGAAGATCCAGAAGGAGTAAGAATAGTTGCAGTGCAGTAAGCCTTTTCGGTGCTTAGACCGTTCTACCACTCTACTGCTAAAGGTTGTTTCTCTTTTCACCTGTTCACTACTGATTGTACCACTGCCATTATTTCATTTCCCCTGCGTCTCTGTAAAATGAGTTGCTCTACTTACAATTTACCCTCTACCTGGTACCATGATTGCTGTCCTTTCCATTCTCTGATTAATTGAATGCTCTATATGTGGCCCAACAGGGGAGCACGTGCCTCCGGGGGGGGGGGGGATTTTTAGTACTGGTTTTGGCCACCAGGGGGCAGTATATGGGTAAAACATTGACAAATATGCTAAAAAAAGCTTTAGCCCAATTTTTGATAAGGAATCCAGTGGTATGCTTAAAAACATTCCATCTCCATTGAAAATGTTCCATTTTTGGAACGTTATTTGCCATGGAAACATAGAAAATTGGTAGATAAGGCAATTTCTGGTTGCCATGGAAACCACTCCCCAATCCCAATTGGGAATTCTTGCAACAAACCTTTTTTGAAATTCCCTCAGGAATCCACAACCGAAAACAGAGCTCAAAAATTCCCTCTAGAACTAATTTTATGACAAAAACATCACATTTCTTTGGTTATTTTTCCATGAAACTGTATTTTTTGCATTATTAGTGTTTATGATAGGATATAATGCATTTAGAGCTTATTTCCTATTTTCAGTTGAACACACCAACCTATGTTTGACAAGCAATTACAGCAAAACTACTGCGGATAGTTTAGCTCAAGATATCTCATTTTAAAGGACATGACTTAAACCTTAAAAACCCGGCCATTTCCCCCCAGGAGGCATGTTTTCCCTTACCTGGCCACATATATCTATTTTCATTCTCATCCATTCATTCAATCTCTCTCACAGATCTTTGAGAGATAACCTTCCTAGAATAGCTTCCTACCACCATGTACAAGTGTCAGTGGCGGGTCCAGGAAAATGGTTGAGGGGGTGGGTGGGTGTTGGGGACAAACTTTTTTCTCTGTGCTGGCCAGGCAGTGGAGGCAGAAAACATGGATATCCCTGTTATTATAGTCCAGTCTGTATTACCTAGGGTAGATGGCTTATGACAGTGCTATCTACCCTTTAGAAACATGTTGGGTCAATTTCAATGTGGTCAGAGGAAACATGCAGTAGGTCACAGAAAAAAACGGCATACCGATCGTGCCTTTGTTAACCACTTCATTCCCATGTAGTGTTGTGATACTCCTTGCAGTGTTGAATAACTCACCAGTGACAAACTCATCTATTATGACAAATCTAAAAGATTGACAATATTCTTTTTCAGCACCGGCGAGTTACTCGCATTGAAGCATCGTGACATGTATAAATGGACATGAACTATGTATGCATTATATGGTCTTCGAATGAATAGTGTTACAGAGACACAACCCAGCAAATTGTCGTCATCTGTCGCCATGATTGGTCATCAATGGTGACTCCTTTTTGAGTGATAACTCATTCCATCATCTTTCGCCACTGTGTGTGAGACTTACGTGGCATATCAATTGCTATTCCTGGTGATCTTGTGCTATAATAATGTCGTGTTCCATCTAGCGACATATGTGAGCCACTTCACACAGGTTAACGAGGACTCACGACAATTTGCTGGGAAGCTTGAGAAATTAAGCCAAACCAAAATTAATATTCATCTCTTTTTCTAATGCTGAGGATTGGAACATTTTCTAGAGTGGTTAGCTATTTTACCGACATGGGATGATTGTAATATGATCGTGTTGCACTGTAATGCATACCTGTCAAACAGGAATACAGTATTGTGTATCACCCAGTTGACAAGAGTTCATATTTTCTGTCAGATTCTCTTCATATTCTTGAGAATGGACCATTTGCACAACATTGATTGATTAACCTGTTTTGTGCATATGAGGTCTTTCCTCATGACACTGAAATTCTGAAATGGAAAAATTAAAATCAGCTCCCACTCTCTCTCTGATTTTATTTCTACCTGAGTCTTAATCCCACACCTGTTAATAACCTGCCATCGATTCACAGGTAGATGCAACTTGGACATGAACTAGAAGGCGCCATTTTCCGGTTTGTCAGAGTGTGTGACAAATTACAATGAGAAACTGACAAAGCAATTCAATATGATGAAGCCTTACTTGAAGGCTAGAGTATACAAAAGTATAACAGGGGAGGCAAGGTGTCTTTGCAATTGGCCATGACCGAAGGTCATTTCAAGAAACAAGCCTCTGATAAACATCTATTAAAACATCGCCTACTAGATAACGCCAGGCAAGTTAATTATTCTAAATGGCTGTGCAAGATTGTACCAAAACTTAAAAACAAGGCTTTTTGCCCTTTGGACTGCAAAATCCCTATACAACAGCAGAAAAGAGGCCCCCGATAAAAGCTGTTCAGAGAATATGCGCAATCTGGAGGTCAAGAAGGGCATAGGCCCCTACCCCCTCTCATCCTTCCGCAAACCCTGACTCTCTGTATGGATACTGAGCCAGGGACCTTGGACCAAAGCCAAGGGTCAGTGCAAGTTATCAATCCTGGGACTGTTTTGGCTAGGCATGTACTAAAGCATAGATGACTATTTCACACCCTAATACTTTCTGCACTGTAAATGGTACTTGATTTTACCGACCAGAGGCATCAGTAACTATGATTCTCTTTCATGGAGGTAACTAAAATAAAGCCTTCATATGCATGGACGGTTGAATTTAGGTATGTATATTTTGGATTATGATGCGGTGTATACATCTCCATCAGAAACACTCTGACTCATGTGTAAAACGGTGTTCTATAAATTCTTTATCTTCTCACGTTCAACACACATGTCATGAATTATCTTATTTGGTTCAGGTATTATCCAAATAACCCCTGACTTGGATAAAGGATAATCTGGCCTGACTATAATGTCCATTGCCTAGAATAAAGTAGGTAGCAAGCTATGTTTCTAGACAGACGATTGGAAAATGTGAAAATGAAACGCGGGTGACCAGAGCATACTATATGGACCACCCAAGGCAATGTTTATGTTGGAAGGATGGCGTCTACACTGCAAAAAAGGTGTTTAAAGATACACACCAAATTTTCTCAACACCAACATTTAAACATCTAAACACTGGAAGTGTTTAGGTGTTTAGCTTTTAAACACTTATTCTCAAACACCTAAACACTGAAGTGTTTAAGTGTTTAGCATTTAAACACTTGGTTAAACACTTCCTAGTTAAACACGTTTAAAATTGAACGCGTTTAACACTTAAGAAGCGTTGAGAAAAATGGGACAAATAAGTGTTTAACCAAGTGTTTAACTTCTAAACACCAGTGTTTAATCCCTAAACACTGTTTTTACAGTGTATGCTCCATGTAGACTGGCATGGACCCTCTAACTAGGGTTGTAGCTTAGTCTGACCCTAGTTGGGTGGTAGGCTTTATACAGTGTAACATCTAAAGTACTGTCCGCCAAGGCAAACATGCAAAAGACACAAGTTGAAAAATCATACCTAAAGGGCGAAACTACTTCAAGGTGTGGCCTCTTTATAAAGTCCACACTGTGGTAGATAGAGATGCACTTAAAAAAGGTTGATATCAAATGGCAAAGTATTACTGGGAAATATTTTGTTAATATTTTCGCACTGCATTTTACAGGTACGTGTGCTTTATACATGCACCGCTCCATTATACACCACCACCACCACCACCATATTTCAATATAAGTGACATAGACTGGGAGAAGGGGTCTTAGAACCCTCTGCACTAAGCCCCCTTTTCGCAGATTGTGTCACATAAGTGTTATTTGACCTTTCTTTACTGTGCAAATACCTGGATGCTCAATAATTTCAAAATATTACATCATTGCCACACAGCAAATCCTATCTTGGTTCATTTTCATGTTATTCGTATGATTTACATCTGGAATTGGTAGATACAACCAAGGCAATCCTGTGATTTAGTGTGAATAAGATAACATAATGTAAATTTTGAAAAGGCCATTCGCTGAATTGGCTAAAGTGCTATATAATATATTATATAAAAGGTTTAGTTCTGTCTATAGTGTAGAAGTCAACTGTTCCGTACGTTTGCCGAGGACCACAGGGGTTAAAATTTCTCTGCCACAAGCCATGTGGCTAGTGGATTAGTAGGAATTTGTAAAGGTGGGATGAAGTGAAGGTGGTGATAATAGCAATGATAGCTGGTTGGTAGCTAGGTGAGCTGCGTAGGTTTATGAGTGGAGGCGCGGGGGGGGTGCCTTTCCATGTAAAGTCAATGTACTTATATGAAATGTTTCAGAATGTTTTTGTTTCCAAAGAGAGAGGGAGGGAGAGGGAGAGAGAGAGAGAGAGAGAGAGAGAGAGAGAGAGAGAGAGAGAGAGAGAGAGAGACAATATTGTCATATCTTAGGGAGTGGTAAAGGTAGGGAAAGAAAAGACAAATGATACTATAGTATCCTATCCTATCCCTAACCCTAACCTTATCCCTTCTTATATCAAACACGTAGAAAACAATAAAACCATGATCACATCCCTCTACTCTTATAGAATTTGAAGAAACACTAACCGTAGTGATACTGTCCCTATGCCATAGATCATGAAATATATAAACCGTAAAGATATGATCGTTATTCTGCACTGTCTCTGCTTAAACTATCCCTGTCCCTGCTTAAACTCTCTGACTCTCACTTTCTCGGGAGCAGAACGGTGAGAACCCTGGTTGCTACAGATTTTGTAATGCATTTTGCTGTCAGATGTTTAGATCTTTTCTGATAAAGGAGGTGGACACCAGCTGGTGCCAATTAATGTGGGGCCACTTTCTATAGATAGCTTGGCCGGGTATCCCCAATTGTTTTTTGGGTTCCATTAGGTATAATTATGTGCAGCCATGATAGCTTCGTCTGTAGAGGATTGGATTGTCAATATGAAGAGGCCAGATCGAAACCTTGTGGAGTCAATCTTCTTTCTGGTTTCCATATATTATAGAGCTACGTATATTTACGTCCAAATGTGTCCTTTTTTACATACAACTTTGTCTGAATTTATTTCAGATCAGTTGGACCTAGGACCTAGCGTAGCATTCTGGTATGGTGTTTACTGGGCTATGGCCAGAAGAGGAAACATGTCCATGATTTGTTGAAAAGAGAAACAATAAAAACAAACAAAAAACTGCATGTGGATACCTACTTTAGGTAATATGCCATTAAGCAAAATGTGAGCCTAAATCGATAGGAGGAATCGGTAGATGAGTTTATCAAAATAATTTGTTCACTAGGCTGCAATGGATGCTGTGATGGAATAATTGATTGAGTCATCTTATTTGTGAGATCACCCTGTGTCACCAGGTTACCAGGTGTGTAATTGTCATCTTATTCCATTAGATGGCCGAGTGTCTTCCATCATCTAATACATTAGGCTGACCCTAGATGTATGGGGTGCTAAGGTAGGCCCTATTGTTACAAACGTGCCTTATTATCAGCTCTAGACCTTATTTATTGGAGACCGAGCCTCTTGCCACGAACACCTATTACATCAATTAGTTAAAACTAGTGGGAGATATCGCCTCTTTGGGAAATTGGCTACCTTCTTAGGATGGTAATCCATTCGGTGCTTTCCCGTTCCAACATAACATCCATTAATTCAACTATTTCCATGCAGAACTTACTTAAGTCGAGGAGGCAGGCCAGACACATCCACTTAGAAACTTCAGATGTTTGGCACTCTTGTTAATTTCCATCCTCTATCTTTTGGGTTTATTGGTTTGGTTTCGCTATCTAGTTAGGATGTTTGAGTGGAATTAGTGCTATCCAATTATCTCCCCTTAGAATTGCAATATGCCAGGAATTCAGAAGCAGCGAGGTTTCCAGTGACTTGAAAACTTCATCAAATATTTTATCGTTTGTGACTGCAAAGCCTGTTTCATATTATTATCCTAAATCAGATTTACTAGTCACTCATTTTAGACCACACATGACTGTCACGATGCATCAATAGTGGTCTGGAGATGGCCGCTGGTTAATCTGGTTACTAGATGGATAAAACGTTTTCAGTAAAGATGACGTAAAATTAATTGCACAAATTGTGCCCATTGGGTATAGCACAGGAAGCTAGGTAAATATGAACTAGTAACTACTGTATGGGCCCTGCTTTAGGGGTTAATTTGCAAGCCATCGTTTTATTATTATTATGTTGCCATATATATGCCGTAGTATAGTAGCAGCAGGGATATTATAAAACATTTATCAGGTAATATTGAATATATCATTTACCTTTCAGTAAACTAATTTCATATCATAATTTCATTGTCTGTCTGGCCGGATTTCCACACCAGATTAACTAACTCAGTAAGAAAGGAGAGCTCCTGGTCCTGTCTAATGTCACCTCTGGAAATCTATGGAACCTTTTTCGTGATGGGACTGTCTGCAGTTTCTGACTTGTCGTTACTCTGTTCGCCTTAAGGACTGTATCTTACTTATATTCCCATTTGTGATGAATAAACATAGTCCTTGGTAGTTATTTGCTACTGCTGCATTTATGCATCATGCCAACCCTTAAATAATGCAGGGTGCATCAATGTTGTACTAGTTCATGAGTTACTTCATTAGTGCATCAAGACAACTTGGGGCATCATATTCAGCCCTTTGAGGGCTAACCAGCTGACCAGCCCTACAGGCCAATGTTCTCTACACCATCATACTCTTAACTGTTAAATGCAGGACAAAATATCATTCTGCATAGCCAAAACGTGCAATGTAAATCATCATAACAAGTGGTGGGCAAAATAAGTTATTAAAGACGACTTAAGAAAAGATAATATCAAAAAAGGGCATCATGCATTCAGGAAATGATAATATTATTATAATATGGCCCCTAAGGTGTTATGGACACCATCAGCACCAATAATAGATAGGCTGTTTCCTTGTTACTTACTACATGTTTCTTCTGACCACACTAAAACCGAACCGACATGTTGTTACTAGGTAGACACTCCTGCCCAATACCATCTACTCTAGATTTACAAACCAGGCTACAAAAAACAGGGGCGTTAATGGTTCTAGCCTTAATCATTTCTCCCTATAGCACTGTGAAAATGGATGACCATGCTATTTGCTGGTCAAATGGGTCTACAGACGAGGAACTAGGAGTGTGGGTGGATAGAGAGACAGGGACAGAGGATAACAGTCTCCCAAAATTCTGCGTTTGTGCATTGTTACAACAAATGGGGAAACATATTGAGACACTAAGCAAGCCCTAACAGTTTGGGGCTGGCACAAGTCTAGAATGTAATTATAAAGGTTATTCTAGGAAGGATCAGCCCCTACACCAGCCTTCATCCTAGGTTACATCATAAGGTGATATAACAACACTCATTAGTGCCTGTCTTAGTGCCTACATATTGATAGATTACCGTGTTATGTAACGGTTAGGACAGGTACCCGGGCTATCCCGTAGCATGCACCTTCATGAATTATTGTACAGTTATAAAAGCTATGATTATTTGTAAACATGACTTACATAAACTGTTGATGAAGGTATGGTATTCAGTAGCTTTAAAGATAAATCACGATAATAGTGAAGCATCTTTCAGTGTTCATTATACTTATGAACTGAATCTGAGGTTTGTCCCACGAGGATAAAACAAAGAAGGGGAAACAATTAAAAAATGTGACGAAACAGGGAAAATCATAACATTAAGGGAAATACCCACAAATGCTCTAAATACGATATTTAAGGAGGTACGACCAAAAGAGTAAAAATTAAGCGAAAACAAGTCTAGGGTAACTTTTTCTGAAGCTATAGCCAAAACTCTATTTTCCTTCTAAAATGACCTTATTTAGAATAAAAAAAGAATGTTTTTTCCCTAAATTCAGAACATTTGTTGACATTTGGTTGTCATGGAAACCATAATTTTGTTCTTTTTGAATAAAAATTTACCCTATCTTATTAACCTGTCCATAAGGTTTTCATAACTGAAAACGGAATCGAATTATCCCTTCTAGATTCAAAATTATGGATGATTATGTTTAAAAATTGTTCTTTTACCCAATAATTTCATTTTATATGCATTATGTAACAATATTTCAATACCCAATTGAGTTAAGGGCTATCCTGAATTTCTCCATGTTGCTGACATCCCATGTTTGAGATCTTATGTTTCTGTAGCTATTTAGAATATTTTATCAAGCAAAGTACCAAAATGTAGCTGAAGACTTGAATTTGAAAGAAGGGATTTTCCCCTAATGTTACGATTTCCCAAGTTTTATCACAAATACTGAACTTAGTGGCCCCTACATGACTAATCCTCCTATACCTGACGACATACATCCTTTAGATTCATCGCCACCTACGAGATACAAACACACCATATGCCATGGGGACATGGCACATACAGCTCCCATTGATATTAATAGGACTGAATAGGTAATGACACTGTAGTCAGGACTGATACTAGAGATTAGATGGAGCATCCTATAAAACCATATTTTAAATTTCGAAGAAGGGTAGAAGAGTTCCCCCTCAAATATCTTCGAATGTAGAAAATAAGAACAATGATATCAGCTCTTCAGGTGCCTCATTATACGTTTAATGTATGTTATGGGAGAGCACTGGCAGATAGACTAGTGACTCGTTGACGAGTACATGAGGACCATGGACAGTTAAATCAAAATCCCCATTGAGGGCTAGCATCGACTATAGTTGACACCATGGTAGGCCTAGCGTTGACTATAGTCGACACCATGGTAGGCCTAGCATCGACTATAGTCGACGCCCATTATATTGGATTTGTATAGGAATTGAAAATAGGCTCGTCCTCTAGAAACTATACTTTTTTTAGAGGCCGTCCCCATGGCCAGGGCAACCATTTTTGCTCTGCCCTTAAAGGGAAAGGTTCAATGTTTCATATACCTGGAACCCAGGGCTGCGTTGCACGATGTGTCGCTTTAATCAGCCAATGACAGGGGAATGGCAATTCAAATATTGGGGGCCCTGAGCTGTAAACGCTGTGAGACTCTTCGATATTACTTTAATAACCTATGTTAAGGTTTTCCCTTTCTTTAATAGCCGTCCTCGACCGATTCACTATACTACCGCCCATATAACTCTCTCTAGGCTCTCCCCCATCATTTCTTCTCCGACAAAATAACATCAAAGGCCTTATCCTATACATACATTGTCATTCATGTAGTCTCTCCTCTGTCTCTGACCCCACTTTATAGCAGCCTGCACCCTCCTCCGGTTTCTGTCGGGATGTAATGCGCTGACCATAGTGTAATGGAGAGGATGATCTATTGTGGGACAAAATGGCAGCCGAGAGTGATCACTTATTTGACTATTTGATATGGGGCGTAACTTGTTGTGTTGTTCAGAAGGGGACAGCATGGTAACATACACAGCTTGACTTGTTACATCCTCGTACATCTGCCCTAAGATCACACAGCCTCCACTGGCAAGCCATCCAGTACCGTCAGAACTCTGAGATGAAAAGATCTCCTCCAGGGCAGAGGGATTAGCCCTGAGACCCCTGAATACTTAAGGAGGGTCAGGTTAGCCGGCGGGAGGAGGGATCTAATGGAGTACTAACAGGTTGTATTGGGCAAGGTGCCATCTTAATCACCTGAAAGCACTGTACGATTGTCTACGCACTGGCTGTGCCAAGGTGATTTGGGTTAGGGTATTCATCAAGATATGTTGTGGATACTGAATAAGATGAAGGAATATTTAGGATTGGAAATAGAGGACGGGGAAAGATGAGAGAGAGTCGAAGGGGGGAGAACAATTGGTGGGGGGGGGCAGAGGTAGAGGGGGGTACGGAAGGTAAAAGTGGTACCCTGTGGCATTGTGACATGAGATCTAGTGTAACCTAGGCACTTCAACTTTCCCTGTCACTACAAGAGCCGCTTGAGCACTGCAGCATTTTCTGCCACTGCAACCTGTATTAAATGCCACTGTAAGCATCACCCTGGCGCTGCAACATACCCTGCCCTTCTGATGCCATGTCATGCCATTCAAGCACTGCATCCTTCTGATGCCACCCAGGGACATTCCTTGCTACTATTAGTGCCCCCACTAGATACTCCTAACCAACCCAGACCCCAGTTATTCCCCTATAGAGTGACAATGTGTCAGCTTCCACATCCAAGGATGCTTTTAATAAACAATGGGAGGAAAGGAGATATAGTCCTGAGCCCGGGAATTTGTGAATAGCATGGGACTGAGAGCACGACACACGCAGAATTTGTTAGTACACAGTTTCTATGTACTGTAAGGCATGTATTGTACTACATCTAATGGGGTGCTTTGGTCCATTGTTAGTGTCTGTGCTGCATTAAGTACGCCTCATGTTGACCAGTGTACATGAGCGTGGCCTTTAAAGGGTTACAGTGAAGCCAGGACATTTATCACATCTAAACAGTATACAAGCGCACATAAAGATGCAGCGTACATAGCCTGGCAATACGGCCCAACCCTATATGGGTCAGGTCGTCAGAAAGTGTAAGATTTTGCCCTTGAAGGCCCTGAAAAACTAATTTTCTAATTACTTTATATAACCTTATCAAAATTGTCAAGGTACATCTCCTCAGCTCAGAAGACCAAAAAATACCGATCTAGGCCATACGGTTCCATTTTTATTGCTTGTTTTATGTCATGTAACGTCCTGTACCAAAATAATGAAATATGGAGGTAATTGAAGTTGCTCTCAGTAATATAAGACTGTCCCATTATGCATAACAAACACATGAAATAACAAGGCCAATATTTCTATTATTGACTTCAATTACAGAATGGAACAAAATTTGAGTTATGCATACACAGCAGACTGCGTCCTACATGATGATAAAAGTACCGGACGTTACGTAACGTCCGGTACTTTTATCAGAATTATTTCACATAAGCTGCTCTCATATGGAGACAAATGCTGGTAGACACACAATTTCTTCACCAAAGTAGGGGATGATAGGGCCCTTTATATAAGTAATAACAAAGATTTTGAAGCTTAATTTTTTTCAAGTTTTATAACCGATTTAGATTTAGGTACCGGACGTTACAAATTACAGATTTCCATTTTGAAAGACACATCATGAAAAATTCTCACTTAGTAACATCTCCAAACCTCATGGAAATGATACCTATGATCATAAACAATACAAAAAATAACTTTGGGATACTCTATTGTGTTCTTTATTCAATACAGGACACTTGTAAAAAATACAAAAAGTATAAAAAAGAACAAATTTGGCTGTTTTTTCACTTCGGCAGGCTATAAGTCCTAAAGTTTTTGATGGATGACCACAAATTTACATTTTTCTGATAGCCCTAAGTGTTCTCTATCAAATGAGTCTATGTAAGACAAGATTGGTTCACAACTTTTTTCTCCAGAGCCATGAAAGTCCAAAATGACCCAAAAACACAAAATCTACTGCTTTCTGGCGACCTGACCCATATACTACTCACGGAGGTATGTCAGACCGTTTTATCGTTCTCGGTGCAACCTCACTTGCATAGAAAATGAGGGGGGGGGTGCGATCTTCCAAATGGGACGGTCCCCATAGGCCTATAAGAAATACATGCCTAGTGCCCCAAGCCATACAAACTTGCTTGAAGTGTTAAATTAAATGCACCACATTTAAACAGTACATGTTCGGGTGAACATTTCTGTTATAACCCCCTTGTGCCACCCACACAAGAAACAGAATTAGATGGTGAGTTAATGGCCTGTCCTTGCTTGGTACATAATCTAGTCATTGCCAGGAGCATGGTAATAGAGGCATCGTGTATCTCTTAGAGGGTTAAATCCCCCCTTCCCAACTGTATACACATACAGTATATCGCCGTCTCTACAGGTGGCAGGTTGAGGGTAGATGTGATGGAGGGGTACTTGATATTCCCTGTGTACTCTGACTGACGGATGATACCACCAACATGTGGTGGTGGGCGGATGGGTGGGGGTGGGTAGGGGTTAGAGTAGTATGTGTAAAGTTGCCCAGGTCCTGGACACCTAGGACAAATAGGTCAGAGCCCTGAGACTGAATTTTTTATGTTCTGCATGATAATGCAATGTATTAGGCCCTTTTCTCAGTAGTAGAGTATGTCAATGTCATTATACTAATGTAGGCTTACCAACCAATCCTAGCAGCTAAATTCCAAGAGCTATATTTGTGAATTTTATACAGACCTCTTATAGGATGGGAATACCTAAGGCATGAGCATGGGTGCACCAATGTAGTCACATTTCGTATCAGCGTCGATGCTAGGTAATGGGGGATTGAGCATAAATACATGCATAGGCATGAATCCATCTCTTCAAAGCGGAAACCTTGCACTAATAAGGGTTGTATATATGATACAATGTCAGTGTTGTAATGACTTACCAATAAAGGCATGGTGCTCTACCCAGACATTAACAGAACCAGCAAGAACTTCCCAGTCGGTTCGGATCTTTGCTGGTCTATGTGTCTTAGGGAGTGGTTTCTTTACTGAGAGCGCAGGAGGGCAGACTCATCGTATCACAAAGCTTATCTTAGTGTTTGATGAGATCCCGTCTTAGGGTGAGGACAAACTGATCTCAGATCAATGGTTGATGGAGATAGAGGAAGGATGTTAGGGATAGAGAGAGATAGAGGGTAGAGAGAGAGAGATATAGAGGAAGGAGATGGACAACATAATAATATGAAGGGGAAGAGGGAAGTATTATAAGGAAGGAGGCCGGGGATATAGGGTGGGAAAGACCATTCGAGAGATGGGGGCCTTGGAAGCAGAGAGATATAGGGGTAAACTAGAAGGAGGGAGACAGCGAGAAAACAGAAGGGAGAATTCTGTGAGGAATTCTGTTGACCTTATAAAGTAGGTGTGGATGCCATGGGTCTACTCCTGATGGATACCATATGGACATACAGTAGGTGCACAGCATGGAAACATGAAGGGAAAACACAAATTGAAGGCCAACTTGAAACATACCACATCAGTGAGGACGCATGTTTCTGTACCTCTCTGTCTGACTCACTGTTTACCTTTTGATGGAAATCAAAACAGAAGAATACATGTAATATGTTTGTCTGCCACTCACAGTCATACAATCAGTTCTATTTGCTCAGTTCATATAAACCCTTTACGCATGGTATGTTACCATGTAAGATGGCTATTATAATAGATCTACACCAGTGCAATGCGGAGTAATTCACAGATGCTGCGTTAGAGCATCATGCCAACTGAGTTTATCTCAAGTTGAATACCACAGCCCCATAGGTTAACCAAGAACCTCTGTATCATACCCCCCAGTGTGATAAGCCTTCCCCATATCACACTGTCAGGGGAAACATCCTAAATGATCAAATAACAGATGATAAAATCATTTATAATGACAAATACATTTAATTTTGAACATATCTGACTAAATTGAAATAAATACAAAGTAGCAACCAAATTGGTCAGCACTGAGGATTATCACACGAGGTGAAGCCGAGTGTGATAATCCTCAGTGAAGACCAATTCTTGTGCACCTTTGTCTATTTATCAGAAGTGTATGGTCCGCATGATGTTTCATCGCGATATTGTGACCTATACTCACCAGGTCAACATTGAATGAACTTGCTGTCCAGAAAAATTCAAAGGCATGGAAGGTTCATTTTGACACATACATTTGCATATTTCTGTCTTCCAATTGTGTGCAAATGTTGTGAAAATGTATATCAATAAATTTAGCACACATGTATGATATATCCACAAAGCGTGACCCATCACATTTCTGGCCATACATTATACATAGTTGCAGGTACGTCAAATGTGGTCCAAAATTATGCCATTGATCTAGAGGGGCTCGATTCATTTTGGCATATATAATATATTTGAATACATATATACATAATATATGAGCATGAGGCAGTAGAATCCCTTACTGCTACTAACAGAAAATGAGCACCAATAAGAATAATCCAATGGTACAGACAGACCTAGATGTTACAGCCTTCTTCTAAGAAGCTGCAGATTCAGGCTGTGACCGCCTGAGGTCTCTGACATCTGAACTGCGACCTCAGCGCCCTCTGTGACAGGTAATGAAGACAGACTACTGCTGGTTGCCTACAACCAGTCATACAGGGGCCGCCCCCACCCCCATCCCCCTCCATAATTTCAAAGGAGTCAGAGAAGCCAACTCACAAGCAGACATCAGGACTAGTGTTTCAACTCATGCCAGGGGGTTATTAGGATCGAGGAATGCTGCGGGTAGGATAATGTGGGGTTGGGGGGGGGGTATGTGCAGTGTAGAAGTTGGGGTGGGAGAGGGGGCAAAAAAGGAACTGGTGATTACTTGGGTCAGGAGAGTTGAAAGGTAGGGTGAGAGGGGAGTCTGGGGGTTGGTGAGGTCGGTTACTAGGAAGATAGTGTGATGCAGGTTGGCTGTATTACTTTGCTACAGGCTATAATATATAGCATAGATGGCTTAGGATAGTGTGCTTCAGTCAACTCTGGGCCAGGTCTTTGATGGGTTGGATAGGCTCTACTATCGACCAAAGCCGTGCAAGCGTGATTCACTGAGAAGAAGCTGGTTCAAAGTGCTTCAATTGCGATGCGAATAATTACCAATGGTCCCCACCCTCAAGGTCATGTTGCTTCTGCTATCCTTAACTTGGTCCCTCAAGTCAACCAACGTCTACAGATTAACATCCTAAAATTAACTTTTAACTAGTGATCAATAACCTCAATAACTGCAACAGGAGGGAAGGCTTTAACATACTCCTAACCATGGGAGGTGGCGTGTTCGACTTAAGAATCTGATACCAACAAGCTAGGTGGTCGAGTCAGGGGCAACCTACCCGAGGGGTCGTTATGACCAACAGTTATGTACATAGAAAGATGTGATGTTTACCACTGACATTTAGTAGAACGTGTCTAAAGAGATTAATATATCAGTGAGGTTGTTTGTGGTATAGCCTATAGGGTAACATATGGGCGGCTGGTGTCTGAGGTATGGGTATAGTAACACATATTTTAGTATTCTATTCCTTGTAACTCATCATAAATGGTGATGTTAAGAGATGTCTACATCATTGATGCACAGGAAGGACAGTGAATGTTCTTGATACTCGTTGGCAATTTACTTAAAACTCTTATATGAGACTGCTAGGCAATCTAGTCAAGCGCGAAATTGATATCAAAACAGAAGTTGCCTACAGAATTATTCTTTGTTCAAAATCTAAAACATGCGCCCTTTGGCCCAACCCAGTGGGCACAGGAGGTTGAATCAACATTAAATCAACGTTGAATCAATGTAGGTAGTGACCAATATTAATAACATCATTTAGAATCTATCCAGTGACAGATTCATATCTTGTTCATAAATACCTTCTTATCACCAATATTTTGAGTTGCAGCGGACAATTTATCTCATGATATTGAGCCGTGCATCAGTGGTGATTTGTCATAAGTTAGACATCTCGATCTACCGACGTTTAGTCGCTTTTTATTATTACCCGGAGGGAACATGTAGGTTTTAAGGATGCATGAAACATCATACATAACAGAAAGAAGGCTCTTATTATGTCTAAACTTCAGCATCTTACACTTTGTATGCATATGAAGATCATGGATTGAAATATCCCTGGTTCTGAATATACGCAAACATATCCGTAGACAATGGTTCTGCATTAATTGGAGGTGCCCTACATTTGGCCCACTATCATGTAGATAACTGGCATGCTCTTGCACAGGGAGCATCATTTGTTTATACAACCTAGTGCACAAATCATTGTCAGTATATCTCCGTATTTTGTGCAGCTGATACATTTTGTTGTGAAAGCTATTCCTGACCTTTTCAAAGTTATTTTTAAAGGTGAGACCGTGATCCACTATTACACCTAGGTAATTGAATTCAGTAACCACCTGAAGACGATGTCTATCTAAGTCTACACTTTTGTCATTAAGCTGATATCTTGTAAATATCAAATCAGTAGCACACCACAATAGGTGTGTTTTATCAGTATTAATTATCAACCTAAATGCTTTACACCATTTGCTTATACATGCATCTAAAAGACTTTGGAATTTATCCAATACAACTGCGGGGTCGGAGTTTCTATAGTAGATGGCTAAATCATCAGCATAAAGACAATAGCTACATGACTTAATAACAGATACATTACTATTAATGTAGATAATAAATAGTAATGGCCCCGATACAAAGCCTTGGGGCACTCCACATGTAATATTAGCACCAGGAGATTCATGATTATTTGCCAGAGTAGTTTGGGTCCTCCCATACAAGTCTTGTCAGCAGGAGGGAGTGATCAAAGGCCTTTCTCAGATCGATGTATGGTCATTGGAATGATAAGCATCGGTGTATACATATATGTATGGGAGTGAGTTGGGGAATGTTATTAGCACAGGTGGCCCTTATTGTTGTAAATACACCATCTCTGTTTTCAGTAAATAGAATATTTTTAAGCTGGTTGTCCAAGAAATACGAGTCTCAGCTAGGGGAACTAATTAAAATATGGTACTTTGTTGACAATATAAGCTACATGAGGTATGCTTTCTACTTATGATACTAATAAACTGCCTGTTCCTGGAACTCATGGATATAATATAATGGCAGTTATTCTACATAACTATGTTAGTACCCTATTCACACTTCCCAGCTCATAAAAGGGGCCTGTATGATACTACAATGCTGGTGCTGGTGTTTTATTTGGTTTATCACAAGTCTTGCATTGATGCGCCATGGATACAAAACAACACGGTGAGCCTGATGGCAATGTACAGAACTAGGAATGGATATGACGTCATTTCGCCATATGTTTCTGGGGTTCTGATTAGCAAAGTTATTAGCGATGATAAGATTGGATCTATATCCAAAATGCGGTGGCACCAAAGGACCTATAGCTGTTGCAGAGGGTTGGACCAATCAGGACCACAAGACGAACTTAGACATCGCTCCACCCTCCTTTTTATACTCTCTACTGCATGCAAAGCTAGCCTTTCTTCAGCACTCATGAAAGGGCCATCCTCCTGCAATATAACAACAAAAATGGAGGAGAGTGTCTGTTTCCAAGAGACAACATGCTTATATGACGTCACAAAGCACCAAACTTTGCACCCGGCACCGTCCTCATTTGCATCCTCGGCACCTTCCTCATTTGCATCCTCTCTGCTCCAACTTATGGTGTGTCTCTGTCCATCTGCTATAGAATACCTGCATTGAAAATCCCAAGTTGGGTGCTGACGGTCTTTCTGTATCTCTGCTGTAAATATTTAGTGGTACAGTATGGACAGATCTTGCACCACAGAGACAAAGACAGCGAAGTCTCAGGTTTAAGAGTGCTCCTTAAGTCTGCCAGTTAGCTTACTTGTGTTTTAGGAGTTTGGACTGAGTAGCCTTCTTATGTCTCGTGTAATGTGACGTTTTTAGGTGGAGAGGGATAACAGGCGCGGCCTCGCATCTCTCGGTTAGCTAGACGTGCAATGGGGGGAGGGGGGAGGCTTTGATCATGAATACACGAGACAATAAAATCAGTACACATCAATCCCTTGGGGGAAAATTGCAGCTGGGAGAGATAGAGTGGGTTATATAGATCCAGTCGGAAACACTGAGAAAGAGATTGATACATAATTCTTGAGCCGAAACTAGAGGGGAAGGAAAGGGAGAGACAGAGATAAAAGAGAGGGAGAGGGCGAGAGAGACTCAGACAAACCGTGAGAGACATGGGGCAAGCTGAAAGGAGAGCCTGTGAATATAGAGATTTATGCGGAGTAGACTTAGACAAGACAGAGTACTTGTAAGTATTGGTTGGAAATGGGAGACAGCAAATGAAAGTGAAGACCACGTTTATTTTAGTCCCAGCCTCGAAGCAGAGAAGGGGGATCAGGTTGGTGACAGAGTCAAGACGGTCTAACATCTTGTGGCTCAGACTTTGTGTGGGGAGGGGAAGGGAGTAGGGGGCTGTTTAACCTGACACAGTTTAGCCTTTAAGGGGTGTATCAGACCGATAGGTCCATGTGTCTTTGTCGTCATTATGCACCAATACACTGGTGTCGACTGAACTTTTCAGTATCGACGACCCTACAGGAAAACATCAGAGTAGGTTTCGCGAATTCAACCCTTAGGGTCGGCATGATGCATTAAAAACTTTAGTGTATCGTGTTAATAAATGGGCACAATGAATCCATGTATCATGTGACCCTGAGGGGGTTAAGCTGTTTGTTCAGTGTTGACAAAGAGTCCCACAAGGTAGTTGACAGGAGGCTATAGTGTGGGATCAATTACCAGTCTGAAAGGCTGGGAGTGTACACAGGAGGTACGGGGAAACAGTGCGTCAGTTGATGGCCGTATTCCACCAATGCCTTTTTCCAAAGAACATTGATGACTCGACGCATATTCTTCTATAGATTATCATATATAAAAGGCACTTAAAATTACTGGGGGAAAAACAAAATTGACGTCATTTGCCTGTTTGCGATATGGGCTCCTTGATATATCTGCCAGGCACATAGATTGGAGTAAGGCCTACATATGTGGAACACTAATTATGGGTAGTAGTATAGGAAAGTAGGATGTAATTGATACAATGCAAACACACTTCATGCTACCAGTAGTATAGGATACGGCATTTTACCACCCATTGAGGGTACATTCATCATATTGCAGTTTGCAGCTGCAAGGACTGTTGTCTGACACCCAGTGGATGGAAGGGATTTTCTAAAGATTCTGCAAGTCTCATTTCATATCCTGTAACGACCTCATAACAGTAATTATCATCATGGCGTATATTACACATAAGCATCACTGTTATCGTTATAAATGCATGCAAGGTTTTCAAAACCAAAGCAATGATCCCGGCTATAGTAGATATGATATTTCCTTTAGGCACATAAAGTAGGGCTTCAATCGTCACCCATGGCCATTGGTCAGACACGAGTCTTATCTATGATACAGTCCACTTGACCTTTGTTGAACCTAATGTCATCATTCTTGTCATTTTGGCATTCCATAGTCCTTCATCCGTCCGCTACTCACAATACCGGAGGGGGTAAACAAAAGACGCTGCCATGGCAACATGACAAACGACCGTTGACTGGTCGGTCTGCTACTGTTACAACGCCCCTGATAGGACGCCAGTTGGTGTCGATAGGAGGGTGGTTGAGTGATGTTAGAGACAGATAAGGGATAAGTAGCATTCAGAAATACATGGTGGGTGGTTAAATTGCTGCACATCTAGCTAACTTACCAGTAAATGCATTAGATATCGTTATATTTACAGAAAAGGGGTATAATTTAATGTAGTGGTCCATTGGCCAATACCTCATGACCTTGCCTTAGATATAGAAGTACACCATGTGTACATGTATGCATTCAGAAAAAGAATTTCTTTTCCTCCCATCCAATTCAAAAGCCAAGGTGAGTTGTAACACATCTGTGCTCCATGGAGTATTGTTGTAGAGATGTCAGATAGGGTCAGGGGATACTGTCACTGACGGCGGAGATTAGAAACACATTGTAGAAATTACCCTTTGAGGGTGTGATTAAAGAGCCGCAGAGCAGACAGGGGTGCCCTGATGGTGGAAGGGAATAAGGTGATATGAGGGAGATAACAACATGGTCCATCATATATAATCTAATCATTGAAGGGTTGCACTATACCCTATGTTATCATGATGTCTGAATGTAACCAGGATGAATTAAGGGCGTCACTTATGCATTATAGTAGAACTGCCAATGCATCATGACTGCAAAGAAACATGGCATGGGCCTGTAGATCCGCATTTGAATAGCTAAAGGGCGGCCTTTGCAGTGGCTATCGGAAACAAATATAATTATAATACACCCTCCTTACAAGTCAGTATTTGACTGACTGAAATGCAAACCAGAACAAGGCATAATGGAAAGATTGAGACTATGCTGCTTCAGACATTGAATGCACTTTGTATTAATCTGGTAATTTAAAAAATGAAACAACAATATGGCTGTCCAGGACACTTGACCCTTTTCCACTCATCCTTGTGGCACAGTATCATAATCATATGCTGTGGAGAGTTGCAATTATCCTCTTAGAAGGACCAGTCAGCCAGTCCAAAACACACAATAGCACATCTGTGTGATATGCGACGAGCTACTAGATCGGTCAGATGGGGTCACCTGATGGGGTTGCTGATAGGGATGATAAGAATACACAATGTAGAAATAATGACACCATGAAGGACGTGGGGGTGTGACTGATAGAGCCTTTAACCCTCCAAGGACCCCACATCATCTATGGTTAGATGCTTTATGTTGTCATGATTTACACATGTACCGCTGACGAGTTACTCGCCATGTATTGTATCATGTCAACCCCTCGGAAGTGCATCAACCTTGTAGGCCTCTCATGATGCAACACCCATTGATGCCAACAAATAGATAAGGTATCAGTATGTTTCCCTTGAAGAGTAAAAGGGGTAGTGCTGTGTACCAAGGTGTCATGATAGTGTTGGAGGACAAATGGTTTGTAGAGATAACAACATGGTGGTTAGTTTGATGGGGAGGGGATGTGGAGCACTGTGTGTATAAAGAGGGTGGTGCTGCTTGCTGGCTAAGCCTGTCATTTTAGGTAGTGGGTGCGATGAGATATGAAAAAAAGGGATCGAGAGATTAGTTTTACAGTTGCAATAAATCCTTTCCTCTAGTGTTTGCAACAGTGTTTCAATTATTTCGTCCTTTTCTTACTCTCTGGTAAAGCAAGCTAATATTTCGTGAATTGTACCCAAGTAGAGACTATAGATGGCATTTCCCTAGATGTTACAAAAGCTCATATTCACTGCGACGTGCTATACTTTGTGATCATAGATACGGGAACTGCTCAGACAGGTCTGGGACTGCCCCTAGATGATAGCGCCATAACTATACCTGTATCAGATGGTGTTAAGGATGGTAGAGCTGTCGTAGCAACATCAATGACATCTTCCAATGGCTCTAGCTCGAAAAGTTGAAGGCATGCCGGTGCTATCAGAGAATCTTGTGAAATAAGCTCTTTTGGTAAATTATCCCCAACTCATTTCATAAAGATAAAGCAAAATTGCATTTGGTTCTCAAATGATTATTCACAACATGTTTTTGTATTCATGAGCTCAGCAGCTGTTCGTAACATCGCATTTCAAAGTTAAATATTCTGAGGATTCTCCGATAACATAGAAATTGGTGTTTTATGCACGTCATGACTTACCGTACCAAATACCAGTTTCAGATTCTACTACAGTTGTTAGAAATCTATCATGCAGAAGAACTGACGTGGATCCCGAAAGATACATAGATAGAACTAAACGACTGTGGTGTACGAGGTGGTCGATCCACCACGAGGGAGTTGTCTCCCGAGGGCTAACGCCCTCGGGGGAGACAACTCCTGAGGGGTGGATAGGCCACCGAGGATACCAGGGGAGTTTAGTTCTATATTTATTTTATGTTTTTAGAGGGTTTAAATAAGGAAATATAATCAAAATCCGTTACAGTAGTGCCCCGTACGAGCGGCGGTCCGCCATTTTGAATGTTTACATGCACCCAGAACGAGGCTGCAGTGGTGGATCTGCCGCTGTGGTGGATCGACACACGTTATGCCACTGGGGGTGTGGCGATCAGCCGCGCAATGCTATCTCTACGGGAAGAAGTTATTCACATAAAATAAAAAGAGTAACTAGGTCTCCTATGTGTGACTAAGCCAGAACCCGTCAAAATAAACGTATCACCTCTGACCCAGAGTCTTCATGCTGACTACTTTGGTAGATGTGACTGAGGGGCTGTCAATATAAGAACGGCAACCAAGGTCATCTAAAGTTGTCAATATGAAGACTCGGCGTCAGGGCTGACAACTTCATTTTGATAGATTTTGACTTTACTCGCATGTCCCCAGTGTTATCCCGCCAAGTTCTCCCTGGACTTCTATGAAGCTCTATGGTAGAGATTGATCTATGTGCCTGCCAGATAGATGATTTAGCCGGCCAGCATGTGAAGATGTAGATAGGGATATATAGGGTGTAGGGTGAGTGGATTTTATAAAGGGAGGCTTCCTATAGGACTGCGAATATACATCTCATACGGCATCGAACTCAATTTGGCAAAATTAGAAGATATATGGGGATCAAACCTACGTTCATATACCTTCTACGATCTTAGGTGTCCAGAAATCATTGAAGAACAGAAAATAATAATTATGAGGTCGTTAATAATATCTATAGTATATCTATGGCACACGCAGTAAGAAGTAAAGACGAAGTATCCATATGGTATACTCACACCTTTTCTCATCTCTTGGTTCATACAACATGATGATTTCATCTTACCTGAAAGGATACAAAGACAAATATGACTAAAATGCAATGCTGAACAGATACGCCATACTTGATAGAAATTAAGAAATTAAATCCCTGTGTACATATTTTTTTCGAATGTACTACATGTATTATGAGGTTAAAAGCAGCAGCACCTTTCTCGCATCCGCCAGTGTCACGGGAAAGTTCCTTTGATGCTCCATTTATTACTACAAAAGAGAAGAGTCCTAGAGGAGGACATTGAGGTCATGAATTTTACTTCTGTTTAACTGGTCATCCTATTCGCTGGTCAATATAAGCTATAGCAGGTAGAATTAACTTAAGACCTCCCATTCTCAGGAGCTGAGTGCTTCACCCAATAGGCTTAGACACTGTTAGAGAGAATCCCTGGGTGGTAGGAACTATAGCAGACTTTTAGTAGAGGACTACTTAAATATGCATTGGGTGGTGATTTGGCGCGTAGTAATAGCCTACTGTGAATCGGCTCTAAATGAGAGATGAGGCAAGACGGGAGCTATGGTGTCTCTAGGGGTGTCTTGGTGCCCTGAATGTTTCTTTAGCACAGTGTCCCAGTTCTATCCAGAAACACACCTGACTCATTGTTACCAACCTTCGGGAGGGTAATTATCAACCCCACATATATAGGATCGACATGATGCATAAATGCAGCACTGGCGATGACTTGCTCGCAAGCATTCCATGAATCTTTATAGAACATGACATGGTGTATCAATACACGTTATCACCCCTGAAGAGCTAAATATCATAGGTGGATCGATTACACTCAATCGTTAGAGTATTGCAAAAATACCTCCATACAATTAATGCTTCACACCAAATGGTCTATGCCCCTTAAGGTGGTTCAGCACTTTTATTCATGGCTAAATGCAATCCACCAGTATTTTATTCTACATTGTTTCACTGACTGAGCGTCAATGGGTTATCCATTAGCACTGTATCCCTGCACCATGCCATCTTAGGAATATGAAAGCTTGTGTCAGCACCCCGTGCTTAAAGGGCTATTGGTAGACCTGGTGGTAGACTAAGCGGTTGGTTCCCATAAGACTTCCCCAGACCCAGTCAATTCTAATCTACCCTAGCCACAACCTGGGTCAATATGAAAGTTACTCTCCCTGCTTCTCATTGGCTCCTGCCTAATTCATGACATTGATGTAACAGGTGATCCGATTGGCTCATCCAGGAAGACGACAACCTGTCCAATTTGGTCTTGTAAGTAGTATACAGAGAGTGGTCCCTGGGGCAGGAAAGGGGGGCTGTACCCGGGCTCTATACATATGCTTTACAACAAAGCAATAGACATTTCAAAATGAAGATGAATGAAGGAATACATAATTTTCAACCCTCGCTTACCAGACTACATTGCGAAGGTTTATGCTTTTGTAAAACAATTAACAGAGGAGTTGCGCAACTCACCTCTGTGAAATACACCACATGACACGCGCCATCTTGCTGAACATGTGGGGTCAATACAATCAGGGAGGTTTGTCATGATGCGTTAATACAGTGTTAGAAGGCACTGCTCCATTGATGTACCATGAGTAGGAACAGACACTGTATAGCTTCTCAGCCAGTTAGGTACCAGCTACTGCTAAGTAGAAGCCCAGTTGGACTCCGCACTGCGAAAATGGTGTTTAGATTTTAAACATGTTTAGGTCTAAACATGTTTAAAACCTAAACATATAGGTCAGTTAGGTGTCTCATTAACTGCACATTTAGGAAAAAAAACACTAGTCTTTTATTCTAAATACATAAACATTTTTGCTAAACATGTTCCGATGTTTAGACTTTAAACACATTGAAAATAGGTGTTTAGATTTAAACATCTATATGTTTAGACATTTGTATGCCAAATACACACCAGGTAGCAGCACTACCTGTGAATGGACTATAGCACACAATCACAATCAATTGTTGTGACAAATGTCCCCAAATCCCACTTGATCTTCGAGTCATTTCATTTGATATCAAGAGAATAGAAATGGCAATAGAGAAATGACTGAATTCAGCTTACACCACCATCATTGACATAAAATAATCAATAGGTTTCATGACTGACACCTATTTCTTGTCATTTTGTAAAGGCCAAAGCAATGTCCTGCCTGCTAAACTGTTGTACTTTTTCAAGTCTCTCATTCTAATGCAGTATGTACATAAGTGTATACATGAATGTATATATGCCCATGGCTGACATCTTTGGAGACTTCTAAACACCTGATGTCCCCCACAAGATAAATGATAAAACAAATAAAGATAATCCTTTATTTTCTTAATGCAACCATCGGCAAACATAAAATTTCATAAACACCTAAACACAAAATTTCATAAATATCCAAACACCAAGATTTCTAAACACTTGAGCTAAACACATTGTTTGGCTAAACATGTGTAGGAACTTTAAGTGATTAGAAAAACGTGACAAGAATACGTTTAGAATTATGTTAAGGATCTAAACACCATTTTTGCAGTGCAGTTGTAGCCCAGTTGTCAAGTTTGCATCTTAGCCAGATTACTTCATTTGAGGCATAATTGGGGTCCAGTAACCCGCTGATGCCCAAACTCCTCATTTACTTGGGGCCAAGTTGGAGCCCAGTAACCAATGCTGGTCGGGAATTATCAGTAGAAGCAACATACCAGTGAGCAGTTCAAGATGCAGATAAGGTCAGCTGTGCCTTAGAGTCCAGTTTTATCCCGCCTTCGGCCCAATGCTTGCTAGGAACCATCAGTAGCAGCATGTGACCAGCTTAGAATACCAACCACATCTCACCCAGCAAATTGTCGTTATCTGTCGCCATGATTGGTCATCAATGGTGACTCCTTTTTGAGTGATAACTCACTGCGTCATCTTTCGCCACTGTGTGTCAGTCTCACATGGCATGGCAATTTATCACAACAGTCACCAGCATGATCTCACTCACTGCGTCAGTATGTGCCACCCCTTGTCATCCCTCACAAAGCATGGTGACTTATCACCACCATCGCCAACATGGATCTAACTCACTGCGTGAGTATGTGCCACTGCCTGTCAACTCTCACTCAGAATGGCGGCTTATCACAAGCATCGCCAACATGGATCTGACTCACTGTGTGATTATGTACCACTCCCGGTCAGCTCTCAATCAGAATGGCAGGTTATCACCACCATCGCCAACATGGATCTCACTCACTCCGTCAATATGTGCCACTGCCTGTCAACTCTCACTCAGAATGGCGGCTTATCACAAGCATCGCCAACATGGATCTGACTCACTGTGTGATTATGTACCACTCCCGTGCCACTGGCATCAACTCTCACACAAAATAGCGACTTATCACTACCATTGCCAACATTGGTCTCACTCAATGCGTGAACTTGTGTCACTCCATGTCAATGCTCTCTGAGGATTGCATCATCTGTCAGTCACTCTCACTCAGAATGGCAACTTATCACCACCATTGCCAGCCTTTGTCTCACTCAATACATGAATTTGTGTCACTCCAAGTCAATGGTCTCTGAGGATTGCATCATCTGTCACTCACTCTCACTCAGAATGGCAACTTATCACCACCATTGCCAAAGTTGTTGAGACAGCACCACTGTTCAACATGTAGCCTATCTAGGAAGTGTGGGCATGAAGTATAAGTCCCATACTTATCAAATGTGCTTTGTTGCACACTGATTTCCATGTAATACTTCAGGGTTGAATCAAACAAGATTATATAGAGAAAATATCAATTGAATTTAGATAGAGGTAACTCTAAAATAAAAGCAACTATCCATAAACACCTTTTGTCTGGTTACAGGAAAAATACATAAGGAAGTATCTACATGAACACCTTGTCTGTGGTTGGAGGGAAGATACATATGGCAGTACCTTCTCTGGCAAAACATACATTGATCTGGCAGATGTGAGGCTGCATGATTACCAATGTCGATGATCATGAGCTTTTCATCTAACAAGATGAGTGATCACCAGCATTGCCATCACTGGTGAGTCTGAGTGATCACCATTCTCGCCATCCATGGTGAACCTGTGCTATGACGTGGTGCGCATTTCATCTAGCGAGGTGAGTGATCAACCGCCTTGCCATCCCTGGTGAGTGTGAGTCATCACGATCCTCGCCAACCGTGGTGAATGTGCATTATGGCATGGTGTGCGTTTCATCTAGCGAGATGAATGATCACCTGAGTGACCATCCCCCGTGAGTGTGAGTGATCACGATCCTTGCCATCTGTGGTGAACGTGTGTTATGACGTGGAGTGCGTCTCATCTAGCGAAGTGAGTGATCACTCATGTCGCCATCCCTGGTGAGGATGAGTGATCACTCATGTCGCCATCCCTGGTGAGGATGAGTGATCACTCATGTCGCCATCTTTGGTGAGGATGAGTGATCACTCATGTCGCCATCTCTGGTGAACATGCACTATGACGAGGTGCGTGTTTCATCTAGCGAGGTGAGTGATCACCTGCGTCGCCATCCCTGGTGACTCTGAGTGATCACCATCCTCGCCATCTGAGGTGAGGCCATGTGATCACCACCATTGCTATTCCTGGTGATCTTGTGCTATAACGACGTCGTGTTCCATCTAGCGACATGTGTGAGCCACTTCACACAGGTTGACGAGGAATCACGACAATTTGCTGGGCAGCCATTTGTGGCCAGTTGTAACCCAGGTGGGGTCGAGATATAGCCCGGCTGTGGCCCAGCTGTACCCCAATAGCTGCCCAGTACATAATACCGGCTGGAAGGCTCTTGTACAAGGTAGCAGCGGCATTTGAGGAGCAGCTGAGGAGCCGATTCCGAGCAGGTGGTGTTCTCAGCCACAGAACCCCCCAGGGAGCCATCTCCAACACCTCCCTGTCCTTCTCAATGAACACATCGCTCCTCCTGACGTCACTCTGTGTAGAAGCTTCACACTTCACTCCCGCATGTTCCAGCGTTAATACTCTGATGGCCGCATGATATCTTAAGATATATGCTCAATTCTGATACACTGGCCACAGCAGCGGTGGTGAGGCAATGTAAAATAACCATTGGTGCATCATTTACACCCGTGAACAAAAGGGCTAATGATTCAAAAATTGCACACTGTGATTCCCAATGCAAGATCTGAGTTCCTCTTCTAGAATTTGGTAATGCCCCGGTACCAAGTTTGCTTTCACCAAAGAACAACATGATTGACCCTTTTTTTGGTGCTACAAAGCCCTTTACAGTAATTGACTAAGCTGCATTACCTCCATGATGTATAAATTCATGCAGCATGTTGAAGTGATTCACTCGTCAAGTTTTTAACACTTTAGAAGGTTATACATAGTGCATCAATACATCATGGACGCAGCACTGGTGAGCTACGTGAATACATCGTCCTCATCTATATAATCAACAAACTCGTCATGATGCACCAATTGAGACATCTAATCAAAATTCTGAAGGGACAGAATGTTTTTAAATGTTTTTTCACCCCTGTATGAGATTATTTGCCACATTTCTGTCAATTTATATTAAACGCACGTCGGCCATGTTTTCTTTCCACAATATATGATGGGAAACATAGCCTGATTCCAAGGTTCTAGCCTCAGACACAATCTTCATTCTACTCTGTAGGCCATAGCGATTTGAGCCAGCAGCTAGGGCTATGACGTCACAGGCTGCCGAATAACATTAAAATAGTTGTGTACTTATAAGGGTAGACAGGGCCTACATCACTTCATTTATAGTGCATCATGCCGACCATTTGGCATGGTGTTCTAATGCACCAACGGACTTTAAAGAGCTAAGCCTAAGTTGTGAGCAGCTGAGACATGAGCTGCAGTGGGATGGAGCAGGTGGGGCCCACACTGATAGAAGCCCTGAGGGAGCACACAGTGACACCTCCCTGTCCTGTGTACATCACTCTCACTGTGTCATGCCCCATTGTGTCATGCACACAGAAGTATGACAGGCTGAAAACCCCTGATGACAATATCAAAATCTAAATTATCATCTTTCACTTTCAGGACCCAATGTAGTCCGAGGGAAGATCCTTCAGTCCGCCTTCAGTGGTGCGGGGCTACCCTCACTTCAGCTGCTTTAGGTCAAACTATTGCAACAAATGGTTCTGTGATCTTGAGTCCTCGAACTAATGACCTAAGTTTGTATATTTTGGTATAATCAGATTCATGATCTATCATTTTCAGCACTGACGAGTTTTAAGCCTTCACGGATTATAAGTGTTGAATGAAAATGGTCAACATCGTGGGTAGTCATTAAAACGTAAACTATCCCTACTATCTCCATACTTTTGAAATCCCATCCCTCGCTCTTCTTCAAATTTATGCATCAGCCTAGGCGACTACCCTACAAGGAAAAAGTAAATCAAAATACTATGTACTTCAAATCTTGCCCAGTTAATGAATGAAATGCTCTCGACACATGCCAAACTCTACTATGTATCTCCTTTTTCATATATCGTTTGGATTTAAACTTGTCAAAATTGAGGAAATACCTAAGCTAAAATACCTTATAATATCATCGATATTAGTTCATATAATATATAATATTATTATGACAACACTGTTGAAATTACTACACCCTGATGGCATTCCCAGCGTCACTGTTCTTTTTTTTCTTTTTTATTTCACACCAAACATTCATTATTGTGTTCACTAAGGAATATGCTGCTAGAGATTAAATGTCTGTCTTGAAGTAGATATATTGATTTTACATCATGTATTTCATGGTAGTCCCTCATTCCCTGACTCAGGGGACCCCATGGTGAGTGGTTTTAATTAAAGATTTATATATAAGCAGAATCAGCGTCCATTTGGGACACTTTTAATCAACACTGAATAGGGGCAGGGGGATTATTGAGAACTAAGGAAAGGAATTGAATTTCCATCCCATATACTCAGTTGTGGAGTATTTGTTTGCATGGAGAAAACAAGCACATTTCTACGCATTTATGGCTGTGAATGTAAATGATAATTATTGGGTTGCGTTTGAGTTTGGATTTGATCTATTCCAGTTTGTGTTATCAGTAGCACATTGTAAATTTTAAATAAATCATGAAAGACAGAAGTCAATGCATATATAAAGGTTTGTTATATCCCACTTTACATTACTGAAAGGTGTATCAATTATCCCAGAGTAATTGTTATAGAGTCTTTCAGGAACTACAAATGAATAGAGAGATTGGCTGCTACTCTCTTGTGGGCTAGTTAACTTAAGCAGCCGTACTGTGTAGTGAGTACCCTTATAAATATTTAGTTCCTTATACATGTGGTTTCATAAAATGAGATACCACAGCCAAATACAATTACACAACCTTTTAATATTCTGTAGTGCATAAGTATTCCAAAGGATAAAATCCAAATTCCCATCGTCATTTCCAATTGCATCAATCCCCAAATGAATGGGTCAACATATGATTGTCTTTGCAAAACACAATGTGAGTGTGCATTTAAAACTCAGGTATTGAAATCTCTTTGGGAATGTGAGTGGCATTTATAATAATGTGCGTGGCCAGGATACACTCTATGACCTGATGATAGCAGTGAGTCAATGTATAGATCTCCTGACCCGCACCCAGTCTGTGCCTAATGGCTAATACTGTAGCTCATCAATCATACAAGTGGTTCAAATGGAGGGCCAGACCCCAGAGCTAGATAGCATTTAGCCATTGCACTACTCACTAGGACAATATAGCACAGACAGATTAGTTAGCCCGCATATATATATATATATATATATATATATATATATATATATATATGTATATATAAATATATATATATATATATATATATATATATATATATATATATATATATATACCCTTTTTTCTCAGCGTCATCTCCTATCATGCTACTTCAACACATTGCAATATCTTGCTTTATGGCTTACTGCGATGGCATGATTGAGTAAAGGTGCATTAACTTATTTTCCTAGAGTCAAATCATTTGGATTTAACATCGTGCTATAAACATTGTTAAAAATAATCTATAGAGGTGTCTTGAATTGAATATAAGCTCTAGAATTAACCCATTAGACGAAGCCTACCGGGCATGTACTTTAGACAGTCCGAGTGATGATAATTGACTACTAAGAGTTTAGATGTACTTAAGGTTGAGATTAGATGCAGGTATCTGAGATCTGATCTCAGATTATGTTTATCTAAAGTTTAGGTCACAGCTCAATCACTGTCGCATTCAATTGCCTAAAGCCTGCTGGTAAGTAAGTCCCCGTTTGCTATGTGGGGTGTGACTGCCTAGGATGTACATTCAGTGCTGGTGCTGTCCTTTAAAACAGTTCGCCTATACAATGTACAGGGAGGTAATTACAGGCGTGTTGGTACTAAATAACCCATATATGTACAGCAGGAATAGTACCCTAAAACCCCGTTCATAAACTGCAGCTTATAGACCATTTTAGATATTAGGGCGGGCGGGGATAGGTAGCTGTAGCACATGCCCAGGCGTTTCCTCAAACAAGCATAGGGCGTTATTTGGGTGTTGCCCTCAGTGGCCCACAGCTAGACCTTGAAAGTCCATTTGTTAGAAACAGACTTGTGATTTTTTTTTTTTGCAATTTTCCCCTTCCTCTTAAAACATGGACCTTTTTTTCATTTTCTTTTAAATTAATTTAAACATTTTTCCTATCCCTCTTTATCTTCTCTCCCATATACATTTCATTACACTGTCTCCATTCCCTTCCCCTAAGCCTCTTAATAACCCCGCCCCGCCATAACATTCTCCTATAATTCCCTGGCCAGTCTCCTCTGTATTCTTTCAGCCTTTCGAGTTCACCATAATTCTCTCGTACTCTCTGTATCTACTGTCTTCCTGTATGATAGATTACACACAGTAACGTAACGATACACTTTGTTCTACCTATACATTGCTCAACCTGTACCAGTCACCAGTATACCACACAACCTTAGCAGTCCCGAGGGAGTAGATGGCATTATCGTCCATCCTAGCCTATCCACACCACACAGAGTGAGGGGTAGGTAGACCTGTACATAGGGGGTCCCTGTGGTATAGGGTAATCTGTAGAAAGGCCAAGTACGTCCTGCCCCAACCTTAGTGTCCAGCTGACAACCTTTAGCTACTGGCTGCCACTCCCGCACCTCCATTCCCACATTATCCCTCCATTACTGCCTCCATGGCTGGATCCTTTCTCATGCCCAACTCTGCTTTGGGCTTCAGCCATGGACCCAGGAATTTCAGAGGGTGTCCATTGAACACTTAAACATCAGAAAGCGCGACACCACGAGTCACAGCAGCTGCAAATATGATAAAAAATTCTATAATTCTTTGGTCAGAATTGTCGAACCCAACCACCTGAACCCGTGCTTACAAGTGACCGTTTTCGCTCCAGGCACTTGCACCTGGTAGGTAGTTGCAATAATCCTCCAACTAACTTTATAGGTGAGGCTCCACTACGCGATTTTTGCTAAAAATCGGAGCTATTCTCACAAATGCAGACACAAACACAGATTATAGAGTGGTATTTGTTATTATTTCAAGGTGTAAATAGAAGATTGAGAGAGTTTTTGTTTATGTGGGGAAGGCTTTGTGTACAATCTCAGGCACATTTCTGTTGCCAAAAGATGTTTTTGTTTACTAATTCAAGTTTGACCCAATGTAAATATTGCAGACTTTCACACTGATGACTCTCTGCAACTCAATATCAGACAGGTTTTTCACAGTACAAGACCCTGCGATCTGTGTGACTGCTGTATTGTTATTTATATCTTGCTGTGTTCATGTTCATATATAAGAACTCCCACCCAATCAGAGAGTCTATGCAGGTACAGGTTAGTTGGTAAATATGGCACACAAGGAGAGAGATCACCCATAAAATAACCCTGAAACCTCATGTTTACAATTGTGAATCTCATGCTTACAATATAGGAATGTCAACACCCTATACCTTGGCACTATAGGGATAAAATTAGGTGAGAATGTGCCAAAAATCGTGTTGTGGAGCCTCACCTTATGATATGCCTGTACCTTCCATGTCGTGTTGATATCGATACATGTATACCCGTAACCCCTCTACAAAACCAACCATCTTCTCCTGACATCCAACCTTAACATTTGCCCTAAACTACTCCCCTGGGGACTTCTTCGCCTTACATAATTTGGTGCATTACAATCAGCTCTCATATTCCCCACCATATCCCCTCCTAATACCCCAGCCCTCCCCTTCCCCCAGGTCACTCTGCTTTCCATTAAACCCACACTATCATACTCAGATCACCTGGTAATCCCTTCTTTTCCAATATAAAAATGTCCATGCTATTGTTCTCCTGCCATACGCTATTCTAACCTTTCCTCTCATATTGCCCTTTTCCCACTGCCCACCCCATTCCCCACCTGGCCACCCTTTTTTGTCCCTTAAAATATAGACCCATTCCCTGTGCTGACGCGGCCATGTCCCTGGCTCCATTACCCATTCATTAGTCAACAACACAAAAACCTTAAACTCGCTTCTAAAAATAGCCCCACAGCAGGAAGAGAGGCCATAGGGTGCTAGGAAAAAGGGAGTTGAATTAACCCTTTGATAGTGTTTTAAAGTCTGATGTATACATGTCATCAAATTTAATCAGCATTGATGGTTATTTAACTCACCCTAGATGCATTCATATATGCACCACACCAAATCCAATTGAATTATGTTTATTTTGTTTTATGTATGAACACGGTCCAGGTGGGCCAGAGATCAATCTTGCTCCAGTAAGAGACACAACTATGTTAAAATAAAGGGTTAATAATCATACACCATTGGGGTAAGCATGATGCACTGAATGTAATGGTGGCGAGTTACTCCCTTACACTGCATTGATGCAGCATCCATGGCTGCAGCATACGGATGAAGAAGGAACATGAACTCTGGAGGAATCATGCAATCCTAAGAGAATTAAACCCTCCTCGCCCACCCACCCCTGATACAGCAAGTCAGTCGGAAGTAGTCTACATTAGCTTAATCTGGCGGAAACAGCAACAGTTGCCTGCAAAGTCCAGGCTATATATCCTAAGTGGCATCCCGTGTGAGGGGTGGAAGGGAGGAAGGGGGGGGGGGTTCCTATGCCACCCCCTTCTCTCGTCTAAATGGAAATTTTCATCCAGGGTTTTGGATGGTTGGAGTTGGTTAAAGTAGCCTTTTGGTTAACAAAAGAGGTTGTAAACTACAGTACTGCCCGCATATTTGGGTGGTTTAGTGTATATTGCAGGCCTGACCGCGAGCCTTTAAAGACCACATGATGCAATATGAGTACTGCCCTGGTGAGTAAGTAATTCTCCAAACCTGCATTCATACAACATCTGACCCTTGAGGTTTTCGACCAAAAACCAGGAGGTGTACAGGGGAGGGGAGTGAGGGGGAATGGGGGAGCGCCGACAGGTAGAAAATATGTCCATGTAAAAGGTCCAAGTGGACAGACGCAGCGGGTCGCATGGAAACTCCAAATGGTCTAGTATAATTTAGTTTCAGCTACAAAATGAAAAGCAGTGTATACAGGAAATGGCACTTGCTACCTGCTGGTGTTAAAACTTATTTTTGTAAGACAAGAGCAACCTACCAAATGTATGGTAGATAATATTAAGCACCATCAAGTCATCATAAAGAAAAGAATGTTTCAGATGATGCACTTTAGACATTCTTATTTACTTTCCTTTACTTGCATCGTCCTTGAACCTCAGATTCTCCTCCTGTATGGTCAAGGATGAATATATTGTCTATGGATTTATTCAGCGTACTGCTTTTAAAACTCAGTAGGTGTGACAAGGGGGACTTCCCCATATGGTAAATCAATATTTACGGTCGGTATTAAAGGTTAAAGTGGTCGTTCAAAGTTTTCTAGGACGGTATACGTACTGAATATGCAAAGTCAGCAGATCTCCACACTGTAAAAAAGAAAAGTCCTCGAAAAAACAGCGCATTCCTCATCCCAAAGTTGCCAGAGATCCGATGTTATTTTCACATCAGTATACATTTGTATCCCACTGTATTGCCACCTGGGCTTTCTTATAAAAACTACAAAGCAGCAATGCTTTTTAATTACAGTGATCCATTGTTCATAAATATATAAAATATATTGACGATGCGTGTCAACAAAAGTACATTTTTATTAAAGTAGGCCTACATCAACCTTGAAGTATCTATTTTGATGGCACGTCTATAGGGAATTGTGATAGCCTGCTATCTGTCAGTTAACTGACGCACTAAATACTCTATTCATGAAAGGAGTAAAACAATAATGGTGTTGAGTCATAGTATCGATAAATATCTATTAGAGAACAGGTGGTGGCATTGAATTACCCCCATCTCCCACGGGCCACCTCCTATAAATTAGGTTATGCATTAGTTATAACAAAATCTATATAATTAACCTCTCTCACTCTGCTTCCAACTTAACCCTTTCAAGACCATTGTTCCTTTTATTGTCAGAATGCACCGGTGCTGTGCTGGGCAGTCTACTTCTAGGACTACACTGGCACTTTCTGCTAATTAACTCCTCAAGGTTACATCAATCTTGTTACAACACATCACCGTTATATGGTTAACATTTACAAGGTTTCAGCGTTTGTCTCACTGTACATAACTTCGCTGCTTCACTGTAAAATAATCGATACGATAGGTAGGGGAACCGCCCAATCTAAAATTACGGTGAATCATTGTGATATTGAAGGGAAAATCTACAGATTTTTAACAGTGTTGGATTGCCATGTCACATGAATACAGTGCCGCAACCCAGCAAATTGTTGTGACTCCTCGTCAACCTGTGTGAAGTGGCTCACACATGTCGCTAGATGGAACACGACGTCGCTATAGCACAAGATCACCAGGAATAGCAATGATGGTGATCACATGGCCTCACCTCAGATGGCGAGGATGGTGATCACTCAGACTCACCAGGGATGGCGACGCGGGTGATCACTCATCTCGCTAGATGAAACACGCACCTCGTCATAGCACATGTTCACCAGGGATGGCGAGGATCGTGATCACTCATCCTCACCAGGGATGGCGACATGAGTGATCACTCATCCTCACCAGGGATGGCGACATGAGTGATCACTCACTTTGCTAGATGAGACGCACACCTCGTCATAATGCACATTCACCACGGATGGCAAGGATTGTGATCAGTCACCTCGCTAGATAAAACGCGTACCTCGTGATAGCACAGGTTCACCACAGATGGTGAGGATCTTGATCACCCACACTCACCAGGGATGGCGACACGAGTGATCACTCACCTCGCTAGATGAAACGCACACCATGCCATAGCGCATGTTCACCATGGCTGGCGAGGATCGTGATGACTCACACTCACCAGGGATGGCAAGGCGGTTGATCACTCACCTCGCTAGATGAAACGCGCACCACATCATAGCTCAGGTTCACCATGGATGGCGAGAGTGGTGATCACTCAGACTCACCAGTGATGGCGACGCTGGTGATCACTCACCTTGTTAGATGAAAAGCTCATGATCATCGACATTGGTAATCATGCAGCCTCACATCTGCCAGATCAAAGTATGTTTTGCCAGAGAAGGTATTGCCATATGTATCTTCCCTCTAACCACAGACAAGGTGTTCATGTTGATATTTCCCTATGTATTTTTCCTGTAACCAGAGAAAAGGTGTTTATGGATAGTTGCTTTCATTTTAGAGATACCTCTATCTAAATTCAATTGATATTCTCTCTATATAGTCTTGTTTGATTCAACTCTGAAGTATTACATGGAAATCAGTGTGAAACAAAGCACATTTGATACGTATGGGACTTATACTTCATGCCCACACTTCCTAGATAGGCTACATGTGGAACAGTGGTGCTGTCTCAACACCTTTGGCAATGGTGGTGATAAGTTGCCACTGTGAGTGAGAGTGAGTGACAGATGATGCAATCCTCAGAGAGCATTGACTTGGAGTGACACAAATTCACGCATTGAGTGAGACAAAGGCTGGCAATGGTGGTGATAAGTTGCCATTCTTAGTGAGAGTGAGTGACAGATGATGCAATCCTTAGAGAGCATTGACATGGAGTGACACAAGTTCACGCATTGAGTGAGACCAATGTTGGCAATGGTAGTGATAAGTCGCCATTATGTGTGAGAGTTGATGCCAGTGGCACGGGAGTGGTACATAATCACACAGTGAGTCAGATCCATGTTGGCGATGCTTGTGATAAGCCGCCATTCTGAGTGAGAGTTGACAGGCAGTGGCGCATACTCACGCAGTGAGTTAGATCCATGTTGGCGATGGTGGTGATAAGTCACCATGCTTTGTGAGGGATGACAAGGGGTGGCACATACTCACGCAGTGAGTGAGATCATGTTGGTGACTGTTGTGATAAATTGCCATGCCATTTGAGACTGACACACAGTGGCGAAAGATGACGCAGTGAGTTATCACTCAGAAAGGAGTCACCATTGATGACCAATCATGGCGACAGATAACGACAATTTGCTGGGAAAGAACTCGTCATGGCTACGTTCATGAATTGTCGGCATCAATGTCCATATTTCACTGGTGTACTATTTGGCACCCAAGGGGTTAGAGATTTAAATATGCTGTAATTACTGACACTGTTATGGATGTGTTTTAAGCAGAAGGTCCACGCGAAGCTGAGCCATTTTGATGCATAATTGACCAATCAGTGGCACGCTTTCAAAACGCTTATGGCTCCATGCCATGCCAGTAGTGGCAACATGTAAACACATTAACATAACAATAATGGACAGCCAAATCAACAGGAACAGTATTTTACACACACACAAAAAAAATACAATAGGGAGTTTAAGATGCAAGATGTAACGTCATAGCTCACGTGGGGGTGTCCCTATCTAGCAGTATATAACTTCTAGGCTTGAGGTTTTGGACTTGTAGACCCCTCTGTACAAGCATTGTCAGTGCTTGTGGGGAAATTGTAATTATTTATTACTTATATATTTCCTTAATAGAAGTGTCTAAAGGTACATACCACTTTATACCACAGTTATCACATTTCAGAACGATTTTGGGTGCCCAAACTGGATAACATGAGTGCTTTTATTGCAGGATAGAGGCACTGAGAGTTGACACTGACAGTGGTTCATACATGAAAGGTTCAGCATGGGTGGGACTAGAACCAGGGATCTTCCGATCCAAAGTGCTTCATGCTATCCATTAGGACACGGGGCTGGACAATGTTGCTAGGTTGATGAGTCTTATGTCTAGGACCCTATGGATACCATATATATGTTTGTATGGCAGTGAATACAGAATGCATTCTAATGCATCCTAAAGGTGCAGACCGTTGTATAAACGCAATATGTGATGATTATGCTTGCTTGCATGCCTTTTAGGTACTTGATAGAGGGACTTAGCTCCACCTCGTACCTAAAAGGCACTAGTGCAAGCATAATCATCATATATTAGATTCATAATTTTACTCAATCAATCCACCCTAACATACAGTAAGTGCTGACCTGCTACTTCAGCACAGACAGGGATTACACAGAGAAAGAGTTCTTACCCACATTACCTCTACTTGTATTGCAACTTGTACTTCTAGCCCTTGCCGTTCCCGTACAGGTACAAGTTCCCGAATCTTAAACTCTCTAATATGCTAAATGAAGCCAGGTCACTTGACTATTCATAGTGATCATAATTGAATATATATATATATATATATATATATATATATATATATATATATATATATATATATATATATATACGGCTAATCTTTTATGGTAGATGTCTACAAAGGCCACTGCAATCTTCCACCAAAAACCTCTAAATCCCCCCTGTGGCCAAGAGTAGACTGCTAAACTCTGCAGCGATGCAAGCTCGCACTCCGTCATAAACAGAAAGTACAATGGCAAATCTCATCTGATTGGCAAAACTATGCAGGGTTTTAGTACTGTTCTATAGTGTCAGAATCCCGCATAATGTTGATATAACACTGAAAACCTGGAAGATCTGAAACTAGTCAGCGGTGACCACTTTAGGTCCTCAAGTTGACGATACCTAAAACTACAGCTTTAGGTAGTCAAAATGACGACTTTAGGTCATCATCCTGATGACCTAAGTCATCAGTATGACGACTCTGTACTGTCAGTATTGTCATACTGACGACTCAGGTCATCAGGATGACGACCTAAAGTCGTCATTTTGACTACCTAAAGCTGTAGTTTTAGGTATCGTCAACTTGAGGACCTAAAGTGGTCACCGCTGACTAGTTTCGGATCTTCCAGGTTTTCAGTGAAGCTGCAGCACCCTGAATTCATTAGAATGCTATATATCAAGCCATAGCAGTTCTCTAAAATGGTCTTTAAGCCACATGATACACTGGTACCAGCTGTAGACTTCCAGGTCACTGTCCAGGTTTACTTACCTCCAAACAAAGCTTTGGCAACCATATCATTATGGAGAGTAAATGGTTGCTATACGGCAGCTGGTGGGGTGTGTGTTAACAATTAATATGTACAATTATGACATACATGTGTCTCATAGCTTCGGTTTCTCAATGGCTATTTAGGTAATACCTCTCTGGTTCAACTATAATTATTTGATAAGGTTATTTCTCAATCTTCACGTTTTCTTCTAATACACTTGCCTGATGCCTGATTTCAAAGACCTAAATATCATAACTTATATTTGACTGCCTGTAAGATTCCTGATCACAGAGTCACTGAATTGGTATTCAGACATTAAAAGCTAGTTTAGACTTGATCGTGATACTAACCACTTTGTTAGTGTCTAAATGTAAAAATTACAATAAAACCAAAGGGACAATAGAATTGTACACATAGGCTTAAGAACAAGAGTGGTGGGAGAAGACTGCATGGTCGGGGTGGGTTATTCTACCGAGGCTTTTCCTCATGACACTGAACAAGAGTACATGTATATCAAGAGTTGTTTTTCTTTACTTTGGGGCACCTTATTTAGGGATACATTCTAAAAGTCAAATATGGATAACCTCGCACCCTTCTCAACAGGTATTCCTATAAATATCCAGAGCAATGTCCTGTGTATTCATGCTCACAGCACGAAAGAGGCTTAAGAGAATTTGAATACACTTTCATGCTTAGACAATGACTATTTTCAGATTTGAAGCTACCCTGCAGGTTTTCATTGTGCTGCAGTTACCCAACAACACACCCTCAGCTCGCGCGCTCTGTACCTGACCTGTGTATTACAGCAAGGTTCATTATGACAGTCCATTGTGCAATTCCCAGGAGACATCGGTAACTTGGTAGAGAACAGGAACATCTACCTGGGACAAGTATTACCCACCCCTACATATAGCATCTGACCCTGCATGTGGCATTTCATCAATTACCCAACCCTAAATGCGTAGTGTTAGCAATGTCAATGGCAAGGGGAGGGATTAGGAGAAACTTGATTAAAATAACCAGGGTAGAGGACTAGGGGTAATTACCATCTTGGGAATTGCCTGCTTTGCCTCCTACAGGTTCTGCTTAGGTTGACTGACAGGCCTTAATCAGGAAGGAGTTCTGTCTTTAGCTACTCGGTATCACCATAAGTCTCAGTCTAAATCCTAGGTATGAGTCTCTAGGTCTGTTGTACGTCCATGGATGGATTCATCCAGGGGAAACTATGCACATCATATTGCTTATCTAAATACCTGGGCACTCCTCTTTCCTATTCCCTCGGGATGTGTGTGGTGCAGATATGCGCGGGCACTGACACATTCCCTATGAAATTGTGTAATGTAGTTCTCGCCATGAATTTGACCTCAGCTGTCGAAATGGCGTTGAACATCTACTACTCACTCACTCACTCACTCTAAGTGCTGTGTTGGTGCTGCCACTTAAACTCAATTAGAATATATCTAAGTTTAAATGAAGTGACCATCAAGGGAAAGAATATACCTGAGGGAGAATGTCATTTTGCTTCAAAGGTAGGCATATGAATTTTACCATGGATGGTCAGAACGCCCATAATGTATTCAGTCCCTATCCCAAGATATATGTGGGCGTTCTTATGAGGGTCTTTTTGGAATGTCAGCTATGCCTTGAGCATTAAGTAGATATCAGTCCATGTTTAAACAGATGGTACTTCCAATTACAATATAATTTATTTGCAAGCCGACTGCAATCCTGTGTTCTGTCAGGCACAGGAGTATTTGATGTCATGATATCTGCGTTGAATAGGCCCACATCATTCTCTGTTTACAACAGATGCACTTTCAATTGCAGCTCTAGGCTCAGGGTAAAGGGGTGAGGTCGGCTGAATATTGGCCATAAGGTTTTGAGAATTATTAAGCTTCACACTCGAGGGTTGTAGCTCTTGGAGGATTTACTCTAAGAAGTACAAACAGAAGGCTAATCCCCACTTTCATTTACTCTCAGCTTCTTCCACTCAATTGCATCTATATTTGTGGTTTAGCCACGTGAGACCACTTGACCCTACGTACCCCTATTCGTTGGCCCTCGCTTAACCATGGGGTTTACCCTATTTATTCCACGTGAACAAAAACGGTATGTACAGTCCTTTTTTTTTTATTTGAAGGGCCCTGTACTGTTTAAAACGCCCCTGTCTCTACATGCCTGTCTGCTTCTGTCTGTCTGCTACCCCATGTCTCCATCCCCTCACCCTGATGGCTCGTACATACACCCAGCCTCGATCTTCCAGGCCCTATAGTGGGCCTGGAAGATTTCTTATTAGATCACTGCAATGCCTCCTCTAAAATGATCCAAGATCCTGGATCATTTTCTTGTAAGGTAGTGGCCTCACCGATTGGTGCATTCCTCTGTGTGCTAATGAATACACTGTATTTATGAATGAAGCTTGTACCCTTGTGACTTACCTGTTGCACCCTCATTACTAGAACCAGCAAGCTCAATGCTAAGTCTACAGAACAGGAGCTTGGGCTGGGATTGAACTCACAACCCTTGCATTTGGAAACCTATGTTCTCCCAACTGAGCTAACCAGGCAATCAATTTACCAACAACCAAGGGCATGACGTATTCTCCAGGCTGTAGGTACAAGGTATCCTGTGATGAAAATGACATGATGGCCTTTTAACCCTTTTAGGGCAGAGCAAAAATTGTTGCCCTGGCCATGGGGACAGCCTCTGAAAAAAGTATAGTTCCTAGAGGACGAGCCTATTTTCAATTCCTATACTAATCCTATATAATGAGCGTCGACTATAGTCGACGCTAGGCCTACCATGGTGTCGACTATAGTCGATGCTAGCCCTCGATGGGTTATATTAACAGACTGATCTACACCAGAATCTGTAGTACAGCGGTAGCAACTTGGCATGGCAGGTGGAGGGTCCAGAGTTCAAGGCTTCTGCATGGCACATTTCTATCAATTATTTTTATGTATATGTCCTACAAGTAGATTTTCTTCTAGTAATAACTAAAATCCTGGAATGTCCACACACCAAACAAAACTATATAGTTGCCACTTAAATTCTATGTAGATATACCTGTCTTCATTAACCATACAGGAATCATATATCATGTGTTTACTGGAGTTAGGATACAGCATGAATAAGTTTTTAACACCTGCTTTAACCTGTTGAAACGTCAGTGGATCTATAACAAGTCTCCCAGACTATATAGTACAGTCTGGGCTCGTCGGAGACTGACATACACCAGATGGTGTTGTTACCACAGAACGTGGTTTTGATGTGATTCCCACAAAATTTGGTGGATAAAAACACAGGTCAATGAGGAAGCGTCTGCATCACAAGTACTCCAACTTCCCATGCCATAACACAAACCACTGTCCTCCCCCATCAGCAGGTCCACCCCCCCCCCTACACTGAAATAAAGGATGTTTCAAAATGCCTTTTCTTTTGTTTTAATTGTGATGGCATACAGTGCCTCTCTAGCCTCCCTAAAAATAGCGCATGTAAAAAGCATGCTGTAGATAAATGTTGATACTGTCAAAATACTTGAAGCTAATTCAGAAAGTTTGGTGAGTATTCTTGATTTTGAGGTAAAGTGAGTGAATTTTCAGGCAATGTTCCTGAGTTTAAAGATGTGGTGTATACTGCAGAGTTATATAGGGTTGATGAACCTATCCATACATCTCACAGTCTATTAAATGTATACAAACTAACACTCAAAAGAAATTTGTTTTGAAATGTGGTTCTGAGTAAATCTTATGGTGATGGTCGATCAGTTCTCTGCTACAAAACATCTGTTATAATCAATATGAACTGGTAAATGGGACACAATATTTTTTGTGCGTATTCATTGATTTAATATAGATTGATGAGTTGGTTTGTGACACATCGGCACACATGGTGTTTTATTCTTGTCTGCAGAGTGTTGGATAACGCCCCCCTCACACTCTGTCACATTCAGAATTTAATAGATCTGCATGTCCTTTCCAAGCTAAACTACCTTTATGGTAATCAACCTTTTGGGTTGATATGATTTGTCATAGAGCGATTTCGTAGTCCAATCAAATAATGGTGTGTGTGGTAATACGTATGGATTTGAACAAAGACGTGGTAGTTAACGATAACTTGAATGTAATACCATGGTTGTATATCATATACCATGCTATGCATCAGAATGTGCTATGAATATTGGGAAACTGATTGAAAACTAGCATTAAATTGTCCATTGTGATTGCCTGAAACAAACATTCGCAGTTTGATCTACAGAATGCAGGTCTTTTTTTACTTCATATTTCAAGCTGGGTGGCATTTTGCCTGACTTCCATCTAACACCATTGTGTCAATATGTATTGTTTGTTTTTCCTCCCAGACGAGAAATAGGCAACTTGCAAAATGACAAGCTAGTCTGGACCTCTCCCAGAAAAAAGCCACAGTAAAAGCAGATTTGGCACAATTGTCTAAAATGAGAATAAGGCAGTCTGTGGGATAACCCTGGGCAACACATTTGCAGTTACAAGAGACTAACCACTTATTATATGACTTCAAGCTTTGTAATTATTGGAGAATTAGGTGTGCCTTGCAAAGTAGATAAACTTTTCAAAGTTAAAGTGAAACCATTTTCAAAAATTGACAGTCGTGGTCAAAATATGATAATATTCAATCACCAACAAAAAACTATAGGCCCCCTAAAATGCAGTTTTGATATCAATTTAATGTGTAAACGGTATACCGTAATGGCACATCTAAGTGTCAGGGTTCCAGATGACCACCAGTCTCAAAAGACTGCCAGGGGTAAGAAGGTATTGAAAACAATCTTACATACTAAACACAGTGTTCAAATAAGTTCTGGTCTCAAGTAAGAGCCGGGCGTAACAATGCATTGCATTTTATAAGCGCCTGGGCACTTGAACAGGCCACCACAGAATTATGCGATATATGTATTTCTCCTGTATGCAATTACAGGGCTATCGATTGAAATGTGTCACTATAATTATAACCTACTTTGCACCATCCTCTGTGGCATCCTTGCTGTGATGGTTTTTCAAATGAAAAAAAAATGATTGTCATTTAATGACTGCAACATGAATTTGCTGTATCCTAAAGGCCTTTCAATTGCCATAATCCCCAAATCCCCTGCCACTCAACCCCACCCCCACGATCGCCAGAAACATCAAACCACGGCATGTGGAACTGTTGCATGTGAAAGCCTTTTTAAAGCGATTGTCATTTGGGGAGATCAGGTTCTGAGTCAAATTATGATTCATTGGCCCTATTCAGTGAAGCTTCCGTTCCACTTCCGAAAAGCAACCCCCCCCCCTTCCCTACAGGATTCATACTTCCTATCCTCCACCTCCCACCTTCACCCTCTTCCCCTCCACCCCATTGGCCTCCACCTCCCAACTTCTCTGCCTCCCCCCACTCTCTGTCTCCTGGTTCCATGGTGTAAGGCCCCCAAGACTCAAAGCCCCCTGACATAAAGCCCCCTGACATAAAGCCCCTAAGACATTAAGCCCCCAAGACATAAAGCCCCCAGGACAGATGGCCCCAATATAATTATTTTTACTTCTTCGCACATGGTATGTGGTAAAATTTTATTTTTTTTCCTTCGGTACCACACGTTTTTGTACAGCGTGTTGTACAGCGTTACGTACATACTATGTACAGTGACGTACACGTTATGTACACGTTATGTACACGTTATGTACACATTATGTACATGTTATGTACACGTTATGTACACATTATGTACACGTTAGGTACACGTTAGGTACACGTGACGTACACGTCATGTACACGTTATGTACACGTTATGTACACGTGACATACACATTATGTACACATTATGTACACGTTATGTACACGTTATGTACACGTTATGTACACTTTATGTACACGTTATGTACACGTTATTTACATGTTATGTACTGCGACGTACATGTTATGAACTGCGAAGTACACGTTATGTACTGCGATGTACACGTTATGTAAATGTGACGTACACGTTATGTACATGTTATGTACACATTAGGTACACGTTATGTACATGTTATGTACTGCGAGGTACCAGTTATGTACACGTTAAGGAAACATTAGGTACACGTTATGTACACGTTATGTACACATTATGTACACGTTATGTACACGTTAGGTACATGTTAGGTACACATTATGTACACATTATGTAAACGTTATGTACATGTTAGGTACACGTTATGTACTGCGAAGTACATGTTATGAACTGCGACGTACACGTTATGTACACGTTATGTGCACGTTATGTACATATTATGTACTGTGAGGTACCAGTTATGTACACGTGAAGTACACGTTAGGTACACGTTATGTACACATTAGGTACACGTTATGTACACGTTATGTACACGTGATGTACACATTATGTACACGTTATGTACACGTTATGTACACGTTATGTACTGCGACGTACATGTTATGAACTGCGACGTACATGTTTTGTACTGCGACGTACACGTTATGTACATGGTATGTACATGTTAGGTACACATTATGTACATATTATGTACTGTGAGGTACCAGTTATGTACACGTTAGGTACACGTTAGGTACACGTTATGTACACGTTATGTACACGTTAGGTACACGTTATGTACACGTTATGTACACGTGATGTACACGTTATGTACATGTTATGTACACGTTATGTACACGTTATGTACTGCGACGTACATGTTATGAACTGCGACGTACATGTTATGAACTGCGACGTACATGTTATGTACTGCGACGTACACGTTATGTACATGTTATGTACTGCGACGTACATGTTATGTACTGCGATGTACATGTTATGTACTGCGAGGTACCAGTTATGTACATGTGAAGTACACGTTAGGTACACGTTATGTACACGTTATGTACACGTTAGGTACATTTTATGTACATGTTCTGTGCTGCGAAGTACATGTTATGAACTGCGACGTACACATTATGTACAAGTTAGGTACATTTTATGTACATGTTCTGTGCTGCGAAGTACATGTTATGAACTGCGACGTACACGTTATGTACACGTTATGTACTGCGACGTTCACGTTATGTACACGTTATGTACACGTTAGGTACATGTTAGGTACACGTTATGTACTGCGAGGTACCAGTTATGTACACGTGAAGTACACGTTAGGTACAGGTTATGTACATGTTATGTACACGTTATGTACACGTTATGTACATGTTATGTACTGTGACGTACATGTTATGTACTGCGATGTACACGTTATGTACACGTGACGTACACGTTATGTACACGTGAGGACACGTTAGGTACATTTTATGTACATGTTCTGTACTGCGAAGTACAAGTTATGTACTGTGACGTACACGTTATGTACACGTTATGTACACGTTATGTACTGCGACGTACATGTTACGTACTGCGACGTACTGTGACGTACACGTTATGTACTGCAATGTACACTTTATGTACACTTTATGTACATGTTATGTACACGTTATGTACACATTATGTACACCTTATGTACTGCGACGTACACATTATGTACACGTTATATACACGTTATGTACACGTTATGTTCATGTTATGTACTGCGAGGTACACGTTATGTACACGTGACGTACACGTAATGTACACGTTCTGTACACGTTAGGTACATTTTATGTACATGTTCTGTATTGCGACGTACATGTTATGTACATGTTAGGTACATATTATGTACATGTTAGGTACGGCGACGTACATGTTATGTACTGCTACGTACACGTTAGGTACACGTGACTTACACGTTATGTACTCATTAGGTACAACTTATGTACTTCGACAAGCTACCGTATTTAATTAAAGCTAAAGTTGGGAGTTTATTGGTTAGCATTACTTAAGATGTTCGGACCTGTACTTAAGGTGTGAATAATGCTGTACATAACGTATATGTCACATGTACGTCACGTGTACATAATGTGTACATAATGTGTACGTCCCGGTACCTAACGTGTACATAACGTGTACATAAGGTGTACGTCGCAGTACATAAGGTGTACATAATGTGTAAATCGCGTGTACATAACGTGTACATAACTGTATGTCACGTGTACCTAACAGGTACATAACTTGTATGTCCCAGTACCTAACGTGTACATAACGTGTACGTCATGTGTACATAACGTGTATGTCACGTGTACATAAAGTGTACATAACGTGTACATAACGTGTACTTCGCAGTACATATCGTGTACATGGTACATGACATGTATGTCGCACTACCTAACCTGTACATAACATGTAGATAACGTGTACATAACGTGTATGTCATTTGTACATAACGTGTATGTCACATGTACGTCACGTGTACATAATGTGTAGATAAAGTGTAGATAAGTGTATGTCACATGTACATAAGAGGTACATCGCAGTACCTAACTTGTACCTAATGTGTACATAACGTGTACATAATGTGTACATAACGTGTACGTCGCAGCACATAACGTGTACACCGCAGGACCTAACGTGTACATAATGTGTACATAACGTGTACATAACGTGTACATAACATGTACATCACGTGTACATAACGTGTACATAACGTGTACATAACATGTATATCACGTGTACATAACGTGTACATAACGTGTACATAACTGTATGTCACGTGTACCTAACAGGTACATAACTTGTACGTCCCGGTGCCTAACGTGTACATAACGTGTACGTCATGTGTACATAACGTGTACGTCACGTGTACATAACGTGTACATAATGTGTACGCCACGTGTACATAACGTGTACATAACGTGTACATAAGGTGTACATAACGTGTACATAACGTGTACATAACGTGTACATAACGCTGTAAGTCACGTGTACATGACGCACAAGGAAAAAAAAAAGCTTTTGGGGCCGTCTGTCTAGGGGGCTTTGTGTCTTGGGGGCCTCGTGTTATGGGGGCCTAGTGTCAGGGGGCTGTATGGCAGGGAGCTTAATGTCTTGGGGGCCTTATGACAGGCGACCCTGTCTCCTATACCTCTCTGCCCTTGCTCTCCTACTCATTATCCATTCATCAAGTTCAACACGGCTTTAAGAGCTGCACATAGGCATATACCGTCCCCTATGGACACTTCGTAAAGGCCCTGGTGCATGCCATCACGTGCTACGAGGCTGGTGATGGCGCACTGATGACATGCTTTAGGCCAGTGACAATGCAGGGAAGTCATATGAAAAATATTTTGAGGGCCAACTGACGGTCATCAGCCACTGGTGGATGATGTAGGGATGGTTTTCCTAGGGTCCCCGGCTTTCTAGTTCTTTTCGAGCTTGGAGTGTGTTATATTGGTTTACAATTCATCCCAAATCTTTTAAATTCCATTATCACTGCATGCCAGCGCCTGACGGGTGGCCGCCATCAATGCATGTGACCTTATGACTTAATTTGACTCAAAAGGAGCCTATTTGCTATGGTCATTTGATGTCAGTGCGCCATCATGGCCCTTGAGGGCTGTGATGCTGCCATCAACAGCATGCTCCAGGGCCCTGATTTGTGTCCACGGGGCTGCTATACCAGACAAGGAGATAACTTCAGTAAGATCTTTCAAGGATAGATCTATGATATTATGTCCAGGTCATACCCATGGGCTGTGATGATAATCTGTGTCGATTTGGAGTTGTTGACCCTAGTTTCAAGGATAGTTGGGTGGCCTCCAGAGGTGCACATGTGTGCCTGGAAGTTGGTCATGGAGTTGGGAATATAGTGGCACAAATAAAGAAGGAAATCAAAGTCAGGAATGGTCAGTGGAACAGAAACAGGGAGTGACGGGGCCAGGAAGAGGATGATATAGAGAGCAGGGAATGTAAAAAGGTAGGATGGGGTATAGGGGGAAGGCAGGCAGACATTCAAGGGAACTGGGAAGATAGGCGGGCAGGTACTATGATGGGTAAGAAAGAAGAATGTGTGAGTAGTGGTTGTTTAACGCCATTTCAACAGCTAAGATCATTTTCATGGTGAGAAAACTATGGTATGATGGCTAGGCTGCTATAGCTGCCGGCACGACTAAGTGGGGGGGGGCTACCAATGGTCTGAAAATTTGGGGCTGTCAGTTCCCGTGAAACTTTTATTATGAGTAAATAACATCAACCTATATGATATGATTGACACAGAGAGCACACATCATTGGGACATGTGCACATATGTCACCATGACAACTGTAGCACACAGTAATCCTCATATGATTTAACATGCCTTAAAATGCCATGTCATCTGTGAGTTGACATGGGTCACGGTCATGTCGAAGGCACTTGACATGTGATGGTTTGACATACATAATTGTTCTAGGATATTCCACTAGATGGGGCAAACAACCATTTTGGTACCAGGATTAATCAGTTACGTCTTTCGAGGAGAAGCGCTAACGAGGTGCCATTTTCTCTTGTAAAATATGAGCATTAGACTTTGGCATATTCACCACCGGAACCAGGGACACACTTCCGATCATACCGTTTCTCCCCGAAAGGGTTCATGGGATTAATCACTACCAAGAGGTATTACCAACACTTGAGACATTTGATGTAATGTGTCATTTTGTTTTCATGAAGAATAGATCACTAAGGTCTGTAAATACTATCAACAAATGGTAGTGAACTCTATTTCATTGTTAAATTTTGCATTTTGTTATTGAATATCAAATAGACATCCACAATCCTGAATTCTTCAACTGGAGAGGTTAGACACTTTGTGTGTGGGTCAGTGAAAATACCAAAAGATTGTATGCTAACCCACAGTCTATAATCTCAGTATCTTCATTACATGGAGACAGATGGCATTGCCATGCACCTCCATGCCCTTGTCTTATGGACTGCATAGAGGTCCTCAGTCAAGTAGAAGTTCTGTAGATAGGAAAAAGTGCCTTAGTGTTGCAGGTGTGGGACTATGATATCCCCTGCCTTCTATTATAGGCCTGCCTTGATTGAACCATTGGTACATAGCTATTGACTGCTCTTGACCCTTACATAATTGTTTCACAGTATTACCTAGCACTCAGGTGAATGGATCAGAAATATATAAGGTGTCTTCATTACGCATGTCAAGTGGAGTTGACGAACCAAATATGAGAGCGTCAACCTCATTCGACATGCCTTGATACATGTCATGTGGGAGACAAATTGTGACCTGTGAAGTATGCGTCAAAGCGATCAGTGTTCTTCTCTGTGTGTAGAGACCCTATAGTGTATCTACATCCTAACGTTATTAGTGTGATAAGTAGAGAACTCGACCGCTTTTACTCTATTGTACATTACACCATTCATACGTCATTAATTATTGCTCACTATGCTATACTCACCTATAATGTATGCAGTAGTACCACACCCTGCCACTAGGGGTGGTACACCTGATGGTCATTATGTATATACAGCCAGGTGCTATTACACCTGCCAGCATTACCAACTAGCTATTCGCTGAGTTAACATCTCTTCAGCATGTACTTTTGTACAATAAATCTATCATCAATTAGGCTCAGTTTCACTTGTTATTTTGTGTAAATAAAGACATGGCAGTCCCATCCTGATTGATAGGACTTCTTACATAAAGATGAAATGATGCACATCGAGATGAGAGAAAATATGAAATTTTGAGTTGTTGTTCAATGTATAACCAAGTATACAACTCACTCAGTGTGGTGAGTGTTTTGGTCTCAATTTCACTGACTGTTTATACACACAAACAAGGCAGGTCGGCTGCTATATAACAGTCCTAATAAACATATATGATATATAAAGTACTTGGAAATTAATACAAATTATCAAAGTATAGCTTGTACCCTAATAATACTTGGTAATCAATGTGAAAATTTGCAAAATAATGCAATTTGGAGAAAATCACTAATAAAAATATAGATTAAAACACATTATTATTTACAAGATTATGTACAAGATTTCAACATGACCTCATTCAGAAAAGCTATGGGGAACATTCGAGAAAGGATTAATGAAGGTTGGAGGTAGACTAATCAATATTAGCCCTAGGTTTTCAGTTTGAAATTTTAGTACACCACACACTCACAGACTCTATCCATATAAGAAGTGATATTATAGGACAAACACATATTTGACCATGAGAGACATGAAACTGAGCCAAGCCGATTGCCAATTACAAATTGCTACAGATTGAAATGATACAAGGTAATTTATGGTTCATCATAGCTTTCATCAGAAATATCAGCAATCAAGACACTGTCGTCTATCACTTCAAACCTTGGCTTTTAACTTTGTTTATGTAGATCTTGTATTTGACATATTCGGGCCTTGAATTGTGATTTTTGCACAGCATCTTGATGCCAGTGTGATAGTGTGTTCCACATCTGAGATCCTGTGTAAAGGGGACATCTTTTGAAAAAGTCTGATTTTGGCCTTTTCAGATCAAATTTCACCTTGCCTAGTGACCTTTTGGGCATAGCTCCAGTGGTGTTTTTCACAAATTTGCCTTGTTTGGCATATTTGTACATATATACTAACAGGGTTTTGTCCCTTCGTCTGTCTAGTTTGGGTACATTACATTTATCATGCAGCTGGTCTATGGACATGTCTCTAACACTGGTTCTCATGCATATTCTCAATCCTCTATTTTGCAGACGTTGCGATTTCGCAGTCAAGTTAAAATTTGCTCCTGAATGCAAGAAGCTTGCATAGTCAAACAAGGACATGATTGTTGACTTATATATCATAACAGCAGCTTTCTGTGTCAAATCACATCGTATTATTGCGAACTTGAACAGCCGGTGGTTCACTTTTCGTATCACCTCCTTGACAGCAGGTTCTAAGGTCATACACTCATCAAGTTTAACACCTAAATCCATGTAGTGATATGTTTCTACTCTATCAAGTGAAATACCATTTATTTTTAGAGGGTTTGCCAGAACTGTTTTCATTTTTTCTCTTGTACCACTCATCATGAATTTTGTATTGCTGTTGTTCAGTTAGATGTAATTTTTTAGATTTAGATTTCACTTTGTCTATGTCTGTTTGAAGATCGGTTACTGCATCTTGTGGATCTTTGGCTGCACAATATACTACATGATCGTCAGCATACATAATCGACTAACAGTGGTCTAAACCTTCAGCCATACTATTTATGTAGTAAATAAATAGAAGGGGGCCCAATACCGACCCCTGAGAAACCCCCGTAAATAACTGGAGATAGTTTGGATTCATCCTCTTCAATCCTAGTCTTTTGCTACCTATTGGTCAGATAGCTACAGACCCAGGAATACACACTTTTTTTGAGTCTAAGACCCTTTAGTTTATGTAACAAATAGGAGGGGTTTACTGAGTCAAAGGCCTTTTTCAGGTCCACGTAGCACAAAGCTGTTAAGAGACCATTATCCCTGTTCATATAAAGTCAGTTACTAGCTCAAAGATAGCATCTCCAGTACTTAAATTTCTTCAGTAACCAAACTGTTTTGATGTGATACAATTCAAGTCCTCCATTATATCTAGCAGGTGGCTATACATAATATTTTCAGCTATCTTAGAGACTACAGGAAGGAGAGAGATGGGCTCCCAATTTCCTATATCTTGACTATTGCCACCTATAGATAATGGCGTCACTCTAGCTACTTTCCATTCATCTGGAAATACACCTTGACTGGAGGATACATTGTACAGCTGCGTTAATTCTTCAACAATCAGGTTGAGATATTGCTTCAACACACTACAGCTAACTTGATCCATGCCCGAGGTTTTATTAGTGTTTATATCACTTAACAGTTTCCTTATTCACATTTAGAATCTCATGTAGATCCTCATCATAAGGGACTGGGTCATACTCAAGATCTATGTCTTCAAGGGGAAACCCTTCCTGTGTAAAATTGTTTGATAGCTTTTCATCTTCACCGGCAAAGAACTCATTCATATATTCAACTAAATCAAGATTACTCTTCATGATACCATCAGTACCTTTTAAATTTGGAGGCAGGACTTCAACAGACTGGTTCATAAGCCTATCTCTTTCAGCACTGAGACGGAGGATTTCATCTGTCATCCAGTCTTTACCCTTATCCTTATATAGTCTTGACTCAATGGGGCAGAAATTGTCTAAGTATTCGAGTAGACAGTTTTCAATACAACTCCACATAGTAGGGACATCACTCTTTTACCAGACTGGGTCCCAATCCCAGCCTTCAATCCAGTCCAATAACCTGGCTTCAGTATGACATTTGTATTTCTTAGCTTTATATTCCCTAATTACATCAGGCAGGCTCTCCTCAGTCAATGCAGCAAAAACAGGAAGGTGGTCACTAACCAGATAGTTGAGAACCCCTCCAATGACAGGTTTTGTGGTATTTGTCAGTATGTGGTCTATACAAGTGCCGGTATTTTCAAAAGGTCTTGTGATTTTATTTATCAGATTGCATAGTCCATAGTCCCTACATAAATCATGTAACTTAATGGCTTCATTAAATTTAGCATCTTCATCAAGTGTATTAATGTTAGTGTCACCTAATACACATAACTCAATATCAGGAGAACTGTAAGCGACATGATGAGATTCTAATTCATCCAAAAAGTCACTGACCGTGCATATTATCTACAGGCATGCATTAGGTAGAAGAAATGAAGAAGGGACTGGTGTGAAATGATATCAGAGACTAAATGTTATAGAGCATTAAATAGATTCAGTGCTGTTAAGTGGAGTACCGGTATAGGGTGATTATAATGGGTAACCTGTAGTAAAGTACAGTAGTAAAGTACACCGTGTAAACTAAGGGAAATACTATAGATTTTCTTTCTCAAGAAGAAACCCCACTGCCCTCTCAATCTACCACACCCTTTACACTTAAAAAGCAACATATTGCTGTATAGCACTGTGACCTTTGTTTATATGGATCACCAGTATGTATAACTATGATGGCTAACTATGGTGTGAAAACAGCGCTGCCTTTATACATCATGCTGGACTGAGTTGATTTACCCGTGAAGAGTCAGTATGAGGAATGGTAGGTCACCATGCGACCCATAGTGGTTTGACCCTATCAGGCCACTTGATTTTTTTAAATAATGGACTGCTGCAATGATTGGTATGGGGTTTAGTCTTCATGAGCCATGAATAAGGTTGACACTGGCCAGTTACTTAGTAAGTAACCCCTAACTCGCCATGCTGGTTTGATTCACAATGCCCACCCTTTAGCATTGAGAAATTATCCGACGGTTTGCATGATGCACTAATGCAGTTCTGCCTAGTACAAAACTTAGTGGCATTGTATTGATCCTTACTAACGACAAAGGACCATGGCACTGAACCAACTGCAGCCTATGAAGCAGCAAAGAGTTCAGTAGTGCCTCTGGCCTCTCGATCCTGTACAGGAGGAGGCCCTTCCACATCCTCAGCACCCATTACCACTGTCAATGACCAACAGAACGAGCAGCAAAACGGCACCACAAGTCCTTTTCAATTTACCAAATAGCATCAAGACATCCCCAAGAAAGCCATTAGATCTTTGTTAGGACTGGCAAGGACGTAGGACATCTAGTGGACAATTGGGAAGATGGAGAGGATGGGAGTGGACATTCAGAGGGAAGGCAAGATGTTGCCATGTGTTCTGTCGGGTTTTTACTGTTTTGCTGAATCAGATTTGGTTGAATTCATGTGAATTTTCGAAAGTAGATATATCAAATTACATTAGAAACGCTTCGTATGGTAATGTCCTACTATTAAAGATATTCAAGGTAAATTCGCCAGTCGTTGCAAGAGAGTGATAGAGGGGTAGCACCTCGCTAGAGCCTCCTGCCTTTTGAATATGTATATATGTCATGTCTGCGACGTAGCTTCTGTTCTTGTCCATCTAAAAGGAGTATAACAAAGGAACCAAATACTGTGGTCTCTTTGCTCTTCATTTGTGGTTCGCTGGGAGAGGCGAGACATAGACTATACATCTGAACATATGAGAGGCAGATACTGGTGTCACATTACTGCCCTTCTAGATAAAAAAAAAGCTCATTGTACACCAAGCATACCTTTTCTGGTTTCTGTCTATCCTGGTATATGTACAGCTCGGACTGATGATACTGATTAAAACAAATGAGAACCTGTCAAGTAGAAAACAAACAGTCCCTGCATGCGTTTAAAAGAAAGAGATGGGGAGAACAAGAACCGTATATGTACTCTTCTTGAGGAAAATACAAATATTTTGTGGAGAGATGCAGTGAAAAGGTCCGGGAAAAAGGTTTTGGAATATATCAACAGGGATCCCACACCAGATCACACACACATTTTGAAACTTTTCAAAAAGGAAAACAACAGTAGAAGCTCAAACCACACAGTATACTGTAAATCAAGTCAACCACTAGCCCCCTGGCGGCCTACCTCTAAACAGCTCTATATACTCACGTGACATGTGACCTTCAGGTGTAAAGGCCATGCCCTCATTAACCTTTGAACAGTTAGAGTTTATTATAGGGTTAACGAGTCATTAACCCTTTGGATGCAGCATGGTGCATTAAAAGATTATATACAGTATCCATTTGACATGATACTGCATGGATGTAGGCTCTGACAAATATACTTTCAAGGGTGGTAATTGTGTAATTATACAGGTGTGAATGGTTGCAATAATGCATGAATGCAGCACTGGGGAGAGGGCGAGTTTACTCGCCAGGCCCCATTCATCCAGCTTGACTGGAAATAGGCCCATTGAGCCTAATTCATAAGGACACTCTGCGGTCCTTAAAGGGCTAACAATATAGGGTCTGAATTACAACTGTTTTATAACACGTCTGGATGCTCATGAATGCTTGGCATTTTAATGCATTTGTGAGCTCCTATGTACATTTGGGATAAGTAATATATGGGCAAAGGTTCACGAGTATTGGGATTGACTGAGGGTTATCTCACGAGGCAAAGCCTCGTGAGATAACCCTAAGTTAGGCACTGACGTAACTCCTGTGTGTGGGTCTGCCGTGCGCGGAGGCCAGAAGTGTGATAGAGCAAAAATAACAGACTTCAATCTGACATATCTTTACTTATTGATTCTGAAGCTGTTTACTGGTGGAATTGGACAAATAGAGTGTCATTTTAACTAACTTGGAGAGGGCTACAATATGCATATATTTGTTTAATGAATTGGAGAAAAAACGAATATATTTCTCCCAGGTGAATTGAGAACTTAACTTCAGGCGCATTTTATGGCATGAAGTTCACATCTCACATTAAAAAATTATACTCACATATTCCCTGGTTAAATAAGGTCTAGAAAATCTTTAGTTTCTGTATTTCCAATAGGGAACAGTATGTTTTCTATGCAACAACAAAATCATAACCTATTAGCACTGTGAGGGAAAGTTTTTCATTGGAAGTACTCATTTACCTAATTCTGCAACATTGACCTTTGACCTTAAAATGACCTTGACCTTGGAAAAGGTCATCACATACATGGTCACATCCGCCTTGTGATGACCTCCAATCCACTTTTTAGATCATGTTTCTAGCTTCAATAGTCCATGAGAAATAGGCATTTAAGTAAGTAAACGACTCTTGATACCAGCTTGGTCGATCACAAAATTTGAATCACAATTAAACTCTTAACTATGGTTAATTGTGGCAGAACAATAGGCTGAATTTCAGGTCTTTGAATGGCCATAACTTTGCTTTAAATCAACATAAAGACTTCATTCAAAAAGCAAAATCAATCAGTTTTGCAAGATCTATCCATAGATCACTAGCTAGAGTGCAGAGAACCAAGTCTTAAAAATTAGGTAAGTGCCTACCTAAGTCATGCCCAATACGAGTGAATCTTTGCATTTATTTCATGTGATTCTGGGCAGAAATGTTCAAAACTATTTCAAAAAGGACATAAAATGATTATTTACATGTTTTATGGTCATTTTGAGTGTCATTGCTGGTCGTGAGATACGACAGTGGTGTATCTCACAGGTGGTGTGAGATACGGAGCTCATAGGTTAAGTCTATGGGGCTTGCATATTCCACTATTCCTAACATGAAATAAGAGGTGGTACATACAGCTTTAATAAGAGTAACAGATGGAACTGACGATAAACCCAATTATTGATCAAAACGGTAAAATGCACCTTTGTGAGAGGCCTCGTGTATGATTAACCCATGCGGATCCAGCCATTTCATGATTTATGTAAAAAGTATGAAGTAGTATTATCTGGGTCCACCAGCACCCCTGTCATCACCTAGCTCCCATCCCCACCAACCACCCAGTGTTTTCCACAGCTTCAACCACGATTAGTTGCCCAGTGTGTGTTTTGTCAACTCTCCCTGTAACTACTGCCAACACTGGTGGGGGCCATCCAGGTGATATATGGATGGTGCCCCGGGACAGGCTCACTACAGACCACCCAGTACTACTTGTGCTTGTGCTTTATGAGCTCCCAACATAACAAGGATTGGGTGGGAAAGACAGAAAGGGCCTGTTATAAAGGACATAAAAATGTCTGTGTAATATCTTCTAGCAGATGGTAGATTGGTTAGCAGATGAGTCAATAAAGTACTGATAAAGGCCATTTACCTCACTCTGAAAGTCACTTTGTTCAAATTCTTCTCTGCGCACCATGAATCATACTCTTTTTTTTTTTTAAATATCTGTCAATGTAGGATGGGACTTAGAGGATTCTACACTACTTTATTTCTCAGTGACCCATGAATCGCACCCTTCCCTGAGAGATCACAACACCTGCATAACTGACACTAGGAATTTGAATTCAACATCATATTTCTCTACCTCCTGCGAATATTATCAATGGAGTGTGCTGGTCACAATTTATGATCCATACGTGCAGTACCTTGGGTGCAACTGTAGCTGTGGAGTAGACATGTACCAGTAGAGGACTCACCTGAAAAGACCAAAAGTATACATCATTATCTATCAGTTTTAAATCATAAAAATGTCAACGCACTGATGGGCAAATTGCCTCTCAGTCAATGATTATTTATTTTGTTGGTATAATGCACCAATGCAGGGCGGATCAATGTGTAACTCGCCAGGACTGCATTGAAGCATGCCCTTTTGCAGCCCTTTTCGCATCCTTTTGTCCAGCTCTCTCCTCCATGCACTTCTAGACTTACTCCCCTTCGGGCCACCTCCCTCCTCCCCCACCCCATATATCTACCAGTCATCTTAAAGTGGTGTATACACGGCGTGTTTTTCAGCAGACTAGAGGAGACAAGACTACTGCACACATGTCTGCAGTTGTTTTGTCTGCTCAAAATGTGCCGTGTATACAGGGTCAAGACAAATGTCTGCAGTTGTCTCCACTTGTCTGCAGATATCAAACATGTTTGAAAAATTTTGTCTGCTGTCTGCTCAAACCTGGTCTTGTCTGCTCAAAATGTGCCGTGTATCAGGGGTAGCAGACTTGTTCTGACTAGTCTGCAGTAAATTGACCAATAAGGGCAGCCTTTTGAGTCATGTGATAAGTAGCTATCATGTGACTCATGACACATTTACTGTAGTTTTGCAAATCTCCACCAGGATTTTACTCAAGACTTCAGCAGACAAGTCTGTAAAATGTGCCATGTATCAGGTCCTGCAGACTCCTCCATACAAGCCACAACACAAGCGGACATTTGTCTGCTGATGTTTTGTGTGGTCTAGTCTGCTCAAATCTGCACCGTGTATACACCACTTTACACCACCACCCTCACCTCCCACTTTGCTTTCCCATGGCTTGCCATGCCATTCATTTTTATACTCCTGGTTCATCCTGATGGTCCATCCCCTTGTAACCCTCCCCTCTCCACTCTCCTCTCCGCCCCACCCACTTAGTGGTTGACCAGTAGCCAGCAGTAGACCCTATAATACCCCATCATTAGCCTGACTGCTGACCGTTAACTACAGCTACATGCAACCCTGCACGGACACTGGCCACTAACCCTCTATAGGACCACATAATGCCTCAAGGCACAATGGCCGTCGTCATGATTGATGCACCAATACATTCATAGCGAGTAACTCACCAGCTCTGATCAACGTATCATGCCAATCCGGTATAGGTGTACAGTATCATGTTGTCATGGAACACTATACCTCTATATGGTGCTTGACTGGTTTAAAACGTTATCTATCCCTTAATGGATTAAAAGATAAGATGGCCCTTAAAGGGTTAATTGGGGGTTGTACATGAACAGCGGCCATTGTTACTGTTAGTCATGTTTTATGTTCCTTTTACACAATGCCGTGCATGGTGGTCAGCTCGTCATGCTGCACGATATTGAGTTTGAGAGGAGGGGATGGACAAAGAGGGGGGGGGATGTACAGTGGACAGGAAGAGTAGAGTAATGGGGGGATAAGGGGAGGAATGGAGGAAGGAGGGGGTTGAGGTTAGAAGGCCACCTGATGAGGCAGGGCAGGCGATGGGCAGTGTGAAGGAGAGGGGAGGAAGGAAAGAGCGAAGTAGGGAGGACAGTGAGTTTGAGATTGAGAGTTATAACAGTTATGTTGGAACAGATAGGTTGTGTGTTGCCTGAATCTGATAGAGGTGGAACACCTGGTTGAGTCCTGTAACAGTTTAGGATGAGCAAACCGTGTCCAGAAGACGGTATGATAGACTTTCTTGCTGCCAAGACGAGGTAGCAGATCATGTGGGGTTTCACCAAATCAGGCCTCTGCTCCATTGTAACAGAAAGAAAAAACGGAAAGGGATTTATTGTGGTCATTACGACCTTTATCAGAGTCAAGGGATATTATAGATGGGCATGGAAAGGATGAATAAACACGTACTTCTCAAAGTAGCATAGACAGTGCTTAACGGGATCTGAGGAATTTGGAATTCTGGAAGTCAAAGAAAATGCCACATGGTAAAAATAGCTTACAGTGGGAAGAGGGGTTAAAGGGGGAGGAGAGATGCTCGTCTCAATTTTAGCTCTGTACATGCTTTTGCACCAACTTGAAAATGCTAACTTTCCATGTAGAAAATGTCTTATTCTATAACTGTGCTGGGGTATGAATAGTGGACGTTGATTAATCATCCATGGCCACATTATATGCAAGCCTGTATAAGCCAGCAGCACTGTATTTGATGGCAATGTCAACCTCTATCAAAACCTGTAGCTGAAATGATGCCCTGCTATATTCATGCATCAAGACGGCCGATGATACTAGCACGGGCATCTCGTGCGAGTAAGACTCTTATTCGCACGAGATTTTCCAGGAAACCGCACACCAGAAAAACAGGACAAAATAAAGAAATCTTGGAAGCGGGACATTTGAGAAACAGGACAAAAGCCAGGACATTTTGGAAACGGGACTACACCAGGATATCTTGTACACAGGACAATAATATTCTTTCTTTTCTTTGCATGGGATTTTCTAGGACACGGGACACCAAAAGTCCCCTTTACCAAATTTATCATTGTGCCTTATTTCCCATATTTCTAGATGTCCTGTTTCCCAAATGTTTCCTGAATTCCGGGGACTTTCTTCATCCCATGGTACTATGGTACATGACAATGTCCTGTGTATGGAATATAACCCCTGTGCTAAAAATGTCCCATTTCCCAAATGAGCAGTCCCGTTTCCCAAATAATTAGCCCCATTTCCCAAATAATTAGTCCCGTTTCCCAAATAACTAGTCCCGTTTTCCAAAATAACTCATAGGTCCTGTGTACTAGAAAACCCAGTGCGAATAGGAGTGTTATTCTCATAGGATACCCGTGCGAATATCGCTTCCCCTTCAAGACGACCAAGCACATAAAGTATACCCTGGTTAATGAATCATGGTTATAGGTTCAGACAGTTAGAAGCTAAGGTGGGAGGATGAAAAGGTAAGCTTAACTGTTTAGGCCCCATGTCACTTTAATGTACTTCGCCTTTTTTTAGTCTTGAGACATGAATGTAATACTGCATCCATGCATCATGGCAAATCTATGAAGTTGATACACTCCAAAATAGGCTGGAGCACCCGGGCTGGAGCATCATACCATTCTTTTGGAACAAGAGCAGTTGGGGTGACATGCAGGATAGAATTAATGTTCAGGACTACGAGGGGAAAAAGTCACAAAAAAGTCAAATTCCTCAATGATTAATGTGTAGCCAAGGGTAGGAAGGGTAGTGAGTGAATTACAGGGCGGAAGTTAACAATGCCTTCAGCAGTACGCATGCGTGAACTGTGGCTGGTTCCAGGCTGTTGGCTAGCTGAATTATTGTGTAGCTAAGTTAGTCAACTTGTAGGTTGGTGGTAACCCTTAACCCTTTCATATAATATTTGTGATTTGATTTTCAAGAATCATGGTTAAACCCATGTTTCTATGATATAATAAAGAAACCAAGAACTTGCATTGCCATCCCTGCTGTTTTCATCCCTCGGTGTTATCTGGTCACCGTTTTGACAGTTGATATACTTGTGTTTAAGTTGACTTGCATAAATATGTATACCACATTAATAAATTTTCAAATTTACACTACAACAATTTTGATATCTCCCCAGCCTCCTCCCATGGTACAATTACCTATATGTGTCTTTCTTATCCAATCCCAATTTATATCGTAGACTGATTTCATATAAAGAAATGAGTGGAAGGATTTGGTCATTCTAGCTTTTGTGTTTTCCACACGAAAACACAAAACTTGCCTTCCACCACCCCTATTGCTTTTCCTGGCATTGATCCATAGATGACATGTAAAGGGTGACCATTTATAATACATAGAGCGTCCACCTGCCATGTTACAGCGTGGCACGGCCGTTAGACTTGGCACACAACACCAGACTATACCGTCACCACGTGCTTAGCCAATCTGTCGTGTTTGCAGCTGAGTGAGCTATTATACTTTAACGATAAAATAAGAAATACCATTAGACCAAAGTTTGTTTCAGGTTACCATACTCTGTGTGGCCAAGTAGTTTGTTTATGAATTCGTATGGTGAAAATAAATAAGGAAAGGAAACTATTGTTGAAATTTGGACCGGTTTGTTGGTTCATGAAATGATATTTGATTAATAAGCTAGTGTTGTGGCACGTTGAACGTGAGGGGAAAAAGATAAAACGACAATGTAGCAAGGCAGATTGTCCTTTTCTGACAGTAGCCTGAGTCCAAGTTGTAATATACCATAATGTGTAGGACTCTGCAAAAAGGGGATAGGCCTTTTTTGTAACAAGACAATAAGACTTTTAAATAAATGTGATGGGTTTTTACTTTTGGTCTCGTTAACACTCTTAGCCGGGCTAGGTTTGGCTTTGAAGCCGATCTGTAAGACGCTGAAAGGATTTGTCTCCATTCAGGTTTAAGCTTTGGTTCAGCTGACGTCCAAAACTTGAACTGGCAGTGTTAAACCGGACATGGAGAAACCTTGTACAACGCAAATCCAAAAGACATCTTAATGGGACGCCTAATGCAACAGGTGGAATTCAAGGACATTAAATCTATTCTGGTGTCTCATAAATCCTTCAGATCTATATTCCTTGTGAGCCCTTCCTTTAGACCCACCAGGGCTGCATTCATGCGTCATGACAACTAAAAGGCTTAGTGCATTATGCAGACTACACGCCTACCAGCCTTAAAGGGTTATGAATGGGAGGGCAAGGTGGGACCCGCGTCGTAAAGTGGGAAAACGCAGCAGCATCCCCATCCATCGGGGCAATCCATAAATGTAGGCCTCCCAACTACCTCACCAGTGATGCATCGTGACGGCCCCCTGTAACGTGGGTTAGGCATGATGCACCGGTGCAATAATGGCAAATTACTCGCCGGCACTGTCGAGAGATTAACAGGAAGATTAAAGGTGACATGTGACCCTCAAAGGGCTGAAAGGCTGACTCTTTTGAAAACCAGTGAGGAGGCACCCACCATTATTGTGAGGCAGTGATGGGGAAACCTTGGGAACACGACCTTGGTTTTACCAACTTGCCAGTAATTGGATAACCTACTGTTAACCCTATAACCACTGCAAATTGCTTTAAGGTCCATATTCACCTTTGCCATGGTGCACTAATTCAGCATTGTTTGTTTGTGTGTGTGTGTGTGTTTTTTTTACATCATATTGATCCTTCGGGTTTGTATCTGACCCATAGAAAAAGCATGATGCAGAAATACAATTTTCGAGGAAATTTCTCAATATTGTATAGTTATAGTGCTATTGAGAATCGCCCTCAAGGCTTTCTAGGTATATGGGACATGATAACCAAAATCGGTTATTAAACCACTCAGTATCACTTGAAGGGTTATCCAGACGTAGGCTGTACTTAAGGATGAAGATATCTTTAAGAACTATTGATGCAGTGTTTAAGAATTCTGGTTTTATTCCGCTTTTTTACTCAGGGATTTTTGGTCCAGGTCTGACACATTCCTTACACACCACGAATCAGGTTAAATGGACTATACAAAAATGTCCGAATTTGGAACAAAGGGAGGACAAAACGTGAGAAGATAAAGAAAGAAAATGTCTTGAGGTCATAGTGAAGTACGAATGCTCCAGAAATAATCTTAATCCATCCAAGATATCGTCTTTTATAATACTGGTATTATTCTTTGACAAGCAATTTTCTCGCTGCATGATATTTCATATTAACGCTAATAAGAGGAATTCTCTTCAAAAAGGAAAGCCCTTTTCAAAAATGCACCTGGACAAGATTAATTACATATAGCATCATAAAATGTAGTATGTGTTATTATAGGACTATACGTGTTTCGATGCATTTCCTTTACACAAAATATCGCATAAAACATGATATTATTTGAGAAAGATTGATGTAAGCAAAACTATGACTTTGATGGTCATCCAATGACAATAGGGCACACAGACCAGAAAATTGGTCTTCCACTGGAAAATTCTGTCTTACCATTTTGCCTTGTCCATGAAGGATTTGCTACAAAGATTTTTTGCACACGATGTACTATATGCCAAATCCTGGTTCACAGATGAACTAATCCCAAATGTGAATAGTGGTTGTAGAGAGGGAAAGGATAAATGGACGTTTGAGTGTTAAGGGAGGTGAACATGGAAGTCGTGTTTAACAGAGGTTCAATCACCAGCATGTTTGGTCCTGGTCCAGTGTATGTGGGTATCAATTCAAAGTCACGAAATAGGTTGTAAAATGCTGATGAGATTCAGATTCAGAGTCCAAGTTCATGTCAAGTTCAAACTCATTTATTCAGTAATGGACCATGTGTACCATGGATGTTGTCCCATTGAAAGTTTCATAGTAGGGTGTAGAGGGCAAAAATATAAGATCTCTTCCATGCTTGATAGAGAGTATACAATATTGTAGCTAATCAAAAGAACCGTGGTGGCGATAAGAACAGTAATAACATTAGTATTAGACTGCATGTACCTTAAGTGCAGTTTTCTTCCTTTTCAAAAGAAAGGACTAACTCATTATAACATTACATTTCCCTCAAACATATGTTTTGTTTCAAATTATCTAGATAAGGCTGCATGGGTGGGACGTATGCATGTGATTTATTCCTAAATTTTGAAATGTAAAGTGCCTCTTTGAAATAAATTCCTGCTTGATGTGTCATAAGTATATCTCTCATTTTAGGCAATCTCTATTAACCGCACCCCACTTACCTCACTCTTTGTACCTAAATGATGCACCTCCTCTCCTAGATCTAACCCCATTCATTTTCGGATAAAAATATCATTCTTGTAATCTGGGAAATGGTGCAGAGTTCTCATAGGTTTGAGGGTCTCTCAACTTCCCAGAACTATCTGCTACCCTATAACTGTACCCCCCTACCCCTTACTTCAACTGCCCAAACTATTTATCATCCCCAAACACTATGGACCATTGATAAACGCCAGGCCCCCAGCATGTTCAATGAGGGTGGCCTTCATGGAGTAGTAGTATTTTGTATAGGGGTGGGAGGGGTCAGGATGTGAGGGTGAGATCTGACAGGTGAGTAGGTGAGGGCCTAACTCACTCTCCATGCACTCACCTCTTTTTTTTTTTTGCTGATATTTTATCCATATTGAAAAAAAGTATTGGAGGGCATTTTCTCAACAAAGCTTATTAGCACCGTTGAAGATTGTCCTCCTTTCCTAGCCATTTTATTTTGCCGTATCAAATTCATTAGATTATTCTGCAGGGAATAATACATCTATTCCCGCAAGATTTGAAATTAAGGTATAGAGATTTTCATTTTATCGATCCGAATTATTAGAGAGCTTAACTATGGGCAGCGGAGCAGTAAGTTTCATTTTGATATGATGTTTCTCAAATTTTTGTGATGGAGCAGAGATGCAGTAGGTCCAGCGAACCAGAGGTATTTATGTGACGTTGGAGAACAGGGAGTTGGGTAGGGGTGAGTGGGGGCCTAACATGTGAATGAATGACTCGCCTTACAGGTGTGATCAGTGTGTATAGAATTGGCATTCCCGCATTGAAGTTTCCACATGTGACTGGGAATAGATGAGCTTCGCTTTCTGAAGAGCATTCAGCAAGTTTAGAGATAAGTTTATAAACTCGAGTACGTGTACATTCAATACCTAAAGGCATTTCTACTAGAGTTACCACTTATCCCCCTCTATTTTCCGGGGAATTATAGCTTTGCAGACCACTGCGGCCCTTGAAGGGTAACCACCCCCACCATTGCCAGTCCAATATGACATACAGGCCCTTCAAGGCACCCACCTGTCTGCCAAGACAAAGACTTAAGCCCATCAAGGAAAAAGAAATAAATTGGTAGGAAAAAAAACTCTCTTGTGCCCATCCATGCTGCACCCTCGTACCGTTTATCACTGGGGCTGACATGTCAATTTATCCTGAACAAACATATATCACAAAGCTGACTATTTATGGACATGTTTACTGTGATACCTCACAGACCGCCAGGGGCTTCCGATGGATGGTTTGTGGAGGGAGCAGACTGGAAGGTCGACTTGAAACCTGAAGGTGAACAGGTTAAGATGGAGCTACATGGTTTTCTATATAAATTATGGAGTTAGTGTGTGGTGTTCTGTAGGTGTAGGTAGATATGTCTGTCTGACTTCTCAGCCTTTTGAGCACAGCAAAGGATGCCTTGAATGTCATGTTGAGTATCTGCATTTAACGTAGGCTTTGCCTATGATCCTGTATGCTTGACTCTCCCATAACATCTATGTCTTTCATTTCTCTTCTTTTTGTCTCCCCCTCCCCTCTCAAATTTTCTTCTTTTTTCCCCTTCCTCTTGTTTTTATTTTTTGGTGTTTTTTTTTCTTGCTCTCTTCCTTTCTCGTCTATGGATACATCTACATAAAACCTCCATGATTTACTTCAAGGTCACTTTGATATTCGATACAAGAGATTATCTGAACGATTGCATTCAAAGCCTTTCTATTTAATACAATCCGCTCCCCAACACTACCTTTTATCACCATTATCCTTATGCATAGATAAAAGTCTAACCTAAAAACAAGACTGTAAACTCATAAATCCAACCTATGAAAGTAATTAATAGAATACCCCATATACACAGCCTCCACCCCCCCCCCCCCACATCCGACTTGAACTTCAGCGAAATAGACTTCAAAGTGAATTCAATATTAGATAAACTCTTTCCGTGGCATCAACATCCATCATCTCATAATGTCATGCTGAAGCACGGCCTTCTCATATTGCCCCATGTTTCTTTACAAAGGGATGCCCTGAGATGTAGTTCATGTGTGTCTGTGTGTATTTGCAGTTACACTTGGTGTAACTGGTCCCTAGTGTAGGGACAGGAATAATAGACGGACGGACCATGTGGGGGTGTGATATCGGTATGCTGAGGATACTAGTTTGCGAGAGGGTGGGGCATTGATGAGGAGAGGGGGACAATGAATTGAGGCAATTAAAAAGCGAAGGAGGGACAGACAGCACGAGGGAAACGAGAGTGGTAGCTTAAGAGTTTAAAGGTTGACGTAGGGAAGTGGGAAGGAGGAAAAGGGGATATGATAGTGTGAAGGAGGAAAAGGGATATGAGAGAGAGAGAGAGAGAGAGAGAGAGAGAGAGAGAGAGTGAGAGAGTGGAGTTGGGAAAAGAAGGAGAGTCGGGACGATTGCCAATATCAGCATTGAAAGAGGGACAAGCAGAAGTAGTGATGGATGGAGGGTGCAGGGGATTGTCAGGGAAGGGCAATGAGGAGTAGATGGACGAAGTGAGGACTAAAGATTAAGGGATGGACTGAGGGGCAAGTGGATGGAACGTAAGAAAGGCTGAGGCACCGGTAGTTATGGAAACGCAGAAATGAGAAAGATACGTGAGAATGGAGGAAGGAATTGGAAGAGGAAGTGTAACAAGTGCTTAGGACACGTAGAGGGAATCAGAGAGAGTCTTAATAGTTGTATTTCCCGATGCCCCAGCACAGCATTCCAGAGGTCTCATTTCCCCTTACTATCAGGCTCCCTCTGTCTTCAAGGAGTCAGGTGGGGAGGAGGGATATTGAGACAGGACCACGGACCACCTGCGGCCTACCTTTGTGCATTGCATGCAACAAGAGGAACAGAAAGGGTATGCCTGTGTCTGTCTGTGAATGCTGGAAAATCACCTAACCCTTCGAGGTTGGCATGATGCCCCAGTGTTTCATGCTTATTTCTCCTTATTATGGTAAAACGACATTGCAGTACAGGTGGGGAGGAGATGTTACACAATGCCTCAGGAAGGGATACTGCTTCATTGTTTGCCTTTTGCCAGGAATAAGACAGAACTATCTCAGGTGAAGAATTTTTCATTTGAAATAAAGCATGGTAAATATAATCATTTGTGAAGAGAACTAATATGATGGGGGTTAAAGCAGGATGTAGGGGGATAAAGTGAGGGATTTAATGGACGTCGAGGGAGCAAGAAGTGTGGCGGATGGATGGACATCAGGAGCGACCGTGCATCGAGTGAGAAAGGGAAAGAAAGAGAAAGTAATGAGAGGGAGTAAGAGAATAGGAGTTATTTGAAAAGGAAGTCAGCACGAAAGAAAGGATGGCAGCTTAGTGGTGAGTTAAGGATTGAAAAGGAAACAGAAGCATTTAAGCTGCGAGGGATAGAAAGGTTCAGTAGGAAGAACATTGGGTTGATGGTGACGGAGAGCATAGTTGGAAAGGAAGGATGTAATACAATGATTATGTGAAGCAGGAACCACTATATAAATACATTTGTATGACACATGCGTGTAGGAAGAAAAGGTTAGTGGGGGGACGTGTGGGCGATAAATGGGCAGATATCACACGTGTCATTGGCGGACGTGTAGGACAGGGCAATATAGGCACCAGTCAGGAGATGTTTATAGCTATAGGGGACCTGCCCCTGCCCTTTCCCATTCAAGGGTGGCATGATGCCTAAAAAGAACATTTTCTCCTATAGTGGGTTTTGGCTTGAGCCTGGGGGGCTTGAGGTTGATGCAATATTCCAACTCAACACGAGTGTACCAACTCCGAAGGATCGGTAGGATGTATAAGTGCAGTCCTTGGAGGCTAGGACTCCATTTGTGCATTTAATTATCAGATACCTATTATGCTACCCTAAAAGAGTTACCCCCATCCCCACAACCCCTCCCCTCCTACCCCTATCCCTTTATCTTCTGTATCCTACATGTCATATTTGTTATCTGTAGTGTCAAAGACAAGGGCATGTGACAGGTAAATGTGTAGGCCCTTTCTGTCAGAACAGGACAATTGATGTATACAGCAGAATTGGCATACCAGTCATATTGGAAGAAATGATAGGGGCACAGAATTTGACCAGGGAAACGAAATAAGGGAATTATTTCATTGTTGCAATTTGGACAAACGTGCTGTATAGATTCCCCAATAGAGGGAATAAAGGTGTGGTTTTAGGATAAGGTATTTGGATAAGGGCATGTATATCTTTAATGTGACATGTTAGGCCGAATATGGAGAAATGACTAGCCAAAATCAGGTAGGCTAAGTGCGATTGTGATGATAATACAATGTAACGGATTTGCTATAATAATTTTAAGCATCAACGCCTACCACTATGAAAACGTAGACCCCCTATACATTATACATTCCAAAATGTGAACATGGAATAGATATCGGCCTAGGGTCCCGGCCTAGGGTTCTCTCTCATCAAATACATAACTTGGAAACTCCAAGTGGTACAAGTGTATCCAAGTGTGAGAAATTCTGCAACAAACTAAATCACCCGAGACCCTTAATTCATCCTGAAGGAGAGAAATAACGATGGGTTTCACTTTTCTCTGCCAGGGGGTAGAAGATGACGGATTGAGATAAGATCCTGCCTGAGTGACAGGGCTGACGGGATCTGGGCGATAATAGGGAAAACAGAGACGTCAGGTGCCCGGAACATAACCAGTGGAGCGAAACATGACGGTATGGAGTAACAGGGTGGGTGGAGGTGTGTTGTATTGGGATTGTGTGATGATGGTTTGTGCAGTTATGATATACTGAGTAACTGAAGGGACAATGGTGAAAACTTTGACTACTGAATAGTGATTCAACGCACTATCCCCTTTAATTTGTTGCCATGACACATCAATGCAGCCTTGCTGTGCGACTCCAATAGTACAAGCATTGTAATGGCTGCGCTGATGCACCAGGACAGCAAAAGTGGAACCTCAAAACTTGACATATACTGCATACATATCTCTGCTCAAAAAAATTGAAACTTATCATACTGCCTTCAATAACCTATAAAGGGGAAAATGTCTTAGGCGACCCAGTCTCGCTAAAAGTGAAACTACATGCTTTTTAGTTATGATGTTTTACTATAGCTTAGAATGCCACAACATGTTCCCCATGAAAGCTATTTCAACGATCGCATCCCTTTACATCAACTCTGAAAAAACTGTATCTGACAAAATGACATGTATACCCATGTCAACTTAGATTTGATGTGGAGAGGACATGTCATTGGGACATGTGCACATATGTCACCATGACACCTGTAGCATGTCTTACACCTCTGATTTGACATACCTTGATATGCCATGTCACTTGTGATTTGACAAGGGTCACAGCCATGCCAAAGTTATGTTGACATGTGATAATATGTCAGGTTTGACATGCATAATTGTTGTATGATATTCCACTAGATGGGGCAAACAGGCATTATGGTATAAGGATTATCCACTACCAAGAGGTACTACCAACACCTGAGACATTTGCTGTAGCTCTGTCATATTGTTCTTGGTATAGATGTCTCACTAAAATTTATTGGTATTTTCACTCTAGGGTAGTGAAAACCATTTCATTGTTAAGTTTGCATGTATTATTTGATAATGAAATAAAACCTCTAAATCCTGAATACTTCAACAGGGGAGATCGGACACCTTATCTGTGGGCCAGGAAGAATACCAAAAGGTGTTATGCTAACACCCAATGTATAATACATAGCCTCAATGTCTAAAATACATGCAGATATATGGTATTGCCATGTACCTCCATGTCCTTGTCTTATAGACTGCATAAAGGTCCCCTGGCAAGGAGAAGTTATGCAGATAGGGATATAGGCCGTGTTGTTGCAGGCCTGTGGCACCCTAATATACCCTACCTCATATACCTTAATTGTACCACTGGTACACAGCTATTGACTGCTGTTGACCCATGCATAATTATCCCACAGTACTATCTGGCACTCAGGTGCATGAACCCAGGAATATGTGACATGTGTTCACTAGGCATGTCAAATGGAGTTGACATACAAAATGTGTGAGCCTCAACCTGACTTGACATACCTTTGTACATGTCATGTAGGAGACAAATCCTGACATGTGCAGTACATGTCAAAGCAATCAGTCTTCTTCTCTCTGTGAAACCACACATCGAACTGTGCATGGGATCAATGAGCCTTGGTTTTCATATGAGCTGTGCGAAATAGCAGGAACCTTAGAAATAACCTCCGGAACTAAGCACTGAATTGTAGAAATCGGAGTTGGGGGTAAGAAATGTGTCAAAGGTACTCTAGGATCACCTAAATCAGCAATGGAGCCCTGAATACGACAGATGAGACTATGGATGAGATCCTAATCTAAGTTTACATAGCGGTAGACATCAGTGGACCCACACCAGTAAAAGGCTACACCCTCTAAAGTGTCCCGTCTCCACCTTCTCATTCAGACATTCGAATCCTAGAGTAGAAGTCATATTTCAAATTCAAACCACCATCCTGGTTTTCTGTTCACTGGGCATTCCTGATTTGATTTCCAATCATTTATATTAACTCTTTAGCTTTATCCACATTGCCCACATTTGTTTGATTCTATTTTACTCAGGATACCCATCGTATTCCTGACACAGCGAATTCCAAAAATTGCCCTTTTGCAAAGATGTCCTACAAGTGATGTAGGATGCATATTTGATATGCAATGCAGAACATTTACTTATCCTACAATCCTTTACTAAAGATTGACACTTTCGATTGAATAACTGTTTTATATATTAGGTGTAGTCACTTAGCAAATACCGTTGGGTTAAGGGATTGAAATAACGCCAATCCCAAGCGCCGATATCCTGAGGCAGTGGCCTAAAATTACACCTACCATTCAAAACCTGTCCGAAAAGCTGGGCCATTTTTACCAAGCTGTGTGTATAGACACTGGTAAAGTCGTCCCATTAAACCCCTATAATAGGCTCATTGCATTTCATTATTCCATAGGTAAACACCATTTCCACTCCTGTCCACTTACTCCTCAAAATAGCCCTATTCACGCCCCCCCTCCCAATCTCCCTTCCTACACACTGTTCATATAAATTTGAACTGGTCCAGTGGTAGTCATGTTCCACATTTATGGAAGGGTCCATTGAGTACCCACACAGTTTTCTCAGGGCCTATCATTTTTCAGTCAATTTTGTCATAAGCCACCGTTGCAGTGTTGCAGTCCAGAGGCCATTCTTTTTAGGTAAATCACCAGTCCAACCACAAAAGAAATAAAAGAAGTTAACTTTTAATAATTAGATAGGTAGATTTTAGATATAAATAACCAGAAACACCTTTTCTGCTCCATCAGCTTTGATTGTTGGGGCCCATACAACGCCCCTAAAGGCCAACTGCTTTCGCGGCCTTTGCTCTTGTACCAATGAAATTATGTACAGTGCTTTGTATTGGAGGAACTAAGATCATGATGGGACAGAATGATAAATTGACATCAGTTGCCAAAACAATATCCTAAATATTGTCATCGACATGTTCTAGACATTTTGAAGCTGAGCCTCACACTGCCAGTTTGTTATTATAAGGCATACAATATAGAGAGGAGATATGGCGGCACACAAACCGAAGGGAGCTGGGATTGATCTGTCCAGGGGCCTTCACCTGGGAACTGTTTCTTCTACAATCTGAAGAATGCATTGTAGAACTTAGTGAGTCAGCACTTGTCAGGGAATCTGAATCGGTGTACAGCCATGCCTGGCTCTGGGCTGCATTGAGGAAGAGTTATTTTGGCATTATAGGTGAACGTGAAGAGTCCACCTAGACTCATTTTCATTTGTAAAATATAGAGCCTCGAATATAATTCGTTGTGTGTCTTGCTCGTGTCAGAACAATAACCTAAAGGCACAGGAAGATGTTGTCACAGAACCCTTGCTATAGATAGGTTAAGCAGGGTTGGGTACACTTGTTAAAATCCTATTCTACACACAAGAGAGGAAATTTTGGTAAATAATCCGTTAGAAATATTAATTATTACTAGGACTAGGTAGGGAAGCGTTACCCAAAACAAACGATTTTTATAGAACAAGGCATCATTCCCTTCGTCCTACAGTTCCAATAAGCTGATAAGGACACTTGGAGCAACAGGGCCCTGGATCCCCAACCCTTCAAAACCACGTGCACAGAATGTTTGAATGCAGCAGTATGACCCTTGGTCTTCATGCTGCGCTATTGCACACATGACAGGTGACTCACTTGGATTCATGTACTCTGCCCATTCCTGAGGACTTAATCAAGTGTTCCCAAGAGTTAATGGCCAGTGCTAGATTGGTGCCTGATGACAACAAAATTAATAAGGACGAACCTAGGGGATTTATGCCACCATTAATGGGTTAAGGGCTCCTTCTGTCCACACCCACTCTTCAGCGTTGTATGCCCCGCTTGTTGAGCAGTGAAAGTGTTCTTATGTCCACACACCCAGCAAACACCGATCTCTGGGTAATGGTAGGAGCACGGGGTGGGGGAGGTACTCTGCCATAATTTGTATGCTCACAGTGGGTCTTATAATACACCATTCATTGGTCAAGCCATGCTGCTGGTTTATAATGTTGGGGCGATAGCATAGCAATTCCCTTGGAGAAAAAAAAACATTTAATTCTCTGCCTCGTTAACAAAGAAGAAGCGTGTGGCTCACCATGAATAACATGTGTAAGAGCTGAGCATTGATCAGTCGGATATAAAGGTTTATTTGCTTTAGTCACCCAGAACAGATCATTTCTTGATGGGGTAGCATTGTTTAACACAAAATCTCATCTCAACCACCTTGAGAGGAAATTAATACATAGGACTGCTGTAAGAAATCCCGATTACCACCAGGCAATATGGCCATACCATATTAAGAAAAAAAACCAAAAGACCTAGGGACCCTTACATCCTTTTGGGGAGGGGTATACTTAGGACTGTAGCTTATGTTGAAGTACAACAGGTCCATATTATTATTAATGTTTGTGAGTGATGGGGATAAATAGTGTACCCCATTACAGCACTGTGTGACTAACCTATATCATATTGCAGCCTGGTGTAGGTCCATACTACTGTCAGACATAATAGTCCAAACAAGGATCCACACACACAAACACACACACACACACACACACATACAGATATATATATATATATATATATATATATATATATATATATATATATATATATATATATATATATAGTGTAAGCCTGCTGAGGGCTATGCACTGCTGTAATACATGATGCCATTTGGTGGGTATGCTGCATGCATTTAGTCTTGGCGAGTAACTGACCAGGGCCCCATTCATCCAACATGCCTCTCCTATCGTATCGATACACCCCAGTAGGGTCTCAAAAGTTACTCCGTGTGGCTGGACTGGGGCATTACAATTACAGTTTTGAGGTCGTTTTGTGGCCCTTTGTGGGTAATGACATAGAAAAGACACCCATTAAAATAGTGTGTAAAATGGCAGACCTAGGCTGTAAAAGAAGCCCATGTATCATTATATTTATCAGCAACGCGGTCCTGCTATTGAACAGCTGACTCGATACATTTAGGAAAATGATCATAGAAGATGGCAAATCTCATCTAAGAAGTCAGATTGCAAAGATGAGCCTATATATTATAAACAGATCATGTGAAACAGAGAATGTATGTATACAAAGCTTGATTTCAAGGACTGCATAGTGTTTTATTGAGCCAATGCAGAAAAGGAGCAACTATTCGTCTACCATTCCCACCCCCTCTCCCCTCGTCCCTCACATTCACCCAGCCACCTATCCCATCAATCTCCCCATCTATTGGTAGGCGCCAAGTGGTAGGTGAGAGCTCCAATACGGCCATCCCACCCAGCTTTCTCACCGGGAGACATCATTTAAATATACACGTTCTCTTGGATTGAACCCGTTTAATACTTGACTGAAAATTGCAGCAAATATATACCAATTTGTTTAATCGTCAGTTGTTACTTTAGATCGGACTGGATTTTGCTATTATATTGGAAATGGCATCTCCCATTTAGTGGCCCATTGTGGGAATCCTGTCAAATTAATTACAGCTATCAGACTCCAGATCTACCCTATAATCATGTTAACCCTTAGGTGCCCAAGCGCGCATTTAAGCGCGGTTTTGTGCTTAAATGCATGTATATTGAAGGAAATTTTCATCCAGACACTTCTACTGCACTGTTAAAAATTTCCGTAGATTTGACAGAGAATCATTGTTAAATTTTACGGGTTTTCACCGTTATTTTTATTACAATGAAACACCCTTAGATTAGGTGATGTTACAGTGAATCTGTGTAAAACACTACAGAAAAGTACCGCTATTCTATTTACGGTGAATCTTTGTCCTTTTGGAAGTTTCATATCTTCCCACTAGGTGGCCTCGGGTCTCACTTTGAGACTTTCTTCAATGCCCTACACCCTAAACAGCTCAAATTGTCACAAAATTTAAAGCATATCCACTTTGGTTTATGCACCATGTCATCAAAATGCAAGTCTACATTGTAGTTTCATAGATTTCAGATATTCAAAAAATAATCCAACTTTCTGTGGCAAAGGGGAGTAGCAGGGATGTCATAAACACCCATTATGTGGTAATAGAAAAACATACATAGGCATATTACTGCAGTTTTTAATTCAACACAATTCTGAAGTAATCTATGTACTTAGATTATTCCTCCAAAGTTATAAAGGACATGATGTGCCTCTCAAGGACTAATTTATAATTATAATGATTAGAATGTCCTTACTGTAGGATGTCCAGATGAACTGTACATGCAACCAAACCATGTATAAAGATAACCTAGTCCATTGTGAATTTAGAGTGGAATTTCTAAAATATCAAGCCAGAGGCTGAATATTGCTATGAAAAGTTAATGGTGTATGGCATTGAAACCAAAACAATGTGTAATTAATTACCTTTAATCATTGTTTAGAAATAACGGTGAAATTCCGTAAAAATTACGGTGACATTGAAAAAACAGTGACCGTTAAAAAAACGGTGAAAGATTGGCAGCCATTGTTGCCAATGATTCTTCGTTTTTTCTACGGAAAATTTTTAACAGTGTGGTCCAATCTGCAAAGTTAGACCCTCTCTGGAATGCTTATGACCTCCTGTGCTTTATATCAGGCACAGTGTGTCAAAACTTGAAAATGAGTTGTCATTTTATGTGATTCATTAACAGGAAAACAGTTAAAATCTGATATGGTAACAAATGATGATGGATCATACACACATAGGCTCCACTTTATTTTACAGCAAGTGCTCATATCCTAAAGATAAGCCATGCATTGTTTCTAGTACAACATATCATGTTTCCTGTGTGCCAGTACATGTAGATGCATGCAGGCAAATCAGCTTTCAAAGGTCTCAGGATTGGAGGGATTATGGATATATATATATATATATATATATATATATATATAGAGAGAGAGAGAGAGAGAGAGAGAGAGAGAGAGAGAGAGAGAGAGAGAGACCAAATACCACTAAATGACAACAAATGGAATGTTTTGGTAACTATGGTTACTAGACCTGACCAGTAGTATCACATCCTTGACTGAAAGTCTTCACTGAGTTATGAGAATTAAGAAAATGTAATATGCCAAGCCCTTATCAAGGTAGAAGATCGAAATTACACATGGTCTTATAAAACAAAAAATGAAATTGTGAAATGATGTAAAATCTTCAAATAATTCTGGGCACAAAAAGGTTAACTAAACCAATTCAACGATCTGTTCAGACATTTGTCAAATGAAAACACTAAGTCCATGCTTACTACTACTTGTCTATGACTGACTGTGCATTACATTATATATTGTGTACCCTAATGTATTGCTGGCTGAAATCAAACCAATTTTTTAATTATAAGGATACCTTTTGCTTCGCAGTGACAACCACCCCTTCTGTTCAATATATCTGGGGTACCGTTTTTGGAACTGATTCTGGGAAAGAAGAACTACTTGTAGAGACTTGAATGCTGGGGTCATCTCAGCGTCCGCTCTGCACCTCAACATAGGTAAACACACACACGGTCACACACAGCCATCTCCAGGTACAAGGTGTCAAGGGCAGTCAGCCTGGCTCAGCAAATATGATGGTGGGCTCCGCTCTATCTAGTCATAAGTCACCAACTTGTACTGCCCAATGGATAAGAATAGAATAAGATTTATGTGCTGTGAACCAAGACAAAGGTAGGCCTATGGGTCGAATCGAAGGCCCTCCTGTAACCATAACGGGGCATCCTTTCTATGTTGTTGCTTGCAAGTGATTCCCAAGCATGGTGACACCTTGAATTAGATTTAATCACTGCCAGGTGGGTGGCATTAAACCCTACCACCTCTAAACCTTATAACCTCTCACCTTTAGCCCTTACTCACTCTTTATACCCACAACCATCTGCCCCATCACTCACCCTCATGCTCTCCAGGCCAAAAAAAGGGTGAATTGTGAGTTTCAAGTTATCATAACTTCAAGTATAAATGGTTAATTCTACATCCATGAGGTTATTTTCAGAGTATTAAAGAAATCGAGTATTTCTTGAGCTGGATATTTAATGATTGATCGACCCTTGTACCGGTCTTTTAGGTGACAAGTTATCAGAAATCTCTGATCATAGATAAAATGTTAGGCTAGAAAAAATGCACTGCTAGTGTAATTCAATGTGCTTCACGATGGTCCTGAGTGAAGGCTTTTTTTCATGCATTTCAGACAGTGAACCACTGATACACAACCTTGTGCTCACTGTAAAAAAATAACTGTTGAATTTACCAGGGATCCTCGTAAAACTGAACAGTGGCCCACCATTATTGAAAAGCACTGATCCAGTGTAGTTTTTATAAGAATTAAGCTCCAGGTGGCAGTATGGTGGTACATAAGTGTACATCGAATCTCTGTAAAAATATCAACAGATCTCTGGCACATTTAGGATGAGGAATGCGCTGTTTTTTCGATGACTTTTTTTCTACTGTGTTTAAAGGGGCCACAGTGGAAAGACTAGCCCTTTCTATACATGTATTATCAGTTTATATATAGGCTGGCTATCTGAACACGTTTTACATTTATTTGGCCTAGGTCCACTCTCACTCACCCAACACACTCTAAATCACCCAAACCAGCCACACCTCTTACCAGCAGTCCTTCCTGCATTGAATTAAATAGCCATTTGTTAAGCCTTGTCCACAGGTTACACCCTGTTCTTATCAATGTAAAGGGACACTCTATGTCCTCTCATCACAATAGCCCACCTCCATAGCTATTAATTATAGACATTTAATAGCCTGTCCATAGTCTCCATTTCCTTGTCCCGGTCTGTGATAAAATAGCCATTTTGCTACCTCTTACGTTGTCCTTCCCAAATGGCCCCAACTGTTATCTCTCTTCTCATCACACAAACTCTACCAGTAACCCTGCCATGTCCTGTGTTGTGCACATTTTTATAGCCTCAAGGTGTGGACAAAAGAAAGATCACTTCCCCCACCCCTCTACCTATAGCCCAGCATTAATTTGTTGATAATTTAGATAATGTATACGCGTCTACTGTAAGTGACCATACATGAGCTCTAACAAACTGCTCACTGCCGTATCTGGAAAGAAGGCAATGTATGAGAATATCCGTACATTTGAGGGAATATAGTTTTGACGATTTGTCCTCAAATGACATCCCCATGCCCACTACTCATCGGAAGAGGTACGATTAATATGCAAAGTACACAACTTCAAAATCACCAGTCATTTAATGTAAAAATTCGCCCTTGCCATCAAACCTGACCAGATCTATGTATCCCTCAAGGGTTCATCCTCATTAATTCAGGTTCCTATTTTAGTACATTTGTACCTCTCCACAGGTCCTCCACAGCCCCTCCCACTGTCCATTAATTGAATCTACTTCTTTTATAAACCGGTGGTGTGGGTGGCTACCCTTTAGGAAGAGCATGACCCCTCAGGCCTTGATGCCAACCTGTTATCATGATGCACCATTGCATGCAGCTTGCCAGTGGTGCATTCAAGCATCATGCCAACAATGTTTTGGTGTATCACCCTCATATGGTACATTAACGAGTGCAGCACTAAAACTATGGTGCACCTTTAGACATCATACGACGAATTCCATAGAGAACCCTGGCCTCAAAGGGTTGACCCCACGAGCCCCATCCACAGTTTTGTACCTTGCCTCATTTATATTAGAATTACTCTCGGTGTCACTGCCTCCAATTTCCGTCCACTTGTGCATGTACCGGCTGCAAGCTTCCAATTGCCTGTGAAAAAGCTGCTTGGGGGGGGGGGCATTCATCCCTAGTGGTCTTTCCCTGATCAGGTGGGGGCAGAGAGGGTCTCTGCACTCTGTAGGAAAATGAAAGAAAGTCAGTGGTAAATGGTAGCTTTTTAATATTTAGTACGCACGTGTGTGTACCTTTTGCCTGTGGAGTGCATTCAGTAGGTGGGGGTGGGGGGTTGTTTGGCAGGGAGGGCATTCAGGGTCCATTGTGGGCAATCGGAGAACAGTATGGGACAAATTAGATCACTTAATATTGAGCCTGTACTTCAGGACGGCACAGCTTCAATGTGCGGTCTGGCTGGAGATGAGGGGCAGAAGGAAATTTTAGATAAGCGACGGGGGGGGGGGAGGACAGTGTGCACTATGGCCGGCCAGTGTTACATAGAGGGGTGGGGGTTAGAGTAAGCAGGATAGTATGGAAATTGTGTATGAGGTTGGACGCTATGAGAATTACATGTATAATGTAAAAAGAAAAAAAAGCAGGTAGATTTGAATTACTATTGGTGGTCAATGTTTTAATGATTGCTTTGTATGTGTCTGTTGCTAGGCTACTACTAGTACTAGTAGTTGGTAATGGACATCCAACGTCATGGTTTCATAGCAACAAATACTCGGATTTGCGTAGGCCTATACATGTGGATTCTTTTCCCCTTTATTTCACTAGACAGAATAGCCTATAAATGGGCTCAAAAATCATTTTAACATTGATTTTCTTTTACTGATGAGTGCTTAATCAAACACTTCTTAAATTTGGATCGATGCTCTGTGCTGTGGCCTTACTGACCAGAAATAGTACATGTACTTTAAAAGGTAACAAGGTGATGGCATACAGGAGCTGACCTGTCATGCTCCTAAAGCGAACTGCAGCTGGGAAATGCCCTGGACACAGCAGGAGAAGGTGAATCCTGTACCCCTGGCTGTGCTGTTCATGTCTGAAGTACCACTTTAACTGCCACAGTGAGCCTCGAGGAGGTTATTTCGCAACATACTACGACTCCACCCTCAAAATCGTACCAAGGTTCCTATAAGAATAGCATTGCGATTTCAAGTCGAAGGGAAGTGTGCTCTCGTAATGCATTGAGAAATGATCTACAGGTCAATTGTCCTTATTCATCATGGTCCATTAATCCAGTGCCTGTAATTAACTCACCAGCAATGCACTAGTGCTCATTCGGGAGTGTTTCATAGACATAATAAATTATGATGAATTAATACTGCAACGCTGGCTACAAGTGCATTCATGCACCATTATCAGAAATGGTCATAGCACATTACAGCTTTATGTAGCCTTTTAAGGGGTTCGTGCACTCATGTACACAATATTGGGAGGTAGAGGTGTGTGTGTTAGGGGAGTGGAGGACAGGTGAGAGGGGCAAGGAATTAAGTATCCCCTGCTGGGCAGCAATATTGGATATGGCAGGGACCGAATTGTACGAGGCAGATGAGTGTTCTTTAATTAAATGACTGCAAGAAGGTGGACTTGTGGGAAGAAAGGCAGTCATGCACAGACAGATAAACAGGCAGGAACCGAGATAAGACAAGAGGTAATGTGGAGAGAGAGAGACAGAGACAGACAGACAGAGAAAGACAGAGACAGAGAGGCAGAGAGAAAGACAGAGAGAGACAGACACACAGAGAGAGAGAGAGAGAGACAGAGACAGAGAGACAGAGAGAGAGACAGAGAGAGAGGAAGAGAGAGAGAGAAAGAGAGAGAAACAGACAGATACAGAGAGACAGAGAGAGAGAGACAGAGAGAGAGAAAGAGAGAGAGAGAGAAAGAGAGAGAAACAGACAGATACAGAGAGACAGAGAGACGGATAGACAGACACACAAGGGGAGGGGAGGATGAGAGACAACGTGGAGAAACCATGCAGGTGAGAAAAGGACTGATAGAGAGAAAGGTGAAAGGAGTTGAAGCGGTTAGAAAGCAGCCCGATACCCATTCAGATAGTTGTATAGTGAAATGGGGATAGGACAGAGAACAGGAGGAGACAGTGGAAAGAGAAGGGTGAATGCTAAGTGGTGAGAGTGGTATGAAGAGTGAAGGTGAAAGGGACCACCTGCTGAGTTCGGATATTGGAGCCGACATTGACGTGAATGGGACAGGCAGGTAAGGAGCATGGGGTGTGGTTCAGGTGTGTGGAGAGTAGTCTATAACCCTTTAAGGACTACATTGATATCTCATGGCTGACCATTCATTGTCATGATTCACAAGTAGCGAGTAATTTACTGAACTACAATGCCGCATCATATTGACCTTTTCAAAGTTAATCAACCCTGTAGGCTTAATTGGCACACTGAGTGACTACATATTGTCACATTTAGACATATGGCATGAGAGAAGGTATGAAATACATTCATGAACTATGGTGTCCTTAAAGGGTCAGGCTATTCTAGTCCAGTCAGTGTGTGCAAAAAGACCCCACTGCGCACCAGAATACTGCGACGGTGGTAAGAGAAGAGTAAGCTATGGACAATGAGTAGGGAGGGGGATCCAGATTACTATTAAAATACATGAAACTGTATATTGCCATGGTCACACTCAGGTTATTGTATTGTTATAATCTATTGTTTGGGAGTGTTTGAAACGATAGATGACTAGAACAAAGGTGAAAGGGTAAATTGTCAAGGGAAAATAAGGACGGACACAGAAATAAAGCCAGCCGGTTCTTGAGATAGTAAATGGACAAGGGTTTGAAAATATACTTCACCAATTTCTATACAGCTTAGTCTTGTATTGACATAGCAAACCATTCAACAATATTTATAGTCTCTCTACCCCAAGTGCTAAAGAACACACCGCCGTCATGGAAATGAAAACAAGGCTTTTCACGCCTGGAGATCAAGTACTTTACATTACCACAATGTTATTATAGAACACATTACCAACGTCATTCTGTAACACTTATTCCTCTTCAAAGTACCATGGCTGCTACAATAGAAACATTAGCCTACATAACATTCAGTGCTGCTTTTACATTTACCTCAACCATGAGTCTGTGGTCTACCATAGAGATAGAAAGAAATATAGGATTCTTTTGAAATATCTATGAAGGCTTAACCAGTTTACTTTGTGTGCTCTTAAAATAATGATATAAAGATACAGCAAAGAAAACTAGCAGCAACCTCAAACATACCAGGACAAAATGAGCAAAACTGGATGTATCAGATATAGAGCTGCCAAAGCAAACTGTATGCGCATCTGCCGGAACAAGTATCCACTTCAACACCATCCCCTCTACAGGGACAGTTGGACAAGCAGCCATTCTTTATTTAACCCCAAGATGGCGGAACCCCATACCCAGGTGTCAAGGTCACCCATTGAGGTGTCAAACTCGGACACTAAGAGCTGGCCACATTATACTCCAAGCGGAAGTCCCACTACAGCACTTCCGGTCAGGATCAGGGTCCATACCCTAGTTCCCGTTACTGAAGCTGGTACCCTCAGGGAATCTACTACACTGCTACTCGGTCTGCACCGAAAGTAAGCCTGCCCAGGCACTGATCCACTTCCTGTTGTATTGTGGGCTGTGAATAGAGAGTCGGCCTTGACTTTTGGCAGGTTGTGGGGGTTGTGTATTGTAGTGTTTGTGTAATACCCCAGGTACAGCTCAATATAGTCTGTGTATTGTTATGGGGTGGGTGAAGGGACTAAAAGGTTTGACACGGAGAAACTAGTATTACATCTGTGTTACGCTGTGTCACCATAGAACCTTTTGTACGACAGGTGGATAGGGGTAGCATATATGTGTCATATTGGGATTGGAGTGGGAACGATGGGATTGGGGAAGCTGTGCACGTGTAATCATGGAGACATATCAACCCCTCTGAGGGTATAGGCAAAATGATTTTACCTGTTTTCAGCAAAAAAGAAATGGCTGTGCGTTACTATGGGTTAAAAGGGTCCCTTCTCTATGTGCACTCATCTATGGAAATAAAAGAAGATACCATGACCTGAGGCTCAAGAGGTGAACCACGATCTCAAATATGTATCCAGAATTTGCTCATTTGGCTTACTTTTTTTTAATCAGAGTTCCCAATATACATGGCAAATGGCTCGCTCTTCCTACTGACCGGAACAACAAAAGAATGAAGAGCCACTCCCAAAGGTTGCTGAGTGGAATGGGTTTCATGTGGGGGGAATGGTATTGTGGGGATCCATGAAGCTATAAAAGCATAAAAAAACATATATGGACTCTCTGGGCCATGACTCTGGGTACGAATCATAAAATGGCATGGTTATTGAAGTCTATATGTCATATAAAGTTTAATGTCTTTTGAAGTACAGTTCTATATACAGTCTGGGAGAGTTGTTATAGATCCACTGACGTTGTAACAGGTTGAAGCAGGTGTTACTAACCCCAGTAAACACATGACATGATACCTGTTTGGATAATGAAGACAGGTATTTCTACATAGAATTTAAGTGGCAACTACAGAATTTTGTTTGGTATGTGAACATTTAGGCATCTAGCATAAATTTTTGTAAAAACTTGCAAAAATCTACTTGTAGGATATATACATGAAAAAAACATTGTTAGAAATGTGCCATGCTGAAGCCCTGAACTCTGCATCCTCCACTTGCCATGCTCCATTCATAAATATTATTTAGCACATGAGGGAATGCACCAGTCAGTGGGGTCACTAGCTTATGAGAAAATGATCCAGGATCCTGGATCATTTTAGAGGAGGCATTGCAGTGATTGAATTAGAAATCTTCCAGGCTCACTATAGGGCCTGGAAGATCGAGGCAATAGAGGGTAGGGCTATGAGTCTACTGCTATGGGCGAAAATTAGCCATCATTATCCCAAGGGAAACTAATACTTAATGATAAGCTACATAATGCAAAGTGTACGCTAGGATAAATAAAACACCACAAAGCAAATGAGTATCAAGCATAAATGCATATGGGTTGTGATTGCTATCTGTCGATGTACATAGTGGTTTTTGAGTACCTAATAAGTAGACATTACACCATGGGTATTGGCAATATAGGCCGCGTCACCATAAAACTAACAGGGATAGCACCATAGGTGATAGTGCCTCACTTATTTGTGTGTGGGTTTTATGTCAGTTCCCCTAGTCTGCAGCTTGTACAATATACATTGCACCAATATCTACCCTTTTTGTGCTGTATGCAAGTGCCAGATATTTGAATTTGTAAATGTGGGTCTTAGATAAGTGCTTAGATATTAATTTTGAATTAGTGCCAGTCTTGCATAAGCGTTAGGGTAATTGGAATGGAAAAATACACCATTTATAAACCATGTGTAGATTTAGATAAGTAAAGACTTTGAACGAGATACAGGCCAATACAGTTATTTAGCTGTCGGGTCTGTTCAACCCTTTCTAGGCAGAATTATACATGTGCTCCATGAGGCCAATAGTTCTATTAAGCAGCATGTCAGCATCAAAGGGTTAAATACTTTCACTTGCACGGGATATTCTGTGCTAAGGACATTACTTTGAAAATACCAGGACAAAATAAGCAATCTGAGGTTATTTTAATGGTTTAGATCAGTTAAAATTGGTCGATCCAAGGTTTAAAACACCTTGGATTGACAATGTAAGGCACTGGTTATACCTGGTAATGACGTTGGGTTTAACTACAATACAACGATGCTCGAGAACGTAGCATACATTGCAGTCATACACAGTAAAAGTTCCCACACATTATTGACATAAACACCTCACATATGATATATTGTACATGAGAAGTAACAATAGGGGGTTGGGTCTGTATATGACAGGATCGGTGACTATCATGTATAATGTACATACAAACTAATACAAAGGGAACATGAATATCAATCATACTAGTGACCCCTGGTGCTGACACTTGCAGTATGTAAATGTCATGTTGTACTTCATAACTGAATGCTCTGCTGCTCTATACATCATGTTTCTATGTGCCACTTGGCTATTCATTCATGTTAAATTATGGCCTTTGACCTGTAACTGGAATAACTCTTTGAATCCCGCCAGGGTTACTTTCAAACGTCGTGTTGGTATCTCTATCACTATAAAGTGTTGGGATTTTACTCAATCGATACTGTGGGGAATAGGTATGATGCATGAATATGGTTTCAATTTAAAAAGAAAATCGATTTCAGTTGCTCTTCTCCTAACGCAGCAGGTCTCAGCGACAATGCATCTGAGTATGCAGTCACAGTAAAGTAGGAGCATGATGACATTGTCTTGCACTCCCTGGCCAATTGCATAATACTACAGAAGTACATCACCGACGGGATATATCCCTCACCCCTAATTCGGCATCAGAGAATAACTACCTATGTAGGAGTGACTATTCCCTTGCCCAAGAGATCGGCAGGATACATGGTAACGATTGCCATGGCTGCATCCTTGTATCCATATGAAAAAAGACTAAAGGTGCAGCAAATCATTGTGTGACTGATCATCTAGGGTTAAAATCTTTATTGAATTTAATGCCAATCCATTTGTTGTTGTTATATATCGACCTCAAACACCTAAAACATTGTCATGAAGCTATACACACAATAAAGACGGAGTATCCATAGGGCAAGCCATTAGAGTGGCCATTCATGGATGTAGCTATACGCTCATGTATCGGATATCTCATATACGACCAAATTTAAATTGACCTTGTTATTTGATGTAGCCAGGTGGAAAAGGTGTGTAATAGATTGCTGTATATTTTGCCTTGCACTTGTGGACGATACAGTGACAAAACCTGGTTGACTCTACCGAAAGAGGATAGCTTAGTTATCACCTATTTGTATGTGTAGGAATTGTTAAAATAGTCCTGGTTTTAGGAGATCACTCAACTACTCTCTATACACTGCCTTTAAGGTCATACAGAAGGAGGCTCTTTTGTAGCATCTTACACGTATAAGCAACACAGGCTCTCAACTAGTCTATTATTGGGTAACACTGCAGTGATCAACCCCCAGACACAATGTAAAGTTACTGAGACAGGTAAATGATAGAATATGACCTATGTCAATATGAGCAGAGGTGTCAGACTGTAGCCATAATGCTAGAGTCACCTGTTCCCAGTCATTATGGTGTAGGGGCCTGCCCAGATCTAGCCATAAGCCTTTAGTGTTGCATACTCCATAAAGGAATCATACTCTTTGGACACTATGATGAATCTGGAAGAAAGCATGTCGAGTAACTCACCACTATAACATTTATGCATAGGGCATTCCTGAAGAGTTGTAATAATGTAGTGTTGACAAGTAAGACTAAGACTGCAGTGCATTGTAGTGCATCATGGAGACATGTAAGTTAAAACTGTGATGGTTATGCGGCCTTTAGGTGGTTAAAACAAGGTTACATCATAATAGGCTACTCAGTGCATATGCCTAATGTGTGGGTTGTGTAATGCTTCATAAATAAATCAAATATACCTGAGGCCGCGATAATAGGATATAGAGGACTACAGCTTTCAGGTGATCGAAAGGACGTTGTCTTATATGTATGTATATTGAGGCAATACTTTCAATTTTGAAATCTCTCAGACGTTTCTCTTGACAGTGAGAAAGATGAGCACGGAAGATAAAGGGGGGGGGGGGTACTGCTTCAAAATAGACCAATTGTTGGTAGATGAGGATTAAGATTAAGTTTGATTTCCTAAAATGTTGTGTGAATGACCAGATGGTCGTGAAAAGAGTACTTCTGCCAATACACATATAGATATATAATGCACCATGGCCATGTGCCACATTTTCTTTTATACAAGTGCACCCATCTATGGGTTGTATATGGTCCCTTTATAAGTGGTATATTATATAATACCCTCTTGGAAGTGAAAACACCTAGCAGGCCAAGGCATAGTTCATACAGATTTACTCCAGTCTATTATTATATACTAATGGGAGGTGGACAGCAAGCTGGGAGGCAGTGTAAACATTTCATAGTTTATGATAATAATCAGTAGGACGTATTTGGAACTGCCAGCGGCCATGGGCCATAAGTCACATATAAAATCATCATTTCTGTACAGTCCCTTTTCCAATATTGAAGTAAGTTCTTTATTGGTATTTGAATAGGGATTATGGTATCATTCCTATAGGAATATGTAAGTGAACCTATTATCAAAATGCATCCCCCCCACTATATTATTGGTCCAAATCAGTTCTTCTGATTGATACATTTACAGGCCTAGTCATAGCTTCCATGGTGCCTTTTATAAGCTCAATTTCAGCTTTCTGGACACAAGGGAGTTCCTGGTAGGACATACTCAGCACCATTAATTTTGTGCATTACATTTTGCATTGCTATTATACATTGAACTGGTGCATTATAATGATGGACGTTGCCTTAAGGCAGCATGTCATACTAATGGGGTTAAACCCATTAAACGTTTCAGGTATATGTACATTGCGGAATGGGCTTTTCCTCATTACAAGGACTTGTGACTGGAATGTTGAATAGGTGCCAAACCACTTAACCTTTTTTGGAGTTTTAACATTCTTAACAACAGCAGTGCTTTTGTCCATGATGCCTTTTCCCTTTATTTGAACAGAATAGACAGGACGGCATGGAAATAACCATGTGCTGATGTATATTATATTTTGACAATATTACAATGCATCTTGATTAGAACATAGATTTTGCATGAAAATACACCAGATTTATGCTGACTGCTGGCAAAGACAAGGGCTGACATCAAGTTGATGGCACCAAAGCCCAGGTGTGGGTCAGACAGGTGTTCCAGACCCGGCTTTTACCTGTGCTAATGACTAGACTTACCTGTCCATTATAACGAGAGGTCTGATTGATTAAGATGACACCAATGACACTGATGATAGGGGGGCTGCCTTTTATCTGTCCTTCTCTTGGATGGTGAGATTGGCAGGAATTAAGGGGAAGGAGTGCAGAGAAAACGGGATATGCAATCCATGTTTCCCTGCCAAAATGATGTAGTTATGTTGTACAGTACTGGCGAGTGACCTGTTCCTAGTTCTACAGGATTGGAGGGTCCCGGGTGGCCGGTCTATACCAAAGCCTATTTAGATGAATATGATTATCATAGTGCCAGTAGTAAAGGTTGTTCCTTGTGATCAGCTGATGCGATTTGGCATGTTTAAAATCAGAGGGATTGTATGGTTAGAGTCGTAGCCTCAAAATCGTGAAGTAATAGATATTACCCCCACAGTGACAAGTAGGTAGAGGGACATTAGTAGGCAGATAGCCATGTCCCCCTGATAAATGCCATGAAATCATTTTATGGCTATTATGGCCCTGAGAGCTATTATGATGATTGTCATGATACTAGACCCATCTATATCGTTATATTACCAATTAGCCCCCAATCATCTATCTGAGAAAGGAGATTGATTGGCATGACCTTAATGGCACTGATGAAAAGGGGCGAGTTCTTGATTTCATTTCTTGTTGATTGTGAAAAGGACTGATGGGTGAATGTAGAAAATCACCGTACGTATAGAGAATGGAGGTTATGTAGGAAGTGATATTTGCCACTGGGGAGGAGATGCCTATTAATTTACATTCCCGACAGCATTTCTAAAACAAAATTCTCTAAATCCATTTTGATGATAAGAAGCCTTTGGCAATATCCCTCATATCTAGCAACTACGGTAAAAACCCTCGTAAAAGCCGCACATGTGTATAAGCCGCACCCCGGCTTTGGAATAATGCTATAAGCCGCCCCTGGTGCCTGAAATATACCTGCATGATGCCTCTCATATAATCCACACCCTGAGTTCAGGAACATGCCATAAGCCACACCAAGGGCCTGAGATTGTCTTTAAGTCCTAGCTTATACGCGGGGTTTTACGCTAGGCGTGTTCAGGGGCCATGCCCCTATTAATTAGTACCTAGTCATCAACGTGAGAATAAAGGCTGATTAGTACGACGGCAGTGGTGCTGATGACAGGGGGTTCACTATCTCAGTGTCAAAGAGGTCCCTGAGGGAAGAGAACAGAGGAGACTGCAGCAAATGAGGGGGCAGTTCCACAGGTAGACTGGCATCATTGGGCACTTTATCCTACCTGATGGCCAGATGTCCATCCTGTAAGACCTACCTGGGGTAATTAGTTCGCCCCTACCTACTCACTGATCGTCTGCATGAGCTGTCTGAATCATTAGTGTGGGTTCAGTGACATTGATGAAAGAGGCCTAATGAAGGCAACTGGTGATGCAATACATCTCGTGGTCAACTCTCAAAAGTTTGGCGAAAATGTGTCTAACCCCAGAACATTATTTCGTTGCTGTATCGCATCACGCTACGTGATGTATGTGATTATGTGAAGAAAAGGTTGTCTGTGTACCAAAACTTGTCATACGTTTGCTCAGTACCTTCTCTACAAAAGCGAATGAATGAAACTGTTTTGGTTTGTTTTTGTCTCGTGAATATTAAAAGCCATTGGTGTAGAAGTGGCTTTCTGTCTATGTAGTCAACCAAAAGTGTAAAAGCAAACGAGAATAGAGGGATATAATTCCTTTCATTGATTTTCAGTGTCTACGTGGTTGGTTGAACCGATAAAATGAAATAAGTAAAAAAACACCACGTTCTGTGTGAACAAAAACACCTTCTCACTCAAACTGTGTCAGAGTTTTTGTTATGCTCCTCAATGCCTTTGCAGCCTCAGGCTCAGCTACAGGTATTGATTAGTTACAGTACGCCCACACCATTTACATCAAGGGCCAGAACTGGATCTAAATGTAGTGCCAGTGTAGAATGAAGCTATATATAGTAAAGGGTCACTCTTGGGGCCACCATATTGGTACAGACTGCTTGACAGTAGGATCAAAGCAGACATGGAACATTGCTGACACAGTGCAACTCTATGGGCTCAAAGCAGACATTGGACTACAGTAAATGACACTCTCCTACCCTTCTCTCCACAACCTCTGCATGGAGAATGACTCAAGTTGGCGCACGTGCTTTACATCTATTGCTGGTAGCTACATGTTACCAACACCTACACAGATGACATATTCAATTAGCGTACCTAAGCGCCAGGGTATCAGATAAACGCTGGGCTCGAAAAGGCATAGGGGTAAGAAGTTGGTCTTCAAAGGTTTTTAAAAAAGCAATAGTCTGAAACACGGGGTGGGTCGAGAGGAGTATTGAAATGTGTAAGCTCCGTGGTGCTTGAATGGGCCACTACAGACTGCAGTTTCTTTTTGCTTTTTTTTCGTTTTTAACAGAAAGTGGTGTTTTTTTTTGTCACTCCAACCCCACTAGTGGCTCATTTTAAGCATACTGTATTGTATTCAAGGAGCTAACCTACCCCCCACACACACACACACACAGCATAATCCGACCACCAATGGTCCATGAGTTGCCTTTATCAACCTTTCACCTCACACCAAGCAACTCTAATCAATACCTGACCAGGTGGTCGACAGGCAGCTCTTATTTATACCTTATTTACCGCATATCTAAGGTTCAGGGACTGAGCACTGGGGGTCCCCATGATGCACAGAATGCTGCCCTGATGCATTGATGCAATTCTGCATAATGCCAATTCTGCATTCCTGAAATAGCAGCATGATGTACCATCATACTCCAAACACCAGCTGGTAGGTAACTCACCAGAAATGTGCGAGTATATCATACCAAATATGAAGTTGTGCGCAATCATGAAGTCCTTGAAGGGTTGCCTCGACATGTTAGCCACGTTGGTGGGGTAACTTGTGATTGGTGGGTTAGAACATGTGATTTAGGGGTTTGGGGTCCATGGCAAGGTCATCATAAAGCATTACACGCAGCCTCCGATAAGGAGTAGAGCTTCTGATGATTTTTGAAAATGGTAGTTGGAGTGTGACTCACTGAGTATAGATAGGAGGGCAGCATCATTTCTCAGGATTTCTATTTCTTGCTATGATACACTGAAGCAGTGTAACTCGCAAGTGTTGAATTGGTGTATCACACTGGTAGACCCTTCAAGGGTGGTTCCGCCCAGTAGGACCAGCACAGATGCAGCCAGGCACTAGATTTATGATCTAATTAAAGGACATAGACCATTCAGGCACATTGTGGCACTTAGAGGGCTAAAGGGAAGGAAAGAGTATAATTTTGTGCAACTTTAGGGCATGGCAGTGGGTACTGTGATAAGAACTACCGTGAAGACTGCCTATAGAATATGACTCGATCAGTAGGTTGCAGGTGGTATTGGAGTCGTGGTATGGGGTGTGATTTGGGGGAATTTTGGGTGGGTAATGGGGTGATGTGATAAGAGCTATCATTTCTGGGGAAATTCCCATATTTGATGAGGTAGGTAGCTCTACGTATTTTGGTAGAGGATCACATATTTCAAGCTGGTTTTATTCGTCTTGCAATATTCTGATCAAACCGATCAATACACAAAGCTAAAGCTACATGTCTCAAGAATGTCCTCTATGAGAGAAGTGAGGCAAAGGAAGATCAAAGGTGTCTTTATTTTTTGGACACATGGCCTGAAAAAATTGGTTATCATTAGATTGAAAGTAGGTTATAGGTTATCTCTCGGGGAGGTAATTTAAAGCATAGACATCTTTTGACTTTAGCAAGATAGAAGATGTAGCCAGAACTACAATTATATCAAATAAAATAGAATATTATACATGATGACATGGGATCTATATAATCAATCAGAGGAAAGGAGCTTTAGAGATACAGTCTAACCCAGGGCCTTCTACCAATTGAGTCACATTGGCAAAGTACCAAAATACAACGCCAGAAAGCTACCAAGGAAGTTCTTAGTGAGTCAGTGTGACCATGGCAATGTGCAAACAGGGAAGACAACAGACACAGAATGTATATTCTGTTCCTTCCTGACTTACGGTGTAACTCATACTGAATGAGAAAGCAAACCTCGTTTTTTTTTATTCTATCAAGTCGGTGACATAAATGAATGCAGTCATAGCCAGTTACCAGGATGTCATTTCTCAAGCTACTACGATTGCGCAGAGCTACAAATGGCTGTAAATATTAATGGTATTCCTATGTGATTTTTGATACAACTGTAAGGGTGCAGTCGTAGTATGTTAAGAAATAATCTCCAGACCATATGATGACAAAAGGACTGAGTGTATTGCCACAATATACCACCATTAAATGTCAACAATGAGCTTTTTTGGTCATAGTATGGATTTGATATCCATAGAGGTTAAATGATGTGACAAGGTGTATATATGTGGGTAAAAGATCGTGTGCATACACGTTGTACAACGTAACTAGCTCACGATAACACTGGTGGACTCCCACATGGCTCATACAATATTGGTATACATGTATAAGCGCTGGGTCTCGATTGAGTGTCAGCAGTACATTGGTATTGAAATTGAATTGCAGACTATACATTTGAATATGTCTTGAATAAGTATCGGTCTTGTATATGAATTGCCAGGGCTACAGCCTTGTGGAAAGTGAAATATTTTGTAGGCCCTTAGACTCTAAAAAATGTGTTTTAACTAAAACACATTTTTTAGAGTGTATCATTATACAAGCCACTATGGTTTGGTTGATAGGGTGGTTGGGGTTATAACGAAGGCTGCCTCGGGGCAGCAATGGACAGGGTTATGACCACTGTCACCAAACTGAGGTTCTCCAACATGTAGTGCACAGTAATGAGGGTAGAACTAAGGGGTATGGTCTCTAACATACAATTTATAGACTACCGTAGTTATACTGAGGGAACGCATATATGTATGTGAGTTTGAGAAGTATAGGAGGGTACATGTATATGATACCCCCTGAGCCAAAATATAAAACAGCAATGATGTAGAGAAATTGAGGGCTGGAAAGCAGGGATGATCGAAGGAAGATTGAGATGGGAAGGGAGGCAAAGGGTGAGGGAGAAATACAAGGGAAGTCTTAAGCAGGTATCTAGATGGGGGGAATGGAGGGTTCTTGACAGTATTGAATGACAGGGCAGGACTGGAAAGACTAGATGAAGCGAGTAAGAGAAAACAAAAAGATTCGAGCAAGACACATTAATGAAAGGCAGGGATCACGGGCCATATATGGAGGAGGGGAATAGAGCAGATAGCAAGATGACCAGGAGGATAGAAGGTGGAGGGGGTGCAGAAAGAGAGGGTATAGGTAATGGGTTATGTAGGCAGAAATGTATTAAGGGAGGGAGCTGTTAAGATGGAACAGACCTGATGATAACTGCATGCTGTATCAAAATTCTTAATAATGTCCAGTGGATGGACTGTAATCAGAGCCATTAGGTGAAGTGAATAGGTGTAACAGTGGAAAGGTTCACCATGGAGCAACATCCTGCTTTTACACTTTAACTTGCGTCGCCAGGGGGATGGAATTATTCTGTGCAATGGGGATCCCCTATGAATTGGAGAACCCTTGAGTTGTCCTCTCTCACCCATCCCTCTTTTCCCAGGTACCTCACATCCCATATGGGGCCCCTGAGTCTCCTCCGCGAGCCCCCTCTGCCCCTGGACAGTTGGAGAGGTGCCTGCTAACACGCCTCAGCTGTATCAATCAGCATATATTCCATTATGCATCCATGTTTCTGATCATTTGTTTTCATGATACACTAATGCAACATTGACCTATAACCAGTGCTCACTCGCCAGTACTGCATTGGCGCATCATGCCAACCTATCAGGAAAGTATCAACCCTCCAGGGTCAGTGTGATGCACAAATGGAGCCCTGGTGCTTGACTTGCGATGCTGCAACCATTACGGCGGCAAATGGGGAGTGTTCATCAGTATGTCTATGCAAGCCTGAGAGGGTTTTACAATAGAGACAAACAGCACGACTAGAGAGAGAGATAACCTCCCTCACATCATCACCATCAGCAGGTGACAACACCTACCTTGATAGTCCAACCTATGTGCTGCACCAAACGCCTCCTCCTTCTACTCCTCCAGGCGTCTTGAGGGTAAATCCAAGTAATGGTATTCCACGTCATTCATCCATATGTAAGGATAGTACTGTGGGGAAGCCTATATCCAAGGCCTATAGTGTAGGCCTGCTGTCTGAGCCTAAAACCACTGAGAGGTGGTAGTGCAGGCAGTATGAGCTGTGTGATACTAAATACAGCTATGGTCAGGACAGCATGGGTGCTAAGCACGACGTACGGTGTGGGGTCCCGGAGAGTAGCGGCTGTTGTAACGGGATGTTGGCGGCTGCAGCTTTAATCCAGCCCCGGTGCTGACTGACTGGGACCGAATGAAGTGAAAGCAGACGACATTTTCTTTTTACTCTCGTGTCTCACTCTGTGATTTCCATTCATTCATGTGTGTAGTAGACGACCATGTGTGGTTCTCTCAGGCAGTCAGTCACCAATACACTCCCTGTAATACGCTGTAGAACCAGTCGCAGTATATGTAGGGTACTGGCACTTACAATAGGCCTCTATAGACCTTTTGTTATGGTTATAAGTATAGGCTTAATAGGTCTAGGTTCCTTTAATATGGCTTGGATATGTAGGCCCACACACTTCACCTATGGGGGGCACTGGGTGAGCCTATAAGAGCTGTATATTTTCGAGTACTCACAGTATCGAAGAGTAGTGAAGTTTATATTGTCTACTCTACAACTCACGAGCCTCCTATCTAGGTCCATGCCATTACCGAGGTTAGGCATATATAATGGCTGGCCTATATTCTGTATTGCCTACTTGTTCTGGTTAGAACAATGATAATTTCTTGGCATAGAACCCCATGGAAGGTGGGTACAACGCTACAGATCTCCCATCCAACCAGATTTTCTGCTCAAATCAAGGAGCAGTGAACTAAGCCTTTAAGGCCTATACAGAAGGCTTCTGGATTAGGCCTGAGCCTAAAAGCCTTGCCCCCACTGTGTAGGCAGTCAGCCTAAGCCTCTATGGGATGACAGGGAGGTGTTCGTTAGTAGTATATAGTAAAGACCGCCTGTGAGCACGCCTACCCGACAAGTTGTACCGCCGCCCCAGTGTACGGACCACTACACAGCACAGACTGAGACCCATTCATACCCACCATCAAATATGGATGCGCCCTGACGCGTTGCTAAGGAGGCGCCGCTCGGGGCGCCCCCATTGGGCATTTGCTGCACTACAGACGCTGAATCTTGCTGTAGTGGTATTAAAAGAGTAAGTCTATGAATATGCCTGTACATGTGATGGTTGTTGCTTGATGTCTTACTTTAGTTCAGCCTTGACCCTCTATAGACTACATGTATATCACTGGTGTATGGGGAAATTTTCAATAGTATTGCGAATGCTGTTACATCACATATCTATTTGCGAAGAAATGTTTTTTTTCAAATTTTCATATTGCAGTCAATGTTATAACTAGCCAATACGTGTACCTAGTACATGTATATGTGTGACATATACTGGGAATAGGGACCTTGAATGCACCCTGCACTAAGGGCCCTTTTTGTAGATCATGTCACATGTATTTTCTGACGTAGATAAATAGATTCCAAGGGAGGCGCCAGGTATCAACATCGATATGTGTATGACTCTTTTTTGGCAACTACCGCATAACTCAAGGCTAACTAGCCTACATTAAATGCAGCGCCAGCCAGCGCTGCCTCGTTATGTACGCTGACCTGGCTTCATTCATGCACCAAAGTTTTTATTTAATCCAAAACAATCAGAATAATGCATGAATTCAATAGGCTTGTCATCATTGCTTTGCTACATCATGGCGATAAGGAAATTACACAGAAGGCATCATAAAGCGACTCCTTAAAGGGTTTACCGAGAGCAGCCTTTACCGGGGGGGGGGCACTCCCTATGTTGGACATACACATATGTGCAGCTGGCAAGGGTACTTTTTCAGCCAAACGTCCCTACCAAGCCTCTGGTTTCAGACCAAAATGTCCCTAGAAAGGGTCTACTTTTGAGGAAAATGTCCCTAGCAAGGGTCAACTTTCAGCAAAATACCCCGATTTAAGTGGAAAATTCAGAAATTAATCATGAATATTTTCCCAGTTTTCATGAAAATAGCATGAACAAAATTCAAATCTTCTCCCAAACAAGGTCAATTTAAGATATTTTGAGCAAAATCTAAGACTGTTATGTCAAAAGTTCCCTAGCAAGGGTAGGATTTTGAAGACAAAACCCGCGATTGAGGGCCCTAGCAAGGGTAAGGTTAGTCGGGGGTTCAGCCACACACCAGTATAAAAAAAAAATTGAAGGCCCCCCCCCCCGGCCTTTACCTATGTTCTTTATAAACCTACGCTCATGCACACAGTGGTGAATCCCCCGTGAATCCATCCCTGCTCGTCACATGGATAAGGGTTACTCTGATGTGGGACGTACGCGTGTGTTTGCTCTCCCGGGCTCATCAGTGAGTAGTCTATGGAAAGTGTCCTGTTACCAAGGCGCTCTGATGACGATATCAAAGTGAGAGACGCCAAGACACTGTACGGAGGCGGGCTAGACATTCTGCGGGGGAGGAGAGGGAAGTTGTATCTCCTCCCGATTTCCCACCGTCATGCGCATGTGTGCTCACTACACCCGTAGACATAATTACAGATTTAGAAATCGAGAGAGAGTGAATTATCGTGATTCCTCGTGTATGAGACGCACCCTGAGTTAAAATCAATGCTATTAGGGGCATCTGGACTTAGTTCTGTTCTACAGGGTAAAAAACTTCAACTCCCCTTTGTCACGCTTTTACTATAGAAATGTATGGGACCCATGGACCCCCCCCCTCCACCCCGTCTCGTGTGACATTCTGGATCGGCCCTATAAGGCTCATCTTAAACCACCCTCAAAATAAGGTGAATGAAATATTTCCGCTATTTCCATTTGTACATGTAATTTTATGTTCATAAAAAACCTGTATTGCACCCCAGCTAGGTAAAGTGCGCGTATAAGTTTGTGTTTGAGTCATTTGTGTAGATTAGCTGCATCTACAACTAAGAAAAGCATTAGGGCCGTTTTCCACCATCCGACAGGGTACCTCTTTCGGCCGACAGCTGCCACACTCAACCACCTCTGCCGACAGGGCTGCCATAGGGTTCAATAGTGGGGCATGGTCTCTGTCGGCCGAAAATAGCATCTACTATGGGTCTAGCGGCCGACAGAGGGGACATATCGGGTGGTGGAAAATGGCCCTTACCCATCTCAGCGACCATTGGGTAAAGTCACTCTTTTTCACGCACAGTTTTGTATGTTGTGTATAGGCCTACATCTAACTGCAAGAAACCTAGAATGTAACGAAACCCCTGTGGACATGGCCCGGGTGACATGGAAACTTCAATCAGTCGAAGCCGAAGGAGTCAATGACAATGTTCATACTCGCACGCCTGGACTAGCACAGGGGCGCCATCATCTGGCTGAAAAGCAAACCATATCGCCTAGCTCTTGCAGCCCAGTTGCGCCACCTGGCTGCTCATACTCATAGTTGGATTCTTGTACCACTACGTCCCCTAGTGTCATAATACTGTAGGATCCACCAGGTGGCGGCACTTCAATTCAAAGTATGGTTTGACCAGGAGGAGAGCCCAGTGCTTAGGCGCCACCTTGTAGCAGACTAGAGTATGACCATGTCTGACAGAGCTAGAAGGCAAGGAAATGGTCAAAGTATGACACAGTGGAGACATCATGTGAGTGGCATGGGAACTAAGCAAACATGAAATGTACCAGAAATGACTTCACTGAGCTCATATTAGTGGTAATTGAAATATCTTTCTCACTCTCTAGGAATGGTGCTCCAATGTTCTCTACTGCACCCCCTCATACATTAGACATTGAAATAATTTTTACAAAAAGTAGATTTAATGAATCTCAACTCAATTATTTTCATGAAATGCTTAAAGTTGACCTTTAGAACAGCCCATTATCAACTGAAACAGGATGGATTTCTCCATACTGATACATTGAAATGCAGCTAACCTGGACCCATTACATAGAGTGAAGTATATTTAATGTAAATGTATCATAGGATATTTGACACATGTGTTAATATAGCAGAATTGAAGTATTTCCTCAGGCATACTGAGCTATACACACAAACATCTTGTGGCAACTGTAACATTCATGTTACTCAAAGGTGAAGAGAAGGCTATAGTATTCGTAGCGTCAGCCCTGTGTTGTTATTATCATATATATATAGTCGGATAACCTGGAACGACTGGAACATTTTTATCCTAATCATAGCACAAGGTTGTAAATGGCAGCAAACATATTCCATATTAGTTGTGCATGTAATACACATGAGTAAACTCACATGACAAGGGAAAAGAAGCAGGAAGAGTGTCTATATACACGTGTTTTTAACAACGAGATCATACAACAACAGCTAATGTGTCAGCCTTTAGAATATTATAGTTATTATTTTCCGATTCTTTACTGATTCAGTCAACAATAGGGTTTTAGTATGCCGCGAAAAAACTTAAATTTGTTGATCCTCAGTACATGTTATAATAAAAGGTGTCATGAAATACAGATTTGCCCATCTGTGTGAGACAAACCAGAAGCATGGTCAAGCTGCTGAGAGTGGCTGCCATCTCGTGATCTCCACTCGAACTATAGTATTAAGACCCTGTTGGGCTTGTAGTTCAAATTGCTAAAGCATGCACACACTGACACAGCACACTGTTCGTATTTATACTTGAAGAGTTTTGTTACATTTAACCATCTCTTACCTACAAGCATTTGCATTTTTGGTGTCATTTTTGGTAAAAGCGTCCATTGCGTTTTGGAACCAAATTCTTCACTTGATGGCACATTTTTTCTATAAATAGCCGACCCGAGGCAATAGAAGTTATCCTATTTTAAAAGTAAGTGTCGTCAATTTTGAATCACTTGCAAGAGTAAATTATATGTGAGAGGGGCATTTAGATTTTGTAGAAATACCTATATCTATAGCTGTCTGTATGGTGGGGCATAAAAATCTAAAAGCCTCCCCCCCCCCTTATGCGTAATTGTAGCAATAGGCAACATTAACAATAGGTCCCAGCAGACAGGTTCCTTGACATCCGGGACGCAGCTCTCTATTGTTGTGTGAACAGTGTAGGTACATTCCAATGAACTTTGGGTAAGTACACCTTGGTTCGACCAGCTAGCTGCACCACATCTTACACAATACATCTATGTACGTGTATGCCATAAAATGGCCGAAACCTCAAAGGGAGAGTACTGACCAAAGTTTACACAATTAGCACTGGAGGATATTTCTCAACAGTGCTAAATAGCATTGTGAATTGCCCTCCTGATTAGGCCGCCATCGATAGTGCTCGTGTTTGCAACAGGAAACATAAATCATATGCCTCTGTGTCAAAGAAATACTACATACCTGAACAATCAGGGTAACACCTTTGCATACAGTATTGTTACAGGGAAGAAATGTCATGGTTGTTTCCTGGAAATGTTGACACAAAGCGGAAGGATATTTTCCCCACACAGAAAGGACAGCATCGAGTGCAGCTATCGTGTCACAAGCTAAGATCAAAGAGAGATGGTAATGAGGATTTTTAACGTTAAGAGTTTCCGAGAAAATTGAAAGATTATTTAACCTAATCACCATAAAATAATTGTATACAAAAGATGATCACCACAAGCTTACACAAAGTTCTTGCCAGGTGCAAATTCTCTATGAGACACTGCAGACATTTTTCTTCGAAACTGATTATAACATATTTAAAGGAGTATGTTTTGTAAATCGATTATTAGCATCATAAAGGCCGAGTGTATGGTGTTAAAGAACGACAAAACTGCTCAGCAGCACCGCCCACCCCCACCGCCTATGGATCACCCTGGTCAGGTCGAGGCGTGCTTAATGACGGATAATCCTTTGGTTATTCTCTTTGGGCGTTCCCCCTTTTCTTCCTTACAAAACCATAATATCACCTTAAAGAAAATATTGCCATAAATCGAAAATCCCTGGCAAATATAACTCTATCAATAGTAACAGGCATTAACAGTCCCCTTCCTTCAAACAGTATGACTTGACAGCTTCCCTATTTCTTCCTCAATGAGTAGGCGGCCACAGTCCTACGGGGCAATATCGCAGTGGCACTGAAAAAAAATAACGTATCCAGAATAAGCACCATAAGATGAGTCCTCACTTGTCGGACCTGGCACAGACACTTCATGTTGACAAATCATGTATCTATGTTGACTTCAAAATCTGTCTAAAGTTGTAAAGATGAAGAGTTTGTGCCAGGACTGACAAGTTGAATTTGACAATTCTTTAAATAAAACTCGTTTGTTTGTTCTATGCTGCCAGCTTAGAATACCCTACCGACCCTCTGCGAGCCTACTGGGAATGTATGAATGTGGAGGGTAAGCAGATGCATGAACACAACCCATGTGAATTGCTCACAATGACTGCAATTTGATGACATGTATTATGATAACAAATAGGTATAATCATGGGAGTGAATGAGCTAGCAAGGTAAGCATGTGTAGAGCTAGGTGTGTGGCAACAATAGGCATCTCACAGCAGCATCTCAGGCGTATCCTTGACAACGTTAGGGGATATATTTTAGAGGTTCTGAGAAGTAATTTAAAGGTGTTCAACCTAAATGGCGAAAGATGAAAGTAACAGAAGCCCGAACAGAAGGGATTGACAATGTAGCTTTCTTGTAAGGAAGAGAAATTTAATGAGCATGTATACGTTTTACGACTACTTCATAGAAGTACGAGTAGGCTTTTGAAGGTTTGCTGTCCTTTTGTGTACTGAGACACAGGCTGGACAGAATACAAAGACATAACAAAGTACAGGTTGTAATCAAAACTTGACTTTGCTGACTGGGAATAAAATGTGACACTTACAGTTATGGAAGCTTCTATGTTTAAGGGTTTCCCAGAATGGAAAAGGAAGCATTTCACCAGCAAGTTCAACAATGAAATAGTGACCATTAACTTGACAAGACTGTACTGGTTCACCGATCTGTAAGGTGTGTCTGTCTGCACCCTTACAGTTGACGTGATGCAGATCTGTGCATGAATGCAGTCCTGGCGAGTTGCTCACCATGCAATGTATTAAAACATGCACCAGAATGACCTAATTCCCTGTGGGATTAGCAGAATCCAGCCACTTAGTGTGAGCTTCTGGTACAAAAAAATCATCATGCGCATGGTCCCATTGTAGAGGGAAGAGGTAACTTCCCCATTCATGCAAGGGACTTTATGGTTTTTCGCAGAATCTAGGATGCATACAAAGGTGTTAGACATAATTTTCCGCAGACAGGTTGTAACCGGGAGTGTTGTTTGTACGTTCCTCTGATCACCACCGTGACTACATGTATATTGTGCACGGTGGTACTTTCCTTCCTCAGAAAATGCTCACGCAATTGTGGGTAGGGTCAGTTGTAGACCATGCAGGTGTGTACTATAAATGTGTGGCTGCATCTTAAAGCACGCTGCACTACATTCATTAACACGATCATAGCCCCTTAACGGTCTTTATTTTTACAGTTATAAAGACTTATTGCACTATGCATTCATCCTTTTACAGTGTTGGATGCAACTAAACACTAGAAATTGTGTCCCCACTAACGAGATAATGAATTATGGAATACCGAGGAATACACGTAGTTCCTAGATTGAAGGGTGATTATAGGTGCAATGGATACCATCCATTAATCTACCCTAAGATCTATGCTGTGGAAAATACCAGAGGGCAGCACTGTTTACAAGTCTGATCGGACCACAGCCAGGAGAGCCTTAATATCAGGGATTCTGTTGGATATAGGTCCCCTTAATTCACAATTCACGAAACATTTTTTTCTATAATCATATCATAAATCTGCCATCTACGATGACTCTAGTTTTAGATTTATCTAGATTAAATTATCGAAGTCTGACATTGTGAAAGATATTGGGCATAATATGTGACATGTACTGGGAAAAGGGGTCTTATTGCCCCCTGCACTAAGACCCCTTTTTGCAGATTGTGTCACATATTATTTGCACTTTAATCCATTATTACAGAGACCTCAATCCAATTGCATTGATTATAGCTCAAACTCCATTAGTACATATGCACCTAAATGAGTGTCCCCTCAATATGTGATTAATTGTGGCACTGTTTCTGACCCTATCTGATAACTTATGTTTACTTCCTTCCGCCACAACTCTTCTATGTCCCATAAACATGCCATTTTACTCACCTCCTACCTTGATTTTCATTAATCATAACACTAGCCACAGTTGCGCAAACACATTGAGCTAAGATTTTATGACTCTAATTATAGCAAGGGATGGGAACCATTTAAAGATCATATCCCAACTAAAATTCTGTCATTTTTCAGTTATGCCATATTTGAATGAGTTGTGCCTTTCTATAAAGCCTCCCTAAGGTTTAAAACAATGTGCTATGTATTTCAGCATGAAATATGCACATGATTACATAATTTTTTACAGTAGGTCGACACTAAAACAGCTGGATAACATAGCACTGTTTTGGTTTGTCATGGATGAGTGGTCAGCTCTTTAGTATAGGACCCTACATGGCTCAATAGTGGCACCTTGTGGTCAAGGGTTGCACTTAGTATATTTGGATCAACAAGGTAAATGGAACCTCTGTTATAGGCCTCATAGAGTTTCCCTTTGGGTTGTTGATATACACATAGCTAATATGATAGAGGACAAGCTGGTGGAGCCCCCTTATGTTGTAGCCTCTGACTGGTCAGGAACTTGACTTACATTTCCCGCCATAGGATAGAGGTATTCTGTATCTAAGTGCCTTCTCTTTACACACACAGGGGACACTAATACCAAAGTGGTATGTGCCATTCAATAGGGACATAGGTAACATTGACCACAGATTGATTGATTGATCACTTTCCAGAAGGTCGTTTTAGTTGAAATTGCATCTTTAAGTACTAGGTACCGTACAGCTTATAGTTGACCTTCAAACTCAGGACGTAGCTTATATATACATGGATGCGGCCTATAGGCATAGTTGTATGGTCGGAATTATCTGCTTTGCTGATGCCAATGCCATGTGTGCCGTCAGCATAAGACGAATTGCAATGGAAATGCAAGGCAGGTCATATTGTGTTGTACAAGTACATATTGCATTACATATGCCATGCGTTTTAGACACTTCCATCCATCTTCATCACTTAGATACAGTTATACCACGATTTCTGGCTTACACAGTGCTTTTTGGTGGCTATTCCCATCCACATATCTGTCGATATTGCACACCCTATAGGCTGTAACATCAATTTTGTAAGGTGTGCTGTTATCCATGTAAGGCGTGCTGTTATCCAGGATAACAGCATGCCTCTCTTGTCCTTCCATGTCATATGTTACATGTTAAAACCCATGATAGGCTTGACCAGGGCAGGGCTCAAACCTGCAGCCTTAGATCCCTAGTCCAACCCCCTATGCAGTGCGCCACAGCGACTGACGAGAAATCCTCGTTTCGAACCAGGTCTGGATATGATACTAAGCCGTATGCGCTGTCCCTGTCCGCTGCCGGGCGAGGAGGTGTATTCTACACAAACCTAACAGCGAGACGCGTCTTTTTTCGCCGTGTGCGCTGTCCCTGTCCGCTGCCGGGCGCAGAAGGAGGAGACGCGGTGGTCTAGCGGTTAGCACGTTGCACTCAGCCGTGAGGGGTCCGCTGTTCAAATCCCGGCCTGGATGCATCTTTTTTTGCCGTGTGCGCTGTCGCTGTCCGCTGCCGGGCGACGAGGTGTATTCTACACAAACATAACAGCGAGACGCATTGAAATCTTTTTTCGCCGTGTGCGCTGTAGCTGTCCGCTGCTGGGCGAGGAGGTGTATTATACACAAACATAACAGCGAGACGCATTGAAATCTTTTTTCACCGTGTGCGCTGTAGCTGTCCGCTGCCGGGCGAGGAGGTGTATTATACACAAACGTAACAGCGAGACGCATTGAAATCTTTAGCCGTGTGCCGCTGCCTGTCCGCTGCCGGGCACCGAGGTGGTGTATGTACCGATCGTGTACACACAATGGCTGGCATCGAGTCCCGGGGAGGGGGAATAATTTTTGTTTTCAACTTGAATTTATTGGTATAATATTGATTATTTATTGGTTTCATGGTATAAAATAAGTAGTCAATGGATAACTGATGAATCGTGGGTGTTAGCGACGATAATGACACTCGGCCTACGGCCTCATGTCATTATCCGTCGATAACACCCACTCGTCATCAGTTATCCATTGGTTACTTGTTCAATAATTACCAAGTACTAATGATCAATCAATATCTCTTATCAAGAATGAATTAAATAATCAAGTACTAACGACTATCAAGTCAATGACAAAACACGAACATATTACGAAGTTTTCTTTTATTTCATCATAACGAAATGTGATGGCGCTGAAATCCAACAAGAGCTGTCCTTCAAAATGTCACCTTAAAGTCTACATATGACATGCTGAGACACATTCCAAATACAAATCGTCAAAAATAAACTGATACCAGATGGTTCCAAATGGAGGAACCATGCTCATGTGTCCTCTGACTGAACTCTGTGGTTGGGTCTAGAAAACCGGACTACAAGCACTCCCTTCAGTTTTGGTTTTGGTCCAAAAGGGACTTTTGCACGTTCATAGATTGTACTAAGAGTGTACTTATAATCTCTGATATAGGGAAGTTAACCAAGAAGCCATCGGTTTTAAGTGTGTGTTATAAGACGTAGCAGTATTAGTAGGTTGTGGATCCTGCCCACAATGTTTATTATAATAGATCTAAACCAGATATTTTTTTCATGATGGTCACCTCTATCCTCCTTAAAAGAAAACTTTAAAAAAATTTGAATTTGAATAAGTTTTAAATAAATTTATATTGGCATGAAAGGTTTCCTATAAGCCCGTTCTATGATAAGACAAAAATGATCACTCTGTTAAGAGAAAGTAGTTGTATTAGTATGTGCTCTTCAATTATATGGTACACAGTACACATTTTATGGATTATACAGCATGTATAAGATAACACTCAGATTAGACTTACAGGTTTATCAACACAAGTTCCAATTTAAATATGTAGTCTACATATTACACTTATATCTAGATATAAATACTTTCCATTACAATCCTCAGATGAGGGCTAAATATACTTTCCATACATATTCAATTTGCGTTAATTGTGTGGAATTAAGTAGAAAACGCAGTAGTTTGTATACATATGAAACCCTAGTCTACTCTGAATTATCAATTATTATTCTCCTAATGTCAAACATACATTTAACTATAGCAGTCTCACACGTATAACATATAACATGAATGACCTAATTAACATGGTAATCAACGACATTAGGAGAGATGGATTCCAACCCACCCACTCCCCATACACTGGTAGTACATTATGTATTACTCATGACAAAAGACTGCCAAAACGAGCTGCAGTAAAAAAACATAGATATCAGTGGCGCTTATCAAGGTTCAAGATTCCTAAAGCTCCTCAGAGGTCCAAGGGCACTGATATGAGAGATATGAGAGCCTGGCCGTGACTCAAAAGACTTTCTCACAGTCCCATATCTGAAAGAGGTGGTAGTGCCGCCATCTGGCGAGTACACTGGGAGATAAGTAAAGCTGTTGTACCTCGTGATTTTGGCTATTAGGGGAGTCCCCTCAGTGGACTTCAATATTAAGGATTTACATTTTTTTTATGCATCCTCCCCCGCCTTAAGATAACAAGGATATACTGACACATACATCCATATCAGAAGTCAATACACTTTGTACTGGTCTTCAAGAGTTCATGTTACCTCTTTGGGAGATATGGCACAAGGCATGAGATCTCTTCCTTGTCATGAGCAAGTGACACACACATAAACACCCTACTTGTGAATTTGTGTAAGTGGGTGCTTGTCAAAGGGAACCGCAGTCTAAACCTGAAATTTTACTTTCATTTTGTTTGGCCATGTGAATAGCTATTTAATTCCATTTACATGTCAATACTGTTATCTGTACTGAAAACCAGACCACAAAAGTGAGCCTTACTACTTCCTCCCTTTCATATCAAAGCATAATTTTGAGAATACTGATTTCGACCGACTGGATTCTGCTTATGGACTTTTCTAATGATATTCAAATTTCTAGATTATGAAAACTCCTATTCTCTCCCTCCCAGGCCATAGCAACCCTAGGAAATGTGAAAGCCATAACTCTGAAGATCTATCAATGATATAATTTGTGTTATACAAATTCGATTTAAATCCTCAAGGTTTAAACCACTGTTTCTACCAAGCACCCAGAGTATTTAAACATCAACTTTTATATCACCATACTTCACAGTTCATGAATCCTAGCTACAGCACTACTTTTAAAACTCTATAAATACACTATTTAACACTGAGATCACTGAAAACTAATGTTAATATATCCAACCCGCCAAGTCGGGACCAATTTTCATTCAAAACGACAAAAACTACCACAGAGTGCATGACCATCTTGGTCCTCATAGTTTACATCTTTTTGGTGAGGTGCATGTTAAAAAAGCTCATTATGTGTGCCAATTTCAATGCAGGGATATTACTTGAGGTGAAAACCGAAGGCTGTGATCTGTTTGCATTATGCTGGCTTGAGGGGCACATGAGTACAGATAATGAATAATTTCTCCTAATCACTACACACTGGTCTGAAAGTATCATCAGAGAATGCAATGCTTGTGTATGTACTTCTAGGTGTTGGCTATTTACATACAAAGAAAAAAAATGTATTTTAGTGTAGATGCTCTACCAATTCTTTAGTGCAGGGAACAAATCATAGCAATATAACTCTACTTATTCACATACAAGTTCAGATTAATAGAAGAACTCTCCAAATAGGCCTTTATGGACAACATGAAACACTTCATTAGCCATGCTTATGGCCATCAATAGACCATAATAAGAAAAAAAAACATCGCCATAGAATGAATATGGACTTTATTCCCTAAACCATTCGCTTGTGCTTGGGAAAAATAAAACAGTTTTCTTATTCTTTTGGTATGAGACCACCAACACACTTACAATGCCCAGTCATATTCCTGAGGACAGATTTAAACAACAATTACCATCACGACAAGAACAAGTCCAGATTAAGGTATTCATTATCATGATACATAAAAATCTTTTAATTTTGTTACAATCGTCTTTCATTTTCATTAGATGAGGAGGTGGAGGAGGTGGAGGAGGTGGAGGAGGTTGCCTTTCTATTACACATACATTTACATGAGTTATACTAGCTACAGGAAAGATGAAAACACATTTGTGGTTCAGGTATGCTTACAAAAGCGGTAGCCTGTCTCGATTACTCATCCCAAATTAAAGTGGACCTAAAGCTTTTCCTTTTCTCAACAAGTCCCAAAACATTGATAATACATTATGATTGTCTCAAACTGTGTACTTTTACAGTTACCACTTTATACTAACATTCTGAACATATGGGTTTTACAAGATTCCCATATGAAGTAAAAGCTTGCTATAAAATGGCAAGTTTCAAATGGACAATGATGAAAGTGGCATCTTTATCTCTAATGTAGACCTAGACAAAGTCAATTTCATATAGAACACAATGGAGACATCACCAATTAGTTAAGAATAACAAAGTGGCCTACATGTTCATGAGCATTTGTCTTTCATAGAACATGCAGCACACAATTAATATCAACCTCTCCTAGATGGAGGACATACTTTCCCCTAACAGTACAGTATAATATTCCGAAAACAACACACCCTTAAGGAAATCCTTTAGTGTTAAACTTCGTTTCCAGGTAAAATCACTTACATAGAGACACTCATTTTGTGTCTTACAGTTAAAGCATTAGTGTATACTCTCACTGGAGGGAACATGTTAACATATACTAGTTCTACATAATTATACTCTTTGAATGTAGTTCAAAGTTGAGCAACAACACATATAACCTTCCTCATCCTTCCTAGCCTTTCAACATCACATTACCCTATATCACCATGTTACCATATGACATCACATGATCCGGTTACATCACATGACCTTGAAACATCACACCACCCCTGTGAAAAAATAATTCCCTACCATTGCAGCTACTCAATAATGTTTTCTATCAATTAGGTAAGCTATTGGCCATTTCATTCATTCAAAAAGTTGGGATGTAAGGTCTTAAGCTCCTATTCCTTATTTTGGAAGTCTCTTGGATGATCATGTCTTGCAATACTCTGAGGATGGGCTATAACTGACTGTGTCATGCAGAAAGATAGTAGCAATTATAGACTTTATGTGCTATTCCATATTACTCCTGAATAATGGTGATTGAGCAATCAATATTGTCTTTATCTGTTTTTAACCTATGAATCTAATTTAGGATGAACATACATGTATATTGTAAGTTTTGTTGTGTAGACAAAGTAGTTTTTAAATGGGAGAACTGTTATCTCAATGATCTTAATTATCTTTCCTTATTGTGAAATAAATGTTTTCAACACTATAGCAAGTCTAATGAACTTGGTACTGCTCAAATAATTGTGATCAGCTCAATTGTAAGATATAACACACTGGTATAGTAGCCAGGCTGTGATAAATAACCTTGGATAAGCAGATGATATATACACAGGCATTGCTTTGGTTCCGAGACAGGCGCTAGGTGCCTGTTTCTGAGGTATCGAAAATACTACGCGCATCAATATGCAGGATATACAATGTGTCATTATACACTTGAATCGAGGCCCGCTCATCAATTAATAGAAAACATGAAAAAATCAATCATGAAATCTGCTGCACTTATTGGCACATATGAGTAAATATGTCGTGCAGATTTTTTTGTCAACATCAGCAACTATTCGACAGGCCGTATACTGGCTCAAATAAGCACCCTCACTGAAGGCAAATCAATCTCCAGGCCTATATCCTTTTGCTAACACTTGTCTAAGTGCTTTAGATTACATCAATCTTTTCTCATACCAGGTCCTGGCCCCATCATGTATAATGGTGGAAATGATACAGTAAACCCTTGTGTAATTTCTGTCGGTTTGGGATCCACAAATTTTGTACCCTGAGATTTTTGGGTCTTAAATTAATTGTCAAGTCATTGTTTTCGCAGGGTAGTTAGTTAAAGATGATGCTAGTGTTAGAGGTATGAGAGTGGTGAGGTGCTAGGACACTGCTGTGAGGCCTATTCAATTATTTTACATAGATATGAACTACATTCATGTGGATAAAATAGATAGGCTCCCCACTGCAAGTGGCACACTCTAACCACACTAACACAGATACTAATCAATTGGGCACACTCAGCAAAATTCCCACATGATATCTAGCTTTTAAATATAACTTGTCAGTTGACTGACACTTTTCAGGGGAGTATGGTTCTTATATTGACTAGTATACAATGTTTCTATGTATGTATGTCCACTCCACTATCTGACCCACTACCAGCCTTAGCCAGCATGATCCAAAATGCATTCAATAGTGGTATAACTATCAAGTCTGAGTTTTTAGGCAGTTACAAAAGCGGAATCGGGTGCTTTAAGATTAGTCTTGGCAAAGTTTTCCAATGTTGAACGCATCCCAACCAAGCCTTTTACTGAGATTTATAACCCTCACTCCCACTAATAAATAAAATATCTAGAATAAAATAGAAACTCATGTATGGCTAAGGCATGGAGGAGGACAATGGAGATGGGTACTCATCATGAATATGTATTACATCTAGATGTACCTAAGTGAACCAGCTCAGTCTCCTTGTTGCCATGGAGACGTCGTTTGTGAGTACCTCTGTGGTTGGACCTCTGTACCATGAGCAGCTCACACAGTTCTCTTCCAGCACACAAGAGGGCAGGCCTAACATGGATCTGTCCCATCAACTCTCATCTCAGTATCAGATCGCGTTAGTTTGTGATCTGAATACCCCAGTTCCAAAGTATCACCTGGAAAGCAACAACCCCAAGTGTCCAGAAGAGACAAGATCAGCTGGGCCCCTTCAGGGCTGGAGTCCATGTTGTGAAGGGATGCAGTCTTGCAAGCTTGTGGTGGTACAGAGTTGGTTGAGTGGGCAGATGGCTAGGTGGCGTTCCAGTTGGTCTTGTAGATTCTTCCTCTGCTTCTCCAACTCCTTGACTTGAGTCTGGAGGGTTGTGTTTGTTGACTGTAACTTTTGGTATTCCTAGAAGATAAGGTGAAAGAAAATGAAGAGGTTAGAACAGGGAAGATGTTCAATAATTTCACCATGCTTTCACAGAAAATGGACATAACGTTCTACATCTTATCTATCTGAAATTGCTCTGCTCCAGTCAAAGACTAACAAATTACCAGATATTGACATTAAGTACCTATGAAAGTCATAATTTCTGTTTGTGTGATAGCTAGGGCTCAGACGATATTGAAAGCACAGTATAATTCTGGCAGAGATAATACATATAAATATGTACACCAGAAGTTATCAACATATCTCTCCATTCGGTTGTATCTCTATTAACATCAATATAAGTGTCACCCTGAGACACGCTCAACTGATAAGACATCATGCCATCTGACTCAAGAAGAAAACATCAAGAGGTTTTGACAGGAGATTTACCTGACCCCGTAGACCATCCTATCTGAATTGGGCATCCATATCTCCCCTCCCACATGACTTTCAGTTATTACAATGAAACACAGCGGTACACATCAGGTAGTAATGAAAGAATGCCATTCTAGAACTGGAACATTGGATATCAGTAAATTCATGGAATTATAGCCGCACCATTATGAGTTCCAAGGCTTTTAGGCAATCCGACAGGGCCCTTGAGCCCTCCTGAAATCATCATATGTTACTCAAAGATTTCCAGATATTTTAAAATCTATCACCCCTGTATCATGCATATATGAGAAACAAAGATTGCATCATAAAGTTGAATGTTTAAAACTTACTTTGATTGTTGTGTCATTCTTGGCCTTGTTCTTGATTCGACATTTCTCTGCTGCTCGTCGGTTCTGTTCCCGACGCCGCTCTCTTCTCTGTAACTCAGCAGCCGATAACTGAAAGTTTGATAATATATTGAGTCATGTGGCGTAGCGTTATATTTCAGGCTTTTCACCTTGCAGGTGTTGCAGTCTTACTATAACATGGCAAGCAGACATAATGGGCAGATTGCTACAGTGGCCAGAATATGTTTTCAACTCAATCGTCAAGTATTGTGCACCAGACGCCTAATATAGGATTATGGCCTGAGGAAGATGGGTAACCTAATGATCACCTAGAATATGACATATATCAAAATGATTTTTCACTATATGTAAATGACTGATATCTAAATAAATAAAAACATGGTCACTTACCCCCGCGTCCCTTGAGTATTGTCGTCGCAGTTTGCGACCGCCTCGTTTAGCCTTGGGTGAACCTGTGTCCGTACACTGTTGTAGTCCTCCAGCAATACAACCGCCCTCTTCTGATGACGATGCTGAGGTTGTGAGGTAGCAGTTGTCGAACTGGACATTCATGAGGTCATCACCACTGGCTTGACTGTGTGTGGAAGCTGAGACGTTACTGCAAGGACGCGGGGAGACCGGCTCCTCCTTGGGATGGAAGACCCCAGGCGGGGTCACAACAGGTGGCGAATTCTGCCGCGTGGAAAAATAGTCTGGGCAGAGGTTGTCACCTGTGAATTTGAATATCAAGTCATTGCTTGATGTGTGTTGCTGTGGCTGTTGTTGTATTGTGGTGGGTGTGGTTGGCAGTGAGCTGGTGGGCAGACTGAAGGTTGTAGGGGGGTACAGCTCGCCATTGACTGTGGTAGGATAAGTCTGTGACAGGAGCGTGGTATTTAGTGTTGGCTGAGGGTTCCCCCATGTGATTGGATTCAGTGTGTCCCGCCCTTGTTCACCATTCTGATTGCCGAGGGCTGCCAGGACCGAGTCAGCCAGGTTGCGTTCGATCTCCTGGATGACGGCTTCCTTGTTTTCATCTGAAGCTGGGAAGTCGTCACCCAAACTGCCGCCGTCGCCATAATCTTGGTACTGACTTGGGTCAACATTCCTAGAAAGTATATGAAAAATGAATAATTAGAACTTGGACAGAGATGATCATTTCGAGAAAAGACTTGGCAAGATGAGTTGCGACATATTCTGTAAATTGACAGGATATGTCGCGTTGTTTAGACCATGCACCTTTTGTATTAAGGTTGCATGGAAAATTTCCTCATGGCTGTGTTCAACAGAATATATTTAGTATTTCACATGGAAACCTCAAACTCTTGGATATAATGCTACAGGCTATCCGACATGGATTCTTTCTCTGACCTGAATATTATCCTCAGAGAAACAGTTTCAGTTTTCTCAATATGGTTTGCATGACCATCAAGGTTAATATGAAAAGCTCAGAGTAAGGGAAGTCATGCTCTTCTCTTTGTATTCTGGCATTTAAGAGGGATAGACGAGATGGGTGTCTTAGTGGCATCAAGTACTGAAAAGCAGTATGTGACAGTCTTAGTATCTGTGTTGTTCTTTCTTTCCTTTTTTCCAGGATAAAAGAAGGTAAGAAGTAGGGGCATGTGTCACCCAGGTCACCCCTGGATCCTTTACTCTCTGTCCCATTCGCCCTAAGCCACAGAGAAAGGGACTGATCCATGTAAAAAGAAAGATTTCTTTCATAGGACAAAGATCCTAAAATGGGTGACAAGGTTTGAAAGCCTGTATAAGTAGCTGCATGATTTATCACTTGGTTTACTTGTTATTTTATCTTTTATGGTGGGGTATTAGTTTCAAGTAGGAGCACATGGTGCATCCAGGCCCTCCATCTCTGTACATGTCCCTCACTCCACAAATCTACCTCAGAGAAAGAGATCCCTACAATCTAAGATCCCTGGACCTCTGACCTCTGGAACAGTTACAGAAGGGTTAAAGTCAGGTTTACTGTCAATCATTTATGTCCTGAATGGAAGGGAATTTTAAAAGGATATACACGTCTCTGTATCTCCAGTTTCATTTTCAAGTATTGTTATACAATTGATTTCTTGAAGGGGAGGAGGTAGTGATGATCAAATTGTGAAGTGGGGACCATCCCTGGATGTGGCACTATATCTATTGTTGTATATATATATATATATATATATATATATATATATATATATATATATATATATATATATATATGTATGTGTGACATGTACGTGGAAAAGGGGTCTTAGAACCCCCTGCACTAAGCCCCCCTTTTCGCAGATCGTGTCACATATATATATATATATATATATATATATATATATATATATATATATATATATATATATATATATATATACATGGTCACGTGGCCACAGACACTGAGGGACGCAGCCCCAAGTTAAATGTACCATGTAACCTCTGTACACATGGCACGTGACAAGATCCTGGCACGCGTCCAACATGGCCGACTTTCATAGAAACCAGTCATGAATAAACTTTTAAATTTACACCCAGGCTATTATAACCTGAGCTGTATTTGATAGCCTATTAGCTATACATTTGACCTCAGACCTTTTCCCCATACAGGTGGACATTCATTCGTATTAGAGAAGTGATTTATGTTAGCCCTGGTACATGGTGACAAAGGGGCAGGAACACAGGGGCATCAAAGGGTTAATGCCAATGCAAATCCTGACTTGGTAGCCGACATGATAATACATGTAAAGGCTAGTGTTGCTATATTGGACTCCAATAACATCCTTAAATTCTATTGTAGCTGCCCTAATTTGACATGTGTAAACTAGGTAGGGTGGCTGACCCAAGGGGCACATCAATAAACGGTGGCTCCACTCATATCGTGGGTCGTGGGTTTAGGGTCATGTTGCAGACCTATAGCACATAAATATCAATAAAGAGGAACAATTCTAAAATACATTGATTCTTATTATACTCCAATGAGGTCATGGAATAAAAAGACTATATTGACCTCTGCATACAGAAAGTAGGGTGGAGTCGTGAGGGGGGGGGTATTAGAGCAGTTATTTATAAGGGCATACATACACGGGTCAAGGTCCAGACTTTAATATGGATCAATGGTAATGCCATAGAAACACACACTGTGGATCCGCACCTGGAGAAAGAGGTCATGTATTGTGACTGGAAGATTAATTACATTTTAGAAATCTCGGGTGTTAACTTCTCAGCCCCCCATGGTCACTATATTGCATGGCAGATCAAACTTTTAACTTTGCCAAATGTTAATCAGCTGGCTATGTTCGATTTGCCTCTGAGAAAAGAAAAACAGAGCTATCATTTTTTGCTTTGATAGCATTCTTTATTGGGCCTTTTTCGCCACGTCTCTCTCTCCCTCTCTCTCTCTCTCTCTCTCTCTCTCTCTCTCTCTCTCTCTCTCTCTGTCGCTCTCGCTGTTGCTCTCTCTTTTACTTCTGGATTAAAAAAAAAAAAAAAAAAAATGGAAAACAACATTTTATTCCTGCTATAACCAAAATGTAGAGCACTCTCTACCAAACACGATTCTGTTACTAAACACAGCATGAATACACAGAAGATAATAATTGGTCTCGGGTTAATGGGTTACACACATCCTACAGGACATGCATCTGTATGTACATCTCTGTATGCTCCCAGCATCAGTACACAGGGATGCCCCCTGGGTGATGAGGAAGGAACTAGTGTCAGTGTGTGAGAGGTCCCTGTGGTTGAGGGGAGGGGGGAGGTAGGGAGAGCACAAACCCCACAATACATGGAGATGCACACATGCCGGAAGGAACTCATATCTGGTACATGGTGACAACACGGTATTTTCCCATCGTAATGGTGTCTTCTTGTTTTAAGGATTACCCTATTTCATTTTCTGCAGATTATGTAGAACTATGATTGAATACATATGCTTGCTATATATATCTGGATTGATCTTAGCAATGTCCATCCATGTAGGCCTACCTATGAGATGCTATTTCACTGAAATATTGTTTGAGTCAAATAGAACTCATCTTTTATAATTGATAATTATGATAAGTCTAATCTATTTTCGAGTATTCGGAGTCCATGTAAACATTTGTTTACATTTGCTGAGTCCTTTCTAAAATGCCCATGTGCGGGTGTGGACTACATGTACATCACCGCAAGAAAGAATAAGAGAAAATTCAGAAATCCTCCGTGAAGTAGTCATTAAAACTGTTGGCTTAACTAGCCAAAGTGTCTTTGCAAACAGCAATGTATAAACGGATCCTAAATTTTCACAACCCCTTGGTTCGTGACAGTCATTAAAACATGTGTTGCAAAATAACTCTGCTACATATTAAAGTGATGCATTCGTAACACAGGTATCCGTTTCACATGCTTCTATAATCCAGTATTACCCGAATTATTCACATGATTCTGACTAGTACATTTCGTCAGAAAAAAAGTGAGAAAGGTTTGAAGCATGCCTTAATGTTTTGTCCTTTGTAAACAGTACACAATCATTATCAAAATCACCCGGGGCAAACCCTGAGCTTTGGGGCCTACCTTCATACCTGTTAGTCTTCCATAACTTTTAGCAGTTTGATACAAATTACACAGAGCCCATTATAAGGCGCGCCTAGAGTTTAGGGAGGTCCTTTAGGATGCAGATGAACTAAGTTTCATTGCATGATGCACAAAGCGCCTTATATCCGGGGTATTAGGTATTCTTAATCTATTTTCCCAATGAGTGTGATTGAGGAGAGTCATGGAAATCATCAACAAATAAGGATTTCAATTGTCATGAGTGGTGAGGATCGAGCGAATTTACAATCCCTATATATATATATATATATATATATATATATATATATATATATATATATATATATATATATATATATAAAGTACCAGTAAGATGATTGACATATCTCCTTCCGGTTTAGTTCCTGTCTATGGTGATCCTTGTTATGGTATGAGTGCAGAAACAGAATGGTACCACATCCAGTTACATTATAGACCCTTTCCCAGCGTACAAAGACATCTAGATGTATCATTTACACGAAGTATACATGTAAAATATGTAAATGAACAGTGAATGGGAATGATGGGTGTAGGAAGGCCCTACTGCCTGAGAAGGAAGGACCAACACACCCAGCTATGAGCATTATATTGTGTGCACTCCCACACACCGTTAGACATATATCCTGGCGGGAGTGGTCCTGATGAGAATTATTCAGAGAAACAATGCTAGAAAATTTTCACCTAGACTATACATTTAATATCATTTCCGCTAGATCCTGTTCCTGTGTGGGGAGGCCCCCTGTTCTTTTAACCAAGCTTAACTGTGTTAATTTATTTTTTTTTTGTCATTTCCAAAGAAACAATTTGAATGGTAAAATTCCCCACCATAAACATTGACCTTGGGCCATTGCTCTCACTTTGCATAAAATGCCCCCAGGCATCTGATGAGCCATGCCTGGGATGCCTGAAGGCATAAGGCAGCACACGATGCAGGTTTTGTGGATCCTGGTTGGAAGTGTCCCCAGCCTCAGGCCATCAGGACTCAAGCCAAGAAAGGGATGCGGATGGTGACGGGCTGCATGATGTCCCAGGGCTGTGTGTTCATTTGTTATAACCATTATGAACCAGTGCAATTATCTTCTTTTCTTGAGTGCTGTGGTTGGAAACCTATAATCATGTGCAACCTAATGAGGCAAATGTGATGCACGAATACACTGCACTGCTAAGACAATGCATTCATGCATTTTGACAAGTGGCCCTGTTCAGTAAAAGACTAGAGCTATGTTTCCCTGAAAGAGGTGATGGATGTTTTCCCTATAGGAGTCACAGGCCCTATCCCCCTCTCTCACCATGCTCTACTGAGAAGCTAATGCTGTATGTGAACCATACCTGTATCCAACCCCCAGGTAAATAATCATAATTGAATCTTGGACTGTATAACAACCATCTCAATCACATCCCTAATATAATTGATAGTTCCTTAAGAATAAACATGTAGTCTCAAGACCACAACTTTATATTGATACACAGTTATATTTTAGACATAGATCTATATGTCATAAATGTGCATAGTCAAATAAAGCACGTCTCTGTGCATTAATATTACTTATGTGCTTATCACAAGATGCCTTTCGTTTTAGAACAAAATGCCTTTGCCTTTTATTTGGACCGAACGCATTTGGACGTAAAGCTACCCAGGAGGTGATTTAGAGAGGGTTATGCTTCAGAAACTGATAGCTGACACATAAGTATGTATGTACCATTCTAGCCACTTAAGTATCCAATGTCCAGGAAGGAAGGAAAACTGCATAACCACCCACAGCGACGTTTTAGAACTTTAGCATACTGATAATGAAACAGATAGGCACACCACAACCAACCAGGAAACACTCCCCCCGATGATTCTAACATGCACTATACTCTGAGGAGTACATCCTCTGAATTATGGAAAAATTGGACATGTATTCATGAATTGATCACCTTTCCTAATTTCTAAAAGATTACCTTAGCTAATCTCAAAGTTGCAATGCATGCAACATGCCATTATCTAGAATAATGTATAGCATGTATACGCCCATGTTATCCTATCAAAGGAATGTGAGTGTGCAATTTCACAAGCCTATTGCAATAGGCCAGAGTTCAATTTAAGTTCAAATGAATCTCCCATCAAAAATTTAGCTGAACCACCCATTAATGATGCTATAGACAATTAGACCCACCTTGACCAGTATGTGAATGCAGGTTCCCTGCTGTATGGGTGTACGTATGCTGACATGTTGTGTTGAGTGCGATAGTGATGTAGATAATGTGTGGTGGTGGTGTCTAAGTATGCTCCCTTCTCCTCCTGCCCACACTCACACTGATTAAGGCACATATGTGTTTATACGGTATGAGAGTCTATAGTCCAACTGTGGTCCTTCTCTGATCTAGAACCGATCTGTTTTGAGGATCCAACACTGAGCCCGCCTTTATATACAGCCCCAACTGTCCAGGAACCTAGCTCCCAACCTGTTACCTACTTCTGGGAAAGAGGGCAGCGCCTGGCGCCCCCAACCCACCCAACCAAGAACTAACCTCGACGCCACATGAGAGGCGCACGCCGATTGGTCAATAGCCGCAGGCAGAGACACCTATTGGGAAACGTACTGCGCGACGCCTGGCGGATTTAGTGTGAGTCAGAGTCCCATGATCTCGGGCCGTGATCGTCTGCTGTTCGAGCAGACGTTGATTTGTTGTGCCTTTTGCCGCTTCCCAGTTCCCTGTTCCGCATGGAGGAGCTCAAAGTGGGAGCCCAGAGTGTGACTGTTCATGTTGCATACTATTTCTGTCCATCTACACGTGTTACCGAAGTGTTCGTAAAGTAAAAAAGGTGTAGCCCAACTAAAAAAAAAGTGACTCTTCTTGTAGAAAGAGTTTTCCCTTTCATACTGTCCCAGAATGAATCAGTCGGTTGTTAAAATGATCAAAAACTTCTTTTTCCCAAGCAACCATTAACATAAGCCCTTTAGTTCCGCTCCTCCCAAAAAAGCACTGGTGGCTGGTTGTTAAAAATTAAATCCATATAAATTCCATCAGTCTAGGAGTAGAGCCTAGGTCTAGGACACCTTCCCTGATGACAGAACGTTCAGATAATCAAGCAAGCCTAAAATCTAACTAGTATACATCTGCCGCGGTGTAGCATACCCGTTACTAAATAAGATCTGGAATGGGACAATTTTCCTATAGACCAGTCCCAAAGTGAATCACAAGTCACATATTGCTATACAAAACCATTCTAATCGTTCGGGAACATCAAGGCAGAATAGCTTGGGTCCTGTCTTAGCAATTAGTGAGCTTTCACACCCCAGTTTATCTTTCATCACAGGGTATGATGTGTACATTTATAAAACTGTCCCGAAATGAATCAGAGCTTCGTGTCTTCGGGATGTTGGCGCAGAGATGATCAATTCTCACGTATGTATAGCGAATAATCAGGAGGGGTAAAGGGGGCATTGAAATCAATTTTGAAAACTAAATACAATATTTAGAAAAGAGCCTGTCTCAAATGTAAGTGGCGGGCATCCGTATAAAGGGGTATTGAAATTAGTAAACGCCATGGCGCTTAAACTGGCAGCTACGCTATTTGGATAAAATTTTACAGGAATAGGGGTTTGCAACATATCCTCTTTTTCACCATTTTGGAGCCGCTGTTGCATTAGTCCAACATGCCCTTTTTTGTCGACATGATGCAAAAATCAAATACTTCAGCCCAAATTCGTGGGCATTATCTAAAATGAATCACATTTGCACAGGGTATAGTGTCAGTAAACAGTGGCGGATCCAAGATTTTAAAAAGTAGGGGGCGCACCCTTTATCTAATTGATTGAGGCTTCATACAGAGGAAAATAAGATCTAGTGGCAAAAAGGAGGGGGGCCCGCCCCCTGCCCCCGTCTTTTTTTTTTCTTCTTTTTTTTGTAATGTAATATCTATTCTGGAGCTACAGGTAGAATTTTCAGGGATTCCATATACTCCTGACTCCAGAGGTAAACCCGCCATTGGGAAATTTTGATCGCCTTCCAGGAGAAGGCATGTGATGTCCACGATGTCCCTAGTTAGGCACATTTGGTGTTCGGAATTCCCTTCAAAATCCACATTTGAACGTAAATGAACCACAGCGCCATGTGATCAGGATGTCTATATGATATGTGCAAGGTAAGTGGGAAAGCTTTGATCGTCCTCCTGCTAGCGCATGTGACAGTCCGTGACCGTACGCGTGTACCTATAGTTACGCCCGCAACTCATCGTCTTCGTGTTTTCCCTTCAAATTCACAAATCAAACGGATCTAGGGAAAGTCCGTCCGCCCATGAAGATCTGTCTCCATGAGTATTGTTCAAAATGAATTTATTTTACCGGAGAGAGAGAGAGAGAGAGAGAGAGAGAGAGAGATATCTATTGACTAGATGGAGTGTAAATGTTATCAATACGTTGCCAATCTGAAAACTGTAAGTCACTGCCATCTCCTCTTGCTCTCTCTCTCTCTCTCTCTCTCTCTCTCTCTCTCTCTCTCTCTCTCTCTCTCTCTCTCTCTCTCTCTCTCTCTCTCCTTTCCGTCTGTCTCAACCATAATTTAAACCCTGACTATTCAGTTCACTGCAATTATCCCAAAAGAAAACGCTAAAATCCAAAGGTTCGCACAAAACTGGAAACCGAGACACTTCCCATCTAACACCACTGAAGCCCTCCCTCGCGCACCCAGGGGTCTATTTCAGAACGTTGTACGATCACTAACTCACTGCACTATCAGTAAAATCGTACAAGAAGCACAGCATCTGGGTAAATCGTAGGATTTACATAATAGTATATTAAGCAGTGTACCAAACACAGGTTTCTACAGCACTGGCCTATTTCTACAGAGGCTATTTACTTTGTATTTCAATGATTCGTTGTGGTCCAAAAGGCAGCATTATCATCTTTAACCAATCGCATAATTTCTGATCGTTTGAGAATCAGAAAGAGGGCCAAATCCTTGTCTGTTTTGAAATAGACGCCAGGTGAATGTAATTGTTACTAATCAGTATTGTGCCTTCTGTGTACAAATGATTAGAGATAACCTACTGACGATTATACTACCGGTATATGCGTGGTATATTTCATCAAAGAGCGAAGTGAAAAGAATACACACTTTTAGGCCTATGCACAGACGCGAATGGGGGGCCATGAACCGCGGGCAGACAAAATGGGTAAGAGTAGAAGTTATACAAGGAGGAAGTACTTGAAGGGGGTGCCCCTTATATCCCCAACATATATAAGGTGGAGAAGAAAAGTAATAAATCTTCCCTTTTGAGTTTGCAGAATTGTATATTTATCTTAGTCTTCCAGGAATTCTACAAACCACACCATGGATTAAGGTGTTTATTCAGGATATCAATAATGCCATTGTAATATTCTACCTAAAATGAATAGTATTCATGTCAGCCTGTCTATAGATTTGATATAAACCTCCTTGGGTGGTTATGTGACATGCTAAGAGACACTCTGACAAAGAGAAACCCTGCCTTTACAATACATGTATTTGAAGACTACCTGAATAACTAAACTTCTAACAGAAGCAAGAAATTGTAAATCCCCTACACAACTGTATCAATCTGAAAACATGGACTTGCATCTACTCTAAGACTTCTCGTTGTAATCATATAATTATTTTATATCAATATATAGAGGGCGGGGGTAGGTGAAACTCCATAATTCCATATGCATTCCCAATATATGATATTCCCCTCTCATTAATGTTATGAATTGCCATTTTTGTCATTTGTCGAAGCACCCAATTTAAATGTGAAAATAGTAATATCTTATCCCTCCCCCCCCCCCCCACTAAAAACTAATTGTGATCTTGCACCACGAGTCACCCGGGGGGGACTTGGGCAAAAAGATTTGGTCCCCCACCACACACTATACCCCCTCCTACCCCCCCCCCCCACCCCAATAATTAAAAATTGTCACTCCCTAATAAACATTGTTCTGGTACAGAGCAATGAGTAAGAGGTATTTGTGTCCAGACACAACAATACAAGAACCGACAAGTACAGACAAGGCCAGGCATGCTTCTACTTGTCTGGTCTGCTCCTATTGTTTTATTGTTGTTTTATGTCAAGATCCCCAAACATTTTAAAGAAGCTGATGTGCATGTTCCCCATCTGCATCTGCATACACGAGAGTTGGAACCGAATATTCCAAAAAGGACTTATCTGTAACTAATTGATTCGATTATACCTGTGATCGTGTAATCTGTTAACTTAGAAATAATGCTAGTATACATGAAAAGTGATTTCCCCTTTGTTAATGACCCACTGTAAATTCCTTCGAGTGAGTGAAAAATTTTGGGTTTAATGTAAGACCAGATTTAATCAAATTGGCATCAATTGTTATATGCAAAGAATTGAAGCAGGATCTACTACTTTTTGCCAGTTTTTGGTGGTGTTATTATCACTAATCAGTACTCATGGTAATTCTGCACTGCATGGGGTATGGGAAAAAGAGAGTTATTAAGTTTATGTGGGTTTCATAAAATAAGGTTCCTGGATATCGTTTTTGGACAAGCCTGGGCATGTTTTAACACGTAGCAGTGCCCATGTCTGAATCAGCAGATTGCAAACTATTCCCTAAGAAAGTAAGATATCACAGCAGTGAAGTATACTAGCTGCCTGTTCAAACTTCACAATAATTGCTATTTGCTTATAAGCCGAGAGCTGGTGGGACAAAGATGGCATAGTGCATACCTGTCATTAAACGGCTGCAAAATTGCTACATGCCTTGACTGTTTTGAGCAATTTGAATAAATATGGAACCATATGCTGAAACACCTCAATGGTGTTATACACAGTGTTGTACACATCGGTTTAGTGGATTCGGTTGAAATCAAATGGGCAATACCAGTATAGGTTTCCCTCTTTCCCCTTTCTTTATATATCCTTCATTTCTATCTCTTCCTTTCCCATATTTCCCTTTGCAGAGGAGTTGTACTGCTTATTGTAGATAGATATAAACAATTCCACCTAGAAGCATTCCCAGTTTGCGTTATAAAGGGCAAGAGAACAACGTCAGGTATTCTACATGTTTGTTATTAAGATATATAGTAAACAAACTTTTATTGCAGTAGGAAATGTATGTTTATAGAGGGTATGGAAGAATAGGTTTACAAACTCTCTGCTCGATAATAAAATCCATTAGGGACAAGTGATTAGAAATGTGTAGTTGGAAGACGGTAATGGCAAGATCTATAAATGATATAAATTTGTTTGTAATCTGCAATTCATAATCTATGGGAAACACTGCTGGCACTCTCCCAGATGGTGGGTATATCATGGTATATATGTACATGTGTTTTGATTTATAGTCATATCTGTTATGATCGGTATTAACATCTTTCACTTGTTATCAGGCAAAACGATAAGGAAGTTTTTATCTAAACCCTCTTATCATTCAAAATCATGAAACCAGTGGATGTGTTTCAACATGTCTAGTCCAGGGCAACACTGATCATGTTAAGATTATGATATGCATGTAATGATAACCTATGTACTAATTAACCACACTCTAGCATATTTATGATCACCGTTTAAGTTTTTTAGAAGCCTTTTACTTTACTCTATTCGATCGCTTCCCCTTCATACCATGGATCAACTTCAGGCAATATTGCAATACGTCAGGTTAGCGCCAAAGACACTGCAATCCCTTAAGGATGGAATAATGACTTAAACATCCCTAATGTTTGCCTTCTGGCTTCATGCATGCATCAAGCCAGCATTATTGATGACAACACATTAATGGATCGTAGCGACAATATAGGGCTTGATACAATTCTGAAAGGTTAACATGATACACTAATGCAGTACTGGTAAGTCATCTGCAGCCCTGCATCAGCATGACTTTGGAAGCATCACCGAGTCCACATAAAATGTGAATTGTCCTCATTCCCATGGTTCCACTCATTTTGACCATTTCTGATCCTTTAACATGATTATATATGAACCAGGCCATGGGTGTAATATCTCTCTATGGTCCAACACCCTTAAGTGCTACGCGTTTAACAACGTTCGGCATGATGGTTTATGTCATTGTTCGTTTCTTTTCAGGATGCACTGATGTGGAATGGACAAGTGGGATATTGACACCACAATGGTTGATCATGCTGCCCCATTTGGGGGAGTGTATCCACCCCACAGGGGATTTATGATGCTCGTATGCACCTCTGGTGAGTAACTCGCCACGGCTGAATTTAGAAATAACTACGACTCACGGGCATCCTATATCAAAGCCCTATAGTGTGTGGAATTTAGTGGGTTAAGTATACCTGAGGGTCAGGGGGTGGTAGTTAAATAAGTAACCATGCATGTGTAATCCCCTCATGTTAATACCCCAGTGGCTGGCTCCCTTTGTGCATCTACATATGTTGGTGGTACCTGTGCCTTTTGTTGTAATGAGATAACACCTTTAGTCTGTATACAGGTCAGCCATACTCCCACCCTGCTGCCCTGGGTACCAGCCAACATTGCTACATACAAGAGGGGAGGATGAGGCAGTATTAATCCTTAAATGACAGCATCATACATGAATACCCATTTGTCAGCATGATGCATGGAAGCAGTCATTGTGAGTTACTCACTTCAGGGCTGCATTCATGCATCATGCTGACCATAATGTTACCGGTCCAGTTCCAAAGCTTGATACAAGACTGCAGCGGTGGCGAGTTATTCACTAATGCATTATGACAAGAAATGAAAATGAAGACTTATAGTATCAAACCTGAAGGGTTATCGGGGAGGTGGGGGTATTGAGTAGAGAAGTAAGTGGCATTCAATACTGTACATAAAGGGTACAATTGCATACAAAACTCTATGTGTGGTGGATGAATGTGTGTTAATCCTGGGGAGTCAGTTTGGTGCTTAGAGCCACAAACATAGATACCATCTTGTGATCTTGGTAAGCAGCCCCCTTACCACCCCCATGCACCCCCTTGCCCCCTAGCACTTCAATGTTGGCATGATGCTACAAGCTAACAAGGCTTTATTTGTGAGTAACTCTCCGGCACTCCAGCACCTCATACTGACCCTTCAGGACAGTCATGAGTAGCTCAACAGTCGGCAAGATGCATTAATGCAGTCCTAGTGAGTTACTCCCCATGGTTGCATCACGAAAGCCCATTGCCCTAAAGTATTCTGTGGTTTTTAAAAGGCTAACTGCTCCTCAAGTGGTGCACAGTTGCCAACATGGATAAAAGATGTTCAGACTGTTTGATGTCTGTAAGTCTTACATCAGATTTCCATTTAATATGATCCCTGAACCATGGAACTGTAGGCAGCACATGAGAAAATAGCACCAAAGAAACTCAAAGAGACTATGCTATAAAAGATTATAATAGATTTTGTAATTCAAGAGAAATATTGCATTTGATACCAGTTTACAAAACATACACCGGAGACAGGAAAGTTATCCCCATATTGTCCATGGCATAATGACTGTGTTAAAATTGTTGTTTTAAAGTTGAGAACTCCATAGCACTGTTTGATTCAATAGAATGGAGTTTAACTGCTGTACCATTTTCTCTGAACAACAGGCATTGAGTGACTTTAGTGTCAAGTTAATAATGTAGTCTTACATCAGACCGTTGTAAATAACACATTCCAGTGCCCTGGGCTTGGGCATAAAGAGAGATAGGAGAGAGCCCTTCGTCCAGCATCGGCGGGGCAGTGCCACAAAGACACCTATCACTTTATGCATCTCCACTTGAATGCTTTAACCCTTGCATCATACCCTTTGGCTACCATGACCAGTGAATTGCGAGTAACTCGTGAAGGCTATATTTATGCACTAGCATGATGTTAAAATGCAGGGCTGATGAGTAGACTTACATGTAGTGCATTGGTGCCTCATGACAACAAGAAAGCATGAGCTAGGAAGCATCATGTGGGTTTTAAAGTGATAGGTAAAACTTTTTTGTACCGCCATGCTATACTGGCTTCTTAAATACACTCTGAAAGGTCCAGCGTGTGCAGCACTATGAACCAATATTGCAAAATGATGCAACTAAGAGCTACTAAGATGCTTTACTATACAGTGGCTACATGTTTGCAGCAGTGTGTTACTTTTGGTGTGGTGTTAAAAGCTAGAACATCCATTCCAAACACATACCTCAAGGTATTGACTGAAATATGATGTGATGGCCTACGTACTACAATTGTTATCTTATCTGTTAGGCCGATGGGAGAAAATACAGTTTTTCATCACAAGTCCTAGAAATATCATCTATCGGGCTATTTAAGTTTAATCCTTATCCTTATGGAAACCCCAAGTGGAATTATGGGCTTGCTCCCCTTTAGAAGTACAGGACTAAAGCAATCCCAAAACCTGAATTCCTGAGTAAGAACACTTCTTATTTTCCTTCTTGATTTCTACATTATTTATCTAGTAATGGCCTTATTGGAAGACACAAGGGATTGCATCAGATACATCTCAAAACGTAAACACAAACCGCACTTTCCTTATTTAGAACAGGAAAGTAGAAGGGAAATCTTAACAATACAGTTATAGATCTGCCTGGAATGATATATCTGATATCAGATGAATTTGTGGGGGAGTCCGTCAGCAGTATTGTTATAAAACCATTTAACTTCTGCCTTATGCAATAAAGCATTATACAAAGTTGCCAAAAATAAAATGCAGTAACTCGCTGGGGCCAAAAGCAAAAGCAAAGACCTCCTTGATAAGTACTCTCCACAAATTGTGGCACGATACATGCTTGCAGTGAATAGATTTATCAAGTCTTTTTTTCCATTCGTGCATCATAATGACAAATGGGCATCACACATTACATCATTATGCTGTACGTTATGAGTTAAAAGGTGGAATACCAGGCATTGATAGAACGTCTATCATCATTAACACAACAGATAAGGAGACTGTCCAATGTCACATAATATAGCACAATAATCAAAATTGTCAGAGGTAATTAATAATGATTAATATTTATATACAAATGCATACGAAGGCAACCATTATTACGCAATTGAAAATAGATTGAAAATACACTGTAAGTCCCGAATTACTAATGTGATGAAAACAGATATTATGAGCAAGAGGACGTGAGATAACAATAGGAGGAACAATAATAAACGATCTACCAACAATAATAAATGATCTACCAACATAACATCAGTTTTTCAAACTCGGATTGTCACGAGATTTGATGGATACCCTAAATCAGCAAATGCATGTGGATGATTGAAATTGAGATAAGGATAGATACAGTGTGTCCAGGTACCTATAAAGGAAAGGTTAAGAGGCTAAGTATGTTCACACTGTTTTATGCCTCTTGAAAAACTTGCCAAGAGTTGAAAAGGCCTCTTAACTTATTTGCATAATTCTCAGGTAGACGGCGACAAGTGCCAAGTCGGTCACCAATGGACAGGTGTTGGGAGGGGGCAGGGCAAATCCTGCCAAAATGTAACAGGGTCTAGACGGCTAGATCCCGGAGGTCATGTATTATGTGTTATAGGTGGCTTTGGTGGCTTTTTGGCCGTGACACCTTAATATATTTATAGGGTCCGTTCATGATAGAAATTTGCAGGTGCTGGGATTAGATAGAGTGAGCTATTAATCTTATTCAGAAGGAGACAGGAAAGACAGAAACAATGACAGAGACATAGACAGACAGAGACAGACAGAGACAGAGGCAGAGGCAGACAGACAGAGACATACAGACAGGCAGAGAGGAGAGACACAGAGAGGAGAGACACACAGAGAAACCTGACAGAGACAGACAAACAGGTATAAATTTATGATAAAGTGGACACAGTCAGACAGGTATAGGTGCCCGAGCGAGGAGATACTCATGCAGTCTGCCTCATCCAATGCCAAAAATACCACTGTCACGAATCACAAGGAGACTCATTAAGATACAGTAATAAAATAAGGCATTAATTATCCATATACAATGGCTAAACCATAGTAATAATGGCAGAGTGTTCACCATTTGACAACTATGACATGCTACACAAAGCAGGGGATTTTCCCTATAATAATTATTAAACGAGGTCTGTGAGTTGCAGAAATGGTTGGTGGAATAATAAGTTGAATGCCAAGTCTGTGCAAACTAACATGGTAGATTCACCTTGAGTCGGAACATATACATTGAGTCATACACTTGACTTTGCAGAAGTTCATGATAAAAAGAGGAGGGGAGGGGGTCTGTTCCACCCCTCATGCCAGAGAGGGGGGGGGGGTGGATATGTCTCAATACCTGCAAAAGTCGATGGAGTTTGGCCAGTTCTACATGCAAGTGCACTTTCAAGCTAGATACGGATTTCTATTGCCAATGGGTGAGATCCAAGGGGGAGGAGGGTGGTCCTATACACTGAAAACCTATGACTGCAGAAACTAATCAGTAGTGATCACTTTATGGTGCTCAATTTGATGCAGACCAGGGAGAGTACCCCTTTCATCATATGTGATTAGTTCAGGTCATCAATACGATTACTTCAGGTCATCAATACTGATTAGTTTTTCACATGCTGAGATAATAATGACCTGGATAAGCAATTTGATTGAAGTACAATGTTGCTCAAAATAAGAAATAAAAGAATAGTTTTGGAATTCCCCTGACCCCACCCTATCAACCTAAACCTCATTCATTTATTAGAGTAGGTCTTCTCCTTGAAGATATGGGATTAAGTTATATAAGTTGGAGCAGTTGATGCCTATCTTCATACTTCTTGATAGGACCATTGACAAAGAATAGGTGTTTATGCTCTGAATATGCCTATTTTACTTTCACTCTCATTTTACAACATGTCCCCTTTTCAACACAATTTTACATAACTTCCCCACTTTAAACATGCATGTTGATACATTTATGGCAATTATTTATATCAATTTTACCATAACAATGATCTGGATTGTATGAGACATGTCACATCATCATAAAGTAGGGCCCCCTGGTGGGAGAAATGGTATGATCAAAATGATTGCTTTCTTCATCAATGAAGAATGATGACCTAAAGTCATCTGCATTGATTACTTCTCAAAAAGCCTAGGTTTTCTGTGTAGGACTCAGTATGGAGGCCTAGTGGAGCCGCCATTTTGAATTTCGCTGGTTGAGGTAAAACCCACTGATAGCACACACCATGATGGGTACCTTGTCCCTGGTTAACACCCACTTCCAGGGACATGCTGGTCCATCTTATCAGTTCTTATCAGTGTGTGTCGCCAGAACCAGTTACACACCAGCTAGTGGCCAATAGACCCCGGGACTCTTAACTATAGGAAATGTGGCCCGAGATCCTGACTGCCCCCATGACCCAATTTTCATGGTAGTGCCCCCTCCCACCCTATAACCTCTCTTCTGAATCCGCCCCCGACTGCATGGGGTGGACGTCTTGAGCAACGTATTTAGATGTCTCAGAGTTTACGTACCCTATGGTGAATCTACTCCTATCAAGGGAGTGAGGCAGATTTGGACTTCTATGACTGTCTATTGGACATAGATAAATATAGTACGTGTGCCTTATATAAAATCAACATTATATCATATGTAGACATCCTCCTCAGAGTGTATTGGGTCTTTGCTGAAGTCAATGTCACAACACTCACAGGGAGGGATATAATAACAAACTCAAGTGGATCAAGATATAAAAAGACTCTGTAGGGGACATAATTCTTGGCAAATGAAAAAGTGGGACGCGAGAAATCCTACACCTGGATTCTTAAGGTCCATGTTCCTTGGTCATCATGATACATCAATTCAGTGCCAACGAATCTTACCCACCAACACTCCATTGGTGCATCATGCCGACTCATAGGGAGTGTATCAATTGGCTTGATGCATGAATGCATCCCTGGTCAGGGGACTCCCCCGAACATTATTATATAAAGACATTAAGGATCTTTAAAGTGTTAATGGGACAGACAGGGTGGGCCGAGTTAGCCCACATAGATGCGCAGACGTCATAGAAACGCTACTTATTTGGTCTTTGGTCAGTGATTTGTTTCTCTAAGGACCTGGATGTGTCTCATATGAGTAGCCATAGGAACCACAGAGCACAAGGCACCATGACTAACTGGTGCCCGGCCTTACAAGGTGATATAAAACGCTGCCTGGACGCTACACCCGCCGGGCACGAGCAAAAACAGTCAAATGTCGTCTGCCACACGATTCGCGTAGGTGAAAACGGCGGGAAACGTCCGTGTTGTTAACGACATGGTTTATTGCAAAATAGGATGTTCATGCCGAGAAGTGTCCCCCTCGTCCTTCTCCTGTACTCCCCCGCCTCTCTAACCCTATAAGGTCCATGCGACGCATTGATACTTTGTTCCCATATCTATCCCTTTTGATGCACCAAAGCAGCGATGGTCTGTATTCAATGGTGCATCGTGCTAACCTCGCCCCCTCCGGGGGGGGGGGGGGTCGGCCTTGGCATGATGCTTCCATGAATTGAGCACTGTCGATTTACACAACAGGGATACATTCATTTCGAGAATAAATAGGCATAACGTATTCATTAATATATACATATCCCTGTTGAAGAGGGTTATCTTTGCCTTGTGGTTGTGAATGTTAATGTTGTTATTATTGTTGTTATTTTTATTGCATAGTGTTTTGCCTCGTGAGCACAAATGCTGTCCTTGAAGTTCACCACATCATTTGTGACAGTAGGATGCATGTGCCATGTGATTGTCCCACCCACTTCATCATTGGCGTGTGTCTACCTAATTGTCACACGATATGAAATGAAACCTTTAGGAAATATCCTGAAATATTTGCTAATTGAACATCGATTTACTCGTATCTATATATAGATCTATCTACCTTGTGATATAAGGGGGTGTGGATGGGGGGTCCCCCATGTCACATGTCAATTTTAAGAAATGGTTATGTCACATGTCACTTAAATCCCCATGTCACATGTCACCTCTAAGAACCTCTCATGTCACATGTCGATTTTAAGAAATGGTTATGTCACATGTCACTTAAATCCCCATGTCCTCATGTCACATGTCAATTTTAAGAAATTGCCATGTCACCATGTCAAATTTAGTGGTCCACACCCATATATAAAGTATCATGTGAGGGTGGAAAAGGAGAAGGTTTCTGGTTTAGTCCTCCACATTGAAAAACACCTACATTCATTTTTACTCTTAGTATTTATATCGCATTCTGTCTTCAGTCTATTTGGGTTTTTTTTTCTGCACTTCATCTGTTCCTTTTATGTCTTTCGAAGTTTTCTGTTTTCTTGGAACGACCTCCCCCCTCAATCTGTTAAAGGCTATGAATATGACAATACGTCGGTCCTTCCCCTTCCCGAACTTTCTCGGCAGTAACTTTATCCCTATGTTTCCGAGGGGCTCCTTTTCAAATTGTGGCCTCAAAATATTCAGTATAGTACAGGAATTAGTGGTTCTGGAGTCACCCCCTTCCTTCCACCCTCACCCTACTAGGGAGGAGGCTTGCCCACCGCCCTCTCCCACCAAGAACTGCTAAAGCGAGATTCCAATGTCAGATTCTAACTGTAGCCCCATATATATTATAAGGAATGGTGGAAGGCCTTTTGTTAATTCCTTTGAGAGCAAAGGAGGAACGCACAGGTTGCAACATCCATAAGGATTTACATGTATACCAATGATTCCTGTTTTCTAATCCAATAACAATATTTCCTTTTTCTAATCTAATACCCAATATTCTATCAGTGACGTGGCCGAAATCATGAGAAACCGACCGTATTATCCATTTCATTCTAGGAATGAACCTTACTATGGATTTATATGGGAGGACTCATTCCCCAACCCCCTAACCAAAAAGTGATTTTTGAGGGGCCTTTTTACTCAAATTGCTACAAACTGAATATTTTCACTGGTTAGCCTCGAAGCAAATCCGCTTCGTGGAATAATGCCTTGGGACTATTGTTCATAATGACCATAACTAAAGCATTCTGAACCCCCATTCTCTTTCAAATTGCGGTCAGCTTAAAACTTCCTGGATTACCTATAGTAGTTGATAAAGAAAAGACATGCATGGTCAAAGTCATACCTTGTCATCCGAGCTAGGTTATAACTGTGTATAACCATGGTAGGTATGGATATGAAGACCCTATAATAGGACCATCTAACAGTGGGGCATCTCCTTGTCATTGTTATTTTGGAAACAAAAAGACTTCCTCTGTTTAATTCCTATCATCAACACGGTTTTAGAGCACAACAGCTTTCTATTCTTTAAAAACTTGTATGTGAATCCACGAATTCCTAAGGAATCAACACAAGGAGAATATTAAAGGGACTTTGATCTTATGGTTGGTCTTTACTACTTTTAGAATTTCAATATGTACATCCTGAGGTCCTGAACATGACCTTTCTACAGACAGAGGTTTGATTTTGTATAAGGTGTAAGGCAATTAATTCAATAATTGAATTTAAGGAAGATATGAGATTGATGTGTACAATGCAATAGTAGCAAAGCCATAACTACAATAAACCATCAAAAGGTCACTCGCCATTCGGACATTTGTTTTCTGCATCAGGTTCATTTAGCCACCTGACCAGCTAGTGCATGGGTGCAACGCTGCAGTGTCGCTCACTATCACCAATAGGCAGAGCCCTTAACATTCCAGGAGGGCATTTCTTTATCATGTTAGCTATAGTAATGAAGGCCCTCCAGGGTGGATTCACTTTTGTCTATTTGCATATCATTCGATGTAATGAATCATAGTGATACCATTTTGCTATTTCAATCAGTTTCTATATCTAAATTGATATCATTGATGAATCATGATAATTCTACCTTAAAGTCACCGATTACAAGGAACGCAGATAGCACTTCATTATAAACATTATAGACCAGCTTCCATGTAAACCCAAATCAGGACAAGCACCTTGACTATCCCTCCCTCCCTCTCTCTATCTATATGGGTGATGGGGATGTGTGTATTAATAGATTATGAGTTAATGTTATGGGGAGGTGGTGTGTTGTGACTGACTCAGAACTAAACACTTGTACATAGTTAGACAAGATACCAGTTTCAGCAGAAATAGAAGTTCTAAGGGTCAGGGATTCCCCCTATATACCCTTTACAGATGGCATAACCCACTTCCTATGTCTATGTTCATTTGCTATCTCATATGCATTAAAAAGTGCTCCCAGCTGCTGCATTATTATGCCAACTCCTTCAAAAGGGAATTAACCAATCTAATGAAATAAAGATATCATCGATTAGATACTAATGAATTATGATGCATCCATACATTCGTGAAAACAAAGAGGGGAAAACGTCTACTTAATGTGTTAACTGTTGATACATGGTTGGATGAACAGTTGAACAGTAATACAAACAGGAGGTTTGGTAGGCTCCTCCCTAATATTCCCCTTTCCATTTCCCCATTTCTGTATGTATACAGAGGAATGTCAGGGGTTTCTGATTGGTTATTTGGCAGTTGAGATGTCTGTATTGTGTGGTTATGAGAAAAGCCACAAGTATGTTTTACACGATGTACAAACTAACTACACCTCAGTAAATACAAGGTATGAAAAATGGGCTGATTTCAAGATAAACTTACTGTGCTTTCCGCCAGCATTAAAGTATATGTTTCTCTACTATATATATATGTCCGGATGTGGTGGAGAAATCTAGCCCTTTAAATTGAATGTCAATGGTGATTGATGCACCAAATCCACCTGTCACCATGATAAGTATATGAATAGAATACCAAACTTCACTTGTCGGATGGATATGTGATTTCTATTGAGATGTACAGTTTGTATAATTTATTTGATATCTAAAAAATGGTTATAGTACCAATATTCTGTGTGCCTTCTGGCTAATCATGGTCATTCAGATCCACCCCCTCCCCAAACAGTCTATCAACACCCCTGCACTATTCTGGTCCTTCGGGGTTGTTGCACTCAGAATGGTCCTGCTTGATACATGATGTGAAATTCGCCACCAATACATTAGTGAATGGCAAATACATAGACAAAGGTGCATGAGTAGTGGGTCTGACCCACTACGAGTGAACCTTTGTATTTATTTCATGTTATTTGAGTCAGAAATGGTCAAAACTTTTTTGATATTGCATAAAAAGATAACTATTAACATGTTTTATCGTCATTTTTGGTGGTTTTAGTGGCCGTGAGATACGGGGGTGGGTTTTCGCAGGGGGGGGGGGGGGGTGCGACACAGAGCTGCAGTGTTAAGCCTATGGGCTGTCAGTATCTTGGGCATATCAACATGAGATAAAGTTCTAATCTATAACTTACGCTTCAGACCTTATGACAATAATTAGCTATCAGTGTATTATCATTGAATCCTAATTCCCATACTCTTCTTTTCTTTCTTTACTTTCGCCATGTTTCAAACCACCCTCCTACTGGGCGAGGGGTTTCAATTTACAAGCCAAGTCTATGTTTTATGTGGTTCTAAGGAGAAAGGCGTTATATCGTTTAGTTGAGTTACAACTTGTCAGATGAATCCCCACAACAGGAAATTCGCCTCTTCGAAATAGATATATTTGTCGTTGGTAGATGCCCCCCCCCCCATCATGTGGATCTACAAGATTGATAAACCAGGGTGCAGAAAGCGCACGTTACATCTACGTCATTTTTACATGATCTATTTCTCCTTCCTTTTTTCTTTTCATTCAAGCATACATTTCATGTTATTACTATTTCACAATTAAAGTCCATATGAAAATTGATACAGAAATTATGTTTGATGACGAGCAGCTCTCATTCCATTCGAGAGGAAAAAAAAAACTAAAGAAAAACGTTAGGAACCAAAGACGAAGAACAACAGAACCATCAAGGGGCGGGGCAACCTACAAAGAAAGCTTAATCGAAAAAGGTGCTCAATTGATGCTCCGGTATTCCCCTTTTACTATATCCACCAGTGATATCAGTTAACCTTTACTCAGCATTTTATTTATACTTCAAATACTCCTACTTATATCGCTATGTCCGTGACTGATGTCAGGAACTTTCAGTAGCTTCTGCTACACTCATTTATATAAATCAAGGTCAGCAAACAAAAGCAATTGTGGTTTGATTTTTTTTTCTATCAAAGTAATGATTCCGCACCCTGCATCATTCCCTTACATTCTTCATCCAGATGATACTTGGACTGGAAAAAAGAACTATTAATTTTCAAGCACTGTAGTTACTTCAGTGTCAGTCGATTAAAAAAGACTTATTACCCCCCCCCCTTCAAAAAAAGGTATTGCGGCTCGCTAATCGGCCTACTACCATGGTGTTGGAGTATATATAGTTGGTTAAAGTTGTCAATGATAAAAGGTATATAAAGATATACACAACCAGCAAACCGCCTGCCACCTGGTGGCAAATTATGCTAACACCCCCAATTATGAGTTTCGCACACTATCTTCCTGCTCAATTTTCCAATTGAACGCCCAATGACCCCTTCTCCCCTTTCCATATATGATTGTTGTTATCGAAAGAAAAAGATTCACAGAAAAGGGTAAGTAAATATAGGGGTTGGGTTGGAATTCTTTAACTTCTTCAATGTGTTATTTATCATATTGACCTTACTCCTGAAGCCTTGTGTCCACATGGCGATAGAACTTTGTGCCGACAAAATTGCTGACGACAAAAACGCTTTTGTCGTCCATTTCCGACCATAACATCTAACATGTTTGATTTTTATCGTTCGGAATGAATGACAAAATTGGTTTTATCGGCTGGAATGGACGACAAAAGCGTTTTTATCATCGGCAATTTTGTCGGCACCAAATTCTGTCACCCTGTGGACACATAGCTTTATGAAAGCCCCAGGTGATAAAACCTGAGGAAGATGGATTCCGGGAGATGTGTTGGGGGTCTACATCAGGAAAACAGTATAAGACAAAGTATCACAATACTCTGACAACTTAGACCCTTGTCATTTTCAGGGCAATTCCTCCTTATACGATGCCGACCGTTACTGTTTACTTTTTCAGAAATTAGAGTGTTTTAGATGTTGCATCAAAAATACGGTCATTCACTTACAGTTTACATTGCAGGGGCAGATATTAACTTTTTTAACTAGGGCCACCCGGGCCTGTAGCTCGAGATTTCTACAAGCCAGCAGATAATTCTGTGGGCCAAGATATATTATTCTATTTTTTTTTTTTTTTTTGCATAAATTCATATATGAATCACATCAAACCCTAATCAGAATGTTCAAATTCCCTGAAATCTTATCTTTCCAACGATATATATAATATACACACCCAGTATACTGGGTGTGTATTTTTCCAAAACTTTCCTCAAAATTCCTATGGCCACCTGGGCCCATGAGGAGGTAATTGTGCAGAAAACTGTGGGCCCGGAGCCTGAATTACGGGCCATTGGCCCCCGGGCCAGCGTTAGGTCTACCCCTGCATTGATACATGGTATAGATTCATCAGGCATTTTCATCACTCATTTTTTTTTAATCAAACCAAATTCTGCACTTATAGGGATATTTCCCGCAATCTGTCGAGAACCACAGACTTTAAGTATTTAGGTTCATGCTAGAACGATATTATCGTCCATAAAATAGTTGCCTTATATGAGTGTGATAAGGAACCCACAACCTAGGTTGGGAAGGTGAATGTAGAGATACCAGGACATCCTAGAAGTAACAGTGCCCCCTTCCCTTCCCCTCCCATCCTCGCAACCAGTGCCAGACCTCACCGTGCCATGAAATGTCAGTATCCGCCATATACGTAGTTTATATATTGCTTATTTTGGTTATTTCTACACCTCACAAGCTGGTACCGGACATATAGGCCTACACCAGTGCCCTTTTAGGGCTGTATGATGCCTCCAGGTTCATGTTACTTTAATGTCGTCGTGCAACACTTTAGTAGTTTATGGTTTACAACATTACCATGGGACCAGAATAATACTTTTTGCTGCTAGGGCTGCAGTTATGTACCATGAGGTCAAAGTGGCAGCCCAGTTTTAATGCACTGTAGTTATGAAGTCCCAAAAGGGCCACTATATAGCGGATATACAGAGTGTATCAACACAAGATCGGCCCAGCTTCGTGTGGCTATTTTTAGCTGTGATAATGTCCTTCCCATTATATTTATGAAAATCCTGGATGTGGAGGTGAAATGTGTGATTTTCTGAATATATATTAGACTCATACATTTGATGTAATATTCAGCTGGAGTTCAAACTAGTAGTGAAATGAGCAAAACAGTCCCTAAGTTAAATACTATTTGCTACTCAACAGGAAATAGGAAAAGTGAAAATCAAAATGAACGTATTTCGTGCACCGCTGTTTTATGAGCGTGTGATTGTCTTTTGTATTGTTGTTGTTGTTTCGTTGTTTTTTTTCTTCTTATCTTTTTGTATTCATTACAATAAAGTTACGGTAAAGGCATGTGTAAAATTAATGTTTTACGTTATAGGAGTATAGATGCATATACTGCCTCTCAGAATTAGAATTATAACTAATAATTGAGATTGAATGTATTTTCTGTTGTTGTTTATTTCATATTTTGAAATGGTCAGTAAATCATTCAGCTATGCCACATTCCCATTCCTGTCTCATTTGGACATTTGTTTCGTGAATTTATATTAATATTCCATAGGGCGTGAAAGGTTGCGCATGTATATACTAATTAAAGGATAACTGATAAATATCCCCCATATTTATTTAAGCTCAATATCCCATTGTTAAACTGACAGTGCAAGGTCTATATAACAGATACATTTATGCGTTCTTTGATCTCCTTATCAACAAGAAAACAACGTCTGATGTCAGAAGACCAGGTGAGGGCGTGCTAATTATAGAGCTGATAGGACAGGCACTTTGTTAAAGGTAGACAGGGTATATGACAGGTAAGTCCCCTGGTGGTCAAAACTATAAGCACTTTACCGTATCTTCATAAATTGACATGTCAAAATTAGAAGCACTTCACAGTGTCTATATAATGAATTGTAAGAACTAGAGGCACTTTACTGTGTCTCCGTTAAAATTGATGTGCAACACCCTTTTTTTCCTTTTTCCCTTTTTTTTTCCACACAGTCAGGTTATCCAAAGTAAAGTATTGGTCGTAGCATTCATATTTAGACAATATTTATAAATAAATGCTGCATCGGATATCAGATGTAGACTTATACATTTGTGGAAAGCTTCAGGATAAACGTCTACATAGTTGGTGTCAGTAGTTCCTAGAAGCTGAAAAGAGCTCCTCATACTCGAACGGCGCGCTGGCACAGTGCTGCCACCGTGTGGGAGATACTCGAACTACAGGAACGCTACGAAGTTGGGGAGATCGAATTTCACCGAACCAGGAAATGGCGACTCTTCGGCCGACTCTTCAAATGAAAACTGAGATTTCTATGCAACATTTTGATCTTCTGCATATGTTCCACCATCTCGTTTATAAATAACCTTGCAGGACCTTGTACATGATTTAATAGATATAGAACACACGTGACCCTGGCAGTTTTCACCTATAATAAAGAATGGGGATGGTTAGTGAAATGCGACGCGTCTACTCAGAGGCCGAGACGCCGATGTAGACAATGGCTTTGCAGATTATTACCGAGACATTTATAAATGGGTATCACGATGTGAGCGACTGAGTGTATGTCTATCAAAGATGATTTGCTATAATTTGCAGCCCTTTTCTTCGTATGCCAAAAGTATCTATTTGAAACTGTTGGACACTATGTATTAAATAAGACTTGAAATCCCTAAAGCAGCGAGGACTGCTGACAGCGAAGCCAAACTGTCAATACCATCTAACAATCATTAGGTATGAAATGAGATATTAGATTTCTAGCATAATTAGGAGCTTCTGGTGAAAAAAGTTATTCTTTGGGAAACATAAAACTAGTACTATGCTCCCTATCATAATTTCCTTCTTAAATCTTAGATTTTACGCTATGTTTACTGACTGTGTTATTGGTTTGAAGTGAAACGTGAACAATAATGGCGGAATTCTGAACAGTTTGAGACAGCAGGTCTACGACTGTATATTTTTTTATTCTAACATGGAAGGAACCTCTCTGACTCTCATTTTATATATTGTGATTGTTATATAGTAGTTTTATAATTCTTTACTGTTGCATCCTCATTATGAACTGTTCCCTATCCCAACTGCATCCGCGGGAGAGCACCTCTAACTGCGTCATTCTTGACAACGGTTATATGCTATCCTGTTTTCTAGTATGCGTTCAATTTAACAGATCTGATAGCGATTGCATCGAGTTCAGTCACTCACATCATAAATCCTCGCGTAGCTGCGTATAGGACGCACCCTGAGTTGTTGCAAGTACTTGACGGTGTGTCTCGGGTTAATTTTGGTGAGACAAAGATGAGGATTTACGGTAGTATAATAGACGCCTTATGGAGGCAGTCATTTTCCAACATCCACAGCAAAAAAAAAAAAATGGAAATATGTTTGGCCTTCCCCACATTAAGCCATTCAAAATGCTATTAAAGTCTCAGACAACATACAAGGATCAGAAGGAATGTTCCATGGCCCCAATATACCGTTGGCTGGACACAACGACGTGTAAAAATGGCCTTGAAAACCGGGGTATCTCCCCGGGTATGTCTTGGTTGCAAACATTTGGGTAATTTGGATGACATCCAAACCCCTTTAATGCGTTCATGCTCAATTTAAATTGAATCTATGTATAGCCATAGGTTTGTGATAAAGTAAAGGTAGCCTACACATAATTCTCATATAGAAATCAGGTTAAGACAGTCCAGACGGACATAACATTATAAAGCAGCATGAATGGACATGACTACCTGGATATCACTGGTTTAAGGCAAATATTTGGGTAATTGGACGACATCCAAAACCCGTTTCAACTATATGCGTTCATGCTCAATTTGATTATTGAGTCTATGTATAGTCATGGGTTTGTGATAAATTAATTAAGACACTCCAAACGGATATAACATTATTACAGGTAACCCCCTTCGGTGTGTCCCTAGACTCACCTTTCTTCCATACTGCAGTGCCATCTAGGGTATATCCATGTAGAAGTAACTAATCCTTATAGTTCAATATAATTAATATGCTAGCCCCTGAGCCTCAGCTCCATAGCCTATCTGCTGCAGCTACTGTATTAGTGTTGGTATAGTGAGGGACAGACCATTTTCGTCACATGTGAAGTGTGGGGGAGGTGGGTACTTGCAATATGGGGATAGAACATCAGGACATTCGCCCCTTCACCCGGGTGAGTGAAGCTCCATATAACAACGTCATCATGACTAAAATTTCTGTTCCTTATGGACTATAAGAGGGTCATTTACTATTTATGTGGTGCTTAGAATATATTTCGATGTAAATATTCTCCGTAAGGTTTCTCTTTCATGGTCTTAAAATATTGGGTGGTTTAGGTAGGATTTTTAATCATTCTTATTCATTTCACTTGGCCCTAATTTACCCCAAAATGGGGTGTCAAACTGCTCAGATGACTCACACCTCATGACTCACACTCACAGACAACTAAATCAGAAATAAACTAAAAAAAAAAAGAAAAAGAAAAAAAAGCTCGTTCACCCTATAATGTCTAATGGAGGAGGGAGCTGGCAGATGAGATTTGACCTTCCTGTCATAAGAAAGATTTTATTAGAACTTATTCATTCTAACCCTTCCCACAAACAACAATTAATGACTGGTTCTATCAGAGAGAGGCGTTTCACAATAGGATGCAATACTCACTGAAACACCTGAACGTACCATCGAACACGTCTGTACTTGCACACGGGAGGGGGGGCTGAAGGGGAATAATGAGGGATTAGGGGAGGAAGGGGGAGAGATAGGATGAGAGGTATAAGCAGGAGGTTCTGGGAGGGGATAGGAATACGAGGTGGTGAGTGCAAGGGGGAGGGCGGATTTCGGGAGCGAGGAGGGAAGCAAAGATCCAAAATATGGGAGCGGAGGCTTATGGAGGGCTGGTTGGGGTGGGCTTCTGAGGGAAGGTGTATGGCAAAGGGAGAGATAGGGAGAGTGACAGAGGGATGGTTAGGGGAATGCACCAAAGTTTTGGGAAGGAGGTGGGTACCATCCTCCTCATGGTCCAAAGCCTGAGCAGTGGCACTGACAGATCAGTTTATGCCTACATAATATCGGAGCCAGAGGAGATACAAAGATATGCACATTGATTTTTTTAGTGCAATCAGTAGTGTCTGGAATGATCCCTCCATGACTCATTGGTGAATATGATTTTCCGAAATTTGGCCATTACTTTAACACTTTATCAAAATTCGCTTGGCCTTCCTCACCCGAAAGGCCTTTATCTCTCCTTTTTTGGTCCCCTCTTTTTTACCCATGTGTACACTAAAACACGTGATGTATTCCTCTGCATGTAATGCTTCATTATATGCATAAATAAGATATTCAAAATAAAACACCTATATAATATATATTAAGGTCGGTCCACTTTTGCTAAGTCATTTCAATGCTTTAAATCCCTTTACCCATACCTATAGACTGACGTTTGGCCTCTCTCGCATTATTTAATCAAAAGGTTCAGGGGTTTGTCACTCAAACCCTGATCATGCACGCAAAAAGAATTTAGGAACTCTGTGGGGGCTTTGCTTGGTGCTCCCAGGTAAACATAATCCTACACACTGAATGTAAAAAAAAAAAAGATCTCATCAGCCCTGTAAGATCACCTAAGAGCACCAATCTTGCTCTCATCAGTCCAGTAAGATCAGTAAACAGTATTACTGGAAGATCACATAAGAGTAAAAAATCCCCTAAGATCTCTGAACAGATGGTGCAGGTACCTAAATATTTTAGGTACCTCTGAGTAACAGACCCCTGTAGTCGCTGTACAAGGTACATGTATAAGGTGTAGAGAAGGTATACGTGGCAGCTTGAGAAAGATACACTGACAGAAGAATGGTTAGCATGTAGACACAGCATTGCTGAGAGGCGTATGTAATCTTATACCCTGCCACTCCCACCCACCAACCAACAGAAGACCGTGCATCTAGACACACCCTCACTCACACCTTGTCATTGCTCACACACAACCATGCTATCTGATAACAAAATAATATATCAGTCTACACAATAAACACATTTGTTTTCTATTGTAACAAAGCTCCTTGTATGTTTATACATTGAACAAGCCTCAGTTCATTTATAATCCTTGGCCCATTTGTTGCAAGGTGCAGTACTAAGGAGCTACTCCCCAACGGAGCATGCTAGATAGCGAGTTACTCACCAACACTGAATTGATGCATCACTAGGACAAAAGAAAAAAGTTGCCTCAGGTCATTTTCCAGAGTGGTCAACCTTGAATCAACATTGAGAAGGGTTTGCTGTAGATTCTATGTATGGTGGAATAATGGTTAATTCTCATCAGGAGGGATTGCGAAAAGGGGTAAAAAATGAAAACAATATGCATGTAGAGAATTACATTGCTCATGTGGTACTGACCAGTCTCACACTTTGAAATATGAACACGCTGTCAACTGAAACAGTGCTTATTTCCACTCTTGGGGGACCCATAATCTTCCCAATTCTTTGGGAGGTTTGTTGTTTTTTGTTTGTTTTTTTTTGGGGGGGAGGGGCATACCGGTACTTGCAAGTATTCTGATAATTTAGATGTATTCTGTCTTTACCTTTATATTCAAATTTGCAATGGGGTAACAGACATTACAATTCCCATCTATTAATGTATATGTCTTTGGAAATAATGTATTATGTTCGTAAAATTATTGTGGGAAAGTCCATTTCCAAATCAAGCAATGTTGGTCTCTTATACATAACATAAAGTAAATAAAGATATATGAACTGATAAAACAAAAAAGATTTGGCCTCTACAGATAAGTAGAGATCAGGCAGGAAGTGGCATGGGCCCAAGTTCATCCGCCAAAAACATGGGATTCTGGGAACAGCAGCTGGATGTAGAAGTAGAATTAGGACAAGAGACGCCTCAATCATTTCTCCCCACATCCCAACTTGCTCCTCCCCTGATGAGTTCAGCTATAGGACTGCCGTTTTTCCCTGGAATAAATCCCTGGTAACGTTTTCCAGATAAAGGGGCTGGGCAAAAAAGGAGAAAATTTGGCTAAAAGAAAAAAAAGGATGCACAATAACCTCAAAGTCAACCTAGCATAATAACTTCGCTCTCAAATCAGAATTAAGTTTAAAGATTATAACCAATGACTACAAAGACATGTTAAGGCGACGATTTAATATGGTGGGGATCCTACCCCTCTCTAACTTGCTTTTTGATCAGATGGACTATAGAACTTTAGTCCCAATAATGCAGATTACTTAATGGAAAAAAAAACACGGAAAAAACACTAAAAAAACAACAGTACTTTAACTTTTTAACTTATTCATATGCATATCTTTACTGCTTTTCATCTGGGGTATATCATTAGCCACATAGTTAATTACATTACCTTAGTATGTGAGGGTGATTGGGACATGAAGGAGATTGCTACTCACACCAGGGAGTCTATAAGTTTTATGTATACTCTCTGCTCACACCAAGAGTGGAACCTGGCGTGAAACACTTAGCAATGCTTTCAATTCTGAGGTACCCAGCGAAGTATCCAGGGACCAACGTGACTAAATACAGAGAGCATAATACAACGTCTCTATACACCCCCACCCCAAATACACACTGACCACTGCCTGGGATGGAGACTTAGTCAGCTTTATCTAAAAACCTTTGATAATTCCTATCTGCCTACCCAACCAAATATCTAAAGGGTCAATGAGAGACCAATGAGGTAGTCACGTAAGTCAAAGTAGTAGTGTTACCCAATGGGGAAAGTCTTATCAGTGCTATATCTACAAAATATCCAGGGTCCAAAATGGCTGGACAGAGAAACTTAAAGGTTCCCTATAATTTATTATCCTCCCACCTGTGTCACCCTCACCTCCCATACACACCTGACCAGTACCTGACCTGGGGATTCCCACCTTCTGAGGCGGGAAACGCACGGGGGTGTTCCCTATTACGTAAATCATGACTCAGCATTTACAAACACTATAAGCTGCAGGTTTAATCTCCAAGCACAGACTGCAGACAAAGCCTGTGTTGTTGTGTCTGTGGTCTTGGGCAACTGCCGTGTGTGTGTATGGCTGGGCGAGCAGGGCAGTATGATCAGAGGATTACAGTCAATGGGATACCCATTGTATAGGCGCTGGGGGATTTAGAGAAATCAAACTGGTCTAAAGAACAGGTGAATTTAATACTTTATATACCTTGGCTAATTTGTGAGCCTCAGAAGACCAGCACTAATGGTAAGTAATCAATAAAAAAAGATGGGAAAAAAGAAAGATGTGTGATGGTATATTGAGGACCTAAATCAGCATGGGAATTCATGATGAAATAAATATAAAAGCAAATTATAAGGTGAATTATGAAATAATGTGTTATTCTGATGAAACAGGCAAATAAATAGAATAATAAACCTTGATGTACCCTTTTAATGTAATTCTTCACATTGAACAAAGAAGAATCAATGGCTAACCAAACTGTGCTTCTGCTGATGCAGCTGCTACCTAGTTGTTGGTTATTGGCTAAATGAGACACTGGTGACAAGATTAAGATGGGATACAAATGTTGCTGAAAGGGTGGCAGCATCATTTTGAGGTACACAGGAAAAGGTCATAAATTGCTGCACGTGCACACGTGCATTAACTATTCTGCTTGGTGCATTTTGGAAAGTACCTCCCGTGGACTTTGACCTCTAAGCATTGAGCACATCACCATTTATTGGTTCTGGCAATTTGCATAAAGAGGAGTTAATTGAATTGTTAAAAGGGGTATCCAGGTCTATGTCCAGGTAACTGGTATAGATTGTACAACTGAGTGCCCCTTAACCACCCCCTCCCACCCTATGCCCATGAACATCAGACATACACACACCTATACCTGGTCAAACACAAAGACCAATACTCTAAACAGCTGTATAAGGGAAGACCTAAAGGAGGGACTTAGCAGGGGAGGTGAAGGGGTGGGACTGTTAACCCTTTTTAGGATTGATTGAAGTCTTCCTACTCAATTCCCTTCCTGATACACCAATGCAGACAATGCTTTGGTGCATCATGCAGATATTTGAAGAATATATAATCTAAGGAAGGACCTGTATTCTGGTTGTATGAATGCTGCTTTGTCAGATACTCTCTGATACATCATTAAAGTTTCATAAAAACAGAAGTACATAGGGCATCATAGTATCATAGCACCCTTGGATTGTTAAGGGAGGGACTGTTAGGTGGGTAGGGGGTACACTAGGGTGAAAGGTGAGAGAAGATAGGGGTTAGAAGTGCAGGTAATTGGTCCCCAATTAACATAAGGTGATGGGGTATGATAGTGAGTAGTGGGGTGAGGTCAGACAATAAGTGACAGAGTGTGTCTCTGTGTGTGTTGGGGATAAAGAGGGGGTACATAACCCAGGAGTGAACACGTGTGCAATGTATACACCTGCATTGGAAATTAGTGTATGTAAAGACATTGTCATCCACATCAATAATCTGTTAGTCAGATATGCATGTGGTAATATTGCCCTCTCTGGGATAAGATGGTGGTCATCTAAAGGAAATGTCATGGTATCTTGTTTTACAACTATTCATTCTGTTGAAAAAGGGATGCAACTGAGGTAGGGACAAATCAAGATTAGGAGGCAACATAAAAGCAAAGGTAAAGTACCAAGGGCAGGGTAAATGATAGATATAATTATAAAGCCGGCTTGTGGAAGCTTCAGCTCTTCATTGGTCAGCCTGTAGATGGACTTCTCCTCTCTCCTCCTTCTTCCACTTTTCTTTGCCTTGCTAAGACTGTTATGATAGAAGGAATAATGGGATGGAGAGAAAAATATGGATGGAGAGTGAGAATTCCAAAAGGCTAAGTGAATGATTAAAAGTAGAATCATTAAAAGCGAAGTATAATAAAAGACACAGAGAAAGAAAGTGAGATACGAAAATGAAGGAAGAGATATAGAAATTAAGAAATTAACATTTGATCAATGGTCATCCTCAGCTCTCTTCAACCACAATCTTCCTCCTTTGCCCTAATACCCCCCCCCCACCCCTCCAGTCAGACACACCCTAACATCTTGCTTCCAGGTGATTTGAGTGTTCGCATGTCAATTCTCACAAGTTTAACCAGAATTGATACATAATATGATATTAGCTATGGGAAAATGATATACAAACCGGGCTCTTAGCTTGCTATTGATGTACAATTACATTGCCAGAACAAAGCACTAAGTCCTAATCCAAACCCTGTCAAGATATTGTGGCTGAAAAGGTGAGCACAGACCAGAAGTAGATTGGATCCCTACCTGGCCCCTGATCATCAATACACCTGGAGGACCTGCCCAGACCCGTTAGATCCCAATAAACCAGCGCCTAAACCAAACACAGCAGCCTAAGTTTATAGACTTTTTTTAGGCTTTAGGGGCCACCTGTATTATATTAAACCTTTTGTGCACTCAGTATTTCCTTGCACTTGATCCTCTTGTATTGATAATGCTCCATGAACGACTTGGTGAACAACAAGTGCCGCAGCCATCTCCCTTTGCAATAGGCCAATTAGAAAGTAGTATATCACTTGGTACATCTAAACGGTCAGTATGGTGCAATGCCGGGGGCGCATGATGAAGCAAAATGAAGATAATGTATTAGATATGATGCATTAAGACATTGCGCTGTCCTCAAAGAGTTAAGTTTTTAATGGTGAGGTGTGGTTCAGGGATGATGGAGGTAATCCTTTACTCCTGCAGAGCTCCTGCTTTACATATAGGACTCCTGCAGAGCTATTCACACATGGAGGATTAACCCTCTATAGGCATCGTATGGTGCCAGATTCATGCCCATTTGTTATAAGGATGACTGCACCAAAACAACACTAGCTTGTCAGCCCCAAATGGTTACATGGTCTTACCCCATTTGCGTATCAATGCAAGAATGATGCATTAATGCAGCACTGGCGAGTTACTCGCCGGGACTGCATCACGATGCCAAAATGACACAATGCACTATGTACAGGACTATACCACTCTCCATGGGTTAATGTGTGGCGGGTGATATACAAGGGGACAGGGCCCTGGTGATCCAGCTGATACAATAGACTTTTAGTGAAAGGGTCTGGTGGGGTAGAAGGGGGTGTCATGGGTGAGACAGGGGGATTGGGTGAAGACTGAAGTAATAGCTAGGGGTACAAAAAACATATGTCACTAAGGTAACCAAAGTGTTTTGGATAATCCGCAACCCCCTGCTACCCCTCACACATGCCTGGTTGCAGTTTGTGGCAGAACAAGTACACATCCACTTCATAAATTTCCTCTCGGTCATAATTAGATGAAGAATAATAAATGCACTTCACAGCTGTCAGGGGATCCGAGGGATAGCGATTGTGTAAGTAGTATATGAGACAGGGATATTGTGGTATACCTAAAGTCCACATAAATACATCTTCAAAATAACACAATGTTTCTACAAAATGTATGATTCTACTCTACCTCAACCGCTCCCAGGTTCAAGGTTCGCCCATCACTAAAACAGTAATTTATGTAGGATATACAAAAACAAAGAAAGGAATTCTATCTCTATAGGTACAGTAAACAGACACCCAATACAACGTGTATAAAAGCCACTCCTCATGATTCCGTCCATGCAGCCTTTCAGAGTAAAGAAAGTTTTTGAATATTACATAGGTTATGTGTCGAATCATTGGGCAGGGTATAGCACAAGGGTACAGAAGTGGCCATTATCCCTGGATACAATGTAGAAAAATCTCACCACCAAAACTTATCCTTTTTTTTGTGCCCAAGATTATTTGGCCTTTTTTTTTTGTTAATTCCTATATGGCTGCTTTAATTTTGATGGTCACATGTGTGTACTTTCTGCAAATAATTTCTAAAGCACCATTTTCAGGTTAAATGCTCTGAATGTTTTTGGAGTCCATTTGTTTCTTTCATACACACTGAAAAAAGTCTTCCTGATGAAGTGACACATATACCCATGTCAACTTGATTTGACACAGAGAGCACACGTCATTGGGACATGTGCACATATGTTACCATGATAACTGTAGCACACAGTAATCCTCATATGATTTGACATGCCTTAAAATGCCACGTCATCTGTGAGTTGACTAGGGTCACGGCCATGTCGAAGGCACTTGACATGTAATGGTTTGACATACATAATTGTTCTAGGATATTCTACTAGATGGGGCAAACAACCATTTTGGTGCCAGGATTAATCACTACCAAGATGTACTACCAACCCTTGAGACATTTGATGTATCTGTGTCATTTTGTTTTCATGAAGAATACATCACTAAGGTCTGTAAATACTATCAATGAATGGTAGTGAATTCTATTTCATTGTTAAATTTGCATTTGTTATTGAATATCAAAATAGACACCAACAATCCTGAATTCTTCAACTGGAGAGGTTAGACACCTTGTGTGTGGGTGAGTGAAAATACCAAAAGATTGTATGCTAACCCACAGTCTATAATCTCAGTATCTTCATTGCATGGAGACAGATGGCATTGCCATGCACCTCCATGCCCTTGTCTTATGGACTGCATAGAGGTCCTCAGTCAAGTAGAAGTTCTGTAGATAGGAAAAAGTGCCTTAGTGTTGCAGGCCTGTGGGACTATGATATCCCCTGCCTTCTATTATAGGCCTGCCTTGATTGAACCATTGGTACATAGCTATTGACTGCTCTTGACCCTTACATAATTGTCTTACAGTATTACCTAGCACTCAGGTGAATGGATCAGAAATATGTGACGTGTCTTCATTACGCATGTCAAGTGGAGTTGACAAACCAAATATGAGAGCGTCAACCTCATTCGATATGCCTTCATACATGTCATGTGGGAGACAAATTGTGACCTGTGCAGTATGCGTCAAAGCGATGGTATGCAGTTCCTATCCTTTGTTTTCCATTTTGGGACTCAATGGACCCCTAAAAATGCTAGCCATGTGTAGTGTTAATGGTCCCAATGTAATCTTCTGGTTATACCCTTTCTTATGGTGGTTAAACCTTGAAAATCCATCCAGTAGAAGTGTCTAGGTGACCCTGTACTCCTGGATAGGAGCATTAAGGTCTAAAACAGCGCCAATCGGCGCGGTTGGGCAAGGCTCCCTCTGTACCTGGGCATTATACAACCCTAAACCAAAGGACAATTCCATAGATACTTCAAGTATCACGATCAACCTTTGGCCCTTGTCAATGCATTCATGCAACTATAAAAGTGTAAGTGTATGAGTATAGGGGTGGAGGGGGGGATTGGGAGAAGGCCAGAGGTGGAAGTGCGATACAAATCGTACATCTTATGGGGATTTCCAAAGTAGTCAACTTAATCCACACCCCCTACACCGCCTATCAACTCCACCCATCCCTAGATACCACTTATCAACAAATTAAACAAACCCAAGAGGTACAGTATTCCATTTCACTAAATGATTTCCTTTGTGGGAAGGAATAAAATCTTTTTCCCACGCTCTGCCTGTACCACAAGTGTAAGTGATTGATGGTTTTTGAGTGTAAGTGACTGATTGCTATCATAATAGTGGAGGAGTGAGTATTGGATTGTGATCATAATCACTGAACCACAAAATTTAAAACCAGGCAATGAGGCGGACAGACAAGTTGTAGGGATTGTGGCTGGGGAGGGGGTGACCACCTGGACCGACATAAAGACCATAAGCTGCCAAAAGGTATAGGAGAGGGACTCTGGGAGGGGGTCTCTCTCACTTTTCCACCACACCCTCCCACCAACACCCATCTGTGCCCCATCTTGGAAACAGGACCATGCCCTTGGGGTCAAAAAGTGAGAGAGCAGATTGGTGTGGGAATTCATCACTGATAATAAAACAAATAAAGATTGTGTTAAAGAGTTATAGGTTTTATAATAAAGCATGACTCCCTCCATATGTTATACAGGTCGGATGGGGAGAAGGTTCGGCAGACTGCCAGGAGGCGACTAGAGACACACTGGGCGCATGTCCAATCTACAACATTGTCGATGCATTTGCTCTGATGAAGATATCTCTACACTGACAAATATATTCGCAATGATAAAGTAATCAATCAAATCTTGGTTGGTTTATTTTCTTGTGATAGCATTTCCCTAATATCAAAATGATTGATAATAAAACATCCCCCATTTCAACCACATTCTGATAGGCCTACTAATATTCCACCCCTCCTGTGTGTACGAAAAATCAAAGGTAATTTTAGGTCCATCATGATCATTAAACCTCACAGATCCGCTATTAATTTGCGAGCTTGGAAACCCCGTTTTACACAACTTATTCTTTATCATAGATATCATTTTCTTTCTAATCCCCTTTTAAACTTTCTTGAATCTTATTCCATAAGATCCTAACTTGTTGCATGTTTTAGAAATGACTCAAACTGGAGGGCCAAAGAGGCGCACTTATTGTGCCACCAGATCTCTGTTTATCTTTACAAACTTGTCTGTTTTGGGTAAGGAGACATGAGTGATAAATTGAAGTAAATCAGACACTTGTGGAGTAACGCAGGTCTGTTTTACTTTTTAACTGTGGTTGTTTTGCCGGAAAGACATCACAAGGACACAAGCAGACACCTGTAGAGTGTCAGAGGTTTGTTCAACTTTGCAGAGTTGGATATTTTGGTGCAGGGACATAGTGGGTGATCAGTAGAAATAAACAGACATTTGGAGAGTGGCACTGGCCCGTGTCATGACCTCTGCAGACTTGGCGGACGCTCCTTCCCTTCCCGCGCTTCTCCCTAAACTCCTGGCACGGGTTCAGGCGGCCACGTGCGCCTCTCGGCCTATTTATAGACCATGACATCACCTCGTGTTGGGGGACCGTTGACAGGTCGGCACAGGCCCCACCTGCCCAGGCACCTGTGTAGGACCATATTTATGGAAGTTTAAATGTATACTGACCCCTGCACCCTATTGTTACCTTCACCCCACCCTCACCTCACCGACACATCACCCCACCCCTCTAATCCTACCTGAATCTTTTTCCCACGCCCTGTTCCCAGCCTCCCAGCCTCCCTGCCCTCAGGGGAGAGCCACCTGTGTTGACAATGAAGTCTGGAAGGTGGCATAAGAGGTTGGGACTTTATTTATTTTGTGACTTATTCATTTGGTTGCGGTGGTTCCTCTCATCTTTTATGTCTGGTCATTTCTGTTTGGTATTGTGTAACTAGGTGTCTATTGTGTATCTATTTATTTGTGTTTTTCTTTTCCTATTTAGATTTAAGATAAACCAAGATAAATCTGTTCAACTTTTTCTTTTATCATCTCTAGCTATTTCTTTGACTGTACTGAAACTCCACTGTCACGTGATGCTTCCCTGAAATGCACTAAGTGTGTACCCATAGTTATTTGGAATCAAATCTTGGTACCAAAGTTCTCTCGCTTCTTTTAATGAAAGGATGTGAGTAAGACCTGTTGTTCATCTTTTGTTTCTTTCTGTAGGATACACCCAAAGTTGACCAATATTCAATATCAATACGTCAATATTCTCATAAGTGAATCAAATGTTAAATTGTCACTTGCTGGTATTATGGTAACATGAAATAAAACCTTTAGTCAGAGAGTAATACATATATAAATAATACGTATAGTCAAAAGGCGATCTTAGCTAGATCATACAACGCAAGAGAACTACAGTCCATTTTAGAGGATATTAGTAACATATCAAAGTTTAGTAATGGTACTAAAGTTGGTGGAGATGACTACATAATTGGCACCACTTACTCCTAGATATCAATCTGAAAACACGTCAGTTAACGTGATTATAAGGAACGTTGATTCATCACACACTTACCATAGCCATAAATGTAGTTAGTCTAAACTGCAAAATCTACACTCTAGGGATTATTTTCCACACCTTATTCTACTGCAGTCGAAGTCTATATGCCCATGTCTATTTATTAATGACCATGCACCTGATCGGTATATATCTAAGATTACTTACGTACAACGTAGTTCGAATGGAAACCTGGTTAAAAGTTAAATAATTCATACACAATTTGAATTTCTTTATCAAAAGATAATAAACACAGTTGGTGAATGCCAGCTTCAACTTCATTCACAAATGTCATCATTCCTTTCTGTTCCAAATGACCCAATTCGCACCTCATTCAAGTACAGTTGGTTCTGTGGAGTTGGAAATGAATGAATTTTGCGTTGTCTAATTGGATCTTTTTCAGGTCTAAGAGAAATTTGTGCCAAAGGAATGCTTAAATGATAAGGTAACGGTTTCGGCAAAACATTGCATGAAATATGTCAGAAATACGGGTCCAAAGTGCACTCTTTCCGACGATCCCCAAAACCGGAACCTTCGGTGCGAGCGATAATTAATAACGCATGCATCTGACACCAATACTGAGAATGAAAGATTATTATCGTTCAAAATGCATGAGGTATACAAAATGTAATGGAATGTTTGTACGTGTGAATGATTAAAAGAAGTTGTGGAAATGCCTTGAGGTATTATGCGCATTTCGATGTTGAGTGATAACGACATCGGAGATCGAGTTAATAAACAAGAAGTTAATGGATATGTCATGACGCGTGACTGATATCCATGGATAACAGCACTGGGTGCCTGTTATCCATGGATAACAGCACACCTTACACAGCTCATGATGCATGCATCATGGCATGCAATATCGACAGGTATCAGAATGGGAATATCGACAAAAAGAACCCAAAATCACAAAAGTCGTGTAATAAAACGTAGTATGGATCTGTAATACATGATATGTGTATGCAGCCTACATGTATTCAGACGGAAGCCATGGCTTCTATATGGTATCTTTCTCTCTTTTTCTTTTTGTATTTCTTTATACACGTCTCCTCCACATTCGTTCTGCACTTTAGCCTATCTTTTCTTTCTTTGGCGGGTTTTCCTAGCCCACTTAAAAGGGTCTACTTCTCATCTTTCCTATCCCCTCATGATGTGTGTGGTGCACATATGCACGGGCACTGACACATTCCTCTGTGAAATTGTGTAATGTAGTTCTCGCCATGAATTTGACCTTAGCTGTCGGAATGGCGTTAAACATTTATTACTCACTCACTCTTTCTTTGGCCCTTCCCATTTTTGGCTGACCCTCCCTCAGATGGTATATATATATATATATATATATATATATATATATATATATATATATATATATATATATATATATGTTCTGCCTTCAAAATACACGCCAAAATACACAATGATAATTACAAGAGGCACAAGAACCTTTTGAAAAGTTCTGCTTTTAGAGCTAGCAACAAAAGCTTATCACTCCGGATAGAATTAAGTACCGCCAAGTAGGACGGAAAATGCAGATTGAGTTACTCGCAGGAACTTCGCTGAAATGATTAGCGCATGCGAGTTACTCACCAGAGCGACATTCTTCATGCCATTTCATTTACAGTGCATTACCCAGGTCGTTGGATCAATGTTTAAAACTCGTTGATCAACCATCTTTCAACTTTGATTTAGCGTTCTGTACACATTAGGTGAGAGGTGAGGTCGTACAATGCCGCAGAGTTCCTGTTCACGTGTGCCCCAAAGCAGGCTTGCCCAGGAGGGTATCTCAATAAGATTGGGAAACCAGTTCTCACCGTAACTATTTGATCCTGCAGTTCTCTACATTTCTCACCCTAAGAACAGACTTCCCTGCTTGACCTCTGCTACAAGTGAACTGCACGGAAATAGGTCGAGTTGCAAAATAATAAACTGGACCCCTCCTATACCACTCCTATAACTGACTCCCTCTTTACAATACAAGAGGGAATCCACTCCAGAAGGTCAGTGAGTTCAATTTTGGAATTATCACCTCCGACAGGATCAATTCCAAATCTTTTTGAGATACCCTCCAGTGCTCGCCAGCACTGCAGTGGTGCATTATTCATGTTTTGATTGTGAGTGTATGCAGCGCAGGCGAGTTACTGGCTGCGTTGGAGCTTCATGCCAATTCCGTAGGTGTGTACCAACTCCATATGGTTGGGCCAAAAAAAAGGTTTGTTTCCGGTAACATGGTAAAGAAAAGTGAGGTCGGTAGGTCGGATTTTTTTTTTTTTTTTTTTTAGATCTGAGATCTTATCTAGGCATGATTGTATTGACTTGTGGATCCCATAAGTGTGCCACATCACCTTTTCCTTTGGTCATCATGCTTACGATGTATTTTGCAAGAAAAAATGGATTTAACAAACAGGAAAATATAGGCAAACATTTCCGACACTAAAATATGAAAAAAAAACTAAAAATGTAGAAAAATATCAAAAATTTCTTTTAAAAGTCTGAGGTTGGCCCTGTTTGGCTGTGATCGTTCGGGTGACCGGAAACAAACCTTTTTTTTTGGCCTTGGTATAATGCATGGATGTAACACTGCCCCGTTACTTAGACGCGCTGCATTCATTCATCGTGGTGACAAAAAAGTCATCATGCTTTAAATCACAGAGCTACCCATTAATGGACTAAAAGTAAAAAGAGACAGTTGACTCACCCATTGATAAGGAGTTGGGCCAGGTCCTGAAGAGGACCGTCGTCCATGCTGCATAGGTCCGTGTGCCTCATCAAGTGCTACATTCTGAAAAATTAGAAAATTTTATAAGAAAAACTAATTTCAAATTGCACTAGTTGATCAGTGTGGTGTCCGCCTAGAGGCTCTTGTCAAAAAGGAAATTAGAACGAATGATTCAAATGCGCAGGTTTGTGTGTTGCCAAATGATTTTTCACAAGCTCGTTCCGGTGAAACGTGCACATTATTTTTTTTTAACTCGAAAAGTGTTTTTCTATGCATTCTGCTGTAACATTTAGTCAATACTGTGTAAACGAGTGTCTGAAAAAGATGGGAAAGGTTCTTCCTCGTCATCTTTTGTCAAGACCATCCTGGTCCGACCTCACAAACCATCACTGAATGAGCAAATCAGCAATATGTATACCTGATAGATTCTGAGCTTCTGCTTCTGATTGCCAGACCCCCCCCCCCCCCCCCAAGATTCACTTCGCAGCTATCAAATTTCACTGTATTCTCTTCTCCTTTTTTACGCTCCCTTGTTCAGCCACACCCTAGCCTTGAAGCCCCGGGCTTGAAGCCCCATACTTGAAGCCCCTATGTGTCAAAACACATGTGCATCTTATCAAATTAGCCCCTGATTAGAATCGCTCATGTGAGCGTGCTATGTACCAATAATGCACCCCACCATATGTGATGTATCCTTTTAGAGTGCAATCATAATAATTAAACATGCACCTACCCCTGATGCCGCCACCTAGTGGGCCTGCATGCTAAACACGGCGTATAGTAGACTGCTACAAACATGCAAAAACAGTGCCAATTAACCTGCTACCCACACCACATCCGGACGTCTAAGAACCCACAATGTTCAGGGCAGGGCCATGTTTCCAATGAAAGACCTGGTCAGTGGTGGCTAGAGTCGTGTATTAACCTTTGTATTAGTGGACTGGGGAGTCAGGGATGGGTGTGGTTAGGTGGGTTTGTGGGTGTGTGTTGTCGGGGGGGGGGGTGTAAGACTGGGTTGGGGGAGGGGGTATGAGTCATCATTTCGCTGATGTGCCGAACACGAGGAGAGCTCAATGTGTAAGTGAGACTAATACACGGAACGGTCGGCAACAAATCCGAAATCACAAAATCACTGCGAAATTAGACTAGAGAGGAAGCAAGTTTTTGATGGTCAAATGATTGGCAAATCTATTAATGCAAGGAGAAAGGAGAGAGGAAATGTCCTGCAGACATGCACAAGGAAATGCCTTCATGGAACGAGATGTAGTGTAGTGTGTTTATCACTATCCAATACACATCCCGGTAGTACCAAATGACTGTGGGCAGACTCGTTTTAGCATCTTACACGCTGTTTATGTATGTGGTCCACATGTACGAAATATTATGAATATCTTATATTAATTCATTATTCATAGCAATACATGAACATATTTCTGAGTTACAATTGTGAGTTGTACTCACAAATGTGCAAGGCACCCCAAAATTTCCAAACTATAGCCACTATACTATCAATTGCGTGGCATATGTGCATTTATATATAGTACTTATCTGAAGTGGGAAAAAGACATTGAATTTAATGTCAGCAATTATTGGCAGATTATCCTAAATGGACTTTGCCAGCTTGTATTTATGGCAACCATTATCACCCGTGCCAGCTCCACCTACAGCAATAACGCCCTTTTAATGTAAGTTTGATGGATTATAATCATCAGATTTAACCCTTTGCGGACTGCTTTATTAATGTACCATGAATATCTTTTGCTTCGAGAATCATGACTGCAGGCATGTAGAGCAACCTACTCCTGCATTGTGCATCATGTTGACTCTATACGAGGCTGATGCACTATTGATAAGCAAGCATGATGCACTGATGAATTTCTGGCGCTGCATCTTGAGAGCAATTTAATAAGATACGCTAAATGAGCAATTGTCCTGTCCCTAGTGGGTTAGGATGTTAAAAAGTTGGCCATGGGACCTGTGTTTGTCCCTTGACGTTGTGGGTGGTCACCACAATGTATGTATACATTCACTTTAACCACGCGTTTGATTTGTTTGTTGACAGTTAAGTACCTGAAGTTAAAGAGAACATTGAAAATCCTGCAGTTACTTACAGGAAAAGAGTGATAATATCTTTTATATACTTTCGTGAACAAACGTCAGAAGACAAAGAGATTTCTTTCTTTATTCTTGGTTTGTTTTTTATTTCCCTTTACTTTTCTGTCCATGGTAGTAACCCAGAGCATGACTCTAAGTGAATAATATTATTTAAATCATTTTCTAAAATCTGCAAGTAAATGGGCGTGGGAAACAGCTGTCTGTAAAGGCAGCAATTATTTTTTTAACTGTCTTTGGTTTGGCCTTTTAGTTTTGATATATATTTCTTTCACACGGATGCTCCCACTGCTGTTACATGATCCACGAGGTATGTTGTTATGATGTGTGATTCCAGAACAGCAGGTCTTTGTCACGTCACTAATGTACTGTAACACAGAAAATGACGCTTTCATGTATATCAATCTATCAGCCAGCTTGGCCTTTCGAACTATTATTTTGCTCCAAGGAGGGTTGATAAAGGTTTTAGCTTCCATGTTCCAACCAGGGGGTTATAACACGCTAATGCAAAACGTATCTAAGCTTCCCAATAGGTCAGAGGGTCACTATACATTTTTTCCTCGGGGTTGAAGAAGGTTATTCAAAGCCATAGGCCTATCTCTGCTGACAAGTTCATATGTTTCATGGCATACAATATTGCACCTCTCTTTCCATGTAGCTTCAGAATTTTAGCAAAGCACTTTTGTTCATATTCCGAGTTACCTTGCAGGTGCTAGAGATATTGTGGCACCGTGAACGGGTCCCTTAAAATTCATTTTAAGAAGAAAAATCTAATTACCTACATTTCCATAAAAAGCAAACCGAAAGGTCTCCAAAGCCAGTGGCTAGTTTTGTATGTACATTGTATACCCCTCCAGGCTAGTCTGGTCGCGCATGGCAGGGCACACTTTTGGCACACGGCCACCCCCCACCCCCAACCCTCGTCACCCCTACTTCTAAAATCCCCAATTTGAGACGGTAGGTGGGGGCGTGTGCACACATATATACGGCACAGGTCGGCGGTGTGGCGGCCCCGCGTCCACAGAATCATATTGAAGTTCACTGGACCCTGACCCTATAGTAACAAAGGGGACACGGCAGGAGGGGACAGGTAAGAAAGGGGAGGGGTGAGGGGGAGGGGTGAGAGAGTTAAGGGGGAGGAGTGAGTGAGAGGGAGATGGGGATGGATGGAGGGCGAAAGGAGAGATAGAGCTGAGGTGAGAGAGAGGTCAAGGGAAGAGAAGGGCAGAGAGAAACAACAGGGAGGAAGAGATCATAGGCAAAAAAAGACAAGAAATGAAAAAACAAAGGCAGGCAATGAGAGAGAGAGAGAGAGAGAGAGAGAGAGAGAGAGAGAGAGAGAGAGAGAGAGAGAGAGAGAGAGAGAGAGGCATAATGAGAGAGGAAACAAAGACAGCTCTAGACTGTCAGGGATGTAAAAACTCAGTGGGTACCCAGGTACAGAAACAGTTCAACTGAGATCAACATGCATTGTCAACATAATTGTTCATTGCTATTCAGCATCGATAACTGGGTTGGTTTCTAGTTACCAATGCTCATTCAAAGATCATAGGATTTCTATACCCAGTGGGAATAGTGGCGGGTTTATACAGGGGTAAGGATCCAGGGGCACTGGAGAAAACACACTGATGCAGAGAAAGAGTTTGGGACGAAGGAGCGACATATGAGAATGACCGAGCAAATACTATAGACATAGGGAGAACAAGTAGCAAAGAAACATGGAAGTTGGCGGAAGAGGTAGAGAGGTCAAAGGTCGATATGGTGATGGAGTTGGTGAGGGGAGGGAGCTGGGTGAGAGAGACCTCAGAGACGAGGGGAGAGGTCAGGAGGTTAGCTGGACACGCGGGGGCACGGATCGTGGGTCAGCATCCCCTTCTGTATCAAAGGCCCTTTGAGGAAAGTATGATGTCTTAAGGCTTACTGCTAATTTGTTATCATGATGCACCAGTACAGTGCTGGTGAGTAACTCGCCAGCACTTACACTCTAATTGCTGCACCATGCCAAATCTTGGAAAGTATATTAATCCTATATATTCAGCATTAGGCCAAAAAAAGGTATGTTTCCGGTAACATGGTCAGAAAAGTTGAGGTAGGTAGGTCGGATTTTTTTTAGTATCCAAGGCCTCATATAGTCATACTTTGCTAGGTTTGCACTCGTTATTATAAGAAGTGATGGTTTTCTGCATATGATTCGAGAAAATGTGTGTACCGAATTCAAATATAGATTTTGAGATGAAAACTTTGAGAAAATCGAAAAAAAAAATTGAAAAAAAAAATCTTTAAAAAAATCTTCACAAAATGCTGAGGTCGGCCCCTTTGAGCTGAGGACCGGAAACCTTTTTTTTTGCCTTAGGCATATACACGAAATCAGCACTGGGGAGCAACTCATAATTATGGCGCCATGCATGCATCATATTGGTGAACCTATAACATATAGGTATACTCTCTCTGGTTACATCGAGAACTGCATTAGAAAATTATGCTCCACTTAAAGGGTTAATATCCCCCCAACCCCACCTGAGGCTATACCCACTCACCTCTGCGTGTCCTCCCAGGGTCCCTGTGACGGGGTCATTTGTGGTGGTCACTAGACACCTATATACGGTACGTGCCCCCGCCATCTGCTACCATTTGGACGACGGGCAAGTAAGATAAGAAACCTGAAGATGTATCGACCAAAGGGGCGGGGTCAGCGGGGTCTAATTATTAACGGAACGGTGCCTGGACAAGTACACAATCTGACAAAGATAATGGGACATGGAAAATGGGGAAGGGGAGGTGAGGGGTGGGAACCTTTCCCTATAATCTCCTGTAGGGTCATTGGCCGGTAGCAGATCTCCACTTATAATGTATTGTATGGAAGTGAGCTCTGGTTTTAAACTGGCCTAAGAGGAGCAAGCGCCAATATTGCCAGAATTAGCCCCCAGGCACTGGTTAATGGTGTGAAGGTGGGATTTACCTTTATCGGTGTGTCTGTTTTATTTTGTCTGTCTGCAATAGTAATAGACGAAAATGTGACTGGGGGGGGGGGTACCCTATTGGGCTGTGTGGTTTGTGTTTATATGTATATTAATGTGGTATAAGTTGTGTAGTTATTATCAGCTCGCTCTGCTGTTCTCACGTATTTGGGAAGACTAACTCTAGTGGTATGGTGTTGGCCTAGCCCATTCTTTTAACCAACACCAAGACGCCGATACAAGTCACCATTTATTGTTCATTGGTTATTCACAATTACAGTTGTTTGGTGAGCCCACTCAGGTTGTACAGCTTCAACGACATCAGTCTATTCATACAAGCAGTTCATGTTTTAACAATCCGATGCTACTGGAGAGGTATAAGTGCCATAGAGATCCTGCTCAATCCGTTCTTACATTGGCTAAGTGTAATACTAAATATTAAACGGCTTCATCCTCGTCTACTCCAGGAGTATGTGTTGCCTCCTCGGCTGCTCCCACCATACTAACTCCTCCCTATCTCTTACCAACCCCTCACACCTCTCAGACGCCGGTGTTTGGCTCACCCGTATTCCCCCCTCCCTCTCTACAGAATCTACCTGACCAGATCTCGCCGACTCCCCTCCGTCTACACATTCCACAGCCTACCATAAACTCTATACTACCATAAACCCTATACAGGACTCCCATAGCACTCTCCCATATAGCATATAATAAATACACACATAATGCAGCATACAATAAATACCTACACAAGTGTACCCTGTTATACCCGTTCATTATAATTATTGGCTATTGATGACAAAACAGGTGCGGGCGCTCCCCTCTTGTGACGCGAGTCACACCAATTGTCAAGCATAAATTATGCTTGAATACATCTTATGTATTGTTTTGTCACTAATACCTGAGGTAATCATCGTTATTATATTATACATTTCAATATTTATTTATGTACATACATATGCAACACACTTATATAATACCATGCATTATTATTATATATATTTTCCACACTGCATTGGTGACTTATTCTTAGCGCAAACTTGTCCTCTAACATATACTTTATTATTACAATTCTCTCATTTCTTGATTCTCAATTTGTTTTTCTTTCCTTTGTTATTTATTTTACTCATTCACTCGCCTTTACTAAGCACTTTGTCCCATTCTATGTTTATATATTCTTTTTACTATCCTTACCCGGGAGTCGACACCAGTTACACCCAATCGGGCCAATAACTCTCCTTACATCTGTCAACTCCTTGTCCCGAAACGTTCCCCTCTATCTACCCTTTGCCCCAAGCATCACTCTAAAACACACTCTAACGCGTCTTGGGTTACACCTGGCAACCTCTTACTTAACTCACGCGTGCACAGCTTGTCAACGAGTATATACATCAGAAATCTTTTCACTTGCCACATTACGTCGTAGTTAGTGTCTCATTAGTTGGTCGTACATTTAAATTGCAGTTTCTTTTAGCTATATCATCTTACTTAATAATATACACTGGCACCATTCCCAGACATTATATCAATTCATTTGTAGATAGTCTTTGTATTGTCTATTCCATCCTTTCGTCTCACGCCATCTGCACGATATCTTTCTCCCCCCCCCCTTTTTCTCATGTCCTGCCACCGTCTATGTCAAGTCTCTATCATGATGGCGTTTTATTCATCACCTTCAGTCTCATTCATTCAGGTCCACGTACACCGATGACGATCCCGTCCTGGGCTCTTGACCTCGCAAAGCCACGTTCACCGACTCTTTATGACCCTTGTTTACTGAATATGATACAGCCGTAGCCCCATATGATTCTCCAGGTACTTCTGGTAACTGTCTTGATCTTCTTAACTGAGCCATGGCTCTGGCATGTCCCGTGTCAGATAACTGATGTGTATTTATCTCTCTGTTCCTTATTGGTGTCCAGCCCGCCGCTGATATCATCGGTATCTCTAGTGGTACACCTGTCGCCAGGCCCCCACTATACCTAATCAATCTTGTCATCACCGTAAATCCATAGTCACCGTTCAGTATCCCTGCTAATTTCTTTGACACCTTCACAGTGGCCGGTAATGGCAATGGCACTGCGTTTTCCGCCGTTGCCATCTCAGTGGAATATAACACTCGACCCCACTGCACTGTAGCTATGTACTTCGGGCACGAATAGCTTATTGCTACGTCTCTAATAAGAGCCTGTTCTGCTGGTCTTTGAAATACCTGGTCCAAAGGCATTAGACTCTCCCCCAATGGTATTATTTCTGTGATCTCTTTAGTTGCCACCTGTAGATACAGTCCATCCACTGGTTGAAGCCTCTTTAGTTGTCGCACTTTCCTCACCAGTAACGCTATTATTATTATCAGTACTATCAATATCAATGATAACATAGCTATTGTCGTTTTGTGTTCCGGATCTTCTTCCTCATAATTACCTCCGACATCTTCACCGTATTTTTCATAGTCCCAAGTTTCTAGACTCCTTATTCTCATAGGCATTCTTGCTAATATGTATGCCATTAATAGTCTTTTTAAACAAAAATATTGTACCACCATCAGAGTCATAACAATCACCCCTGCAATCATTATTGGTGAATAATCCCATAGTGATTCAGTAGGAAAATGGCCTCCACCACTCATGCCATCCAAATCAGGTAATGCCGATCCGTCTTCCATTGCACTCACCAAATTCTTCAGATTGACAGCTGCTGGCGACTGTTGTATCCTAGCCTTGTGCTTCATTTTGGTCTTTACTAATTTTGGCAACACTTCATCTTGCAATACCTCTACAGTTTCACCATTTAATACGGCCTTTATCCATGTCAATTTCTTAACGCTGTTCATTTGTAGCAAATCGTTATTTACAAAAGTCACATTAGTTTCCATGTTCACATGACCACATCCTGCCAAACTGTAAGGCATCCACGCCCCGGCAGTCATGAATGCGCAATCACACCCAATGTTCAATATGGCGTAATGATGCATGTTCACCTTAACAGGTGGGCTTGACTGACACATCAATTGACCTTGTATGTCGGGTCCCGATACCAAAGTACGACCCTTTCCCAGTGCTATCGCAAATGAAGGAAAATTTGGTTGCACTATATAGTTGATCTCACATGTTTCTGCTATGGCCACCTTGTCATTTCTTATTAGTGCCGCCATGCACCCTCGCTCGGCTATTTTTCTCATGTGTGGAATATCTGGGCATACTGCTATTGAGTTGCCATGGCAACGCGCCCAATTCACCACTGGCTCTGATATATAATACCGCCCATTCTTTGATATGGCTACTTCTGATGGCAATCCCTCTATTCTCGTCCCGTCAGCTTCTTTATTGGCCAGCCGCACTGGTACTGGAAACACCTTTACAGAGTATACACAAAATATGTGTTCCTCTGACACCACCGGAATCCTTATCTGCATTTTTACACGACCTTGGTGCTGATATACTCGCACCACACTATTATCATAGTAATATTCCGGATCAGTAAAAGCGACTCTAAATCGTGGGTACGTAGCCTTTAGATATACTTCAGTGTTGATTATAGCTTCTTTCAAATCTTCTCTAGTGACCAATTTTGAGGATAGTTTTCTTCGTGATGCCAATCTTACCTCAGCTGCCATATCCTTTATCTCAATGAGTTCATTTAATAAATGTATAATATACCCCCATTTGACCCTTGTCAGCAGGCTTTCATGGTTGTATACAATGGATAGTTCATATAATGCCACACTGTGCATAGTTTGAGTTCTTTCCAGCAACTTCCGTCTCTTCAATGATATCTTAGCCATTTCATACAATTGTAACTGTCTATCAGCCAACTCTCCCACTTCCGCCATGACGTCCTCCAAGCCATTGCTAGTACTTGTGGCCAATGTTTTAATAACATCACGCATCTTATAATATGATGTCTTCAGTAATTGAATATCCTTTTCATTTCTGGCTACATCATCAGCTCTCCCAGTGCCAAAAATATAGTACGACAACTCTCCTATAATATTTAGACCCGGTATACCTGCTCTCTTAGACCTTTTGACTTGTTGTTGTTCAGGTATGTTTTCCATCAGCTTTTCCACTTCCTCCTCTCTGGCCTGTATTAATTTTCTAATAATTTGATTCAACCATTCTTCTTTCTGTTTGATGTTGTCACAGGTATCTTCAAATAATAAGGTTCTGTTATGATGTTGAATATCACACATAACCTGCATGTTCTTCACACATTGTTCATAAATACTTTCCATTTCCGGCTCTGGTAATCTATCTGGTATCTCTAATACAAACACTTGTGACACATGATTGTGCTCAGCTGTAGAAATACGTCTACCAGGTTGCAAAATGACACCTAATTCGGCTCTCTCTAAAGTCTCGAAAGTGTGCCTTCCAGCATCTACCACACCCCACAAGGAACATAAGACACATAGTATAGTTAGCCACGCCATTTTCTTCTTATTATGGCTTCCGGTTACAATTCGAGTTGGGTTACTACGACTCCTAACTGATCGCTCCTGGAAGTTTTTATGGATCTTGAACACTTAATAAGCCCTATCGTGTCAGATAGTTCACCAGTTCATGACCCTTTTACCCCTTCTTGTATATATTTTCCCGTCAATCTGAACACGTGTGCCTTCCTCTCCTATCTAGCTGTACGTCTCTTCCATCTGATAACACCAATTTATTGGATTGGAGTCTTTGTCTCAGCGACTCCTCCTAATGTGCCCTCAATTTTTTTTTTACTATAGTTTTCACTATATTTTTGTTTTCTTATTTCAACTTCCCATCCCCTTGGTTAGATACCTAGAATTAAATTCTCAGTCGATGCTTGACTTCCACCCTGTTCGCACTGAAGATGGCTAGTTATTCCAGCGTTTCTGTCAATGGCGCACTCGTCTATCTCCCGATAGATCGTCTCCAGCCCGGTTTTACCTACATCGTCGGCTGCAGAGACCTGTCCTCCACAGATGCTAACGTTACTCCGTGCATGCTAGTATGCACCGGACCGCAAGGCGCGACCATGCCCTCACACACCACCATTCGAGATCATCTACGCTTAGCTTGTAACATGACTGATATGACACTGCGCGTCATCCACCTGGATGGGATGCCCGATCCCAGTTACCGCCTGCAATCAACTGCTGCTGTTCCACCTATTCCTACTCCTGCTTATCAACCAGCTTATGTCGACATCACTCCGCCTCCAGTCAACCCTACCACTCCTTTCGTGCCACCTTGGAATCCCACTCTGATGTCGCCCATAGGTGTGCGTCCCACCTATAGCGCTATAGTGCCTGCTACCTCTGCTCCAAGCCTCGCATCCACCTTTACCTCCAATGCGCTACCAACTTGCACAGCGACCCTTCCTCTACGAGTGGACACCTCCCACCAATATTCTCTGCCTGCCAACTTCGCTGTGTCATCAACTTCTCGTCCATTGCCACCTCAGCATCACTCTTCATATGTAGACTACAATGTGTTTTCTCACCTTCCTGCTACTTCCGGTGTTTCGCCCTTACCATACACACCGTTGCTAACCACCACTGCACCTCTGACGTCCAGAACAACCCTAACATCCACATTTACCTATTCTGCCGCTGCTTCTCGTCCCTTTTCTACTACCAGCGCCACTACTTCCGGTCAGTTTCCTGCTGTATCTTCATTAATGATGCCTCACATCACCATCCGAGCTGCTCCAGCTGCAGATGCCCGCGCCACCTCGGCTTCTAGGTCTCCGCCTTCCTGCCTACATACGCCCGCTCTGGCCCTGACCTCTTCCACTTCCGGTCAGTTTACTTCATCTTCATCCACTGCAGCTTCACTTCCACACCTTCCAGTAATGTCGCCCTCGTTCTGGAGTACTCTGGCTATCTCACCTGGACATCCACCCTTCTCACCATTGACCTGTCAGTCCAGCACCATGGCCTCTTCCTCACGACTGACTCACAGTTCTTCTACCATCATATCTCTCTTGACATCTTCATCTGCTACCACTACGCGACATCATCCCTATCAGCTTTCTGCCAGACCACAAGCCTCCCGTTCTTCTAATCTTGGAGGTCCTATCCTTCCAACATTGGCTTCCCCAGCTTCTACCCTCTCGCAGAAGTAAGTATATTTCCCTAGCGATTCATACTTTGATTCCTAGAGACGCTCACTTCGTTCTTGTAATAAGATACTATACACATATTTTCTTTTAAAATATCTGCATAAGCTAACTCTATAAAGTCGCTGAGCTCCTCTGATTTGTGAGTAGTGGCGATCACATTCACAGTCTCAGGTGTATAATTGATCTCATTAATACACCCATATGGCTGAATTTTATGTGTCCTACTACCTTCTTAGAAAAGAATTTCACTCACACTTATTTTTGAATATATATCTACAGCTATAGACATCGTATTTCTTTTCTCAGAGTCTGGGCTTCCTAAATAATTAAACCATTATAGGCTCTGGTTCTTTAACAGAATGCCTTACTTCTGGACAAATATATCCTTTAAATTTAGGCCTCTTAATTATGGACCTTGTTACTGGAGTCATTCTATGTGTGTCGCGACTGTGGTCCTGCTGGTTCCGACTAGTGTTTCCATTCACCCTTAGACAACTTATAAGGTGCCCCATAGTGGTTGCCTCCTGTATGTGATGCACTTCTTTCTCTTTTTCTCATATACCTGCTTTATTTACTATCTTCAGTTCTTCTCCCGCTTCATCTGCTGATGATGATGATGCCTCTACTCCTACTAGTCCTTAAATCTTCACTTCAGGTATGTATTTATATTAAATGCATCCTAAATGGATCCGACCTTTTACAATTTTCCACAAACTGTATTAAGTAGTTAAGTCTTATCCATAGAGTAGGGTGTATCTGAGCCTTAATATCTCTACCCTCTCTACAGTGGGCGATGATTCCTTTCCTTCAGTAAATTATTACTGATCTCCATTAATTCATCTCAACCGCTATGAACCTTCCGTTGTCTATGATCCAGGCTTTTCCACTAGAACTCATGTTTATAGCTTATCTAAACTGCTGATTATGTTGTCTTGTCTTGGTTATGTCCACGTAGCATGCTGGTTGTTCTATCTTGTTAAACTTTTGAGTGTAGTCTGTATCTGTTGCTTGCCGATGTCTGTACAGCTGGAGTTCCACTCCTACACTGCCAACTGTCTTGCTTGTCATTGCATCTTATCTCTTTCTTTACCTGCGCATGTCTGCTCTCTTCCCCCCCCCCCTCTTCTGTTACTGGGCTCTTAATATACATATGTCTGTCTCAGTGTCCGGCACTTCCCCCCCCCCCCTTTTTCTCACTCTCGTGTTCATTCCCCCGCTGGCTCTGTTTCCGCGCCGTCATTCTCGCGCTGTCTTTTCTGTCTCTTTCCTCCTGTACCCCATTCTTTCCAGGCATCTGGAGCTGCAAATACTGCCATGGTTATTTGCTGTATTTTCCATGCAGTATTCTTACTTTCCTCAGGTAGTTTCCTAACCCAAGTTTTCACTTCACCTTTCATTCCCCACAATAATAATGCCACATATTCCATTTCCCCTAGATCATATATTCTCTTAATCAAATCCATGTCGTAGAAATATTCTTCTATCTTTTCTCCTGGTGCTCCTCTAAAGGTAGGTGGCGTTATACTGATACCTGCCATTTTGTACATTTCTTCAACCCCTCATAACGTTCCCTTAACAGGTATTGTATTTTATAACCATACAGTCCCTCTGTTCCTTTCCTATCAACTCATATCCTTTCTAGTTATATTTATCAAAGTCTTCAGTTACATCCTCCTCCTCCAGGGTCGTCTCATTGTCTTTAACCCCGGATGTTAATACTCCTTGGGTGATATGCTTTCCCTTTTGCTTCAGTTTGAACATTTCCCAAGTTTCATCTCTTTGTCTACACTGCCTGCATCGTTTCCCTCTACTAGTCTTGCGATGCCTCCTACACTTTCTTGAGAAAAAGAATGCATTAGTCACACTCCCTACTCCATATTTAAAATGATGTCTATTTACTTGTTCCCTCAAATATCTTGGCAATCTCGCGATGTCCAATTTCAGTTTTGATATTTTCTGCATTACTATATCCTGTAACGTCGCCCCATTGTATCTGAATACCTTCGGCAATGAATATCCAAATCCATATATAGCATCCAGCGCGTCTTCTACCTGTTGTCCCCTATATCTCCCTGCCTTTACTATAGATGGTGCTCTCTTTCCCGCTTCCTCACTAGTGGACATTATATGAGATGTTTTATCCCATGTACCTGTTCCAGGTGTTTGGCCGCTCCTGCCGCTGTTGCTGTTGTTCTGCCACAAATGTGACAGAGCCTTGAGGTCACTTGTCTTCTACTATAATACTCTTCTATCAATATGTCATCCAATCTGATTGATGTATCCAGCACAAATTCATCGTCTTTACTATAAAATATTGATGGTTCTGTCTGTGTCGCTGTTTCTGTGGTCTGAGTCTCTCTCTTAATTATACCACCGGTGCCTTGTAGAGTGGCATCCAACAACCACTCCCATTCTGTCTGTCCCACAGTGATGTCACGTATGCTATCCCATATGTTTCCCTGATGATTTACCAGGACCTCGGCTTGAGCTGCTTCCACCACCTGTATTGGCTCTTGCGCTGAGCTTGGTTGGCCTGACGTTGAAGTCGCACCAAATCCTTTTTCATTTGTTTCTGTTGTTGTTGAACTTGCTGCAGACACTGTGCTCCTTTCATTGTAAGTGCTATTGCAATAGTTGTCTTGAATCATCCACGTATTATAGTATTGTTGGTATTGCTGTTCTCCAACACTATCGTACCAGCTATCTGCCATCCGTCCATCAGCACCTGCTATTTACTGTGAGGTCTTATCTCGTCCCTCGCTGTGCGCGCACTGCCACCTCCTGATGCATCTCCTCCTGCATATACCTGTTGCGCTGGCCTCCCCCCCCCTCCCTTCTTTTCCTACCTTGCCCTACTTTTCCCTTTTCTTTGTGTATCGCCCTCCTTTCCGTCTACCTGCATGAGTCAGCTTGACCTGCTCCTCCGGGCGGCCCCTCCCCCTTCGGCACCTGCATCACCCCCCCTTCTCCCTCATAGCAACACACGTGAATACTACAGGATTATCGCCCATCCTGTAGCATCCCGTCTAAGCTCGCCCTATTCTCCCTCGCTGGATGAGCTGAGCTCCTCTCTGCCTCTCCTGTGATGCTTACAAATCGGTCCCTTTGGAATGATATGTTCACTGCTAGATTCCTTACTCATAATAGCCCCCGCAGCCAATTGTGCTCTCCTATCTCTTTGCCTCCGTCTTCTCTCAGCCCTATCCTCTCTCTCTTTTCTTTTCTGTCTCCTCTCCATTTCTTCTCTCTCTCTGTCTTCGTCCATCTGCCTCTTCACCTCAACATTTCTCACTCTACCCTTCTTTTTCTCTTCATTATCCTGTCTTCGGCCACCCTCGACCTTATCAATATCACTATCCTGTAACCCTTTCTTTTTACACCAATTATCAACCACAGCTTCCTGCCTGTGCTTCTCCCGGCTATCTCGCCGTACAACTCCATCTTTCTCATTATCAGATTCCTGTATAGGTGCGCGCGGTCCAGCTCCGGCCACCACTCTCTTTTTCTCATGTGCACTTCTATCGTCGTCTGACGTATTCAATTTGTCCTCCTTATCAGCGCCCGCTAACGCTGTATCCTCCAGACCAGATGAAGGATGTTCCACCTCAGTCACCCCTCTCGGGTTCTCATGTCCTATGTCTTCTTTATCCACTTGTAATTCCACTTCTGACTTATCCACTTCCACAGACCTCTCATCTTTGGCTTCTCCTTCGCCATTTGCACCCTCCCCTTTGTATGCTCTCTTCAGTTTATTCACATTTACTAAGTGAGGTATCTCTTTGCCCGTCTTCACTGCTCTCAACCTCACCCTGTTATCCCCCACCACCTCTATTATCCTGTGTGGCCCTGTGTATCTACCAGCAAACTTCGATGTATTATTCACCGCGCATTTCGGATCATAGTAATATACCCACTCCCCTTCTATAAAAGAGACAGGTCGTGCCCGTCCATCCAATCTACGTCTGAGCTGCTCCTCATACCTAGCAGTATGAGCGTTGGCCGCCTCTTGTAATAACTGTATGCTATGATTTGTTCTAAGAAACCAATCCCTCTCAGATGGCACTTTAGGCAGTGGCCTTTCCTCAGCAAAGGACATAGCCACTGGATCCCTCCCGAATTGTAGTGCATATGGTGAAAACCCCGTCCTCATACTGATATTGGAGCGCACTGTCCACAATGCAATGGGTAACAGTTCTGGCCAGTGTTCATGATCCTCGGTCACATAGCATCCTATCGTATCCTCTAATGACTTATGCAATCTTTCAACCCTGGCATTTCCGGTCGGATTCCTAGAAGACGTAAACCTCTGTTTGGTTGATAATCTAGCTGTAACCTCACGAAAAACCTGACCCATATATGTAGACCCTCTGTCGCTGCACAGCACTTCCACCTTGCCGTACCTACACACGATCTCCCGTAGAAACACCCCAGCTGCCGTGTGCGCAGTCGTGTCTTTAGTACAGAATGCCTCCGGCCATCCCGTCAGAAGGTCTATGAAGGTCATAATATATTTATAACCTTCTTTGGACCTACGTAGTGGCCCAACAAAATCTGTCTGTATCACTTGCCATGGATAATCCGGCGTATCCCATGACCTTGCCTTGGCCCTAAAATGAGGTGCTCTTTTTCTCAACGCGCACCTTTCACATAGCCGCACGTACCTAGCTATGTCCACCATCATATTTTTCCAATAAAACCGAGCCTGTACTTTTGTATTCAGCGCCACTGTTCCCACATGTCCTCCGCACATGATATCATCATGCATGAGATAGAGCACTCTATTCACCATAGCCTTAGGCACCACTATTCTTGGGTTTAGGTCAGCTATAGGCCCACCCCTCTTTCTAGCTGGTTTTATATACTTGCATAACAATCCATCCTTCATACCCATAAAATCAGCATTATGTAAAATCCCTCGCGCCTTTTCCTCATCCACTGGCAATTCATCTCCCGCCAAATATCTCATCATTCCCTTGCAAAATCCATCCTTCCACTGCTCCTGAATGAAGGTTTCCCTATCCAATTCCTCCCCTATCAGTTCCATCACGAGTAACTCACATCCCACCTCAGGCTCAAACTCCCCCGACTCCTCGCCAGGTGTATCCTGTCCCACTGCCAACGGCACTCTGGATATAAAATCCGGCAGGTAGTGAGTGGCTCCCGGCTCATACCTAATCTCATAGTCAAAGTCAGTCATTGCTAAACCCCATCTAGTCAACCTTTTGGATGGAGCCTTACTGGCTTGTTGAAGCAAAGGTATTAATGGTTGATGGTCTGTTATTATCGTGATCTTAGCCCCAGTCAGCATATCCTCAAATTTCTTCAATACTCTTATAACAGCTAGGCCTTCTTTCTCTGTTATAGTGTAGTTTCTTTCAGCCTTTGTAAATGTATACCCATAATATGTTACCGGTCTCAGCAATCCATCCCTTTTTATACAGATGGCCGCTCCACACGCGCCATCCGAAGCATCTGTTAAAACATAAAAGTGACCCCCGATCTCTGGATGTACCAATAACGGTGTGCTCGCTAATGCTGCTTGTATTTTCTTGAATGACACCTCACACTCATCTGTCCACTTAAATGGCACCTTGATTTTCAACAAATTATTCAGAGGCATCGACAAAACAGCATAGTTAGGAATAAAACTCCTGTAATAATTACAAAGCCCCAGAAAGGACCTAGTTGTATGTTCATTATACGGTCTGCCAAATTCCTGCACCTTTCTGATCACTTTAGATTGCGTCTGCACTCCTTCAGCATTAATAATGTGCCCCAAAAACTTGATTTCCGCTTTGCCCCACTCACACTTTTCTGGCTTGACTGTTAAACCTGCTTTACCTAAAGCTGCCAATACTCTGCCGACATTAGTAATATGGCTCTCCACATCCGGATCAAAGATAATGATATCGTCTAGGTAGGCTAGACAAGTACGTGGTATTAAGCCTCCTAGTGCTAATGACATAATCTTAGTAAATTGCCATGGGCTCTGCTTCATACCAAACGGCATCCTCGTCCATTGCCAAACTCCCGAGGGTGATTCAAATGCTGAATATTGCCTGCTGTCATGATGTAAATCGCACTGATGATACCCACTGAGCAAATCCATGGCTGTAAAGATTATAGGTTTTCTGTATGCCATATACAAAAACATGCTTCTGGCTGTGGGCATAGGATATGTGTCATCCGCCGTAATAAGATTCAACATGCGATAGTCTGTACATAATCTAGCCTTTCCATCCTTCTTCTGCACTACCACCAACGGACTTCTCCAGACGCTGTCACTGGGCTCAATAATTCCCAACTTTAACAATTCCCTCACCTGTTCATCAATAATATCCATTTTCTGAGGAGAATACCTGTATGGTCGTGCCATACACGGACCCTTGGACTCATCGACCCTTATTTTCATTGGAGCCAATGAACAATGACCCAACTCCTTCATAGAAAATGCTATAGTGTCCATGTTGACCACCAACATTTCTCTGAATACCTTCTGCTCCTCCAGCGTCATCATAGTGTCACCCAAATCAAGGCCCCTGATCTTCTCAATTTTATCCAGCCTCTCCTGCTCACTTAAGGTAAAAACACCACATCCACCACCACTGTCCTGAGGATCCTGCCGATGCTCTGACCCTCTCCTAGCATCTTGACCATTCTCCCGCCGGTCTTCATTACATCGTGCCACAATCTCACGAGCCTCATCCTTTCTATCCCTGCCAACATTAGCTGTATCAATTACCTCCAGCAAATTAAGTTCCGGTTCATCTATGTCTTCCGCATATGCTATAACCTCAGTTGTATCCACATACACTTGCCTGTCAGAGAGATTAGCAATTCTCATATACCATTTCTTCCCCACATAGTTCACCGCACCATCCGCAGCTACCACCGCCAAATTAGATGGTCTCAACAAGACCGTTGTTCCAACCCTTTCAGCCGCAACATCCCATCCTTTCACCGTCACCAATCTTTCCTCCCATGGGTCCAAAATCGCCGCTACTTCAATTGAGACCGGATCCTCAGTAAAGAGACGCACCTTTCCATCTATAGCTATAATCTGTGCCCTTGCGTCAATCAGAAAATTACGTCCCAGCACAATATCATAAGCCAGTGAATCCACCACATTAAAATCATAGTATATGCAAGCACCATCCATAAAACACTGCAGTCGCACCGTCTCATAAACTTGTAATGATGTTTTGTCCCCCAGACGCACCTTCCCCAATTGAGATGGCTGCCTGTCCCAAATTGCTCTCTCACTTATACTACTCACAATTGTCCGTGCTATAAAACAATCAGACGCGCCCGTGTCCACTAAACATCTGTATGTATTCTCGTCAATAGTACACTGAACCAACCATGGCGCTTTGTCTTTTGATCCCCTGTTTCCCGACCCATCCCCTGATATCAAATTTAATTCTGGGGTAGGAATGAGCCGTTGTGCCCGTTTCCCGGCCTGCGAACATCATTTCCCTGATCTCGCTGGTCTCTGTTCTGCTGAGAGGATGACAACTGATCCCTGTATTTCTTCAAAAACGTGCACTCCTCTGTAGAATGTGTAGTAGAGTCATGAATCAAACAATAGATCGCTCCTCCTCCTTTCTGACTCTCTCCTGCATCTCCCATCATCCTAGCATATTCCTGTGCTCTTCTCTGACCTTTATCATCCCCCTGTTGACCCTGCCTGCTTCCTCCTGTGTATCTCTGTCCCTGAAACCTGTTATTGAAATACTGAGATGCGTTATACTGATTTCCACCGCGTCCCCCTTGATAATTCCATCCTCGGCCTCCACCGCCTGTAGCAAACTGCCTATTCTGACCATATGTTCCCGCGCCAGTCCCTCTGCCCGCCTGCGCCTGATACTGCCCTTGTGAGTTACCACCCCTTCCAGCATATTGTCCCTGCTGATTCTCCCGTCCATGTTCCATCTCCCTGAGCCCCCGTCTATATTCCATAGTGCACATCTCCACCACTGCTTTAGTTTGTTCCCTAGCGTATTCTTTAGGATCAAACTGATCATCCCCACACGCTCCATCCCGAGTCCCCTCAGACTCTAGCATGTGTAGCTGCGCCACACCTTTGGAGTTCCTGCCCTTCTCCACATTTTCCCAATAAGACGCCAGTCTGAGAGCCTCTTCAAAAGAATCAGCATTGTGTTTCATCAGGTCCTTATCAATGGGCGGAAGCAAACCCCCCACAAAGACTGACAGTTTGATGACATCAGGAACATCCAACTCGTCATATTCCTTTATTTTCAATGCGAAGTCCCAGACCGACTGTCCCTTTTCCTGCTTCAGACAGTGCAAATCCCTATGTTTCTGCCACAGTGGCCTTTTGTCTTCAAAAACCCTCTTCACTATAGCCACTACTTTGTCCAAAGTATCCTTTTCCCCCTCTGGAATACCATCCATCCATTTCGATGCCCCCTTCTTCAAGCCCAATTTTGCATACTCAAGATGTTGATCCGGAGACCATCCAAATAGCTTTTGCATTCCATTCAATTCCTTGAAATATCTCCGATAATCCTCCCCAGGTTCCCCATTGAAGGATGGTAGTTTAACATTCGGACTAGGCGCCATGTCGTCGTCTTCAAAACCAATAATAGGTGCAATATCCTCCTCCACCTGTTTCTCCGCATCCAAATCATCCACTGAGCTCTCTTCACTATCGTTCCCCTGTATACCAGTTCCAACACCTCCAGCTACGGAGCCCTCAGCGGCTTCCTCCCGGGCCTCCCTTTCTATCTGCCGTCTTCTCTTTTCATCCGCTCTCCGAGCCCACCAATCCTCCCAGTCACCCGAAACATCAGTCTGAAGATGGCTATTTAGAACATCATCTAAATGCCCCTCATCTGTAGTACGACCTGTACTATTGCCTGAGCGGATATCCGCAGTTACCTTTCTCCAATTTACAGTGTCGTTCAAAAACCTCTCCCTTCGTGCTACACGCTCCCGGTCTATCTCCGGCCCCGCGGGCGGCTCCTCCCCATCAATGGTCTGCCGATATCTCAGCTCCTGTTCCAATATGGCTCTCCCCCTCTCTATGCTCCGTCGTACCCTAATATTAGTGTTCTGCAGACCTGCAATAACTTCATCCACCCTTGTTTTACTCACAGACTCTCCCAGACGACTGCCACTTTGATCACCTGTAACAACCGGTGTAGTACAGCTTGTCCAATCCTGTCCAACTCCACCACTCTCATCCTGACCCACCAAGTCCTTATCACTTAACTGTCTCCCATTCTCAACAACCACCAAGAAACCAGACGGCAGCAATCCTGCACTCCCCCCTTGTGAATCACCACAGGCCTCCGACCCCTGTTCCTGTATCTTCCCACCGACGTCCTCGCTTTGTCCTGACACTGCCACCACCGTAGACGCCCCGTCTACTGGATCATTCTCCCCATGTGCGTCCCCCTCATTCTCATGACTATCCTTTGTTCCACTCTCATCCACCTGTCCGTCTTCATGTACTGGCTCAATTAACCCCAATGACGTTGCAATTGCTTCAAAATTCAAATCCTCATCACCAATATCCGCCACATCCCCCTCAGATGCGCGTCTGATTCGTCCCTGGTCCGCTGTACCCTCAAACTCAAGGCACCTAGGAGTAGCCTTACAGAAATTAATACTGGAGCTCCTAGCAATGGGCGTCGAAAAATACTTATAATTCACTAATCTGTCTCCTGTCGTCCATCCTTTGCAGAGATTATCAGGCCGTTCCCCTGCATCAGCACTCACTGTGTGCTCCTGAACCGCCGCCTGTTGCCCATCACTAGAAATATCAGCCCTGGTCTCCGACTCTGCCGCAGATGACTGATGCCCGTTCTCCACTCCCAATGCTGAGAATGGTCCAGAGGTATCGTCCACTACCACCGACCCTGCTGGTTCAGAATCAGCCGCAGTAGACAATTGTAGGCCAGACGTCCCCCCAGACTCGGGATCCCTTTGAGACGACGCCCGCTCCTCCTCTGACCGAGCCACGGGGAATCCAATCTCTCTAGACACCACCTCTCCAGGCAAAAGCACCACTTGCGACCTGGGTCCTAATTGCACATGCACATGTGTGTGATCCGATCTAAGAGTGACACGTGATTGATCAGGTCCCGCTTCACTCACTTCGGATCTTCCACCCTGTCCCTCTGCTACACCACTATGTGCTACTGCTGCATTCCCAGGCAATGTGCGCGCTGCAGGTATGATAGTATAGACTTCCACACCGTCACTACTGTCAGTGTGTGGCGATGCCGCTGAGTCACATCCAGCGTCTGAGCTGTTAGGTATCGGGTACGGCGAGCCGCTCATCAGTACAATGATAAGCCCAACCACTAATTCTCCACCATCTGGGCTGTGTGGTTTGTGTTTATATGTATATTAATGTGGTATAAGTTGTGTAGTTATTATCAGCTCGCTCTGCTGTTCTCACGTATTTGGGAAGACTAACTCTAGTGGTATGGTGTTGGCCTAGCCCATTCTTTTAACCAACACCAAGACGCCGATACAAGTCACCATTTATTGTTCATTGGTTATTCACAATTACAGTTGTTTGGTGAGCCCACTCAGGTTGTACAGCTTCAACGACATCAGTCTATTCATACAAGCAGTTCATGTTTTAACAATCCGATGCTACTGGAGAGGTATAAGTGCCATAGAGATCCTGCTCAATCCGTTCTTACATTGGCTAAGTGTAATACTAAATATTAAACGGCTTCATCCTCGTCTACTCCAGGAGTATGTGTTGCCTCCTCGGCTGCTCCCACCATACTAACTCCTCCCTATCTCTTACCAACCCCTCACACCTCTCAGACGCCGGTGTTTGGCTCACCCGTATTCCCCCCTCCCTCTCTACAGAATCTACCTGACCAGATCTCGCCGACTCCCCTCCGTCTACACATTCCACAGCCTACCATAAACTCTATACTACCATAAACCCTATACAGGACTCCCATAGCACTCTCCCATATAGCATATAATAAATACACACATAATGCAGCATACAATAAATACCTACACAAGTGTACCCTGTTATACCCGTTCATTATAATTATTGGCTATTGATGACAAAACACTATGCCTCTCATAGAGCAGGCCATTGGGTGAATTTGTCTTGGTGTCATGAAGGTTGGGGGGCCCCCATGGGGTGTCTGGGGGCCTGGGGTCCACATTGCCTTTAAAATTTATAGGCATGCTAAAGTTTTCATATCATTTGCGCCCCTTTGAAAACTGTACAAACTGCATCCTCACTATGACTGTTTTCATCCCCCCGTGCCTCTGTCTTTCCTTCTCTTCTACTCACCTGTCTTAATCAGCTTTGTTATCTCTCCCAGTAGGCACAAAATTGATATCAGCTTAATTTTTATATTATAAAATTAAGCTGATATCAATTTTGTCTAATATAATATATTAAATTGAATTGTGACAAGAGGTTGACAAACCATATTTTAAGTACATATGCTCTCGCGCATAGATTGTCTCTCTTCTCTCTAGCTCTCTCTGCCTTGAAGTTGATGTCTCTCTGATCTTCCATGTCTCTCTCTCTCTCTTTCTCTCTCTCTCTCTTTCTCTCTCTCTCTCTCTCTCTCTCTCTCTCTCTCTCTCTCTCTTTCTGTTTATTTCCGTATGCTTCCACTAAACTCGATTTTCAATTTACGTCTTTGTCTAAATATCCACCCCATCCTCCTTTCATCTTTTTTTTTCTCTTCTCCGTTTGTTTTTACTTTGTGGTTGGGCGTGGCAGCTAGACGTCTATTGAATTACGTTTTTGATAAAAAGTTCAAAAAGTTTGGAAGTATTCCCAAATCTAAGCTCCCCTCAACACAGACCACACTGACAGCTGTCTTTAGACTTTATTAGTGGTCAATATGTATAACGAGCTATGGGGGTCTCTGCCTTTACTGATTGTCTCTACACAGCCTCTGTACCTGCAGTGATGGCCTTCAGCCATGCATGTCTACTTATACCGCCTTCTGGTTGGCGGGATGGTAAATTCACAATGTCAAAGAGACTGAAAATTCACAAATAGTCTACAAGATTTATATATACCCCGGAATTTATACTCTTCGAGATTTGGGAATGTTCAACAATTATGTCACAGTTATTTAGGCATTTTTCATGACCCACCCACCCCTTGTCACTTTTTTTTTGTATGGAACATAATTATAGAGGAACCCAAAGACCCCCCCCCATCCCCTGAGCATGCAGTGACGTAATTCTTGAACGTTCCCTTTTACATGCATGTACCCCCTTCAAAATTCTCTCTTCAGAAAGGATATTGCAATTCATAAGACTCATTTTAGAATGCCTCCCGGAGATTTTAGAAGCTTTACACTTAGGAACTTTGCCTGAAAATTCACTCACTTTATCTAAAGTTTTTGAATTGGATTACTGGTCTGACTATTTTTACAACATGTAATCCCTTTGCCACTTTTCTTGCTTCTCATTATCTTTTCGCCTCGCAACTTCTGTCTTCTCCATCTATAGTGATGCCCTCTTCCAACTCGCTCACCTCCTGTCCGAGCCCTAAGGCCCTGGCCTGAGGTGTACAGAGCGGTATTGAGGATAGGGGAGATAGGAATTATAACTGGTATTAAAAACTGATATTGTTACGATTAAATGTTCACAGAGATGAGGCCACTCAAAAAGGACGTTTCTCATCACCGTGCCATGATCGAAGAGAAAAGAAAGGCTTTTTTCAAAATCATTATTATAAACAAAAATGCATTAAACCAGTTTATAAGGACCCAGAATCATGGCCTAGTCGGCCAGGGGTCTGTTACTCAAAGCATGCACCCAAAATATTTGTATACCTGCACCAGTATATCAGTAGAGGAAAGCACCTGTAATCTCATGGAATCTGGTATACAACTAGGTGATCTTATAGAGCTGATGGGATCAAGAGGGGAACAATAAGGTGATCTTAGGGACTGGCGACACCCCCTCTCAATGGCGGCCAAAATCTTTTGTGCCCCCCCCTCAACCCGCGCCGGAGGCACAGAATATTTTATGCCCCTCTTTGATCTTTAGTATGCACTAGATTTTTTTGCTAAAAAAAAGGTTACATTTTTTACGCCCCCCCCCTCAAGAGGAGTCAAACGTCTTTAAGGCGCCCCCCCCCCTTAAACTCCATGTCGATAGATAGTGACTACTCCCTTAGATGTCTGGTGCGAGAAAGAGAAGCTAGATTCTTGGTTCCATCCATGATCGCATTATATTCTTGATGCTAATTGTGATCCCATCTTGTTTGATAGTAATGGAAAGTCTTGTATCTATGATCTTAGTGGATATAGTATATTCTTAGGTGATCTTATGGGACTGATGACAGCAAATTCTTGATCCTGTTCATCCTATTCTCGCTCTCATTCGTAATCTCATTTATACATTCAGGGTCTAGGATCAAGTTGTACCTGGGAACACCGAGTCAGGCGTAGGAAGCAAATCTTCATTGGGGGGAGGCGGCGAGGGCACCAACGCGACCACCTTGAATTGTCGTCTGATGCGTAATGGCGTCTATATGCGTATATATAGAATTCATACAGAAAAGTAATTTTTGGTAAATTTTGGATCTGACTTTAGGGAGTGATCATTTTTTAACAACAGGGGGGGTCTGGTGGGTTTGCGCGCGGACGCGCGAAAAAAATTTCAACCCCCCCTCAAACCCACCGGCCCCCCCTGTTGTTAAAAAATGATCACTCCCTTAGGCTCAGACCCCCATTCTCCCTATGACATCACCATAATAATCTAATTTGAGATGTAAAGTTTTAGCTTCTTTTCCATTACGTTTATGAGTTCTTGGAAAATATTGGGGGGGGGGGGCCAGATATACTCAGGCCCCACCTCCTTCATGATTGCCCCCCCTTTTCCTACGCCCCTGCCGAGCAAGGCCCACATAGAGTTCCTTTATAAAATCATATTGCGTGCATGATGAGGGTTTGAGTCACAAGCCCTAGTGTTTGGGCCAAATAGGGGTGGGGGTAAATTCATTTCAATATTATGTAATGTGATCATTGGCATTTAGAAAAAAATAAATCATCATTGATAAACAACTGCATTCCTGTGACCATAATGCTTTAACTTGATACCAAACTTTTACCAGACAACTCCCTAGAAAAATGAGATGATACTTTATTCGCAAATGACGGTCTTGACGTTAAAAGTTAAGTTGTTCACATGAAATATCTATGTTTTCATCTTTGTAGATGACTGTTCAGGTATAATGGCCCAAGTAACCTTTATATGCACGCTTTGGCGGAAGGGTTCTCAATGAATCTCTGAAATTCCTGGCCGAGAATGTTTTCTTAGAACCAAATCCACAAGAATCTTATACATCTGGGCAATGCTCGACCACCCCCAAACCCCCTCCCCTACCCCAGGACCTCATACGTATTCACAGTATGCGGAAGTAAAGGTAAGGGGATGCCGGAAGGCCCTTTCTGAAGCCACGGCAACAAGGGGACGAGCAGGGCGAGCCCCACAGCACAAGGAGATCCAAAGGAGAGGATACAGGTTCCTACTAAGGGACTAGGAGGGGTCCAAACACCTTGCTTGTGTACATGAGGGACCTATACGCTGAGTACTAGACCAAGCAGACCTCCAGTGGTGTGTATGTAGTGGTATAGAGGCAATATCATATAGTTACCAGGCTCCAGCAGTATTTCTGGGCACATGATTCATCCACTAGGCATACCCACCACCACCACAGCCCCCACACACACATCCCTATCCTTCTACTCTCCCAGTGAGTGAGTCTCACTCTCTCCCTTAGTCTCTCTGCACGTCTCCCCCCTCCCTCCAACCCCTGCCGCCGCCCTGGCAGGGACCTCATCGGGACAACAACACGGCCACTACCGGCCCCTCTCCTTTCACCACACCCCTTTTCAGGCTTTTGTCCCAACTCTCATCAAACTCCACTCACCTTGGACTTTAACAGATACACTTATACTCCAGGGTGGCTACACACCTTCCTCCAGCTGCTGGTGAGGCGTGGCCGGGATCAGACAAAGGGATATGATCCAGTACAGGGCAGTGGGAGGAGGGGCCCCAGACACTGCTGTAGGAGGCAGACAGACGTGCACACTCAGACACTGGGATCTACTGCTGGTGGTGGTGCTCTAGTTCTAGAAACCCACACCAGGGGCCAGCACTGAGCCTGAGGGTGTATCCAGGGTGGAGGGTATATGGCAGAGGCAGTGTAAGGGAGGTAGAGGCCCAAGGTAGAAGGGAGGGTATATATCAGGGTCATTCTGGAAAAACACTGAAAACCTAAAAGTGATACATGAAGATGGTCTTTGGTCGTCATTTGCAAATCAGACCTGCTTCATCAAAGTGATGACCTCCACAGCCACCATTTTGATGCCATAAAGGAGCACTACTTTAATTATGACAACCTTAAAGTAAAAAAAACTCTTACTGTAGGTGATCAATATATCAATCATTGCAATTATTCAGGTAGAGTAGAGAAGAAAATGGTATAGGATAGGGTATAGACAAGGTAAGGTACACTGTAAAGAAAATGTTGTCGAAATAATTGGGGAATCCTTGTCACAAAGTTGCCAGAGATCTGTCATTATTTTCACAGAGATTCTTGTACCATCTTACTGCCACTTGGGGCTTCTTGTAACAACTGCACTGGTTCTTTGCAATATAATTTGGCTGGTTCACTGTTCAGTTTTACGAGGATAGCGAGGATCCCTTGTAGATTCAACAGTTATCTTTTACAGTGTAGGCCTATAGTATCGTAATGGCGGTCAGCTGCGTCGGACTCCTTATTGACACTCGTTTTATGGGAGTCTTGTGTGAGACTCCCAACTCCTAAACACCATGTTTGCACCATAGAGTCAGACTAAATTTACTCCCATTGAACGAGAGTCACAGCTTGGTGGACTCCAGGATGGGTAGTCGTCACAGGGGTCCAACTCAATGTGGAGTCAAACTCAAGTGATTCCCTGCAATGGTTGACTAATTTACTACTACATACGGAGAAGACATGGAGTCAGACCAATAGTGCGAGAGAGTCAAGACAGGAGTCAGGGGATCTTTCACCAGAAGGCCCCACAATACAGTTTGTACAGCTTTGCTCATCATATGGGGTTTAATTATGAGTATTACTAAGAAGAAGAAGAAGAAGAAGAAGAAGAAGAAGAAGAAGAAGAAGAACAACAACAACAACAACAACAACAACAACAACAACAGTAACAGAGGGAAGCACAACAATGGAAGAAATGTGACTGGGTCAAATTACCATAATGGCCCGTTTATTAAGGTGCCGGGGTCTCAAATAAGCGCCGGTCTCGAATAAGCGCGGGGGTTAGCAGGGTATTGAAATAAGCCTTAAGCACTAAAATAGTATTCAGATAAGCGCCTCGTATAAGCGCTGGGGTACAGTCGGAATGAAATTTATGAGCGCTTGGGTGTTTATATACAGGCTACGGTATACATATGTAGTGAAGACTCAAGTCACACATAACAGGCACAAGGTACACAGAGAGAATAAACAGAGTCACAAAGGGAGTCTGGGGTATAAAAAGGGAGTCAATGCTTCCCTGACTCCCTTCCCAGGTTATCTGACTCCCTTTTTGTTCAGAGTCACAAGATCCTGACTCCCTTTTGAGAGAGTCAGTGGTGAATAAGGGAGTCATGGGTGACCTGGACTCCCGAAGGGAGTCAGGGTAAGCCAGGGGGAGTCAAGCAAATGATTTCCACTAGGTGGAGGCACTATCTCCATACAGGATTTATCTGGATGCACTAATCTTTGTTTTAATTGGAAATAAGACAATGGAATTTATATTGAAAAAAAGATCAATTGTCACAGGATCAATACATACCCTCAAAATGAGATATAGTAGAATAATACAAACTACTTGATGTATGGGCAATTTAATCACATTCAAAAGCCTTAGACACCCATTCTGTACCGGTACCATAAAACTAAAACCATAATGAGTCAACTGCTTTGTCATGTCACCTAATGTACCTTGAGGGAAGTTCAGTATCCATGCTGTCTTTCATCATGCAAAGCATAAGTATACAAGGAGAAGTATGACTGGCATTACACTTGATATCCAGAGACTATGGGTCTAGATATAACTGTTATTACAAATAATTGTATCTTCCTGAAAGGGAGTCAATGATTGGCCAGACTCCCTTTTGGAAGGGAGTCAAAGGTGTCCTGGACTCTCCTTTTGAGTATAGGGGAGTCAATTTGAAGGCAAAACCTAGACTCCCTTAAGGGAGTCAGTTGACTCCCTTTCATCAGAAAGGGGAGTCAATCTGAAGGCAAGCCTGGACTCTCCTTTTGACTCCCTTTATTTTCTCTGTGTAGGAGTATCTGGAGTCACCACACCCATTGGCACTAAGCTTTCTGGTCTAGAATGTTTTCTAGTAAGCTTTTATATCATTACCAGAAATAGTCCAGGTTATGTAAATTTACAAACCGCCACTACTCCTAAAATGTATACCCCTTCTTAACCTCTTCCTATCATTCACTATACTACACGCTGCCTACAATCTATACCCTTCCCTGTTATATCCCTATCCGAGCTTTCCTGCCTTTCCTGTTTTATTCTGGCCCTGCCATGGGCACTGGAATGTCATACCCTGCCCCCTGAATTATACATTGTATTCATTATAGCTGCCTGCATGTAGTAGCATCAGGCTGGTCTGCTAAGAGCTCATGACACTTTACCTTTTTACTCTAATCATAATTTCCTGTCGCGCATGAAGCCCCTGGATTCTGGAAGCAACTGAATATTAATGGGAACTCGTACCACGGACTCGTACACAGCCATCATTTTACCCATTTGTAGCACTTCGGCTTAGTTGCAAATAGATATGTATGGAACTATAGGATGGTGCATTGCCTTCATAAAAAAATTAAGGCGATATGTGACACCGTGATTTGTACCTTTGGCTATTCCTATGGTTTAGTATAGAGCTACTAGAGGGGCTATCTTGTTTAGATTCCCAAACCTTTAACATGGCAAAACTTTGTTCTTACTCTGTGTCTGTCTGTCTCTGTCTGTACATGTATGTCTGTCTGACTCTGTCTCTGTCTGTCTCTGTCTGTCTCTGTCTCTCTGTCTGTCTCTCTGTCTCTGTCTCTGTCTGTCTCTGTCTCTCTGTCTCTGTCTCTGTCTCTGTCTCTGTCTCTGTCTCTGTCTCTGTCTGTCTCTCTCTCTCTCTCTCTCTCTCTCTCTCTCTCTCTCTCTCTCTCTCTCTCTCTCTCTCTCTCTCTCTCCCATTGGCCACCGCCTTACAATCCACATAAAACTTCATCCTCACTCTGATTTTCTGTATTCCCCCCTTTGCCTCAGTCTGCCCGTTGTATCCTTCTCGTCTATAATGTTCTACTCATCTGTCTTACTCAGCCCCTTTATCTCTCCCAGTAGGCACAAAAAGCCCAACAAAAAGTGATATCAGCGCATGATATTGCTTGTCTCACTTTGCCTCTCTTTCATATTGACTGTCTCACTTTGCCTGTCTTTTTATTATGTTATATCCGATTCTGTATGGCTTCATACTACCTCTCATTTATTTCTGTCTGCATGTCAGCCATTCTGCCCCTGTCGTCGTGATATCTGTCGACATCTTCCAGTCCACCTCACTCGATGCCAGCTTTTCCTTTTCACTTTTTTTCTTTCAGGACCAATCTCTGGGTGAACCCTTATCGCCCCCCCCCAGCACCCCTGCCTAAAAAAAAAAAGAAAAGGGGAGGGGATGAAAGTGTAAAAGAAAATGAACTGCATTCACAGACTTCTAGGACCTAAATATTGCATCTATCGACACAGATAGTGAACTTCTTTGTCAGCATGTGACTTTGTTTACATGGACAAATATCATGTCAATGTACGATTTACACGTTACCCCCACAACCTCCTCACCCATGCCCACAGTGATAACACGCCCTTTCATCTCCAAGCTGCCCGGGTGGGAATCGATAAGAGACTTTTTAAAGGACACCTGGTGCAGACGACGTCCGTCTGAAGTTCCCGCCAAATAAACAAGATGATCACGAGTCCGCCGCCATGATCCTCTCAGAGGGACACCCTACTGTCAATCAGGGTGTTGTAAATGGCACTCACGAGGAGGTAGTGGTGTTGGGGAGGCCTTGGAGCAGGTGCCACATGGGAGGTGGGCATTCCTACGTTACCAAATGGTTACAGGTGGGTTCATTAATTAGAAAGTACCAGTCGACAGGATATGACAGGGCGGACCAAAGCCGAAGTGATCTCAATGCGTGACCGCTAATTTGCTATTACCCTTATTGAAATTGCTGGGTTTCACTTTGGCAGCTCTCAGCAAAATGCTCCCTATTTCAAGCATTGTTCAATATCCAATCGTGTGGCACATACCCGCCCAGTTTACCTCCGAAGTAAGATGAAGCTATAATGGTTGCAAGGGGAACATTAAAAAAAAATAACGGGCGGAAAGTCATGTTATGGAAACCCTGGAAGCATCATCATTGTATTTCCTATGCCTACACCAATGCACGTCAGACGTATGTCGCGCCTTGCGCTAAACAAAGGAAAAAGGTATCATGTTGAACATTGGTTTTTGGCAGCAAACGTTACCACCCCCTTCAATGGCATTTACATTTATCACACATATAGGCTTACTTTGTCAGTATACATCCTCCACTCACTTTGCTATTCCTTCCTGGATGAGAAAGGGGCCCTTGCCCAGAATGATTGAGTGCCCTTTTGGACGTGAAGCCCCCTGCACCTAGTGCCCACAAGGCCCCTGGATCTGCTCCTGGCCCTGGGACCCTGCAGGAGGGGACATAAGGCCCTGCTGCTGCACGATCTGCACCACGCATGCGCTGTAGGACCTTCGGCACACAGCCGTCATTGAGCACCCATTTGGGTTTCTGCAATCAATATCTCCCCATCCAATGTTATTGAGAATGCATGATACCGTGCAAAATACCTATTTCCTATAGACGTAAGGGAAAAGGCAAAATACCCAGAGCAAGGCAGTCTGCAAAGTGTGTGTAATTATAACCAATGGTATTTGGTGGTGGTCCTGGAGAGGATGATGTGAAAATTAAGAAGCGATGTAGAAGTGTTTTATGTTGACAACAAATCTGTGTGCGCAGACCTGGATCAGCTAATTGTACCTTTTTCCTCTTCACATCTCCGAGTAGACTTCTTAGATCCCATCGCATCATCTCAGAGCTCGAACACAGTATTAGGGCTATTGCCTCACATGCCACATGGACAACTTTATCCTCTATAATTAGATATAACAAAATGCCACATACGGTGGTGTAATATGAGATGTTATATGAGATATCTAAAATATATCGTATCAATTGGCTCGGTCAACTGCTAGGGTCTCAAATGAGCGCCGGTCTCTAGTAAACGCCGGTTAAGGTGGGGTTGGAATCAATCTTAAGAACTAAAACAATATTCAAATAAGCGCCTGTTTCATTTAATGCCCTAGGATTCAGGGGTATTGAAATATTGCCCTTGCACTAGGGAGCTTAAACAGGCCAGGGGTCTGTTACTCAGAAGTACCTAAAATATTTAGGTACCTGCACCATCTGTTCTGTGATCTTAGGGGATCTGTTCTACTCTCAGGTGATCTTCCAGTGATACTCTTTGGTGATCTTACTGGACTGATGAGAACAAGATTGGTGCTCTTAGGTGATCTTGGAGGGCTGGTGAGAGCAAGATTGGTGCTCTTAGGTGATCTTACAGGGCTGGTGAGAGCAAAATTGGTGCTCTTATGTGATCTTACAGGGCTGATCAGACCATGAGTACCCAGATTCTTGGTCCCATTCATGATCTCACTCAATTTTTGATCTTATCTGTAATCTCATCTTTTTTTTACATTCAGTGTGTAGGATTATGTTTACCTGGGAGCACCATGCAAGGCCCCCATGCAAGGTTCCTAAATTCATTTTGCGTGCATGATCAGGGTTTGAGTAACAAACCCCCGTATATATACGTATAGACCTTGCCGACTATAAATGCAGGGTTGGTGCACTCTAGACTGACTGCATTTCCTCTTGCTTCATAAATCAGGTATACGGGTAGGAGTGATGGAGGGTAGGGGGGACTTGGGTGAAAGCTGATTCAATCTCCCTTCCTCATTACATCTTCATGAATACTATTTTCTGACAATGTATCATAATCAGTATAACATAATCAGAGACTTAAGCACCATTGCAATGATTGCCACTAAATCATGATCATGGCAAGGAATACTACATGGGGCAATACTTTCAGATATCATACTCCCATTTAAACGTAATTGCATAGAAATCGTAGGGATCGCGTGGGAGCGTGCGGCATGTATCCCCGGCTTTGTGCCCGAGATCTACCGGAAGTAAAGATTTTAGTTCCTTGTTTAGAACTCAAAACAAACCCTTGAAATTGGGGGTTTGCTCCCTGTAGGTTTGGGCCAACTCCCTCCCTTCCCAAATACTGGGCCACAAATTATATATGGAACGTCGGTAGCCGATGGTGTGACTGTGCATGTATGCTAACTTTTCTGTGCAATGATAAATGATGAAAATAAAGGCCATCCCTCACCTTCCAAAGTGTTGCAATACCATATTGGGTAAATGATAGTATATGTCAGTAGATAACAAGTGCCATGTAGTGGCCATGACTGTGTCATTGTATGGTATCAAGATTTAACCTCAGGCAGTATGCATCCAGGTACCGTAGCCCAATGAGACGTGTGTTCTTGCAACTTTCTGTAACGTCCGGCGGGTATGGCTTGCGCCTGTGGTTTAAATGTCTTTTCATGCACTGTATGTTAACGTGGAAGCTTTAAAGTCTCATCATCACTCATTTTCATGATGCATCTGTGTTAGGGAGTAATTCGCAAGTACTATATTGGTTAACATAATGATTCAGTTGGTGCATTAGAATGAAGCAATTGAAATAACTCATGCATCAAGGCTTTTGCATCATATCACAACAGAAGGGAACAGTTGATTGAAACATCATGCTGCCTCTAAAGGGAATGACGCATGCAGGTGTGACTGCTTGAGGCTATGGCATGCGCAGCAAATCCTCAAAATACAGGCTATTTTGACGATCAAACCCTATAGCTATTCCCCACGGCAAAGTTGTTTTCTTTTAGAAATAAACTGAAATATCTAACATTGTCAGAGCTATTTAAAATCAAGGATCATTATCTTGTGAATTGCATGTATACTATAATGCAGCGATATTGTTTTAGTGAAATGCTTCAATAAAGAAGCGTGGATTGAAATCATATTCAGTGTTTTCAGAGTAATATGACACTTGAGTAGAATTTAAAAGATGCTATCGTGATTGAGTTTCCAAGCCCAAACTCCCGCAGGCTAGCAGAAACCGCAGAATCCCGAACCTTACAGTAAAGTTGAGACCTTCAGATGGCCTTAAGATTTATGGTCAGCCACCAGACAACACCTGTCCCTAACGACTCTCGGGACCGTGAGAAGATCTTTAACCCTTTAATGGCCATGTGCTGCATTTAATGCATTATGTCCATTGGTAGGCTTTTATGATTTATGTATACAACCAATGCAATTAAGCTTCCCCTCCAGGGTGACAATGTATTCCTGGTTCCAGTAAAGCTGCACCCATAATGGTGGCAAATTGAGATTAAAGCGTTATGTTAAAGGACTGAAGGTGAGCATGATGCCTCAGGGTTCATGGACCTGTGGCATCAGCGTTCACACACACACACACACACACACACACACACACACACACACACAGAGGGTGACTTACCCATGCTGCATTATAGTGCACCAAGGGCATCCTGTGATTACAGATGTGATCCAAAAAAGCAGCATTGGTGAGTTACTCGCCCATCCATGCATCATGCCAACAAATATAAAAATGGTGCACAAAAGCACTTATGCTATCCTTTGGGGTTGTAAGATTTCCTGAAGGACAGTTTATTTTTTGCAGCAGGCATCTTACCTGAAGTGTTGATGAGGTGTACAAATAATCTAGCAGCAATCATCAAATGCAATAATCTTGTCACTCAAGCTCGTTCTTGCCACTCTCCAGCAGCCCCTATTTAACTCATCTGCAGAAGATTAGTGGAGTAGCTCTGGTTTCAATGTCCAGGGGCCACTTCCTTCTCTAAATTTGTCTCCCTGTACTCCTCCTAACCCTTAGCTCAGGCATGAATCCGATTTCCTGTTCACCCATCCCTACTCCTCCAAGGATCACATACTGCCCCAAGGTGCATACTTTTTTTTAATGATGCACCAATGTAGCATTTGTGAGTAACCAGCGGTGCATCATTTTATCATGCTAAACCTTGAGGGACATAAACTCTGTATATTATGGTCGCCACAATTCATGAATTCATGCAGTCCTTGAGTCCATTATACATCATGACGACCTATAGAGCAATTAAGCGCTATGCAGCCCTAAAGATATATGTTACCCCATTGGCAGTTATGCTGGAGACGTGATACATCATTGAACCTCTATGGCATGCTGCCACTGGAATCAAACAAAGACAGTGTAGGCTGGTTCCTGCAATTGAGCCCCCATGCTCAATCCAGGGTTCAATTACTTTTGCTAGACCTCCCTCATATGTATTAGATAATATGTTAAAAGGCATCACATATATTGCATTTTCTCTTTCTCTACTTAGCTCCAGAATATTTCTAAATGGCAACAATCAAATCTAATGCCATTAAACAAATGAAATTCTATAATAGTGCACTATTGTAGTAGTCTACTATAGGAATAGACAAAGGGAAGTGATACCAACTATTAAATTTAGGTAAGGGTGGTTATGACAGTATGGCGGATCCAATAGATGCGTGGACACATGTAGTCTCAAACCCCAAACTTTATAATAATTTTTTTCCCAGCCTCCAGTGACCATGACCTTTTCTGAAGGATTTTGTTAAACTTCTTTGTCTCTGGAAAACTCAGATCCCCCCTCTCACTTCAAGCCGGATGTGGCCGTAGAGCATACAGTATTGCACAACAGTAAGGTCAGCCCTGGTACACTCTATAGGCAACCTTAATGTTTAGTTGACCAGCCTAAACCAATATTGTGCCTCTGAGAAGTTTCCTAGCCTACTTGCTACAGGCTACATATTAGTCCCCAAGATAGGAGCAATTTCAATGTCTGCAAAAATAAACATTCTTTTCTACTAGCCCAGTCTATCAGTCTATGGCTAAGTATTGTGTTATTGTAGTACCGTTGGCCGTATTTTCTGAATACTAGGATTACTGTCACTTTTGGCAAATGCACTCATTGCAAGATCTAGTGAGTATTGTGAGGACACTGAAAGTGGTTGTTGGATATATCCAGAGCTCATGTCAGTAATAATATTATACATGTCAGTATAGTAATAATACTGTAAGGCAGCAGTATTCTCATACCTTCACTTGGTCGGCTTGGTCTTCATTGCTTATAGATTTCACTGTGCCTGATGGTGTCTGCACTGCATGCCTTTCCAATAATGCACTACATTTTCCGTGGCTTGATAGTCTTTGAACGTTTGCAGGATGTCACTTTATTGTCTTTGTGGGCATTTGCAATGCTACATTGCAAGTTCAATTGAACCTAATAGTTATTGTCCTCCAATATTAGGTTTGCAAGCGGGGCTTTGTATGCAGTAGGCCTACCTGCAATTGATTTACACTAATCCACTTCAAAGTTTGGGTATTTGGTTGTATTGCCACTGCATGAGGTGGCAATGCAATGCTGTGCAGCGATTTAATATCTATTGCTCTTTAATATATAGGATTTCACATTGCGGGAATTGGTGGCAAGACCTCTGTCATTCTTTAAGCACAGTGCTTTATGTGCCCTGTTTTTTTTATAGTTAGCGTTCAGAGTAAACCTGCCTGCTCTGCACTTGTATAAGTTTGATTTGTACATATGTGGATCAACAGGTTTTACCATTAAATTTTCTGATTTCGGCCATCTGGACACAGCAAGGATTGGCAGGAATGCCTGCAGATTCAATCACTCTGCTGATTTTAGCAGCAGTGTCTTTGCAGGCTATTAGTGTTATCAAGGCTGTTCTGCAGCAATGCCGTTAAAAAAGTCTGTGTACATGCAGCAATGCCTTCGAAACTTTTTGTAGATCCGTCAACGCGTCCCCTGTCTTTTTTCCCTTTACCTTTTTTCTTGGGGTGGAAGGTGCGGGGGGGGGGGGATTCCAAACTCTCAAATTTTGATATGCCCCAAAGATGACCGAAGGAAAAGTTTTCCAATGCCGCACCCCTCCCTGTTTTGAAATTTCGCAGCTGAGTCGCCACTCGACCTGGCACTGGACACTGCTTTCACGGGTTGTCTTAGATCTAGTGCTGTTAGTCTTAAAATGTGAGGCCTTTTCAGGGTTTTGAAGCACTGTCTTTTATATTGATTTTTAGATAATTTACACACCTTTATATTATCTTTAACCCTGGCCTTGAACTTATACTTACATTGTTCTGCGGATTTTCGGTCGTAGTAGATGCTTTTTCAGGCTCTCTTGTAGTCATCGGTAGAAATATTTCACCGAAAATTGTGCAACCACAAAGAAGCTACCGGGTATATCATCAGCGTACTTTTGCGCATTTCACTGAGGATTGAAGTCCACTGGACGTAACTACGAATGACGTATTTAAGGGCAAGTTTCAACTTTCTCCACCCATTATTATCAGCACAACTCTTTAATTGCGCCATACCCCTCCGTGTTCTAAGGCATGCTATTTGATGCAGCTGCAAGGCGAATAACGCGCCGGTGCTGTATCTATGTTCTTCCTCCACGGTTGGCATGATGCACCAAAGCAGTTTACCACCAAGGTATAATCCCCGCCCCTGCATTGGTGCATCATAATGGCAATTGAGTTCTTGAGGCATGCATCATGTCGCCCCTACAGAGTTAACATATGGTGAATGCTACAAGGCGTGATATCGATCAAATTCCTAGAGTCCTATCTACGACCAGATAAGGCTCCATTGTCTTGGGCTGGTAGCAGATACGCCGCTGCCAAAATGTCTTATTTTAGCTGCAGCTGGCACCTGGATGTTCGATTCTATGTATACCTGAACGACCGCATTAGTCATACTAGGTATATATATGATGGGTAAATTAACCATTGCTGGGGTGGGCCGTGTAATGCATTGATATACAAGTTTATAAATCGTTGTTATGCATGAATTCACCCAAGTAATTGACTGCATTCATGCACCATAGAGACCCTTAATGTGTAAATCACACAGACCTGCAGTTCCTGCTCAGAGCTGCATATATGCATGCATGTTACAAGCTGACAACAAAGGGCGTAATGAATTCCCTTTACGGGTTAACCATGTGGGCAGCCAGACATAAACAATGCTCCATGCCAAGGGCATGCAAGTCACCCTGTTCGCATGGCCACACATATTGGAGACAAAGTGGATCCCTGCCAGGACAGTCACGGTAGACCTCTGAGCGGACAGACTTTTAGGAATCCCCGCGAGCCCTAATCACAAGCATCTTTTCTGCTGGTCTGCTCACTGATGTTCAGGTATCACAGCACTATACTTTAACTTACAGGCACAGGTTGAGATAGGGCGTGTGTATAGTTATAATTGGCTCATTAATCACCATAATGACGCCGTACTTGGCAGGGCTGAACAAAGAGACCTAAAGTAATTACCTGCGTCATTTAATTAGCCTAACGGACAGAGAACCAGGATCTAAGTAGTATAGGGAGAAAGTCAGGAAATATCCTGTTTGTTTGGAGTAGGCAAAACCTTTGAAATAATATGAGTAAATGTTATTAGTTTCCAAAGTTAATAAAAAGATGTCTACGACTTAATTGAAGGTGAACTAAGTGCATATCTATAGCTAGGGGGTACACAGGTTCTAAAACAACCTCCAAAAACAAAAGAAAAGAAAAAGCGTTTCGCATGGTGTCATCACAGGCACGCATGGTGTCTTCATTGCCTTGCAACTTTGCAATATTTTCTTGTCCCATGTTTCCCAATCTATTATATTCTGACACTTGAATATTCAAACCGAGATATCCACTAATGGGCAGGCACATTCCTGCTCAACTTCTTTTTTCCAAGCGAATTCCCATAAAGGATCCCTCTATACATATGAAAATTGACACCCCAGACATCAATTTGTGTACCTCCCATTTAAATCCCCCCAGGATCAGGCAGGCATGTACCCTCCTTAATTTGAGCTTACAGAATACATCTCAAGTTATATTTGAAGAAAGGCTGGGAGCCCCCTGACGGTGACAAAAGGAGGCAAGTGGCCATGGGAAAGGGAAGGGGGCAGTTGGACGTTTAACCACAAAGATAAATAGAAAAGGCGCACACAATGGACGCAGAGTGGGAGGGGGCAGTCACCCCAACCCCTGAATTAGCAACTGTCTGATTTCTTGATGATTTAGATTATTCTGGTCAGCTTTTTTGGTGGTAAACATAAGTTTGAACAGATGTTAGGGGGTGTATTTCCAAGGTGTATAGATCTTCAGTGACCTTTGTTTGAGGGTTGAATATGTATTTAGTTGACAAAATGTATTACTTGCTTTTTGGCTACAATGCAATAAACTTATAATGCGAGGAAATGATCCATCCTAACAATGTCATTATGGTCAACATTATGTATTAAGACTGATTACAGTGTTTGCGAGTTCTCTTTTTTTTTCTTTATTTTTTTGAGCTTTTGAAGCCCTTCGCATAGTTTGGCGAAGAACTGCCTCATCCCAGTGTCTCATCTTTTGTCTTTCTTCTGGTTTGCCGAGAATAAAAAAGAAAGAAAAAAACTCCTACAGTAATTCCATGTGTTGTTTTTTAAGCACAAAATGTGTGATCCTTCTGAGATTCACTTTCAAGTCCCCTTTACCCAAAGCAAATGATTTGGTAAAATACAATTTAGAATCCCATGATAGTTCCCATGAATTTCTCATGAGTGGTTAATGCACCACAATCAATAACTGATTTACACTAACCCTGCTAGTTGGAACCTTTTATTGAGACGTCCCCAATCCAATCTGGTTCAATTTAACACCCCTTTGGTAATGACATTAATCTGCGGTATGATACCTACAGACACTTTATCTCCCCTCCATGTCTCAGTGCGCAGCTCCAGGGGCTACCCAGGGCACTAGGACTGGGAGGAAAAGGGGGGGGGGTAATTACATATGTACGTCTACTGGAGATCAATTCCTGTCACTTTGACACTAAACTGCCGCGAAATAAAGTAGAGCATGAGTAGTCGAACTAGACATGTGGTGCGTCTCATATTTCTAGTGAGTTTCCCCTATGTGTAGATCTGGATCTTTCTTTTTATGACCCCTTTTGCCTGTTTGCACACGTGCACGGCGGTCAGTTGACCGAGGCGTGGGGGCAGGCGGCGCGCTCCAGCCATTTTCGCGCCGATGCCTGTCCATTTTCCACTCCCCGGGGGTCGGGGGGTGGGGTGGGAGGGGGCTGACCACCACTACATTATACATATCCCTCCGCGCCAGGGACGCAGGTCGCGGAGGGCGCGGTCATCCCCTGTGGTGATTTGTCCCAGTGGATCCACTCCGCAACACTTCCTTACTCACTTTCAAATACCATTTTCCTTCACATATACAAAGTCAAATCTAAGTGTGCAATGTACAAAAAGAGAAAGAACCACTTTTTCATATTGACTTACCACCTTTATGTTAACTGCAAAGTGGGACTATGTTCTGTGTCGGCCTCTGTGTGTCTGTCTACTCCTGACCGTACGGGAACACTACTGTCTGTACACAACAAACACCGTCTACATAAACAAAAGCTGCTCCCCTGTATCCGGCTTGGTGGAAATTTCTCAGAAACACCTTTGCGTAGGTGTAACTAGACCATATATGCATCCCCCTGGAGGCCAGAGGCGCTGTGCGTTTAAGAACACAAGATAACTTACCTTTTCCTACTGCCTGTGGAGGTGGTGGAGGTGGGCGCGTCTGTCTGCAGGATTGTGGGGCTACTGTCGGATCGACGACCGAGCCGCAACCATAGTGGGTGGGGCGGGAGGAGGGAGCAGGAAGGAGGGAGGAGTGGGGGCAGCTCCAGCAGCATCTAGGGGCTTAGGTCCAGGGCCCCAAATTTATGTAAGTCTGCAGGCGCGGCCACGTGGTGGTTGTAGTAGTAGTGGGTAGTAGTCAGTGCATGGTGGGGTGTATAGCACGGTTAGGTGGGTAGGAGTGTGCAGCACGCGTTCCCACGTGTATTGCTGCTGCTTCTGCAACAGCGCTGTGCAGAGGCAATCATCCCCACCCCTCACAGTTCCCTTCAAACCCACCCAGCACGCCTAGTCCCAGCTCTTATTTTACCTTCCCCACCTTGGCTCTGATTTAAAAAGACCTGCCTGTGACAGGTGAAGAAGACCAAGGCCCTTTTCACCCCCACGCTCTGTGTACAGGATGAGTCCCTAGGCCTGCATGGCGCTGTGCCCGGGTGGCGGTTGTTGTGGCTGTTCATTGCATGCTGCCTGCAGACTGCAATTGCCTGCACGCGCGCTGCATGCTGAAGCTGCTGGCTGCATGCTTGCTCGTCCGCGTGCTCCACTCCACCACTCCCACCTACCCACCAACACCCACACTACACCCAATACTACTCCTAGCAGCATTCAGTTTGGACAGACTCAGTGTTAGATCCTAGGGCCCTCAGCAGGCTCCTCAGCAATGCAATAGAATCCCTTAACCATTGGAGGACAGCATGATGTATGCATCTAGGCGTCATGTCTAGCTTATCGCCATGATGCAAAAAAATGCATAACCAGTCAGTAACTCTCCATTGCTGCACTAACCATCCGACTACCCACCAGCGAGTGACTCACCAGCGCCAGCCAGCGTTGCATTGGAGCAAATACCCAGCCCCTGCCAACATATAGATCATTATGTTCACACCGCTCAGAATTGTTTTTGCAGTGGATCAGGCTCCTAAGGCAAATAGCCCTATCTATAGTTAGCCCTTTTGGTGCTAGCAATACTATAAACCTTCCGCACGACCCAGGGTTTTATCATACATGACATATTGTATTTAATATAATTTTTCTCCTTGCTAACCCACCTGCCTACCGTAAAACCCCGTAGACAAGGTGCAACTCGCATAAAAGCTGCACCCTCAGTGGTCATTTTCAGTATTGTTCTGTATACCGGTGGTTTAAAATATACGCCTATCAGGCGCATCCCGACTTCAGGCAGATTCTACGAGGAACAGCTAAAGGACTTCTGCTCGCGCTCTATATATACTAGAATTTTTACGGTACCATTGCTTATAATCAATCTTGGCTCAATATACCAGAACCAAATGGTTCTCCTTCTTCAGTCTATTCTAGCTGTAGAGTAAGCGGTATAGCCAACCCTACCCTTCCTCCTTCTGTCCCTTTCCATAACAAAATGAGGAGTCAATATGCATATATATGTCCACCCCCTTCCTCTGCCCTAACCGCAAAGCCTGCTAGAGGGTCTAAGGTCTATGGGATATACCCCGTATAGGGACAGAAGGGCGCCAGAGGCCCTCAAAGCACACACCAACCCCGGTGGGGTGTTTCAGAAGCAGGTGATGTTTACAACCGGTCATAAGGAGATATGATAACAGTTTTAATAGTGATTGTAGGCTTATACCTGCATGTGTTTCTAAAGCATTACCATTACCTTACTGTGTCTATAACTATATGACTGGTGAGAGATGATAATGGTTGCAGTTGTAAGTTTAGAATCTAACAGTTTTAGAAACAGATATTTAATGTTCATTATCATGTCCGGCTTCTGAAACACCCCACGGGGGCGCTGAATCTTTGATTGGTAGTACCAACTGCGATACTACAGTCCCATCTTTTTTTGCCAAAACACAGCCCCTTTAAACACAGCTCAATTTTTGCAGCCCCCCTTTTTTGAGGAAGCCTGTTAACAGCCCCCATTTTTGGGGCCTTTTTTCCATTTAAATAAAGTTTCTTTGACAATAATACTCAGGAATTTCACAGCCCTGGAGTGATAACATGAAATATTCAAGTTACTTCTGTTCCATGCAAGGCATAAAAGGTATAAACAGCCCCTCAATCTCAAGATGTAATTCAGCTAACAGCCCCCCTTTTTCTGCCCTTTGATGGGTCGACAGCCAACGCTCGGCGGGGTCGGTACCACAGTTGGTACCCAAACCAAGGCTCAGTGCCCCCACCCCCGTGCACCAACCCCTCCATGCTTGGGATTTGCCGCCGGTGGTGGTAATTGGCGACCATTTTGGTGTTGTCTGACTGAAAATCTCCCGTTTTCCTCCTCGGTTTGGGCCATAGATGGGGTGACGCCGGGCCCTGAGCCCCCTTTGTCCGGCCGGGTCGGCGGCCGGGCGCCCGGGGCCGATGAGTAGTGGGTAAGGGGAGGTTGGGACATTTTTGCGGTTAGAGGTTTGGGTGGTGGTAGGACATGGAGCGTCCACAGGCCGCTGAAGGCGCCTGTAGGGGCCGACAGGGGGCTCTGATACACTTTGTGTCAATGGCAGATAGAGGAGAAGGTGTAGGGAGGTGAGGAGGGTGTTTTAGCTCATCTGTATGTGTGTACACCCCTTCTAAGGCCAAACAAAAATATATCTAAGTAAAGTAACAAAAAGCCATGGTTCAGCTTTAATTTGGCGAAATATAAAATACTTTGTAATAAAAGAAAAGAATAATTTAGAAATGGATCCCTTTGAATTCCCTGCCCTCTCATATGGCAATGCAGTCCTTAAAAGGGCTGGGTCAGAAGGCCGGCCAGATGGCCAGTGGCGGACAATTCACTTTCTTGGTCTGACCTGAAACACAGCTTTCAGATTAATGCCTCACCCCCCCCCCCCCTCACTAAAGCACACATACACTCACACAGTACCTTTTATACCGTAACCTTATAGTGGGGAGGTAGTTTTCATTGTCGTGATTTAAAAGTTAACGCTAACACAGCTCCTTCCCCACCCTCCCCTCCCCATACACCGTACTACATGTACACCCCACACATTGATACAGTCTATCCCTTAGACTCTATAGCTGTCTGGTGACTGTACCATGTGATCTGACAGGTATAGAGGGTGCCACAGGTGTCCTACAGCGTCTAAAAACCAAATCTACGTCCTCAAAACGGAACATGGCGGTTTCCGGTAGCGTCTCTGTGTCGACGCGACCTCTGGCGGTGGACATGACGGTGGTTATAAGTAAGGGGCAGTTTGGAAGTAGGACAAGAAATAGGGGTTTGGTTCAGGTAGGTCTGAACCAATATAGGATCTACCAAAGACCTACATTAGTTTCACCAAATTTAATTAAGGAATATGCATATATAGTACGTCTATATAACTTACGTAAAAGATAGGCCTGCGGTTAAGCATCCAGGAGTTTTCATATGGTACTGTATAGGCGGATAAGTTAAAGGAAATGGAAATAGAAAATAAACATGGTCTAATCAAAAACCCCTTTCTCAAGTTTCTCAAGGGCCTCTAGAATAGCCTGTGATACCAAGTATCAATTGAGAACGACTGTAATTGGACAAAGGTCGAGCACCTATTTAAAGCCAAAAACACCCAAAACACTCATATTTCTTCTGACATGTGCATGTATGTGAAACACAGATTTTCATTTTGAGGCTTTATAAGTAGATGGGGGCAGCTTGTGGTTAGAACTGGGGGTTAGGGTAGAGCATGGGAGGATAACATTGAGGGTGGGGTTGGTGGGAGAAAGGGGGGGGGGGTCAAAAGATGAATGACCTGTGTCACACGTGGGAGGAGTCTTTGTTAAACATGCAGACGACATTTAAAATTATAAAAAGCCATGCTTTAATTTTTTTCGCGCGAAAACAAGAAAAGAAATGAACAAATCATAAAAGAGCAGTAAAACTCAACTTTATTTTCGCTCATTCGCCATCTGGGCCGTTCAATATTGAATTACCATTAAAGAATTGACCTATAAAAGGTTTGGCAGTGGGATGGGGCACAACATGTGCGCCCGTCAGTAGTGTCGTCTGGTTCTTCACAAGTTTGTGGTTTTGGCGGGAAGGGGTGGATGAAGAGTGTTTGTGTCGTCTGCTTCATAAATCAGATGGCGTAGTGACATCTACAGATAAACATAATGATGAATTAACAGGTGGGTGCCATGTGAAGGAGGAGCTTGGTTGTACTATACATAGGGGTTATAGCCTTAATAGGGAGTTCGTACTATAATATAGGTATACTAGTGCATGTAGTAGCTCAGAATATACTCCAAGGGATTTATGTCAGAGGGTAACGATATTTGAACTTTGAAGAGCTATAACTATTGTGTCACGTTGATCTAGAACCCCCGGTCCCCGCACTCTCTATTGGAGAATGACTCCATGTTATGGGTTTTTAAAATGAACCTCTTTTCCACAAATCTTGGCTCTAAAAGTACCCCCCTTTTTCCATGAAAAGCACAAACTTTTAGGGTGTTAAAAACACCTCTTTTTCTGCTAAATCATGGAAATCTTATGCAGGGTTTCCCATATCTGAATTATGAGATAAAGGCATTCCGTGTATAATAGAATAATGTATGAAATGTTATGTGCATGAAGGTATTCATTGCAAAAAGGCTTCTTTGTAATCACATAAAACACCTGAGGTTGTGCATTGGATGAACCAGGCAGATAGTGGCCCCTTTTTACAATAAATACAGGGCCACTGCTAAAAATATACCCCCTTTTTTTACCATGGAAGTGCGAGGACCGGGCTAGAACCTATATCGTTATTTTTGACGACCTTGCTTGGCTAATTCTGCAAACGCCTTAATTGGCTTGATGGTGGTCTTTATGTACAGGCAGTCACTTTGGAGATCAATAAGCTAACAACTTTGAACACAAATAACGGTTTTCAACGGAAAACAAAGTTATAAAAATTCAGAACAGCGAAAAGAACATCCGACTTTGGTGTATTTCAAAATGTGTAACTTCTAGTATAAATTTGCCTTTGGAAATCCAGACACTTTTGGATCCATGGCCGGGATCCATCTCATTTAAAACATTTGCCTGCAGCGTACCTATGACAATTGGCCATCCTTAGGTTATTACCACTCAAAAATGATTCCTTTAGTATAATCAAAGTAGACAGTCTTGGCTATGGAAAGCTGTGAAGGCACAATATCAAATGCTATTTTACTAACTTATTTTTCTATATTTATATTTGTTTCTTCATTTTTGATTGCCACGTGCGTTTCATATCGCACATGTGGATGTCGCTTTCCGGTTGGAGACATTGCATGGAATGAGGGGCGTGATGCAACATGGACTTTATCTCCTTAACACAAACAATTACAGGAAATGGACCAAAATCTCCAACAAGGAGGAAGTGCCACTTGGCCTTGGTTAACACAGGTCCACAGAGTGTGTCACAATGAGGACAATGATTGTAAAATCTTCCCTCCCCCTCTCATCCCCTCCTCCTCTTTACATTCTCTGTCTCTGTTTTTGACGCTCGTCCTTTCTCTCTATCCCCTCTTCTCCCATGCTCTGGGCCCATCCTCCTTATTTCTCTCAATAGTTTGCAGGTGTGCAGCCTTGCTCTCTTTACAATTTTGTGGTTGAAATAGGGGGATGTACAAACATGATTCTATAAGTTACAATTCAGAAAAGGGAATTTGGTTGGCCATAACATAGATTCATTTTTTACTTGGAGGGCGATGATACACATGATCATAGATCCAATAGAGGATATTAAGAGCTGCTGTTCTTTGTCATGTCTGTGGCTAAGTGGCGAAGACTAAGTTTATGGCAATTATACAGTCTGAGTCCTGCTGTCCTTGATATGCCGCCCTATCTACACAAACAGACGTTAAAGACCTAAATGAAGGCTCATATATCCGTGATATATCCTCTACGGTAAATCCATGCCGCTACCCCAGGTCAAAGGTCACGCAAACGCTCCTCAGACGCCCTTGCCAAGTTGTAAAAAAGCCCCTCACAATGGCTTTACCAATGATTAAGATGCTATTATTGCAGCACCATTTCCACAAACTATAAATCAGTTCACACACTTCCTCAATTTACAATGGCTACTTACCAGGGGTGTTTTCTATTACACCCACGTGTAGTTTATAAATAAAACCCTACGTCCTGTAGTCATTGTAAATATAGAGATAATAGGCTCACAACGCCCACACCAAAATCACCTACTGTGAGGTAGGGGCGGTGAATCAAACTTTGTCCTTTTAACACGTGTATTAGATACACAAACAGAGTTAGAGTTGAGGCCATTTTAATCTGAGACACACATGTCTACATGAATAACACAAGGTCGCGTGCCCTGTTGTTAGACATGTTATATACCAAAAACCAATATCTATATACCGAAACCGCACAGTGACATTATGGCACAAAACAATACTTTGACCTCTGGGTGACTTGTGCTAACTAGACACTGACCCAGGCATATATTCTAGCCTCAGATAGAAGAGGAAAGCGTGCTAGGTTCCATCTCTAAATTAAGCACGCCTGTATAGAGGTCTTAGGCTTGCGGTTAGGCCCGGCCGGGGCCCCATTCCTAGGCCGTAAGTCACACAAGCGGCCGACATCGAGCGGCGGCCGCTGACGGCGCGCGGGCTCTGGGAGGGGATCGCGCGGGGGCGGCGCCTAAACGGCCAACCGTCGGTCATATCGGAGAAGGGGTGAAGTTTCTCTCCCTGAAACTGGAGGGGTGAGTAAGGGCCCCATCTCTACACCAACACCACCACCCAGGGTATGTACAACAGCTCATACATGATGATACACTCACTCAGCCTTAGGTAGTGCTGAGAGATATAAGCAGCAGGAGTAACAGGAGTTGTACAACACACTTACTCATCAATATAAACGCCTACTGACCTGTGTAGTAGTTGTACTAGTAGCATTATGGCTAGAGTAACCTAAGGTCCTGGAGGTACCTACATGTGACCGGTGACACTGACTGACCCAGGAGGACCCGCGCACAGGAGGAGGGTGGCATGGAGAAGCCAGGAGGAAGGGGATCGGACACAGTATGCAACCCGCTAGGTAAGCATAGGTTAACATATTAGACACATGGTTAGATCTAGTGCTATTGAACTAAGAAGTAGGGGCTCTAGACTGCATGTTGTTGTCCTGTTCAGTGGGTTATATGGGCAGTCAGAATAGGTGTCGGGGATTTCCCATATCGACTCACGACTGGAAGAGCCCCCCCCCCCCCCCGCCGCTCACTCCACTCATCAGCTCCTGAACTGACTGAGTCGCCATCCGGGTTTGGACGTCCATATTGTTGTCGTATTATGGGTCTAATGTAGCCAACACGACAACCATGCTGGCCCCGTCCTGATCACTAACGTAATACAGCTTGAGTGGAGATTGCGTGAGTAAAAAAGGCCGACAGCCAACATCCAGCCAGCCTGGATGGTCATCGCTTGGTGATGATTTTCCTCACACGCCTTTCACTTAACGCGGCAGATACATTTAGAAATCCACGTATAAACTTCATTCATTGCATTTCTAGGGACAGACGCAATGTCTATTCAGACTACAAACATCGTCTGTAGCCAGTATTTTGGAAGACTGCATCTCCAGACATTTGGTTAATAGTGCTAGGGTTTGTAGATTTTGTCACGAAGCATGTCACTGGGCCGGAAGAGCTCACCAGCCTTCCACGAAACCAATCGTGGCCTGCTAAACCACAAGTTGTCAAGGAGAAAGAGACACTCTATTGGCGAGACGTTCTCTTTTATCATTCTATTTTGTGTACAAATAACAATGCCTCAGACGCAAAGCAAAGTGGTGCAACGCGCAGATTAGGACATTTGGCATTGTATAGAAAATTCAAAACTGACAAATGGCTTAAACGTATACTTCCTGCATAAATCTATAATATTAAGTAATATAAACTTCATGTATTTGGGACAGAGTGGCAATTCTACAATGGCAAGTGAACAGCGAAATATTATATATACATGTAGAGGGGAGATTTAGCATATATATTGCACATGCCTAATGGATATCTCTATGTCTCTGCAAATCAAATGGGTTAGACATAGGCATATAATTAAAGCAGTTATTTGATATTATATTTTGATCTGACATCTGTCATATGGGAATTCATCCCGGAGATTTTATAGATGCTTAAAATTATGTGTCAGAGGTCTAATAATAACCAGAATTGAGAGTAATGCTAATCTTGTCCCGGATACGGTTTTGGCACAGCGCCCATGTTGAACGCTACCATCAAATTTGTCAACAAATTAGAAATCCGCTGCACCAATGGAAATATCACTCTCCACTCAACCCTGCAAATGTGTATGAGTTAAATAGCTTACCACATGACATATTGTGCATTTACCATGGTTACGTGGATGCAATTTTGCATGCAAATTAGCGATCCACCCAACCAATAAAGAGACTTTCCGAGCATGCTAAACCACACCCTTGATTTACATTTTGCATATACTTTGGAATCGCTTTCCTGACGTATTATAGTCATGTTAACGATGCATGTACCTTGGTTACATGTAATTTTCAATGCAAGCAGCTCCAATGACCAATGAAAAGCCATGGCTTATAAATAAAAATTTACATGTGTAGTTACATCTAATTGCATTGCCCTGACTATAGATATTTCATGCAAGTTGCACATGCAAATTAGCAATTCAAAACCCATGGAAGCATTCTGTCTCACGCCCGACCCCCTGTAAAACTTGTCTATGATATCTGCTGGATAAGACGCTCTGTGTTAAATCTCAGTCAATGCATGTTTCCAAGACACAGGTTGCTCACAGCCTCCATGGACACGTGCTATTTTGCATGCCAATTACTGACCCTCATAACCCAATGGGAAACCATCACTTTCAAACCTACCCCTAGTTGTCTATATAGTTATACACTTACAGGTGTTTACAGGTGTTGTTGTTAATGATTAAGGTCCCTAGACACCCTTTTGCACATGTACATCCATAATGGTTGTCAGTGACCCGCAACTTGCTAGTAGGGAAAGTCCCTTTTCCTACTTATACCCCACCTCCTATAGACTGACCCCTTAACCCTTTATTGGTAGAATACCCTTCTATTGACATGATACATGAATATTGTACTTGCGAGTAACTCGCTAGTTCATCATGATGACCCAAAGAACTGGCATAATACAGCAAGTTTTGTTCCGGCGAATCACTCCTTCCCCGCAGTTGCATCGCTATGCATCACGACAAAACCTGGGTATGAATAATGTTGGCATCAGGGTTAATAACCCTATAGTTATAGCAGGATGGAGGGGGTAGGGTTTCTACAAGCAGTCATAATGTGTATACATGAGGCACATGGGCGCACTGCCAATTTAGTTTGCAGCTGCAGGAGGTTCTGTCTGAAGAGAATCTGCTATTTAGCAAAGGTTGAATGAAATAAATAGATGAAAGGGTAGGAAACATGGATGGAGTTGAGAGTTCTCATTGCATTTACCAAGCATTTGCTGCATGATCTGCATTATACTCAATCATCTAGCTTTGTGCATGGTTACCATGGTTAACACCAGCGGCGGTGAAACAGATCTCAGGAATGTTTTGGACTATTTTCACTCAAACTGAGGTTATTTCCTCAAGATTCTAGGATCGCATCCTTTCAAATCGTACCTTAATCCCCATACGACATCAATGCCAGAGGTTGTGTATGTGTGTGCCGTATAGAGACTTTCCCAAAACTACCGTGTTTTGGAGTGTTGATTGAAAGAAAAAAAACTTCATTTTGCAAATCCATTGGGCCTTTGTATGATCTAGAGTATATCCTTCCACACATCGTCTCAGGTTACACTAACTTCTAGGACCAGAGTCTAGATAGAGCTAGGGAAACAGCATGGCGTTTCACACGAAATATTGAGTCATAGTTTCATTACTCATTACTTTTACCATTTTACCCATTATAGATGCAGCTATTTGGGAGGGGAAATAGTATGCGATTCTTAAGATTTGTTTTGCACATAATTTTAGACTACGTGACTCCCTCACTTTTAGTATACATGTAGATTAAAAATGCATAACCATGTGCAAACTGAGAAGGAGGGGGGGGGAGGTTGGGGTGAAATGGAATACCCCCGATAATGAGTCAGGAATGTATGGGCAGTCTTGAAGGCTTGGGCAATGCATCTATCTACCAGATACAACGCAATTTACAGAAAGCATTCCATTTTCTCTGCATGCATACTTAAATATGCTCTGTGGAATAAGCGCAGACAAATATATAATAGTAGGAGAAGCTTGACCTGAGTAAAATAGCACATGTGTCACCTTCCATGATGATACCTGTTCTTTCTTCTATGCCAATATTGTTTCACTCGTGATACCCTTGGACAGGACATAATACTAACAGGTAGACATTGCTCCCTTTTTAATTAGCCTTAGTTCTCTATACGCAATAAAAACCTGTTATCTAGATTCCCAAACCTGCTTGTCATTAACCTGATCGATTTGGTGAGAAAGATTAGGGCTCTATCTGGCATGTGTTAGATAGCACATTGACCAGGTCTCGGAGAGGTCTGATATATGTTATACCTGTAGTGTATAGCTTGGTGTATGGAGACCATGCCAATTAATATCTCACCTGTGAATAATGCAATTGTTACAGCCCATAATTTAAAATTCAAATTGCACATGCTCATATGGTACAACTGAAATCTTTATGATAGTTTCCTTTTCCATCGATAATGCACAGGATCCACCCAGAATGAATATGCCATTAATAGTATAAAAGAAAATAGGGGGCATAGTATGCTGTATCCTTCTCTTACACAGAAAGAATGATCCATTTTTACTTATGTTGAGCACTCTTACTGTGTAAAAGCCCTAGCTCAGAGCATTTTGTCAGGAAGCCATATCTCAACATGGTACGACTGTGCACAGCAATTGCAATTTAAACCCTCGAGATAAGGGTGGGTGTATGATCAGCGCTTATGTAGAAAGTAAAATAGTAGCCGTACCAGTGGAGGGTGTTGCTCCTATAGTAAAAGGAAGAGCTGGCTAAAAATGCCCTTGCTTCCAGTCCTTTCTTTTCATGTAGCTATAACTTGTCCCTTTTGTTGCTCACAAGTGGTCATTCAAGTACAGTACTGAAAAAGGGGGATTTGAGTAGGTACCTAGTTGGGAGTAGTCAGTCAGTATAATAAGCTATAGAGTGTGTGACATGAGTAGGTACCTGGTAGTGCAGCTCTCTCTATTTTAAACAAGGCAGGTGACTTTTCAGACTAATGTGGTGAGTGCAAGTACTTAGGTGAAGCAGTGCACGACTTGTTTAGAAAAGAGGGCACATACTCACAGCTTTTTTTACAATAGGAGCAACACCCTCCAGGGCAATCATTGGGAGGCCACTAGATGCAAGCTGTAATGGTATACTTCCAGGTTGTTTCTTGGTTAGGTGTGATTCGTTTATGTAAAGTGTGACAGGTGCCCTCCATGCATTTCCTACAGTTGCCCGAAATATATTATGTTTACATCGTGATGTTTATATCTACAAAAGAGTGCAATGTAATCTTGCAACTTTATACACACTGAAAACCTGGAAGGTCTGAAACTACCCAGCAAATTGTCGTGAGTCCTTGTCAACCTGTGTGAAGTGGCTCACGCATGTCGCTAGATGGAACACGACGTCGTTATAGCACAAGATCACCAGGAATAGCAATTACTATGCCATGTGAGTCTAACACACACTGGCGAAAGATGACGGAATGAGTTATCACTCAAAAAGGAGTCACCATTGATGACCAATCATGGCGACAGATGACGACAATTTGCTGGGTAGTCAGTGGTGACGACTTTAGGTCCTCAGGTTGACAATACCTAAAACAACTACCTTAGGTGGTCAAAATGATGACTTTAGGTCATCACCCTGACAACCTAAGTCATGAGTATGACAATACTGACAATACAGAGTCATCATACTGATGACCTAGGTTGTCAGGTTCATGACCTAAAGTCATTTAGACCACCTAAGGTATAGCTGTTTTAGGTATTCTCAACCTGAGGACTTTTAGTCATCACCACTGACTAGTTTTGGAACTTCAAGGTTTTCAGTACATGTATTCATAGATACACAAAGCAAACTGTTTCATGCAGATATTTTTCTTTTCAAAAGAAAGCCATATGCGGATGTTCTTGGTCCGGTTTCGTATGATTTTGAAACTATTCTTTGTTTGTCAGAGATAATCATATTGGAGAAAGAATTATGAGCTTGATAATGAAACTCTGTAAATAATCTCTGTCATCATTTTCCACTACTCCGGCTTCTAGAACCCGTTCATATTTTGCAAATTCCTGTTAGGAGCTGGACAGAAGATCGATATGAGAATTCTTTCTTCAGGACACGATGGAATACTTCAAGTTGTTTCATTATCTCTTTCTTATCATAAAATAGCTACTACTTGTACCGGGTTCACTTATCGATTCAGCAAAGTCAAATATCGCCAGGAAAAAAACTACAGATATACCGAATAGACCTAGTAGGCCTATGATCTATAATCGTAGAGATACACATTGTAATTATCAATATCTTTACTACCAATGTGGAAAAGCGTACATTATAAAATTAATTATTTCATGATGCCCTCTTATCAGATATAGCTTTTACATTGAGTAAAATGATTCAGATGTATTTTTTGGCACGTCTGCGATTATTTGGACAGGGAGCAGGCTTCCTTGGTGCAGCCTATCATCAAAATAGAACAAATGCATCAGGAGCTGCATTATTTAAGTTTTGAGAGTGCTATGAAATATGTTTTCAAATAGGAGCAGTTCCGTGTAAAACATCATTATATCATGTACGGTTAACTCAGTAGGCCAATTTAATAATGAAAAGAAACATGCAAATAACATATTGACTCCATACCAGTGGGGGCTTTAGACCTGGTTACAGTACTGTGGATACTTTAGCCAAATTCATGGATGATATTAAAAGAAATCTGAATGTGGGGAATTCTATTATTGCTGCCTTTATTGACCTGAGAAAGGCATTTGATACCGTAGATCACTCTGTCCCTTTAGTGAAACTCAATCACTATGATATATGATCAGACAACTACCATTTTTGAAAATTATTTATCAAATCGCTTTTAGACAATTTGTGCTAATGGTAGAATGTCTGGCAGTGATAGGGTGGTCTGCGGTGTCCTTCAGGGTTCGATATTAGGCCCCTTGTTATTGGCCTAGCCCCTGCTGGGTCATTGGCAGTGCCTTTTTGGTCGAAAACTGATGGTCATGAATTGAAACTTTACATGGGAACTGCTCATCGAAATTGGGGGATAACTAAACAAAAAATCAATCATGGAAACATGTTCTTTAGGATCTTGTCTTTCATTGTACATGCACAATTCCTGGGAAAATCTTTTCTTTAGCTATGAAAATAGCTGAAGAAAAAACCTGACATAATAGACCTACTTTCTCACGAAAATGAGGCTCCATAGGATAGCATTGTGTGATAGATCTTCGCGATAGACATAACACATGGGCTCCTATGGGAATTGTCCAATTAAGACGCTTTTTTCAGTACCTAAGGGTGGAAGACCGTCCATATAACGCGATAGCTATCACATTTCTGGCAAGGCGAGTATAGGACTCTATGTACATAGTAGTATACACAGAGGACGCAGGCTGTTATGATTTCTATGTCTTAGCCCTTACACCGGCTACTGTGTACGCCCTCTGACATACTATATATATATACATATGTACTAGTCTTTAAACTCTCCCTTCCAGCCAGAACATCCATGCGCGCAGAGTAACCGGTCGTCATATTTGATTTTATAACAGTGAATGGATAGGGTGTATTCGATTCAAATCGATAAATATTGTCCAAAATGAATGGATAATATTCAAAATTTCAAGTTAAATCAATAGAATCTATCATTTCTCCGTCGAAAATGCTACTTCCGGCAAGGAGGGTTCGCGCATGCACACAGAACATTACAATCCAAAATGGCGGACAGCGAGATGATCGACTCACGGTTGCATCGAAACTGCTGGATTATAACAAAATGGAGGAGAATTACATTGTCTCGTGCATATGTATGGTTAATATGTATCCTTATTCAAGACCTGCTGGTATTGTGCAATGCTTAACTCGCCAGGAGAGGAGTTATTGGCCAATGAAACATACGAGCGCTAATGGGTGCATCCTCTATAGCCTTAAGCATTGAGTCTTCGACACACTGTCACTATATTGACAGTCCCCTACAGTAGGTGGTGGGCGACTGGGCCAGTCATGCATGATTGGATGCGTTAAATTTTTTTTACTATATGTGAACGATGTTATATGTGATAATCAGTGTAAGGTTAAGCTATATGCGGATGATACTGTTATCTACTCAGCATATAACTGTTTCGACGCAGCCAAACTCCTCTTACAAAATGACCTTGAGATGTATGACACATGGTGTATTGTCCATAAATGTAGCTAAAACAAAAATTATGATCTTTTCATCAAGTACTAGAAAACTTAATACCTTATCATCCAATATCCATCTCAATAACCAACTTTTACAAGTTGTACCAAGCTATAAATATCTAGGAGTAACATTGGATCCACTTTTGTACTTTAACCTACACCTAGCTAATCAGGTCAAACCATTGCCTATAAAACCTATAAACTATGCTTACTAAGGAGCTATCTAGATGTTAAGCTTGCTATTAGGATATATAAAGCTACAATTCTTCCTTATATGGAATATGCTGACATTTGTTTTACAACTACCTTTGATAAATATTTAGACCAGCTACAGTATGCCCAAAATAGATGTATGAAGATTTGTCTGAAGGTGCCTCATATGACAAATACTGTTTACATACACAATACCACCAGGATTAATACATTGGCTGATCGTCGAATGATTCATTTATTGAATTACATGTATAGTAGAGCAAGAAGTCACGAATATAGTGATGAGAGGGCCATAGCCACTAGATTATATGATGCCCCCACACTAAAGGTTAGATCTTATGCGGTAAGTATGGAATTCTTTGGTGCCACTTGCTGGAATGCTTTGCCTGCTGGGAGAAGGAATGCCCTTTCCCTGGAACAATTTGAAATTGATTTGAGGAAGTTTTTGGCAAACCTCTTCCCATATTGCAAAGTATAGTGCTCTACCTTATATCTTTTTCTTACAACAAAGCTTTCTTGCATATGATACAGGATTCTTATGTGTGACATAGAATCCACTGGTTTGATATTGTACTATAACATCTGTCAGTTGGCTGTATAGTGGCTCCCTTGTTGTTATTATCATTGTTTCTTTAATATGTGCCAACAGTTTCGAAATTACTTTTGAGAAGCTAGGTAGAACCAGAAGAATCAACCCATACACTAATGCAGTGGGGATGAGGTTCTCTACCTTCTGATTTGACTCTTTCTCTACACATATTGCGTTCAAATATTTAATACTTGAACTGTAACTATTTTTCCTCTTCTTGGTCTGTCAAACTTACAGATGGTATCCACGAAAGATGTCTGTTATCTATTATATTCAGTGTCTAATACCAACAAAATGAACAAACATATTATTTGATTGTCATTGTCGATCTCTTCAAACCTTTATTACAATACCAGTATAAATTATGTTTACATATTACTGTGATACATCAATCGACAACCCTGAATATGTGATATGAAAGTATTGAGCTTATGGACTCAATAAAGTAAATACAAACCAATAAAAAAATGCAAGCATGGGTTAAGGACACTTATCAGTAATATTCATTTGAAGAGATATAACCCAGCAAATTGTCGTGACTCCTCGTCAACCTGTGTGAAGTGGTTCACAGATGTCGCTAGATGGAACATGACCTCGCTATAGCACAAGATCACCAGGGATAGCAATGGTGGTGATCACATGGCCTCACCTCAGATGGCGAGGATGTTGATCACTCATCCTCACCAGGGATGGTGACATGAGTGATCACTCATCCTCACCAGGGATGGCAACATTAGTGTTCACTCACTTCGCTAGATGAGACGCACACCACGTCATAATGCACGTTCACCATGGATGGCAAGGACCGTGATCACTCACACTCAAGGGGGATGGTCACTCACCTCGCTAGATGAAATGCGTACCTTGTGATAGCACAGGTTCACCACAGATGATGAGGATCTTGATCACCCACACTCACCAGGGATGGCGACACGAGTGATCACTCACCTCGCTAGATGAAACGCACACCATACCATAGCGCACGCTCACCACGGTTGGCGAGAGTGGTGATCACTCAGACTCACCAGTGATGGCGACGCTGGTTATCACTCACCTTGTTAGATGAAAAGCTCATGATCATCGACATTGGGCCTCACATCTGCCAGATCAAAGTATGTTTTGCCAGAGAAGGTATTGCCATATGTATATTCCCTCTAACCACAGACAAGGTGTTCATGTAGATATTTCCCTATGTATTTTTCCTGTAATCAGAGAAAAGGTGTTTATGGATAGTTACTTTCATTTTAGAGATACCTCTAAATACCTCTAAATTTAATTGATATTTTCTCTATATAATCTTGTTTGATTCAACTCTGAAGTATTACATGGAAATTAGTGTGAAACAAAGCACATTTGATACATATGGGACTTATACTTCATGCCCACACTTCCTAGATAGGCTACATGTTGAACAGTGGTGCTGTCTCAACAACTTTGGCAATGGTGGTGATAAGTTGCTATTCTGAGTGAGAGTGAGTGACAGATGATGCAATCGAGAGCATTGACTTGGAGTGACACAAATTCACGCATCGAGTGAGACCAATATTGGCAATGGTGGTGATAAGTCGCCATTTTGTGTGAGCGTTGATGACAGTGGCACACACTCACACAGCGAGTGACATTCATGTCAACGATGGTGGTGATAAGTCGCCATTTTGATAGAAGATTAACTAGGAGTGACACAAACTCATGCAGTGAGTGAGAGCCATGTGGCAATGCAGGTGAAAAGTCGCCATTCTGAGTGAGAGTTGACAGACAGTGGCACATATTGACGGAGTGAGTGAGATCCATGTTGGCGATGGTGGTGATAAGCTGCCATTCTGAGTGAGAGTTGACTGGGAGTGGCACATACTCACGCAGGGAGTGAGATCCATATTAGCGATGTTGGTGATAAGCCGCCATTCTGAGTGAGAACTGACTGGGAGTGGCACATAATCACACAGTGAGTCAGATCCATGTCGGCGATGGTGCTGATAAGTCACCATGCTTTGTGAGGGTTGACAATGGGTGACACATACTCACACAGTGAGTGAGATCATGTTGGCGACTGTTGTAATAAATCGCCATGCCATGTGAGACTGACACACAGTGGCGAAAGATAACACAGTGAGTTATCACTCAAAAAGAGTCACCATTGATGACCAATCATAGCGACAGATAACGACAATTTGCTGGGAATACTGTCCAGTCAACACTGTGCTGAAACAGATTCATATCCAAAGGGATATCTTTCTAGGCAGCTGTAATGCAGTCTACAATATTGATTGTGAGATTCCTAGCTTTAAGTTGTACAGGTTTCAAGATTGTGACACGATCTGCGAAAAGGGGTCTTAGTGCAGGGGACAATAAGACCCCCTTTCCCAGTACATTTCACGCTGTGATAGTGGTTGCATCATGTGATAAGGTGCTATGTGTGCACGTAGGCATACATCAGGCAGACATTGGTAGACGCCCATAGCTTTAAATCTTTATGGGCTTCATAGTGCATTAATGCAAAAGCGATATGACCTGACAAGTGTCATTAATTGTACATCATGCATGCTGACCCAAAAGTGACATTAGTGCATCATGCTGACCATTAATCTTTTACGTCATGCTGACCCAAAAGTGACATTTGTACATTATGTTGAACCTAATGTGACATTTGTACATCACGCTGACCCCAATTCAGGATATTTCTGGCACAATACATATTGTGGCACGTATGGTTCCATGTGGCACGTACGGTTCCATGTCACAAATAAGTGTCTAGTGTTAAAGTGGCTGGTAGATTTCTTTCCTAATTTCTGTCATTAAGACCTTGTATTAGTAGAATATTGGGAACACAAAAATAATTTCACCAACATACAGATTCAGTATTATTAGCAATCGATATTTGTTGCACGTATGGTTCCTCTAAAGCTACCCCAAACTTACTTGAATTCACATAGATCGAAATACTTGGTTAAATGTTTGATACCCAAATTTATTGTATATTCCATCTTAAAGTATGGGTATAAGGTATTTTATTTAGAGTTTTTGATCTGATTTATATATGGTTATTCACCTAGCATTGTTCACTTAAAAATGAGGCACGTACGGTTCCACTCTACCTACACCACAAGTATTTAAGCAACACCTCCAGGCAGATTGAGTGAATAGTTCTTAGAGTGATTATATATAATGCTAATTATTGTGGGCTAATGTAAAAATCTAAATATTAGTGATTTCCAATGCATTTTCTATTTACTTTGCCCTGTAACATTGGGAGCACTAAAATATTCGTTTAGAATACCCCCTAAAAGGCCCATATTTTGGGGTCTGCTGCTTTTAATATAAATCATAGATGGGCAAAAGCATGGTTTAGAAGCAAGATCCTGATCCTACTCCCCTAAGGAAAATGAAAAATAATCAAAACATTCAATTTTTAATCCTATTAATCTTCTTACTATGAAGAAAAATGGGTTTGACCCCATCTCGCTGCAATTGACCATATATCGTACGCTGAACTAAAAGGAGAGATTACACAGGATCTCTATTGATTTAAGGAATGCTAAGTTGTTTAGATGTGGGGTACAACAGGCACTTTCATCTGAGCTAATAGGTTTAGGCTGACATTGTCTAGAACAGTAGTACAGGGAGGTGTTGGACTTGTCAGTACTAGGGTAACTCGGATTGTTAACAATAACAAGTACTAGGGTAACTTCATTATGAGTTACCCTTGTACACAACTTTCAGTTTTGCCTGATTTCTATGTAATCCAAGTAATGTAGTAAACCAAGGGCTTGCCTCCATAAGTACCGATGCCCTAGCTAACACTCTGCAATATTATTAAGAAGTACAATAGTGTATTAACCGCATAGACTGTGGAAAAGTGTTCACACTTGTTTGCCCATGGCCCTTCTTGTTGGATGAGGTAACTCTCAGTTACCCTAGTACCTTCTGCACTGTGAATGTAACATTAGCCCATTATGCTGACATCAAAGATATGCATCAAAGCAGCTCTGGTGAGTACCGTAAATATAACAACACTGCATTGTCAAATCATAACCCTCATACAAACCCAAAACCTGCGTAGACTTCGTTACCCATTCAAAGTTTGTTTTCTTTTTCTTAAGGGGTCCATCCACAAATTGCATCATGCTGGAGGCGGAGGGAGGGGGCTTAGGCCCAGCATGACGGGATTAATTTTCCATAATTATACCTTCAGCATTGCGAAATTGGCAAAAAGAAAAACATGACGACCGGGGGAGGGGGGTTTAAACTGGTCAAATTTGGCATGACGTCATTTATGGATGGCCCAAGGTATTTTCTCTTCATAGTTTCATCCCCGAATATTTCTCTATACTGCTGATGGTATTAGGTCGTCTTGCCTTGATGGATTTATATCCATTTCAAGTAGGTACTGCTTTGCAATCGATGCAGATTTCAGCTGACAATTAAGTTTGCGTCTCTTCGCGATGACTCAATTGCCAGTGAATCCACTGCATATTCTTCCGAAATGTTTTGCCCAACTCCTTTATGTCACCATCAATTGAAATATTTGATTTTCTAGGATCGTCCCTGATTTACGCAGCCTGTTATGTATCTTTATAATGTCAGACTTATCAAGAACTAAGATTCTTTCCAGTACACTGATAATAATAGGCCTTGAAATGTTAGTCACTACGGACTACATGTCTATAGTCAAGTGAATGTATCTCTCACGACTATACCTACTATAGTCACTGGTTACTAACTTAACTTAGTCATACAGTCACCATATAGTCATGCCTTGATGCTTAGCATCACGTACTTAGTCACTGTGACTAATGTACTTAGTCACTGTGACTAATATGTATAGTCAGCATGAGCAATATCCATCCAAGATGGCTGCTCTATGCCTTCTCCAAAAAAAAAACGGTATGTGGTTTCTGAGCTTCTGTTTGACCCACCTGAATGCATAGAATTTAATTATACGTTTAGCTTATTCATTCTTATGCTGTAAAGCCCCCTTCTTAGGGGTGTCAATAATCATCATTGGTCTTAGGTGTCACGAGGTACTTTGTTTACAAAGTTGTTTATGACAGACCCATCCATTTGCCTTCTACCACCTACTCATGTTCACTGAGATAAATCTGGCAGCTATTGAACTAGTTATACAATAAAGCAGGTTCTGTTTTATTAACAAACACCAAGTAGATTTATGACGTGTGTGTGGGTTACAGAGAGACACTGCAGTATAGCAAATATTAAAGTTGGTATATCGAGTGATTAGGACTCGAAATTCAATACTCATAAAAATGACTTTAGCTGGTTGTCGCAAAGGGCATTACAGCTTTCATATGCAAAGCGATCATTTCTGATTACTAGTATAATTACAGCCCTGTCTAAAATTTCAGTTCTCCTACAGTGATATGTTATACAAAATTACACAATTATTTCATTGTCATACCTGTATAAACAGTTATTCTCCCTTAAAACGCAATCGATCCCAGTTCACATGGATTGTATCTGTGGTAAAAATCTATACACTGTGCACACGGATTGGATTCGGGATTATCCAGTATCATCATCAGAGCAGATATAAGGGCTTTTAGGCTTATACTTATCCACTTAACCTGATGAGGTTAAGAGCTATGGTGCCACTCAGAACAAAAACTACAAATAAAGAAGAAAGAAAAAAAAAACAGATTTATTAATATGCCTTATCATTGTAGACACGCTGTCAGATTAGTCGTCATGTTAACACTTTGAGGGCCACATACGGCCTCCAGGTTCATCCTGATGATGCATCGATGCAGTACTCTCGAGTTACGCGCCAGCGCTGCTTTGTTGTATCATGCTGACCCTAGGGATACATGATACCCATCTAGTTAATGGTTAACATGGTGTATGCAGTCATACAGCCTGGGTTTACTTGCAAGGACCGTGCTCATGCCTTATGAAAATAAATGGGCATACTCCATCATTGTATGGGTTATGCAGCCATATAATGTTTACCTGAGTCTACCTAGACTGTAATGTCCAAAGGTTGGGCTGTGTCTGGTTAAGTTCTATAATATGACCACCTAGATCCGGACCACTGCTGATGTGTTTATCTGATACAGTTATAAACATGCTTATCTCCTCCATTGTAGCTCCTCCATTGTATATTGTGTCGTAATGATTACACTGACAGGTGAGATGTGTTTTCTTTTCAATTTTTCAACCTTGTCGTCTTATTCTAGACCTATTATGCTGTCCTTAGTCACAGTCTATGGGAGTCAGTGATCGCAAACTGTATTTTATCATGAAAATCCATTTAAATATCACCAGAGGTTTTATGACGAAAACACTATTAGATATCGGCCCAAGTATGGGGAAAAGAACTACTACAGGTGCTAAGAAGAAAAGTTTGTCGAAAAAATCGGCTAAATCGCCGAAAACAGACAGAGAATCGGCCAATTTGGGAACTTCGAGCAGTCTTACTTCTCTGGATAGGGGTCTGGAGCCCTTACAGCCTGCTACGCCACAGGCTATAGAGAGTGAGATTGTGGACCAGACGAGACTGGATCTACTGGAGGAAGACCTTTTGGATATAAAGAAAATGCTGCGTGATGTCATTGCTAACCAAGGGGCCCGTAAAGAAGAGATGAATCCGTCGAACGGAGCGGATAGCAGGGCGGCGCGAGCACATGCAACTGTATACAAACAAGATTTGAGAGACGCGAAACCAAGGCGACAGGGGTGTGGTCTGCAGCGGGACGTTGACAACGACAGCGTCCATAGCAACCAAGATGGCAGCGAGTGGATCAAAACAGGCCGGAGGGGTCGTCAAGCGAGGTCTAAATCATCTTATACCGCTCGTCAACAGAGCTTTAGCTCGTCAAGAGGGTCGTCAATGGATTCGTCAATCCCCCGCCATCATGCCAAACAAAAAATATATAAAAGAACTATACAAAAATTTGACCCTCTATAGGGTCTGTTACTCAAACCCTCATCCAAAATGAATTCAGGAATTTGCTTGGTGCTCCCAGCTACAACATGACCCTACACCCTGCATGTAAAGCAAGATGAGATTATGCATGAGATCAAGAATCATTTGGGATCATGAATTTGGTATATTTTAATCATCAGTCCCATATAAGATCACCCAAGAGCACACCATATCCACAAAGACCATATAGGTAAACTTGACCTTCATGTTGCCTCCATTACTGCCAAACAAAATAAGATCACAAAATTAATAGGATCAAGAACATGATACGATCATGAATGGAACCTGTAGACTCTTCCTCTCATCAGCCCTGTAAGATCATCTAAGAGTACTACTCTTGCTCCCATCATCCCTCTAAGATCACATATAGTAGAGAGTTTAAGATTCCAACTTGTATGGCAACGTGTACGTCTAGGATGGTAGAAAATGGTAGACTAGACGTTGGCGTACACGTTACAAGTAGGCAAATCTTAAACTCTCTAGTATCAGAGACCTGGAGGTTAATTCAAAAGGTCCTGGGATTTCTATCTCTGCGATCTTAGCGTAGGCACATATCATAAGACCTAGCCAGTCTACCCTATCTAAAGCAGTGGTTGTAGGCCAGTCAGGCACAGCAAGTCCTGAGATCACTCTACTATTCTTTTTCCAGCTGTAAGATCACTGTGATCTTAGTGAAATAATTGCATAGTGGTTTCACCTGAGTACAAGAGCACTCACAGGGAACACTCCTAATCCCAAGAGTGAATGTCCCTGCTGTATACATATAGAGGGGAGGGAGGAAATTTGATGAGAGGGCACTATGAAAAGGAGTGACTCCACCGGCTACTCATGCGTTAAGTACATTGTAACATCATTTTTTTTTTAACAAACTTTAAACTTTATTGACCACAAGTAAGTAAACGATACATAGCTTATGAATAACCGGTACCTAAAGAGGTAAATATGTTACTGGTCAATTTAGTTAATGGTGCCACCTTCATACACTATGTTGTTTTGGTGACACCATACAAATATATAATCGATGATAACTAGATAGGAACGATACAATATATATATTGTGTCATGACAATCAACCTGAAGTGATACTTATAACTTTTTTACAACTTTTTAATAAATACCCCCCAGCCCCCCTAGCCCTCCTACCCCCCTTCCCCCCTTCCCTTCACATGAGGACAGGTAGTACAATCAATTTGTTAGTCTGGGGAAATGGTAAATTAGTAAAATGGTATCAATAATAACAATAATGATTACAATAATAATACTGATGTTGTCTTAGTGACCTGGCACGGTAACTACACCTAGGTCTCAAAAGAAAATTATGGTCAATTTTGGTTTTTACTATACTATTGGAATTTTTGAGATCATTTCAGCCTTAGATTTTTGTTTGAACTCCTGCTTTACAGTGATACTTCTACTATCTATATCGAGATTATTCCAAGCTTTGCCTGATAAGACTTTATATCGAGATTATTCCAAGCTTTGCCTGATAAGACTTTAGGACAATATTCATATGCTCGACATTTGGGGATGGGATAATCTAATACAGGTGCAATATTGAAACAGTCTGTTTGTTATAATTGTCCTGGAGACTTCTGTTATATAAGCAAACACTCAAAGGTGATGATCTCGTCTATACTCTAGTTTAGTTAATTTGGCTTCACCATGAACTCTATCTGTAGGGGTTAATATATGGTAGGACATACAAGTTTTAAGGCATTTGTTTTGAAGTCTTTGGAGCTCTCCTAAATAATCATATTTAGAGCCAATGTACAAAATATCACAATAATCTATCATCGGTACAATATGAGACTTGTATATTCGTAGTCTGGTTTGCTCTGTCATATATTTTCTTGTGGCATACAAGTGGTATGACTTGAATCTGACATTTTTAATAACATTTCTGAGGTACATGTTAAAATTGAGTTCTTGGTCAAGGATAAAACCTAGATACTTATATGAAATAACGCATTTTAGTAACACATTATTTAAATATAACTTTGGCTTTTGCAATTTTTTCAATTTCTTCCCTGATGCAAAAACCATTACTTTTGATTTACTCTCATTCACAGTCAACTTATTCATTGATGAACAAATAAAGAAATTGATGATAGCTCCATTTAAAATATTAGAAATGTCTGGTACATTTTTACGGTGAGCATATAGTACTGAGTCATCGGCATACAACATGAACATCATGGTGTTATACAGTCATTTATGTTTAGAAGAAAAAATAACGGTCCTAATATCAAACCTTGTGGGACACCAAAGGTTAATGGATGGTTGCTAGACCTCTTGTGATTCGCCACTGAACAGTGCTGACGTCTGACAAGATAATTTTCTATTAATGTTAAATTTCTGTTTCTAATTCCATATTGCTCAAGTTTTCTAATTAATATTGAATAATTTACAGAGTCAAATGCTTTTTTTTTATATCAATACAAATGGCTATTGAAATGTTTCCATGATTTCTGTTCTCTAAAATGTCATCCACAAGCTTTGAAATAGAATCTAAAGTTGATTTGTTTTTTTGATACCCACCCTGATTTTTTTGATAAAATGTTGTAGTTACCCCCTCACACTCTCCCCCCACAGCAGGGGTGACAGCAGTTCAGCAAGCAGCAGCCGCACATGGCAGGCAGGACAAGAACTTCAAGTTAGTTGTCAAGCATAAACTGATTATTTTGATAAACCTCCTAGACATATGTAGAGCTGCAGCTTTAAATATGTTTGTCGGTAAATATTCAACAGAAGATGATTTAGAAGTGTCCAATTCTTTCAGTGCTTTAACAATAACATCATCAGAAAATGCTAAGTCTGGCATGTCGACTGGACATCTATTACCTTTGAATTCAAATTCTACATTATTCACTCTGGCTAGATATGGACCTATTCCTGCAAAAAATTATTCATAAAGCCAGAAGTTTCCTCCAAAGAGATTGTATCACCATCCGCATTAACTAGATTGATACTTTTTGTACTGGTATTGCTGGATGGTAAAATATCATTCATAGCAGTCCAAAATCTCTTTGAATCATTAATCAAATTTTCAGATAATTCTTTATAATAAGATTCCTTAGCATGATTTGTTTCGTTATTAACATCATTTTGAATTGTCCTTGCTCTGTGCCAATCAATTATGGATGTAGATGTTCTAGCTGCTTTTAAAAATCTATTTTTATCATTGATATGCTCTAATAAGAGATTAGTCATCCATGGGGCTGGTTTGTCCTATACCTTAAAAGTTTTCACGGGGAATTGTATGTCTAGCATTCTTTTTAACATATTTTCAAAAGTATTCCAACATTCAGTGACATCGTTACAATTATCAAAATAAGTCCAATTACATTCATCTAAGTCATTTAAGTACCTGTCCATGTCAAAGTTTATATAAGACCTACCACAGATTTTTCTATAGCTTTTCTTGACATTGACTTGATATTTAGTAATATGCACAGGAAGATGATCACTTAAGTGAAAGTCTAGTGGGCCTGAGGATACAATGTTATTACAATTTGTGAAAATCAAATCGATGCATGTATTTGTTCCAGATGTGGTTGTTATAGAATTTACAAATTGCCTTAGATGAAATTGATCTAGTGTTTCATACAGTTTGTTTTTTTTTTCATTTAAATTTATGATGGTGTTTACATTAAAGTCTCCTAGCACGAATACATCATAGGAATCTATATTTTCTATCTGAATACACAAAGCTTTTAATGTATCAGAGAAATTGGTCAAATTACCATCAGGTGGTCTATGAACATTACAAATTATGGATTTCTTCACATTTCCCTTGACAGATAACAGCCATTGGATTTCTATGTCGTCATCATTCTTCCCTTCTCTCTCTTGGTCCAGGGGGGGTGGCACTGTACTTCTAAGAGCCAAGCTTAAATCATACCCAACCACCTTGTTAATGTAGTATTTTCACCGAAATGTAGGGGTGGAAATTTATTTTAATTTACATGTATATTTTAATACATTCATATACATACTGAAACAAATAGGACTGACCAACACCGTTAATCTATTCATAGGAACAACACTTGAATACTGTAAGGGGTCAACTGCACCCTGTGCTCTATGATTAGCTCATATGTGGATGGGGAACGATGGTATAAAGACTGTTGTGAAAAGGAGTGACTCCACCGTTATTCCTTTATTTTGGAACTCTTGCCCCTGTGCCCAGTGAGTACTGCTTGGAATACTGTAGGAGGGCTGAGGCTAGGATCGCTGCAATCTTTGTGCTGGCTGTTAAAAGGCAAGGCAGTCTAATCTTAAGATCACTTAATTAGATAAGGCTGAAAAATTCCGGAGATCGCTGAGGTAGCGATCCCAGAACCTTTTGAATTAACCTCCAGATCTGAATATCAGAGACCCAAGGTATTAAAGAACTGACCTCTTTAGTGAAGTCACCACATTGGGGAGACCCGGTTTATCCAAAATCACAAAGAAATTGCCATCTTCTTCTCAAGAGCACAGTTCTAGCAAAATACAGTGGGCAATGTGAGACACGTTGGGTATTTATGTCTTAAAATTCCTAATAAAGGAACCTGTCGAATATTAGTCAGCTGGTATTTGCTTTGAGCAACAGCTTTGAGATTTTTATGGGCCATTAAATTTTAATCCAAGATATTCCTTGTATGTCTACAGGCATGCACTTAATGTATGAAAAGTAGGCTGTCTTCTGTTGTGATTTCATTTCTATCCATATCGAATTTGACATGCCTGTGCCTCATGACACTTGTTTAAAGGTGATCAATGAGATATTAATTTTGTTATTCCGTCTGCTCAAATCTGTGTTCAATTCAATGTAAATCTATGCCTTTGAAAGGTGGGTTCCAAAGGAAGTGCAGATTTATTGCCACATATATGTTATTGACATACTTCTAGCTCAACTGAAAACGATGGCCTGACTTAAAGCCAGGACAAGCCTTCTTTTCTTAGTATATTAAATAATGATGCATGTTTCTCATGGTATTTATGGCTAGTTATATGTTTTCGCTGGGATGCTGTTAGGGGTTAATTTCAAGCGTTAGGAATTGACAGGTTGTCTTAAAACAGACTTGAGACGGCCTCAAAAGACCTTGTTGAGTGCCAATATTACTGGCAAGTATGTAGTCATTTTGCTGAAGGGCAGTGTGCACCAACCTTAACACATGCTACATGTTATGCATAACATGTACACCTACTGGATGATTATTATCTATTAGCTGCCCTTCCAGTATAGGTCCATGGTGTAATCTGGAGGTTCATATCCTCTGTTGGTGAGCTCAGGACAGAGCCAGGCATGGATATAGGAAGGAGCTGGGATCTGTGCAATGCCTTGTATAGCCATATAGGCACGGGAGGATGGCTGTATGCTTATCTCAATTCCCTGCTACTTAGAGACAATGGGAACTTAATGCCGTCTGCAAAATGGAAACCAAGAATCCTCGTTGGATGGACGTTATATTTACTTGAAGACGGCTCTTTTCTACTGATCTATCTGTACCAAAGTTAAAAGTCGTCTGGAAGTTGAAAACCATCATTTCAAAGAGGAATATAGATCTATCTATTTAAAGGAGACGTTAGTAATAATATACACCGCCTGCAAGAAGCCAAGGTTTCCATATTGTGGCTTCAATAAGGACGGCCGGCTTGTGGTCGAAGCGACGCCCCCTACGGCCATGTGATGGCAACGAACACACCTTTTGCCATATGTATGATAGCAGAAAAAAAGAGAAGAGAATCCTCCATTTGTGTCACAGACATTTGCGGACACTGGAAAATTATCTTATTCTACCGAAATTATTTGAAAGACGATTTTTCAGAAAGATAGAGGATTATGACAGAAAGACAATACAAAGCCATGTCACGCTAATGTGAATGTTAGAATTGATAATGAGTGAAAATACTGATAATGACTTACCTCTTAACCTGTTGACGAGACATCAACATCCAAGTATTCCATCCTCTACGAACCGATAGGAGCTATAACTATCAAGGTAGGATCCTGTGGTAGAATTATTATGATTATTTACTATGACCCCTGTTATGAATGACTTTTACTACATTGTATTCGACACTTATGTTTTACATTGGCCAACAAGATCTATCACAATCAATTTTATAAGAAAATTAAGGAAAAGAAAATTAGGAAAAGCGTCTTGTAATGTCAATCCAAAGGCATCTGTAATGTAGACTGTGAGTAAATAATTTCAGGCCATGGTACATGATAACTACCCATTATTCCTCGCCACCATACATGTAGGTGTTAATGTCTCAGTATCATATGTTACCATTGGTTAATGTCCCCAATCAATAAGGTTAGAGGTAGGTAGGTGGGATGTGGTTGTGGCTGATAGTCTGGCTACCTTCCAGGTCATAGTCACCTTAACTCTACAAGTGTTCATGTTTCTGTGTGGGTAGATGTGTACATGGCATATGCTCATTAAGGTATATAGATAAGTCACGAGTCCACATCTCCTGTCCCTCCTCCCACCTGCCACTGCGTAATTACCCACTTCTGTTTTATGGCTAACCAAGTCTGATATATTCTCATAACTACGCCAGTTAGGAAATGTAAATAGAAATGTTTACTTGATTACACGCATGAATATTAAATGAAATTATAACCAGCCTCAATCAGTGGGGAACCATGGATTTTGAGAGGGGGGGTATTCAAAAATACATTTCTTCGTCGCTGTAAATCCCTTGAAAAAGGTCCAAGTCTTTTGACAGTATAGATTATGCAGAAAAGAAAACATTTACATCTATTCAGTCCAATAATTTAGTGGACCCAACTGGACATCGGTATACATTGGCCTTTGAAATTGTCAGTATGAAATGTGGACCATTCATGTCATAAGATTCTCCCCCATGGTTAGAATATTAATGGTACATTCATATACACATAACCCAATTCTTCAGCCATAAGTGCACCATATATATATATATATACTAATTCATGGCATTCAATGTGTCACCTGACCATCACAATCACATGACCCCTCAGGACATCACTAGTCTCCGATTGACTCATAGGGCATGCGCCGGGGCATGCGCAGACTGACCACAACTAACAAGGTTTTAAGGTTACTTAGTGCACACACATATATAAATATGGTTCAAACAAGATGATTTACTCATAATTGGGTCATTAAGAAACAACATTTGCAGTATGTATAGGTCAATAGCTGTGTCTTTGCATTTAAGCTATGTAGTTCTGGCGCGGGCGTTTCATATCCCTATACTTTCCTTTCAGTTCTGATTATGTCCAAAGTTTTTGGAAGTGCTCAGTTTTCCATTTTGCATTCAACCCAGGCTTCTTCAAAACTGACATGATCAAACCACTTGACTGGATTATTCATTATGAACCATGATAGAATTGGAGACATTATGTAAAAGATTATCAAAATACAGATCAAACTCAAAAAATCCAACTTTGGTGTCAGTGTATAAAGAAAGAGGAAATAAGAAAAATAATTATCAAAAAGTGATTTCAAATTAACATGAGTGCTGTTGACTGGTACAGGCAGACCAAATGGTGACAAGTAACTCTTTACATGAAGTTAACTTGCACAGACAAAGGGTAAAATGGACTGTCCTCAAGGGTTTCCAATTTCCGCAGTCTTTTCATTTTGCATTTCAACTCAATTTCTTCCCAGTTACTTGGGGTATTTTAACACTTTCACCCACAGACCCACATCATATAAACCACTTAGCTCCTCACGAGGTGTCTAATTTCTGCTGCCTCCAGGGATAAATCCAGGGACCAGGATATAATGGTCACTAAAAACAAGTCCCCTTGTAAGTCATTTCAGATGCTTCATATTGATGTAATTATCAGAATTTTGTTTGATTATTGCTAGCAACAAAGATATCCTTAATATTACCCCAAAATGCAATTAAGGAGGGCATATAGGACCATTTCTAGGACAGTAACACCACTATTATTACATTTAGTGGCTTTTGGGTGAGGGTGCACTTTCAAACTCTGCTAGACCCAGATCACGAGGTGTGTGTATTTCCCCTAGGACGGGGCGTTATATACAGAGCCAGGATTATGGAAAAGACAGGAATTACAGGGGGGAAATGTTTCTGGGACGGAGTCAATAATAGGGACATAACCCCCAGTTTATGGGCAGTTTGTACTTTCCCGTAGAGTCAAACATAAAAACTTTCCTGGTCACAAGGCAATGGGACAGACGTTTAAGATGTGAGAGAGACAAAAAAAGACAGAAACCATCTAACTCCCAAAGGGTGGCATAACCAACAAAATGCCAAATTAGCATAGAAAAAAGACAGAAACCATCTAGCCCCCAATGGGTGGCATAACCACTTAATGCAAAAATCCAAATTGGCATCACTGTGCATGCATGCAGCCCTGGTAAATAACGCATTGATGCATCATAATGAGCATCATAACAAGGGGCCTTGGACATAGACACATGACGTAGTCCCGCAGTACCTAAGGAATGGTTTCTAGGACGAGGTATAGTCAGTAATAAGAACATAAACAACAGATACTTTGGGGATTTACACTTTCAACCACAGTCCTAGATATATATCATGAACTCTTATCACAAGGTGTTTGTAGGGTCTGGTTCTTAGGGGTCCCTCAGGGGTCAACTATAGGCCCTGGTCCTCCACAGGTCCTATCCTCAATTACGTAAATGTCCTGGCATTGCTTCAACCAATGAGTATCCATTGAGTCTTGAGAATATCACTCTTCTTCTAGACTGCATGCTTTCTACCATGATACATAGGCCTGTATGTAACTTATACCTTCCTCTACCTCACCCTCTCCTCCATTCTTTGGGCTTTATTTAAAAGAATCAGACTTCACCGTGGCTTGAAACCCTATTTCTCTGAGCTTGCCAGGTCATGTATGTAGACAGAATATATATGTAAATATTTCCTTTCTTGTATAAGATGTCTATGGTGTAGTCAAGTCCTTACATGACCACAGTAGTGTCTGCTGCCTGGTGTGTGAGTGGCAGAGTCAATAGCCTGCAGAATACCAGGATATGTGCTGTTAGTCTGCAGGTCCCCAGATGTTCATTTAACCTGTCTGTACGACCACAGCAGAGAGTGTGGCTGACTTTTGATGTCTGTTTGAACCCAGACTAGTGATTCACCATGCAATCATCTGGGGAACTGCTAGGATGCAAGGTATTGACTGTACAGTGGCCATCTTGATCATAATTCCCGATCGAACTGATTCCACTATTGATTCAAGAGGCCCTTTTTGACGAGCAGGAGGGTATCTCAAAAAGATTGGGAAACCAGTTCTCACTGTAACTATTTGATCCTGCAGTTCTCCTACATTTCTCACCCTAAGAACAGACTTTCCTGCTTGATTTCTGCTACAAGTGAACTGCACGAAAATAGGTCGAGTTGCAAAATAAGAGACTGGACCCCTCCCATACCACTCCTATAACTGACTCCCTCTTTACAATACAAGAGGGAATCCACTCCAGAAGGTCAGTGAGTTCAATTTTGGAATTATCACCTCCGACAGGATCAATTCCAAATCTTTTTGAGATACCCTCCTGTAAAGCATTTAGTCCGGAGGCTTTGGATATCTTGGGTTCTGGTTTCGTGTGGCCCCTCTCAGATGCTGGGGAATTCACCCTATAATTCCTAGAAACGTATAGTCTCAGTCCCATAAGACCACCTCTGAGTGTTTGGTATGCTGCCGGTGAGTTACTCCTTGGTTCTTCTTGACAATAATGCGGGTTATCCCACGATTCTGGCCCCTACAGTGCATTTTTGGTCATAACCCCGTGCCGTTATCGGGGTATAACCGCACTCTCAGAGTCCTTTTTTTTTTTCTAAGACGATCTTGGTTAGAACCTGAGCAACTTAATAAATTGGAGAAGGATATGAAGCCACCCTCGCCATAGTTTTCCAGTTAAAACCGTTAAGGTTCAACGGGGAATCGATCCCCGGCCGCTGGGGCAGGAGGCGAGCTCGCTGTCCACTATACCAAGCCGACCGGTGGTAGAACCAAATACACATGGAAGATATGAAAAATTTTTCCCACATACCTGATGTTTGCAGACCTCGTTAGCATAGATTTCAATGGGGCCTGGTGGAGTTATTAACAGAGAACCATCCTTAGATATCCTATATGAACATGCCATGCCTAAATTCTCCATTTTCTTCGAAATAAATAAGAATCCATTGATTTTCCACATCGATACGAGTCGGGACCCGCCCCGTCCGGCCATTCCTTGCTCGACGCGTGCCTGACCTAGTTTTTACATCCGGGCACCTACCCGCTCTGTCAACAAGAAGCAATGGCCGTGTACCGGGCCGTGTGCATTGGATCGTTATGGAAAATCAATGGATTCTTATTTATTTATAAGAAAATGAATACAAAATGAAGGCGAACACCAACTAGAGATCGTATATTTGCTGGCTTTAGAAGTACAAGAGCTGGCATGCTTGGATTATACCCGAAAAATGTGTGTAAAGGTGGAGGTATGTCGGGCAGCGTCACAACATGGCCACGACGGCTTGGCAAACCGAGCGGATCACATGCACTTACAAAATGTCTTCTCATGGATTAATTCTGGGGTTATAAGGTAAGAAATTAATACAAAATGGAGGAATAAGTGTGATAAACGCATTAATGCATTGATATTGTAGGACTCGGTGAGGTTAGCTGGAAATAATCGCCCTCCCGCTGCGCGGTCGGGCGATTATTTCCAGCAAACCTCACCTTGTCCTACAATATCAATACATTAATAGCTTAATAATATGACGACAATAAAAGCATGTTGTGCTTCCGAATCCTTTCAAGTGCTGCATAGTCCATAACTCCTTAGGTGCATGTCCCATTTGTTATCATGAGTTCATGGGTGCAGCCCTAGTGAGCAATTCGCCAGTTTTATGAATTGTACTGACCCTATAACCCGGTGGGCTTTTGGTCTCCCAGCGAACTGATATAATGCACCAATAACAATGATCTTATTGAGAGAAAGTTAACAGCTAAAGGGACTGTTAACATACAAAATAAGTAGGGTCAGCCCAGGCATAGCGTCTTAATATTGACAACTTTAGGTGACCCAGGTTGTTCTTCCACCTGACAACCTTTGGGTGCCAGGCCCTCCAGAATGAAGAGTCTCTTCCTGGGCTGATAGGAAGATTAGACAGAGTTGCCTTGCTTTTTCCATTCTTAAGTGACCAGGACCCTCACCTAGTCATGGAGGAGTCTAGGTATAGTCTAGATGTGAACTCCGTCCCATATGCTGTGGTTACAGTAACGAGGTCTAGAGGAGGGTCTGAGTCAGGTTATGACACTATATCCAGGACAACACGTGCTAGTTTCATATACCTATAGTTAGATCCTTCACAGCCGCATAGTGCTAAAAGCTTCTCGCTGGTCATCGCGATGCAGGTCATCACGATGCATGAATGTAGCCCTGGAGGGCATTTCTTAATAATGCTAACCCTCCTGCCCTCCTGGTCAGTAACTCAATGTGGACACATTCATCGTGGGTTAATACCCTCCTGGTGCACCATGAAGACAAAATACACATAACCTTTACAGTTTCATGCAGTCCTTGAAGGTTAAATAGTGTTTATAGTTTCGGCTTTGGGAAATAGAAGATTTGGGTATTTCTGGTGGTTATGGCCTCTCCAGCTGTCCTGTTTCTGCACTCAGCACTGGTCATGGGGGAGGTGCCTGGTGCAAGGAGGTGACCTGAGGGCTGACCTGTGATCTACATAGGGACATTGAGTCAGGATGTCATACCGATAGTCCTGTAAGGCCTGCATGGTGCATTAATGCATCATGCATGCCCCCTTTGTCTTCATGATGCATGATTGCAGTGCTGGCAAGTAATTCACCAGTGTCATCCTCTGACGCTCCTCGCACGTTGCCTTGGTAAGCCAATGCTGCAGCTGGGACATTGTCTCACGTTGAATACATCACCCTCTTAAGTTTGACCAAGGAGCCCCGTATTGCAGCAATTACCCCGTATTTTATGGCAAGTTGCAGCATCCCAAATGGCCAGGTAACTAGGGCTTAACTAGGTATTATATCTTACCAAATGAATGGTATTTTGAGCATATCTTATATAAACCACATCAATGCATTATGAGATAACCCTCAGTCAGACCAACTTTCATGGAGATTTGCCATTTTACTTTTTGGCACTGTGCTGATGCAATAACACATCAAATGGACATGAAGCCTTAAGGCACCGATAGCCCCCAAAGGGCTTGCACAGCACGTGATGATGTTCAGTCAATGTAGGAGCTTTAAAGTTTGGCTATATGGAGGAGGATGTGGGGAAATTAGTAAATGTGTTATAGTTTTGTTTTTGAACAAGTCACATGAATGAAACAGTGAGTTTAGGGAAAGGGTTGAAAATAGTATTTAATGACCTCCCCTTCTACAATGTCTGTATCACTTCGTACTGTTTGTTCTACATTGACTGTCACCTCCCTCTGCCTCCAGCTCCCTTCATTACCCCTGTCCCAAATGTATAAACCAGCATGACATTCTTTGACACTTTTAACATTCTTTTTCGACACAGTAAATTTGATTGGGAATAAGAAACAACTTTGTAACTTAATGACTGATACCTTACCAAAACAAAGACGATGCAAATGTATGTTTTCTGTCAGGGATACATCATTGATTCCTGTTCTTTCCCTTTGCCATTTTCAGTTTTTCCTATCTCATTTTATCTATCTAATGTCAAACAGACAGACTCACATGACAGGGCCTGGAAGCACGTCCTAGGGCATGATACCACCTGTCATGCCAAGACACATACCCTGCAGACTGTGTACATCCACCATTCTTAGTGAGCCAAAGGACTTGTGGTCCGTTCTTCTAAGTTCAATTTAGACTTTTTGTGAAACTCCCATGCTGGCTCAAACTTATAGGTACAACATAATGTTTTGAAAGCTGTACGCAAGCAATTCTAGCATGGTGGTGGTGGTGTGCGGGAGGGGGCTGCTTTTAATTTCTATTATAACTTGCAGGGAAAGGAAGTAACTTGAATATTACAGGTTATGGATATTATTGTCAAAGAACCATAGTTACTTGGAAGAGGCCCAAAAAGGAGGCCTGTTGTTTTTTGTTATTTGTTTGTTTGTTTGTTTGTCTTTTTCTTTAAATTAGGGGTTGCAACAAATGAGCTACATTTTATATTAAGATTTGCCATTTTACTTATTGGCACTGTACTGATCACAGGGCATATGGAAGCCTGTTGTCCGAGAGTGAGAGTATAGGTGTTCTAATTATAGAGAAGGGGTGACACTCCTGAGGCATGGTCATCTCTGCACTACAGGAGTGTTCAGTAGGCACACATCCAGGTGCCCCCCTGCAGTAGTTTAGGTATATCCATTGTGTGCCTCTTGTATAGTCTACTGAACACCTCTGCTAGTCTCCCTTCATCTCTGTGTCAACATTGTGCAGTTCTGAAAGCACATGGCTAATTTACATAAATACCCTCATGTAGTAGGCAGCTAACGGGAGATTGACTAGTACTATTATTAATAGCTGTTGATTTCAAGTATGTGTGCCCTATCAGTAGGGCAGCAGGCTTATAGGCCCTACACTAAGCAGTAATGTAATGCTGTTCTGACTTGTTGGCACACCTGAATTACAACTGCAATGACTCCCATATTAGATTCTTATTAAGTGAGAGGAAAAATACATCAATACTTGAATCAATTACAGTTAATTCATAGAAAGTGTATTTGAACCTAAAAGACACTAATTACTTTGGTTCAACTTTAATCAGCATGAATGCAGCAAATATGGTCCCTTACAACATAGACCAACCTCCACACAACAACAATAAATACTAAATGGCTGACCACTATGTGGCATACCTTTAGGAACTACCTCACACTGTCTCCCCTCACAGGTTTAGTCCATCGAGCCTGTGGTACTGATGCAATAACACATCAAATGGACATGAAGCCTTGAGGCACCCATAGCCCCCAAAGGGCTTGAACAGCACTTGATGATGTTCTGTCAATGTAGGAGCTTCTCGGGTTTCAAGTTTGGCTATATGGAGGAGGATGTGGGGAAATTAGTAATGTGTTATAGTATTGTTTTTGAACAAGTCACATGAATGAAACAGTGAGTTTAGGGAAAGGGTTGAAAATAGTATTTAATGACCTCCCCTTCTACAATGTCTATATTACTTCCTACTGTTTGTTTTACATTGACCGTCACCTCCCTCTGCCTCCAGCTCCCTTCATTACCCCTGTCCCAAATGTATAAACCCGCTTGACATTCTTTGTTGACACTTTTGACATTCTCTGTCGACACAGTAAATTTGATGGAGAATAAAAAAACAACTTTGTATCTTAATGACTGATACCTTACAAAAACAAAAATTATGCAAATGTATATCTTTTCTGTCAGGGATACATTATTGCTTCCTATTCTTTCCCTTTGCCATTTTCAGTTTTTCCTATCTCATTTTATCAATCTAGTGTCTAACTGACAGACTCACATGACAGGGCCTGGAAGCACGTCCTAGGGCATGATACCACCTGTCATGCCAAGACACATACCCTGCAGACTGTGTACATCCACCATTCTTAGTGAGCCAAAGGACTTGTGGTCTGTTCTTTTAAGTTCAATTTAGACTTTTTGTGAAACTCCCATGCTGGCTCAAACTTATAAGTACACCATAATGTTTTGAAAGCTGTACACAAGCAATTATAGCGTTGTGGTGGTGGTGTGCGGGAGGGGGCTGCTTTTAATTTCTGTTATAACTTGCAGGGAAAGGAAGTAACTTGAATATTACAGGTTATGGATATTATTGTCAAAGAACAATAGTAACTTGGAAGAGGCCCAAAAAGGAGGGCTGTTATTTTTGTTATTTATTTTTTTGTTTTGTCTCTTTTTTTAAGTAGGGGTTGCAACAAATGAGCTACATTTTATTTCCAATGGCCAAAAGAAAAAAAGGGGGGGGGGTGTAATTTCGCAGTTGAGACCTACTATCAAAGAGTCAGTGCCCCCTCCCCCACCCCCTGCCGGACCCCTACAGCCTGCAGCTTGGTTCCTCATATTCTGCTTGACCAGACCTTCATTCCTTACATTATTGGTCATATTCGCTGTTCATTTAGTTCATTACTCCAAACCAGTTGTATGATAGTTGTGTACATGTACCCAGTTCCTAACTTGTCCCATGTCTGCTCAAAGCTCTACGCTGAGTCAAAACTGAGTCATATATACAAACCAACCAGGAAACATGTTCGAGGGAATCCTCGTGATTCATTAAGTACTCCCCTCAGACACTAAAATAACACCAACCTCTCACCCCAGGAACCTCACCTTTCACCTCAAGGCTTCCCTCAGGGCTATTTTAGGCAGAAGCCATGCCGTTTATATCTAGTTCCCCTGTTTGTGTTGATTTTTTGTATTTGTTTCGGTCTCATGTCTGTATTTGGTAGAGGATTGTACTCTTTCATGTGGTGCTAGTCTTGGGTCATTATTGTCATGTTTGCTTTGTCTTATTATGGATGGGGATAAACATTCAGATGGGTGGGGAGAAAATAGACTTTTCACACTTTGTTGAGAACAATGCCATGGACTTTAAAAACCATAGGAATCCAAGATACTAGTACCGGTAGTTATAGTGAATGGTATATCCGTTTTCGTTAAAATCGACCATAACAGAGAAGATGAGCTACACGACATGTGATGTTTCTTTTAATTGTATTTTTAACACTTGTGATGCAGAGTTATTTGAAAAGGCTAGAGAACGTCAAGGTCCTCTGGTTATTGGATCCTAATAATTAATAAACTTTTTTTTTCATTTGAATACTGCCATGTCCACTTCCTAATGTATGAATGTAATGCGATCCAGATTTTTCTTTCAATATTAGTACGGTACATTATGTCATGGCTGATACGAACGTCACTATAGATTAGTACTAGAATCGCCGTATTCAATGGGGGGCATTGAATACAATGTGTCCGTATTCAATGGGTGTCCGCCATCTTGGATTTTGAACAGATCTGAGCTGTTTTTCTTTATTTAAAAGCAAAATAACCCCCTAGGCCATGACATAAATGCAAATGTCCACTTCCATGGGATTTTTTACATCGTATTCCCCTCTGTGGGACTGGTCGCATCCCACTCAGCCATATAATGGCTTCGTGGGATACGCCAGTCCCACCTCGGGGAATACGATGTAAAAATATCCCATGGTCGTGGACATTTGCTTATTTATCAGAGTCACCGGGAAGGCATTTCTCGACATGATACAGTCATTATTTACCACTCAGTTAGTGTTCAGTCGGGAGTATAGTTTTGACAAGATCGGAGATAAGAGATAAGATAAGGGTCTAATTGAGGCCTCCTACTCCTGGCTCCTGGTTTACAAATCTCTCAATTCTTCTTAAACAAGTTATTTCCTTTTCTAAATTGGCTGTATTTTTCTACACATCCTCATGTTTAAAAATTCCTGTTTTTTGTTGTTGATTATTCTGTTCATTGTTCTTCTAACCTTTCAGTGATTTTGTAATTTTGAGAAATTTCTCCCTCACTCTCTACGGCCCAGATGTTAAGAGCCCCACTGTCCCTGCCCGCATCACTCTCCCGGCTAGGGAGGTTTAAAAAATGACTAACCACTGACTGCTCTAGATATAATAGCATTAGGGAGGTAGCAACAGGGGGGGTTAGTGGGTTTGGGTGGGGACAAAACAATTTCAGACCCCTCTAAGGGGGGGGGGACAAAAAAATGTTGCCCCTTTTGAGCGAAAAAGCCCGTGTGTTCGCGGAATTTCACCAACGCCCCCTGTTCCCTTAGAGTGAGGGAACCCACGATGATTTGAAGGGGTCTAGTCGGGAACCATCTTGAGAAAAGTCTTTTATTGGCCCAAAATCTATCCTTTATTTATGATACATTGTATATTCTAAGTACCGGTAGGGAAAATTACGAGATAGACATATAACGTATCATAAACTTGGTTCATAGCCCCGGTTCATAGGCCCTACCTCTATCATCACCCATTTATGTGGAACCAGGAAGACCATGCCGATCACTCAAAAGACTACAATAGAAACAATAATATCGACCTGTTTCACATGACCCCATATATACTTCCCGGCACTTAGTCTCTGTTTACACTGCCTCGATTTCATTTCCCGCCACGTGCAGAATCCGTCATATGACGTACCGAAACTACGCCATAACAGTCTGGGGTTTCCACTCTCCAGGCGTAAACACCACGGGTACAGTCTGTATACCTCTGCAGGGAGAGTGTGTTCTATTCACATGATGAATGGTTATAAATGTATATACATGCACACATTCTAATTTATTCATCTTGGATCAATTTTCATGGCATTCAATACACAAGCAACTATTGCGACATATCTTATAAATAATGTAGATCGGACGAGTTGTTGAAGAAATAACTCAATCATGCAAAAAGAATATCATTTCATAACTATCTTCCAGTTTAATGTTTTAAAATGGCTAAATAACTATTATGTGTATAATACATATCAGTAGGCCAAAAAGACAATTGCCTACGGTAACATGATAAAAAAATATTGAGGTGAGTCGGACCATTTCATTATTATTTCATATTGTTTTATTTTTATTTTTATATAAGGCTTTATCTACAGTTAGGTGTGCATCGTGTATTGAATTCTGAGCACTGGGGGTAGTGAGTATTGAGGATTATTGAAATGGATCGACGCATTATTTCTAGGTTCCAAACAGAGAGAATAACCCATGATAGCTAGGGTATACTCAAATAAGCAAGGGATCTAACTTGACATCTATCCAGGATGTTCATGATGCAGGTCTCCACGGTAACCAGGTAATTGCCGAGAACACGCTCCACCACCTGAGCCATAATGCATTAAACCACCATCGTCCTTAAAGGATTTAAGATAACTCACCAGGAGGGTGTTGCTCCTATTGTAAAAAGAGCTGTAAGTATGTGCCTCTTTTCTAAACAAGTCGTGCACTGCTTCACCATTCAACTTGCACTCACCACATTAGTCTCAAAAGTCACCTGCCTTGTTTAAAATAGAGAGAGCTGCGCTACCAGGTACCTACTCATGTCACACGCTCCATAGTTTATTATACTGACTGACTTCTCTCAACTATAGGTACCTACTCAAATCCCCCTTTTTTAGCACCGTACTTGAATGACCCCTTGTGAGCAACAAAAGGGACAAGTTATAGCGACATGAAAAGAAAGGACTGGAAATGAGGGCATTTTTAGCCAGCTCTTCCTTTTACTATAGAAGCAACACCCTCCTGCATGTACACAGTACCTACAGGTGCTCACCTGTACAGGTGCCAATCACCAGGTGGCTCGTCCCACTCAGTTCTCACTCAGATTCTGACTTATCTCCTCGATCCTATCACCTAAACACCAGTTCACCTAGGGATGACAGCTGGTGAATTTGATTTATCGTGAAGTAAATGTATCCTGTTTAACCCTTTAAGGGCAGAGCAAACATTGTCACCCTTGCCATGGGGACAGCCTCTGAAAAAAGTATAGTTCCTAGAGGACGAGCCTATTTTCAATTCCTATACAAATCCTATATAATGGGCGTTAACTATAGTCGACGCTAGACCTACCATGGTTTCGACTATAGTCGATTCTAGGCCTACCATGGTGTCGACTATAGTCGATGCTAGCTCTCAATGGGTTAAAATCTGAGGTTGATCTGCTGTAATAATAATAATGATACTGTTGACAGGTTGTCAGGGTTGAATTATGGGTACTTATTATACGGATTGGAATCAACTGTTAGTTCTAAATGGGCTCTTGTACAGCTCCTACCCATAAGAGTCTTTGAACTTAAGCTAAATGGCCAGAAGAATAAGTTCCTGTCTGTCTCATGAATTCAGGAGTTACTCGTCACAGGCAAAGTGCAACACTCTGCGACTCTTCAAGGGTTAATCAAAATGTCAAGGTCGTCACCTTACTTGCCCTTCATGCTCATTTTCTGATTATTGTCCACTCGTGTGCTATTAATTCATGTGTAAATTACACATTTGGAAAGAAATGTGAACTAAATGCTAATTTACTATATTACCATCCATGTATAATGATCTCAGACATTTGAATGTATCACCTCAACTCACCCCTGTAACCTTAACCTGCCATTGCAAGTACAAAAGTAGCACGGGAGGATATGTCACAATAATGCTAATAAATATCATTGTGAAAGACCCTGCAGGTTTTCTTCAAATTGCAATACTTGATTATTGTTGTATTGACAAGCTCCCATTTGCTAGGGAAATTGATTATTCATTGGCACTTTTGATCAGAAGATGTTGGTAATGGCATAGGTATTAATTATGTTGACCAGTATCATTTTCTGGTGGTGTAGTTTGTATGTGTGCCACATATCTAAGGTATGATTTCAAAGGTATCAATGGGTAAAGTTCAAATAGAAGGTCAGGGCAAATAGCCATGTGATTCTGCGAATTATAAGTACATTATATTACCTGGTTCGGACTGCTATTTTGCTGACACACAGGTCATCAACTTGCCACAAACTAGCAATACTAGCTCATTTTGATATTCTGTCTTTCATTGATCCAACTGAAGTAAGATCATTATTTGGTCATCTGAATAATGAGATCTGTGACAAGGATTTACAAGTACATTAGTCACTGTCATAAATTATAGTATCAATGACGAACACAGTAAAAGGTACGCCCACGCACCCCTTCGCGGGCGTACCTTTTACCGTGTTGATCCACATATCTTAAAGACATTCAGTGAAATCCATAATCAGGGATATGTGCAAGTACATTTTACAATGTTGTTTCAGTATATCAGTGCTTCTAATCTGGATCTTTTAGGCATTGCCTTCTGGTCCTTATACTTTAGTAGGTTCTTTCCCATAGTGGCTTCACAACATCATACCTTTGGTCTTAAAAGAGATGTCACTTTCAGGCACGATAGATTTTGGGCCAATAAATGCAATTCATTCTTCTTAATTATAAACTGATGGCCAGTTACAGTGTAACTCAGTGTTATATAAACACTACATATCCAAACAGTAACAGTTTAAGTTACGGCTGTGTCCACCAGGTAATTCAGTTGGCCCCTGTATAGATTCAATCTGATACCCAGTACCAGCAACATTATGGGGGACAAAATGGCGGTACGAGCTATGGCGCCAACTACCCTCCTGGATGACCTCAGCTTTCCCCTGTGGCCTGCTGCTGACCTCTGCCATTGACCTGTCAGTTACTGCACTACTCAGGAAGATAGCCCACTCCAAGGTTATGTAACACAGACATGTTAAACCTCTAAGAGCCACGCCACATTGTAAGTATCTCAGACTTCAATGTAACTCAGTTGTTCTGATGCGCGAACACAGTTCCCCATAGCCATTAATGCATTAGTCAATGTCTTCATTAGTAAATCGATCCTGCATGACAGGCATGATGCATAAATGCAGCACTGATGGGTTACTCACTGGGAGTACATGCATTAAAGCACTATGTAATCTTAAGGGGTAAAATATTTATTGGCTTACAAGCCTGGATAGTTGCCAGAAGGGTCAAAGGCCAATTCAGTTAGGTTCAGTAAGCAGTGTTTCATTATCATAATAACACAATACTATCCACCGGGGGCTGTAGCTGTAACAATGGCCGCCAGATGCAGTGTACCATAGGAGATGGGCGGCTGTTTGAAGGTGGCGCCACCTGTGTTACAGAAGTCAGATCTCAATAAAGGTCTATGGTAAGGTGTAAGGATACAACTTGATGAGGTGTGTGAATGAAAATAACTAGATTTATTTAATGTGAATGGGAAAGGGTATGGTCTTTATACAGACAAATCCCTCGAGCTGGATCATGTCAAATTAAAAGGGGATGTTGGGGTAAGGCCCTTTCACCTGTTTTCAGTGAAAGAGCCAGCGCATTACTATAGGTTAAAAGGGCGCGTTTGCACGCGATTATTCGCCTCCCGAATCTGAGTATAGTAAGCTATCCCCTTCCCCTTGTGGCACTATGTACCTTGATTTTCTAAATCGTCATGTCGAATAGTATTGTAATGATACTGATGTGTAAACTGCTAAGTGAAAAATGAACATAACTCTGCAAGCCAATTGTAAATGACAGATATGATTACATCTTTGAAGTGATGAACTATTGACTATACGTAATTAGATCAACCGGATCTACCACTGTAGCAGTAACATGAGTTTGCTTCTATTCATTGCTGAGATACCAAAGCTAACAGTAATATCTCACCTGAGAACTGAGCACCAAATCTAAACATAAATCACATGGGCCAGTTCCATTACTCCTTTACCTCCTCTATTCATGTGCATATGCTAATACACCATTGTGCCATTCAGCATTTAACCCATGCAGTAGCCATTCAGCTCATCTGGTCAATGTAATAGTGTGGATGTCAGTGTTGAGGGTCAGGTCAGCTGAGGTCAGGTTGTTCCTGTAATCTCTCTGTCTGACCATTTTATACAGGGTCAGGCTGCATTCAACCACTATCAGACTCAGTGTTACATGTATATATGGGGTTATTACCTGCCTATTGTTAACTTATGGTGTCTATAAATCCTCACAGCTTATGGTACTATAAACCTGCTGGTAACCCTCTCAAGGCAGCGTTTTGCATCAATCTATTTTATGAATGAGTATTTACCTACTTTTTAAGGCCTGCACGATGCAGCAATGCATGCAGTGCTGATGATTTACTCAACTGTACTGCACCCTGCTGGCCCATATGATTATCTTCTTGGGTCGGTATCATGTAGTCCTGGTTGTTACTTGCTGGGACTGCATTCATTTCTCATGATAGAAAAATGACATACAGCATTAATTCATTTTTCAATCCTTAAAGGGAGAACCCCACATGTTACTCTTTCTGATCCTGGACTCAGGTGGCTTCGAATGTGGCTTCCGTTATTGAGCTTACTTAGAGATGGTATTAGGGCAAACTCCAGAGATAAATATTTACTGTTGCCACGTTATTCAGGTCCATGAAAATATACAGTCTCACTATAAGACGTAACACGTGTGTTAAGTTATACATGTTGCTGACAGTCATGAAAGGAAGATTCAAGCAATTATGATCAGGGATGGTCTGGGGACCCTTCTTGGAAGTAGCACGATTCATTGCGCTATTGGTTTTTATGTTAGCTCAGTGATACTATCAGTTACTTTCATGATCTATTTACAACGTAGTATCAAAATAGATTCAATAAATTATTACAGTTATCATGAAATGGATACAAATGATCGTATAGCCCTGACTTACACCATAATATTATGAATTTCAGAATACGTCTTCAGACTTATAACAAGGATAGTACAGTATCTCCTTGCTTATAATTGCGCATTGGATGATAGTCGATAAGCTAGTAAAGTTTGTCGCTTAATTGTGGCAGGTTAATTAGGGTAATGTATGTTAGGTCAACCAATCAATCCATGAGCAATGATTTATTTGTCATACAGTGCACTACAGTACTCTGTGTCTATGTTAAATGTATCTTTGTGAAATCCTCTGGGACATACCCAAGTTTACCCTAACCATGCACCTATATATACCAAAAGCCCTTATCGCCACCCACATTTCAAATATACATGTATCCACTGTGTCCGTGTTGTCTTGTTTCCCTACATTGCTTCTGGTTCCGGTAAGACCTAGTTCCCCAATAGGCAGGGATCCAAACTGGACATTGGGCTTGGCAGGTACTACCAGGTACCAGTTTACATAGTCTCAACTGTCAGAAAGCCAAAATAGGGAAGTAGTATCTTGATTACAGAGCTATACCGATGGCGGCAGTGGTATAATGGGGACTATAATGAAGCCGTTCATATAAGTCAAATTTTCTGCCTTTAAAACTGTTAAAATGAGATGCAATGAAGGCATCATCTTTGTATAACCTTTTCCCTTTAAAACTGTTACCTCACTGAGAGCAGGTTCGCGTCATCTTTCTATTTCCCCTTGAGTAGCAACATTCTCCGATTCTACTTCAAGTGAATGGGATGCTAGGGAAAAGTCACTATAATTAAGCGACAAAATGGCCGCCTTCACATAGTGACCAGGCAAATTCTCTATATCTCCTAAAGTACCTACACAGTGTGCCAAGTGGTGTGTTACAGATATCTGATTTATTCATCAAGTGCCATTTTACAGCCATGGCGTGAAACCAGACCAATATTATCATTGTTTAGAGACACAAAGCCAGCAAATAGACTAAAGCATTTACTGCTTATTTCAACCATGGGTTGATGCATGGATAAAGCATTGGTGATTTATTTACTGATGGGGTTGATCCTCCAAGGGGGTGGGCATCATGCACTATATCAGCCCCGGTGAGTAACTCGCCGGACCTAAAGGGGTATCGTGGTAGCAAAAGAGGAATCACGCAGGTCTTATATTGCTGATATGTATTTCTAGTATAGACTAGGTTTGTTTACTGTCTGGACCGTTGACTCAGATATACTTATTGACAGATATGAATAACTGAACATATTGACTTCCACAACTGTCACAAGTGATAGATTTAGAGCTATTTACTGGCTTCATAAACTCTTGTGGCTTTGGTTATTGACTCCTATATGTTCTATGTCAAGAGATTAATGACTCACTCCGAAATGGTGCACATATGGCTCTATTTGAAGCTATTGACCCGAAACATTCAACAACACTCAAGTGCATTGTACATTATATCATTGCCCTTCAATATAATGAGTTATGAGTATTTCATAAAACTGTTTTTACATTATTAAGAGCTATATTGGTATGAGGTTATTTGCAATGAAACATTTTTAGTTTCATGTTGCTTTAACTTGTTTTTGAGGGTTAGTAAATATTCTATGCTCTTATGGTGTATATGGACCACAACCCTTTCATTTCCAAATGATTGGCTTTTATTACAAAGGCTATTTAGGCAAAGGTTCACGAGAATTGGTCTGATTGAGCATTATGTCACCAGGTGGAGCCAAATAGTATGATAATACCCTTGCTGCAATGTTAAACCTATAAAACAATCTAACTTAAGATACAGCAGAGACTATGGCCAGACATTAGCATATCAACCAGCATTATCTGTGTCTACAGGATGTCGCCTTTGAGGCTTGACCAAGGCCATATAATCTCTAGCCCTGTGTAAACTTCCAGCTGGAAATAAATTTGAGTGCTGCTGCTTTTTCGCAGGAGGCAGAAAGGGGGAGTCCCTTTCCCTGTTCAGCGTCTGTTGATAAACACAATTCAGTGTTGTAGACTTCCACCTCCGACCTCAGGGCGCCCCTCCCGATCTTTAACCCTTTGTATATCATTGGCACCTTTCTAATGATCATGGATAAATGCAGTGCTGCAATATAACTTATCAGCACTGCAGTCATACTTTAGGTCAGCCCCTGGAGTTGATTCATAGGGTCATTACATACACTGCTAGTCTGTCCATCACTACATTGAAGCATCACAAGGATCAAGGAACATGAACCTGGGTGGTTAAACCTATACCCAGAGGGGCTTTCTGTCCAACAGAAGTAGTTTCTTGTTAACTCGTCATAAATCAACAAAGATCAAAATGACCCTTAATGTAGGTGTTTTTGAAGGTGTTTGCCACTTCGCAGGATGTCTGGGTGCTCTCATGAGAACTCTTTAAGGGCTACATAGCACATTGGTAAACCTCATTTATCTCTCATCATGATGCATGAATGCATTCCTGGTGAGCAACTTACTGTTGCTGCATTTAGATTCTCAACCTGGGGTTGATACACTGCCAAAGGGGCAACACAATGAATCAGGTAATGCTTACAAGTGCTCGTCAACGCTAGGTTGGTGCATTAGGACGACAAATGGGTATTATCCCTTCAGCAACACACAATCTTTAAAAGGTTAACTCTCCTGAGTCTGGCATATCATTTAGAAATGTGTCTGGGGTACTTGCTTTTCCAACTGTTACAAAGTTGGCGTTTTATTTCACAGCACACTTGTCATTTTTGCCATAGTTTTTCAAATGGATAATGTCTCATCACTGTGTTGCTTTATTGGTTCTTGAGAAAAATATTTTTGAAAAATTGGCTACTTCCCAATTTCCTGAAATAATTTTATTAGATAGTACAGGTTAATGCCTCCCTATCTTTCTAGATTTCTACCCATGATAAGAGATAATGAGATTAACTGATTTACCAATGTTTAGGTAAGGCAAAATGATATGATTGTTTTAGAAATATGTGGCAAGTCTACACTGCAAAAATGGTGTTTAGATTTTAAACATGTTTAGGTCTAAACACATTTAAAACCTAAACATATAGGTCAGTTAGGTGTCTCATCGACTACACATTTAGGAAATGAACACTTTTATTCTAACTGCATAAACGTTTACGCTAAACATGTTTAGATGTTTAGAGTTGAAACAGTTGAATAATAGGTGTTTCGATTTAAACATCAATATGTTTAGATACTTGGATGTTAAATCCACACCAGGTAGCAGCACTACCTTTGAATGGACTATCTGCACATAGTTATAATCAATTGTTGTGACAAATGTCTCCAAATCCCATGTTTATCATGGTTTCATTTCATAGAATGTCATGTGAATAGAAAGGGCAATAGAAAATTGACTAGATTCACCTTATGTCACCATCATTAGTATAAAATAATCAATAAGCTCCATGCCTGACACCTGTTTGATGTTATTCTGGAATATATAAGCAATGCCCTTCCTGCCAAGCTGTTGTACTTTCTCAAGTCTCTCATTCTGATGCAATGTGTAACACATGTACGCATATATATGTGGCTGACATCTTTGGAGACTTTGACAAGTAAATACCTGCTGATGTCCTCCCCCCAGTAAATGAGAAAACAAACAAAATATATCTCTCTTTTTAATGCATACATGTCTGCAAACCTTAATTTTCCATCAAATCATTTAAACATCTAAACACAAAAATTCATAAACACCTAAACACAAAAGTTCATAGATATCTAAACACAAAGTTTTAACCTAAACACCTACATTTCTAAACACTTGAGCTAAGCATATTGTTTGGCTAAACATGTTTAGGAAAATAATGTGATTACAAAAACGTTGCAAGAATATGTTTAGAATTGTGTTTAGGGTCTAAACACCATTTTTGCAGTGTACCTTCAATACCAATCCCCATAATTATTGTCTGACTGAATGTCACTGGACCTTTTGGGTAGAATTAGAATACTATCACAAGAAATACATGAATAACTCGCGATTTACAAGTTACTTCTTGCTCTCCATCTTCTGTCCATTTTCTGACATCATGATTAATAGGTCTAGGATGTGGTAGATGCGAAGAACATGGTTTGTCATGTTTATCCATAAAGGTTACACTTTGCATCCTTAATGGGACCCCTACAAAATCATCCACATCCTTCCTGATATCTAAAAATAGCTTCATTTTTGTGCTATTTTCCTGGAAGGGAAGGCCCCCAGAAGGGATACCCTAGCTATATGTCCAGTTTATTGATAGTGTCAACATCTGACATATATAAGAATTAGGCTGCTGAGCTCAAAACTAGAACTCTATATAACTCATCATCCCACTCTTACATTGAATTAACTCTTTAAATGCCATACAATGCCTCCAGGTTTTTTTGGGTGTTTTTTACCGTCGTGTCAGGGCAATCCATCCCTGCATTGAAAGTTCCTTTCTGGCACTGCCTTGGTCCACCGCACCAACCCTCTATAGGAGTAACATGTGGGGTCAGCATGATGCTTGAATGCAGAGTTGTTGAGTCACTTGCGAGAGTTGCATTCAAAAGGGCAAATATCATTACAGTGAGGTTATCAAAGAGATGATTCATTAGATGTTTTATTCCATGAGTGTTGTCTATTTGGAAATATGTAAACAACCACAATGAAAGGTTTTTTTAATCACTTGTAGTTCTCCCAAAGGGAACACTGTAAAAAAACATGTTGACGCAATTTTAGACAACAGTGAAATGATAGAGCTCTGCATAGGGCTACAGACTGTCCCTTCTGTGATCCTATTCAAATGACAATAGGGGTAAAAAATGAAAAATCAAGCAAAAATGATGATCTATGCATCTCTGTGGTAGCATTTTCTTGTCGGCTGTTCAAATTTTAAATATAGAATATGCGGTTTCCAAAGGGAAGCTAGCATGAACATTATTTCAGCAGAATGTGAAATGACTCAGCCAGATAAAAAGATCCCCCTTTTGCTGTGTATGTCTCAGGATGTATGAATGCAGCACTGGAATGTAACTGCATTTATTGCTGCATTCATGCTTCATATCAGGGTTGTCATGATGCATCAATGCAGTGCTGGCGAGTAGATTCATCAGCACTGCAATAATGCATCGTGAAGATCAGGGATCATGAACCTGGAAGCAAATTCAGAAGGTTTGGTGAATATGCTTGATTTTTCTGGTTAAGTGAGTGAGTTTCCTGGCTGTAAAGATGTGGTGCAATTCCAAAATAATTACTTGCCATACTTGAATTCTTGCAAACGTCCTGTCTGGTGAGTGTTCGAGAGAGTATAGGAAAGTACTAAATTTGACAACTTATGATATTTGCAGGAGTTTTATGAATTACACCAGCATTTTTGAAGAGAGAATTTGAAGGGAGTATTCTCTGGCATCCAAGCCTAGCCTCCAAGGCAGAGAAAATCTTGGTGAGAATTACAATTTTCACTCTCTTTCTGAATTTTCACTTTCTTTGGTATTGTGAAATACCATCATATAGAGGTTTAAACCCATACAGAAAAGGAATTTCTGTCTTACAGAAGGAGGTTCTTGTTAGGGAGTGGTCATTTTTTAACAACAGGTGCGAAAAAGCCCGCGCGCAACTATAGAATAAAAGGGGGGGACAGAAGAATTTCAGACCCCTTGGAGGAGGGGACGGAAAAATTTTCACCACACATGCGCAGAATTTCACCAACCCCCCTGTTGTTAAAAAATGACCACTCCCTTAAGTCCTCATGAATTAACAATGATCAAAATTCTAGAAATAGAGAAGAAGCAGACATTTGTAACCATAATATACATGTATTATAAAACTCCGCGAACATCAATGGTTATCTTGCGCATGTAGCCATATCCTTTCAACTTTGGACTTATTCTGGGGAATAAGGCTTGGACAGGCATCCATCTAATTGATATCACATACGGATCCGTGAATTCCTCTCGGAAACTAGATCTGAAATCTGCAGTCCTATATTATGTGTTCATTGGTTGTAAAACATAAACTGTTAATACTCATTCTAGAGGACAAGTGAAAATGGCATTTAGGCTTTAGTCTACCTCTTATTCAAATTTCTTGGAATGTGCACTCAGTAAGCCCAAGAAAGAGGTTTGGTATAAGGATTTTGGAATGGTACCATTGGGATTAGGTTTTATTGTTTAAAATCTTTGGGGGGAAACACCATGCAGCTGACAAGTTTATGAGCATATTTGCTTTCAAAGTACAGCTTATCTCATCAGGAAAGCAGTTATATGGAAGTATTATATATATGTATCAATAAGCTAATACCAACTACTAAAACAATTTGTGCCAAGCCTAACAATTTTAAGGAAATGTGAATTTTGAAAATAGAAATCGTCCCTCCTCATTTTCTCGTCTGTTTATTATAGACCAATTTTGTCTGTTCAGTACGCTAACTGTGCCCCCCCCCCAAAGAAAAAAAAAGAAAAGGTTAAATATAATTTCTGGAGAAAAAAAAAACACTGTAGCCTAGGTGCTGATGTTCTCGTAATTGCTGCTGCTGCCTTTTACTCGCAAGGGCTGCACTGGTAGATCATGATATAACAGATGATCTGTAAGGTATTGTGGGCATTATGGGCTCTGTGTGTGATGTAACATTTCAATATTTCTCAGCAGGTCTGTGATATATTCATGCCAGTGCTTGAGCCTAATGGAAATGGTGGTAACCATAATGGGCCCTTGGCAACAGTTTGTGCACCTGGCTGATTCTTACTCCAACTAGTACCGGGGCCCCCAAGGGTGCCCCCCCCCCCCAATGTCACAATGTTGCCAAAATTCAAGGCTTCAGGTCACATGTCACTTTTTTAGGAGAAATGACATGTCTAAAAATAAAGAATGTCTCAAAATTCAAGGCGTCAGAAGGCTTTGGGTCACATGTCACTTTTTTTAGGAAATGGACATGTCACATGTCACTTTAAAAATGGTGCAATGTCGAAATGTCACCTTAAAATGGCAAAATGTCGCCATGTCGTTTTTTACCCCTTGGGGGCCACAGTATCGGTATGTTGTTTGCAGTCATCAGCATCATCAAACCAACACATGCTTGGAGAGTTAGACCTCTGTATATATGTGATATATTCCACATGGATCACTACAACATGTGCCTCTAACCTCTATTCTATATTATCCCCTACACCTATGATTGAAGATTGCCTGGTAGTCACGGAGAAGGGGCTTCCCCTGTCATGAGGTGATGTTCATGTCAGCAGACATGGTGGGGGGAGAGTGAAGTGTTGTCATGGAGAGGGCGGCCATCTTGTGGTTTAGGGTCATGTCCGGGAGCAGAGAGACAGACTGTAAAAATGCAAAACACAGCATTTTATAAGCCACCCAAATAGAGACTCAACATTGATTTGATCATAAGTGATTATTGTTTAGGAAGAGGTATATGTGTAGGGGGTGTGTGGGTCACCTGCGGTCACCGTCATGCTCACCACCAAATGGTTTTAAATAATGCCATAAATTCATCACGTTATTGACCCTGGATCCTTTTCCTTGATATCTCATGTTTGTTGTTTTATCACCATGTAACATAATAATGCATATGACGTAGGTGGGAGGTGTGCAAAGGAGGCACCATGCATCTATTTTTAACATGTCCTATTATGGAATCTGAACTGTTAGTGTTTGAGTTGTTACGATGGATCCAATTGGTGGATATATTGGGCAGATTTGGTAATGTAGAGGCATAGATTATGGGTATCTTTAGCTATCTTTCCCTTTACCCTTTAAGTGTAGACATGTCACATAACATAGTTGTTGCAGGAAACATAAATAAACAATATTGCATGGTATAAAGTCCCTTACATTTGTATCGACAAACTTCAGATACTAAATGTGAACGATAACCGTGCCATTGAATGCTGCATCGCCCTATTAATGGTTGAGAAATGAGATTTTAACCATTTGAGGACAGTGTTATGTCTGAAATTGTTGCCACCAGTGTTGGATCGGGGGTCTTGGTGCGACCCTAAAATCTTATTTGGTATGCCAAAGTAGATCAGAATACAGTGTAAGTCTAAAACCTCAAAAGCTTGGATATTGCCCTATCCATGGGGCAATATCTGATGATCGTGCACCTCCGATGTGCATGGTGCATCAATCCCTATAGGGCATTAGCATATCAGGATATGGAGGTCGCCATCTTGGTTTAACCCCCGACTCCAGAGCAGGGTATTCTGGGTAAATTTCTTATCATTCTCCAGAACAATGGCCAGTGATAAGAATGATAAGCTGCATCCTGCCCCTTATCTTAATTGCCCCAAGTACCTCTCTATTGTTTTAAGTGTGAACTCAGGTGATAACACTGATAGGGAGACAGTGCCCTGATTAACTGAACTATGGTATCAAGCAGAAGTTTTAATGATCTTTTGCTCTTTCATTTCAAATATTTCATCTAATCAATGATTACATAATTAAAGTAGGTGATATGGGGAACCTATAAATATATTTGATAGAAAATTCCAATGTGAAGTAATTAATTGGCCGGTAGTCAAATTAGACTATATAAAGAGGCTAAAGGTGGATCTAGCCCCCGACTACATGAGCCACCTAGATGATCCTCCTAGCACTAGCAATGTGCTAGCCAGTGTGTAGTCTAACGCAGAGCTATGATAGGGTCGCCGGTCCACCCAGCACCCACATCTGAGATAAGAAAAGATAAGAGCTTCTTGATACCTGCATTGGGGCTCCCTACTAGTGGCCACTGGGTTACCCAGTATGGATTTATCTTAAAGGGACCCTAGCATGGTAATGCATGCCCACATTAAAAATGGTTAAGGCTAGGGCACAGCTCTAAGATACCTATGGTCAACTGTGTTCTATGTGCTATGCTAAACTATGCTATAACTAAATGCTGACAAATAGTGAGTAATTACTGACATATATTGACTAATTGCTGAGAAATGTTAACTAGATACTGACATAATTATATCGACTAATTTCTGACAAATAGTGAGTAATTACTAATATAAATTGACTAATTACTGACAAATAGTGCATAATTGCTGCCATATTTTGACTAATTACTGACAAATAGTGAGTAATTACTAGCATAATTAATAATTATATTGACTAACTGCTGATAAATAATGACATAGTGGATGTCCTTCTATTTCTCCATTCTCTGGTGTTTGATTGAAAAATGTTGACGCCATTCTGTGTTTTAATTTGTGTTTTAATCTGTGTTTTTATGGTACATGTATTGAGTTTAAGGCTATAACTGGTTAGTATTAGTGCTATGGTATGATAGTAATTACTCACTATTTGTCAGTGGTTAATCAACATATGTTAGTAATTAATCACCATTTGTTAGCAATTAGTCAATATGTCAGTACTTAGTCATTATAAGTAACACAGGGATCCAGGCCATATATGGTGAATTTTGATCTTTAAAAGTTATCAGATTGATATTAGTGACCATTAGGAAACCTCAACTACCCTAATTCTTTTGTTTTCCATGTGTGTCTGCGATTTTGGTTTTCGGAAACACAGGGATCCAGGCCATATACAGTAAAATTCCTTTACAACGAATCCTGTTACAACGAATTTTCGTTTACAACAAACAAATCACATTGTCCCATATTATTCCAATACATTTCTATAGTAAAATAATTCCCTTACAATGAACTTCACATAGCCGAAATTCATTTACAACGAATCTTTTGGCTTGTGCAGTAGTTTACCTGGTCTTACAATGACTTCACGGTAAGATGTGAGAGGTGTAAATATGTGTGATAGAGCTTCTAGCCTTGCACCTTTTTTGCTACGAACGGCTGTAAGTGAAGGTAAGATGTGAGAGGTGTAAAAACGTGTGATAGAGCTTCTAGCCTTGCACCTTTTTTGCTATGAACAGCTGTAAGTGTAGGTAAGATGTGAGGTGTAAAAATGTGTGAAAGGGCTTCTAGACTCGCACCATTTTTGCTATGAACGGCTGTAAGTGTAGGGCAGGTTTGAGAGGTGTTAGGTAGGCTCTAATTCTTTCTTAATTGCATAGTTTGGATACAACGAAATTCGTTTATAACGAATTATTTTGCTTGTCCCAAGAACTTCGTTATAAAGAGATTTTACTGTATGGTGAATTTTGATCTTCAAAAGTTATGAGATGGATGTTAGTGACTGGAGGGACACCTCAACTACCCAATTCTATTGTTTTCCATGTGTGTCGGCCATCTTGGTTTTTGGAAACACAGGGATCCAGGCCATATATAGTGAATTTTGATCTTCAAAAGTTATCAGATGGATGTTAGTGACCAACTATTCAATATATATTACTCACTATTTGTCAGCACTCAGTCAATATATGCCAGTTCTTAGTCATTATATAACAACACTTAGTCCACATATGTCAGTAATTACTCACAATTTAGCAGATGTTAGTCAATATATGTCAGTAATTACTCGCCATTTATCAGCAATTAGTCAATATATGTTAGTAATTACTCACCATTTGTTAGCAATAAGTCAAAATATGTCAGTATTTACTCACAATTTGTCAGCAATTAGTCAATATATGTCAGTACTTAGTCACTCTATGTCAGTAATTATCAATACATGTCACAATCTGTCAACAATTAGTCAATATATAACAGAGAAATAGCCATTGATTCCTCCTCCTGTGCATCCTACCTTGACTGGTATTTGTCAAAATTAGTATGTCAGTATCTATGGACTATTTGTCAGCAATAAGTTAATATATGCTAGTAACTATTCACTATTAATTTTGTCAGCAATTAGTCAATACATGATAGTAGTTACTTACATTTTATCAGCATTTAGTCAATATATGTTAGTAATTGCTCACTATTGACGAATATATGACGAATTGTGAGTAATTACTGACAGAAAAACAACAAAAAATGGACCCACCTTACTAAAGGTATAGAGCCCCACTACACCCACCTGGTGTGAAGGTGGGGCAGGGGGTAGGGCGGGGGGCAACAGACCGTGACCTCCCCGTTGGGGACGTCTACACTGTTGTTAGACTACACACTGTAGCCCCGTATATGCTTGACCTTAGGCATTGCCCAACAGTCTGGCGCATTTCAAGACCTATGTTGTTCCAGAAGGGATAACTCGAGATGTAGAGCATAATGTTACAAAAAGGCACTATCCCTGCTGATTAAATGTTGCCAATTGCCAGCAGATTAGTATTATAGGATTTTGATGTATATTTTTCTTTAACACCAATATTGTAAATTGATAATTTAATAATGAGTGATGCAATAATTATATAAAACTCAAAATCCTGTCCTCTACCACAGATGACATGTATTTTTAGGCCGCCACTTCCATATTTCCTTTACCTTCTCTGTCCTGAAGGTTAACGTGTTAAATGTTTGCACAGGATCTTCCATAACAAGGTACAAAGGCCTTACATTAGATACCAACACCATTTGTGACCAGGCAAGCAAAAACACCCCTCTGCAGGGAAATTCATAATCAAAGTTCATCTCAAGATCTTTAAAATGAGAAATCATTGGCTTAGATATTCTCAGCAGTTATGTCAGAACACCTCCTTGAACATAGGTTGTTATTCATATCTGAAATCGACGATTAAGCTCTAAATACAGTATACACCATAATATTGTCTAAAACACAATAAATCAGCCTTTTCATAAAAATCCATAATAATATGGTGATAATTATCATAGATTTTGATCTAGAGGGAAATTTCCATTTCTGATTTCAGTTTTGAATTTTGGTGAATATCCCCCATAAATTGGCATAAAAACTGCAAATTTAGATTATTGAAATGGTTGCCATGGTTTTTCATAAAAAAAATGTTCATTTTAACTTCCAAATATGGGACATTTCTACCCAAAATGTAGCATTTTAAATGAAACCATTGAATTCTACATAAAAATTAGCTTAATGTATTTTCATATTCATTTTAGAGTTATTTTGACCCTCCAATGCCCACTGGTGGCCAAATGGAGAATTAAAAATCCCCCGCGGAGGGGTGTCACAATTGTTTAGAATAAGATATTTTTAGATAATCGGCCTTACGGCCACCTATGATATCATGAACACATTTGTCACATGCAGACCAAGGTCAGTTGAACACTTTTGATATGTATACATGTATATTATTCTTCATTTATTTGATTATTATTACTTTTTTTCACTCATTTCTTAGTAGTTCATTTCCGCTTGCTTTTTGAGCGTCTGCGGTTTGCCCGATCCATGTCCGTGATGCCCATACAGCGTACACAAATCAGCTGACACAAATAAAGTACATAACAAAGAGTCTGTATAGTTTAAAATACTGTATTCCCAGACCATTTATATGGCGCAGAAATAGGATAATTGCGACATGGAAATTAACACGAGGTTGGTGCAAGCTGCATGGTCACATTGTCATGATAATGTCTACCTACGCAATTCCTGATCATGGAACAAATCACGTGTAGTTATGATAGCGTGACCCCCTCCCCCTCACCATGCAGTGCCTTCACCCAGTCACCCCATGCTCCCCTCCCCTGCTCTGTATCCATCCACCTGCGCACTACTTTTCTCATTGACTCCCTGCCTAAGCTCCCTTCCCCTCCCTGCAGACTAACCCTTTCTGGCCCTCGTCCTTCTCTCTGCACAATTCCAAACCTCTCTCCCTCCTTTGTCATCTCTTATCTGTCCTCCCTTTGTCTTCCCTGGCCCACCTTTGAATGGTCTTATCTCTTCTTTCTGTCCCCTTTTTCTCTCATGCATGATGTCCCCACTGCCCTCTTAACACCTCCAATATCAGGGGCTAGGAAAAGCGGGGTCCAGGGGTCCTGGGCCCCCCAATCACAAACCTGGTGGGGCCTGAGTGAAAAAAAAGAAGATTTGTCAAGACCTTATGATAAAATGCATAAGCATCCAAAACCTTTCAGAATAGATTTTTATGGTAATGCGATAACCTAAATGGGGGTTTGAGCCTCAAGTCAGACCTGAAAGTGACCAAAAATAAATCTTCTATATCAATTGTACATGAATATGTATAGGTGTCGTCGTGATAAAGTGGACAATTCAAGGTTGCCACGATGGGGCCCGACTGGAACACCCACTGCCCCCCCCCCCCGTTAAGATTTGCTTCCTACGCCTCTGAATATCCCCTCGCCAAAACCCCGATTTTTGCCGTTTGACTACGCGTCCTGACCATCGAACTGTGCACAGAAAATGTCACCATAATACCTACGTATATATATATATATATATATATATATATATATATATATATATATATATATATATATATATGTGTGTGTGTGTGTGTGTGTGTGTGTGTGTGTGTGTGTGTATGTATGTTTTGGCTTGGATCAAATAATACACAGGGGAAGGCCCCTCAAACTAGTCGGAGGAGGATGAGGGGAGAGTCCCCTTACAGTAGAATAACATGTGAAGTCCTTTCACAGTACAAGGGGTTTCAATAAAAGCCAAGTTAGCAGTTTTCACTAGACATAAACATACCTATGTCATCCAAACCAATGACGTTCTCCCGCTAATTATGAGACGGTTGTGTTGATTGTTATCGGGGTGTGGTGTTTATATTAGCTTTCTAACGGGCTGCATCCACTGCTGACAGATGGACAATCCGCTGATTTATCCCTTTTATCTATAATTGTTTTTATGGAGAAAAAACGGACGAAGGGAGACCGATGGTCCATATGTGGGCAGTGGATGCGGCCCTTAACGGCTACTTAGTACTTCGATGAAATTAGATCCATCGATCTTGGTCAGCCCTCACATGCAAGTCGGGTGCTGTATCAATTTTTTTTTGATGCGTGATTGATGCTTCCTTTTTTTTTTTTTTTTATTAAAGTTACATGATGCACCAATGCAGTGTTACACGACAGCAATACAGACGACCGTGGAACAACAAGCTTAGATCATTAAGCCATCCAAAATTATACGCGTATTTTCTTTCTCCTTACATTTATAGATATCATTAGGGGCACACAATAATACTCAGGTCGAGATGCCTTTTTCTGAAAGAGTCTGATTTTGGCCAGGTGAAGTGTTAATCGATTAATTGAAAATTATGGCATATGAAATTGACCTCTAGAGCAGTCACCTCTCTTATTATCAGCTATCAAATCACCACCGGTTCAATAAACTTTAAGACCATAGCTTTAGGTCCAAAGGGCGGTTTCAGATTATAAGTTAATCTGAGAGAATAATAATTTATCTTGCAACGATAGAAACTGTGACTTAAATTACCGATCGAGGTACATATACTAAGACCAGTCCGGTAGCAATGTTTAAGATATTCTATGTTAAGAGTAGGATGTGGATTCTGGCTTCGTAATCTCCCTACTTTCAACACTGTCTTACACCATTTATAGATTATGATGGGATGAGTTAATGGGACATGGCTTCCACCCATCGACTTAGAGAATTTAGGGTTACTTATAGATAAAAGGTTTCCACTTTTAAATGTATCTTCCGTCTAATTACATGGCATAATGTTCTTGTACTTGGTATGCATCTACTATTTGTCCACTGGTCTGTTTTTGAAGTGGCTTTTGATGTGGCTTTTGGTGTGGCTTCTCTATTGTGTGATGTGGGTGACACTTATTTGTTCACCTCGTTGGGTGTGACTATACTTTTAATCCTTATGTTACAAAATGCTTTATGTAGCCTCTGTTGTTGAATATACCCTCTACTACCGGACATGGCTTCTTGTCGTATTAAAAATAGATGGTTTATTGATTGTGGCTTCTGTTGAGAGGTACGTATTGAAGCGGTTGGCGTCTGATAAAGAGTTTAGGTTGTTCAATTTTTATATGATTCGTACTGTAAGGTATATACGATGTTGAATATGGCATCTGTTAGATGCGTCTTCCGTTGGAGGATTTTGTTTAAAGTTTGTTTTCTTAAGCAAAAGATAACCTACAAAAACATATGGCTTTCACCCTAGACAGGGATCTTATTGTTATAATCTTGATGTGGCTTCTATTCAAATGTTCCCTTTATTGGATGCGGCTCTGTTCATAGATCTTCGGTGTTGGATTTGGCTACTTTTGCTTATCAATTAACCAGATGTGGGATGGCAGATTCCACTGGTATTGTAGTGGTTTCCAAAATCAGTGATGGTCCCAACATATATTGACAGGTTTCTTGTCATTTCCTGCCTTTTGATGTGGTTCCTGTTGAGTGCGCTTTGCTTCTTTAGTATGACATTGATCTAGTCATTAACATGGCTGATGTGGTTTACGTGCATTTGATGTGTTGTTTCACGTGGCTTCTGTTCGTTTAGTTTTGCTTTTGTCTCCACCTTTTGAAAAGATGCCATGGAAATCAACTATATACCCTTAAAGCTGCACGAGAGGATGGTCCAGGGTGTGTGACGATTCTTTACTCTAAACTGCCTGAATTTAGGCCGCAGGTGTGGCTTGCAGCATTTCCTGCAACTTGGGTGCGCCATATACACGAGGTGAGCCTTATATTGGAGGCATCATGATAGATTGAGAGCCTTAACATACACATACAGGTAGCTGGCATACCTTTCCAATGTACATCCCATTTAGCAGATATTGTATACCAAGGTTCGTGTATTCAGATATATGGAATTTTAATTCTGACGGCAGTAATGATGTTATAATGTGGATTTTTGTCACATTGTTTATTTTTTGTGTAACAGCCTCTGGTGTAGAGGTGCCTGAGGTCACAAATCATAAAAAGTGTGCATATGGGGCCTTACATGTCATTCGCCCAGACATGTGCCCAGAAAAAGAATTCTTATAAGTATGCTTCTTTTACAATAGCAAGGACACATCTCACATAAATGATAATGTACTTTTCTTAATCTACAGGTTAAAATAGTCTGGACCTGAGACTTTCATGGAGGTTGTTTCTGTAGAAAATTTAGCCCTCAACATGCTTGTAACTCAAATGTCATTCTCCCAGACACAATTTCGCCCAGACAATTTTGGTCATTTTGGGCACATTTTACCCCCCTGGAGCCCAAGATTTGCATTTGGGACCATCAAAACCCATATGTAACATGACGATCTCATCCAGCCTGACACTTTGAGCCAAAGAAATAGAGGGGGAAACTAAAATTAGGGGCTGGAATACCTCCAAATTTGTCAGATGCAAACCTTCTATGATTTTTTACCCTGATACGGGCTGTGAGACTGAAGGATGTGTGACCCATCAAGGGAGAATACCCCTCCATGGGGGATTTTTAATTCCCCATTTGGTCACCATTGGGCACTAGAGGTACAAAATTACTCTAAAATCATTATAAAAACTTATTAAGCTAACTTTTGATGCGGAATTCATTGGTCTCATTTGAAATGCTCCATTTTGGGTAGAAATGGCCCATATTTGGATGGTAAAATGAAAATTTTCTATGAGAAATTAACCTGTATGCCTGTTCCTAGTTGCCATGGCAACCATTCCAATAATCAAAAGTTGCAGATTTGTAGACAAATTTTGGGAATACTCTCCAAAACCCCAAAACTGAAAACAGAAATGGAAAATTCTTTCTATCTAGATCAAAATCTATGATAAAAATTGTATCAATGACCTATGTTCAAGGAGGGGTTCTGACATAACTACTAGAAATATCTAAGCCAATTATCATTTTAAAGATCTTGAGATGAACTTTGATAATGAATTTCCCTGCAGGGGGCTTTTTTGCTTGCCTGGTCACATGTAGTTAATGGAATGAGCAAGTTCCTAGAAGCATCATAAAGAAAGAAGTATACTTTTTTTTCTAAATTCATTGAAGTATGATCAGAAAGAGTTTTTGGTATATTATTTATTTCCCCTGTCAATATCCGCATTGGATTAACATAATGAAAGTGAGTTCTAGAATTTCTAGGATATTCCAACTCATAAGGTCCCCATCCCAAGATCTGGTTCCGTTTGGTACTAATGTTATTAGGTAACCCTAGCCGTCTATTTTCTGTCATCGTCCACACTTTCATACTTTCCTTGTTAACCACATAGGTTATCATTGAAGGTCACGTGACCACAGCTGAAGTACAGGTCCTGTCTCTAGTCCTGGTTCACCTATACCACAGGCAGGGTGTGTAAAGGTTATCACAGCATTGCTAGCTCATCCCACTGTCCTAATTCTGTTTGTTGGGCTTATTATACCCCAGGGATCATGCCTCATGAGACTTTCTAATGATTTATCAGTACATTTGAATAATGTACCATTGCAGTGTCAGCGAGTAACTCGCCGGAATCATGCTGATGAATCATGCTGGTGAAAATGCAAACCATGCTGTTTCAGCAGAATGCCACCACGCCTTCATTTATGTATTATGATGACTGAGGGTCAGAGGGCATCAACCCGACAATACTATGTTTTAGAACATACATATCATGTCCAAGTCAGATTATGAAACTGAAAGGATGCAATTTACAATGGAGTGCATTGACCCCTCCGTGTGACTGTCTTCCCCCCAAATGACAAACAACAATGGGTGGCAAGCCAACCAATGTTCGAGTTACCTCGATTATACCTCTTCACTGAAAATCTTGCTGTCTGCAAACTGCACACTACACTTCTACACTATACAATCACCCATCAGGATGTATCAATGTTCCAGTATGTCACAACAAGTAAAATACCAGGTACCTCGCACAAGAGGATGGCGACCACCATCCCAGGTGGTCCATTGTAACACATGTATAATTCCCAAACACTAACAGCACAATAACACCATGTAATAAGGATGTAGAAAATATGAACATGCTGCAGTTATGTGATTCAATTGTAAACCGATAACACATTTTGCACATGTCAACAAAGATACATGTACCTGGCACAAACGGACTCCTTATTATATCCTCTTCAGTACATCCCCCACCCACAAAGGTATGTCACTACCGGTACCGTCTTCAAATTGACCATTAAGGACCACATAATGATAAAGTTCCTCTTGCATTGGTTGCATTGGGTACCCGGGATTGGCTACTAATGCAGTAACTGGCAAGTAAAGTATGAACACTGTCCATTTTGCTTATATCAACCCAGTGGGGTGTAGCCCGGGGGTGGAGCTCGTAACAGGGTATGGCTGCACCCTCCAAGGCCGCGCCACCATGGAATAGAATAGACTTCTTGCAGTCGTAGAGCTCTGTGTGATCATAGTGCCTAAAGAAATGTCCTCCTGCGTTACTTTTGAGTTACGCAATAGGACTGTAAACCTTCATTATGACGATCATGGTAAAGGACATTTATCTATACAGTCGACCCGTACTTCCTTGACCCTTTGTTTCCTCAGATCCCTCATGACCTCAGACAGAAAATTTGGAACTGCCGCTATGTTTTCTATAATATTTGGACTTAACTCCTCAGATAATTTGCTTCCTCGAACATTTTTCTTAGCATTTCACATATCTGATGAAGCAAGGGCCCACTGTATTGACCTATGCACTGTTCCACTTCTAAAGGGTTAAATGTCCATATCTCACGTCTCATTGACACTATATTTCTACGTCACAAGGCTCTGTCATGTGAGGTCCCAGACAAACATGGTATGTTTGGGTGGACACTGCATGTGGGAAATTTGCTACGTTGCCATTTTTTTTATTCCGGGATGAAACTGGTACCCGTGTGCAGAATAAAGACCAGGGCAGTGCATGCGAGTGGATGCAGGGTTGGGTCATGTATACTAGTTAAGGATGGATGTTTGGGAATAGGGGTGCTATTTGGGCCTTAGAAATCCGCGATTTTGCCATAGAAAGAGTTATTTTTGAATGAAGCTTCGGGAGGATACAAAGTCATGGTGGTCAAGTGAGGGAGGAAGGGAAAGGGTATATTATATATAGGCATGTAGGCAGTCACATATACCAGAATAGGTAGTCGGGAGGGTGTGAGACTTGAAAGTATAGGGGAATGAATGTAATACATGTAGTATACTGTAAAGAGTTGGGGTTATATAACAGGATCTTTCTATGTATATCAACTGGGGAAAGAGCAGTATTCTCAAATACACTGAGTGTCACTGTTTAGTGACAAGCTTCTCCCTGTAGACACATGTGTACAGTGAATTGTCCTGTATAATTACTCTTGTATACTCTAGGCCAGCCAGTCACTCTGCACCAAAGTGACTCACAAAGGCTTTACCAAAATAGCCTTACCTGTAGGTTCTGTCACTTGGGGGCAGCAGTATCCACCATTTGTTAAGAATGTATAATGCTCATAGTGCCACCTCTATCCAACTATGTCCCCAGAGCTTATCAGTTAATTGTAATACAATAATAACTTCAATAGGTTGAATCTAGCAGTGTGCACAATAGATGATGTATAAGGTTATCTGAGAAGAAACTAGGAACACCCAGTAATATAAACCAAAGACATCACACCTGTGTCTAAATTGTATATACAAGTGCCTGAACTTGAAGCTAACATAGGCCTTTAGGTTAGACCAGTGTTAAACTGACTGACCATGAAATGGTTTGGGAGAGATGTTTGTTTACTTCTCTCGCTCTCAGTGATGGCACTTCAATGGGATTGGAGACATTCTTGTCTTCATCAGGCATACATGGTTTATAGTATCAATGCATGCACAGAGTACATAAATAAAATAATATTATGAGGATTGTATCATGGACTCGCCTCACTGATAGAGTACTATATAGCAGTGCCTATACATACTATACAATACAGTTCCTGTAGATAAACAGCACCTCTTGCTGTTGACAGAAAATATTGCTGTTATTTTACAAGATATATAATTTATGTAATTCTACAACATATTTTGCTGTTAATTTACAACATATGTTTCTGTAGATCTGAATAATCTTGCTGTATGGTTACAGTGGTTATTACTGTATGATTACTGTTGATTGTGCTGTAGAATTACAGCAACTCACCTCCTGTAGATTTACAGCAAAATGTATTGGAACCAAAGTTGCCAAGGATTTTCTTCTGTAAAATAACCCTGCCTACTACTAACAGTGTAGGGAATGAGCTGGCTGTGTAGATGGAAATTCAGGGGGATTTTGAGAGATGAACACATTGGTGGGGGCAGAGGCAGAGTGGAGCAGGGCATGCTGTGTTGTTATCTTTTTTTGGGGGGCAGTGAGTGAGTGAGTGTGTGTGTGTGTGTGTGTGTGAGAGAGAGAGAGAGAGAGAGAGAGAGAGAGAGAGAGAGAGAGAGAGAGAGTGAGTGAGTGAGTGAGTGAGTGAGTGAGTGAGAGGACAGGAGGATGGCGGAATGACCATCCTGTGTGCAGGGGGGAATGGTGAGGGAAGCAAAGGTCCACTGTACATGGGTTGGGTCTTTCAAGGAGGAAGGGGGGAGCCGGGGTGGGAGGGGGAATGGTATCACTGTGTGGGGGAGGGAAGCCCTTCTGTGGTTTGTAGAGCAGGAGGAGGTGAGTGTGCATGCATACACTGAGAAGTAGGATACAGATATATGACACAGTGTGTCTATACAGTATATGTCAGTGTGTGTACATGATGACAGCAGCAGTCAGGAGGCTGACACCTCACTGAACACAACCTATAGAAGATGGTGGTACAAGAACACGACCAGCTCGACATGGACCTGTCTATCAAATCACACACGACTCATGCTGCCATGTGGTGGGTAATCCATGTCCATATATATTTAACCCTTTAAAGACCGCAGCGCGCTCAAAGGCATCACGCCCATGATGGGTGTCTTAAGCCTGTGAAGTGGCTTCGCTGCCGTTGGCACGATACTCTGTTTATCCTACTTTATCCTAATCAGTTTAAATGAATATGTCCATCTCTCATGATGCATGGATGAGGTGGGTGAGAAGCTCATTTGCCTTGCATTCATACATCATTCCGAACCTGTGACCGTGCAGGGCCGATGGCGTTGATACTCTCTGAAAGGCATGATACATCTGTCGATACACACCAACTCAATGCTGACGAGCTACTCAGAGTCAGTACAAAATGCTAGATTGGCTATACATTTCTCATTCCACATGGACACATAAGGGCACACTGTATTAGGGTTTGTGTATACATGTCACTGTACATCCTTTTAATATGATGGACAACATGCGCTTGATGTAATTATATGTGTATACTTGTTACGGTTATCAAAACAGTATGGTATATAGTATACACATAATATTCATGTAGATTCTTCTCCATAGTCCATACACATAAAAGTTAGTATATATTTAATTTGTATACATATAGGACCTTTATCTGAAAATATAATTAGGAGTTTGAAGTGTTGGTTTTTTTTTCTTCCTTTTCTTCAATTTTGTTCTAACACAAAACCATCATAATTATTTCAATTTGATTTGAATTTATTTTCTCATTGTGTTTAAATACAGCCTGTGGCGTTTTGTGTTTGTCCTCAGAGATCTGGGTATCATTATTGCTAAAATTGTTCTCTTATATACCGCTGGGGTAGGGAGTTGGGATAATAGCTTTTAGAATAAATTATGGTAAAGACACGCATGCTAGACTAACCAGTATATTCATTCCGATGTTATCATATTATGTTTAGCAATGGCGGCAGATAAACTCCTCAGATGTCCACAAGTGGTCAACAGATATTAAATAGATAATCTAATCTCCTGACAATGATGTATCAAAGTTTAATTAGCCAATATATATCAATTAAATTAGACCCTGTCCTAATGACAGGGCCCAGCATGTGTGTGGTGGGTGCCTGGATGCTATGCTGTAGGTCCATCATCACATTGATTGGTTAAATGTGGGTATTAACCCTTTAAGGGCCTTGCCTCAATCCTCCATGTCCCTATATTGGATTGGTGCCTCAATCAACACTGGCGAGTAACTCACTGTCCAATACTATTGAGGGGCATCATGCCCTACTAGAGCATTATACTGTCTAACTCTCTAATGTCAGCACGCTGCATTGATACCGCACTAGGTTAATCTAGCCTAAAGGGTTAGATTTGGTTCTTAATTGGCAGTGTGCTTGATGGGTTGGGCACTGTGGGCGTGAAGTTGGGATGGGGAGGCCTGTCCAAACTACAGACACCCCAACATTCCTGTCCATATATCTATACAAAAGGCTCGTAATTCATCCCCTGTAATTACCCAGCACATCTTGGGTCCTGGTCGGTGTGGTTTGGAATTGACACTAAATAGAGTTATATGGTAAATAAAATAGGGAGGTAAGATAACAGAGAATAATGAGTGGATGGTGACCATAGAGGAAAAAGAACTGCATGATATGTACAGCACAAAGATTTAAAGGTGATGTCTTGATACATAATAGATTATACTTCGTTTGGCAAGGGGTGAACGTATGGGTTGGGCAGTATCGAATTGAGAATCGTAAAGCTTAGAATGCACAGGCATGGAGGGAGATATTTGTGACCAGGCAAGCAAGAACACCCCTCTGCAGGGAAATTCATTATAAAGGTTCATCTCAAGATCTACAAAATGAGACACCATTGGCTTAGATATTCCTAGAATTTTTATGTCAGAACCCCTCCTTGAACATAGGTCGTTGTTCATATCTGAAATTGACGATTAAGTTCTAAATATTATAAACCATAATAATGTATAAAAACACAATAAATCAGCCTTTTTCATAATTTATACATAACAATGTGGCAATTTCTATGATAGATTTTGATCTAGATAGAAGGAATTGTCATGGCAACCAGGAACAGGCATATACATTGATTTCTCATGAAAAATGTTCATTTTACCATCAAAATATGGGCCATGTCCACCGAAAATGGTGCATTTTTAATGAGAGCATTGAATTCTGCATAAAAAATTATCTTAAGATATTTTTTATAAAGATTTTAGAGTATTTTTGCCCCTCAAATGCCCCCTGGTGGCCATATGGGAAATTAAAAATCCCCCGCGGAGGGGTGTTCTCCCTTGATGGGTCACATTTAAGGAGCAATACAAGAAGGCACACTGTAAAAATAAATGTTGTTGAAATAACAATGGAATCCTCTTCCCAAAGTTGCCAGAGATCCGTTGTTATTTTCACAGAGCTTCCTTGTACATTTGTCTTTTTGTGTACCACCATACTGCCACCTGGAGCTTCTTGTCAAAACTACACTTGTTCCCTGCGATACAATAACAGTGGTTCCAGTTTTAAAAGGATCCAGGGTAGATTCTACAGTTATCTTTTACAGTGCAGGGGGGGGGGGTTAAAGTATTGGGAAATAAGGGAGGGGCAGAGAGAGACAGAGACAGGGGCGGAGAGAGAAAGAGAGATAGACAAACAGAGAGACAGACAAACAGACAGGCACTGAGGGGGGCAGGGAAACACCTGTTAACGATATGCCACCTCAATCATTGCATGATAACAGCGATCTTACTTTTGACAGGGCATTAAACAAACCTTTATCAGGATATACATATATTGTCCATGACACAGTGCCTCGTGTAGCCCTTATCTTTAACCACCTGATAAGAGCCATCCAGGGCACCCTGATTCCACTTTCAAACAGAGGCTCCATAAATGGGTTCCTAGAAGTGATTTATGTGGTGAGCTTTACCCAGGCCCTATATAGATTGACCCCATACTAAATCCCTCTAAATCCGCCACTGCAGTGTTAATGTGATGGTCAGACCTATGCCAGTTAGACAACCATTGCTCACACTCATTAATGAAATAATGTTATATTATTAAGACAGATCTGTGTAGCAGCTTGGATTGAGTTGATGCATTTAGTCTTATTTAGTTTTATAGGAGTGCTGAAATCTCAAACGGAATTTATATTATTCGAAGAAAAGGTTTATACCGTCTAACCCCTTATACTTGAGATAAACCACCCTCCCCAATCTATGACTACCAAAGTGCATTTGAATGGTACCGCCATTAAATTCAATCCCAAAGTAATATATTACCTGGTTGAAAAAGGCGTATTAAAACAGTTGTAAATCACTGACTTTAATCGTGTCCCATTATGACGTCATCTCACCTGCACCTCCAATCTCTCAACCAGATACTTGCTCTTTGTAAACCAGTTACTTACCCAATAATGGTGTTAATCATCTTAATCGAACCAGCCCTTTACATATGCATTTTGTATAATTCTTTTCCTCATAGAGATTTCTGCATTGGAAAATAGTCCTGTGTCTCAGTTGGACCTAAAATTCAGTAGTTCACGCCAATGCATTGTGAATCCATTGACAAAGTGAATTAAGTGTGTGGACCTCAAAAAGTCGTCAACACCCTTACCTTAACCTCATCCCCCCCCCCCAACCATTGACCACCCAGGATGTGTGGTGGCGCTGTATATATTAAGGGATCGTTTAATGTGCATGAACCTCCCTAACGGCAATTAAATGCAACAGCCCACCCTATAGATACCCCACCATAGGCTTAACGTTCAGTGCAACACTGGTTTTACTTTCATTTCATCAATTTTTAACACTTACTACTATACTATTAGGTCTAGAATACAGACACTTCAAATCTAATTTTATAGATCTAAGAGTTGTTCTGTCCCTGACCTCAAAATGAACAATTGATTGTACAATGTATAGTGAAATTCACAAATCATAGAGATCACTGCCAGCCAGAACCCAAGTCTACAAGAAGTTCTCCAACCAGGGAGACTAAACTAGAGTAAAACTGTGAAACCCTCCTTGGTCCAACAGAGGGTATCTCACATGCAGTCACCAACCATTGACCACCAAGTAAGGTGGAAATCCAGGTTTGAGGGTGGTCTTAAATACTTTTGTTAAACACCCCTTCTTAGCGTGATCCATGCAGAGCTATGCCTTGAAGTGAACATTCGCCATCTTTAAGTGTGATTAACGCCTCCTGCCCGCCACCATGCGGCCAGCGTCCAAATCGTCACCTAGCGGGTCACGCCGTCTTAATTTTATGTCGGACAATGGTGACAAATTTGCCGTCAAGGAGCTCCTAACATTCTGAGAAAATGGCTTTTTGATGAGCTGTAAAAATGCCCCCTTAATCTTTTATTCGGCTGGGGAGAAAAGAGAGATTCCATTACTAAGCTTTCAACACTGGAATGCAATGGAGATCTCCAGTCTGTAATGAGGGAATCACCCCTGACGGGATCTCGCGTGACAATGGTGTGTGGCCTGAGGGTAGTGCGCAGTGGTTATGCTGGCCTTCACTGACTCGAGGACATTTGATTGAATTACATTGATTTACCTAGCCATGGTTACCGGGTCACCGACACAATAAAAATTAAAAGAAACGCATAAAAAGTGCTGTTTGACCCTCGAATGTCTAAACTAAAATTATACGCATTCTTATAGAATAGGACTTACTGTTATTTTGTCGATTCTTACGAGGCTATCCAATCTTGTACAACAAAAACCTAAGGGTATCTTAGAAAGTAATGCTATAAGGTTTATATCATGAGAAGTCATTTGAAAAGTATTGTTTTTTTTTCATTCAAAACTACTTGAATCAACAACGATAATTAATTATTTTGTCATTCATGGACTGTTTTAAGGAGAAGTGGTCTATTTCAGAATGGGTTATAGGCCTAACCTGACCCAATCACCCCCCTACAGGTTTCATCATGTCATAACAAGGGAAACGGAAAATTTCTACCACTAAATCTTATCTTGAGGATATCTTCATATTTTATTGTAATAAGCAGAAACATACATGTATCATATCATGACAAAGGCAATAGCAAAACTCCAAGGACACCCAACATAGAATACAGCCACACCCACCAGGTGGATCCTTCTGTGGAACCTGAAACCATATACGTCCAAGGTAGGGTCCGGAGGTCGAGGAGGAGGGGGACACGGAATGGAGATTGCTCTCATTTTTGCTAGTCCTGTTTCCAATTGTTTTTTGTTTCTTTTTGTATTTTGTTGGTTTTTTTTGGGGGGGGTTGGGTACGGAACCCCTAAAAGGACATACCACAAATAATTTTTTCCCTGAAAAAATATTCTCGCGGATACTGAAGAATTCTTGCGGGTACAAAAGAATTCTTGCGGGTACTGAAGAATTCTTATGGGTACTGAAGAATTCTTGCGGGTACTGAAGAATTCTTGCAGATACTGAAGAATTCTTGCAGATACTGAACAATACCAAACAGATTTTTTTCATGAAAAAAATATTCCTGCGGGTACTGGAAGATTCCTGCGGATACTTGAAGATTCCTGCGGGTACTGGAAGATTCCTGCAGGTACAGAAACATTTTTGCAGGTGCACAAAGAATTCTTGTGGGTGCACAAAGAATTCTTGTAGGTGCTAGAATTATCCTTGTGTAGTGTACCCTCAGGAATGTTCCTGTACATGCAAAAATACCCCTGTACCTACAAGAATACCCCTGTAGCTGTAAGAATGTCCCTGTAGCTGTAAGAATGTCCCTGTATCCGTAGGAATGTTCCAGTATCCGCAGGAATGTTCTAGTACCCGCAGGAATATTTTTTGAATGAAAACAAATCTTTTTGGTATGTCCTATTAGGGGCTCCGTAGTACGGGCTGTTGACCGGGGCTGTTGATAACCATAATGTATTAATACGCACGGTGATGCTTTGTAAACGGGTTTCTTTTTTTCCCCTTTTTTTTTTTTTGCTTTTATTATGGACCCTCCCAATCCCCTATACCTGTATATTGATCATCACCACTTCTGGAAATTCAACATGCATAGAGTAGCCAGGAGGTTTTTACGTACTCATGAAAATTAAGGGGATCCACCCTGCCCATTCTGTCCTTGTCCTGTGATTGGTTAATCTATGGTTTGTTAGTAAACAGAAGTGGGCTTTATTTATGTTTTATCTTCTGCATCCCTTCTCCTTCTCCCATTATACTTGGACTGTCAAATATAGAATGAGACCCAGACTTTGAATGGACCTTGTTCTAGAAGGAGCTGAACAAAGGGATCATTTTAACATTGTCAGAGGCGGTGACATGTAAGTAAACAAACCCTGATAACACTCAGCCTTCGTCTATAGGGTGTTAACATGTCTGCTATATGACGGATCCAGAAGGGCACTTTGAAGCAAATGTGTACCCCCTCCCCTAATTCCAGAAGGGGGCTGTAGTTTCAAAGTTGCCACCTACCACCAAAGTGTCAGTGCCCCCCGCCCCTTCTAGGGGGTCTGGAATAGGTCCCCCATGTCACGTGCCGATTTTAAGAAATGCCCATGTCACATGTCACATGCCCCCTGTCTCCTCTAAGAGCCAATCGTGTCCCATGTCAAATTTAAGAAAGGACCTGTGTCATGTCACTTATTTTTCACCTCATGTCACTACAGTCCATGTTACGTGTCGATTTTAAGAGATGCCATGTCACATGTCACTTCAATCCTCATGTCATCTGTCTCATCTAAGAACCATTCATGTCCCATGTCGAATTTAAGAAAGGATCTTTGCCGTGTCACTTATTTTTCACCTCATGTTACTACAGTTCATGTCACATGCGATTTTAAGAAATGGCAAGAAATATCCACAAGATTTGCATTCACCTGTAGTTTTTCCAAGATACAACGGTTACAGTTTTGCAAGTGTGGGAATAACATGGGGGCCATTCTTGAAACAAAATGGTTGGCATTGGAAAGATAATTAAGGCCACCATCGAAGGCAATACATGCACTGTAGCAGTCATGGCAGAGTGGCGTACCTACAAGATAAAACGACAGCAATTTGACCAAAATAAGTGACCCCGGCCCTTGAAAAAAAAAAAGTGAAAAAGTGACAGCTCTTTGAGAGAAAATGGTGGTCACTAGCGACAATATGGCAGCCAACACCAGGTGACCAGCTAGAGCACCTCGGTTCCGCCCTTCATGTAAACATAGATACCGGTAAAGCCTATTACGTCACCCAGATGCCCTATACCCCACCTGATGGCGACATTTCACATTAACATGGAAGGTGTTGTTGCCCAGCATGGATTAGGGCAGATAAGGCGATAGGAGCAGACGACAAACGGCTTCCAGCCTGGCACACGTCCAAGACGCTGCTACGTACTGCCTCCTGGTGAGAAAACCACTCACCTCACGTAGCCTCTCGGGGGTATACCGAGGATCAGCGAGATTCATATATAAGGTGCCAAGTGGTCGTCGTTGGACTTCACAATAACAATAGACGCTAACACGTCAAGCTGCAAATTAGATACACAACCGGCGAAACACCTGTGGAAGATTAGGGAGTCAAACAAGAACCAAGCGAAGTTGCAGACGGCATTTTGTTGAGTCATTCCAGTGAAGGCGGGAAACTCTTGTCGAGGAGAACCATTGGGTCGCAGAGGGATCCAGATCCATGCAGACGCCGCCTTCACGGTCCACCTGTCTGCAAAGATACATGTACATTTACACGAAGTCGTCTGGAGCAGAGATGTTTTAAATTTCAAGCCAGCAATCTTTTTATAAGCCACAGAAAACGTCGGTGGCCACCATATCATTCATTGTGATATGGTGAAAAGAGTGACTTAAGTTAATAAGGGAGTAATTGTAGGATTACGTGGCCCCATGTCGACGCCTGGATGTTGGGACATGACGGTCAATACTGGAATAAGATGATTGAATCATGGGAAGATGACGTCAACTTGGACCTATATGGGTAAGGGGGTGTGGTACTATTAATTACCCGGGGGCACTGAGCCTTGGTTTGGGTACCAACTGTGGTACCGACCCCGCAGAGCGGGGGCTGTCGACGCGTCGATAAGGGGGGGAAAGGGGGGCTGTCAGTTGAATAGACTATAGAATCAGGGACTTTTGTCTTGATAGCTGCTATAACTTATATGGAATCAAGATAGCCTAAATATTGCATGAAATCATCCCAGAGCTGTGAAACAACCCTATTTCAAATGGAGGAGGGCCCCAAAAAGTGGGGCTGTTATCTGACTTACCTGAAAAAGGGGGCCTGTAAATTTTCAGCTGATTTTAAGGGGCTGTCAAATGGCCAAAAAGGGGGAGCTGTAGTTTCGCAGTTGGCACCACCTATCAAAGAGAGACTGCCCCCCTCCCCGGGATTAATTAACTACTCTAATTACGTTCTTTTGCACTTTCTGCAGTGAGAAGCAACTTTTTTTCCCTTTTCTCTTCCTCGATACGTGCCTGTTGCATCTTTATTCCTGGTGCCTTTAATTTCTTTTTTCTTGGGGGGGGGCTGCACCATATATGTTCAAATCGTTCTGGAAATATTTCTTCTTCCGCTCGCTATCATCTATATGTAATATACAGCATTTGAATCAACAGAGATTTGGTTATCCAAATAGTCGTTTAGTATATATGCTTTTATCTCTTCAAAAATCGGGGATACAACAGAAAAAAGAGAGAGAGAGGAAAAGAGTCAAAAACCGCCTGCTGTGTTTGATGGATGTAGAAGTACCTGCATGGTTAGGTAAACTTCTGCCAACAATGGAGTTCCGCCCATGCCTCCCCAATTGTCTCCGTGGAAAGCCATTACCCTTCCTGGAATAGGACGTGCATATAGTTTGCCGCCTCAACACGGTGATAACATCTTTTTTTTTTCTTCAATTTTAACACTTGGGATTTCGGCTTGTCCGTTGCTTGACATTTATGCGTGTAGTTCAGATTAGTGCTCGTGCAACGTGTGAAGTTTACTCCTGACACATAATTACTTTTTCTACCGTTTTTTTTTCTGACATCTGTTAGTCAATAAGTGACCAGTGGATTTAGCCCTTTAGAAAAGGGGGCTTTGAGAGAGCTGCAACGTGAATAAGGATGCATCCCCAATTCTCAGACGTTTCTCTGTGCGCTGTACGTTATTTGATAGTAAAAAAAAATAGATAAATAATCATAAAGAGTATGTAACTGTGAATATACGGGATTCTCAAACACCTCACATCCCCATGCATCTGTTTGGACGCAGAGAGAGAAAGAGAGAGAGAGAGAGAGAGAGAGAGAGAGAGAGAGAGAGGAGGGGGGGGGGCGGGGGAGCTGCGCGGCTTCAGAAAAATTTCGAAAGTTATCCCAAAGAAGAATGGGATCCGGACAATACCCTCCATAAGTTTGCGATTGTCGCTGATGGACCGTTTTTAGAGTACGAAGTATCTACAATCGTGTAAAGTTACAATCATGTTCCTAAATCTTCATTTAAATGTTCGGTTGACCCGGGAGTTGGCCCCTAAGCCCGGCCCCTGCACTTCATACCCTTAGGAGACGTCACCTGGTTTCCAAAAATCGTGAAATATGGGTCTTTTTTCAAGCACTTCCAATGTCCTTGAAATCCAAAATAAGGGGTCCTTTTCTCTAAAAATCCCTGTGGATTCTGAAATAAGGGGTACTTTTTATACCAAGAATCTCTAGATTTGAAAATAAGGGGTGCTTTTTGAAAGAGTGTGTGTAAACCAGATATAAATATGGTGGGAGAGATAATGGATGCCCTCATTTAACTAAAATATATGTCAGTGTTTTTGAAAATAAGGGGTGTTTTGGGGGCCCAAAAAATCACCATTTTTCTGAAATAAGGGGTGTTTTTGGGGCCCAAAATCAGTGAATAAGGGGGTATTTTTAAATTGGGAAGGCAGGTGACGTCCCCTTTACAAAGAGAGTGCAGGGGTCGGGCCCCTAAGTAAGCCCCAAAAACTCAGCAAACGACAACTCACAACGCACTGCAGTGACGCAGACGACAGAATCAAGTGAAAGTTATCCACAAATATTGTTGTTGATTTTTCGTTCATAATTGCTAAAAAAAAATCAAGAAAATCCTAGGATCGGCCTTGTTTCTAGCGTTTTCTATAGGCCTGAAGGTGCTACTGTGTAAAGAGCTCCATGACCACCCAGCAAATTGTCATGAGTCCTCGTCAACCTGTGTGAAGTGGCTCACACATGTCGCTAGATGCAACACGATGTCGTTATAGCACAAGATCACCAGGAATAGCAATTGCTATGCCACATGAGTCTAACACACAGTGGCAAAAGATGACAGAATGAGTTATCATTCAAAAAGGAGTCACCATTGATGACCAATCATGGCGACAGATGACGACAATTTGCTGGGCATAATATACAGTTATATAACTCACATAAACACGGCACATGTTGTACATCACTGAAGATCCCTTAAGGAAACACGATGCCGCGACTGAATTCAGTCGCGGCATCGTGTTTCAAGAAGGGTTTATGTTCATTTTCCGCCTTTTATGTGCCATACAAATGTAAACCTTGTACGGTCAGCATATGATACATACCCGCACTCACAGTATAGGGATGAGTTAGCCTGCCATCGTGAATGTCTTGCAGCAAAAGTGCAAACTGCATAATAAAACTGCATTCCGCCCTCGGAAACGTATATAACAGAAGCAGTTGTCCATGCTGTGTCCATTAAAGCCCAATGCTGTTCGGAAAGGTTTAAGGATATAAAGGTCTATGTGTCTATTAACACAGGATGTTGTGTGTAAAGGGTTAATGACAGTTGCAGGTTCCCCTTGGGTGAGATGTCCATGTCGTGTTGTGTGATGTAACTGATACATGCTGTACATGTAACAGACAGCGGCTCTAGATAGAGACAGCTCGCCCAAGATGACCCCTAGAAAACCAGCACACGTACTAGTGGATATTTGAAAGTGTAGGAGCAAATGGAATCAGGGGCTTGGTTTTGCTATTGTATATCCAGTTCCCTATATATATATGGTCAATTCTCACGAAAATGGAGCACAGGGTCACCATAACGTTCTTGTGTCACAAACACTTAATAAGGGGGGGATGGCTTTGTTGTGCATACTTTTACATTACTGTCAGTAATATCTTGCTGTGGGTACATACTTTTGTATGTCTACCATCAGTATCTATCCCAATATAGGGTGAAATGTGTGTATTTTGAATGTTTCAAGGTGAGAAAAAAAAAGATGAAATACATAAGATGTCATATCTAACATAAATACAAGGTAGAGAATAAAATCATTTGTATGCACAATTGTAGAATCACAAAAGGAAAATTTTGATGACTTCAAATTCATTTTTCAATAAATTTTTGGGGGTTTGAAAGGAAATAAGTAGTTGTGTAACTTTTGCATCACCGTACGTAGGTACATTAAATTAATTATAACATCAGGGAGAATACTCCTTTGGAATAAATGAATACCTCATTTTGTAGGTTTTAATAAGGGGAACATAGAGTAAAACATAAAATTCCCCAACACATGCACATAAATAATCTATAGCAATGACAAGCATGTGGTGTACCTACTGGCATCACCATACGTAGGTCCACTAAAACTGTTATAAGAGAAAGTCTGTTGATATTTAATGAAACATTTTTTAGCACAAAAGTGTAGCTTGTTTTGTGAATATATGTGCAAATTATTATACATGAAGGGTGCTTTCCCTTCATTTGATACAGCAAATCTATGGAAACATCACCGTACGTAGGTACATCACCATGGATTAATTTCAGGCTAAAAATGGATGTAATAATAAAAATGGTGAAGGTGCAATGTTTTTTCAATATAGCCAGATGACCAGTCATTCAATTTGTGCAAGAAAAAATATCACTTCCCTAAATCATTCTACTCATGGCAAGCAGAAACCATGGTCCATCACCGTACGTAGGTACATGGCCATGGGTAGGTCCATTACCAGAGTGGGTATGATCAAAGTGAACATATCACCAATCATGATCAATAGAAATCAAAGATATCATATGTCAACTATTATTTAGGCTATATTGACTAATAATATTCAATATCATGCTAATTATTTGACACTTAGGCTAATTATTTAGTCTGCTCATGCCTAGGATGCATCACCGTACGTAGGTCCACTTTCAAACACAATAAGAAATGGCATAGAATGTTCAATTTACAAGATTAGTGTTCCCAATTTTGTCAGGAATCTGTATTGCCCAATAGCTTTTAGCCAAAAGAAAATTGGAATGATACAAGAAGTTCACGATTTTCCCCTTCCCAAGCACTGTGCTTCATTTTCGTGAGAATTGACCATATATATATATATATATATATATATATATATATATATATATATATATATATATATATATATATATAAACCTCCTCAAAGAGATGCATGTCGCATAACAGATCATTTTATTCCATGACAGAAAATGAATTGCACAATAGTCTATAGACATTGAAATTAAAGTGGTATGGTTTCTCACAGTGCTCATTTGTCAGTCCTCATCCCAACAAACTGCTCACATCCAGAACTTCCTAATAATTATTATCCTAATAATTTTGTATATTGTACAACAAACAGGAACGCCCAGTGTCCTATGGCGTTATGCTCACCCATTAACCTAGTTGCACCTAGTGTATTATTGTTCTATTCAGTTCACATACTTCTAATGGCTATGTCCTCCATCGTTATGGTTCGAGTGAACCATTTAAGGACAATAATAGTGCTTTATTATCGCTATGCTTTATGGTTGGAATGGAGCCCCTGGCAAGCGGGCTGACCACTCAATTATGAGTGATAATTTATTAATCATGCACACCCTTTCATGTGCATTTATCAACGATCACTCTGATGCTATAAAAGACCAGCGAGCTATTCACCAGTGCTTCTTTGGTGTTCATCGCAAGAAGTGCCCATGGGGGTGGAGGCATCACACTTACCTTAAAGGGTTAAAGGAGATACTAGTATATCAAGTAGGTTAACCAAGAGGTATATTGTTTTACAATTAGTCTCCATCGCTTCATATTGCCATATATACTACAGGTGGGCCTCCTTCTGCATAGTGGGCCATGATGAAGGGGATAATGAACTAAGGCATTTCTAGATCTAAGGCAGGTATCAGTGTTAATTTATGAGTTTTGTGTTTTCTAGGTAGACGGGAGACATCTCATAACAAGCATGTTTACATCATTCCAGTCTTAGTCTGCCTTCGTTATCAATGTCTGTTGTCTACTTCTCCGTTCCATGTCTCTGTTTCTCTTTACTCCTTTAACAATCCATCCATCTCCGCGTCTGAAGGGCGTTTCTTAACAATGCTAATTACCTAGCACCATTAAGAAATGCCCTCCTGACATTTTTGTCTGTCATCCTGATGGGGGCTCGAGATGAAAATCTATGCGATTTCTGATTGTGTTTTTTATTTGGCTGTAATACCAAATCTCTCTCCCCCCTTCTCTCTCTCTCTCTTTCTTTCTCTCTCTCTCTCTCTCTCTCTCTCTCTCTCTCTCTCTCTCTCTCTCTCTCTCTCTCTCTCTCTCTCTCTGTCTCTGTTCCCTCGCCCACACTGAAAACCCACCGCTACTGGAAAGTCGTCATATATGACAAGTTTAGGGTCGTCAGAGGGTCGTCAGGCCTTCATGACTACTCTAAGTCGTCATACTGAGGACCCTGGCTTTTCCTACTAGTTTGGGTGTTTGCCATAAGAGGTCCCCACTATTCACTTCTATGATACAAATGATGTATAGTGGGTTGTATATACTCTCATAAATATATATTGTTCTAATTATATTGTTACTATGAAAGGGAAAGTATAACTGAATTTGATAAAGATATACCTGTAAAAAGATGGAAATGTTTAAATGGAAATGTAGAAAGGGAAATATATCGTTCTGCTAATGACACCTCTCTTATGGATAGGACTGGGTTATAAGTCCATATCTATTGAGAGTCTAAGGCATAGTAGATGCACTACATTATGTTTAGTTGAACCCATGATAGTGGGTTTACAAGAAGAAATACTGATTGATGGGTGAGGGAATAAGATATCCATTACCAAACAAAGGAAAAATCAATATCATTGGTTAATTGTTAAGAACAGTACTAGAAGGTATATAATTTCTGCACAGAATGATATGGCTGTAAAAGGCACCAAAAGTGACGACCAAAGGTCGTCAGTGACGACCCAAAGTCATCACCTATGACGACCCCTTGATGACCTAAAGCTGTAGATTTAGGTATCGTCAACCTGAGGACCTAAAGTCGTCAGTATTGACGAGTTTTGGATCTTGTAGGTTTTCAGTGCATTTCTCCCACTGCCCTTCAACGGCGTTATACATTATACCTGTTGCATCGATTCTCCACACTCCACTGTTATAAATCAGCTGAGCTCACCTGATCACTATAGACAATATAAAATCACAACACTGATATCAGACCTTGTCAGTCTGTGTGCAGTAGAAGTATAGCTATGTAGGTGGGTAAACGTCTTTGTACGCTACATAATACATGTATACATCATGTCACGGCCAGATTAGGGCCATTTGACAACTGTACATGTGCCTGGCTGTCGACAACATTGGTCCAGCTGCCGGTGGTGATGTAAGTTGAATCTCACTTACAAAACTCTAGTTTTAATAGGTGTTAAGCGTCAGGTTCATCCACACTTAAAACATAGCTACTCAATAGCGATTTAAGTGTGGCATGTAGGATCACACATGCCTTGATGTTCAATTGATTATCGTCATGATGCAGTAACGGATGTATGATCTACCAACGCTCGTCAGGATCTCCCTCCTAGAGAGCATGCATTGTGGGGCATTGCGTTGGTCTCTATCACAAGTTCTACTCGTAGATGATACATCGGATCATATATAATGCAGCCAAAGTGAGATACTCGCCGGGCTCTCATCATGACGCCACACGTGTACAATACATATCAAAGCACCATGTTTCCCTTACAGGATTAATCTGGATGCATATATGGTTTAGTTTGGTGAGGGGTTCATGACCTTGTGCATGGATCAAGGTCACGACAGAAGATGAGTTTGACCTTAGGTGGACTACCATGGTGCGGGTGTGGTGCATCATGGGAATGTGAACCTGGGTTTGTGTTGGGTTTGTGTTACCATCGTTACCGTCCAGGGTACTAGGGTAGCTACACTGAGGGTGACGTGGATATTAACCCTTCAAGTTCCGTATAGTGATGTAAGGTAGTTATAGTCGGGTCTATGCACGTACATCCCGACATGTATACATGTATAAACGCTTGTCTTGCATGGCCTTCCCTTATACTCGGCATGATTGTATTCGTGTGTCATGGCCCATTCAGGGTCGGATCCAGGGGTTTGAAAAGGAGGGAGCGCACCCCTTATTTAGTACCTAATTTTGCCTAAATTCTAGGGTAAAAAGAGGTAAATAAACTCTAAAGTATGTGGAAAAAGGAGAGGGTACGCTTCCCGGTGGACTGTTTGACGGGTGGGAGAGTAGATGGGACGAGTCTAAAATTAAGGTTTGGTGTAAAGGGCTACCCCATGGTGTGCATGCATGCCGGGGGATCGAGACGACACAGGGGCGAAGGAAGTCGTCATTATGGCATAGGGTAACTTGCCCCTGACTCGACCACTCGGCATGTTGGTACCTTAAGTCGACCACCCTGGGTTAACTACTTTCAGATAGCATACGGCCCCCAGTTGACTTTGCTCCATTGATTACACTATGGATACCATGTACTTAACACCAGCAATCCTGATTTATTGTGAGAATAACTTGAAATAAGGGAGTATGGTCGACTTAAGGTACCAACATGCCTAGTGGTCGAGTCAGGGGCGAGTTACCCTATAATGATGATGTGAATACAAACTTTGATAAGGTGTGGACACAAGGGTCGTAACTACGCAAATACACACATTTGCACTATTGCAAAGGACAAAGGTCAAATGAAATTCAACAAATGCATTAAAAAAAAGAAGTTCTTCACAAGTGTATTTGTTTCAAATGTACATAGACGGGTAAAATGATAAATAAGTCTTTACGGTTATTACATGAACACCACCCACATTGTATTTTATATACTGCACAATCATAAACTGCGTCGTTTAGCAACCGCGTTCTTGAAGGTAGACTCCCATAAAATAATATTCGTAACCATCATTGTATTCAGCCATACATTTATGTCACGTTTTCATAATTCTTTCTCCTGATCCCCTCCAGGTTTACAGACGCAGATGAGTTTGTTGGACAGCCAGGTTGGTCCCCGACGACGTCGGCGACGTCGACGTCAGAGGCGCACGGTGGAGGAGGTGGTCCGGCGGCACTGAGTGCGGGCGGGCCCGGCTGCAGTGGCGGGAGTACGGGCGGGGTGGGACCCGGAGCTGACTGTGACGTGACGCCCGGAGCAGGGGGAGGAGGACGGGCGGGGGGATGTGCTGCTCCACGGGCTGCAAGCCAACAACTGCCGCCTGGAGCCTTGTCTGGGAGCCCTCAACCCGCCGCCAGGGCAACCCCTCCTGCCGCAGCCCCGGCCTACTACCACCACCACCACCAACAACATATTCAACAACAACAACATCAACAACAATATCAACAACAGCAGCAACATCAGCCACAGCAGCAGCAGCAACATCAACAGCAACATGAAAGGGAGTCGCCCTACTCCCCGAACTTTTACAGCAATAACCAACTGCCATCTGTTGCAACAATATTCCAACAGCAACAGCAACAACAACAACAACAACAACAGCAGCAGCAGCAGCAGCAGCAACATCATCATCATCACCAACAACAGCATCAACAAGGCCAGTCGCACGGTAGTTACCATGAGGTAGTGCCTTACCCTGTAGATGGAGGGGGTCCTGTGGGTGATATGACACTGGTGGGACATACAGGGGGGTGTAACACGGACATAACAGGGTACAGCAGCAGCAGCTACAACTCAGGTACCACCTGTACATCATACACCTCCTCCCCGCCCCCTCTCACACCCCCAGCCTCCTCCACCTGTCAGGTAATAGTCCCCAACCCTCTGAGGGTCAAGTCCGAGTACTCCATACCGTCCACAGTGTGGGACTCCCCCAGTCCCCCGCCCCATGGGGTGCCACCCCCGGGGGTGGTACTTGGGGACTACGCTGGTGTCGGCGTGTTGCATCATGGGGGCATCAAACCTGACCCGGAGCAGCGTCCTTTGGTTGCCACCGTGAGGCCCGTCACCCCAGGAACTCCTGGAACCAGCGATAGCGGCGCGTCTCCCGCCAAGAAACCCCATCCCAGACAGGTAAGGTGTAATCCAAAGATCAATTGATTTTATATTATATTCCACCCCATTTGCCTGTTATTATTATTTTTTTTTTTTTTGATAAAGTGAACATCAACTAGACTTGCAATTGCGAAATGGTTGGAATCGCCAAAGGACTTGGGTTTTTCACAACCCGTTAGAAATGATTAACTTTGCCCACAGGAGCTCCTCTTTTCGTCTAACAAATTTCTAAAAATGACAGAGAACGCAGTCCCTAACGTTCAGGAATCAGTTCACAAATGGATATTTCTGTCATAAAGTAGACTGAACGTACGGTAAGATGTTTGTTATGTCTAGATGGTGTTTCCTAGAAGTGAGTGAGACTTGTCGACACAAGTGTGGTATATTATACCACTTTATAGCACATCATATATAGACCTAGCAGAAAGGTGTCACCACAGGATTCTCACTAACAATTTAACAGGGGTGGACACTATAACTTTTCCAGCCACTGGCCACCCGGGCCCGTAGGTTTAGACATCTATGGGCCCGGAGCTAAACCTGCGGGCCCAGAATAGCCTGTTGACTTTTTTAAGGAGAAATTAAAGACATTTCTTATTAGCTCACGCCATAACTTAGCAACACTGGTTATATTCCTTCGGATTTTATCTTTCTACTGATGTTTTAACTTCTGCCTATACTCAAAGGAATTAACTTTTACAGATGTCTCTCTAAAAAATGCTGTGGGCCATCCCGGCCATTATGGGCCCACAGCCCAAACTGCGGGCCAGTGGCTCCCGGGCCAGTGTTAGTGTCTACCCCTGCTTTAATTGCGCATGATATAACAACACAGTGCCGGCGAGTAACTCGCCGCTCCTAATTGCTGCGGGGTATCGTGCCGACCTTCTGGAAGATCCTGGAGGGCCGGGATGTTGCATGGATTCGGCGCTTGCGAGTTGCTCGCCAGAGCTGCATCATTGCATCATATATTATAGGCCAACATTGGCAGAATACATTGTAATGTAATGTGGTCTTTAAAGGGGTATTAGCTAGGTCCTATACTATACCCTTGCACATGTATATACCACACCTGAGTAATGCGTCCATCTAACCGCAGACCGTCACCTGTGTATATAGGGCCATGTACCTGTACCATCCAGGACAGGATGTAGGCTATTTGTGTGAGAAACCCATTTAGAACAACTGCTATTCACCATATTTTAATACATACATTTAGTTAAGAGCTTTCAATACATGCACCGAATTATATATGTTGTTTATACGGGCGCATCGGTCAATTAAAAAAACTACAAGTTTACAGGATACACAAAGAGGAAAATATTGAGAAAATCTGTGCAGAAATAGTGCAAAAGTTTTGGAAAAATCCCAAAAGGAAATTCCCACTGTGAGTCATGTTCAGGATGCTTGATTTCTGTCTCAGTATAGCATAGCAAGACAGAATATACGTCCAATATACAAAAAAAAGTCTCCCTATTAATGAAAATGGTGTTCAACCAAGTGGACCTATTCAGGCTAACATAGGCTTGCACGTCAATGTCTGAACAATTCTTAGGTAATGAGAAAGACAAAACTATCATGCTCATTGCTACTGACAAATTAAACAATTATAAGATGGTATATATCATCTCTAGCAGAAACTTAAGTTGCAGTCCATTTTATAACAAGGTGAACCCCCTTTAAAGATACCAGTTCGGACTAGGATAAATATTGCCTGTTTCTTTAGAGCATGTATATTTCTGTGCGCTAAATCAAATATTATGGCCATGTGCAATATACAATCATGAATTTAGAGTATATACAGTACAGTATATTCCAAACCTGTTTACCACTCTAACCGTTGTCCAGAAGTTACCACTTCCTCTCCAAAAACACAAAGGGCTTCGGCAAATAGCACATCATATGTGTGCTTCCCTAAATCCGTCATTGGCCCGGTCTCCCCCGGCCTAGTCGTGACCGGTTGTGTCTTTGTGAGCTAAAACCCCCAGTCTAAAGTCCTATAGACCTCAGTCTACAGTTGTATGTAAAACCCCCTGAACGCCCCTACTGCCTGGTAAACGGCCTTTACCGCAGCCCAGGCCGAGGCCGGGAGGAATCCCTCCCCGCGCGTCTCGACCACAAGCCGCGCAGAGGGCCGCGCAAGGGGACAGTGTTAAGAAGAGGCGGATGGTCAGATAATAGAATAAAATACACAGATGGGAAGAAAGTAAGAGCACAAAAAATGAATAAGAGGAAAAGAGAATGAAGCTTTAAACAGCTGTTTGATTTAAGGAGGGGCCAAATCACAAACCTAGGATGGAAACTGCAAGGTGCAAGCGGAATTTGAAAAGTTAGGATGTGAGGAATTTCTCCTGCAACTTTTCAAGTGTTTGGATAAGAAGCCATGTTACATACACGTGCTCGAATTGAAATTTGCATTTTTTTTTGTTAAATATTCACAAAATTTGCAATTGCATGCATGGAAAGAATTGCCAAGAGGATGAGGCGTCCGGGAGTGGAGGCGCCTCTCTTGGCACAGGATTTGTATAGACAGATTTTTATCGTGTTAAATTTTCGTATAGCACAGGAACAACAACGGTCTAAAAGGAAAGGTTTTAAGCTATCCTCAAGTATAATGGCCGATGAATGATGCACAATCATTTAGGATGGAGGAGAGCAGGCTTCTTGTCCTGCAGAGTCTGGTAGAGAGGGGCAAATCCAAATCACGCATCAATCTTTCAAGATTGTCGATCTAAATGTATAGGCACCGGGCGGCTATTGGCGTCGGAGACAGAGAATATTAGCACCAGAACATGTTGCATTGAGTATAGCCAAAGGTCAAGGAAAATTACAATAAAGGCAGTGGGGTCAATGGCAGCAGGCCCCGGCATACCCCGGCCCTGCGCGACAGTGACTGAGCGGCGCGGACATATAGTGAACACTTGAGTAGTGGAGAGAGTCATGGCAGTGGTCGGCGATGTGTCAGGGGCATGGCATGTCTTGTAGACCGCAGCGACTTGAGCCATGTGGCCTGACCGTTAACTCCATGAATCAATGACTCTTCCTCCACTCACCTGACTCATTTTTCATCATACACTAGCCGTATATTATACACCATGGTTATATGCAAGTTATTCATGATGGGAAGTGATGTGCACAGAATGGTCCATTTAACATAAGACATGTTATGGACATGTCTATGTGAAGGATACATGTGGGGGGTATACTATTATACATTTGTGCCATACTGTGACATTAACCCAAATGCTAATTAATGCCTACAGCCACAGGGGCGTAGGAAAAGGGGGGGCCAGGGGGGCCCGGGCCCCCCAATCCCAGAGGAGGTGGGGCCTGAATATGTCTGGGCCCCCCCAATATTTGTCAAGACCCATGATAAAATGCAAAGATTTCCCCCAAATCTTTCACAAATATGGTAGCACAATGGAAAAGGGGGGCCTGGGCTTAAAATCACAGGCAAAAGTCATCAAAGATATTTTAATACATATATCTTATGTACCCATGAATAAGTGTCAGCCCACTCTATCCGATGAATTACGATCGGTGCGACAGGGCCCCCCTGGGCTTGGCCCTGGGCCCCCCCCCCCAATCAAGATTTGGTTCCTACGCCTCTGCAGCCATAGTAACCGATTAAATAAAATTATATTAGAGAGAGTGGAAGGGCAGAGGGAGAAAGATTCACGGGGTTTTGAGGACGGAATAATCATTAAGCAACCTTGCAAACTATGTATCATTGGACCTGGAGAAACATAACCACCATAGATGCCAGGGAAATGAACAGCAAGGATCGTCCCTGCCGTGAAAAATAACCCGGAGACATCAAAATGTCGAGACAGACAGACAGACAGAGACAGAGACAGACCTTTTCAGAACAAAATACACTATCTGGTCAATAATGTCACGTCACACGTGAGTCATAGGCCTTCATATTGATGCATTATACAACTGACAGGACTTTGTAATTGATTACGTATTATCTTACATCCTCTGTTATTTATAAGTCTTACTTATCTCTATAACCCTTTATGGACAGCATTAACCCAATATACATGTAGAGCTTTATTTGCTGCCATAGTTCTCCAACAGAGTATACCAGTGAGTAATTCGCCAGCACTGCATTGGGGCATCATTCCAACCTCTCGGAAGTATATATTATGTCAGTGCCAGCATGATGTCCAAAATTGACATGAAAGGCGAGTTACTCACCGGTTTTGCTCATATGCATGGTGACCACAAAAGGGCACATTCTGCATTATTTAAGGGTTAGAAAGTGGTATAAATAACAAGTTTAAAGTGTAACTGATATATAAGAGAGCAGTGTGACTTTGGAATTATTTGGTTCGATAAACACTTACACAATATGTTTATGATAATGATAGAGCATACCCACCCATAACACATGGCAAGTACACCAGTTCTAATTTGGTAAAATCAACGATAAAGCTCGAGTGAATTTGCGCAGAGATATTATGTATCCTAGTCGTTCACCTATGCATCAAAGGTGAATGGAAATACCCTAACGTTATATATGACAGAATAATGCTTAATTTCCTTGTTTCTATCGCATACATAGATAGAACTAAACGACCGTGGTGTACGAGGTGGTCGTCCACCACGAGGGAGTTGTCTCCCCCGAGGGCGTTAGCCCGAGGGGGAGACAACTCCCGAGGGGTGGATCGGCCACCGAGGACACCAGGGGAGTTTAGTTCTATATTTATTTTATGTTTTTAGAGGGTTTAATTAACTGAAAATTAGCAAAATCCGTTACCGTAGTTCACCGCACGAGTGCCGGTCTGCCATTTTGAATGTTTACACGCAGCCAGAATGAGGCTACGGTACTGGAACGGCCGCTGTGGTGGATCGGCACACGTTACGCCACTGGGGGTGTGCGGATCGGCCCTGCAATGCTATCTCTATGGGAAGAAGTTATTCACATAAAATAAATGTACAAACTGTACTAATTTCAAAGTTAAGAGTGACTGCAAAAAAATCCTCTGGATGTGTAGAACTTAAATTTAGATATCCGAGTGAAATCACATACGTTATTAAAATGTGTGATATGTTAGTGTTCTTGATTCCTATAACCATGAATAATTAATTCTAAATTTTGAGAATCCGACCGCACCCCCCCCCCAAAAAAAAAAAAAAAAAAAGAGAGAAAGATTCAAATAGCGGAGGGTGGATGGGGGGGGTGATTTGGCCTGTATATTAAAACAGATGTTTAGCTACTAATGTGTCTATAATTGTGAGCTGCCCTTGGGCGACAGTCGGGTGACAGTTTATGCCCTCAGTAGTTGAGAGCTTCATGTGCACCAGCATATGGAACTACCTCAATCTACACGCCTGCAGCTTATGACTCATTTTAACCTTAGGGATTAAACCTTTAAAGGCAGTTTAGGGCATGGATACGTGGGAATGTTTTTACCACAATGCATGAATGCAGCTCTGGTGAGTTCTGTCACCAGGACAATACTTATCATACCCATACATGCAAGGAGTGTGTCTATAGGGCTTTGAGTCTGTTGGGTCTCCTATTAGATTTCCACCTGGCTGACATTAAAACCGAAGCCGAAATCAAGGGGGGGGGGGGCGCACAAAGCTCCAAATGAGCAGGCGTGCCCCTTCTAAGGCCATAACTCTATCATGTATAATGATCATACATCTATACATACTCCTAAGAGCCAGTGTGATGCACTTACTGGTGAAAAAAAAACGTTTTTTCATGTAAAAAGATTTTTATGACGCCACCGTTGAAGGTATATTTCATTTGATCGCTTGCTATCCAGAGTTAAAAGTATCTTGAGTCAGGCGAAGGCCATTAAGGTGCCTTTAATGGTTGATTTTCAACAGTCTAATCCTGAATTACCTTTTGATACTTAAAAGCGCATTTTGAGCTCCCATTTATCAAACATTTTCAAAATGGGCTGGCAAGTAAGTGGGGGTCCAGGACTATAGGAAAGGGGGTCCAACCACAAAGGAGGGGACTACCGCTATTATTGAACATTTTTGAGGTCTAAAATTAGCAAAGATAAAGCTCTTACGGTGGGTCGCTACCATTGAAACTGAAACTGCTGCACATGTTCCTGTGCAGGTTATTTTCATCAGAATGAGATCATTTCTGGTGGGCCCATACCTGCACTGATAATAAAACCTATAGTCAGAACTGACCATACCAGCATATTTTGATCCCCATAACCAGATGACTCTATATGCATTAGTCACATATTAGTCATGGAAATAGTCATTCTGACTATGTGTAGGGCTCATAGATTGATGATGTCACAGGTTTCTGTGCACAAAAACAAAGAGCACATGTTTGCTGGATGTTTTACACAGGAGACACATCAGGACATAATCAGGCTTAGTCTTCACCCTATCTTGTTCATCCATCGGTATTGATCATGTCTGACAATTAAGGGATAGTAGGTAAGCCATCTATGCATCATGATATTGTGTGATTATTACAGTATTTCAAGAGTTATTTTCAGTTTCAGCTAGGCATCAAGGAGACGGCATACAGCAGCCATCTTGGATGGATATTGCTCATGCTGACTATACATATTAGTTACAGTAACTAAGTACTTGATGCTAAGCATCAGGGCATGACTATATGGTGACTTCATTTTCTGACATTCTTTTGGACCTTACACTTATACCCTTCATATTACCTAGACAATGCTTTAAACACGATATGCTACTCACAATGACTGAGGGCATATAATCAAACAATGTTATGCCAAAGATTTATATATTTTACCCGTCATGCAGTGCGCTGAATAGGGATTTCTGTCAATCTTTTCCATCTTTTTTTTTTACTTTGGAATGCCCAAAACTACAGAATTATGCATGAGACCCCATATCAAAATGACTGTCATTGAAAGGCAAATTATCTGAAAAGTATTTAGAAAAAGTTTAAGAAAAATCTAGTGGTTGAAAATAGGATTTCTGATGGTTTTTGTTGTGAAATAATAGGAAATTTCTCCGACCCATTAGGAAATGTGAGAAATTTACCCAGAATGCAATGAAATGGAGGTAAAAATGAAAATTCTTAGCAAATAGCAATAGTAGATTGTTTATCATGTGAAGTTTCATATCTCCAGAAAAAATTCTCAAATTTTAGACATATTTTTCTCATTTTTAGGTGAAAATCAAAATATTTTTACTTTTGAAAATTCAATATAAAAAAAGTAGCATACTGATAGGACCCCCTACTTTTCTTTTCAATATCGTATTCTAAATGATATAAAGTACATCTGACAAAAAAATCGAGGATTTCTAGGGACATTTGATTCAATGGTAGCGACCGACCTTACTGACCATTGCAAATTTGGGGTCAGATTGCTATTGGGGTGAGTGATTTGTTCTTCTAGGCCCAGTCGGACTGACTAATATGAACAACGACACTGCATGTCTGAGCAAAAGCTGAATTGGCCTCAAGGTGGCTTCTATGTACTGGAATTAGTGGGTTGGGAATGGAATTCACCTCCAGGATATTATTCCAATATAACTAGTTGTTTTAGATTCCAGTGAAGATTTCCCCCCTGAGGGTTGTCCTTATGTAACCATACACACAGAAATTGGTAGAGCAGTTGTAGCACCACTGATATGCTCCATGAAAGACTATCTGTGGTTTTCATAAGGGCAGTTGGAGGTTAATTCAAAACAGTGGTAAATTAGCACTGTTTTGAATAAATCTCCTACCATTAGTTACTGGAATGACCTCCAGGGTTGTAAGTCAGAATCTGAAGTTTGATATGTGTAATATAGATCAGCAAGTATAGTCTATGTACAGGACAGTTGAATGCCCTGTGTCCATGTTGTAATACTTGAATATGCACTGTGCTCTGTACTTGTTCCTGTTTGTACAAACTACATGGCCATGTCTCCATCAATCACCCACGTGTATGTTCTGACAGTAGACACGTGTTATATACACAAACAACACGTTATAATACACTACAATGACCTCTACCCCTAACACACAACCCTTTAAAGACAACACTGTGCTCTTTTGCCGCTGTCATTTATGGATCAGAATGGAGCCCTGGCACTGCATGATGAGCAGCTCGCCAGTTAAAATTGCATTACCGATTCGAGTCGACTGCCAAGAGTTGATACCAGTCTGCAGGGCATGAGTAATGTATACGTATGATTATGAATTCTTGAGATACTCTAGCCAGTCCTTAAAGTATAATAGAATTACTTCATGTTACCATGGGTGGGGACTATGACTCGGATGTACTTTGTACTATTTCTCATTATTCTGATAGTGCCATTTCTCAAAGTTGCCTTCGAAAAGTACCCTATATTCAATATTTCCAGGAGTTGACTCCATGCATATATAGTGAAAAAAGTACCCTGAGGCCTATCTCGCGTTTTCTTTTTAGGGGGGGGGGGGAAATACCTGTTACTTCTTACAAGGCCAACATTTCCTTTAGTGATATACCGACTAGCATTTATAAGCTCCATTCAACAGGATAGAAGAACAAGATGCTTATCTTTATTGGGCTGGTGGGAAGGGGTCTGTACAACCAATATCTGTGGAAACGACCGCTGTCTGAAGTACTTAATACATAGAGGTTGGCCACCCATCTATTATCTGTGTAAAAATAAACACTATTCGTCGCAACCATTCAACAACTATCTGTGTAAATTAACCCCGGGAAATTAACGCTATATGTAAGGACTTTCCAACAACATGTTAAGGCAATTTTGATGCAATCAAAATTACCAAAAAATGAGATTTGATGATGAAAATATTTTGAAAATGAACAAAAATGATATTGAAACTCTTTATAGATGCAACACATAAACCAAAATTCATACCCAATCTACATAACCAAATGGTTGCCTATCTCTCAATCTGGCAAGGACTGTGCCTGTGCATCACTCTCCCTATCCAACATACTGCTTATCCCTTAGTCTACCTATCACTCATTCAGCCTATCTCTTGAATTCAAAGCACCTTGAGTTAAAGATCGTATCCCAACTAAAATTGTGCCTTTCTATAAAGCCTCCCTAAGGTTTAAAACAATGTGCTATGTATTTCAGCATGAAATATGCACATGATTACATAACTTTTTTACTGTAGGTCGACACTAAAACAGCTGGATAACATAGCACTGTTTTGGTTTGTCATGGATGAGTGGTCAGCTCTTTAGTATAGGTCCCTACATGGCTCAATAGTGGCACCTTGTGGTCAATGGTTGCACTTAGTATATGTGGATCAACAAGGTAAATGGAACCTCTGTGATAGGCCTCGTAGAGTTTCCCTTTGGGTTGTTGATATACACATAGCTAATATGATAGAGGACAAGCTGGTGGAGCCCCCTTATGTTGTAGCCCCTGACTGGTCAGGAACTTGACTTACATTTCCCGCCATAGGATAGAGGTATTCTGTATCTAAGTGCCTTCTCTTTGCACACACAGGGGACACTAATACCAAAGTGGTATGTGCCATTCAATAGGGAAATAGGTAACATTGACCACAGATTGATTGATTGATCACTTTCCAGAAGGTCGTTTTAGTTGAAATTGCATAAGTCTATCCCCAAAAGGCATAAAGGCTAAAGCAGACTCCTCACCTTAACTAATCCTCTCTGTGCCTACTTCCCTTAGTCTACCTATCCTTAATCTGCCAATCATTCAGTTTACCTATCCCTCATGGTGACTATCCCTCAGGCCCTCATGTCTACTCTATATTATTTATCTGAGCCCTAATGGTTAACAGTGCATTCCTTATCGTGTCTACCCTTTTTAAGTCTACAGGTCTACCTTAATAATACCTATCATAAAGCCTGCCTATCCCTCATGGTCCATATCCCCAAGCCTACACATCACTCATGCTTACTTTATACATCCCTCAGTCTCTTGAATTACCATGCTTATCTGTATATATGCCTCACCATGCTTATCATTATGCTAGCTTTTTATCCAACTTGCTTCACATCCCTTTTGATGTCTATTCCTCTCTTATTCCCCATGCTGCATATCACTCATTCTATACCACTTAGCAAAAAAAAAACACGTTTTTTTAAGGTTAAAAAAGTTCTCTGTAGGTTCCTAAATTGTTCAAATGTTTGTTTAAAACATGCACTAAAAACTTCTTTGATGTTATAACAAAAGGTTTTATATTAGGTAAAAAACAAACATTGAAAATTTATTTACAAACTTTAAACAGATGTTGAAAAACAAACATCAGAAGATATTTTTCTACCCAAACCTATTTCAAGGATTTGAAAACGTTAAAAAAAGGGTTTTTTTTGCCACATGGGATCTATCCCACTTAGACAAAACACGTTTTTTCATGTAAAACAAACATTTATTTCAGCATCTGAAGTTTGTTTTTTAGCCAACATATTTACCCAAACCTAATGAAAATGTTTGCAAACGTTGATAAAACATTTTTGCCAAGTGGGATATATACCATGAAGGATAGGCAACCTGAAGGATAGGTAAACTGAAGGATATGTAATATGGATGATAGGTATATATGTATGTTTGAGGTAGACTGTTGGATAGATACCTTAGGGGATAGGTTGACTTAGAATTGGTCATCATATTGAAGATTGGTCATGATGGCCAGGAAAACTATAAAGTGAGGATGAGGGATAGGAGCTGTATTCAAAAGGATGGGCAATAAGGGGGATAGGTAGCATGTGTAATAAACAGTTTATGAGACAGGCATGGAGAGTACCTTGTAAGGTGAGCATTATTTAAAAGAAACATGGATGCTAGGTAATATGCCCGGTAATATGACAGAAGTCAAAAATGAGGGATGTGCAGAGTAGGGGACTAGTCACCATGAGAGATAGGTAAAATGAATGATAGGCAGATTGAGGATAGGTAGAATAATGGAACGTACAGAGAAAGTTAGGTATAAAGGTAAGAGGTAAACTTTGAACCTTTAAGCCTTTTGAGGGAAACCCTGATTAAACTTTAGATTTCAAGAGAGAGGTATCATGAGTGATAGGTAGACTAAGGGATAGGCAGTATGTGGGATAGGTTGTCAGGTTGAGAGATAAGACATCAGGATATGTAGATTCAGGTACTGACTTTGATTAGCATGTTGCATTTATAAAAAGTCCCAATAATTTTCAATATTACTTTTGTACATTTTTAAAATATTCTCATCATCAAAGCTCATTTTTAAGTACTTTCAGTCAATTTCTGAGAATCAAGATCACAAATTTTGGATTCAGCGGGATTTTTCAGTAAAGATGGTACCTTGTTTGCATTTATTATCAGTCTGATAAAGATTCCTTGTATCTCCATAAGCCCCCTTATCTTACACATAAAAGGGAGCCTACTTTTAAGGGGGGAGGGGGTTAGAGGGGGTGGTCTGTACTATAGTCCTCTATGAAGCAAGACATCCTAGGGAACCTATACTATTCTTGGTATGGCCCTTCACGGCTTCCATATTACACAGCCTGACAATTATGACATTGTATTAAAAGGCACAGACACCCCCTCCCAGACCTTCCTCATCTTTCATCTCCCTAGTCTCCATGACTCATTCCTTCTGTCCCTCCCCTCCCCTCCTTCCTTTGCTCAATCAAGTCGAGTGATTACAAAAGTTCTGACAGTGTGAATAATACAGCAGCGTTGACCTTGAACCTTGCCATGTTTCAGGGTTACCGGCGTCCTACAAATGGTGACCCACGTAAAGAGAGGAGACGGGAGCAGAACCGACGGGCAGCACTGAAATGTCGACTCAAGAAGAAGGATGAGTGGGCAGATTTACATCAGGTATTTTACTTTCTTGATTTATCTAATTCCCGTTCCTTTTGGGCATCGGATGGTAATCTTTGCAGAAAGTGAATAGTGTAGATAATCGCCATGAGGGTCTAGGAGTTAAGGTAAAAGACAGCGATATAAAAGCATAAATAAATTATATTATGAAAAAAACACACGTTCGGACAATGTTTGTAGCATAAACTATGCCCTTTAACCGACGGTAATTCAATGTGAAAATTCATTCACCAGTCCCAACGTGGGTGCCTGTCCCAATGTATATTTTACACCACATTTATCCCTGTCATTCATGCTTCACCTGCCTTTCATCCATTCAAATTACAAAATTGATTTCCCACCTAAAATGCCGACATCTTAATTCAGAAAAGCCAGCTCTTATGTAAATTGTGTCCAATGTCACCCTGGGTGGACCACCTTGTGAGAAGTGTCCCCGGGCATATTATAGCACTGTCAAGATTCCCCTGTGGCTTGAAGGTAGATAACATCAATCAAACGGATCACTCACACAGCAGATGACATTAAAGAAGATGCAATCTTTTTTTATAGCAACATCCTTCAGTAGCCACCCATAACAGTGGGAAAGTGAGAGAATTATTCATAGCCCCAACCCTCCTACTATAGTAGTTATCTAGTTAGTATCTAAAAGCCCAGTTCTCAGTCTCAGACAATGCATGGCTACTATAGGTCGTTGTTCACTGCCTTTGTCTCTACCAGTTCGACTGTATTCTCTGTCCTCTGACTGTCTGTCTCTGTCTCTCTCATTCACTCCCTCTCTCTCTCTCTCTCTCTCTCTCTCTCTCTCTCTCTCGCTCTCTGCCTTTACCTGCCGTCCTCTCTGTCTCTCTAAATTGTTCCTATAATTTTGTTCTCTCCCACTCTCTTTCTCACCCATCGCTCACTCCCCTAACTCACTCACTCATGCACTCACTCACAAGCTCTCTCTCCCTCATGTTCTGTCTCCTATCTAAATGTATTTCTCTTTCTGTCAGGTTATTTATCATGTAGTTTTCCAATGATTGATATGCACATCCCCATTCCTGTAACCACTAACCAGAATCTCAAAATACGGATACTGGCTCCCTGCCACATCTGGTGCAATTTAAATGTAGTTCTGTGGTTTGTAGGAGAAGGCCTTTTTCCGAGCCCCGTCTCAATATGTATAACAAATCAAAAAATCCTATACTATAAAATATAAATCAGTCAAGTGTTCATGGTCACCACACAGTTTCGGGGGATTTCCACCAGTCAGATGATATTCCGTTTTATGCGTTGAAATAATCATATTGCTGTCTAAACCAAAGTCAGCTCACTTTCCTCACTTGGTTTACAGTGCACACAAATGACACATTGACAGTGATAGCAAGAGGTGCGCTAGTTCCTGCATTTGACAACAGATGCCACCATGGCTAACCTGTCACTGCCATCACCATCAGTAAAGACCATGGGTAGTGCTGCAAGAAGGGTCAAATTGTACAGAAAATCAGCATGATTATACTTTATATAGCTTTATAAGTCCCTCTTACTCTTTAACAAAATGCTGGCATAACCTTACATAGCTGAGGGTTGGCAACAGTTGACGCAAGTTTCAATATGGTTGAATTTAAAAATTTGACACAACATAACCAAACCATCAATGATTTTCACATCAATGCTAATTCAACACATTCATTGGCTCTGTGTTGATTCATTGTTGATGACATTGGTTCAATATTGATAATTGTTACTTGATTCAATGTTGATAATTATATCAACACTGAATCAACACTAAAATGAGATAGCATTGGCACAAATGTGCAGTGTTGCAAATTTTATCCTTGCACCTTTCTTCAGCTGGAATGAAAGGAAAACTATTTGATAGTTAGACCCAACTGCCGCATAAACCCGTGCTTTAAAATTGGTTTACTGATAGCTGAATTCACTCCGACTTGGGACTGTTACTGTAGCAATTCCAAAAGTATTAACCTTTCAGTGACTAAGGTGGCCTATTGCACCACCAAGAACATCGGTATACACACAAGCCCACGAAGACAGTGAACGCCACACATTCCGCCAATTCCCAGCATTCAAAGAAGCCAGTCTCCATATATAACAAAGACCATAGAAGCCATTACTCCTGACAATTTGCCATTGAATTACCCTGAGCATTTCCATCGTAACTCACTTTTGGATTATAAGCCATGCCTCAATTCTTGTGTCAGAAACCTCCAGATTGGATAAAGAGCTCACATGTCAGAAGCCACTTCCCTGTTAAAAACAAGAAAAATGTGGCAAGGACCACAGATAGGAGTTGCCACTCTGGGGCTGACGTGTGATGTCATGGCCGAAGTATGACGTCACAAATTGCATCACAAGGTGATGTGACGTCACTGACAAACCGAAAACATAATGAAGTTGCTACGGTTGCTACGCGGCAAGCAACTCAAAAAAATCACATTTAGTGACCCTTAACTTTGAAACCTGAACCCTGAGCACAGTAAAAGAATTCACTAAAAAACTGTGATATTACCTCAGGTACATTGCCCACAGAACTAGAAGCCACTCCCCTCCATCCATAGATGCAATCATCCAAACCATCCCTTGTATTAGATATCTCAGGATGTCTCTCCCAATTATATATGTGTACCATTTTTCTATTCAGAAATCTTATAAGCCACATGTCCTTGTTCATTTCAGGATTACGCCAGGTTGGAGACAGAGAACGAGGCATTACAAGAAAAGGTAACCACGCTACAGGAGGAGAAGAGGAAGCTGTGTGAGGTGCTCAGGTCCCATCAGCAGAGCTGCTCACTCCAGGTGGACCTCCCACCTCCTGACACTCCATAACTTTTTATGTCTCAAGGTTCAACTTCCTTTCCAGTGGCAATGTATCAACAACACTGGCAAGAGCTGCATTGGTGCATCAGTGGGTCGGTGTGAGACTTCATTGACCCATGGGCAGTAGCCCTCCAAGGCTGTACTCATGTACTGTGATGATAAGATTATTGGGCATCTTAGGCCACTTAAAAAAATTATCAGCTTTGCAGACCCGCCCGCACCATGTAAAAAGGGCCGCATTGCAGCTTTTTATTGCAGATTTTTTGTAAAACAAAAATTGTACAAACCCCGCACCCGGTGAGAGAATTTCTTTCCAATACAAAATAGCTCATATCTCAGCCATTATTTTCAGTAAAATGATAATTGAAACAGCATATTAATCCCCATTTACATACTTACAATGTGTGTCTGTTATTTACATGGGGTTATGACTTGATTTATTGAAAATAATGATTAGAAAGTCTTTGACAAAGATATTTACTAAATAAAAATAAAAGATGCTCTCCCTCATCACTCTAAACCAAAATAAAAATAAATAATAAAAAAAAAAGCCTCCCTCCCGCACCTTTTTTTCAAGAAAAGTACCCGCGAAGCTGAAATCTTTTTTTAAGTGGCCTTACATTCAAACGCCGTGTTGCCCTCAAAGTGATAAAGGAGGGAAGCTGCTCTATAAGTGCCTCTAGCTTTTTTGGATTGCCCCAACATAGATAAGCCATCTTTATCAGGGGCGGCGGAACACGAGCAAAGTTGGGGGCGGGGCCCAGAAACCTTTCCTAAAAGAGAATTTAGGAATTGTACCTTGATTTTGCTGTATTTTATGGCAATCTGAGTTCATATTTTCTTAGTTCTCTAAAAGGTTGAGGGAGGGGGCCAAAACATACTTTGCCCCCCCCCCCCACCAACTTGAAAGTTGAGGGGGCCCTGGCCCCCTGCCCCCCCCCCCCATTCCGCCGCCTATGTTTATGTTCAAATTCCCATTGATTGATGTATACATCTAGCCTCCATACTATGATGTACCAGTCAGTACTAAGAGTGATACCTCCGATGAATGCTAAACCCGAACAGAGACTTTATCTTCATGGATCACCTTCAGAGTATCAGAATGGCAGGGATCCCTATATCACAATACATATCTAAGACATTATATTTTGATGACACCATGCATATGGAGCAGTGAAGTAATGACAGTGTTAGACTTGTCACTCATGCAGATATATGCCATCCTAAGTGCCTTTTAACCTAAGGACCAATTTTGTACACTGATGTCTCCGGAACCGATTTCCTTAGATGAATACTGTAGAGGTTTGGGTCCCTGATAACGTGAAAGCAAGGACTATATAGTAGCAAGGGTAGTGATGATTATTTATAGTGCCTTGTTCTCAAAGTATACAGGGCCAAAGTTGGTGATGATTTGTTACAATAGGGTTCACCTCTCTTTATTGCCCTGGATATATATACTTTATGCCTACTGGTCCCAGAGTTAAGTACTAGCGTCCTAGACTCTGGTCTTCTGCCCTATGTATGATGGGAATTTGGAATGGAAATTAGTCCCTGTTATGTATGGATGAAACACTAGAGGGAGCTGTGGTCTGACTGGTCAGCATGCATTGTGAATAGGTTTGGGGAATTTAACACCCTACAGTATCCTGTCCAGAATAGGGTAGTGGTTAGAACACTGGACTCATAATACAGGGTAACTGAGTTCTAGCCTAGCCTGATGCTTTTGTTTTTGTTGAATCAAAACATTTTATTTCTAGATTTTGATTGTGTTAATAAATTGCAATCAATATCTATAAAATAAGTGTAATAGATGACTGCTCAAAGAAACTATGATTTTCAAAGCAGAGGTGATGTTTCTGGTAATATTTTCCTACAAAATAGATAGTATTGACCTAGGGGACATATGTTGACTTGAACCCACCTCCCTGATATTGGGAGCTCAATTCTCTACTGCCTGACCGAGTGGGGCTGTTGTTGATTTGTGGTAAACAAACACCTCATATTCCCACATAGGTCTTCAGTCCAAGTTATGTTGAGCTGAATGCATAGTCACAGGTGATTGTGTTTGAGATATGTTATTGTCAGGTAAGTATACTAGATAAAACCTCTACATTCCTGGTACAATGCACACCTGTACCACTGCATCTATATGCAGGTATGACACAATACATGTGTTGGGCTGTACTAACATAGGGTCTACTTCTTGTTTTGTCTAATGATATATGTATCTAATTAGCCTGTACAGGCTATATCCCACAATGCAGGGCACAGAAGATCAGGGGTTACTAGGAGTGAGCTAGTGACACCTGGTATCAGGTTGTACTTTATGATGACTTTCAATATTGTTAGTACATTGTGATACATGTGTGTTGGCGACCTCTAGTGGCTATATTCGGAAATACAGCATTGGCGTTGGGGCGTTGCAAGAAGCCACTCCGAAATTAAAATCAACATTAAATATTGACGAAACCTGTCGCTTGTATTATTCATAACCACTTGAGTATCACTATTTGGTTTTTTAACAAACATATAAAATATTTTCACATAACTGATCAGTAGCACCATAGAGTGCTACAATCCTGCCCTTATCTCGGCAGTGTGCCTTGAATGGTTTTGAGGTTCACAAAGTCTTGTGCGTTCCATCCATGGGAGAGCAAAACATGTTTCCTGCTGGTTTTCTGCTCTATCGCAATACTCTTAATGACACTTATAACAATCATGTGGACCATTTTGCATTTTCTAGTTCTGTGATGAATGTTTATGCTGACTACCCTAATGAACCCAGGGGTAAATTCCCTTGATGACAAGGGAATAAATTCCCTTGATAAGTGCTCTTATTCTAATGTTCAGATAGGACCTTGAGTTCATATGTAACATGTTGGTGATATCATTAGTGTGTCATGACCAGTTTTGTTTCCAGAGGATAGACATGCATTAGACTTCAGTGGCACTACCTGGCGTGGTGCTGTAAAGTCATTTTAGGACATGCCTTTCCCAATGATAAATAATTCCAACACTGCCTCCTTGCAATAGTAAATTTAAGAGGCGTAATCCATTGAATATAAGGTAGAAGTCATTCCTAGAAGAGAGATGTATGGCAAATTTAGGGGCCATAGACCTAGAAGCTATAATTTCCAGTCTGGACATATAAGAGATTGGCTCAGTTGTTAAAGTGTCCAAAGTGTAGATCCTGAATCATTGCTGTAACATGTCAGTATAGATTATAACTCTTAAAGCTTATCTAAATTAAGGGTAATTGCTACCAGTATACTCTTAATATCATTCCTTTTGTACAGTTTGTTCATTGTATATATAACATTAGTAATTGATAAGGCTATAAATATAGCTCAGTACCTAGAAATACTGTCTTCTCGTGTCAGGGTCAGTGGTTACCCCCCTCAGGGCAATTGTGCTTAAGGTTGTTTGAAACAATATAAAGGTGCCTTGAACCTCCTGTCACTGGACTACACCCGAATTGTATCCGGCCAGAACTGTACATACATACCTAGCTAGCTCATAGTGTATCTCTTCACGGAAGTACACATGTATACACTGATCACCACATATGTATGTGCCATAAAGGGAGGTTCATCTAATAATGAAAACAAAAATCAAATCATGATCTCATTGGTGGCCGTCATAGTTCAAGTGAAGTGTGTAGATAGATATAGTTCTATGTGACACATACGGTCAACTCTCATGCCTTTAGTAAAAAAAAATATCAATCATTCTGCAATATTATTCAATCAATGTATGGAGAAAATGAATAACAAGTAGTCAGAGATCCAAACATTGTTCGCATCTATCAATGATATATATTTTACATAGCCGGCCTCTTTCAAGCATAATCAAGGCTATTATTTGTGGCATTCGGGTCAAATGGCCATCAGCAATGGGTCCCTGTGTTGATGAATGACATGATGAGATGAATTTAAGTTATTTTATAAGGATTGGATCTGAAAGGCATCGAACACCTTAAGGTTCAGTTATGATAGTGTATAGGTACATTAGAAGGGCAGATGCACTGTTTCGCCTGAGAAGGTTTGATATTCCATACATGTAGCTCTTAGGGTAAGATAGATGATATACAACAATACATTGTAATAACATTATGTTGTTAAGGAAACATAATAGACACTAGAGAAATACAATGTCCTGCTGCCGATAGAGGTCCATTAGGCAGACCGAAATATCATTATTTGAATTTGATTCTTGTACTGAACTTATTGAGTCTCAAGTCAACGTAGACGACTCACCCATGAAATAATTTTTAAATATACTGCCTAACCTTCTGGACTGCATATAAGAGCAGAATACACTTTATAGTTCAATGTTTTCTTCTACGAGAAATCCCTGATCATTTCAATTTAAACATACAACATAATGATGATGCATAACAGCTTAAATAAATCACCTACTTGTGTGATTTAGAAAGGAGAAATGAATGATAAATAGAAGGTGTATAGTCTATATGTATTCTAGTGTATGATTTGTTGGCTCCTTAGGGCCTAAACCCATTACCAGATTGTAAATCTGGCCGATCATTGAGGTACAATCAAAATCAGTTGCATAATCGGCCATTATATGTGTTTAGAGGGGCTATCAATGCGCCAGATGATACAAATTGAATGGGAATCGATGCTATTACAAAGTATTACCTCAAAAGATAATGGTACAACCTTGAATATAATATACAAAGATGGAATACAATCCAATACATTACCTGCAAGGATTGTCTAACATGTTGGATATGTTAAAATCAGGAATGAAAATAAAAATCAGCAGTGTATTATACAATCGGCCACAGAATCGGTGGCTTATTCCTAGATTATACCTCAATTTCATCTAAAATTGAGCAATGTTGGTGTGCATTATGCAATATTTGGCCGATAAAGGTGCCGATTATTGCAAAATCGGGTAATGGGTTTTGGCCCTTATTGTCGAGAATTGGAATGATAAAAGCTATGCGGATGTCTACTTAAAGTTGAGTGTATGGTTCAGAGTACATAATGTACAATACAAATGAGGTATTGATATGACGAAACATACTTTGCCTACCCTATCTAGTGCCAAAATCTACTATTTGATACAATTTGCCTAATGTTTCATCAATATATTGCATGAATACAGCATTGGTAAGTGGTTTGTTAGGGATGCATTATGCCGATGCTGATAAACGTGCACTTTCAAAGGTTAATATGAAACACCAATAGTGCATCACAGACACAAAATAAGATATGGAGTCATATGGCATCATAAAGGGCTAGAGGTGATAGTGATATTGATGTAGATTATGATAGGGAGATGATTAGTACATAATGCTGGTGTCATTAATTGACTGAAATTTCATTACCTCAGATTCTGTACCATAATCCATTCATATCATAACTTCATATAGATTGAATTACTTACTGCTTACCTCATGGGATTTTGAATAGTCAACTGTCATAAATGTTACATATCTCATCAACTGACTACAACTTGGGAGAACTCACTGATCTTGCAAATCATGCACATTGTACATTTATGAGATTTGTGAAGTTGGCAAAGTTATATTTTAATAAAATTTACTCAAATGCAATGTGTGTGTAAATTATCTATTTTGACCAAATTAAACAGCATGGTCCTGTGTACTCTGACTTGTAAGCTTATTGTGATCAGATAATAAAATGGTGCAATGGGTAGATTGATCCTGCTGAAGAACCTTTTATAATTTGCAAAGCCTCTTCTACCCAATTAAAAAAAGCATCCTTGTTTAGCTTTCGCCTTTCCCATAAGGACATATCCCATCTGTTGTTTGTGATGACCGCAATCCCATCCTTAAGTATTGAAATAATACCCTGTGTAAACCTGATACATTCTTTGGTCTATGGGAACCTAGATCCTCACCACCTTCGAGGAAAGAAAAGTGAACATCTCCTTGTTTGGCGTGTGTTTTATAGGAGGTCCTGGACGTTAAAACACAAGGCCTGGGGGCATGGGGCATGTGGTATAGGTGCAAACAGACCTGTCACCATAGTAACTGGTTTATGTCTTAAACAGCTGGGTACCATTAGGGGATGAAGACTCTCTGTTATACTTAAACCTTTTAAAGGCCACATCGAGCTTTATTGCACTAGCTTGAATGCATCATGTCTATTTGCCTTTAATATGATTTTAAGAAATGCCGCCTTGGTGAATAACTCGCCTTGGCTACATATATTCCTCAGTCCTGCTAACCCTATAGATCTCATATCTGGGGAGTTACGATGTACCAATGCAATGCAGGAGCGCGTTGCTCCTATGGTAAAAAGAGCTGTCAGTAGGACTCAGTAGGTACCCTCTTTTCAAAATAAGTCATGCTCTGCTTCACTATTCAACCTTCACTCACCACATTAGTCTGAAAGAGCTGCACTATCAGGTACCTACTCATGCCACACACTCTATAGTATATTATATTGACTGACTTCTCCAAACTAGGTACCTACTCAAATCCCCCTTTTTTAGCACCATACTTCAATGACCACATGTGAGCAACAAAAGAGACAAGTTATAGCTACATGAAAAGAAAGGACTGGAAACGAGGACATTTTTAGCCAGCTCTTCCTTTTACTATAGGAGCAACACCCTCCTGTGCTTGCAAGTAACTCACTAGCGAATTACTTGTGTGCAGTAAGATTGAATTAGGGTATTCAGCTATTGTTCTATCTTTAAATGTTTAGTCTTAGGATGGGTGACAACCTTGGGCCTGTTCTTGGTATGTCTAATTCACATTCAAGGCTAATAAGCTCATGAGGAGGATTTATGAATGTACTATATCCTAGTGTGCACATAACTCTGAATCAACGTTGTCAACTTGTTGTTCAACCTGTTCTCAACACTTTCTCAATGATGGCATTTCAATTATAACCATCACCCATTTCAGAAATAGATAATTGATAGACATATTGACATAGGCATATTGTTCTTAATTATTCAAAGTTAACTCCATGTTGATTTGGCAATGTTGACTCCACACTATCATTTGTATGACCTATAGCAATATTCGATGTTGAAACAATAGCATATCAACAATGAATTAACATAAAACACATTATGGTGAATCAGTACTGGTGTGTCAATGTTGAATCAATGATGATGATTTTGATCATGTTGTGTCAAATTTCAAATTCAACAATATTTCAAGATTGAATCAGTCATTGATAGCCAAACGTGACTCCGTTACATATTTGATTCAACGTGAGTGTGCCCACTGGGAATGATCTTTAACTCCATGCTAATAGTGAGAATAGCTGTATTGGAGACTCAAGAAGAATTTAGAAACATTTGACCATTAGTTTAGAGATTGATGTACAGAATAGGGAGGAGACAGGGCAGCGTTACAGGCTTCACGAAGTAACAAACAACGGCCAGTATCTAGCCACAGAGTGTCGACATGGTAAAGAAATGGCACAGTGGCGACACTCTGTGAGTAACAGTGGAACAAACCTAAGCTAGAAGAAATAGTAGGATAACTTGAGCAGAAGTCAATTTCATGTTTCGGTTCTCTGCCCGGGGTTCTCTTTACTCCAACAGTTCCACAAATGATCGAGGAATCATCCTCCCCCTCCCCTGAAAAGTGTTCATAGTGCAGGGTGCCAATTACCAGTCCATGTCAGAGTTATGAAAGTTTGTTTGACACTCAACCATGAACAGTTGGTCCACATACACATTATGCATTATACTGGTATATTTTTCCGATCATTGGTGGCTTTTGATAGACCCCATCACAATGATTAATGATATGGATATGTTCAAACTACCGGTACCTGAATTAAGCACATCTAAGGGCATCCCAGACTCGACACACTATGGCTCCCTCAATTGCTCTTACATCGACATCGTGTATCAGATAGAGATTTCTCTGGGCTCTCTGACGTTGAAGGAATCTTTCCACTACGCCTTGTATTCCCATTAGAACTAAAGTTATGAAGTGATTCCCAGAAGTTTGACCTTCGAATTGTCAAAATCTGCTCGGGAAACCAACCATGGAGTTCGTAGGTTTTTTAGGGGAGGGGCTCTGTAGTATCTCTGTATCTCAGGCTGTATGCCTTCACTCCTCCCTCACATCCTCACTGTCATTCCATTTCCTCCCTCTCCTCCCTCACTCCCTTTTTTATGTATATTCTCTCTCTCTCCTCCGATTCACTGATTGGCTTCCCTGCCTTTCTATCATGCTGTCTCATTTTTATCTGTCTTTCCCTTCTGTTCCTACCTGTCTGTCCTCATTCTTCACAATTAAGGCTATTAAGAGCTGATCAATCCAGAAGGGATGGTCGTGTGTGTGTGTGTGTGTGTGTGTGTGTGTGTGTGTGGTGGGGGGAGTACAGCCATGAGATTTGGTGGGCAGAGGGGGGGGGCACAGACAGGGTCCCAGGCTGCATTTCCTGGTAGTTAAATTTGGTCGATACCATCAATTACCTCAAATTCATGACAAATCCCCTTTTTTCTGTCCCGAGATATATGTTAACTAATTGAGAACAATAATATGATCATTTGCTTATCAGTACTTGTAAAAGTAATTTTATTATATGCATACCAAATATGAAGTCGTTCTGTTCAGTATAAGTTACTAAGGTGCATTCTCCTGGGATCTATGGGGGATGGGAGTATAATATACTATAGAATGTGTGACATGAGTAGGTACCTGATAGTGCAGCTCTCTCTGTTTTAAACAAGGCAGATGACTTTTCAGACTAATGTGGTGAGTGCAAGTTGAATGGTGAAGCAGAGCGTAACTTCTTTTTAAAAGAGGGTACCTACTGACAGCTCTTTTTACCATAGGAGCAACACGCTCCTGGGGCCTGGGACCTTATAAAGTATACATTAAATCAATGATTGGGGGGAGTGGGCAGAAATTTTAGAGCTTAGGCTTTGAGATCATTGAGATGAAGGGAAGTGGAAAGCTTGGGTATGGGCAATGGTGGATTAGGCCTAAAAAAAGGTCGTGTTTCTGGTTGCCCTACCTAATTTGAGAAATCCACCCTACCTTTTTTCTCCTATTTGATTTTTCTTTAGATTTCAGTCCACAAGTGATTTAATAAGTCTAACTTACAATGAGCATCTAAGTATGAATGACGTCAAATATAGGGAAATGGAACTCAAAAGTAGCTGAAAGATATTTAGCAATGCAAATAACAGCAGTGTCTGACCATTTGCACAAACTACTAGATTGCTTCCAGAATGACCCCTAAAGAGCATTGATGGATGATTATTACTCATCACATTTTTGTTAAAATGGGGTTTATGCACAATGGTCACTACACCTTACTGAATACTGCTTGTACACTTACCATGAATAGTGGCATATAAACAACAGCTCATATGTGAATCAGAGCCAAGGTGGGGCTTTGGCAATGTTATTCTAAATACTTGGATTGTAGGCTTTCATACCTAAGGTTCTGTTTGGACATTGACAGAAAAAAAATCCATAAGGTTGTTTTATTTTATTAAGGCCGTTTTATTCTAATTACGGATCCGGCAACAAGATTTTTGGCAAAATAAAATAAAAAATTTTTTTTGCCTCTGCCTGACCAGATTTTTGAACATTCAGGAGTAAAAAAAAAAGTCTGTGGAGATCAACAAATATCCACTATTGATCCATTTATCCAATATAAATTTGTCCAAAATTTTGAGTCAAAAAAAATCTGTTATTATGATATTATAATAACATGGCCTAACTTGGATTATGGATCCCCCTGCTGGCATTTTTTGGCATTTTCAAAAAGATTTTTTTTTACCTGTCGACAAAAAGTTGACTTAGTTACCCAAAAACATAACTTTTAATGGGCTTTTTTTTTTAGGCTCTGGGTTCTGGGTATCTGAGGGTCATTTTTGGAACTTTTTTTCCCTCTGGCTGCCCAAAGTCTCAGCTACAAAACCCTGTAATCCGAGTTATTTTACTGCGGAGGCCTAAGTGGGCCCTGAGCAAGATTTAACTTCACCATCAGCCATCCCCCCATAAAAGAAAAATGTCATGTAATGTCACCATTGTCACTACACAAACTTTAGGACAAGTATGGGTAAAAATTAGGTATCAACTGTCCAAAAGTAGCAGAATGTGCAATGTTTCATGACCAATAGACTTTTTTTATATAATTTTTTTTTCATCCTTACATCTTGTTAATCCCATGAGCCATCAGCAAGGAAATTACATGTTCCTTATAGGATGACCCTGAACCCAGGGTGCCCATTTTATGTGGGGTATAGCTGAATTTAAACACAATCAACCTTGAGGTTTGCCTTATAGAATTATTTCAAAAACCACACTTTGCCTCATATGCGAGAATGCCTCACAAAAAATAAAAATAAATGAAAAATAAAAAAATCTTTTACCCCCCATCCTAGGTTTTTCCAAGCCCCAACCAGAAACACAACTTCTTTTTTTTTTTTTTTGGGGGGGGGGTCTTTCTTGACATTTTGCTAAAAACAGACTCCCGCTTTAGGGAAATTCTCATGAAGAGTAGGATCTTGTTTGGGCGGTTTTAGTCAAAATGTGAACATTACTTTGCTCTAAGGACTTTGTGCTCAAAAAGTGTCCTTTGCCCTCACCTATGCGTGCATTCAGATATCAAGACCCTCTTTCGGGTATGTCATTTCCAGTTGTAGAGAGTCTTCTTGGCGAGGCAGATAGTTAAATAGTTTCTCTACAGATGGCAGTGCCGTGGCGTTCTCCTCCCCTCTTGATTTCAGAAGTTATACAGTTCGCAGGGCCCTCTCCATGCTGTCACCGGTTGTCAGTATGGTGTACTACATTTAGCTACGTCCTTAATGTTTTAGCTGTAACATTTGCAGCCCCATAATACAGGCCCCTTTTCACCATTACATCGTTCATCTCATCTGGACAATAGCCTTCTCTTAATCCTTGTATTCAGTCCAATTCCCTCTGCCTCTCACTCCCTTCTCTGCTGTCCCTGAAGCCATTTTCTCAGACCCCTTCTCTTACTCCCCTCTCCACAGTCTCTGAATCCGTCCACTGTTAAAGACCTTAGTATATATAGAGTCACTCGCCCTATAGCTCCCTCCGCCGCTTTCAATTCTCATCACTATGAAGTCCCTGAATCCATCTCCTTCTCCTCTCCTCTCCGCTCCATATCTGCAGTACCTGAAATCACCCCTTCTTGCCTCTCCTCTCTCTGCTCTCCCCTCTCGTCACTGTAGTCTGCATTCCCTGGAGGCTGTTGCAAAAAGATTGAGTTATTGCTTTTCAGGGTAGGTACCTCACTTCCCACGTCCCTCCTCTACTTAACCACTCAGAATCACTTCCCACACTGTAGTCCAGAAGTAGTCAGTTTCCCTCATATCAAACTGTGTTGCGAAAAGTGGTCACACCTGAGTGCTTCCCAAACTGCCCACACCTACATACTTATGCAACAGAGTGAAGGAAGCAACTTCCAGTTGAGGGTTTGTTACTAACCACTTCTGGACCACTTCTGTTGGGGAGTGCCATTTGGCAATGCAATAGAGAAGAGACTACCAAAGATGAGTGCCTTCCGTTTTTGGAAGTACACCTCAGACAGAAGTGACTTCCAATGGTTTAGCAACAGCCACCTGAATCCATTCTCCTCTTTCCTCCTCCAATCCCATGTCTGTGCTAGCCCTGAATCCACCCCCTCTAACAGTCCTATCCACCATTCAGATGCCCCTGGACTCCGTACATAATATGTTAGCACAATGTTAGTAACGGGGCAACAGAAACTCAGTAAGGAGTTGTGTTTACGGTAATTTCGATTTTTAGATTTTGACCTATTTTAGGCCAATAATGTAAGTTGCAATCATTGTACCTTCCTCAGAATTTCTCTTCTAAATAGATAGGATATTAAATCATCAATATAACGGCACCTATGACACACCACTAAATCTGATACATGTATACACGGAAAACATGCTAATTATTTCCCATAGCATAAGTGCCAATTACGCTATGCAACAAATTTTCGCTTTCTGAAAGAAATGGAGCTGAAACTCACTAATTCCTGTGCAGTCAGTCATCAGTCGTTTTTGAAACCTCCCCAGCTGGGAGGGTGGTGCGGGCAGGGACAGTGGGGCTCTAAACATCTGGGCCATAGAGCTTGAGAGAAAGATTTCTCAAAATCCCAAAATCATTTCAAGGTTAGATGTATTTTTAAACCTGAGGATATGTAGAAAAATCAAGCCAATTTAGTAAAAGAAATAACTCCTTTAAGAAAAATAGAGAGATTTGTAAATCAGGGGTCAGAAGTAGGAGGCCTCAATTGGACCTTTATCTTATCTCTTATCTCCGATCTTCTCAAAACTATTCCCGACTGACCACTGATTGTGTGTATTTTGACCAGAAAAATTAAGAATAAAATTCGCTTTTGCTGGTGGCTCTCAATTTTGAGATATCCATGCAACCTTAGAATTGTCTATTTTTGCCCTCAGTAGCCAAATTCATGTTAATGCAAACTATACAAACACCAGATTTTGCATCAAATATCATTTATTTGTCTTTGATTACCATTTCCAAACCCATACCTTTGATTACCATTTCCAAACCTTGCTTGTCATTTGACTCTGTAATCTGCAGTAAAAGTAGTAAATAATATATGAATTGTCTCGCCTCCAGGCTTCCTCCTCTTATCAGTATCTATCTCCTGACCTCTCTTTCCTCTTGGGTCCTTGTCACCCAGCATCCATATCTGAAATCATCCTGTCTGCCATTGACCAGATCGAAGTTGGACGCCCGGGGGGGCACTTGCCCATGAAATGGATAACGACTGCAGCCCGACTTCCGAGAGCAGTGGCGAGGGATTCCCATGCGATCCCGAAAAAAGGCGGGCGGTGGATTCCCATCAGATCTCTAATAGCAGGGCGGTGGAATTCCATTAGATCTCAAAAATAGTGTATCATTTATACACCATACATCTGAGGGCATGAAAGTTATAAAAACACAGTGCTGGACAATGCCAAATTCTAATCCATACAAATACATGAGTACCATACAATATGCAGCTTGGTGGAGGGTGTAGGCTTGAAGGGGGGGGTGCAGTCCTGTCAATATTTGGGATTGTGGAAAAAGGGGGGCAGTCAATTTCCAGCTTATCAGTCAAGTAGGGCTGTCAAATTCCTAGATCTCTGGGAGATAGGGCGGTAGGGCGGCAGTTGAGGGTGACCTACATAGAGTCAGTGCCCCCCCCCGGGGTTGGATGACAGAATGGATCCTGTTGATCTGTAAATCCTAGTTGACTCAACTCCTACTCCATGTTTTAGCCAGACCTGTATATATTGATTACCTTTATTGATTGTCTACAGACTGCCTACTGCAGGCTTAATGGCAACCTGATATAATTAGGATGGACATAATGTAATGTATGTCCAATCAAGTATAAAAAAATGCCAGACATGTAGTTTATGCGCTATCTAACCTAGCTGAAAGGGTATCTGATGGGGCATCTGTTTGATTAATCGGGATTTAAGATGTAGCAGAGCTGAGCACCAAGCAACAACAAGTATAGTTAGTAGATATTACATCATGTTCATAAGTATGGGTGAAAGTCTGAGTTCTGCACCATTTTGTAAAGTAGTCTATCAATTACCACGTGGCTAAGACTAATGTAAGGAGACCTAATTTTAGCAAACATCTATGCATGGATATATATTTAGCCACGTTTATTGCCCTCTCAACAAAGGGATGATTCTTTTATCAGTTTGTCATTTCTAAGTTGATAATTAAGTAAAAATTGAATATTTTCATCTTTATTTTCAAGCACTTTCCCCAACCAAAATGGTGCATATCTCAGATTTTTACCCATATAAGCTACTCATGAAGAGAGGGATGACCAATATGAAGCACATTAGTATACCATGCAGTTGATTATAACACTACGTACTCATGTCATAGACTTACCACTTGTTAATAATCTTTATCGGAAAACAGTATTAAATTGATTGATAGTACCGATCTGCCATATCTGCTTTCTTGTTGTGTTTGATACGCACCTCTTCAAAATCCCTTAATTCTCTAAGTTGATTCCCGACAGGGATCAACATGTCGGGGATCAACATCCTAAAATAAATAGCTAGCTTGATGGATTTTTTTTTCTTTTCGTGGAACAGTATCCTGTAAAAGGTTTAACTACGGGATGGTGAAGAAAAATCACTGCCTCATATTTCAAATGTAAAACAGTCATTAAAAAAAAGGAAAATTAGTCTTCGCTTGAATAACTCCAGAGTGCCACCATTTTAAGATTAAAGCAACTTCTCAAAATCAATTAAATCCCAGTAATTTATTCAAATCTTAATCGGATTGAGAGATAAGCCCTTTCATGAGCCACGTCAGTCATCCTAATTCTCAGAACCAGTTAAATGGATTACCGAAATCGCTCAAATTTGGAAATTGCGCAATTTACATGTAAAAAGGGACAGGCTGAGAAAGGTGTGAGAAAATGAAGAAACAGGGTGGGAGTGACTGAGGAAGATATGACACCATAAGGTCCAGGCTTGAACAAGTAGAGTAAGTGAGTGGGTCAATTGTAGGTGAGTAGATCAGTGAACGAGTGAGTGAGTGAGTGAGTGAGTGAGTGAGTGAATGTGTGAGTGAGTGAATGTGTGAGTGAGTGAATGTGTGAGTGAGTGAATGACCACTCAGCTATTGAGAAGGTCATGATTGGTGAGTGGGAGACTGAATGAAGGGAGGCACTGTGATTTATGGTTGAATGAGTGAGCCGATGGGTTGATGACTCTTAAGTCAGTTTGTCTGGGCGAGTGGGTGAAGGGATGGCACTGTAAGTATTGATTGGATGAGTGGGCAGGTAGTTGGGTGAGTGAGGGTGTGAGTGAGTAAGGAATGGATGGATGACAGTATGAATGATGGGTGAATGACTGAGTGCGTGAGTGGCTCAGTACCTGGGTGAACCGGTGAATGAGTGACTGTGTGAGTGAGTGAGTTAGCGAGCGAGCAAGGGAGTGACTGACTGACTGACTGACTGGACCAGACTGGGTAAGTTGAGCATGGGTGAATGAGTCACTGAGAAGGTGAGTGAGCAAGAAACTGGATAAGTGGGTGGGGTGAGTGAATTAAAGGTTGACTAGTGGATCAGCGAGTGAGTGGCGGGGAGGGGGGTGAATGGGTGGTTGAATATGTGTATGAGTGAGTGAATAAATGAAAGAGTCGGTGATTCACTGGCCAGCTGAATGAGGGGCACCTCCAATAACAATGCTCAATAAAAGAGAGGCAAAGGGTGACCTATACAAGTGTATGCAGCCATATCACCATTCAGAATATGATTCATACTGACAACCAATAAGGTGTAGAGGTGTGAGACTGGGGGGTAGGTATTGATACAGACCTGCAGTTTCCTACACGGGGGGCTACAAATCAGCAGTTGGTGGATCAGGAGAGTGATTATAGCCGCCTGACCCTGGCCCAGTGAGCCCCTAAATCACATGGAGGAGGGCCTATATAACGACCTGCTCACACCTACCAGCACATCTATATGGAACACTAAACCTTTAATGGTCACATAATATACTCCAGGCTTTGGTTGGGATGGTGTATACTATGTGTCCAAGGTGAGTAACTCGCCAGTACCTTATCTATGCACATTGCAAAACATATGGAATACTGTATGCATGATGCCCTCGTGCTGGTGCAAATTATTCAATAGAGGTCGAATGGTGTATCCTGAACACAAATGACATGGATGAATCATGTGGCCCATGAAGGACATGAGGATCAGGAGATAGATGTGTTTCAAGGTGACCCGAGCTAGCCATGATAAACAAAGCTGATCTTCCAATTATTCTCTCAATCAAATCGATGTAGGAGGAACAGAATTATTGCCGATTAACACACATTTCCCTGTAATACCTTCTGCAACCCTATGGGAAAGAGAAATTAAGATGATATTACAAAGAAAAACTACCCAGCATCTCCTTCGAACTCATGGAGCGAGAAACACTCAATTTTCTTTATTTGGCACAACCCATCCATATAGAGTAGGGACTCCCACGGCTATATGTTACCATGCTATGAAGCCAGGGGGAGATATTGGGGAATGCTGATCCAAGGTGTTATTGGTTTAGCTACAGCTGCAGTTCTGCTGTAGGATAGGCAATGCTCGGGGCAAGGGAGGAGAAAATTAAGGAGTAATAGAATTGGATACATGAGGGATATAGGGGTGACTACGGAGGACACAGGGTTAGAGAGTTGCAGAAGGACATAGGTAGAGAGAGGAGAGATGTAGAGAGGGGAGAAGAGGGCAGAAGAACAGTGCAAGAACACATATAGAGAGAACGAGGAAAGAGAAGAGCCAGCGGGCCGAGGAAAGGGAGAGAGAGAGAGTTAGACAGACAGAGACAGACAGACAGAATGCTCAACAGAGAGACACAACGTTATCATTATGGACCATAATGATTACTCAGAGCCAAGGTACATGTGAAAGAAAGAGAAGGGAATTAAGTTGACAGGTTATAGTGGGGCAAGGAACAGGAGGGTGTTGCTCCTATGGTAAATAGAGCTGTCAGTATGTGCCCTCTTTTCAAAACAAGTCATGCTCTGCTTCACCTTTCAACTTGCACTCACCACATTAGTCTGAAAAGTCACCAGCCTTGTAAAATAGAGAGAGCTGCACTATCAGGTACCTACTCATGTCACACACTCTTTACTATACTATACTGACTGACTTCTTCGGACTAGGTACCTACTCAAATCACCCTTTTCAAGCACCATACTAGCATGACCACTTGTGAGCAACACAAGTGAAAAGATATTACTACATGGAAAGCCAGTTCTGTTGAAGAGGCACTTCTTAGCCAGTACTAACTTTTATTTCATGGTAGGAACGTAGTCTACTATAGATTAGTACTAGAATGCCATTCTCGAGGTTGGCGTGGAGAAATATGTTGCCATTCTTCACGCTGACTACTTCCTCCATGCTCCGGGGTTCACGCATGCGCGGCGCTGTACCTTACGAAATCCAAGATGGAGAAACAACCTGAAGCGACAAATCATTGTTGAACTCTGTTTATTTCCCACTGGAGCAACACCCTCCTGGTTTACCGGATTAGATGTAGTGAGCTATAAGAAATACAATAGGATGGGCAGTAGGCCTAACAGAGGAAAACAAGTAGATGGTCCTCTCCATTTAAGAGTAGCAATGGTATTAATGAATTCAAACCAGTCTTCCACACCTTAGTATCCTTATCCAATCACACCTTATCAGCAATATTTAGACAGGCTACATCTCAGGTGGATTACAGGAGCAATCCATGTTTTTAATAATTAAATTACCATCATTATTTCCACCCCAGCCACGTGTGCGCAGGTTGGTGCAACCTGGTAATCACCACCCATTCTGGCACAGCAGGCGGGTGTTGCTCCTATTGTAAAAAGAGCTATGAGTATGTGCCCTCTTTTCTAAACAAGTCATACACTGCTTCACCAAAGTACTTGCACTCACCACATTAGTCTGAAAAGTCACCTGCCTTGTTTAAAATAGAGAGAGCTGCACTACCAGGTACCTACTCATGTCACACGCTCTATAGTTTATTATACTGACTGACTTCTCCCAACTAGGTACCTACTCAAATCCCTCTTTTTCAGCACCGTACTTGAATGACCACTTGTGAGCAACAAAATGGACAAGTTATAGCTACATGAAAAGAAAGGACTGGAAACAAGGGCATTTTTAGCCAGCTCTTCCTTTTACTATAGGAGCAACACCCTCCTGAGAGGAGATACATTGTAGTCACAGTTGTAGATTGTCCTTATTGGCTTGTAATTACGGCCTATCACAGACACTTAAACAAACACACTGATATGGGAAGTATTCTATTGACAGACACTGCTGTGTACAGAGATCAATAACCTATCAATACCCATTATTGACTGACAGTCAATAAACACTTGTTAGAGGAGGACAGGGGGCGTGGTGCAGGGAGGGGGGGGGGGTGGGGGTTGTAGACTTGCTTTGGCACCATTGTCATTAAAAAATCAATGGCTGCCATGCACCGATTGATTAGTTTTCCTCTCCATCAGTCAGGGGCTGTGCACAAGTTTGATTTAAGGCCTGTTGTGGTTTAACCTGTGTCAAAGTTACAAGCAGAGACTATTCTTAACCCCAAGCTGGCTTCTACCTACCTGCCATATTGGATGTGCTCAGAGATTATGAGTTTATCCTGAAGATTGGTCTTTGGGTCATTGTGATGCTAATGACTGTGAAACACGAGAGCAGTCAGACCCTAATTCTGGGAATCTTGCACAGTGTTAACGGTATGGCATTTTAGAACTCAGAGGACTCATGGACACTGCATCATGTGTATCATGCCGACCATTGAAGATCATTAACCGAATGTATCAGGTGGCCCTTGAAGGCTTAATACTGTCAATGCCCCCTCCCCCCCCTACGGTACAGACATATACCTGCAGCTGCTTTCCCACTTGTTGAGAGGCTAGTACAGTTGGTGTGAAAGTACTTTTTACTGAAAGGTGAATATTTGCTATTATGTGACCAGTGTGTGCAGGTACATAATGTATGTGTGCTGTTACATTATGGGACTAGGTGTGCCCATGGTATTAAGGTATGGACACATGGGGTATCGCCTATATGGTGCCTCTACAGTGTTACTGTTACCCAATATCAGTCATACCTGTGTCCAGCATCCTGCCTACTGGCATATATTGACAACTGATGCGGTTTGGTATAGCACTCTCCTAACAAACACTTTACCCTGGTGGATCCGTGTACTCTGCCCCAATCTGGTTTCTCCTCTCACAGGAATCAAGCGGTCATTGATATTCCCCACCTTTGGCATTTATCATTTAAAAGCACTGCAATTCCACATGCATGGTACCTTTATTATCACATGATAGGGTTCGTCTAATAAGAAGATGGGAATAATGCGGGGTCAATAATGGACCTATCTAGATGGAGGGAGGGGCTTTGTCTTTCTTGAAAAAGATAGCACATAATTATATAGATTACCCTTTTAGCAACACACCTGAATTTGTGCTTACAACTTTTGTGATGTACAATACAAAGTAATGTAAGTGGTAATGCCTCCAACAACGACTGCAAAGTGCAGTGCTTTTGCTATGGCAAATTCGTAACGACTTGAAGGGACAGTCGTGGTATGTTAAGAAACGACCTAGGCTACAGCTCCTACTAGTAAACTTCCCCTATGCAGGCAATGATAGAGAATTGATAGATTCACAAAAAAAACAGTTCATGAGGCTTTGTTCGCTGTCTTCGGCACAGCTGGGCTGATGCATCTCCAGATTTCGGAATTTGCTGTATTTACAGACCTTCTAATATCACCAGAAATACATAGGAAATGTACATGTATTTCTGTCAAAATGTGAAGGGGGCAAACATTGGCCATACCTCCTATGTGAGTAGGCAGGCTAGCCCAGAGACAAAAAAACGTATATGCTACCCAGGTAACAAAATGAGGTTATTATTATGTTAAATTAACGTCATTTCTGAGTTAAAAAAACGTTCAAAGAGGATTCAGCTTAACTCCATTTCGTGGACTCAAACCAACATTTAATAAATGTTGAAAAGACGTTGATTCAACACAAGAATTCTCATGTGAATTTGTAGCAAAATGATGTTGAATTAACCTTGAAACAACCTCATCTTACTCCATACCAAGCCTGTATATTGCCATAGGAGGTTCACATTATTTCTACTTTTCTGATGTATTTGATTCATCACCCCCCCCTACACACACACACACACACACACACACATCTAGCATATTTATGCTCCAAGGGTACGTGTATCCCCTTTTGCAAAGGGACCCTGTACCTCATATGTTAGAGGAGCAGTTCATTGATTCATAAGAGGAAATACAACAGGAATGACTTATACAAATTGTAAATGTTTCAATAAAGGTGTCTACCATACCATTGACCCTAATGTTGGGAACAATTTTATTCATTTATGAATATTTCTACACTAAGATATATCTAGACATTGGATCTTGATAATAAGGTTGATACAACTACAATATTATTATCATTAGAATTTACATTAGACATATATATACCGGTATGCATCATCTAGCCCAGTCTTATCATAACATTTCCTGTTATCTAGTGAGTCATTCTGAAACCACAGAATAACATTCAATCAATGTTTTTTTAAACCAATTAAATCAATGTTGTTTTGAGTCCACATTCTCAACGTTGATCAACATTCATCAAAGGTTATCTGGAAAAGCATTATCTACTGAACATTGTTTGAATGTCAAACCAACATCTATGAAAAAAACGTTTTCTCAAGAACCCCAAATCCATGTTGAAACAACGTTTTTCAACTAATGTTAGTCCAACTGACCACCAGTGAACATTGATTAACATTCATTTAACGTTTCTTGTTACCTGGGTAGGCACCGAGACAGCTAATGCAATGCTATACATAGGGGCAAGTTGTAGCCTCTTTGGTGGTACTAATGGTTTGATTGTGGGCTATGTACCCGATCTATACAATCAGCCATTGTGATCACCCTCACATTACCCAATTAATACTCAATACATATATGTGGTATAAATGTATAGCCCCTTTATCTCACACAAGCACACTCCATGACAACGTGTATATAGCTATACACTCATATTGACATGGCACTTTGTCGGGCTAAAGTATTTTGTGTGTCTGTTAACCATTAGGGTTTGCTTTACAAAACGGTTTCATGTGTATACCAAAAAAAGATTGCTTTCATACATTTCTTCTTTTTGTTCAAATTCAATATAAAGACGCATGAAATTACATGTATATGAATCGAGAGTGTCTCCATGTACTATTCCACTGCAGGCATGCCCACCTCTCACCATAGTACGAAATACTATCTAGATTTAAGTTGTGTTGTTTGTTTGAGGGAAATGTGGTAATTAGAGATAAAATAGTGAACAAACATGGCATTAATGATAACAATCGAGGCATACTCAGACATGATTCCAACTAACCAGACAATGACATCGATTATTACATAAAACACCCTATATTATAATAGGTGATATTACTATGCCTATTGTCATTTAATATCAGATGTTTCAACCTGTATATTACCCACCTTTCTGAGCATGAACATTTCTAGGAAGCTGGTGATGGCCAGGCCTTTCCAATAAGCTCTCAAATTACACATCAAGTTCTTATTGGATCCTGTTCACCAGCGCCACTGAGCACCATTATTACCTGATTAAAAACCAGTGCACCACGTTTTGTCCCACGAAGACATCACCAGCCCATCACCGCCAGATATAGGCAATTCATAATCTTTTATGGGCCACAAAGTGTTTTAATTCTCATTTGTTTTCATGATGCATGTATGCAGGGGAGTAACTTGCCATTGATGCATCCATGCATCATGTCCACCGTCAACTCCATATGGCATGAGTAATATGCAAATAGAGTAGACAAATTGTATATATTATTGACTGAAAGCAAGAGGCTGAACTTATATGATAGAAGGGAAGGCTGACTTTGGGACATGCCTAGTTTTAAATAGGCTTTGCTGAGGTACCCTAGATCTGGACACAATCCCATGCAGTGAGTAGCCCCGGAATGCAGGTCTTACGAATAGTGGCATTTACCATTAAAGTTAGATCAATCAGCCTACAGCCTATAGTCAAAGCTAAATAATGGTGCAACTGTGTAAAAATAAATCCAGACTAATTTGTTATCAGAGACCTTTGTTGAGTACAATAAATGATGGTGGTTTAAATAACTGCAAATTAATGTAATGTACGATGAGTGCCACGCGAAGGAAAGAGAAATCCTGGATTACATGTTAATTTTATCATGATGCACATCATAATATTATCACTATCAATACAGGTAGATCTATGTTGGTTCTATATGAAATAAAATGTCCTTTCCTACCTGTCACCCCTATAGTTATTGTGTTGACAGACACCTGTATATGGCAATTACCTGGGGCCATTATCTCATACCTCACCTGTAGATTTTGAGCCTGCAGACTCAGCATTTGAACCGTAGTTTTCATTTACAAGCCAACATGCAGACCTCCATGGATTCCCTTACATTGAATGATGGGGAGGGAGGGTGCATGTCTACTCTAACAGTAGTCTGGCTTGCTGTGGTGGGGGGACGCAGGCAGGCAGCAGCCCAGTGTGTAATTGAGACGCAGGCATTCACCAGAAGCATCAGCGTCTCTACAAACCTTCGTCTCATCTCGCCGTCAGCGAGATTTGCACTTGGTCAGGGCAGGCAGTAGGCAGTGGGTGCACATAGAGGGGATTGTTATCTCCAGCTTCTACACTTCTACTTACAGATTATCCCTGGGTGAGCTGGGTGGGGCGGATTGACGTGGTGTAGGGATGGCATGATGACGGGATAAGAGCATGTATAGCATGCTGAGATCAACATGGGCAAGTTAGCAGGACCATGGAGACTGCTTATAGGTGAGTGGAAACAGTTGCTATAACTTTTATTCTGCTATATTCGAATGCATTGAAATTCTATTATAAGGAGACTGATACACATAACAAAGTTTCAAGTAAATCGACAGTGCTACTGTTGCTCTCTGGGGCCCTTGATGGGGGGCCCCCAATGTCACATGTCGATTTTAAGAATTGCCCATGTCCCATGTGACTTAGCAAAAACCCATGTCACTAGTGTCACTAACATATCTACCGTAAATACTTAAGGATGCCCCTTGCATATAGGATTTAATTTTAGGCTAAATTCTATACACTGAAAACTTATACATATATAAAAGTAATCATTGAAGATGACTTTTGTTCATCATTTGAAAATGATGACCCTATCTCGTCAAAGTGATGGCACAGAGTCATCATTTTGATGACATACTTCTGCCACTATGAATCAATAGTTGCATTAATCCAGACAATAAATGTCTGTGAAATCAAAGGTTATCATAAAACCATCTCATAGGGACTCAATTAATTCAAGAAAGAAAGAAATAGCAAAAATTCCAATGACATTAAATGATTTAGCAATTTTTTTACACATAGACACCTCTCCTGTCTCTGAAATGATAGTAACAACTGGGGGAATCAATTCTTGCTTGTTATACATATTGATATATATTATGTGACCAATCATGATGCTTAGGAGGGTCAAGGATAAAGACCTACCAGTACCAGGAGGAGGGGGGGTAATTATAAACATATTTGAAACCTGACAAAATGCCCAATTTGGCTGTACACCTATCAATCTGAGCATGTAAGCTATATTGTAAAAGGTAATCAATATGATGGCCCTTTGTAATCACATATGATTACCCAAATGATGACAAGGTGCTCCCCCCCAGACGGCGTCAAACTGAGCACCCTAAAGTGATCTACACTGATTAGTTTCTACAGCTATAAGTTTTCAGTGTAGGGCGCACCTATAGGGTCAAATTTTGGTCATTTTTAGCACTGTTCTACAGTGTAAAATCCTTAATTGCCTATAAGATGCACCCTGAGTTGGGGTGAATCCTAGGATGCAGATGATGTAATTCTGGTGTATCAGTTGTGTCTTATACGACAGGATTTCAGATATTTCTCTCTGGTAAACCCCAGGGTAAACCCCATGTATCTAGCCTATATGGGGCTTATCGTAACTTATTGGGCATGGTGAAACCTTATTTTTAACACCCACACCCTTCGGTAGGGGATATAAATCATAACCATGTATATATACGGCACATGGCTATTGTATTATTGACCAATGGGAGGCATCCCTGGCATAAACTGCGGAGTCGGGGGCTGAAGGTGTTAGTCATAGTGGAGTCGGGGTCTAATGGTGGCCCCCAGCTGATAATGGCTATGTGAGCTATAGCTTTATTCCATACCTGGTGTAGCAGAATAGAGAAAAGATTGCTAACAATTCTCATCCACGAGTAAGAACAGTGACAAAAGGAAATCTATTCGTTATGATATCCCATTGAACCCATGATGTACTCTTCTATAGTGGTCCTTCAGTGAATTACGAATTACTTATAAGAGTGACAACAATTCCAGCAGTCTCTCTCTGCAATGGATCGTTATATGCATCATTTGAACAAGTGCACCAGTGCTACAATAAGGTCTATATAAGACTGTGATCTCTCAAATTAAGGCAGCAGTGCAACATTTCAAGAGTTCTGCACTGAAGCTTTAATCATGTGAGGACTGCTACGGTGCCCTAGTCTGGACTCGCCAAGAGAGGGTACAGTAGTAGCATCTAGAGAAATGGCCTCCTGGTGCTGCTTTATGCTAACCTTACATGATTTATATAGGCAACCACAAAGGCTAGGCACGATACAAGCCACCCTTAAAGGGTGAGGTATCATGCCGCCCTTAAAGGGTGAGGTATCATGTCGCCCTTAAAGGGTGAGGTATCATGCCGCCCTTAAGGGTGAGGGGTATCATGTCACCCTTAAAGGGTGAGGTATCATGCCGCCCTTAAAGGGTGAGGTATCATGCCGCCCTTAAAGGGTGAGGTATCATGCCGACCTTAAAGGGTGAGGTATCATGCCGCCCTAAAAGGGTCAGGGTGTGGGAGGTGCAACCTAACAGAATTTAGGATCACGGTATTTACACCTGTGATCTCAACTGCAGTGATGCCGCCTATACAATCACTCCTCCTCTACCCATATCTCAAAGCTTCTAACTGAACAATAAATATGTACTGCACATTTCTTCACTAACGTAAAGGCAGTGTATATACCTGCTACAGAAACAGCATCATACTACAACCAGGCAGAACACTGTGGATACACCAGTCTATATGTGTAATGCTTTATTCTATATTGTGATACAGAAAAGCATTGTCCTCCCTGCTTTATTCTGTGTAACCTACAGCGCCCCATGCAGCTGCACCTTTTGTGTGAAGATTGAGACATTGAAGGTACCTTATAAAGTATTAATTAAAGAGAATAGAAAGAAAGGTAGGGAGAGGGTGATATGTCACTGATTTAGTCCTACATGTCTTCTATCCTGTATATAAATTCAAAGGGTAGTACTCTTATCATTACATATTGGGCATAAATATGATAATATCAGGCAATGTATAAGGGATCTAAGTTATCTGAATATGTGACACAGGAGGCATGGACTGATACAATCACCAGAATTTAGGGTAGTCAGGCAATGTTAGATCGGCAGGAAGTGTCTAGCAATACTGGATTTTGTGGCAGAATCTGGAAGGAGAGTTCTTTTTAGTTTAACACCTTTTATTTGGGCAGCAAATCATACACATATAAGCTTTTCAAATCAGGCAGCAATGCACACAAGGGACAGATCTAGAAATGCGCTTAGTTAAGGAAGAGTTCAGTCTGGCGAGACAGGCACCATCTAAGGCAGGACTCCCTGTATTGATAGCTCACTCTTTCTCTCTCTAGGCATGCCATGTTGACATTCCATCTGGGTAGGAGAGTCATCCTGACCCTCATGAGTCATGTTGGTCTGGATCGAATGCAGTGGTGTAGGAAAAAAGAGGGGCACAGCGGGTCCTGGGGCCCATCAACAATGGAAAGGTCCCCTATAGGCCTATATATGCCTATATATAGTGGGCCAACTTCCGAGACCCCTACATCCGTTGCCCCCCCTCACGAAAAAAAAGAAATGTCATATTTTGAATGAGAAATTCACATCCTATCCCAGGAAATCTTTGTCAAGTTGAGTCAGGCTGTGTGAACCTTCACACTGTTCATCGTATGAACCAAGAATCTCATCATGTGTCGCTAGGTCTGACTCAGATGCAGACTGACACATGCATCATGACTCATCTTTATGTAGGCTGACGCATGAGTTATGACTCATCCTCATGCAGGCTGACACATGTTCTAATGCAGTATCACGCAGGCCCAATTTTTTCTAGGGGGATGAGACAGGGGAGGGGGTGTTTTCTTTGATTTAGATCTTTTATTTATTAATTTATTAACATCAATTCAACTGTTTATCTCAATTCCACTTCTTTGCTGTGTCCTGTTGAACCTGCTTTCCTCTTCAGTGATGGATTCTGGGCCAGTAGATATTTGATTTTTTTTTGTAATACTCTTGGGTACAGCTGTAAAAGTGAAAATAAATAATTATGAGCACATAACAGCAGCAACCAATGTCCACCCAACCACTTCCTTATTGGCCCCACTTACCACATAAGAGAGCAGAATTATCATGAAGCATCCTGAATCTCCTAAATTTCTATGGATCTTGCTCATATATGATATTAACTATAGTGACCGGGAGGTGTTGTCTCTTATACTGAAATTAAACAGCATTGCATTAGAAGTTGAGAAATAGAACTATGAAGTAGAACAGTGTGACCACCTACCTTACATCTGTTCTCCCTAGCTGTCTTAGCCTGTCTGTTGTGAACTCAGAATGAGAACAAAGGAAAGGGGGGGGGGATTTGAAATGGACCAATCAAACTGCAGCAGAGTGTCACTGTGCGTGAAGTTGTGTCAAGATGAGTGAGAGTTGACAGAGGTTGATGAATGCTCACTCAGTCTGTCATGATCATATTGGAAATAGCATCTGCCCTTATCATCACTCAATACAAAGTGTTTTAACCATCATACTAAGTATTCCTATCTAGTTGCCCTAACCATGTGTGACCTAGCTGATCACTGAATGTTAAACCATGATATCCTATTAAACCAGGGCCAACAGATACATAGATACTGTGTAAAATATTGGTATTTACTATTTAGTGTTATATCCCCTAGACAAAACTAATTGTCCTTTCTGTCTTAATTATGCACCTAATCCCATAGTCATGGCTATCATTGCGTTCCTAATTAATACATATTTCAAGTCACATATGAAAGGTACTTGATCTGTGTAACATAAACTATCATTTTGACATTCAACTAATAGGCCCACTCTGCAAAGTACATGCAGTAAGAATCCATACTGATTCCATAGTCTCTTCTTGTTGAATAATTGGTGAAGATGAGTCAGGCTGAGTGAGAGCAAGCAATTACTGACACATGCTAGCGATTGCTCACCAAGTTTTACCTCACATCTTTATTAAAATGAGTGAAGATGTGTGAAGCTGTGTGAGAGTTGACAAGTATTGACACATGCTCACTCAGTCTTCCCTCACATCTTTATTGCTGTGAGTGAAAGTTTGTCAAACTGAGTGAGAGTTGACAAATATTGACACATGCTGACACATGCTCACTCAGTATTCCATCTCATCATTATTGAAGTGAGTTATGCTTCATCAAGCTGAGAGAGAGTTGACTCAATATGATGAAAGATGACACAGTTCGTTATCACTCAAAAGTACTCACACATGCATCACCCAACTTGACTCAACTTCACGATGATTTGCTGGGATATTGAATTGTGATATGGTGGTGTACTATTGCCGCCTTCGGTTTCGGTGGGTTATCGTTCTCCATGCCTGATCTGCCATGTCCTGTCAAAATGGCAAATCTGATTAACGCAGTTGTGACATCAGAAGGGCATTTCTCAAGATGGTACAACTAGACCCCTTTAAATCGTACTGGGATTCCTTACTCTAATGCCGTTACATCCCTTGAGTGCTGATCGTACAGGGCAGTCATAGTGCATTGCCTACGATTACCCACTCTAATCTGTGAGGATTTCAAATCGTAGTGGTTGTATCCAGCCGTACCATCTTGCGAAATGCCCTCCAGGTAGAGTTATGTTATGAACAGAGAGGGCACTAATATTGATAGGATGTGATCGTACAGAGCAGTCATAGTGCATTGCCTATGATTACCCACTATAATCTGTGAGGGTTTCAAATCGTATTGGTTGTATCCAGCCGTACCATCTTGCGAAATGCCCTCCAGGTAGAGTTATGTTATGAACAGAGAGGGCACTAATATTGATAGGATGTTTGCTGGTATCAGGGCAAACGGCCCCCTGGATTAGTAGCCCCCTGACCAGAGGCTTGTGACAAGAGGCTTTCAGATGAACAGCCCTCAGGATTTATGGCTACCTGACAAGAAGCCCATGGACAAATGGCCACCAGGACCAGAGGCCATTCTTTATAACGCCCGTCAGTCTAGATTATCTCAATTATTGTCTAACGCCCGACAGTTATCTCTATTCAGTCTCGTATCCACTAGATTTTCATTTTATGCCCGCTAGATTCTAACGTCCGTCAAATGTGCATTCTACACCCGCTAGATTCTACCCTCCGTCAGATTTCTATACTTTTCAAGTATTCTACGCCCACTAGATTCTAATCTCTGTCAGATATCCCATATATATAGTTACAAAACTGAAATCAGTAAGAGGACATAGTGACTGCACCGTATGGTTAGTTACGAATTGAAGTACATGGGGCTATCACATCAAGGTCTTTTGAAATAAGGCACGGAGAACAAGTGCCAATACAGTTACAGGAGGGCATGTTGTGCCTTCTGTAATATAGAGTATAGTGCCAGTTGAACCAGCAATGTATATTATGTAGGTTGCTGTTTTGCTGTGAGTCAGCTTTTAGTGACAACATCTGGGAAATGAATATCGCCGAATTATTACTATCGGTATACTGAAATTGAAGAATTGAATTGTTATTTGGTGGCAAAGCAGGTAGTGGGCTCTACTAGCTAACCTTAGATTTGAAGAATGAACCAAAGTTATGGTAAATGCATTTATGCAACCACCAGCTACGGATAGTACTACACAACGGAAAACGGTAGTCACGTCTTGGATTGCGGCATTTGGAGGCTCAAACATTGGTCAGTCAGCGGTAAAACAATGGAAGCCAATACGCGAGAATAAAATGAATCTGAAGGTGGGTGGAGTACACCATTAATGTCGAATGGGGGACAACACCGTGGGCCAGAGCAGCATAAGCACTGTAAACTATCGTAAAAAATCGAAGTACACATTTACGACATGTAAGCTTGTAAAGATCCCCACCAGGCTGCAATGATCGACCAACCTTACATAGGACATAAAACAACAGGTATTGGCAGGGACAACCAATCACCAAACCCTGCAGCAAATGGGAGCAGGATTAAAAGATAATGATGATGGATTAAAGCTAAGGTGCCTATCAATCTGTCTGTACAGGTCTAAAGATAAAGGTTAATGAGTACCGTATTATGAGGATCGACCCCAACACAAAGCTCTTCAAATTCTTTTTCAATCACAATGTGTTTTTTTTTTCTTTCAGAAGAGAACACATGACATAAACATGGATAACTTTGAATCAGTCCATTAAGACGTTGTATGAACCTTTTTTAGGTGAATGCGATCTACCAAATGTGTTACATCTTTGGTCTGTTGAAGGTTGTATATTAAAGATGACGATGCGTTCAATGATCAGCACGATACTATCACATGATATCTCTAAATAAAGTGATATCAATACTCAAACTATGAAGGGCAAACTATGAAATTATAAAGTAGTAAGTGCTCCATTAACATATGTGACCCTCTCACCATAGCCATAGGCGCGACTAACTAGATGAATAATGGATTTTATTCAAAAACTATTTCAATTTTAGTGGGGAATTCTAAAGATTTTACTCATAATAATCAAGTTGACACTATATGTACAACATTATATTTATAATTGTATACGTATAGTGCAAATTGATGGGCATCTTGGAATGCAGTGCACTAGTACATACCAGTACTGTAAATATAAATGCCAAGGATGATGACATTGATACCAGTACTATCCTATTAGCCCATCTTCATTGATCTATGAAGACAGCCACAGTCTACAGTGCACTTAACTTGGCCTTTGTTATAATGTCTACACTGTACCGTAGTATACACATTAAAGGAATCAATGGTTAACCCATTAACTTGGAATCGATAGCCTTTTAGGATTTTGAAAAAAAAACTCTGTTATAAAAGGAATGATGATTCATTCTGCATTCACTGAAGTCTATTTTTCACCTGTTCGCCAATAGGCCTTTGAAATATATCATGTTCGGATCTCGATGCACATGATATGGCAAGCCTTTTGGGTAAGCTGGACATAAACCCCATTTTGCTACATAAACACAGTTTATGTGGACAAAGGAAAGGTTTTGCATAGACTTAGCATTCGATACCATAAACCCAGTTTATCTGGGGAAAGGTATGTTTTTTTCAAGAAACCCATTTTTGTAGGCATAGCCTGGGTTTATGTCCCATAAATTGGGTTTATTTTTAAAACCCATCCTTTGTCCACAAAAACCTCGTACCTTTTGTTACATAAACCCAACTTTTGCTCTAGAAACTATAGGTGCATGTACAAGTAACCCATCCTTTAGCCAGAAGGGCAAGGGCTATTCGGACGAGGGTCTCGTCCGAATAAGCACCTTATTCGGACGATATCTTCTGAGAAACAGGACATAGTATGTCCTGTTTCTCAGAAAATCTTATATAATAAAAAATGGGACAATATTGGGGGTATAAGAAACATATGAGTATTTTCTAAGACACAAGACAACCTTATCTGCCTTATCTAAGACACGGGACTTATAAATACATTTTTAAGACACAGAGCAACAGAATATATTCCGTCCTGTGTCTTAGATACTCTACACAGTCCCGTTTCCTAGTTATAATATATGGTCCCTTGTCTATATGCTTCAAATAGTCCTGGAGGGTGTTGCTCCTATAGTAAAAGGAAGAGCTGGCTAAAAATGCCCTTGTTTCCAGTCCTTTCTTTTCATGTAGCTATAACTTGTCCCTTTTGTTGCTCACAAGTGGACATTCAAGTATGGTGCTCAAAAAGGGGATTTGAGTAGGTACCTAGTTGGGAGAAGTCAGTCTGTATAATAAACTATAGAGCGTGTGACATGAGTAGGTACGTGGTAGTGCAGTTCTCTCTATTTTAAACAAGGCAGGTGACTTTTCAGACAAATGTGGTGAGTGCAAGTACTTAGGTGAAGCAGTGCACGACTTGTTTAGAAAAGAGGGCACATACTCACAGCTCTTTTTACAATAGGAGCAACACGCTCCTGTGTCTTTATAGGTTTTCCTGTATGGTCCCGTTTCTTAGAAAATCTCGTCCCTATAAGATCCTTACATGGACGAGACCCTCGTCCGAATATCATCGGCCAGCCAGAAGCCTATATTCTGTGGACAAAGGATGGGTTTCTGGCCATAAACCAAGTTTATGTGGCAAAAGCCCAATTTATGTTCAAAACCCTTCTTTGATCCTGAAAGGATGGGGTTTTAGTAAATAAACTGGGTTTATATGTCCAAAAAAACAGTTGATGTGATATAATCCCAGTTTATGTTTGTGGAGGAGGGGTTTCTGAACATAAATTGGAGTTTGTCACATAAACTGGGTCTATCCTTGTTACTAAAGCTGGGTTTATGTCCAGTTTACCCAAAAGGCTTGCCATACACGTAACTATAAGGTATCTGAGCAGTAAATGAGAAACAATGATGATTAACCGTTTAAGAGTGCCTCATCTTACAGATGCCATGTTCATCTGTCGGGGTAATCGAGAAGAAAGTTCTGCATTGGCTTTTTAACATTCCTTTGGGCGTGTGTAAGTTGTGTAGCAGGCTAGACATATGGTGCAATTATGCAATAATTGGTATGTGAGTGGCTAAGGCTTTGGGCATTGAATCACTTTGCGGGTTTTAAAGCACTTTGCAATGAGTCCGCTCATTCTCCACAAACGCATATTGAAATTGAATCTTGTTGACCATGGTCTCAATTCTCTGTCGTAACTTCATCAAAGTAGGTGGGCATCCCTTGCCCTTCTTCGAGTGTTAATCTCATCTTTTCTGTGTGTCTGGTGCACACACACAGATTGATACATCTATCAATTGGAATGTAATTTGGTATCCTCATCATGAATGTTACCTTAGATATGGAAATGGCGTTAACCACAATCATTCGTCATATTACTCACTCACGTACTCAAAATAGCCTGACACCCCTCACCAAAAAACTGTATCTTTAAATAGATTCCTTCCATGAGAGCCTGAAACAAATTTAGAGAATGATGCACTATAGTAGACCTAAATTACACCAAATTTAGTGTTTCTTCAGCCGTGGGATTCCACTAAGCTCCTGAAATACAAACTGAGGCTATATTTGGAGAGGACCCACTCAGTTTGGAACCATTCATGTCGACCTTCTTCTATAATATGTCCTCCATTTAACTCATTTGCCTTTTCACCCACAGGGATATTGTGGACAATCTCGGTGACGTCATCGCCGGTGTGTGACATCAATCATGTGTACCAGTGTCTGGTGGCCTTCAACAGGACATACCCCATTGTGAAGAACATGGAACCCACACAACTGGAGAAACTCTGCAGGTGGGTACTGAGAGCATACCCCAATGAGAACATTATGGTATCCACACAATTAGGGGGCTGAGGGCAGTTACTTATGACAAAGTGCACAAAAAACAGTATGGTTGTGCTAATAGAAGCCAAGTGACCATAGAACCCTCAAAAGGTGGACGACATGGATGTTACACAATTAGGGAAATTCTGTAGGTACGGTAGGTATTTAGGGCACTCTCTAAATGGTCAATGTAGAAACCACACAACTTAATACTGCCGACTATCGTGAGGGAAAACCAAAAGCTTAGCGCTGTCAACAAAATAGTGAATCCACATAAGTTGAATATTGGTGCATTTCCCTATAGTGGGGCAACCCCCCCCCCTCCCCATTAAAACGAACTTAATCTTGACGGGCCCCACCCTCTCCATCTCCAATGAAACATTACCAAATGATCAATCAACGGCCAGTCCACATGGCAGATGAATCTGCATTTCAGTTTGAGTAAATAATTATGTCCTCTTTTTTGGCCATCTTTACTCACATAATATTCTATTTGGTCAAAATAGGTTGACTTGTCCATGCAAAATATCGTTTTCTTGATTATAGTATAGAGCACTGCTAGTCAGCTTCTGCTGCTTTACGCTGTAAATTAAGGGCCATTTTCCACCACCCGATATGGCCCCTCTAGCGGCCGCTAGACCCATAGCAGATGCTATTTTCGGCCGCCAGATACCATGCCCCACCATTGAACCCTATGGCAGCCCCCTCGGCCGAGGTGGTTGTGTGGGGCAGCTATCGGCCCATAGAGCACTCATATCGGATGGTGGAAAATGGCCCTAAGGAACGTGCTAACGATCTAAATTCATGTATTTGAAAAAGAAGAAAATTAACAAAATGTAGCTGTCACAAACCACTGAATAAAATTCATTCGATTTAATTGGATAAAATGAATTGCTGCAAGCATCAAGTCCACATTACTGTATATCAATATATTGGGGAAAAGCTTTTGTCAGTTAGAACATGCACTGATATGTATTCAGTATGCCGAAAAGGTAGGGTGCAATGCAAATAGGGAGGTATGAATTAATTGAGGAGAGCTTTTTTACCTAAGCATATAAATAGGATAACATGTGGTGGATACAGTCATCATGAAATTAACTATTTAAGGATTCCATGATGCCTGCGGGTTCTTGTTGTTTATTTTGAGACATAAGGGCTACCATTCTATAAAATTTGATGTTTTCCCCATGTTTCCATTTCCACTGGTTCATGCATCAGGACGAATAAAAGCCAAAGCACTGCCCCTCCCTCCCCCTTCTCCCACTTCCCCACACCCGTGATCCACAAACAAATACAAAACGTACCATACATGTGTTGTATTGGCCTCTATTATGAGCATTGTCGTCTATGAATAATTGATAAACTATGTGAGCTGGCCTTGTCTGGCACTCAGCAGTCTGCTCAACTTTAGATAGACTGGCTAACAAGCACAGGCTTTAACAGAGCAGCCTGGGGCATAATACACATACTATTGGGACAGGTCATTCCTTACTAGCTGCATGGCTGCATGGCGGCTAGTAAGGAGTAAGGATTTACTAAATGCCCCTCCCCTTTTGTGAAAGGGGAGGGGCATTTTTGAAAAGACCATTGAATGAGTCCTTTGTACAGTGTGATACTTTTAGAGCGTCCACAATGGGGGTAGGGGGCAGAATTGAATATGGTCTATTCAACTCCTTGCCAATGCAAAGTTAAGCTTCCTATTTATTTCCGAAAAATGGATTCTTTCTGTGATATTTGGATCATTCCATTACATAAAGACATGGACGATCACAAACCCTGCATGCTGTCCTATTACAGCCTGTGATGGCTACTGTGGGTCTATATATAGCCACATCCCATTGGTCAAAATTCCCACCCAGCCCAGAATGCAATGTGGACATTGTTCCCATAGCTACTACTCACTCTTCTGCTGAAATGACCAATGGGAGCCCTCGGCACATTGGTAAATGTATGGGCTGTCACCTGCTCAAGGACAGCCACACTGTCAGACCGCGGGTAGTTTTTAACAGTAGATTGCTTCTATCTTTTTGGAAAACAGTATTAGTTAGTGTCAGTACAAATCCAATGATCCAACAGTGGGTTCTATTACACCCACTATCTTTATAGCCCAATTACAATTGGGGCTGACAGTGCATGAGCTGCTTAAGAGAAGAGTGTGAGTAGTATGTAAAAAGTGCCACTTGAATAAGGCATGTGGATCTGGTTAAATAATAGTAGATAGCGAATAACCTTTTAACCATACACATCTTGATGCCAAACAGAAACCCTAATGGAAATACGATCTACTCATGAATGCGTATATGTGTGAATCATTTGGGGCTTACATATTGCCTATGATTCCAATACGAAGCACTGAATGGTGACATTAGAGGCGGATCCTTTAGCATTGCAATGATTGCAAATAACATAATATGCATGCTCAGTCTATGTCTAATTCCCATTAACTTCGTAAAGGAGAGTGCACATACATGGGAATAATGATTCGGTCACCTAGATCAGGTTAATACTGCGGGATTAAACAAGAATTAATACAAATGTTGCCATCTAATGTAGCACATTGCCTGTTAGTTTTGAAGCCCAGTGCAGACTGAAATATGGATTTAGACACAATGCAAAATCCAATAATAATTGCACTAAGCAAAAAAAAATAATAAAAAAAAGGCCAGCATGGCTGAATGATGTGCAGACCCTTTTATGTGTGGCACAGTTCCCTCCTTCTGTACTCATTGATTTTGACATTAAGGATTTATAGTTAAGGTGACAATGGAGTCCACTAATCAATATAGCTACACTACAACTCAAATCAATCAAATGGACCTATTCCAGTTCCAAGCATTCACTCTGTATTTTGCCATCTGTCATCAAATTCTCTTCAATCTGCAGTTTTGCATGATAGACTGAGGGTCCAGCGCAATTTTTTCTCCTCTGCTGTCTCATTCAATATCTGTGAAGAGGCAAGGAGAAATGGTGCTCCATGCTAAAAGTCAACTTAAAAGTTCAGATCACAAGCTTTTCAGTGATATATTGGATGAAAAGATACTCCCGTTAGCTTTAGAGGAATGGCTTGTAAAATATGGATGGGTATGACCATATCCTGAATGTAAATAAGCTCTAGGCCTGATTGGTCATGAGATACATCTATAATTAGCATACTTTATGCTTAATACCTAAATTAGCATAAATTTCCATTATTTTGTCCATAACCTTTGATCTAGTAATGGTATTTTCATTATGTTTTTTAACCATAGTAAACCTTGCCAAGCATTCCTTAAAATCAGATCATTGATTTTCCTATTCAAAATGAAAATCATGTTTCCATGGCAACATAATTCAACAAATGTGATGAAACAGGGAAAATCGTAACATAATGGGAAATACCCACAAATGCTCTAAATACAATATTTAAGGAGATATGACCAAAAGAGTAAAAGATTAAGCAAAAACAAGTCAACTTTTTCTGAAGAATCTGATTATGCTATAGCCTAGACTCTATTTTCCTTCTAAAATAACCTTATTTAGAATCCAAAAAGAACATTTTTCCCTAAATTTAGCACATTTGTTGACATTTGGTTGCCATGGAAACCATAATTTTTTTTCTTTTTGAATACTAAGTTACTCTATCTCATTTACCTGTCCATAAGGTTTATATAACTGAAAACAGAATTGAACTATCCCTTCTAGATCCAATGTTAAGGACAATTCTGTTTGAGAACTGTTATTTTTTCCAATAATTGCATTTTCTATGCGTTATGCTACAATATTTCAATATGAAATGAGTTAAGGGCTATCCTGAATTTCTCCATGTTGCTGACATCCCATGTTTGAGATTTTATATTTCTGTACTTATTTGGAGTATTTTATCAAGCAAAGTACCAAAATGTAGCTGAAGACATGAATTTGAAAAAAGGGATTTTCCCCTAATGTTATGATTTACCAAGTTTTGTCACAAATATGCTTATTTAGGCCTAAAACATTCCTTTTACATGCCACATTTTAACCCTTTCCCATCCAAAAGATTTTATCAAATTCCATTGTATTCTCCATTAAAAAGTAGCCCATAGCAGTTTTAGGCATATTTTTCCTAATCCAGTTCATAATGGTGCCACCCAGTGGCTACATCAGGTACTAAATCCCGCAGGAACCCCCATTTCTGCTTGCGATTCTTTCGATGTAGTGTTATAGTTTCGAAACCAAATGTAACTATGTATCAAATATTGTTAGGGTATGTTTCTGTTATAACTTACATTGAATATAACAGAAACGTACTCTAACAATATGGCCATGAACAGGTAACGGTAGTCATATATAACCCATAAAAAGAGCTAATAGTTGGAGGGGGGGGGAGAATAGAATGAGGTGGATTACCTGGTGTGGAGAGCAGCACAAGATATGACACTTGGGTAAGGGTAAATTGAGATTGCTGATTACGAATCTGGTGTGTATCTCCACATCTAGGTCGGAACAAGAACAAATTAAAGGTCAAATTAAGGTGTTTTGTATAGAACAGTCATTCATTCATTCCCCATTCATGTGTCCTATGTTGATTAGGACCCATTGCAATGGCATTGTGACCGTTCACTTTTGATTTGACCTTGTTCAGACCTAGATGGAAATACTCACTTTAGATTCGTAATCAGCAGCCTGTATACCTGTATGGATTCCCTATCAGATATTTGCATTAATACCTTCAGCAGGAGGGTTTTAATTTCAGAGCTAGTACATTTCCTATATGTAAAATCTACTCCAACCCCTCCTTCCTGTGTGCTCACAGGCTGGGTATAAGCGAAGTGAGCGCGGGAAAGCTAACTCGGAAGTCCTGTATTTACCATAATGCAACTTTCATATCTTGTGCTGCTCTCCACACCAAAGCTTTTTTTGGAGTTGCTTGCCGCGTAGCGGCTGGGAGCGCAGCAACTGTAGCAACTTCATTATGTTTTCGGTTTGTCAGTGACGTCACGGTCACCTTGTGACGCAATTTGTGACATCATACGTCAGCCGTGACATCACACGTCGGCCGCAGAGTGGCAACTCCTATCCGTGCCGTGGTCCTTGCCACATTTTTCTTTTTTTTTTTGCTCTCTGGCCCAGTATTATAATCAACTGGAAATTGGTGACACCTCATTCATGAAATGCAACCCTGTGCTCAAGGGCGATGGAGACATCCATACGCACAGTAAAAATGTGACGTCACCATTATAGTCAATGGGCCCATATACTTTTGAGTGCCAGTCATATATGCAGTAAAGCGCACAATAATTCTATAAATACTACAAATAAAATGTCATTTTAAAACTTAATTGTTGAAAATAGTTGTGTTGTTTTATTTTTAGAGCTTAGGCTTTGTAAAACAAAAACAAAATTTCTAAGATTGTCACATATCTGAGGAAATGACTTTACTAGGCATCTGGGTAACCCAGCTTAGCGTTGGAAAATGCAAGATATACAACTCAGCAAATCTTTAAAGTTGGTGGTTGTGTAGATATCCCACACCACGTGATAACATCATAGAGCTAGAGCCTACTATGTCTGTAAGTCACTCACATTTAGCAGATGTCTAGCAAAGCGATTTGGGTTATCCAGACATGGAGCAAATCCCAAAGGTATTGTCAAGTTTACTGTGCAAAATTGGCACCAGGGACCTATAAAAGTAATTTGGGCAGAAGGACTATTAGTGGCATTGTCCATCGGTAGCTCCACTACAAGCACCAGGTGGTGACACTCTCTTACCATGGAATAAAGATGTAACCTTTGTTTGTGGGTTCCTTATGCTGTTATGTGGTAGCAGCTGTTCTGGCAATTTTGAATGGTATCTGGGCCCTGTTATTCTCTCACCTAGCATTAAACCATGGAGGAGTAATAACTCCCTGTTTAGGCAGGATTTATGGAGCACACAGTCTTATAGATATCTCCTCTTACCTTTTGTAAATCACTGGCGAGGTAATCGTCAGGGCAGTAATTATATACTATCATTCCGATGATAAGAATGTTAGTATTGCCTTATCATTAATATCTTGATAAATTTTGCAGAGAACAGGGCCTACCTGCAGATGACTGCCTCACAAACTTCCGGTTTGCATGTTACCCGGATGAACGGTCCTTTGTAGATAATGTCCTTCATGCCCTAAGTGACATGTGCTCCATGTCCACACTAGAAGGTGAGGCCTTTTTTATCTATCCTTTGTTTATTAACTTATCCATTTATCTATTCATTCATTTATCTACTTTTGCACCTCGAATGAATTGACACCATTCTGCTGAAACTAAACCTATCAATTATCAATGAGTGATTAGGATGATAGTAACCTGATAACACACTGCCATAGGTGAGGGGTATGGAAACCTTTATTATAATCTTATAAAATTACAATGGGCACCCCTCCCAACCGAGATCTACAGTGAGCTATATGCTTCCACCATGCCTGTCCCACCACCAATAATGGTTTGCCTACTACGCCTCTGTGATAGTGTTTCCTCAGGGCAGTGCTGACATGGTTCTGGATTCATTTGATTCTTAGGCACATGACTTTCATGGAAATTCTGCAAGAAGGGGGCTTAGCGCAGAATGTTACAATAACCCTTATTCCAGTCCATGCGATGGATGTTACATCCAGATAATAATCTTTAATCTTTGCATTACATTCCTCATTCAGAATATCGTACCTACAGGCCATGCCTCTCTAGTAAGGAAACCCAGAAGGGGCTGAGAGATTGTCAGGTTATTCACGACTCCACCTCTACACACTGCAGGTAGGTCAATATTGTACTTATATATTGTTCACCATTTAACGACGGCATATTGCAATGACCTGTACAAATGCATGGTGCATATCACATAGCCTGCATCCAGCATCTACACAAGACTGTCATTTATACAATACCGAGTAAACTTTATATATTATGTTTTTTAAATGTACTGTACTCTGAAGGTTAGACCCACCCCAGATCAAGAAACAACTGCATAAAATCCCATCCTTTTAATATGATATTAGAAGCATGCTAGATAATGTGCTAAATAAAGGAGATGTGATGTTAAATCAAAAAGCTTATAGTGCCAGCCATGCATTGAGCCATTGATGGTTTGGCTATTCACAATCCTTGTAGTAGGTGGACCAAAAGCGAAAAAGAGGGGATGAAAAGAGAATACAAGTGAGCCCTCATCATATTAAATTATTCCAATAGATTGATGAAGAGAAAACAAGTTGTTTTTTAGTGGCCTAATGTTCTGGAATGTCCTTTCAGCCCAATCAGTGCGAATGCACCCCTGGTAAATTCTGGGATTGCATACATCATTTTCTGATGGACTTGATGTGTTGCGGACAATTTTGGTGTTATAAAAGGGCAAAAAAAGACGTTGATAACAATAAAAAGATCAATTTATCAATTTACAGGTTGGTGGAGGACATAATCCGATGTGAGCGGGCTGTGGTTCAGGCATCGTGTGGTGCAGAGGTGGGTGCCTGGTATGTTCTCTGGTCCTTACAGGCACGTACAACCCTGGATGGTACAGCCAAGTTAGAATGTGATGTCAACCTCAGCAGCGCCACTGTACCTCCTGCCGGTGAGTTTATAAATGTTTTAGTAGCTTGATTTACATTATGAAAATCATTATAAACTATTGATGGGACTTCCCATGTATACCTTACCATGGACACCTCATTCGTAAAATAAAAATTTGATTTTCTTGACTATACTTTGACATTGGATTTTAACATTCGTACATTATCAAAATAAGTCCTGAATCAAAAACTTTCCATTGTATGCAAATGGCAATCCAGCAATAGTTTTAATCTGCTAATTTTAGTAATCCCTCTTTTCCTTTTGCTTTCAGACACAATACAGCTCCTGGGGCCCCTTGCAATCGTCCTTATAGTGACGGGCGTGGCCCTGATGGTGGTGGCGCTGTTTGTGTGTGCCGTGTACACTGTTGTATGTGGGAGGAGGGAATATGAACGTGAGGAGACTGATATGCTGAACCCTGTCACACCTCCCAGCCCGACCACTAGACATGTCCTAGAGGTTTACTAACACCTCCCAGTGCTACCACCAGACATGTACAAGAGAATTAAAGTCAACCCTTGCTTCCTCAGGTATGGAAAATGCAAAGGAAAGTCTGAGAAGATTATCTGAGACTCTAAGTCCAAATAAAATGGTAATCATAAGGGCAGTTGCACATCCTCTGTCTGATGTAATGAGGGATCTGAGGAATCAAAGGGTCGAGGAAGTGAGAGTTGACTGTACTATCAAAGCCAGTCCTACCACCAACCTGGGTATTTACCAACACTTCCACCAGGCTGGAGTTCTATTAACACTTCCCAGGAGCGTGTTGCTCCTATGGTTAAAAGAGCTGTCAGTAGGTACCCTCTTTTCAAAAGAAGTCACACTCTGCTTCACATTCAACTTGCACTTACCACATTAGTCTGAACAGTCACCTGCCTTGTTTAAAACAGAGAGAGTTGTACTATCGGGTACGTACTCATGCCATACACTCTAAGGGACAAGTTATAGCTACATGAAAAGAAAGGACTGGAAACGAGGGCATTTTTAGCCAGCTCTTCCTTCTACTATAGGAGCAACACCCTCCCGTGCTATCAACAGACATGTACTAGGGCTCTCCTACCATCAGATATATACTAGAGGTTTACTGATAGCCAGTCATACCAGCAGTGCTACTAAGCCTAAAGCAGCAAATCCTACCAGCAGAAATTCACTAAGGTTTGTTCAACAATCCGAGAGCTACGTCAAAACAATCATGTGGAAGGTTTAGAATGTCTATGATCAATAGAGAAGGCCTGAGTTGCCCAATAAGGCACTCTATGCCTGATTTTTCTTAAAGGTTTTATACAACTTGGATTTGGCTCTCATATCATAGCAGCTTTAAGAATCACAGAGGTCAATAGGAAAATAACGTTTATAATGCGACTAAACTTTGTTCAGACCATCAAGCTGAATTCTTGTGGTGCATCGGAACGTCTTAGTGTGGGCTATGGATTAAATTTTAGTCTGATCTCAGATAAAGTGTATCTTAATGGCATTGAATTTACACTAAAGTGAAGGACGACTAGGATGAAGCTATTTCCTGCAGCCCTTATATTGCTATGGAGAAAGAGCAGACCTAGTCAACAGAGCGATAAACAGGCTTCAGTCACCGTATGGAATTATGGATTATTGTAGATTCGTCCCTCCGAATGACTTGGGTTATTAATTTTGACTGACCCAAAATTCTACAACCTTAGGTCGTGCCAAAGGCAATAGTTGTGGACATTCTACACAGAGAAAGTAAAGCCGAAATAAATATTGATTCCATGATCTACGTATCTATACTTTATAATTTTCGACAAAGAATAAAATTGATAAGTGTGATGTACCTGTAAATAAACCTAAAAGGGTCATACGACATGATTGAAACTTAAGTATTCATTCTAAGTCTGGTCATTGTTGCTACACTATTTTGGAACTGCACATAAACATTTGTAATTTATTCAACATTCATATTTCGATGTCAGAGTGTTGTGTCGTGTACCGTGTATCTTTAAGAGTGTGTGATTAAATAAAGATGGGTGTTCTTGTACCTAGCCTTGTTGTCGTCAATAGTTTATCAGATTGGAACTATTGCCAAGTATCTAGGGTAGGTCGCCCCTCCCTCGACCACTTTCAGCTCATATAGACCCTACAGTATTGGCTTTGACAACTTATATTTCCAAGAAAAAAAAACTCTCCATCGTAACAGTAGTTCATACTGGTTATGAGACCAGTCGGGATGTTATCCTTTGCATAAAACCATTGTTGCATCACGTATGGTAGACTGAGTATGTTAGAAATCAACCATAAATTAGAACGTAGGTTTTGACAATAATTATGGGCTTCAAGAGCTCAACTTTCTGAAACCTGTGCACGTGATGTTTAGAGACACATGTTATTTAAATCCTGTACTTGAAGTGCTAGATATCATTTTCCTATAATCCACATTTATGACCAGTGGGCCAACGGGCAAGAGCGCGCCTCCAGGGGGGATTTTTAGTACTGGCTTTGGCCACCAGGGGGAATATATGGGTACAACACTGAAAAATAAACCAAAAAATGCTTTATACCAATTTTTGATTGGGTATCCAGTGGTATGTTTAGAATTATTCCATCTCCACTGAAAACGTTCTAATTTTTGGAATGCAAAAGGAATGTTCGTTGCCATGGCAACATAAAAAATTGACATATATGGCAGTTTCTAGTTGCCATGGAAACCACCCTATATTCTAAATGGGATATTTTAGCTCAAGATATCTCATTTTAAAGCCTATGACTTAAACCTTTAAAAACGATTTCTCCCCTGAAGGCATGTTTTCCATCATCTGGCCACCAATAACAAGAATGATGTCCAGGCGCGGATTCAACGCCATGCCCCCGCTCCCCCGTTTCTTTTTTTTGGAGGGAGGGGGGTAAGGGCAGTTTTAAATTCATTGAATTCTCAGCTACATGCCACAGTTTTAGCTTAAATCATGAAAGAAAGTAAGCCTGTGGATGAAACAGGGTGTGATACAGGAATTGAGAGACATGGATGGGGAATATGGATGCTGAGGCACATTCATGCCAAGGTTTCTATATGTAATATCAGAAATGCCAATAAACAAAAGTTTATTTAGGTAATAGAGCCATGATAATATACCACTTTTCCTTTTATTACTCATGAGATGGAATCCGGGTGCCAAAACCGTATACTCTTTATTGTAATCCTTTAGAAAAGAGAAAGGTCTCAGGAGGTTGTTGGACGAATAAATGGGAACTATAGAGAAAATAAGAAATGTGTCTAAATTTCTATCCACCAGAAAAAGCTTTACATACAGCTGTGGAACCCTAACAATGCACCAGAATGTACTATTTCCAGGATTAGGCTAGGAGGGGAAATATCTATCCAATTTAGCGATGATGTGTCTTGGAAATCACAAAATTTTAGCTATTTCACACACGATCAGTATTTTATTTAAGTTTGCGTTATCTGAATTTGTTTGATCTTTTTTAAAGATCGATTAAGACATTGTGGGTCATTGGTAATATTAGCTAGGATAACGAGACTTGAAATACTTCATTGACTGTATCATGTATTTAATGTAAGATAGAGTTAATAAAGTGAATATGAATTACATGTATATTGGAATAAACGCACATTCCCTTATATCAAGAACTATAACAAGAATAATATGCATATGTCTTGGATACATTTGGAGACGTTGCTATGAAATTAAAACTAGCAGTCTTTGTCAGAGGTATGGTATAATTTCATATAAACATACAAATTCAGGAGGAAAAAAGGAGGGGAAAATAACATTTGAAAATGAAAATTGTACCCTTTATAGTTATCTCCGTGTTCCTATTCTCTTTACTTGAAGGCATGAAGCATATGCTGTATTTTCCTGGTTTCAGAGTACACAACAAGCATTTAGGATTGTCTCTTGGTACAATGTATATACTTCCCTTTCCTCCAGAAAGTTTGTAAACATTGCATTTCTTTCTTGCTTTATTTCCTGGCATTGTCTCTACTGGACGAGTCCAAACATTATATATTATCAGATAGAGGTAATAAAGTGGATTCTGGAACTGCAATCTATTTACTCCTATCTTATGTGGTAGACTGTAGGTGGCATTTCAAAGTACCCTCTCCAGGAAAATGAACCTGTCAAAATTACCAGCTGGTATCTCCATTCAAATTGGTCATAGTGGTCACAAGGTGGTGCCACTGGGTGCAGAGAGGCCACTGCTACTAATGGGTGATTGAACTTGATTGCTCTTTAAAGTGTTATATCATACCTCTAGGTGGCAGCAGCTCTCAGCATGTTCCCTGCCTAAGGAGGGTATTCCAAATAGAATGTATCTACAAATAAATCCCCAGAACACAAATGTGGCATGAAATATTGCTATGAATCAAAGGGTTATGTTCATAGTTAGTGTTTGGCCTATGTATTGGTGGGGGTTCAATGGGGGTGGTCTATAATAGTAAGCTAGTTACACCATAATCCTACCAGAAAAAGTGTCCCAGGTCAGAGAGAAATGTGGGTGTTAGCAATCCTTTCCCTATCTAAAATTCCCTTTTTATTGAATGAACCAATCATAAGGATAGGCTATAATGTGCCCTACATCCATTAGAGACAGTCCAGGGCATGTGTAAAGTTGAGGTCTTTAGCACTGTGACACATATGGAAGTGAATGTTGAATGAAGGGCTGTCCACCCTAGTAATATACCGATGATCATCAGTAGTCCTAATGTAGGCAGCCAGGTGTCAGCCCTGTTTTCGTGGCATGCCACAAACTGGCACCAGAGGCTACTAGCTCTCTTAGCTCAGGGATCAGTAAATTTAGGGCATACCAATGACTATTTGTTTATAAGGGACGACACAAGGGGGCAGCATCATGCAGTTGGCCCTACATTTATTCATTTCACTGTGTTTTGAGACCTGTGATAATTGTGATCAACAGCACAGTGTCAATTATGAGTAACCCAGAACACAAGTAATTTTGAACATTTTTATTGACTAAACCAAAAGAACAAATGAAGTATAGCACCATAACATCAAATACTATAAACTAATAGAGAACACTAGTGTACATACATAACAGTCTGGTGGTCTTAATCAGTGTAATGGGGGCATTTTCTCTTTTACCCTTGGATAATCCTGAAAGTGCAGTAGGCCTAGAACTAATCTTGCCACTATCTACTTTAACTATTGTAGCACTTTATCAACTAGGATAACGCACTATTACTTTCATTCCCTTTGGTCAATATTAGAATATTGTTAAAAGAGAATGGGATTGCCATTTATAACCAATAATGGAACAACACAATGTTTTAAAAATACCAGTATGATGTGAGTTAAACTATAGATTTGAAATTCTTTTTGTATTTATGCGATACATTTGATAACCAATTCAGCTGTGCACAATGATTACATTGATCTGATGTATGTGAATAAAGAGTCAGGGTATCAAGAAAGTTAACTTAAAACATCCATTGAAATTTTTGAATAAGCCTTGAATTAATTGTATTGTTTTATCCAAGACACAGGTGCTCACACAATTTCTAAAGGGTAGGCAAGGCTAAAGAAAGATACATATGCATCAAGTTATATGATCGAAGCTCTAGAGTAGGTAAATCGGATTTTTTATTTATTTTTTTTTTTTTTGTAAAATTTCAAGACATGAAAAACCACTCCTGAATCCCGCTTAACTTGTAAATCATGGTGAAACACTGGGGTGATATATCTCAGACAGCTAGAATTTTTCCACAATCAAATGAACATTTCTGAGATTGGGGTTATTTTGCGAGCTAAGACTGAGTAATGTTCATGCTCTACACTTCTTTTGGTCTAGTCATACAAGTTATAAGGTGTCAGGCCAATGTTACAAATCATACTTTGATGTGAGATATTGGTTTTTCAGATACAAGCATATGAAATGTGCAACTCCCATCATTATACAGTTTCCTATGGCATACGTATGAATTACACATGCTACTAATGTGATATTCACGATAAGATGCTATAAATTAAATATATGTATTTACAGTTCCTGAGGATTGTGCATGTATCATGTTTTGGACATCTGATAAAACAGATAGCCCCATGATGCCTGGAGACTTAATTAACTCTATTCGTTTTCCTTCTACCCAGCTTCATCATTCCAGAAGGTAAAAACCCTATAGGGTGTGATGTACGTAAGTAAAGTGTGCAGTGGTGATTCATGCACTGAATGCACCATTATACATACACTGGTAATGATAAAACAGCACAGGACATTATAGCGCTGTTAGTTTCAAGTGTTAATAAAAGATCTACACAAAGATGAGGGACCTCATCTCAACCTTCATTAAGTGATATGAATATGAATTACATGTATATTGGAATGCACATTCCCTTATATCAAGAACTATAACAAGAACAATATGCATATGTCTTGGATATGTTTGGAGACATTGCTATGAAATTAAAACTAGCAGTCTTTGTCAGAGGTATGGTATAATTTCATATAAACATACAAATTCAGGAGGGAAAAAGGAGGGAAAAAAACATTTGAAAATAAAAATTGTACCCTTTATAGTTATCTCTGGGTACCTATTCTCTTTACTTGAAGGCATGAAGCATATCCTGTATTTTCCTGGTTTCAGAGTACATACCAAGCATTTAGGATTGTCTCTTGGTACAATGTATATAATTCCCTTTCCTCCAGAAAGTTTGTAAACATTGCATTTCTTTCTTGCTTTATTTCCTGGCATTGTCTCTGCTGGACGAGTCCAAACATTATATATTATCACAATGGCATGATAAATTCCTCAACCTCTCATACATATTTGACAAATATCTACAATACCATGAATCTTAATCTTTAAAAATGATAAAAAAAAAGTTCCCATAAGTGCCATATAGTACATTAAAGAATAATGGTTATTTGACATGATGCTTGACAAGTAGACTCGCCTGCACTAAATTGGCGCATCACACCAATAAAGGAATATGACGCTTTCATGTGGCCCATGAAGGTTTAAGAGGTCTGTGGTTTCAGACTCCCATCCTTGTCTTTAAGCCGACACTTCATGACATGACTCTGGAGGATGGTCTCTAACTGCGCTTGCTCCTTCTCCAACTGGCGGACTTGGTACTTCAGACTGGTGTTTTTACACTCCAGATCCTGGAACTCCTGGAAATGTCAGAGAGCATAATATTTAAGTATTGCAGACATTTAATACAAAATAGTAAGTGATCACTATTTTTTTATAAGGCCAGGAAGTTGGGGTGCAAGACCTTTAAACCCTCAGAGGGGAGGCAAAAGATGGTTGAGGTTGCCCTTCCTTTATCAGCTCAATTTTTACCCCAGAATCCTTACCCAGGGGGCCAAGGTGGGTTTGGGATGTTGGCTCTGCTGTAAAAGGTTGGTATGATTTTTAGTCAAATATCATAATAATCATAAATATGAATATACATTTATGAGGGCAAGGAATATAATGGAGTCATTTCTAATATTGTCAGAGGCAGCCATTTTGAATTTTAAATGAGGTAAGTAATAAAACAGGCCACGATTATTAGTTGCTGCAGACAAAAAGGTATTAAATCCCCTCAATGCGGCAATAATGGACACAAAGCATTACATATATGATGCCAATAAGTTCATTACTATGATCTACAAGAAGTGAGAGCAATTGTTAGGACTAGCAATTACTTAGCAACAGTACTTTTGCCTAGCAACAGAGTGAAAGTGTTGGCAAAGGTAAAATGATTTGTAACTAATCGTTGAAATAATGGACTGCAGGAATGGAGATTAGTTGCACCCAACACCAGGGAACAAGTTATGGGGAATGCATTGAAGCTGTTACATTGCTGCTAGTATTAGAAACCTGCTTAGCAACACTAATTTTGCAACATCAAGGCATAAACAGTGGGATCGAACTCTCTATCTGAGGACATAACTAAGGACATGTATTCTCAATGTTAACATCTCAGACAAAGGATCAACAGGCCTTAGGTATAAGTTTGCAACTAAAGTGGTTATCTAAGAACTGTACCTTGTTGCATAGCAAACAATATCCCTTGGCCATTTACAAAGGTATTGTGTGTCCCCCTACCCTAAAAATGAAGGCCCCACGATGTAAACTTTCAGCACTGTTATGGATGTCACTATAGAAACAAAAAGCCACATTGTGAGTTCTCGAATACAATAGGAGGCCTGCCTCAACCACCACATGAAGTGCAAACTCATTTGAGTCTCTTAACAATATTGTTAAATCATTCTGGTATTCACATTGGACCTACAGTTGATATGTTTCTATATAGAGAGATTAGAGAAGCCCAATGGTATTATGAGCATTCTGCTTGCAAGGATACTTTTGAGAAGCAATACCAAGGGGACTACAACATAGACTAATTGCAGCTGTATCTCAAATATTGGGTAGGAACTAAACACAGGTCGGGTTTAAGTTTTTTCCATTATAATGGTAATTATAACAATGTAGGTAATTTTGTAATTCTTTCTGGTTGCTATAATTGCATGAAAAGTTGAGAGAGAAAAGTACCGCTGAGTTAATTTAGGGGACCCACCAGTTTTCTCCCTGACAGATCCCAGAGGCCAAGTGGTGTTACTCTATGTTATACTCCCACAGGGCTGGCCTGACAGTTACTCAGTGAGGTCACCAGTGTCAGTAATGAGAACTCTCCCTGATTTTAGTAAAAAGGACTCTATATTGCTTTGAGAACAATAGAATTAAAGCACCTTTTCCTACATAGATAATATGTTAATAAGTAGTAATGATTTTGTATTTAATGGCATTTAGGTCTGGACAAGCTAATTCCAAGCTCTTCTTCAAAATCAAAAACTCAATTAATCTGTTTTTATATATTTTTCACATCAGACTGAAAGGTATCATACTACCCCATGGAGTGATCTGCTAGGATATATCAAGTAATTATCCTTGTATAATGATACACGGCAGTTGCTCTGTTTGAATTGTTTTTGTCATGACCAACTGGTCATTTCATCAAAATTTGCCAACTTTGGCTGCAGATTGTGAATATTTATATTGCTCACATATACTACAATTTTATGCTTGGCAATGATAGATATCATTCCTAAGTAACAGTATAACCAAAACCAAAGGTACAGAAATGTTAAATACTTTCTGTATATGACTTATCTTCTGGGAGATACCAATTTCACCATGAGACAACCACTTTTTCACCTTGAGCCAACCACTCCTCACACACCTATTTATGCATTTAATTGAATAGAAACCATTTATTATGTAGGATTACATCACAAGATTCATGGCTAGAGTAGTTTTGGATAGAAAATTTCGCAAAATAATGCTCTATTACATACATTTCAACGTCTACTCTCCCTTTATTATTAGTATGTAGAGGTACTATGTAATACTCAGAGCATGATTTTAAAGTTTCCGGCAGGGTTATCATAATGGATATTTACAATATCTATGGACATAATATTGTCTCCAATTTTCGTTCTCCTTTAGCCACTATAAAACATAAATTTTCTTCATAGTGCAGTAGCTTTTCCAATGCCATCATATTGCAAATATATGTAAGACACTTATATTTGTTTTTAATTTAATAGTTTATTCAAAAGAGCTTTGTTAGAAGGGTGGTAATCAAGTGGACGTCTCAAGGTGCAAAGTGGACGTCTCAAGGTGAAAATGGACCAAATAGAATGTTCTTGAGAAGGGTGAAAAAGTAAAAATAAAATGTAGACAGGGATTTCAGAAATATGACTGGTCCAAAAGCCCTAACAATTATCTTACCTTGAGGAAATCTGAGCATTAACAATATTTGCTCCTACACATCCCTCATTGAAAACCTGCACAGGAGCCTTTGTGATTGCTACATAAGTGCTGATCATACTGAGCAATCGTAGGGCATTACCTGCAATCATTGCCACTATAAACTTTCAGTTGTAAAGTGGTAGTGGCTGTATGCAATCGTAGTACCTTAATAAATTGCCTCCTGAATCAAGGAATTCTTTGGGTGATTTCATGTTTTGACTCTACATTATAATAGACTTAAACACCCAGGACGTATTAATGGATTTTGCCCATGATGTAGCATAGCAACTCATGGATTTGATCATGATTTACAAAGACCCTTTAAAATCCTGGGAGGGTCACGTAAAGCAGTACTGCATCATGTCAAGTTGGTGTCAAGATTCACTGGTCAGTAACTTTCCAGCAATGCATTCATGAATGGTTCCAACCTTCTATTCACATACCCCTGAACTGTCAGCATGCATCCATCGATGCAGTGCATGAGGGCATTGGTGACCAAGGAACTTGAACCTGGGGACATCATGCAGTCCTCAGAGGGATAACTTTATTATAGAACTTACCTTAAATAGTCGTTCTGTGAGTGCAGACCGTCTTGATCTACATCTCTGTGCCGCCTCCTTGTTCCTCTGCCTCCTTACCGCCCGACGTCTCTCCTCCTCTGGGGTTAACTGCAAGTGGGAATTATGATCATGTGAAATAGTAATTTTATTTGATAATTGTAGGATCCTTTCAAAAGTAATGGTCTGTTTTCAGGCAAAGATTAAATTAGCCAGTCGCCATATCAATGCGTTATATAATAGTCTGTTGGTAGCAGTCTTGATCTCTTTCTTGGGTTATTGTGGTTTAGGGAAAGTATTTCTAACCTCCGTGGAGTGCACTCACGTGTTATTTTCGCCTTATGCATGAATAATAGGTGATTTATTCATCATAGCTAAATCTATGCACTATTATAGACCAAGCTTGCTGTGTATTAGAACAATATTGTTGCTTATAACAGGTTAAAAACGACCAAATAATAACTTCATTCAGGCAAGCTATTAACAGCAAGAAAAACGAAAAACTTTTGAAGCGGATATCAACTTAAATGACCGGTTATTGGAAGTTGTGCCTAGTTACAAATGTCTCGGTGTAATATTAGTTCCTCTACTTTCTTATAAATATCACCTAAAAACCAGATCAGCCTATAATACTTATTTTTGTGTTTACTTCGGAGGTATCTAAATGTGGCCCAACGGGGGAGAACGTGCCTCCAGGGGGGATTTTTAGTACTGGTTTTGGCCACCAGGGGGTAGTATATGGGTAAAACACTGACAAATATGCTAAAAGTAGCTTTAGACCAATTTTTTATAAGGAATCCAGCAGTATGCGTAAACTCATTCCATCTCAACTGAAAATGTTCCATTTTTGGAACGTTGGTTGCCATGGAAACATAGGAAATTGGTAGATAAGGCTATTTCTGGTTGCAATGGAAACCACTCCCCTATTCCGATTAGAAATTTTTGCCCAGATTTTTTTTTGAAACTCCCTCAGGAACCCAGAACCGAAAACAGAGCTAAAAAATTCCCTCTAGAACCAATTTTATGACAAAAACATCACATTCCTTTGGTTATTTTTTCAAAAAACTGTATTTTTTGCATTATTAGTGTTTATGTTAGGATATAATGCATTTAGAGCTTATTTCCCATTTTCAGTTGTACACACCAACCTATGTTTGACAAACAATTACAGCAAAACTACTGGGGATATTTTAGCTCAAGATATCTCACTTTAAAGCCCATGACGTAAACCTTAAAAAGCCATTTCCCCCCAGGAGGCATGTTTTCCCTCACCTGGCCACAAATGTAAAACTATCAGTGAATATTTACAAAACATCTATTCTACCGTATATGGACTATGCTGATATCTGCTTTGCTACTACTTTTGACAAATACCTTGACCCACTACAATATGCACAAGACAGATGTTTAAAAATTTGCCTCAAGGCACACATGACAAGCAGGTAGGACCAGAGGGATCAACCCGCAACACTGTATACATTGGGGTGAGGTCCACTGGATTGAATATTGACAACACCATTGGGTTACTTTCGTCAGGTGCATCAGTAAAAGAATGAGACTTGAGGACCTGTGATGCTTCTTGTTGAGTTTATTAACCACAGTATACTCTGTATGTGATATCAATATATACGTATCATACGATACAATTGATCTGGTTTCAAAAGTACACTGACTGCAAAGGGGTTTACTATCATATTTTCATACGAAATCCTTTATACTCGTATTGTCACCCATCTTTGTATTGATCACGGAATACAACTTACCTTGTTCTGATGGCAATAAAGTGAATTAAAACAAAAAAGAAGGAAAAGTGTTAGCAACCTAAGTAAAGGAAGACAGAATGGTGTAGAGAAAGCGAAAGGACCCTTGCCTGCACCAGAAATACAAAGAGAAACTATCATATCTCTACACACTTATTTCTAAACATGGTAAGTAATAGGAGAATCTAAAACAAAACTAACTAGCCATACGTCTTACATTACAAACAGATCCCAGATGTTAAACCTTACCTTATCTGTGTGAGACTTTGCCTTGGTGGACCTCACATGTGGGTTCCTCTTCAAAATCTGCTTCCTGAGTCGCTCCTTACCATCAGACTCACTCTCTGTATGTGTAGAAGGACCTGTAGGGAGCTGCTCAGAGTGGGAGGATGGAGATGACTGGGGGCGCTCACTCAATACTTCATCCTCTGAGGATGATACATCCATGTGTGGATCTGCTGTGTCTGGGAGAGCAGAGACCCCTCCATGCATAGTTCTCAGTGCTGCACTGACTGCAGTGGAAACCAGTGTAGATCCGTGTAAGTGTGAGGCTGTGAGATTGAGGTGTGAGGTAGAAGGTTGCTGTGGTGAATTTGGATATTGGTAATTTGAGGTTTCAGGTTGCTCTGTCTTAAATGTTAAAGGTTGGTAATCTGAAGTTGTAGGTTGATATGTATTTGAGGTTGTGGGTTTGTACTTTAAGGTGCGAGGTTGTGTCTGTGGTGATGAAGGCTGGTACTTTGAGATTGCATGTTGCTGTGTCTGTAGGGATGGACACATGGACTGCCCTGGATATGGCTGCAGTGACTGTCCAGATGTACCAGGCACTGGATGTGCTATTGCTGTAGTGTTAGGCTTAGTACTAGTCCTAATAGCCCCACTTTTAAGGAGATGTCTGTTCAGGTTCTGTGCATGATCCGGGAGGCTACCAGCTGCTATTGTCATTGTCCTACCTTGTTGGTTTCCTACCTGGCTATGTTTAGGTGCTTCCCCAAGTTTCACATTTCCCACTCCAACTGCCTGCACATAATCAGAGTTCACTTTCTGGAAATGGGCCATGCCTGAAATACCAGAGATCCTATTGCTAGTCACCTTAGGCTGCAGACTGTAAGTTCTGTTGGCTAACACCACTCCTGATGCATTGGTCCCTTGTTGAGTGGTCCAGAGATGCTTTACATCCTCTATGCTGTCCTGTGCTGTCCTTTTGGTGGATTCCTCCACCCATTGCCTTGTTCTCTCCTCTTTGGTTGTAGCAGGATGCCAGGGGCTGTTGTCAAGCAGCCTCACTTTGATATCTCCAGTTTCAGTTTCTGGTTGAATCTGTCTGTGGGTTTCAGTGTACGTCCAGGAGGTGGGTATGTGAGTGGTTATAGGTTGAGTGGAAACCCGGGTTGGCATTGTAGGGGTTGTAGGCCCCACACTGCTATCCGAGGTCAGGATTCTGAAGGGAACAAGTAGATACTTCTTATTAGTCAATCGGCAATGAATATGTATAGCATCACAGCAATTTGATCTATGTGAGTTACTTTGAATGCATGATACATACTAATCATGGGGATTTAGAGGAGGGTAGGGAAGACTGATGGTTTTTTATTTGGGGTGGGGATTCCCAGATGTTAAACAGGTATAATTAAGGTTTTTCGGGTCTGGTAGCTTAAGGGCACATGTTGTATGGGCGTTAGCTGAGTCATCAAGCTTTTGCCTGTAGTTATGCTCCTTTTCTGTCCAAAACTAAGGATTTGGTACTTATTTGCTTCGTCAGCATTATATTAGGGAAAGGTCCCTTATGCAAGGAGTCTACCCTGAACAAATGAACCTGAAAAGGACACCAGGAACTTCCCAGGTAACAAAATGAGGTTATTATAATGTTAAATTAACGTCATTTCTGAGTTGAAAAAAACGTTTAAAGAGGATTCAGCTTAACTTCATTTCGTGGACTCAAACCAACGTTGATTCAACACAAGAATTTTCATGTGAATATGTAGGAAAATGATGTTGAATTAACCTTGCAACAACCTCATCTTACTCCATACTAAGTCTGTATATTGCCATAGGAGATTCACATTATTTCTACTTTTCTGATGTATTTGATTCATCACCCCCCCCCCCACATCTAGCATATTTATGCTCCAGGGGTACATGTATCCCCTTCTGCAAAGGGACCCTGTACCTCATATGTTAGAGGAGCAGTTCATTGATTCATATGACTTACACAAATTCCAAATGTTTCAATAAAGGTGTCTACCATACCATTGACCCTAATGTAGGGAACAATTTCATTCATTTATGAATATTTCTACACTAAGATATATCTAGACATTGGATCTTGATAATAAGGTTGATGCAACTATGTTATCATTATCATTAGAATTTACATTAGACAGATACCTGTATGCATCATCTAGCCCAGTCTTATCATAACATTTCCTGCCATCTAGTGAGTCATTCTGAAACCACAGAATAACGTTCAATCAACATTTTTTTAAACCACTTAAATCAACGTTGTTTTGAGTCCACATTCTCAATGTTGATCAACATTCATCGAAGGTTATCTTGAAAAGCGTTATCTGCTGAACATTGTTTGAATGTCAAACCAACATCTATGAAAAAAAACGTTTTCTCAAGAACCCCAAATCAATGTTGAAACAACGTTTTTCAACAAATGTTAGTCCAACTGACCACCAACTTGCCCAAAACTTGCTTCAAAAGAACTTGTGAATGAAGAAACCAGATGGGTGGAGGAAGACATTTCTCAAGATGGTACGAATGAACACAGGCACTACGATTTGAAACAATCTAAATTACAGTAGGAGATCGTAGCTAATGCACTGCGACTGCTATGTGCGTTCAGGGGTATGTTCCAGAACCGGCAACAATTTGCCCCCGACTTTCTGCCTCAAACAATCATCTTTTGTACGATTGGTCCATCAGCCTTGTGTTACCAACTGTACAATATTTATTTGTTTAAATGCATGGAAAAGTGTCTTGAGCTGTTCAGAAGAATAGTAGAAATAGAACAATTATATACATCTGTACCTAAATCCTGTACAATACTGTTTACACTAGGAGATAGATCCTGTGATTTATTCAGATTCTGTGATCATAGTGGTATTTTGGTGATCGTAGGACTATTTGGTGATCGTAGATTGTTTTGAAATAGACCCGTAGCACCTAATGTAGTGATCACATAGGGTTTGGTGGCGCAGTCATATCAGTGCAATCATTAGTCACCACTGGATGCAGGGCTGTTATTGCATTAGAGTGAGGGACTCCACTACGATTTGGAAGGGGTCTACTCGTACAATCTTGAGAAATGCCTTCCTGCACTTGCTATTAAATCCATTTGCTTTGTATTCACATATTTTCCGTCATTACGAATCTGAGGCCTTTTATGGTCGTGGTAACAAACAGAAACAGCAAGGCCATTTTTAACTTCTAATACGCCATTGTATTGAAAGGAAACGATATGTTGCATCATCCTCCACCGTGGGGAAGCAAAGCCTTATTTATATCAATATTCTAATTCGACAACTATAACTTTATTAAAATGATAAACCTTTGGTGTAGAGTGAATAAGCCAGCACTAGTGTTGGTCATCCTATGGCAGTCTATTGAAAAGCGCTCCATGTTTTGAATTTTGTCGCCAATAAACAAATATTCAATTCAATTCAGTCCTTGGCCAAGGCACTCCGCTTCACCTCATGTATCATTGCCTCCTTCTCGCTTATCCATGTATCAAATGCCTCAAACCTATTGTGTCAAGAACTAGTGCCATGCCATCCATATTCCATGATAATACAACGACTGGTACTCCTTACTAATTCCTTCACTCAAAAACATGACAGTTGTCATTGAATACGGTAAGACCTTTGATCGGCTGGTGTAAGGAATTCTGCGCAATAACAAAAAATAAGAATCCCCCAGTTTTTTTTTCGTTAGAGCTTGAACATAATGACAGCAATGTTCTCTTATTTATTCTACATGAATGTTAGTGAATACACACCATTCAAGCACCAGAGAGTAAAATTCTGCGGAACTTCCCCCTAATATATATTCAAGAAAGGGCATCATTTAACACACCACCTGCCTTGAAGGGACTTTGCTGTGTCATATATTCTGACTCTACGAATGGCCTTTTGTCCAAGGCTGAGCAATGACAGCACCTACTTCTTATAACGGGGAGCATCTCCTGCTATCTACCGGTAATGTTAACAGTACAAAGGGATGATCCAAATTTTCAAGGTCACCTTCAATTCATGGCCACACTGTCAGCCTGTGGCAAGGTTTTTACAGTAGAACACTTCTATTTCTGGAATACAGTGGTAGTTGCTGTTAGTACAAAATCAATGAACCGAAGTGGATTGTGCTACAATTGCGACTGAGAGTGTATTAAGAGCCGATTCACCAGGGATGGGGGAATCAATGTGACACTTTGTGACAGGAGAGGGGTCCAAAAAAGGCCGAAAACGTGTTACAAATTTAATACAATAAAATCCTCGAATTTCCTAATTCGTATTTGCAAAATGAAATAAAAGATTTCTGCGCCATTTTGAGTGGTTGTAGGCTTTATTGTTTTTCTTGTGAACGTCAAGGGCTTTTGTAGCTTGAAAACATTATCAATTTTACAGGACAGTTTGAATTTTAAATTGTAACCTGTAACAGACGTTTTTCTGAAAAATCATAATAAAGTTATTTTGAAATAGTTGCATTTTTCGTTCAAATTTAAAACACAACCATGTAGGCCTACTTACTTAAATGCGTCCCTCTGACGTTGTGACATGAGTTTGCACTCAGTTAGCACAGTTCCAAAATGATCAATGTACAATATATTATGTGTACTTGGATATATAGGCTACCTCAAGTCCCCAACCTTTGATGTTATTTCCCAAGGGTGTCTAAGAACTGGGACGGAGCTTCCTGAAAGTACCGTTATTTGACAACTGATCTGCCAGCACTGGTGGGCCTGTAGTAGGTAGTGCACAGTTTCAGTTTCTGTGACCTCGCCCATATTGCCAGTACAGTGTACTACTGTGCATTAATAAATAAGCCTGGAGGGTGTTGCTCCTATAGTAAAAGGAAGAGCTAGCTAAAAATGCTCTTGTTTTCAGTCCTTTCTTTTCATGTAGCTATAACTTGTCCCCTTTGTTGCTCACAAGTGGGCATTCAAGTATGGTGCTGAAAAAGGGGGATCTGAGTAGGTACCTAGTTGGGAGAAGTCAGTCAGTATAATATTCTATAGTGTGTGTGACATGAGGAGGTACCTGATAGTGCAGCTCTCTCTGTTTTAAACAAGGCAGGAGGGTGTTGCTCCTATAGTAAAAGGAAGAGCTGGCTAAAAATGCCCTTGTTTCCAGTCCTGTCTTTTCATGTAGCTATAACTTGTACCTTTTGTTGCTCACAAAGCTGCCTTTGAGTAGGTACCTAGTTGGGAGAAGTCAGTCAGTATACTATACTATAGAGTGTGTGACATGAGTAGGTACCTGATAGTGCAGCTCTCTCTGTTCTAAATAAGGCAGGCGACTTCTGAGACTGATGTGGTGAGTGCAAGTACTTTGGTGAAGCAGTGCATGACTTGTTTAGAAAAGAGGGCACATACTCACAGCTCTTTTTACAATAGGAGCAACACCCTCCTGGTGACTTTTCAGACTAATATGGTGAGTGCAAGTTGAATGGTGAAGCAGAGCGTGACTTCTTTTGAAAAGAGGGTACCTACTGACAGCTCTTTTTACCATAGGAGCAACACACTCCTGGGTTAGGAAGTGGTCATTTCTAATGCTGTTGGTGAGTTGTGTTTTTATTTTTATTTTTTTTAGGGAAGGGTGGAGGGGGGGGGGGGTAAATGTATTAAGCAGTGTGGACACAAAGTAGTTTCTTTACTCTTTCATATAATGAACCCTTTGTATTACTCGAATATGGTCTCTGTGAAAAAGAAATGCCCCTCTAGTTTGAGAATTAACCATTTAACTGCCAGCCTTCAGAAAGGTCATTTGGGACTTAGCTGCCGGCCCTATGGCGTTGGGCAGTAGCATGGGTATAATTTTATCATGCTGCCATGAATTAGCAGCTAAGGAGGATGAAAAAAAAATAATTATGGGATTTTGTACATTTCTGACAAGGATGCATAAATATTCATTTAGAAATGCTGTTACATTGGTAAAGCAATATGACACGTGATAAACTGGATGTCGGCAAAGTGGTTGCACTGCCCTTGGACAGCCCACTGATGCTGCCCTGAGGCAGCAGCAGTTCAGGGGCATTTTAGATACTGCCTATGGGCAGAAGCGCCCTTAAAGGGTTAAGTGGATGGCGAAAATTCCATCTCTCCTCCCTGTCGTTGCAAATGCTCACACGCTTATAATGGCACTACGTGATGCCATCCAGCAACGCAATTAATGGGTGTTACACACAGATGTAATTCTAGGAAAAACAAGTAATATTTGTCAATAATGACGCATAAGATCCTGGGGAGGGCTTGGTGATTTTCCATGCAGGAAAACCGGAAGAACACTCACCGTCATTAAGAGGGGATATCAATGAAATTTGGATGACACTCCTCTTAGCTGCTTTTCCTTTTATCAAACGCTGCCATGACCATACCTATCCCTATGTATCTGAGTAGGTGAATTCTTAGCCTTACTACAGACATGTCTCAATATATCAATATATGTCTTCAAAAAGGCGGCCCATTCATTTACCAGCCATGGATCTCTCTGAACAGTGTAGAGGGGCCAGCTTTAGTTTCTCTCTCTCTCTCTCTCTCTCTCTCTCTCTCTTTCTCTCTCTCTCTCTCTCTCAGCATTATGTATACCAATGTTCTTCACAATACATGCATGTAAACCTTGTCTCTCCAATACCATCGGGACCCCCATGCCCCCAAAGTGGTAGTTCCTCGCTTTCACTTTGCATGACGGGGCCCTGAGGTCATATAGATGAACATTAAGGTTATACTTCGTTACATCAGGAGGATGTAGACTAGAATTGTTGACATAGCGACTATGTTAAATGCATGTCCAAAGATGGCTTGAATAATTGTGATAATTATCTCGCTGAGGCCACACCAAAAAGTCTATGGATTTGGGTTTTGAAAAAATGATGCGTGAGCACAAACTTTTTTCTTTAAGATTTTTTTTACAAGTGGATTCCATGCTGGAAAAGTGTGGCACGAGGAAATATTTTATTTAGAAGAATAGTTGCTAAAAAGAAAAGATGCATGATATATGCTGATGTATATATGGATAGCGTTTGTAGATTCTGTTCAGAGATATTGCTGAAGCAGTAATATGTTTTCAGAGGGTTTGCACCTTCCAGAATGCTTGAGGTTTTATATATTTTATACAGCAAAGTGAAATATGGTATGACCGATATCACATAAACACACCCCTGACCACTGCCAATGTTGTATGTGTGATGTAGTTGTCTATATATACTATTTGTGTGGAGTCAATGCATGAAGAGTCAGACTTAGTCCCCAAAAAGAATGTTTCAAATCACGGAGGAAAGTGCCAATTCCTGACCAGCTTGTTTTCCATTGTTTGTTAAATTAGTCATAGATATGAAATATTACAGCAACTTGGGTGCGCATTGTGTGAAACAAATTATCACACAAAATATTACACTTGCCTTTTTTTCATTAGCTTCATAGTCTGAATTTGTAGCTTTGAACAGATAATTATGTTGTGTGTTTCTAATACTGTCACCAATCCTGTTGGGAATGGCTCTAATTTGACAACCTTTAACCAAAGTGAGAGGTACTCTAGTAGACGAAACTATTTGTGAGAGCAATTTTCGAAAACTGGTGCGACAGTCCCTGAGCTCTCCTCCCAATGCCACTATACCCCCATCCCTCCCCTCATCTCTCTGCTGTAAAATTATTCACTAGAATTATTTTGAATTTTCCTTTTCTCACGTTATCTAAATTGCTTTATTTCCTTAAAATCTGACCGAATTTGGCAAAGAAGTGGCCATTTTCGCATCCTTAATCTCATCTTTTATTAGACCTCTGTAAAATATTTTCTATTGCTCAGATGTTCGTCTGAACAGTATCAAAGAAACCCAAAAAATCTTGTGAACATGTCACCATTGATATCTACTACTTTGATGCCATCAAAAATCGGTGAAAATCTGAAAAAAAAAATCAACGGCCGTTTTGAGAAAACTAGACACGGCCGTTTTTGGCCGTTTTGAGGTCTAAAGAATTAAAGACTTGATCAAGTCTAGTCTAGAACTAACCTTGCAATATACCGCGATATCGATACAACACACACACACACACACACGATGTAGGGGCTATTCTCTCCCCACCTCTACTCCGGCAGTGCTCTATTTTTGTTACAAATTATTTAGTGGAACCCTTTTACATTCATGATAAAGACAATCTAGGCCTACCTTGAGCTGAGAGTTGGGCTCCAATCCAGTATTTATAGTACTAAGACGACAACTGATTGATAACTAACTGATTGATAACTAATAGATCAATCAGGGTTTTATGGTGGGTATACACTGAGGTTAGCTGCAGGGAGTGCCAATTCCCAGTTCAGCATACCTCCATTGTTGACTTCCGGGTTTCTGTAGGTGATAAGGTAGTCACTATTCTGGGTTGTTGTTGGTATGCATCATAGCCCTACCATATAGGCATGTATAAGCACCGGTCTTGAATAGGGCCCCGGGGCCCATTGGTATTGATGTTTTAAAACACACTTTAATATAAGTCTTGAGGGGTCTTCCACAGAAACATTTTGATTTGTAAAATAAGTGAAAATCTTAATAAACATGGACATATTATAAATGGTTGGAAGTGTAAGTAATGCCTTTATCAATTTCCTTCCATCCTTTAACATTTTGTTGTCTATAAAATGTGAATGGGACAAAATTTTGTTTAGCTTATTTTGCTTTGAAATTCATTATAGGATATAAATCTGTCATATGTTACTTCTTTAGATTTCAGGTTGATTTTGGAGGGGTTTCCGAGGGCACCTTTTTTATTTTGTTGATACTCCAATTATTAAGGTCTACAGAGTTGGGTTGTCATTCAAAAAGTGTAATTTTTCTATAGGTGAACATTTTAAATCTCCCCCGTACCACCCCTTAAAAAGCACTGGTCTTGAATGAGGGCCTGGACCACAGGGGTATTGATATTTCAAAATACACTATAATATAAGTCTTGAATAAGAGCCGATCTTGAATGGGGGCAGGGGATGTGTAGACTGCCTGAAATCAATGAGCGCCTAGGCGCTTATAAGGCTAATAGTTATATATGCGCCCTCAGATAGGAGAAGTGGGAATCTTGCCCATGCAGCCATCCATTTGAGTTATCAAGTGTACATAGATAACAGGACACTTGGCTACAACAATTGTTGTGCGTCATGATCACTATTTTTTGGGGAATGCATCAATCCATCTCTTCATGCCTATAAAGCAAGGTATAAGGACTTTAAATGATTAACGTTTATCTCTGTTTATACATAACATGACAATTGTATGTTTGAATTATCAACAAGCTTATACTTCCTCATATTGCTTTCACAGAGAGGCCGGACTATATGAACAAGCGGTACATTGTATATGTACTTGTTTAGCTAAAAAGGGGTAACATTGCAACGTTTTTTTTTACCCACCCACCCACCCCCAGGAGGACGCAAAATCGCTTACTCCAATCCCTTCATTTCTCTTTACGTGGGTGCGTAAGTGGCATAGTACTATGGTTGGGACACAAAAAAAGTCTTCTTATAAATTTATAACAAAAGATGTTGACATAGACAATATTATCTCAATTGGAACATGTATCTATACCAATATATCTTTACCTATTCTCCATGATTGAGCTTATATTCAAAGTAATCATCAGATAACTGATGATTGCAACTAATTTCCTACTTTTGGAGTTCACGCTATAATTCGTTCTATCAGAAATACAATGTAAATTGCATGTGGTAGGGCCTTTCTATCCTTGTATATAGACTATATATTACATTGGATTTAGCTAGTGCTCCTCCAACACTTAAATATGATGTTATAACAGTGCGTGAAACACCTTTGAGTAGAACTTGAAAATATGGGGTGGGGGTTCGGACTATGTCATTTTAACAGACAGGCCTCGATTATATGAACTTTGCACATCCCAAATTGATTTTGTCTGTTTGGTGCCTGTCTGACCTATGACGGGCAGTCTGAATTCAGAGCAATCTAAAGATTACTGCCCAAACTGGTGTATTGAAGTTTACAGCTAACTGTATTGATACATTGAAAATAAAATATATTAGGGGGTAGGGTGCATGGTGTAGGGTGCATGGAGGTGGAGGTGTGGTACGAAACCCTGATATAATATGGGATTTATCACCTTTCACTTCCCTCTACGTGACAGGACAGAGTTAGATGAAAGGACTAACATACAGGTATAGGGATCGGCAGGTATGTGGTTGGAATGTGCCTCAAAGCCAAGTTATTCGCTTGAGGGTTATCATTTCATCATAGATAACATAATGGCTGTCTGCTCTCGCTCTTTATGTTCGGGAAATGCAGTTCCTCTTCCTTTTGTTCTAATGGGGAAAGCTTGAGGACGATCCCTGATCTTAACTTCATGACCTCCAGGTGTTATATTCTTATCTAGTGTCACACAATGTTTCTTTTTTTCCAATTTTAAAGAGAAATATTGTTTTTTTATTAGGTTTTTTAAACTAATTTTTAGTTATGGTTTGGAGATATGTTATTGAATGATGTACCGCTGACACTTCGGATCTTAAAAGAGATGCGATTTCCAGGCAATTGAAAAGAAATTAATTCCACTGCAAGGATCATTTTAAAATGCCCTCTGGTTATTAATTCAAAAGGTCCTGGGATCGCTACCTCAGCTATCTTAGGAATTATTCTGGCTTATCCAATTAAGCAATCTTAAGATTAGACTGTCTTGCCTTTTCACAGCCAGCACTAAGATCACAGTGATCTTAGCCTTAGCCCTCCTACACCATTCCAAGTTGAACACACTGTGCACAGGGGCAAGAGGCCCATGGTGAAACAATAGCAGTAGAAACACTTCTTCTCACAAGAGTGATTACACAAGCGTTCCCTCATGCAAGCATTCCCTCGTACAGTATTCAAGTGCACTTCATGCCTGAGTAGCATGAAGAGCCCTCAAGGACCCTCAGCAAACACCCTCCCTCCCCTCTATATGTATACAGCAGGGACATTTACTGTTGGGAGCAGGAGCGTTCCCTGTGAGTGCTCTTGTACTCAGGTGAAACCACGATCATTATTTCACTAAGATTGCAATGATCTTATAGGTGGAAAAGGAATAGTGAAGGGATCTCAGGACTTGCTGTGCCTGACTGGCCTGCAACCAGTGCATTATAGGCCCACTTCCAGGACGCATCACTGTCCAGGATCTAGGATTCATACCTGGAAGTGTATGTGTCGTGACCTGAGAGGACGATAGAAACCGCAACCTAAAACTTGATCATATGAGTTCAATATCAAGTAACACGGTACTATATCTACACGCAGGGACTGGTCATTTAATTGTTGTCTTGAATCTGGAACATTTATTTATACCAGGTTCTGTACAAAATCCTATAACGAATATACAAAATATGTAACATTAGGAGGAAGTTGAGGATTATAATGAGCCAAAGGAGGAGGGAGGAGGGAGGAGGGTCTTTGGGAATCGGACACTTGGCCTAATTTTTCCTGGCCGCCATAATTATATATTATAGGGAATAGAATGACTTATCCATAGATCAATGGGAGGCCTACTGAAACCCACCATTCCCCAGAGACTATCATCATCCACATCCATATCCTGTCATCCATGAAATGGCAATAAAGGGGGGCAGGGCTGTAGTTTCGTAGTTGGTACCACCAATCAAGGATTCATCTATCTCAAGATCCCAAAGCCTTGACTGCCAGTGTGTACTGTCAGGCTCCAAGCAGTTTCTGTAATCAATCAATAATCAGGGGAAATGAGTGTCAATAGATACATAACATAAGATGTCTTACTATGAAGAGCTGAAAGAGGCTTTTTTTAATATGGCTACCATGTTTTACCAGTGAGTGATCTCAGTCTCAATTTGCCAGTATCGAGACAATATACTTAGTCAACCCGGGGAGTTGGCTTAGTTTGACATTATATTTTGGTGAAAATTCGCTTTGACATCAATGTGCAACTACAAGTAGCGATACACGTGTATCAATTTATTGGGGTAAAGTAAAGCAAGTATATATACCATATTTCCAAGCCTGTTTCCATAATGATGGTTTCCATCAGACTAGTAATAGCTATTTAAGCGTCTATCCTTTTTGAGGGATGGGAGTGGGGGTTGATCACAGCAAGTAAGATATAAATGCTGAATATTCATTGTATGATAGCTGAGCACACGGCATCCTATCTCAGTTTCCCTATGAATTGATAAACTAATATCACATGTAACCGGAGATCAGGCAGTTCAGTCCCCATACACAGGATGTGGGTGTGAACTATCATCTACCAACCATGTGCGAGTTTACCACATCTGCCCTGCATACCATACTAGTATATACCACACCTTCCAATGGCATGTAAGACATGCAAATACAATGTAGTACAGCCACTAGCACAACCATTGCAGATTTTGTCAAAAGGTGAGCCCAATATTGAACATCCTGGAATTATAAACAAGGTGAAATTGCACAAACACGATAATGTAGAGCCCAACACCCCTGTGGTCTATTTCCTAAAATACTACAAGGGCACAATGACCCTCTAATAGAGTGTGAAGGGTCGTTACACGTGTTACGTGTCTGACCTTTTATGATTATAACTTGAAGAAGTTCAGCACACGTGTCAGATTTTTAATATAACTTGAAGAACTTCAGCTGTAACATCTTGAGAAGGTTTTCATAATGTCATAGTATTGATTATCGAGGATACAATCTCATTTGCAGTTATGATGGGCACTTTATATCTCGATGCACTTATAATGGGCACTGGCACTGGCACTGGTTCATACTGCACCTTGAGGCTAATGTTAGATATTCACACCAGATGTCAGTAGTGTATAGTAAACCAGTATAGAGTAATACCCAGTCCTCTTACAATGAACGTATACATACAACTCATCACGATATCGATCAAAATGCATACATGCCATCTAGTGAACAATCTTAAAAGTAAAACGCCCAATACCGTACATGGCGGAATATATCCAAGACCAAATGACATTTTTGAAAGACCGTGGTTGGAAGAAACTCCTGTTAAATTGAATAGGGCCAATGTGAATGGTAGAGAAGGACCAGCGTACGTTACTACCATAATATTAGTGCATGACCTGTGAGACCCTAAGGGAGTGGAAGGCGAAGGGTAAAATAATTCAGACCCCTCTGGGACGGGTTAAACAATGTTCACACCTTTTAGCGAAAAAAAAAAAGGCCTGTGGCATGTGCATTATAAAAAGGGGCGGGCTGGGGGGGCGGGGGGGGCGAAAGGTTTAAATGGGAGCGGTCACCTACATGCCTCAGAGTCGTGTTACCAAATGTTTGTGGCCAATTCCCCCGAGTTATAGCCACAATCTCATGAAGTATACCTTAAATCCCTGTGTTTGACTTTCTATCATTAGTGTACTAGCTGGCTAAGGGGTAAAGAGTGGAGGCAGGCTTGGAGAAATTAATATTTATTAATTTATGCAAGATAAAATCATGTTGAGTTGACATTTTTAACGAGACATAAGACACATTGTTAAAACATATGGATATGACATGATAAGATAATATTGATGTATTGAATTATATATAAAGTGTTACACATTTAGTGTGTAAATGTGGAGAGAATAGAAAATTTAATGTAGGGTGTGGGTGGGTGGGAGAAATAAAAAGAGAAGTAGTGTATAGGTAGGCTGCCTGAAGCAGAATGGGAGACAGAGGGTTGTAGACAGGTGGAGGTGTGTGTGGGTTGTACCACTGGTGGGCAATGTAGAGGGGTGACAGGTGTGGACAGGTGGGCGCCAGGTTGACCCCAATGACCCCTCTTTCTCGCCCTACGGTGCTCATGAGAAACCCATTAGTGTACTAGCTGGCTAAGGAGTAAAGAGTGGAGGCAGGCTTGGAGAAATTAATATTTATTAATTTATGCAAGATAAAATTATGTTGAGTTGACATTTTTAACAAGACATAAGACACATTGTTAAAACATATGGATATGACATGATAAGATGATATTGATGTATTGGATTATATATAAAGTGCCAAGCCTGCAAGAGTATGAGGGAAGAGGTGGGGGTGGGTATGAAATTATATTGAATTAAAAATATGATATGTATAAATATATGTAAGTGGTGAATCGAATAGTCCATGTGATTCACTTAGATTGTTTGAATGACCTGATAAGAGACTTGTTGACTCAAACAGAGTTCTTATTAGCAATGTAGGTACGGTGGATGTTAGACGACCATCCGCCGTATCTTTGAACGTCCAATTCTGACATTCCTGCGTTGTATGCTGCTGTAGCAGCCGACTTCCTTATAGCCTGCAGGCTGAGAGCAGATTTGCTTAAACCCATCTGCTCTAGTTGTGCCTGCCATACTTTTTCTACAAATGTTACTGGCACTGGGTCGCGGGTGTCCGGAAACATCAATAGTGGTTCCAGGTCTGTTTGTGTCGGGACCATGTCTATTGCCTGTTGGAGGGCTTGACATACACAAAAGTCCTTGTTCTCTGATGGGAGTAGATAGATCAGCCGACGTTGGTCTGCACGTTGCATGTTCTTGGCTGCTTTGAGATTTAATATCAGGCTGCCTTTTGAGAGCTTGGCACCGAGTGAAGTGTCTTAGTGGGTTGAACTTTTTTACCGATGGGGGAGATACCTCCCCTTTGCGCAGGGCGGCATAAAACTGGATAATAATAGCCGCCCGCACCAGTTTGTGATGATGAGTTGAGTCCAGGGATAGCAGAACTTGTTGGAGGATGCCCATTGGTATAGCCTGTTTCACGTTTGGCGTGTAAACTTTGTTTCTGCGCAGTGCCTCTAGTGCTCTGCCCACTCATGGATGGTCGAGCTGCTCTGATGAGTGCCGGGTCAGCCTCACGTAAATCCTTATATGGGATATATTGTTCACTATGGTTGCCGGGGCCTTTATGTGTAGATTCAGATACTCGATGAATGCACACACCATGGCGTGATGGGGGGCCAATGGATTGAACCCCACTTGATGACTGAATGCCAGGTACGTGGTGATTGCTGACCTGTGGTTGAGCCAAGTACCCTCGGCCCGTGACTGGCGCTGACGTTTGGTCGCCCATTCCTGAAGTGACTTGACCACCGGATCTGCAATAAATCGGGGATTAATGGCATCAAACACCCGAGTTACAGGGTCAACGAGTGTAAGATTAGACTCGATTACAATTTCCGTTGCTTCTGCTAGCATAGCTTTGCTCAGGTGGGCTCTGCTTAACCTGTCAGCGACGACGTTACTAACACCTGGGACATGGACATATGTCATTCTAACTCCAAGGCGGGCCTGTACAAGCCAGGCCTGTCTGGCACAGTCTAACAATACCCTATTATGGCCACGGCCTGTAGTGAAGACAGAGACTGAGTTCTGGTTGTCGCAGTGTACACGTATGTGATTACCACGATGTGAATTATTCAAGAATGTGTCCATGGCTACCACTATGTTGGCCCCCTCAAGTTCAGCTATAACATTGACCGGGTCATTGACCGGGCATACCTGGCCTGAATATGCCAGCTTCCCATCAGACGCCCCAATACCGGATTGTGAGGCATCAACATATATGTCCATACTGGGTGCCCTTTCAGGGATTACAGAGACGCCGTTCCAGTCTTTGCCAAATTGTAGGAACCAGTTTAGGTCAGATCGCATTTCCTCATTGACCTCAATATAATTACTTTGCATTTCCCGTAGTGCCTGTAGCAGTTTTGACACAAATAGCCTTGCTGGCCGTATACACTTGGCGACATGAATGAGTTTGCCTAGCAACGACTGTAGCATCTTCTTAGTAATGGTTCTACGTTGCATGGTTTTACTGACCTGAGCAAGAATGTCTCTAAGCTTGTCCTTAGGGACGCTGATGGTCATGTTCTTCGCATTTATCTCGATCCCGAGCCATGTGATGCACCGTGTTGGTTCCACACACTTGTCCTCCACCTTGGGGAGTCCTAACTTCTCCAGGAGCGCCTTGGCAGCGTGGTAGTCCCGATATGCCTGGTCTCTGTTGGGTGATAATAATATTAGGTCGTCAAGATACATATGACATCGTACTCCTTTAGACCTGAGAATGTTAACAATGGCATCTGCTACTCACTGCATACGGCAGCTGGATGAGCGGGCCCCGAATGGCATGGTGACGTCATAGAAGAAGCCGCCACACCACTCGAGGCCTAGGAGAGGCCAATCTAAGGGGTCGGATTTAAAGTTCTTGTATGCCCGAGATACATCTGTCGAGCTGAGGTATGTACCCTACCCCATAGATACCATCTCTTCGACCACACAATCCACTGTTGCAAGTACATGTTCACAAATCTCGCCGAATACACTGTTCTTAAGTATATATGCATTTACTGAGTCAGAACGGGGGTAAGTCATATCTATAATTACTCAGCGATCCTCGGTACCCTTTTTGGATCTGGACATCAGTGGGGATATGTGCATCCAAGGGGAGAATGGCAGTGAATGGAAGGGCCCTAGGATGCCACCCAGCCTTATCTCTTTATGAATGAATTTATCGATGAATGCACCATAGTCTGTGGCACTTGGGTGATTGGGGACCCCAAATGTATCACTGACTGGACCAAGGTATCCCATGGGGAAACCATATCTGATGAAATCCGCGAGCTGGTCGCCATCAGGGGTTTCCCATCCCAGGCATCCAGATTAAGTGCCGTGGGTAACGTCAGCCTGACACCACATGAGTTAGGGACGCCTGTAGCTCGCACAGCTTCATATAATGTATACCAGCTTAGGGTCTGCCTCTACCGCACTAAAGTGAGGCCATGTGTCAACCCTGTTACTAGCAAACATAATTGGGCGCATGTCCATATCATGGTGGAAATTATCAGCCTCACATATCTCCCTAATAAGTGCAAAGTCAATCAGGTTACACACAGTTGGTTCACTCCCATGTGGGTGGTGAGAGCCTGTCCAGTTATCACCTGTGCCCACAGCGGCGTGGGTGCCAGTCAGAGCCGGCCGGCCAGGCGGAGTGCTGCCAGGGGCGGGGCGGGGGCCGGCAGCAATGCCGCCCGCGAGCATGTGGTTGGTAGGCGCCTGAGCACCATGCGTATTTCCGATAGATTCCTGTAATACACTAGAATGAACATATTTACACTGTACACTAGCCTTGTTGACTGCATGAAGCGTGCGAGGGCTGCCATGATGCTTCTCGCCCAACGTCTCGAGCTGCGCGAGGCGTCCGTGAGACGTGGGTCGGTTCTCTCGCTGATTGGCTAGGGGAGCGATGAGGTCACTCGCGCCGCACGTGGCATTGTTTATCAACACATCGCTAGCATGTGGCGTTTGAATGTCACGCTCGTCTACATCCACTGCAACATCAAAGTTAAACAATTTAATGTCAGACGTATCTGTTATGACGGGCGCTGCTGGATCAACACTGACAGCGGGGCACTGTGGGGCGGGCCGCACCCGGTTGACCAATACCAGGGGGCGGGCGTCACAATATTTGTTTTGACACAACTGAATGGTGTGATGGAGACGTTTACCCTTGGCGATACAGTAGCCACACACATGCAGCAATCTGTATGGGCCCTCATCGTGATCATGCTTATTCTTACAACCCCTATCATTGTCATAATTTAGGCAGGCTACTGTAGGTTTAGATGAAGATTGTTGGTTAGCTGGCCTAGCACTGTGGTGGGCATCATTGACAGGGGCAGTCATAGCTAATCTGATGCGCTCATCTTGTATTTCTACATAATCTTTCCAGCCGAATGCACGGGCCTCAACTTTATCAAACATTAACTGTGACCAGTTCCTGACATTAGGCCAATGACGTGTCATGGCGTCGGTGGTGACATGATGTAGATGTCTGAACATATGGTCATGGTCAATTGGGTCATGTGACATGGGGGACCTGAGCAAAGCTATGAATGCATTAATATATACGCATCACGTGTCATACGATGGTGGTGTTCTAATTTCTGCTTAATGGTGGACATCCCATCCTTTTCCAAGAACATGTAGGGTTTGTACATCATTTTATGAACACCAATGTCTGTAATGAATGCACCCTTACTATCTGACTGCTGATGTTTCATCTCTTCTAGCTGAATATGTCTCTCGATGAAACCCTGATGCTGGGGGAGTGCTTTGAGATCCTTGGGTGCTGGTATTCCCAGGCCGGCGGCCCCTGCTACCAGTTCCTGCCCTTCAACCTCAACTTGTGACAAGACATGAGGGATAGGCGGGACTGGCGGTGCCACATTAGGGGGGGCCTGGTGACCTGACTTCTTGGGGGTGCTCTGTCTTGGATTTCTAGGTGGGTTTGTGTCCCCTTGGTCCTTATCTCTAACGGCATTGAAAATATCATTCAATTGTAAACCAAACCCGGTCATTTGGGTATTGATATCAGCAATGTCCTTCTTAACGACCCTTATATCCTCTTCCACTATATCCAGTCTGCTACTGTTGGTGAGCGAGCTAACGCAACTTTCTCCTGAACTCTCCAATGTTGTTGATCTTGTACAAATTGACTATTGTCATGTTTTGTGTTTTGTAGTTGCTGTTCCTTATTTTGTTGTTGAAAAATCTAATAAAACTTGGTCTGCTCTATAGCTTCACTTAAATGAACATAACAGTTCATTGATGGAATGAGCGAGTCCAAAAAAAACAAAAAACCTGCTATGATATGAGCAGGGTCTGACGGAGTGTTAGCTATCTCTGGACTTGAATGAAGAGTGCCTACTAAGTGAATGGAGTGAGTCTTGTGTCTCGTTGGGCCGTATTTGAGTACTAAGTCTAGATGAACCATGTGAGGTGTCATGGCAGCTGGGCCGGTGAGATCCAACATGGCTACCAGAGCCATGTGAATCTGGACCGGTTCTATCAATAGTATGAAATGTTACCTCAGGATCCGTCGAGTGTTGAGACAATGAGTCTTGCTGTGTGCTCTGAGATGTACCAGACCCTTGCGAGCCAGTTGAGGCCCGTGAGTGTCTGTCGGAGTTGGCGGTACTGAGGTGAGACGAACTACCGGCTGTAGGGGCGAGCGAGCCGTCGCCATGTTGGTCGCCATTGCGTGCCCGCCGAGCTGCCCTCCTAGCGCATGTCTCCATGACATGTAGCTTAGCTTCACCGGCTCCTATATTATTCTCCGCTCTAACTCTCTGAATTTGACTTTGAAGAATGTGAATAAAATTGTTAGGCATATAAATATGCGCCAAACAAATAAATATATTGGAGAGAAATAAAAAGAGAAGTAGTGTATAGGTAGGCTGCCTGAAGCAGAATGGGAGAGAGAGGGTTGTAGACAGGTGGAGGTGTGTGTGGGTTGTACCACTGGTGAGCAATGTAGAGGGGTGACAGGTGTGGACAGGTGGGCGCCAGGCTGACCCCAATGACCCCTCTTTCGCGCCCTACGGCGCTCATGAGGAACCAATTAGTGTCTCCTGTATACCAAATCTACATAAGGCATTGTTTCCAGCCTTGTCTTCGATTGTCTACACGGTGTCTTTATCTTCATGACATATCATTATTTCCCCCCATATCATTATGGCATGGGGGGTGTAGGGAGTTCAAGTAAATGATGCAGAAATTTTGCCAAATTCATGAGGATTTACCGGGTTGGAATGATTCAGAAAGGGCAATGTCCATGGTATAAAATGAAACGTGACACCTCCGTATTGTGGGACAACTAATGGTAGAACAGAGTACATGTTTTATGTTTATAAGATGTTACATATTATCAATTTAGTATGGGACCTCATGAATTATCAGGTATTGAGTAGGGATATCTATACAATTGTTGGTCATATCAAATACATGTGAAAGATGTATACCCATAATAGAGCGGAGTATATAGGGTTGGAATTAATGAACCAAGACATATCGGACAAAGTAAAATAAATTATGTGCTCATGAATTCTGCATTGATAGGATTCTGTTGTTTGTTTAAAAGAAAGTTGTTTTTTTGTTGTTGTTTTTTTAAATTGTCACAGTAAAACACACCTATCCTCCCCAGTTCTCTTCTCTTTAATACCGAAAAGACTAGATTTCTTTTGGTCTAATCTCATGACATTCATTTACAACCCAATTGCTTTGACTCGCCCAGTTTACTTGATTTAATATAAGAGAATCGAAATGAAAATTGAAATGAAGAAAAGATTAAGAAGAGGTACTGGAGGAAAGAAGTCAGAGAAACATCAAAGAAACTCCTTGCTTGTAATTGACAATTCAAAAAACATTTTCTGGGCCAGGCCAAAGAGCATTCACGTGAATCATTTCCTATTTGTTAATCAAGAGATAATTATGAATGATTTCCAGATACACAAATAATTTACCCGGGTAATTTATCATTTAATAGGTCATGATCATGACATATGATACCAAGCCCCTATACTCATACAGACTGGTTCTGACCGGATATCCAGATTTACAGTTGCGATGGTTGAGAAGTAATGCGTTCTAATTCTCATACAAACATATATCAGTAACTAATCAGGTTTTAACTTGGACCTAGATACACTTCGCGTATACGACGCCCCTCTCAGCCCCAACTTTTAGGAATCCTTTAGGTATAGGGGGCAGCTGGGACTTGACTTGGGTCGGTTTAGTTCTAATCTAAGCTAAACATTTGTAAGATCTCTTTAATCCGCCATCCAATAGTCCGCCACACTCAGATCCGCCAGGTTCACCAAGAGGACCATTCTTATACAATTCAATTGAATTGTCACTCAATAATCAGCCAATCTCAGATCCGACCAGTAATTTTCAGTAATTTGGCATGGCGGATTAAAGAGATTTCACTATGGCCCTAGACCCCTAAAATCGACACAGTGACATGGCCATTTTTTAAAATCGACATGGTGACATGGCCATTTGTTAAAATCGACATGGGGCATGGATATGTTAGTGACATATGACAGGGCCATTTCTTAAAATCGACATGTGACATGGGGCCTTAGTGACATGAAAAATAGGGCCTAGAGAAGATTTCAGCTCTCCTAAAAGGCCTCAGAATTCACCTGTTACTCTTGTAATGTTCAAAATTGTTCAGACCCCCTGTACATGTACTTGCATTAATCCAATGACAAATCTGTTCTTTTGCCTTGAACATACGACGCAGCTTATATGTGGGGTTTTATGGTACCATAATTTGATTAGCTATGTTAGTCAAGTTAGTGACACCAGTGACATGGGTTTTCACTTAGTGACATGGGGCATGGGCATTTCTTAAAATCGACATGTGACATTGGGGCCCCCATCAAGGGCCCTTTCACTCCTTGCACATCCTGAGTTCAGGCAGACTCTCTTATGCGCAGTAGGCCTAATGGCTATCCACGTTTATAAGGCATGGGTCCAGTGTGAGACTAAACTTTGTTGCAACTAGAACCTGCACTGGGTTCGCAGTTTCGTCAGATTAACTCATACATGATAATCATTATTTTGCGTTTCAAGCGATTGCAGTTATGACAATTCAAAATAGTAGCTAGGGGTACTATCCAATACAGCGAGGTATTGCGTTCCAAGCGTCTCAATGTCAGACAAAGGTCACAGGGTAAGGGTGAGAGTGACCTTTTGACCCATGACCTTGGGAGGAGAGAGGCTTTCACGTGAATAGAAAACGGCCAATGCATGCCAATGTCTTGCTCAATTCTGTCTGACGTCAGATTTGGGAAATTTCACTTTTTGATATATATGGTATTCCAAACCAAAGCAGCCTTTCTATAGTTGGGCATGTGCCATATTTTGTAGGGAGACCTTGGAGATGTGACAATACATCTATTGTTGCTGCTGAGATTCATAGAATAGAAAATATATAAAGTCATTTTTATTTTCAAAAGGTCAAAATGATTTCCCATTTACTATATGTGGTACCTATAGGTTCAGAGTATGATATCACTTCTGTGTTTACAAATACGTAGAGGTAAAGTAATATAAAAAAAGGTTAGTCTAATGATAATTTAACAAGGGCATGAGGTCAGATCTATATTTGGACGGATGTGGTGTGTACGTATACGAGTCCGGAGGGGGGGGGGGTGGTCTTGTGATTTTGGTCACACAATCTTTGAAACCCCATTAATGTGAAGTAGCAGACTCCCTGACTCAGAGAATTATTGTAATAATGATGAAATTCGAACAAAAGAAATTGATGAGAGCACAACTACCACCTGGAACTCTCTACAATACTACAATGAGGAAGCTGCCTGCACCCCTGGGCTCTCCGCTCTGTTCCAGGCACCCTAGCTGACTCTGGCCCAGGAAGTCTGCACATTGAAACTTGTTTCGAGCATTCTAGTAGTTTTCAATGTATTTGTGAGCTATATAGACATAGATCTATTGCATGATTTAGGTAGACCAATGCTTCGGCATGATGCATAAATGCAGCAGTGATGAATTACCTTCCAGGGATACAGTAGTGATGAGAGAGTGCATTAATTCACTGGGTCACCCTTAAGGGTTCAAACTTTTAAGAATAAAAGTTAAACTCACCTTTTCAGGGACTGTTCCATACAGGTGAGTACCACAGCTGACGTGTTGCTCTGAGCAGCTCCCCCTCCACCTGTAAATATGACCACAGCTTCTCCTGGCCTTCCCCTGGTGGCAGACACTGTCATCAGTGAGATGCAGGGTCCACGAATATGGTTATATACCCTGTATGTGCTGAGGTCAGACACGGTCAGGGTTGTGTAATACGTCCAGGTGGATCTCTCTAACAAAGGTTTCAGTGAGTTTGGGTCTGTGTGTGTCGTCTGATACCAACTTTAATCCTTTTGTTTGTTTGTTTTTTTGTGGTTTTTTTTAAATCCTTTTGGTCTTATTTCCTTCAGCTCAATTTGTGTTGTAAGTTTGATCCCTTGTGGGGCAGGATCAGTGTCTACAACAAAAGTTCTTTAGCATAATTGATCTGATATGTCCAATATAGCTTAGCTACCCGTTAGACTTATTGCTTAGCTATCCTGTAGACAGATGGAGTCCTATACTGTGCTTACAGTTTCCTTTCTCCAGTAGTGTCTCAGATCCGGTTGTCTTTCCACTCCTTTCTTTAATAAATCACTGATCCAATAATGTGGTAGGCCTATTTTCTGGATCACGATGCAAGTCACTATACCTACCCTCCAATGTGTGACATAGACACCATTAGTATGTATATATATGTGGCCCCTTGGATGTGTCAATCACCATATACACTGAACACATGTGCAGTGTCTGCTGTCTGGATGTAAACTACTCTTGTAGACTGCTGTGTCCAAGGGTTAACACACAGTTGTGACGTTGCATAAAATGACATTGCGCAATTGACAGAAAAAAGTGTCCTAGTCTCTGATTGGCTGACAGGGGGTAGATACCTGTGGCACAGCCAGGCACTGTTCCATTGCTAGGAATGGTGTTGGTGGAGAGCATGGTGTATGGTATACATGTGTACAATAGATTCTTTTTCTCTTCAAAATGGCAAGGTCAGAGCAGGCTTTCCCCTACCCCATCCCACATACATTCCAACACTTAGAGCCTAAGTGGACTTTGCAGTGATTCATAGCTCATGTGAGTTTGCAGGAGTGGCTAAAACCACGTGGCAGATGTGAGAGTTGAAATACTGGGACACTTTGCAATCATTTGGTGATCTGAATCTAGACTACTTATATAATGGACCACCATCGTCATTAATTAGTAATTTAATGCCCCCCCCCCATATATATCGAGTCCTATATATCATAGTTAAGCCACAGTGTAGGTACTAATGTATATCCTGACAGGCAGAACGTGCCCAGACTTGCAGAAGTGAAGCACAGCACGTACATACATTTACATGTCAGAGGGACACAGGAGGAGGCTTGGCTGTTTTGACATGACTCACTCTCCATATCATTCTGGAACTTTCACCATCTGATGAAATTACCACACTGGTTGCCACTTGGTGTCTCTGCAGTGTAGATATTAGTTTGTGGGTTAGGCTACTCGTGGCAGCACTGTTTTAGTGGGGATGTGTTGAGAGCTTTTGCACTCTACATCTATTGTTGTCTTCAGGTTCTGTCTTATATACCCCTTGGCATTTACCTCAGACCATTTACCCCCATGGACACGCCCCCTTACACTGGCCATTAGTGGGAAAGGATACTACCCAGTAAACACAGGTTCATAGATAGAGGTTGAACGGAGGTATATCTACATAGAGTTTTGGTTTCATCTACGTAGCTTGGTATGTGGAGGTTCAGACATTAGGGTTTATTTACGTTCTTGAGACGTATAGATATCAAAGATACGTTTCTCTACCTGTTTTTCCTACCTAATTGAAAAAGAAAAATTGCAACAACAACAAAAAATAGAAAAAGTACACATATTAAAAAAAGCATAGTGTAGTAGGGATTCAATCTAGGGACCTTCCATTCATATATATATATATATATATATATATATATATATATATATATATATATATATATATATATATATATATATATATATATCCTACTGCTCTATCAACTGAGCTAACCAGACTCACTTAAAGGGATGTGTACACACATGTATCTATAAGTAACTCCTTGATCTACCCTCACTTATAAAAGAAATAAGTGTGTGATAACAAATCTTTCTATCATGTCATGCTAATGTATTACCAGTAGGGAGGTTTAGCAAACCCGTCACCACCAACATAGATGTGGGGCTGTTGAGAGGTGTAGAACCAACGTTCTTATGATGAAAATGATGTTTTCTACATCAAGAATAATGTAGTCTTCCCTTGAATAAAATAGCTTATATTTGGGTATATTCTTCATAGATATATTAAGGGAGTGTTCATTATTTATGGCAGGGGGGGGGCAATCTGGCAGAATGAATACAATGTATGTAAAAAAAACTGACCCCCCCCCCATTCGGAATGGGTTGATCCAGCAATTCAGCGATCCAGCCCCGGCTTTCATGGGTCTATCCTGGCGCTAATCCCCTCCACACACACTCAGGACCACGTCTATCTTCTAAATATACACTACATTACGTGAACTAGATACACCTGAGGACGTGGAAAGATAGACCTAAGCTGGAATGTGCCATTAGTAGTATCCACTGGTAAATTTAGATTATGCATCAAGATAGGATAATTGACTTGTCCATAATTAAAATGTTCTATCTATGGTGCAACTCTATCTAGATGTTGCTTAACTGAGGTGTAAGGTGATTTAAATAATATATAGGCCAAGCAGGAATTGTGCAATAATAGCTACCATATTTCTTTCACACTGACCTAAACATTCCGAATTGGGTCTAATATGACTATTATGTATACCATATCTGCAGCGTCACTGTATGGCTTTATATGCCGACCCTCCAGGAGTATATGTATCAACCCCATAGGGTCGGCATGATGCTCCAATGAAGTGCTGGCAAGTAGACTCGCCAGCACTTCATCGGTGCATGATGATGACCGATGGGCATGATGCACTCCTGCATCAGCGGCCTTTAAAGAGTTAAGAGGATATAATGCATTTAAAGCTTATTTGCATTTTCCAGTTACACACAACAATCTAGGTTTGACAAGCAATTACAGAAGAGGTACCTGGAATATTTTACACTCTCAGACTGTGCGACTCTATTTACAGCACAATGCAGTGTATTTTTGGAAAACACTAGGACCTGCTGTTAGTACAAATCCATAGATGGTCGTTGATGTTGATTTACAATTCGGGCTGAGAGTGTAGCTCAAGATATCTCATTTTAAAGCCTGTGACTTGAACTTTAAGCCTTTCCCCCCTTGATGCAGGTTTCCCCCCACCTGGTCACTTATTATTGTCTTATCATGTCACTCATGTCTTGCTGAATAGTGGCCTTATTGGCTCAGGGCTCCCTGAGCCTATAGAACCGGGTTTCATGGCGGTTTTAAGACATTCATTCTAGGTGGGAAAATCAAGGAATTTTCATTGAAATACTCCTATTATAATCTATAGTCTCAATCCAAAAGTACTTGCAACATGTCTCCTCCATTTGCGGTTGTGAATTCCAGGAATGTACTTGAATAAATACCTTAAAGGATTCCTCAAGGATGGAGACACTGTTTGGTGCTAAAATGCCTCCCATAGGCTCCAGTGTTAAGAAAATTTCTAAGCATTTGTGTTCATACACATATTGCACATGATAAGACTCCAAGTCATAGTGGTTACTTCTTCAGATCCATACTGATGCAACATACTGCACATGGTAGACTCCTAGCCATAGTGGTTACATCTTCATGTCCTGACTGATATAGCATATTTTATATGATAGACTCCAAGCCATAGTGGTTACTAAGGTCCTTACAGATGTAACATACTGCACATGATGACAGATTCATGATATCAAGTTCATAAAAAAAAAGAAAAAAAAGAAACAGACACTGAGCCTGCTGTGACAGCGACACACTTAGAATTTTCATTTTATTGTTTCCTTGCGGTATTCTGTAAGTATAGCAGCATATATCTAAATTTAGTTATATTATCTTTAGAATATAGTATGAGTCCTGTATCTTCTTCTCTTTTATAATGTATCTTCTTCCCATGACACTCTTTCATATGACAAGTTAAGAATGGATGAACGAATCCTGGATATATTTTTATTTGTTTTATTCATATAAAGGTACAAATAAAGGTTTTCACAATGAAAACTACAATGGCACAACAATATCATGATGTGAATAGATAAAAGATGGCTTCTTTATGATGACTACAGTAGCTATTTACACTCATATATATCTTAAATACCTGATGAACAGTAAATCTTAGTTGTGAATATAGCAATTGTTAATGCTATCACAAATAAACCATTTTCCAAACCAAGACTTATCATAGTTCGAGCATTAACATTCCAAAGCATGTCCACCTCTGGACTTAAATGGAAGTTAGTATCAGCTTGCTCTCAGACACACCAAAGATGAAGTTAATGAGAATGATACAGCAATATACAATGTAAAGATGTGGGGGATAGTGTAGGAGACTGTGCTCGTCAATGGGAGGCGTCTCCATGTTTGCAGAGTGGAGGGGAGGGTGCTGGGAGAGTGTAGATCTTTGCAATGGAAGATCCTCTCCTTTGGTCCCTATAAAAGTAATGAATGTTGTGTATGGGTGATTTTCAAGGGCTCATGATAAAACTTCTGCCCACTTCTCATGCATTCTGTAGCACACTTTGCACAAGTTACATAATAAAAATCCTTGACAAGTAGAGTACTGGTTAATAAGTCCATTTACACATATATTAATAGTCTAACACCATGTTATACATTCAGAGGACACATTGATCTAGCTGTCACCTTTCAAATATCAGTGAAGTAGCCTTCTGAAAATGTTTACCCTTTTACAAAATGCTGCTATCTGTTATTGTGTAAGACATCATTCATAGTTCATACCACATAACAGTTCCACAAGTTATGTGGAAATCAGAAAACTACTTTGGTTTTTATCATGGTAAGAGAACAACAAGATACTGGTATATATTCCTGATCCAATGTTTGTGTGACAGAAAATGCTGCTTTTATAACAGTCAATGGTTAAAATATTTTGGGAAATTTCTAGAGCGAACTGTAATGGTTTATTTCTGGACAGACTGCTGCTTTTCCATGTTTACATACCCGTATAATGCTTATTAACATCATATTGCGAAGATATCTTTTTCTATTTCAGATAATAGCAAGGCTAGAGCTTACTGCTGCTGCAAATTTTGATTTTCTTTTTTCTGTGTACAATAGAAGAAAACCCTTTGGATATTTTGTAGCTTGAGTGTAACCAGACTGCTTGTGATGCTAAAGATGCAAATATCTAAATTTTCTCTGTACAGTTTCTGAATACCATTATATATAAAATGGTATAAAACTAACATAAACAGGTAGGGGGATACTCTATTTGTGATAAAATGACTCACATTATTATAAATATCTTCTATGAATATGAATCTTTTAATGGAGGGTGAATCTGTGGCCACAATAAAAAAAAATTGCATTCACCATCACTTATCATGAGGTTCGTCAGGTGATATAACTACTCGCATTTGCTCAATGTCAGATACCATTAAAAATTAAAACATTGAGCTACACATTAACACATAGAGAGCCCCTCATGCATATATATATACCATGTGCACAAAGTTTGCACAATTGACAAATGTTAGCGATTCTTTATATTATTCATAAAAGTCCAAAGAATTTTATCATGAAATAGAGCCCTAGGAATGGCTCGCATTGGAATGATTTCCATACTTAACAACTCACTTTTTTATATAACAATACAAAAACATACCTGAAATAACTATGTATTATGCATTTCAGATATTACTGTTTTAGGTGCTGAAATTGACTTTGGGGGATTAGTTAGATGCTACCAAAACAATGAACATCCCTGAACTTCATGTATATACAACATATTCGGAAGATTCTCACAACATTATGGAGCTTCATCTGCTAAACTATAGGTCAACATGAGCAGTTCATACGAGCAGCTTCAAAATGAGATTCAAGTTTACTTGTGGTGTTTCTGAGCACCCCGCTTTATTTTCTGTCTCTTTGCAGCTGGCAGGCCTAAGTCATCACTGTTGATACTTTCTGTGTCTGCTAGCTTAATGGCAGCTTGGAAGCTGTGGCCACATTGAGTAGATTTGTCATGGCGGACAAGCATACTTCTAAGTTGCTCGATCTCCTTGCTGAGGTGCTTCATCTCAGTTCGTAGACCAGTGTTCCGGGCCTCAAGTGACCCAATTTCCTACAAAAATGTAATACAGAGCTGCTGTTAAAAATCCATTGATGTCATTTTCAGGAATCTCCACCTATGATTCAATACCCTGCAATTATTCACTTATGGATAACCTTTAAATTATAAAGAGCCAAAGGCCTCCCCTCTGTAAAACAGTTCTGTTCAAAGTTTAATGAGTATCAATCAAACCTTGGAAATATGTGACACGATCTGCAAAAAGGGGTCTTAGTACAGAGGGCTCTAAGACCCCTTTTTACAGTCCATGCCACATATCATGAAATTGCAAGAATTAATTATACACACCTCCTGTAATTCATTGGCCTTTGCTAACTTCTTATCTCGACATTTCTGGGCTGCAACCTTATTTCTCTCTCTGCGTCTTATTCTTTTCACTTCCTCCTCAGGTGTCAACTGTAAAGCATAAAGTAATACAAATTGAAATTCCTGTGTACATATTGATATAAAGTGACATCAGCATCATACAGTATACATGGGTGGTAAAAACAAACTTACGAGTCACCTGATATTGGTGATATACAATTACCTAAACATCTCAGGTGGAACCGGGGAGGTGGTGAGGACCATCCATTAGAAGGCCATAGGGGAACTGGAGAACAGATTTCTTGGAAGCATTGCCATGCAACTTTCAGTAATCTCAGCCTTGGCTTGTTAGGGAAGGGTCAGCATGTAGATTGATGTTGGTAGAATCATGTAGCTAGACTTGTACTTAGTTTGGGAATGTAGGCCTGTGTCAAAGAAGGGAGACCATATCAAAAACTGGTCTTTATCACCAAAAGGAATTTGGTCTTTACCATAGGGTCTAACCCTATTGGTAGACACATATATAGGCCTTTTTATGTTTGGGACTCCATGCGTTTATTCTACAAGTTGGGCATCTTGATCCACCACAATTCCCTTTATAATGGAGGGGATGTTGGATCAGAATTTTAACTGGGGAAGTGTTCATGTAACTACCAATTGAATTGGGTGATAGCCCTGGCCACTTCCTAATACATGTATCGGGAAATCTAAAAGATTTTAAAGGTTTGCTCACCTCTTCTACATTCTTGCTCTCAGAGCCAACTTTCAGCTCCCCCTTTCCACTCTTCATTCTCTTTGTCTGGATGGTGCATTTCAATTCTTCTTTGATGAGTGGAGTCATTGATCCTGTCTGAAGAACTGATGACACTGCGGTTGCCAGGGAGGGCACAGCCCGAACTGCCTCTATAGCTGCCTCAGCTAAATCAGAGTCTATATATCCATCAGTGCTGCTC